>OY728145.1:1839594890-1844594890 GCA_963277665.1 Viscum album
TGTATAAATGAGGTTAGTTTTCATAATTCATATTTAAAATCATTAGTTTTTTTATAACTTAATAATATTCATATAATTGAAAACATTTAGATAAAAACTATTTTAATGGATCACATTGTATTAATCATTTTTCAATTGAAAATCCGCACAAAACTTCTATAGAGTAAAACGTATGAATTGAGAAAAAATTGTTCAAAAAGAACACCATGTTACAGATGCCTTGAAACCAATAAAATAAATGATAGACTCATATTAATGAACTATTATGAAAAAAAACATTATTCTATATTTTAATTTTATAAGGGTTGTTCTTTAATATTTATTAATTATTATGTTATAATTTTTACAATTATTTTTTCATGATTATTTAGATTATTCAATATAATTTTTTATATGTTTTATAGGTTTAATTCATGTTTTTAAAGTAATTGAAATTCACATGATATCCCTTATAAATTATAAATAAAACATCATTAATTGATTATAAAAAATGGGGATTATATACTTTATAATATATTCTATTAATATTTTTTAGTATGATAGTGTGATGCTTTGGTATCAAAATATACATATTACGGGAAAACATTTGACCCAATAAATTGGTGGATTTCTATAACTAAAGTTTCATTAAGGTATATATAATAACATTTAACATTCAAGAAATATATCAACTAAATTTTTTTATATTTATAAAATTTTAATAGAATAATGAAAATTAAAAAATATAGTTATGTTTACTAAATATATAAAATTATAAAAGATATTATTTTCCATAAAAAACTTTCTTTATTTATAAGTGATAATTGTAGTGAATGAGATGTGGACACGTGGGGGTGGGTTTCCTATGACTAGTTAGGTTTGATCCTCTCAATAAAGAACTGAGAATTACATGATGAATGTATAAAATAAAAGAACACAATAAAAAATAATTTTTATAAGGTTTGGCCATAGTGTGAGAGCAAACTTCTTGCTACATCCAGTTGTTATTTGGGTCCACCAAATTTTATACTATAATCAAAGCAATGAATATTAGTAGTTAGGGAGGTATATTCCTTTACCTATGGTGATACATCCTCCCATTCATATTTTCATATTATCCTATTAGTTATAATAAAAGAAAAAAAGATTGATAAAGGTTATAGGTAAAATCAAATTGATCTAGAAACTGAATAAGATCTCTTTCTCAAGAGTTTAGCATAAATAAAACTGAACATTATCTCTTATTTTAGTTATTCATATTCCTAATACTATTGAGAGAATAAATTAATTGGTTAAATTATACCATAAAATACATTTTCAGATATTGATATCCTGCCTAGACTTCTTCTCAAACACTGTCTTTTGATGCTCATGCTTGTTGTAGTTTTTTAAAATCCTCTAATCTATATACTTAGGATATATTTTTCTACTACCCTTAATACAAAAAAATCAAAAATATTTGAAATGAGTACACATCCCTATATAAAATCATCTAGTTTTGGGATTTCTATATTGTTGAGAAAATATACCCCAAGGTGTTATTTTAGAGTTTTTAGGTTATTATTCTCATTGAAAATGTTTTTTTGAAAATGTTCTTCTTTTTTTATTGAAAATACATGTTGAGAAATGATTTTTTTTCATAATTTGGTGTTTTTCTATAAATTTTTCAACAGAAAGTGGTGATGTTTTCTAGTGTTTTCCAAATTTTTGGAGTGAAACTCATGAAGAAGGGTAATACATAATTCATTGGGAATAAATAATTTTTTCATAGAAGCTTCTTTATCTAGACTATATAAAAAATATAAAAATACTTATAGGAAATGTTATATGTTATTATATGATGAAACCATAAAAAATTGGTGAGACAATTTATTCATGTTGTAAGTACATGATCATGCTGTACTTTTTGTTGGACCCTCATCATTTGAGGGAGGAAAGAAGTGATTCAAAGGACTCAATGAAAAAGTTTCACCACATCATTTTTAGGAAAATCAAATTATTTAAATCTAGCATGAGAATTAAGATCTATGTAATTCTATATGTAAAGATTAGTACACAGAGTAGTGTTTATTATGTGTTCTATAAAAATTTTTTATTAGAAAGTTTCCATTTTTTAATTTCCTATAAAAGGATACTTAATCACGTCAATTATGAGATAAAAGTATAACATAAAGAATAATCACTTGGTAACTCTGGGAAGATAGAAATTAGTTTTTGAAGGGAAATTTTTCATTAATTGTGAATCCATTTTGGGGGGATTTTTTTTATGAAGCGTAGTTTATTTCATGAAAGAGAGTCTACTCATAATGAAGAAGATGTTCATGATGAATATATTTTATGATAAGGTGGATCATTCTTCAAGGCTGAGATAGTTTAAGATGGGGAGGCAGTCTCGGTTATTGCAGTACAATGTAAAAAATCCATGAAGACAGTATAAGGATGATCCAATCATAAAAAAAAATAGTTTTTGAATGAGTTTTATATGAAAACAAGTTATATGATATAGTGAATTTTATCTCCTAGATAAAATAGAATATTTCGGTAACATCTATTCTAGGGCGAACTAATCCAATTGTGATACAAATTATTAAATTAACATTCTAAAAGAGAAATTTGTTTACCTCAGTTGAGAAAAAAATTATATTCTCATATGTGAGTGGAAATAAATCATGAGGGATAGTGAGTTTGTTTTGGAAATTGTAACTACAGTTCGTGTTAGTGATTTTGATAAATTCTAACTTTTTATTTATATTCCCCTTTTATTATATGAGTTAGGGTAAACCAAGTAAATGTTTCAATTTCACTTTCATTAATACACTTATGTTTAAATATTTCTATTAGAATAATAGATAATAATATTTTTAATGTAAAACAATATAAAAGGTGTAATTATTTTAATCCATAAAAACCTTATCCCCCCCCCCACATAGGGTATTTAACCTAGAGGGGCATAAATAAATATTTTGGAGTTATTAAAATTCATCAATTTTGAAAAAATCATATTCTATAGGATTACCATAATAGAATGGTACCATGGAATACTTTTATGAGTTCCTCAATCAACTTTTTGAAAGTGAACATCTCCATAATCTCAAAATACAACATTATCTATATAACATATTCTTTTAATTAATTTATAATAAAAACATTTGTATACTTAATCTTCTAAATAATACGATTTGGTAATATTTTTAGTATTGATTATCTTATAAAAAAATTTACAAACAAGTGACTCTATGGATTTTGTAAATACCAAATATGAATTATCACTCAACGTTTAACTAGATTAGAATAAAATAGACTTCCTCAACCTACCAACATTGAAAATTATCACTAAAAATAATTGTCCATGAAAATATGAGCCCTTAATATTTCAAATAGGACCAATACACAATAATTTTCATGTCATTAAAAATATATTACGAGCACAACATTTTCACATTACTATTCCAAAATAATCTTTTAGAGTTTCTTGAAGAAAGAAATTAGGTTCACTTGGGTTCTTATTGATTTTTTTCTTCTCATAGGAGATATTATTATTCATGATTTTTCAATTGTAATATATTCATATTGGTTGAATAGAAATTTATATGTGATATTTACATTCATGAAAAATCAATCAATCATTATCTAGTTATATTTACCTCAAGATATTTCATTCTAGAAATTTAAAGTTTTTCCAAAATTGATTTATCATAAGAAAATAATATATTTTTTAAAGAGGTATATTATTAAAGAAATATCATACACATAGTTAGTTATATTAAACTTTTCTAATCTTATGAAAAATCGATATATTATGGTGACTATGTATTATATAAAGTCTTGATATCTTATGAGATATATGAAACTAATGAATTGACTAGATTTCTTTTGCGTTCTTTGTTCATAAATAGATAGTGCATAATATAAAACATAGGATATATTTAAATTTTCAATTTTCTTAAAAAAACCCCATATATTTAAAAATAGACAATTTCATATGAATCATCTGGTATCTTATGTAGTGAAAAAGTCATATGCCAGCTCATAATGTATTACACACAAATTCTTATGTGTCCTTAAATTCATACAATGCTTTACCCAGTGAAATGAGATTCTATTTTTTTAAATTATAACGTTATACGTGATCATTAGAGGCCTTACAGCCTTCCTGATTGTTTTACGAAGGCAACTCAAAGTCATATGTTATTCATTCATACCA
Source organism: Viscum album (assembly GCA_963277665.1). Classification (NCBI taxonomy): domain Eukaryota; kingdom Viridiplantae; phylum Streptophyta; class Magnoliopsida; order Santalales; family Viscaceae; genus Viscum; species Viscum album. Next base: position 1,839,599,074 of record OY728145.1, read on the forward strand.
TAAAAACTGTCTCAAAAGTCATAAGCTATAAGACTTTTTCACAACCGTTACAAATAGGCAATGAGACATGACCACCCCATGCCCGCATCCAATAGGCCAAGGGATGGTGTCATTCATCGAGAAGGAATATTACCTAAATCAGAGGTCTCTTCTACAGGATCCTTTATGAATGTAATGAAAAAATATGCATGAAATAGTATAATGATAAAAAAAAATTGGAAAAGAAATGCATGAGTACATCTATACCACAACTATAATACAATAGGATAATTGAAAGCATAATTGGGAAAATACAAACCTTGAAAAAACTATAACATCATCCAACCTTATCAAATGGAGGTGATCAATGTCAAATAAAACTTTCAAAAATATCATCGACAAAGATCTAGTAAACACCTTAGTTTGTCTATCTCACTATGCTCTGCCTCCCCAGGTCCTACTAGGACTCCATCAAAAGTTATGTTGTCTACACAAGACACAAACTGTGTGGGAAAATATAGTTTAGGGGTGAGTATAAAAATTCTCAGTAGGTGCTCCAAAACCAAAAGGAAAAGGGATCAACTTAATGAAAATATTTCACTTGACCCGGCTAGATGGAACCTAAATTTGAGAGAAACTCCATCTCATGCCATCCTCAGTTATAGATGACTAGTTAGCTCATCCCGCAAGGGGTTCCAACCATGATGTGTTAAAAAACCACAAGGATTTCAAGAATTAATCAGATATAATCATCTCAGGATACAAATCACATGAAGTTTTGACCTCATGTATATCTACAAGATTCTACTCGAGGAATATAAAGGTAAAAAAACCCTTGAAGAATACACTAATTGGGGTTTTCTATCTCAGATGGTGCTTATTCGAGAGACACTATCCACTAGTAACAAGATAAACATCCTAAATTGGACATCCGAGAGGAGACAATCTATCACGACTGATCTAGGTAAAACTCTCATACCCATCATAAGAGGTCCCAACAACACTACCATGCACCCTATGAAATCTAATATAATTCCATGTGGAGAGTCCCACCACTCACCACTACACATAGTCAAGGGAGAAATACTCTAAAAAATTAACGTCATAAATCCTTTATAAAGATAGAGATAAGGGACTCACACCTCACCAATGCACCTGAACTGAGGGATTACTGGCTCATAACCAACCTGAAAAACCTTAATCGCACCCTAATGTAGAGGCCCACACATCACAGTTTCTTGTGGGAATTGACTCTTAAATAGGTATCATATACAATAAGTGTAGGGGCCCACTTCTCTTAACAATTATCTTCATCCATTAGAGATCCTACGCCAATTTTTTTTAAAGATGGATGGTGCCTGTCCAGAAAACCAGGGAAATATAGAAAATAAATAAAAGAGTTACAAGAGTCTAAAAGACAGAATCATATTAAAATATATTCATCTTGGTATGATATAGGAGTACCACTATGTGACTAGAGGACCCACACCATGGTATGAAAGAGGAGTACCACTCTACCAGTATGATCACTATGGGAGAACCACACTCTGATACAAAAGTGGAGTAGTGACCCCTGGCTAGAGGAGACATACCCTAGTATGACATGGGCGTACCAACTCTTCCATAATATCACGTATAGATGACCCTCACCCATGATCGATAGTGTATTTTCCACTCCAAGGATAGAGGACTGATAACATGGCATGACGGGGGAGCACCCACTCAATCTATATGTTCGATATAGAGCATTCATGCCTTGACAAGGAAGGGGAGTACTGAATCCATAGATTGAGGACCCATTCATTTGTACAATCAGAGAGTACCTACTCTATCTATCCTATGAGTTTGGAGGGCCCATAACTATTTCCAATAGGGGAGCTCTATCTCGAACAACACTAATAATACATGGAACCTCCACCCTATTACGGTTTGTGATTTCTAGTACTGGAATAACTACTCCATTGTTAGAGGACCCATGAACACTATATGAGGGTTACAACTCTACTAAAATGAGAGGAAAGTGAAATTCACACCCGACTATATAAGAGGAGTACCAGTCCTAGTACCTCTCTAATAAACCCATTCAAAATCAGGTATCGATAAAGCTTCACTCAATGGAGCATCACGCTCATCATACCTGACATCACAATACAACCATAGGCAAGGGACCACACCTTGTTATGAGATGGGAGCAGAAATCTACTAGAATAAAGATTCAAGGGGACCCATATCCTTAGATGACAGGGAGGGGTATCGAACCCAATTCCAACTCCAGGATCCATCTTGTTCACTTCCCAGAAGGTCTAGCACTTCTAAAACAATGACAAGATAAAACCACGAAACTTCATATCTTTAATGACACCACAAAGTCTACCATCACATTCTACATTTAAAAATAATCAGCATGGGCTACACTCAAGCCTAAATATGATCCCCGAAGAAGGAGATATGAAAGGTGTAATATCCTCCATGTAGGACTACATGGTGTTTGTGGGGTTCCACATAGTTTTTGACCCCAACAAACCACTCATCCCTATCATTTACTACATGTATTGGCTATCCATGAGGGCGTATATGGCATGCACATGATGTAAATGACAAGTACCCATCGTACATGGAGTGTCCTAGTAAAAAACCCCATTGGAGATTCCTCTTTCCCATGCCGGTGTCTGAAACCCCTTTTCTTAATAATTTGGATATGTACAGTAACATGAGAATGTATTTTGACTTTACTTCCTTTACCTATCCATTTCCCACAAGACATAGGGTCACTACAAAGTGCGTCACCCTGATAAATAAAGTGTATTCCACAAAAGTAACACCCCCTTAATGGGAAGAACACACGACATACTCTATTGAACTTTAGACCATGTGAACTATAATTATGATGGTAATTTCATTTCAATACACCTGAATCACCATAGTTTCCCCCAAGACCTATAGGTTGACCCACAAGGGATCTCTAAGGGTAGTATAATAGATCAAAAACTTTAAAAGAATTCATAATATTGGGGACCATGACTGTAAACTCAAATTTATCTACCTCATTAATAAATGATGAATCTTTATGGTAAGATCCACACTCATAATCCAGCACACCATGATTTTGAAGTGATGTCCACCACGATCGAAGATTGGAGGCACCTCCCCTCATCTCGGTTTTCATTAGTTTTATTCATTTATACAAAGGGGGGATCAGGGTTCACCTCTCATCCATCATTCATACACCAAGGGGGAGTGGGGGTAGGGTTTATTTGATTTAATTTTATTAAATAAATTAAACTACCTTTTAACACCCCACCAACCCTCCTCCAACCTGGAACATGACATTGAATGTTTTTTATTACCCCTGAAAAAACGACATGTTTTGAACTCAACAAAATGGTTATAATTTGGATATGAAACATAACTCAAGATTTTTTCCATGTTTACAAAGAACTCAAGTGCGCATGATAAAATATATTTCAATTTTTTAATATCACTACACCATTTCTCTCTGGACCCTGAATTCCTACATCGACTGATCACATGCCTTCATAAATATTCATAACAATATTGCAATGTCTTACAGGTAAAAAACTGATTCATGATAAACTTATCCTAATTTAATTTCTGAATAAATAATGATATATTATAGGAAAATAGAGAAATAATGAATTAAAATCACTATGGTATTGTTGACAACATCTAAAACATTTTCAACTAGACATAATAAGGAATCAATATTCTAAAACAATTATCACACATTGTTAACAAAACATACAACCCATTATCAATTCCATGGATTTCTACAATATTCCTAATAGAATGTTTTTCCAAACTGATTAAACTCTTTAAAATAAGTTCAAATAATTTCAAATATAATTAGATTTCCATAGTATCTATAAAATAATATTAGAACATTGAGTGATATCCTTTCTTAAATACAATATACTACCATATGGGTTAATGTGTTTGAGGGAATTTTATCCCAAAGTGGAATGAAATTATAGTGAAATTAGAAATATGGACTCCACCTCAATTCAAAATCCCACTTCTCCTATATTTATAAATTACTATAACTCTGTATTAATAAGTATTTACTACTCCATTTTTTGATAAGGAACCCCCAATAGATAGATTTTAAACATCTTTTCCCTTAACAACATAATATAAAACCCTGTTGGGGAATCCTTTTTCACTTACATAAGTGAGAGGGGAGGACTAAACAAGATGTTTTAATATCAATTTTTTAACCACTCTCTTATATTTCCTTGGTAAAAATGTCTTCAATCTAATATTAATTTTAAAGATAATCAAGAATCATATCACTATTTTTTGTAACAAATTCTATTTATTTAGGTTAATTATGAGTAATTTCATACATTATTCATTTTTTGAACTATTAATTTCGTGGACCGTGTTTTATGGTTTGGTTGTTGGTTTTGAATTTTATTGAGGCCTTATGAAGTGTGCATTGATTAATAATAATTTTCCAAAACATTTTTTATTCTTCACTGAACTGTGTGACATATGGAATTGTAAGATGCATTGGTGCATAGTTTAAAAAACCACGTGTCCCCACATTAGAAATCATAAAACACCTTCTAGTGGCTGAACCCACATTTGGTACACTATTTACTATATTGTTTGACTAAACCATGTCAATATGTAGGTGAGGTGGAAATCCTCTAATTGTTTACAAAAAAGTTTCCAGACCATAAGACCAAACCATCTGTATGTGGCTTACTTATATTTTAATCCTCTTTAATGGATATTTATTTCTTATTTTATCATGTTTTTATTCCTAAATGTGTCCCTCTAAAACCTATAAATTTAAAACATTCCATCAATATTTGTCTCTCCTTACAAACATGATTTTGGTTGAACTAATTGTGTTAATGATCAAGAATTAAGGTATGTGGTCCATGAACCAATGTTCTTTAGGTTTATTATAGATATACTTTTCATCCCTTGAGATGGATCACGAATCGTGAATTATATGTATAGATCTATATATTTTGATATAATCATATTATATATCCTTAGATTGTTGATAAATTGGTGAAAGATCTAGTGCATTGGAAAAATTCCATTAATCGACCCTATATCACGTGACATTAGTGGATCTCAAGAGGTATATTAGTGTTGATCAAATCCACTAGACAAATAATCTTCTTGAATCATATTCTAAAACCTAGATGTGATTGATTTGGGATTAGGTATAGGGATTCCTTGTGTGTGGGATAAATTCATTTATAGCTTTGGTGTAATTTAGGTTTTACTTCTTTATAGGTTATAAAGTTTGTTATCAAAAAAGATAAACACATGAAGATTCTTACCATTTCAGGATCTTGTATAATTATATTTCCTTGACATGATTCTTGCGTTAGTGTAGGTTTTTTGAACATACATGATAGTGATCACAAGTTTGTGTGCGTGTAGCCCATGAGATACTTTAAGGGTGGTTGATTCTTAGAGTATTCTTATGTATCTTATAATCATGTTTTTTGTTAATCACATGTATTTGAATATTTCTACTGAATTCTCACGGGGATATGTTATATTATTTTTTATATGTTTTACCCTATTTTGTGAAATTACCGTACCTTTATAGAAATTGTATTTGGTACTCATAATATGTATACTATCATTATATAATTATCTTTTATAGGGGGAGTGCACATGACATATGAAGACAACGTTGATGGAACTGAATACAAGGTAGTAGCATGCTGGATTTGAGGCTAAACCTATGGAAGTGGTGGTGGGGGTATGAAAACCTTATGACATAAAACAAGGAATAAATTAGATATGATGTCCTTTAGTCCTAACCTATTATTGGAGATGAGTTTTTACATCTCTGAGTCCTCACCCATGATAGAGGCAGGATGCGGTGACCATGTGTCCAAATCTAGCTCGATGCATTGAGACTATTGAGAGATATGTTTTATTGCCTTACATCTGGGTCATGGTAAATTATAAAATCCTTCTTGACTATCCTTTTAGAACACAACTGATGTAGGAATATATAAGGCTCATGGTAGCTTGGTTTGCACATGAATAACTCATATATTATTGTTAATTTTAACTTATTCATTTACATTTATCATAGAATACAATAGTTACACTTTTGAAATCATATTAAGGATAGATTTGTTGTTTCATTTGGGGTTATAATACTCACGCCAAGAACAAGTATCTCAATTCATGTAGAAAATCCATGATTATAGATCTAGGTAAACAAAAGTGATCCATGGATGATTTATATAGTTTGGATCATGGTGCTAGTAGAGATATCATGACAAACTAAAGAAGATTCTCAACCGTTTCTTTATTTGACTTATTATATTTCATATACACTGGTTTGGATTACCCAATTTATGTTCTAATTTAGTTATATGTTTTAAATGATTCATATTTGTTACTATATTATTTTTAATTTATCCTCCACCATGATATTTATGATGTTTTACTTTATCATGTTTATGGTGTATGTCTATGATTACCCAGGGTATTGTCTCCCGACTATAAATTTAGACCACTTTCACTAGTTAGTAGGATATTTATATAAGGGGAGGCATGGATGAGGTATTTTGGAACTCCATCATATACCTAGTGATTCTGTTCATGGTGTTAGAAATTGGTATCAAGGGGGAGAGTTTCTTTTATTTTCTTATTGGCTATTCCAGAACATGGCATAAATGAGGTATGTTTTATGGAACTCTTTTGTGGGAGTGTCCATGGGACTAGGAGAATCTTGTTTAACAAACCTCCAACTTACTATCGAAAAGATTTATATTACAATTTTTTCGATTTGGGTGAATTATCATATCTAGGGTAAGCACATAAAATCACATGTCATGTATATCTATATCTGTTGTTTGTTCTATAGTTGTTATTTAATTTAAGACCTCAATTTGTGCTAAATATTGGGTGATATATCTATGTCCTTTCCGATTATGATATATCTATTAGGCATTGGATAGTTGAACCATAGAATGTTATTTTATATATATATATGGTTATGACTAATATTCAGGTATAGAGGACTAGTCTTGAGAATTTGGTATAAATAGGAGGGAAATTCAATATTTAAGGATATATCAAAGGATATGTCTTCTAATATAAATTAAATACATGTTCATTATAACTAATTGTTTTTTATTATTAAATTAGTATGGGATATCTAAATATTTTTATTTGAATTTTAGAAAAATACCTCCTTAAACTTCCCTATAGACTCTAATAAGGGAGAGCCTAATGGTTCCACCAAAGGATATGAAGGAGAATGCACCAAGGCGTTCTCTATCACAAAATCAAGTGGGTTAGGCGTTAGAGCTACTCCAACCCAAAGACATTCAGATTGTACATCCATATGGAAGAGGAGTACAAATGACCATGGTTGACTATGCGTATGATTTACAGCTCCAACATCCACCATCATGTTAATGTATAAGAGGACTACAAGATTACATGGAATTGTTTTACATCAAAAATGGTGTATTTGATTAGGATGAGACACCATATGATCAATTGGTTTAGATATCAATGCTCATTCTTTACGGACTCACGACGCGATGGTGGGTTCTCATGGTACATGAAGTCACACAAGTGGTTTTTACATGGGAGGCCTTCAAAAAAACATTATTTGGAGAATTTATTTCTTAAATGCTAAAACTCGACCATGTAAAATAATTCCTGGATCTTCGTTAGGGATACCTGATGATATCTACATACTAAACTCAATTAACTGAACTACTTATTTTTGCTCCGATCATGGATTAAAATGAGCATCAAAATTCAAAGAAGCTTGAGATCAATATTCTCCCCAATATTAAAAGATAAGATTAGAGATTTTACCTAATGGAATTCCCCAAGGTTTTTTGTAAGGCCTATAATATTGATAAGGTCCTTAAGGTATATTTAATAGTTGGTATTATTCCACCATTTAGTGCTTAGGCTGGTGGAATTACTACAACAATGGTTAGTGTTACATTTGGTAATAGGAATAGGAATATAGTGGATGAGAAAAAAATTATTTGCAGAAACATTTAGAAAAGTAAGTACTCTCCACCTCCTTAGATATATTTTCACATTTCTTTAATTTCGAGAAGGCCAAACATTACCACCTTTTATTCCCAGCACTATAAGTAAAGTGAGGACATTGTTTCAATATTAGGAATATAAAACGATATCAATCTAGATCAATGATGTTAGGTTTCTATAGTGGTGTGAATAGGTCCAGACTACAACCTAGATATATAGACAAGGTCCTGATAAGTAGTTTCAAACTCCTTATAAAATTATTTAATCAGGTGATCCATTCACCTCATGATCATGGATAGGTATTTGAGGTTGACCAATAGTATATGATACACCAGGGACCCACTTAATGTTTGTGTGGGAGGGCATCAGCCATTCAAGGTGATGTGTTAATCAGATCTTCAGATTATACCTATTAATTCAATAATGTTGTTACCCATTCTTTTATATATTATCAGGTTATTTCTCGTCTCAACATTCTGATTATGTTTTCTTCTAGTTTCTTTCTATCAAAACACTTATTGAAAAAGAATACTTATAATATTTTGATATATATAGAGTGTCTTGATTTTTTTTGTCTTTGGAGATCTATAGGATTTGTTGATCCTTGAGATTACTTGATTTGATGTGATCCTTGGTATGGATTTTATATCCTTCTTTCATTATCACATCAAATGCTATTAGGGGTGGGTATAATTTATTTCAAATAAGGGAGAGAATTTTATTAATATCATTGAGTCGGATGTTGATTCGATGGGAGTGGGATCATATTAGATCTAGATTAAAGCCATCACATCTTAGGTAGCAGGCTTCATTTTCATAATGTAACTGAAAGTTGGGACCCCTTATTTTTCTCCTGTAATTAATCTCTATGATGATTTCACTCAAGAAAACCTTTTGGGTCTTCCTCATAACCATGAAGTAGATTTTGATATAAAATACATGATAGGACCATAGTATATTTCAGTAAATTTTTAACATATAGTGATTTTATGTTGGGAGAGATTAAGATTTAAATTTTGGATATAAAGACAATGGGTTTCTTTAGACCGATAATATATCTGTGGATTTCTCTTTTTTTGTTTACCAAGAAGGTGGATGGTATCCTATGAATGTATGTGAAATAAAAGAATCTAAATTAGGCGAGAGTGAAGAATATGTATCATTTACCTAAGAATGATTATATCATTGATCCATTACAGGGATCCAAATTGTTCTTCAAAATTGATCATTTATCATGATAACATCAGTTGTGGGGAAGAGAGGTGTATATTATATACACAATATTTTGGAGTAGATATGGACTATATGAGTGCCGAGTAATGCCTTTTGGATTGATTAATTCTCTAAAAATTTTCTTTTATCTCAAGGAAAATATCTTCAACCAATATCTAAACAAAATCACTTTGGTCATTATTAACGATATCCTTTATATTCATATTCTTCTAAGTTACATTCCAGACACCTTGAGGCATTTTTGTGTAAAAATTGAAAGAATAAAATTTGTTCCAATATTTATTTGTGTAATTTATGGATATAAGAAATATTTTTTTCATGTTATCAATAAGATTATAATTTCTATGTATATGGAGAAAGTGGAAGTGATGTTGTATTGGCATCTCCCTCATAATTTTTTTGAGATTATAAGTTTCCTTTATTTTTATGGATGCTATAGATAAATTAGAGGTTAAATATATAAGTTACTACAATTCATTGATATTTGTGTTAGGAGTTGTGATGATGTAGAGGGACTCAATAGTTTCTTATGGCTCATTTAATCTAAGACCCCAGGAACAAAACCACATAATGAAAGACATAGAGTTTGTATATATGGTCCTCTCTTTGAAATATTGGAAACATTATCTCTTTAGAAATATTGTATTTTTACAAAGACCTTAAGAGCCTATAATATATATTCATTCGTCAGGATCTGAACATGAGGGAGAGTTTTTGGGTGGATTATATAATTTTTTTTTACTTTTATATGGCCAATTATCTATGGAAAGCTAATGTCATTGAAAATTATTTTAAAAGTAAAACACCAGGAGAGTAGGTGCTTAGTGAGAATCCATTACCAAAGGAATAAATTTTGATGAGTTTGATAGCAGAATGGATAATGGATACATCTAAGGATTCTGGATTCAATCCATGTAAAACCTTGGTCATCGTGTATTTATTAGTGGAAAAGGTAATGACTATCATGGAGTCATATTCTGAGCGTGCAGTAATAGAAGAACAATTGGTTGCAAGTGACCCTATGTAAATATGGTTAATAGAAGATGATAATGTGGTTAGTGTGTATGGGTGTATTGTTCTTCCAAACTACTTGAGAGAGGATATGATGAGAGACTCTCATGTTTTAAAAATTTGAAATGCATATGAGGTCAAAAAATAATTTCCCGATATCCATTGTTAGTTCAGGTGGCCTGGTGTGAAGAGGGACATAACTGGTTTTGTTTCATGATTCCTATCCGTACAAAGGGTAAAATATGACAATCATAATATGGGTGGTGTGATTTATCCATTTTGAGTACTGATGTAAATGTTTTAAGAAAATATGATGGACTTCATCATGAGGTTACCATGAACCCTAATGAGTTGAAATGCAGTTTGTGTAATAGTTGACCGGTTGATGAGTTTTTCCTATTTATTTTATATATATGAGACTCACTCAGTAGTTGAGTTGTGAAAGCTATATGTTTGGGAGATTATACACCCACATGGAATTACCTTAGGGATTTTATTTGATAGATACATTTGTTACATGTAATGGTTTTTTGTTGTCTTACGAAAGTATTTGGTTACTCAACTAAAACTCAGTACAATGTATCATCTATATATTAGAGGTTAATCAAAGAGGAAAGACCTTATATTGAAGGTTAAACAGCCAATATGCATCCTAGAATTTTTTGGGGAATGGGAATATCATCTAGACTTGGTTTAGTCAATGTACGACAACAATTTATAGTCTTATATTCAGATACCACATTTTGAGGCTCTCTATGACTATCTATATTTTTCATAACAATGTTGGAATGAGGTAGGTGAGGAAGTTATTTTCCAGATAAGATTAGTACAAGAGATATCTAAGAGAGTGAAACTATTCAGGAAGTGGTTAAATATTTCTCCGAATAGGAAGCGATAATATGCTAAATGGAGGAGGTGATTCTTAGGTTCTAATATTGGATACATTGTATTCTTGAAGGTGACTTCTCGGTTATATAATTTATGGATATATAATTAAGAAAAAATCATTATGAAAGTAATTGGACCCTTTAATATTTGAATGGGTATCAGGACCATATCATGCCACTTGGACCTTCTTCTTTTCTAAAAATTTATAATTGATGTTTTTCATGTGTCTAGGATCGATATATTGATTCTTTATCCAGTACATGTTATTGATTGAGATGATATTGAGATGAAGTCTAATCCATCACATGTGTAATGCACAATGCAGATTATAATTCATAACAATAAGGTATCATAGGGGAATCAAATTTCTTTTTTTAGGATCCTATGGTGGAATGGTTAGATCCAGGAGGAATTATAGGAGTACTAGTCCAATATTTATTGCTAGTGTCTTCAGTTTCCCGATAAATATGAGTAGAGATTTTTCTTATATTTGATGACTTTAGTGGGGTATATTTCAAGGACATTGGATTTTTAGATGTACAATTAGTTAATATTATCCTTTATTCATGTTTTTTAACAATTTATTTCTTAATCTGAGTATCAAGGGTTTCTAGTTGGTTTTTGTGTGTTTTAGAGGTCTTTATAAGGGAAAATGGTCAAATCACATTATTACCGTACCATTCATATTCCACAAGAAACCATGCGGCTTAAGAAAAATACACTTGAGGTGGAACATGGTTAAGGTGGACAATTTATTAGTACATTAACCCTCACATTTGAAACCATGATACACATTATAGTAGCCAATATAATGGTTACTATATATTGTGTGTAGTTACCATGACTTTAGAGGAATTGTTTGGCACTTAGATCTAGTGTACCATCATTACATTGTAATCCTTTAGACAGGGAAAACACATGACATGTGATGAATATAATTATATAGATGAACATTGGGTAGGGTTAGGATGAATTTTATGTAACACCAATGTAATGACCCAAGATTGACACATTTATTTTGTGAAATACTGAATACATTACAAAAATATAAACCCAAATACCATATTAGTTTAGTGTCTTTAGAAACAAGGAACATAATCTTCTAACTTGGTGGAGGATCTTCAACATCTCCCATAAATATCTTCTCATTTGGTATTCCAACCTAAAACCTTTCCTTATATCCTAGGGAAATGAAACCATAAAAAGAATGAGCTCAAATGCTCAGTATGATTAAACATGGAGAAAATAAAATAAATCATAAACATAAGAATGTAAAAACATGAAAACAATGTCTAAATATCAAAATCATGAGTCATGAAATAAATCATTGTAGTTCGTAGGGCATAGATCATAAAAGATCATTAACCATGATAAAATGGAATTGAAATAAAACATGGGATTATGGAAAAAAGCCCAAAATATGATTTCCATAGTAACCAAGGCATTTCTACCAAGACCATCATAGATGAAAAAGTCCATTTCTGAACCAGGTTTACATATCATTCCATCCATGTATTAATGAAACCAATTTACTTATCGTTCTAGCGCTGTATTATTGAACCATATTTAATTTCCATTCAAGTAATGTATATACCATGAGATATAAATATTTACCAAATTCATTGGAGGGAGACATATATCTCACCCATCTCAAAATGAAATCATTTTTACATGTTCTATAAAACCAGAAATCATTCACCAAAGCATAACCAAATAAATAAAATGGGTTTCTTCCCCATCATTCAATCATATCATAATCTATATATAATATCATTTAGTCATTAACAAAATCATATCATAGTAATAATAGGGATAGAAAAAAACCCTATTTCAAGAGCATCATATTATATGGAAAACAATTTTAAAAAAATACTCAAACTTAATTATTAAGGTAAATATCCTTTATTCTTCAAAAAAATTATCTTTTCTCAAAATGCATTGAAATTTTAAAAGAAAAGAATTTATTTTAAAATATACTTGAAATCATGCAAGGGAAGTTGTAACGACCCGAATCCGGAGCCACTCAACTGGTGCCTCGTGCCCGGTTCACCACATGACCTCAACCGCATTTCCCCAAATTCCAGAGGTTGTTGACTGGTAGTGAGGACATTGGTAAGTTATTAGTGAAACTATGCCCTCATTTGGTAAGGTATAGAAGGGAAAACAATAACAGTCAATAACGGAACCAGTAAATGACATACAACAACAGAAACAAAACAATGGAAACAATGAATATATATAGTAATTATGATAATGATGCAGTAGGTACACGTATCTAAGGAAACCGGCAAACACAACAACGTACTGAAATAGAACTGAAAACAAAGTACTAAAAGTAACAGCAACTCCAGCAGCATCGCAAGCCTAAGCTCGGTCTTACGCTCTCCATCTCCAACCAGAAATCATGTACCTGAAGTAGAAGGGACACAATCCCTATCCACACCTGCAACCATATAACCTGTTTGGGATGAAAAGCAGGACCCAAATAGGGTGTGAGACTAATCCTAGTAGGCAATCACCACAAGATCTGTGCCCTACTTCCAGTGAGAAATATAGCAAATGTAAAGGAAATAAATGTAGCAGAGAAACATAGGTACACCAAAGTAACAGTCCTACAAATCTCCATTCACATTTATTTATTAAATTAATACAATCATTTAATTATCAACCAAGGAATCAAGCAAATAGCTTTATATTCTCAAGGCATAGCAAGTAACACAACAAGTATCTCAAGAGACTACCTAGACAACAAGCAGTACACACCCAAGATTGTTCTTTGGCTTTGTGGACTCGTCACAAACAACCAAAAAAATAAGGATACTGACTCTCTGGGTGGCTTTTATTGGCAGACCCCTCTAGTCAAATAATAATACAAGGCACAGACACTCTGGGAAGGTCTCACCATCAATTCCCCTATGGTCTTGCAATGATAGCTACAAACTCTCTGAGGAAGCACTTACGTCTAATTCCTCCTATGGTCTCGATACGTGCATAAAATAAGGAAACTCTTGGGAAGAACAACTCCAATTCCTATAGGTCCTGCGTATGAAACTAGTTTATAACAGACTCTCCCGGGATTCCCGTAATCGTCAATTCACTCTTTAGTCTACCGCACCAGCTTCACATAGCCCTTAGTAGTCTAGTCATGCGTAATCGACTGTCAGCAGCCCTAAGTAAGTTCAACAACTACTTGGATAATAGCTACAATGAATCAAAAGCATATAACATCAGGCAATACATGAAATCAGCTATAACAAGGCAGACCAATAATGCTACAAGGTTTGCCTCACAGGAAACCTAAGGAAAACGACAATAAACAACCAAAGCAAGGTAAATCACCCATGGCGGATCCTCGAACATTCAACCAAGCATATGTTACTACCAATTATCCTCATGCAAACAAGAAATCTAAGGAAATTAAACAATGGAATCAAAAACCCTAACCTGAGATACCCGATACATGGGTATCCGACACTTTTTTCACAAACACTCAGAGACATTAAACGTAGGGAAACAAACCACCTACCTTGATCCTAAGAGATCAATATACTTGAACCAGGAAGATTTATTCTCCTTAGAATGATGAATATCTGGGAAAACGTAGAAAATGATCAACCCAGGATAACTTGAAAACGATGAGAAATCATGAAACAAAGAAAAAGTAGGAGAGAGAGTTTACCGAGGTGATCCCTACGCAATTGATGGTGGCTGAAACAGAGATCGGACGGTAGCTCAGAGTCTTGGAGAAGGATCATAGTCGTACGAGACCTCTCGGCTGAACGAAACCTATAATAAGGTCGTTATGGAGATTAGGCACAACCCTATTGCGTTTAGTGAAAAAAAATATGCAGCGTGTAATTTTGGGTTACACGGCATATACTCTATTTTTCTCTACTACGCTTTAAGCGGCCTCCACATCACCCCTACACATCATGTGTGTGGCCCAGACATGGTCAACACACACCTTTGAGCAGCAAAGGAGTACACGGCATGTACCTCAAAAATTTCACGAAAACTCTTTTTTTCTCAGAAATGAAAAGAAAGGAAAACCATAACTGAAATGAAGATCTAGGTTCTTACAAACTTCCCCCCTTAAAGAAATTCTCCCCTGAATTTCCCTAGCGAGGCGTAGAAGAAGAAACCTCGAACAGCTTTGGCCACTGCAATCGTATATCGGTCTCCTACTCCCAAGTCTCATCCTGCATTCACCTGTGCTGCCATAACACCCGTTCTAGAAGAACACACCGGCCATGGAGAACTTTCAAAATGTGATCGACAATCCAGATGGGATTCTACTCAAACAACTTATCCACTTCAAGGTCAAACTCCTAGTGTTGAAAGACATGAGACGAGTTTGAAAAATAACGTCAGAGCTGGGAAACGTGGAAGACGTCATACATAGAACGGTACCTCTAAGGTAACTTCATCCGATAGGCAACTGGACCAACTCTCTCCAACACCTTAAACGGTCTGACGTACCACGGTGAAAGCTTTCCCTATCTCCAGATCCTCTTGTGTCCCAACCTCGGTACGACACATAGGAAAACCTGATCCCCAACCTCGAACTTAAGAGGTCATCTCCACTGATCAGCATAAGACTTTTGTCGAGACTATGTTGTAGCCATCCTCTTCCAAATCAACTCTATCTACTCTGATATCTCCTAAACAAGATGAGGTCCCAGCAAAGTTGCCTCTCTTGCCTCCATCCAGCATAAAGGTGATCGGCATGGCCTACCGTACAAGGCCTTGTAAGGTGCCATCTGAATAGTCACCTAAAAACTGTTGTTGTAGGTGAACTCTACAAGAGGGATATAATTCTCCAAAGAACCACCAAAGTCCAAAATGCAAGCTCAGAGAATATCCTCAAGCACCTAGATTGTACGCTTGGACTGGCCATCCGTCTGGGGATAGTATGTTGTACTCAAAAGTACATGTGTACCCAAAGCCCTCTAAATCCCCTTCCAGAACCGAGAAGTAAAGAGCGCATCCCTATCTGAAACAATGAAGTATGGAACTCCATGTAGACGTACAATCTCTTAGAGGTAAAGTAATCCCAGATCATCAACACTGAAGGTCTCCTTAATCGGTAAGAAGTAAGAAACCTTTGTAAGCCTGTCGACGACAACCCAAACAACATCATTCCATCGAGGTGACCTCGGCAATTTGGTCACGAAGACCATCAAGACATAATTCCACTTCCACTCCAGAATGGGTAACTGCTGCAAAGGCCCTGCTGGCCGCTGGTGTTCTTCCTTCACCTGCGGACAAGTGGAACACCTCATGACAAAACTGCCAACATCTTTTTTCATACCTGGCCACCAGTACTGGCGATGTAGATCACGATACATCTTGGTGACGCTAGGATGAACTTCCCAAACCGAGGAATGGAAGTCCCGCATCAGATCCTCACATATGTCTGTTGGCACCCAAACACGTCCCTGGAAACGCAAGATCCCATCCTCGCCAACGGTCCATCCGAGAAGAGGGTACTCTCCTAAAATTCTTTCCCATAGGACTAGGCCTTCAGAACCTGCTAGCTGCATTATTTGAACTCGATCAAGAGGCACATAGGTAACATCTACAGAAGATAGGGAAGTCTGCCCCTACCTGTCGTGCACCTCCAAATGCATTTCAGAGAACATAGCCATAAGTTGCCACTCACTACTGGACTCTTGAACTGCTTGTATCTGAGTTCTCCTGCTCAGTGCATCATCCACTGTGTTGCCTTTCCCTGGCGTATAGGCAAGATCGAAGTCGAAGGACTAGAGATACTCGACCCACCTATGCTGTCTCAGATTCTGGTCATGTAGGGTTAAGATGTACTTGAGACTCTTGTGGTCAGTATATACCACAAAATTCTCTATGAGAAGTTAATTTCTACAACAACACAAAGCATGAACATCTGTAGCAGACTCCAGGTTGTTCGTAGGATAATTCCTCTCATGTGGTCTCAACTGCCGAGATCCATACCCAATAACATGATCCTCCTGCATATGCACTTCTCCTAGCCCGATGCCAGATGCCTCACAAAAAACTGTATAACTCCTACCTGGCTCTATAAAAACTAGAATCGGTGCCGAAGTCAACCTCCCCTTCAGCTCTTGAAAGGGTGAATCACATGATTCTAACCAAAAAAACATTACCGCATTCTTAGTCATGCCCTTCAATGGCGCTACTAAGCGTGAGAAGTCCTGTATAAACTACCTGTAGTAACCAGCAAACCCTAAGAAACTCTGTACCTCAAAGAAATTCTTCGGTTGCTCCCAGGTAACTACTGCTCTCACCTTCTATGGGTCTACTATTACCCCTGTCTATGAGATTACATGACCCAGGAAGTGGATCTCGTCCATCCAAAAGTGACACTTTGAGATCTTAGCATATAACTGATGCCCCCTCAGTGTACTCAAAATGATCTCAATATGGGATGCATGGTCGTGTCGAGTGTGAGATTACACCAAGATGTCATCCATGAAAACCACCACGATGGAATCTAAGTAAGGATGGAACACTATGTTCATCAGCGCCATGAAGACTTCCGGAACATTCGTGAGACCGAACGGCATAACAAAGTACTCATACAGACCATACCTGCTCTGGAAGGATGTAAGGGGTATATCAGATGGTCTGACAAGCAACTGATGATAGTCGGATCTCAAGTCAATCTTCAAGAATACTCTGGCTACGCGAAGCTGATCGAAGAGATCATCGATCCTCGGCAAGGGATTCTGAATCTTCACGGTCAACTGGTTCAAATTCTAATAATCCATGCAAATCCTAAGGGTACCATCTACCATCTTTGTAAAAAGGATAGGAGAACCCCAAGGAGAAGTTCCAGGTCGGATGAAACCCTTTACCTGCAACTCCTCCAACTGCTTCTTGAGATCCTGCAACTTAGGTGTAGCAATCCTATAAGGAGGAATGGACACCGGTGATACTCCTGGAACGAGTTCAATCAAGAATTCTACCTCACGCTCCAGAGGTAAACCTGAAAAGTCCTCTACAAAGACATCTCTGAAATGATCCACCACTAGAGGAAAGTCTAACTGTGAAGTACCCTAGTCATCCAGATAAAGACTATCAAATTGGGTTGTAACCCCTCCTAGATTATGATGCTCTGGTCTAGATATACCCGCCTAGACATCCCACTCGCCTCTATGAATAAAGGACCTGTCGTTTGGTGATACGAAACTCACCCTGTGGCGATAGCAATCGATGACTTCCTGGAAGGGAACCAACCAGTCCATCCTGAGAATGACATCGTATCCTGTCATCTCTAGGACATAGAGGTCCCATAAGAAGTGAAACCCTGCAACCACTAGAGGGTATTCTTTGCACTGACCTATGCTAGATGTCCTCGTTTCCAAGGGCGTGTCGAGAGTCAACATGTCAGCAGACGAAAAGACACAGATCCCAAGGCTCTCCACGACAGAAACCAAGATAAAGCTATGCGAAGCACCAGTATCGAAAAGAGTTGAAGATAAAACTCAGGCTACTAAGATCATACCTCGAACTGTAGAGGGTCTGAGATCCTTCTCCTGATGAATCTTCTCTAAAGGAAAAATTTGGCCTGAACCGTAGCCCTGTGTAGTAGCCTAGAAACCTTGAGCTGCTCTTTCCTAAGCCTGACCACTGCGTACACAACCTCTACCCTAACCCATATGACCTGAAGAACTACAGTCCCCAGTCTGCTGCAGAACTGGTAACACTGCTCCTGTATGCGGGGTCGAAATTGATCCTCCTTCACTAGCTGCTGGATTGGGAACCTTGCAGAAATGCAGCAAATGAACCATCTTGCTGCAAGATCGGCACTCCACTAGGTCTCTCAGGAACTATGTATTTTTATGCCCACTCCTCCCAAACTGATAACACACCACTTGGGTGCTATAAGGGATATCTAATCTACCAGAAAGAATACCTCGCTTCCTCAGGTCGCCTCAGGTAGACTCTCGGTGGCCCTTCCTGCTGTCTGTCTGAAAAGAATTAGCCCTGGATGCTAGAATGCCCGGGTCCACAGCTCCAGTCTCCCTCATGTTCCTTTCTGTGATCATCATCTGTTTGACTACTTGAATAATATAAGTTAACTAGAAGACATTAACCTATGATCTGATCTCCTGTTTGAGTCCCTCCTCAAACATCCTTTCCAAGAATAACTCATCATTCCCTAGAACGAGAGCGAAATGTTGTCACTCTATGAAACATGAGGAATACTCCATAACTGAAAGAGTAACCTACTATAGGTTCATGAAATCCCTAGCTCTATCATCCCTCAGCGTTGCTATTTTCATGTTGTCATAGAAGGTACGCTAGAACTCATCCCAAGCCATAGTCTGTTGGAGCCCCTCCTGAGAAACTATGTCCCACCATCTTTTGGCGGAGTCTCGTAGCATGTAAGTCGTGATCTTCACCCTATTATCTGGGGGTGTCTCGAGATGGTCGAATATGGATAACATGGATTCTTGACATGACTCCGCAGCCTGCAGTCCTCCATCCCTTGTGAATGAGGGAAGATGCTACTGCTAAAAAACCCACGTTAGCTCTGCAATAGTCGGGGCAGGATGTTGAACTCCCTTAAAGGTCTTCATGAATCTCATGAAACCCTCTCTTAACTGAGCATCGACACCAGTGTCCGGAATCACTATAGGTTCCATGTCTGGAACAATAGGTGGAACTACTGGTAGTCCCTGATCGGTCACATCAGGCGTACGGTCACTGCCTAGTTCATGACGTGCAATGGGAGGACATCTTGGTGCCGTAGTTCTAAAAGATAAAAAAACACCTTTATTGATGACGAACACAGTTTCAACATAAGAGAGTAAAATGGAACAGGATGGTAAAACCGTTAAAATTGGGGAAAACATGGATACATGGCGTGTAGTATGGCTACACGGTATGTTTCCAGAAATTTTACCCTGGGCGTGTACCTTGGCTATATGTGGTTATGTAAACAATCCGACTACACGGCGTGTTCTCAAACTACATGGCGTGTACTGACCCCTTTCTCCCTGCTCGGTTACTCCTAAATGACTAAGTCACGTGGATTGTCCCAGATGAAGACTACACGATGTGTTGAGGAAGACACGACGTGCACTAGACATGCCTTACCTGGCCCGTGTTGTTCGCAACACGGCCTGACACATGATCAAAACTACACAGCATGTTCTCAAGGGACACGACATGCGCCTGAAGGAAAACCACTACCCGAGTGGTTCGTTACATGGCCGGCTACATGGTTGACCCTTACACTACGTGTTCCGAACAGACACGGTGTGTATAAGAGAAGATAACACCAACCCATGTTGTACATGACACGGTCGGGTACATAGAACAAGACTACATAGTGTGATCATACCAAAACAGGTGTGTACTACCAGAGTTTTCCAGAACCGTTTTGTTTGTGACACGGTCACTGACATAGTTTACCACTACACAGTGTGTACATACCATTCACAGTGTGTTCCTAAAGACCCTTTTACAGCCCCGTGTCATTGTCCACACGGTCCGTGACACGGACAAAAACTACACGACATGTATTTATAAAGTACATGCCGTGTATTCTTTATTTTTCAGAACAATAGCCTCAGAATTTCACCAGAAACCAGAAAACATAGAAAATAGAGGTTAAGGTGCCAAATTCCAATCCGTGGGGGACCATACTCCCCGTGAATCAATGCATGGCATCATAATAATGAATATAATAAGAAATAGTATAACAAAATCACGACCCACAAAATTACTATCCTAGAGGTCACATAATACCTCTAAGACCAAAGTTTGGCGTCCATGATAAAGAATCTATAAACAACTGATACCCTATTCACTTAGCAGGTATTTTATCACAGTAGCTATCACAATAGCAAACATTGTCTATCAGAAATTATATCACAACATCATGAAATCTCTAATGCAACCTAGATGGCATGGAAAAATGCATGGCATGGGATTTTATAACATGTGCCTATATGATGCATGAGATGGAATACCCTCATCTCATCAGGTTGCAGAAAAATAGAACCACAATCATATAAACTGTAATAACACAAAAAAAGTTCATCATCCAACGGTGAAATCAATTAAACTGTAACATTTGCAGAAATTGAAAATTTCAACATTCGAGGTAATTTGGATTTTTTCTTGTACACGGGTTCTAGAACGCCCAGAAAAAGTTATTTACCATTTATATATTCCTTCTTATCCCTATCTAATATCACCAAATAGTAAGTCAAATAGAAAAGGATGAAACTCCTCTGATACCACTTTGTAACGACCCGAATCTGGAGCCAATAAACTGGTGCCCCGTGCTCGGTTCGCCACAGGACCTCAAACACATTTCCCAAAATGTTAGAGTCTGCCAACTAGCAGCGAGGGCCTTGGTAATTTATTGGGGAAACTATGCACTCATTTGGTAAGGTATACAAGGGAAACAAAATAACAGTCAATAGAGGAAGTAGTAAACGAGATACAAAAACAGAAACCAAACAGCAGAAGAAATGAATATATATAGTAATGATGATAATGATGCAGCATGTACAAGTATCTAAGGAATGTATCAAACACAACAACGTGCTGAAATACAACTGAAAACAAAGTACTAAAAGTAACAGCAACTACAGTATCATCGCAAGCTTAAGCTCGGTCATATTCTCTCCAGCTCCCACCAGCAATCAGGTACCTAAAGTAAAAGGGCCACAATCCCTATCCACACCTGCAACCATATAACCTATTTGGGATGAATATTAGGACCCAAACAGGGTGTGAGACTAATCCCTGTAGGAAATCACCACAAGATCTGTACCCTACTATCAGTGAGCAATATAGCAAAAGGAAATGTAATAAATGCAGCAGAGAAACAGAGATACACCAAAGTAAAAACCCTACAAATCTCCATTCACATTTATTTATTAATTTAATACAATCATTAAATATCAACGAGGGAGTCTAGAAAACAACTCTATATTCTCAAGGCATATCAAGTAACACAACAGGTATCTCAATAGACTACCTAGACAATAAGAACTATAAACCCAAGCTTGTTCTTTGGCTTGGTGGACTCGTCACAACCAACCAAAAAAATAAGGATACTAACTCTTTGGGTGGCTCCTACTGGAATACATCTCTTGTCAAATAATCATACAAGGAACATACACTCTGGGAATCTCTCACCGTCAATTCCCCTATGGTCTTACAACGATAGCTACAGACTCTCTGAGGAAGCACTTACATCTAATTCCTCCGGTGGTCTCGATATGTGCATAAACTAAGGACACTTTTGGGAAGCACAAAGTTCAATTCCTATAGGTCCTGTGTATGAAGCTAATTTATAATAGACTCTCTAGGGAATCCTTTAATCGTAAATTTTTTCTTTAGTCTACCGCACCGGGTTCACATAGCCCTGAGAAGTCTAGTTGTGCATAATCGACTATCAGCAACCCTAAGTAAGTTCAAAAACTACGTGGATAATAGATACAATGCATCAAAAGCATATAAAAGCATACAATACATGCAATCAGCATTAACAAGGCAGACCAATAATGCTACAAGGTTTGCCTCACAGGAAACCTTAGCCAAATGGCAATAAACAGCCAAAGCAATGGAAATAACTGATGGGTAAACCTCGAACATGAAACCAAGCATATATTAGTATCAATTAACCTCAAGAATACAAAAAATATAAGGAAATTAAAAAATGGAATCAAAATCCCTAACCTAGGATACCCGATACATGGGTATCCGACACTTTTTTCACAAAAACTCAAAAACATTAAGTGTAGGGAAACAAACCACCTACCTCAATCCTAAAAGTTCGGTATACATGAGCCAAGAAGATTGATTATCCTTAGAACGACGAAGATCTGGGAAAACGTCCAAAACTCTCAACCCACGATAACTTGAAAATGAGGTGGAATCATGAAACAAGGCTAAAGCAGAAGAGAGAGCCTACCGAGGCGATCCCAACGCAATCGATGGTGGCTGAAACGGAGATCGGATGGCATATCGGGAGCATGGAGAAGGATCGTGGTCGTACGAGAGCTCTCAGCCGAATGAAACCTAGAAGAAGGTCTTTCTGGCGATTAGGAATGACCCCGGTGCATTTAGTGAAAAACAAGAAAATACACGGCGTGTACTTCTAGGGTACACGACATGTACTCTTTTTTTCCGTACTCCGCTTTAAGCGGCCTCCACATCACCCCTACACACCATGTTTGTGTCCCGGACACGGCCAACACATGGCTGCGAGTGGAAAAGGAGTACATGGCGTGTACTTCAAAAATTTCCAGAAAATCCCATTTTTCTCAAAAATGACCAGAACGGAAAAACATACCTGAGACGAAGATCCGAGTTCTTACAGAAGCTTCATATAAATATGGAATTATGAATATGGACAAATCTGATCATGCCATGTATGTCAAAAAAACATTCTCCTCATACTTTTGCTGGAAAATTCAAAAAATTACATCATATCGAAAAATGCCAAAATATTTCATTCAAACCATTTAATTAAATTAACCAATTGGAAAAGTTGACTTCAAACAATTTTATAAGAATAAAAACAATATTAAAAATTTATGAAACATAGATGTGGATGATAAAAATACACCAATAAATACTTACCTTTAAATAATATCAAATAATAATGAGATTATGAAATTTTCCCTGACCTTAGGTATGATATGAATTGTATATATCCAAGACTCCTTTATAATGATTTAAATAACTCAATTTAATTATTACAGAATCATATCCATTTTAATGATATCATATATTATCATATTATTGTACCTTTGTGAGTAACATTTCACTGTCACCTATTATTCATATATTAACTACTTTATGTTCTTATGCATGTTTTGTTGGATAAGTTCATGTTCCACTTATTTGGTTATAGTTATATCATATAAATAATGATATTAGTATAATATATATCATATTTACTCATTCCATTCATAATTTTATTTTAATTAAGATCATGTTGAATGAAGCGCATCACATCGTAGATACGGTAGACCGTACGTACGCACGGGCAACGATATCATCCACTTAATGGTTAACTATATATAATTGGATGGTATATTAATAATAAAAAATACATACATGTTATATTAATAATTTATATCCAATATAATCATCATTATACCCATCCAAATTTAGTATTGTTGAATAATAAATTACACCACGACGTGGAGATAGTAAGTCGTACGTACACACACATGGTGATATTGTTATTCATTGGATGGATAAAAGGAGGAATAAGGTTATACCATAATTATATTAACATATCATAATGTTGAATATACTGGATTTAATATTGTAGAATGTAAACTTCATAAGAAGAGTTAGTAGAGGAGGAAAATAATTTTGAAAGAGGCGATAAAACAATTACCTCTTTTTCATGTATCTTCTTTTGATTTTCTCAAAAGGAGTCCATAGGATAGATTAATGACCAAATTGTGTCCTCTAGGATGATTTTAAGGATGTTGATAGAGGAAATGGGTAGGGATTGGATGAGAAAAAGGGTTTTATAGGTGTAATTAAAAGTGAAGGATGGGTGACCTTTTATAAGGGAGGGGAGGGGAAACTTAAAAAATACCAAACCTATTAAATTAATATAAAATAATTTTTAAACATAAATTCATCCAATGTGAATTTTTAAGAAGATAAGATGAGGATGAGTTTAAATACTCTAAACCAATAAAATTTAGGCTTGTTTTAATTTTATTTTAAACCTTATCATTTTGATTTATCCTTATTTAATCTATGTAATTTTAATTGTTGTAATAATATTCTAAATGATAAATAGTTGTAAATATTTAATTATGTGTTATAAATTTTCTATAATTGTATAATTTATGAAATTTTAGACCTTTTAATTTTAACTTTCTAGTTTTTAAATATTTTTGTATTTTTTAAATAATTTAATAATATGTATTTTTTTAAAAACCGAATAGTTTCAATTCTGACAGTATTCATTTAATTGACTTTAAATAAAATACATATAGATGATAAATTCAAACCAAAATAATTAATACACTAATAACATGTAATGTTCACTTAGAAAATTTTTCAAACACATTAATTTGTTCTTATTATATTCCAGTAAATATTTTTAAAACCATTTATTTGATATTTATTTTAAGAATATATTTTTTTACATCACTATTATGTCATCATTAAAGGTAAATATTCAATCTGTAAAAATTCTAAATAAATTCAATGACGTATTAAATTTCATTATATTTCTGTATAATAATTATTTCCGATGTTATATCAATTTTAACACTATATTAAAATTATTATACTAATAAGAGATAAGAGAGTGACATGTTGTCACTTTCTTTTGTTTTAAATATAATTACATCACTTTCATGGAAAAAGGTATATTAAATGAATCAATTACCACCATTAGGTGAAATTGGTTGAATTTTATTCATCTAATAGTATTTTGGTTGGTGTTAGGGTAATTTTAATATCTTTATCATAATGTTCATTACCCTAATTTACCTGATTTTCATTTGACCATTGTTAATAAAATTCACCATTGTTACTATTCATAATATTCAAATAATAGAACCAAAATATTAAAATAATTTGGATCAAATGCTTATTAATATGGAATAAAATTTTCAAAATGCAAAATAGAAAAGTTTCGTTAATTAATTTAAAATTAATTCCTTTTTTCAAAACCAGAAATCCAGTTTTTAATAAGTAAAAACTATCAAAAGATAGATATGTGTATATGTTCAATTTAACTATGAAATTACATACCATGACCAAACTTTTATTAAATTATAATAACATAGTCTAATTACACTTTAAATAAATTTGAAAGATAATATTACTATATAAATAAAAAAGATGAAATGATAGTTTTGAAGTAAAATGTATTATTTTTCAGTATTCATTAGAATATGAATTTCATCAGAAAAATGAAAAAAACCCCCATGGTAAATTTTTATGTCTCTATTAAATATAGTATGTTTATTATATCTAATAGAACTTATAAAATTCTCAAAACTATATTTAAAATGCTTTTCCATTAAAAGGCTGTAAAATTATATTTTTTGGAAAATACTTCTTTTATCCAAAAAATTGAATTTGTTCTTATATCATATATAGAGAAAATATAATATGAATTTAAAACATTACAATGAACATATTACATATATATATTTTAGTAATAAAATCTATAAAGGGTGGTTTTATTATTTTATAAACTAACTTATTTTAACTGTAATAGTTTTTCTAGATGGAAGTTAATACTATTCATATCCACCATTATAATGAATAGGTTATAACATTTAATTATCACTTATACATGATCTTTCGTGAAATGAATTCTACCAAAGAACATGAAATTATGTGTTACAAAAGCCGAGAATAGTGTTGCATATACTGTAAGCTAATATAGAATTGCATATACTGCAAACTAATACGGTGTTACATAAATGCAAGAAAATCATGGTGTAACGTACAGCACAAGACATGAAAGAAATAAAAAAATACGTCTCAGAAAATACTGGGGTGTTACATTATACCTCTTTTAAAATTAATTTCTCTCTCGAAATTATTTGGGGTTATAAAAGGTTTACTACATGAATGTTTCGTTCATAGAAACATACATCGCCAAAAGGAAAACTAAAACATCATTTCAAAAAGGAATCGTAGAAATCCAATGGTTACCCTATGTAACTCATCATAGGGATTTCACAAAGGATAAAATAGGTGGGAAGTGAAATCATGGATATGGAAGAAAAATCCAACCATCATGTTCTAATGGATTGTGATAGAGAACAATTTTTGGAGAAATTTAACAACTATAAATCCATAAATCTGTGATGATTTTAGGGACCATATGATTCATCAGATTAGAGTGTACTAAGATAACACTTTTGGTTTTCAGGATCCTTTACCTAATGTTGAAGATTTTTTCTTGAGCATAAATACTTACTTGATTTTGGTACAATATCACTTTTGTTCATCCCTTGAAAACATTCCAATTAACCTCTCAATTGATTAAATGAAGTTGAATTTTACATTCATGAAGTGTTAGCAGATCATGTGATAAAATGATAGTTCATTCCATCTGTATCAACAAAAAGGTTATAATGTGTAATAAAATAAGCATATGTCCATGTATAGTGAGATAATACTTTATTCAATAAAACATCAATCAGAATATAACTTATACTATCAATAAATGAATAACATTAGAATCCATACAAAAACTAATACTATAAAACTTTAGAAATAGGTAAACTAAATCAACTTAACATTTATCTCCCATATCTCATTCATTTTTTCTTGGTTGTCACATTCCAAACATGTGAATTCCTTAATCATGTATTCTATTGAAAGATGTTAATAACATGAATTATTTTAGAACCTTAGTGAAAACATGAATTCTACCAAAATTAACTCTTTACAGACACTAATAATACCAAAAATTATATATACTCCAACCGTGATATCACATTGTCCTTATATCAGTGATGAGGTCATTAATACTATCAAACATATAATTATCTCGTAATTCCTTCATTATGCACAAATCATGTGCTTTCCAAAAAAATATTTCAATCACTTTTCATGGTTACTGATACCATATACTTATGGGAACCCAAAATGGACCAATACATAGAAATTTCAATATTCCAAAATACTGTAAAAGATATTCTACAATAAATATTTTGAAATCCCATTACGTAAACACTTAATCATTCTACCACTTCATTGTTATACTCAACTTCACCTATATAAATAACATGTTATTCTCCTTTGTATTCTTCCTTAAGAGTTTTTTGATGTCAACAATCATCTATAACCCATGTATTAGGGGATTGGTTAGCATAATTCCACCATTCCTAAAACATTCAACATTAAAGTGTGGGTGGTACGTTCTCTGTGGTCTTTTCTTTATTCACATACATAGAAAACCTTTTCTTATTAATTCAACACCCAAATTCTTTGTGACATTTTTTTCCACACATAAAACATTTAATAGTCCATTTCAAACAATCTCCACCATGATTATTTCCACACTTTTCACCTAAGGAAACATTCATCTTCTTTGCACTTTTGTTTTTAGATTTTCCCTTGAAATCCATATTTAGTTTCTTCTCAAAACCAAGATATTGATATGTGAAAAAAATTCCATTTCTACCCCGATATCACAACACACAATATATTCATAGCCATTAAATTATTTTATAGATAATTACCATCGATGACTTGGTTTTATTCCACTGAATAACTGATCAACTTTAATTTCTAGTTGGATGATAAAGCCAGAAGCATACCTTGAAATTATCGCAAAATTTTTCTCGTATGTTCCATCATATTCATCATATTTTTTCTTATGCTATGTGAACTATTTTTACATATTTGTTTTAAGAATTCAAGTAAAGTACATATTAAAAAATAAGTTCTTGAACTTGTCCCATTCCATGGATTCATTTTAATGTTTCTTCCTTTTATTCTTGATTAGAGTCCACCACTGGTATGCCTCACCTTCGAACTGATAATACTCTAACATTAATTTTTCATCTTCTGAACAGTGAAGGATGGATAATAAATTTTCAATAGAACTGATCCATGTTTCAGTAACAAGTGGATCAAGAGACCCACTAAAATAAGGTGAACGTTGCCTCATGAAGGTATCAATATAATGTTGTTCCCTTTTATGATAATTTGAAGTGCAGAATGATTCATAGCATGTGTAACTATTTTAATAAGATTTTTCATTTGATATCCCTTAAGTTTTTGTTTTTTAGGAGGACAATGATTGAATTTATTAGTACATTGATAATTAACATGTTTCCTTTGGGTTTTATCCATTGTCTAAAACCCAAAAATAGTAGAGTGAGAGGGAAAATCATTCTTTGAAAACAAAATAATTACTGGGGGAGTATATTTAATATCTAATAGCATAGGTTGAATCCTAGGTTATTCGTGATAGTTAAAATAATTCTTGGACTGTAACCTATTATTTGACTTCTCCTTAGGGACTTCCCTAGACATACCTTAGAAATATCTCTAGGGATCCCACTAATGTTTTCAAAACCTAGTTAGAAAAGGTTAAATAAGCATTCTATTTGACACAAATTGTACTGACCCAATATTTATGTACATAGACATTACATTTATTTTTCTGAATACTTAATACATAACAAAAATATACACCCAAATACCACATTAGTTTAGTGTCTTTGGAAACATGGAACATAATATTCTAACTTGGTGGAAGATTTTCAACATCTCCCATAAAGATCTTAACCTTTTGTTTTCGTACCTAAAACCTTTATTCATGTCTTGGGTAAAAGAAAACATAAAATGTGCGAGCTCAAATGCTCAGTAAGGGTAGACATGGAGAACATAAAATAAATCACAAACACAGGAATGTAAAAACACAAACATAAAGTTTAAATTTCAAAATCCTAAGTGAGGAAACAAATCATGGAAGTACATAAGGCATAGATCATAAAGGAACAGTAACCATGATAAAATAAAATTGGTATAAATCATGGGATTGTGGAATAAATATAAGAACATAATATGATTCCCATAGTATCCAATGCATTGCTATCAATACCATCTTAGGGGGAAAAGTCCATTACTGAACCGGGTTCATTTTCCATTCAAGCCACGTATTATTGAACCAAATTTACATACCATTCCAACCCCATATTACTAAACCATATTTTCTTTTCGTTCAATTCATGTCTATCTCATGAGAGATAAATATTTACAAAATGAACTGGATGGAGATATAGGTCCAAAAAATCTCATAATGAAATCATTATTATATGTTCTACAAAAACATAAATAATTCATCATGGCATAACCCAAGAAATAAAAAGGGTTTCTTAAACATCATTCCATCATAACATAATCCATATAAAATATCAATCCATCATTAACAAAATAATATCATTGTAATAATAGGGATGGAAACATAACCCTATTTAATGAACGTCATCTTAGATGGAAAATAATATTGATAAAATACTCAAACATAATTTTTTATGAAAATATCCTTTCTTCTTCTAAAATGATTTCATATCCAAATATGCTATGAAATTTTAAAATAAAAGTATTTAGTTGATAATAAAGATGAATTATTTTAAATTAATTATCATGGAAACAATGCATTATGAATACATATAAATTCGTTCAGTCCATGTATGTAAAAAAACAATCTCTTTGTACTTTTTACAGAAATGTCAAAAAGTACCTCGTATCAAAAAATAACAAAAGATTCCATTAATACCATTGAAGGTAATTAACTAGTGGGTAAACTATACTTTAAAAAAATTTATAACAATAAAAAAAATTACATATTTATTAAACATGGGTGTGGATGATAAATATACCCCAACAAATACTTACATATAAATAATCTCAAATAATAATGAGATTGTGATATTATCCCTTACCTTTGGTACGATTTGATTATTATGTATTAAATACTCATTTATAATTATTTAAATAATGTTATTGACATATTCCAGAATCATGTTCATTTTTATGATGTCATATACAATCATATTATCATCTGTTTGTTAGTAACATTTCATTGTCCCCTGTTATTCGGCTATTAACAGCTTTATGTTCTTATACATGTTTCATCGGATAAATTTTGGTTACACTTATTTGATTATATTTTTATCATTTAAATAATTATATTATTATAATATATATCATACTTATTCATTCCATTCATAATCATGGTCTAATGAAGATCATGAAGAAATAATCGCATCACATCGTGGAGACGACAGACCGTACGTACGCATGAGCAGCGATGTCATTCACTTAATTCTTAAAAGGTATATAATTAGAGGGTATATTAATAATAAATAATAATTATAATGTTATATTAATTATTTTTACCTATTATATGCATCATTATAACCATCCAAATTTAGTATTGTTGAATAAAAAATTACCCCATGACGTGGAGACAGTAAGCCGCACACATGCACACATGGTGAAATTCTTATTATTGGGATAGATAAAATAAGGTATAAGGTTGTACCATAATTATAATAAAATCTTAATATATAGAAGATATTGGATTTATTACTTTAGTTTAGAAACAATACAAAAAGAAGAAGTAGAAGAATAAAATAATTTTGAAAGAGGTAATAAAACAATTACCTCTTTTTCCTGTATCTCCTTTCGATTTTCACAAAAGGTCTTAATAGGATGGATTTATGACGAATATTTGGACTGTAGGATGAAGTGATGGAAGTTTTAAAATTAAATAGGTAGGTTTTATCTTAGAAAAATGGCTTCAGAAGTGTGCTTAAAAGTGAAGGAGATGTTCCCTTTTGTAAGAGAGGGGAGGGTCACATTTGGAAAACCCAAAACAATTAAATTAATATAAATTATTTTTTAAATTTAAATAACTAAAAAGTGGATAATTTCATATATAAGATGTGTATTGGTATAAATAATCTCAACTAATAAAATTTAGAAATGTTTTTATTTTATTTTAAACCTTATCATTTGGATTTATCTTTATTTAATCTCTATAATTTAAATTATGGTAAAAATATTATAAATATTAAATGGATAATGATATTTACTTATGTGTTTTAAATTGTACATAATTGGATAAATTATTAAATTTTTGACCTTATAATTTTCAATTTCTAATTTTTAAATATTTCTTGGATTTTAAATAATTTAATAATATGTTATTTGTATAAAATAACAATAGTCTCAATTTTGACACCATTCATTTATTTTAAAATAAATTAAATCCACATAGATGGTAAATTCAAAAACAATAATTAATACACTCCTAACATGTCCTAGTAACCTAAAAAATTCATGGATAACATTAATTAGTTCATATTTTATTTCATTCAATATTTTTAAACCCATTTATTTGATATTTCTATTAATAAAATAGTTTCTATATCAATATTGTGTCATCATTCATGGTAATTATTTAATCTCTAAAAATTATAAAAAAATTTACATGATGTAGAAATTTTTTTTAAATTAATGGATAATATTTATTTTCTATGTTATATCATGATTACCACTAAATTAAAATTATTATACTTATAAGACATAAGAGAGTGATATGTTGTCACTTTCTTTTTATTTAATCTTAATTACATCACTTTCATGTAAAAAAGTCCATTATATTAATCCATTCTGACCCTTAGGTGATATTTCTCTATTTTAATTCGTACAATAGGATTTTGGTAGCTGTTATGTTAATTTTGATATCTTTATCATATTGTTTGTTACCCTAATTTACCGATTTACATTTAACATTCGTAAATACAAATTAACATAGTTACTATTCATAATATTAAAAATTTAAAAGTAACCTATTAACATATTTTGGACCCAATGTTTCTAAATATGGAATAATTTTTTCCAAACTCAAATCACATAAGTTGCATTAATTAATTTAAAATTAATTCTCGTTGTAAAAACCAGAAATCATGTTTTTATGAAGTAAAAACTATCAAAAGATTCACCTATGTTTATGTCAAATTTAAATATAAAATTACTTAAAATGTCAAAAATTGTATTAAATAAAAAATAAATAAGCCAATTAAACTTTAAAAACAATTCAAAATATAATGTAACTATATAAAGAATTTTGATGAAAATGTAGTTTTCAAATAAA
The DNA here is from genome assembly GCA_963277665.1 of Viscum album. Classification (NCBI taxonomy): domain Eukaryota; kingdom Viridiplantae; phylum Streptophyta; class Magnoliopsida; order Santalales; family Viscaceae; genus Viscum; species Viscum album. Next base: position 1,839,631,859 of record OY728145.1, read on the forward strand.
ATGGTGTATTTTTCACTATTAATTAAAATATGAATTTCATTAGAAAAATACCAAAATTTCATCCAAGGTAAATTTTTATGTCCCTACTCCATATAAAAAGTTTATTATGTCAAATAAAACTTATATAATTGTTAAAAACTAGATTTAAAAAGGGTTCTCCATCAAATGGTGGTAAAATTGTATTTTTTTTTTGAAAAACACTTCTTTAATCTAATAAATAGAATTTGTTCTTATGTCATATACAGAAGAAATATAATATAAATTTAAATCATAAAATTTAATATATTACATAAATATTTCACTAATAAAATACATATTAGGAGATTTAATTATTTTATAGACTCTGTTATTTTCATTTAAATAGGTTTTTAGAGGGTAGTTAATACTATTCCTACCTTCCATTATAATGACTAGATTATAATATTTAATTATCACTTATAATAATTCTTTCATGAAATTAATTATATCAAAAGAACTTGAATTTATTTATAACACAAGAAAATCATAGTGTTGTGTATACGACAAGCTAATACGGTGTTACGTATAATTCAAGATAATCTTGGTGTAGCGTACAACACAAGACATCAATGAAATTAAAACAAAATCTATCTCAAAAATTCATGAGGTGTTACAAACCATGGTAGAATAAATTTGGGTATCTCTACCTTGCTGACTAATATAAGGTATAGATAGGATATTGTGTCCATGAGGCTAAACTATGACAGGTGATGGTGTTTAACAATCTTGAGGCTTGACCAATGATGGATTCTAGATGCTACAACCTTCTGGATGGATCTGAATCAATTACTTAGGACACTATGTGACATGTTCACCTACATTATGGATAACTATTTTTAACTTAAAAATCCTTAATTTCTATCCTTAGGACACAAATATGAATTCAGTATGACCAGGGATTTAGGTATATTAGTTAACACTCAAACACTTGGAATATTATTTTTAATTCATAATTTCAAATTTAAATATTTCAAGGAATACACCTGTTATATTTGTTAAATCATATTAATAATTAACTAGTGGTGTCTGACTATGTGATATTACTCATATGATATATGATCATCTCCATGAGTTTTCATGCTTTATTACTAGGGATCTAGCTAAGGGATAGGGGGCCATTATAAATAGTCGAGTAGTGGAGTATGGTTCTGGTAGTAGTACCAAGATGGACTCTAGGGGATTTCATGATGTTTTCTTATAGGGATAACTATATTTCATATAATATTCTTTATATTTCCACATTAGGTTCTTAATTTATTTATATGTATGAAACTAGTGAAATGTTTTACTATATTATGTTTACATTATCTTCCACATTTATTATCTAGGTTGTTATATGTTTTTATGTTTATGGTGTATGGATATGATTATCATAGAAATAGTCAAACCACAGTACCCTTAGACCCTATATACATGTTTAGAAACCCTTGAATATTGGGAGGAACACATGAGGTTATGTGTCACTTTCATTCAAACCTGATGATTCAGGTATGGGTGTAATAACTTTCTGCTTTTTCTTTGATAAAATGATGTCAAATGTATGTGTAACTTTATCTTTTGTGTTCAATTAGATTTTTCTAAAGATAAATGGAACATAAATTATCACATGTGATTCCTAATAGATTCCCAATAATTCTAAAAATATTCACGATACACATACATCAATAAATTTTTCATACAGGTATGTGTATATGTTATAAAGTCTACCTTAGTTATTCTAAATGAAACTTATTTTTTTCTTGATTGGAAACATAAAAATAACTTTCTCAGAAAGAAAGTTACACCTAATATGTATTACCATTCTATATAGTATCCTTACCAATCTACCTCAATAAAGCATTGAAACATCAAATCAAATATATTTTTATACAATATGAAAAAAAGTAAGAGTACACATGATATATATTAGAATTATTTTAGTTTTCAACATATGATACTCCTTTGTATCTAGAAAAAATATATCATAAACAAAATATCTGGTACTTAATATATCACATATAAAAAGTTTTCAATTATTTTTCTAACCAATTTTTATTAAAATTGTTTTCAACCTCATCAATTGTAAATTTAGTTCAAAAAACTATTGATGTGGTGACTTATTTGTGATATCTCATTCCAAACAACTTTAATACCTCCTTGGAATATTTTTATTAGGATATAAATATGTGGTTAACTATTTGAATAATTTTCAATACTATAAAAATCGTTATCTCACTCAACATAGACACATGATTGTCTATTTTTATCCCAATAGAAAACTCTTCACAAAGATACCCTTTATCACATGAAAATATAATTTTAGCTACTTTAACAACAATTATAAGAGTTACAATAGATATCACCTTCTCATAGATGATTCTATAAACCTTTCCATTTAAAAATTACATATTCCTCTAACAATAACTTATATTTTAATAGCACGATCAAGGTGTAGGTTTCGATCTATATAACTAATTATTGAGTCTATATACTATTCTATCATCATTTTTAGGGATAAATACCTCAAGTTCTTCAGTAAAAACATAATCTTCTAGAACAAAATTAAGGACCACATATTTCACATCAATCTAATAGATCTTGTAACCCATTTGGGAAGAAACTTATAAGAAGGTACTAGTTGTATAAATCTTATTAACTGGTGAATAAATTTTATAAAAATAAACTTCAGTGATTTGGGATAACCCTTTGAAAAATAACCTTAGTTTCTTTCTTATCACATATACCTTTTATTTGAGATTACCTTTAATAACCCACTTGGTGCTAATCACATTTTTTTATTATGGTATTGGTGTAGGATCCAATGAGGATTGATTCCAAATTTAATCAAGATATTCATTCACATCATTAATCTACTTCTTTATTTCATCGAGTTCAAATAAACATTTTGTTTAATTTGGTAGATGGGTGTAGTTTGGTTTTCCAATATCAACATTCTTCTAGTTTGGATAACCGATTATTTATTGTCTATAAGGTTTTAAAAAAATGATTAATAAATATAAAATTTCTCTATATAATATTCTTACTAGTCTCATATTCATCAATATTATGATATAATCCTTGTTCAACTATATTTTTTACATTATTTATATTCTTCAACAATTTATTCTTATGAAATATACTTGACACCAGGTTCAATAATTATATTATGTGATGAATTGTCCCTTCAAATTTTCTTTATTTGAAAACATTTTAATAATAAACATTCATTATATTTATTTATCATTTTCCCTTCATTTATATCCAATATCAATATTAATACTTCTTATGATTTTTTTTCTTATACTTCTCTCAAAACATAACCATATTTATATATTTTATATTCATTAAACAACGGTTTCTTAAAGGATTTATATATATTGAAATTAGGATTATTTTTTTACTACACCACATATGATATGTTATGAATATAAGGTCTCAAAGGACATATCTTTTAAATGTTCAATACATTGAAGATATATTCTGCCAAGAATTTTGTTGAACATTTTTGCTCAGCGAGAATATTCTTTACCATACACACAATGTTCATGTTTTTTATCTCTATTATGCCATTTATAGGGGTGTATATAATGTGTTATACTAATATTTTATTCTATTATTTCCTACATAATTTTAAAAAACATTCATGCATATTTGTTTTCCATTAAATGACTATACACTCTAGATGTAGATATGAAACTCATTCACCACCACTTTCTTAAAATTTATGAACATTTTAATAACATTATAATTGTGTCTCATGAAACAAAAATAGTCATCTATATGTAGTAAAAAAATAATGTAATTAAATAAATATCATTATCCATTGAATTTTTTATCATGGGACTATACACATATGGATGAATGACTTAAAATATCCATGTGTAAAAAATTCTCTTTCTTATGTGTCCTTTAAACTGCCTTCCCTTTTTCAAAAGTGGAAAAAAAATATTCTCAATATATTATTGGTTGAGGATGGTCTCTCACAAGTTTTTATTTTGAAATCATACTCAGGTTTCATTATCCAAGGTGTCAAAGTATTTTATACCATAGACTATTCACATCCTTAGAATTCAGGTAGTATGAAATGGTCGGTTCACAAATTGGAAACAGATTCTCACTTGTTCTTGGACCATGGGTAGTGACACTTATATATTTAGAGTACTTAATAATCGATGAATTATTCTTTAATACAAATTCCTTTCCATTATTACAAAATTGACTCACACATAAAAGACTATGATTCAATACTTATATAAAAATTACTTCCATGTACTTGTGCTTTTTTAATTCAATTTCTATAGTTCCACACAAGAAATTCCAAAATATTTGACAATGAAAATTTTTACTACTCCTCCTTAATTATATTATATGTTATTCATTATTTTAGTGTCTCTGGTATTTTGTGTGGAAGAAACACTATAAAGGATACATGGATCCAATCTCCTACAAGATTTTATGGAACCTTATAAATAATAGACTTCGCTTCATAATTTATATTTGTATATCCTTTCCCATTTTCATCATATCATAGTTTTCCAATAAGATTTTTTATATAATTATTTTCACAATGACCCTACTGATCACATATTCTAAAAAATATCTTCTAAAATTCCCTACCATTTTCAGTGGTCAAATTTGATGTTTTTTTATTTCAATCCTTATTAATTTTAGATTCATTATTTATCAATATAGAGATGATCCCATTGGATTCACACATTCTTACAAGTAAGAAAATATTGTACCAATAAGTGTATTCTAATGTAAATAATCATCCCAAAATGTAAACAATAACCATTAAATCGTAATATTTTTAAATAATTCATATTATATCTGAAATACTATTTTATATAATCCAAAGTTTTATGTATATATATTCCATGAACCATTTTAATTTGGGAATATAATTTTTTTGTTTATAATTCATTATTTTAATATAGGATAATGTTTCTCATCATTATTTTGGAAAAATTTTATACATTTGTACAATTAAAAATTTGAATTTGATTTAAAATAGATTAGAAACATATTTGTAGGTTCAAATTTACCAGATTAAATATGATAAATTCCTCATCCAAATTATAAATTTCATCATATACATAAATATATTTTTGGAATTCATCTTTGATCTAATTTTTTTCATTCTCAAAGGTAATATTTTTTTACTTTAACATTCTATATTATTTTACAATAAATATTTATTCAAGAAATTTCATGATATTCTCATTACTCGTTTCTCAAAAACTGAATATTCAGGGTTATTTTGTGGGATCAGTTTCATTTTTGAGAAACACTTCTTCTAAATCAAATTTCTCATCATAAATTTTCTTCATAAATTTAATTTCCTTTTTATTATTGTTATTCTTCTCATGAAATTATTAAAAATTTTATTTCAACAAGAATGACATGTATTTTACCCTATATTATTCCCCCTCACTACTTTAAGAACACTCATACTTTTCAACACGTTATAAAAATATTTTGGAATTATTCTAAAAAATTATAATTTAATGTTTTGATAGATAAAGATTCTTATTGATCCACATTCATTATAATACTTCTTCTATTTATTATAATTAATTTATTCTTTGTTTTACCAAATTTATTCAATATTATTGAGATTTTATGATATTATTTCCTTTTTATGTTTCTCATCATGATCAACAATACCATTATAATAAATTTTCTACTTTGTCTAGCTAACTAAAAAATGTCTAATTCCTCCACACCTGAATTATTCTACTGTAAATTTACCCTTACATTTTTTATTTAATTTTATATTGTTTTTTAGATAAGGTATATGATCTGATTACATTTCTCATCCATATCATGAACAAAATCATATTCACTAGATGTTTTAGGTTATATGTCTTACAACTTGAGATTTATCATTGATTGAAAATACATTTATTCTATTAAAAAAGTTTTTAATGATGGAGTACTCCAAATTTTAAATGAAATTTGAATGTTTTAACTCATATATACTAATATCCACTCTATCCTTGAAATTTAAAATTTTCAGATTAAATATTTTAGTGAAATTTCTCAGGATTTTCTTTAGAATAATCGAGGATTTAATTTTTTTTCTATATCCTCTAATCTTATTAAAAATTTATGTGAATCTAGTAAAATATTCATTGATAGTTTCCTCTACACCAATTTGGAAATAATCAATCCTAATTCTCTATATTAATATGTTTTAATCATTCACATTCATATTTCCCTATTAACTTCCCTCTTGATTAATCCAAGAATTATTATGAAACATAATGTAATATAAATTTAGTAAAATTTTAAAACAATGAGTGATAATAATTATATTTCTATAAATTTCAAAACCATCAATAGTTATTTGATATTTATAGGGAATATAGTCACATATTTTAATAGAATTAAATCCTATGGTAACTCTATCTAACACTTCAAGACTAATAGAAAAAACCAGTAATTTTTTTTTACTTCCATGAAAATTATTTCTTTATATAGTTGGAACTTCTATATAGTTAACTTGGATTATATTATTAATTATATAATTAAATGGGACCTAACAGAGGGAACTATGTAGTATGATTCCAATTTATAGTCCCAATGGATTATATTAAAACACCTATGGGTGACTCAATTGTATAATTTTATTAAATAAACCATTACAACTTGTTAAATTATTTTTCTATAAATAAATCACTTAACATTACATTACAAAATTAAAAATTAAAATAAAAAAGGTATATCATAATTTTTATAATTTTTAGACTCAATGTGATGTCCTACTCCTTACTGTAATCCATTGTTATCCTAGTCCACGATTCTTTTTCTAAATTCATAACACTAAATTATAGTGGATATATAGGTATCATAAATCCTGTAAAATACCTCATAATCCTACTAGAATTTACACAAAATCCTAATGATTACATTAAAAGAAAAAAATTATCATAAAGATCATAGTTTTAAAATGTGTTTCACCAGATACTAATGAAGATCTTTCTCTCGATCCTTTAGGATAAATAGATTTGAATGTGATCTTTTTTTAACCATAGATAATTATTGAGAAAATAAACTAATATATAGGTTTTAATATAAACATCTAAAATAGATTTTGATATATTACTCAAACTTCTCCTCAAAATCATTCTTTTAAATGCTAAGGCTCATAATAGTTTGTTTTCTTCTTTTAAAAGCTCCTACCTAAGGATTTCATTTTTTATTACTCCATTAATATTGAACAAAAAAGTAATATCAATGATGGTTTAAATTCCCTCTATAATTTCAACTCATTTTTAATCATTTAATATAATTCATAATTAAGATAATTAAATAAATTATTTTCCATTCATATTCTATAATATTCTCATAAAATAATGGTTTCATGTTATTCCCAACTCATTTCCTTATTCACCATTTCACATGGGTATGTCTTCATGATCTCATAATATTTTATTCTCTATATAACAATAGTCTCTAATGAATTTATAAAACTAAACTCTTTCTTTTTTATCTTCTAAATAAAAATACTAGGTAATATATTTTAAAATTATTTAATTTCAAAATATGTTTTTTACAAATGGGACGATGAATTCCAAAAATACCCATTAATAATTATCTCCCAACATTTATAAAGAATAAATTTATATCAAATTATTCAACATGAATATATAAAACATTGTGATTGATAATGTAACCTTAAAAATCTTTACATTTTACATTCAATATATATTCAAGGAACACTGATTTTCAACTCATTTAATAACATAAGCTAAGTACCACATCATAATATTACCATTCTAGAATAATCTTATGAAGTATCTTAAAAAATATAACCATATTCACTCGAGCTTTTAATTTTTCCATTCTCTTATTATCTATGATGCTTATATCACTGTTTCCCTAGGAATTCGGGGATGACCTCTTGATGGGAGGTTCAAACATTCTGATCGGTTTCTAATGGGTTTTTTCGTAGAATCGGAAAAATCCAATGATTCCACATCCATTTGGACCTACTTTCCAAAGGTAGGCGCTCAGTAGTTTCTTGACTGATGAGGCTTAGAAATTTGCATTGGTTGAGAGGATGGGAGGTCGGACTCATCACACCTTTTTGAGGGGAATTATTGTCTATTCCTGGACTCTCTTTATATATTTAAGTTATGTTCGTGAATCCTTATTACATTAGCAAGTATAAAATGAGCTTTCCTTTAGATCTTACAATCAATGATAAAATATGTATGAAATTTAGAGAATCTTTTATATGTATTCTAGGTTCTTCATTGATAGAGAATCATCTATATTTGTTAAAGATTCTGGGTCAATGGTATCCTTCATCATATTTATATAAAAGTCTCTTGGTCATTATGATGACCATGCTGGTTTCAAATCCACTCAGTGGGGCACTTGAAGTTTATTGTCATTCAGAAGGACATGGATTATTTCAGAGTTGGGATCGAACTCGCAGATGGGATAACTATGTATCCTTTGTTTTAGAAAAGGAATTAGAACCAACATATTTTGAGTTGCGAGTATGATGTTTATGATTAATGGCTCAAAGAAGGATGCCATAATTACTTTTACCCTCTAAGCTCACGTGAGTCATGATCGGTGTGAGAAACAAGAGGTATTAGTAAAAATTAGACAAATGGGCGATGAAAGATGCAATCATAAGAAATGATGTGGGACTTATGTATGTATAACTGCCCAAAATAGATGAAGATTAGGATTAACTTCCTGATAAGAAATCCCAGATCAAGGGTAAATTAGGATTGAGGTTAAACGAATTATGACTAGGACTCACTCCTGAAAATGAGGCCCAGGTTAAAGGAATTATGACTGGGACTTACTCCTGAAAACGAGGTCCAGGTTAAAAGAATAATGACTGGGACTTACTCATGAAAAGGAGGCCCAGGTTAAAGGAATTATGATTGGGACTTACTCCTGAAAAGAAGGCCCAGGTTAAAGGATTTATGACTGGGACTTACTCCTGAAAAGGAGGCCCATGTTAAAGGAATTATTACTGGGACTTACTCCTGAAAAGGAGGCCCAGGTTAAAGGAATTATAACTGGGACTTACTCCTGAAAAGGAGGCCCATGTTAATAGAATTATGACTGGGACTTACTCCTGAAAAGGAGGCCCAGGTTAAAGGAATTATGACTGGGACTTACTCCTGAAAAGGAGGCCCCGGTTAAAGGAATTATTACTGGGACTTACACCTGAAAAGGAGGCCCAGGTTAAAGAAATTATGACTCGGACATACTCTTAAAAAGGAGGCCCGGGTTAAAAGAATTATGACTGGGACATACTCCTGAAAAGGAGTCCCAGGTTAAAGGAATTATGACTGGGACTTACTCCTGAAAAGGAGGCCCAGGTTAAAGGAATTATGACTGGGACTTACTCTTGAAAAGGAGGCCTAGGTTAAAAGAATTATGACTGGGACTTACCCCAGAAAAGAAGGCCCAGGTTAAAGGAATTATGATAGGTACTTAATCCTGAAAAGGAGGCATAGGTTAAAGGAATTATGACTAGGATTTTGCTCCTAAAAAGGAGGCCCAGGTTAAAGGAATTATGACTGGGACTTACTCATGAAAATTAGGCCTAGGTGAAAGGAATTATGACTAGGACTTACTCCTGAAAAGGAGGCCCAGTATTGGATTCTCTCATCTTAAAGGATGAAGTTGAATGAATGAAATCTCAATCTTTAGTGACATAAAGATGTGTAAATAACTATGTTTTGAGGGATATTCCACAGAATTCTTTTCAGATAAAGAAGTTAAATCAAGAAATCACGCCATAAATGGCTTTGAAGAGTGTCTTGAAGACTAAATCTTTAATAGGAGAGGCAGAATGGCTTAAGAGGGGTAAAATGGGCAAAAATGGCACCCAAAAAGGCAGGGGCACGCAGGTACTGCGTGGGTGCGCAAGTCTTGATCGCGAAGGTATACCTACGTGACACGTTGGGTACTTGAGCGGTGTTCAACCAATAGGGTAATACTTGAGTGACTTTTGGTTAAGGGCTTTAGAATCCTCCTAAGGTTCTTCTAGGAGAGGGGCGTGCAGGTTCTATTGAAGGAGTAAGGTGGTGCGCATGTGTGGTCATTTCCCTTAAGGGCTGGCCACCTAGGCGCGCAAGTGTTGATGAGTTTCAACACTTATTCCTTCCTCCCCCTCTTTAGATCTTCCGTTCTAGGTAAGAAATTACCTTAGAATTATTCTGGAAGCTTTGAGAAGAGACTAGGGTGCCGGGAGCTCAAATCATAGTTTCTAGAAAAAATATCTCTCGGAATTGGGGGCCCACAGGGTCTATTTATAGGTAGGAGAAGACCCCAGGCGGTTATCACTTAGGTCGTGCAAGTCACTTGTGCGACCATCATGCATCACACAAGTATACTTGTGTGACAATGATATAACTTGCACGACACATGTCCTTTTTATCCCTTGTTCATGCCTTTGTCAATTTTTTGATGTTTTCTTCAAAGGATGAATCAATTTGTGCTAAGTCATATCCCTTTCCATTCTTTTAGAAAATGTGATGAAAATGAGCGTCAACAAAAGTCCCCCCTCAGAGTTGGATCCAAAAGAAATGTGGATTTGACACTGAGGAAAAGAAGAAAACCAATGGAAAGGAGGCACACAAGTTTGGGCATGTAAATGAGCTTCGGGCGCGCAGAGTCTGGTGCGTAGAGGACATCCTTTAGTCAGACAGGGTACGGTGCGTAGGGTACTGTCCATGTCTATAAATATAGGGCCTCCCTTCCGTACAAAAGCATCTGGATTTCCGGACTTCAAACCTTCGAGCTCTTTCCGCGCAGGTCACCTTAACCGCGTAGGTTGCTCTGTTTTCCGGTGTTTCCTTGATGGCGCGCTGCTGTCAAGGTTACTTGACTTGAGCGGTGATACTTGTGTGCCAATTATTTGCGCGGTACACCCATACTTGCGCGCCAATTTTTAGACTTGCGCGCCTTAATGCCTTTGCCATTTTTCTTAATTTTCTTCACAAGTTTTATGAAAAATAAACCCATTTAAGAGTTAGTTTATTCAACTTTTGTGCAGATTCAATGGCTCCCAAGAAAATTGGAACGGCTGATGAACTGGCTTGCATGCGGATTGATGACATGATGAACATCATTGGCCATGATTACTATGATATCTGTGAAATCACTTTCCCAGATTTGGCTAAGTACTCGAAGAGATATCATCTTAATTTCGTATAGAGAATCCATATTCTTCTATGTGGTCATGGTCATCTGCAAGGAGTCAATGTTCCAAATGCAAAGAACTATACACCTGAAATGTAGCTGCATTGCTACTCCTCTATTTCGGTTATGCTGTGCATTAATAGCAACAACAATGGTGTGAACTTTCAAATTCTCCATCCATGCCATTTCCTTGCAGATATGAAAATGGCAAACCCATGGGATGAAATGTTTTCCGCTGCTGGTTGGTGGAGAGAAGACAAACATGGCATTAGAACAATATCTGAAAAGAGTAATCTCTTCAAATGGCTCTTTACTTAAAATGCTCCATTCTCAAATCCATGTATCCATCTTCCATGTCTCTTGGACAGAAACAGAGTCATTGTTTGATCAGCAGAAAATTTTCTCAAACCGTACTCAAGAACATTCTTTTATAATTGTTCAAAGAAGATCTGGTATCACTACATCTCTTATTGTATCCAGTTGAATGAATGAATTCCAGGTGGTTGCTGATGAAGCTCGGGATGCCGTAAATCAAATGAAGAGTTATGTTGAAAGCCTCTGGTAATTCTTGAAAAAGTGAAGAGACTCCAGTCCGTGGATGTCCTTCTAACTCTTGTGCATCAATGAAAAACACTTTCACCTTCAATCAATTGTACCTGCATTCTCTTTCGCTGCATGCATTAGATTTTACCTAAGCCAATGGGCCTAGTAAGTATAATTTTATTTTTACTAGGATTAATGTAAATAAACCTACAAACTTCATACCTTTTAATTGCTCAATGTTACCTAAATCATACTAAATGTATGTTTAGTGAGCTGGAAGTTGACTTTTATTCAGAGTTCCTTTGTCTTTTGTGGGCAGTTTAAAGTCATTCACATCAGACATAAAAAGGATAATGTTTAAGGTCGAAATAGCTTTGACCGAAATGGATTAGAATTGACTCAATTCATTGAAAACTCATCTGAAAACATAGTACCATACTCAAGTATGAGGGAAAATATGTAAACTATGACTTAATAATATTTGAATCTGAGGAATGATATGAAAAATAGCTAAAAGGAATTAGAAGAAGTAGTTCCTAAGAATGAAGTTACCATTATTTAACAAACCCGTTAGGGGGTTGAATTATGCAGGGCCACCTAAGGGAATTGGCTGCATAGTTAAATAAAATAGTATCTTTTGGCTAACATGTTTGTTATGTAGACTGTTTATGCAGGGCCACCTATGGGCATGTGCTGCATAGTCAGGAAAAAGAACTCTCAGAAATTTACTTTCCAAGTGCTAAAAGCTAGTGAATGTTTATGGAGATTCAAATCTTCCAAATTATAGAGTTATTTGTATGGAAAGAGGTACTTGAATATGGAGAAGATATTTCCAAACAAGATTATTGAAGAACTGGATGAATATCACTCGTACGAAGGTCTGACCCAAACGTAGGGAAGGAGAATATAAGTCGTAGACTTGAGTACTTTCAGATCATAAAAAAGGATATGGCACAAGTATGTTAAGGATGGCTATTTTTGTGGATCCCTACATACTGTCATTTAAGACAAATAATAACAAAAGAGGCATTCTTCCCAAGAATGAAGTTACCACTATCCGAAAAACCCGTTAGGGGGTTCAATTATGCAGGGCCACCTAAGTGCATTGGCTGCATAGTCAATTAATAGTATCTTTTGGCTAACAAGTCTATTATGTATACTGTTTATGCAAGCCCGCCTATGGGCACATGCTGCATAGTCAGGAAAAATAATTCTCAGAAGTTTGACATTTTTGTGACTAGAAATCATGAAAATGGTTATGAGGATCTGAAAATATTTAGGGGTAGGATTATGACACATAAATATGGATATTGTTCAATGTATACAGAGATACACAGATCAATGCTAACCATAATCATGTTCTGGCTCGGTCCTGAATTGAAATGTTTGACTTCACTACATATCCCATAAGGATGAAAATCAAGCCATACGTAGTTCTTAAACTACAAATTAACGTCATGTGGGACAAAAGGATTAGAGATCTTAGTTTAGGGTCATAGAGCTTGGACCATTGTAAGAAATACACAGTGTGTGTTTTCATGGGGACTTTTCAGCCAAGGGACTGAAAGTGGAATTTGGGGTTAGGCCCAAAGACTTGGGGCTATATTCGAGGGAAACTCGAACGTTCCTACATATCCCATAAGGATGAGAATCATTCCCACATAGTTCTAGAAATACCCTTTGTACAAATTTGGTTCGTACATATGATGGGTGAAAGGGGACTTTAGTACAATTATGGTTTAACCCAAGATAAAAGGTTTGGGCGTTGCCATGTATGCATGTAGTATTTGAAATGAAACATGATTGAAAAATCAATGTAAATAATGGTTTCCTCTTAGGTTAGGGAATCAAAGAATATTGTAGTTTATTGTCATACTGGACAAAAGTGTTGTATATTTTAACATCTTATAACAAGGACGAATGTGAACCAATGTAAATATATTGATTCTAGGGGCAGTTTCACAAATCAACATCGTATGAGATGGAGGTGAACCGATGTGAAGAGATTGGATTTGGGCCTGAACCTTGGGAGGCTGCCTACATACCCAGCCTAGAAGGTAAGGATCAAAGTCCGTGTAGTTCAATTAAAGAATTAATTAACGATCAAGTTCTTCTTGGGGACAACGACCTAAAAAAATGTTGTTGGGACTTACACATGGTTAGCGGCCCAAAGAGAGTGTTATGGTTGAGGCTTTCTCTAAGATAACGTGATTCATACTCGGTGTGAGAAACAAGAGGTAGAAACAACCTTAATTATACATAGTTTAACGTCATGTAGGACGTATGAAGGGACTATGCAATTTAAAGTCTTGTAGATAGGACTATTGGTGCTGCACAGTTTAGTGTCATGTAGAAGGGACAACGTACAGTTTAATGTAATGTAGGATGTATCACGGACCTTATATACAGTTTAGTGTTATGTAGTTAGGACGATGCGGACAATAGAGTTTAACGTCATGTTGGATGAAAGGGGGACTTTTCAGTTTAATGTCAGGCAGTGAGGACAAAAGAGTACACCATTTATCATCATGTTGGACCCATTGTGGATTTTTTCCACAGTTTAGCGTCATATTGGACGAAAGTGCGAATAGTTTAAGGTCATATTCATAGACCGTGGATGGTGAAGTTTAATGTCATGCTGAAAAAAAGTGTAGCTTAAGGTCATACAGGACCTTTGATGATTATGTAGTTTAACGTCTTTCCGGACGTAAGGGACTTTTATACAGTTTAGCATCATGTTGTTAGGACGTCACAATTTAACGTCTTGCCGGACGTAAAGGACTTGTAAACAGTTTAGGGTCATTTGCATAGACCGTTGATGATGCAGTTTAAGGTCATACAGGACCTAGTTGCAGTTTAAGGTCATACTAGACCATTTAGGGTACTTTTTCACAGTTTAAGTTTGTGTGGTATGAAGATGCAGTTTAAGGCCATACTGGACCATTGCTGTATAGTTTAACGTCATATAGCAAGGAAGAACTGGTGCCACACAGTTTAGTGTCATGTTGTAGGGACAAAGTACATACTTTGCAGTTTATTCAAAATACTTCTTCAAAAATCTGGCATTGGTTGGAGTAGTGATGAATTTTCCATCCATCAAGATTAATGAATAAGCTCCATTGGAGTAGACCCTATGTATTGAATGAGTTCCTTCCCATTTTGGTTCAATTTTGGGTGGTTTCTTTCCTAGTATCATTGGAGTTCTGAAAACTAATACCAATTCTCCCTGAGTGAATGAACGAAGACGTACTTTTTTGTTAAAATCTCATGTTATTCGATTCTGATAGACTTCCAAGTGGTGAAAAGTGCACAACCTTTTCTCATCTAACCATTCCAATTCATTCAATGGATTTTGAGATTGCTCATCTGTAGATGATTGATCGAAAATGGATACTCTGAGCGAGGGTAATTGATCTTCAATTGGCAAGACTGCATCCGTTCCATATACCAATGAATATGGAGTTGATCATGTTGCAGTGCGGGTGGTAATCCGATAAGCCCATAAAGCATGAAAGAGTTTATCAGGTCATGAATTCTTATCTTTATCCACCATCTTTTGCTTTATATTTGAAAGAGTCTTGTTGAAGGCTTCTATCTGGCCATTGGCCGCTGCATGATACCGAGATGAGTTCTTGGATTTCATGTTGTATTCTTGATACAATTTCTTCACCTTGGATGAATAGAAATTGGTGCCATTATCCGTCAATATGGTATGAGGGACACCAAATATGGTAATGATGTTAGACTTGGTGAAGCTAACAATGCATTTAGAACTGACTTCCTTGAGAGGTATTGCCTCTTCCCATTTGGAAAATAAGTCTGTAGCAGTAAGAATGTACTTAAACTGCTTGGACGTAGGCAAAAGGTAAGGTCCCACCACATCCATTCCCCATGTGGAAAATGGCCATGAGTATTTAGTTGTATGAACCAACTCTAGAGGTTGATGAATGAAGTTGGCATGTACTTGGCATGAATGACACTTCTTTGTGAAATCAACACAATCTCATATCATTGAAGGCCAAAAGTATCCAAGCCTTCAAATTTGATCAGACAATCTATGTCCAGACTGGTGGGCACCATAGACTCCTGCATGCACTTCTTTCATGACAGTCATTGTATCTTCACCATCAATGCATCTAAAGAGAACTCCATCAAAACCATATTTGTAGAAAATTTTCTCTAGGTGATCTGGGCTATCCTAAAGATTAAAATTGACCACACATCGCTGGATTTGTTCTTTCTTGGCTCTATCAGGTAAAAGTGTTCCATTTTGAAGGTATTCCCTGATAGGTGACCTCCATCCTGTAGTATGACCATACGGTTCAGGAATGGAACTAATTTCATTAATTTTCTCTGTTCTAATTCGAAAATGAGGTGAAATTGCACGACGGTGGGTAATATCGATGGTTGCCTCATCCCGATTTGGATCTGCCAGAGCTGTGGCTATATTAGCCAGCGCCTCAGCTTGATCATTTTGTGATCTTGGGACATAAAAAACTGTCGGTTCTGAAGGGAATTACGCCATTAACTCTCTTACTTAATCATATAAAGGGATTAGTTCTTTTTTTTGGATGGCATAATCTCTATTGACTTGTTTGATTACCAGGTCTGAATCACCCTTCACCTTTAAGTGATTCACTTGTTCTTGAAGCACTAATTCCAAGCATGCGATAAGAGCATGGTATTTGGCTTAATTATTGGTACCACCTTCCCACAATAAGAAGGAATAAGGTAACACTGCCTTTTCTGGAGAAATGAGCACAACTCCTAAGCCAACTTTGTTGAATTTAGGATCTTCCATTTTCTTCTCTGTTGGACTTCTGGAAGCACCATCAAAATACATTTCCCATGCTTGAAGACTTTCTTGAATAGAGAAGACTTCCTCATCAGGGAGTTCAATATCTGATGACGTGTCTTCCACTGAAGGGTGTTCAGCCAGGAAATCAGCCAGAGCTTGGCCCTTTTTCACCTTTTGAGACACATACTGAATGTCGAATAGCTACAAAATAACTGCCCACCTTGCTAGACGTCCTGTAAGCATTGGACGACTAAGGATGAATTTGAGCGGGTTATTGCAAGATACCAATTGGAACTCGTGATGTTGCAGGTAATGTATCAACTTCTGAACTATAAAGATTAATGCTAGGCAGCACTTCTCAATACTTGAATTACAGGTTTCTGCTTCAATCATAGATCGACTGAGATAGTAGAGGCTATTTTCATTCCCAGCATCAATCTTTTGAGAAAGAAGGGCTCCCAATGATCGCTCTAGAGCTTTCATGTAGAGGATAAGTGGTCTTCGTTCAACAGGTGGCATGAGTATCAGTGGACTCAGGAGGTATTTCTTGAGAATATCGAATGCTTCTTGACATTCTTCATTCCACTGGTAAGTGACTCCCTTCTTCATCAATTTGGTAAAGGGTAAACTTTTGCCTGCCAAATTGGCGATGAAACGCCGAATATAGGCTAGGTGTCCTTGATTTCCTCTTAATTATTTCAAATTTTGAGGAGCTGACATACCAAGGATTGACTTTATCTTCTCAGGATCGACTTCAATTCCATGATGGCGTACAACAAAGCCCAGAAATTTTCCCGAGGTTACCCCAAAAGCACATTTTAAGGGGTTAATCTTCAAATTATGTTGTCGAAGATTACAGAATAAGACTATAAAATCATCCAACTGATTAGAATTTTGTTTGTATTTAACCAAAAAATCGTCTACATAGCCTTCAACAAACTTCCCTATGGAGGGTTTGAAGATACGATGCACGGCACGATGATATGTTGCACCTGCATTCTTAAAGCCAAAGGGCGTTACCCGGTAACAAAACACACCCTGAGGGGCTCTGAAGGCTGTGGATTCCTCATCTACTGGGCCCATTCGTATTTGATTATATCCAGAATATTCATCCATGAAGGAAAGTGCTCCATAGCCAGTTGTTGCATCAATTAAAAGTTCTGTAATCGGAACTGGGAAATCATCTTTAGGACAATGCCGATTAAGATCTCTGAATCGATGCAAACTCTAATTTGTCCGTTATTCTTCTTTACAGGGACAATATTAGCCAACCACTTGGGATACTAAACTTCTTTGACAAAGTTAGCTTTTATAATCTTATCCACTTCAGCTTCAATTTTAGAAGCATAAGTTGGGTGTGTTCTTCTCGCGGCTTGCTTAAATCCTTGATGTTCATCTGGTAAACCCAAATGATGAGTAGCAACATCAGGATCAAGCCTAGGAATTTCTGTATAGTTCCAAGCAAAAATATCTCTATTTCTCTTTAGAAAATAAATATACATCTCTTGCTCTTCAAGGGTCATGGACGCATTGATTAAAGTGGGGCGTGGATCTTCCTTTGTACCCAGATTTATTTCTCTGAGTTCATCCACAGTGGTAGAGATACCCTCTTCAAATGATGGAGGAGCATCTCTGATATCTTCCTCTTCTTCTTCATCATGTGTTATTTATTCTGTTTCTACTTTCATAGTAGATGACAAATCAGAATTTTCATGATTAGAAGAGATGTCAAAATTTGCACATTTTGAAGAGGATGTTTCCATTTTTGACCCTATTGATGATGAAGAGTTTTCTTTGGGTAATAAAGAGGAAATGATGGATTGATAATCGACATCACTGTTCACCTCTAATGTATCTATGACTCCTTCTGGCCTAATTGGAGAAGTATTGACTTGTTGGATTTCAGGAGATGAAATGAAGACGTCACCATTTGTGCTTTCATTACTACTTGGTGGGTTACCAATTTCTCCCATGTTGTCTGGCTTGATTGCCGTAATCGACATTATGGATCTTTCCATAAGAGTATTTTGATTTGATTAGACATTTTCAATTTGACTGATAGGAAACACATATTCTGTACTCACATGTGCAAATGGATTTACCGGAATCTTCTCCAAACCATATGGAGCATTAACTTTGGTAATTTCCTTTGTTGTGGATTTCTCCTTTCCCTTCATGTGATAGAATTATGCCTCAATGTATTGAGACTCACATGTCTTGAATGGGGCCTTATCGCCATATAATGTTCCAAATTGACCATCGAAATAGTATTTGAGACATTGATGATATGATGATGGTATAACTGCATGCTGATGTAGCCAGGGTATTCCAAGAAAGATGTTGAAAGCTGAGTCTTGATCAACAATCATGAAATCTGAATTGGATACAAGATCTCCAAAATAAGTTCTGAGTGTAACTTAGCCCAGTGGTTCTTGTTCATTTTTATCATATCCTTGTAACATCATGGTAGAAGGAGATAAATCAGATTTCGTGAGGCCCAATCGACGAAGTGTACGAATGGGCATGAGGATGACTCATGAACCATTTTCAATGAAAGCTCTTCGGACGTCTACACCATTGACCTTTCCAGATAAATACAAAGGTCTGATATTCCCATGCACAACATCATCTTTATCTTTATCAGTAAAAGATATTATTGCATGGAATTATGCAGGATTACTCTCTACATGATAGACTTCAGCTGCAACAATTTTAGTTTCAAACTCCTAAGGACTTGACAAAGCCTAGATGTGTGCTTCCCGAAGATCTTTTGATAGATTCAAAGCATCCAAAATTGACAACTTGGCTGGTACTTGGGCCAAGTCTTTCAATATATCATACTTTTGATCCATAGGTCTCCGTTTCCCAACAGGAATATGTGGTTTAGAAGGTACCTTGGAAGCAGTTGCTTTGGAAGTTGATGCATCTAGTATTGGGATAAGCGTTGGCAACATCCTTGGTTTTGGAATATTAGATCGATTAGATCCATTTACATGCTAAGAGGAAGAAGATGGAAACTTCGATCGGTTTTCCAAAATAACTATGTCAGGACTGAATTTGCTATTCGTAGATGAACTTTATTGTTCTTGCTGAGCTCGCTGAAGGGCTCTACCACGAGTTTCTGCTGCATAAAAAGTTCTAGCAGGGGTAGAATTGGGGCAGTGGCTTCTGAAAGATCCACGTCTTCCCCTGTATCCTGAACCTCTGGAACTTCCTCTGATTCCATTGTTTGATACAGGGAATTCAGGCTCATCAAAATTGAAACTGCGATTGGAATATGGATCTGTTAATTGAATCATATTAACAGAACCAAAGATTAACTCTTCATCTGATGAATACTCTACCTGATTAGCCTATTTATGTTGTGCCGTTTGGTGGGGCGGTGTCCGTGGATTAGCAGTAGATGGCATGAAGTCTGCCAGAGTCAAAGACAAATTAGTCTTTGACACATACTCATCTTTTTCTGATTCTTTTTTCTTCTTTGAATTATGCCGTTTCTTTGAGTACATTCCTTCTGACAAAGATGGGTTTGCCGCAACATTCATGGCAGAAGACACAATCAGTTTCATTAATTATGTTCAAAAAATAGCTTGAGTTCAATTGATTGTCTTTCTGACCATCCAATCATTATACTTCTGTGCATTTTTTCTTTTTTACTTCTTTCCATTCACCTTCCTCCTTTGGAACTGTAGCAGTAACACATGCTACCTAAGATGAAGAACCTTTCAATTTGACTTTTCCCGAGTCAACCATCTTTTTCATGAGGTATTTGAAGACAAAACACTCTTGTATGGGATTCCCCAATATTTGATGAGTGGGGAAATAATTGGGATGGTCTTCATCTCCTTCCTTGTTTGGCCTTTTGGGCCTTGGCAATTGAACCAGATTATTTTCCAGAGCCGAAATGAAGTAACCAGGAACTTGTTCATTTAGGAAAGAGTATGTTTTGCTCCTAAAATCCTCAAATTGTTTTCATCTTTGATCTCTTTGATCATCTGGATGAAACAGACTTTGTTGTTGGCGCTCAGGAGGTGGAGCCCTTCGATAAGATGAAGGTTTTGAAGTAGAAACAGGTACAAGAGATTGTTTAAGCATAAATGTAGCAGTTTCTGCTTTACCAATTCTCCTTCCTGGAGCTGATGGAATTACATGAGATTTAGCCTTAGCCTGTATAAGGGAATCTTCAATCTGCTGAGCAATTGAAGTAAGGTCTCGAAACCCTCCAGTGTATTTCATAGGGATTAATGGCATGCATAATTTGTCACGCCGATTTTCCACATAGATTGGCAACAATTCTTCTTGAGGGAGTGCTAAAATCAAAGAATATGTTGATCCCTTCCAGTGAGCAGTTAAATTAGAGACTCTTTCATTCTCCCTTTGCTTACAATTTGTATGATAGAAAATTGTTGTCTTTGGAAAATTTGAGTTGAACTGAAGGAGGAATTTTTGGCGAAGATCCTCCCATCCGATAATTGACTAGGATTGCAAGCTTGTATACCAAACAAAAGTTGTTCCTTGCAAGGTTCACACGAAGAATCTGAGTTTCACTTCTTCTTTATGATCCAGAGTTCCCTTCATAGGATCGCAACAAGACACGTAATGCGTTAAATGCTGTTCAGGATTTCCTAATCCATTGAAAATAGGGAATACAGGATTCCCAAAACTGGATGGAGGAGAAATTGAATCTACCCATTTAGGGTAAACTTTTTTTTATGGTTGAACTTGAGCACGTTTCCCTTCCATAGTTTCTAACCGAGCTGTTAATGACTCAATAGTAGTTATTAACTTTTGAGAAACATCTGGTTGAACTTGGACTTGGGTAGGTGCAATGACCGGAGCATGGACAGATGTGGCGATTTGTGTTGCAACTGATGGTAGCACTACCAACTGTTGTTGCACTTGAACCGTAGGATTAGACCTGTAAGGATGTAATGATAGAGGAGGATATTCCTAATCCATCTCAGTAGCTGCAACAAATTCCCATGGCTGACTGACTCCAGCATGCTCACGAAGAAGACTACCCTGAAGTAGTTTTGCATTCAACCTCCTTAATTCCTTCATTTCTTCCTCCTGTTGTGCAAACCTTGGCTCTAGTGAGAGCGATTGACCTTTTCCAGAGGAAGGATATGTAACCTGGTTCATTCCCTTCCCTTTGTTGGATCCTTTTAGGAGAGGGGGAAGTGGGTTACTTGAAGGATTACCTAGGTTATAAGTAATCCTTTGACTTCGTGTACACACACCTTCTTTATTTGTGTCGGTGCATACATCTTCTTGAGCAGGAACCTCTTCATCTGAGTCCCCTGAGTGAGCCTCATTTTGTGGATCAACAAAAACGGCATTGATGACATTGATTGATGCATAACTCATCGCATCCCTTATATCGGCATTTATGTGATATTGTCTTCTTCCATGTCTTTGATGAGACATTGACTTTTATTGATTCGATCCCTTAGGAACTTCTTGACGAACAGTAATTTGGAGGGAATCTCCTGATAATTTGGCTCTTCATTCTTCTTGAGGTTTCTTCCCCAATCGAGAAAATACCGACTTTCTCTGAGGAGGGGATTGATGATTTGAAAAAGTCCCCAGTCCAGTGGACTGGGGCTGTTCCTGCTATTCCCGCTCAACTCCTCGGAACCTATTTGTTGATTCCAAGGGTTGGTTTAATAGAGTCCCCAGTCTGGCGAGCTAGGGTAGTTCTTGACATGCTAGGTCTGAGACTTTCTTGAAAGTCCTCTTGATCTTGCGAACCTTAGTCCGAAAATTAGCTGGATGCATTAACCTATATCCGCTTTTATCACCCGGTTCAAAAGACCGTTGGATGATTTCTGATACTTCTATCACCTGGTGATGTGCTTGCTCAAAAAAAGAGGCCTGTTTAATATTCTCGTTTGCTTGATGCAAGAGTAATTCAACAACTTGTTCTCTATATTCTTGATTTTGAGAGGAACTAGTTGAAGCCTGTTCTTGGTCAAGCTTTTGATTACAAACAAATCCCATTGACTGTGGCTAGTTATGGTCAATAACATTGCAAGAGACCATTTTCGGTGGGCTTTGTTGACTGGAGAGCACCATGAAATGTCATTCTCCATGAACACTCCATCCTCTAACACGAATACCGGATGGGGCATTGGAAATTAACTGACGTAATCTTCTTAGTGCGCCAAGGCATTAATGTTGAAGGGCTCTCTGCTGCTTTTCAGGCTTCGGATATCGAGAGACTGATAGAGACGCCAAATCAATCTGACGTTGTAACCCTTCTTTTATCTTAAGATTATTTTTATATTCATCATAATATAATACTTTATTTTTCAACTGACAAAGAGTTTTACATATGTTGAGACGAATATCATGAATTTCATCTTCCGTTAACATTTCTGGAATATTATACTGAGAGTCATCCAGAGGCCAAAACATAACTGGCACTTCACCTTTCGCCAGTTGTTTTCTCATGTTCAGAATTTCCTCTTTTTCATTTGATGAAGATTCTTCTACCTGATTTGACCAGAGTTGGTTTTTCCTTGTTTCTTCATTGTATTCAACTGGATTGGTACAAAAATCATTGATCAAACTAGAAGATTCATGACTTAGGGGTGGTTCGGAGAATGGCCTACACCCTGGACTATCTTTTGATTGGGAAAGTATTTCACCTGCTAGCGATGAAGCTTCAGACATGACAGGTTTCGCATTTCCAAGTGCCTCAAGATAAGAGGTCTTTCGCGGCACTACATTGTCCACTGGAGCATTATCCGGGCAATGTGCATCACTACCGCGGAGAGGAATTTCACAGTGAAATTCATCATCATGGAGAGGACCACCATAATGGGTTACAAAAAAAGAGGAGATCTCTTGCTCCTTGGTCTTCTGACCACACAGAGGGTTCCTGTGGCTTTCATCTAAAGAAGAAACTTCAAGATTGACCGAATTTTCATGAAGCAAGCCTTCATGAGGAAGTGTCTTTTGAATACCTTCAAAATTAATGTTCCCACTATTGGGAAATGAGGTAGTAGAATCTTGAATTTCAACAGATAATTGTCTGAGGGCTTCAAGAACTCTAGCATCGAGCAAGGCCTCTTTACAGATTGGCCCTTGATCTCCTGACTGTGTTGGGAAGGTCGTTTTCTTAGACGCCTTCTTACTCGCTTTGGAAACCACTTATTGACGAACGTGGATACTCTGAGAAGGTTTATGTGCCTAATGAAGAAATATGGCCAGGGTAGAATGAAGATCTCCACTCAAATTAGGTGTATGTGCCTGAATTGGTTGTCTATATGATATGGGGGAGTATGCCCCACAACCCTCTTGGACTGGAACAGATGTGTGTGTTTGTTCTAGAGTGAATTGTTTATGTGTCACTACACTGACAGGGATATATTTATGTGTATTTCTCTGAGATTCCACTGAAGTTGTTATAATATACTGGCAGGCATCCAAAATATGAGCAGGTATTTTTTTCTTCTCTTTCACCATTAATAGATTATTCTTGGTGACTTCAGCTGCCGGAACGGGAATATACGTCCATTCTTGGCTAGGAGCAGGTGTATGTGCCTACTCCTGTCCTCCTTTTCCTGTCAGTGAATCTTGACAGTACTCAAGTGTGGGGGCAGAGAGTTGAGTCTGCTTCCTATTTGATGTAGGGGCTTTTTGACTAACTTCTCCTAACGCTACCAAGAGATACTATTGGTAGGCTTGATTAATACTAGCAGGTGAATGTGGCTGTTGATTGCACTTCGCTAAACGTGGTTGATGAGATCCATCATATGTAGTCAGATGAGCCTGATGACTAGCTGATGATGTATAAACAGGTGTATGTTCCTGCCTATAGTACTCCATCGGAATTTACTGGCGGGATTGGCGTGATGCTGCCAGACGAGTTTGCCGGACAACAGAATTAAACGGGCAGGTGTATGTGCCCGCTCGTTTCTTGCCACCAAGTTAGGTTGGTGGACTTCTCCAGATATGGCAGAGATGAGAACCTGCTCACTGTTGACCGGATTCTTCCTCTGGTGGTTCGTCTTTCTTGCTCGGGTTCGAGGAACCTGAGCCGAATGCCTGGAGATGGTACCCTCATCATGTTGAGGGTGCACTGCCGCACGAGTCTGAAAACGATTGTTGGGGGGAGCCTTCAGGAAGGACTCATGTCTTCTTGAATTAAGGCCCTGAGGGACATGCTCATTCACTTCCTCAGAATAAGGGAGTGAATGGTGATTGTGTTCCAGGGATAACGACCTGAAATGGTTGGAGACGGTATTCAGCACCACCTGTTTCTTGATCACTGGTCATCGTTGTCCGGACAACCGGTGTGAGTTATTCACTTGGAGGGCTTGTCGGGCAGCCTCCAGAGTTGGGATGGTACCGTGTTGACGGTACTCCTTAACCAGCGCATTTGATACCCAGTGTTGAAGATGCTGAGTAGGTGATGTCATCCTCAGATTGGATGACGATCTAGAAAGAATAACAGTAGTGGAATTTACAGCAGCAGTATTCACAGGTGTGAATTTGAGAGCGGCCATTATGGAAATGCAGAAGATCTTGGAAAAGAGTGCCTATTTGATATAACAGACGTAATCAAGATAAATTCAGCTACTACATCTTTTGGATGAGCACATATGTTATTGACTGTCTTGTTGGCCCTCTCATTGAGTTTAAATAGGGGCCTAACAAATAAGTAAAACATCATTTTTAATTTGGTTAAGGATTCACGTCGGGTTCACCATTTTTTGTTTCCCTCGGAATTCGGGGATGACCTCTTGATGGGAGGTTCAAACGTTTCGATTGGTTTCTAATGGGTTTGCTCGTATAACCGAAAACATCCAGTGATTCCACATCCATTTGGACCTACTTTCCAAAGGTAGGCTCCCATTAGTTTGTTGACTGATGAGGCTAAGTAATTTTCATTGGTCGAGAGGTTGGGAGGTCGGACTTATCACACCTTTTTGAGGGGAATTATTGTCTATTCCGGGACTCTCTTTATATATTTAAGTAATTTTCATGAATCCTTATTATATTACCAAGTAAAAAATGATATTTCCTTTAGATCTTATAATCAATGATAAAATGTGTATGAAATTTAGAGAATATTTTATATGTATTTGAGGTTCTTCATCGATAGAGAATCATCTGTATTTATTAAAGATTCCTGGTCAATGGTATCCTTCGACATATTTATATAAAAGTTTCTTGGTCATTATGATGACCATGCTGGTTTCAAATCCACTCAGTGGGGCACTTGAAGTTTATTTTCATTCAGAAGGACATGGATTATTTCAGATTTGGGATTGAACACGCAGATGGGGTACCTACGTTTCCTTTGTTTTGGAAAAGGAATCAGAACCCACGTAGTTCGAGTGGCGAGTATGATGTTTATGATTGATGGCTCAAAGAAAGAAGTCATAATTACTTTTACCCTCTAAGCTCACGTGAGTCATGCTCAGTGTGAGAAACAAGAGGTATTAGTAAAAATTAGACAATTGGGCCATGAAAGATGCAATCATAAGAAATGATGTGGGACTTATGTATGTTTGACTGCACAAAATAGATGAACATTAGGATTAAATTCTTGATAAGAAATCCCAGATCAAGGGTAAATTAGGATTGAGGTTAAAGGAATTATGACTGGGTCTTACTCCTAAAAAGGATACCCAGGTTAAAAGAATTATGACTGGGACTTACTCCTGAAAAGGAGACTCAGGTTAAATGAATTATGACTTGGACTTACTCCTGAAAAGGAGGCCCAGTTTAAAGGAATTATGACAGGGACATACTCCTGGAAAGGAGGACCCAGTTAAAGGAATTATGACTCGGACTTACTCCTAAAAAGGAGGCCCAGGTTAAAGGAATTATGACTGGGACTTACTCTTAAAAAGGAGGCCTAGGTTAAAGAAATTATGACTGGGACTTACTCCTGAAAAGGAGGCCCGGGTTAAAGGAATTATGACTGGGACTTACTCCTGAAAAAGAGGCTCAGGTTAAAGGAATTATGACAGGGACTTACTCCTGAAAAGGAGGCCCAGGTTAAAGGAATTATGACTGGGACTTACTCCTGAAAAGGAGGCCTAGGTAAAAGGATTTATGACTGGGACTTACTCCTGAAAAGGAGGCCCAGGTTAAAGGAATTATTACTGGGACTTACTCTTGAAAAGGAGTCCCAGGTTAAAGGAATTATGACTGGGACTTACTCCTGAAAAGGAGGCCCAGGTTAAAGGAATTATGAATGGGACTTACTCCTGAAAAGGAGTCCCAGGTTAAATGAATTATGACTGGGACTTACTCCTGAAAATGAGGCCCAGGTTAAAGGAATTATGACTGGGACTTACCCCTGAAAAGGAGGCCCAAGTTAAAGGAATTATGACTGGGACTTACTCCTGAAAAGGAGGCCCAAGTTAAAGGAATTATTACTGGGACTTACTCCTAAAAATGAGGCCCAAGTTAAAGGAATTATGACTGGGACTTACTCCTGAAAAGGAGGCCCAGGTTAAAGGAATTATTACTGGGACTGACTCCTGAAAAGGAGGCCCAGTATTGGATTCTCTCATCTTAAAGGATGAGGTTGAATGAATGAAATCTCAATATTTAGTGACATAAAGATGTGTAAATCACAATGTTTTGAGGGTTATTCCACAGAATTCCTTTCAGATAAAGAAGTGAAATAAAGAAATCACACCATAAATGGCTTTGAAGAGTGTCTTGAAGACTAAATATTTAACAGGAGAGGTGGAATGGCTTAAGAGGGGTAAAATGGGCAAGAAGGGCACCCAAAAAGGCAGGGGCATGCAAGTCCTGGCAGGCGCGCAGGTACTGCGTGGGCGTGCAAGTATTGGTCGTGCAGGTATACCTTCGTGACATGTTGGGTACTTGCGCGGTGTTCAACCAGCATGGTAATACTTGAGCGACTTTTGTATAAGGCCTTTAGAATCCTCCAGAGGTTCTTCTAGGAGAGGGGCGCGCAGGTTCTATTGAAGGAGTAAGGCGGCACGCATGTTTGGTCATTTTCCTTAAGGGCTGGCCACCTAGGCGCGCAAGTGTTGATCAGTTTCAACACTTAGGCCTTCCTCTACCACTTTAGATCTTCTGTTCTAGGTAAGAAACTACCTTAGAAGTATTCTGGAAGCTTTGAGATGAGACTAGGGCGTCGGGAGCTCAAATCTTAGTTTCTGGAAAAAAATCTTTCTCAAAATGGGGGGCCCACAGGGTCTATTTATAGGCAAGAGAAGACCCTGGGCTGTTATCACATAGGTCGCGCAAGTCACTTGCGCGACCATCATTCGTCGTACAAGTATACTTGCGCAACAGTGATATTACTTGCGCGGAACATGTGCTTTTGATCCCTTGTTCATGCCTTTGTCGATTTTTTGATGTTTTCTTCAAAGGATGAATCAATTTGTGCAAAGTCATTTCCCTTTCCATTCTTTTAGACAATGTGACGAAAAGGAGCATCAACAATCACATAACCTTCATATTTAAAAAATTGAAATTTAAATATGTTTTTATATTCATTTTAAAAATTTCAGGCATGATGAGGTTATATTTCCTATAAAAGTCATCATTCTAATAATTTATCAAATTTTCGATATGTGATGTATCTTATACATATCATATGTTTTTAAAAAATATATCTTATTAAAAAATTTCATTAAATTTTCCATCTTATATGATTCAAATCAAATGAAAACTCAACATTTTATATAGACTAAGTATCATTCAATGTATTGGTATCTTATGAGATCTGGATATATTATGAATTGAACATATGTCTTATGAGTTATAGTTTCTTATAAAACTAATGCATTCTATAAACATGGGATATATCATGAATTTATAACGTCTCATGAAAAATCCATGTATTACAAAATACTGCATTCCATACAATATAGTTGGTATCTTAGGAAGTATATAAATTATTCATCGTCTCATAAAGTCATATGCATAGAGTCTCACGTATCCTTAATTTCCCACAATACTTTACAATTTTGTATAATATTCTAAAATAAAAGTAATGTTTTAAGTCATACACACTCAACATAAGTCTAATGCCCTTTTTTAATGTATTAAATGAGTAACTCAATGTTATATACTATCTTGACTTAACCCACCAACGCCCCACCGAGATAGATAGAAAGATGAGTGTGAAACCCCAAGCCCACCTATAAAAGGATAGGTTATAGCAAGTAGAATAGATAAGAAATAAAAATCATAGCATAACTAATCCTAAATATCATTTATTAGAGATATGAAAAACCCCCAACCAACAAAGGGTTGAACTATAACAACATAAAAAATAAATCAATTCATAATAGAATTCACTATTCTTTATGGGTATCTTATTATCTTTCATAGTAGATACACATAGAAGTATTCCTTCATTTTATAAGAACATTAAACATAATAAAATATTTTTGACTATAATATATAGGAGTGGTATAGAGAGATAAATGAAAAATAATTATGAACACACTAATGTAAACTCCATAGAATAAAATTCTCCCTAGAAGATCAATTTTGAAATAAAGACAATAAAATGAAATGGAATCATTATTAATATGAAATACATTAATCTGGGAATTACTGAACCATGTAAGTGAAGTATTGAATGATGAGGATTGAAATGGAGGAGTATATATTGGGTGTAAATGACAATATGATTTTTATGATCTAAATTTCACGTGAATATTGTAATGTGAATGTTATATAATAATTGGAATAGTAATTTAACCATTATGAATACTATCATGATCAATAAATTAAGAAAATAATATATAGGAAATAATAAAATTAGTTTTTATCATAATATATTTAAAAAAGTGATAAATATGATAAAATAAATATCTGACATAATTAAATAAAAAATATATGTTTAAAAAGATATTAATGATTTATTAATGTTAAAATAATTTTTTATGCTATATTTAAAATTTTTAATGAAAATTTCACTTAAAATTAAATAGATTCATGAAATAATATATATTTTTTATAAATATTATAATATAATTTTATAAAACCATAAGTAATTTTTGTATATGCTATAAATTTTATCATTTCATAAAAAAAGATTTTAATAAATAAGGATTTTGTTTAAATAATAAATTTCCCATATTTAGAAAATTATTTTAATAAAAAGGATTTGATTTTTTAATCATCACGTTGAATTTGGAATCAGATGAATTTTTTATATTTTTGAATTTTTTGTGTATATTAATATATGGTAAAATATGTTATTTTACATTATAAGATAAATACATGATTAATTTCGTAATTGATGATGAATGAAACCATTATACCAACCTCAAATTCATGAATTACTCAATTTAGTCACAAGATTAATCATTATTAACATCTTTGATCAGAAATAATAAACTAATGAATATTATATTCAGAAACACCCCTCTCCCCCTTATAACCACTACATATCACCTCCCATTCTACTCACAAGTTATATGACTTTGAGATTTCCAAAACTATGAAAATTTTCTTCCATAGCCCTCTTCCACATGTCCAATGAGTTTTGATCTTATGAAATGATAATCATAAGGATCCTTAAGGGGTAGCCAATATGAGACTCACAATGGAAGAGATAACAATCTCGAACAAGTCTCTTTCAATTATTTTTTTATTATACCTTCCACATATGAATTTTATAGACCATGAAATTGAAACATCAATGTAATAAATATAACATTATGAAATTATTATGGTGTGATATATATTTTCTATTGTCCCCTTAATCGAATCTAAAATGAAAATGATTTTTATATTATAGTCAGTTCAACACCCCAAGAATGAAGAATTCCATTTTCAACCACAACCATAATTGACGGTTTAAATTAAATTTTTATGGTAAAAAATATATTGGTAATTATTTTGTTTTCTTATTCTTAAATGGATAAATACTCTTAAATGTAAATAAAACCATAAATGCTCATGGTTAGAAAAATCGCTTAAATAAAGTAACTATTAAACAATAAAACATATACTCTCTAAATATTTATTATTTAGGAATAATTTTGGAAACTAAGATCATTATTAACTCAGGGAAACTCATAAAATTCATTTTGTCACATCATATTTAGTTATGGAGCTAAATCATGTCGACTCTCATAATTAACTATAATAAATATAACCTTGGTCACATGACACGAATGACCTTGGGATAGTGAATGCAGACTCGGTATCTCAATTTAAAGAAACTCAACCAATATAAATTCTTAATAATAAATCAAATATAGTTGAATTGGGCTCTCAATAATCTTTTTAAGAAATATAATTTGATCATTCAAGATTTTAAATGAATGTTTTGAATGAATTTGAACCTGAGGTAAGGAACTCTCTAACCACCCACTTTTCCTTGGGTAATGATTTTCATATCATGAAATCACTTTTTCTTAATATTTAATATAATTTAATATTTATAAATTATTTCTATATTTCTATTACATTTGTGTGTATCTTATTATCCAATATTATTATACATTCCTTACATTTATTTCACAATACCTTCTTTAAAATCTAACCCAACTAAAGGGAATATATAGACCCCTGAATCCTTCCATGTAATACTCTTTTAAATTATTTTACCCTTTCATGATTTCATAAAATAAGTACTATTTTATGGTTTACCATTATAGTTTACATTTTTTTAAAATGAAATTCTATTTTCTTTCCTTCTTTAAAAGTATTTTACTGATTCCTCAAAACACTATCTAGAGGTTCATCCCCATTCTATAATTTTACCATTACAATGAATTATTTAAAATGAACTCTATATATTAATACTATATTTATTTATTCAAATATGATTTTCAAAAATATTCAACACCTCCATCTCTTTAGAATCTTTACTAAAAATCATTCGACTATGCTTTGAGGCAAGATTATGTAACCCATTAATTTCCATGCCTATTTCTTATGATTGTGCCATAATATTAATTTACTTATATGTAACATATTCCCTTGTACATGGTATTATGGATATACATAGATATAATTAAAATGCACTAGGTAATGTTTATATCTCATTAGATTATATGTACGGGGTTATGGAGTAAACAAAAACCATTATAAGACTCTATCCACCATGTTATAATGTCTCAACAGTGAGACTTGACTTATGCTTATGATGTCGTATATTAGGATGTTACCAATTTCCTATGATACAATTATATTATGATTAAATCATCTTTATGTCATGATTCCATATGATTTTTCATGATCCTTTCCTTTTATGATATAATGTTATGACCTTTGATCCATATTTTACACTTCTTCAGCACATTTATTTCTCTGCTGCGATTTATAGATTTCCCCTATTCTTTATATATTTTAAAATTTTTCCACTATATTTTTAATAGATAAAAGGGATATTTGATCATAATATATAATTTAAAAAAATATTATATTATATTTTCTTGTTCATTTTTTATAAACCCAATATCTCTATGATAGTAGGCCTCTAGATCTGTGGGTTAGGTTTATTATTTTTTTATGTTAAAATCATGTAATAATATGTGTAATAGGATATGTTAATTATTGTTGGTATCAGATTAAGGTTTAGTTTTTTCTTTGGAATAAGATAAGAATAAATTACGGAAACACCTTGTGATAGGTCTATGATTTCGGAAACATACTGAAATTTTTTAATGTAAAGAGAGTGTGGATTATAGGAAATGAATCCACTATCTAGATAATATATGTTTATTTAGAATTATAATAGATTTACCTTGGTGTAATAACCTCAAAAGAAATCATTGGTAATTAAATCGAGCTATACCTAATGCATTAAAAAGAGGTCTTACCACACACCAAGTTTGATATTCACAAGGGATATGATTTAGTAAATTAACAATCTCTTTTTGAACTATTATGAAGAACTTATATAGATAGTTAGGTTATAAATATTTATAGAAACATTTTCCATGGAAATCCTTGATTGAAACCTAGTGACTCATAAGTTAGGTTATACATGTAATTTATATTTCTTTGATTTCTATGTTCATAGTTTCCTATTTCATATGATAATTAGTTTATATATTACCATCCATAATTTTCCTTTTGTTTTAGTTTACACTTAGAAAATATAAGAATTGTGTTTATAAAAAATGTGATGGAAAATGTAATGACTTCTCTAATGAGATGCCTAACCCAATGAGTGAAGAAGGCAAGAACCTCATGATAGTACTCTATAAAATGACTCTTGTTATGAATGAAAACTTGAATCATTTGTAATTATGTCCTCATATAAATGAAAAAATTATTCTTGAGCCATTTATATAAATAGATGCCTCTTACTTTTAGTGTATCTTATGATCCCTTCATCAAATAACAATGGATTAACTTCATTTAGAAGATATTATATTTCCTACAATGGTATGAATAAGGGAAGGTCATACTGTATATATACCACCTAGAGGTAGAAGACAATCAGTGGTGGAAACTAATTTATAAAATGAATCCCACTTAGTAAATAAATTCCTTGTATTGAGAGGGAATCCAAAAAATATTTTTCAATACATATTTTCCCTAAACTCTTGGTCTTAAAATAGAGAGGAATTTTTTTAATATATAGAAAATGTAATATGAGTATGTTAGGTACTATGAGTAAATATATAAAAATATTAAATGGTATGAATTAAGAATTTTCGTCAATACTAAATGTAATTTGGAAGGAATATTTAGTGGTTTAAAGTCATGTTTTTTGAAATATTTTCTGATTTAACACTTAAAAATCTATGAAAAGATTTTCTGTAGGGACCTTAATATTGAGAAGGAGATTAGTGATTAATAGTGGTCCTGATGGAAAGGTTATTGGAAATGGAAAATAGAGTTTAATTAAGTATGATCAATAGATAAATATAATGAATGAAATAAAACCCAACAACCCAAATCTCAAAAGATAGGGAAGAAGCATTCCCAAAAAATATACAAAGGGAATATAGAGATCCATAATGTTTGAAAATAGTGGATTTAGGATAATAAATTTTGAAAATTACTATGATAAAATAAAAGAAGTTTTTTATAAAACCCCAACTTGTAATCTAATGTTTAATCTATAAAGAAAACATATATTATGCAAGACAATGTCCTAAGAAATGTTTTGTTAGAGATAATAAATGATAAAAACCTCTATGGACAAGAGATAAAGTAAGGGTTTATTATATCATGACATCTAATGTGGAACATGATAATGAATTTCTTATATGTATAGTAGTGATTTATTCATGAATGGTTAGTGTGTTATTTGATTATGGTTCTATACATTCCTTTATATCATTCAAGTTTAGTAAAACAATTCAACATTCCATATGAACATGGAGGTTGAGTAATCTTAAAAAAAACGAAATTATTTTATCCCAAGTATATAACTCCTCTATAGTAAATATTGGTGGAATGGGCCTCGTAGTAAATATTTCCATAATTTATTTAGTGTAATTTGACTATATAATGTTAATGGATTGGTTTCCCTTATATAAATCCAAAATGGATTTCTAGGAGATGGAAATTATTCTTAATATCTCATATTATCCTCTAAGTATATGAAAGTGTAAGGAGTATGATGAATTTAATTTAGAATATTCTTCTCAAGAACAGTTATTATTTTATTATGATTAAATATATCTAGCTCAAATGATTGAGACAAATGAGAGAACCATTTTTTGAAGAAAATTCCACTATGAGGGACTATAATAATGTATTCCTTGAAGTGTTATCTTTTTTTCTCCAAGAATATTTAGTTGTGTTCTTAATTTAACATATATATAAAACTCTACCCATATCCAATAATCTAAAAAAATGGAAACAATAAAATTGGATGAACTGATTAATTATTTTTAAAATATTCTAGATATGGGTTCTAAATTCCAAAGTGCTTCACCATGGAGTACGCCAGTCCTCTTCATTAAGAAAAATGATGGGTCAATACACCTCAGTACTGATTACTTTTAACTCAGAAAAATATCATTAAAGAACAAGTATCCCCATTCATGGATTGATGACTTGTTTGATAAGTTATTTGGGGCTAAATATTTTTCTAAGCTGGAGAACTACTTAGGATATCACTAATTAAAGGAGAAGAAGGAAGATATACCAAATACTATATTTCATACAATGTATGGATACTATGAGTTCATAATGATTCCCATTGGACTCACTAATACTACATAAACCATTATATACTTAATGAAAAAGACATCATATATTACCTCAACAAATATGTGGTTATATTTATGGATGATATTATGATATACTCCAAAAGTAAAGAGGATCATTATGAGAATTTTATTACAATTATAAAAATATTTTGAAAGTTGATTCTATATGGAATGTAAAATAAATGTCAGTTTTGGATGGAATAAGTTCATTCTTGGGAATGTTATCACTAGAAAAGTTATACATATGGATCCTTTGAAGACTAAGTTGATTGAGGAGTGTCCATAACTGATAATTGTAATAGATACCAATAGTTTCCTTACAATAGATAAGTACTATAAATGATTTGGGAGGAACATATCATGATTTTCTACCCCACTTACTAAACTAACTCCCACTAACTAAAGTAACTATGAAAGGATCAATGTTTTTATGAACCAGATAATTTGAAGAAAGATTCAATGAATTGAAAGAGGATTATAACAATACGAGTACTTACATTACCGTGATATTGGGAAATTTTTATGGAAAATAATTATTCTTTAAATAATTTACTGAGTTGGGTACCACTATTAAATGATAATGTTATAATATATTCCTCAGTGTAGGTCAATGTACATGAGCAGAACTATCAAATAGAATATTTTGAGTTACTAAGAGTAAATTTCTCATTTATTATTTTCCAATAATATCTATTTGGGGAGAGGTGTTAAATATTAATTCATTATAAGTTAATCAAATATATATTCATAGAATTTAATGAAAATTTTTATATTTGATCAAGGACATTGTGCGCTCAATAAATTATAATTATAAGAAGGTAAATAAAGTGGTAGATTATATAAGAAGAAGTGATCATGAAACCATATAAAGGATTAGAATTAATAAGGATCCAATATTGATATATTTTTAATGGAAGGAGATGAAAGTAATTATAGAAAGAAAAACATCACCCATTTCTCAAATACATGAGTTGGAAATATTGATGATTGTGACAACTATAAGAAATGATAAATCCCTAAAATTCATAATTAATGATGAATGTTTTATAATATTTGGGCCATGAATATATGTTCCATAAAAATCCTGAGATAATTAAGGAACTATTGAATGATTCAAATAGCTCAACATTCTCTTTCCACCTAGGAAGCATGAATATGTGTCAGAATCCCTGAAGGAACTATAGGTGGGGGAAAATGTATAATTATATTAGATAATGTATATTAAACATCCAAGAAAGTCCAAAATTGAAGGTGAAAAATTAAAATCCCATGGTGATGAGGCAATAATTACACAAACCTTTATGTAAATGAGAGAAAATACCTGTAGATTTTTTATTAACTAACTTGAATTACTCAACTATCCAAAAGCTAAATTAGTCCTCTTAAGGGGGAAATGTGTTTCTGATCCCCACAAGCTATTGGGAAGAAATTGTGAATCCAATAAATAATTTTTGAATTTTTTTCTACAAAAAAACTTTAAATATGATAACAAAAAAACTATTGTTGTTATGTAAATAGAATTCCACAATAGAAATGGTGTATAGGAATTCCCAATGGGTTTCAACAGTGGCTAAATCCAAGAAAAAATCGAAAGAAATAAGAACCCCAAATTCATATGACATGTTGTCACCTCCAAACTCCCTATTAGTGGTCAAAATCCACCATCACAATGTGGTGCATTAACCATACCCTCATTAATCCAATAAATATCTATATACACCCAAAGGTGTATATGGGTTGTCAAAAAATAAATAGTAAGAGTTTCCCAATATGTTTTTTCATGTGTAGACAATAAAAAATAATCCAAAAATTCTCAAGTAAACAATGACAAGTCCTGAGATATAGTTTTTCATAGTTTAATATGAAATATACTTCACTGGTTATAATATATCCCAATAATATTTTTTCAAAAGAATATTTATAAGCTACCCAAATAAAATATTCAAATGTAATAATAGGAAAAACTTTCCATTATGTTGACATCAATTTTGGCCACTTAGTATACTTATTCAATTTCATGGGATTTGTAGTAATCATGGTGTTCACATTCCCTACGAAACATAAGACTAGAGGGTAAGAGTTTACACCTATGAGTGGCTATTTTCTATAACATAGGAAACCTAGTGCACACTTCACCGTATAAGAATAAGTTGGAGGGGGAAATTGTTCATCTAGGATGACGGATCACTATAGCATTTTTTATCACAAATGGGTTTACAACATCAAAATAATTATAATAGAATTTTTTCATTAAAACCGTGTAAATAATTCTTTTAAACCATTTCTATTAACATAACCAAGGGAGAAATCCACTTTCATAAATCATTACAAAAGGCACCATAATTTACAATCATTCCATTAAAACCATTTCGAAAACCATTTATAGTATAATCCATAAACTAGTTTTTCTAACAATTTCAAAACCAATTTCAAAGAGCAAGAAATCAAGGTTCTCAAGATAATTCTAATACATTAATGCACACACCTTGAAACACTTTGAATTCCAACACCCTCATAGGATCCAAACGCTAAGAAGATCTATGGGCTCAATAAAGACATGAAAAAATGTATCAAATAATTCTCAAATAAGAACATCAAATTCATCAATTCTAGAACAACATGTGGGGGAGTGATGAATTACATAGATATTCTTAATAAACAAAAAACAATCAATGAAGATCCAAAAAATAAATCTTAATTCCTCATCTGATCCACAAGAAACCAAATTACATCAAGTCACAAACAATATGTATGTATATATATATAATCAACAACACATATCTAAGGTTATATTCAGGTAAGAAAGATAATATTGTTAATAACAATGATAAATGATAAAGAAAATGAACATAACTTTGAAAAAATAGATCCAAAATCCAACGATATGTCCAAAACAATCATCAAGGTGTAATGAATACACAAAATATCCAATAGTATTCTACCTGGTTGAGGTCCTATTCAACAGAAGGAAAAATTTGAAAAAAATAGTGTTTAGGGTCTTAAAATAAAAATTCACATCAATTAATTCAGGTTAGGTTGTCTATAAGCATGTCTTGGAAAACTATGCACCAATTGTGTTCCCCCTCCTATGCTATTAGATATGAAGAATTGTTTAGCCACATGGTTTGGGAAAAAATGTTCAAACCATGAAAATGCATTTTTCCCAAGACACATGGTTTTGAGTAACCATGCACCCTATTCTATGTATCCAACACAAGATGTAAAATTCATTATAATTACCTACATGATTTTCTCTATCATTTTAAAAGCCATGCATATGCCTATAAATATATAAAAAACTTTAAATATTCACCCTAAATAACATGAAATAATACCCAATAAAAGGATATTAAAAAAAGTGATTTAAAAAAATAAAATCAATATCGGGATATCAAAATTATACCCAACATATTGATTTCTTCCCCAATAACACTGTGTTGAGGAATGATGATCCCCAAAGAGATGAAGACATTTTTCTTCATCATAGACTCCTACTCCCATGTATCTTCTGATTCTAACCCATGGTATTAAAAAACCATGAACCAATGGTATCAAAATTCCATTTAGAACCATTAATTTAATAATAAATAACTTTAATCCACTTCTTAGTAATAGATATATTATGTTCTATGTGAAGGACTTCCCAATTCAATAATGTTAGATGGTCCAGGCTGATACTTTTTGAATTGAGACACCTGAAAATGTCATGGATTTAACATAACTAAGGAGGTAGTGTCATGTGATTACATAACAATAAAATCCATTAAATAACTTCAAATGACCCCACAAAACTAGGACTAAGATTTTGTTGTCTTATAAGATTTTGGTTACCCAAATAGGGTGAGAAATTCAAGAACTCATGGCCATTGAATAAAAAATCTGATGGATGAAGATGATGATTTTCATAATACTTGTTTTGGATCTATTCCATCACCAAACATTGAGGATCCAACTAGGTATTCATAGTCATTTACTTTAAAATTCATTGTCCGATAAAGTAAGACTCACAAACCTCATACCAACATAGAGGAGATTTAAATGTTCAGACAAATAAAGTCTAAAATGTTTCTATCTAAATGGATGATTGGTAACTATTATTATAATAAAACTCAACCATCCGTAATTAAAATCCCAACCACTTACAAAATAAAAGACATAATAGTGAATAATATATTTTAGAATATTATTAGGAAATTTTATCTAACTATACATCTAGTTGTGTTATATTAGGCTTAACATGACCTATTTTCCCATATCCTTCTAATGTATCTTCCAAAAATATCTTGTAATGCAAGGATTTCTATCCAAAAAATGGAATATCAAATCTCATGAAACCTTATAATCTATTTAATATAAAATTTCCCATATTATTCTAATTCTTAGTATCAATAATTGGTATGAAATGAGATAACTTGGTTAATTGATCGGTCACCACATAGACAATATTCTTACATTTGGGGGATTGAGGTAAAATATTAATGAAATCCCTCAAAATCGAATTCTATTTCCATATCAGTATGGGTTGTGGCTGGAGAAAACCAAAATACTTTTGGGATCCCACCCTTAATTTTTTATAAAGTATAACATCGATATAAAAATCTATTGACGGGGTTTTAGAGTCTAATAATGATTATCAATTTAATCAAAAGTGATTTAAACCCTTTCCAAATGATTTCCTGTGCAAGATAATATAAAAATATGTAATATACCTAAATAAAGAAAATGTTAAAACATCTTTACCATCCATTGTAGAGAAACTATATAGTTTTTTATTGAATTTGTATGAGTTTGAGAGAGAAAAAAATGGAAGAAGAAAACCTCATCACCATAGTGTATCCACAGGCTGTGCTGAATCATCTAAAGTTTATATGAGATTAATTATCCATTCATCAGGCAATAAAATATCATATACAATTAAGTAATAGTAAAACAATAAATGGGATAGGGTTTAGGGGAAAAGGTTGAAGTTTTAACCTACACATACACCGTTATATGGTAGTTGAGTTTATAAATATCATAAGGACACCCCTCAATTGTGTAAGCATTAAATCATGTATTTAAAATTAATGATTTAATTCAATAGTCATTATTTCATCATATGCATTAATAAAATAGAAAACATTGTAACTATTGTAACATTTCAATAATTTTTAGATTTTAAGTTTTTTTACTATTTCAATATTAACACTATTTAATATTCGATTTTTCAGGTGATCAAAGGTAGAATCATGCATGAAATATAAATTTATTAATGTGTCTTGATATATTGAAGCATCATATAAAGGATAAAAGTTTATAGAATATCTCATTTAATATGTCACTTTTAAAAATTCCTAATAGACACTATTTTATTTCATATAATATGAAATAATACACAACAAATTGTGAAATTAATTTCATAAATACTTATTGATATCTTCAAAAACACTTTTGGGAATGTAACCTCCCTGTTCCAAGTGCTTCCCAGAGGTTCCCTATACTTGTTTGGTCACATGGTCTCAAGCACATTTCACTAAACACTAGAGGCTACGGACTAGTAGTGAGGGACTTTGGATTGATAGTGGGGAAACTATGCCCTCATTGTAAGAATAACTCAGTAGAAAGAAACAGATAACAATAGCCAAAGCAGTAATAATGCGCAATAGGTAAACAATAAAAGATTGGAAGTAATAAACAACCAGAGCACATATATAAATGATGCATGATATATATGACTTGTAAAACTTCCAAACAAGTCACAGTTATAGAATACAGTACTAAATAAAAGTACAATGAAAACAAATAAATTACAGTTCAATCACAATCCTTAGCTTGGTCCCATGTTCTCCAGCTCCACAGCAGTCATGTTCCGGATATAGAAGGGCGCTTGACCATATCTATACTAGCAGCAATATAACATTTTTGGGCCCAAAAGCAAGACCTAAACAGGGTTTGAGATGAATCCCAGTAGGCAACCACCCAATGATCTGTTCCTAACAGCTAGGGAATATATATGGTAGGAAATAAGCAAAATGTAGCAGTAAACAAGGAAGTATTCAAAAGTAAACAAACCTAAAGTTTCAATTGCATTAATTTTCATATATCAGGTAATAAGAATATAAAAAACAAAGTGACCATCTAGAAATTACACACAGCCTAACCCCTCTGGTTTAACCACACAAAAACAAGAAACCCTTTGGGATGTACTCATAGTGTAACCCCTCTAGTTCAGCTTTAGCAAAGACTCTATGAAGAAGCATTCACTGTCAATTCCCCCTATGGTATTTTATTAGTAACTAGAGACACTCTAAGGAAGCAATCAATTTTTAATTCCACCTGTAGAATCTCAAAATTGATCTACAGAATCTCTGAAGGAGCACTCGCATCCATCCCCCATGTGGTCTCACAATGTGAAATGTAAACAGACACTATGGGGAAGCCCTCAACATCCATTCCCACTATGGTCTACTACACCAGGTTCACACCACCATGTGTAAATCATTCATTAACAACAATGTTCAACATAAAATGTAAACCTTAAAAACTACTTGGATAATAGATACAAGAATATAACAACATCCAATAATATCCCTCCATCCTAAAACACAGGTCATGGAAAACAAGCATCCTAACAAGAAAAACTAGGCCTAATGTAACACCCGAGATTTTATGAGAAATATTTTGTTTTTATGTATAATGTTATATAATGGAGTCTTTCACTACACACAACACTTTCTTGGCTTGTGTTATACGCAAAATCAACCTTCCTCGATTGTGTGTGTTGTACGCAATACCATGTTTCACTAAACTACGATATGTTATTAAAATATTATATAAACTAGCCTTTATGAATACTATTACCCAATTTTTTTAAATTTTATAAAATTTATCTTTCAAAATGGTCTTCATTTTTTTATTTGGAATATCGAAATGATCCTTGGGTGAATTTTTGGTATTTTTCTGAAAAATTTTAATTTTTGATGAATTGTGAAAACACTGGGTCAGTAATTAAAAAACCGACTTTTTATTTAAATAATTATTTATTTTATTTAAATTTATTTTAGGTAAAAATTGATACATAATAACTATATATGTTCAAAGTAATTCATTGGAGTCATTTTATAATAATTTTAGATATATAAAAATTTTATTGAACTTTTCACCGTCTTTTACCCACCTCCTAGGAGAGTTTGAAAATTTACATAAAACATAATTTTACCACTTATGTGAATGGAATTTCAAAAATCTGAGAGACATGGTTAATATCAAGGAGTAAAATCTGATTTAATAAGATAAAAATAATTTTTGGTGAATATTATGTTTTTACTTTTATTTACCATGGTTAAAAGTAAATAGGGTAATTAAGGGTAAAAATGGTTTTATTATTATCCTAACACATGTCCTAATTCTATTGGAAAGTTTAATTAAACAAAAAACAACCTTAGGAATAAAATATGGTCATTTAGGTCCACTTGGATTAGATTAGTACATTTAATATTATTTTATTTAAAGAAGAGTTAAAATAGTTAAAATCAAAGTTTAATAACTAAAACATTTTTAATATAGGGTTATAAATAAGATAAATTCGACTATAAAAATTCATCAAAACTCTAAAAAGATTTCCTAAATAATTATATTATATTTATAATTTTTAGACTTTAGATAATTTAATTTATTTATGACATAATGATGATGTAGTAATTACCTTATTAAGGAAATATTAAAATAATTGATATTATAAATACACAAATAAATGTAATTTGAGACTTTTTAGGAATTAAACTAATTTTATAGGTTAATATGACATATTAGTATTGATATAATTAACTTTTTAGAACTAATAATTCTGTTATGAGTTTCACAAAAATCAATTACCAAATAGTTTCAAAATTGACATAAAATAGTTTTTAAACAAATATTATATTATCAATTGTTATTTTATTCCTAAAAATATAAGGTTCAGCAAAATGACTTAGATAAAGTTATATATATTAATAATGAACCTCCTGGGGTTCTTTTCGCTTGTTATAGTAAGTTTATTAACCATATAGTGTAAGAAAACAAGAAGACACGGTAAAAGATAAATTATTTAACATAGAGTTAAATCTAAATGATAAGGTTAAAATAGTGACCTAAACTTGTCTAAAATCTATTGGTCAAAAATATTTTGACCCATATCCACCTTATATTCGAAATAAATCAATTTTGAGCTATTAAAAACTGAATATGACTTTATTATAAAATAATATTTTAAGTTTTTCCTAAGGTGCCCCTCTCCTCCCTTATAAAAGGGCACCTCCTCCCTCTCCTTCTCCCACCACTTTGAGCCTTCATACTCGGAAAACCCCTACCAATTTCTCTTTTCCACTTCCCTAGACACATCCTAGAGGTCCCGGTCTTCTTCAAAGACCATATTTAGTTCCCCATGAGGAGGTTAAGATGAGGCGCTTCAAAGAAGAGGTAATGTCTGTTACTGATTCTTTCAACTTTATTTCTTCTTATAATTATTATTCATTACTTGTTTCATTATAAAGTAACAACATAAGTATAAGTAATATACTTATATGTTATTATAAATATTAAACAACCCTATTTCAACTTCTATCCATCCTATGGAAAATGAAATCACCGCGCGTGCGTACGTTATGAATACCGTCTCCACGCCGTGGTGTAATCTGTTTTACACCACCATTATACTTGGATGGGTATAATGGTGTAAATAATAACTATATATGATTATTGTAAATTTTTATTGATTCTAAAATATTATACATACACTTAAATACAATTGCACGATCATGGGAACGATATCATCGCTCGTGCGTACGTACAGCCTACCGTCTCCACGATGTGATGCGACTCGTTATACATGATCTTCATTGCATAATGATTATATAAATGAATTGAATGAATAAATATTATATATATTACACTAATAACATTCTGTAAATGATGAATCTATAACATAAAAATAATAATAAGAATTTATTTGACAGAACACACATTAGAACAAAAAGCAATAAACACCTGAAGAACAAGTAGAAATGAAATATTACTAATAAGAAACTAAGAATATGACCATATATGATATCATAACAATGATTACAATTATGGAATAAGTAAATAACATTATTTAAATCATTATACAGGAGGTTTGGACACGTGCGAAGCAAATAGAACCTAAGGTAAGGGAAAATCTCAGAATATCATTTTTATCTGAGATTGTTTATAAGTCAGAATTTACTAGGGAATATTTATCAT
The DNA here is from genome assembly GCA_963277665.1 of Viscum album. Taxonomy (NCBI): domain Eukaryota; kingdom Viridiplantae; phylum Streptophyta; class Magnoliopsida; order Santalales; family Viscaceae; genus Viscum; species Viscum album. The sequence continues at coordinate 1,839,675,758 of OY728145.1, forward strand.
CCACATCCATGTTTCCTCAATATGTAATATTAATTCTCATACAATTTTTAAAATCCAATTTTACCCATTGGTGCGTTTTTAGTAAAATATATGAATGGAATCTTTTGTCGTTTTTAGTACGAGGTACGTTTTTGACTTTTCCGGCCAAAGTACAAGAAGAATGTTTTTCTTTAACTTATACGATATGAGTGGATTTTTAGAACATTATTTCCATGAAGACTCCTTTACAAGTTTTCAAGTTTCTTTTTAATCAAATTATTTTAGTTTAAAATTTTAAGACATATTAATAAAGGGAAAATGTTTTTGAATTAGAAGGGATATTTTCCTCAAGAATGAAGTTCAAGTGTTTTATCAAAATTATTTCCATCTATGATAATATAGGGTTCTGTTTCTATCCCTATTTTTTACATTGATTTTATTATTTTATCATGGAATTATCATTTTATGATGTCCTTTTATCTTATTGGTATTATGTTATGATGGAATGATGTTTATGATACCCATTTTTATTACAAGGGTTATGCTCTAACGTATGATTTATGATTTTGGGGCACACATAAGAATGGTTTCATTATGAGAAGGGTTGTACCTAAATCTCCCTCCAATGCATTGGGTAATGATTTATATCTCATGAGATAGACATGGCTAGAATGACAAGTTAATCCGGTTCAGTGATACAGGACTGAAACGAGGAGTGAACTCTGTTTAGAAAGGGACTTTGTCCACTAAGATCATCTTGGAAATGAGTCTTGACTACTATGAAATGATTCTCTATGATTATTTTTGTATGCCACAAAGTTTCAAGTTATGATTATTGGTATTACATTTCACTACTATGATTTATCCCTTGTTATGAAATTATGATCTCTTTTGCATGTTAAGATTTCCAAAATGCTATGTTCTTATGAATATGATGTGATTGATATTTCTTTTGTTTACCCTTACTAAGCATTTGAGTTCACCATTTTGTATGTTTTCTTTTCCCCAGCTCAGGAAGAAGGATATTAAGTAGGATATTCCAAAAAGCGATTCTAGATATGATGAAATAAATGGGAGACAATGCAGATGCTTTATGAACCATTTGTTTATGATTCCTAGTTTCTAAAGACACTATACCTGTACGGTCCTATTGTGGTTTTGTTATACATTGTAATAAGTATGCTTCAATTATGAAGTAATAACAATGTATGTAAAGTATGAGTCATTATATTTGGTATCAGAGGAAAGGTATAGTCAACCTTTGGAAAGTAGGATGTGAAAGACTTAGTAAGAACACCATGGATATATCTAAGAAAAGTACAATCTTAGTGTTTTAGAAATGGCCATGAACAACCTATGATAATACCTTAAGTGTAAAATTTTATTCTTGATTATGTGGTTTTCCTATTATAATTAGTGTTTCTCACACTATTCTTCTTGGTTTTATTCAATGGATGGAACCCGAAAGAACCGTGTTAATTCGGAATGAGACGGGAAATGCAATGATTGTCCCCCTGAGCAACCAAACATTATGGGAGCTGGAATAAAAAATCATGTAGACATGGTGACACAAATTTCTCAAGCTATGAATCATGCAGGACTTACAAACGAGCAAAAGAAGGAGAAACATTTTGTTGAATCCTTCATGAGGTAGCATCCACCTTCATTCAGTGGGTCTACTGATATATTAGTGGCTGAACAATGGATCAGTACCACTGAAAAGATATATTCAGTTCTTTAATGTTCTGAACATGATAAAGTCATCTTAGCAGTATATCGTTTGGATGGTGAAGCTGAACAATGGTGGAATCTTATCAAGAATACAAATCCAAGAGATGAAATTGAGTCCATGGAATGGGATGAGTTTAAGAACATATTATTCAATAATTACTTCCCACTTATTCTTCGAACAGAGATAGAGAAGGAGTTTCTTGAACTGATGCAAAAGAATGATGAATCTGTTGGTACCTACGATACAAATTTTACAAGACTTTAAAGGTACGCTTATGGAATTATTATCCAACCTGAGAGTAAGATCAATCGATTCTTTAGTGGCTTAAAACCAAGTCTTCGAAGGGCGTTAGCCATAAGGGACTTCAATAGCTATGAGGAAATCGTTCGATGTTCTCTCAAGGTTGAGATGGAGATTGGATTAACCTATCAGTCATATGCGTTTGATAAGAAGAGGAAAATGGAATTCAAAGGGAAATCTAAAGACCACACTAAAAAGAAGATGATTTTTCCCTTATGAACAATGTTTTAAAAGAAACATGGAAGGGGTTGTCTTAAAGGGATAAGTAAATGTTTCATATGTGGAAAGGAAGGTCACCGGGAATTTGAATGCCGCAATGATGGGAAGAAGATGTCTAGTGAAGCGAAGAAAGAAAAGGCTACACAGAGTACACCTCCTACACTTCAATGTTACAAGTGCAAGGAAATGGGGAATAATGCTAATCAATTCCCTAATCCATGGTTTTATGATGATGATTGCCATCAACAAACTCTTCATGCTAAATACAAAGGAAAGTCACATGCAATTTCTATCAGTGATGTGGAGTACGATAACGAAGTGGTGAAAGGTACACTTAACATCCTCTCTAAAGTATAAAATGTTTTATTTGATTTTATATCCACCCACTCTGTTATTTCTGAAGAATTTTCTAAGGGTATCTCCATATTTCCTCAGTAGATAGATATTGAGTTAGTTGTGACAACCCCTAATGGCACAACAGTCGCATCAAATTTTACAATTATCCTCCGATTGAAGTTTATGGGTAAGTGCTTCCTTCAAATCTTGTGATCCTTCCTATAGTGGAATTTGATGTGATTCTTAGCATGGATTGGCTTTATTTATATGGAGCCCATATCAATTTCCAGAGAAGGGAAGTCACATTTTTTATTCCAGATCAATCTATGATAGTCTATCAATGCTAGGATGATCATAACTTTCCAGTGGAAATTTCATCCATCTTATGGGTCATGATTCCACTAAATTAAGGTTATTTATCTCAAATGGTTGTAGAGAAACTCACGATTAAGAATATTCCCATTGTACGGGAATTTGATGATGTCTTTCCAGAGGAATTACCTAGTCTTCCACCAAATCGTGAAGTTGAGTTTTCAATAGAACTCGTACCAGGTGCTCTACCTATTTCAAAGACACTTTATAGAATGGCCCCAATTGAGTTGCATGAATCGAAGAAGAAACTCCAAGAGAATATTGATAAGGGATTCATATGCTCTAGTGCATAACCTTGGGGAGCACCAGTTCTGTTTGTTAAGAAGAAAGATGGATCAATGTGACTCTGTATTGATTATCAAGAACTTAACAAGATCACTATCAAGAAAAAATATCCTTTCCCACACATTGATGAATTATTTGACCAACTACGCAGAGCTCAATAATTTTCCAAGATAGATCTTCGTTCAGGGTATCATCAATTATGGGTCAAAAGGGAGGATATACCAAAGACAGCTTTCCGTACAAGGTATATACACTATGAATTTATAGTGATGCCATTTGGTCTTAATAATTCACCTGCTATCTTCATGGATCTAATGAATAGAGTCTTTAGAGACTATCCTGATCAGTTTGTGGTAGTCTTTATAGACGATATTCTTGTCTATTAAAAGAGAAATGCAGAACATGAAGATCAATAGAGAATTGTATTAAAGACCTTGAGAAAGGAGAAGCTTTATGCCAATTTTAACTAGTGTGAATTTTGGATTCAAAATGTTGCATTTTTGGGTCACATAATCTAAAAAGAGGGGATATCCGTGGATCCAGCAAAAATAGAGGTTATCAATAGATGGTCGAGACCAACAACAATAACTGAGATCCAATGATTTCTTGGTTTGTTTGGATATTTTCGACGTTTTGTGAAAGATTTTTCACGATTATCTAACCCACTCACCAGGTTGACTCGAAAAGGAGTTAAGTTCGCTCGGATAGAGGAGTGTGAAGAGAATTTCAAGGAATTAAAAATAAGGTTATCTAGTGAACCTGTGATCACACTTGTAATGCCTCGACCCCAGTGACCTAGAGTCGGTGAATTATTACATAACATTGGCATGATCACAAAACAGATCAAATCTAGAAAGACCGATTGGTTTAGTAGCCTTGGAAACACTAGACATATTCATAAAGTTTTACATTACATCATAAAGTGAAAAACTACTACAGCAACATAGTCTCCATATTCCACACTCATATCCCCACATACTATCCCTGCAGGTCATTCATAAATTACTTATTCACATTCTGGGAAAAATAAAACATAGAAAAGGGGTAAGCTCAAATGCCTAGTAAGGATAACAATATAGCGGAAACTTTCATAAATAAGAATAAACATTTAAGGCAGTGTATAACTAAAACAAAAGCCTTTTAAACTTGAACTTCAACATAGTATGGCAAAAATAAAATTAAATAATTCCATTTACTTATTCACATGGATATTATACTAGTCGAATAATCACATACAATATCAATAACCACTTTCATAATGATGGAATGCATAATGCCAGACTATCATAACCACATAGTCAAGGCCTCGTGCCAAGACTACAAATATGATTTTTCCAAGGCCTTTTTCCAAGACACTATTTTGTCTCATGAGACCTACCGATGCATCGAGGAGCTATAGCGGGCTCCACCCGTCACATATTAAGTCCAATGTATTCCCATATGAAAAGGTTTAAACAAATCATAAACATTCGTATTAAAACTAGCATACGAAATGTCAATAATTTCACCATAAACTATGAATGGTATAACAATAGCACATCAACAGTCCAATATATCACAAAACCTTCAATTCAATATAGAAGTTTTGTATCATAATAAATCAACTTCAAATAAGCATAAAATCCATCAAAGGATGTTGACATAGATGAAATCAAAACTCGTTTTAGAGAAATATCTCTTTCTATTTTGAAATCATTTAAGAGTCATATATTTATAAAATGAAACATTTTCTTTGAAAGTATTCTTATAATATTGTAAGGGAAGCTTCGACGATTTTATAATGGCAGAAAATAACTGCACCCACCGTATAAGTTAAAAAAAACATTCTTACCTTAATTCTGTCGAAAATGTTAAAAATCACCTTGTTTGGAAAACGATGGAAAGATTACTTTATAAAACTCTTAAAAAAAGTCAAAAAAGGGTATAAATGTCTTTAACCCATATTCATTTAAATAGTAAAAATGTTTTCAAATACATTTTTAAGAAGCATGGATGTGGATAATAAAGAGATCCCAGTAGATTATTACCTATAAACAACATCGGATAATGAAGAGACTCTGAAATAACCCTTAACTTGTACTTTTACATGGTTGGGGTAGGTTAACCTCCTGTATAATGGTTAAATAATTGTTATTAAATTATAAAATAATCATATACATTAATATGATATCATATATGATCTTTTAACATTGATTTGTTAATAATATCTTATTATTATCATTGTTTCGGGTGTTAACTTACTCGTTTTCTTTTATTTGTTTTGTTATGTAAGCCATGTTTTTCATGGATAGGTTGTATCTTATTAAAATCCAGAATTTTATAGAGTCCTTAAATACTATTATTAATCATCAAATGAGAATTATACTTGAATGGATATGATAGAGAATGAATCTCATCGCGTTTGTGGAGACGGTAGTCCGTACGTACGCACGAGCGACAATATCATTCTTTTAATATTAAAATAATATATAATTGAATGTTATATAATATATACAGAATCATTATCATGTTACATTTATTATTTACATGAATTACACATCATTATTATACTCATCCAAATAATAATTTATTGAATAACAATTACACCACGACGTGGAGATGGTAAGTCGTACGTACGCACGTATAATGACATGTTATTCAAAGGATGGTTAGAATACTGAATATGGTTGTACAATATTTATAATAACATCAGAGTATATATGGGATACTAGAGTTATTATTTTAGAATGGTAACAACAAAGGAAGAAGAAGTGGAAGAAGAAAGGAACTTGGAAAAGGGTGGTGAAATCATTACATCTTCTTCGGGTTCTTCCTTTTGATTTGATCAAAAGGGCTCTTAGGATGGATTTCTGAATAAAGTACGGCCTATAGGATGATGTGAGGGAAGTTGAGAGAGTATTTGGGCAGATTTTGGCCAAACCAAAAGGCTTTGAAGGTGTGAAGAAATGAGAAGGAGGAGTGCCCTTTTATAAGAGGGGTGAGGGGCATCTTTAGAAAAGCTAGAAATATTAATTTATAATAAATTCATATTCGGTTTCTAATGGGTCCAAAGTTGGTTATTAAAAGGTTAAGGTGGGGATAGGTCTAAATCCATTCAACCAATATAATTTAGTCAGGTTTGTGTTACTATATTAACCTTATGTTTTAGTTTTAACTCTTTTTTAATTAGTTTGACATTTACCATGTCACTTTGTATTTTAATATTATATAGTTAATAAACATACTATATACATCCAATAGACCAGAAAGTGGTCCATTAATGATACACTTATCATGATATAAGTCTCTTGGACGAACATTAGTTTTTTAAGAATTTAATATCAATTCATAATATAATATTTGTTTTAATCACTCATTTATGTCAATTTTGACACTATTCAGTAGTTGATTTTTGTGAAACTCATAAAAGAAGTATTACTTCGAAAAAAGTCAATTAAATCAATACTAATATGTCATATTATCCTAGAAAATTAGTTTAATAGACTAAAAGTTTCAAATTATATATATTTGGGTATTTATAATATTAATTATTTTAATTTTTCTCTATTATTGTAATTACTGCATCATCATTGTGTCATAAATAAATTAAATTATATAATGTCTAATGATTATAAAGAAAATATCATTATGTAGGAAATACTATTAGATTTCTAATTAATATTTACAATCGAATTTATCTTATGTATAACCCTATATTAAAAATGTTTTAGTAAATAAACTTTGATTTTAACTCTTTAAACTCTTCTTTGAAATAAATAATAATAAATGTCCTATTCTAATCCAAGTGGACCCAAATGATAATATTTTATTCCTAAGGTTGTTTTTGGTCGAGATACACATGTCCAATAGAATTAGGACATGTGTTAGGGTAATATTAATATCATATTTACCCTTAATTACCCTATTTACTTTTAACCATGGTAAATAAAAGTAAAAAGTTACTATTCACCAAAAATTATTTTCATCTCATTGAACCACATTTTACTTCTTGATAGTAACCGTGTCTCTCGGAGTTTTGAAATTCCATTCACAGAAGCGGTAAAATTAAGTTCTATGAAAAAATTCAGTTTTTTAACTACCACTTAGTAGTTTCACTATTCATCAAAAATTGAAGTTTTTTAGAACAATGCCAAAATTTTACCCTAAGCTATAATTGATATTCTAAACTAAAAAATTATTTATATTTTAAAAAATTCCAAACATATATGTTTTATTAATTAATTTAATAATTAATTCCCGCTGTCACAACAAATAGCGTGTTTTTAAGAAACAAAATATATCAAAAGATTGACAATTGTTTAGGTCCAATTTCAAAGTGAAATTAATTATAATTGAAACCACTGGATAAAATGGTAAAAATATATTCTAATTATACTTTAAAACCACTCAATAATATAATTTATCACTATAAATTATTTTGATTAAAAAAAGTTGTTCTTAAGTATTTTTCACTATTCATAAAAATTGGAAGTTTTCAGAAAAATACCAAAAATTCATCTAAGGATAATTTCGATATTCCGAATCCAAAAATGAATTCCATTTTGAAATATAAAATATATATAATTTCAAAATGTAGGTATTATTATTCACAACGGCTAGTTTGATTGGTTGTGGTGTGTTAGAACTCGATGTTGCGTACAACACACGCTATCGCATTATTCAAAGAGAAGCGTACCATAGAAGCTTGGGGGTGTTACATTCTCCCCTCCTTCAAATAATATAATCCTAGAAATTTCTAGAATATTATCGCATGAAAAGACTCAGGTGGTTCTTCATCATAAGTTCCTCGGGTTCCCACGTTGCCTCTTCCATCTTAGGGTTTCTCCACAAAACATTTACTAGACGCGTCGTCCGGTTTCTCAGTACTTGTTCTCTTGTATCAAGAATTCTGACGGGCTCTTCGCAATAAGACAGATCAGGTTCCATTTCTAATTCGTCATAGATGAGTACATGCATTGGGTCAGGCATGTATTTCCTCAATAGAGATACGTGGAACACATCGTGAACTTTGGAGAGACTTGGCGGCATTTCCAATCGGTAAGCTACAACCCCAATTCGTTCTAGAATTTCGAAAGGTCCGATGTACCTGGGACTCAATTTACCTTTCTTACCAAAACATATGACTCCCTTCCATGGAGATACCTTCAGGAAAACATGATCACCAACTTGAAATTCCAAATCCTTCCTTCGATTATCGGCATAGCTCTTCTGCCTACTTTGAGCTTCTTTGATGTGACTTTGGATTACCATCACCTTTTCCATCGTTTCCTCCACCAGTTCTGGGCATACAACTTTTCTTTCACCAACGTCATCCCAAAAGGTTGGTGTACGAGATCTATTTCCGTATAACGCTTCATATGGTGCCATCTGAATACTCGAATGGAAGCAATTGTTATAGGAAAATTCTACCATAGGTAAATATTGATCCCACATACCCTGAAATTCATGTGAGCAGGATCTCAACATGTCTTCTAAGGTTTGAATAGTTCTTTCTGATTGTCCATCTGTCTGAGGGTGGTAAGCAGTGCTCAAATGAAGTTCAGTATCCAGGGATATCTGAAGACTTTTCCAGAATCTTGAAGTAAAACAGGGACCACGATCAGAAACAATTGATAGGGGTACTCCATGAAGTCTCAAAACATCATTAATATATATTCTTGCTAGACGTTCCAGGTGTAGATCTTCTCTTATAGCAAGAAAATGTGCTGACTTGGTAAGACGATCAACAATAACCCATATTTCATCGTTCCTTCTAGGAGACTTTGGTAGTCCCATGACAATGTCCATCGTAATATTGTCCCATTTCGACTCCGGTATGGGAAGAGGTTGCATGACTCCTCCAGGCTGTTTCCTTCCAGCTTTCACTTGTTGACAAACCATACATCTTGACACAAAATCAGAAATCTCTCATCTTCATGTTGTCCCACCAAAAAGTTTCCTTCAAATCTCTATACATTTTGGTGCTCCTAGGGTGTATATAGAAATTGGAACTAGGAGCATCATCCAGCAATTCCCTTTTTAGATAAGGTATATCGGGAACACAATGTCTCTTCCCGAATTTCAAAATTCCATCTTCATACACAAAGTCTCTCAATCTCCCATCATTCACAGCTTAATCTTCTTTTGAAATTCTTCATCATTGGTCTGAGAAATCTTAATCCTTTCTAGTAAATATGGTTTGAAAACCATTTGAAAAATCATTGATGTTTCACCTTCCCTGGTTATTCCCATGTCCATCTTCACTAGATCCATGAAAATTGGATCCCTTTCAATTCTCATCACGTTCAAAACTCCATGTTCTTTTCTGCTCAATGCATCTTCTACCTTGTTTGCTTTCCCCGGGTGGTAGTGTATCGTACAATCATAATCTTTTAGCAATTCAAGCCATCTCCTTTTCCTCATGTTGAGTTCTTTTTGTGAGAAAATATACTTCAAACTCTTGTGATCAGTATAAATCTCACATTTTCCAGCATAGAGGTAGTGCCTCGATATTTTCAAAGAAAAGATCACATCTGCTAACTCGAGATCATTATTAGGATAGTTTTGTTCATGAATTTTCAATTGTCATGATGCATAGGCAATAACCCTATCATTATGCATAAGGACACAACCATGCCCTTTCTTTGATGCATCACTATAAATAACGAACCCATCATTCCCCAATGGTAGAGTCAATATAAGAGCATTGACTAATCTTCTCTTCAGTTCTTCGAAAAATTCTTCACACTCTTTTTTCCAAACAAATTTAACCCCATTACGTGTGAGATTCTTTAATCAGTTAGCCAATCGGGCAAAATTCTGGACGAAACGTCGATAATAACCTACCAAACCAATAAAACTACGTACCTCAGTTATACTCGTAGGTGCTGGCCATTCTTGGATTGCCTTGGTCTTAGAAGGATCAACAGAGACTCCATCATTAGAGACAATATGGCCATGAAAAGAAATCTCCTAAATCCAGAATTCACACCTGCTAAACTTCCCATATAATTCATGTCTTTTCAGAGTCTTCAGGATAATGCGCAAGTGATTTTCATGATCTTCGTATCTTTTGGAGTATACCAAGATATCATCAATAAATACCACCACACATTAATCGAGATACTCCTTGAAAACTCTATTCATCAGATCCATGAATACAGAGGGTGCATTAGTCAATCCAAAAGGCATTACAGTAAACTCGTAATGCCCGTACCTGGTTCAAAATGCTGTCTTCGGAATGTCTTCCTTCTTCACACACAACTGATGGTATCCAGATCGAAGTTCAATCTTTGAAAAGTATTGTGCTCCATGCAGTTAGTCAAATAAATCATCAATTTGAGGTAGGGGATACTTGTTCTTTATTGTTATAGCATTGATCTCCCGGTAGTGGATACATAACCTCATAGATCCATCTTTCTTTTTAACAAAAAGAACAAGGGATCCCCATGGAGAAACACTAGGGAGAATAAATCCCTTATTACTCAATTCCTCTAGTTGAATCTTTAGTTCAACTAATTCTAAAGTGGCCATTCTATAAGGGTTCTTCGATATAGGTCTTGATCCAGGAATTAAATCAATGGAAAACTCAACTTCACGTTCTGGAGGATGTCCATGTAAATCTTCCAGAAATACATCTACATATTCTTTCACAATAGGTACATCTTCTATTTGAACATTCCTTTCCTCACCCATAGTCATTTCATTCTCTTCCTCCCCAATAATTGAATTTAGTTGAGCTACTGGGGGTGGATCTAGATAAGAATTAGGTGGTGAGGATTCTGCTCTAAAGATAAGGTGTTCCTTATCATCATCATCAAGAATCGTAACGTCTTTATTCTTACAATAAATCCTCATATCATAGTCCGAAAGACATTCCATACCGAGGATTATATCAAACTCAATCATAGTTATGACGATGAGATCAGCAGATAAAGAACATTTATGTGCTCTAATGGGGACTGATTCACAAAACTTTGTTGCAATGATACTTCCCTTATGAGTTTTAACTGAAAACTCTCTTGTTAAATCAAATTGGAAATATCTAATTTTCTTAGAAAACTGGGAAGATATGAAACAATGCGATGATCCAGAATCAAATAATGCATTTTCTAAATTTGAGGAAACCATTAAATTACCTGCCACCACGTCTTTCGGAGCTTCTACCTCAGCAGTAGTGATAGCATAAGCTTGGCCTTGATCCCTTGGCCTTTTCTGAGGTATGTTCTCCTGGCGCTTAGGAAATTCATTTTCATAATGCCTCACCTCCCTGAAATTGTAGCACTAATCATTGGTAGCTTCCTTCTTCCCCTTACAATCACGAGCTTGGTGGCCCTTTTCACCACACTTGTAACAGACTCCCATTCCCTTCAAGAAAGTACCAGGGTGTTTACTCCCACATTTACCACAGGATGTATATTCAACCTTCCCCTTCTTCCCCTTATTTCTATTCCCAGATTGATCAGTAGGTCTCTTCTTCTCTTTCTTTACTTTAAAGTCATAAGACTTAGAGAATTCCATTTCGGTCTTGATAGCACATGAGACAATGTCTTCGTACGGCGAGAAGGATTGTGAGACTAATGCTCAATGGAGAAATGGTTTTAACACATCAAAGAAATGATCAATCTTAATTCTTGGGTTACGTATATAATCTATAGCATACCTTTCTAACCTTGTTATGTTAGCCTCATACTTTGTGACATTCTCATCCTCCTTTTGTCTCAGACTCAGAAATTGCCTTTCCATATCTGCTTGATGGTCACGAGGAAAGTATTTTTCTAAAAACAGATCTTTGAATTCCCTCCATTCGATATTTGATACTTCATCATCTTCCTTCGTGTTTTGAATCAATGACCACCATTGATCAGCCTCTCCTGTGAGTCAGTAAACTACCATGATAACTTTTTCCCTTTCACTACTCCCCAAAGCCTGAAATATTTTCTCTAGAGAATTTATCCATTGCTCAGCTACTAAGGGATTTTTACTCCCATTTAACATTGGTGGTTGTTGCCTCATGAATCGATCTAACATTGATCCTCCACGCTACGGATCAGGGTGCTCCATATGGGTAAGGTTATTATTCATAACCGGAGTGAGTTGTCCCAGTATGGTGATTAGCTGATCGGCACCAGTTGCATCAACAACTCCACTATAATTATCTTGATTAGGAGGGAAAACCCTACATAGATTGCGTGCATTGATACAGTTTCCATTTCTTCCACTAGGTGCCATTTCTAGACAATGTCATAAATTAGATCAGTTTATGAATCAAAATACATAATTTCATACTTATAAAACACTTAACATAAATTGAACTATTTATGGGTATAATCCATAATCATAAAAATGTTTTCTTTGAGGAAGTATATACTCATAAACCCTTCATAATTATTTATAAAGAAAATGAGAGTTATCCTAAGCATATCCCCCGGGAGAGTCGTAACCAAGATTGCAGCAAGGCCCATTGTCGTGCACCAGTTCCCGTTCAAGTCTATCTCAAAGCGGTGTTTTCAGATTTTACCCCTAGGTACATATGTTCCAGAGCCGCCTCTACCTGCTCGTATCCAGACAGGGATGTATTGCTCGGAAAACTCACAAAATCTCTACAATACCAAAATTCTAGGAAGTTCTTTTATACTAATCCTCAAAGTTTATCTTAGGTCTACGTGGTCTAATCAGAGTTTATCTAAATATATCTTCCAAGGTTTGTACTAAACTTCCTCTGATACCAACTGTAATTCTATGACCCCAGTTACCTAGAGTCGATGTATTATTACATAACATTGGTATGATCACAAGAAAGATCAAATCTAGAAAGATCGATTGGTTTAGTAGCCTTGGAAACACTAGACATATTCATAAAGTTTTACATTACATCATAAAGTGAAAAACTACTACAACAACATAGTCTCCATATTCCACACTCATATCCCCACATACTATCCCTCCAGGTCATTCATAAATTACTTCTTCACATCCTGGGAAAAATAAAATAGAGAAAAGGGTGAGCTCAAATTCCCAATAAGGATAACAATATAGTGGAAACTTTCATAAATAAGAATAAACATTTAAGGCAGTGTATAAATAAAACAAAATCCTTTTAAAATTGAACTTCATTATAGTATGACAACAATAAAATGAAATAATTTCTTTTACTTATTCACATGGATATTCTACTAATCGAATAATCACATGCAATATCAATAACCACTTTCATAATTATGGAATGCATAATACCAGACTATCATAACCACATTGTCAAGGCCTCGTGCCAAGACTACAAATAAGATTTTTCCAAGGCCTTGTGCTAAGACACTAGTTTGTCTCATGAGACCTACCGATGCATCGAGGAGCTATAGTAGGCTCCACCCGTCACATATTAAGTCCAATGCATTTCGATATGAAAATGTTTAATCATAAAATAAACATTCGTATTAAAACTAGAATACGAAATGTCAATACGTTCACCATAAACTATGAATGGTATAAAAATAGCACATCCACAGTCCAACATATCACAAAACCTTCAATACAATATAGAAGTATTGTATCATAATAAATAAACTTCAAATAAGCGTAAAATCCATCAAAGTATGTTGACATAGATGAAATCAAAACTCTTTTTAGAGAAATATCTCTTTCTATTTTGAAATCATTTAAGAGTCATATATTTATAAAATAAATTATTTTCTTTGAAAATATTCTTATAAGATTGTAAGGGAAGCTTCGACTATTTTATAACGGCAGAAAATAACCGCCTCCGCCGTATAAGTTAAAAAACATTCTTACCTTAATTCTGTCGAAAAGGATAAAAAGCACCTTGTTTGGAAAACAACGAAAAGATTCCTTTATAAAACTCTTATAAAAAGTCAAACAGGGGTATAAATAACATTAACCCATATTATTTTAAATAGTAAAAATGTTTTGAAATACATTTTTAAGAAACATGGATGTGGATGATAAAGATATCACAGTAGATTATTACGTATAAACAACCTCGGATAATGAAGAGATTGTAAAATAACCTTTACCTTGTACCTTTCCTTGGTTGGGGTAGGTTAAACTCCTGTATAATGGTGAAATTATTGTTATTAAATTATATAATAGTCATATACATTAATATGATATCATATATGATCTTTTAACATTGATTTGTTAATAATATCTTAGTATTATCATTGTTTCGGGTGTTAACTTACTCGTTTTCTTTTATATATTTTGTTACGTAAGCCATGTTTTTCATGGATAGGTTGTATATTATTAAAATCCAGAATGATATAAAGTCCTTAAATACTATTATTAATCATCAAATGATAATTATACTTGAATGGATACGATAGAGAATGAATCTCATCGCGTTCGTGGAGACAGTAGTCCGTACGTACGCACGAGCGACAATATCATTCTTTTAATATTAAAATAATATATAATTGAATGGTATATTATATATAAAGAATAATTATCATGTTACATTTATTATTTATATTAATTACACATCATTATTATACCCATCCAAATAATAATTTATTGAATAACAATTACACCACGACATGGAGACAGTAAGCCGTACGTACGCACGTATGGTGACATGTTATTCAAAGGATGGATAGAATACTGAATATGTTTGTACCATATTTATAATAACATCATAGTATATATGTGATACTGGAGTTATTATTTTATAATGGTAACAGCAAAGGAAGAAGAAGTCGAAGAAGAAAGGAACTTGGAAAAGGGTGGTGAAATCATTACCTCTTCTTCGGGTTCTTCTTTTTGATTTGATCAAAAGGGATCATAGGCTGGCTTTCTAACTAATGGAAGGCCTCTAGTATTAAGTGAGGGAAGTTGCGAGAGTATTTGGGAAGATTCTGGACTAACCAAAAGTCTTTGAAGGTGTGATGAAATGAGAAGGAGGAGTACCCTTTTATAAGTGGGGTGGGGGCACCTTTGGAAAAGCTAGAAATATTAATTTATAATAAATTAATATTTGGATTCAAATGGCTCCAAAGTTTATTATTCAAAGGTTAAGGTGGGGATAGGTCTAAATCCATTCAACCAATAGAATTTAGCCAGGTTTGTGTTACTATATTAACCTTATCGTTTAGTTTTAACTCTTAGTTAATTAGTTTGACATTTACCATCTCACTTTGTATTTTTATATTATATAGTTAATAAACTTACTATATACATCGAAGCGACCCCCAAGAGGTCCATTAATGATACACCTATCATGATATAAGTCTATTTTCCGAAAATTAGATTTTTATGAATTTAATATCAATTAATAATATAATATTTTCTTTAAAAACTCTTTTATGTCAATTTTGACACTATTCAGTAGTTGATTTTTTGTGAAACTCGTAAAAAAATTATTACTTCGAAAAAAGTAAATTAAATCAATCCTAATATGTCATATTATCCTAGAAAATTAGTGTAATTCATTAAAAGTTTCAAATTATATTTATTTGGGTATTTATAATATCAATTATTTTAATTTTTCACTATTAATGTAATTACTGCATCATCATTATGTCATAAATAAATTAAATTATTTAATGTCTAAAGATTATAAATAAAATATAATTATGTATTAAATCTTATTAGCTTTATAATAAATATTAAAAATATAATTTTTATTATGTATAACCCTATATTAAAAATGTTTTAGTAAATAAACTTTGATTTTTAACTTTTTAACTCTTCTTTGAATTAAATAATAATAAATGCCCTAATCTAATCCAAGTGGACCTAAATGATAATATTTTATTTCTAAGGTTGTTTTTGGTAAATATACACTTGTCCAATAGAATTAGGACACGTGTTAGTGTAATATTAATATCATTTTTACCCTTAATTACCCTATTGACTTTTAACAGTGGTAAATAAAAGTAAAAAGATACTATTCACCAAAAATTATTTTCATCTCATTGAACCACATTTTACTTCTTCATATTAACCGTGTGTCTCGGATTTTCCAAATTCCATTCACAGAAGCGGTAAAATTATGTTTTATGAAAAAAATCATTTTTTTAACTATCACTTAGTAGTTTCACTATTCATCAAAAATTGAAGTTTTTCAGATCAATGCCAAAATTTCACCCTAAGCTATAATTGATATTCCAAATTCAAAAATGATGTCTATTTTAAAAAATTCAAAACATATAAGTTGTATTAATAAATTTAATAATTAATTCTCGTTGTCACAACAAATAGCGTGTTTTTAAGAAACAAAATATATCAAAAGATTGACAATTGTTTAGGTCCAATTTCAAAGTGAAATTAATTCTAATGGACACCATTGTATAAAATGGTAAAAATATATTCTAATTATACTTTAAAACCACTCAATAATATAATTTATTACTATAAATTATTTTGATTAAAAAAAGTTGTTTTTAAGTATTTTTCACTATTCATAAAAATTGGAAGTTCTCAGAAAAATACCAAAAATTCATCTTAGGATAATTTTGATATTCCGAATACAAAATTGAAGTCCATTTTGGAATATAAAATATATATAATTTCAAAAAGTAGGTATTACTATTCAAAACGGCTAGTTTGATTGGTTGTGGTGTGTTAGAACTCGATGTTGCGTACAACACACGCTAACGCATTATTCAAAGAGAAGCGTACCGTAGAAGCTTGGGGTGTTACATTCTCCCCTAATTCAAATAATTTCATCCTTGAAATTTATAGAATATTATCGCATGAAAAGACTCGGGTGGTTCTTCATCATAAGTTCCTCGGGTTCCCACGTTGCCTCTTCCATCTTATGGTTTCTCCATAAAACTTTTTACCAGACGCGTCGTCCGGTTTATCAGAACTTGTTCTCTCGTATCAAGAATCCTAAAGGGCTCTTCTCAATAAGACAGATCGGGTTCCAGTTATAATTCCTCAAATGTGAGTACATGCATTTGGTCAGGCATGTATTTCCTCACTAGAGATACGTGGAACACATCGTGAACTTTGGAGAGACTTGGCGGCATTGCCAATCGGTAAGATATAACCCCAATTAGTTCTAGAATTTCAAAAGGTCTGATGTACCTGGGACTCAATTTACCTTTCTTACCAAAACGTATGACTCCCTTCCATAGAGATACGTTCAGGAAAACATGATCACCGACTTGAAATTCCAAATCCTTCCTTCGATTATCGGTATAGCTCTTCTGCCTACATTGAGCTACTTTGATGTGACTTTGGATTACCTTCACCTTTTGCATCGTTTCCTCCACCAGTTCTACGCCTACAAGTTTTCTTTCACCAACGTCATCCCAACAGGTTGGTGTACGACATCTCTTTCCATATAATGCTTCATATGGTGCCATCTTAATACTCGAATGGAAGCTATTATTATAGGAAAATTATACCAGAGGTAAATATTGATCCCACATACCCTGAAAGTCATGTGAGCAGGATCTCAACATGTCTTCTCAGTTTTGAATAGTTCGTTCTGATTGTCCATCTGTCTGAGGGTGGTAAGAAGTGCTCAAATTAAGTTCAGTATCCAGGGATTTCTGAAGACTTTTCCAGAATCTTGAAGTAAAATGGGGACCACGATCAGAAACAATCGATAGGGGTACTCCATTAAGTCTCACAACTTCATTAATATATAGTCTTGATAGATGTTCCAGGGGTAGATCTTCTCTTATAGTAAGAACATGTGCTGACTTGGTAATACGATCAACAACAACCCAGATTGCATCATTCCTTCTAGGAGTATTTGGTAGTCCCATGACAAAGTCCATCGTAGTATTGTCCCATTTCCACTCCGGTATGGGAAGAGGTTGCATGAATCCTCCAGGCTGTTGCCTTCCATCTTTCACTTATTGACAAACCATACATCTTGACACAAAATCATAAATCTCCCTCTTCATGTTGTCCCACAAAAAATGTTCCTTCAAATATATATACATTTTGTTGCTCCTAGGGTGTATAGAGAAATTGGAACTATGAGCATCATCCAGCAATTCCCTTTTTAGATCAGGTATATCGGGAACACAATCTCTCTTCCCGAATTTCAAAATTCCTTCTTCATACACAAAGTCTCTCAATCTCCCATCATTCACAGCTGAAATCTTCTTTTGAGATTATTCATCATCGGTCTGAGAACTCCTAATACTTTCTAGTAAAGATGGTTTGGAAACCATTTGAAAATCATTGATGTTTTACCTTCCCTGGTTATTCCCATGTCCATCATCACTAGATCCATGAAAATTGGATCCCTTTCAATTCTCATCACGTTCAAAACTCCATGTTCTTTTCTTCTCAATGCATCTGCCACCTTGTTTTCTTTCTCCGAGTGGTAGTGTATCGTACAATCATAATCCTTGAGCAATTAAAGCCATCTTCTTTGCCTCATGTTGAGTTCTTTTTTTCAGAAAATATACTTCAAACTCTTGTGATCAGTATAAATATCACATTTTTCAACATAGAGGTAGTGCCTCCATATCTTCAAAGCAAAGATCACAACTGCTAACTCGAGATCATGAGTAGGATAGTTTTGTTCTTGAATTTTCAACTATCCTGATGGATAGGCCATAACCTTATAATTCTGCATAAGGACACAACCGAGTCCTTTCTTCGATGCATCACTATAAATAATGAACCCATCATTCCCCGATGGTAGAGTCAATATAGGATCATTGAATAATCTTCTCTTCAGTTCTTTGAAACATTCTTCACACTCTTTTCACCAAAAAAAATTTAACCCCATTACGTGTGAGCTTCGTTAATGGGTTAGCCAATCGAGAAAAATTCTGGACGAAACGTCGATAATAACCTGACAAACCAATAAAACTACGTACTTCAGTTATACGCGTAGGTGTTGGCCATTATTGGATTGACTTGGTCTTAGAATGATCAACAGAGACTCTATCTTTAGAGACAATATGTCCAAGAAAAGAAATCTCTTGATGCCAGAATTCACACTTGCTAAACTTCCCATATAATTCATGTCTTCTTAGAGTCTTCAGGAAAATGTGCAAGTGATTTTCATGATCTTCGTAGCTTTTGGAGTATACCAAGATATAATCAATAAATACAACCTCAAATTCATCAAGATACTCCTTGAAAACTATATTCATCATATCCATGAATAAAGAGGGTGTATTAGTCAATCCAAAAGGCATTATAGTAAACTCGTAATGCCCGTACCTGGTTCGAAATGTTGTCTTCGGAATGTCTTCCTTCTTCACACACAACTGATGGTATCTAGATCGAAGGTAAATCATTGAAAAGTATTGAGATCCATGCAGTTGGTCAAATAAATCATCAATTCGAGGGAGGGGATACTTGTTCTTTATTGTTATAGCATTGATCTCCCTGTAGTGGATACATAACCTCATAGATCCATCTTTTTTTAACAAAAAGAACAGGGGCTCCCTATGGAGAAACTCTTGGGCAAATAAATCCCTTATTACTCAATTCCTCTAGTTGTTTCTTTAGTTCGACTAATTCTACAGTGGCCATTCTCTAAGGGGTCTTAGATATAGGCCTTGATCCAGGAATTAAATCAATGGAAAACGCAAATTCTCGTTCTGGAGGATGTCCAGGTAAATATTCCGAAAAAACATCTACATATTCTTTCACAACATGTAAATCTTCTATTTGAACATTCCTTTCCTCTCCCATAGTCATTTCATTCTCTCCCTCCCTAATAATTGAATTTAGTTGAGCTACTGGGGGTGGATCTAGATAAGAATTAGGTGGTGAGGATTCTGCTCTAAAGATAAGGTGTTCCTTATCATCATCATCAAGAATCGTAACCTCTTTATTCTTACAATAAATCTTCGCATAATAATCCTAAAGCCATTCCATACTGAGGATTATATCAAACTCAATAATAGGTATGACGATGAGATCAGCAGATAAAGAACATTTATGTGATCTAATAGCGACTGATTCAAAAAACATTGTTGCAATGATACTTCCCTTGTGAGTTTTAACTGACAACTCCCATGTTAAATATAATTTTAAATATCAAATTTTCTTAGCAAACTGGGAAGATATGAAACAATGCGATGATACAGAATCAAATAATGCATTTTCTAAACTTGAGGAAACCATTAAATTACCTACCACCACGTCTTTAGGAGCTTCTACCTCAGCAGTAGTGATAACATAAGCTTGGCCTTGATCCCTTGGCCTTTTCTGAGGTAAGTTATCCTGACGCATAGGTCATTCATTTGTATAATTCCCCACCTCCCTGCAATTGTAGCACAGATCATTGGTAGCTTCCTTTTTCCCCTTGCAATCACGAGCTTGGTGGCATTTTTCACCACACTTGTAACAGACTCTCGTTCCCTTCAAGCAAGTACCGGGGTGTTTCTTCCCACATTTACCACAGGATGGATATTCAACCTTCCCCTTCGTCCCCTTATTTCAATTCCCATATTGATCAGCAGGTCTCCTCTTCTATTTCTTTGCTTTAAAGTTATAAGACTTAGAGAATTCCTTTTCAGTCTTGATATCACATGAGACAATGTCTTCGTACGACGAGAAATATTGTGAGACTAATGCTCGACGGAGAAATGGTTTTAACCCATCAAATAAACGACCAATCTTACTTCTTAGGTTACGTATATAATCTCTTGCATACCTTTCTAACCTTGTAAAGTTAGCCTCATACTTTGTGACATTCTCATCCTCCTTCTGTCTCAGACTCAGAAATTTCCTTTCCATATCTGCTCGATGGTCGCGAGGAAAGTATTTTTCTAAAAACAGATCATTGAACTCCCTCCATTCCATATTTGATACTTCATCATCTTCTTTCGTGTTTTGAATTAATGACCACCATTGATCTACCTCTCCAGTGAGTCAGTAAACTACCATGATAACTTTTTCCCTTTCACTACTCCCCAAAGCCTAAAATATTTTCTCTAGGGAATTTATCCATTTCTTAGATACTAAGGGATTTGTACTCCCATTGAATGTTGGTGTTTTTTACCTCATGAATCGATCTAACATTGATCCTCCACACTGCAGATCAGGGTGCTCCATATGGGTAAGGTTATTATTCATAACCTGAGTGAGTTGTCCTAGTATGGTGATTAGCTGATCGACACCAATTGCATCACCAGCTCCACTATAATTATCTTGAGTAGGATGGAAAACCCTACATGGAGTGCATGCATTGATACGGTTTCCATTTCTTCCACTAGGCGCCATTTCTAAACAATGGAATAAACTAGATCAGTTTATGAATCAAAATACATAATTCCATACTTATAAAACATTTAACATAAATTGAACAATTTATGGGTATAATCCATAATCATAAAAATGTATTCTTTGAATAAGTATATACTCATAAACCCTTCATAATGATTTGTAAATAAAATGAGAGTTATCCTAAACATATCCCCTGGGAGTGTCGTAACCAAGAGTGCAATAAGGCCCGTTGTCGTGCACCATTTCCCGTTCGAGTCTAGCTCAAAGCGGTGTTTTCAGATTTTACCCCTAGGTACATCTGTGCCAGATCCTCCTCTACCTTCTCGTATCCAGATAGGGATGTATTTCTCGGAAAACTCACAAAATCTCTACAATACCAAAATTCTAGGAAGTTCTTCTATACTAATACTCAAAGTTTATCTTAGGTCTACGTGCTCTAATCAGAGTTTATCTAAATCTAGATTCCAAGGTTTGTACTAAAATTCCTCTGATACCAACTGTAATGCCCCGACCCCAGTGACCTAGAGTCGGTGCATTATTACATAACATTGGCATGATCACAAAAAAGATCAAATCTAGAAAGACTGATTGGTTTAGTAGCCTTGGAAACACTAGACATATTTATAAAGTTTTACATTACATCATAAAGTGAAAAACTACTACAAAAACATAGTCTCCATATTCCACACTCATATCCCCACATACTATCCCTGCAGGTCATTCATAAATTACTTCTTCACATCCTGGGAAAAATAAAATAGAGAAAAGGGGTGTGCTCAAATGCCCAATAAGGATAACAATATAGCGGAAACTTTCATAAATAAGAATAAACATTTAAGGCAGTGTATAACTAAAACAAAAGCCTTTTAAACTTGATCTTCAACATAGTCCGAAAAAAATAAAATGAAATAGTGCCATTTATGTATTCACATGGATATTCTACTAATGGAATAATCACATGCAATATCAATAACCACTTTCATAATGATGGAATGCATAATGCCAGACTATCATAACCACATAGCCAATTACTTGTGCCAAGACTACAAATAAGATTTTTCCAAGGCCTTGTGCCAAGACACTAGTTTGTCTCATGAGACCTACCGATGCATCGAGGAGCTATAGCGGGCTCCACTCGTCACATATTAAGTCCAATGCATTCCCATATGAAAAGGTTTAAACATAAAATAAACATTCGTATTATAACTAGCATAAGAAATGTCAATACGTTCACTATAAACTATGAATGGTATAAAAATAGCATATCCACAGTCCAACATATCACAAAACCATCAATACAATATAGAAGTTTTGTATCATAATAAATCAACTTCAAATAAGCGTAAAATCCATCAAAGGGTGTTGACATAGATGAAATCAAAACTCTTTTTAGAGAAATATATCTTTCTATTTAGAAATCATTTAAGAGTCATATATTTATAAAATAAAACATTTTCTTTGAAAATATTCTTATAAGATTGTAAGGGAAGCTTCGACGATTTTATAATGGCGGAAAATAACTGCACCCGCCGTAAAAGTTAAAAAAACATTCTTACCTTAATTCGGTCAAAAAGGTTAAAAAGTACCTTGTTTGGAAAACGAAGGAATGATTCCTTTATAAAACTCTTATAAAAAGTAAAACTAGGGTATAAATGACTTTAACCCACATTTTTTTACATAGTAAAAATGTTTTGAAATATATTTTTAAGAAACATGGATGTGGATGATAAAGAGATCCCAGTAGATTATTACGTATAAACAACCTCGGATAATGAAGAGATTGTGAAATAAACCTTACCTTGTACATTTCCTTGGTTGGGGTAGGTTAACATCTTATATAATGGTGAAATAATTTTTATTAAATTATAAAATAATCATATACATTAATATGATATCATATATGATCTTTTCAGATTGATTTGTTAATAATATCTTAGTATTATCGTTGTTTCGGGTGTTAACTTACTCATTTTATTTTATATGTTTTGTTACGTAAGCCATGTTTTTCATGGGTAGGTTGTATCTTATTCAAATGCAGAATGATATAAAGTCCTAAAATACTATTATTAATCATCAAATGAGAATTATACTTCAATGGATACGATAGAGAATGAATCTCATTGCGTTCGTGGAGACGGTAGTCCGTACGTACGCACGAGCGACAATATCACTCTTTTAATATTAAAATAATATATAATTTAATGGTATATCATATATACAGAATCATTATCATGTTACATTTATTATTTACATGAATGACACATCATTATTATACCCATCCAAATAATAATTTATTGAATAACAATTACACCACGACGTGGAGACGATAAGTCGTACGTACGCACGTATAGTGACATGTTATTCAAAGGATGGATAGAATAATGAATATGGTTGTACCATATTTATAATAACATCACAGTATATATGTGATACTGGAGTTATTATTTTAGAATGTTAACAAAAAAGGAAGAAGAAGTGGAAGAAGAAATGAACTTGGAAAAGGGTGCTGAAATCATTACCTCTTCTTCGGGTTCTTCCTTTTGATTTGATCAAAAGGGATCTTAGGTTGCCTTTCTGACTAATGGAAGGCCTCTAGGATGAAGTTAGGGAAGTTTAGAGAGTATTTGGGCAGAGTTTATCCGAACCAAAAGGCTTTGAAGGTGTGATGAAATAAGAAGGAGGAGTGCCCTTTTATAAGTGGGGTGAGGGGCACCTTTGGAAAAGCTAGAAATATTAATTTATAATAAATTCATATTCGTTTTATAATTTCTCCAAAGTTGATTATTAAAATTTTAATGTGGGTATAGGTCTAAATAAATTCAACCAATAGAATTTAGTCAGGTTTGGGTTACTATATTAACCTTATCATTTAGTTTTAACTCTTAGTTAATTAGTTTGACATTTACCATGTCACTTTGTATATTTATATTAAATAGTTAATAAACTTCCTATATACATCCAAGAGACCTCCAATTGGTCCATTAATGATACAACTATCATGATATAAGTCTCTTGGACGAACCTTAGATTTTTAAGAATTTACTATCAATTAATAATATAATATTTGTTTTAAAAACTCTTTTCTGTCAATTTTGACACTATTCAGTAGATGATTTTTGTAAAACTCATAACAGAATTATTACATCGAAAAAATTCAATTAAATCACTCCTAATATGTCATATTATCTTAGAAAATTAGTGTAATTCATTAAAAGTTTCAAATTATATTTATTTGGGCATTTATAATATCAATTATTTTAATTTTTCACTATTATGGTAATTACTGCATCATCATTGTGTCATAAATAAATTAAATTATTTAATGTCTAAAGATTATAAATAAAATATCATTATGTAGGAAATCTTATTATCTTTCTAATAAATATTTAAAATCTAATTTATCTTATGTGTAACCCTATATTAATAATGTTTTAGTAAATAAACATTGATTTTAACTCTTTTAACTCTTCTTTGAATTAAATAATAATAAATGTCCTAATCTAATCCAAGTGGACCTAAATGATTATATTTTATTCCAAAGGTTATTTTTGGTCTAGATAAACTTGTCCAATAGAATTAGGACATGTTTTAGTGTAATATTAATATAATTTTTACCCTTAATTACCTTATTTACTTTAAACCGTGGTAAATAAAAGTAAAAAAGTTACTATTCACCAAAAAATATTTTCATCTCATTGAACCAAATTTTACTTCTTAATATTAATCGTGTCTCTAGGTTTTTCGAAATTCGATTCACAGAAGTGGTAAAATTAAGTTTTATGAAAAAATTCAGTTTTTAACTACCACTTAGTAGTTTCACTATTCATCAAAAATTGAAGTTTTTCAGAACAATGCCAAAATTTCACCCAAAACTATAATTGATATTATGAATTCAAAAATGATGTCTATTTTACAAAATTCCAAACATCTAAGTTGTATTAATTAATTTTATAATTAATTCCTGCTGTCACAACAAATAGCGTGTTTTTAAGAAACAAAATATATCAAAAGATTGACAATTTTTTAGGTCCAATTTCAAAGTGAAATTAATTATAATGGACACCATTTGATAAAATGATAAAACTATATTCTAATTATACTTTAAAACCACTCAATAATATAATTTATCACTATAAATTATTTTGATTAAAAAAAGTTGTTTTTAAGTATTTTTCACTATTCATAAAAATTTGAAGTTCTCAGAAAAATACCAAAACTTCATCTTAGGATAATTTCGATATTCCGAATCCAAAAATGAAGTCCATTTTGAAATATAAAATATATATAATTTCAAAAAGTAGGTATTACTATTTATAATGGCTAATTTGATTGGTTGTGGTGTGTTAGTGTAGAGACCCGGAGCCTGACGTACATGGACATTACATTACTTTTGCGGAATAATTAGTACATTACAAAAACACACACACAAGGACCGTAATAGTTTAGTGTCTTTGGAAACTCGGAATATAATCTCCTAATCATGGTGAAAGATCTTCAACATCTCCCATAAAGATCTTCCTTTTTTTTACCTAAAACCTTTCTTTATATCCTGGGGAAAAGAAAACATAAAAGGGTGAGCTCAAATGCTCAGTAAGGTTAAACAAAAGAAATATCAATAACATCATATTCATAAGAACATAACATTTTGGAAATCTTAACCTGCAAAAGAGAGCATAATTTCATAACATGGGATAAATCATGGAAGTGAAATATAATCACAATAATCATAACTTAAAACATGAAACTTTGTGGCATTCACACATAATCATAGAAAATCATTTCTTGTTAGTCAAGACTCATTGCCAAGACTATCTTAGTGGACAAAGTCCCTTTCTGAATCGAGTAACCCTCGTTTCAGTCCTGTTTCACTGAACCGGTATAACCTACCATTCCAGCCATGTCTATCTCATGAGATATAAAATCATTACCCAATGCATTGGAGGGAGATATAGGTCCCACCCATCTCATAATTATACCATTCTTATGTGTGCCACAAAATCATAAATCATACATCATTTCATAACCCATGTAATAAAAATGCGATTCTTAAACAACATGACATCATAAAACAATTCATATAAGATAAAGGAATTCATAAAAATATTTCCATCACAACATAATCAAATCCATGTAATAATAGGGATAAAAACAGAACCCTTTTATTATCTTAGATGGAAAATAATTTTGATAAAATACTTGAACTTTATTCTTGAGGAAAATATCCTTTCTACTTCAAAAACACTTTTCCTTTCTTAACATGTCATGCAAATTTAAACTAAAAGAGGTTGATTAAAAATAAACTTGAATACTTGTAAAGTATGCTTCTTGGAAATAATGTTTTAGAAATCCATTCATGCCGTATATGTTAAAAAAAACATTTTTCGTACTTTTGTCGGAAAAGTCAAAAAGTACCTCGTACGAAAAAAACGACAAAAGATTCCTTTCATATTCTTTACTAAAAACTCACTGAAGGGTAAAATTGGATTTAAACTAGTGTAAGTGGATGGAAACAATTTTACATATTGATGGAACATGGATGTGGATGATAAAATACACCCCAATAAATACTTACGAATAAACAATCTCGGATAAAAATGAGATTGTGACATTTCCCTTACCTTAGGTCCGATTTGCTTCGTATGTGTCCGAACCTCCTGTATAATGATTTAAATAATGTCATTGGCTTATTATAGAATCATATTCATTGTTATGATATCATATATGGTTCACTTATGACATTATATTACCCGTTCTTTTGTAAATTCCATGTTAAAGAAGCGTTTTGGGTAAAATCGTTTCATTTATCGTATGTGTTTTGACTTGTTGTTCTTGACATCATTATTACTTATATCATGATTTAATTACTTCCAGAATATAAAATATGATTTATATATCATATATATTCAGTATATATATATATATAATAGGTAGATAAATAAAATGAAAAACACCGTTCATGGAGACGGTAGTCCGTACATACGCATGAACGCTGTTTTCCTTTCCTTATTGTCTTGAAATGGAAGTAAGTAGATGACATACATATGTATATATATACATAAATCCAGTAGCTTTATAATGTCATATATTTCATTATTATTTCTTATATATACATTATAATCATACTTAAATGGTTAACATGGAGAATGAATCTCATCGCGTCGTGGAGACGGTATTCTGTACGTACGCACGAGCGATGATATCATTTCTATAAATATTGAATTGAATTGGAGTGGATTATACAATATATCAGAATCAATATGATGTTGTAATAACTATGTATAGTTATTCTTTACACCATTATACCCATCCATGTAAGGTGGTGGTGGAAAATAGATTACACCACGGCGTGGAGACGGTATTCCGTACGTACGCACGCGCGGTGATTTCTTTTTCCGTAGGATGGATAGATGGTGAAATAGGGTTGTTTCATACTTATAATATCATATCAGTATATGAGTGATACTGATTTTATTACTTCATAATGAAACAACCTAAGAAGAAGAAGTGGAAGAAGAAATAAAGATGAAAGAATTGGTAACGGTAATTACCTCTTCTTTGAAGTGCCTCTTTGAGACCTCCTCTTAGGGCACTAAAATTGGTCTTTGAGGAAGACAAGAACCTCTAGGATGTTGCTAGGGAAGTGGAGAGGAGAAATTGTCAGGGGTTGGCCGAGCTTGAGTGCTCAAATTGGTGTGAGGAGGAGGGGGAGGAGGTGTCCTTTTATAAGGGAGGAGAGGGGCACCTTAGGAATATCTCAAAATATTATTTTATATTAAAGTCAAAATCGGTTTATAATGGTTCCAAAGGGTCTTATTTCGAAGATAAAGTGGGGATGGGTCGAAATCCTATCAACCAATAGGATTTAGACAAGTTTAGGTTATTATTTTAACCTTATCAATTAGATTTAACTCTAAGTTAAATAATTTAACTTTTACCGTGTCTTTTTGTTTTCTTTCACTATATGGTTAATACACTTACTATAACATGCCAAAAGAACCCCAAATTGTATATTATTAATAAATATATCCTTATCTAAGTCATTTGGCCGAACCTTAGATTTTTAGGAATAAAATAACAATTAATAATATAATATTTGATTTAAAAACTATTTTGTGTCAATTTTGACACTATTTGATATATGATTTTTGTGAAAGTCATAACAGAATTATATGTTCGAACCAAGTTGATTAAATCAACACTAATATATCATAGTAACCTATAAAATTAGTTCAAGTCATAAAAAGTCTCAAATTACATTCATTTGATCATTTATAACATCAATTATGTTAATATTTCCTTAAAAGGGTAATTACTGCATCATCGTTGTGTCATAAATAAATTAATTTATTTAAAGTCTAAAAATTATAAATAAAATAGAATTATGTAGGAAATATTTTTAGCTTTCTAATGAATATTTATAGTCGAATTTATCTTATGTATAACCCCATATTAAAAATGTTTTAGTTATTAAACTTTGATTTTAACTATTTTAACTATTCATTAAATAATATAATATTAAATGTCATAATCTAATCCAAGTGGACCTAAATGGTCATATTATATTCATAAGGTTGTTTTTGGTCGAATTACACTTATCCAATAGAATTAGGACATGTGTTAGGGTAATAGTAATATCATATTTACCCTTAGTTACCCTATTTACTATTAACCGTGGTAAAAAAAAGTAAAAAGTTACTATTCGCCAAAAATTATTTTCATCTCATTGAACCACATTTTACTTACTGACATCAACCGTGTCTCTCGGATTTTTGAAATTCCATTCACATAAGCGGTAAAATTAAGATTTATGAAGAAATTAATTTTTTTAACTACCACTTAGTAGTTTCACTATTCATCAAAAATTGTTGTTTTTTAGAACAATGCCAAAATTTCATCCTAAGCTATATTTCATATTCCAAATTCAAAAATGAAGTCTATTTTACCAAATTCATATCATATAATTTGCATTAATTAATTTTATAATTAAACCCCGCTGTTAAAACAAATAGCGTGTTTTTAAGAAACAATATCTATCAAAAGATTGACACTTGATTATGTCTGGTTTAAATGTGAAATTACATCCAATGACCAACATTGTATTAAATTGTAAAAATATATTCTAAATATACTTTAAAACCACTCAAATAAATAATTTATCACTATTAATTATTTCGATTAAAAAAGTTGTTTTTAATTATAATTTAGTAATTTTCACTATTCATCAGAATATGAAAGTTATCCGAAAAGTACCAAAATTTCACCTTAGGATAAATTCGATACTCCGAATCCAAAAATGAAGTTCATTTTGAAAAATAATATTTACAGAGTTTTAAAAAGTGGTTATTACTATTCATAACGGCTAGTTTTAATAATATTTTAATAGCATATCGTTGTTTAGTGAAACTCGGTATTGCGTATTATACACGCTATCGAGGAAGGTCGTGATTGCGTGTAATGCAAGGCAAGTGAAGGATGCGTGTTCTGCAAGCTCCTTTTGGTGTAGCGTACAACACAAGACTTTAATAAAATTAAAAAGAATATTTTTTTATAAAATCTTGGGCTGTTACATTCTACCCCCCTTAAAATGAATTTCGCCCTCGAAATTCGTCGGGGTTATAAATGGTTTACTATTCGAAAGTTTCTTTAATAGAAACCCTCATCGTAAAAAGGAATATCAAAACCAATCTTTAAAAACAAATGTATGAAACGTAACGGTTACCCAAATAAACTAATCATTGGGTTTCCACATAGGTGAAAATATGGATATGGAAGAGAAATCTAACCATCATGTTCTGATAGAGAGTGGTAGAGAACATGGCTATGGAAAAGCCAGTAATCACAAATCCATAGATTTGTGATGATATAAGGTACCATCTGATTCATTAGGTATAAGATCACTAGGACAACATTTTTGGTTTTCAAGATCATTTCCCTAAAGTTGAAAATTTGAATTAGAATAAATACTTACTTTATTTTGGTACAATCTCACTGTTGTTCGTGCCTTGAACAATTTCCACTTCATCTCTTAAATAAATGAAGTTGAATTTGTTATTCATGAAGTGTTAGCAGATCATGTGATAGAATGACGGGTCATTCCATCTGTCTCAAACAAAAGGTTCGCAAAAATTATATGCATAAGTCGATCTATAGTGGGATTAATCATATATGGTTCCTAAAATGGACTTATACTTCATATATCATACTGCTTAATATAATAAAACTAGTTTCTACTAAACAGGGACTTCCTGTAGGCCAGTGGTAGGCGATAAAGGCCAGTCGCACTTCGGTTGTGGGTTCGATTCCCACAGCCTTGTCCGAAGCGATGGGCTGTCGCCCGTCCTGCAGGTTGTCCTTTTTCCAAAACTATATAACATCCCATCAATAATATCGAAAAAACAAACAATACTAACTTATGTCCAACATAATCCATTCCAATCTTTTAGGCTTATCCATAATACTTCAGTCGACTCTCATAATATAGTGAAAATGATTACCAGAGATTTAACACCATCATCGATCCCCATATATCATAAGATATGTTTTGTTGGTCACATTCCAAACATTCAAAGTCCTTAATCGTGTATTCTCTTGAATACCTTAGTGAAAACATGAATGCAGTTAAAAGTTAACACTTTTCACATACCAAAATCCTCAAAATTCTATATACTCAAACCATGATATCACTTAGTCCTTATATCAATCATGAGCTCATGCATACAATCAAACATCTCATTATCGCCTTATCCCTTCATTATGCGCATATCATCTACTTTCCAAAAATACTGGTACCATTCATCACATACTTTCAAAACATAAGGAAAGACAACAATGTAACAATCCTTAGATGTCTTTTTATCCCATAGTACCATGAGATTACTTATACAACATTACACATGATAAACATGTAATCATTCCACTACATTCTTAAACCATTGACTGAGCTTCAACAATTCATTCATCTCACATATCATTTGTAGTCTCATCATCATCATCCACATAAATACTACCCATATGACCATACTGATTTTCTTCATGAGACTTTCCCTTAGGGCATTTGTTTGCATAATGCCCATACATTCCACATTTAAAACACTTAACCATTTTTGATGTCGTAGCAATACCATTATCCCCATCTATGGTGTTAACCGACCCTTTTCCTTTGCACTTACTTGCTTTGTGTCCTTCTTTTCCACACCCAAAGCATCTTCCAGTTCCCTTGAAACATTCTCCTTGATGCCTCTTCCCACATTATTTACATAGGGAAAATTGAACTTTCTTTCCTCTATGATCATCATGAAACTCCATCTTTCTCTTATTAGCCGAGTCAGGAAACTTACCAAATTTTACTTTATTGATCATATTATGAGATTGCTGATTCGGCATAATAATGATGTTTGGACTTCCAAATCCCATTTCATTTGGTTTCTCATGAAGAATATCATTCCATTGTCCATCATATCCTCCATTATCGTGAATCATCTTGTTTCCAACCATTTTCTAAAACCCAAAAAGAATAGTGTGAGAGGCAAAAATCATGCTAGGGAAAACAACATAATAAAGGGGGAGTACCTTCAATATCTAACATCTTAGGTTTAATTCTATGATCGTTAGCATAATTCTAGTACTATAACCTATACGTATACTTATCCCTAGGGACATCCCTAGTCATACCTTAGAAATATCTCTAGGGATCTCACTAACGTTTTCGCATCCTAGTTTCCAAAGGTTGACTAAACCTTTCCTCTAATACCAACTGTAGAGACCCGGAGCCTGATGTACATGGACATTACATTACTTTTGCGGAATACTTAGTACATTACAAAAACACACACACAAGGACCGTAATAGTTTAGTGTCTTTGGAAACTCGGAATATAATCTCCTAATCATGGTAAAAGATCTTCAACATCTCCCATAAAGATCTTCCTTTTTTTTACCTAAAACCTTTCTTTATATCCTGGGGAAAAGAAAACATAAAAGGGTGAGCTCAAATGCTCAGTAAGGTTAAACAAAAGAAATATCAATAACATCATATTCATAAGAACATAACATTTTGGAAATCTTAACCTGCAAAAGAGAGCATAATTTCATAACATGGGATAAATCATGGCAGTGAAATATAATCACAATAATCATAACTTAAAACATGAAACTTTGTGGCATTCACACATAATCATAGAAAATCATTTCTTGTTAGTCAAGACTCATTGCCAAGACTATCTTAGTGGACAAAGTCCCTTTCTGAATCGAGTAACCCTCGTTTCAGTCCTGTTTCACTGAACCGGTATAACCTACCATTCCAGCCATGTCTATCTCATGAGATATAAAATCATTACCCAATGCATTGGAGGGAGATATAGGTCCCACCCATCTCATAATGATACCATTATTATGTGTGCCACAAAATCATAAATCATACATCATTTCATAACCCATGTAATAAAAATGGGATTCTTAAACAACATGACATCATAAAACAATTCATATAAGATAAAGGAATTCATAAAAATATTTCCATCACAACATAATCAAATCCATGTAATAATAGGGATAAAAACAGAACCCTTTTATTATCTTATATGGAAAATAATTTTGATAAAATACTTGAACTTTATTCTTGAGGAAAATATCCTTTCTACTTCAAAAACACTTTTCCTTTCTTAACATGTCATGTAATTTTAAACTAAAAGAGGTTGATTAAAAATAAACTTGAATACTTGTAAAGTAAGCTTCTTGGAAATAATGTTTTAGAAATCCATTCATGCCGTATAAGTTAAAAAAAACATTCTTCGTACTTTTGTCGGAAAAGTCAAAAAGTACCTCGTACGAAAAAAACGACAAAAGATTCCTTTCATATTCTTTACTAAAAACTCACTGAAGGGTAAAATTGGATTTAAACTAGTGTAAGTGGATGGAAACAATATTACATATTGATGGAACATGGATGTGGATGATAAAATACACCCCAATAAATACTTACGAAAAACAATCTCGGATAAAAATGAGATTGTGACATTTCCCTTACCTTAGGTCCGATTTGCTTCGTATGTGTCCGAACCTCCTGTATAATGATTTAAATAATGTCATTGACTTATTATAGAATCATATTCATTGTTATGATATCATATATGGTTCACTTATGACATTATATTACCCGTTCTTTTGTAAATTCCATGTTAAAGAAGCGTTTTGGGTAAAATCGTTTCATTTATCGTAGGTGTTTTGAATTGTTGTTCTTGACATCATTATTACTTATATCATGATTTACTTACTTCCAGAATATAAAATATGATTTATATATCATATATATTCAGTATATATATATATATAATAGGTAGATAAATAAAATGAAAAACACCGTTCATGGAGACGGTAGTCCGTACATACGCATGAACGCTGTTTTCCTTTCCTTATTGTCTTGAAATGGAAGTAAGTAGATGACATACATATGTATATATATACATAAATCCAGTAGCTTTATAATGTCATATATTTCATTATTATTTCTTATATATACATTATAATCATTCTTAAATGGTTAACATGGAGAATGAATCTCATCGCGTCGTGGAGACGGTATTCCGTACGTACGCACGAGCGATGATATCATTTCTATAAATATTGAATTGAATTGGAGTGGATTATAAAATATATCAGAATCAATATGATGTTGTAATAACTATGTATAGTTATTCTTTACACCATTATACCCATCCATGTAAGGTGGTGGTGGAAAATAGATTACACCACGGCGTGGAGACGGTATTCCGTACGTACGCACGCGCGGTGATTTCTTTTTCCGTAGGATGGATAGATGGTGAAATAGGGTTGTTTCATACTTATAATAACATATCAGTATATGAGTGATACTGATGTTATTACTTCATAATGAAACAACCTAAGAAGAAGAAGTGGAAGAAGAAATAAAGATGAAAGAATTGGTAACGGTAATTACCTCTTCTTTGAAGTGCCTCTTTGAGACCTCCTCTTAGGGCACTAAAATTGGTCTTTGAGGAAGACCAGAACCTCTAGGATGTTGCTAGGGAAGTGGAGAGGAGAAATTTTCAGGGGTTGGCCGAGCTTGAGTGCTCAAATTGGTGTGAGGAGGAGGGGGAGGAGGTGTCCTTTTATAAGGGAGGAGAGGGGCACCTTAGGAATATCTCAAAATATTATTTTATATTAAAGTCAAAATCGGTTTATAATGGTTCCAAAGGGTATTATTTCTAAGATAAAGTGGGGATGGGTCGAAATCCTATCAACCAATAGGATTTAGACAAGTTTAGGTTATTAATTTAACCTTATCAATTAGATTTAACTCTAAGTTAAATAATTTAACTTTTACCGTGTCTTTTTGTTTTCTTTCACTATATGGTTAATACACTTACTATAACATGCCAAACGAACCCCAAATTGTATATTATTAATATATATATCCTTATCTAAGTCATTTGGCCGAACCTTAGATTTTTAGGAATAAAATAACAATTAATAATATAATATTTGATTTAAAAACTATTTTGTGTCAATTTTGACACTATTTGATATATGATTTTTGTGAAAGTCATAACAGAATTATATGTTCGCACCAAGTTGATTAAATCAACACTAATATATCATAGTAACCTAGAAAATTAGTTCAAGTCATAAAAAGTCTCAAATTACATTCATTTGAGCATTTATAACATCAATTATGTTAATATTTCCTTAAAAGGGTAATTACTTCATCATCGTTGTGTCATAAATAAATTAATTTATTTAAAGTCTAAAAATTATAAATAAAATATCATTATGTAGGAAATCCTTTTAGCTTTCTAATTAATATTTATAGTCGAATTTATCTTATGTATAACCCCATATTAAAAATGTTTTAGTTATTAAACTTTGATTTTAACTATTTTAACTATTCATTAAATAATATAATATTAAATGTCATAATCTAATCCAAGTGGACCTAAATGGTCATATTATATTCATAAGGTTGTTTTTGGTCGAATTAAACTTATCCAATAGAATTAGGACATGTGTTAGGGTAATAGTAATATCATATTTACCCTTAGTTACCCTATTTACTATTAACCGTGGTAAAAAAAAGAAAAAAGTTACTATTCACCAAAAATTATTTTCATCTCATTGAACCACATTTTACTTACTGAAATCAACCGTGTCTCTCGGATTTTTGATATTCTATTCACAGAAGCGGTAAAATTAAGATTTATGAAGAAATTAATTTTTTTAACTACCACTTAGTAGTTTCACTATTCATCAAAAATTGATGTTTTTCAGAACAATGCCAAAATTTCATCCTAAGCTATATTTCATATTCTGAATTCAAAAATGAAGTCTATTTTACCAAATTAATATCATATAATTTGCATTAATTAATGTTATAATTAAATCCCGCTGTTAAAACAAATAACGTGTTTTTAAGAAACAATATCTATCAAAAGATTGACACTTGATTATGTCTGGTTTAAATGTGAAATTACATCCAATGACCAACATTGTATTAAATTGTAAAAATATATTCTAAATATACTTTAAAACCACTCAAATTAATAATTTATCACTATTAATTATTTCGATTAAAAAAGTTGTTTTTAATTATAATTTAGTAATTTTCACTATTCATCAGAATATGAAAGTTATCCGAAAAGTACCAAAATTTCACCTTAGGCTAAATTCGATACTCCGAATCCAAAAATGAAGTTCATTTTGAAAAATAAGATTTACAGAGTTTTAAAAAGTGGTTATTACTATTCATAACGGCTAGTTTTAATAATATTTTAATAGCATATCGTTGTTTAGTGAAACTCGGTATTGCGTATTATACACGCTATCGAGGAAGGTCGTGATTGCGTGTAATGCAAGGCAAGTGAAGGATGCGTGTTGTGAAAGCTCCTTTTGGTGTAGCGTACAACACAATACTTTAATAAAATTAAAAAGAATATTTTTTTATAAAATCTTGGGCTGTTACAGTTAGAACTCGATGTTGCGTACAACACACACTATCGCATTATTCAAAGAGAAGCGTACCGTAGAAGCTTGGGATGTTACAACACTACCTTGTAGTGGATAAAGGTTTGTGATCTATAGTGATGCATCCAAGAAGGTATTGGAATGTTTTCTCATGAAAAACGATATGGTGATAGCTGATGCCTCACGATAGTTGAAAATCCATGAGAAAAATTACCCAACTCATGATTTGGAGTTAGATACGGTAATCATTGCATTAAAAATATGGAGGAATTATATTTATGGTGAAAGGTGTGATATTTATAGTGATCGTAAAATTTTAAAGTATATTTTCACACAAAAGGAGATGAATATGCGCCAAAGAATATGGTTGGAGCTAATTAAGGATTATGACTGCTCAATTCATTATCACCCTGGGAAAGAAAACAAGGTGGCAGGTGCATTAAGTCAACAAGACCATGCGAGCTTATCCATGATGAGTATCACAAAAGACCCAATATTTATGGATTTACTATGTATGGATGTTGGAATTATAATGTATTGGTAAAAATATTATCTTTCACAAATGAATGTTCAACCATCTTTACATGTGAAGATTAAAGAGGCACAGAAAAAAGATGTAGTGTTACAAAAGAAGGTGAGAAATGTTACTGAATTTAACTTTGATTGTGATGAAATAATAAGGTTCAGGAATCAGGTTTTTGTTCCTCCCATACCAAAATTAAAGAAGTAAATATTGGATGAAGCTCATAGTTCTTCATTCTCTATTCATCCTGGAAGCACGAAGATGTATAGAGACCAGAAGAGTACTTCTGGTGGGATGGCATGAAAAGAGATGTTGTTGTATATGTCTCTCGATGCTTGGTTGTCAGCAAGTTAAAGATGAGAGACAAAAGTCTAAGGGGATGTTACAACCATTACCCATACCCGAATGGAAATGGGAAAACATCACTATGGACTTTGTCACCAGAATTCCTAAAACATCCAAAGGCAATAATGCTATCTGGGTCATAGTTGATCGTCTTACAAATTCGGCACACATCATTGCTATTATATAATATTTCTTTCTAGATCATCTTGCTATGATATATGTAAATGAAGTGGTAAGATATCTTGGAGTGCCAATTTCCATTATATTTGATCGGTATTCGAGGTTTACCTTGAAGGTTTGGAGAAGTATTCAACATAATTTAGATACAGAGTTGAGTTTCAGCATTACTTATCATCCTCAGACAGACGGCCAGTCCGAGAAAACAATTCAAAATCTATAATATATGTTAAGATATTTCTCTATGGATTTCAAAGTTGGTTGGTATCAACACATAACTTTGGTGGAATTTTCTTATAACAATATATTTCACTCCAGTATTCAGATGGATCCTTATGAAGCTCTCTATGGAATGAAATGTCTAACTCCAACTTGCTGGGATGGAGTTGGGGAAAGAAAGCTATTAGGGCCTGCTCTTGTTGATGAGATGGTAAAAAAGTTCTGATCTATTCAAAAACACATAAGAGCAGCTCAGAGTTGACAAAGAAGTTATGCAGATAACCGAAGAAAAGACCTAGAGTTTGAAGTGGGTGATAAAGTGTTCTTACGAATATCCCCTTAGAAGAGAGTAATGAGATTTGGAAAGAAGGGAAATCTAAGCCCTATGTATATCGGTCCTTTCAAAATACCGGATCATGTTGGGAAGGTAGCATACTAATTTTCACTTCCACCAAATCTCTCTCAAGTTCAAGATGTGTTCCATGTATCACTCTTGAGAAAGTACATACACGATCCTTCACATGTACTCAGCTCAGAAGTTGTACCGCTGGAGTAAGATCTTTCTTATGAAGAACAACCAATAAGGATTCTGGATCGTAGTGAAAAATTATTATGGAACAAGTTGACTCGCTTGGTGAAAGTTTTATGGAGGAACTACCAATTAGAAGAAGCTACATGGGAACTTGAGGATATGATGTGGGATAGGTATCCTCATCTGTTTGTTTCAAAGTGACGAATTTCAATGGCGAAATTCATTTTAAGGGGGGTAGAATGTAACACCCGAGATTTTATGAGAAATATTTTGTTTTTATGTATAATGTTATATAAAGTAATCTTTCAATACACACAACACTGTCTTGGCTTGCGTTATATGCTTGGGCAACCTTCCTCGATAACATGTGTTATATGCAATACCGAGTATCACTAAACAACGCTATGTTATTAAAATATTATATAAACTAGCCATTATGAATAGTAATACCCAATTTTTGAAATTTTATAAATTTTTTATTTCAAAATGGACTTCATTTTTGGATTCGCAATATTGAAATTAGCC
This sequence comes from Viscum album, assembly GCA_963277665.1. Classification (NCBI taxonomy): domain Eukaryota; kingdom Viridiplantae; phylum Streptophyta; class Magnoliopsida; order Santalales; family Viscaceae; genus Viscum; species Viscum album. The sequence goes on from OY728145.1 coordinate 1,839,714,424, forward strand.
TAGGGTGAATTTTTGGTATTTTTCTGAAAACTTTTAATTTTTGATGAATAGTGAAAACACTAGGTTACTATTTAAAAAATCAAAATTTTATTTAAATTATTATTTATTTTATTTAAATTTATTTTAGGTCAAAATTGATTCATAATATCTAAATAAGTTCAAAGTAATTCATTGGAGTTATTTTAAAATAATTTTAGACATATAAAAATTTTATTTAATTTTTCACCGTCTTTTACCCACCTCCAAGGAGAGTTTGAAAATTTACATAAAACATAATTTTTTCACTTATGTGAGTGGAATTTCAAAAATATGGTGGACATGGTTAATATCAATGAGTAAACTGTGGTTCAATAAGACAAAAATAATTTTTGGTGAATTGTAACTTTTTACTTTTATTTACCACGGTTAAAAGTAAATAGGGTAATTAAGGGTAAAATGGTATTATTATTACCCTAACATAGGTTCTAATTCTATTGGATAATTTTAATTCCACCAAAAACAACCTTAAGAATAAAATATGACAATTTAGGTCCACTTGGATTAGATTTGGACATTTAATATTATTTTATTTAAAGAAGAGTTAAAATAGTTAAAATCAAAGATTAATAACTAAAACTTTTTTAATCCAGGGTTATAAAAAAGATAAATTTGACTATAAATATTCATTATAAAGCTAAATATATTTCCTACATAGTGGTATTTTATTTATAATTTCTAGACTTTAGATAATTTAATTTATTTATGACACAATAATGATGCAGTAATTACCTTATTAAGGAAATATAAACAAAATTGATATTATAAATACTCAAATAAATTTAATTTGAGTCTTTTTTAAGAATTAAACTAATTTTATAGGTTAATATGACATATTGGTATTGATTTAATTAACATTATTTGAACTAATAATTCTGTTATAATTTTCACAAAAATCTATTACCAAATAGTGTCAAAATTGACAAAAAATTGTTTTTAAAACAAATAGTATATGATTAATTGTTATTTTATTCATAAAAATATACGGTTCGGTACAATGACTTATATAAGGTTATATATATTAATAATGAACCAATTCGGGTTCGTATGGCTTGTTATAGTAAGTTTATTAACCATATAGTGTAAGAAAACAAGAAGGCACGGTAAAAGTTAAATTATTTAACTTAGAGTTAAATCTAAATGATAATGTTAAAATAGTAACCGAAACATTTATAAAATCTATTGGTTGATATGATTTGGACCCATCCACACCTTATCTTCAAAATAAATCAATTTGGAGCTATTAAAAATCGAATATGACTTTATTATAAAATAATATTTTATGTTTTTTCTAAGGTGCCCCTCTCCTTCCATATAAAAGGGAACCTCCTCCCTCTCCTCCTCACACAACTTTGAGCCTTCGTGTTTGAAAAACCCCTGAAATATTATCTTCTCCACTAACCTAGAAACATCCCAGAGGTCCTGGTATTCTTCAAAAACCATATTTAGTGCCCTAAGAGGTGGTTAAGAATAAGCGCTTCAAAGAAGAGGTAATGTCCACTTCTGATTCTTTCAACATTATTTCTTCTTCTACTTCTTCTTCTTTAGTTGTTTCATTATGAAGTAATAACATAAATATCACTCATATACTTATATTTTATTATAAATATGAAACAACCCTATTTCACCTTCTATTCATCTTACGGAAAATGAAATCACCGCACGTGCGCACGTACGGAATACCGTCTCCACGCCGTTGTGAAATCTGTTTTCTACCACCACCTTACTTGGATGTGTATAATGGTGTAAAGAATAACTCTATATGATTATTTTAAAGAGATATTAATTCTGAAATTGTATAGATACACTTCAACACAATTCCACGATCATGGGTCGTGCGTGCATACGTACGGCCTACTGTCTCCACGATGTGATCCGACTCGTTCTACATGATCTTCATTGCATAATGATTATATAAATTAATTGAATGAATAAATTGGAAATATATTACAATAATACCATTCTGGAAATGAGGTATCTATAACCTAAAAATATGAATAATAATTTATTCGACAGAACACGCATAAGAACAAAAAGCATTAAACACCCGAATAACAAGTAGCAATGAAATATTACTAATAAGAAATTAAGAATATGACTGTATATGATATGATAACAATGATTAAGATTATGGAATAAGTCAATAACATTATTTAAATCATTATTCAAGAGGTTTAGACATTTACGAAGCAAATCAGACCTAAGGTAAGGGAAAATATCACAATCTCATTTTTATCCGAGATTGTTTATACTTCAGAATTTACTGGTGAATATTTATCATCCACATCCATGTTTCCTCAATATGTAATATTATTTCTCCTACAATTTTTTAAATCCAATTTTACCCACTGGTGAGTTTTTAGTAAAATATATGAAAGGAATCTTTTATCATTTTTAGTACGAGGTACTTTTTTTAGTTTTCTGGCCAATGTACAAGAAGAATGTTTTTCTTTAACTTATACAGAAAGAATGGATTTTTAGAACATTATTTCTATGAAGCTTAATTTAAAATTTTTCAAGTTTATTTTAAATCAACTTCTTTTAGTTTAAAATTGTAATACATATTAAGAAGGGAAAAAAAATTTGAAGTAGAAAGGATATTTTCCTCAATAAAGGAGTTCAAGTGTTTAATCAAAATTATTTTCCATCTAAGATAATATTGGGTTCTATTTCTAACCCAATTTTTACATTGATTTGATTATTTTATGATGGAATTATTTTTTTATGATATCCTTTTATCTTATATCGATTACGTTATGATGGAATGATGATTAATATTCCCAATTTTATAACATGGGTTATGCTATGATGTATGATTTATGATTTTGTGGCACACATAAGAATGGTTTTATTATGAGATAGGTGGGACCTATATCTCCCTCCAATGCATTGGGTAAAGATTTATATCTCATGAGATAGACATGGCTGGAATGGCAGGTTAATCCGGTTCAGTGATACAGGACAGAAACGAGGAGTGAACTCGGTTCAGAAATGGACTTTGTCCAGAAAGATAGTCTTGGCAATGGGTCTTGACTACTAAGAAATGATTCTCTATGATTATGTGTGTATTCCACAACATTTCAAGATATGATTATAGGGATTACATTTCACTACTATGATTTAACCCATGTTATGAAATTATGATCTATTTTGTAGGTTAAGATTTCCAAAATGTTATGTTCTTATGAATATGATGTGATTGATATTTCTTTTGTTTACCCTTACTGAGAATTTGAGCTCACCCATTTGTATGTTTTCCTTTCCCCAGGTTAGGAAGAAGGGTATAAAGTAGGATATGCCAAAAAGGGATTCTAGATATGATGAAATAAATGGGAGATAATGTTGATTCTTTATGAACCAGTTGTTTATGTTTCCCAGTTTCTAAAGACACTATACCAATACGGTGAAATTGTGGTTTTGTTATATGTTGTAATAAGTATGCTTTAATTATGATGTAATAAAAATGTATGTAAAGTATGGGTCATTATACCTAAAGAACAATATAAGTTCAAACTAGGGAAAATACAACCATAGGAATGAAAATAAACCAATTCACAATCAAACAACCTCTACTCAGGAAAACAAGGCATAACTGGAAATAACAAAGGGAAAATCACTAAACACGCAATACCAGATTCTAGGGTATTGGGAAATTTTTTCACATAATATTCAAAGACTAACTATGGAAAGGCACAAAATAACTACCTCATCATTGTTTAATCTATATAATCTGTTGTTAGCCCTTGAATCGACCTAGAACATGGTATATCTGCAGAAATGTCAAAAAACACTCAACTGAGGATATCTCATTAAAGGAGAGAAATACAAAAACGAAGCTCTAGAAGAAATAAGAGCTCACCATAGTGATTCCAACACAATCGATGATTATTGTATCATAGAATGAATGTTCGATTGGGGATCAAATAAGAAAATGTGATCTTTGGTCACTCCTGGACAAGACAGAACCAGAAGAAGGGATTTCTATGAAAAAGATGCGACTCTTGTTCATTTAATGAAATAATAGAAAAAGTACATGTTGTGTCTTTAAAAAGTACACTACATTTTATGCCCTTACCCGACCCTACTTTAGGTGGTCTTTTGTTCACCCCACACAGCCATGTGCTCGGCCGTTACACGGCCTGTACACAATCAGGCGAGACAATAGGGTACATGGCTTGTACTTCAACGTACACGGTTTGTACTCCTTAAATTTACAAATTCTACTCTTTTCATCAAAAACACCAGAAAAGAAAAACATATACCTGAATAGAAGGTACGAGTTCTTACAAACTTTTCCCCTTAAAGAAATGTCTCCCCGAATTTCCTTAAAAATGTGGTGAAGAAGAAGAATCCTCGAACTGCCTCAACCACTATGATCATACATTAGCCTCCCTCTACAAAGTATCATCTTGTACTTGCCCGTATTGTAATAGCACCCATACTAGAGGAAAATAATGGAAACAAATAACCATCATGATTCAATCAACAATCCGGATAGGATGCTCCTCAAACAAGGCGTCCACTTCAAACCCATCCTCCTCCGGTTGAAAAAAATGAGATTGGTCCGAGAAGTAATGTAGTATCTGAGAATCGTGGAAGAAATTGTGCATTGGCTGATACCTTTGAGGTAACTGCAACTGATAGGAAACCGGTACGACTCACTCCAAAACCTCAAATGGTCCAACATATCTTAGCAAAAGCTTTCTATGTCTTCTAATCCTCATGTGTCCCAACCTCGATGTGACACGTAGGAAAACCTGATCTCCATCCTCGAACTCCATTGGTTATCTTTGTCGATCAGCATAAGACTTGTTTCATGACTGCGCAGTATCCATCCTCTCCTGAATCAACTTTATCTACTCTATGGTCTCTTGAAAAGGACTTGGTCCCAGTATAGCTGTCTCTGCTGCCTATAGCCAACATAAGGGTGATTGGCATGTCCTACCGTATAGATCCTCAGAAGGTTTCATATGAATAGTTTCATTGAACTATTATTGTAGGAAAACTCCACTAAAGGTATGTGATTCTCCCAATAACCTCCAAAATCTTAGATGCATGCTCACATCATGTCCTCCAGCACCTGAATCATATGCATGAACTGGCCATATGTCTGGGGATGGTAAGATGTAATCAGAAGTACCTATGTACCCAAAGCCCTATTTAACCCCTTCCAGTCCCACTAAGTAAAAAGGACATCTCTATCAGAAATAATGGAGTATGGAACTCCTTATAAATGTACAATCTCTCAGATGTACAGCCTTCCCATCTCATCAACACTTAAGGTATCCTTGACCTGAAAGAAGTGAGTATCCTTTGTTAGTCTATCAATGACAACCCAAACTACCTCATTCCCTTGAGGAGACCTCGGTAAGCCTATTAAAAAGTCCATCGTGACATCATTCCACTTCCACTTGGGAATGGGTACATGGTGTAACATCCCTACTGGTCGCTGATGCTCTGCCTTCACCTGCTGAGAGGTGGAACACCTCATGGAATACCCAAAAACATACCTCTTCATACTTAGACACCAATACAGACGGTGTAGATCTCAATACATCTTGGTGACACTAGGATGAACTTCCCAAACTGAAGATTGAAAATCCCGCATCCGATCCTCACGTATGTCTTCTAAAAACTATACACACTAATGAAAACGCAAGATCTCATCCTCTCTTATAGTCCATCCATGAATAGGATCCTCCCTCAACACACTCTCCTGTAGGACTAGGACTTCATAATTTGATAGCTGCCTCATTCACACTAGATCAAGATGAGTAGAAGTAACAACTACAAATGAATGAAACATTTTCCCATGTCCATGTTGCACCTCCGAATTCATCTCGGAGAATAGATCCGTAAGCATCAACTCACTACTGGACTCCTGAACTACCTATATATGATTTCTCCTGCTCAACACATCAACCACTGCGTTTCCTTTCTTAGGTGTGTTGGCAAGCTCAAAGTCAATGGACTGAAGGTATTAAACACACCTTCACTGTCTCATATTCTAATTGCACTATGTAAATATATACTAGAGACTTTTGTGGTTGGTGAAAACCAAAAAATTCTCTACCAGAAGTTAATTTCTCCAATAGCTCAGAGCATGAACAACTACAGCCAAATCAATATTGTGCGTTGGGAAATTCCTCTCATGTGGTCTTAACTACCGAGACCCGTATGCCATGAATCCATCTCCATACATAATCACTTCTCCCATCCTGATACATGATGCATTACAATATACATCATAGCTCTTTCTCGGGTCTTAAAAAACTAGTTTTGATGCTGAACTCAACCTCATATTCATCTCCTCAAAGGCTGACTCACTAGAATCTAACCATAAATACTTCACACCCTTCTTAGTTAGGCCCATCATTGGTGCTGATAAGAATGAATAGTCTCATATGAAACGTCTATAGTATCTAGAAGAACCAAGAACACTCTGTACCTTAATGACATTCTTCGGATGCTCCATAGAAACTACTTCTCTTACTTTCTTTGGGTCCACTGATACTCATGTTTCAGAGACAACATGACCCAAGATGTGAATCTGGTCCATGAAAAGGTGGCATTTTGAGAGATTAACATATAAATGATGGTCTCTAAGTGTACTCAAAATGATCTCAAGATGTGTGGCATGGTCGTGTCGTGTGTGAGAGTACATCAAGATATCATCCATGAAGACTACTATGAAAGAATCCATGTATGGATGGAATACTCAGGTCATCATTTCCATGAAAACTACAGGCGTGTTCGTGAGACCGAACAACATAACAACATACTCGTATAGACCATACCTACTCTGAAAGGATATAAGATGTATATTTGATTATCTAATGCACTACGGATGATAACTGGATCTCAAGTTAATCTTCAAGAACACGTAGTCTCCTCGAACCTGATCAAAGAGAAAATCAATCCTCGACAAGGGATATCAGTTCTTGACCATCATCTAGTTCAGCTTCAAATAATCCATACAATGTCTGAGATTACCATCCACCTTCTTCGTAAACATGATAGGTGAACCCCAAGAAGAAGTACGAGGTCGGATAACACCCTTATCATATAACTACTCTAACTATTTCATGAGCTCATGTATCTCTAGTTTAGCTATCCTATAAGGAGGAATGGACACCAGTGATGCTGCTGGATCAATCTCAATAAAAACTTATGCATCTCACTCTAGAGGAAAACCTAAAATGTCCTTTGGAAAGACATCCCTGAAATGATCTACCACTAGGGGAAAGTCCATCTGTGAATGTAACGACCTAGACCCGAACAGCCACCCGAACAGTGCTAAACGAGCCAGGTTCTACTACCTTAGGCGCACCTCCCCGAACGCCAAAGGTTGCTGACTAGAAACTAGGGTTTGAAAGGTTTAGTGGGGATTCTATACCCTCTCAATGGATAATAATAATGGTACTATTTCATATATGATAGTAATGTTACAACGGAATAAATGACTCAGCAGACTCGAACCGGACCCACAGAGCGGAAGCACATTCAATATCAATAAACACTGGAAGCAATAAATATAAGCAACAACTATGGTAATAAACAAAAAAACATGTTGATCACATGTAACTACTACTGAAAAATAAAACATGCATCCAAAGAAGATCATACATATCTGTATATAAAAAGGGCACCCATGGATAACAAACTGTAGCTACAAAATAGGTAATCATGCTGATACAGAAATGAAAATGAAACAGATTAACTCCAACTAGGTAAGTTCTCAATGTCCATACCATCTCCATGAAACAACTAATGCAGTGTAGCTCTTGATGTTGGCCTCTTTCCTACACATAAATCCATAAAGTCTTCATGCATCTCGGAGGGCCCGTGTAGGGTGTGAGACAAATCCCAGTAGGATACCACCCAATGATGCGTACCTAAGATGAGATTTTGAATGGGATTGCATTTATAAGAAAAGAAATAAACAGAATGATGCACAAATAAACACTAATTCCACTAGTGCTCAGCATCCACCATGGAGTGTCACCTGCTTTGGCCAACACCAGTGTCTTTTTCATGCAACCAGGCACCATGTGCCCCCTGACACCACATGCCTCAAGTACCAACGTCCCGAAGACATGACCAACAGTAGTAACCAGGAGGAACATCAATGTCTATCCTCAAAGAAGTAATGGATTGACAATGATGTCTTCCCTAAAATAACATTATTGGAGGGACATCGATGTCTGCCCTCAAATAAAGTACCTGGAGGGATAATGATATCTGCCCTCATATAACAGTGAGCCTCTTCCCCCAGCCTGATAGCCTCAATGCTATCCTCTAAAGGCTCGTTACCTCCCATGTGGCTTCCTATGGAAAGAACCACCAACCAAAGTACCTAAACCGCATCTACGGGGGCCTCTACCCACACGAGTGGTCAAAACCACCTCATCAGGGAGTATCTATGTGTGCACACTACTCAATGTTTCCGGATGATCGGTAATCAGAAAAATAGTACTCAAGACAAGACACATGCGACACCTCGTGTCCCTATGACCATGCCACTCAAGTCTAATGGCCTCTCCGTCCACGTAACCCAGGCCATGCCAAACCTAACAGTCGTACTACCTCAAGTTGACATCCATGACGCCCAATCATGTGGTCAAAGCCACCCAACATAACCCAGGCCAATCCCAACCTGTGATCAGCATCACTCAAGAATATCTGAGTCATTACCATCATCACCTAAAGGTTCAAGAAAATGAAATTCAGAAATCTCATGCATAATATATTTTAACAGAAATCATAAACAGGCAAAACATTCTAAATAGTTGATTTTCCCTAACCCAACGGTTAACAATCAATAGAACTGAGGTATTTAATGTCTTTAACTAAACCAATAGTTTATAATCATCAGTACTGAGGTCTTGAATGCCTCAAACAATTTATATTAGTCTCAATAAATTAAACTCAACAGTTTATAACAATATATTTCAAATATTACAATTTTGGCATCCCTGGCCAAAATTCCCAGATGAGCAAGGGCCCCTCACCCTGCCCCACTCAAGAAAAATAGGTTACAGGGCATACCCAAAGGCATCCAATACATACATAACCAATTTAATAAGCAATATACGATAAAAGTGGGTCTCGCTCAAAATTCCCAAAAATGCGTCGAAGGCCGCGTCACCCAAATTACCAGGAAAACACTAAAAGAGGAATGAAACACCTAACCAAGACTCATACAATGCTACCCCTCTACTAAAAACCTCCAATTAGGTCTAAAACATGGTAGATCTACAAAAGAGTCAAAACCGCTCAAACCTGTATAACTCATTCTAGAACAAAAATCAAACAAAACGGCCCAAGGGGAATTGAGGCCTTACCGAGGGGGTTCCAACGCATCTAACTGTGATCGAATCCGACTTCGGTCGAAGAACCAGGAGAGAAAATGAGATCCGGTCAGCTTGGTTCATGAAACCGGGTGACACAAATGTGTTCTACCTCAAAAATGAGGTTATATCCCATTTTAGTGAAAAAAATAAAGTACATGACATGTACTTTAGGACAACACACCATGTATATCATTTAACTGGTCATTTGGCGGCTGGAATTCCACTGACATACTTTCTAGAATCTGCCGACATGAGTACATGGTGTGTAACTAGGGGTACATGGTGTGTAATTCATTTTTCTTCCCTTCCCCACCGACTTACCCACACACCATTTATTTCTCTCATACACAACTAGACAACACAGAGTGTCCAAGAGGGACACGACGTGTAATTGGTTAAAAAAATCTACCCGGCCAGTAGGCCTACATACCATGTATATCCCATATACATAGCCAGACTACACGGCATGTCCAAGTAGGACACGACGTGTACTTGGTCAAAGAAATTCTCCCCGGCCAACAGGCCTACATTCCATGTATGGCCTCCACACAATAAAGGGTACACACCATGTCTAAAAATACATGTCGTGTAGTAAGAATTTCTACACGGTCATCACACAACATGTACTCGGGGAGCACACAGCCGGTCACTTTCTTGACATATACACGGTGTGTGCGTAAAGGACACGGCGTACAGTCCAAAAATTTCTAGAAACCACCAATTTTTTCTAGTTTCTTCAGAAACAAGTCAACAAATTCAAACAGGGTTGGGATTTTGACCCATTCTAAAAACCCAGGTTCTTACAATCTCCCACCCTTAACATAGCTCCTCCCCGAGCTATCAAATGAAACCTGTAGATGGCACCGTAAATACCATCCCGATCATAGTAACTCGGACTTCCCTAGTCACAAAGGTCTTAGATAAATTTTTCAAGGGGCTCCCCACCTTAGCAATTGCCGAACACAATCACTACCCAACAAAAATCAATGAAAACAAGGTTTACTAACCTGTTTTCTGGTTGCATAGTCCTTTCGTGATGCCTCGTCACCCCTTCACCTCATTAGTGCTCTCGTGTCGTTACAAACACCCAATGTATCCTGCACCACATCGATGTCTACCTCCATGAGGTCCTGGTGCATATCACCTCATGTAACCCTCATATTCGATGCCCCGATGCCCAAGGCACCTCATGTAACCTGCATCCTTGATTCCCTCGATACCTCAAGTAACCCATATCCTCGATGCCCTGATGCCCTCGACACCTCAAGTAACCCCCATCCTCGATTCCCCTGATGTTATGCATCTCATACACACACACACACACACACACACACACACACACACACATATATATATATATATATTACACACCCGATATGGTTCCAATCCCACTGACTAGAATCTAGTCAGTCGACATGGATCCTGTGCACCCCGTGCACTCAAAACGGACATTCCTCTATAGGTCATGCCAAAAAGGAAACATGGAAAATCACGGCCACACCGGTGGAGTACCTCTAACCGTCATCAGATCAGCAGCCTGCTCAGCCTCTAGTAGCTCCACAGCGTGCACCTGACCTGATGTACGGCTGCCTGATGCCTGACCCCTATGCGGTGCTGCTCCGACCACCGTCCACTAACCCCTAAGCAGGATCTCATTGTCTCTATCACATCCTCCATGTGCAGCTGAACCTCAACTACACTTTCCTGGTACTGAACCTGGACAAACTCCAGATGCGAAAGTCTGTCCTGGTCCCTACTTGATGGTTGTCTGAGAAGGCATCCTGCAAAACCTCTCAAGGTTCCCGACCTTTCTACATGTCTGATACTCCTTTGGAGGCCAATCGCACTGAGTCCAGACATGCCCTGGCTGTCCACACTAAGGGAAAATCACTGAAAGACTGCCACGAGGTGGTCAAGCTGAGTCCTTGGCCTGACTGCCTGCTAGAACTCATCTCATCCTCGCTTCCTGCTATCTGAACCATCACATAAAGTTGTTGCACGGACAACATGTGGCCTATCCCTCTAGTTTCCCTCTGCTATGAGTGCATGGTTCACTGCCTCAGAAAAAGAACCCAGCCTGATGATATTCACCTGGACCCGAATGGTGTGTCATAAGACATCCTCGTAGCGCCTCATTCTAGCCACGTCATCGCTTACCATACCAGGTAACTCAGTGAATGTATCTACAAAGTCTAGGAAGGACATGTCTCCCTGCTGAAGACTCATGAACTCTCGAGCCCTCTCTGCCCTTAGTGTCTCTAGGTAAAAGTGCTCGAAGAACCAATCCTCGATGTCCATCCATGCTAGTACCTCATGGCTTTGAGCCTGAACCTACATATCCCACCAACGCTTTCCCGGACCTCTCAGCATGTACGTTTCCATATTGAACCTCCGCCCTGGAAGAGTCTCGAGCTGCTTGAAGATTATCTGCATGCTCTCTATCCAGTTCTCACCAACCTGCAAACCACCCTCACAATGAAAAAGGTGAGGGTGCTGTGACTGGAACTACCACATCAGATATTCCATAGATGGATCTATACCCTGCTCGACTCTGTCGATCCCCTACAAGACACACACCAAGCTCGCTCGGAGCTTCTCATCGAGACATGGCCTAAATGATGTCAAACCCAGCTACTATCCTGCCTATACTGGATCCTAAACTTGATCATTTCCTTGAGTCTGTACCTACAGCTCCTATTCTTCCTGTATCAGACCCTGAAACAGATCCTGCACCTATGGCACTGTACTATCTCCCGTCTGAAGCTCCATCTATGTCACCCAAAAAGAAACCTGTTGAATACCATAAATGTCCAGACATCCCATATACATATATAACAATGTATCTTCAATACAGATAATGAAAGAAGTAAAAGGCAGTGCATACCTACTACCCTTAATCTCCTCCACCGCAACCCATGCCCCATGGAATCCCAGCCTCACGGCCTCCTTACCCACCCCTATCAGGGCCAAGCATCAAAAGTACCTCAGGCCATTCCCGTCCTGACAACCAATATTTCCCCAAACCGATGACCAAGTCTCCCAATCCTGGTGATCAAAATCACCTCAACTTATAGTACATGCCTGCTCTCATAAGAGTGAGAACCAAATATCCTTACACATGCAATTCTATAAATATATAAATCATTGCATACACATTGTGACAATAATAAATTCTATCACGAATTTAACCTATTCAAATTTTAGAGCATACAAACATGGAAATTTATTTTATTCACATGGTATTATCACTTCAAAAAGCATACGTGCAGTTATGAAATTAAAATACCATAAAAATGTGCCTATCAAAATCCATGCAACCAAGCCTTTTCATACCGGGCCAAGGTCCAATTCTCCCTTACTGCACTTGGTCAAGGGCTACATATCACAATATATATACTCACACACCAAGTGAGACACCAAGGTGGAAATCATATAAACTATAATCTTAGAAAAATGAAAATAGCAATTCCCACCCAAGGTAACTTGGTCCATCCCTTGTACCTGGGGCTACAGGCACCCAAGAACAACCTAGAAACCCAGTTCCAGCAACAACCTGTCTCCAGTCTACCATATCCCAAATAGTAAACCAGTTGAAAATAAAAGGGAAGTCTCAATCTCATTAGTATCCAGTAAAACACTGATACTAAATCTCTATCAAGAAATCCTCTGATACCACTGTATAACGACCCGAACCCGAACAGCCATCCAAACAGTGCTAAACGGGTTGGGTGCTACTACCTTAGGCTCACCTCCTTGAACGCAAAAGGATGATGACTAGAAGCGAGGGTATGAAAGGTATAGTGCGGAGGATATACCCTCTCAAAGGATAATAATAATGGTATTGGTCAAAATATGATAGTAAAGATGCAGCGGAATAAATGACTCAGCAAACACGAACCAGACCTGCAGAGCGGAAGCACATTCAATATCAATAAACAGCGGAAGCAATAAATATAAATAACAACAGCATAAAAAACACAATATCATGTTGATCAAATGTAACTACTACTGAACTAAAAAATTCATCCAATGTAGGTCATACATATTTGTATATAAAAAGGGCACCCATGACTAACCATCTGTAGCTACAAAACAAGTAAGCATGCTGATAAAGAAAATAAAACAAAATAGAGTAACTCCATCTAGTTAAGACCTCATGGTCCATACCATCTACAAGAAAAAAACTAATGTAGGCCAACTCCTGAAGCTATCCTCTTCCCCACACGTAAATCCATAAAGTCTTCACGCGTCCCGAAGGGCCCGTGTAAAGTGTGAGACAAATCTCAGTAGGATACCACCCAATGGTGTATACCAAATATGAGTATTTAAGTAGGCTTGAATTTATAAGAAAATCAGTAAACAGAACGATGCATTGATAAACACTAAGTCCAATGGTGCTCAGAAGCCACCATGGAGTGTCACCTACTTTGGACAATGTTGGAATCTCTGTCATGTAACCCGACACCATGTGCCCCCAGAAACCACGTGTCTCAAGTACCGACGTCCCGAAGGCACGCTCAATAGTAGTAACCTGGAGGAATAGAGATGTTTGTCCCCAAATAAGTACTGTAGGGACAATGATGTCTGCCCTCAAATAACGTAACCAGAGGGACAACGATGTTTTCCCTCAAATAAAGTACCCAGATGGATAGTGATATCTTCCCTCAAATAACAGCGAGCCTCCACCCCAACCCAATATCCTCAATGTTATTCCCTGAAGGCTCCTCACCTCCCACGTGGATTACTATGGCATGAACCCCCAACCTAAGTTCTTAAAACACATCTATAGGGGCCTCTGCCCACACGAGTGGTCAAAACCACCTCATCACGGAGTATCTCTGTGTGCACACTACTCAGTGTTTATGGGTGAACGGTAATCTCTAAAATAGTATGCAAGCCACCAAAAATCTGACACCTTGTGTCCCTGTGACCATACCGCTCAAGTCTAATAGCCTTTCCATCCATGTAACCCGGGCCATTCCTAACATGACAGTCGTACTACCTCAATATGATGTCTATAATGCCCAATCCCATGGTTAAAACCACCCAACATAAACCAGGACAAGCCCAACCTGTGATCAGCATCACTCAAAAATATCTGGGCCATCCCAACACCACCCAAAGGGTCCAACATATGAAATTCATCAATCACATGAATAATATATTTAAACAGAAAAATTTAACAGGAAAAACATTCTTAATAGTTGATTTTCCCTAACCCAATGGTTAGCAATCAATAGCACTGAGGTCTTGAATGCCTCTAACTAACCCAATGGTTAACAATTAGCAACACTGAGGTCTTTAATTCCTCTAACAATTTATATCAGGCTTAATAAATTATAGTCAAGAGTTTATAACAATATATTTCAAATATAACCATTTTGGCATCCCCTAGCCAAAATGCCCCGATGAGCAACGACCCCTCTCCCGACCATGCTCAATTAAAACTGGTAATAGGGCATACCCAAAGGCATCCCATAGGTCTATAACCAATGTAATAAGAATTATTAGATAAAAGTGGGTCCCGATAAAAATAACTGAAAACACGCTGAAGGCTGTGTCACCTAAATGACCACAAAAACACAAAAATATGTATGTACCACCTACTGAAGACTTCTACGATGCTAGTCCACTGGTAACAGCCTCTAATTAGGTTTAAACCACAGTAGATCTACAAAAGAGTCAAAACTTCTCAAACCCTATAACTCGTTCTAGAACAGAAATCAATAAAAATAAACAAAGGGGAATCGAGGCCTTACCGAGGGGGTTCCAATGCATCTAACCGCGATCGAATCTGACATTGGATGAAGAACCGGGAGAGAAAATGAGCTCTAGTCGGCTTGGTTCATGAAACCGGGAGACACAAATGTGTTTTGCCTCAAAAACAATGCTACTGGTCGTTTTAGAAAAAAAATGAATGTACATAGTGTGTATTCCATGACTACACGCTATGTATATCATTTGAATGATCATTTGGCAGCTGGAATTCCACCGACATACTTTCCAGAACCTTTTGAAATGAGTACATGGTTTGTACTTCATTTTTATCCCCTTCCTCAGCGACTTACCCACACAACATGTATTTCTCTCATACACAGCTAGACTACATGGCTTGTCTAGGAGGGACAGGAAATGTACTTGGTTAAACAAATATACCCAGCCAGTAGACCTACATGCCATGTATATCCCTTATACATGGCCAGAATACCCGACATGTCCAAGGAGGAAATGACATGTACTTTTTCAAAGAAATTATCCCAGACCAACATGCCTACACACCATGTATGGACTCCACATGGTCAATGGTACAAGGTGTGTCTAAAACTACATGATTTGGAGTAAGAATTTCTACACAGTCAACACACATCATGTACTCGGTGAGCACACGGCCGGTCACTTGCTTAACATATACACGACGTGTACTTTCAGTACACATCGTGTAGTCTAGAAATTTCTAGAAACTGCCCATTTTCCCCAGTTTCGTCAGAAACAAGTCAAAAAATTCAAATAGGGTCAGGATTTTGACCCATTCCAAAAACCTAGGTTCTTACAGTGAAGTCCCCTAGTCATCTAGATATAGAATAGAAATCTAATTTGTAACTCCTCTCAACTCTCGATGCTCGGGACCTATTATGCTTCCTTGGGAATCCCACTCACCCCTATGATTAAACGAACTTCCCTCTGGTGATGTGAAACACACCCAAAAGTGATAGAAGTCAACAATAGCCAATAAGGAAACCAATAAATCTATTCCAGGGATGAAATCATAGCATGAAATCTCTAAGACATAGAGGTACCATAGGAAGGGACATTCTCCGAACATAAGAGGGCACTCCTTGCACTGACATAAACTAGTCATTCTAGCCTCCAACAGAGTGTCCAGCATCAAGACATTAGCAGAAGTAGAGATGCAGAGCCCAAGGCTCTCCACAATAGCAATAGATAAAAAACTACGGGAATCCCTTATATCAAAATGTGAAAAAGATAAAACTGAGGCAACTAGAATCTCCCCTTGAACTGTAGAGAGTCTAGGATCCTGCTCATGTTGGGTCTGCTCTACTGCAAAAGTCTAGCCTATAACGCAGCCCTGTGACCCTTCCTGACAGCCTTGAGTGGATCCATCCTATTTTATCTGAAATCCTGAAGACTTAATACCACGTCCATGACCCCCACCTCGGCCTGAGCAGCCAAACAAACTCTAGTTACCAGACTGATGAGAAACAAGTTGTGCTGCTCTAGAATGAAGAGTTAAAGAATAACCACAGTCACCAGCTACTAGTGAGAAATAATGACCGAAACACAGAATATGACCCATCTTGCCAAATGAGCGGCACTCAACAGGGTCTATTGGGGAATGTGGCCACATATGCCCACTCTTCCTACACTGGTAACACACAACCTGGCCACCAGAAGAAGTATTCCACCTACTCGGATCTCCATGTGTAGACTCCCTACGACACTTCCTACTATCGGTCGGAGGGGTAATAACTTAGAATGTTGAACCTCCATGGACCACAAATCCAGAATCCCTCTGATTTCAGTCATTGATCACCTCTTGTGTGACTATAGAGGTGATGGAAGTAAACCAAAATATGTTCACCTAAGATCAGATGTCATGCCTGATTCCATAAACAAACTTCCTCACCAGAAATAACTCATCACCTCCTGGGATGGGCGTGAAGCACTTCATCTCTCTGATGTGAGAAGAATACTCCATAACTAAAATGGTACCCTACTCCAGATTCATGGACTCTCATGCTCAATTGTCCCTAAAAGTCTCTGGGTAGAAATAGTCATAGAAAACAAACTAAAAACAATCCCACCCCATAACCTAATAGTGTCCATCCTATGAGATCACTTCCCCCCATCTCTTGGTAGAATCACGAAGGATATAAGTAGCGAGCTTCAGATACATCTTTGGAGGCATCTCTAGATTCTCAATGGTCGATAGCATGGATTCTAACCATTACTATGAAGCCTGATATCCTCCTTCCCCAGAGATTG
Source organism: Viscum album (assembly GCA_963277665.1). Lineage (NCBI taxonomy): Eukaryota > Viridiplantae > Streptophyta > Magnoliopsida > Santalales > Viscaceae > Viscum > Viscum album. The sequence goes on from OY728145.1 coordinate 1,839,731,817, forward strand.
TGGGAGGATGCTGCTGCTAAGAGACCCACGTCAACTCTACCATAGACGATGTAAGAGGTGGTACTCCTCGGAAGGTCTGAATGAATATCATAATGGCCCATCAGAACTATGCATAGACACCTATATATGGGATGATGACTGGTTCCAAGATAGGCATGACCCGAGGGTCTGATGGTAGTCCTTGATCAACCATGTTCAGTTTTTGGCCACTGACCTATAACTGGCATAAAACCGGAGGACGTCTCAGTGGAATTACTCAGCAAGTTCAAAAACACAACTTAGATCAAGATTATCAAGGGCTGAAACTTAGATGTGAAAGAGAGGAATAAGAGATGGAAGACAAAAAAGTTTTTAAAAATAGGGGTACAAAACATGTATGACCCCTACACGACGTGTTCCTTTAAACCATCACATGTTCATGTACTCCAGCCAACCCTGGACATGTAACACCCCATACACACAACGTGTTCTCTTAACACACAAAGTGAAATTGAACCATTTTCCAATGCACGAGTTCTTCAACATGACTAACCCATATGGTTCTCCTAGAGAAAGCCTACACAACATGTTTGGGCTGGACACATCGTGTACTAGAAAGAACTTCACCGACCCCTATTGTTAGTCACATGACTGGTTAAACAGATGACTCTACACGGTGTGTTTTTTCCAGACACAGTGTGTACTAAATACCCATAATCCACTTGTGTTAGTGGACACAAGGCCAGAAACATGGTCTAAACACTCATCGTGTGTGTCCAGTACATGACATGTTCCACCAAAGATTTCCCATCCATGTGTCTCTGCCCACACAACCATTGACACAGTAAGAGATTACATGGAATGCACATACAATACACAATGTGTACTTAAGAAAAAAATAACTTCCCAACTAGAAGGATACATGGCCTGTATTCAGCAATACACACCATGTATTCTGATGTTTTTCATAGATTAAGCTTTAGAAACTACTCCATAACCTAGAAAAACACTAAAATGAACATTAAAGTACCAAATTCCGATCTGTGAGGGCCCATACTCCCCAAAAATCAAATTTTAGAATCGTATACATGTCATATAAAAGTAATAACAAAGAAATGATCCACCAAATTCTGATCTGTGAGGGCCCATAATACCTCAAGAACCAAAGACTAGAATTCATTGAAATGAATCCTTACACAATTCAATATCCTATCAAGTAGCAGGTATTCTATCAAGGAATCTATCACAACATCATGTATATCTATCACAACATCTATCACAACAACATGCAATCAGTATTGCACCCTAAATGGCATGGAAAGAATGCCTGACATATAATCTCTTGCAAGTGCATATATGATGCAAGAGATAACATACGCTCATCTCATCAGGTAGCAACATAAATATAACATCAATAATATCTACAATAGCTGCACAAAACAAGTGAATCACCCAATAGTGAAATCTAATCATCTTTAATAATTTAAAAAACCAAAAAATTACAATATAAGAGGTAAATTGGATTTTCCATGTATATGTGCTAGCTACTCCCTGGAACAGCTTATTACCAAGTACATATTCCTTCCTATCCCTAGATATAGGCTCCAAATAGTTTTTCAAGGAGAAAAGAAAACCACTGATACCACTTTGTATCGTCCCGGTTCCAGGAGCCACCTAGAGGCACCCCATACCCGGTTGGTCACATAGCCTCAAAAACATTTCTAAAAAAGCCAGAGGCTACCAACTACCTGTGAAGGCCTTGGGTGTGATAGTGGGGAATCAATGCCCTCATTGGAAGAGTAACAGAACAGAATGAAATAGATAACAATAGTGGAAGAAAAAATAATTTTCAATAGGAAAACAATGGAATAATAAAAGTAATAAACAAATAGAGCCCATATATAAATGATTCATGATACATATGTCTTGGAAAACAGCCAAAAAAGTCACAATGATGGAATATAGTACTAAAAAAAATTACAAAGAAAACAAATAAATCCGAACATCATCGCAAGCCTCAGCTTGGTCCCAAGCCCTCCAGCTTCATATTAGTCAAGTACCTAACATAGAAGAGTGCTTGCAATAATCTAAACCTGCAGAAATATAATCTATTTTGTCCTAAAAGCATGACGCAAATAGAGTGTGGGAGAAGTCCCTTTAGGAAACCTCCCAAATATCTATGCCTAATATTCATTGAATATATATGGCAAGAAATATGGAAAATGAAGCAGTAAACAAGGAAGTACTTAAAAGTAAACAAACCTACAGTTTTAATTGAATTCATTTTCATATATCAGGTAAGAAAAAAATAAAAAACAAGGAACCCTCAAGGAATAACACATAGATTATCTCCTCTATTTCAACCAAAAAAACATAAGAAACCCTCTAAAAAGTACTCATAGTCTAACCCCTCTGGTTCAGGTTTTGCAATGACTCTATGAGGAAGTACTCATAGTCAATTCTCTTTGTGGTATTTTATCGATAAACTATAGACACTATGGGAAGCACTCAACATCCAATTTACATTGTGGTCTCACAATGTGGATCTAAAGACACCCTGAGGGAGCACATACATCCATCCCCCCCTATGGTCTCGCAATATGAAAAGTAAACAGACACTATGGGGAAGCTCTAAGCATCCATTCCCCCTATGGTCTACTACACCACGTTCCCACAACCCTGTGTAAGTCATTTGTACACAATGATGTTCAAAATGAAATTTAAACATTAATAACTACTTGGATAATAGCTACATGAATATAAGAGCATCAGATAATATTACTGCATCCTAACAACACTAGGCATGGAAAACAAGAAACCTAACAGGAAAAACTAGGCCCAACGACCAATATTAGTTCAAACAAGGGAAAAGACATCCATTTCAATGTAAATAAACATATTCACAATAAAAAACCACTACTCAGGCACACAAGGCATACCATGCCATAATAAGGTGAAAATCTCTAAACATGCAATACCTCATTCAAGGTTATTGGGCACTTTTGCACATAATATTCAAAGACTAACTATGGAAAGGCTCATACCACCAACCTTGGCATTGTACGATTGATATAATCCAGTGTTGGCCCTTGAAGTGACCTAGACTATGATAGATCTAAAAAAACATCAAAAAATGCTCAACTAAGGATATCTCATGAAAGGAGAGAAATCCAGAAATGAGGCTCTTTGAGAAAGAAGAGATCATCATGGAGATTCCAATGTTATTGATGATAGTTGAATCGGAGAACGGATGAGCGATCAGGGGCTCGAAGAAGAAATGATGATCTTAGTTCACTCCTAGATGAGACAGAAATAGAAGAAGGGATTCCTGTGAATGAGATGTGACCCTGGTCTGTTTATAAAATAAAAGAAAAAGTACATAGTGTGTATTTTAAAAGTAAACATAGTGTATATTCCCTTAACGGGCGCCTCATTAGGTGGTCTCCAGGCCACCCCACACGGCCATTTTCTCGAGCATTACATGACCTGTACAAGGTCACCTGCAATAACCAGGTATACGGCGTGTAGTTCAACATACACATCATATACTCATTAAATTTACAGATTCTCCTCTTTTCCTAAAAACAACGAAAAAGAAAAACTGAAACCTGAAAAGACGTTCTAGGTTATTTTAGGAAAGGTATCATTATATTCACCTTATATCACATCATATTGAGAAACATATAAACACCCTTATATTTTTTTGTATTAACTCTAAAAAACTTTTACAGAAGATCTCTAAATCATACTCAGTCCGCATTTAGTCTCCTATAATGATTTCCCCCAAAAACTTTTATCAAATTTAAATTAAATTCAAATCCAAACATTTTTATATATAATCATAGATGTGAATATTAAGAAGTGTAAATTGTCATGACCCCCTCCCCACAATGTGTTCCCCTCCTGGGCCGGTAATGTGAGAAGGAAGATAATGACCCCCGAGTCCCACCTCTATTAGGCCCTGGGTTGGTGACTAGCACCGAGGGTATAGTAATCACACAAATAGAAGGAATTACCCTCTAAGAGAACACATGCAGAAGAGAGAGATAAGATAGACACCAACCAACTCCAACTCAGAAATGTAATATAAAAGAAAAACCAAGTGCACATATGTAATGTCATAAAAAAGTACTACAACTAGAAGGGGAAAACCGCAAGTACCCAAAAGAAATTAAGAACAGCAGCAACCAAAATCCCGAATAGCTCCTACAACCCCAAGCTAGTAGAAACCAGACTAATCTCCAACCTGCTCCAAGTGACCTGAAAAAAATTTTATATATACATAGGGTGAGTATAACAGTATACTCAGTAGGATCCTCCCCGAAGCCTCACATGAAAAAGTAAGTAAATAATGCTAAATTACAGTGAATAACATGTGAAACTAACACGTCATCTAAACTGTTATACTATGTTCCCAACGTCACCATGAATACTCTGACCAAGTAACACATACAAGAATATATCATATAATAATGTATATCAAGCGTACCCCACTACTACTTCCCCACTGGTTTGCTACTTTTCCCCAACGTCGCACATCCTGAGAATCTCTCTCCAGAAAGGATTTCCTGTAGACACATGGTTGAAGCACCACAATATGCACCTCTTGCAACAAAACCATCACTTCCTTGCAATAAAGTAACCAGGTAGTTTCTGGGAGCCACCAAAGCTCGCATAATGTATTTCATACATCAGGTATTATATCTCATGCCATTACATCCCATACACTGAGTAAAGATCCCCAAGCCATCACAGCCTATACACATTACACCTATAGTAGTCCATAAAATACTATATCCAGAATATATGTGTGTGAATAACCACAATCCATTACAACTCTCTACATACATATATGGGGAAAACTAACTGTGGTGCCTACCAACATAAGTATCTACCAAGAGAAGAGAGTGGGACCAAAGGGGGTGGTCATCCATTCATCCTACCCCCATAATGTTGGGGAAAACACACCCCCAGGGCTCATAATCCACGGGGTGTTAGTTTCCCTTACTGACAGGGTGGAGTAGTATATAGAAACACAAAAACTATAGAATATACTAAATCTCACAACCACATAATGGGCATAACCTAGTCTAAGAATCAACTGTATCTAATGTATCTCAGACTCCGGGATGCTACTTATAAGAATAGGTATCCAATAAGAATAGAACCATTTAAAGATATTTAATAAATTATTTCATTACCTTTTTACCAGTTTCACTTTACATTAATTAATTATTTAAACATTAATTAACCATGAACAATTCCACATTAAATTTCATTAGCATCACACCCAAAGTCCAATGTCCCTTTAAAATTACAACCTCATCATTATGTTTCAGCAAACTCCAACCCCATGGTTAACATCATTTATTCAATTATTCTTTATAGAATTACATTTCCACATTCCCAGACATTCTTGAAAAACATTCTATACTACTAAACACAAGGGGGATCAACATGGTGAGTATATGTACTAACCATCGAGTATTTGGAGCCTATATCAAGAGCATAGACCCATCACCCCTTGATAATCGAAACACGGAAAGAATGTGGTATGCCTCGTGCGTCTTTTCCCCTTTTAGAAGAATGGTAAGCAAGACCATCTACTTTGAGTAATGGGGAAAAGTAAAGCAGATAATCAACTAATAATGATCATAATGCATCCAAAAATCACAACCATCCCATTCCATCATCCCGGGTGTCTTCCCCGACACCCACATGCATAAACCGATGCATCTCGCCACTCTAGGTGTCATCTGCTGCCATAACCAAAAGTCTCCATGCCCCCCGCATATCAAAACAACCATCCAGGCTCACATCACAACACAAGCAGTAGGAAAAGAAACACCACATCAATTGGGCTATTGACCCTTTTACAATCAATAGGGTTACTCAGAACCCTTTAAGAAATTATCAAACAATATTTTCTTTAATCCGTCTTGAATTACCAGATTTATTATTCATAGGTTCCAAAATTCAGGAAACCTAATCAGTTAGCTATCAAAAATAATTAAACAAGCTTGCAACACCAATTTGATTAAAATCAAATTAAAACAAGAAGAAATAGATTTATTTACATAACTCTTTATCCACATCCAACAGTTATCAATTAATTCTGTTTTATGTTCATTACCAATTTTCGTCATGAACAAACAGGTAAACGAAGCAAGCATGGATATCACACTATCTAGAAAACAAGGGGCAAAAACATACAACCGATAACAATATATTTATCCGGATTAAATATTTATTTTTTCAATTACATTGTTGTCCAGTGGGATTAAACATGATAACAATATAGTTGCACGTAAAAGAAAAGAGAAGCAATGGATCCCCTACCTCAAACAGTTCTTGATGTTCTTCATCTGCCCAACAGGTCACGATTCTCCTCTCGCGTCAAATGCATCCACTCGTGGATGCCATGGTACGACCACAATAACCGAAACCGAAGAAAACCCCATTATAAAGATGGAGATTACATGCTATGATATAGAAAGGATAAATAGGAGAATATGAACCCCAAAATAATGACGGTAAAACATACCTTATATAGATGATTGTTTGATACAGCTTGGTTGCTTCAAAACAGAGCAGAACCAATCCGAGGAGGAAGGTTTGATTATGAAACTCTTATGGAATAGAATGAAATGTTTTTTTGGGGTATCATAGATAAGAAGAAATATGAAGAATTTGGGAAGAAGATATCATGTCCCTTTAGAAGATTTAACAGAGCGACGTTTCAAGATATGCTTAATTTCTCATTAAAAGCGGATCACAATAAGCCACATAGTTTGACCATGTAAAAACATCCCAAGCCTTAGGAATAATTAATATAGGAGTTATAGCCTCTAAATTGGCCTTAGAGTTCTTAAAACAAGGCCTTAAATGCATTTTATGTCAACGGAAAACACTAAAGGGGCGACTGTAGGAAGTTGGAAACACTGTTCACGAACTCAAAATTTGGCAAAGGAAAAACACTGTTCATGAACCACACTGTTAGACAATGTTCATGAACCTCACCATTAGACACTGTTCATGAACCTCACCTTTAGACACTTTTCATGAACCTCACTATTAGACAGTATTCATGAACCTCATCATTATACAATATTCATGAACCTCACCTTTAGACATTGTTCATGAATCTCACAGTTAGAAGGTCAGTCTTATAAAAACACTGTTCAAAAACACAAAATTTGGCAATGGAAGGAAAAGGAAACTGTAAGAAGGTCACCTTTCTGGAAACACTATTCACAGAACTCAAAATTTGGAAAAGAAAAGAAAAGGACACCATTAGAAGGTCACCGTTATGGAAACACTGTTCACATAACTCAAAATTTGTCAAAGGAAAGAAAAGGTCACCGTTATGGAAACACTGTTCACAAAACTCAAAATTTTGAAAAGGAAAGAATAGGTCACCATTAGATGGTGAGTGTTATGGAAACACTATTCATAGAACTCAAAATTTGGGAAAGGAAATATAGGTTACCATTAGGGGTTACCGATAGTGGTTACCGATAGAGGTTACTATTAGACCTCACCAATACAACTGTTCACCGATGGAACTGTTCAAAGAAATGGAAATTTGGAAAAGGAAAGAGAGGTTACCATTAGAGGTTACTGATAAATCTGTTCACCACTGGAACTGTTCATAGAATTGGAAATTTGGAAAAGGAAAGAGTGGTTTCTGTTAGAGTTTACCGATAGAACTGTTCACCGATGGAACTATTCACAGAATTGGAAATTTAGAAAAGTGTTGGGGATAAGTTACCAGGACCTCCCGGAACACCTCAAACACCATATTTTCATGAAGGAATAGACCGGAGAGGTCTGGGTCATTATATTAGATACCTCTCAAATCATTCTCATCCCCAAGAATTCAAAACCCACCTAAGGAGAAAATGAAACAGGGTCCGAACAACCACCAGTTGAGATACCTCTCCAAAGAGAGCAAGCCACAAAAGCATCAAAAGGAAGCCATATCCTAAACATGAATGGTTTATAACCACAAGGGATATATCGACACATCAAAAGAGTTAAACATCAAACAACTCTGGGTACTGAGCATGTATCTGTGACTCACATTCCCAGGTACTCTTATCCATGCCACCGTGTCGCCACAAGACACAAACCAAGGGGATAAAACACCCATGAAACAACTTCTACTTGTAGTCTTGGATCTTCATAGGTCATTACTCAAAGGTTGAATCATCATCAACATCGATCTCTCCCTAATCAATGTTGTGAGAGTCATCATGAAGATAATGATATAGTCGTGATACATGGAAAGCATCATGTATCTGACTCATCTACAGGGGAAGTGCTACTCAATATGCCACTACACCAACATGATCTAACACCTCGAAAGTCCCAACAAAGTGGTGAGAAATAGTACTCCCAAGACCAAACCTTCACTATCCATGGTGGGGAGTCACATTCAGAAACACATGATCCCCAACATAAAAATATAAGGGCCTGTTCCTTTGATCATCATATGATTTCTAATGATCTTGAATTGCCTTCATCCTCTCACAAATCACCTGAACCATCTATGTTGTATTCTTCACTAGTTCTAGTCCGAAAATTTCTGACTCTCTGGCCGTAGTCCATCACAACAGAGAACAGAAAGGTCGGACATACAAGGATTTAAATGGTCCCATACCGATGGTGGAGTGAAAACTATTATTATAAGAAAACTCCACTAAGGGTAACTGCTTCATCCATGAACCACCAAAATCAAGAACAGAAGAGTGTAACATGTCTTCAAGAGTCTGGATGGTTCTCTATGCCTGACCGTCTGTTTGAGGATGAAAATCAGTGCTTAGGAATAGTTGAGAACCGAAAGCATATTAGAGACCTCTCCACACCCTAGAGGTAAAATGAGGATCTCGATCAGAAATTATTGTCCTCTGGACTCCATGAAGTCTCACCACCTCATCTAGATACTACCTTGACAAAACATCTACTGAGCTCGACTCCTTGATTGCTATGAAGAGGGACGATTTTGTTAAATGATCCGATATCTCCAAAATAGCATCATGTCCTCCCGGAGCTCGAGGTAAACCAGTAAAAAAGTCCATTGAGTTGTCCTCCCACTTCCACTAAGGAATCTCTAATGGTTGGAGAAGACCAATAGAAAAAAGGTGTTCGACCTTCACCTTCTGGCAGACCAAACATTGAGACACAAACTTGGAAACCATACGCTTCAGCCTCAACCATCAAACTGGCTCCTCAAGGCTCGGTACATCTTTTTCATGCCATGATGCACTGTTAAAGGTGAACTATAGAACTCTCTGAGAATATTCTCGTGCATCATCAAACAAACAAAAATCCTTCCATGATACAACACTCGGTGTTTTTCATCCTCAGTCCAACCATCAGGGGCCTCGCTACAAACAACTCGATCTCTCTAGACCTCCACCTCATGATCCTCCAACTGGGACTCTCCCACATTCTACATTAGGGATGACTGTACCATCATCTGAAATAGACAATCTCTACCCCAAATTCTCCCATATCAAGATGTAATGCTGGAAACTCTTCCATTACTCTCCAAGAATCACCAAATTCACGCACAACATCACTACGTGACTTTCGACTCAGCGCATCAGCTAAAACATTCCCCTTTCCAAGTGTAAATGATATATTGAAGTCATATTCCTATTAGAACTCCATCCACCGACGTTTTCATAAGTTCAAGTCCCACAGGGAGAAAACATACCTTGAACTCTTATGATCGGTGAAATCCAAAAAGCACTCACCAATGAAGTAATGTATCCACAACTTAAGTGAAAACACCATAGCTTCTAACTCAAGATAGTGAGTGGAATAGTTACATTCATAGGGATGTAACAACCGAGACCCATAATAAAAAACTGACCTCTGGTGCATGAGAACAAAACCTAACCCCAGATGAGAAGCGTCACAAAAAATATCAAACTGAACTCCCTCTACTTGAAGACAAAGAACTGGAGCACTTACTAACTTATCCTTTAGATACTCGAAAGTTTCCTGACACTGATCAGTCCATATGAATGCTTGATCCCTCCTGGTCAAAGCTATTAGAGGAGTCACAACTCATGAGAAATTGGCTACGAACCTCATGTAGTAGCCTACGAGACCAAGGATACTTCGCATCTCAAACACTGTCTTGGGGGATGCCTAAGACACAATTGCTTTTATCTCTGATGGATCGATAGATACTCCCTATTGGGATAGAACATTCCCCATGAAATGGACTTCTCGAGGCCAAAAATCACACTTCGACATCTTCTAAAACAGCTATTGTTGATGAAGAACTCCCAAAACTGCTTGTTGATGCTCTGTATGCTCCTCCTCAGATGTGGAGTACAAAAGGATTTCGTTGATGAAAACTACCACAAACTTGTCTTGGAAATCACGGAACAAAAAATTCATCAATCCCATGAATGTAGTTGGAGAATTAGGCATTCCAAACGACATTACAACAAACTCATAAGGCCCATGATGACAACGAAAATATGTCTTCGAGATATTCTCATCCTTCACATGCATCTGATGATATCCTGACCGCAAGTTGATCTTTGATAACCAACATGCATCCTTCAGTTGATCAAAATAATCATCAATCTATGGAATAGGATAGCGATTATTTATTGTAACTTTGTTTAAGCGACGATAATCGATACCCAACCGCAAACTGCCATCAGCCTTCTTTAAGAAAAAAACTGGTGCACCCCACGACGACACACATGGACAAACAAAAACACACTGTAATAGAACATCAAGCTATATACGTAGCTCCTATGAATCCGATGGCTCCATCCTATATATAGACATAACGATACGAGATGCTCCTGGTTGTAGCTCGAACCCAAACTCGATCTCTTATCGAGGAGGTAATGCTTCAACGTCTTTTGGAAAGACATCAGGGTACTCTTATAGGACCCTAGGAAATGATAACTAATGAGCCTCTAAATAACTGAGCATCATCTCAGCCATCATGGATTATAAGGACGAAATGCGCCTATGTCCATTCCGAGGATCTCACTCACCAACAAATACAACTGGTTATCCATCCGCACCGATGAAAACACACTTCTTCCTGAATCAATTCACAATTGCCTACATCGAATACAACCAATCCATGCTGAGGATGACATCATATGGTTTTATTTGTAAACATAGGAAATGTCCACAAGAGTGGTGTTCCCCCAAAACTAGCTCAAAATCTATACATACTTCAAACAAGTCATCTCGACCTCCAACTGGCGTAGTCAACACCATGGGTAGTGGAAACGTCCCTACCTCACATCCCAAAGCATGGAAAAGGGTAGGTGATATGAAGGAGTGTGTCACTATTAAATCATACAAGGCATACACCAGTTTAGAAAACAAGAAAAGGGCACCACAAACGACGTCTATCTCACCTTGAGCTGGCAACACTAGGGAATGAAGCTGACCATGACCTCCTCCACTGCGTTTCTGACCCTGATGACGACCACCACCCCTGCCACGCTCAGCTCTCTGGGGGTGAGGAGCATCATGGGGATATACTTTTCCTGGACCATCTATCCTTTGTAGATCTAAAGCTGGTTCAACCTGCTGTTGCTGCCTCGGCTGGAACCGCCTCAACAGAAGAACCTAGAGCATAACACCCGGTGCATGATGACCGCTCTGAAAGTTCAGGCACTCCAACTGCTGATGACCACGACCACCATAATAAAGACATGCGCATGATCCCATGGCATAGGCTGGAGAGTTACTACCTCTAGAGAAACAACATGTGAAGGGCTGGGACCTACCCTTATCTGAACAAAAACTCTTCTGCCCTGAAAACCGGGAACCCCGGACTACAGTTCTTCATCGTGTGGAATTATGATGATTCCATTCTCGTGATGATCTAGTCCTGGACAAAGTCCTCTTGCCAACCTCTACTCTCACCAGCACCTCATGATATGTTTTCAGCATAAAATGGGTGACCTGACACTGGATCTCTAGACGCAAAGCCTCCTCGAAGTGCCTCGCCCTGGCCTCCTCATTTGGTAACAGTTCTAAAGCATGTCTTCAAAGGTTACTGAAGCTGATTTCAAAATCTCGAACACTAGATCTCCCCTGTTGAAGGGTATGAATCTCCTAGAAACTGGACGCATTCATAGTTGAGGAAAGAAACTTGACTATAAACCTGTCTCAGAACTCCTCCCATGAGATCGCTGACTGCTCACGATCCCCTAAGAACAAGAATCACCACTACCTCATAGCTCCAGGTAGCATCATCACAAACATGGACACCCAGTGCTCCTTCTGAGAATGAATCAAATTAAATCAATTCTCAACCTCCTCCAACTAGTCTTCTGTGACGGAATCTAAAACGGAACCCTCATACTTTTATAGACTCTCGCTTAGAAACTCTTGGAGTGTCTTCCTCCAAGTTTCATCGTTTTCAACCTCTACCCTACGGTGATCTTCTATAATAGCCTACTAAACATTTTCTACTCAAACATGATGAGGACGTTGACCTCGGGCCATACCTATAAAATAAAAAACCATTAGAGCTCCTAAACCTAAAATATGGAAGACTCAACATTAATTAATTAGTTGTTTTCTTTTATTCATTTTAGGTTATCCTATCCCAAGGTCTATCCATTCAAACATAAGCACAAGAAAGAATGATTCATGATCATTTCCTAGGTCTCTACCATGAAACTTGTATCACCTTGTTTAGTAGTCAATGTAAACTTAAAGGTCAATACATCAGATCATAGGTTTCCCTAAACGCCAATGTATCAGTCGGTCTCCAGTGTTTACCTCACTTGCTAAACATGAATGACACAGTTTCCCTACCAACCCAGGCAACCTCACCTATGACTAACTTTAAACTCTATCTTATCCCTCAACCAAACCTCCGATACCACTAATTCATGAACCCCTCCCCACAAAGTGTACCCATCCTAGGCCAGCAACGTGAGAAGGAAGATAATGACCCCCGATTCCCGCCTCCAGTAGGCCCCAAGTTGGAGACTAGCACCGAGGGTATAACATTCACACAAATGGGAGGCATTTCTCTTTAAGAGAACACATGTGGAAGAGAGAGATAATATAGGAACCAACTAACACTAACTCAGAACTGAAATATAAATGAAAACCCATGTGAACAAATTTTATTTCATGCAAAAGTACAACAACATGAAGGGGAAAACCTCAAGTACCGAAAAGAAAGTAAAAACAGCAGGTACCACAAAACCGAACAACTCCTATAACCCCGAGCTAGTAAAAACTAGCTTGATCTCCAACCTGCTTCAAGTGACCTAAAAAATAGTTTATATATACATCGGGTTAGTATAACTGTATAATCAGTAGGATCCTCCCCAAATCCTCTCGTGAAAAAGTAAAGAAATCAATCTAAATCACAATGAACAACAAGTAAAACAAACTCACCACCTAAATAGTTATACTAAGTTCCTAACCTCACCATGGATTCTCTCACCAAGTAAATCTTACAAGAATATATCATATAATAAAGAACATCAAGGGTACCCCGCTACTACATCCCCACTAGTTTGTTGCTTTGCCCCTACATTGCACTTCCTGAGCATCTCTCTACAAAAAGGATTGCCCGCAGAAACCTAGGAGAAGCACCACAATATGCACCTCGTGCAACAAAAACACCACGTCCAAGCAAGAAAGTAACCAGGTGGTTTTCATGAGCCACCATTGCTTGAATAACGAGTATCATACATCAGGTATTATAGCTCAAGCCATTACAGCCCATACACCGAGTAAGGATCCTCCGACCATCACAGCCGATACATGTTACACCTATAGTAGTCCATATGATACTATATCCAGAATATATGTGTCTGAATAACCACAAGACATTACAGCCCTTTACACACATATTTGGGGAAAACTAACTGCGGTGCCTACCAACACAAGTATCTACCAAGAGAAGAGAGTTGGGGAAAAGGGGGTAGTCAGACATTCATCCTCCCACCAGAATGTTGCGGAAAACACCCCACAGGGCTCAGAATCCCTAGGGTGCCAATTTCCATAATAAACATGGTGGAGTAGCATATAGAAACACAAAAAGTACAGAATTTACTATATCTCACAACCACACTATGGGAATAACCTAGTCTTAGACTCAACTGCAACTAATGTCTGTCGGACTCTGGGCTACCACTTCTAAGACTAGGTATCCTATAAGCATACAGCCTTTTAAAGAGCTTTAATAAATTATTTCATTACCTTTTTACTAGTTGCACTTTACTTTAATTAATTCTTTAAAGATTAATTAACCATGGACAGTTCCACAATAAATTTCATTAGCATCACACCCAAAGTCCACTGTCCCTTTAAAATTACAACCTCATCATTATGTTCCAGCAAAATCCAACCCCATGGTTAACACCATTTATTCAATTATTCATTATATAATTACTTTCTCAAATTCCCAGGCATTCTGGAAAAACATTCTACACTACTAAACACAAGGAGGCTCAACACGGTGAGTAGATGTACTACCCGTCATGTCTTTTCCTTCTATAGAAAGAGAATAGATCCATCCTCCCTTGAGAAGCTAAACACAGAAATCACGTGGAATACCCAACGCGTCTTCGCCTCTTTCGGAAGAAGGGTAAGCAAGAAAAACTTCCTTGAGTAGTGGAGAAAAGTAAAACATATAATCAACCAGTAAGGATCAGCAAGAATCCAATAATCACATCCATCAGATTCCATCATCCCTAGTGTCCTCCCTGACACCCATATTCATACACCGATGCATCTATCCACTCTAGGAATTAGTTGCTGCCACAACCAAATGTCTCTATTCCCCACATATCACAACATCCATCCAAGCTCACATCACATCACAAGAAGCAGGAAAACATACATCACATCAAATGGGCTATTTTCCCTTTGACAATCTAGAGGGTAACTTAGATCCCTTCAAGAAATTATCAAACAATCAGTTCTTTAATCTATCTTGACTTAACAGATTTATTATTCATAGGTTCCAAAATTCAGGAAACCTAATTAGTGAGATATCACAAATAATTAAACAAGATTACTATACAAATTTGATTTGCATCGAATTAAAACAAGAAGAACCAGATTCATTTACATGCCTCTTTATCCACAATAGACAGTTATCAATAAATTTATCTTTACGTACTTTAACAATTTTCTTCACGAAAGAATAGCTAAACAAAGCAAGCATGGATATCACACTATCTAGAAAACAAGGGGAAAAAGCATACGACTGATATCAATTTATTTATCAGGTTCAAATATTTATTATGTCAATTCCATTGTTTTGTAGTGGGATAAAACATGTTAGCAATACAATTGCACATAAAAGAAAAGAGAAGCAACAAATCCCCTATCTCAAACAGTTCTTGACATTCTTTATCCACCCAATGGGTCATGATTCTCCTCTCGCATCCACTACATCCACCCAAGGATGCCATGCTACGATTGCACCAACCAAAACCCAGGAAAACCCCATTAGAAACATATAGATTACATGATATAATATGGAAAGGAGAAACATGAGATGATGAACCCAACAAAACAAAGATAAAACATACCTTATATAGAAGATTGGTCGATACAGCTTGGTTGCATCAAAAGAGAGCAGAACCAATCAGAGGAGGAATTTTTGATTATAAAACTCTTATATAATAGACTGAAAGGTTTTAGCATCTCATAGCTGAGAAGAAAGTTGAAGAATTAGGGAGAAAGATATATCGTCCCTTTAGATGATTTAACGAAGCAACAGTTTAAGATACACTTAATTTCCCATTAAAAGGGGATGACACTAAACCACACGGTGTGACCAGCTAAGGTACAATTAATATAGGTGTTATGGACTTTGAATCATCCTTAGAGTCCTTAAAAGGAGGCCTTAAATTCATTTTACATTAAAGGAAAACACTAAAGGGGAGAAACTATAGGAAGTTGGAAACACTGTTCACGAACAAAAAAATTTGCAAAGGAAAAACGCTTTTCATAAACCTCACCATTAGACACTGTTCATGAACCTCACCGTTAGTCACATTTCATGAACCTCACTGTTAGACATTGTTCATGAACCTCACTGTTAGACACTATTCATGAACCTCACCGTTAGGAACTATTCATGAACATCACCTTTAGAAACTGTTCATGAACCTCGCCGTTAGAAGGTCACCGTTCTGGAAACACTATTCACAAACTCAAAATTTGGAAAAGGAAAGAAAGGGTCACCGTTCTGGAAGCACTATTCACAGAACTCAAAATTTGGAAAAGGAAAGAAAATGACTCCATTAGAAGGTCACTGTTATGGGAACACTGTTCACAGAACTCAAAATTTGTCCAAGGAAAGAAAAGGTCACCATTAGAAGGTCACCGTTATGGAAACACTCTTCACAGAACTCAAAATTTGGCAAAGGAAATAGAGGTTACCATTAGAGTATATTGATAGAGGTTACCAATAGAGGATTATATTAGATCTCACCGATATAACTGTTCACCGATGGAACTGTTCAATGAAATAGAAATTTGTCAAAAGAAAGAGAGGTTACCATTAGAGGGTACCGATAGAACTATTCACCGATGGAACTATTCATAGAATTAGAAATTTGGAAAAGGAAAGAGAGGATACCATTAGAGGTTACCGATAGAACTATTCACTGATGGAAGTGTTCACAGAATTAGATGTTTAGAAAAGTGTTGAGAATAAGTCATCTTGACCTCACGGAACACCTCAAACACCATATTTTTTA
Organism: Viscum album; assembly: GCA_963277665.1. NCBI lineage: Eukaryota > Viridiplantae > Streptophyta > Magnoliopsida > Santalales > Viscaceae > Viscum > Viscum album. The sequence continues at coordinate 1,839,748,538 of OY728145.1, forward strand.
CAACGGAATGGACTGGAGAGGTTTGAGCCATTACGTCAACGGAACTCAAGCTATAAAGGGATCCAAACTAATCTATATTAAACGCATGTATCTCTATAACTATTTCAACCAATATTCATTATATGGAAACATGAATTCTCACATTTTCCCTTTTCTCAAGGAATCAATTTACAATGGAACACAAAATATGTCTTTTTTTTATATCCAATCCATACATTCTGGATACTCATCATGTATACTAATCCAATTGATGAATACATTTCATTTCATTCACTATTTTGTATTACCACATCACATCTCCCATATCCATATAGATTTAAAATATTAATGTGGGGCCACAAACTCTCAGAGGTTATCTCACTAAAGGACCTAGATGTCACACTCATCATATAAGAGGAAAAATCTCAACTTCATTACATTCATATTGATGACATGATCAACAACATACCCCACTAACTCGTATTATCTAAGTAAATATAGTCTTGTGTATGTGAGGTATCAATGTACGAAGGTTCTCACACAAGGTATATCTATAACCTCAAATAATGTGGACAAAAATAAGATCCATGAACATATAGTATTATAAGGAAATTTGCATAATACTCCATGTGGTATATAGAGTAGGTCATCTAGCACACACAAAAATCATATTATTTGTTTCAAGCTTTATAAGTATATTTTATATCTCTATACAAGAATCCTACTAACACTACCCTTCAAATTTCATCATAACCAAAATTACTCCATGATGTACATAGGTTAGGGATAACTGAAATTCGTACTTTGAGAGGTAAATTATCATGTCACTTTATGAACTTTACACACACACACATTTTTGTAGCCAACATGATAGAATCATAAAATAATGGTTTCTATTTATATGATTCATTTTAATATTCTTATCCTCGATAATAATATTTAAAAAAACCAAATAAAAACCTATTGGTCATATCCAATGTGATGAAATACTATATCAACTTTACATTTGATACAATTTCTATGTTTTGGTAACACATTATATCATATGAAATTCATGTCATATCTCTATGTGACCATCTTATAAAACCCTCTCACAATAAATTTTAGTGAGAACCTTCTTTTTAGAAAGTCTGTTTGACTAATGGTGAGACTGTAACACCCTGATATTTTATGAGAAGTATATTTTTTTATGTCTTATGTTATACACAACATAAAAGGAATCATTAATTACACACAACACTATCTTGTCTTGCTTTGCACGAAATCACGACCTTCCACGATAGCATGTGTTGTACACAATACCAAGTTTAACTAAACAAAGATATACTATTAAAATATTATATAAACTAGCCGTTATGAATTGTAATTCCCACTATTTGAAATTTTATAAATTTTAACATTCAAAATGGAATTCATTTTTTTATTTTGAATATCCAAATTAGCCTAGGGTGAAATTTTGGTATTTTTTTGAAAATATTCAATTTTTGATGAATAGTGAAAACACTGGGTTACTATTTAAAAACCGATTTTTTATTTAAATAATTATTTATTTTATTTAAATTTATTTTAGGTCAAAATTGATACATGATTCCTATATAAGTTCAATGTAATTCATTTGGGTCATTTTATAATAATTTTAGATATATAAAAATTTTATTGAACTTTTCACCGTCTTTTACCCACCTCCTAAGATAATTTGCAAATTTACATAAAACATAATTTTACCGCTTCTGTTAGTGTAATTTTGAAAATACGAGAGTAGAGGTTAATATCAAGGAGTAAAATGTAGTTTAATAAGATAATAATAATTTTTTGGTGAATAGTATCTTTTTACTTTTATTTACCACGGTTAAATATAAATAGTGTAATTAATGGTAAAAATGATATTATTATTACCCGATAACATGTCCTAATTCTATTGGATAAGTTTAATTCGACCAAAAACAACCTTAGTAATAAAATATGACCATTTAGGTCGTCTTGGACTTGATTAGGACACTTATTATTATTTTATTTAAAGAAGAGTTAAAAGAGTTAAAATAAAAGTTTAATAACTAAAAAATTTTTAATTTAAGGTTATACATAAGATAAATTCTATTATAAAAATTAATTATAAAGCTAAAACTATTTACTACATAATGGTATTTTATTTATAATTTTTAGACATTAAATAATTTAATTTATTTATGACACAATGATAATGCAGTAATTACCTTATTAATAAAATATTAACATAATTAATGTTATAAATACCCAAATAAATGTAATTTTAGACTTTTATGAATTAAACTAATTTTATAGGTTAATATGAAATTTTAGTATTTATTAAATTAACTTTTTTTGAACTAATTATGTTTTTATGATTTTCACAAAAATCAATTACCAAATAGTGTCAAAATTGACATAAAATAGTTTTTTTAAAAAATATTATATTATTAATTGTTATTATATTTTCAAAAATATATGGTTATTTAAAATGACTTATATAAGGTTATATATATTAATAATTAACCACTTGGGGTTTGTTTGTCTTGTTATAGTATGTTTATTAACCATATAGTGTAAGAAAACAAGAAGACATGGTAAGAGTTAAATTATTTAACTTAGACTTAAATCTAAATGATAAGGTTAAAATAGTAACCTAGACTTGAATAAAACCTATTGGATGAGAGGATTTCAACTTATATCAACTCTAGATTCAAAATAAATCAATTTGGAGCTATTATAAACCGAATATGACTTTATTATAAAATAATATTTGATGTTTTTCCTAAGGTTTCCCTCTCCTCCCTAATAAAAGGGAACCTCCTCCCTCTCCTCTTTACACAATTTTGATCCTTCAAGATCGGCCATACCCTGCCAATTTCCCTTATCAACTTCCATATAAACATAATAGAGGTCCTGGTCTTCTTCAAATACCAAATTTAGTGCCCTAAGTGGAGGTTTCAAAGAGGCGTGTCGAAGAAGACCTAATATCCGTTACTGATCCATTCAAATTAATTTCTTCTTCTACATCATCTTCATTAGTTGTTTCATTATGAAGTAATAAAATCAGTATAAATCATATAATGATATGTTATTATAAGTATGAAACAACCCTATTTCACCTTCTATCCATCATACGGAAAATGAAATCACCGCGCGTGGGTACGTACGGAATACCGTCTGCACACCGTGGTGTAATCTGTTTTCCACCACCACCTTACTTGGATGGGTATAATGGTGTAAATAATAACTATATATGATTATTGGAAATTTATATTGATTCTAAAATAGTATACATACACTTCAATACAATTCCACGATCAAGGGAACGATATAATCGCTCGTGCGTACGTACGACCTACCGTCTCCACGATGTGATGCGACTCGTTCTACAAGATCTTCATCGAATAATGATTATATAAATGAATTGAATGAATAAATATTATATATATTTAAATAATAACATTATAGAAATGAGCTATCTATAACCTAAAAATAAGAATAGTAATTTATTCAACAAAACATGCATAAGAACATAAAGCAATGAACACCCGAATAACAAGTAGCAATGAAATATTACTAATAAGAAGATAATAATATGACCATATATGATATCATAACAATGAATATGATTCTGTAATAATTCAATGACATTATTTAAATCAAAATACATGAGGTTCAGATATGTACGAATCAAATCAGACCTAAGGTAAGGGAAAATCTCACAATGTCATTTTTATCCGAGATTGTTTATACTTCAGAATTTACTGGGGAATATTTATCATCCACATCCATGTTTCCTCAATATGTAATATTATTTATATCCTCATACAATTTTATAAATCCAATTTTACCCTTTGGTGAGTTTTTAGTAAAATATATGAAAGGAATCTTTTGTTATTTTTAGTAAGAGGTACTTTTTGACCTTTCCGGCCAAAGTACGAGAAGAATGTTTTTTTAACTTATACAACATGACTGGATTTTTAGGATTTCATAGAACATTATTTGCATGAAGCATCCTTTACAAGTTTTCAATATTATTATTAATCAACTTCTTTTAGTTTAAAATTGTATGACATGTTAAGAAAAGAAAAAATGTGTTTGATGTAGAAAGGATATTTTCTTCAAGAATGGAGTTCATGTGTTTTATCAAAATTATTTTCCATCTAAGATAATATAGGGTTCTGTTTCTATCCCTAATTTTATATTGATTTTATTATGTTCTGATGGAATTAATTTTATGATGTTCTTTTATCTTATATGGATTATGTTATGATGGCATGATGTTTAAGAATCCCATTTTTATTACATGGGTTATGCTATGATTTATGATTTTGTGGCACACATAAAAATGGTTTCACTATGAGATGGGCGGGACTATATATATCCCTCCAATGAATTGTGTAAAGATTTATATCTCATGAGATAGACATGGCTGGAAAGACATGTTAATCTGGTTTAGTGATATAGGACTGGAACGAGGAGTGAACTCGGTTCAGTAATGGTATTTGTCCACTATAATGGTCATGGAAATGAGCCTTGACTAATATGAAATGATTTTCTATGATTATGTGTGTATACCAAAAAGTTTCATGTTTTATGTTATGATTATTGGGATTACATTTCACTACTATGATTTGTCCTGTGTAATGATATTATGATCTCTTTTTCAGGTTATGATTTTCAAAATGTTATGTTATTATGAATATGATATGATTGATATTTCTTTTGTTTACTCTTACTGAGCATTTTTTCTCACCCTTTTGTATGTTTTCTTTTCCCCAGGTCACGAAGAAGGGTATTAAATACAATATTCTAAAAGGGACTCTAGCTAGGATGAAATAAACGGGACACAAGGCAGATGATTTATGTACTAGTTGTTTATGTTTCCCAATTTCTAAAGACACTATACCTATACGGTCCTATAATGGTTTTGTTGTATGTTATAATAAGTATGCTTTAATTATGAATTAATAACCAGGTATGTAAAGTATGGGTCTCTATAGTTGGTATCAGAGGCAAAGGAGGTAGGAATGAATCCAATCCTTGGGAACTCTCACATGTGAGCGTTGGACGAAGAATGGATCTTCACCAAAGGGCTTCATGAGGAAATGGCTACCATTAGGGATGGTGGTGTGTCCCACCCAGGGGGTGTATCCACCCATGGAGTGCCCTGATAGGTATCAATTATAGTCCACTGGAAGTAAATCCAGTCCTCTATAGTTGGTATCAGAGGAAATTTTAGTCAACCATTAGAAACTAGGATGTGAAAGCCTTAGTAAGAACTCTAAGGATATTTCTAAACATAGAACACAATATTAATGTTTTAGAAATGGCCATGAAAAAACCTATGATAAGACCTAAAATGTGAAATTTTATTCTTGATTATGTGGTTTTTCTGTTATGGTTAGCATTTCTCACACTATGCTTCTTGGTTTTAGTCAATGGCTGGAACCTGAAGGAACCGTGTTAATGCTGAATGCGACGGGCAATGCAATGATTGTCCCTAGAGAAAAAAAACGTTATGGGGGCTAGAATGAAAAATATTATATCCATGATCACTCAACTTTCTCAAGCTATGAATCTTGCTAGACTTCCAAACGAACAAAGGAAGAAGCACCATTCTGTTGAATCCTTCACGAGGCAGCGTCCACCTTCATTCAGCGGGCCTTCTGATGCATTAGTGTATGAACAATGGATTAGTACCACTGAAAAGATATTTTCAGTTCAACAATGTTTTGAACATGATAAAGTCATCTTATTAGTATATCGTTTAGAAGTTGAAGCTGATCAATGGTGGAATCATATTAAGAATACGAGGAAAAGAGTTGAAATTGAGTCCATGTAATGGGACGAGTTCAATAACTTATTGTTCAATAAGTACTTCCCTCGTATTCTTTGAACAAATATGGATAAGGGGTTTCTTGAACTGAATCAAAAGGATGATGAATCAGTTGGTATCTACGAAGGAAATTTTACAAGACTTGTAAGGTTTGCTTCAGGAATTATTATCCAACCTGAGAGTAAAATCCATCGATTCATTAGTGTCTTAAAACCAAGTATTCGAAGTACGTTAGCCATAAGGGACTTCAATATGTAAGAGGAAATTTTTCGATGTGCACTCAAGGTTGAAATGGAGATTGGAGTAACGCATCAATCATATGGGTTTGATAAGAAGAGTAAAATAGAATTCAAGGAAAAATCAAAAGACCACACTGAAAGGAAGATGAGTTTTCTAAGTGTGGAAAGAAACATGGTGGGAATTGTCTTGAAGGGACAAGTAAATGTTTTATGTTGGGAAAAGAAGGTCATCAGGCATTTTAATGTCGAAGTAATGGGAAGAAGATGTCTAATGATGTGAACAAAAAAAAAAGGATACACAGAATGCACCTTCTACACTTCAATGTTTCAAGTGCAAGGAAATGGGGCATTATGCTAATAAATGCCCTAATCCGAGGGTTGTTGATGATGATCGACATCAACAAATTCTTAAGGCCATAGACAAAGGAAAGTCACATATAATTTCTATCGGTGATGTGGAGTATGATAACGAAGAGGGGAATGGTAAACTTACTATCCACTCTAAAGTAAAAAATGTTTTATTTGATTCTGGATCCACCAAATCTTTTGTTTTTTAAGAATTTTCTAAGGGTATCTCCATATTACCTCAGGAGTTAGATATTGTTTTAGCTATGACAACCCCTAATGGCACAATAGTCGCATCAAAAGTTTACAATTCTTCTCCGATTGAAGTTTGTGGGAAAGTGCTTCCTGGAAATCTTGTGATCCTTCCTATAGTGAAATTTGATGTGACTCTTGGCATGGATTGGCTTTCTTTATACGGAGCTCATATCGATTTCCAAAGAAGGGAAACCACATTTAATATTCCCAATCAATCTAGTATCATTTATCGATGCAAGGATGAATATAACCTTCCAGTGGAAATTTCTTCCATCTTATAGGTCTTGATTCCAATAAATGAAGGTTATTTATCTCAAATGGTTGGAGAGAAACTCACGATTACGAATATGCCCATTTTATAAGAGTTTGATGATGTCTTTCTAAAGGAATTTCCAGGTCATCCACCAAATCTTGAAGTTGAGTTTTCAAAAGAACTCATACCGGTGGCTATGTCTATTTCAAAGACACCATATAGAATGGCCCCAATTGAGTTGCAAGAATTTGAAGAAGCAACTCCAAGAGAATCATGATAAAGGATTCATACTCCCTAGTGCATCACCTTGGGGAGAACCTATTTTGTTTTTTAAGAATAAAGATGGATCAATGAGACGCTGCATTGATTATCAAGAACTTAACAAGATCACTATCAAGAACAAATATCATCTCTCGTGCATTGATGACTTATTTGACCAACTACACGGAGCTCAATACTTTTCCAAGATTGATCTTTATTCATAGTATCATCAGTTAAGTGTAAAAAATGAGGATATACCAAAGATGGGTTTTCGTACAAGGTATGGACACTATGAATTTACAGTGATGCCATTTGGTCTTACTAATTCCCCTGCTATCTTCTTGGATCTGATGAATAGAGTCTTTAGGGACTATCTTGATTAGTTTTTGGTAGTATTTATAGACGATATTCTTGTCTATTCAAAGAGAAAGGAAGAACATGAAGATCACTTGAGAATTGTATTAAAGACCCTAAGAAAGGTGAAGCCTTATGCCAAATTTACCAAGTGTGAATTTTGGCTTCAAAAAGTTTAATTTTTGGGTCACATAATATCAAAATAGGGGATATCTGTGGATCCAGCAAAAATAGAGGTTATTGAAAGATGGTCGAGACCAACGAAAGTAACTGAGATCCAAATTTTTCTTGGTCTGGTTGGATATTATTAACGTTTTGTGAAATATTTTTCAAGTTTATCTAATCCACTAACCAGGTTGACTCGAAAAGGAGTTAAGTTCGTATTGATGGAGGAGGGTGAAGAGAATTTCAAAGAGTTAAAACGAAGGTTATCTAGTGCACCTATGCTCACACTACCGTGTAGTGGAGAAAGGTTTTTGATCTACAGTGATGCATCCAAGAAGGGACTGGGGTGTTCTCTCATGCAAAATGATATGGAGATAGCTTATTCAACAAGACAGTGGAAAATCCATGAGCAAAATTACCCAAATCATGATTTGGAGATAGCTGCGGTAATCTTTGTATTAAAATTATGGAGGTATTATCTTTATGGTAAAAGGTGTGATATTTATACTGATCATAAAATTTGAAAGTTTATTTTCACACAAAATGAGCTGAATATGCGCCAAAGAAGATGGTTAGAGTTGATTAAGGAATACGACTGCTCAATTCATTATCACCCTGGGAAAGAAAACTAGGTGGCAGATGCATTAAGACGACATGACTATGCTAGCTTATCCATGATGAGGATCACAAAAGATCCAATATTTATGGATTTACAAAGGATGGATCTTAGAATTATAATGGAAGGGGAAAATATTATCTTTCTCAAATGAATGTTCAACCATCTATACATGTAAAGATTAGAGAGGCATAAATCTAAGAAGTAGAGTTACAAAAGAAGGTGAGAAATGTTCCTGAATTCAACCTTGATTATGATGAGATAATAATGTTCAGGAATCGGGTTTGTGTTCCTCCCATCCCAGAATTAAAGAAGGAGCTGTTGGATGAGGCTCATAGTTCTTCATTCTTTAATCATCCTGGAAGCACAAAGATGTATAGGGACCTGAAAGAGTACTTCTGGTGGGATGGCATGAAAAGATATGTTGCTGAATATGTCTCTCGATGCTTGGTTTGTCAGCAAGTTAAAGATGAGAGACAAAAGTCTAAGAAGATGTTACAACCATTACCCATACTCGAATGGAAATGGGAAAACTTCACTATGGAATTTTTCACCGGACTTCCTAAAACATCAAAAGGAAATAATACTATCTGGGTTATAGATGATCGTCTTACGAATTCATCACTCTTCATTGATATTAGAGAAGATTTCTCTCTGGATCAGCTTGCCATGATATATGTAAAGGAAGTGGTAAGATTGCATGGAGTACCACTTTCCATTATATCTGATCGAGATCCAGGGTTTATCTCGATGTTTTGGCGAAGTCTTTAGCATATATTAGATACAGAGTTGAGTTTCAACACTGCTTATCATCCCCGGACAGACGGTCAATCAGAGAGAACAATTCAAACTCTAGAGGACATGTTGAGATCTTGATCTATGGATTTCAAAGGTTCTTGAGATAAACACCTACCTTTGGGAAAATTTTCTTATAATAATAGCTTTCACTCCAGTATTCCGATGGCTCCTTATGAAGCTCTCTTTGGAAATAAATTCCGGACTCTAACATGCTGGGATGAAGTTGGAGAAAGAAAGCTATTAGGACTTGATCTTGTTGAAGAGATGGCAGAAAAGGTCAGATCTATTCAACAACACATTATAGCAGCTCATAGTCAACAAAAAAGTTATGCCGACAACTGAATAAAAGACCTAGTGTTTGAAGAGGGTGATAAAGTATTGTTACGAATATCTCCTTGGAAAAGAGTAATGAGATTTGGAAAGAAGGGAAAGTTCAGCCCTAGGTATAACAGTCCTTTAAAAATACTGGATCGTGTTGGGAAGGTAGCATACTGATTGGTGCTTCCACCGAATCTCTCTCAAGTTCATGATGTGTTCCATGTATCTCTCCTGAGAATGTACATACCCAATCATTCACATGTACTAAGCTCAGAAGTTGTACCGCAGGAGCAATATCTATCTTATAAAGAACATCTGATAGAGATTCTGGACCGTAGCGAAAAAGTTATATGGAACAAGACCACTCTCTTGGTGAAAGTTTTATGGAGAACCCACCAATTAGAAGAAGTGACATGGGAGCTTGAGGATATTATTAAGGATAGGTATCCTCATCTGTTTATTACGAAGTGATGAATTTCGAGGGAGAAATTTATTTTAAGGGGGGTAGAATGTAACACCCTGATATTTTATGATAAGTATATATTTTTTATGTCTTATGTTATACGCAACATAAAAGGAATATTTCATTACACACAACACTAGCTTGGATTTCTTTACACACAATTGTGACCTTCCACAATAGTGTGTGTTGTATGTAATACAAAGTTTCACTAAACACTGATATGCTATTAAAATATTATATAAACTAGCCGTTATGAATAGTAATAACCACTTTTTGAAATTTTATAATTTTTATATTTCAAAATGGACTTCATTTTTGGATTCCGAGTATCAAAATTATCCTAGTGTGAAATTTTGGTATTTTTCTGAAAACATTCAATTTTTGATGAATAGTGAGACACTGGGTTACTATTTGAAAACCAAATTTTTATTTAAATAATTATTTAATATATTTAAATTTATTTTAGGTCAAAATTGATACATTATACCTATATACGTTCAATGTAATTCATTGGAGTCATTTTATAATAATTTTAGATATATAAAAATTTTATTGAAATTTTCACCGTCTTTTACCCACCTTCTAGGAGAATTTTCAAATTTATAAAAAACTTAATTTTACCACTTCTATGAGTGGAATTTTAAAAATCCAAGAGACATGGTTAATATGTAGGAGTAAAATGTGGTTCAATAAGGAAAAAATAATTTTTGGTGAATAGTAACTTTTTACTTTTATTTACCACGGTTAAATGTAAATAGGGAAATTAAGGGAAAATGATATTATTATTACCCTAACACATGTCCTAATTCTATTGGATAAGTTTAATTCCACAAAAAACATCCTTATGAATAAAATATGACCATTTAGGTCCACTAGGATTCAATTAGGACACTTATTATTATTTTATTTAAAGAAGAGTTAAAAGAGTTAAAATCAAAGTTTAATAACTAAAACATTTTTAATATAAGGTTATAAATAAGATAAATTCAATTATAAATATTCATTAGCAAGATAAAAATATTTCATACATAATGGTATTTTATTTATAATTTTTAGACATTAAATAATTTAAATTATTTATGACACAATGATGATGCAGTAAATACCTTATTAATGAAATATTAACATAATTACTGTTATAAATACCCAAATAAATGTAATTTGAGACTCTTTATGAATTAAAGTAATTTTATAGGTTAATATGACATGTCAGTATTTATTAAATTATCTTTTTTCTAAATAATCAGGTTGTTATAATTTTCACAAAAATCAATTATAAAATAGTGTCAAAATTGACATAAAATAGTTTTTAAAACAAATATTATATTATTAATTGTTATTATATTCCTAAAAATCTAAGGTTAGGCCAAACACTAGTGCAGAAAAAAAATTTTATGTCAGTTATTTTTCATTTTTTACATTGCTTTTTAGCCAACTTTAATGCGGACGATGTTATAAATAACGTTTTTGCGTCGGTTATTTAAAACACGACATAAAAAACATAACCTCGTGATGTTTATCACGTCGGTAAATTTATAACTGACGTGAAAAAACCGTGGTGCGGGGGTTATCACGTCAGTTATATAATAACCGACGTTATAAACCCCACCCCCGGTTTATCACATCCGTTATTAATTGACCGACGTGATAAACTCATGGGAGATGGTTTATCACATCAGTTATATAATAACCGACGTTCTAAACCAGTCCGGGGGGGGTATCACATGAGTTAATAAATAACCGACGTGATAAACAATGACACAGGTGTTTATCACATCGGTTATTAAAAAAACAGGTGTGATAAACCTTCCTGATTTCTTTATCACGTCGGTAATAAAATAACCTACATGGAAGCCAATTTTTTTTAAAAAAAATGGAATGAAGTCCTCTGTTCTCCCACAAAATCAACTAGAAACCAAATCAAGAAATTGTACCACAAAAACAGAAGGAGACAAAACAAGAACTAAAGAAAATTTAAGCATTTAAATTGATTACATATAAAACATACCCCACTTGACAGCCCCCACCCTCATGTATACCCCCTGGACAACCCTCCCCCACCCCATTGGAGCCCCCACCACACCCCTGGACTGCCCCCGACCCCCAGGACAGCCCCAAACACCCCTCGAAAAACCCCCCACCCTCCTGAGCAGCACCCCCTCACCCCATTTGATATCCCCCACCCCATTGGAGCCCCCACCACACCCCTGGACTACCCCCTAACCCCCTGGAGAGCCCCCAACACCCCTCGACAACCCCCACCCTCTTGAACAGCACCCCCTCACCCGACTTGACAGCCACAACCCCATTGGAGCCCCCACCAAACCTCTGGACTTCCCCAACCACCCATCGACAACTCCCCCACCCTCCTGAACAACACCCCCTCACCCCCTCACCCCACTTGACAGCCCCCACCACACCCCTGGACTGCCTCCCGGCCACCTGGATAGCTCCAAACACCCAGGGAAACCCCCCCCCCCCCACCCTCATGTATACCCCCAAACCTTGGACAGCCCTCCCCCCACCCCATTGGAGCCCCCACCACACCCCTGGACAGCCCCAAACACCCCTGGACAACCCCCCCTCCTTCATGTATACCCCCACCCCTGGACATCACTCCCACACCCCTGGACAACCCTCCCACACCCCTGGACAAACCTCCCACCCCCTGGACTTCCCCCACCCCACCGGACAGCCCTCCCAGACCCCTGGACACCCCCAACCCCACTGAACACCCCCCACACCCTGGGAACCCCTCCCCTAGACCAGAATCCATACCAGAAAAACCATCATAAGTAGACCCAAACAAGAAGTAGAGAAAAATTTAAAATTCACATATATAACATTCAAAACATACACTGTCAACGTCAAAAAAAACTAAATCCAACCTAAATGACTACCAAATACCCAATTACAATGATAATATTCAAAATTACATTTTACATTATAAACAACTAAAATTCAATCAAACCTATAAAATACTTTGATCACTCCACTTGTAAGTGTTTGATGTCTTTAGCAGTATAGGGTTGAGGGTCATCAAAAAGCTACAAATGAAAATGATTGTAGTTAACCTGTATAATGAAAAAATAAAATTGAAATATTATGGAAAAGTTTAAGAGGAAATCTTACCAGGTCAAAATTCACAACTGTCCCAGTTGTTATTATTTCATACATAAATCTTAATATATAATATCCATATTCGATGATGCCTTGTTGTTCATGAAAATTATGTTTTAATGAGTGTAAATTCAATATATTATTTTTATGTAATAAATCAAAAAGTACATATTATAAATGGATATTTACCTTCGCATTTACATATTTGATCTTTGCACTCCTTTCCTTGGTGTTTTTTTGAAAGTAGGCACATGCACTGTTCGAAAATAATACAAATGGGGTAAATTTAAAATTCATTATAATATATAAAACTATTGAGAAATTGAAACTTAATTTTCTAATATAGTCTTAAAACTTTCCCACACATCATCATGGACAGAGCATATCCAATAAAGTGCTTTCTCCCTTGGGAAAAAAACCCCTAACATCCAATGATCACTGATAAAAGGAAATTTAACGTTAGTGGTTTTTTATGTTAAAAGATAATTAACTCTTTGAGAGAGATGTTTTTCATACCTCCCACAAAAATGCATCATCCAACATTCTGTGACTATATTCTTTTCAAGTCTTTCAACAATATAAACCATTCTTTGTTCCTCATTCAATGCACATGCTTCAGGGGAAATCAATTGCGGGTCCCTGAATCCATATACATCTGTCATATCATTCCTCTCACAAATTTTATTAATATACCTAATACAAAACATACATAAGTATACATTTTTAATAAATATAATGCAGGGAAAAGGTGTTAATACTTACATGGAAAAAATTTTCACCAAGTTGTTTCCAAACTTATCTCTAGTAACAAGATCCATGATATCAGTTTTTATAATCCCCACACTTATTTCATGTCCAAAAACATGGGCTTCCATTGGAAACTCATAATGACCCACCACAAAAATTTGAATATCTTGACAATCTGTCAAGACTACTAGAATTTTTATCTGATGTCATAGTCATTTGTCCTTTTTTTTGTCTATACAGTATTTCTTTACCTTTGAAGTATTCCTGTAAAAATAAATTGAAAAATATATTAGTTTTCAAATGATAAAACAAATTTAATAAAAAAATAAAATAATATATATAATATCCATACCTCTATGGTAATGAGTCAAAGAATTATGGATGGCCAAATTAAAAAATGGTTGATACTATGTCCAACTGTCGCCACCCGCATTTGTAGGTAATGGTACCCGAGCTGATCTATCTATAATATCCTGTATAGTGACCCTCTGATTCTATACCTCTAATTTTTGATGATGAATTGTATCTCCTATACAATATACCAACCTATATGCTACTATATGATGTTGAGAATCATCAACATACAACTCACAATAAGTAGAAAGCTATGGCGGGGGAGTAAGATAAAAAATGGGGTCTACAGGCTGAGGTGGGGGAGTGGGAGCTACTGGCAGAGGTGGAGGATAAATAATGGGGTCTGTAGGGGGAGGTGGAGTAGTGGGAGCTGCAGTCTAAAATTGTCTTTGCATGTCTACAAACATAGACTGCACTAACGCTCTAATATTTCCTCCATTGTCACATTAATATTATAAACTTCAGCCTCCAAGGATTATATTTTTTTATAAACCCCCTCAATGTTAGAAGTTGATGAACGTGGTGACACTTTTCTTACCGATACACCTGCCGGATATACTCATACATGACCAAGATGTTCGGGCCCTTCCATTGCTACAGATAAAATATCTTCCCTCCCAGTAGCTGTAAATGTCCCTTGTGAACTCTGCTCCTCAAGAGAGTCCTATATTAATTAATTGATCATTTCTGTAATGATTGAAATTATATGAATAAAATAGTTAACTTAAATAAATAAAATAGATATCTTACAATCCTCTCAGCTACGATTCTCAATTCTTCCGAATGATATTTCCCTTTTTTGGCCTTCCGAGATCTCTTCCATTTTTCATGTCTAGATGGAGGGGATGGAGGGGACACCTCTCCAGAGCTTGAAGACTCAGCTATTAGTTTTTGAAATTTTTCGGCCATCATTTTTTCTTCCGAAAATGCATACCCTCCCCGAGATAAACTATGAGGGTATAAATTTTTAGATTAGATCTCCTAATGATCTTTCCTTGTATTTTGTACATTAAGAATAAGAAATCATTAACAAAACATTAATTAGATCATTTATATAAGAAATAATATAAAGTTTACATTGCCCTTACCAAAAATGACTCTTTTCTTCTACTTTCAAACAACTGTCTCCATGTGTCTTCATATATAAAAGGATATATACGACATAGATTGTCATGACTCCTATGACCATAAATGAAATCAGATGAGAGGGTTGATTTGAAATCCCTCTATCTCCTGGCAGCCAACGATAAACATTTCTTCCTAACTCCTCCAGTGTCAAGAATATCAAATGTCATCTGATAAAGAAGAGGTTAAACATATTATATATACTAGAAACGTTAAAATAATAGTAAAACAATAACAAAAGATCTTACCAAAATCGTCTCCCACAACTGAGAGATTATCGCTTTATCCATACTTCTCCAGTCATCATATAGAATGCTTACTTTTCTCTTAGCCTGAGTTGCTACAAAACTCTTAAAATCTTTTTCATTCAGACCTCTAGGAATATCATCATCATCAAAATCAATGAAAATCCTCTAATCCTATGTACGAGCAAGTGATAATTTTGGTAAACGTGTGCACCCACGTTTACCAACCTTTGAACTCTTTGTCGTAATAGGAGCATGTGAATGTTCATCCCTAGAGGTATGATCAGTATTCTCATCTCTAGGAATCATTTGGTTGATCAATTGAATGATATGTCATTATCCTTCAAATCGGAAAAACAAACGTTAGTTCACAAATATAAAAATTCAAATATTTTAATACTACTATAATAAGAAAATAGAAAAGTGTACTAAGTTAGGTAATAATAAACATTGGTAATATGGTAAGCATGTTAAACAATAGAAAAGATGGTAAAGATGGTAAAGATGGACAAGACGGTAAACATGGTAAACATGGTAAACCTGGTAAACATGGTAAAGTAATTGTCACTGAACAAAAATAATAGATATATAATTCATGTAATGGTCACAAACATGAGAAATTAAACTAAAAAAACTTAAAACAAACAAAAACTTATACTTATTTTGTTTTAAAACATGTTTTAATAAATAAAAAACTTAAAATATCTAACATTTATAAAAAAATAAATGTAAACAAGAAATAAACATATGTTACCTGTAATTTTAGGAAGGTACAAATGGATTGTTTTCCCAAATTACTTCGTCATGATCGTTTTTTATGTCACAAACCATGTCTTCAACATGCTCATCATTATGTTCTGTTAATCTTTCCATGGAAGTAGGGATCTCACATAAATCAACATCTTCATTAAGATCATCCTCACCAACATATTGGTTTTTCCCTTGTAAAACAACAGCCCACAGTATATCTGATAGATCTACTACATAGAAATTTTTTTTTCATGTGTTTCCATTATAAAGGAATCAACTGTTTCTTCCAATCTATTCAAATTAACAAGTGTCATTCCAAATTCATCGTGTCGGACACTGTTGTTTCTGATAAAACATTTACAGTTAAAAAAAGAAACTTTAATTTTAAATTAATCAACCTCCCATATGTCTTCAATCACTCCATAATATGCACTTAATGAAAAAATTGGGATTTTGTCCTTAGCACTTGAAAAATGCATTGCTTCTGCAAACACCAATACATAACTATTCTGAACTGCACTTCTGTTCTCCTGAGCTTTCGTGTGAAATGTATAGCCATTAATGTCATAACCGGACCATGTTATCACATTTAAACATGGACCACCCACTATCTATTTTAATGTCTATGATACATCTAATCTACGAAGTAAAGTCTTTTTAATCCATGAATTTTTTTTTTTGCTCATTCAAAATCCACATTTCTTTCTTCATTGGATGGCATTGTTTCAACTCATTAATATGCAATCTGATATATGGTTGAGCATCAGCAATGTTATTCAAGATGTATGATTCTAACTTCTTCATCTGTTCAGCTGACAATGATTTGACTTTCAAGCCACGAATCCCCTTTCCCTCATTATTAACTCATTCATGGCGAGATGAAGGCAAACCTATGTGTTGCACCGTAGCCAAGTAGCTCGTACAAACCTCTGCTACCTCCTCAATAAATACACTCTTAAATAATGGAGGCTTCAGGTCGATATGTATTTTTAACATACCCCTTTAATATTTTTATATACCTATCAAAAGGATACATCCAACGAAGTTATACAGGTCCACACAGCATTATTTCTCGAACCATATGAATCATCAAATGCACCATTATATCAAAAAAAGTTGGAGGAAAATACATTTCCAATTGACAAAGTATAAAAATTGCATCCTTTTCCAAAATTTTCAAAGCATTCACATCAATCACCTTGTTACAAATTGAATTGAAAAAATAACACAACTTCATTATAGTCTTTCTGACACGAATGGGCAATATTCCACTCAATGAAACTTCTAGAATTTGTTGCATCATGATGTGACAATCATGTGATTTCATTCCTATTAACTTCAAGTGCTTCAATGAGAAATTTGTTTTACAATTGAAGAATAACCTTGAGCACTTTGATATCATGAAGACACTGATAAAAGCTAATTTTCTCCCTCTTCGATAATGTATGACAAGCCGGGGGAAGAAATGTTCATCTTCCTTTAGGATTAGGAGCTAACTCCAAACGTATTCCCATTGATAGTAAGTCTAATCTTTCATTCAACCCATCTTTTGTCTTTCCATTAATATCTAACAATGTTCCAATAAAACAATCCCAGATATTCTTCTCTACGTGCATGACATCAATATTTTGTTTAACTTCATGATACCTCCAATATGGTAGCTCAAACAATATTGACCATTTCTTCCAAATATGTCTATCATTACCAGATTTATGTATCTTTCCCAATGTCACATCAAGGTTTTTCACCCTATCAAAATACAGATCAGGGGATAAAGGTTTTGGAGCAGTATCAAATTCTTAAGATCCATTGAATGCCGTTTTAGTCTTCTATAAGGGTTATCCATATGAAAAACATTTGATGACCCATGTACATTGTTTTACTCCCATGATGCAATTGACAATATGACATCTGTTTTTCGCAAATTGGATATGCTTTATGCCCTTTAACATTGTATCCAGAAAAATTTCCATACACTGCGAAGTCATTTATAGTGAACAGAAGCACTGCATGCAGTTGAAAATATTCCACTTTATAATAATCATACCCCCTAATACCATCAGCCCATATCAGTTTCAAATCATCAATCAACGGTGACAAGTAAACATAAATATCATTCCTGGGTTGATTTGGACCAGAGATCATAATACTAAACATGAAATATTTGCGCTTCATACAAACTTTAGGAGAGAGGTTTTAAATTACCAATAAAACAGGCCATGAACTATGTGTGCTACTGAGGGTTCGGTATGGATTCATTCCAGCTGTGCACAACCCTAGTGTGAGATTTATAATTTCATTTCCAAATGTAGAATACTGCGCATCAAGTTTCTTCCATTGTGGACAATCAGTTGGATGAAGAATTTTTCCATCACATACCCGCTCATTAGCATGCCATATTAACCTTTTTTCATTATGTGAATTAGAAAATAAACGTTTGAAAAGATGTATTATAGGAAGATACCAAAATAACTTTGAAGGGAGCTTTGTAATCTCTACATAAGCGTGTGATTTTTATTTCACCTTATACCGTGATGTCCCACATTTAGGACACACTGACAGAAAATCATATTCCTTTCTATATATAATGCAGTTATTCAGACAGGCATGTATTTTCTTGTATCCCAATCCCATCGGGCATAATATTTTCTTGGCCTTGTAATGTGAATCTAGAAGAACTTTATCTTTTGGAAGAATGTCTTTCATCAATTGTAGCAGCTTTGTAAAACTTCTGTCACTCCACCCATGTTTCACCTTCAGGCTAATCAATCTTAACACTGCCGACAAAACCGTAAAATATGTACAACCATGAAATAATGGTTTTTCAGAATCACCATATAGACTCGCAACTTTCGGTTCTATCTCAATTTGTTCTGCTACAATATCGCGAATCATTTCTTCAATTCCATCTGTGTTACAATCTTGCGAATCATTATCATGAGTGAAATTCCATCCAGTTTCACCATGCCAAATCCAAGGGCTGTAACTCGGATTAAAACCATGACAAATCAGATGATCTTTTATCTCTCTACTTTTCAACTTCTTCATATTCAAACATTCCAGGCATGGACAAAAAAAATTGTCACTACTTGGAAAATTTTGTTTAGAAAATTCTAAAAAGGCATCAACACCTTCCTCATATTCATTTCTCATTCAATGTTCCATAATCCAAATTCGACTCATTATTACCTATAACAAATATCAAAAATATATATATTTTAAAGATAACATAAATATATTTTTATATGAAAAAAATCATAATTTGAATGTAAAACAATTTTGAAATAAAAAAAAAATCTATGGGTATTTAAAAAAATATGCTTGAATATTATTTTTAAAACAAAACAAAGTTAGATATAACAGTTTTAAATTCCATTGAATCAAAGAAAACCATGGAGCCTACATGGTTGATAGAAAATTTGAGAAAATGGAGTAAACCTGAGAATCACCCACACCCCCCAGACAACCCTGAAAACCCTCTGGACATGCCCCCACCCCCTTGGACATCCCCCCACACCCACCCACCCCCTTGGACCCCCATGGACAGCCCCAACCCTCTAGGCAGCCCCCACCCCCTGGACAACCCCCACCCCTCTAGATAGCACCCCCACCCCTCCTGGACACCACCCCGTACCCCCTAGCCCCTTGTACAACCCCTGGACCCCCAACCCTCTGGAGAGCCCCCCACCCCCCAGACAACCCACAAAACCCTCTGTACAAGACCCCCACCCCCTGGACAGCCCCCACACCTCTAGACAGCACCTCCCACCCCTCCTAGACAACACCCCCACCCCCACCCCCCTTTACACCCCCTGGGCACCCCCCAACCCTCTGGACAACCCCCACCCCCGGAAAACCCCCAAAACACTCTGGACAGGCCCCCACCCCCTTGGATAGCCCCCCACACCCACCCACACCCTTGGACACCCCTAGACACCCCCAACCCTCTGGAAAGCCCCCCCCCCCCCCCACCACCCCCGGGATAGCCCCCCACCCCTCTAGAAAACACCCCCGACCCTCTTGAACACCACCCCCACCCCCTACCCCCTTGGACACCCCACTGGACACCCTCAACCTTTTCGACAGCCCCCCCCCCTAGACAGCACCCCAACCCTCTAGACAGCACCCCCACCCCTTCTGGACACCACCCCCACCCCGAACCCCTTGGACACCCCCCGGACAACCCCCAAAACCCTCTAGATAGGCTCCACCCCCTTGGACAACCCCCCACACCCACCCACCCCCTTGGACACCCCCTGGACACCCCCAACCCTCTGGACAGCTCCATCCCCACGAACAACCCCACAAATAGCAGTTTACATATAAAAACTAGGCATGGTGAACAACTAAAAACACATCCATTTAATATATATTTCAGCATGAAATAGATGGAATTTAATATTATTAAATATGGCTACTTAAATGATCGTATGATAATTAAAAATAACCAATGATATTCAACTAGTCAAATGATCACAAGTTTTCTCAATAACTAATATCATAATGAGGTAATGGATAATTCTAAAATTATTAAACATATTATCAAGGCCTTGGAAAAGGCCTCAAGAAATACTAGGGTAACCACTCAACATAACCCATTTTTATTTGGAATCATGAGACATAGAGATGCATCAAAGGGCCATAGAGGTCAACAACCATTACATTATATGTCTAATAGATTATCATATAAAATAGGATAATCATAAGAAACAAAAACACATGAAATATCATTTAAAAATTCATACATTTAATCAATAACCATTCTATGCAGTAATATAGGTGAATGAGATCATTAGTTGTCAATGACAACAAAAATTACCATCAATGTCGGGCATTCGCGAAACAAAAACAAACTAAATAGAAGTATTTGAGGCTTACGTGAATATTGCGAGTTGATCTAATAGATTTGGGGATGATAATTAAGATGATGATGGAAAAAAGAGGTAAGATGGTTCTAAATGGAAGAATCTTACCTTGTTTAAACACAAAAATCACAAAACATAAATATAGACTATCTGAAAAAAAAATGAAATAAATTCGTGGAAGGCTTAATTGAGTGTTGCGAGTTGAGATGATAGATCTGAGGAGAGTAAAGATGAAAAACGATGAAGGAAAAATGAGTTTAACACAACGAGATCGATGAGCTGATTAGAGTTTACAATGCGAGAGAGACGAGCCGCCGGACTGTCGATCGAAAAATCGTAAATGACAATCCACGTGGCTTGTTAATTTTTTAAATGTTTTATAACGTCATTTATTTAATAACCGACTTTATAAACTATTTTATTACATTTATAATGCCAGTTATTTTAATAAACAACATTATAAATGTATCAGATACAGCTTTTTTTACGTCGGTTATTTTATAACCGACGTAAAAGAATCCATGTGTTGGTTTTTTACGTCGGTTATAGAATAACCGACGTAAAAAATACATCAGAAATCATAGTTTTTGACATCGGATATTGTATAACCGACGTAAAAAACATCTTCGGGTTGTTTTTTTACATCATTTATAATGTAACTGACGTCAAAAAGGCCTCAAAAGCCGTGTTTATTACGTTGGTTATAAAATAACCGGTATAAAAAAACTCGTAGATATCTCGTTTTTTAAGTCGGTTAATTTATAACCGATGTAAAAAACGAACGCGCGTGATTTGTAACGTCAGTTATTAAAATAAACGACGTTAAAAATATACTCGCTTCCTTTTTTACGTCGGTTATAAAATAACCGACGTAAAAAACCACGTTTCACAAGTTATCACGTCGGTTATATATAACCGACCTAAAAAATGGTGATGTAAAAGACATTTTCTACACTAGTAAAATGACTTTGATAAGGTTATATATATTAATAATGAACCACTTGGGGTTCTTTTGGCTTGTTATAGTAAGTTTATTAACCATATAGTGTAAGAAAACAAGAAAACACCGTAAATGTTAAATTATTTAACTTAGAGTTAAATCTAAATGATATGGTTAAAATAGTAACATAAACTTGTCTAAAAACTATTGGATGAGGGAATTTCGACCCATACCCACTTTAGCTTCGAAATAAATCAATTTGGAGCTATTATAAACTGAATATGACTTTATTATAAAATAATATTTTATGTTTTTCCTAAGGTTCCCCTCTCATCCCTTATAAAAGGGAACCTCAGCCCTCACCTCTTTACACAATTTTGAGCCTTCAATATTGGAAAAACCATTCCCATTTCCCTTCTCAACTTCCCTAGAAACATACTAGAGTTGTTGGTATTCTTCAAATACCAATTTTAGTGCCCTAAGAGGAGTTTTCAAAGAGGCGTGTAGAAGAAAAGGTAATAGCTGTTACCGATTCTTTCAAATTTATTTCTTCTTCTACTTCCTCTTATTTTTTTTTTGTTTCGTTTTGACGTAATAACATAAGTATCACTTATATATTGATATGTTATTATAAATATGAAACAACCTTATTTCACCTTCTATTTATCCTACGGAAACCAAAATCATCGCGCGTGCGTACGTATGGAATACTGTCTCTATGCCGTGGTGTAATCTGTTTTCTACCACCACCTTACTTGGATGGGTATAATGGTGTAAAGAAAAACTATATATGATTATTATAAAGTGATATTGATTATTAAATACTATAGATACACTTCAATACAATTCCACGATAATGGGAATGATATAATCGATCGTGCGTACGTACGACCTACTATCTCCACGATGTGATGCGACTCGTTCTACATGATATTCTTTGAATAATGATTATATAATTGAATTGAATGAATAAATATGATATATATTACACTAATAACATTTTTTAAATGATTTATCTATAAGATAAAAATAAGAATAATAATTTACTCGATAAAACATGCATAAGAACATAAAGCAATGAACACCAGAATAACAAGTAGCAATGAAATATTAAAAATAATAAGATAAGTATATGACCATATTTGATATCACAACATTGAATATGATTCTGTAATAAGTCAATGAAATTATTTAAATCATTATACAGGAGGTTCGGATACATACGAAGCAAATCGGACCTAAGGTATGGGAAAATCTCGCAATCTCATTTTTATCTGAGATTATTTATACATCAGAATTTACTGGGGAATATTTATCATCCAAATACATGTTTCCTCAATATGTAATATTATTTCTATCCTTCTAAAATTATTTTAATCCAATTTTACCCATTGGTGAGTTTTTATTAAAAGATATGAATGGAATCTTTTGTCGTTTTTAGTACGAGGTACTTTTTGACTTTTTCGGCCAAAGTACGAGAAGAATGTTTTTTTAGCCTATACAGAATGAATAGATTATTTATGATTTCATAGAAAACTATTTCCATGAATATTCCTTTACAAGTTTTCTAGTTTATTTTTAATCAACTTATTTTAGTTTAAAATTGAATGACATGTTAAGAAAGGGAAAATGTTTTCGTAGTAGAAAGTATATTTTCCTCAAGAATGGAGTACAAGTGTTTTATCAAAATTATTTTACATATAAGATAATATAGGGTTATATTTATGTACCTATTTTTACATTTATTAGATTATGTTATGATGGAATTATGACCTTTTATCTTATATGGTTTATGTTATGATGGCATGATGTTTAAGAATCCCATATTTATTACATGGGTTATGCTATGATGTATGATTAATGATTTTGTGGTGCACATAAGCATGGTTTCAATATGATATGGGTGGTACCGATATCTCCCTCCAATTAATTGTGTAAATATTTATATCTCATGAGATAGATAGGTCTGGAACGGCAAGTTAATTCGGTTCAGTGATACAGGACTGGAACATGGAGTGAACTCAGTTCAGTAATGGACTTTGTCCGCTATGATGGTCTTGGCAATGAGCCTTGACTAATAATAAATGATTATCTATGTTTATGTGTGTATGACACAATTTTTTATGTTTTATGTTATGATTATTGGGAATACATTTCACTAATATGATTTATCCCATGTTATGATATTATGATCTCTTTTGCAGGTTAAGATTTTCAAAATGTTATGTTCTTATGAATATGATATGATTGATATTTCTTTTGTTTACCCTTACTGAGCATTTGAGCTCACCCATTTGTATGTTTTATTTTCACCAGGGTAGGAAAAAGGGTATTAAGTAGGATATGCCAAAAGGGACTCTAGATATGATTAAATAACGGGAGACAATGTAGATGATTTGTGAACCAGTTGTTTATGTTTCACAGTCTCTAAAGACACTATAGCTATATGGTCCTATCATGGTTTAGTTATATATTGTAATAATAATTCTTCAATTCTAAAGTAATAACCATGTATGTAAAGTATGGGTCGTTATAGAGACTTAGAAATCTTATTCAAAACATGGAAGCTTCTATAAAATATTTAAACATCTTAACCTCCCAACATAAAATGTTATGATGTAATCTTCTGTTTTCTAAAAATAACTCTTTCTATATTCATCATCATTATCATTGGAAGCCAATTAAATCACATTCTATTCTTAATTTAGTGTATAAAATAACATTATTGTTTAATAATATATTATCAATCTATTAGAATATTGAGTAAAGTTCACTTTAAAGATAGACTTGTATAATATTAAATTTGATACATTAATTTTCTCTAAGACCATATATACCACCACTATACTATTAGAAACTATATGCATTATAGAATATCCTGATAAGAAAAATAAATATTGTTTTGTTGGGAAATGTCATTTATTTCCTTTTAATAGGTATATTAAACAAATAAACTATTTTTTCGATATAATATATTGTACTCTATTTGTTAGTAACATTTCCTTTAAAAACAAGACTTTATTAAAACAGACCATCGGGGGGAACATATTCCCACCTATTTTAACAAATATTTAGATAAACCTTTTATCCAAGATTCACACTAATATCTAATTATTATTCTAGTAACATGTTATAGAAATTTAATGAATCATAAATCATGTGTATTCAATAAATCATATCATTTTGTTCTTAAAAACAATTTTTCAGGAAATAGATTCCATAATCATATAAGAAGAAATATATAAAGATACACATATTTTACCTAGATTCTTAATAGATTGACATTATCATTTTAATTCATATGTAATTAATATGTACTTTATGGATTAAAAATATAATCTCAAGTATTTCATACTTTTATTTTCAACTCCAATATATTTACAACACTTTTTAAAATATATATTATGTATCATATACATTTAAAAATTGATGAATTAATTTCTATAAAATTAATATATGACACAGGAATTTCATGAATTTTTAAAAACTCCCAAAAATATATCTTTGGAAATCGAATAATAACGATTTTTTAGTCACCCTTCCTAAAAACCCTATGTTTCAATGTCCTTGAAAGGATACTTGTAGAAAAATAGTTGAACTTTTTCATCTATATTTTCTTTTTATGGTTGGAACTTTTACCTAGTTTTACTAACCATACAGTACAATAATGTAGATATCATATACCCAGATCATAAATTATAAAAACTTTGAGAATATTGGGTAATCATTCTTTAAATTCAATTGATTTTTGAAAAACTTAATGTTGTATAAAATTGGATAAATTCTCTAACTAGAGAAATCCTTTTTTAATCCTCCCGTAAATAATGTTATAGAATTTAAAAAATAAAAAATATGTGTACAAAAACATGTCATATCTTTTTATTAAAAAGATACTTTCATTCTCTTCTCAAGATCTAAATGATATAAAATACCCATCTTATAATATGTTTACCCATACTTGATGCATTCATTTTTTCAATTCAACCACTCCTTTATGCTTTTATTTTAAAGGAAACTTGAAGATCTAATTTTTTCACAACTTCTCACCTTCTATATTTACAACATATTTCAAATTATAAAGTATATGTAATATATCTATTAGAATAATAGAATTTATTTCTATTACCAATAATTTTTTAATTAATCCTTAAGTCTCAATGATTCATCAATATATTAAATTAAATGGAAGATCATTTTATATACCAAATAATATTGAGTATATGAGACTAAATTTCCATACAAAATTTATGTACCCAATCAGATTAAGTACATGAGTAGAGGCAAATATTATTTTGTCAATT
Source organism: Viscum album (assembly GCA_963277665.1). Taxonomy (NCBI): domain Eukaryota; kingdom Viridiplantae; phylum Streptophyta; class Magnoliopsida; order Santalales; family Viscaceae; genus Viscum; species Viscum album. The sequence goes on from OY728145.1 coordinate 1,839,774,858, forward strand.
TTTAATCTAATTCCAATGAACCCTTGAATGATTCACTGTATACTTTAATAACAATTTATTTTTTAAGTAGTTTTAGCTCCGAGTTATTGAGGAAGAAACTATTCAGACACATATAATTTACGGTATGAAATTTTCTTAATCCACTAATAATTATTAAGAATTATTTTTAATATTCAAGTAATAAGATCTAGGTATATTATCTTTCTCATTACCATGTATTTATAAAACAATTTAACTTAATAATGATTATTGTGATATTATCTACATCCGAAGCTTTTATCATATGATAATAATGTATTATTAACTATTTAATGGTGAATTTTATTAAATGGGATACCTTTAAAGTAATGAACCAATTTAAATTTCCATAATATCAATTAGTTGAAAATTATCCAAACTTCACTAAACAATGAGTCTATTAGGGAGTTTCTCTATCCAGATAGTTATTTTGATAGGCAATAATCCCTATCATATCACATATGATTATTTTATAGATAAGAATAAACATTTTATCCAATATATCATATGGATAAAATAATATTTGATCCATTGGTATCCTTCCTAAGTGTTTCTCAGCTAATTGTAACCCAAATAAAACATGAAAAATAGATTAAATGAAGTGGATTTTACTATCAGCCTCTTATCTCATGTTATGACCTTTTATATTTTCATTCATTTAGTAATTAAATTTTTATCCATACATATCATTTAATAGAATGATCTATCTTAAAATGTATTTAAATTTTTAAGAAAAAGCATACACAGTATTCACATTTCTTAGAAAAATTATTAACATGAATATAGTAGGGAATAAACCATAAATAAATAGAAAATTCAAATATTTAAACATAATATAAAAATTTATGCAAGATTCATAAATAAAATATAATTATAAAAATTTTATAATTATTAAATTCTATATTATAAACATTTTATATTTTTTAATACAAAAACTTTATATCCATTCCAATATGAACTCTTTTGTATTTATGATTCCGTTGCATCTCCATTTTAAATATATTATATATTATGAATTTTATAAAATTTATAGTCCATATTCTATTATGTAAATATTTTACATAATTAATATATCATATACAAAATAATTATTTAAACCTTTAGTATATCTATTATAAAATCATTTTTCGTGGGGCTTAAATAATATCCAAATAATGAAACTATTGACTTTGAAAAATCAACATAATTATTTATTAGAAATTCATAATTTAAAAATAATTAATTTCTTTTTGGCCTTATTTCATAATGTATACCCATTTATCAATTATTTCCCATGATTTAGAAATAAATTATTTATTTTAAGATCATTCGTCATACTATATAATTTGGGTGAAAGGTATTTAAAATATTAATATTTAATATTTTGTAATATAATGTTTCATAAACAAATTTCATTATAAAAAATTTATTATTTTTTAATTTATTTTCATTTTAAAAATTAAAATATAAAAAAATATCTTTTACAATAATTTATAAATATTTTATAAACCATTTAAATCATGTTATTTGTTAAAAACATGTTTAATTTTTTAAAAAACATTTTTTGAAAACCCTAATGAAAAATATGTTTTATGAGTAAGGGAAACCTTTTTATACCCTTACATACGAAGTATTAGTAAGGAAAGATATGTTGGACCATTACATAATAGATACATCAAAAGTTACATCGGGTCCTACTGTTACATGATAACCTTCACACAACTGAACTTGACATGAGTAGGCCCATACACTCACATAACAAAGGTAATATATATTATACGCTTACATGATCCAAATAATTACTATTACCTGGAAAAATCATCATTAGATAATATGATTACCACCATTATGAAATACACTTCTATATATGGGTAATCTATGTTGATTCTTATGTGAACACTTTCACGTAACGATAAGTCATCAGTTACCTTTACATGACCACTCACATATAGGTATCACTTAAGTCAACCTCAGGTAATTGATATATGTATGGGTAATTAATTAGTTACATTTAAGAAATACATATGTGAAAAGGTAAAATATTGAGTGGATATGAGAAAAGGAAAATAAAATAAAGGTACTCGAAATTAAATAAATTTTGTGAAATCCCTTACAAAAATTCGGCAGCTTAACTGCATCACATAAAAATTCATAAAATATTTTGATGAGAGAAAAGGGTATATCATTATACTTATATAATATAGAAAATTAGGGGGATATATAATGCCTTATCCCAAAAAAATCCAATTTAAATTTTGAAGTTAATAACATAGTAAGAGTTCTTGAAAAAGAAAGAGATTTTCAGAAGAAACTTCTGCAGCATAACGACTATGAAACATGGTTTTAGAAAAAATTAAAAAGAGAGGGTACGTGGTAAAATCATTCATAAAAGTATAATAAAATAATATACGGTTAAAATAATATTAAAATAATAGCATGTAATGAAAAAATGAAATACATACCACATAAACGAGAACTAGAATTGAAAAGAGAAGTTGAGAATTATCTTACTTTGTAGAATAACTCTTTATAAATGAAGGCTGGGACCTTGGGGGCTTGATGACACCATGGGTGGAAAAATGATAATTTAAAAAGACAATATTTTAGTTTAAGAGGAATTTGGAATGAATGTAATGAAGTAATGGGTTGGTATTTATATCAAAACTAAGGGGATATTTTATTCATATCCAAGGGACACCTCATTAGTGGTATTTGAAAAACCATGGGCTTACCCATGGTATTTGACCATGGTATTGGCCACATGGGACACCTAAAAATATATTTTATTCCTAAAGATTAGACCAGAATTATTACACAATTATTAAATCATTAATGATTCTATTAGACTTACGGAAAACTCAAAATTTTATTTTTAATATTCATTGAAATTTCAACATTATCATAAAAATCAAAAATATTTAACCAAACAATTTTTCCATTTTTAGAATTAGAAATTGAACTCCATTTTTTGAAAATAATTTTCTCAATATTATTACTTTAATTTTTCAATAAAATTATAATTTATTCATAAATAAAAATTTTAAATCTATAACTCATTTTTAACAGCATGAAATATTAATCAAGTTGTCATTATATTAAAGCCTTATGAAAATGAAATAATAATAAAATTTTCTATACATTAGGGTCTTATTACTATTCATATTACAATTCATAAGGGTATGTTACTATTCAAAAAAAAATCATGTTGGTTCCATTTTACTCGAAATAAATTTTTTATCACAATTATAGATTTCTATAATTTGAAATTCAAAATGTAGAAGAGGAAAAATTATGTTAAAGGATAGATATAAATACCTAATTAGAAAAAGTTTCATGCATTTCCAATTTATTTTTAAAACCTTGTGGTGTTACAATATCCCCACCTTCTGGAAATTTCATCCTCACAATTTTATTTACTTATTAAAAAATTAAGGTTACCTTTCCCTCATAGCATTTTCAGACTCCCATGTTGCTTCTTAAACCATGTGGTTCCTCCAAAAAACCTTTAAATGGTGGATTACCTTATTCGATAATGCTTGTTCTCCTTGATTAAGAATCTGAACTAGTTTCTCTTCGTAGGATAGGTTGTCTTCTAGCAGAACTACTTTTGGGTTCTAGACATGAGATTAATTTGGCACATACTTTCTCAACATAGAAACATTAAAAACATTATGTGCCTGAGATAAACTCGGAGGAAAAGATACTCAGTATACAATTGGTCCATGCTTCTCTATAATTTTATAAGGTCCAATGAATCATGGTCTTAGCTTTATTTCTTACCAAAATTCATAACACTTTTCCCTTGTGATATTATAAGAAAAACATGATCACCTACCTCAAAAGAAAAGTCTTTCCTCCTATTGTTTGCATAACTTTTCTGCCTACTCTGAGCAGTGCTCATGTGTTGTTGGATCATGTTAACTTTCTCAGACACTTCATAAACTTATCCTAGTCCCATAAACATACATTCCCTAACTTCATCCAAAAAATCTGGAGTTCGACACCGCTTCCCATACAATACCTCAATAGGTTCCATCTATATACTGGAATGAAAGCTGTTATTCTAAGAAAACTCACGTAAAGAAATATGTTGATTCCAACATCTTTGATAGTCCATTGAACAATATTTAAGTTTATCCTCCAAAGTCTGAATCATTCATTCAGACTGTTCATCGGATTTAGGATGAAAAGTTGCACTGAAATATAATTCTTTTTCCAATGTCTTCCGAATGCCCTTACAAAAGTTAGAAGTGAACCTAGGATCCCAGTCAGATGCAATGGAAAGTGGAACTACATGTAACCTGAGAGTATCTTTGAGGTACAAGTAGGAAAAATAATCTAATGACTTTATACCTTAAATAGAAATAAAATTTTATGATTTTTTCATCCAATCAACAACAACAAAAATCACATTGTTACCTTGATAAGTAGTATGTTGTCGCACAATGAAATCCTTGAATATATTCTCCCATTTCCGCTTTTTAATAGGAAAATGTTGAAGAATCCCATTTAGTAACTACTAATCTGCATGAACTTATTGACAGGTCAAACATTTTAGAGTATATTATGAAATATCTCTTTTAATCCAATCCCAACAGTAATACTCTCCAAGCATTATGCACATCTTATTAATGCCTAGATGTACTAAAAATAGAGGACTATAAGATTCATAAGACAATTCGTTCTTCAATTGAGAATTACATGGAACAAATTTTTTTTTAGAAAATCATAAAAACAATATTTATCAAGGTTAAATTATTGAAACTTGCCCATTTTAAAAAATTATACCTTTTTCTATAGACCACAGTCTTCCTTATGCACTTTCTTAATTCTGTCAGATAATGATGAAAGCACTAAAACCTAAAACAAAATAATGTTATTTCCTATAAGAATAACTTCTAAGAAAAAATTCATCAATTCATTAATCAAGGGATCATGTTTTAAATGTAATATGGTTTCTGATTCATGATGTTTTCGGCTCAAGTAATTCCCTACTTTTTTGATTTTCCTAGATGGTAATTGATTGTGAAATAAAAATATATTATCAGTTCAATCCAATTTCTCTACATTGTGTTTAATTTATTATTGGTTAAGATATACTTCAAACTTTTATGGTCAATATATATTTGAAATTTTGCTCCGTATAAATGTTGCCTCCAAATTTTCATGGAAAAACACATAACATGAAATTCAAAATAATGTGTGGTATAATTTTACTCATGATTTTTTAGTTTTCTTGAAGAATAAGAATTTACCTGATCATTCTGCATCAGAACACTACCGCGTCCCCAAAATAAAGCATCATTGTAGATGAAAAACTCACCATTTTGGGAAGGTAAGGCCAAAATGGAGCATTCAACAATATCTTCTTTAGTTCCTGAAAAAAATTACATTCTTATGTTGAAATAAATTTAACCCCTTTTGCATTAGTATTGTAAGCAAGCTAGATTACCATGAAATTTTCTTAACATACCATAGATAATGACCTAGTAATCTATTAAAACTATGAATATTTATAACATTTGTAGGTCTGGTACATTCAACAAATTTTTTTGTTTTGGTAGGATAAACTATTATTCCATCCTTATTAATAATGTTTCTAAGAAATGAAATTTGTTGAAACCAAAAATCATACTTGATGAATTTTCCTTATAATTTCTTTTCTTTTTAGGTTTGAAAAACAAACCTTAGATGTTTTTAATGCCCATATTAACTCTTAAAAATACCAGAATGTCATAAAAAAACACAACCAAAAACTTATCTAAGAACTCATGAAGTATTCTATTCATATGATCCATGAATACAATAGGTGAATTAGATAACCCAAAATGAATAACAATAAATTGATAATTCCCAAATATAGTATGAAAATATATTTCAGGATGTTATCCTCCTTCCCCTTCCACTGATAGTATGCAGATCTCATGTCAATCTTTGAAATTCATAGATCTCTAAGGTTCTGATCAAACAATTCATCGATTTGAGGAAAAGGATAGTCGGTTTTAATTGAGATGTTATTCAAGGCCTGATAATCAATGAAAAGTCTCATTTAACAATATTTCTTTTTAATGAACAAAACAGTATCACCCCATGGTGATGTGCTCGGATAAATAAAGCCTTTATCAAGAAACTCCAAAAACAGATTTTTCAATTCAATAGGTTCCATTTGAGCCATTCAATATGGGGTTTTTTAAATTTGATTATCATTAGGAAATAATTCAATCGTGATTATATATTTTTTACTAGGTATGACACTAAGTCACTAATTTGAAAAAACATCAAGGTATTCATTTATCACTGATACATCATTAATCCGAAATGTTCCCATTGTTTCAACAATATGATAAAAATAAATTTCATTTCCATATTTCAATAGTTTCTTAGAATATTGATATGTTATCAATTGTATGGGTTCATTCATATATATATCTAAAACATTTTTTCTGAGAAAAAACTTCTTTAGCTCTAAAGTCAATCATAACAGGTTAAAAAAAGGCCAATTCATTCCTAGAATCACATCAAACTCTACTAACAGAAAAACAACAATGTTTTGATTTAATGTATTTCCACATACCACAATATAAATATTCTTATAATTCATATTTTCTATAATAATTTATCATGTGTTTTGAAAATTAGTTTTGGTCTCATTTTTTGAGGTCAAATTTACAATTTACAAGAAAATTCCTCAGAAATAATGTAATGTCTAGTCCCCATATCAAACAAATCATTAGTAAGATTTGAGTAATCAAACAAGGTACCTGATACAACTTCATTGGATGGAATGATGTATGTAGACATAGTCACAATGAATCTTAATACAAGTTTCTTCTTGTAGTCGGGCTTCTTGTCATCAATCATAACTCTTTTTGGGCATACATTTTCAAAATGACCCATATCTCCACATTTAAAACGCATAACCGCTTTATTAGCAGGATTAGTCTTAGGACCATTTTCATTCCAATCTCTTGGAATATTTCCAAACATACCACATCAAAAATACAACCAAGTTCTAGTAAGGAATTCCCCATGGTGAATTTGGCCACACTTTTCACAATCTAGAAACTAAATTTTCTTACCATTAGATTTATTTGGTTGATTATTACACATAACTTTCATTCAAGAGATCTTTTTCTCCTTGTTTTCAAAGTGAAGATGATCATCATTAATCTCTATATCTACCTTATCAGCACAGTAGAAAAGTTTACCATAACTTTTTTATTCACAAGAGGTGATAGCCTTTGATTTCATGGAATTAATTGTGAGTAAAAGCGGTTGATTTTTCTATCAAGATCCAGAATATGATTTGGAGCATTCCTCTATAGTCTAGTGAAGTTTTACTCATACACAACCACTTGATATTCCTCATTATACTTCAATTCAGGAATTGATTCTCCATCCCAAGTCTCACCACCATTGGAAAATAATTTTCCAGAAGAATGATTTTAAATCCATCCCTATCTATGGTATCAATATACTCTCAATCCCTGATATTCTTGACCATTGACCAACACTAATCAAACTCGCCTTAATAGTGTTAATTGGAAAGGATTACCATTTGATTATATGAACAACCCATGACATCAAATATCTTTTCAAGGGCCCAATCCATCCCTTGACTGCTATAGTTTCAAATGATCCATTGAATGTTGGAGGGTGTTGTCTCATTATATGTTACACCATAATCATGATCTGTTGTGGTTCATTTTGTTATTATATTTCATGTATTCCACCACCATATATTTTCTATGTCAGCATATCCATTATTATCACAAACTACTCATTTCGAATCTCTACTTTTCTCAGCTGTATATTCAGAAGGATTTCATTTTGTCAGTGCCTCTCCACTTTAACTTCCCTATTTAATCTCTGGAAAACAATTCTGAACAACCCCGTATTAGTGGAAAAAACATCATAATATTTAAATTCAATATCATTTAAAATTAAACATTGAGTAATAAATATTTATGTCATTTTATTAACATTATCCTAATTGTTAATGTTATATAAACTATCCACTGATACCAACTACAAGGATCCGACATTAATACATTACATAATCTTGAATTTTAGTCCAGAAATAACTTCCTTTAATATTGAGGATATTTTAATGTTTTGAGATTTTGATAATTGGAATATAATACATTTATAAAATTCTGTATTAATACAGAGTGGATACTATAAAAATAGTATTCCTTTCTTTCAAAATATAACACTTTTAAAATAAAACTCGATTTCTTAATCAATGATTCATAAAATTTAACATGGATTTATTTTTTTGTCTTAAACATCCTTATACCCTATGAAAATAATTTAAAAACGTTGGATGGGAAAAAAAATTCAGTAGAGGATCCCAAAACAAGGAAAAACATTAGTCAATGAATTCTTGTAATGTATGAAATCATTTACAAAAAGAAATACTTGTTACCCATATAAGCATACATTGTGAAACATTAAATTTATGTGAGATTTCAATAAACATATAAAACATAATTAAAACCACAAATGATTATTGGGTAATTACTTACATAATCTTATAACCCTCTCAACTACCTTATAATTTGTAACCATCCCGGCTACCATATAATTTTTGTAACCATCATAGTTACAATTGGAGTAACCATACGGCCTACCTCCTACAAACACATATCCAATGAATTGAAGGGATATATAGGTCCACAAATTAATCATAAACAATTCCCACGAATAATAAAATAATCATGTATCAAGTAAAATTACATAAGAACATTAATTTTTATTTCATTGAAACCAAATTTTTAAAAAGGTTTCATAAACAAAATCCTTTTACAAATATCATATAACTGAATTAATAATTAAAAGAGTGGATGGAAACTATATATACACTATAAATAAACATAAATCAACATAATATAAAAAAAATCATCTCACAAACAATTTTAATACCACATAAATAATGAAGTAAAATGTTAACCCAAAGAATGGAAACCATGTTATGAATTCCCTTACTTTGTGGTTTTCTTACTTCAAACAGGTTTAAAACTCCTATATTATTGGTAAAAGAGTGTTATTAATATCTTAAAGAAACATATTAATGTTTATGACACCTTATGTTATAAATAAATTACATTATTTCACACATTAAGTGTTAGTATGTTGTTCCTTCCATTATTTTGGGTTCCATCTTTACAATATTTACATAGATGATTTTTATTTGATTTTATTGTAACATGGAAATGAAATTTTATAAGTGGAATGTAATGGTATTCATATATTTAAAAAATATATAATGACACCATACATCATTTTATTATCATATACAATGATGGATCATTAGATAAAACATTAATTATGTTTGTTTAGATCAATTTTGGTGGTTCCTCCATAATCATGAACTCGTTTCATTATATAATTTGATGTCATGTATATAAGTTAATTATAGAATACAAAACAGGTTAAAAAATAAAATTTACAATATATTTCAACTATTAAAAGAGTTTTATGATAATATTTTAATGTTTCAATGGAAATTGGAAACACTTCGTCCACAATTAGGGTAAATCAGCACTTCGTGTATGAAATTTTTATTTTTAGAATAAGTGGGAGTGGAAAAAGAGAGATTTTGATGAAACATTACATTATCATAATAAAATTATAGTTCATGTAAGGTACTTCCATTATCATATCATTTTAATGAGGGGATGCGTGGAATGAAAATTAAATAAAGGATCTCTAAATAAAAGAAAAGTTGAGAAATCCCTTGCGAAAATTTGGCATCCTAACGACATCACCTAAAAATTGAAAAAATATTTTGATGAGAGAAAAATGGTATATCATAGTTATTACATAATATGGAAGTTAAGGGGGATATAGAATGAAATATCCCAACAAAATCGAATTTATATTAATATATAATAACATAGTAAAAGGGGTTGAAAAAGAGAGAGATTTTGAGATGAAAATTCTGCAGCATAACGACTCTACATCATGGTTTTAAAAATAATTAAAAAGATAGGGGAAACAGGTCACCCATTCATAAAAGCTCATAAATTATTAGAGGTATATAACAATATGCAATTGAGAATATGGTATGAAAACAAGCATTACATACCACATAAAAGAGAACTAGAATATAAAAGAGAAGTTTAGAATTCTCTTACCTTGTAGAGTAACTACATAGAATGGAAGGTTGTGACATTGCGTGTTGATTACATTTTGGGAGGAATAATACGGAGGTTAAAGACCAAATATTATTTGAGGAGGTATTTGGAATGAATGGAATGGAGGAATGGGTTGGTATTTTATTAATTTCCAAGGGAAACCTCATTAGTGGTATTTTAAAAAGCATGGGCATGCCCATGGTATTGGACACTTGGGACACCTCATAACATATTTTATTCCTCAAGAGTCGACCAGTATTAAAAAACCATTAATTATGTCATTAAACTAACCAAAAACTCAAAACTGTATTTTTATTATTCATAGAAAATTCAACTAGTTCCGAAAAATCTGAAAAATTCACCCTATCCATTTCAAAACATATACAATTAAAAAATCAACACCATTTTTTGAAAATAATTTTCTATATATTATTAATTTAATCTATAAATAAATTCAATATTTATTACAAAAATATTCTTAAATTTATAACTTATTTTGAACACCTTGATATATTAACTAAGTATTCATTATCTTTAATACTTAAGAGAATAAAATAATAATACAATTTACTATTTATCAGGGTCATATTAATATTCATTAGGGTATGTTACTATTAACTAAAATCGAGTTGGTTCTATTGGACTTCTATTAACTTACTAATCATAATTGTTTATTTCCATTATTTGAAATTAAAAACATAAAAGCGGAAAAATTATGTTAAAGGCTAGTTGTAACTATCTAATTGACACAAAATATCATGCATTTCCAATTTATTTTTAAAACCTTGGGGTGTTACAAAAAATCTACCTAAATTATAATGACCAAAATTTCTTTATACATGAATATTACAACATTTTAAAGATAAATAAAATAAAAACACTATAATATAAAATATAACGGTTTACTATCTTCGAAAAATTTGGTTCATACATCATATGGAAAAAGAAGACTTAATCATTTTTTTAATAATTATAATTTATCCTTATAAAATCTATCACATTATCTGTTGTACATGCAATCAAATAAGGACATATATCAATGAAATGGGTGAGGTAAAATCCTTATATAGAGAGGAAAACCTCGTACGAATATGAGATACGAATCAATAACACAAGGGTGCGAATAATAATTTTCATTATATCATATTCATAAAATCACCAACATGACCATGGTGGGAAACATAAAAATTGTTTCAAATTTGGCATATTCATAATAGTAAAACATCATAAAATCATTATCAAATACCAGAAATAGTTGTGAATAAATCTAGAATAATTTTAAAACATAATAAATGTGCATAAATCACAACATAATAATTATGTAAAATGTTAGAATAATGTTCATGAATATTAAACATAATATCATGTGACTTCTCACACTACCTAATGAATTTAATCCATATATAATTTTGGTCCCATAGATCATATTATAAAATTACCATAATCATGCATGCCACATGGAAAGAGAACATATAACAATTATATTCAGGATAAGATTCAATGGAAGGGAATGGGGTTTATGATTTTTTTGGTAATGAATAATTTCACGAATAACCATATGTGTTATAAAATGAATAAGGTAAAACCTATTTTTGCAGAAAATATCATCATTTATTAATAGAGAAAAAATAAATCAAGAGGTATAAAAACTATGTTTTGGAAAATAATTTATCTTTGTAATGTATTTGTATTTAGATTAAAAATGATTTTGACACTGTTGAAACATGAATATCCACATAAAGGTAAGTGAGCAAATATTAAAATGGAATTTTAATTATAATTGGGAAATTTACATATGAGAAAATTTTAAATAGGATATAATCTAAAAGATAATGTTGGGTTTTAGAATACCTTACCTTATATACCAATTTAGTTTATCACTTTCCCACATACTGTTTAATGAATATATGTTTATAACAACATTTAACAAGAGGTACAATTTGATACTTTTTTCACTATTAATTAATTACAATCATTGAAATCTATTTCATAATTCCCTTTGTTAATGGTGAAATGTTATGATATCATATTTTCCTTCAAACACCCCGTCTTATATCTATTTGATGACATTTCTCTATTTTATTTATAAGTTTTTTAGATTAAATCCAGAATATTATAAATACATATATTTTTATATTTATACTTTTAATTAATATATAATAATATTATCTAATTTTTAGCGACTCGGGTTTTTGGTCCTGTCAGACTTTGAAATATTTCTAGGAATAATTCCAGAGCTAGACGCGAAGACGGCGGGCGATTCCAAGGCCCGGTGTGCCCGGAATTAATTTTATAAAAATATTATGTATTTTTATACTATGCACGTGGCGGGGGTGTGGCATCTCTTAAACGGTAGCTCAGAATGGAAATCCGATGGCATGGTTTTGTCTGGAACGTGCCATTTACCCTAGGCGGGGCGTATACTTTGCGGGCGCGGGCCTGCGGTGAGAAACGCCACCAGGGGCGTTTTCGTAAATAAGTAGAAAAGTTAGTGTGCGAGCGTCGGCTCGAATAACTTCTGAACGGAGTCTCGGATGGAAAATCTGAGTCCGCCGTTGCGTTCAGAACGACACGTTTACCCTAGGGGTGACCATACTTTTGTTCGCATCGGGCGTCGGGTCCGAGGCGGGTTTGGCGCCGGCGGGCAGCTGATATAAATATCAGCGCCACCCCCCCCCCCCCTATCGTTCCTCTCGATGTTCTTCGCCGCCACTCCGCCAAATCGAGCAAACGAAGCACCCACGATCTCGGAATTCGACGGCGGACGTTCCAGGAGCGCGCAACGGAAGCTCTAGAGCGCGGATCTAAGGCAGAACTTCGGCGTTTCGCCCGCGATGTAGGCGAATTTGAGTTTTAACCCCCCGATCCCGTTTTTGCTGCGTTTTTCTGTAAATTGAAGCTGTTGCATTATAGATCGGGTCCCGAGGGTCGTGTAGACGCCTCCGGATCGCAAAACGGACCACTGGGGTGCCCCCGGCGGTCCGCGGAAGTTCCGCCGGCGCGCAACAGAGCCGCGGCGGCCGGCCGCCCAGCGCGGCGGCGCGCGGTGGAGGCCACCGGCCAGGGCGGGCCGGCGGCGGCGGCTGGTCCAGGCTGGCCGGACCGGCCGTTTGGGGCCGGTCGGGCCCCTTTTCTCATACTGGGGTCTTTAAACCCCGGTATCTTGCAATCCGGGAGTCGGATTCGCGCGCCGTTTGCGGCGACGCGACCCTGACGACGAGGCGAACCCTCCGGTGTAGGTTTGAGGGTTTAAAGGTTCGAGATCGTGGCCCGGGAGCTAGAAACATCGTAAAAAATAATATTATTTTATTATTTTACGACTACGTGCCGTTGTAACTTCTACCTGGAGCGTCTGATTGACGTGCTGTCAGTGGCGCTGAGACCCTGATGGTACGATGGACTTTTTGAGATGGTTTCCGGGTGTTGGGACTGAGAATGGGGTGCAGGCCCTGTGAGGCCGGGTTTTGGCGTTTGCGGAGAAACGCAGCTTTTACACCAGGAGTCCGATTTTGGCGGATGAATTGTCTATCCTGTGTGTTTTTCTGAGAGGATCGCAATGGTGAAATTTGTTAGATGAGTTTCGGAATCCAGGCGTGCCCCCCCCCCCCCCGAGCTGGCCTTCGTTGAATAGTACCTTTTTCATTGGGTGTCCGTGTTGGACGAGCAAGTAGTCGATTCTGCTTGTTTTTCCGAGGGGATCGCCGTGGTGTGATCCTCTCGATGGGTTTAGGGATCTTTGTGTGGGCCCCGCACGATCTAGCTATGGTGAATAGTGCTTTTTTCACCGGTGCTCCGTTTCGGGCGAGTAAACAGCATATCCTGCGTTTTTTTCTGCGTGGAACGCGATGGTGGCCTCGGTTTTGGCCTAGGAGGTGCGTACTGTGGCGTTGTGGTGGGTCACTCGGGTTAGCGATGTTTGGACCAGTAGTGGTTGAGGGTTCTCCCTTGGTTCGTTCCTACGAGGGTTCATGTGGCATCACAACCTTCGTATGGGTTTGTGATCCTCTCAATGGGGTGTTTAAACAGTTAGAGTTGTGGTATCCCTCCAGTGGGCCCGGAGTGGATCCTCATGCATCTTTACCCTAGATCGGGTTCTTGGTATCGCTGTGACCGCTTATTCACAGGCGACGATCCCCTATCTAGTAGGTTAACCCCATAAGGTTTGTGGCATCATCAGAAATATGATCCCCTACGCGGTGGGCCGTGCTCAGTAGGGTTGTGACATCGTCAGGTATACGATCCCCTACTCAGCATGTGGTTTATAGTAGGGTTACGGTATCGTTGGTTATGCGATCCCCTACTCAGCGCGTAGTTTCGGTAGGGTTGCAGCATCGTCGATTCGATCCCCTACATCGCGAGTTATACCAGATAGGGTTATGGTATCGTCGTGACCATCTTTATATGGATGATGATCCTCTATCTGAGTGTGGAGCTTCTGTCGAGTGCCAGATTGGGTTGTGGTATCCCCTAGCGGATCTTGGGTGTGATCCCCTATCTGTGAGAACTACGTATGCCAGATTGGGTCGTGGTATCCCCCAGCGGACCCTGGGAGTGATCCCCTATCTGTGAGCTACGTATACCGGAGTAGGTCTTGGTATCCCCTAGCGGACCCTAGCGGCGATCCCCTATCCGAGGAGTTTGGTGGTTATGTTGTTTCAGAGAGGTTTCCTCAGTGATGTTGTTCGACGAGCGTGGTCTCTCAGGTGAGCGTCTGAGATGTCTGTTTGGGACACGATGGAGTGTATCTCTTGGATGAGTGTCATCTAGTATGACAGTGTTCGTGGTGTACTCTCCTGGTTGTGGACAGTTGCTGGTGATGAGGTTGGTACCTCTTGTGGCTTTGTGGCGTGAGCTGTGTATATCTGGTGTGTTCAAGTTGTATGTATGGGCATACACCTGAGCTGAGCTGAGATGACTAGTTCTGTTTAGCTGAGGATGGTCACGAGATTGAGTTTCTCTCTCATCTGGGTTCCCTCTGGCTGGGTTGAGCAGAATGTTGCCTTTCAGTTTCTCCCTTGGGTTTTGGGTTTTTGGGGTGCCTACTGAGTATGTTTATACTCACCCCTGGACGGGATTTGCCCGCACATGTTTGTGTCTTGTGCAGACCACATGCATTTTGACGGAGTCCCAGGAGGACCCGGAGCAGGCGGAGCTTAGTGAGCGAGTTGACCGGGGTGTTTACCGGAGCTGTGCCGAGGGAGATTTCCGGCGGGTGTTTGTGGCAGCGTTCCCCTTCTTCAGAGTAGGTTGGATGCACTTTGTGGTTTTCTTTTAGTAGGGTCTATTTTTTCCTTTGTACTTTTGTTGTTGCACTCGGGTTTGGGATAGATTGTATGCATGAATTTCCTTTTCAGTTTTATATATCTCTGCATTGTTTCGTGGAGGTGTTTGTGGGTGCGTGTGTACAGGTACCTTAGTCTAATGCCTCCCATGTGTGTGATAGCCTACTCAGCGCTGGTCGCCAGCCCCTGGCCTATTGGAGGCGGGCTTGGGGGAGTCGCGGCTCGAGCCCCGTTGGGTCGGGTCGTGACAGAGTGGTATCAAAGGAGGTTCCACCTTTGGGATCTCAGAGCGTAGCTGTTCTAGCTGTGAGCTTGGTTTGGGTTGCATAGCGGTAGTGTTAGGATGTTTCGAGTTTGGCTTTCAGGCCAGGGACTCCAGTGTTGGTGCGGCGGCCGACGTATCCATACACCAGGACTCTGATAACCTGCCTTTCAACTCAGGACATTCTTACACTGGTCTCAGGGGCATAATGGTACATGCATCATATAGGAATGGGTTTTTGGTTTTTTTCCTTGTCCTTTTTGAGTCAGCTCTCCAGATATACTCTTTTACTATGGTGCGTCTTGAATGTATTTCAGGATGCCTCCACGACGACAGCCAGCGAGGGTTCCGCAGCAGGATTGTGCTGTTGACCCGCCCAGTGTAGTGGTTGTGGGGAAGGGCGCAGGTTCTGAGGTTGCACCTCCAAGTGGTCTGCCAGTTGAGCCACCACCTGTCGAGCAGCTTGTTGTGCCGGCGGTGCAGGACGAGGTTGCACGCAGGCTAAGTGCGCTACACGAGTTCCATAGGTAGTGACCGCTGAGGTTCCGGGGTGATCCAAACCCCCAGGCAGCTGATGACTGGCTTGAGGCAGTCACCCGAGTTTTTCACCTAGTGAGGACACCTCCAGATCAGATGGTGGTCCTAGAGGCGAGCCTTCTGCATGGTTCTGCCGGGTGATGGTGGAGTTTGGTGACGCAGTCCCATGACGAGGAGACGCTCACGTGGGCAGAGTTTGAGCGGCTCTTCAGGGAGGAGTACTATCCAGTGACGCTAAGGTCAGTGCGGATCCAGGAGCTTCTGCAGCTTCGACAGGAGAGAATGACTGTGTCAGAGTACTCAGCGAGGTTTACAGACCTATCGTGATACTCCTTGGATATGGTTCGAGACCCATTCTTTAAGGCTCGGACCTTCGAGCATGGCTTACGCAGGGACATCCGAGCTCGTGTGGTTTCCTTGTGCCTGCCCACCTATACTGGAGTGCTGGAGCGAGCGTTGGTGGTGGAGAGTTTTCTGGCTGAGCTGATTCCCCGTATTAGTGCTGGGCATGCGAGAGCTGAGACTTTGTCAGTCAGATCGGCATCTGGTAGCCGACGACAGACTCAAGGGTCAGGATGTGGTCGACGTTTCAGGAGGTGACCCCAAAATGGAGGATCTGAGGCTCAGGGCTCGCAGGCCGGTTTTGGTCAGCCGCAAGAGAGGCGGTGTTACTCTTGCGATGGTTGGGGACATCTTGTTAGAGATTGTCCGACCCGACGTGCTGCTGAGAGGGAGCCGGTCGATAGACTGCCTTGGCAGAGGCAGCGTCTCGAGCAAGGAGGTCCGCAGGGCGGCGGACGTGGTGGCGGAGCTGGTGTAGCAGGAGGCGGTGGTAGGCAGTACTAGTTGCCACCACCCCCTACCCCAGGTGATCCACGCCAAGCTCAGGAAGATGGTGGCCGAGGGCGAGGATGTTTGCATGCCCTGGAGGCTACTGACCCAGAGGCACCGCGGATGGATAAAGGTACACCTTGTGTCTTTTCTACTTACTGCAGTAGAGGTACGCCTTGTTTCCTTTTATTGCTTGCTCGAGTTTTGTTCACGGCGTTGGTAAGACCTTGTGTGGGTGTTGGTTGGTGAGCTCGCTGGTGTGTGAGACCCAGTTGAGAGTCCAGTTGCTTTCCTTGTGCTTAGGGCTTTTTGGGGATGAGATGTTCTAAGGGGGGGAGGATGTTGCGACTCGGGTTCTTGGTCTTGTCAGACTTTGGAATATTTCTAGGAATAATTCAAGAGCTAGGTGCGAAGACGGTGTGCGATTCCGAGGCACGGTGTGCCCGGAATTAATTTTATAAAAATATTAAATATTTTTATACTATGCACGTGGCAGTGGTGTGACATCTCCTAAAAGGTAGCTCAGAATGGAAATATGATGGCACAGTTGCGTCCGTAACGTGCCGTTTACCCTAGGAGGTGTGTAAACATTGCGAGCGCGGGCCTGCGGTGAGAAACGCCACCAGGGGCGTTTTCGTAAAAAAGTAGCAAAGTTAGTGTGCGAGCGTCGGCTCGAATAACTTCTGAACGGAGTCTCGGATAGAAAATGTGAGTCTGCTGTTGCATTCAGAATGACACGTTTACCCTAGGAGTGACCTTACTTTTGATCGCATCGGGCGTCGGGTCAGAGGCGGGTTTGGCGCCGGCGGGCAGCTGATATAAATATCAACGCCCCCCCCCCTTTATCATTCCTCTTGACGTTCTTCACCGCCACTCTGCCGAATCGAGAAAACGAAGAGCCCATGAGCTCGGAATTCAACAGCGGACGTTCCAGGAGTGCGCAGCAGAAGCTCTGTTGCGCGGATCTGAGGCAGAACGTCGGCGTTTCGCCCGCGAGGTAGGCGGATTTGATTTTTAACCCCCGATCCCGTTTTTGCTGTGTTTTTCTGTAAATTGAAGATGTTGCAGTATAGATCGGGTCCCGAGGGTCGTGTGGACGCCTCCGGATTGCAAAACGGACCGCCGGGGTGCCCCCGACGGTCCACGGAAGTTCCGCCGGCGCGGCACCGGCGCGGCGGCGCCGGCGGCCGGTCCGGCCCCTTTTCTCATACGGGGGTCTTTAAACACCCGTATCTTGCAATCCGGGTGTCGGATTCGTGCGCCGTTTGTGGAGACGCGACCCTAACGACGAGGCGACCCCTCCGGTGTGGGTTCGAGTGTTTAAAGGTTCAGGATAGTGGCCCGAGAGCTAGAAACGTCGTAAAAAATAATATTATTTTATTATTTTACGACTACGGGCCGTTGTAACTTTTACCTGGAGCATCCGATTGACGTGCCGTTAGTGGCGTTGAGACCCCGATGGTACGAAAGACGTTTGGAGATGGTTTCTGGGTGTTGGGACTGAGAACGGGGTGCGGGCCCCGCGAGGCCAGGTTTTGGCGTTTGCGGAGAAACGCAGCTTTTGCACCAGGAGTCTGATTTTTGCGGATGAATAGTCGATCCTGTGTGTTTTTCTGAGAGGATCGTAATGGTTCGACCCGTTCGATAAGTTTCAGAATCCAGGCGTGCCTCCCCCCGAGATGGCCTTTGGTGATTAATAACTTTTTCACGGGGTGTCCGTTTTGGACGAGCGATTAGTCGATTCCTCTTGTTTTTCCGAGGGGATCGCTGTGGTATGATCCGCTTGATGGGTTTCGGGATCGTTGTGTGGGCCCCACACGAGCTAACTACAGTGAATAGTTCCTTTTTCACCGATGTTCCGTTTCGGGCGAGTAAATAGCCTATCATGTGTGTTTTTCCGCGTGGAATGTGATGGTGGCCTCAGTTTTGTCCTAGGAGGTGCGTAGTGTGGCTTTGTGGCGGGTCGCTCGGGTTAGGGACGTTTGGACCAGTAGTGGTTGTGGGTTCTCCCTTGGTTCGTTCCTACGAGGGTTTGTGTGGCATCACAACCTTCATATGGGTTTGTGATCCTCTCGATGGGATGTTTAAACTGTTAGAGTTGTGATATCCCTCCGGTGGGCCCGGAGTGGATCCTCTAGCATCTTTACCCTAGATCGGGTTCTTGGTATCGCTGTGACCGCTTATTTACGGGCGGCGATCCCCTATCTAGCAGGTTAAGCCCGTAGGGTTTGTGGCATCATCGGAAATATGATCCCCTACGCGGTGGGCCGTGCTCAGTAGGTTTGTGGCATCGTCGGGTATACGATCCCCTACTCAGCATTTGGTTTATATTAGGGTTACAATATCGTTGGTTATGTGATCTCCTACTCAGCGCGTAGTTTCGGTAGGGTTGCAGCATCATCGGTTCGATCCCCTATATCGCAATTTATACTAGATAGGGTTACGTTATCGTCGTGACCATCTTTATATGGACGATGATCCTCTATCTGAGTGTGGAGCTTCTGTCGAGCGCTAGATCGGGTTGTGGTATCCCCCAGCAGATCCTGGGTGTGATCTGCTATCTGTGAGAACTACGTATGCCAGACCGGGTCGTGGTATCCCCCAGCGGACCCTGGGAGTGATCCCCTTTCTGTGAGCTACGTATACCGGAGTAGGTCTTGGTATCCCCTAGCGGACCCTAGTGGCGATCCCCTATCCGAGGAGTTTGGTGGTTATGTTGTTTCAGCGAGGTTTCCTCAGTGATGTTATCCGAAGAGCGTGGTCTCTCAGGTGAGCGTCTGAGATGTCTGTTTGGGACCCGATGGAGTGTATCTCTCGGATGAGTTTCATATGGTATGACAGTGTTCATGGTGTACTCTCCTGGTTGTGGACAGTTGCTGGTGATGAGGTCGGTACCTCTTGTGGCTTTGTGGCGTGAGTTGTGTATATGTGGTTTGTTCAAGGTGTATGTATGGGCATACACCTAAGGTGAGCTGAGCTGACTAGTTGTGTTTAGCCGACGATGGTCACGAGATGGAGTTTCTCTCTCGTCTGGGTTCCCTCTTGCTGGGTTGAGTGGACTTTTTCCTTTCAGTTTCTCCCTTGGGTTTTGGGTTTTTGGGGTGCCTACTGAGTATGTTTATACTCACCCCTGCACGGGCTTTGCCTGCACATGTTTGTGTCTTGTGCAGACCACAGGCCTTTTGACAGAGTCCCAGGAGGACCCGGAGTAGGCGGAGTAGGCGGAGCTTAGTGAACGAGTTGACCGGGGTGTTTACCAGAGTTGTGCCGAGGGAGCTTTCTGGCGGGTGTTTGTGGCAGCGTTCCCCTTCTTCAGAGCAGGTTGGACGCACTTTGTGGTTTTCTTTTGGTGGGCTCTATTTTTCCCTTTGTACTTTTGCTGTTGCACTCTGGTTTGGGATAGATTGTATGCATGCATTTCCTTTTCAGTTTTATATATCTCTGCACTGTTGCATGGAGGTGTTTGTGGGTGCGTGTGTACAGGTACCCTGGGCTAATGCCTCCCATGTGTGTGATATCCTACTCGGTGCTGGTATCCAGCCCCGGGCCTATTGGAGGCGGGCTTGGGGGAGTCGCGGCTCGAGCCCTGTTGGGTCGGGTCATGACAGAGTGGTATCAAAGGAGGTTCCACCTTTGGGATCTCAGAGCGTAGCTGGTCTACCTGTGAGCTTGGTTTGGGTTGCATAGCAGTAGTGTTAGGATGTTTCGAGTTTGGATTTTAGGCTAGGGACACCAGTGTTGGTGCGGCGGCCGACGTATCGATACACCAGGACTCTGATAACCTGCCTTTCGACTCGGTACATTCGTACCCTAGTCGTAGGGACATAATGGTACATGCATCATATAGGATGGGGTTTTTTGTTTTTTTCCTTGTCCTTCTTGAGTCGGCTCTCCAGATATACTCTTTTAATGTGGTGCATCTTGAATGTATTTTAGGATGCCTCCACGATGACAGCCAGCGAGGGTTCCGCAACAAGATTGTGCTGATGACCCGCCCCATGTAGTGGCTGTGGAGCAGGGTGCAGGTTCTGAGGTTGCACTTCCAGGTGGTCTGCCAGTTGTTCCACCAACTGTCGAGCAGCTTGTTGTGCCGGAGGTGCAGGACGAGGTTTCACGTAGGCTGAGTGCACCGCACAAGTTCCAGAGGCAGTGACCGCTGAGGTTTCGGGGAGATCCAAACCCCCAGGTAGCTGATGACTGGCTTGAGGCAGTCACCCGAGTTTTCCGCCTAGTGAGGACACCTCCAGATCAGATGGTGGTCCTAGCGGCGAGCCTACTTCATGGTTCTTCCGGGTGATGGTGGAGTTTGGTGATGCAGTCCCATGACGAGGAGACGCTCACGTGGGCAGAGTTTGAGTGGCTCTTCAAGGAGGAGTACTATCCGGTGACGCTGAGGTCAGTGCGGATCCAGGAGCTTCTGCAGCTTCGACAGGAGAGCATGACTGTGTCAGAGTACTCATGGAGGTTTACAGACCTGTCGCGCTACTCCCTGGATATGGTTTGAGACCCGTTCTTTAGGGCTTGGACCTTCAAGCAGGGCTTACGCAGGGACATCCGAGCAGGTGTGGTTTCCTTGTGCCTGCCCAGCTATGCTGGAGTGCTGGAGTGAGCGTTGGTGGTGGAGAGTTTTCTGGCTGAGCTGATTCCCCCAGTTAGTGCTGGGCACGCGAGAGTGGAGACTTTGTCAGTCGGATCGGCATCTGGTAGCCGACGACAGACTTATGGGTCAGGACGTGGTCGACGTTTCAGGAGGCGACCCCAGAATGGAGGATCTGAGGCTCAGGGTTCGCAAGCCAGTTTTGGTCAACCGCAAGAGAGGCGGTGTTTTGCTTACGATGGTTGGGGACATCTTGTTAGAGATTTTCCGACCCGACGTGCTGCTGAGAGGGAGCCGATCGATGGACCGCCTTGGCAGAGGCAGCGTCTCGAGCAAGGAGGTCCGCAGGGCGGCGGACGTGGCGGCGGAGCTGGTGCAGCAGGAGGCGGTGGTAGGTAGTACCAGTTGCCACCACCACCACCCCCAGGTGGTCCACGCCAAGCTCAAGAAGCTGGTGGCCGAGGGCGAGGACAGTTTCATGCCCTGGCGGCTGTTGACCCAGAGGCACCGCGGATGGATAGAGGTACACCTTGTGTCTTTTCTACTTAATGCAGTAGAGGTACACCTTTTTTCCTTTTGTGTATTTCTCGAGTTTTGTTCAGGGCATTGGTAAGACCCTGTGTGGGTGTTGTTTGGTGAGCTCGCTGGTGTGTGAGACCCAGTTGAGAGTCCAGTCGCTTTCCTTGTGCTTAGGGCTTTTCGAAGATGAAAAGTTCTAAGGGGGGGAGGATGTAGCGACTCGGGTTTTTGGTACTGTCAGACTTTGGAATATTTCTAGGAATAATTCCAGTGCTAGGCGCGAAGACGGCGTGCGATTCCGAGGCCCGGTGTGCCCGAAATTAATTTTATAAAAATATTAAGTATTTTTATACTATGCACGTGGAGGGGGTGTGACATCTCCTACACGGTAGCTCAGAACGGAAATCTGATGGCACGGTTGCGTCCGGAATGTGCCGGTTACCCTAGCCGGGGTATAAACTTTGCGGGCGCGGGCCTGCGGGGAGAAACACCACCAGGGGCGTTTTCGTAAATAAGTAGCAAAGTTAGTGTGCGAGCGTCGGCTCGAATAACTCCTGAAAGGAGTCTCAGATGGAAAATCTGAGTCTGTCGTTGCGTTCAGAACGACACGTTTACCCTAGGAGTGACGTTACTTTTGTTCGCATTGGGCGTCGGGTCTGAGGCGGGTTTGGTGCCGGCGGGCAGCTGATATAAATATCAGCGCCCCCTCCCCTTATCGTTCCTCTCGACGTTCTTCGCCGCCACTCCACCGAATCGAGCAAACGAAGCGCCCAGGAGCTCGGAATTCAACGGCAAACGTTCCAGGAGCGCGCAACGGAAGCACTGGAGTGCGAATTTGAGGCAGAACGTCGGCGTTTCGCCCACGAGGTAGGTGGATTTGAGTTTTAACCCCCCGATCCCGTTTTTGCTGCGTTTTTCTGTATATTGAATCCGTTGTAGTATAAATCGGGACCCGAGGGTCGTGTAGATGCCTTCGGATCACAAAACGGACCACCGGGGTGCCCCCGGCGGTCCACGAAAGTTTCGCCGGCGCGGCGGCGCCGGCGCCGGAAGATCCCGGCAACCCGCGGCAGCGGCCGGTCCAGGCCGGCTGGACCGGCCGGTCGGGGCCGGTCCAACCCCTCTTCTCATACGGGGGTCTTTAAACACCCGTATCATGCCATCCGGGAGTCGGATTCGCACGCCGTTTGCGGCGACGTGACCCTGATGACGAGGTGAACCCTCCGGTGTGGGTTTGAGGGTTTAAAAGTTCGGGATCGTGGCCCGGGAGCTAGAAACGTCATAAAAAAATAATATTATTTTATTATTTTACGACTACGGGCTGTTGTAACTTCTACCTGGAGCGTCCGATTGATGTGACGTCAGTGGCGTTGAGACCCTGATGGTACGACAGACTTTTTGAGATGGTTTCCGGGTGTTGGGACTGAGAACGAGGTGCGGGCCCCGCGAGGTCGGGTTTTGGCGTTTGCGGAGAAATGCAGCTTTTGCACCAGGAGTCCGATTTTGGCAGATGAATAGTCGATCCTGTGTGTTTTTTCGAGAGGATCGCAATGGGGTGATCCATTCGATGAGTTTCGGAATCTAGGCATGCCCCCCCCCCCCGAGCTGGCCTTCGGTGAATATTACTTTTTTTACCGGGTATCCGTTTTGGACGAGCGAGTAGTCGATTCCGCTTGTTTTTTCGAGGGGATCGTCGTGGTGTAATCCAATCGATGGGTTTCAGGATCATTGTATGGGCCCCACATGAGCTAGCTACGGTGAATAGTTCCTTTTTCACCGGTGCTCCGTTTCGGGCGAGTAAATAGCCTATCCTGCGTGTTTTTCCGCGTGGAACGTGATGGTGGCCTCAGTTTTGGCCTAAGAGGTGCGCAATGTGGCATTGTGGTGGTTCGCTCGGGTTAGCGACATTTGGACCAGCATTGGTTGAGGGTTCTCCCTTGGTTCATTCCTATGAGGGTTCGTGTGGCATCACAACCTTCTTATGGGTTTGTGATCCTCTCGATGGGATGTTTAAACTGTTAGAGTTGTGGTATACCTCCGGTGGGCCCGGAGTGGATCCTCTAGCATCTTTACCCTAGATCGGGTTCTTGGTATCGCTGTGACCGCTTATTTACGGGCGGCGATCCCCTATCTAGCAGGTTAACCCCGTATGGTTTGTGGAATCATCGGAAATATGATCCCCTACGTGGTGGGCCGTGCTTAGTA
This sequence comes from Viscum album, assembly GCA_963277665.1. Taxonomy (NCBI): domain Eukaryota; kingdom Viridiplantae; phylum Streptophyta; class Magnoliopsida; order Santalales; family Viscaceae; genus Viscum; species Viscum album. Next base: position 1,839,799,227 of record OY728145.1, read on the forward strand.
GGGTTGTGGCATCGTCGGGTATATGATCCCCTACTCAGCATGTGGTTTATAGTAGGGTTACGGTATCGTTGGTTATGTGATCCCCTACTCATCACATAGTTTCGGTAGGGTTGCGGCATCATCAGTTCGATCCCCTACATTTCGAGTTATACCAGATAGTGTTCCGGCATCGTCGTGACCATCTTTATATGGACGATGATCCTCTATCTGAGTGTGGAGCTTCTGTCGAGCGCCAGATCAGGTTGTGGTATCCCCCAGCGGATCCTGGGTGTGATCCCCTATCTGTGAGAACTACGTATGCCAGATCGGGTCGTGGTATCCCCCAGCGGACCCTAGAAGTGATCCCCTATCTGTGAGCTACGTATACTGGAGTAGGTCTTGGTATCCCCTAGCGGACCCTAGCGGCAATCCCCTATCCGAGGAGTTTGGTGGTTATGTTGTTTCAGCGAGGTTTCCTCAGTGATGTTATCCGAATGGCGTGGTCTCTCGGGTGAGCGTCTGAGATGTCTGTTTGGGACCCGATGGAGTGTATCTCTCGGATGAGTGTCATCTGGTATGACAGTGTTCGTGGTGTACTCTCCTGGTTGTGGACAGTTGCTGGTGATGAGGTCGGTACCTCTTGTGGATTTGTGGCGTGAGCTGTGTATATCTGGTTTGTTCAAGGTGTATGTATGGGCATACACCTGAGCTGAGCTGAGCTGACTAGTTGTGTTTAGCCGAGGATGGTCACGAGATGGAGTTTCTCTCTCGTCTGGGTTCCCTCTGGCTAGGTTGAGCGGACTGTTGCCTTTCAGTTGCTCCCTTGGGTTTTGGGTTTTTGGGCTGCCTACTGAGTATGTTTATACTCACCCATGCACGGGCTTTGCCCGCACATGTTTGTGTCTTGTGCAGACCACATGCCTTTTGACGGAGTCCCAGGAGGACCCGGATCAGGAGGAGCAGGCGGATCTTAGTTAGCGAGTTGACCGGGGTGTTTACCGGAGCTATGCCGAGGGAGCATTCTGGTGGGTTTTGTGGCAGCGTTCTCCTTCTTCAGAGTAGGTTGGACGCACTTTGTGGTTTTCTTTTAGTGGGCTCTATTTTTCCGTTTGTACTTTTGATGTTGCACTCTGGTTTGGGATAGATTGTATTCATGAATTTCCTTTTTTTTATATATCTCTACACTATTGCATGGAGGTTTTTGTGGGTGCGTGTGTACAGGTACTGAAACGCATGGCTGATTGTCGCCTATCGACCGGTCAAAGTTCCGGTGCTCTGCTAATGTGTATAGCAGCACTCGGGTCGAATCCTCAGCGATGACACTTTGTGATAGTCGTTTGTTTTTAGTTGATTGTATTTTGATTAGGGGCATTTGTTTGCAGAGCTTAATTGAAATGATTTATTTATGATGTTTGATTTACCAAATTGATAAATATTGGGGTGAGTTCATTATTGGGGAGTTAAGCATGTGATATCCTTGAGCCTTACTTTGTATTGCATTAAATTAACACCCATGTCATATGTTGACGTTGATTGGAATTCCTAAGTGTAAAGGCTTTAATCAAAGCCTTAACATAACTTAGGGTTCTAATCTAAATCAAAACATATTTATGGTAGTGTATTTATGGTTCCAATAATCCATGGAAACCACTCATTAAACAAAACATATCATTAATCCATTACATATTAAGTTTAACATACACAATATTAATTTAAAAAATACTCATCGAGAAAAACTCTCAATCACTTAACATCACCAAATTATAACTCACCCCAATGAGAGATTTACTCAGCCATTAGGATGTTTAATATTCTGGTTAAAATAATTATGATGATAAATTAAGAATAGAAGAAGAAGAAAGGGATTAGAAAAGAGTGGTACGTTGACACACACACACACGAACGATGATGATAATTAAAAACGAATTTTCGATTGAATGAGGAAGCAAAAGAAGGGAAGTGGATTCAACTGAATTTAAACTATTTTAGGAACATAAATATTAAACTATAGAAGGTGGATGAGAATAAGAGATATTGAAGAAGTAACTTGCATTAAAACAGAATTACAAAGAAAGAGAATTACAAGATTACAAAAATGAAGAACACGAAATTAAGTGAAAACAAAGAGAGGAGGAAAGGTCTATCAAGTGAAAACTTGAGTATGGAAGGTCCTCCCAAGACTTTTTCAAAGCATTGGTCGTGCCAATATGATCTCCTCTCTTCTGAAATGCCAACCCCTCTCAAGGAGAGAAGGGGAGAGTATTTATAGCCCAAGGAGTGGACTGTTTGCATTCCGAATCTGTCCCTCCACTTGCATCGCCAATTTGTCGATTCAGAAAGCCGAAGCATCAACTATCTCCTTCTTGAAAGTTGTAGACACTAATGTTTTCCGACTACTCTCAAAAGTTGGAGTCATTTTGACGTAAGTATCAAAGGTTATGGCCGGTTGATTAAACAGAGTTAAACTGTCCATTTCAATCCAGTCTTTTTAAAGTCCATAATGTTAAAGGGTTTTTGAATATAAAGGTGCCTTCAAATCCGAATGGTTTTTTCAACAAAGTATGCCACCTATATATCCTCTTTCACACTGAAAAATCTCAGCTCTATTAGATGCTTACATCAAGAGATATGTCAAGCATACTATACTAATTTTAATTCTCGGCCAGAATGGTGGGCTGAAATTCAATGATTTATTTGGGCCCCCTGTACTTGGATTTGGGCCTTGAAATTTTTATCCTAGATGACATGTAGTGTCCCCCGAATTGTGGTGGAGAGTTAATGTTTTTGGACTTCTGGAATGATCCCAGTAAATCAATCTTCAAGGCTGGTCCAGTTTGTTCACAGATTCTTTGGTCTTGTTTGTGAGTACCATATGACCCTTCAAATGGCATAATTGGATCATGGTACCTTCTATTGAAATTTTGTATATTGAATTTAGAATCCTAAAAAACAATAACCACTCAATTTGGATCAGTATAGTGACAGTGATTATTATAACATTAAACTGACTCAATTGGACTACTTCTAAAAAATGTTCAAAAATTATACTTAATATTAAAACATTAATATTTCACACATATTATGCAAATTTCATATAAAATAAGTAAATGGGGAATATAATAAGTCATGAAAACATTAATAACATCAAATCCCCCACACTTATCTTTGTGCATGTCCTCATGTGCAACAAATATAAAAACATGACAAAATCATTTTCACTCACCAACAAATATTAAAATTTTGTTTTCTCCAATCAGGGGAGGTTTAGACTATTTCATTCATCCATTTCGAAATCCACCACAAGTTGTTACAGAAACAATGTTCCAAAACTAATTCATTTTTCCATGCTCAAATTTAGAAATGGAGAATGTGGACACTCAAAACTCACACCACTCAAGATGATAAAATTTATTTGTGGAGGTTCACTCTTTCACCAACCAAAAGTGAAAATCTTAGAGTTTGAAAAGAGCTCTCAGCTTCCAATCCCTATCCAAAGTGCACAAGAATCAAGAGGTCTTTTTAAGGGGTTTTTCTGTGGCTATGGGACGGTAGGAATATAATTTCCAAGAGAGAGAATAAGAGGGTTAAAATACCAACATAGAAAAACAATGCACATTTTTTTGAAATAAAACATGGAAGGAAATGAAAACACATATTTACAAGGGAATGATTGTGTAAAGAAAGACACAATAGAGGAAGAAAATATGAAGGGGATGAGAAGATGAAATATTTACAATCCACCAAACTTTTCCCAATGATATAAGAATATAATTCAAGTATTCTTTTTTTTCTTTTTTTTCTTTGTTTTTTCGAAAGTTGACCTTGAAACAGATCTCACACTCATATCCCAACCCATGTTTGATCTCCTCACGACACTAATTTTAGTAGTTATAACAAGATCAAAGGTTGATGAAGAGTGATTTTTGACCTACCCAAGACACAACCCATTTGTTTCTTTTTTTTTTATTTTTTTTTTGATTTTTTTTTGAACACTTTTCAATATCATTTGTACAATACATTCACTGAATGAAAACCTCCCCCCCACACAAAAATGGATGCTTGCCCTCAAGAATATTATAACACACTAGAAAGTAAGGAAATGATACCCAAAAATGAAATCCATTCCCCCCCACACTTAAATTTCAAAAATGTATGCAATGAAAATCCATGTTGATATTAGGTGGGATAAGGTATTGGGCTTGTAATGTGGCTATCAAAGAAAAGGTTTTCATAGGCTTGAAGGGGCTTTCAAAAGGAGGATTAATGTAAGGGTTATGGGAGGCTATTTGGATATTGTGATTCTCATGTGGTTCAGAAAATTCCTCTATCATATTAATGCACAATAAGGCAGGAAATTCAGATCGAAGGTCCACAGACTCAAGACTCACAATCAGTGGTGAAGACACACAATGAAAAAGATGGCCATAGATGACCTTGGCATGAAGGCTAATGTAATTCCTCACGGTAGGGGAAAAGCATTTTCCAAATCAAAAATTGAGCATTCAAAATGTGTTGGTTTTGACACAAAATTCTTTATCCAAAGTCACGATGAAAATACAAAATTTTTGAGATGAAAACATGTCTGTTAACTCCCCAAAATGGTTGGACAAAATTTCAAAACTCGATGGTGAGTAAGCATGACTCTTTTTTTTGTAATTTTTTAAGTAATTGTGTTTTTTGGTTTTTTTAGTTTTTAAGGTTTTTTGAAAAATACACACCCACACAAGAAAGATAAAAATAAAGGGTTTGGTGAATAAAGTGGTAAAAAATGAAAGAGATAGGAAGAAGAAGAAAGAGGTAGAGAGAGGAAGAGATAGAGAGAGAGTTAAAGGGAAAGAGGTGCCCCCTGGTTTGGATTTGGTGGGTTGCCATTTCCATCTAGTGGTGGGTCAATGGAAGTCGATGTGGAACCTGAAGTGAATGGCCTCTCATTGTGATACTTTAACCGGTGTCCATTTACTGTGAATGTTCTTTTTGAAGAAGGGTCTTGGACTTTCACTGCACCAAATGGGTAAACATTAGTAATAATAAAAGGTCCATCCCAACGAGAATTGAGCTTACCTGGGTGAATTCAAAATCGAGAATTAAAGAGCATTACCTTTTCACCTTCATGAAATACCTTTCTCAGGATGTGTTTGTCATGGAGTACATTAGCCTTCTCTTTGTACATATTGGAATTCTCATAGGATTCAAGTCGAATCTCCTCCAGTTCATCCAATTGCAACAATCTTTCTTCACCAGATTTTTCAAGATCAAAATTACATGTTTTTACTGCCCAAAATGACTTATGTTGAATTTCAACTGGAAATTTACATGCTTTACCAAAAACTAGCCTAAATGGAGACATCCCAATGGGTGTCTTATAGGCTGTTCTATAGGCCCAAAGTGCTTCACCAAGTCTATCGAGCCAGTCTTTTCTTGTGGGCTTAACAATTCCTTCAAGCACTCTTTTCACTTCTCTGTTAGAAAGTTCAGCCATTACATTTGTTTGAGGGTGATATGCAGTGGATGTTTTATGAACAACCCCATTCTTTTTTCAGAAGAGATTCCATGATTCTATTACAAAAATGGTTTCCTAAGTCACTGATCAAGGCGAGTGGTGTTCCGAATCAATGGAAGATATGGGTTTTGAGGAACTCACTCACAGTTTGAGCATCATCTTTCATAGTGGGTTTGGCCTCGACCCACCTAGAAACATAGTCAATGACAAGGATAATGTAGGATAATCCATTGGAAGGGGGAAAAGGTCCCATGAAATCGATGCCCCAAACATCGAAAATATCACAGAAGATTAATGGCTTTTGAGGCATTTCGTTTCTTTTGGAAATTGTGCCAAACTTTTGGCAAGTGGGACATGATTGACAGAACTCGTGTGAGTCCTTAAAGAGTGAAGGCCAAAAAAATCCAGAATCTAAGACATTTCGAGAAGTCCTTTGTGGTCCAAAGTGGCCACCTCCAGGCATTGAGTGGCAGAATTCCAAGATGGAGGATTGTTCAGTTTTATCAACAGATCTCCTAATTACCATGTCATCCCCAGTTTTCCAAAGTTTATTATCTTCCCAAAAATAATTCTTTCAATCACTTTTCATCTTTTCTTTTTGTTCTTTTGAAAAATATTCAGGGAAAACACCAGAAACCAAGTAATTGACAATTGGGGCATACCATGGTAACTTTGGAGTGAGAGATGAGAGGTGTTCAGTTGGAAATTCAGGATCAATTATTTCAGAATGAGAAGAATTAGAAATTCTACTCAGGTGGTCAGCCACAGGGTTTTCTTTTCCAGGTTTATCTTTTATCACAAGGTCAAACTCTTGGAGCATTAAAATCCATCTTATTAGCCTTGGTTTGGAATCACTTTTCTTAAGTAATAACTTTAATGCTGAGTGGTCCGTGAAGATGATGATTTTGGCACCTAAGAGATAGGGATGGAATTTATCCAAGGCAAAAACCACAGCTAAAAGTTCTTTTTCAGTCACAGTGTAGTGTGATTGAGTTTCATCCAATGTTTTTGAGGCATAAAAGATGACATGAGGAATGTTTTCTCTTCTTTGACCAAGAACAGCCCCAATGGCCCAATCAGAAGCATCACACATCAATTCAAATGGTAAGGACCAATCTGGGGGTTGGATTATTGGAGCAGATGTGAGAGAAGATTTGAGTTCAATGAAGGCTCTCTTGCAAGCCTCATCAAAATTGAATGTGACATCATTTTGAAGTAAACGAGTGAGTGGGAGGGAAATATTGTTGAAGTTCTGAATGAATCTCCGATAGAAACTGGCATGACCAAGGAATGACAGAATGTCTCGAACTGATTTGGGTTCAGGAAGTGATTGGATCACTTTAATTTTGGCTGGATCAACTTGGATACCCTCATGAGAAATTATGTGCCCTAGAACAATCCCATTTGAAACCATGAAGTGACATTTTTCAAAATTCAGCACAAGGTTGCACTTGACACACTTTTGAAGGACCAAAGAGAGTGAATGTAAGAAAGATTCAAATGACTCGCCATAAATGGTAAAGTCATCCATGAAGAACTCCATGCAATTCTCAATGAATTCAGAAAAGATAATCATAATACACCGCTGGAATGTTGCAGGAGCATTACAAAGGCCAAAAGGCATTCGCCTATAGGCATAGGTTCCAAAGGGGCAAGTGAATGTGGTCTTTTCTTGGTCTTGAGGTGCGATTGGAATTTGGAAGTAGCCGGTGTAACTGTCAAGAAAGCAATAGTGTTACTTTCCGGCCAATCTCTCAAGCATTTGGTCAAGGAAAGGAAGTGGGTAGTTATATTTTCGTGTTTCATCATTCAATTTGTGATAATCGATGCACACACGCCATTTGTTTTTCACTCGAGTTGTGACCACTTCTCCATGTTCATTTGTGACAACTGTTATCCCGCCCTTCTTAGGAACGACTTGAATTGGGCTAACCCATTCACTATCAGAAATTGGGTAGATAATACCAGCTTGAAGAAGCTTGGTAATCTCTTCCCTAACTACCTCAAGTATGAGTGGATTGAGTCTTCTTTGAGGTTGCCTAATTGGTTTGGATGATTCCTCTAGATGGATGTGATGCATGCAAAGGGCAGGGTTGATTCCTGGAATATCCTCTAGGGTCCAACCTAAGGCATTTTTGGTTTCCTCTAACACTTGAACAAGTTGGGACTCCTCAGTTTCAGAAAGTGAAGAAGAGATAATGACAGGGTAGGAGGGATCATGGAAAAGGAATGCATACTTGAGGTGTGAAGGAAGTGGTTTTAGATCAGTTTCAGCCTTGATTTGAGAGCTAGACAAGTTAGGAGCAGGATAAGGGATTCCAGATGGGTTTGGATCATTTTCCTCAACACTGTCCATGGTGGAGCAGTAGAGATCAGAGTTGATGTGGGATTCAAGGGAGTTTTCAAGTTCCTCTAGATTGATGGAGTCTATGAATGAGAGGTCCACATCAAGTTCACCATTTATGACTTTGTTAATCATGGTGCAGATTTCACAAGATCCTTTATCATTAGAACATGAAGAACATGGTGGATTGGGGTTCGATTGAATCTTAGAAGTGTCCTCAAAAGCATGGATTGAGAATGCAGAGTGATCCTCAGATGGGTATCGCATGGCTTGGAAAATGTTGAACTTGACCAGTTGGTCACCGAATTCCATGGATAAGATGCCTGAATTGACATCAATATTCGTTCTCGTAGTCATGAAGAATGGTCTTCCTAGAATTAGGGGAGATCGAGAAGAAGTCGTCTCACCTTCCATGTCAAGGACATAGAAATCAGCCGGGAAGATAAGATCATTGACCGGAACAATAACATCCTCAATTATCCCCTCAGGACTGGCAGTGCTTCGATTGGATAATTGAATGACAAAACCCGTTGGGTGCAAGGGACCTAGACCAAGGTTGGAGAAAATGGATTTGGGCATGACATTTATTGAGGCTCCAAGGTCTATGAGTGCATCATCAAAGTTGGAACTCCCTATTTGACATGGAACCGTGAAGGTCCCTGGATCTTTTCACTTCATGGGAATGGACTGTTGGGTTGAAACATTTTCAATGTTCCTAAGTTGCCTCTTAGGGGTGCACAATTCCTTAAGAAACTTGGCATACTTAGGGATTTTTTTGATGGCATCTAAGAGGGGGATGTTCACTTCAACACGTCTAAACATGTCAAGCATTTCAGGATCAGGTTCAATGGACTTCTTAGGCTTGGAGATGGCTTGAGGAAAAGGAATTGGGTTCCTTAGAGGAATGGAAGGAGGTGAAGGAGTGGATTCAAGTTCCTTTTCCAGCTTTTTGTTCTTTTCATTTTCTAGATCAACATCGAACGGGGAGGTAGAGCAATCAGCATGGGGCATAGAAATTTGCTTTCTCGATCTAAGTGCAATTGCACTTACATTACCCTTAGGGTGGGGTAATGGTTGAGCTGGGAGTTGGGATGAATTGGATGGTTGTTGCTAGCTAAGGTGGGATGCAAGTTGACCTATTTGGGTTTCAATGTTCTTGAGGCTAGAACAGGTGAAGGAAGCAAGATCCTCTACAGCACTTTCCCATGGTTATTTAGAAGAAGAGGCTTGTCCCAAATTGGGTTGGCCTTGATTTTGTTTCTTGGGAAAGCGATTGTATTGGGTGGGGAATTGGGAAGGCTCGTTAGGATAGTGGAATCCAGGAGGAGGATTGTTCCTTTGGGGTTGAGGAACAAAAGGATAAGGTTGATGGATGTTACCACCACTTTGACCATATTGGAACTGGTTTGGATTTTGATGAGGGAACTGAGGAGGATGAAAAATGGGATTACCATACCTCAGAGGTGGGTTAAAGGTAGAAGAGAAGGGCTCAGAGTGGGGTTGGTTGAAGTTTATAACAAACTGACCTGATTGTTGAGGGTTGAAGTTTCGCTGAGCATATTCCGCATTGAGCTCCATTGGACTAGATAAATTAGATGGATCATCTTGAAGTTGTGGACACGTGTCAGTCGGATGAGATGAAGAGTTGCAGATTCCACAATTCTTGATAGGTCCAGGGAATAGTGACTGTGGAGAAGATGAGGTTGGGGCTTTGGTAGCCACCGCTAATTGACGCACAAGACCTATAAGTTCACTCATCATCTCAGTCATCTTTTTGGGCTCTATGGATTGATTCTCTTGGGCTTGTTTCACTTGAGCATGTGCTCGAGTATGGAATTGCTGCGTGTTTGCAGCCATGTTTCTTATGAGTTCTCGTGCAGCTCCAGGAGTTTTGTCAACAAGAGCACCACTACTTGCGGCATCAATGAGAGTTCGCTACATAGCCAATAACCCCTCATAGAAGTATTGGATCAGGAGTTGGTCAGGGATTTGATGGTGTGGACAAGTTGCCACAAGCTTTTTGAACCTCTCCCAATACTCGTGGAGTGATTCATTAGGGAATTGACGGATGCCGCTTATTTCCTTTCGGATAGAAGATGTTCGGGAAGCGGGAAAGAACTTCTCAAGGAAAAGTCTCTTCATGTCAACCCATGAGTTTATGGAACCAGGTGGGAGGTAGTAGAGCCAAGACTTGGAAAAATCCGCTAGGGAAAAGGGGAAAGCTCTAAGCTTGATTTGTTCTTCAGAAACTCCATGAGGATTCATGGTTGAGTAGACCACTTGGAACTCTTTGAGGTGAGGATGAGGATCCTCACCAGCTAGACCATGGAAATGAGGAAGAAGATGAATCAAACCCGACTTGAGTTCGAAGTCAGCCTCTATGATTGGATATTGAATACCAAGAGGTTGGTAATTCATATTAGGGGCAACGAGTTCTTTTAGGGTTTGTTCCCTAGGATTGGCCATTTTCAATTTCAATTCTTTGCAGCCATGTTTCTTATGAGTTCTCGTGCAACTGCAGGAGTTTTTTCAACAAGAGCACTGCCACTTGCGGCATCAATGAGAGTTCACTCCATAGCCAATAACCCCTCATAGAAGTATTGGATCAAGAGTTGGTCAGGGATTTGATGGTGTGGACAAGTTGCCACAAGATTTTTGAACCTCTCCCAATACTCATGGAGTGATTCATTAGGGAATTGATGGATGCCGCTTATTTTATTTTCGGATAGAAGCTGTTCGAGAAGCAGGAAATAATTTCTCTAGAAAGAGACGCTTCATGTCATTCCATGTAGTTATAGAACCAGGAGGGAGGTAGTAGAGCCATGACTTGGCAGAGTCAGCTAGGGAGAAATGGAATGCTCAAAGTTTGATTTGTTTTTCAGAAACCCCTTGAGGCTTCATGGTAGAGCACACCACTTGGAACTCTTTGAGGTGAAGATGAGGATCCTCACCAGCTAGAATATGGAAATGAGGAAGAAGATGAATCAAACCCGACTTGAGTTCGAAGTCAGCCTCTATGTTTGGATATTGAATACCAAGAGGTTGGTAATTCATATCAGGGGCAGGGTGTTCTTTTAGGGTTTGTTCCCTAGGATTGGCCATTTCAATTTCAATTGGTTGGATGAGGACTGGTTCTTGAATTATTTGAGTATCTCTTATGTTCCTCCTATGTTGGCGAAGTGTTCGCTCAATTTCAGGGTCAAACAAATCCGAGGGATTGTTTGGAAGGCTACAGGGCATTCAGAGAGATTTTGGAAGAAAGAGGAAGACTGTTTTTTTTTATTTTTTCAGTTTATGATTTTTAAGAGGAATACAGGTTTTTCTTTGTGTTTTTTTTAAATTTTTTTTTAAATTTTGTTTTTTTGGTTTTTTTAACAATAACCAGAAACGAATGACTACTTAAAGCACCATCCCCGGCAACGACGCCATTTGAAAGTGCGGCCGATTGTCTCCTATCAACCATTCAAGGTTCCGGTGCTCTGCTAATGTGTATAGCAGCACTCGGGTCGAATCCTCGGCGATGACACTTTGTGATAGTCATTTGTTTTTAGCTGATTGTATTTTGATTAGGGGGGTTTGTTTACAGAGCTTAATTGAAATGATTTATGGATGATGTTTGATTTACCAAATTGATAAAGATTGGGGTGAGTTCATTATTGGGGAGTTAAGCATGTGATATCCTTGAGCCTTACTTTGTATTGCATTAAATTAACACCCATGTCATAAGTTGACGTTGATTGGAATTCCTAAGTGTGAAGGATTTAATCCAAGCCTTAACTTAACATAGGGTTCTAATATAAATCAAAACTTATTTATGGTAGTGTATTTATGGTTCCAATAATCCATGTAAACCACTCGTTAAACAAAACATATCATTAATCCATGACATGCTAAGTCCAACATACATAATGTTAATTCAACGAATACTCATAGAGCAAAAGCTCTCAATCGCTTAACACACCTAAATTAAAAATCACCCCAATGGGAAATTTACTCAGCCATTATGATTTTTATTAATCTGGTAATATATGTTTATGGTGATGAATTATAAAGAGAAGAAAAAGAAAGGGACAAGATAAGAGTAGTGTGCCGAACACACACACGAAATATTTTGAGAATCAAAAATGGAATTTCGATTGAATGAGGAAGCAAGATAAGGAACTGTAATTTAAAATGATTCAAACTATTTTAAGACCATGAATATTATACTACAGAAGGTGGAGGAGAATAAGAGATATTGAAGAAGAAACTTTCATTAAAACAGAATTACAAAATAAAGGACTTACAAAATTACAAAAATGAAGAACACAAAAGTAAGTGAAATCAAAGAGAGGAGGAAAGGTCTCTCAAGTGAAAACTTGAGTATGGTAGGTCCTCCCAAGCCTTTGTAAAGGCTTTGGTCGTGCCAATATGATATCCTCTCTTCTGAAATGCCAACCCCTCTCAAGGAGATAAGGGGAGAGTATTTATAGCCCAAGGAGTGGACTGTTTTCATTCCCAATCTGTCCCTCTACTTGCATCGCCAATTTGGCTATCCAGACAGCCGAATATTCAAATATCTCCTTCTTCAAAGTTGTATACGATAATGTTGGATGACTAATCTCAAAAGTTGGAGGCATTTGGACAAGTGGAGCCAACGTTATGGCGGTTTTATTAAACAAAGTAAAACTGTCCATTTCTATCCATACTTTTTCGATGGCCAAAATGTGAATGGATTTTGGAACAGGAATATGCCTTCAAATCCGAATGACTTATTCAACAAAGTCGGCCGTATATATCGCCTCTTTCACACTGAAAAATATCAGCTCGATTTCATGCTTACATAATGAGATATGTCATTCATACTATACTGATTGTAATTCTCAAACAGAATGGTGGGCTGGACTTCAAAGCATATGTTTGGCCCATTTTATATGGAGTTGGGCCTTGAAAGTTTTATCCAAGATGACATGTAGTGTACCCCAAATTATGGTGGAGAGTCAAGGTTATTGGACATCTGTATTGAACCCAGTAAATCAATCTTCAAGGCTGGTCCAGTTTGTTCACAGATTCTTTGGTCTTGTTTGTGAGGACCATATGACCCTTCAAATGGCGGAATTGGCTCATGGTACCTTCTTATGAAATGTTATATATTGCAAGGAGAATCCTAAAAAACAAGAATCACACAATTTGCATTATTATAGTGATAGTTATTATTAAAACATTAAACAGACTCAATTGGACTACTTCTAAAAATGCTCAAAAATTATACTTAATATTAAAACATTAATATTTCACACAAATTATGAACATTTCATATAAAATAAGTAAAGGGGGAATATAATAAGTCATGAAAATATTTATAACATCAACTCCCACACACTTAGTTTTGTGCATGTCCTCATGTGCAACAAATATAAAAACATGACAAAATCATTTTTACTCACCAACAGATATTAAAATTTTGTTTTCTCCAATCAGGGGAGGTTTAGACTATTTCACTCATCCATATTGAATTCCATCACAAATTTGGTTCACAATAATGCATCAGAAACAATTCATTTTTTTCATGTTCAAGTTTTGAATTGGAAAATGTAGGCACTCAAAACTTACTCCTCTCAAGATGATAAAAATGTATTTTAGGAGGTTCACTCATTCACCAACAAAAAGTGAAAATCAAGAGTTTGTAAGAGCTCTCATCTTCCATTCCCAAATATAATGTATAAAAGAATCAAGAGGTCTTTTAAAGGGGTTTTCAGTGGCTATGGGACAGTAGGTATATAATATCCAAAGGAAAAGAGGGGTTAAAAAACCAACATGGAAAAATCAATGCACATTTTTTTTGAAATTTGATTTGAAAGGAAATAGAAACACATATTTACAAGGGCATGAATGTGTGATGAATGAAAAGTGATGGAGATAAAAAATTAAATAGGGTGAGATGATGGAATATGTACAACATGGAAGACTTCCAATAATGACACAATACAAGATGATTCAAGTGTTCTTTTTTTCTTCTCTTTTTGCTCTTTTTTTTCGAATGTTGTGCTTGAAACAAGTCTCACAGTCATCTCCCAACCCATGTTTGATCTTCTCATGGAACTAATTTTAGTAGTTATAACATGATCAAAGGTTGATGATGAATGATTTTTTACCCACCCAAGACACAACCCATTCCTTTTTTTTTCATTTTTTTAATATAATTTTTTTTTTCATATTTTTTGAACACTTTTCAATGACACATTGGAAATCAATGAAAGTACACCCAAAAATGAAGTCCATCCCCCCCACAATTAAATTTCAATAAATTGTACAATGAAAATCCATGAAGATGTTGGGTGGGACAAGGTATTAGGCTTGTAATGTGGCTATCAAAAGAAATTTTTTCATAGGCTCAAAGGGGCTTTCAAAAGTAGGATCAATGTAAGGGTAACGGGAGGATATTTGGCTATTCTGATTCTCATGTGGCTTAGAAAACGCCTCTATCATATTAATGCACACAGAAGATGGAAATTCAGCTCGAAGGTCCAAAAACTCAAGACTCACAATCAGTGGTGAAGACACACAATGAAAAAGATGGCCATATATGACCTTGGCATGAAGGCTAATGTTATTCCTCACGGTAGGGGAGAATCATTTTCCACAAAAAATTGTTCATTCAAAATGTTTTTTATTGACACAAAATTGTTTACCCAAGTTTGAGATAAAAATTCAATATATTTGAGTTTAAAAAAAGCCTTTTGACTCCCCAAAATGGTTGTATAGAATTTCAATATTGGATGATTAGTAATTATGACACCCCTTTTTTTTGTTAATTTTCATTTTTTTAATTAATTTTTTAATTTTTAATTTTATTTTTAATGACACATCCACACAAAAGAGAAAATAGAAAAAAGGTTGTGGAAGAATGTTGTAAAAAAAATGAGAGGGGGAGAGGAAGAAGAAGAAATAGAGAGAAGAAGAGAGGCAGGAGAGATTGAGGAGAGAGAGAGTTAAAGGAAAAGAGGTGCCCCCTGGTTTGGATTTGGTGGGTTGCCATTTCCATCTAGCGGTGGGTCAATGGAAGTCGATATGGAACCTGAAGTGAATGGCCTATCATGGTGATGCTTTAACCGGTGTCCATTTACCGTGAATGTTCTTTTTGAAGAAGGATCTTGGACTTGCACTACACCAAATGGGTAAACATTAGTAATAATAAAAGGTCCATCCCAACGAGAATTGAGCTTACCTGGGTGAAGTCGAAATCGAGAATTGAAGAGCATTACCTTTTCACCTTCATGAAATACCTTTTGAAGAATGTGCTTGTCATGGAGTGACTTTGCCTTTTCTTTGTAGTGAATGGAGTTCTCATACGAATCGAGACGAAGCTCCTCCAATTCAGTCAACTGCAACAATCTTTCTTCACCATATTTTTCACAATCAAAATTACAAGTTTTGACAGCCCAAAATGGCTTATGTTGGATTTCAGCTGGTAAATGAAAGGCTTTACCAAAAACTAGCCTAAATGGAGACATCCCAATGGGTGTCTTATAGGCTGTTCGATAGGCCCAAAGTGCTTCACCAAGTCTATCAGGCCAGTCTTTTCTTTTGGGCTTAACAATTCTTTCAAGCACTCTATTCACTTATCTGTTAGAAAGTTCAGCCACTCCATTTGTTTGAGGGTGATATGCAGTGGATGTTTTATGTACAACCCCATTCTTTTTCAAAAGTGACTCCATGGTTCTATTACAGAAATGAGTTCCTAAGTCACTTATCAAAGCACGTGGTGTTCCGAATCGATGGAAGATATGGGTTTTGAGGAACTCACTCACAGTTTGAACATCATCTTTCCTAGTGGGTTTGGCCTCGAACCACCTAGAAACATAGTCAACAGCAAGTAGAATGTAGGATAATCCATTGGAAGGGGGAAAAGGTCCCATGAAATCGATGCCCCAAACATCGAAAAGCTCACAGAAGATTAATGGATTTTGAGGCATTTCGTTTCTTTTGGAAATTGTGCCAAAATTTTGGCAAGTGGGACATGATTGACAGAACTCGTGTGAGTCCTTGAAGAGTGAAGGCCAAAAGAATCTAGAATCTAGGACCTTTCGAGAAGTCCTTTGTGGTCCAAAGTGTCCACCTCTAGTCATTGAGTGGCAGAATTCCAAGATGGAGGATTGTTCAGTTTCATCAACACATCTCCTAATTACCATGTCAGCCCCAGTTTTCCAAAGTTTATTATCTTCCCAAAAATAATGCTTTGAATCACTTTTCATCTTTTCTTTTTGTTATTTTGAAACATATTCAGGGAAAACACCAGAAACCAAGTAATTGACAATTGGGGCATACCATGGTAACTTTGGAGTGATAGATGAGAGGTGTTCAGTTGCAAATTCAGGATCAATTATTTCAGAATGAGAAGAATTAGAAATTCTACTCAGGTGGTCAGCCACAGGGTTTTCTTTTCCAAGTTTATCTTTTATCACAAGGTCAAACTCTTAGAGCATTAAAATCCATCTTATTAGCCTTGGTTTGGAATCACTTTTCTTAAGTAATAACTTTAATGCTGAGTGGTCCGTGAAGATGATGATTTTGGCACCTAAGAGATAGGTCTGAAATTTATCCAAGGCAAAAACCACAGCTAAAAGTTCTTTTTCAGTCACAGTGTAGTGTGATTGAGTTTCATCCAATGTTTTTGAGGCATAAAAGATGACATGAGGAATGTTTTCTATTCTTTGACCAAGAACAGCCCCAATGGCCCTATCAGAAGCATCACACATCAATTAAAATGGTAAGGACCAATCTGGGGGTTGGATTATTGGAGCAGATGTGAGAGCAGATTTGAGTTCAATGAAGGCTCTCTTGCAAGCCTCATCAAAATTGAATGTGACATCATTTTGAAGTAAACGAGTGAGTGGGAGGGAAATCTTGCTGATGTTCTGAATGAATCGTCGATAGAAACCGGCATAACCAAGGAAGGACCGAATGTCTCGAATTGATTTGGGTTTAGGAAGTGATTGGATCACCTCAATTTTGGCTGGATCAACTTGGATACCCTCTTGAGAAATTATGTGCCCTAGAACAATCCCATTTGAAACCATGAAGTGACATTTTTCAAAATTCAGCACGAGGTTGCACTTGACACACTTTTGAAGGACCAAAGAGAGTGAATGTAAGCAAGATTCAAATGACTCTCCATAAATGGTAAAGTCATCCATGAAGAACTCCATGCAATTCTCAATTAATTCAGAAAAGATACTCTTCATACACCGCTGGAATGTTGCAGGAGCATTAAAAAGGCCAAAAGGCATTCGCCTATAGGCATAGGTTCCAAAGGGGCAAGTGAATGTGGTCTTTTATTGGTCTTGAGGTGCGATTGGAATTTGGAATTAGCCGGTGTAACCATCAAGAAAGCAATAGTGTGACTTTCCGGCCAATCACTCAAGCATTTGGTCAAGGAAAGGAAGTGGGTAGTGATCTTTTCGTGTTTCACCATTCAATTTGCGATAATTGATGCACACACTCCATTTGTTTTTCACTCGAGTTGTGACCACTTCTCCATGTTCATTTGTGACAACTGTTATCCCACCCTTCTTAGGAACGACTTGAATTGGACTAACCCATTCACTATCAGAAATTGGGTAGATAATACCAGCTTGAAGAAGCTTGGTAGTCTCTTCCCTAACTACCTCAAGTATGAGTGGATTGAGTCTTCTTTGAGGTTGCCTAATTGGTTTGGATGATTCCTCTAGATGGATGTGATGCATGCAAAGGGCAGGGTTGATTCATGGAATATCCTCTAGGGTCCAACCTAAGGCATTTTTGTTTTCCTCTAACACTTGAACAAGTTGGGACTCCTCAGTTTCAGAAATTGAAGCAGAGATAATGACAGGGTAGGAGGGATCATGGAAAAGGAATGCATACTTGAGGTGTGAAGGAAGTGGTTTTAGATCAGTTTCAGCCTTGATTTGAGAGCTAGAAAAGTTAGGAGCAGGAGAAGGGATTCCAGATGGGTTTGGATCATTTTCCTCAACACTGTCCAAGGTGGAGCAGTAAAGATCAGAGTTGATGTGGGATTCAAGGGAGTTTTCAAGTTCATCTAGATTGATGGAGTCTATGAATGAGAGGTCCACATCAACTTCACCATTTATGACTTTGTTAATCATGGTGCAGATTTCACAAGATCCTTTATCATTAGAACATGAAGAACATGGTGGATTGGGGTTCGATTGAATATTAGAAGTGTCCTCAAAAGCATGGATTGAGAATGCAGAGTGATCCTCAGATGGGTATCGCATGGCTTGGAAAATGTTGAACTTGACCAGTTGGTCACCGAATTCCATGGATAAGATTCCTGAATGGACATCAATCTTGGTTCTCGTAGTCATGAGGAATGGTCTTTCTAGAATTAGGGGAGATCGAGAAGAGGTCGTCTCACCTTCCATGTCAAGGACATAGAAATCAGCTGGGAAGATAAGATCATTGACCCAAACAAGAACATCCTCAATTATCCCCTCAGGACTGGCAGTGCTTTGATTGGATAATTGAATGACAACACCCGTTGGGTGCAAGGGAACTAGACCAAGGTTGGAGAAAATGGATTTGGTCATGACATTTATTGAGGCTCCAAGGTCTATGATTGCATCATCAAAGTTGGAACTCCCTATTTGACATGGAACCGTGAAGGTCCATGGATCTTTGCACTTCATGGGAATGGACTGTTGGGTTGAAACATTTTCAATGTTCCTAAGTTTCCTCTTATGGGTGCACAATTCCTTAAGAAACTTGGCATACTTAGGGATTTGTTTGATGGCATCTAAGAGGGGGATGTTCACTTCAACACGTCTAAACATGTCAAGCATTTCAGGATCAGGTTCAAAGGACTTCTTAGGCTTGGAGATGGCTTGAGGAAAAGGAATTGGGTTCCTTAGAGGAATGGAAGGAGGTGAAGGAGTTGATTCAAGTTCCTTTTCCAGCTTTTTGTTCTTTTCATTTTCTAGATCAACATCGAAAGGGGAGGTATAGCAATCAGCATGGGGCATAGAAATTTGCTTTCCCGATCTAAGTGCAATTGCACTTACATTACCCTTAGGGTTGGGTAATGGTTGAGCTGGGAGTTGGGATGAATTGGATGGTTGTTGTTGGCTAAGGTGGGATGAAAGTTGACCTATTTGGGTTTCAATGTTCTTGAGGCTTGAATGGGTGAATGAATCAAGATCCTCTATAGCACTTTCCCATGGTTGTTTAGAAGAAGAGGCGGGTCCCAAATTGGGTTGGCCTTGATTTTGGTTCTTGGGAAAGCGATTGTATTGGGTGGGGAATTGGGAAGGCTCGTTAGGATAGTGGAATCCAGGAGGAGGATTGTTCCTTTGGGGTTGAGGAATAAAAGGATAATGTTGATGGATGATACCACCAATTTGACCATATTGGAACTGGTTTGGATTTTGATGAGGGAACTAAGGAGGATGAGAAATAGGATTACCATACCTTAGAGGTGGGTTAAATGTAGAAGAGAAGAGCTCAGAGTGGGGTTGGTTGAAGTTTCTAACAAACTGACCTGATTGTTGAGGGTTGAAGTTTCGCTGAGCATATGCCGCATTGAGCTCCATTGGACTAGATGAATCAGATGGATCATACACAAATATTAATTTAAAGAATACTCATCGAGAAAAACTCTCAATCACTTAACATCCCCAAATTATAACTCACCCCAATGAGAGATTTACTCAGACATTTGGATGTTTAATATTCTGGTTAAAATAATTATGATGATAAATTAATAATAGAAGAAAAAGAAAGGGATTAGAAAAGAGTGGTACGTTGACACACACACACGAACGATGATGATAATTAAAAACGGATTTTTGATTGAATGAGGAAGCAAAAGAAGGGAAGGGGATTCAACTGAATTTAAACTATTTTAAGAACATAAATATTAAACTACAGAAGGTGGATGAGAATAAGAGATATTTAAGAAGTAACTTGCATTAAAACAGAATTACAAAGAAAGAGAATTACAAGATTACAAAAAAAGAAGAACACAAAAGTAAGTGAAAAAAAGAGAGGAGGAACGGTCTCTCAAGTGAAAACTTGAGTATGGCAGGTCCTCCCAAGCCTTTGGCAAGGCTTTGGTCGTGCCAATATGATATCCTCTCTTCTGAAATGCCAACCCCTCTCAAGGAGAGAAGGGGAGAGTATTTATAGCCCAAGGAGTGGACTCTTTGCATTCCCAATCTGTCCCTCCACTTGCATGGCCAATTTGGCTATTCAGACAGCCGAATCTTCAAGTATCTCCTTCTTCAAAGTTGTATACAATAATGTTGTTCGACTACTGTCAAAATATGGAGGCATTTGGACAAGTGGATCCAACGGTATGGAGGTTTTATTAAACAAAGCTAAACTGTCCATTTCTATCCATGATTTTTCGATGGCCAAAATGTGAATGGCTTTTTGAACAGGAAGATGCCTTCAAATCCGAATGACGTCTTCAAAAAAGTCGGCCGCCTATATCTCCTATTTCACATGGAAAAATCGCAGTTCGATTTGATGCTTACATCATGAGATATGTCATGAATAGTATACTGATTTTAATTCTCGGACAGAATGGTGGGCTGGAATTCAAAGCTTCATTTGGGCCCCTTGTACTTGGATTTGGGCCATGATATTTTTCTCAAAGATGACATGTAGTGTCCCACGAATTATGGTGGAGAGTTAAGGTTTTTGGACTTCTGTATTGAGCCCAGTAAATCAATCTTCAAGGCTGGTCCAGTTTGTTCATAGATTCTTTGATCTTTTTTGTGAGGACCATATGACCCTTCAAATGGCAGAATTGGATCATGGTACCTTCTAATGAAATGTTGTATATTGAATGTAGAATCCTAAAAAACAATAACCACACAATTTGGATCAATATAGTGACAGTTATTATTAAAACATTAAACGTACTCAATTGGACTACTTCTAAATAATGCTCAAAAATTATACTTAATATTAAAACATTAATATTTCACACAAATTATGCACGTTTCATATAAAATAAGTAAATGGGGAATATAATAATTTATGAAAATATTAATAACATCAAATCCCCCACACTTATCTTTGTGCATGTCCTCATGTGCAACAAATATAAAAACATGACAAAATCATTTTCACTCACCAACAAATATTAAAATTTTGTTTTCTCCAATCAGGGGAGGTTTAGACTATTTCACTCATCCATTTTGAAATCCACCACAAGTTGTTACAAAAACAATGTTCCAAAACTAATTCATTTTTCCATGCTCAAATTTAGAAATGGAGAATGTGGACACTCAAAACTCACACCTCTCAAGATGATAAAATTTATTTGTGGAGGTTCACTCTTTCACCAACCAAAAGTGAAAATCTTAGAGTTTGAAAAGAGCTCTCAGCTTCCAATCCCCATCCAAAGTGCAAAAGAATCAAGAGGTCCTTTTAAGGGGTTTTTCTGTGGCTATGGGACGGTAGGAATATAATGTCCAATAGAGAGAATAAGAGGGTAAAAATACCAACATAGAAAAACAATGCACATTTTTTTGAAATAAAACATGGAAGGAAATGAAAACACATATTTACAAGGGAATTATTGTGTGAAGAAAGACACAATAGAGGAAGAAAATATGAAGGGGATGAGAAGATGAAATATTTACAAACCACCAAACTTCTCCCAATGATATAAGAATATAATTCAAGTGTTCTTTTTTTTCTTTTTTTTCTTTGTTTTTTCGAAAGTTGACCTTGAAATAGATCTCACACCCATATCCCAACCCATGTTTGATATCCTCACGACACTAATTGTAATAGTTATAACAAGATCAAAGGTTGATGAAGAGTGATTTTTGACCTACCCAAGACACAACCCATTTGATTTTTTTTTATTTTGATTTTATTTTGAATTTTTTTTGAACACTTTTCAATATCATTTGTACAATACATTCACTGAATGAAAACCTCCGCCCACACTAAAATGGATGCTTTCCCTCAAGCATATTATAACACACCAGAAAGTAAGGAAGTGATACCCAAAAATGAAATCCATTCACCCCCATACATAAATTTCAAAAACGTATGCAATGAAAATCCATGTTGATATTAGGTTGGATAAGGTATTGGGATTGTAATGTGGCTATCAAAGAAAAGGTTTTCATAGGCATTAAGGGGATTTCAAAAGGAGGATTAATGTAAGGGTTATGGGAGGCTATTTGGATATTGTGATTCTCATGTGGTTCAGAAAATGCCTCTATCATATTAATGCACAGTAACGTAGGAAATTCAGCTCGAAGGTCCACAAACTCAAGACTCACAATTAGTGGTGAAGACACACAATGAAAAATATGGCCATAGATGACCTTGGCATGAAGGCTAATGTTATTCCTCACGGTAGGGGAAAAGAATTTTCCAAATAAAAAATTGAGCATTTAAAATGTGTTGGTTTTGACACAAAATTCTTTATCCAAAGTCATGATGAAAATACAAAATTTTTGAGATGAAAACATTTATGTTAACTCCCCAAAATGGTTGGACAAAATTTCAAAACACGATGGTGAGTAAGCATGACTCTTTTTTTGTAATTTTTTAAGTAATTGTGTTTTTTGGTTTTTTTTGTTTTTAAGGTTTTTTTTTAAAAATACACACCCACACAAGAAAGATAAAAAGAAAGGGTTTGATGAATAAAGTGGTAAAAAAATGAAAGAGAGAGGAAGAAGAAGAAATAATTATAGAGAGGAAGAGATAGAGAGAGAGTTAAAGGGAAAGAGGTGCCCCCTGGTTTGGATTTGGTGGGTTGCCATTTCCATCTAGTGGTGGGTCAATAGAAGTCGATGTGGAACCTGAAGTGAATGGCCTCTAATGGTGATGCTTTAACCGGTGTCCATTTACCGTGAATGTTCTTTTTGAAGAAGGGTCTTGGACTTTCACTGCACCAAATGGGTAAACATTAGTAATAATAAAAGGTCCATCCCAACGAGAATTGAGCTTACCTGGGTGAAGACGAAATCGAGAATTAAAGAGCATTACCTTTTCACCTTCATGAAATACCTTTCTCAGGATGTGTTTTTCATGGATTACCTTAGCCTTCTCTTTGTACATATTGGAATTCTCATAGGATTCAAGTCAAAGCTCCTCCAATTCAGTCAACTCCAACAATCTTTCTTCACCAGATTTTTCACAATCAAAATTACAAGTTTTGATAGCCCAAAATGACTTATGTTGGATTCCAACTGGTAAATGATAGGCTTTACCAAAAACTAGCCTAAATGGAGACATCCCAATGGGTGTCTTATAGGTTGTTCGATAGGCCCAAAGTGCTTCACCAAGTCTATCGGGCCAGTCTTTTCTTGTGGGCTTAACAATTCTTTCAAGCACTCTTTTCACTTATCTGTTAGAAATATCAGCCATTCCATTTGTTTGAGGGTGATATGCAGTGGATGTTTTATGTACAACCCCATTATTTTTCAAAAGTGACTCCATGGTTCTATTACAGAAATGAGTTCCTAAGTCACTTATCAAAGCATGTGGTGTTCCGAATCGATGGAAGATTAATGGATTTTGAGGCATTTCGTTTCTTTTGGAAATTGTTCCAAACTTTTGGCAAGTGGGACATGATTGAAAAAACTCGTGTGAGTCCTTGAAGAGTGAAGGTCAAAAGAATCCAGAATCTAGGACCTTTCGAGAAGTCCTTTGTGGTCCAAAGTGGCCACATCCAGGCATTGAGTGGCAGAATTCCAAGATGGAGGATTGTTCAGTTTCATCAACACATCTCCTAATTACCATGTCAGCCCCAGTTTTCCAAAGTTTATTATCTTCCCAAAAATAATGTTTTGAATCACTTTTCATCTTTTCTTTTTGTTCTTTTGAAAAATATTCATGGAAAACACCAGAAACCAAGTAATTGACAATTGGGGCATACCATGGTAACTTTGGAGTGAGAGATGAGAGGTGTTCAGTTGGAAATTCAGGATCAATTATTTCAGAATGAGAAGAATTAGAAATTCTACTCAGGTGGTCATCCATAGGGTTTTCTTTTCCAGGTTTATCTTTTATCACAAGGTCAAACTCTTGGAGAATTAAAATCCATCTTATTAGCCTTGGTTTGGAATCACTTTTCTTAAGTAAGAACTTTAATGCTGAGTGGTCTGTGAAGATGATGATTTTGGCACCTAAGAGATAGGGCCAGAATTTATCCAAGGAAAAAACCATAGCTAAAAGTTCTTTTTCATTCACAGTGTAGTGTGATTGAGTTTCATCCAATGTTTTTGAGGCATAAAATATGACATAAGGAATGTTTTCTCTTCTTTGACCAAGAACAGCCCCAATGGCCCTATCAGAATCATCACACATCAATTAAAATGGTAAGGACCAATCTGGGGGATGGATTATTGGAGCAGATGTGAGAGAAGATTTGAGTTCAATGAAGGCTCTCTTGCAAGCCTCATCAAAATTGAATGTGACATCATTTTGAAGTAAACGAGTGAGTGGGAGGGAAATCTTGCTGATGTTCTGAATGAATCGCCGATAGAAACCGGCATGACCAAGGAAGGACTGAATGTATTGAATTGATTTGGGTTCAGGAAGTGATTGGATCACCTTAATTTTGGCTGGATCAACTTGGATACCCTCTTGAGAAATTATGTGCCCTAGAACAATCCCATTTGAAACCATGAAGTGGCATTTTTCAAAATTCAGCACAAGGTTGCACTTGACACAATTTTGAAGGACCAAAGAGAGTGAATGTAAGCAAGATTCAAATGACTCTCCATAAATGGTAAAGTCATCCATGAAGACCTCCATGCAATTCTCAATGAATTCAGAAAAGATACTCATCATACACCGCTGGAATGTTGCAGGAGCATTACAAAGTCCAAAAGGCATTCGCCTATAGTCATAGGTTCCAAAGGGGCAAGTGAATGTGGTGTTTTCTTGGTCTTGAGGTGCGATTGGAATTTGGAAGTAGCTGGTGTAACCATCAAGAAAGAAATAGTGTGACTTTCCGGCCAATCTCTCAAGCATTTGGTCAAGGAAAGGAAGTGGGTAGTGATCTTTTCGTGTTTCAGCATTCAATTTGCGATAATCGATGCACACACGCCATTTTTTTTTCACTCGAGTTGTGACCACTTCTCCATGTTCATTTGTGACAACTATTATCCCGCCCTTCTTAGGAACGACTTGAATTGGACTAACCCATTCACTATCAGAAATTGGGTAGATAATACCGGCTTGAAGAATCTTGGTAATCTATTCCCTAACTACCTCAAGTATGAGTGGATTGAGTCTTCTTTGAGGTTGCCTAATTGGTTTGGATGATTCCTCTAGATGGATGTGATGCATGCAAAGGGAAGGGTTGATTCCTGGAATATCCTCTAGGGTCCAACCTAAGGCATTTTTTTTCCTCTAACACTTGAACAAGTTGGGACTCCTCAGTTTCAGAAAGTGAAGAAGAGATAATGACATGGTAGGAGGGATCATGGAAAAGGAATGCATACTTGAGGTGTGAAGGAAGTGGTTTTAGATCAGTTTCAGCCTTGATTTGAGAGATAGACAAGTTAGGAGCAGAAGAAGGGATTCCAGATGGGTTTGGATCATTTTCCTCAACACTGTCCAAGGTGGAGCAGTAGAGATCAGAGTTGATGTGGGATTCAAGAGAGTTTTCATGTTCCTCTAGATTGATGGAGTCTATGAATGAGAGGTCCACATCAACTTCACCATTTATGACTTTGTTAATCATGGTGAAGATTTCACAAGATCCTTTATCATTAGAAAATGAAGAACATGGTGGATTGGGGTTCTATTGAATCTTAGAAGTGTCCTCAAAAGCATGGATTGAGAATGCAGAGTGATCCTCAGAGGGGTATCACATGGCTTGGAAAATGTTGAACTTGACCAGTTGGTCACCGAATTCCATGGATATGATGCCTGAATGGACATCAATCTTGGTTCTCGTAGTCATGAGGAATGGTCTTCCTAGAATTAGGGGAGATCAAGAAGAGGTCGTCTCACCTTCCATGTCAAGGACATAGAAATCAGCTGGGAAGATAAGATCATTGACCTGAACAAGAACATCCTCAATTATCCCCTCAGGACTAGCAGTGCTTCGATTGGATAATTGAATGAAAACACCCGCTGGGTGCAAGGGACCTAGACCAAGGTTGGAGAAAATGGATTTGGGCATGACATTTGTTGAGGCTCCAAGGTCTATGAGTGCATCATCAATGTTGGAACTCCCTATTTGACATGGAACCGTGAAGGTCCCTAGATCTTTGCACTTCATGGGAATGGACTGTTGGGTTGAAACATTTTCAATGTTCCTAAGTTGCCTCTTATGGGTGCACAATTCCTTAATAAACTTGGCATACATAGGGATTTTTTTGATGGAATCTAAGAGGGGGATGTTCACTTCAACATGTCTAAACATGTCAAGCATTTTAGGACCAGGCTCAAAGGACTTCTTAGGCTTGGAGATGGCTTGAGGAAAAGGAATTGGGTTCCTTAGAGGAATGGAAGGAGGTAAAGGAGTGGATTCAAGTTCATTTTCCAGCTTTTTGTTCTTTTCATTTTCTAGATCAACATCGAAAGGGGAGGTTGAGAAATTAGCATGGGGCATAGCAATTTGCTT
Organism: Viscum album; assembly: GCA_963277665.1. NCBI lineage: Eukaryota > Viridiplantae > Streptophyta > Magnoliopsida > Santalales > Viscaceae > Viscum > Viscum album. The sequence continues at coordinate 1,839,825,639 of OY728145.1, forward strand.
TCCCGATCTAAGTGCAATTGCACTTACATTACCCTTAGGGTTGGGTAATGGTTGAGCTGGGAGTTGGGATGAATTGGATGGTTGTTGATGGATAAGGTGGGATGCAAGTTGACCTATTTGGGTTTCAATGTTCTTGAGGCTAGAATGGGTGAAGGAAGCAAGATCCTCTACAGCACTTTCCCATGGTTGTTTAGAAGAAGAGGCTTGTCCCAAATTGGGTTGGCCTTGATTTTGGTTCTTGGGAAAGCGATTGTATTGGGTGGGGAATTGGGAAGGCTCGTTAGGATAGTGGAATCCAGGAGGAGGATTGTTCCTTTGAGGTTGAGGAACAAAAGGATAAGGTTGATGGAAGTTACCACCACCTTGACCATATTGGAATTGGTTTGGGTTTTGAGGAGGGAATTGAGGAGGATGAGAAATGGGATTACCATACCTCAGAGGTGGGTTAAAGGTAGAAGAGAAGGGCTCAGAGTGGGGTTGGTTGAAGTTTCTAACAAACTGACCTTATTTTTGAGGGTTGAAGTTTCGCTGAGCATATTCCGCATTGAGATCCATTGGACTAAATGAATCAGATGGATCATCTTGAAGTTGTGTACATGTGTCAGTCAGATGAGATGGAGAGTTGCAGATTCCACAATTCTTGATAGGTCCAGGGAATAGTGATTGTGGAGAAGATGAGGTTGGGGCTTTGGTAGCCACCACTAGTTGACGCACAAGACCTGTAAGTTCACTCATCCACTCAGTCATCTTGTTGGGCTCTATGGATTGATTCTCTTGGGCTTGTTTCACTTGATCATGTGCTTGAGTATGAAATTGCTGCGTGTTTGCAGCCATGTTACTTATGAGATCTCTTGCAGCTGCAGGAGTTTTGTCAACAAGAGCACCACCACTTGTGGCATCAATGAGAGTTCTCTCCATAGCTAATAACCCCTCATAGAAGTATTGGATCAGGATTTGGTCAGGGATTTGATGTTGTGGACAACTTGCCACAAGATTTTTGAACCTCTCCCAATACTCATGGAGTGATTCATTAGGGAATTGACGGATGCCGCTTATTTCCTTTCGGATAGAAGCTGTTCGGGATGCGGGAAAGAACTTCTCAAGGAAATGTCTCTTCATGTCAACCCATGAGTTTATGGAACCAGGTGGGAGGTAGTAGAGCCACGACTTGGCAGAATATGCTAGGGAAAAGGGGATAGCTCTAAGCTGGATTTGTTCTTCAGAAACCCCTTGAGGCTTCATGGTAGAGCACACCACTTGGAACTCTTTAAGGTGAAGATGTGGATCCTCCCCGGCTAGCCTGTGAAAATGAGGGAGAAGATGAATCAAACCCGATTTGAGTTCGAAGTCAGCTTCAATGTTTGGATATTGAATACCAAGAGGTTGGTAATTCACATCAGGGGCAGAAAGTTCATTCAATGTTTGTTCCCTAGGATTGGCCATATCTAATTCAATTGTTAGGGCAATGATTGGTTCTTGGGTGATTTGGTTATACCTAATGGTCCTCCTATGTCGACGAAGAGTTCTATAAATTTTAGGGTCAAACAAATCCGAGGGATTGTTTGGGAGGCTACGGGGCATTCAGAGAGATTTATAAAGGATGAAAAAGATGGGTTTTCATTTGTATTTTTCCAGTTTATGATTTTTAAGAGGAAGACGAGTTTTTCTTTGTGTTTTTTTTCAATTTTTTTTTTCAAAAATTTTGATTTTTTTTTGGTTTTTTTACAATAACCAGAAACTAATGACTACTTAAAGCACCATCCCCAGAAACGGTGCCATTTGAAACGCACGGCCGATTGTCGCCTATCGACCGGTCAAAGTTCCGGTGCTCTGCTAATGTGTATAGCAGCACTCGGGTCGAATCCTCGGTGATGGTACTTCGTAATAGTCGATTGTTTTTAGTTGATTGTATTTTGATTGGGGGGGTTTGTTTGCAGAGCTTAATTGAAATGTTTAATGAATGATGTTTAATTTAACAAGTTGATAATGATTGGGGTGAGTTTATTATTGGGGAGTTAAGCATGTGATATCCTTGAGCCTTACTTTGTATTGTATTAAATTAACACCCATGTCATAAGTTGACGTTGATTGGAATTCCTAAGTGTGAAGGCTTTAATCCAAGCCTTAACTTATCTTAGGATTCTAATATCAATCAAAACTTATTTATGGTAGTGTATTTATGGTTCCAATAATCCATGGAAACCACTCGTTAAACAAAACATATCATTAATCCATGACATATTAAGTTTAACATATACAATATTAATTTAAAGAATACTCATCGAGCAAAACTCTCAATCACTTAACATCCCCAAATTATAACTCACCCCAATGAGAGATTTACTCAGACATTTGGATGTTTAATATTCTGGTTAAAATAATTATGATGATAAATTAAGAATAGAAAAAAAGAAAGGGATTAGAAAAGAGTGGTACGTTGACACACACACACGAACGATGATGATAATTAAAAACGGATTTTCGATTGAATGAGGAAGCAAAATAAGGGAAGGGGATTCAACTAAATTTAAACTATTTTAAGAACATAAATATTAATCTATAGAAGGTGGATGAGAATAAGAGATATTGAAGAAGTAACTTGCATTAAAACAAAATTACAAAGAAAGAGAATTACAAGATTACAAAAAAAGAAGAACACAAAAGTAAGTGAAAAAAATAGATGAGGAAAGGTATCTCAAGTGAAAACATGAGTATGGCAGGTCCTCCCAAACATTTGGCAAGGATTTGGTCGTGCCAATATGATATCCTCTCTTCTGAAATGCCAACCCCTCTCAAGGAGAGAAGGGGAGAGTATTTATAGCCCAAGGAGTGGACTGTTTGCATTTCCAATCTGTCCTTCCACTTACGTCGCCAATTTGGCTATTCAGAAAGCCGTATCTTTAAATATCTCCTTCTTCAAAGTTGTAGAAAATAATGTTGTCCGACTACTGTCAAAAGCTGGAGGCATTTGGACAAGTTTAGCCAACGGTATGGAGGTTTTATTAAACAAAGTTAAACTGTCCATTTCAATCCATGCTTTTTCGATGGCCAAAAGGTGAATGGATTTCTGAACAGGAAGATGCCATCAAATCCGAATGACGTCTTCAACAAAGTCGGCCGCCTATATCTCTTCTTTCACACTGAAAAATGTCAGCTCGATTTGATGCTTACATCATGAGATATGTCATGAATAGTATACTGATTTTAATTCTCGGACAGAATGGTGGTCTGGATTTCAAAGCTTCATTTGGGCCCCTTGTACTTAGATTTGGGCCATGAAATTTTTCTCAAAGATTACATATAGTGTCCCCAGAATTATGGGAGAGAGTTAAGGTTTTTGGACTTCTGTATTGAGCCCAGTAAATCAATCTTCTTGGATGGTCCAGTTTGTTCACAGATTCTTTGGTCTTGTTTGTGGGGACCATATGACCCTTCAAATGGCAGAATTGGATCATGGTACCTTCTAATGAAATGTTTTATATTGAATGTAGAATCCTAAAAAACAATAACCACACAATTTGGATCAGTATAGTGATAGTTAATATTAAAAAATTAAACTGACTCAATTGAACTACTTCTAAAAAATGCTCAAAAATTATACTTAATATTAAAACATTAATATTTCACAAAAATTATGCACATTTCATATAAAATAAGTAAATGGGGAATATAATAAGTCATGAAAATATTAATAAGATATATTGAAGAAGTAACTTGCATTAAAACAGAATTACAAAGAAAGAGAATTACAAGATTACAAAAATGAAGAACACGAAATTAAGTGAAAACAAAGAGAGGAGGAAAGGTCTCTCAATTGAAAACATGAGTATGTCAGGTCCTCCCAAGACTTTGGAAATGCTTTGGTCGTGCCAATATGATCTCGTCTCTTCTGAAATGCCAACCCCTCCCAAGGAGAGAAGGGGAGAGTATTTATAGCCCAAGGAGTGGACTGTTTGCATTCCTAATCTGTCCCTCCACATTCATTGCCAATTTTTCTATACAGAAAGCTGAATCTTCAACTATCTCCTTCTTCAAAGTGGTATACAATAATGTTGGCCGAATACTCTCAAAAGTTTGATTCATTTGGACTTAAAGATAAAAAGTGATGGCCGGTTGATTAAACAAAGTTAAACTGTCCATTTCAATCCAGTCTTCTTGAAGTCCATAATGTAAAAGGGTTTTTGAATATTTATATGCCTTCAAATCCGAATGGGTTCTTCAACAAAGTCGGCCACCTATATCTCCTATTTCACACTGAAAAAGCTCAGCTCGATTTGATGCTTACATCAGGAGATATGTCATGTATACTATAGTCATTTTAATTCTCATCCGGAATGGTGGGCTGGACTTCAAAGATTTATTTGGGCCCATTGTACTTAGATTTGGGCCTTGAAATTTTTATCCGAGATGACATGTAGTTTCCCCCGAATTATGGTGGAGAGTTAATGTTTTTGGACTTCTGGATTGTGCCCAGTAAATCAATCTTCAAGGATGGTCCAGTTTGTTCACAGATTCTTTGGTCTTGTTTGTGAGGACCATATGACCCTTAAAATGGCAGAATTGGATCATGGTACCTTCTAAGTAAATGTTTTATATTGAATGTAGAATCCTAAAAAACAATAACCACACAATTTGGATCAGTATAGTGACAGTTATTATTAAAAAATTAAACTGACTCAATTGAACTACTTCTAAAAAATGCTCAAAAATTATACTTAATATTAAAACATTAATATTTCACACAAATTATGCACATTTCATATAAAATAAGTAAATAGGGAATATAATAAGTCATGAAAATATTAATAACATCAGGTACCTTAGGCTAATGCCTCCCATGTGTGTGATAGCCTACTCGGCGCTGGTCGCCAGCCCCTGGACTATTGGAGGCGGTCTTGGGGGAGTCGCGGCTCAAGCCCCATTGGGTCGGGTCATGACAGAGTGGTATCAAAGGAGGTTCCACCTTTGAGATCTCAGAGTGTAGCTGGTCTAGCTGTGATCTTGGTTTGGGTTTCATAGCGGTAGTGTTAAGATGTTTCGAGTTTGGCTTTCAGGCCAGGGACTCCAGTGTTGGTGCGGCAGCCGACGTATCCATACACCAGGACTCTGATAACCTGCCTTTCGACTCGGGACATTCGTACACTGGTCGCAGGGACATAATGGTACATGCATCATATAGGACTGGGTTTTTGGTTTTTTCCCTTGTCCTTCTTGACTCAGCTCTCCAGATATACTCTTTTACTGTGGTGCGTCTTGAATGTATTTCAGGATGCCTCCACGACGACAGCCAGTGAGGGTTCCACATCAGGATTGTGCTGATGACCCGCCCCGTGTAGTGGCTGTGGAGCAGGGAGCAGGTTCTGAGGTTGGAAATCCAGGTGGTCTGCCAGTTGAGCCACCACCTGTCAAGCAGCTTGTTGTGTCGGAGGTGCAGGATGAGGTTGCACACAGGCTCAGTGCGCTGCATGAGTTCCAGAGGCAGTGACCGCTGAGGTTCCAGGGTGATCCTGACCCCCAGGCAGCTGATGACTGGCTTGAGGCAGTCACCCGAGTTTTCCGTCTAGTGAGGACACCTCCAGATCAGATGGTGGTCCTAGCGGCGATCCTTTTGTATGGTTCTGCCGGGTGATGGTGGAGTTTGGTGACGCAGTCCCATGGCGAGGAGACACTCACGTGGGCAGAGTTCGAGCGGCTCTTCAGGGAGGAGTACTATCCGGTGACGCTGAGGTCAGTGCGGATCCAGGAGCTTCTATAGCTTCGACAGGAGAGCATGACTGTGTCAGAGTACTCAGCAAGGTTTACAGACCTGTTTTGCTACTCCATGGATATGGTTCGACACCCGTTCTTTAGGGCTTGGACCTTCGAGCATGGCTTACGTAGGGACATCTGAGCTGGTTTGGTTTCCTTGTGCCTGCCCACCAATACTGGTGTGCTGGAGCGAGCGTTGGTGGTGGAGAGTTTTCTGGCTAAGCTGATTCCCCCTATTAGTGCTGGGCACGCGATAGCTGAGACTTTGTCAGTCAGATCGGCATCTGGTAGCCGACGATAGACTCAGGGGTCAGGACGTGGTCGATGTTTCAGGAGGTGACCCCAGAATGGAGGATCTGAGGCTTAGGGATCTCAGGCCAGTTTTGGTCAGCCTCAAGAGAGGCGGTGTTACCCTTGCGATGGTTGGGGACATCTTGTTAGAGATTGTCCGACCTGACGTGCTGCTGAGAGGTAGCCGGTCAATGGACAGCCTAGGCAGAGGCAGCGTCTCGAACAAGGAGGTCCACATGGCGGCGGACGTGGAGGCAGAGCTGGTGCAGTAGGAGGCGGTGGTAGGCAGTACCAGTTGCCACCACCCCCACCCCCAGGTGGTCCACGCCAAGCTCATGAAGCTGGTGGCCAATGGCGAGGACAGTTGCATGCCCTGGAGGCTATTGAGCCAGAGGCACCGCAGATGGATAGAGGTACACCTTGTGTCTTTTCTACTTACTGTAGTATAGGTACACCTTGTTTCCTTTTGTTTCTTGCTCGAGTTTTGTTCAGGGCGTTGGTAAGACCCTGTGTGGGTGTTGGTTGGTGAGCTCGCTGGTGTGTGAGACCCAGTTGAGAGTCTAGTCGCTTTCCTTGTGCTTAGGGCTTTTCGGGGACGAAAAGTTCTAAGGGGGGGAGGATGTAGCGAATCAGGTTTTTGGTCCTGTCAGACTTTGGAATATTTCTAGGAATAATTCTAGAGCTAGGCGCGAAGACGGCGTACGATTCCGAGGCCTGGTGTGCCCAGAATTAATTTTATAAAAATATTAAGTATTTTTACACTATGCACGTGGTGGGGGTGTGAAATCTCCTAAACAGTAGCTCAGAACGGAAATATGATGGCACGGTTGCGTCCGAAACGTGCTGTTTACCCTAGGCGGGGTGTAAATTTTGCAGGCGCGAGCCTGCAGTGAGAAACGCCACCAGGGGCGTTTTTGTAAATAAGTAGGAAAGTTAGTGTGCGAGAGTCGGCTCGAATAACTTCTGAACAGAGTCTCGGATGGAAAATCTGAGTCCGCCGTTGCATTCAGAACGACACGTTTACCCTAGGAGTGACCTTACTTTTGTTCGCATCGGGCGTCGGGTCCGAGGCGGGTTTGGCGCCGACGGGCAGCTGATATAAATATCAGCGCCCCCTTATTGTTCCTCTCGACGTTCTTCACCGCCACTATGCCAAATCGAGCAAATGAAGCGCCCATGAGCTCGGAATTCGATGGCGGACGTTCGAGGAGCGTGCAACGGAAGCTCTGGAGCGCGAATCTGAGGCAGAACGCCGGCGTTTCACCCGCAAGGTAGGAGGATTTGAGTTTTAACCGCCGATCCCGTTTTTGCTGCGTTTTTCTGTATATTGAAGTCGTTGCAGTATAGATCGGGTCCTCAGGGTCGTGTAGACACCTCCGGAATGCAAAACGGACCACCGGGGTTCCCTCGGCGGTCCGGGCCGGCCGGACCGGCCGGTCGAGGCCGGTCCGACCCCATTTCTCATACGGGGGTCTTTAATCCCCCATATCATGCAATTCGGGAGTCGGATTCGCACGCCGTTTGCGGCGACATGACCCAGACGATGAGGCGAACCCTCCGATGTGTGTTTGAGGGTTTAAAGGTTCGAGATCGTGGCCCGGGAGCTAGAAACATCGTAAAAAATAATATTATTTTATTATTTTACAACTACGGGTCGTTGTAACTTCTACCTAGAGCGTCCGATTGATGTGCCATCAGTGGAGTTGAAACCCTGATGGTACGACAGACTTTTTGAGATGGTTTCCGGGTGTTGGGACTGAGAATGGGGTGCGGGCCTCGCGAGGCCGGGTTTTGGCGTTTGCGGAGAAACGCAGCTTTTGCACCAGGAGTCCGATTTTGGAGGATAAATAGTCGATCCTGTGTGTTTTTCTGAGAGGATCTCAATGGTGAAATCTATTCGATGTGTTTCAGAATCCAGGCATGCTCCCTCCCCCCCCCCCCCCCCCGAGCTGGCCTTCGGTATATAGTCCCTTTTTCACCGGGTGTCCGTTTTGGACGAGTGAGTAGTCGATTCCGCTTGTTTTTCCGAGGGGATCGCCGTGGTGTGATCTGCTCGATGGGTTTTGGGATCGTTGTGTGGGCCCCACACGAGCTAGCTACGGTGAATAGTGCCTTTTTCACCGGTGCTCTGTTTCAGGCAAGTAAACATCCTATCCTGCGTGTTTTTCCGCGTGGAACGCGATGGTGGCCTCATTTTTGGCCTAGGAGGTGCGCAGTGTGGCATTGTGGAGGGTCACTCGGATTAGCGGCGTTTGGACCAGAAGTGGATGAGGGTTCTTCCTTGGTTCGTTCCTACGAGGGTTCGTGTGGCATCACAACCTTCGTATGGGTTTATGATCCTCTTGATGGGATTTTTAAACTGTTAGAGTTGTGGTATCTCTCCGGTGGGCCCGAAGTGGATCCTCTAGCATCTTTACCCTAGATCGGGTTCTTGGTATCGCTGTGACCACTTATTTACGGGTGGCGATCCCCTATCTAGCAGGTTAACCCCGTAGGGTTTGTGGCATCATCGGAAATATGATCCCCTACGCGGTGGGCCATGCTCAGTAGGGTTGTGGCATCGTCGGGTATACGATCCCCTACTCAACATGTGGTTTATATTAGGGTTACAGTATCGTTGGTTATGTGATCCCCTACTCAGTGCGTAGTTTCGGTAGGTTTGCGGCATCATCGGTTCGATCCCCTACATCGCTAGTTATACCAGATAGGGTTCCGGTATCGTCGTGACCATCTTTATTAGGACGATGATCCTCTATCTGAGTGTGGAGCTTCTGTCGAGCACCAAATCGGGTTGTGGTATCCCCTAGCAGATCCTGGGTGTGATCTCCTATCTGTGAGAACTACGTATGCCAGATCGGGTCGTGGTATCCCCCAACGGACCCTAGGAGTGATCCCCTATCTATGATCTATGTATACCAGAGTAGGTCTTGGTATCCCTTAGAGTACTCTAGTGGCGATCCCCTATCCGAGGAGTTTGGTGGTTATGTTGTTTCAGCGAGGTTTCCTCAGTGATGTTATCCGACGAGCGTGGTCTCTCAGGTGAGCGTCTGAGATGTCTGTTTGGGACCCAATGGAGTGTATCTCTCAGATGAGTGTCATCTGGTATGACAGTGTTCATGGTGTACTCTCCTGGTTGTGGACAGTTGCTGGTGATGAGGTCGGTACCTCTTGTGGCTTTGTGGCGTGAGTTGTGTATATCTGGTTTGTTCAAGGTGTATGTATTGGCATACACCTGAGCTGAGCTGAGCTGACTAGTTGTGTTTAGCCGAGGATGGTCACGAGATGGATTTTCTCTCTCATCTTGGTTCCCTCTGGCTGGGTTGAGCGGACTGTTGCCTTTCAGTTGCTCCCTTGGGTTTTGGGTTTTTGGGGTGCCTACTGAGTATGTTTATACTCACCCCTGCACGGGCTTTGCCCGCACATGTTTGTGTCTTGTGCAGACCACAGGCCTTTTGAAAGAGTCCCAGGAGGACCCGGAGCAGGTGGAGCAGGTGGAGCAGGCAGAGCTTAGTGAGTGAGTTGACTGAGGTGTTTACCGGATTTGTGCCGAGGGAGCTTTCCGGCGGGTGTTTGTGGGAGCGTTCCCCTTCTTCAGATCCGGTTGGACGCAATTTGTGGTTTTCTTTTGGTGGGCTCTATTTTTCCCTTTGTACTTTTGCTGTTGCACTTTGGTTTGGGATAGATTGTATGCATGCATTTCCTTTTCAGTTTTATATATCTCTGCACTGTTGCATGGAGGTGTTTGTGGGTGCGTGTGTACAGGTACCTTAGGCTAATGCCTCCCATGTGTGTGATATCCTACTCGGTGTTGGTCGCCAGCCCTTGGCCTATTGGAGGCGGGCTTGGGGGAGTCGCGGCTCGAGCCCCGTTGGGTCAGGTTGTGACATAATTATTTTGATAATTAGAGAGTTGGTAAGGTCCATCTGGGTAGTTAACCGACCATTGACGTGACGTTGTCAAAATAGGGGAAAAGAGATGTATGGAATATAAATGCATTGAATATATAATCCCTATATAAGGATAAAATCATTATTATAATGTTAATATAATACTCTATTTATATTAGAGGATCTGGGTTTGAGTGGAATATATAAACTTATGAATAAAAGAGAAAAATGAGTGGAAAATTGATGAAAACATACCCTCTTTTTGATGTTTTTACATTTCTATACCAGTTACCGACTTGAATAATGGGAGTTGGTTTACATCAAAAAATCCATAAGGATGATAAGGGGCTTAATATATGGGAATTGGGTATATATATTTATTTATTAGGTGGAAGTGAAGTGGGTTTCCATGTGGAAGGAAATGGGTTAATTATACTTGGGGAGAGAGGTTTTTTTTATAATAATAAATTGAATAATATATAATTTACAATGTAAAAATTATAATTGTGATATTTTATACATTTTTAAGTCATATTGAAACAAAAAAAATTATTTTAAGACTATTAAGTCTTTCTAAAATTGAGGCACTTATCAGAAGCCCCCATTGATTATAAGATAATTTAAATTAATACCTTACATGAAGGTAATTTTAGTTCAAAATAAATTTTCCCCTAAAAATAAAATATTAAATCAATACAAATTTAATTTATTGAAAAATATGATCAATAATAAATTGTGTAACTCAAGGAAAGGATTTTGATTTACCACAACCCATATAATTACCCTTGGTTTCTAAGGAATGATTTAAAATCATGTATAAAAAAGAAAATATTATTAATTACTTATTTCCAAAAGTTTTCTTATATATTTATATTTATACTATTTTTGGTAACATCTTTATTCATGTATTATATTTTTAAAATCTCTTTTCAACATCACATATTAATAAAATATACGGTTTCGATATAGGTTTGTAAATAGGTGTTGATACTACATTATCTCCCAAAAAACATCCTTTTCCAAACAATAAATGTCATGGAATTGAAATTTTATAATAATAAAAAAAAATTAATTTCCTTAACTTGAGAGTTTTTGTTGCGTTTAATGAATATGAAATTGGTTAAGAACATGTTTTAGGTTTTCTAACCGATGTTAGTGGGTTAATTTATAATGATTGATACTATTTATTTATTTATTTCTTTTAAAAAGAATTTTATTAATGATATATTTTACATTAAATACAATATATTAATACAAAATATAAACTAAAACATTATATATTTTTAAGTGAAGGAAAAATGAAACACATTTATTCATTGAGGCTCCAGTCAATACACACACGATTTACCTTTTTCAATTTTCTGAATGGAATATTAGATGGTGATTAATTATTATACAATAATTATAATAAAAAATTAATATAATAATTATAATAATGGTGTAATTTTTATATAGTAAAATTATGTTTGTGTAAGATCAAAAATCGTTTGAATAAATACCAAAAATGTGTTGTTTAAGAACTTATACTTCACTACTCGGATTATCATCTTTATGAATAAGATTAAGGCAATGTGTGGTGGTCTTTAGAGAAGAAAAAAATATCATTAAAGTGAATAATATTATATTTAAGTGATTTTTATAGATTATGGGATGAAAGTTTTGGTTTCTTGGGTGTGGGGAAGAGAAAAAATGAGTTTCCCTTTTATAAGTGAAAATGGGTGGAATTTTAATAAATACAGAAAACTATTCAATAATGGGAATTCAATATCATTGAATGTTCCAACAAATTAATAAATAAGGATTTATAGGGAATACATGGTTGATAGAAACCTTAAATGTTAAAAAGAAACATGTTTTAAACATATTATTCCCTTTAACTCTGAGGTTACTCATTTTTATCATTTTAGATTTCACCATTATACCTAGTTGTTACCTATTTTAATTTATCCATTAATAATAAAAATAAAATATTTCTTTTTATATAATTTGTACCCAATTATTTTAAATATTAAATCTAAAATATGAAATATAAATCTAATTGGAATTAAAAATTAATTCCAATACAAACAAATGTAATGTGGAAAAAACTCATTTTTGGAAAAGGTTTATTTTTTAGTAAAACCATTTTTAAATTAGGGTATAATTTTTCATGAAATTAATTTAAATGAATTGAAAGTGATTAATTTAATACAAAAAGTTTTTTTTATTTAAATGTAAAATAAATCTAAAAAATCATTACATCAGGGTGTAATTAAATAAACAAAATAGTAAAAAACCTTTTCCTTAAAACAATACAAATTTTTTGATAAGGTTATGCATGTGTTTATAAATTCAATAGAGTAGTTTAAAATGATTATGTAAAGTTTATAATATATAATTTAAATGAATAATTTTTAAAAAAATTTTAATTCTATTATATAATAAAATAAGTTCATAAAAGTGATGACATTAATAAAATTGATATTTTCACTATTCCTGTGAAAATTAATTATTTTTTGAAAAATTCAAAAAATTATCCTTAAGGTAATATGACTATGATAAATCAAAAAATAGAATTAATTTTATCAAACCCACATATTATAATTTATAAAACATACATTAAAATTAAATCATAAAATTTCACGAAAAACACTTTTGATCTGAAATCAATTTTTCTTTTTAACTATTATTTTCAAATAACTTCTAATCATAAATAAATTAATCTTGGAAAATATACATATCATAAAATGTATAATGTTCACATGAAAATAATTTATTACCTAGTTAGTTTTGCAAAATGATTCAATATTTAAAGTTAATCTTATGTTTATGTTTTATTTTTTATAAATAAATAAATTTATATATATTTCATCATTCAATTATAACTATACATACCTTGTAATTTTAAGTATAACATGTAATGGAATAATTTTTTTTTGTTTTCAGTGTTGCGTGTGGAGTAATTCATTGATATTACTATTTAATTAATTAAGAAAAACGTGGGTCATTACACCTTTGTTTGGTATATCATTACTAGTTAGTGAACAGAGAAATATTCATGAATAGAGATGAATTGGGTAGTATTTGTGGGTTGATACACCGCAAACCATCTCAAATTTCACCATTTTGATATATTTGGGAGACAAGTGAAAAGTTCATGGTGATTCTATCTAGTTTTCATATGGTCATGGGCAATTATTTTATTATCCCCATGGACTTTTTCTTCTATTCTTTAATGTGAAAACATATCAAGAAGTTGGAGGTGTACTGAAAATCCTCCTTATTCATGTAGTCACGCCAAAAGTTCTCTCAAACACCATGTTATATATTGGTACTTATGACATGTGTAGAGAAATAATATATATGTTCATTATCTAGTAACTCTTTCTTAATCATAATTAATGATGTCTCAAAATGTATTGTTCCAAACCGAATGACACTATCTTCATCAAGGTGGAATTCATGAAACTTAACGTACTTTACTATTTTCACCTTTTTTTAAACATCTAAATTATTCATTTATACCTCTTTGATCTTCAAAAAGATAGGTGGTTGGGCTATCATTTGGACAAGGTTAGATGTCTTCCTTATCGTTATGAATTCCGGATCCATCCTTTGCATATCCACAAAGGAATGGTCTTTCTCAATTCACAAAATGGATGATATAGTAGGTTATTTCCTACTAAGAGGATCAACTACATTGTTTTCCATTCTATTATGGATGTGAAGATAGAAATCATAGTCCTTAAAAAACACTAACTATCTTTACTAACTTGTGTTGAGATATTTCTAGGAGAAAATATAATTCAGACACTTTTGATATATATATATATATATATGTTCCATGTTTCTCACCATATAGTTTTTATAACCAAATTATCAAAGAACTAATCATATCTTCTAACTCTATGTCATGAATTCAATAGTATTGGTCATGTATCACCAACATTAATTAGGATAGGCTATCAAATTTTTATTTTACATGTGTACACAATAATAAAATTATTTTAAGTATGCATTCTGTGAAAAAATATATCCACTTTTGGGTATTGTGAGTGTATGTGCAATGATTATCCTCTCCAAGAGCTCTTTGAATATTTCCTCACATTATTCCATCTAGAAAAAATATTAACCCATTATATGTTAATATAATTAGTGGGATATAAAATCATCAAAAATTTCCTTAAAAAATCATTAGTAATAAGATAATACAAGAATAATATAGATTCCCATGACCCTTAATGGTCTATGTCATTCCCTAATTGCTTTTTTGAAGGGTCCATGTAAATATCATTACATGTATTCACATTCCATAAGAATGCAACTTTCTACATTCCAAATTACTTTTGACTAAACTTCTCACTCAATTTCTACTTTCTTAAAATAGCTAGAACAATCCTTATATTCTATTCATATTCCTCCTAACTCTTGGAGTAAATGACAAAATCATCAAGAAAGACTACCAAATTGTTCTTCGTACAATTATATAAAGCCTATATTCATCAAATCCATGAATATTATAGGGTAATAAGTAATATTTTAGGTGATATCTAAGAAATTAGAGTTTCCAAACATTATATAGTAAGTTGTATTATGAATATTTTCCTTCCATACCTCTAGCTGATGATATCGAAAATAAATATCCAACTTGTAGAAGAATAGAGATCCTTGAGTTTGATTGATGAAATCATCAATACTTGGAATGAGTTACATGTTCATTAAGGTCATATTATTGATCTATTGGTAATTGATTCACAACTGCATTGATCTATCTTTTTTTGAAAAAGCTAATTGGTGCACCCCTAGGTGATGTGCTGGGGAATATGAAACATTTGTATAAATTCTCTTTTAGCTTGGTTATTAACACCTCAAATTCTCACATGGTAATCATATAGGTTGATTTAGAGATAAGAGTGGATGTGCCTATAAGATATAATGATAACTCTACCTCATGATATAACGGATGGTAATTCAACCCTTTGGTACATACATAAATATAGTTCCTTATAATGTAAATTTTTATAATTTTGATAAATTTCTTCAACTAAAATATTTGGGCAGGGTATACTTCTTGAATGGGTATCAACAGTTACACTGTTGATGAGTTTTTTTTAAAGTGATTCATTATCATTCTTACATTTTTACATAAGTGTGGCATGGTTTAAAAAATATATATTTATTTATTTAAATTTCCCAAATATTGATTGGAGATCTATATAACTAGAGCCAATCCATTCCTAGTATAACATCAAATTCCACCTAGGGAAGGATTACAAGATTGAGTGGAAGAATATTCCGACAAACTCTAATAAGTGAAGTGTCAAAGACATAGGTAGTATTGATCAAACCATTAACTATCTTTATAGATATCTATACTTCAAGGTATTAGGTATCTGATTCAATAGTTATTGAAAAAATAGTGTATATAATTGAATGTATAGAACTAGAAAAAAATAAAAAATTCTATTCTTGAGTGATTAGAATGTGTACCTCGTACGAATTCATTTTCATGTTCCACCATTGCAGTGGGGATGGAATAAAATTTACTTTACTCCCTTTGATTTTTTTGGTTGTTAACATTGATTTCCCTCAAAGAATAATGTTTTAGTTTGTTGTCTTGAATTGTTATTTTTCTCATAATAGTTGAATCATCAAACCCTGGGTGGTGCATTGGAATGTACCTTCCATATGTCCACAATTTTTGTCATATTCTGCATATATCTTGATAATTCATCAGATTGTAGGACTTATCTCCCTCACTTAAATAATTTATTTATCCTAATGTGGAAATTAAGATGATTTTTCTTTCCACATTTTTGAGATATGGGTGGTTGGATCTTCTTTCCTTCATTTTTATTCATTCCACCAACATGAAACTCCATTATTATCTTCTCATCTATATGACCATGTAACCTTTATATAAATTCCATATCTGCATTGAATTAAAATTGAAATAATTCTTCATAAATAAAAAATTATAGGAAAGATAGATCCTTTTAAAGGTGTGTTTTAAAGCCACAGAAGAATCAATATTTATTTTTATTACTATTGATAACAAAAACTGATTGATATCATGTAAGCCCATTTAACATTTTATTGTAGAAAATGATATATTCACTCTCATTTTTATTAATCCCAAATAATTATCTATCAAACATTATTTCAATTGTTAAAGAGAAATTCATGTTATGATATATAATCATAAATACATTAAACTCCATTTGTTATATTTCATCTTTTGGATTAATATTCTTTACCAATTATCCCCCATTGATCAAACTGTCCATCCTAATGATAAATAACCAATGTAACATTATCTTTTATAGAATTGTGAATTTTATAAAATATATGTTTCATTGAGAAAACCCACTATTCTACGACTGTTGGATTAATATATCCCTTAAACAATTGTGGTCATTTCATTATAAAGGAATAAATAGAATTTTGATGAAGGAAATAATTCCACATGGTTTAGGTTTTTGTTTAGAACCAGAGATGGGTGAGTAAGTATCACCCTGAAGTATAGAAATTGATCTCTAATTATATTGAAAATTTCATTAAGGAAATCATTGTATTATATTGACATGTGTTGTTCATCGGGTTTATCCTTGTTTCATCAATTTCAGAAATAAAAAATGTTCAAACAAAAGATAAGATAATAAATAATAAATAAATTTTTAACAAATCAATTATATATTCATATTTTAAAGGGTCCCTGTATTTATCATTTTTCTTAGATGATGCTTCTAATACCATGTACTTTAATCCTTTTCTGACATTAAAAGGAATAATTACCATAGTTATATATCCATAATAATGGATTTAAATATCATTTTATTAACAAAATTATATCCATTGACAGAATGAAACAAGGTATGCATTACGACCAATTTTCTATGCATGAGGAGATGATTGAGTTAATACACAATACATCCTTTTTTGGGTTATTACTGTAAGGTACATTCCTTCTATAGCTATGTACAATTGTATTATATTGAAATGAATTTCATTACTCCGAAACCATAAGTTCTTATACTTTACAAAAAAATCATGATGTTTACCTTAAAACTTGAACTTGTCACTAGGGGTTTCACTATGTTTTTATGGTGCTAATTCCCATATAAACTAAATTATGATCTGATGCCAACTATAATGACAAATTTTTTTCTTACATTACTATTGAATCATTTTAAAAATAAATATCATAATAATAATACATACCAGAATGAAAAGGTTTAATAACTTTATAAAATTAGGATCATACATCACTTATAAGTAATAAAACATAAACATTATTAAAATCGTATAATTTATTATACTAAAAGATTTCACATTTTTCTTAGTACATGTAATAACCTAAAGATATACATCAAATAATAGTAAAATTTAAAATCCAACTATGGGGAGGAATAACGTGGGAGTAATAAGATAGATGGATCAATTGTACATGGGTGAGAATAATCATTATGATTATATCATTAGCGTATGATCATCATCAAAATATTGGGGGGAAAAGTTTAAAAAATCTCGTAAAGTATAATATCAAAAATAATGAAACATTGTAACATAGAGGTTGAATAACATACATAGTAGTTTACAAAACTAACATCATGTTCACACGTAACATATGTGCATAAATCATAACATCATAATTGTGAAAAACATATTGAATCATGATCATGAATATGAAACATAATCTATTAAGATATATCACATTATCCAATGAATTATAGGTCTATATAATTCTTATTCCACATTTCATATCATATGATTCTCATAATCATGTATTCCACATATAAAGTTAACATATAAAAACCATAGTCATAAAATAAACCCATAAAAGGAATGGTTTTAATAATGGTTTTGGAATTTATAATTTAATGAATAATATGTTGGGTTCTAAAATTAATAAGTGAAATCATAATTTTTTATAAAATATCATCATTCTTGATTGGAAAAGAAACAACTCATGAGGATTCATTGCAATAATATGGAGAATAAAGTCTCCTTGAAGAATATTTGTATGTGTTTTAGAAATCATTTTGATAAGGTAGATATATGTTTATCCCTATTAAGATAATATATTACATATTGGAAGGTAATTTTAAGTCTATTGAAGGGATATACATACTGAAAACAATTTGAAACAAGAGATAATCTAAAAAAGTCTTGGGTTCGAGAATATTAGACCAGAAGTGAATTCGAATTATTTTTTTCACTATTTTTCAATTATAATAATTACATTATATTCCTTAATTCCCGTTTTTTAATGGATAAATATTTTGATATCATATTTTCCTTTAAATATACCATATTGATCAGATATAATATATACATTTAATTATTTTTAAAAATTATTATTAATATAAAATACATATATTTATTTATTTTTATATTATAGGTAATTTATCATTGAAATAAAAAATGGTTTTGATAATTAGAGAGTTGGAAACGTACTCATAGGGAGTTATCCTGGAATTTATTCGACATTATCAAAAGATTTAGTAAGATAATTTAAAAATATGAATATATTATAAATATATTATTTATATTATTTTATAATCATTAATATAATGTTAAATTACTAATAATTAATCTTATAATATTTTAGTTTTAAAAGAATAGAGATAAAAGGGAAGAGAAGTCGAAAATGAGAGAAAAAGTTGATTAAAACATTGACAATTCTCAACATTACTTATTTTCCATGACACCAATATCCTTCAATAAATTGATTTTGTTTACTATAGAACATCCACAAGGATGATAAGAGTCTTAAGAGAGGATATTTTTGTAGATCATTGGTTTTCGTGAGTGAATGTGAAGTGGTTTTCCAGGGGGTGTCAGGTATTTATATTTGAGGTGGTGTATTTTTTGGATTAAAATGGAATAGAATAAAATTTCAATGTTATTAATATTAATTTGTATGTTTAGAAAAAACAAGTCATATTTTTTAAAAATAAAATTATTTTTGGACTTTTATTATTAACAAAAATAAATTCATTATTTTATTAAAAAGGAATGTGTAAAAACGACAATTTGTTTTTTCAATGGAATACTTTAGAATTGAGACTGTTGAAAATAACTATTAAGCATATAAAACAAGTTTATTTTATTTAAATGAAACATGTCTCTCCTTAAATATGTTTATATTTGTGAAAATGTTTTTAGAATTGATTTGGTTAGTTCAACATAATAAATTCTCTAATTTGAAATAAACCAGTTATGAAAAATATATTTTAACCATTAATCGAATTATTTAAGTATTATAGAAAATTACCAAAAATAACCAATTGAATGTTTTCATTTTATTATTTAAAAAATGATTCTTATTTTATGGAAATAATTTTTTTATCATTGTTAATTTTAATTTTCAATATTAGAAATCATGATTAATTTTCAAAATACATTAAAATACATTTTATTAAAAAGTTTCTTATAGTTACTTGGAGTTTTTAAACCTGAGATTTATTTCATAGAATTATAATATTTATATTATCATATATTTATCTTGAAATATATTATTTATTTTTTATTGTATAAATTTTTGGTTAAATTACTGATTTGACATCAAGTTATTATTTCCATAAACTAGGTAATAATTCCAATAAATAAGCGTGTCATACCAATAGTCACATTACCATCGCAACAATAATATTACCTAAAATATATTCCTATTAATTCCTTTATAAATAATTCACTACAATACTTACTAATTTTCAATAATTTTAATTTTTTAAATTGTCGATTGGTTTACTAATGTTTTACTTCCTCTCAAAATTGTTGTCTGTCAATTTGATAATTCTAGAAATTTGGAAAGATGTAAATTTTCTCAGTCTATTTTCCCTATTTTATATTTTTTATCAATGTAATATTTATCATTTTAAGGGTTTTTTTGAGTATTGTAATGATCATTAATAAGGAAATTTTTTTTGTTCATTTTTCTATTTGGTGTATGTGTATTACACTATAAAATAGAAATGATTTTTATTTAGGTAAAAACTATAATTTATAATGTACTGGTTTCTAAATAAAGCACCATAATAAACCATATAGCCCTATTCTACTTTTGGTAATGTATGAATTGGTATTGATGTCAAATTGTTCTTTAGTTCAATGAATGATTTCTACACTTTGAATCCCATAAAAACTTCACCCCATTTGGCTGAGATCAGTCAAGGGTGATCAAATCCTTGATAAATCCATTATGAATGATTTATAATATACTCTCAATCAGAAGAAGCTTAGAATATCATAGAAATTACTTGGTTCTTCCCATGAAATAGAAATCATTATCATTTCAGGATAAAATGATATACCATGTTTTGAGACCATATGTAATAATGTATTAACTTTTTTGATCTAGAATTTGCAATTTAATTATTTTTCATACTAGAGGTGATCCCTCAGGATTCCCAAAACAAGGCTCAAATGAAGAAAATGATATTCTTCAATATCAAAATACCGTAAAATTTCATCAATAAAAACCACAAAAACCTATAAGTATACTTGTGTAAAATGTGGTTCATGATTGTAATGAAGACAATAGAAGAATTAGTTTGGAAAAATAACATCACTAGGTACTCAAAGTGGCCATACCAACTCTAGATGGAGGTTTTTGGAATATCTTACTATATGATTACGAGTTGGTAATAATCATACCAGTGATTAATTTTATAAAACCACATTTCCCCTTTCAACTAATTGAATAGATCCTTATTGTGGGAAACATATATTTATTCTTGACCATTACCCTATTGAGCTTTTGATAAACAATTCATTAGAGCAGAGTTCCATCATCTTTTCGAGAAATGATGAAAGAGAATGTCAAAGTTGAAACAATAAAGATTATAAGTCCCTTGTATCGTTAATCATCCAGCTGTATTTTAATCTATTTCAACTCAAATAGATCTCTATAGTAAAATGGAATCAGTATTGGTTGAGTTCCCATCTCCAGGTCAATCAAGAACTCTACCTTCCTCTCAAGATGTAAGCAAGAAAATTCATCTTGGGAAACTCTTGGAAACTGACCATATACTTGGCGAATCAGACCACTAAAATATTCTATTCCCATTTTGACCATAGAATAGAAAATAAACTTCCCTTGATCTAGAATGGGAGGTCCCAACTAACTAGTCCTTTGGCCCAACTCACCACGAATCATAAATGAGTTCCCATTAGGGGAAATAACAAACACCGAACAATAATAATAATCAATATGATCCTTAGACTTATCATTTGGATTTCTATACTTATGTTTTTCTCCAATTCTATGGTTAATGTAAATTTTATGCTCTCATTGGACATGTTATTTGATTTAATTATGATTCATTTCTTATAAACTACCAATATTTATACCAATATTTAATATATTTATCTTTGATATGCAGGGTAAGGTTTCTCTATGTTATATTAAGGTTTACATACTATTATGATCATGTAATGTTTACATTTCCCCATTATTTACCCTTAATGGGAATATGAGCTCCCCCTTTATTATGTTTATTTTGGACAAGTTATAATGATATATATTACATGTTATATATCTTATAAGGGTTCTATATATTAGTAACTATGTGGGATATGGTGTTGAGCTATTACAAACTTGTTTTTTATATTTCCCTATTTCTAAAAGCCCTATAACATTACGATCCTTAGGCATGTGTTCATGTAATGTAATGAATTTTTTTCTATTAAGATATAATATATATGAATGAGATTTTTAGGTCTTAGTAGTTGGTTTTAGAAGATAGGCTTAGTTATCCTTTGGAAACTATGATAAAAAAAATTAGTGACATCCCTAGGGATATGAATAAGGATATCTATAAGGATATGTCAATGGAAGATACAAGTTATACAAAAATGTCACTAAATTTTAGCAAAATATAGGGTGAGTGGTTTAAAATAAATCAAATCCCTATCTAGACACAAAAGGTGAATGAAGATCTAGAATATATATACCTAGGGGTAATAACTATGAAAAGGGTGCATTGAGATGGACTCAATCCTCACCAGATGCCTGATAATGGGCATTATTGAACACCTAGTTTGGCACTCCTAGGGGATATGCATTTGAAATTCACAATATTTTAATGAACCATAATAAATAATTTGAATAATTAACTGGATTTGAATAGTTTAGTTCTATGGTTTCAATGATTAAAAATATTGTGTCATGATATAGAATTATTATAAGTGATTTTTCAGGGTTTTGTAGTTATACACTAGGAATATTGTTGCTCAGACTATGATTTTTGGTTTTAGTCCACGGTGGTAACCATAATGAACTTGGTTAACATTGAATGTGATAGAAAATGTGTTGATGAGAAACCAATGGGATAATGATTAGAGAGAAGGATATTATGATTATAACTAATCATTTATCATGATATACGACAAAAAATGTACCTTAACCAACTCCTAGAATCAAGAAAAAAGTGAAGGATAAAGTTATCTGAGAGTTTGGTTTGTGGAGACCATGGGGTAAAATAGATATATTTTTATATTTTTCATGAAAGTGGGAAGAAACACTCAAGGGAATTCAAAAAGGTAACATTAATATGTTTTATGTGTGGAGAAGAGGGGAATAGAGTAAGAAATTATTGAAGGAAAAAAATTAAATGTTCTGTTAATGAAATTGATTAAAATAATGGTTTAACTTACAAATAATCAAGGATATAATGTTATAAATGTTTAAAATATAGGCATTATAAATGTATATTTCTTATGGGGAAATCTCAATAAGATGATCGGTAAGGTGGTACAAGTAATGATTTTCTTTCTGATGATGAAGATATTAAAAATATCATATGAAAATAAATAGGTATTATTGAATAAGATGATGAATCCTAGAAAATAATTTAATAATGAAGTTCAATTATTGAAGTGTTTGTGTATAAGAACTCTATAATTATGTTATATGAATCATGAAATACATAAAAAATGTTTTTGTTTGTTTTTTTATTAAGTATTTTTAAGAAAAAATTGAATGATATGAATGACCTTGACAAGTGTTTAATTGGAATGGTGGTATTTTATGGAAAACTCAGGCTTGAGGGAATATAACCCTTAATATTTACCTGATGTTGAGAAAATAGTTTTTTTTTGGAAAAATATATAACTTATATAAATATGTTATATCCGATAGTATTAATTACATTTGAAATGGTTGATGATTTAATGAAGAAATTGTTATGTTATAATTAATGGAGTTTACCAAATTTCTTGATATATGGTATATATCATGTAATTTAAGGTTTTATTTATGGAATAATAAGAGAATGATATTTTGAAATATTTCATGTTTTCATTAAGGATTTTATTTTTAATTCAGGTTATTACCATGTTTCATCAAAATATATGATAACTATATTCACATGTTTAATATGTGACATTATTAATTACTTCATATTGTTTGGGGGAGTAATGATAAGTTAAATTTTGATGTTTTGTAACTCATTTTCTAAATTATTATGTTTACATATTTAGAAAGAATATTTTGGAGGATTATTATCGTTTACCATTTTTGAAGTGGATAAATATGAACTACTGGGGTTTTAGAGAATAATGTATTATATCCATTTTGGATAATTTCTATAGGCCATTATTTTTGTTTTGTCAAATATTTAATGAAATAATTAATGAATTTTCATTCTTTTATGGATCTTATGGTTTTTTAAATTTTAATTTTTCTTACCCAGTCATAAAAAATTAATCTTGGATATTTATTTCATGGAGTATAATATGAAGCATTAATTGATTGATGGACTAAATGATGAAATTGTTCTTATAATATAATATAATTTTAATACCTAGATATATTTATACCTTTAAGATTCATGTTTATATTGAGGTTGTAGCTTATTTTTTATTGCATACATAAAAATATCTCCTGTCTATGATGTGTTTGATGTATATATTCTATAAACGTATATTCCTCACCCTTAATGTATAAAAACCATGCTCTTTATTACACAATAATTTGGGATTTATTACATAATATTATACATAATACAACACATATAATTAATAAGTTTTCTTCCTTATAGAATTAGGTAAATTACATAACAAATTAAAATTGGTAATAAATCACCAATATTGAAAATTTTCTTAACATGATCATAATATTCCATCATACTTATAATTACATTGGATAACCTGGCCACATACATAAGAAAGGGTGAGCTATAAATCTCAATAAGGGAATAAATATGGAATAACATGATTAAATTAATGAATGTTAGTCAATTGGAATATAAATGGGCCATAGAAGTAGTGATAATTATAAACATGAACAATGAGGGATTATATAACATGATAATCCTAACGGAAACATGGGAAATGTGGAAACAACTTAAAACACAACATCATAAACACCATTCATGGCTAAATTTCCAGACATAATGATAAAAAAAGTAATGTGATGGTTTAGGTTCACTCCCTAATTCATTTAATTATGTATCTTCAGACTAAAACGTTACCCAAATAATTGGAGCACTATATAATTATGGGCACACTCGTCACATTCATTCCATTCTCATACTTATGTTTTCCACATAGATAATTAAACATTGAATAATTTATCTTCAAAATTTATTCCATGATCAAGGAGTATTGAATACATAAATGTAGGACCCCAATAAAATAATTATTTTGCATGAAGTTTAAAACCCTTGATAAGAAATGGGTATGGGTATTCAATACATAATTGTTTGGCATAGAAAATCATGGTGAAATTTTGGCAGCATAACAGAGGCATATATATGTTCATAGAAGTGTTTAATGAAATTTAAAGGGTTATATATCCATTTATAAATAATATTAAATGTAAGGGGTTTGCTTAAGTATATACCCCATAATTAGAAATTGGATATAAAATACACAATAAAACGAAGAAACATTAATAATGGGAAGAAAGAGAGGATCCCTTATTGTGAAATGTTGATTCCAAATTCTTGGGAGGAGCTTTTTAATTCATAGGGCACTATAAATGGACTCTATAGAGGGTATGGAAGAGTAAGGTCATGATCCAAGGTTATTTAGTGAAGATAAATGTGTTCTTGGGTGGGTTTATATCGGAAAAGAGTGGGTAATTATTTATCAATTCTTAAACACGGGGTTTGGACTCTATATAATGAAATTAAAAAAACCAAAATCCTTACAATGGGTTTTTATAATGGTTTCTACAAAATAGGGTTGATTTTAATTAATTTATTATAATAGGATCAGAAATTATCAAAATATTACCCTTACTGATGTGGAATCGAGTCATGTCTTTAAGGAAATGGTTTTAAACCTTGAATATATTATTTGTTTTAGAGGATTCATAAAAGCATAATAAAATAAATAAAATAAGTAAAAATGAAATTATTTTAATATCGAAACATATATTTTCTTACGGATACCATTTATAGCATTTATTACATCACTTTTGGGGTATAAAGATGTCATAATATAAACTATATATTTATACTATATTTTATTTTTATCCAAAAAATATGATTGTATCAGAAAATTATAAAAACATCACAATTGGATAATTTCAATGTTATGAATCCAAAAATAATATTCATTTTATATAAATAATTTATATATATATATGAATTTTGTCTTTTAATATAAGAATCTACATTTACTTAGAAACATTTGTATTTTTGACAATAACTATTTTCAACCCTTATAAAAATTACACTTCACATCAAGAAACAAAAATGAACATTTATATTTTAGAAAAAAATATTTAATAAGAATATTTTAATATATTTTAATTATAGAAATAAAATAATTTCTCAAAATAAATTCTTTAATTGAACTTTAATATTACCCAAAAATTCAAATTGTGTCTTATTTTATCAAAATAAAAATCATTTATAAAGTAAAAATAATATAATGATAATATATTCATTATTATATAAAAAATAAATATTCATATTATTATGGTCTTAGTATATATTCCTTTAATACACTTGAAGTAAGATGTGAAATGTTGAGACTTTCGTGGGGTTGTTTGACATAAGTTGTTTGGGACATGATCTCAATGAGCTTGAACATCTACCATCAATGATTTCACTAATTCTTTAGTTTTTGGATCACATATTGGGATTTGTTAAGGTAACATACTAGTGATTATGTCTCCCTTGTATGATCTGATAAATGGGATTTATAAGGAATGATCATACTAGTTGAGGTTATCACTTCCTTTGTTTATCTCATTTGTATTTTCAAAACTCTGTTTTTATACTAATCATATAAAAACTATTTGTTGAGTATATAATCAGTGGTAATGGTACATAATAGTATTTTTAATATTATTGGATATAATAAAACCAAAAAAGTGAATTTTATTTCTATATCCATGTTATATAATAATTCATTTAATTAAAATGGATTGAGAATTTTATTTATAATAGTTCAGGTTGTTATAGTCTTCACAAATTCAAGAATCCCTCCCTCTAAATTTCTATTTCAAACACTAAAATAGATTAGGGTAATTGTGTTTAACCACTTCCTCTACTGACCATTTCACTTCTACTAAATTTTTCTCTATATAAAAATCTTTAACAAGGCACATTGTAATTTTTTGTAGAACATTTTTTCTAGAATATATGATCTTATTTGATTGTTCTTATAAAGAAATATCATTCTCAAATGATACCACATATGGATTAGGCACATGTGAGGGATCTATTATGTAAATACTCAAGAGTGATACGTGGAACACATCATGTACTTGAGATATGCCAGGTTGGTGTTCTATTTCATTGGAAATCGGTCCGATACATTCAAGGATGTCAAAGGAACCAATGTATCTTGCAATAAGCTCCACCTTCTTCTCATATATCATGAATTTTTTCCATAGAGATATTTATTGGAATACCTTATCTCTAACATCAATATATAGGTCTCATTGTTGATTAAAATCATAGATTTTTTTATCAACTTTGACTAGCCTTGATGAGCTTCTAAATGGTCTTGACCATTTCCATCATTTCCTTAAAACATTCAGGACCTAGAAGTTTGTGTTCCCCATGCTCATCCCAACATGAAGGTGTTCTGCATGTATTCCCTTAAAGGGAATTATATGGATCCATTTTGATTCTAGAGTGGAAAGTGCTATTATATGTGAACTCTATCTGAGGAAGATAATTATCTTATTATCATTTAAAGACAATTGATCATGATCTCAACATTTCCTTGAGTGTATAGATTGTCCCATCAGACTGGACTTCATTTTGGGAGTTATAATCCATACTGAAGTTGAACTCATAATTTAGATCACATTGGAGAGTCTTCCAGAACATTGAGTTAAATCTTAAATCTTGATAATATACAGTAACAAATGATGTTCCATGAACCACTGAAACATCCCTAATGTATATCCTTGGATTTTGACCGAGTGGGACGTTCTCTCCAATTTTGATGAAGGTAATAGTGCTTATAAGATAGAACACCAAATCCCACATAACATTATTTAATCTTGATGTTTTTGGTAGACCAGTGACAAACTCCAAGGTGATGTTTTCCCATTTCCATGAAGGTATGGGTAATTGTTATCATCCCATTTTATTTTTTTCCATTCCACCTTCACATATCGAAATTCAATTCATCTTGATGTATATTCTGAAATATCTTCCTTTATATTGTTGTATAAATTGTTCTATAGAATATCTCAATATATCTTTATACTCCCTATATAGATGGAGAAATTATAACTACTTAAATCATCTAGAAGCCTATTTAACTAAGGATTTTATGGTACACATAGTCATGACCCAAATCTCCAAACTCTTTATTCATTAATATAAAACATCATGTAATTTTTTTCTTATAGATTTCACATTATTATGAATTCCCATATATTTTATTTTATCATCCTTTAAATTCTACAAAAGGGATGGATCAACAATAATTTTTAAAAGGGTGGATGTTGTTCTTTTATGTTTCCCATGTGCATCCTGTTCATGTCTATGTAGATTACATCCTTCTCAATTTTCATTAATGATAAAATTTATGGATCCTTCATATATAGAGAATTTAAGACTTTATTTTCTTTACCAGGATTTTAGTGAATTGAAAAATCATAGTTCATGATCAGTTATATCCATCTTCATTGGAACATATTAAGATATCTTAGTGTGAATATATAGATAAGGATGTTGTGATCTGTATATATTTCACACTTCTCCTTCGAAGAGGTAATACCGACATATTTTCGACACAAATATCACTGTATCAAAGTCTAAATAATCTATTTGGTAGTTCTTTTTTGTGTTCATTAAATTTCTTTAAATATTTTTCTATAACTATTTCCTTCTTCATTGAAAAAACCCCTCATTAAAATATAGATAAATAACATGAAATTTTCTCCAGTTTTGGGCAGTGAAAGTAAAGGTGCATGAAAAATCCATTTTTACAACTCCTTGAATCTCTATTCACATGAATAATTTCAAGAAAAATTGGCTACCTTCAAGTTATCATTGTTAGAGGGTTTTAAAATCATTAGAAATTTAAGAAAAATCGATGATAGTACCCAGATGATCTAAGGAAACTATCAATATCTATCATAGATGTTGGCCTCATCCATCTTTCAAATGCTTCTATCTTTGAAGGGTCTACAGATATCCCATTTCTTGTTATAATATGACTCAAGAATGAGACTTCCTTTAACTAGAACTAACATTCTCTATACTTTTCATAAATTTTTCATTTTTTATGGCTTTTAGTACAATGATTTAAATCTCCTAATAATCCTCATTTTTTAGAGTATATTACAATTTCATCTATAAAGACTACCAAAAATTTATCGAGGTAATTTATAAAGACTGTATTTATCATGTTTATGACTATTTTTGTAGAATTTATGAGTCAAAATGTAATCACTACGAACTAATTGTACTTTTACCTTTTTTGGAATGTTGTCATAGAGGTATCCACCTTATTCACCCTAACCAGATAATATCCCGAACCAAGATCCATTGTGGAGAAGTATTGTGCTCCACATATATGATTTAACAATTCATCTATCCATGGAAGTGGATACAAGTTATTTATCATGATATTTATGTTCTCATAATAATAATTTCATAGGCACATTGACCCATCCATATTCATGATGAATACAACTGATGCACCCCAAGGTGAAGCACCTGGGTATATAAATCCTTTATCTAGATTCAACAGTAATTGTTCCTTCAGCTCCATAGGTTTCAAAATATCCATTCAATATGGAGTATTTGATGGTAATTCTCCAGGTATAAGTTAAATTTAAAATTCAACCCCTTAGATAGGGGGAAGAACAATAAATTCCTCAGGAAACACATTATTGTATTCCATCATAGTGGGAATTTCCTCAAGGATGATATTTTAATTCTACTAGATAATTTTAGTAAGAAATGCATTATCATAGGGAAATAATATATATTTTTTAGATGATGGTGTGAATAGAAAGTAATACTGCTCCTTGCACTAGTATAGAATTAGGGTTTAATTCATGGTACAAAGAGTGATTTAATTAACATGAAAATTTATTTTGGCTCTATAAAAGTAATGCCAATCCAAACCAATAATTGAATCAAATTCTAAAAAAGGGAGAATCAAATGCTTCCTTGGGAAATTCGGCCCAAAATATTCTGATAGGGGATGAGTGATATACTCAAGATGTAATAATTTCCCAACTATTTATTTTCGATAACAACTCTATATCAATGATTATTGGTGGAGTTTCAATTTTCTTACTAAACATATGAGATATCCAGAATTGTGTTGGAAAATATATCTCCCTTGATTCCATGGAGGTTACTGACAGTCTCCTAAAACCATTTGATTATTGAATTGGTTTGAAAGCTTCACTAGTTCACGACTGTAGAAAAAATCAATGATGAAATGAGTGTTGAATAGATCATTCATTT
This sequence comes from Viscum album, assembly GCA_963277665.1. Lineage (NCBI taxonomy): Eukaryota > Viridiplantae > Streptophyta > Magnoliopsida > Santalales > Viscaceae > Viscum > Viscum album. The sequence goes on from OY728145.1 coordinate 1,839,855,448, forward strand.
CGTCTATCAAATTAGTGGGTTTCCCCAATCGATTTTCGCTAGCTAGGTGTCCTTCTTCATTACACCGATGTCATTTCCTCATCCTCCATTATAAATTTCCAGGGTGCATCTTTCTAATCATTTGACAAGTGGGATGTTGAAAATTACTTTCACCATTACATTTCTACATTAGACCACCATAATTAAGCTCCATATTTCCTTTATTTTACCCGTGATACCCTTGAGATTCACTGATCACCATTGAAAATTTGAGGGCACATAATAAAATTTTCACATAGCTGTCAATGTATCATATCAAAACAATTTTTATATAATATGGTTTAACTCAAAAAATAAGGAATATAAATTTCATTTAAGAGTAACGACAATTTCAGAGGCATATCATGAATGTCTTGTGATGTATCCTTTCATGAATTAATTGATTCATCATCCTTTTCTTTAGTGAAAGGAAATATGTTTCCAATTTATGTAGTAGAGTACTAGAAAAATATTTAAAAAAAATAATTGAATTCATTTCAACCCATCAATTCAATCACATCCGTTGGCATAATATTCAAGATAAATTTCAACCACTAATAATATTATCCCCCCATATAATAATTAGTTAGTAGAACATTCTCTTTCCCAGAACATTGATGGACGGAGAAGCTCTTCTCAATGGATTTGATGCATTGTTCCATGATTAAGGGATACAATGATCTATTGAATGTAGGATGACTTTAATTAATAGATTTATCAATTGAAGATTTTTATTTATTAGGGGGATTTGGTATCTCCTCTTAATCATGATTTTTATACAGAATCTGGGTCAATTTAGTGAGTATAATCACAAAGTTTGTGATTCCTACTCCAATCTTGTTGCACATTTAATTTGGGATGTCATATAAATTCTCTTCAAAATGTTTTTTTACCTAATTACTCTTAGTATTGGTAATTGGATAGAATAAAGGAAAAATTAGGGATGATCATTTTTAAACTATTACACAAAAAAGTGATTCCAATTACATTAAAGGGTTAATTTATTAGTGACATTTATTTATTATCTTATGAATTTTTAGGATTCAATCTATTTTTCCAGGATATATTTACTAACATATACTATAATGTGATTTTTATTCCCTTAGTAATGGTTCGTAATGATCTAGTGAATTTATTAATGAATATCTCCATATATTGCCAGACTAGGTGTTCAGCAAGGCCCATTTTCATGCACAAGTTTCTGAACAAGTCTGACTGAATGCAGTGTTTGCAGACATTCCCCCAATATAAATTTATAGAATGACACATCCACTTGTAGTATCATCTGAATGGCCTAAAGTCCTTATTTATTTTATTTTTATATAGATAATCCCCCTTTTAAGGGTTGAAGGGGAACCCATACATGACCCGTAGGCCCAATGCACAAGGCCCGACATGACCCGCAATACATGACCCGAAGGCCCAGAGGCATACCATGCCCATTACATGACTCGTAGGCCTAACCCACTAGAACTGGCCCTCCCCCAGAATCTTTCATTATTGATCGCTTTAGCTCCCCACCTTGCATTGCTGATCGGCTAGCATTTCACCGTACAAAGCTGTATGGTGCCTGGTCCCGATGGCGGCTGCCATACCCTATCATTCGTCCAATCCGGTTAGCTCTGCATCTGGTGGCTGTGACTCTTGTTGCTTTGATACTTTTCTCAGGACTGTACAGTGTGAACTTGGTTACTCTATTGTCTACGTGACCTGAAGGCCCTATGGCCTGAAGGTCTTTTATGACCCGAAGGCCCTGGAGACCCGTAGGCCCAAACTAGTGGCCCAAAGGCCCAAATCTGGTGAATAGTTCCAGCTACTACAGTATCGAACAGTTACTTCTACATTGACTACTACAGTACTGCTATAGTACTGCTACAGTACACAGAAAATTTACCTCCACCCGATTTGGAACCTGGGTCTCTTGGAAGCCAAGCAGGAGCCCTTACCACTTGGGTACGGGCTCGTTGGACATCCACTTGTAGTAACTAGATAGGGATATATTTTCTAGAGAAACAACTTAATCTATTATTAATGAAGAATTAGGGATGTTTTATTATAATTAGTTTTATCCCAAAATATTTCACTAGAGTTTTAAAATCCTATCCCCATAAATAAAATAATCTTTTCCATTGATACCAACTATGATAACCCTTTTATCTATTACACACTAATAAATGATTTCTTATATAAGAATACTCTTAATTAAACTCTAATGACAAATAATTCTAATCTATTTTGGAATTAGGTACGTTAAATAACAACTTAAGATAGGTAATAAACTTTTATTAGTGAAAATAACTTTAATAAGTTCATAATATTCTTTCGTAATTAAAACAGCATGGGATAACCTGGGGGACATATATATGAAAGGGGTGAGATATAAATTCAAATAAGGGAATTAACAAAGAATGACATGGAATAAAATGAGGAAAGAAATATATGTTAGATAATATAAATATCAATGAGGAAGAAAGGAAGTGGGAATCATAATAATGAAAAATAAGTCATGATAAAATATAATAATCATAAATGCAACCTAGGAAATGTGAAATAACACAAAACATTACATCATAAACATAGGTCAAGGTTAAATTCAAAGAAAAGCTTATTGAAAAGTACCATGATGGCTTTGGTTCACTCTCAAATCCCTTTTATGTTGTCTCATGATAGTAAATCATTATCGAATACATTTTAATGCTTTATAATTTTGGGCACACCCATCACTTTCAAATCATTCTCATGCTTATGTCTTCCCCAGGGATCATAAAACAGACAATCATTTATCCTAAAGTTTTATTCCAAAGTAATTTAGTTTTTAATGACTAAATGTTTGTCCCCAATAATTTTTTTATATATTCATGAAGGTAGACACCCTTGGTAGGAAATGGGTATAGGTATTCACTTCGCAATTGTTTGGCATGGAAAATAATAGTGAAATTTTGGCAGCATAATATAGGCATATAGATGTTCATATAAGGGATTAATAATATTTAAAAGGGTATATAAAAATTTAGATATGAAATAGAATGTAATGGTGGATATTGAATAGAATATACCTTCATTAATAAAATGATATATAAGACACAAGACAATGAAAAAAAAAGGAATAAATTGAAGGAACCCCTTGCCTTGATAGAGTGATTCCAAATGCTTTGGAGGAGTTTCTTGAGAACTTGGGTGAACCTTGGGATGACTATAGATATGTGAGGTCATACTATGTATGTGTTCCATGTTTTTTTTATTAAAGTGAAATTGGAGATTGGGTGAGTTCATTTAGGAAATGAGTGAGGAATTCTTTATCATTTCTTAAACATTGGTTTTATGATCTATAAAAAGTAGTCACAAAACCCCAAACATCCCCAAGCATTTTTACATGGTTTATAACAAACAGGGGTGTTTTAAATTATTTTATTATTACATTTGAAGTATTTATATAAATAATACCCTTACTGATTTGGAAGTGATTCATGTCTTTAATGAAATGATTTTACAACCATAAAATATATTATAGATTTTGGAACTATCATAGAGTCATAAAAAATAACAAAATAAACACAAAGTCACATTATTTTAAAGGTGAAACAAATATTTGTTCATGGATACCATTTATATAATTGATTAAATAACTTTTTGCGTATTACGATGTCATAATACACACCATATATTTATACTATATTTAGTTTTTACGTGAAAATTTGACTTTCGCAGAAAAATTATTTGAAATTAACCATTGTATAATAAAAATGTTGAACCCTAAATAACTTCCTAAATTTTATTTCATTATCTATTAAATTAATGGTCAATATATATTGAAATATGATGGGGTTTTTTGGACAATAAAAATTTTGAACCCTAATAAAAATTAAATTGGAATTCATTAAAAAGAAATGATCCTTTATAAATAATCAAATTTATTTAATAATAATATTTCAAAAAAATATTATTTTTTTATAAAATTCCATTAACTAATCAAAATAAATTACATAATTTAATTTTAATAAAACCATTCATATAATTACTGTTTTAATATATCAAAAATAAAAATCTTTTTTAAAATATCAATAATAATATGGAAATTTATTAATTATTCTATACAATATACATATTAATATTGTTATGGTCTTAATACATATCACATTAATTCATAAGAAAATTACAAAAGAGTATGGTGTGCGACAATGAGAATTTAATGCTGTTTTTCGACATACATGGTTTTGGTCGTGACATTGATGAGCTTAAAATTCTATTGTAAATGTTTTCACCCATGCTTATGTTGTTGGATCTCATGTTGGGATTGGTCAATAGAAAATCCTAGGGATTTTATCTTCCATGGAATATCTGATAAATGTGATTTATATGGTATGATTCATCTAGTTGAGGCCATTACAGCCTTTATCTGTGTCAATTAGATTTTTAAAACTCTATATTTATACTAATAATATAATCACTATTAATTGTATATATTATCAATGATAATGATACATAATGGAATTTTGAATTCAATATAAAACAATAAAACCCAATATGTTCATTTATTTTCTATATCCATAATATATAATAGTTCATTTAATTAAATTGAAAGGGGAATTTTATTTATAAATGTTCGGGTACTTACATGACATATACTGAACTATTATTTTGTTCCATTGGAGAAGGAAATTTCTTATAAATAATAACCTATAGCAATTTTAGATCATATATTATAATTTATTTGAAATAATACTACTCCCTTGTTTAATGTTTTTTTGAAAAACCACTAACTTGGGGAAGCTACGTGGGAACCAAAAGATGATATGAGACAAAAGTATGGTCAATTATTTGTACCAATGTTATTAATTTTAAAGGGGGTAGAATATAACTCCATGAAATTTTATGAAATATTTATTTTTTAATAAATTTTATTTCATCAGTATTTTATTCTATAAACAACACCAAGTATTAATAAAACATAAAAAACTATCAATTTTATTATTTAAACATGACATTTATTTCCAAAAAGTTAAACATATACCCATGATTTAAAACAACCAAATTATAAATTACAAGTATAAAGATTTTATATGAATATTTTTTTTGATAAAATTACATAATATTTGGTAAATTTTTTATATTTTTCAAAAATGTTGTTTTCTCCAAAAAAATGATTTTATTAGTTTTTTTTGAAGAAATAATAATAGATTTTTTTTTAAAAAATTTGAAAATTTATTTAAGAAAATTTAAATTCATTTTTGAAATCCAAATGTCAAAATTATTTTTGGGTGATTTTTTTGAAAGTATTAATTTCTTGAGGAATACTGAAAAATATTAACAAAATGAAAATTACATTTTTTATAATGGTAAAACATATGATGGAAAGTGAGAACCCATTATTGTACCAAATTAAAATGTTTGAATAAAAAAAATATATATAATAACCATTGAAATATAATTTATTTATATTAGAGTAACTATTTATAAGTAATTTCCAATGATGTATATTTACCTCTAAATAAGAATCATCCTTGATAAGGTATTCAAACCAATAAGCCATCTTGTCCCACGTTTGAATGAACTGCTATATTTTTATCATCTCATAAATTGAATACTCTTACCAAAATATGATATTACATATTTATCCGCTCTATATGCACCTTATTAGTATCCACACATAGTAGAATCTAAGACACCTTATCAGCATCATGTTTTGAGGAAGCAATCAGAAGCATTTCAACCATCATTTATTCTTGATATTGAATAATAATTCCCTATAAATACCCATTGGCTACAACCTTATCCCAAGAAGTGTTGATGAAACAGGAAGATATTCTCATCACCACCAAGACTTCATTATTTTTTTTGGAAAGCCTCTAATAGATCATTCTCCTTAAACTTATCCTTATAGTCCCAAAAAATAGTCAAATTGTTACAAATAATGATTAGATCACAGTCTATAACATTTTCATGGTAATGTTTTTCGGATGATGTCTCCATTGGGTGGGTTTGGTAGGAATAATATTTAAAACCTTTCAATTAATTTTCATTAATCATGATACAAATCCCTAAGTACCGATTCCATTTTCAGCCCTTCCTACTCCTCAGACATGGTAGACCCTGCCGTATATTTATTTTAAACTATTATCTTAAAAATTAAAAGAAGACAAATCAGTATACTCTATGATTTGGAAACCCTCCAATTCACTGATGTTCTCTTCATATGTTTCATCGTGATCTTGATCCATCCTTTCACTCTATAAACCTTCAAATCATTTTTCCATCATAATAGTTGGCCTCTCCCTTCTAGATCTTAGTTTGATCAGCTCCCCAACCCCCTTTTACTTTAAATCTTAAAACGTGAAACAAGATGAACCACCATCACATGCCTTATAAAAATCTATTGCATGACCATGTCACCTTGGATATGTCTTAGGTGACCCCTCTATTCTAATGAGAAAATTTATTGACTGCACTACTTCCACATGGGATGAATTATTATGAGCAATGTTTTCTGTTCAAACTTTAATGTATTGCTTATCCCATTAAAATATCATAAAACAGATGGGACCCACATCTCTAAATTTCTCTCCACTAGGCCATGCCTCAGTCTTCCATAAAGGTCCACAAATTTCAAACCAAGATTTATATGAGATACAATTTTCAATGGGAGATTAGTTGTTAATAATGGAATTCTAATAGAAATTAAATCCAAACGAAATGGACTATCATCCATGAAACTTCAATTTAAACATAGATATAAGGGGGAAATTGGTGAAAACTAAACTATGTCTACTATCCGAAAAAAGTAAATGACCATTAAATTTATATAACATTTCGACTTTGGAAGGGTTCTAAAATAGAAATGGAAACTCTAGAAAATTATCCCAAATCGCCATTTTTGGATATTCATGATTAATGTACAAATCATAGGGATATATAAAAATAAATAAATGAGATCCATTGCAGATTCAAGTGGACATAGGCCAATCCTTGATCAAATAAATATCTGAAGAAAAAAAGAACCATTATATTCTTATTGTTGAGAAGATAGATTGTACCTCATTCATGTATACCCTAAGCATCAAATACAAACATATACCAAATCCAGCTATAGTCGATGATTCTAAAATATAGAAAACAACGTCAAATAGTGAAGGTTGGGGGAATTGGTGAACTTTATATATGAATGATATAGTTCTTTCTATCCTCCAAAGTGGTTCATAATGCTAGTAAAAAGTGATATTAGAGAAAAAGGGGGAAATTATTCAGGGTTAGAGAAGGTAAGAAAATATCACAGATGAGTCCCCTCGGTAGGTGAAGAAGGTACCTCCCCCTAAAGGAGGGGAGGGACCAAATAAAATACCATCATCTCATAGTTCATTTCAATAAAGTAGAGGATATAAGAGTGGCTATAAATCCATTCCACTAAAAAGTAAATTACTGGCTCCTATAGTGAAAAATATTAATTTTTTTTGAAAAGGCATTTTTAATTGAAATTTTTTTATTGTTATTTTTTTACAATGCTTATAAAAATATTTTTTTTAAAATATATATTTATTAATACAATTAATATAATTGAAATAAAATTCCTAACAAATTTTTTTATAAAATCTTTTGAAACTTTTGAATACTTTCTATATGGAAAACCTTTTTTGTCACATGTGTGGGTTTAATTTACAATTAAATTATCACACTTATTTTAATAGAATTTTTAAAAATAGATTCCATATTTTTCATAATCATAATATATATGATATAATATTTTCAATTTATTTTTTATTTAAAAATTAATAGTTAAATAAATAAAATATAATTATCAATGTTAAGGATAAAACATGTTTACAGTGGGTTAAACTAAAAAGATAAGAGGTAAAATTCCATAAAAACTAGTCCAATTACTATTTTAGGGAAATATTTATACACTTATAACATTAAGATCTTTTTTATGTGATTTTTGGGAACTTTTTCCAAAATGTTACCATGGTAACAATTTAGGTAGTGAAAAAAGATAAAATTCCGCCCACTTTCTTTTAAATTTTAATTTTGTGTTCACATGTGGAATATAGAAATATGTGAATTAATATTGAAATAAATTTTAAGAATAAATAAATTAATTTCATTATGGTATTTTTATTTTTATTTTTTAGTAATTATATAATTACTTTATATTCCTATGTAATGCTGACAATGTTATAATCAAATTAATATCAAATAGAAATAAATGATACAAAAAACACTAAAATAAATATAAAATGAATGAATTATTTTATTGAATAACTGTTTTAGTTACATATAACATTTTATACTTATTCTGAGAGAATATAATAAAATTCCATCATTTTATTGATAATTTTATGTCAAATTAAATGAATGGTTTTAAAAATTAACATTCACGTTATTTGATAACAAATATTATTTTATTAAATTATTTAACATTTTGAACAACCCTATCTTATGAAAATATGTTTTTAATTATTTTTAAATATCAAAAATGGTTTAATAATCGAACAATTTCACTTTTATAAAAAAAAATTGACTAAAAAAATAGAATAAACATCTTTACAATGTTAAAGGGTTAAATGAAGTTTTTCACGTTACATACACTTGTGTGTAAATTAAATTTTTACAAACATAGGTTATTTATTTTAAATTTTGTATTTAACATTTATATAAATTGGGTAAAAAATAACTAATTGGAATAATTTATATGTATTATTAAATGATAAATTACCTAGAAAAAAATATTATTTACCATAATGAAAATTATATTGTTAAAAAATAGAAAAAATATATGTTAAGGAAAAACATGTATAAAATATGTGTTTTCGGTGTTGGAGGAGTTTATTGGACATATATTCCATACTATACTTAAATTATCAATTCTTTATAGGCTTAAGGTGGGCGTGACTTCATATTATTGAAAATGTTTAAGCATTAAAAAAATAACACTCCTCAGTTATAAAAGGCAACTTTTTCCCATCATTTATTTACACCTCCTAAGAAATTATTTTCAAAACCCCTACCAAAATACCTCCCAAACATTGTAATACATGTTACATTGATTCTTCTTATCCCAAAATATCATCCCTATGGTCATTAAAATGATATCAAAATACGGTTGATCTATGTGAAGGAAATTCTCTTCACTAAACACTATATTTTATTAATTCTTATCTTATCAACATCATTCCATTTATTACGATTAAAAAATAATAATTCTCGTTTATACCATAGAATTATGTGTTATTAATGTAATTTAATAATATATATCCATCTATACATCTATCAAATGGGAATCAAAATCGTCACTCGAGTGTATGGAAGACTACAACCTCACAAACTGAGGTTATTCATTTTCTATCAATAACTCTCACTGAGGAATCTAATTATGGATTTAATTTTTATATAATATAATTATGATATTATTATACTTTTGATATTATAATTTCTCACCTAACATATTACATTCAATCCAATTTTAAAATAATTATATCAGTCATGTGTACAAAGGACTACTGCCTTGCTAACTTATGTGATGCTTCTTTCATTTATATTTTACATGGATGGTAATACATATAGATTAAATGAATATATGTTAAACGTTTACAATAATTATACCATTTGGATTATTATATCCCATATAACTTCTTAATTTCCATTCTCCGGGGGATATGATAACACTATTTCTGTGTTTGGCGAACTACCACCTAGTGAAACAATTTGATTTGTTTTTCACTTACAATTTTCATGGAAGGTAATTAGAGAAGATTTAGAGAATATATGGGATATATAAGACATTTAAATTATTCTATAAAGTTAACATATTAATTTAATTAATTTTACTTCATATGTTAAGAAAATGGGAACAACGTTCATGCGTTTATAGGATCTGTCATCTCTATAAATAGTGTATTTTATTTTCTACATCTAACTTTCTGGATTATAAAAAAAAGATATATAATAAATATATTTTTTAAATATTTTTTAAATTATTATTATTATGCATCCATTATCAATGATAGAGTACTGAAAATAAAAAGAAATGAAAACATACATGAATAACAAAGCTGTTATTTCCCAAAACGTGAGGTTGACATTGAATTATTAATAAATGGGTTATAAAATGTCATAATTAAATCATATATGGTACGATATATATAATTATATTTTATTAATATATGTATAATAATTTTATATTTATTATACAGATGGTTCTAACAATTTTGACGGAATTCGAGACTCAACTTTAGGGATTTCATCTCAAATTTTTTTATATTAGGACATATGTCTATGTTATTAACCTAATTCCTTTAATGAGGTCTATATACTACTATTAGTTTTACATGTTATATCATAAATATAATTATTTTAAAGATATTAAATGTTTCATTTTATTTAATTCATTAATGGGTTTTACGGTTCAATAGTTTATTAAAGCGGGAAGTGATTTTTGTCTCAATTTTTCTTCTTTGGGACATATATTATGTTATGCAGCTATTTTATTTTATGAAGTGATAACACAAACCATTTAAATAATATATCATGAATAAAATTTAATTAAAAATATTTATATTTTATTTTAAAGTTATTAATTTATTTGGATTATGATTCTAATGTTATAAAAGTGGTAAGGGTTTGATGTTACGATCTCATTTTTCATCGAGATTTTTTATGATTATGCTTTCAAAAATATAATCATATAATCTATATATCAAACAAAACATGAAAATAATTATAATATGTTAACATCATGATAATACATGTTATCTCATTATTTTATTCTCTTAATGTACTCATGATTCCAAAATTATTTTGTAATGAAATATGACATTATTTATCTCTTCGTTCATAAAACCATTCTTTTTCTATTTACATGTTTTATAAAAATATATTTAATTTGATTAATATTCCATTTTAAAATTTCAAGGAAATTATTACCAATTTTTAAATATAAAAAATTATTCTTAAATGATTAATAATTTCATTTTCAGAACAAGGGCCATTTGAATTTTACTAAAAATTGAAAGGAATAAATTTTAAACATGTATAGAATTTCCAATTATCATAACCACATAATGTTTTAATTAATATGTTAAAAGTTCAAAAGTTTATTTTCAATATCAATGATATTGAAAATATTTTATGTATTAAATTTTTTTTTGAAATTGGAATATATACTCTTTTAAAGTAACATTTCAAATGAATTTTAATGATTCATTTATATGTTTAAGGTTATTTTCAATGAAACATATTTTGGAAATGTTTTTGTTTTAATTTTTTTTTTAAAGTGGAAATTATATTTTACCCTAGGAAAGTTTTATATGATTTATAATACTTACATTATATTTTTATAATGTTATTTTCAAATGAAATTATTTTATAATTTGTTTAATTTTTTAAAATGCGTTGTTCATAGTAGAGAAGTTATTTTCCATAAGAAATGATTAAAATGTTCATTAAATATCATTTTCCTTATAAGATATCATCTTATTATCTATATTATATTTTTATATTCATATAATACTAGAATACCATTCAGATTCATTCTATAAATGTTTATTTTTATGATGATAATATGTTTATGAAACCCTTTATCTTTCGTGAGTTATACCAGGATAAAATTCTTAGGAAACCTTCTTAATTTTCCATGGGAAATGATAGGATAGGATTATGAAATGATTATGAAACATTTTTTTCCATAATTTATGCGGTGATGAAATGTTTATGAAACCCATTTCTTTTAATGGGTTATTATATGATCTATGTTTAGTAATCTTTTTGTAAATGAATGTATGATATTTATTTGGTGATGGGTGTGACCTATATCTCAATAGAATGTTTTGGGTGCTGATTTATGTTATATGAACTTAAAATGTCTAAATGAGGTTATCCAAATCATGAAAAGTGGTTACATAGGTGTTTTTCCCAATGCTGAAGTAGGTACATTGGTGGTTATCCCAAGACCAACTTGGTATGAATATCTTAGTGGGTATCTCTGACATAAGGTTTTTGTTGCTTATGTGATTTCCCATATTATTTGTCTTATAACCATGTTTTTGTCTCATGGATCATGTTGTTTTATTTTTTTATGATTCATGTGTTATGAACTTCCAATATTAATTCCATAAATCATGATTTTGATATTTCATAATCAATGTATGGTTTTCATATGTTTCTATCATGTTCTCATAACTATATGATCATGTTATGTTTATAAATTTACCCTTTTTACCCTTACTAAGAATATGAGATCACTGATTTTTATGATTATTTTCACCAGGTTGTAATGATAGTTATTATGTGTGATATATCTAAAATGGGTGTTAGTTATGTGGAACTAAGTGGGATATGATTTCAAACTCTTTTAAACTTTTTGTTCATGTTTCAATGTTTCTAAATGAAATATACCTTTATGATCATCATAGGTGATTTTGGGTAATGTAATGAATATTTGTATATTATTGTATAATATCCATGTATTTAAAAATTGGCTGTTTATAAGATTTTTCCAACCATTCCATACATAGAACATTACATGGGATAACCATCCAAAATATCATCATTTATTAGCTACCAAATATCTATTCGACAAGATATGAGAACAAATTGTTCTCTAAATAGATGAGTTTAGAACCCATCCAGTTTTGGATTCTGAAAATTGTCTCTAACTGTAAAAACTAACGGTTCTTAGATAAAAAGACTTTACAAAGAAATATAATCTTGAACTATGATTCATCTTGAACAGCACTCTTGATCAGTATATCAAAACTAGAAACCACACCATGAAAAAAGCAAGTTAATCACTACTCTATGGAGAAGTAATGAATCCTCACCATGTATCAATTGATTGTTCAATGGGATATATACATCACTAGTTTGGAATTGGAACCACACAAAATCAAAATAGTATGCGGATATATCAACTAACATAGGGGATAATAACTCATATATAGTATTAGTGACACATGCCTCATCGAGACTGAGTGAGTACTGACCACGTGCTGAAATGTTGGGGGGGGGGGGCTACCCCTCCCTTTTAGGACCCATTCCTCAATGATGGTACTCATAGCCCTTGTATCTTTGACTGAGTATCGACTCACATGGATGGAGGATTCATGCCTCATCTCTTCAAGAACACATGCCTCTTCAAATGGAGGATCACAACCTATCCAACAGGGGATACCACCCCCATCATAGGATAAGTGACCTAATCCACATTATTATTAAGGGGGGTATAGTACCCATAACCGAGTGAATGATATATGAATGAAAATGGTAGAAAATACCCTTGTGTCCATAAGGATATACTGATCTCAAAGAACATGAATGTGGGACCCACACATCTCTTGAAGAAACCTTATCCAATGGTGTAGAAATCCCAATGTATGATCATATACTCTCTATGGGCTCTTTAGAAAAAGGGGATACCGACTCCAAGATGGAGGATATATTTACCCCTGAAAGATATGAGGACAAAACCCATATCTTACAATGTCATTGACCATCAGAATAGTGAGATACATCCTCTGGGAATCCAATATGTCTGTGAGTAGTATTTGGGTTTCCATTACCAATAGAAGTTATAACTCACACCTCTAGAAAAATCATGGGAATTTCCATGGGGGAAATAAACATCCTTGTTGTATAGTATCAAAAGCGTGAAAATATTTAACGCCATAAAAAAATATATATAAATCGGCACTTGATTCATGTACTTACATAATTGAACAATGTTACCCAGGGTATATGTTATGAAGTATGTCTCCTAGATTATCAGATCAATTTTTGTGGAATGAATCAAAAACCATACCATTGTTTTCTTCCATGGTATAATAACTAAGGCGAAATACCTATTGAATTATCACTCAAAATTTCCCAAAATAATCTCACAAGACACATATCTCCATTATTCATCCTAAAAAAGAACCTATTTGATATCAGTCTATCATGTTAGGACTCATTGGGGCCCCATGAGGACTAGATGTGAGATAAATGTAACACTCCAAGAACTCCTTCAATTGGCCAGGGGTTATGAACTATCACCAAGAAAATGTAAAACAATTATGGGAGTCCTTAATATAAATATCATGAATCAAGTATATATTGACCAGAAACTATAAAATAGATGAAAATCATATAGGATATATATAACCATCTAAGAAAGAAAATAGGTATGCTTACATCTCAAGAGACTAGGAGTATTAAGACACCATGCCATTACATCTTCAATCTAAACCAGAACAGATTATTAAATACACAAGATCCAAAAACCTCCTTTTATTTATTACCATGTCTAAAATTCTAATAAAATGTTTTCCATATTCAGTAACAAAGTAATTGTGGGGAATAAGGGCTATATAGGGTTGATTATAAAGATACCAAGTAGGATTCCTAAAATAAATGTTAACAGGGATGAATTTAAACACATAGTTAGAGATGAACTATTTGACCTCCAAATTTAATTTAAGGGAACACAAAATCATAGATATTTCATAACTCAACTCCCATGTATAATCCCCACTATACTTGAAAATGGGAAACTAGGGAAAACTCAATTACTCATTATTATACACTATATGGGCACCCCAAATAGGTCCCATTAATTAAGAAATGACACATACCTACTGAAATTCTTCAATATAAGATCAACCTAAATAGAACAAAAAAGTGAAACACCTCAAAATTCCATTAATTCATACTAAGAAATCTATAAAGATACTTAGCCAACAAATGTATACAAATATGAGAACCACCAAGTCCTCACTAAGACATCCAATAATAATGTGGTGATATACTAATGCTATATTTATGTTTTCATTCCTTGGATAATTCCTCAGTATATTCTATGATCAAAAGAGTACACAATCTAAAGATGCCCAGAACTCATGGAAAATTTAAGAGAAGTCCACATATGAAACACTAAAAGTAAAATAATTCCTTAGCTTACCTAATGACAATACATGCCTCATAGAATCATCACAAGATGATATCATTTAACCCAAGATGCGCTAAATGGATAAAGGAAACATTTATTGAGATATTCACTTCTATTTGAACAAACTCTTCTCATGTAAGTGAGATGAGAGGGAAGAAACTAGAAAACCCACTCTCCACAATCAAATTCATGAAAAAATAATCCAATATGGTCAATCATCATCATAATGATGGAAATGAAATAAAAAAACATCATGAGAGACTTATGGATCACTAGTATACACAACTTGGTCATAGGTGTACCCATAACAGTCATCAATCTGCCTCTATTGAATAACGATTGAAAACAATTAGTTGACCCTACAACTGCATTGAAGATCTGATGCCACACTATGGTTTGAGATCAACTATGAAATTTTCAATAAAGGTACGTGAAATATTATATTATGACATATTATAGGGGCTTTGATAAAGACATACATAATCTTAGTGGACCCATTCCCTGGCCTTATATAGTAGTGTTGACCCCCTCATATGAAAGGGACTACTCACTCCTTGACATTAAATTTTGATTTAGAGAAATTATCTAAAGGGGACCATTGATGATAAATCACAAACAATGATTAATCTCCCATATTCAGGAAAAGATATTTTTATTTTGAGAGAGATAAGTTATATACAATCTTAATTAATATCGACCATGATGTCCCTCTCTACCAAGGAGTGAATGTCCAACTCCTTTTTCATCTATGTCTGATCATTATTCCCCAAAATGAACTCTAGTGTGCATCGAGAGGTATAAGAATTATAATAAGAGACTTGAAACAGATTTAGACTCAATTATATAATGTACTATGAAGTGAGTACCACTCACGCCCGACCCAAAACTAGTTTTTCTGACCTTATATCCTTTGTGGTACCAAAATCCAATAACAACTCCCATTGGGTACCAATATTTAATGACCTGTGAGGTTATCGAGTACAATGTCTGATTGAAACACTAGAAGAGTTATCAATATTTAGATATAATATACTCAAAAAATTAGACCCCATCATTTTATTTAATGGTTAAATGTGACACCCATACACATTAATTTAAAATAATACTATTCTTAATATATTTTATAACATGTTACATCAAGTTTCAAGTGAACTACGATGTGTAATAAAGAAATTATTTAAATGTGACTCTTATAACCTATCCCTTAAATTGGTAGGTGTTAATAGTAATTTATACATCATAAAATATATATATAATTCTATTAAATAATTCAAATGTATTGATTTATTCATTATAAATAATTAATCTACTTTAAGTAAAGTCATATTATGCTTAAAAATCCATTTTATTCAAAAACAAATTATTTTTGTTTTGACCCTGACATTAATATTTATTTATAAATATTTTTAATATTTTATTTTATGTATTCAATAATTATATTTAAATATTAATTTAGTCATTTTCATACGGTTAATTTTAATAAATTTTAAAAGTAATTTGTTTATAATGAATAGTGGAAAATAACCATTCTAGTAATGTTGTAATTTATTTTAATTAAATTACATAATATAAAAAGACCCATTATATTTTAAATGTTAATATAAATTAACATAAGTTTTTTTTAATTATAAAAAATCAATTGTTTTCTACATTGAAATCAGAATTATAAATGATTTTTTTTAATAATTTCATTTTTTCGTTAAAAAAACATATCCTGGTAAATTGATTTTATGCACCCAACAAGTTTCTTTCTTAATAAAGTAATTTAATTTATATTGATTAATTTTTTTAATTAAGTTTAAATATTATATATTCATTAAAATAATTTAACATTCATTTTATTTTTTTTAAAAGTGAAGTAATGAATGTAAATGTAGTGTTATTCATAAAAAAGTATTTTTTCTAAAACTGGGTTTTCATTGCGTTGTATGTGCATGTTTTAAAATTAAATTCTAAAAATTATAGGAATTTAATTTGATAAAAATGATTTACTATTTTTAATAATATTGTTTAAATTTTTTAATTACTCCCTATTTATTTATTATCAATAAAGAATAGCAAAGACAACGAATTTTTTACCATAGTTAACCTTATAACATGTTTACTGGGGCTTAAAAAAAGATATAACACTGTTATTGCCACATAAACATGTATATATATATATATATACAGATATAATATTGTCCTAAATTATAATCCATTTCTATTTTTAATCATTATACTAAATAAAAACACTAAATATATTTTAAATTTTAAGTAATTTTATTTGTATCTCCTCCCCCACTAATTAAATGGATGCTCTTATCCACCCATATTTAAAAAATTTAATCCATAAATAATATCCAATACCTAATATTAATAATTTTTATATTCCATTAATTAATCATTGATCCCATTATATTATAGTAATAATAATAATTCAATTTCTAACATGTAATCCAAATGATGTCTCTAAAAAAGAAGTTTGAAAAGAATCCGAGTTGTTTCGATTTTATTTCATTTTACACCTTCTATAAAAAACTTTTAGTCCTAAAAAATTAATAATAAAATATCATAAAGATATTGAGATTTTATTATTACGATTTGACAACCATTTACCACCTATTATTTATCAAATGGGAAATGAAAGTATTGCTCGTGCATACATGTGGACTACGACATCCACGTTGCGAGATGATTTATTTTACAAAACCATATTTCATGGTTAATTATTATGAAGGAGTTAATATTTTCATATGATATTTATAAAACAATAATAATTATATAATTATAATTTATTATCTACCTTCACAATATCACACTCTTTTGAAATTGAAAACGACACACATGGGTTTGTGTGAACTACCACCTCCACGAAGAAATGTGATTTCTTTTTTATTTTTCCTGCACATTTAATTGAATAGGATATATGTTTAACAAATATATATTATAATTATAATATAATAATGATTATTTATATGTTAATTTTCATTTAACTTTCTTTTGTTTCATCTAATGAAAAGTGGAAACATCACTCGTGTGTGTGTACAATTTATCTAATCCATGAAGTGATGTGATTCATTTTTCATAAAAAAATTATCTGAATAGGTATAAAACAATATATTTAAATTAAATATGATACTTATTTTATTATTAAAATTCTATATATTATTGAACCATGGAAAATGTACAAGGAACAAAACAACAAAAACATACATACTTGAGAAATTATGATGTTGACCCCCAAAATGATGACTTTAATGAAGAATTATTAATAAAAAGGTATTTAAATGTTATAAGTGGATTATATATGATATTAAAATAATTAAAATATTTGTTTAATATGATTAAAATAAATCTAAATTTATTATAAATGTGGTTAGGGTTTTTACAATTCAATTCAGATTTAAGGTATTGTTTTTTCATCTGAATTTTGTAATTTTGGATATGTTTGATGTTATGACCTTATTTTTGTTTATGAGGTTTATATAATTACCCTATATCATGTTATGTATGTTATAAATTATAATTAATTTTATTTAAATTTAAAATTTTATTTATTTAATTTAACTGGATTTGAATCGAAAGTTACCAAAGGGTAATGGGTTTACCGTCAGAAATTTTCTTCCTTGGCCCATATGTTATGTTAAGAAACTATATTATTTAAGGGGGTGTATCTATTTATAATTTTGTATTTCTCTCATTAATATATTTATTTTCATTGTTTTTGATGGTTTATTTTTTTTATTCATTTAATCAAAATTATGAATCAAATGTTACAAAAGTAGTAGGGGTTTTATGTTAAAACATCATCTTTTCTGGGATTGTTTAGGAAAAAATTTTAAGTGATGAAACTATATTATATATATCTATAAAATACTAATAATTTTAAAATATGATGGTTATTTATATTGATTAATATTATTACATCGACCTTCCTATCTTTTAGTACTTTTGAAACAAAAATAATGTTTTAAAAAAAATTGACTTTATTTCTCTATTTTGGTTTGGAATATTTTAATTTCACATCAATAGTTTATTTAAAATTTATTCAAGAATGATTATATATTATTAAATAATTGTTTAGATACATTTTTATTCTTTGTTTACTGTTGATTTTTTTTAAAAGGATCATTCTTATCAATTTCTGAATAAGGTACTTTTTACGAATGGTGGTTCAAAATATTTGTTTTAACATACACCACAAGAAATCTTTTTCCAGCATCAGTACTAATCGTTGATTTGAAGAATTCTATAAAATTTTAAATGGGTTTTCTTGTATAATATATTTTATTCAATATTTTGAAAAAATATTGATATTAAATTATTGATTTCAATATGAAAATTTTATTTTCCTCAAGAAATATTTTAGTGATCATTTAAATTCATTTCTCATATAAGTCAACATCATTTGATGTTACTTTTTAATCACAATAAATATTATTCTCTGTTACTATATTTATTTATTTTTCTATCTGGTTAACGATAATGATGAATTAACCTAGTAAATACTCATTTTATTTTCCATAGGTTTTTCTATGACGAAATGATAAATGTGTTCAGGACATTATGATATTAATATGAAGGTATTATGATTATGTGATGAGTGGATTCATTATATACATCAAATGAATTGGTTATAGATTATTTTTATATGAGGTCAAATAGTACATGATAGTTTTTTCTAGGCCCAAAATAGGGTACATAGAAGGTTATCCTTCACATATAAATAATGTATGGAATAATCATTATCATTTTTTTAACTAACTTTATGATTATGGTTCTTGTATGGATGATAATGATATATTATGGTTATTTTTATAATAATTTTTAATATTTATTTTTGTAGTGTCTTTCTTACCTTAGTTGGTATCATAGGGAGGTTTAGTTATTTTTGGAAACTATGATAAGGAATATTTATCGGGAATCCCTATGACAAGTTTAATTATATGATAATATCCAACGTTTTGTAAAATAATGAAGTTTGGGATTCCATGAATGTATATCCTAGTATAGATATCATCACATGGACATGGTTGAGGTATATATGCACTTAGGGGTGAAAAATATTAATGTTGACGATTGATTATTAACCTGACAATCACCAGTGCATAATGAGTGGTCATAAAGATGAACACCTGCTAGATACTCATGGGGGATATGATTATATATATATAAATTTTATTTATAAACCATTAAAAATTATTTGATAGATAATGAACATTGATATTCTTTGTAAAACCTATGGTATCATAGATTGAAAAGAAAGTTTCATGATTCATAAATCATATTAAAGATATTTTACGATCTAATGATTAATTACTATTATTATTATTGGTAAAATTATAATTTTTTTGTACGTTCATAGATGGGACTAGGAGGAACCATGTTAATTCTGAATATTACACACAATGGAATGATTTTACACATTAGAAACAAAATTAAATAAATGATTGAATGTGAAAAATTTTGATCATTACAAACCATTGATCTCAATATATGATTAAAAACATGAAAAAATTTGAGTTTCTAAATAAACTAAATAAGATAAAAATTGAGTTTCAATAATACCATAAAGTAAATAAGATTGAACTTCTTACATGACTAAAATGTGGGAAGACACACTTGGGTAAATATCACGATGGAACAATAAGGTGTTATGGGTGTGCAAAATTAGAGAATATAGAAATTTTTACTAAAGAAAAATTAAGTGTTCATTTTGAAGAAATTAAGTACATCATAAAGTACCATTTATAGTTAAATGTAATATGTTTTGGGAACATGGATATTATTTGGTTAAATTACCCAATTTTTGGGATAACTCCATGAACAAAAAAGGAAATTTAATAGGATGATAATTAAGGTAAATTTATTGAAGAATTTACATATTAGTATTTGATAATTATAAAGTATAAGAATTTTATTAATGATATTATAGTGATAAGAATTATGAAACATCTAACGATTGTTTATATTGAAGTATTTTTATTCATATATAGAATTATACGAATATCCTAGAAAGATTATTTAATGGTAAGGTGATATTTTTGGAAGAAAATTAATTTATGGATAGATTACTTCTAATATATGTCTCAATCTGAGATAATAATGTTTAGTTGGGATAAGTATTTGGTTTATGCTAATAATATAAAATGAATAGTATTGGTGACCTTGATAATAATTAGAGGTTTAATGAAAAAGTTATTTATAATGTAAATTTCCATTTTATATTTATGGAATATAGTTGATATCTTGTAATATTATTTGAGAAGAATGGGTAGAGTTAATTTTTAGAAGTATATATGTTTTCAATTTGGTTTAATGGTGATTTTGGTTATTTGAATGATTTAAGAGAATATGTGATCAAGGTATGCACCTGATTATTATGTGACATTATAACAAATATTTTGTTATTTGGGTATAAATGTTAATGTTTCTCTTAAAAAATATGAGATAAAATCATTTTCTTTTTTATGTTATGAGTTTTGGTAGATATAGTTTAGAAGGCCTTTAAGGTTAACTATTTATAGAATATATTAATATTTACTTTATATGTTAATGAAGAGGTTTTAAATATTAATGTATTATTTTTTCATATGAAGATTTATCTATACTGAAAAATGATTTATAACCATTTTTGTTTTGGTAAGTATCTTTAGATATAAAGAAATAATTTTAATTATTCTATGGATCTAAAGATAAATTAAAAGTTAATTTCAGTACTTTAGGTTAGGAAAATGCATTTTGAATATCCATTTCCTTGAGAAATATATATGAAAGATCTGGAATTGATTGAAGCATAACGAAAAATAAAACTATTCTTATTAAATAGAAATAAATCATGTAAATAAATTTTCTCATGTAATCTATCCTAATATTAATAGAATTCATAAAATCTCTTTAAATGATATTGAAAATGATTTTTTCTTTCTTATAATGATTTCTAATGAATTTATGGTGTATTCACCCCTTTCCAATTTATCGTTTACAAGACATTAACATTCCAATGATTTTGTTCTCTATCAATCCTATTATTCTTTGGGTATTATGTTTCACTACTGTGTACATATTTTCAATTCCTTCTAATGTTATCCTTATATGGGAACCCGATTATGTTCTATTTTAAATAACCTTTATGTTTCTCAGTTCCCCTTTTCAAAGGAGGATTTCTTATCCCTTGACACAAGTAGGTTTATTAATTAATTTACAAAAAATATATATCCCTTTTTTAATGAGATGAAGAACACGAGGTTGAAATTTATTTAAGGGGTGATAATGTGAAAACCCATAAATTTTGTTTAAATAAAACACTGATGGAATGATTTATTAACATGTTACACCAATATTGAAGAATACTTTGAAATATATTAAAAATGATATTATTAAATTGAGATTTTTATAATACAGATATTAAATTGTAATGTATAAATAGCAATAAACAAATGATGGATAATATTTATAACAATTTCAAATAATTAAAATTTATTGAATAATGAAAAATAAATAAGTTACTGGTTTTTTGTAAATTAATTTTAAAATGTAAAAATAATTTTTCATTAAACATTTATTAATTCATTTTTTCACTAGAAATTACAGCTAATTTATAATAATTTTATAAATTTTATTTTAGTAAATTAATATCTTTTTTAAATCATCATGTAATGATTATGTTATTGGTATTTGATAGTATATTTCTAAAATTATAAATGTTTCAGTGAATACTAAAATATATTGATTTTTTTAAAAAAATGTATGTTATTTTAACTAAATAAAGTAAAAAAAATTCAAATTATTTTTCATATTTTATTTTAATGTAACATAAGTATCCTTTAATCATACGTATCTTTACAATTGATTTTTTATATTTACATTTTTTAGATTAAATACTCTTTTTCATAAAAAATATTTATATACACAGAATGTTTTTGAATTTAAGAAAGTAATAAAATCTCTATTGATAATTTTTTTTATAAAATTGTTCAATTATATATTAATTTTTTAACTTAATTTTATAAATTCTAAATATAAATGAATGAATGCAAATTCATTTTTATGATTAAAATGATATTTTTTAATATTTATTTTCATTGGGGTTTTTACAGTTTTCCTAAAATTAAATTATAAAAATAATAGAAATTGAGTTTGATAAAACTAATTACATATTTTTATTTATAATTTATGAATTTTTTTATATGTAAAAATTCATTTTTGGGTAAAAAAATTTGAAAAAGAAGTAATTTTTTTACCATGATTAAGCTTAAAACTAGTTTATAATTATGAAATGGGGAGGTAAAACCAATTGATAAGGGTAATATTGGCATATAGTATTTTATAATTCTTATTTAATGGATATATTTAAACAATATATTATCCTCATTTAAAAAAATTTCTATATAGAACCATTTCACTTTAGAAATGCATTAATTATATTTACATATTTAAAGTAATTTCAAGTGCGCAATCTCCCTGAATTATAAAGGGGAACCCCCTCTCCACCATTACTCATAAAATTTTTCCATTCTATCTCATTAAATCCTAGATATAAAGCCATAATATATTCTTTAATTGAATCCTTGATCCCATTTTATTCTTGTGAAACCAAACATTCAAGGCTGAAGGTGTAATCCAAATGATGTCTCCCAAAGAAGAGGTGTAAAATTTAACTGAGGTATTTGAGTTTTATTTATTCTTCTACAAACTATTAACCAATTTTAACCATGAAAACATGAATTAAAAACTATAATAAATATTCTTAGATGTCATTAGTATGAGTTAAAAACCATTTATCACCTCTTCTCCATCAAAAAGGAAATTGATGTGTTGCTCGTGCGTATGTGTTGTCTACCGCCTCCACATAGTGAAATGATTAATTTTCCATTACAATATTTAATTAATGGATATTATGATTGACTAAATGATTATATATTATATTTAAAAAATAATAATAATTTTTTAATTATCTTATCTTATCTATATTCTTACCATACAATCCAATGAAATGTTATAACATATTTTATGTGTGTATGTGAACTATCGCCTCAATGAACCAATAAGATTCATTTATCAATTATGATTTACATTGATGGTAATAATGACAGATTGAATTAATATATATGATATTTTTGATATAGTAATTATTCAGTAATTGTTAATTAAGAGATAATAACACTTATTTAATTGTGTACAAATGTATTTACCCCAATGATGAAGTTGGTTCCCGAGTGTTCTTCCAAAACCTAACATGTTATGAATGTCTGGGTGGGTTTCCTTGAAATAAAATTACAATTAATATCATTAGTAAACACTCTTGAACCCTATTTGATTAATTGATATTACGCCAATGTTATGATCCCATGGCTCATGTTCTTTGATACCTTTATAATTTATATCTTATAAAATGAAAATATTTATGCATTGAATCACAAAAATGATATTAGAATATATAGGAATGATTTAAAAATGTAGTTATCATCTTCTATTACCCTTATTCTCATGTGATTCTTAAATGATCATTGATATATCAATTTTTACCCTTACTAAGAATCATAGCTAACCCCAATTATACTTATATTTCCTTGATATATGACGAATATTTTTAATTATGAAATGTCTAATAAGGTTTTCAGTAATTAATTAATTATTTGAAGATGATGTAGATCCCTTATGTTCTTGTAGTTTATGTATCCATGTTTCCGAATACACTAAAAATTCATGGTTATAATTTTGATCATAATGATATGTAATTATTATTAATCTAATAAGATTCAATATTTATGTATGTAATGTTTGGATTTCCTTAATTAATATCCACATCCATTATCAAATTATCTTTCCAATGTACTCTATTTCTGAATAGGACCCATAAATCATGTAATATATAGAATAATAATAATTATAGATAATTTATTTATTTAATTATGGTTTGAGGAATAAAAGATATTCAATACCTAGAAAATAGGGTAGAACATGATGTGTACTAAAAGATCATGATGTGTTTTCTTAAATTCCATGCCTTCTGTGTGTACCCCAATCTGACCCTTTGTGTACTTCCTCAGTTCATGGTGTATCTCTATAATATATGGTGTCTCATGTTTACATATTATTATTAATGTACCACAACCAAAGTTGTTTCATATTTCATAACATAGAGTGTACACGTACAATCCATCTACCAGACAAGGGTGTTTGGTTGAGTACGTAGCCAGACCAAGGTTCCTACTCTGCATGTATTTGTATGGACTTCATATGAAGAGATATTATCCAATATAGAACACATAGAAAATCTATATGTAATGTGTTATTGAAACTTCACATCAAGTAGTCATAATTTCACGATAATTTGAGCCTATGATCATCTCAAATCTACATCAAACACCACATATTAAAACAAAATCTATAGAGAAAATGGAAAATAATAAATAAATAAAAATGTCAAAAAGTACAGGTAATTTATTAATAAAAATAATATCTACTTGAAATAATCAGCCTTTTCACATGACATATTTTTTAATTTTATTAATCATACACATTCTGATAAGTCATTATTGGACATTACATCTAGATATGCACTCTTATCATCCCTTTAAATAGGTTATGACACGATCAACTCCAATCAGCTATCCACATTTTTTATAGGGAAGGGTGAGTTATGTGGCCTCATACGGGAATGAATAGGGATACATGATATAGGGTTAAGGAAAGAAAAAACCCTAACTAAAAAAAGAAAATCGATCAAATGTTCCCAATTGAGGCTCAAAAGATGAACATTGATTATGAGTCACTTAGCTAAAAACCTCTTTTTTTTGGAACCAACTGTGATGTTGAAATTCTAATATATAATTTTTAAGAAGTATAAAATTTTAATCAATACAAATATATTTAATAAATATTAAATATTCTAATTAAATTTCATGATAATAAATCTCACCAAATTTATTCCCTATGGAATATGAAACATTCCTAAGTGAAGAGAATAATTAGAAAAATTTACCATGGTCATTATATTGGATAAAATAAATTTTAACTCTTCAAAAATGTTAAGGTAACAAAAATAAGATGTACAAAATGGAATTCATATAGGAACACTCGGATCAATAACTGCCTAATTCATGAAATTTACGTAGACTATCTCATAATTCGTACAATATATGAATTATCTAGATTTTATTTTTACACATATAATTTTACATTAAAGAAAAATATTCAGAAAATGACTTCAAATAACTTTAGGTATATATAATAAAAATTACAAAAAATCCAATAACCACAAAAAACATCTCAAAATACAAAAAAAATATTATATGATCTTTACCAAAAATATAACCCATCAATAATTAAATGGTGTTATTTAATGAAATATTCATTAGAGTAAATACATTATCATTTAAACTATTTTGTAATAGTGTTTTTAAATATATAGTACTATGTTGATATGATATTAATTAAATATATAAATGATTATATTTTTTTCAATAATGATTGATTATCTTACATGGTTCCAGAACGTCTATACACATCTTATAGGATTATTAGGATATAAAAACACTATTTAAAAAAAGAAAAAGGTTTGATCAATCAAAATATTTCATCACCAAAAAAGAAAATGAAATAAAAGTTTACACAAAATGAGGAACATTTTTGTACTTTCTATAAAATAATGATAAAACATACTTCAATATTAAATAGTGCTTGATAAATACCACCAAAGTGGTAGCTGATTGAAATAAATTAACCATACTGTATTTGTGGGATAGATGAATCACTCGACACTCAAGAAATATTACTTCAATTTTCATGGTGTGCTATTACATCACATGGTAAATGGGGGATAAGAAGAGATATGTATGATGGGGAATGGTTTTTCTAGATTCATATAAGAGAGTCTTACCCAAACCATATTAGGAATAATATTTTTATTTATTTTCCATGTATTTTGGATACCAAATTTATTTATTCATCATAGCTACCTAAACCTGATAATGTATCATTTTGATGTTCATAAAATAGTTTTATAGTTTCTCTATGAAGCAATTGAACCATCAAATTTATGTGTCATCCTATTCAATCAAGAAGGATTCATAATTTTTATGGAAAATCATTCTATAGAATGAATTATATGAAAGTGTTCACTATATATAATGGTGGACATAAAAAAGTTAATAGAGATCCCAGGTCATTGTCAAGATAGAATAATTACCCTAAAAGATATTGATTGGGACAACTAGAATGGCCATTTAGACATTCCTATAAAAATGTAGATACCTCTTGAAAATGATATCCTGAATCAAAAATATATATGATTGATGTGTAGAGAAGGTCATAGAGATATAGAGAGTTAATTCTCAGTAATGAAATTTTACTAACATAATTTTTAGTTTATTTTAATTCTATAAATTATGATAATTATAGAAAAAGTTAACGTTTATATCACATGCACATAAGAGAAATTTTTTAAATCAATTTATCATTTATGTGTATTTCTATATAATATTATATTTTAATTTATTTTAAATTCCCTTGAATTTTTGTATGATTTTTTTACATTTTTTGTGTAGTAGTAATTTGGTTGGGCATAGGGTTCCTTGATTTCCAACATTAGGTAAAATTTGTAATGGGAGAAAACTGTTAGAGATTTTTTTATACTACTCTAAACTGCACAGAACATTGTGTGTGAAAAGTTTTAATGTATTGAGTATCAATGTTTAGATGGTTTTGTTATAAAAACATGTATTTTTAAAAAGTTTTATCAGAGATTATAGTTCATTACTTTATTAACACACTAGAGGGATATCTGTTATCTCAATATATTGCTCTCTATCCCACTCTATATCTGTTTAGTTGAAATTTTTTCATTTCTATAGGGATAATACTGTCATTGGACATTATGGAATCAATTAAAGGATTGGTATGGATTAATAAGTTCAATTGGACAAATTTTTTCCTTTATAAAATTATATTAGGGTATTATCTAGTTCAAAAGGACCAGGATACTAATATAGTAAGTATAAGTCTAGAGAAAATAGAGAGGGTGGAATGGGAGATGTTTTATAGGAAGGAACATAAATTCATGAGGATATCATCATCATTTAATGTTTTCTTCAATATACATGAAAATAAAAATATTACACAAGTAACGACGGCACTTGTAAATATGTAGTGAAAATCAATGAAACTTAATAATTTTTCCATATTGTGTTGGGTTTTCAACTTAATACATTTTTAAAGAAGTCCTTTGAAAGATCATGAGAATGAATTCAATATGATATAAAGGTGGATAAATTGAATGGAGGTAAAATTAATGGATGATGTATGGGAAAAATTTTATTATGTATACTTTTATAAATCTCAGATGCAATGTGGATAACTATTTGTCATTAAATTATAGAAATAGATTTTTCATTTTATGGAATTAAAACATCTAATGATCCAAAAGTTTGGAATTTAAGGATCCATCACCTCAGAGAAATGAGAATGGACATCCTAATGGAAACAGTCATATAGAACCTTAGTCACATGAAAAATAGTAAGTGTGAATGATTTGTTACTGAAAAATAGAAAAGGTTTTATTTCAATTTATATAGATAGAATTTCAAATATGAGAAGTTATAGTTAGTTCAGTTCCATGTTTGGGAAACTTAACAAGATCAATCCAATATAGGTTTTCTCTACTTTGTACCATTTATTGATGATTCTACTTTACATTTTTTTTATTTTTTAAATCATATGACTATTATATTTTAGTATTAAATTCAATGTAAACACATGGTGGAAAAGAAATTTGGGTTTAATTTTAAGTGTTTTCATTCACAAAATGATATTGAATAAATTTGATTCAATACACACAACTTTTATAAGAAGAATGTGATATAGATTGAGAAAACAATACATGGAATAATATATTATAATGCTGTGGATAAAAGGATAAATCAAATTCTTTTAAAAAATTATCAAATAATATGGTTACTCTAAAAAATATACAAGGTCATTTTGAAAGAGACAGTCAAAAAATTAGTATACACTGTTAGTAGGAGCCATGTAATGTCATATGGGCCAGAACATCTAAATAAGCTAATGTTAGATAAAAAATAGAAAAAATCAATCTGAAATTCTTCAAAAATATGGTATACATTCATGTTTTCATAAAGGATTGAGATAATATAAAGGAATAACTTTATCATTAGAAATGAAGATGATAAATTTTTATATCAACTATGGTACGATGATAAGTGATAAGTCATTAGATGTAGTGTAGTTCTTCTAAATGATTTTTTGGGGGGAATAAGACATTGAATAGAGAAATGGTGAGGGAAAAATCAACTATCATGTAATGACCCAGTCTTAACCACTTCATACCTATTCAGGAGGCTTTTTCAACTGATGAGATGGAAGAATATATGTCCATGATATCAAATGACTACACGGGATCCCCCGTAATATCATTTTAGATAGGGATGATCATTTCAAAACAAGGTTCTAGTTGGGATTACAGAAATCTATGGGTACACATGTTCTTCTAAAAACAATTCATTTCATCCTCATACCGATGGATAATTAGAAGAAACAGAACTGATTTTTGATGACATGCTCAGAGCATGTGTTCCAGATTTTGACTGTTATGGGGAGAAGCATACCCTGTAATCAATTCTATCTATAATAATAGATTTAGGTGACAATTCAGATTTATCCTTTTGAGGCTTTATTTGGTAGGTCGTTTCGTACACCCCTATGCTGGCTAGAGGCTGGTGAGGCCACCCTACTGGGTCTTCGTCTTATTAAGGAGACATCATCATAGGTTTAGATGATTTGAAAGCATATGAAAACCGCTCAGTATAGACATCATATCTTATGTCGATCTCCATCGATTAAATCTTGAGTGTGAGGTTGGGAATAATTTTATCCCTTAGGTATCACACATGACATGACATATATAGTTACATAAGCAATGGAAGATGTCAGCTCATTTTTTAGGTCCATTTGAGATTCTAGAGGGAGTCATTTTGGTAGCATATTAGTTTCTATCACTTAGAGGTACCATTAAATGCACAATATATTCCATATTTCAGATCTTCGACAATATAATTCTGACGTGTCTCGTACATTTGATCCCAATGATGTTTGGTTAGTTACCGATTCTACCGTTGAAGAGTATCAAGTCCACATCGTTTACATGAAGTCTCTGTAAGGCTAGTCTATCACTCTTGTATGGGTGCTATAGAAGAATGACCACATGTAGTATGAGACATGGGATAAGGAGGATAATATATACGCCTAGTGGCCAGAGTTGCTCTCATACAGTGTTTCACCACATTTAGAAGATGAACTCAAGGGGAGAGTTCTTTTATAGAAGGATGACTGTGAGAACCTAGGGTTTCAATCTTGTATAGATGCATCAAATTTCTATAAAATTATTTATTTTAGACCTTAAATGGATTATGTTTTAGTCAGAAAATATCCTAATGGTGTCCTGGTCTTATTCGGAGACCACAACCCAATGTTTTTGGAAAAAATGGACATGTATCATGGTTCGAGTAAACTATATAGGTAGGGCGCACAATTAGATGTAACTGTGAAGACAGTCTACAATTTCAGAAAAATACATCTCACATGGTTGGTGCCTAGTTTCCTTAACCATGCAACATAACTGTGCAATACTCTCATTCATGTAGGTTCCTATACATGGTAGGCATGCGGTTTGGAAATCCATGCATAAAAACCACACCCATTATAAGTTTTGGAAAATTTAATGATTTTAACCTTAATAATCTAATTCGACCTCATCCTTCCTTGTATATGATTTTATTATGGGATAAACTATATTTTCTCTCTTTTTGGATATTTTTATGGATTAAGATTGGGATCAAGAGATCTCCTTCATCTTTGATCTATTTATGTAACACCCCTGGTAAATAAAGAATATGAAATTTTCATATTTATCCATTTTTGTGAATAAAATATTAATATTAATTTAAAGGGGACGCTATGCTCTATGGCATACCCAACACGCAACAACGAGTTTCTTGGGAATCTTACGTTGCACTCTAATAATAAAATAATATTATTTTAAATGGTAGTTAACATGAAGCCGTTGTATTGGTGGGAATGGATATAAATAAGTAAAATATGATTATATATGATTATATATGTTTTTACATTTATCCAATAAAATATAAAGGCTTAAAATACGGAAAGAATTCAATTTTAGGCATATATGCCCTAGTTCTCACTAAAGGTTCACTTACCGCCTTTTGATGGTGAACCGTCATTAAATATAGTTTTTTTCACTCTTATACATTCTATTGGACAAAATAAAACTTTTCTTAAGAATTGGGACATCAAAATTTACTTTGTGTAAATTTTTGGTATCTTTCCGATAAAGTTCATTTTTTAATGAATAGTGTAAAATGTTGTATTTAAATTCAAAACCTCTTTTTAATATAATTTCTTTATATGATTAGATTATCTTTTGAATTGGTTTTAAAGTGAAATTAGAATATATTTTTACCATTAAATCCAATAGTGGTCGTTGGAATTAATTTCACTTTGAAATCAGACTTAAACCAGTGTCAATCTTTTGATACTTATTGTTTCATAAAAACACGCTATTTGCTCTGACAGCGGGAATTAATTATTAAATTAATTAATGTGACTTATATGTTTTGAATTTTGTAAAATAGACTTCATTTTTGAATTCGGAATATCAAATATAGCTTTGGGTGAATTTTTGGGATTTTTCTGAAAAACATCAATTTTTGATGAATTGTGACACCACTAAGTGGTACTTATAAAAACTGATTTTTCCGTTTAAATGAAATTTTGCCATCATTGTGTTTTGAATTTCAAAATTCCGACATAAATGGTTTTCATTAAGAAGTAAAATGTGGTTGAATGGGATAAAAATAATTTTTTGGTGAATAGTAACTTATTAAGTTTTTAATCGCGATTAGAGGTAATTAGTGTAGTTTAAGGTAAAAATAATGTTTTAATAATATGAAATGAACTTGAAACATGTCCTAACCTCATTGGATGTGTAATGGACGACCATGAAAAGCCATGGGTCAACTTAGGGTCCCCATGGAGCCACTTTGGTTGGGAAATGACATAAATAACTTTTTATTTAATGTAAAAGTAAAAATGACACAAACAAGATATATTTTACTAAAACAATTTTTAAGTGGGGTTATAAAAGTCAGATTTTTTATTATAAAAATTCATTGACAAGGTAAAACGATTTCCTACATCATAGTAATTTTTTTATAATTTTTAGACATTAAATAAATTAAATTATTTATGACATCATAATGATGCAGCGATGACATCATTATCTGACGATTTAAAATAAAATGGAAAGATAATGTAATATCTAAGAACTAAACATGTCCAAAAACTATTGTATGGGAATATTTCGAAGCCTTATAATCTTATATTAGAAATATATCAATGTGGGACCTTATAAATTCGAAACACTTTTGAAAATAAAATAATAGTTTTATGATTTCCAAAAGTGCCCCTCCTCTCCTCTTATAAAAGGCCCCCACCTCTACCTCATTTAAAACACTCCTCAAGCCTTTGGCTCGGCAAACCCCTGACCATTTACTCTCTCCAAATCCCTCTCCTCATCCTAGAGGATTCCCTTTGGGCAGAATCCTTTCAAAGGAAGCCTTTAGGCTCAAATCAAAAGGAGTTACACTTTTAAAGGTAATTCATTCTCTCATGTTCATTTGTTTTATTTTGCTTCTCCAACCCCCTAAAATCTTTTTTATTTACTTATTTTGTAACAAAACCTGTATATTCAATATACTAGGATGTTTTTATAAGATTTATTTGAGCTACACTCTCACACAACTAAATCAAATGGTTAAAGAACATACGGTTTCCGTGGATGGCGAAATTCTGCCTCCCGAAACGATGATTGTTCAGTACTCGTTTAACACCTTCAAAGGTGGCCATTATGATGTAACTATTTTTATATATGATATATAATATGTTTATGTTTTCCTTGAGCTTCTGGGTTTTTTTTCATTTTAGGCATACCTTTATGGTTTCCATTATGGGTAAACACGACATCTTCATTTAAGGAAGGGCGGACTACCACCCCCTCAAAGTGATTTGATTCGTTAAATACCATATGTGGAACGTATAAAGGATGGAACTATGATATTATATATGATATTATACTGGAATTATAATATACTTTTATATCAATATTCTCCATTCTATAAAATACGAAATAGAAATGAAAGTAGCGTTCATGCGTACGTACGGCTTACCGTCTCCATGAACGGTGCATTTCATTTCTTACATCTAAATGATTATGTAATGTTATAAATTCATGAATGTACTGGATATATATGACATATATGATATATAAATCATGAATACAATTCTGGATATAATAAACATTTGGCCACATGAACAACATGTAATTGTAAGAAGTCCACTTTCGACTTAAGAACCAAATATCGGCAAAACAAATATTATTAACTTAAATGATTACATAATGTTTATGACATGATAATAAGTGATATAAAAGGAATAATGAATTTGAAAAATGTTATTAAGGAAGTAGAAATTAACTCATGTTTATTATTCAGGAGATTAAAGAACGATCGAGTCAAGTCGGACCCGAGGTAAGGGATCCAACTCCTCTCTTTCTTTTTAAGTACACACTTTTATGTCATTCCTTTTAAAGCTCATATTTCTTGTTATTGGGATGATCTTTTATATTAAACTTACTCTAATTTTTATGTTCATGTGATGAGAGACCCTATTCTCTCTCATCAATCCATTTTGTATGTTTTGAGTGGCGCCGTTAGGCTGCCGAACTTTCGTAAGAGATCTAACCTCTCTCTTTCTATTTAAGTACTCTCCTTTATGTCACTTCTTTTAAGCTCGTCTTTGTAATGTTGGGGGATGTTATTTTATATTACAATTTCTGTACATATTATTTTAATGTGATGATATACCCTATTTGATCTCATCAATCCATATTCGGATGTTTTATGTGGCGCCGTAGGGCTGTCGAGTTTTCGTAAGGGATTTTTCATCTCACTTTTATTCCGATGAGATATATGCTACATTTTCCACAAATTACATTGAGTGGTGTATGTACTTCCCATTATTCTACTCTTTGTGTAATATACATTCGTTTATGAGTATTTAAATCAATGATCTATTGTCCTTCTTTCATGGGGTGTATGTTTTGAATGATACCCAAGTCGGTAAGGGAACCTTTCACCCTCCTCTTTTTTAAAAGATTTATTTTGTTGGGTCTTTTAATTTACATATTGTTATTTTGGGATATGTTATCATATATCCTTATTGATGTAAATTTTATGTCCAGGTGATGAAATAAACTTTTTATCTCTCATCAACTCATTTTGATGTGATGTCGTTTGGCTGTCAAGGGAACTTTTTAACCCAATTTCGATTTCTTTGGGTTCACCATGTAGTCATTGAATATTCCATCCATTGAATATGTGTGAATGAACTTTTATTGTTTTAAACTTAATATCCACTTATATTGGGTGTATTTATATTTGTCACACATATTTTTTAGATTGATTTGTCCTTAATTTAAGGATACCTTCTTTATAAGGGATTTCATCACATTTGACATTTCTATTGAGGGTTCATTGTTGTTATGCACCAATTCACTCTTATATGGTGTATATACTGTCCTTTGGAGTATTATATCATGAATCCATTTATTCTCATGATATTATAAAGTTCTGACTAAATGTTATTCCTCAATTATTGTAATCAAGTGTCTCTAATTTTGGTAAAACCCCTTTATCCAAAATATCATTTTGAATGTTTTAATTATTTGTTCTTATTAATATCCATGTTTTTAAAATGGTTTTAAGGATTTATTTATATGGATATTAATGGTTTAAAATTTTATTCTTCAAGGTGGTATGGGACACTTTGATTCAAAAATCTCTTTATTAAATGTTTTAAATGGTTTTTGAAATGGTTTCTTTTTGAATGGATTCATTATTTCAATATAATAAAATGTTATATTGTGATTGAAATGTGGAAATGTTATGTTTCCTTTTTGTATGTTTTATGTGATACATTTATGTTATGGTTCTTGGGCATTGTTATGAAAACGGGTGGTTCCGTGATAAACTAAGGGCGGGTGAGCCCGATATAGCTCTCCAATGCATTGGGTAACGCGAAGGAGTGAAACGTTAAGGTTTCTCCAAAGAGATTTAGGGAATATACTGTGATGGGTATTCCAAACGTAACCAAGAGGGTTACTCCCTATGTAATAATGTTATGAATTCCTCAAGTTACCTTTATGTCTTATGATTTCAATGATTTATTCATGATTTTATGAGGTATGTTAAAGTGCTCATGTTTTATGGGTAAAGTATGATTTCATTCTTATGTATACATGTACTCATGTTTCCTTTCTATATTTTTATATCCCTTACTGAGCTTTTTATGCTCATCCCATGTTTTTGAAATGTTTTTCACAGGTCAAGGGAAAGGTACATGATGTGATGATAGTGTCAAGGATGTGTCAAGAAAGAATCCGTGTTATATTTTAAATATGTTTCTGTTGATGGGAAGAATGGATACTGTCTTTTATATAACCACTTTGATTAAATGTGGAATATAATGCAAGTTTCATGATCTAATTCTCTGTAACTCTAAACCTGAAAAGATCCTCAATGTGTAATCTTGTAATAACTCATGATTAAGTAAGGTTTAAGGCTGGGGCCTTATAGTTGGTATCAAAGGTCGGTTTAGACAACTTTAGGGATTAGGAGTTTTTGTGAGACACATGATTAGTCCCTATATCTATTATTTTAGTTAAATACTTGTTTTATAACTTTTTTTTAGGTCAAGTAAAGTCGGTTACGAATGGAAGGAGTAGGATCTCAAACGGAATTCCTATCTCTTCCTGATGACATGCTTGCAATGATTATTGCAAAGTCATCTTCGGATGATTGTGAAACTTTTTCTAGCATACAACTCACTTGCAAGCAGTTGTTTGAGATATCAAACACCTCCACTATACCGCGTTATCATCGTGGATCATGGGTTGTTTTTAGACAAATAATATTTTCACAATTTTCTCAAATTTTCAAGAAAGGTAAATATTATCAAGTTATTTTCAAATATTTTACCTTATCACAAGAATTTGAAGCATATTTTGATTTTAGAAATGGTGATGAGGAAGGAGACCCTTGCGCAACCTATTTATATTTTCTTTTAAAATATAGTCTCACATCACATACTTATGGTATTTTAAATGGACCAATAATAGAAAGTTTCAACTCAATTTCGGTCCGACTATTTTATAGAAATCAGGTTTTATCAGATGTTTTGGAATTATATGTCATACATGATTATTTTCCAAAACTGTTTTTATGTGAACACCCATATGACCCATGATGTACGAGGTGTATTTGGATGGAGGAAGCAAATGATTTTGAAGGATCTCTAAATCATTGTTGTAATGCATGGGACTTCTACCTATGTGAGCAAGATGATGATGAAACCGAGTGGACGCCATGATCAAGGTATGATGATATTCATTTTGGGAATCGTTTTATTTTATCTTATGGTGGTAAAATAAGACTTCAAGAATTAAGATGTTGAGATCTTAACGAATTCGGATGAAAATTAAAGGTATAATGAAACGATTGAGGTTAAAACATGTTAGGGTTATTTTTGGAGTTTTATAAAAAGGACAACACGCAGACCGTGTGACAACCCGTCGCGTCGGACAAAGCTGTGGGAATCGAACCCACAACCAAAGTGCGACTGGTATTTATAGCCTACCACTAGACTACGTGAAGTCCCTGGTTAGTTTGACTGATTCTTTTTAGTTATATGATTTTATGAATTAAGAGTAAGTTGATTTTGGGTTATTTATGAAAATGATTAACCTATCATAGAGGATATGTGATTAGGTTAATTACTTTTCAATACGAGACTTTAGGAGCAACTGATGTTGTTTGGAGATAAATGTTTCGATTTAACTTGGAAGACTATGTGACTAAATCCTTCAAAATATTCGGTTTTCAATCATATATTGGTTAACTTTGAAGAATTTTATGGACAAATTGTTTATCGGATGGTCCTCGTTGATCTTTGGGTTTTGTTGGACAAATTATGGAGATTAAGCATCGATTTTCTTTTTAATGGGTTATCCTTTTCTGGATTATCTGACCTTGTACTAACCTTTTTGGTTTTGGTTTTGGTTAAAGCCTAAAGACATGGGATGTATATAGTTCTCTTTTGTGGATTAGGTGATTCTCTAGAAGTTGATTATAGTACTCTTAATGCGAACAAGTCTCCCTAAATACTCGTCTTTTGGAAAAAATATGAGTTTGATTAAGGAATCTAGTAAAAGTTGAAAGTCAACATGATAAGTGATTATGTTTTATTATGAATAAATTCCACAATAAAAAGTAACATAAAACAAAAATGTTGTCTATTATGTTTTCCTATTAGGGAATCGAATACCGTTTAACCCATCACAAGTTTGTGATTTTCTTGTGGTTAACTTTCTCTTAAAAATGTTTTCTATCACTCTCCATCAGAACATGACCCTTTGTTTTTTCCTCCATGTCCATATTTTCATACTTGGAATCCTAGTATGGGTTAACTCAGGTGACCTCTGTGCTTATCTTTCTTTATTTTAAAGTGATTGTTTTACCGACTCTTGTTCCGATGTGGGACTTTCAAGGATGTTTCCAAGCTCAATTTTAAAAATTGCGACACAATTCCCAAAAGGGGGGAAGGATGTAACACCCCTGGTAAATAAAGAATATGACATTTTCATATTTATCCGTATTTGTGAATAAAATATTAATATGAATTTAAAGGGGACGCTATGCTCGATGGCGTACCCAACACGCAACAACGAGTTTCTTGGGAATCTTATGTTGCACTCTAATAATAAAATAATATTATTTTAAATGGTAGTTAACATGTAGCCGTTGTATTGGTGGGAATGTATATAAATAACTAAAATATGATTATATATGTTTTTAAATGTTTTTACATTTATCCAATAAAAGATAAAGGCTTAAAATACGGAAAGAATTCAATTTTAGGCTTATATGCCCTAGTTCTCACTAAAAGTTCACTTATCACCTTTTGATGGCGAACCATCATTAAATATATTTTTGTTCACTTTTATACATTCTATTGGACAAAATAAAACTCTTCTTAAGAATTGGGACATCAAAATTTACTTTGTGTAAATTTTTGGTATCTTTCCGATAAAGTTCATTTTTTTAATGAATAGTGTAAAATGTTGTATTTTAATTCAAAACCTCTTTTTAATCTAATTTATTTATATCATTATATTATCTTTTGAATTGGTTTTAAATTGAAATTAGAATATATTTTTACCATTAAATCCAATAGTGTTCGTTGGAATTAATTTCACTTTGAAATCAGACTTAAACCAGTGTCAATCTTTTGATACTTATTGTTTCATAAAAACACGCTATTTGCTCTGACAGCGGGAATTAATTATTAAATTAATTAATGTGACCAATAAGTTTTTAATTTTTTAAAATAGACTTTATTTTTGAATTCGTAATATCAAATATAGCTTAGGGTGAATTTTTGGGATTTTTCTGAAAAACATCAATTTTTGATGAATAGTGACACCACTAAGTGGTACTTATAAAAACTGATTTTTCCGTTTAAATGATATTTTTCCATATTTGTGTTTTGAATTTCAAAAATCAGATATAAATTGTTTTCATTAAGAAGTAAAATTTGGTTCAATGGGATAAAAATAATTTTTTGGTGAATAGTAACTTATTAAGTTTTTAATCACGATTAGAGGTAATTAGTGTAGTTTAAGGTAAAAATAATGTTTTAATAATATGAAATGAACTTGAAACATGTCCTAACATCATTGGATGTGTAATGGCCGACCAAGAAAATCCATGGGTAAACTTGGGGACCCCATGGAGCCACTTTGGTTGGGAAATGACATAAATAACTTTTTATTTAATGTAAAAGTAAAAATGACACAAACATGATATGTTTTACAAAACAAAATTTTAAGTGGGGTTATACAAGTCAGATTTTTTATTATAAATAGTCATTGGAAAGCTACAGTTATTTCCTACATCATAGTAATTGTTTTATAATTTTTAGACATTAAATAAATTAAATTATGTATGACATCATAATGATGCAGCGATGACATCATTATCTGGCGATTTAAAATAAAATGGAACGATAATGTAATATATAAGACCTACACTTGTCCAAAAACTATTAGATGGGAATATTTAGAATCCTTATCATCTTATCTTCTAAATATATCAATTTGGGACCTTAGAAATTTGAAACACTTTTGAAAATAAAATAATATTTTTATGATTTCCAAAAGTGCCCCTCCTCTCCTCTTATAAAAGGCCCCCACCTCTACCTCATTTCACACACTCCTAATGCCTTTGGCTCAGACAAAACCTACCAATTTACTCTCTCCACATCCATCTCCTCATCCTAGAGGATTCCAGTTGGGAATAATCCTTTCAAAGGAATCCTTTAGGCTCAAATGAAAAGGAGTTACACTTTTAAAGGTAATTCATTCTCTCATGTTCATTTGTTTTATTTTGCTTCTCCAACCCCCTAAACTCTTTTTATTTACTTATTTTGTAACAACACAAGTATCTTAAATATAATAGGTTGTTGTTATAAGATTTAATCGAGCTACACTCTCACACAACTACATCAAATCGTTAAAGAACATACGGTTTCCGTGGATGGCGAAATTCTGCCTCCCGAAACGATGATTGTTCAATACTCGTTTAACACCTTCAAAGGTGGCCATTATGATGTAACTATTTTTATATATGATATATAATATGTTTATTGTTTCCTTAAGCTTCTGATTTTTTTCATTTTGGGCATACCTTTATGGTTTCCATTATGGGTAAACGCGATATCTTCATTTAAGGAAGTGCGGACTACCGCCCCCTTAAAGTGATTTGATTCGTTAAATACAATATGTGGGACGTATAAAGGATGGAACTATGATATTATATATAATATTATACTGGAATTATAATATACCTTTATATAATTACTATTCCATTCTATAAAATACGAAATAGAAATGAAAGTAGCGTTCATGCGTACGTACGGCTTACCGTCTCCATGAACGGTGCATTTCATTTCATACCTCTAAATGATTATGTAATGTTATAAATGCATTAATGTACTGGATATATATGACATATATGATATCTACATCATGAATACAATTCTGGATATAATAAACATTTGGCCACACGAACAACATGTAATTGTAAGAAGTCCACTTTCGACTTAAGAACCAAATATCGGCAAAACAAATATTATTAACTTAAATGATTACATAATATTTATGACATGGTAATAAGTGATATAAAAGGAATAATGAACTTGAAAAAGGTTCTTAAGTAAGTAGAAATTAACTCATGTTTATTATTGAGGAGATTAAAGAATGATCGAGTAAAGTCGGACCCGAGGTAAGAGATCCTACTCCTCTCTTTCTTTTTAAGTACACACTTTTATGTCATTCCTTTTAAAGCTCATATTTCTTGTTATTGGGGTGATATTTTATATTACACTTACTGTAATTTTTATTTTCATGTTATGAGAGACCCTATTCTCTCTCATCAATCCATTTTAGAAGTTTTGAGTGGCACCGTTAGGCTGCCGAACTTTCGTAAGAGGTCTAACCTCTCTCTTTCTTTTTAAGTACTCTCCTTTATGTCACTTCTTTTAAGCTCCTATTTGTAATGTTGGGGGATATTCTTTTATATTACTCTTGCTTTACATTTTATTTTAATGTGATGATATACCCTATTTTATCTCATCAATCCATATTCGGAAGTTTTATGTGGTGTCGTAGGGCTGCCAAGTTTTCGTAAGGGATTTTTCATCTCACTTTTATTCCCGTGAGATTTATGATACATTTGCCACAAATTACATTGAGTGGTGTATGTAAAGCCCATTATTATACTCTTTTTGTAATATAATTTCGTTTATGAGTATTTACATCAATGATCTATTGTCCTTCTTTCATGGGGTGTATGTTTTGAAAGATACCCAAGTCGGTAAGGGAACCTTTCACCCTCCTCTTTTTTAAAAGATTTCTTTTGTTGGGTCTTTTAATTTACATATTGTTATGTTGGGATATGTTCTCATATATCCTTATTTATGTAAATTTTATGTCCAAGTGATGAGATACACTTTTTATCTCTCATCAACTCATTTTTTTGTGATGTCGTTAGGCTGTCAAGGGAACTTTTTAACCCAATTTCGATTACTTTGGGTTTAACATGTAGTCATTGAATATGTCATCCATTGAATATGTGTGAATGACCTTTTATTGTTTTACACTTAATATCCACTTATATTGGGTGTATTTATATTTTTCACACATATTTCTGAGATTGATTTGTCCTTAATTTAAGGATACCTTCTTTATAAGGGATTTCATCACATTTGACATTTCTATTGAGGGTTCATTGTTGTT
Organism: Viscum album; assembly: GCA_963277665.1. Classification (NCBI taxonomy): domain Eukaryota; kingdom Viridiplantae; phylum Streptophyta; class Magnoliopsida; order Santalales; family Viscaceae; genus Viscum; species Viscum album. Next base: position 1,839,896,862 of record OY728145.1, read on the forward strand.
ATGCACCAATTCATTCTTATATGGTGTATATACTGTCCTTTGGAGTATTATATCATGAATCCATTTATTCTCATGATATTATAAAGTTCTGACTAAATGTTATTCCTCAATTATTGTATTCAAGTGTCTCTAATTTTGGTAAAACCCCTTTAACCAAAATATCGTTTTAAATGTTTTAATTATTTGTTCTTATTAATATCCATGTTTTCAAAATGGTTTTAAGGATTTATTTATATGGATATTAGTGGTTTAAAATTTTAAGATTCAAGGTGGTATGGGACAATTTGATTCAAAAATATCTTTATTAAATGTTTTAAATGGTTTTGGAAATGGTTTCTTTTTTAATGGATTCATTATTTCAATATACTAAAATGTTATATTGTGATTGAAATGTGGAAATGTTATGTTTCCTTTATGCATGTTTTATGTGATACATTTATGTTATGGTTCTTGGGAATTGTTATGAAAACGGGTGGTTCCGTGATAAAATAAGGGCGGGAGAGCCTGATATAGATCTCCAATGAATTGGGTAACGCGAATGAGTGAAACGTTAAGGTTTCTCCGAAGAGATTTAGGGAATATATTGTGATGGGTATTCCAAACGTAACCAAGAGGGTTACTCCCTACGTAAGAATGTTATGAATTCCTCAAGTTACCTTTATGTCTTATGATTTCTATGATTTATTCATGATTTTATGAGGTATGTTAAAGTGCTCATGTTTTATGGGTAAAGTATGATTTCATTCTTATGTATACATGTACTCATGTTTCCTTTCCATATTTTTATATCCCTTACTGAGCTTTTTATGCTCATCCCAAGTTTTTGAAATGTTTTTCACAGGTCAAGGGAAAGGTACATGATGTGATGATAGTGTCAAGGATGTGTCAAGAAAGAATCCGTGTTATATTTTAAATATGTTTCCGTTGATGGGAAGAATGAATATGGTCTTTTATGTAACCACTTTGTTTAAATGTGGAATGTAATGCAAGTTTCATGATCTAATTCTCTAAAACTCTAAACCTGAAAAGATCCTTAATGTGTAATCTTGTAATTACTCATGATTAAGTAAGGTTTAAGGCTGGGGCCTTATAATTTAAGCATCCCTTCATGATGTTGGATGAACTACGATAAGTACGTGAGTCTTTTTGAGCTGTTCTTCTCTTTTCGCTCGACCTAGTAAACTAGGTGTGAGAATTTTTACCTTTTCCTCAGATATACCTCACTCCAAGAAAAATATGAGACTGATACTGGAGGAGGAGCGCCATACAATCCAAAGGTGAGTGTTCCATAACTCGTCCATCATGTTTGTTGATTTTCGAGATTTCATGTGGGGTTTGTCGATTTCATCAGCTATCGTTTACTGAAATTATATTCCATTCTTATAATAATTATAACTATATAGTTATTATAATTATGAATATGTAATATTTTTTAGTGGTTAGGCCCACAACTCTATCCATACCATGTATTATTTATTTCTACAATTATTTTTAGTGTTGTAGACATGTTTTAGTCATCGTCAGTGTGTGCCTTGGATGGACCCTCGTAAGGGAATGTTTTTCTATATTAAATGGATTGATTTAAATTGTAAATTTTATAATGGAATGTACTGTGTCTTCTCACTACTTGACCTGCCTATTAAAAGTGATTGAAATTTATTAGTTAATGTTAAATGGGGATCAAAAAGTACACTAAGAATATGAATGGGCCTAATGAAATATAATTTAATAATATGTTTCATATCCATATCACCCCTTAACATGTTAATAGATGTTATAGGGGTGAACAATCATTAATGAAAATTTCTTAAATGGATTAAACAAATGGTTGCCAGCTACATGGACTTTTCACACTAATGAAAGGAAAAGCATAAATAAAATGGGCTTACGGGTTCATTAAGACGTGATTAAATGGTTCTAGGCTCAATAAGACTTGTAACCCTAATGAAAGGTAATGGATTGAAACATATGAAATATTAAATGAAATCATTATTAAATAGAAGTGGACTGACTCGATATCTCCTTGGATTCTATAGGGAATGCCTTGAGCGCTCGGGAACCCCATTCTGTTTCAGGGATGTGACTTGCTCAGGTGGAGACCAACTAGGACCCGATCCTTGTTTAACTTTGGATGCCCGGTATGTCACCATAGGATCTTTCAATAATATTAGAGGATTATCTGGATATATTCCTTGAATGCAGTATTGACAAGTTGGTTCCCTGGTTAAATACCATTGGGACCAGTCATTTCTTACCGCCCTTTTACCTTGGATGAACTCCTTAGACTCGGTGGGCATCTTAATGTGGAATTCATTGGACTATACTCCTTGGATTACACTCTTACACTTAGTAATGATTCTTTTATTACTTAGTTGGAGACCATTGAGGTCTAAATTTCATTTTTTATTACCCTTTATCTTCATTATTAAATATCATTAAATATTTCGTAGTTACATAATGGAATATTCACTATTTCTAATGTGTGAATTATTTACAAAATGTTAATAATATAATAATTAAATGGTTACTTTTCTAGACACCAGCAAAAGGATGAAGACGGTACTGGGGTATTTAGTTAAATTGTGCTGCTTTACATTATATATATACATTACTTCACATTGTCATATTTCCTTTACATGGTCCAGATGTTATAGAAACCACTGGTTGGGGCCCACATACATTTATCTCACACCCTCTCCGGGCATCATTTGGTACCCGAGGAAGATTACATGAATGAAGCTATCAATAAAGGGAAAAAACAACGTGGAACAGAAGATTTATTGTTGTTTAGAATGGATATTGATAGAATATGATCGATCTGAATCTCAAGATTCTTGGGATAGTCTGTTGATTTCCATTTTACTTTTGTGGAAGATGTTATGAATTCTTTCTTTTATCCATGTATCCTAGTTTTCTTGTGACCTGAACTGTAATCATCAATTATTCTAATTAATTTACTTATTTTTATCATTGTATATTTATAAAATTATATTACTTTCATTTTTAACATAAATTTCTTCCTCTATTTACCTCTGTTAGTACATATCCACTATGCTACACTGTGGTAATGAGGGAATAGTCAACCCCCAGACACACCCTAGGTCGTCACTTCTATTCAGTAGCCTATATCATAAAGGGAGATGTGTTTGAGGCCATGTGTGACACTGGGCTTCGGGAACATATTAAGTAGCATCTAGGTCTGGGATGTCACATATTAACATATTGGTTGATCTGAGTAAGAATACTAAAAAACCATAAATTTTGATGATCTCAGATGATAATTCTTATAAAATTGAAATCTAGGGGTTATACCATTAGAGTATATACATAAAATGTTAAAGATAGATTAATCATGAGTGGTAACACTATAAGTTAGTGATGAGAAAGATAATGAAACACTAATTTGTACATGGGGTACAAATTCAATTGAGGATATTAACTACAATATGAAGATTGGTTCAATGTTTTGGGAATAATATGATATTTAAACTATTAAAGTATGAAAGGGAACCCAAATTTTATAAGGGATATATGACACTTAGTGAATAAAAATAATAGATGTTATAAATAAAGGAATTGATTTCCTCATAAAAATAAAATATAACTTACGATCTTACTGAATTAGTAGAAGGGAAAATAGAGCTTGAGAATAAGTGTTTTCACCACATGAATGAATAATCTAATGTGATGAAAAATTTTGATACAAGAATGGTGGTAAATGGATTTGAAATAGAGTAATGAGATGATTTCGTGAAGTTATTTTCACTAGTATTAAAACCTTAAAATATATGATTTATGGTAATCATGGCTGTACTTGAATATATGTACATAATATAGTTGAATGAAAATATAGACATCAATTATTACAATATAAATAAATTAGTTTACAAGAAATATCAGGTTGGTTTCACAAATTATGGGAACTAAAATATGGTTTTTGAATTGATGAAAAGTATTTATTAGATAATACATAAACCAAAATAATGGAGTTGAATGTTTAATAGATATATATTGTTCGAAGGATTCATATTATGTACCATAGATCATTAAATTTACCAAAATCTATGAGTCTTTGAATCATTAATCATACTACTCTTGTATATCGATTTCATGTTCTTGTGAGGTTCAGAGGTTTAATGGATTCATGAGATTATGTTCTTCATATGTATCATGATGAATGATCTTGGGAAAGCCAGAAATATAAATGGGATTAGGAATTTGATAGAAAATAGAACCCAAATTTTGGTTTTATATAGGAAAGAATACATCCACAAGATCATCAATAAATTTGGAATGGCCTAATGTAAACCGGTATCCACTCATCCAATTGAAATCTTAAGTTTTTCTAATTTTAAGACATAGGTAATAGAATAAGAGATCTAGTATATGAATAAATTAACATTAAAATTAGATATGGGAACCATAATTTTTTTGATTATTTGAAATTGACCAAATATTTACTTTTCAAGTGTATTTGTAAATAATTTTTTAATTGAATACAATAAATTAAACACTTGGAATACATTAAAATGGATTATATTATACCGAAAATAAAAAGATTATTTTTTTCAATGTTTTTGGGAAGAACATCCATTATAAGATTGTTTTTATGCAGACTTCAATGGATATTCATATGTCCAAATGATCACTAATGGAATTTTGTTCACCTATGGAGGAACAATTATTATTTAGACTTAATGAGCGACAAATATTATTACTTTTATTACAATATATGAATAGTATATAGGTGTAATGAAATTAGATAATGAGTAAGTTTGGTTATGTTATTTTTTAATGAATCAAAAAATATGTTAGGAAGGATGATGGGGATACATTTTATACCATGAACATGAATGAATGTTTTTTTGATCTTCCAATATATTAGAGGGTTGTGGTATTTTCCCATAATCATGTCATCATTTTGGTGATTTTTGGTGTAACATCCATGCCCGTGTTCTACTACACTTGTGCCCTCAGCTGGTTCACCACATGACCTCAAGCGTTGCTCCTCATATGCGAGATTCTTTAGAATAGAAATGAGGGTCTACGAAGAAACTTTGAGGAGAATTTACACCCATATGAGAATGAAAAAATTGATTAAAATAACTAAATATCTTACACATAGGGGTATGTGGAATGAATAAAAAATTGAAACAATAACATGTTATAATAAAATGAAATGAAAAATTATCATAATTGACCATGTCAGATATACAACCATCCGACCACTAGATATGCCATATAACATACCAAAATAAATGACAATACATAAATCTTCCACAATATCACTGAAGTGAACCCATCCAGTCACCTAATACCAATTGAGAAATCACAATCGATCAACCAATAATGAACAGGGGCCTCAGTCCCAACCCTTTCCTTCTAGACACATGTGAGATAAACTTAGGTACCCTAGGGAAATGGAGAAAATAGAAGGAATGTATAAAACTCAGTAGGCCACCAAAAATGATGTGAAAATAAAATACTAGTTAGTGTAAAAACACATGCATGAAAAATGTAAAACATTGGACAAGAAGGTAAATAAAAATAAGTTCAATTACTTATGAATATTTAATTTATTCACCTATAATATTTTTCCCAAAATATACCCATTTACATAAAAACATTTTTGAAAAATCATATGATTTTGGCTATACATCATAGAGGAAAGTTGTTAGAAAATAAGAGCAATAGTTAAAAGTATTTGTCCAAGATATGGTATGTCAGGTCCAACTATCCAAACCACTTGGTTAGAAGTTAGAAAACACGAAGAAAAAATCCTGGAATCCATCCAGGACTCAGAACTCCATGTATGACCATCGAAAAATTTAGGCCACAAGTCAGAAGACATGAAGCATATATCTATGTATCCAACCAGGACTCAGAAAATCATGTTCGACCATCCCAAAATAGGTATGGAACAGCATGTCCATACCCTTGGGGTTGAAAGAATCAGTCCTTCCTCTAAAAAACAATGGTGTAGTAGAGAATCTAGAGAATAAGTCTAGCCCACCCAAAAATGGGGAGTGAACTGTTGAACATCAAAAACAATTATTCAGAGGATGGAAAACATGGAGCCTTAGTCCATGAATCCCATCGGGGCTCAAAACCAAATGTTTAACCAAACTAAACAATTACATTATGAATTTAATATTATTATATTAAACATTTGAATAGTCTATCAAAATATGTATTTATTAAATTTTCTTCAGTCCATTTAACAATAAAACACACCCTTTTAATGATTTTTTCTATTCTTAAGAAAACATTTATCATGGTACAAATGGTCCCTTAAAACCCTTACACTCCAAAAAACACCCAATAATTTTTTACATCTCATAAAAAATAAAACCATACACCATCATTATTGATTTAAAAACCTCCATTAAAACATGTGTATTTACATTTGAAAAAAAGGAGGGCTAAGGCCTCTATAATCCATGAAAACAATTTAATGTTTCAACACACACCCATGTCAGATTAAAATTGGAAATCCATTTTACACCCATTTTAAATCACGTTGAGGCCAATACCTCATTTCAAAAGAAGAATCATTTCAAAACATTTCGACCCCACTTAATCATCAAAATCAAGGTCAAAACACATGAACACATTTAAAACATTTGAGAAACCACATGCACGTTTTAGGAAAATATAAACACATATAAGATACCACTCCCAAAGTTGGAACACCCATAGGTGGCCCTATGTCTAGTATAACATTATCATGGATCTAACCATATCTATTTAAGGTCCATGATTTTAATATAAGGTCAATACCAATTTGTTAAATTAAGTAAACAATCATAACACCCTTGGGATATAATGAATAAACAACAATGAATGTATGAAAAAAACAATAAGACTTTGGGTAAAGATTATAGACCACCTAAATTATTAGATAATATTTTCATTATGCTTCCAAAACACTGCGGCCTTATCAAGGCCAATGAAAGTATCATAAAAACCATTTGGTACCCAACTAAGCGCATCCCCACCACCCAGGCTCTGGTATCACTCATAGAAATCATAATTAATTAATTATAAGAATTTTAATTAATCAATTAATCAAAACTGAACATGTCATAATGTCGAAAAACAGATCAGGTCAATCAAATATTACTGAAACTCCAAGTAAACTTCATGGCGGGTCCAAAAATGACTTCCGGATGGGACGTAACTAAGAGGAGATACTAAATCATCAACCAAATATATAAAAAATTGGGGAAAACCTATGAAAATTCACTATGGTTATATGAATTAATTAAACGCCATGTAATGAATTGAGGAATCTATCTCAGGATCTCATCTATGAAAGAGAACTAAAATCCCCATCACTCATGGATGATTCCACCATGTTTCAATGGAATCCAAATCAAAACCTCAAACCCTTAGATTTGAATTTATAAGAACCCATGTGATGGTATAATAGGAAGGATGAAGATGAGAAGTCTCACCTTAAACACCGATGAAATTCCACCAAGTTCTTACGGGGCAGGTCATGAATAAGGGTGGATGGTAAAAGAACCTTCTACTTGTTTTGGAGTGAAATAGGGAGATAAAAGTGATGAGTGACTAAAAATATTGAAGAGAAAAATTTTTAAAGACACCATATTAATGAAATTATGGGAATCCACATGGTTTTCCATAACAAGTTCCAACAATGCAGTTGGTTCTCCCCAAATCCACCACATGCATGGTTTGTCTGCACAAAGTTTCAATAATATTATTACTAGTGATTACCTTGATAAGATCATTTTCATGGGATCTATGTCCTCTATATTCTCTTTCAAATACATCGCTTGTGTGACAAGGGACATGTCGAATGAAGACTCATTGGAGGGGAATCTGTGGTGTATGAGGATTCCCTCAAAATTTAATTTCTTGTTGTGGAGTGTGAGAAACAAAGACCTGCCCACTGATCAGAAATTGCAACACATGGGAGAGAATATAGAATCTAGGTGCTGGTGATATAGTTATTTCAACCATGGAAAAGTGGAGCACCTCTTCAATGAAAGATAATTCACTAGAGGGGTATGTTAGTATTTTGGGGCTCTCTTCGATTGGGACATGTGTGATGGGGTGCATGATAATTTCCTTAGCTCAGGGTTTAGAGGAGTCGGTACTCATGGGGCTGAGAGAAAATCCAAGATGACCATACTCATAACAGGATGTTGGACCATCTAGATGTCTATAAATGTTTGTCTCCTAAAACACTTCAGTGGATCTTTGGTCAGTATATTCTTCAAAATGAAAAACACCATTCTGGATTTGGCTTGGTTGTGTCCCGAATGTCACTTTGCACAATCTGTGAAATCGATCATCCAGAGCCTCCAAAAAGAAAACTAGGCTGGAAATCCAAGTTAGGGACATTGGATTCACTGGAGACCTCCCATCCAAGGGCTCAAGCTCAATACGGATGGGTCTCTACTCAGGCGGGAGATGCGTGGGGGTAGAGTCAGTAGAGACCAGGAGGGGTCTGTACTTGTAGTGTTCATGGAATCTTATGGTAGAGGAGATGTCGTACTGGTGGAGGCTCAGGCCATGGTTACCAGTCTAGAGATATGTAATCAAAGGTACATCACATTGAAGTAGGTGGAGACAGACTCTATGATTCTGTATAAAGATCTGTTAGAAAAAGGTGGTTTTCCCTGGAATATTGCATACACCATCAGGAAATTAAACTTAATCATGGTTAATCATATGGATATCACTCACACATGACAAGAGGGGAACACGGTGGAAGATTATTTCGGAATCTATGGAAACCTAAAATAAATATATTTATTACTTATTTACCTTGGTTTTTTTCTAATTTAGGGGATAATTTTTTTTTGTTAATGATATTATGGAATTTCATTACTTAAGACCACCATGATTTTTTTGTTTTAGGTACCCTATGTACTATGTTTATATTCAAAATAAAAAAATGTTAATTTTCCATCAGTCTACTATCAGACAACACATTCTTCACATGATTAACCTAATGGTTTAACAAATAATACACCAAATGTCCTTCCATAGCTTCCTCCCACCTACAACAAGGTGCACAATGTGTCTAAAACTATGTGAATGTAGTGTTCCATGTATCATACCATCTATACCACACAATGTTTCTACATTTTATGTTGCACTGTTTCCCATGAAATATTATCTAACTATGATCCTCAACAATTATCTATTCAAAATGAGCTAAAAACTTCATGATCCTGAAGGGGTTGCATAGTTTCTCCTAAACTGTGCACCCCAAACCACATTCCCTTTCTAGAAAACCACTATAAATTCAGAATACTAAGCCCAAACCTCATTTGTTCCCATGATATACCTCCCAAACATCATTCCACATCTCAAAACCAATATTTGGGTAATTCAAACTCTAAAAATATTATTACAATTATAAATTAAATGTTCAACCCACCATGTAATGAAAATTCAAATTCCACCCGAAAATTTTAATCCAATTGGAAATTGTATTTTGAAACCGTCAAATAATAATACTTCTCATTAATGAGATGTCTTGTTGGTCATACATCTACACCACCCAACCTATATCATTCACAAGATTTTCTAATAGCTTGACATAGCTTCCACTATCCTGAAACGCTACTAAGGAAAAATCACTGACTCAATACACTCCAATGATCAAAACCCCAAGATAACACCCATATCCAAAAATGAAACACCCCGATGGTGTTTACCTAAGCCAATATAACATATGAATTGATTACAACATCACCTGATTAGTCACTAAGATATGGTGACACCGACCATAAGATACATGTTATATACATGATATCCAAACACATAACACCCTTTCCATCAGGAAATCCCAACCAAACACAAAGTCATTATCTCAATTACCACTATACATGGTTCTCAACTCACCACTCACAAATATCCACGAGGACACTGATCATTAATAACTCCCATCATCTTCATCAAAAAAAAAAACCAAGGAGGAAACATATCCACCATACATTCATGAATTAATAACATAGATAATTATCATGGAAATCCCAAATCAAACCCAAACCAAACCCATCCTTCCCAAAATGACACACCAGATATATATTACAACCCTCTATAGCCACATTGTGTGCTAACCCAAGTTGAACTATTTTTATCTAAGTTGTCCAAAAAACATCTAGCTCTAGTAGTCATTCTATCACTATCTCACCAGATCGAGATGCCCTATCCCTGAAGGCATTCCACAATCACCCAAATATTCCAACTAGAGTCCACTCCTGAACTTCATTCCAGACCCCCAAGAGCTGAAATCTACACATGGATGACTTATTGATCATTAATATTTTCCTGTTATCATTCATTAGCATCAAAATTCTTCCTTGATCGATCCATGACCAGTTACACACACACAAACTACCCATCAAGCATAAATTTTGTACTATAATAACATATACATCACTCCCCACCACTAGAGTATTGTCATTAATGAATCACCCAAATAACGTCAACAACTTTGGTCCATTCCCCAACCACTTCTAACACAAAAATATGATGCGGCCATATTTTCCACACTTGAGGGACCAAGAGAACCACCATCCATCACCCATTCTCGACATCTGAGGATGATACCAATGGAATTCATTGATATCTAGTCCATCATGAAGTCTTCATCCAAAAAACATTCTATGGTGCACCTCCCATTATACAACCCCACATTCATTTCTCTAAGAGCCTAACCTCCAATACAGCCCACTAATAGACAAATATATTATGGTATCTAGGTATAAAACCATTTTCCTTCAAACATAATCAAGACAATGTTAAGCTATTGGTCATTATCATTCCTTGAGTGAGTGGATTCTAAGATGTTATAAAAAACACCACTACAATCCATCCAAAGGTATTGGGGAACCTTCCTATAATCATCTTATCCCATCCATATCAGTTCTCACCCCACTCATTTTTTCTTACTCTACCAAAGAACCTCATGAGTACACTCTCATAATATCTGATCCACCAACAAAATGATACCAAGTGTCGCAATCTTTTCATGCCTTGAATATACCATTGACACATAACTGCTAAATGTACTTGTGTAACCCAACCACATAAAATGTTTACAAAATCATGATTCAAGGTTTCAAAAAACAAATCGGCTCACAATCCCTATCTACTAGACATGCCTACTCAAAATTCATATCCCACCTAGTAAATAGTACCATTGATTATTTCCAAATAAAAAAGGAACTCATAAAAAATCCACCTTCGTGACCACTAAGATTTTGACCACCATTAAGAATGTTTCACTAATACCAATTTCTCTCTTATAACATTATTGGAGATGCCTATAGAACTATACATGCCAGTAACCTAAATGTTCGTACACACATGCCCTACCAAAACATCAACACTCTAAGTGATTCCATTATCAAGAAGAAAAAACACCTCCACATTCCTCTCACTATGAACATACAAGGTATTACTCACCCATTCCAACATCACCCAAAGCAATATTGAACTACTGGGCTAGCTCAAATCCACTAGGTATAAACTGCCTACACAAAGGTCTCCTGAAGAAGGAACCCAAACATGAATGATCCTCTATAAACACACTATAAGGCAAAACAATAGAACTCAAGAGATCTCTCAAAACTAGAGGCATCCTACATGACAAAACACCATCTCTGATGAAACCTTTTTGCACTTTTATCAAAAATACAAATGATCATTTGGTTCCCCACACATCAAAAAGCACACATATCCCAATTGACCCCCTCTCTCACGGGTCATCCTTTAATGCCACATGAAACCAAACCCAGACTGGAGTCATGCCAAATTCTAATTATATCCAACCACCCAAGGTCAATTAAAATAAAGAAAGGCTACAATTAAGGGGAACCAACTTGAAACAATCTCATCATTAATTGACATTATCAATTCAAACACCCTCTTATAGGGTCCCACGCCATAAGGTTTTATATATTGACAATCTAAGCACTGCTAGAGAAACCATCCTTCCAAGAGTCTGCATATCAGACTTCTCTATAGAGAACCTGGATGAAACATCGACCTTGAAAAAAACAACCCATAGTGGTAAAAATGTCACATAATAATTCCATACTGAACCACCATGTCCAAAACACCCACTGTGCCTATGGAACATACCATCTTCCTCATCGTTTGTCTTCTCACCATAGATATACATAAACTTCCATCAGAAGTAAATTCATAAAATAATAAACTAATAGGCCTATAACATATGAAACTTTTGTTCCTAACATGACGAATGATATTCCTCTTACCTCTTCAAGATAAGATTCAAAACCAAGTCTATGGCCTCTTACCAATAGAAAACCTTATTGGAATCTATCATAAACCCTAAAATACAAACAACATGGGCATCACATGAATCATAAATCATATAAAATATTAACATAAAAAATCATAACCATAATCACTACCTATGATAACATGGAATTCCGTCCAAAATAAGTGTTCTTGATGCACAAACATGGTATCCATCTAGTTGGGAAAAAATACGTCAAGGTAACATTGCATCATATTTGGGTTGATTGTGTTTGTTGACAATGCATGTTTCAATTCTGAATTTTCAAGATCCAAAGATGTTGTTGAAAATCCATGTTGACAAAGTAGCATGAAAAAGGAATGAATGATCTGATGCTTTGCAGTGGTGGCTCAAAAGAATTGCAAGAATGATCTGTGATTACAATGGGCTCCACGATCCAAAAATTGCCGTTGTGCTTTGCGATATAGAGAGAATTTCTACAGGAATTTTGGACCTTTGGTATTTGAGAGGATGTGGCGATGACTTCACGTGGAAGGTTCTTGAGTCAGTGGAATCAATTATAAATAGGCCTCAACCCCATCGGGAGACGTATAGAGTTTAAAAAAGAAAAATTTCTAGCTCTAAAATCGAAAAGGAGGTTTGAAAAGGTAGTGTGATTCGTGAAAGACATGATCTTCACAGTGGCTAATCTAGCTCCACGAAAGAGGTTTGTCTCGCGTTGGCTTAGTCAGCTTGGTGAATAAAGTTTCTTTGTGATGGCCTGATCTCTGTGATGACCAACGATTTGTAAAGGCTTGATCTTTGTGAAGGCTTGAGCTCAATGAAGCATTGTGCTCTGCAAAGCAGTGAGCTCGGCGAAGGTGCGTGCTTCTCAAAGAGGTAGGGACATTGTGATGTCTGGTTGCAGCTTTGGAAAATTGGGAGCTTCAGTAAGTAGGGTTCTTTTCAAAGTTATTTCTAATGGTTATTTCCTAGTGATCAGTGTCATAGGGGTATTCATTAGTAAATGAAATTTGGACTTCCACAGAGAATTTATCCATGATTGAGGATATATTCATTAGTGATAATGAAGAGACCTATAGGTCTATAAACTGTGAGTTTATCTTATTAAGAATAAGTGAGCTCACTTTAGTAGATAGATAAGTGTTCTTTCAAATTGTAAATGGTTGTAAACTAGGAGGCATAATGAGTCCACTTCGAACTTGTAAACAACAACGCGCTTATAGTGGATTTGGTACATCAGCACATCTTCGATGTATTCTCCTTGGATGTAGCCCAGTGCGGGTGAAACAAGTAAAATTGATGTGTCCTATGAATACATTAAAATTAATTTATACTCTCCAATGGGAAGTAGAGAGAGGCATACGTTTTGTCTAGAAAAAAAAACAAAATCCAATGGGGCAGTTGAGTTAATCGATCATACACTGGAAAACCCCCTCTTAAGGTATCTAGCATAGAGGACATAACAATTGGTATCAGAGGGAAAGGTTGACATCAATCTTTCTCTCTCAAATGTAGGTCAATAGTAATAAAGGGATTCCAATCTTAGATAGGAACAATTTTCAGCTATGGAAGAATCAGATGCAACACTAACTATGATCATTGGGAATGGATGTGTTTACAACAGCAATTCACGGTATAACAACTGATATTAATAGTGGTGAATTATCTGAAGCTAATCATAGAGAATTGGATTCTGACACCAGAGGAATCAATGCTATAGGGGGGCTCTATCCAATGACATTTATACGAAAGTGATGTCATGAAAAACATCACATGATATGTGGGAAAGGTTATTGAACATATATGAATGAGATACATAGGTGAGAGAGGCAAAGTAGAAAGTGTTGTGGAATATGTAAGAAGATCCGAGAATGAACCTGATTGAGTCTATTGGTGAATCCGTTGACAAGGTAAATATTTTTATGGAAGATATGCGAGGTATTAGAGAATCCATTGAAGACATTAAAATCGTGAAGTGCATTATGAATAAACTTCCACCTTGGTTCAGTCAAAAAGATTCATTACTGGAAGATATAGATATGAAGGAGATGACAATGGGCAATATTCACAGTACCCAGGCTACATATGAAATGAAGAACTATGATAACAAGGATATCGAAACGGGGAAATATAAGGAGGTGGCATTCAAGGACATGGAGAAGATGACCATTGAAGATACTCGGGATGAAGAAGAGAAAGATGAGGTGATGTTATTCCTTTCTTTGAATCGACAAACAGGAAAAGGAATGTTTAAAGGGATACTTCCGCTAGCATGTATTCTATGTGGATAGGTTTCTTATCTTGCAGCAAGGTTTCCCAAAACATTCCATGAAGATGACGATATCGACGAAGTTAAAATTTCCATTAAGAAGTATTCAGCCTACAAGAAAGGCCAGAAAAAGTTAAAATATGAATTAATTTAAGAAGAAGAATCTATTTTCACAACAATGTGATAGTTCAGATGAGTCTGAATTTGATGAGGTTGAAGAGATAGAGAACAACAATGATTTTTGAAAAAATGTTGTGGTGGCGGTTGTTAGTAGTACTCAAAAAAAAGGAAGAAACCGACATTGATGATGAAGAATATGTTGAAAGAAGATTTAATATGTAAGCTTAGTTAGAGACTGCTCTTGAAGAGATTGATGTCTGGAGAGCTATATTGAAAAAATCCAAAAATGTTGTTCATGGCGCCAAACTCTATATTTTACAGTAAGAATAAGAGAAGTCTAAGTTGATGAAAGAAATTGAAAACATCAAGTCATTAACACTAGAGAACTCAAATTTGGTTTGTGAGTATGAAATAAAGATTGATGAACATAAAAGGGAGATTGATGGATTGAATAACACAATGGAAGATAAAATCAAGTGTATCAATGAACTTGAAAGAGAAGTCATCGATATATGGAAAAATGTTAGGCATCAGAAAAAACTTCTGATTAGTAGAATGTTATTCTGAAATAAGATCATTCAAAAGACTCAAATGATTAAAGATGAGCCTAGTAGTTTAGTAGGAAGGAATCAGAAATTGAGCTCATGTGTTAAGGATGATTTAGGAATTGATCAGAAACTAAAATCCATTGGGGTTGATGTCAGACCGCAAGAAACCGTTCAAATAATGAAAATTGATGTGGGTACAATGTCGAATCAGAAAATTCAAGGAACCAAAGAAACTACTGGCAGCATAGATGTGACATGCACGAATGTGTCTTACATCATGTGTTATTATTTTGGAAACATGGGACACTCAAAAAATGTTTGTTTTATAGACATGAGATGTGGAAGGGAACAAGAATATAGGTAGCATCAAAATTGAGAATGATTCTCTAGAATATATTTAGAAGGAAACTATTTTTGGTGTAGAGTATTTGGGCAAATGTCTAGATATTGTACATCGACCATATATAGGAATGTTCCAAAGCATAATCAAAATGTTCACAAGCAGCATATCAATGAACCAATAGGTGAGTTGGACATGCAAAATATATTTTCATCTTTACAAGATAAAGCCAGTCCATCATACTTTGAGAAAGTTCATAAGAGTCAAACTATACTGAGTGTGAAGAAAACATTTTGAACCATGATGAAGAGAGAAGAGAAGGATGTTGTTACTAAAATTTCCCTTAAATCATCATACTATTCTAGTGTGTGGATCCTTGACAGTGGTTGTATGTATCACATGACAGGAAATGAGGATCTGGTTACAGGCATAAAATATGAAAAAGAATGATTTTTCACATTTGGAAATTCTAAACGCCTGATGATAATTTGATCAGGAAAGGCCATGTTTGGGGGGCAAAGAAATAAGACGTGCTGATGTTTTGGTTGTAAAAGTTCTCAATCACAATTTTCTCAGCGCCAGTCAACTGTGTGACTCAGGGCATTCTATAAAGGTTACAATGAAGAGGTGTGTCATCAGGGGATGATATGGTACAATTATCCTAGATGAAAAAAGGAAACAGGGAATATCTACTTGTTAAGTGGAGAAGAAGATATGTGCATTTTATCTAGAGGGGAAGACAAAAAAGTTGTGGAATAAATGACTTGGTCATCTATGTTAGCCATATCTATACAATTTTTTAATTTGTGATGAATCTAGAGACCTCCCTAAGATATCACAGGATCATTATCACACATGTGATGCATGACAACATGGGATGTTCATCATAAATACATACAAGGAAAAGGAAAATAAGTCAACAAAATTGCTCGAGTTGGTGCATGTTGATGTATGCGGACCTATTACACTAATAGAAATTGACGGAAAGAGGTACTATGTTCTTTTCATTGATGAATATAGAAGAATATCATGGGTATTTATTATTTCCCATATATATGGTGTGTTTAGCTGCTTAAAATAGTACCAGATGGATTGCAAAAGGATGCATGGACATAAAATTATGATGTTCTGTACTGAAAATGTTACAGAATTCACAAACAGTCGGCTGGAAGAGTATCATGAGAAACATGAGATAAGGAATCATGTTTCCTCAGTAAGAAATCCCTAGTAGAGTGAAGTGGTTGAGAGGATAAATCATATCATCAACAATAGGGCCATAATGATGGTTATAGGAAAAGACCTACCAGGGAGGTTCTATAAGGAATTAGTGTTGAAATCAGTTTACATTTCTAACAGAGCTCTGTTATGTCTGAAGGAAAGACTCGATATGAGTTATCGTACCGAAAGAATCCAATAGTGAAGTATTTTCAAATCATTGTAAGTAAGTGCTTCATTACCTATAATGAAAATCATAGGAAATTTGAGTCATGTGGTGATGAGGATATATTACTTGGCTAATGAATAAAAATAAATGCATACAAATTCTTTTACTAAATGATGGGAAATGTAATTGAGAGAAATGATAACACTGTGGTGGAGAATGAAGAGATCATTCAATGACACAGTGATCAATTTCCTGATAAAAGTGATGAGCATGGAAGCAACATTGTGGAAGAAGAAGTGGCTGACATTGATTTAGAAGAAGATACTGATTCAGAAGAAGATACTGATGATGAACATGAAGAATTAAAATATGTATATTCATAGAACGAAATGAGTTGAGCTGAAATTTGTAGGAAGAATATCATTGCTGATCAGTAAGCTATAGTACTGACAAGAATAATGGAATCACTGTAGTAGATATCTTTCCTATCATAGGTAGAGCCTAAATTTTTTGCTGATGCAACTGGGAATGAAAACTGGGATTAGGCTATGAATGAAGAGATAGATCATATTGGGATGAACTAGATGTGGGTGATTGTTTTGAGGCCAACAGATGAAAATTTCATCAGGACTAAATGGGTATATCACAATAATATGAATGAATATGGAACAATTATTTGAAAAAAGCACGACTATTGTACAAAGGATACTCCCAGATAGAGGGAATAGATGATGATGAGACATTTCCCCTAGTTTCATGGCTAGAGATAATTAGATTATTCCTAGCCCTTATAGTGCAACAGAAATTCAATGTGTTCCAAATTGATGTAAAATCTTCATTTGTGATAGCAGTTCTAGAGGATGATTTTTATCTCGAGTAGGCTTATGGTTTTCTATTTCATGTGGATGATAACAAGGTTTTTTGTCTAAATAAGGAATTATATGTGCTGAAACAGGCACCAAGAGCACGTTACTCAAGGCATGCTCATTATTTGAAGAAGCATGGTTTCTAGTATAGTGGTGTTGATTATAATATCTATTTCAATTGCGACAGT
Source organism: Viscum album (assembly GCA_963277665.1). Lineage (NCBI taxonomy): Eukaryota > Viridiplantae > Streptophyta > Magnoliopsida > Santalales > Viscaceae > Viscum > Viscum album. The sequence continues at coordinate 1,839,914,854 of OY728145.1, forward strand.
AATCCAAGAGTGATGGTTATAGTTTATGTCAATGACATAATATTTGGTGGATCATATGAAGCATAGTGCAAAATGTTTTCTGAATTCATGAAAAGTGAGTTTGAAATGTGTATTATTGGAGAGCTGACATTATTTCCTGGATTATAGGTGTCACAAGGAAGGAATGAAATAGTCATTACTCAATCCAAATATGCCATGGAGGATATGAGAATATTTGGAATGGAAAATTACAAGTAGATGAAGACTTCGTCTGGTATCAAGATGAAATTATAAAAAGATAATGATGGAAAGGTAGTTAATATAACATAATACAGGTAGATTATTAGAAGTTTGCGATACCAGACAATGAACGGACCAAATATTGTTTTCAACACATGCCAAGATGCACAATATAAAAAAATATCAAGGAAATCTACTTGCATACATTAAAATTAATACTTCATTATATCAAAGGAACTGTGGATTTTTGTTTGATGTATAATGACAAATATCAGTTCGCGCTATTAGGATATACTGATACAGATTGGGTAGGTTTAACCGAGGACATGAAATCAATGTCAGGAGGTGCTTTCTATCTTGGTGGTTTGTGTATTTCATAGATAAGAAAAAAACAAGATTGCATTTCATTGAGCACCATAGAAGCTGAGTATATTGCTTCCACTCAAGCATGCGCACAATTATTTTGGATGAAGCACCAGATTGATGATATGGGAGTTGATGTGAAGTCTTCAATCAGAGTATAGTGTGATAACTCATGTGATCTAAATCTCAGAAAAAATACCTTCCATCACTCATGGACAAATAAAATTGATATTATATAACATTTTATCAAGGACATGATTGAGAAAGTAATTGTGAAGTTGGTGTATGATCCTACAAAACTACATGTTACAAACATTTTGACAAGGACCTTATCCATGGAAGCTTGTGATAGGCATCTGCTGTCTCTGGGAGTCCATTCGACCCCCCACAAAAGAGAAAGTGTGGATGTGGGACCCCAATCTTGCTAAGGTATGGTTTTTTTTAGTAATGCGCTAATCTGTGTTCCTTCCAATGTCTCAGACCACAGATGAGTGACCTTGGGGTTCATTGAAAAAGGGGGAGAAATAGTGACTCCTCAAGGGGATAAGATGTCTTAGTCAAATACCTAAGAAGAAGCTAACTAGTGGAGCAGTGAGAAGGGGGAGAGAAATGAGATAGGGGAGAGTCTTAAATCTGACTATGCTAGAAGCGATCAATCAATGAATAAATATCATGATATCCACAAATCATGATAAAAGATGAATAGTGGCATTTGAATGGTATTAGAAGGTTTTCAGCGATCAACAATTGGTTTCAGTATGGTATTAATGATTGGTGTCAGAAATGAAGTGATTCATTGATGTAATTTTCATACTAATCATATTTCTCATGCCGAGCATTTCTTGGGTGGACATAGGGTATGTGGTGAGTGAATCTTTGGTCTCTATCGGAATTGTCTGAGGCGATGGATGGTAGATGATGGAAGGAGACTCCGTGAGGTATCAAAGTGCAGAAAATCGTTATGAGAAGAGTTTTCAACAAACCCAAAGGTGGATATTGTTGGGAAAATATCTCTTAATGTAAAATTGAAAAAAATTTGGGCTTATTGTGATTATTGAAAATGCTGGATTCTGTGGTTAATTTTCAAGTTCCAGATATGTTTTTGACAATCTATGTTGACAAAGAGCCATGAAAAAGGAATAGAAGATCTGGATGCAGTACAAAAAGAGTAGATACAAGGGGGAAATGTTTTCAATGTTTTACAAATTTTTGTGGTCCAAAATGTGGAGTTTGGTTGGCACCACAAAAAGTATATTTACTTGAAGATCTCATAAAAATATGGAAAATGCATGAGTTTCGTGAAAATGGGATTCATGGAGTGGGTTTTGTAAAGACATGCCGAATGTTGACAATGTTTTTCGTGGGTACGATGAGCTTTGTGACCGAAAGAGATGAAAGGCATTGTGAGGGATCTTGGAGGCAGCAAAACAAATAAATTAGAGGAATGCTCAATGATTATGACGAGCTCTGTAATCTGAAAATTTCTATTGTTCTTCGCAATATAGAGATAATTTTGGTTGGAATTTTGGAGCATTGAAATCTGAGTTGACGTGGCACTGACATCTTGTGGAAGGTTCTCGAGTCAGTGGAATCACCTATAAATAGGCCTTCACATCCACGAGAGATGTATGGAGTTTTTCAACGAAATTTTTTTGCTCTTAAATCGCTAAAGAGATTCATGTAATTAGTGTTCTTTACAATAGATAGGATCATTTCGGTGGATAATCTATCTCCGTGAAAGAGGAGTGCCTTGTGTTGGCTTAGTGAGATTCACGAAGGAAGTCATTTTGAGACGGCTTGAGCTATGTGAAGGCCTAATATTTTTGAAGGCTTGTGATTAGCGAAGACTTGCGCTTGGAAAAGCAGTGTGCTCTGTGAAGTAGTGAGATTTGTGAAGGTGTGTTCCTTGAAAAGAGGAAGGGACCTCACAAAAACTTCTCCGAGCTTAACAAAATTGGGTGATTTTTGAAGTAGGGTTATTGAAAAGTTATTTACAAAGGTTGTTTTCCAGAGATCGGTAGAAAGGGGGTATTCATAAGTGGATGAATGTTTATCTTAAACTAAGCATTTATCGATAACTGAGGATGTATTAATTAGTGATAATGAAGAGACTGAGAGGATTATAAACTGTGAGTGGATCTTCTTAAGAAGTGGTGAGCTCACTTTAGTAGAGAGAGAAGTGAGTTCTCAAATTCTGTATGGTTGTAAACCAGGAGGGACAATGAGTCCACTTTGAACTTGTAAACCGTAGGGCACTTATAGTGGATTTGGTAGATTACCACATCGTTGGTGTATAATCCTTGAATGTATCCTAGTGTGATTTAACCAAGTAAAATTGTTGTTTCTTATGCATGATTTAGGATTCATTAATACTTTACAATGATAAGGAGAGAGAGAGAAGTGTGTTTTTTTGTAAACAAAACCAAATCCAAAGGGGAAGTTGTTTTAATATGTGATACCCCGATTCACCCCAACCTCTGGGTATCTATCCTAGTGGACATACCTCATCCCATGTTCTAAAAAATTCTTATTTCTCAAGTCTAACAAACCCCAAATAATGACATAATATAAATGAAAATCCTCAGATACAACTTTGTAACCTCCTAGACCAGGTACCACTAAAATAGTGCCCGAGTCAGTTCACCACATGACCTCAAGAGCACTTCCTGATACACTATAGGCTTCAGGATATCATTGGGGGTCTATAGTGGAACTATAAGGAGACTATACCCCCATATCATAGAGAACAAGAAAAATTAAATAACAAAATACCCAACACATTAAGGTTACTGAAAAAAATTAATTGAAACTAGAACATGTTGTACTAAAATGAAATACAATAAAGGCCTAAATGGCCATATTAAACATACAACCATATCCCTAGTAGAATGTGTATATAACAAAAAAATTAAAATAAACTACAAAAAGTATCTACATCATCACCCAGATGAACCCATATAGTCAGCTGATTCAACTCGACCAATCATTCTCAGTTACCCAATAGTCAACACAAGCCTCAGGACAAACCTATTCCTGTAATAAAAATATTAGAGATGATCAGGTACCTACGTTAAATGGCGACCCACTTTGTGTGTGACTTAAACATAGTAGTCCACCCATAGTGAAGGATATAATTAAATTCAATTTAGTATAACAATAAATGTGTGAAAAAAGATAATAATATACTAGAAAGTAAATAATAAAAGCGGTTTCCCTTGATAATTTTTAATATTTTACTTTTAATATCTATTCAAAAAGTTACCCATTTCCATCAAAACAACATCAACATAAGATGGTGATCCAGGCCATATATCACATGGGATGATCTATAGAAAACAATGAGCCTTAGTCAAAGAATCCATTTGGGATTTGGAACGTCTTTTTAGGCCATCCCAACCACTAGGTCACAAGTTAGAAAAAACTGATCATTAGTCTATTAATCCAACGGGGAGTTGGAATGACATGTATGAACACCCCAAAATTTGGGTCACAATTCTAAAAACATGGAGAGTCATTCCATAAATCTAACTAGAAATTGGAAAATCATATCCAACCATCCTAACCTAGATATGTAATTCCATGTCCATACCTTTGGGTTTATGAGATTCTGTCCTTCCAATGGAAAACTATGGTGCATCAAGGTGCCTGGAGCATCTGTCTAGATAGCCCAAAACTCGGGAGTTGAGCATCTATACAACATCCCCAAATCATTAATCACAATTCATAAACTATGTATCATCCTTCCATTAATCAACACAAGAATCCTAACACCATATCTTCCCATCCCAAACCAATCCATTATCAATGAAATAGTATATCATTCAGCATTTACACGGTCCAAGAAATACATACTTGTAAAATGAAAATCAATCCATTTAATAATCTAACACACCCTTTTGTACTATTTCCATTTCCATTCAATGTCACAACATTTTTCATGGTCCCAAAGGACCCTTAAAACCAAAATATTCCAGAGAAAACTCAAACCATTTTCCATGTCACAAAAATACCAAAACCATAAATCATCGTTATATATTTCTATACCACCTTTTATACATGGGTATTTCCATTTGAAAAAAAAAACAATCCCTGATGCATCCAAATTTAATGAAAACCATTAAAGGATTCACCACACAACCATTTCAAATTAAAACTTGGAAAAAATTTAAAACCCATTTTAAACAACCATGCGTTCAACTACTCATTTCAAAACATATCATTCAATATTTATCATCCAAATCTAGTTCAAATATCTATTACCAAATTTAAACCATTTGAAGTTACTCATAGAAATTTCTATAAAAACATAACACATAAAAATACTACTCCCATCGATGGAACACCCCATGAGTGGCCCTTAGTCTAGTCTCACATTACTATGAATATAATGGGATCTGTGTATGATTCATGGGGTTAATATAATATCAACACCAATTTCATAAAATAGTGAATGAATAATAACACCCATGAGCTCTAATTTATACACATTAATACACGTTTGAAATCAATATTCATACATTGGTTCAAGATCTTTTTCCACCTACATCATTAGAGAATATTTTCATTATGTTTCCAAAACATGGTGTACTTGTCAAGGCCCATCCAAGAATCATTCAAAACATTCAGCACCCAAATGAGATTGTCACAACCACCTGGGTTGTAGTATCAAACAAATAAGTCACAATTATTTAATTTTAACAATTATAATTAATTAATTGACACAAATCTGACTTATTTAATGAAATAAAAAATCACTAAGTCTATAAAATCTTATCGAAACTCCATTAAACAACCACTGAGGGTCCAAAAAAGGCTCTAGACAGTATTTTCAGAATATTTTTTAATGGGCGATAATAAATTAAAAATGCAATAAATGTATACAATCAAAAAAACGTAATAAAATTCACTATTTTCACATACCTTAATTAAATTCCATGAAACAAAGTGTGGTATCCATCTTGAGATCTCTTCTACATAAGCAAACTAAAATTCCAATTATTATTGGATGATCTCACCATGATCATGTTGAATAGGAAAAAAAATAAACCCTCATATCTAAAATTAGATGACACCAATGGTATGGATAATGGTAAGGAGGAGGAAGAGAATTCTCACCTTAAACACCGAAGAAACACCACCAAATCACCTACATTGTGAGGCCTCAAAAATTTAAAAACGAAGGGGAACCCTCCTTTGGTTCGTGTGTTGATGAGGGATGGAAAGGGCTGGGGTGACTAAAAAATAAAAAGGAAAAAAATGTAAAAACATTTTAATTAATTTCTGGGTAGTTACATAGTTTAGGACATTTTTTCCTAACTGTGCACCAACCATGCCCTTGGTTCTGTCCAAAGCCACCAACCACATGGCTTGGATGCATGATTGTCCAAAAATTGCACCAAACATACACACCCATTCTATCTAACAACCCATTTACCTCATGTTAAGGCTACAAGGATTAATGAACAATGTTCCAACCATGTTGCAAGTACTACCTCCGCCTATAGAAAGGCATATAGTTTTCCAAAAATCATGTGAAACTCAGGTGTCAAGTCCCAAACCTCCTCTATCCTACCCAATGTCTACTTTTTCCTCATCCAGTTTACCCAAAACTATGATATAACCATGAAAATCAACCATGGTTAGTTCAAAACGAACCAAAAGCATCCTAATCCTCAAGGTGTGACACTGTTAATCCTAAACATTTGACACCAAACAATGTACCCATTCTAGAAAACCTCAAAAACTTTTAAAACATATCTCGAATCCACTAAATCATATATAAACACCTGAGCTACCTCCCTATAACCACTCTACTTCTCAAAACAATAATTTGAGGCATCCTACACATCACAATCTAATTCAGAGTCCTAATTTTATATTCGAGCAGACCTATAATGAAAATTCAAATTTTATTCAGATATTTCCAATCCATCCAAACAAGGGATCTTATAGTCTTTGTTTGAACTGTAGTTTCTATTTTATAATTTCAGGTTTCCATTATTAATCAATAATTTTAATTAAATTCATGAGATGACCATAAATTGGTAATAGAACATCTCTATGAAATAATTGAATGGTTAAAATTTTGTATTTTCTAATTATATAAAATATGATATACAATTTTGGTGAACTATTGGACACTAGAATGATGTTTTAATATTTTTTGCATAAGTAATGTATTTAAATACATAGAGTTATGTTAAATAACTAGTCACATTCCAAATTGAGGCATTTTTATAAAATATAGAGGATAGGGAAACTAGAGTGAATTGTTGGATACTCCAATAAAAATAATTGGGTCCCTCTAGAATAAGAACATTTCATGGGTGAGGTGAATTTTTGATCAATGAATTAAATAAATTTTATCCTATTTAATTATTTCTTATATTCAAAACTTAAATTTAATCTCATTTATTATACTCTTGGTTAATATAAAGACAAATTTAATGTTTCTCCCATGCATGTAGTATAATTTTTCTAAAGAACATTAGTATGGAATATTTATTCCTAGTTTTATATTCCTTTATTCATTTTATTTTAAATGAATTTAAAGTTTTTGAAAAATTTTAGTTTCATTTTGGGTATAATTTCTAAAGTGGATAGGGTGTATTAACTTCATACTTCTAGTACACTTAGTTATGTAATATTTTTTTTCTATTATATTTAAATATGCTAAAGTTATGGAATGTGATTTTTTATTGGATAAATTTTCAATGTAATGGTGGTCGTACAATGGTATCCTAACATCTTAATAAACCCAAATGGTGATGGACCTTTAAATATCACTCGAGGAAACTCCTCAAATATTCATGAATTCACTAATAAGTTATGAAATGTATGATTAAATGATTCTTTTAGTTAAAAATATTCTATTTCATAGATTACAATATTCACCCATGTATTTAATTTAATGATATATGAATGATTACATAGGTGTTTTATCAATAAAATGTTGAATCATAATGTTTGGCTTCCAATGAATTATAAGTTACAACCAACCTCTACATTAAAATTTATTGTTTTATGATTATGACCTAAAAACAATAATATATTTCCTACGTAGTTGAATTTTAACTTGCATAATATATTTTGGGATTACCTCCTCCAATCATTCAGTTATACTAATGCCTTGTAGACTCTGTGCCATTTCACCTTATATTATATCATATACAAAAACAAGTGAAACCATATACAAAAATTATTTTTTATATATTCTTAAGAACCTTTTGGAAATATTTATTTGAAATAATCATGAATTATATCATATATAATACCCTATGAATACTCATCCATATATCATTTTCTATAAACTCTAAAACAATTTTGGAGCAATTTAATATGTTAAACCCAATCTCAATTAAGTTAACCAATATTAATCCCAAAGGACATTTAATATGGTAAATAAATATATTGTAGTACCCCTTGTTTGAGGTATGTGGCCTTTTTTAATCATTTTTATGTGTTTAAATTGAATTGAATGAGTTTGGAAGAGGTTGGTAGATTTTGGAATGGTTTTGGATGTGTTTGGAGGCTTTTGAAGTGGTGCACAGTTTGAGCACGGTTAGTGGAAACCGTGCGGGTTCTTTAGGAAACCGTGTAGGGTAGACAGTAGGCTTTGCATGGCCTACACACGGTTTGCCAAACCGTGTGAGGAAACCATGGGGACCCTTACTCCCGAGGTAGTAGAGTGTGGACGATTAGCGCACGGTTTTCCAAACCGTGCGGGCTAACCGTGAGGCCACATAAAATTTGGGTTATAAAACCCACACTGTAACGACCCAAACTTTTTAAATAGAATATTAACTTACTCTTAACGATTTAATAGAGATGTTAATGGTTAATGCAGAAAGAGGAGTCGATGGCTTCATCCAGTAGACTTGAACCTTATGAAGCCCACTTATCAGAGCTTGGGAAGGAGGTGACATCTTTGGGCTTTGCTTTGGACCAAGCCCAAGCCGAACTCCAGCGTGTCAAGCTTGAATGGAAATGCCTATGGGAGAAGTTCAAGTTAGTAGAGATTACTACTAGGGCAATGTTATCTGAGCCTCCCTCAGATTCTCTCACCATAGCACACCTTACACTTAGGTCATATGCCGTTGTTATAAGGGGCTATGTGATGAGACCCTAGCTTCTTTGTGTAATCCTTTGGGATGAATGAATTGAGATTTCTTCCTTTAGTGATGTTTGAGAAATTTCAAATGTCCGGATAATTTTAGAATGTATTTTTTTGATGAATTTTGAAAAAAGGATATTTTAAAATATTTATGAAAACCCTAAATAACTAATGATGTGTAATGATTTTCAAAAAATGGTCTTCTAAAAAAGTGTTCAGTAAAGAATTTTGAGTCTAATAAGATCAACTTAATTTTTGATGAATAGTAAATTATGAATAGTGATCTTACGCTTAGGATTAGTAATGTGACCAAATGGATTAGTAATTTCACTTAAAGAAAGTTTTAATATAATTTAGACACCTAGATTAAGTAATGTGATTCAATAAAATGGGTAAATAACGGTTTCATAAATGATTAATCAAGTATTAGTTTTTTCAGGTGAATAGTGTTTTTTAATTAAAAATGTCATTAAAAATAATTAGATAATTAATTTTATAAAAAGGACTTTATTTTTGAACTCTAAACATCGATATTATGGTATGGTGATTTTTGGGGATTTTTCTGAAAAAAATGATTTTTTGATGAATAGTTATTTTATTTAAAAATTAAATTAAAAAAATTTAGAAAATTATTTTTATAAAATGGAGTTCATAAATTTACTTAGAGCATCGATATTTGGTTAAGGTGAAATTTTGGGATTTTTCTGAGAAAGTTGAATTTTCCGTGAATAGTAAAAAATACAGTTTTAGGGTTTCGGTATGTTTAATGAAATCATAACTGTGTCATGATGATGTCATGAGATATTTTATGGGTTTGCCGGCCAAGGGTGAGGAATTATTGTTTTGGGGGCCCCATGTGGCCTAACTCCATGGTAAATGCCAAGGGAGAGCACATGGTTTTGAGAAAAGCACTTGTGAGGTGTCCCTTAGCCATTAATGCCTTGTCCCCTCACTTTCCCTATAAATACCCACCCTTTCCTCCTTTAGTTTTCACTCCCAACTCTCCCCCAAAGATGATCTGGTCTCCTTACCTCCCAATGAGTCCTCCCAAGGTGCCCCCAAGCCCTCAAGGTCCAAACCTTGGAGTTTTAAGAGTTACGTTTTAAGGTAAGGGATCCGACCTCTCCCTTTCTTTTCAAGTAATCTCTTTTACGTCATTTCTTTTATACTCCATGTTCTTATGTTGGAGGATGTTCTTATATATTCATATGACTGCACTTTTTATGTTCATATTATGAGAGACCCCCTCTTACTCTCATCATTTCATTTTATGAAAGTTTAAGTGACGCCATTAGGCTGCTGAAATTTTTGTAATGGATTCTTTCACCCTTCTCATTTTTCAAGTTCTATTTTCATGTCATGTCTTTCAAGTTCCTTTTGGTCATGTTGGGGTATGATCTCTATATCTATCATACTGATCTTTTATGATCATATGATGAGAGACCCTATTTGATCTTGTCAATTCATTTTTATTGAAGTTTAAGTGACGCCGTTAGGCTGCCGAATTTTTATAAGAGAAACCTTATTTTTCTCTTCCTTTCATGTTCTTCATTTCATATGGTATATCTTTCAAATTTCATTACCATGTTCTCAAATGCTTTATATTCTGTCCCTGTACTATTTTATGGGTCATTGTTGATTGTTTGACCCATGTCCCCTCTCTTTTCAATATTTTCTAAAACCCCGAAACATAGCCGTTATACTGTAGAATTTCCGTCTCAAAATGTCTCTCTCTTTATCTAAATTTCTATTATTTTATTAAGTGAATACTCAAAGATCTTTCTTTTAAAAAAGTATTCACATATATAACAAAATTTTTTATTTTAAATTCTGGTATTTACATACATGAAATCTGCTTTCCCTTTCCGTGGGTTTAAAGTGACATAAAGTTCATGTCTTTAAAGCAGTTTTTAAAACATTATGATTATGAAATGAAACCCATTTATTTTATTCTATATGGGTTGTTTATGAAATGATGGATGATGATATATGTGGCTCACATGATAATAAAGACATGTCAACGGTGCTCCCAGATAGCTCTCCAATTCATTGGGTAAAGGCTTAATCTCTAGAGATGACTTTTTAGACTGATACATTGGTGAATAACCTTGGTAATTTTTAATGACACCTTGGGGATGGACCTTGGTGAAACGAAATGATTGTCAATATTGAATGTTTCAGCCACATTTTCATCTTATGAAAAATGTTATTTTTATTACGATATATCTCATGGTTTATTTCTCATGCCTTAAAGTTCTTTTCATGTCCTTATTGAAGTATCTCAAGTTCACATGTAAACTGTTTCTCTTATTTCCCTTACTGGGCCTTCTGCTCACCCTTTCTTTTGATGTATGTCCCCAGGTTATGGGATGCAGTAATGAACCTAGGATGAACTTAAGGAGAAGCCTTTCAAGTGTTTAAGAAGAATGTTTTATGTTGTTTTCATGTATTATGTTCCTTGTTTCCAGGACACTAAGCCTTAAAGATCCTCAGTTTGTGTAATGTATTGAAAGTTTATGTTATAAAAATACGGGATTCTATAGTTGGTATCAAAGGATGGTTTAGTTATTTGTGGGAATTAGGATATAAAAACTTTAGGAATAGCCCTATAGAAAAGTTTAAATATATTAAAACTTCCTGGTATTTTGGTAAGTATTGAGTAAGTGGTTTATCAAACAAATAATCCCTGTCTGGATACGAGCAGGTAGAGGCGGCTCTGGAACAGATGTACATAGGGGTAAACCCAAAAACACCGCTCTGAGCTAGACTCAAACAGGAACTGGTGCACGATAACGGGCCTTGCTGCACTCTTGGTTACGACACTCCCGGGGGATATGTTTGGTTAATCACAAGCTTTTTATGAATAATTATGAAGGAATTATAGAGAAATGTAATTGTCTAAGATTGAAGTCTTAGTTAAAAGATTCATAAATGAAATAAGTTTCTCACTAAAGTTTTATCGTTTTAGAAAATGGTGGGAAATAAGAGGAACCGTGCCGATGGTGACCGCAATGCACCATGTGCTGACGGCCCTTCGATGGAAGCCGGAATGGAAACATTCATGCGAATGATGAACCAACTGACTCAAGTTATGAGTAACAACTTGAATCAAGATGAGAGGCCAATCTCACCGTGAAGGGAACATCATTCTGTTGAGTCCTTAATTCGTCAACGACCACCATCATTCAGTGGATCTACTGACCCATTGGTTGCGGAACAATGGATAAGCTCCATTGAAAGGATCTTTTCTGTACTCCTTTGTTCGGAACAAGAAAAAGTCACCCTTGCTGTTTACTGCCTAGAGGGAGAAGTTGATCAGTGGTGGTCACTGGTCAAAAACACAAAGCCTAGAGGAGAGATGGAAGCTATGGAGTGGGAAGAATTCCTGGGAATATTCTCTAACAAGTAATCCCCTCATTCTATGAGAACGAGAATGGAGAAAGAGTTTCTCGAGCTGAAACAGAGGGAGAACAAATCTGTCGGAAGCTATGAGATGAACTTCAACCGACTTTTACGATATACCTCTAGCTTTGTCATGGATCCAAGTGGGATGGTTGATAGATTTTTCGGCGGACTGAGGCCTCATCTGTGGAAGAATTTAGCCAACCAGAACTATGATAGCTACGAGGAGATCATGCGGAGTGAAATGAAAGTCGAGCTGGAGTTTGGTGAGACACAATGGTCTCATAAATCAAATGACAAGAAGAGATCGTTGGAGCCCAGTTTAGGGAAGACTTTTGATTAGGGAAGAGGTGGAAAGCAAATGCAACTTACCACAAGCAATAAATGTGGGAAGAAGCATCTGGGGAACTGCTTGGTCCAAAGTGGAAAGTGATACAAGTGTGGAAGATGAGGCCATATTTCTCGAAATTGTCATAGTGAGGTGAAGCCTCAACTCCCCAACACTAACGATAGAGGAAAGATGGTTCTGGCCTTACACGAAGTCCATTTCTTCATGTGTGGACAGCTTGGGCACTATGCTAATCTCTGTCCAAATCCAAGGGCTGTGGAGGGGAATCACCATCAACCTCAGCAAAGGCCAGGGGAGCAAGGTCGTGAGTTTGCTATCACAACAACTGAAGTTGAAACTCTAAATGACGTGGTAGCAGGTACTCTTGTTGTCCTCTCAAAACTAGCAACTACTTTGTTTGATTCTGGTTCTACGCATTCCTTTATTTCTTCCAAGTTTGCAAAGAATATAGAATCAATCCCCGAATTGTTTGAGGTAGAGTTGTCAGTGAAGACTCCAAGTGGGATTATCCATGAATCAACAGTGTTTAGAGACTCTAGTGTTTACGTTAGTGAGCACAATCTTATCGCAAATCTAGTAGTCATTCCCATGTTGGAATTCGACGTTATACTAGGGATGGACTGGCTCTCAAAGTATAATGCTAAGATCAAATGCAGAAGTAAGGAAATCTTAGTAGTCTTGAATAAACGACCTACAGTTATCTTCCAAGGAGAGATATCCCAAACTGATCCCTATCTAGAAGCACCTCCCATAGCTTTCTTTATGGAGTTAATCGGTGATGATGAAGAAGGGAAAGGGAGCATACAAATTGAAGATGTTCCGATTGTTCAGAAATACATGGATTTATTTCCTGAGGAGTTACCTGGACCTCCCCCAGAAAGAGAGGTAGAGTTCTCCATTGAAATCATACCTGGGTCTCAACCGATATCAAAGACTCCATATAGAATGGAAAATGTGGAGCTAGAAGAGTTAAAGAAACAACTCCAAGACTTGTTGGAGAAGGGGTTTATCCGACCGAGTGTGTCTCCTTGTTGAGCACCAGTTCTCTTTGTGAAGAAGAAGGATGGATCACTGCGTCTCTGTATTGATTATAGAGAACTGAATGGGATCACAGTGAAGAACAGATATCCTCTTCCAAGAATTGATGATTTATTTGACCAGCTTCGTGGGGCTCAATTCTTCTCTAAGATTGACCTTCGATCTGGTTATCATCAACTGAGGGTGAAGAAGGAAGATATTCCAAAGACTACCTTCTGATCAAGATATGGGCATTATTAGTTTACTGTTATGCCCTTCGGCTTGACTAATGCTCCTGCTATTTTCATGGATTTGATGAATAGAGTCTTTAAGGACTACCTTGATAACTTTGTGGTAGTTTTTATTGATGATATTTTGATATATTCAAAAAGTCATGTGGAGCTTGAAGATCATCTGAGGGTTATTTTGAAAACTCTACGGATGGAGATGCTCTTTGGAAAGTTCAGCAAGTGTGAGTTTTGGTTACAACAAGTGGCTTTCTTGGGGCACATCATAACCAATGAAGGAATCTCGGTTGACCCTGAAAAGACAATGGTTGTGGAGGAGTGGCCTCAACCCACAACAGTAACTGAGATTCATAGTTTCCTTGGTTTAGTGGGATATTATAGGAGGTTTGTGAAAAACTTTTCATGACTTTATAATCCACTAACCAAGTTGACTCGAAAAGGGGTTAAGTTCATCTGGACAAAGGAATGTGAGGAATGTTTCCAAGAGCTGAAGAAGAGATTGGTTACTGCACCTGTGTTAACACTACCCTCTATCGGAGAAGTATTCGTTATTTTTAGCGATGCACCTCTGAAAGGGCTTGGGTGCATCCTCAAGAATAATGACAAGGCAATTGCTTATGCATCTTGACAGTTGATGATTCATGAGCAGAATTATCCTACGCATGATCTAGAGCTGGCGGCAGTTGTTTTTGCTCTAAAGATATGGAGGCACTATCTTTATGGGGAGAAATGTGATATATAAACTGACCACCAAAGTCTAAAGTATATTTTCACACAGAAAGAATTGAACATGAGACAAAAGAGATGGTTGGAGCTTATTAAAGACTATGATTGTTCAATTCATTATCACCCTGGAAGATCAAATAAAGTTGCGGATGTGTTAAGCAGGAAAGAACCTGTTGTTCTGGAAACAATTAGGATCTTAGGAGATCCCTTGATTAAATATCTAGTAAAACTGGACATGGGAATTATAAGGAAAGGGACATCATTAACCCTATCCCAAATGATTTCTCAACCTTCATTACTAGAGAAGATGAAGAACGCTCAAAAAGAAGATCCTTTGCTGCAGGAGATGTTGGAGGCTGTAAAAGATGGGAAGTTCCCTAATTTCAATATTGATCAAGAAGGTGTATTGAAATTTTGTATAAGACTATGTGTTCCATCTATTCCAGAGATAAATAAAGAACTTATGGATGAAGCTCATAGCTCTACTTTCTCTATACATCCGGGAAGCACTAAGATGTATAGAGACCTTCGTGATCATTATTGGTGGGATAACATGAAGAGGGAAATTACTGATTACACTAAAAGGTGCCTAGTGTCTCAGCAAGTAAAGGCAGAATGACAACTTCCTAAGGGGGTATTACAATCGCTACCCATACCAGTATAGAAGTGGGATAATATCACTATGGACTTTGTAACTGGTCTCCTCAAAACATCCAAAGGAAACAATGCGATATGGGTTATTGTTGACCATCTCACCAAGACAACCCATTTTATCTCTATTCGGGAAGATTTCTCTCTGGATCAGCTTTCCATGATATACGTGAAGGAAGTGGTAAGGGTGCATGGGGTACCACTATACATCGTGTCTGATCGTGATCCAAGATTCACATCAAAATTCTGAAGAAGACTTCAACATGCTCTGAATACTGAATTGAATTTTAGTACGGCCTATCATCCTCAAACTAGTGGCCAATCTGAAAGGACTATTCAGACACTTGAAGACATGATGAGATTATGATCAATGGAATTTAAAGGTGGATGGGATCAACACCTCCCATTAGTTGAGTTCTCCTATAACAACAGCTTCCATTCGAGTATTCAGATGGCACCTTATGAAGGTATGTATGGAAAGCGATGTAGAACTCCTACTTGTTGGGATGAAACTGGTGAGAGAAAGCTTCCTGGGCCTGATCTTGTGCAAGAGATGACAGAACAGGTTCATGCCATCCAACAACACATAAAGGCTGCTCAGAGTCAGCAGAAGAGCTATGCTGACAATCGTCGAAGGGACTTGGAGTTTGGTGTTGGTGACAAAGTCTTCCTTCGAATTTCTCCATGGAAGAGAGTCATGCGGTTTGGGAAGAAAGGGAAGCTCATCCCTAGGTACATTGGCCCCTATGAAATCTTTGATCGCATAGGAGCAGTGGCCTATCGTCTAGCACTTCCACCGAACCTAGCTCAAGTTTACAATTTCTTCCATGTATCTCTCTTGAGGAAGTACATACCTGACCCTTCGCATGAACTGAACCCCGAGGTGGTACAACTAGAACATGACCTCTCTTATGAGGAGCAACCAGTGGAGATCTTGGACCGTAGAGACATGGTTCTATGAAACAAGACTACCCACCTTGTGAAAGTGTCATGGAGGAATCATAAGTATGATGAAGCGACTTGGGAGCCTGAGGAAACGATGAAGCAAAAGTACCATCACCTTTCCGACTAGGCCTCAAGTATAAATTTCGGGGATGAAATTTCTTAACGGGGGAAGATTGTAACGATCCAAACTTTTTAAATAGTATATTAACTTACTCTTAACAATTTAATAGAGATATTAATGGTTAATGCAGAAAGAGGAGTCAATGGCTTCATCCAGTAGACTCCAACCTTATGAAGCCCACTTATCAGAGCTTGGGAAGGAGGTGGCATCTTTGGGCTTCGCTTTGGACCAAGCCCAAGCCGAACTCCAGCGTGTCAAGATTGAACGGAAACGCCTACGGGAGATGTTCAAGTTAGTAGAGATTACTACTAGGGAAATGTTATATGAGCCTCCCTTAGATTCTCTCACCATCGCACACCTTACACTTAGGTCATATGCCGGTGTTATAAGGGGCTATGAGACGAGACCATAGCTTCTTTGTGTAATCCTTTGGGATGAATGAATTGAGATTTCTTCCTTTAGAGATGTTTGTAAAATTTCAAATGTCCGGATAATTTTAGAATGTATTTTATTGATAAATTTTGAAAAAAGGATATTTTAAAATATTTATGAAAACCCTAAATAACTAATGATGTGTATTGATTTTCAAAAAATGGACTTCTACAAAAGTGTTCAGTAAGAAATTTTGAGTCTAATAAGATCAACTTAATTTTTGATGAATAATAAATTATGAATAGTGATTTTACGCTTAGGATTAGTAATGTGACCAAATGGATTAGTAATTTCACTTAAAGAAAGTTTTAATATAATTTAGACACCTAGATTAAGTAATGTGATTCAATAAAATGGGTAAATAACGGTTTCATAAATGATTAATCAAGTATTAGTTTTTTCGGGTGAATAGTGTTTTTTAATTAAAAATGTAATTAAAAATAATTAGATAATTATTTTTATAAAAAGGTCTTTATTTTTGAACTCATAGCATCGATATTATGGTATGGTAATTTTTGGGGATTTTTCTGAAAAAAATGAATTTTCGATGAATAGTGCTTTTATTTAAAAATTAAATTAAAAATATTTAGATAATTATTTTTATAAAATGGATTTCATAAATGTACTTAGAGCATCTATATTTGGTTAAGGTGAAATTTTTGGATTTTTCTGAGAAAGTTGAATTTTCAGTGAATAGTAAAAATACAGTTTTCGGGTTTCGATATGTTTAATGACATCATAACTATGTCATGATGATGTCATGAGATATTTTATGGGTTGGCCGGACAAGGGTTATGAATTATTGTTTTTGGGGCCTCATGTGGCCTAACTCCATAGTAAATACCAAGGGAGAGCACATGGTTTTGAGAAAAGTACTTGTGAGGTGTCCCTTGGCCATTAATGCCTTGTCCCCTCACTTTCCCTATAAATACCCACCCTTTCCTCCTTTAGTTTTCACTCCCAACTCTCCCCCAACGAAATTCTGGTCTCCTTACCTCCCAAGGATTCCTCCCAAGGTTCCCCCAATCCGTCAAGGTCCAAACCTTGGAATTTTAAGAGTTACGTTTTAAGGTAAGGGATCCGACCTCTCTCTTTCTTTTCAAGTAATCTCTTTTATGTCATTTATTTTATACTCCATGTTCTTATGTTGGAGGATATTCTTCTATATTCATATAACTTCCATTTTTATGTTCATATGATTAGAGACCCCCTCTTAATCTCATCAATTCATTTTATGAAAGTTTAAGTGACGTCGTTAGGCTGCCGAAATTTTTGTAATGGATTCTTTCACCCTTCTCATTTTTCAAGTTCTATTTTCATGTCAAGTCTTTCAAGTTCCTTTTTTTGTGTTGGGGTATGATATATATATCTATCATAATGATATTTTATGATCATATGATGAGAGATCCTATTTTATCTTGTCAATTCATTTTTATTGAAGTTTATGTGACGCCGTTAGGCTGCCGAATTTTTATAAGAGAAACCTTATTTTTCTCTTCCTTTCATGTTCTTCATTTCATATGGTATATCTTTCAAATTTCATTACCATGTTCTCAAATCCTTTATATTCTGTCCCTATACTATTTTATTGGTCATTTTTGATTGTTTGACCCATGTCCACTCTCTTTTCAATATTTTCTAAAACCCTGAAACATAGCCGTTATGCTGCAGAATTTCCGTCTCAAAATGTCTCTCTCTTTTTCTAATGTTCTATTATTTTTTTAAGTGAATACTCAAATATCATTATTTTAAAGGGGTATTCACATATATAAAAAAAAAATTATTTTAAATTCTGGTATTTACATACATGAAACCCGCTTTCCCTTTCCGTGGGTTTAAAGTGACATAAAGATCATGTCTTTAAAGCAGTTTTTAAAACGTTATGATTATGAAATGAAACCCATATATTTTATGCTATATGGGTTGTTTATGAAATGATTGATGATGATATATGTGGATCACATGATAATAAAGACATGTCAAGGGTGCACCCAGATAGAGCTCCAATGCATTGGGTAAAGGCTTAATCTCTAGAGATGACTATTTAGACTGATACCTTGGTGAATAACCTTGGTAATTTTTAATGACACCTTGGGGATGGACCTTGGTGAAACGAAATGATTGTCAATATTTAATGTTTCATCCACATCTTCAAGTTATGAAAAATGTTACTTTTATTACGATATATCTCATGGTTTCTTTCTCATGCCTTAAAGTTCTTTTCATGTCCATATTGAAGTATCTCAAGTTCATATGTAAAATGTTTCTCTTGTTTCCCTTACTGGGCCTTCTGCTCACTCTTTCTTTTGATGTATGTCCCCAGGTTATGGGATGCAGTAATTAACCTAGGATGAACTTAAGGAGAAGCCTTTCAAGTGTTTAAGAAGAATGTTTTATGTTGTTTTCATGTATTATGTTCCTTGTTTCCAAGACACTAAGACTTATAGATCCTCAGTTTTGTGTAATGTATTGAAAGTTTATGTTATAAAAAGATGGGATGCTATAAGCTCTCACTCAGGATTGCATCATTTCACTCCAATCCTCTTCCCACTCGAGCCTCAATTGATATTTTGGATTCTCAGGGGTTAAGGGTGCTCTCCCACTTGTCTCGGAAGCATTTCAAAGGGGTTTCAAGGAGGTTTGAAGGCTGTTTCTCCCGGGTAAGTCTCTCCTCTTGTTTCTCTTGTGGTATCCTCTAGTATCCCTCTCTCTCGGTTTTCTAGATCAACACTTTTTGTGTGTAGATCTAGGGTTGTGGTTTCCTTGGATGTCAATTTTAAGGCTTTTAGAGGTTAGGGAAAGGGATCTAGAGAGGTTTTAGTTGTGCGTTCTCCGGATTTGAGGTGTGGTTGTTTGTGGGACGATTTCTTGGGAACCCTAAATCTAGGTGGCTTCTCTCTAGACTCCACTTGGTTAGAACTAGTGGTTCCTTGTTACAATTAATTTTTGTACTGAAAATTAATTGTGAATTGATTATGCGAAATTGGTGGAAATTCTTTGGGATATGTTTTGGGGATTCTTGGGAAAAGGGTGTTTTATGGTGAAATTCTATTCTTGTAGATTTTAAAATGAAGATTTTAAAATGGGATGATATGGTTGATTTATGAAATTTTTTGACGAAAAGGGTTTTCAATAAAAGGGGTGTTTTATTGAAATGTAGTTTGGCATGGAAAAAGGGTTTCAATAAATGGTAGATTTATTGAAGTGGATTGATATGCAATGGAATTGGTTGATTTCATGTTTTTGTGACCTTGGTGGGTTTATTCTTGGTTTTTTTTGATTGAAATGTTGTATAGAAGTGGGTGGGAAGTATCACTATAAAAAGGGGATGGATAGTGGTCGGAAGAACCACTATATGAGTTGTGGTCATGAAGTACGACTAGTTGTGAATGGGTGAACGAGATGGGTAGAAGTCCCACAATTTTTATTGTTCTGGTGTGAATGGGTGAAAGGGTTGGGAGGAAGACCCACCGTTTTGGTTACTTGTTGTGCATTGCTTTGCAAGATGGAATTATTGTGGTAATGTGTAAATGTTGGGATAATTGTGGCTTGTTTGGTTGGCTTTCCCTTGGTTTCTTGGTTTGGGTGTGATGTCTTGGTAAGAGCATGGATGGCAGATGGTAATGGTTTCACATGTGATTGTTTTATATGAAATGTTTTATATAAATGTGCTAACAGTTATTATCCTAGTGGCATGTGTAGGGAAGTCATTTGGGGAAATCCTACTGAGTTTTAGTACTCACCCCCTACTTTGGCACTGTGATGTCCTTGCACATGTTGTGTACCGTGACATGGGAAAAGGTAAGGCATCACCCTCCTATATTGGAGCATTGTGATCCCTTTGTAGAGCTTGGAGCTTTGAGATTGGCGTGGAGCTGTGGTGGTGTCATGGCTTGTGGTGTTTGGTTGTTTAGTTTCCGCAGTGTACTCCGATGTTGTGGGGACATGTCTCATTGTATTGGTTTGAGTTGTGTTGTGGAACAACTTGGTTGTATTTTGGGAATGCATGGTTGGGTAATGGAATTGATTTGCATCATATAGTGGCTGTTAGTGGATGGTTTGGTTGGTTTTTCCTTAAGGGAAAATCATTCCCCAACTTGATCTTGAATCCCTCGCCATTTATTGCCTACCGTTGGCACCTTGGGAACGTCTCTTAAGGCGAAGTAGCCCTCACCGCCTCCTCAAGCCAATGAGGTAGGGGAGGGGTGTTACAAGTGGTATTAGTTATTTCGGTACTTTGGATGTTGATTCTTGGGTTTTATGTTGACATTCGTTGTGTTACATTCCTTGAGTTGGGATGGTTTCAAGGCATTGGAATGCCGGAACATGGAATGTATTGTATAAAAGGATGTAGCTAACCCTTTTATGCTGAAATCCAAGTTACCAGGGAGTTGGGTACATAAGTCTTTTGGAGACACTTATAGGCATTGGATATCTCATTGTCATGGGTGTAGCCAATGAGATGAGCTTGACATGAATTGTAGAAACGAATTCCCTCTGGGATACATATTTCATTAGGGTAAAATGATTTATGATGTGATATGAATATGTGAAATTGAAATGTGAATAAATTGGTATTTTGAAAATGGTTTGGTTTTCAAAATGGTGAAACATGGAACATGTGGAAAATGTGAACTGGTGTAAAGCCTTGTTGTGATAGTGCTGTGTAATGTGATTTGAAATGAGATTAATTGATTTCTACGGAAGTGATAATCATTGTTTTTTGTTTTCTGTTGATAGAAATGGCACCGGGTAGTCATCGTAGAGACCAACCAGAAGAGGCTACTGATAATGTGGTTGCACCATAGCCTCAGGTGAACAAGCAACTAGTGAAAGCATAGTGAAAGCATTCCAAGCTGTGGAAAGTGGAAATAGAGTGGATGAACCAAGGCATGTGGATGATGCGGTTCAGTTCAAAAGCAGAATCCACCCATCTTCAGGGGTGATTCCAAGCCGGAGAGGGAAGAAGCATGGTTGAATAGAATGAACAAGATCTTTGAGTTCTTGGGAATATAGGTAGAGCTAAAAGTGAAGTTGGCCATGTATATGTTGGAAGATCTTTCCCTTCAGTGGTGGGATTTGGTATTACAAGATGGGAAGGAATAGGGAATGATGTGGGATGGATTTGAGGAATTGTTTAATAAAAAAATATACAAACATATGTTTAGAATTTAGTGCACGACTGATTTCTTCAGTTTGAATCAAGAGCTTATATCTCTTATAGAGTATGCAGCTATGTTTATTAACTTAGCGCGGTGTTCCCCTGAGGTGGCGGGTAGCACGTCATTGAAAGTAAGGATCTTTGAAGCGGGATTAAGGCAAGAAATCCATTGAAATAGAGCTGTGCTGTGTATAGATGATTACACAGAGATGGTAAATAGAGCCTCGATGGCTGAGGGGGATCTATTGGGAGCTCCGGGCAGGGGAAGCATGGTGGTACCCATGGGGAATAGTTGTAACTCTAACGTTGGGTTCAAGAGGAAGAGGGACAATTATTCTCTGGGTGAGAATATGGCATATAATCTGATGGTAGGATCAGTAAATATTCCTCTAAAGCCCTAGATCAGGCATGTATGTTTTCAGTGTGGTTTTATGAGCCACATCAAGCCGGATTGAATGACACAACCCCGAGCATGTCATAATTTTATGTAGATGGGTCATCTATAATGTTATTGTCAGAATTCTCCAAGACGGGTGCACATGACACACCTCAGGGATCATAGAAGTCGTATGTTTCGATGAGATGGGGACAATAGCATACCCCTCATCAATAGAGTAAAGTGGGTCATGGTGATTCTCGAAATACCATGATGCCTCAATAGAGCAGTAAAGAGCATTGTGTGGAAAACCAAACATGTGTTCGGAGATGAGAAGGTTGCCGTGGATGATCAATCGGGACCATCCACGGTGCAAGGTACTATTATTTTAAATTCAACCTTGATGCAAGTGCTATTCGATATGGGTGCTTCACACTCTTTTATTGTTACATGTGTTGTTGATTTTCTGGGTTTAAGGGTAGAAATGATGCCCTCGGTTTTGAAACGTTAAACTCCTCTAGGTTGAAGAGAGTGTCGAGCCTTGTTGTGTAGATAATGTTGTATTGTTGTGGGAAAAGTTGAGATAGTGTGGAATTTCTCAATGCTTGAGATTGATGGGTATGATGTCATCCTGGGAATGGTTTGGCTGGTGGCGTTTAAGGCCCTCATCGATTGTGATACGTGAACAATCGTTTTTATGACACACAATGGTGTTAGACATCTATTTAGAGGGGAGAAGCATGAAAGGCAGGGTGCAATGGGTTTGTTGCCACCAGCTATGGGTACATTATTGTATTAGTTGGCGGTGTTGTCGTTTGAATCGGTAATGGGTGTTGAGCAGAGTGTTCGTCCGACAATGGTGGATCAGTTCATGGATGTTTTTCCTGAAGAATTATTTGGGTCACCTCCCATAAGAGAAGTGGAGTTTACGATTGATCTCCTTCCGGGGACCAGTCCTATCACACATCTGTCTTATCGGATGGGACCATCTGAATTGCGGGAATCGAAAATCCAGTTATAAGAGTTAGAAAACAATGGATTTATCTGGACTAGCACATCTCTATGTGCAGCTCTGGTGTTGTTTATGATAAAGGCAGATGAAACATTGAGTCTATGTGTTGATTATCGTAAACATAACCAAGTTACAATAAAGAATAGATATCCACTTCCACGAATTAATGATTTGTTCTTCCAGTCAAGGGTAGCCCAGTGGTTCTCTAAAATCGACCTGAGGTCGGGATATCATCAAATGTGGGTGAGGAAGGAGGATATTTCTAAAACTGCTTTCAGAAGTAGATATGGCCATTATAAATATATGGTTATGCCCTTTGGTCTAATGAATGTGCCAGCGGTGTTTATGGCTTTAATGAATAGTATATTTCAGAGATATCTGGATTCATTTGTGGTAGTATTTTTAGACAATATTCTGGTGTATTCAAAGACAAGGGTGGAGCATGAGCAGCACTTGGTGACAGTGCCGGGGATCTTGATGGATCATCGGTTGTATGCCAAATTGTCAAAATGTGACTTTTGGATACAGGAAGTTCATTTTCAGGGCCATGTGATTTCTGAAAGGGGTGTATCAGTGGATCCAGAAAAGATAGAGGCCATTATCTCGTGGAAACCACTAATGAATGTGTTTGAGATATGGAGTTCTCTCGGTTTAGCTGGGTATTATCGGGGTTTTGTTCGTGATATTTCAAGTTTGGCATCGTCGATGATGGCTTTGAGAAGGAATAATGTTCCATTATAGTGAAATGAGCAGTGTCAGTAGTGTTTCGAAGAGCTAAAGGATTGCCTTACATCAGCACCAATATTGGTTTTGCCAGTACCAGGAAAAGGGTACGTGGTGTATTGAAATGCATCGAGATAAGGGTTGGGGTGCATTATTATGCAAGGGAATCATGGGGTTGCATATGGATCACAGAATTTGTGGTTTCATGAGAAGAACTACCAAACTCATGATTTTGGTTTGGCAGCAGTGGTCCACGCTTTGAAAGTGTGGAGTCATTACCTCTTTAATGAGAAATTCCTGGTATATATAGATCACAAGAGCTTGGAGCTCATTTTCTCACAAAGGGATTTGGACTTGAGGAAAAAGAGATGGATGGAATATCTCTAGATGTTTGATTTTGACTTGACGTACACACCGGGTAAGGGATATTCGGTGGCAGATGCATTAAGTAGAAAATCATATGCTCAGGTGGTAAAACAGGCATTAGAACAGTGGCAATTGATGTCAGTTATAGCTGATATACGGTTGGAATGTGAGGATCAGGGCAATAGAGCGGTCTTCATTCTCGTTTCTTTGATTCCGGACATGGTTGTCCAGGTTAGAGATGCACAAATATTTGATTTTGAGTGTTTGAGCTTGGGGTCGAGACTCAATGTTGGGGAGACCATTGAGGGTTGGAAACTGAATGGAGATTCAGTTTTGTGTTTTCGTAACCAGATTGTTTTATCAATTTCTTGTTATGCGGATCTTCTCATGGTGTATCATTCTTATAGGTGGGACGTTCATACTAGAATTAATAAAATGTATAATTCATTGAAAACGCTCTTCTGGTGGGCTGGTATGAAAAGAAGTGTGGCTGAGTTTGTTTCAAGATACTTGACTTGTCCGCAGATCAAGGCAGAGCATCAGAGGCCAGCATGAATGTTTCAGTCATTACCAATCCCTGTTTGGAATTGGGAGCAGATAGTGATGGATTTTGTTACAGGTCTCCCAAGAACGGTGAGAAAGCACGATGCCATTTGGTGATAGTGGATCGGCTAACGAAGTTGGCCCATTTCTTTCTGATTCGTGAATCTCATACGGTAGAGGATGTATCCAAAATCTATATCCAGGAGGTGGTAAAAAGGCATGGTGTTCCAGTTTTGATTATATCAAATAGAGATCCGAGATTTACATCTCATTTATGGAAATCCTTACTGCAAGCCCTTGGGACGCTGTTGATAATGAGTATGGCGTATCACCCTCAGACTTATGGTCAATCCGAGATGACGATACAAACTCAGGAGGATATGTTGAGGGCTTGTGTCATGAATTTTTGTGGCTCATGGGAGGAGCACTTGTTGTTGGTTGAGTTTTCATATAATAATATTTATCAGGTATCAATTCAGATGGCTCCGTTTGAAGCATTGCATGGGCAGTCAGGTCATTCTACACTATGTTGGGTGAAAACAGGAGAGTCCTCGATGGTCAGACCGAGCCTTGTCCAGGAAACTACGAAGAAGATCAAGTTGATTTGGAAGAGAATGGAGATGTATTAGAGTCGTCATAAATCATATGTGGATCATCGTCGATGGCCGTTGTCATTCGAGTTGAGTGATCATGTGTTCTTGAGGATCTCTCCTAGGTTGGGTCATCGTTGGTTTGGGAAGAAGGGAATGTTATCTCCGAGGTATATTAGGACTTTTGAGATTCTTGAGTGGGTTGGTGAGGTGTCTTATCATTTGGCTTTTCCACCTAGGTTCAGTGTGGAGCACAATGTGATTCATGTGTCGCAGTTGAAAAAGTATCAGTTCGATTGTGACCATGTAATTCAATGGGATCATGTTAAGCTAGAACCAGATGCTTCGTTGGTGAACGTGACAGTACAGGTTGTGGATAGGAAAGAGAAAGTATTGCATGATAAAAGCATCAAATTAGTTATTTTTTTGTGGCAACATGGTCAGAATCAGGAGGAGACTTGAGAGAGGGAGAAAGAGATGATAGAGCAGTGGCCCGAGCTCTTTCGGCAGAGGGCAGGTTCACTACTTTCCAAGGACGGAAAGTCCAACGGTGGGGAGAATGTCATACCCCTGTTTTGAGGTATGTGGCCTTTTTATGCATTTTTATGTGTTTAATGTGAATAGAATGAGTTGGGATGAGGTTGGGAAAGTTTGGAATGGTTTTGGATGTGTTTGGAGGCTTTTAAAGGGGTGCACAGTTTGAGCACGGTTAGGGGAAACTGTGCAGGTTCTCCAGGAAACCGTGCAGGGGAGACAATAGACTTCGCACGTCCTGCGCACGGTTTTCCAAACCGTGCGAGGCAACCATGCGAACCCTTGCTCCTAAGGTAGTATAGTGCACACAGTTAGCTCATGATTTTCCAAACCATGCAGGCTAACCGTGCGGCCACAATCAATTAGGGATATAACACCTGGGCTCACTCGGGATTGCCTCATTTCACTTCAATCCTCCTCCCACTCGAGCCTCAGTTGGGATTTTGGATTCTCAGGTGTTAGGTGTGATCTCCCAATTGTTTTGGATGTGTTAAAATGGGTTTCATGGTGGTTATAAGGCGGTTTCTCCCGGGTAGGTCTTTCCTCTTGTTTCTCTTGTGGATTCCTCTAGATCCACATCTCCCTCTCTCTCGGTTTTCTAGATCTACAATTGTTGTGTGTAGATCTAGGGTTTTTGTCTCCATGGATGTTAATTTTAGGGCTAGTAAAGGTTAGGGAAAGGGATCTATAGAGGTCTTGGTGGTGCATTTTCTGGATTTTAGGCGCGGTTGTTCGTGGGTAGATATCTCAGGAACCCTAAAGGTAGGTGGATTATCTCTTGACTGAACTTGGTTAAAACTAGTGGTTCCTTGTTACAATTAATTTTTGTGCTGAAAATTAATTGTGAATTGATTATGAGAAATTGGTTGGAAATACATTGGGAGATGTTTTTGGGATTTTTGAGAAAAAGGGTGTTTTGTGGTAAAATTCTATTCTTGTGGATTTTAAAATGAAGATTTTAAAATGGGATGATAAAGTTGATTTGTGAAAATTTTTGACGGAAAGGATTTTCAATAATAGGGGTGTTTTATTGAAATGTTATTTTGCATGGAAAATGGTTTTCAATAAATGGGTGATTTATTGAATTGGATTGATATGTAATGGAATTGGTTGATTGAATGTTGTTGTGACCTTGGTGGGTTTATTCTTGGTTCGGTTTGATTGAAATGTTGTATGAAAGTGTTCAAGAATTCTCACTATAAAAATGGGATGGATAGTGGTCGGAATAACTACTATATGAGTAGTTGTTGGGAAGTACCGGTAGTTGTGAATGGGTTAACAGGTTGGGTGGAAGTCCCATCATTTTGATTGTTCTAGTGTGAATGGGTGAATGGGTTGGGTGGAAGACCGACCATTTTGGTTTCTTATTGTTCATTGCTTTGCAAGATAGAATTGTTATGCTAATGTGTAAATGTTGGGATGATTGTGGCTTGTTTGGTTGGATTTCCCTTGGTTTCTTGGTTTGTGTGTGATGGCTTTGTAAGATAATGGTTGGATAATGGTAATGGTTTCACTTGTGATTATATTATATAAACTGTTTTATATAAATGCGCTAATAGTTTTATCCAAGTGGAATGTGTTGGGAAGTCATTTGGGGAAATCCTACTGAGTTTTAGTACTCACCCCCTGCTTTGGCACTGTGGTGTCCTTACAGATGTCGTGTACCATGACATGGGAAAAGGTAAGGCATTAACCTCCTTTAGTGAAGCATTGTGATCGCTTGGTGGAGCTTCGAGCTTGGAGCTCCGCGTGGAGTTATGGTGGTGTCATGGCTTGTGGTGTTTGGTTGTTTAGTTTCTGCAGTGTACTCTGATGTTATGTTGACAAGTCTCGTTGTATTGGTTTAATTTGTGTTGTGGAACAACTAGGTTGTCTTTTTGAGAATGAATGGTTGGGTAATGGAATTGATGTGCATCATATAGTGTCTGTTAGTGGATGGTTTGGTTGGTTTTGTCTTAAGGTAAAATCCTTCCCTGACTTGATCTTTAATCCCTCGGCATTTATTGCCAGCCTTTGGCTCCTTCGGAATGTCGCTTAAGGAAAAGTATCCCTCACCGCTTCCTCAATCCAATGAGTTAGGCGCGGGGTGTAACATATATATTCCCCAAATCCATATATATATATATATAACAATTTAACTTTAAAACATTCAATGGTACTCAAGCTACAATAAAATCTAGTGTGATATCCATCCAATAGATGATTATCTATACTTGTGTTCTCTAAAAACATCATATTGAAAAATACATTTTAATATTATCCTTTTTTTAATACATTGAGTGACCCGAAGACATGGTGTATTTCAATTACATAGATCAAATTGATACATTATTGATTCATTGATTATTGAATAACCTGGTTGATGTATACATCACATTTCATTCATCATTATGGATGATTACATCAAATATACCTCCATCCCAACATATAAGTACATCATATTTACTAACAAGGTAGACCGTACACTTCTTTGATCTATCTTAATTTCTAGTACATAATTCATACTTATCATAAAAGAGGAAAATTCCAATATTGGTTAATCTATAACAGATGACATGAACAATGACACACCAAACCATCTCATGACTATTTGTTCATCAATACTTTCATAAGAATGGTATCAATGTATAAAGGTTTTTAAACATGGTATCTCACGAACATCATGATGTGGGACTCAAAATATGAACTACTCACCCCTAGTATACAAAATATTGTTTGTGACACTCCATGTGGAATACATAGTATGTCATCTAGTTTAAAAACCCATTTTGTACATCATTAGCAAATTCTGTGTTCATATAGAAGGATAATACTCATGATAACCTTAATATGTCATTATAATGTACAATAATACATTATTAAAATATGTTTGTGATTAATTAGTGTAATAATTTTATTATTCAATTATTATTTCACTTCATGATATGCATATCAATATATACATATATACAATAAATGTGAAAGAATATTAAACTGGATATTTCCATTTTGGTATAATGGGGTATATTTTATATCCATATATTTTTTTAAAAATCATTTAATATAATAACTTGCTCTATAACATATCAAATGTTATATAATTAAATATCAAAATTACGTTCTCTGCACTTTTTAGGGTTTCACTACACTCATTACATATCAATGTAATTATTATCAAATCTCTATGTGACCATATTAAAAAACCCTCACAGTGAACTCTCTAGTGATTAAAATATATGATGAATGAAAATTTTAAAAATGTTCATATTATATTTAATATTAGTAATGATTAAATTATAAATTATATTCAGTGTCTATAACTCCACAACATCAAATTATTTGATGAGAATAAACTTTGTCGCCTAATATTTTGTATTTCTAATCACATCATCATAATTACTAGAACATTTTATATCAATAATTTCTGTAGAAATATAAAATAATAATAATAATTATTTATTCACCATCATATCCTAAACTATATAATGATCATGGGACATTCAATTTTTATTTTTAATGTAGTAATGATTAATTTGTTAGCATTTTAATTTTTTATGTATAAACATACCCCCTCTAACCACTTCAACACTATGCTCTACTAAAAATATAATTATTAAAAGTATAATTTCATTTTTGTAGGAATATTAAACAAATATAGATTTTTACCATATCACATATTATCTATGGGTTTGGTGAATTTTATTGAAAAATAATATTCTATAATTTATGTCACTGAAGGTGGTGGAATCTCAATTGATCGTATTATAATAGAAATATTGAGAAATATTTTTATCTTGGATAACTTTTTTTATCCTTTTCTTCATATCAAAACAATTTGTCTTAAATTTATCATCTCATATTGGTCTTAAAATTTTTTAATGAAAAACATATCTTATCATATAATAGAATTTGGATGAAATGAATATCCTTTATTAAATCCATATATAATTGATATACTCATTTTTATGAAATTATTGACTTTTGAAACCTGTACTTCTTCATTAAAATAAAAACTAAAATCTATATCTATTTCTCCCTTGATTTTGAACTACTTTATACTTATAACATTTTAATATTATATATTTGTGTTATATGACCTACAAAATCAATGAATTGATATCTATGGCATCAATATCTGACATAGGAAGAGATTATTAAAATCCATATAGTATACTAGATAATTACATAAAAGTGAATCATTACTCCTTCATTAAGATAACTCTTATAGGTTTTGATGATCATGTATGGACTCTAAAAGATACTTTTTGTGCCTTTAAGTTAATTTTTCTTCTTTCAATGTGATATTTTATCCACTTGTACTATAAAACAACACAAAAACCTATACATCACATGCCGAGTTAATCTATTCTCAATTCATAGATAAAATAGGATAAAAATTTATTGAACTCACTAATATTTTTAGAATATACCAATCAAGGATATTAAAATGGATTCCATAACCACAACAACAATTATGGAACCTTGTAGTCTCTCGATGTCACTAGTATGCTTAATCATTCTTGGTATAGGATCAAAAACTAACATTTAAGAGGTATTTTTTAATATAATACATTTTAATATTTAAATGATCGTTTTGTTCTTCTTAAAAGCACACATATATTTAATGTATGATAAACATCAACATTTATGTTACTTAAGAAGTTGTTTCTCTAACACATAGAATTTATCTTACATAATAAATTTTCTTAAGTTAACAATCAATGTAGTTGCTTACATTAATCCTATATTTCATGGATTAATCTAAAGGAAAATTTTAATTATTATATAGCCATTTATCATAAAAAAATCCTTTTTAAAAATATTATAATATTTTATTAATATTTTATTATGACTTTTATTAAATTTTCTCTCATGAAACCGATGACCACTTTTCGAAATCCATTATATCCATTAGTTTTCCAAGATCCATATTTCACAATATAATGATTTCACTATGGTGTTTTAATTACCACATAGTTTTTATTGTAGTGAATTATCCAAATAATATAACATATGACTCTAAGATAGTTTAGTGAAAAACACTATACCAAATCTATTATAAAGACAAACTCAATTCCATCCATATGATAATCTAACATTGTTAGGGTATTCCGGTTAATTGTGAACTAATTAAAAAAATAATAGGAACTAAATACTATTAATTAAACCCATTACACTATTTCCTTAAAAAAATAATACATGAGAACCCATCTATGTAATGACCAATCTGGTTTGATGATAGAGGTGTTTTTAACGTCATCTTTAGAAGGAATGCAACACATAGTTTTTTGAAGTGGATTTAATCCCAAAATATCATTTTTGTGTCCAACGATTCTTATTATCATTTTTTTATTATAATAAAAATTAATTTTATTTGTTATCTAATTTGAAGATTCAGTTTTAATATTATTTAGGATAAAATAATTTTTCTTATGATTTGATGAATTATGTTAACCATATAATTACCAAAACATGTTTTATCATTTTTATTGTGCACCGAAATTCATGGATACACATATCATAACATAGAGTAGTTATTGTTACTATTTTATTGAGTCTATAAGTCCATGAGTCATCTTATCTTTATCCTTGGTGTTCATAAATGTATAGGGTATGTGGGAATACTATCGTTTATAGAGATCGATGGGGTTCTCAGTGTTACAAATACCACCTACTAATGGTTTTGTTGAATAGGTTCTTGGTTTGGAACATTATGATACCAACTGTCTTAGTAAGATATGTAATTATTCATGGAACATTTAGATACCTTGAATGTAGTTTAATGATGAACTTGCTACATTGGTTAAAAAAAAGGAAACCCATTAGTGTATGTGTTTGGTGATAAAAACCTTTAAGTGGTATTTAGATTTTCATTTGATATTCCAGGCACTGTTTGTAATATATTTTGTCTATAACAATTTTTTTACTTGTTTGTATACCATCTATTTTTAATCTCCTAATTGTATTATTTGTATAGTTTTTTTATCTTTTTATACACTAATTTGATTGTAAACATTATCTTATTATCAACTGCATATATGGGTTGGTTAAAAATTATATTCCTTACTTATTGTAATATAACCACCCTCAAAGTGCACATATATTTTACTTAATATGATAACAAAATGAATTTTAGATTACACATTTTTGCTTCATTGTTTTTAAATTACACTTGAATTTGGCCTAATTGTTATTTTTCATTTAAGTTATACTATAATTTAGAAGAGGTTGGATCTTTTATTTTTGATATGGTATAGATTCCAATCAGATCAATTAATAACCTAAATTTATGTCCACCAACAATATATGATGGTGAAAACTATGAGTATATGCTAGATTGAAAGAAAAACTTTATTACCAATACTAGCGTAGATAACTAATAATGAATGACTAGAAATTATTTAATTATGAATAAATAAATATTTATATATGTTTAATTCAGGAGATAAATTTGAATATTAGGATATTTACAATGTTCAAAATACTATATTATTTTATATGATTAAAAAAATTAATTGTTGGATTTCATCATGTTAGAAAACAAAAATAATTTCCAAAATTATATAAATTACTAACATTATGACCTCTAATGTACATGGGACTCGAAAGAGATGTTGCAAGTAGGTTATCAATCCTTTGATATACTACTTGTTGAACTAGTGGTTCCAATGAACCAACATTTCAGGCATTATATAATGCAATATATTCACATTTATAAAAAGATATTATCGATTAATAACGTTTGAAAAAATCATATCCATTATTCCAAATGAATAATAATGTTAGAGTACAGTAACAAATTATACAAAGAATATTAAAAATAATAGTTTTTATGACCTTATTCCGACTGTCATGAAGTATTAAAATAAAAAAATATATATATTAAGAATGAGAAAAAAGTAAAGTATTTTCATTTACACTAACATATGGAACTCAATCTTCGGGTTCTCAATCATCGAATCCCACTACTACAGTGAAGTATATATCAACACATTATTCAAATTCTAGAAATTTAAAATCTATTGAAGTTGAATTTTATTAAATTTTATGTCATATGAATAAAATTAATGGATATAATAATATTCTATATGATTATCTAATAGGTATAAAAAACGTGTATGTGAAGAATAAACCACCTAACACTATCTGTTATGAGTGAAAAAATCACATCATAGAATCTAATTATGGGATAAGTATGTTGAATAAAAATAGACAATTTTAAATGATAAAAGAAGGAAAATCCATCCGAGAAACCAATGATATGTTATGTGATAGTGATGATTCTTCATTTTAATGTAGTAGTTATTTAGAGAATGATGATAGATGAAATTTAACTAGTTTGTTTTAAAATTATACATAAAATGATATGTGATATATGCAGAATATTATATTGAATTCACTTTCACACATATACCATGATGCTAATTTTTTATATTACAATTGATAATTATAGAAGTACAAATTCATTGGAAGATTATGTTGATATTCCATGTTTTGAAGAGATGGAAATATATATGAATTTTTTAGAGAAAAATATATAATGGTTAAGAATAGAAATTATTCAACTAATTCAATTTTTTTTAAAGATTATAATACAATTTATAATGTCTTAATATAAATTTCTATGTTTAATTTCGATTTTGATGCCCAATGTAATTTTCATTCAATATGTGATGATCAAAATTTATATGAAAAAATAAAATCTGATTTTTCTAATATAAAGAGGACATTATCTAGTTTACATCTAGTAGAGAGAACATTAATAATATATTAAGACATGTGAAAACAAGTTTTACATCTTTTAAAAATGGGTTTACTTTAGAAAAGTCAAATTTTAAGTCCCATAGTTTCATTTAATAAATGTACCATTTTTAATAAATGCTAGAGAAGAGTTTATTAGATAAAAAAATTCCCTAAATAATGTTAAATCTTTTGAAACTAATAGGGATTATATTTATATATAATTAACAGATATTCAATATCATATGGATTAATAAAATTTGGTTTTTATGGTTATTTGTATTAATATTTTTGTATTTAAAGTGGATGTTATCAGAACATTAATGGATATAGGTATAACTATTGAAAATTATAAAAATTAAAG
Source organism: Viscum album (assembly GCA_963277665.1). NCBI lineage: Eukaryota > Viridiplantae > Streptophyta > Magnoliopsida > Santalales > Viscaceae > Viscum > Viscum album. The sequence continues at coordinate 1,839,948,828 of OY728145.1, forward strand.
TTAATATTAGTCAATTTTAGATACAATTTACAAGGTCAAATTATCATTATTGGAGAATATTGTTTTCATAGTAAATAATTAATTTTTAATGCACCATTTTTATGAATTTTGTAGAGCTATATTAGTATAATCCAATTATGTGTTACGACATACTCGATGAAAATTTGGAATTATTAATTTACCATCACATGTATTGAAAGAGTGATTTTCGTACTTTTAAATGGCCATGATAATGTTTACATAGTATACAATGAAGACCTTCCTTATCGGAACTTACTCTATCTTAGTGTTGTCTAATATTATTCATTTATTTGGTATGTGAGGTTAAGAAAGTGCAATTTTCAAAACATAGAAAAATATTCATTGAAAATGTTCTAAGGTATCTTCTAAAAAAACTTTAAACTCCCCCATATTCTATAACCCTTTCCAATATAATTAGCAAATCATGTATATCATTAAATCTACTAGTGAAATCTCTTCTTTCGAAGCATTACAAGTAGTGCGCGTGGATCTTTTTGGACCTTAAGAATGGTATGTAACATATGAAAACACTATATCTATGCCTTAGTAGATGAATACACAAGGATTTTATTCTTATATTTTATATATATTATGTCATAATCACTCTATGAGTTTAAAGGTTTTGTGGATATTTTCCAAAATATGAAAAAATGATCTATTATAACTATACGGAGTGACCATGGTAGATATTTTTTAAATTCCTAATTTTTTTTAAATGAATGAGGTTTTAACCACTATTTATTCGAACAAATAACCCCATAACAGAATTGTGTGATTAAAAAAATCCAAAAATTAACTAGTATATTTTGTGTGAGTATTTAAATGCAATTTGATTCACATAGAATCTCTATGTATTGTTTGGTACACTATATATCAAGTATTATTTCAAATGGATTTCGGAAATACATCTCATTAATTTTGTATTTTAATAAATCCAAAATATTTATAAATAATATATTTTGGATTAATAGTGTTTATTCTCAATTTGGAATACCATATTCATAAATTTGATACAAAGGATGATGAAGGAATTTTTCATGGATTCTACATCACTGGTATGGATTATCAAATTTTCAAACAATTATTAAAAAATATTGGAGAAATAGTAAATGATAAGTTTGAATAAATAGATATATAAATAAATCTAAAACTTATAGAATATACTAAACTATATTTTTTGACATATCATATATATTATTATCAAAAGTAAAATCACATCCATTGAAAATTGATTTTCTAAAAACTAGGCTAAGAGAAGCTAGAATAAAAAATGTTAGTTTAACAAAATTCAACAGATAAACATATAAGAAAAAATTACTTTTTATCTAAAATTACTACAATATTAAGAATTAATACATGTGAAAATATATTTTTTAATGTAGATAAAACAGTTAAATTTAAATTTTAATTAATAAAAGAATTTGAGAATAAATCATTAATATGTCATATTTTTATGAAAGTGGAATATTTTTTATTGGTTGATGAGAATTGGTTATTTTATATGTAATAAGTGCACAATTAATGTGATCCCAACTTGGTTTGGAACCTAGTTCAAAGGTCGGGAGTAATTTTGGTAATATATGTTAACTAGGTCTTCCTAAATAAGTGTGATGAAAATGATATTACTGTTCAAAATTGGAAAAGACTAGTAACAAAGGATTGTATCTAGAATTCGGGAATAAATTATAAAGATATTTTTACCCTCATGACTAGAGCCAAGTCAATTCAAATTCAATTATATTCTTTAAAATATATTTACTTTACCATTTTTCAAATGCATATAAAGAGTGTCTTTCATGACCATTATTTTTATGTTGATATTTATAATAAAAAACCCCAAATATTTTAAATATAAATTTTGAATAACATGTTTTTAGCCTATAAAGTCACTTTATGGACTTTAATATAATAAATATATAGGTAGGATATATCATTAATATTATCATTTCAAAATAATTTTATTATTGGATTACATATCCCCAATGTTTTATCAAGTGATTTTTAATGAAACTATCAATATATATATATATATATATCAATAAAATTTAAATTTTTTCAAACCAATAAACACCAAGAACAAGCTTTTTGGGAAATTATGTAAATTTAATTTGAGAGGAGAATGGTGGTTTAACATAACTTCATTATTGTCTTCCACATAATTAAGATGTTATAAGGGAATATATAAACTCAGTATAAGTTTATAATATATTTAATTAATTTTTTTTTTGAAAATGTAGCTAGTATTATTATTCGGGTTTGTTCATCTAGTAAACAGGATCATGATAAGTTCTAGAAGTCAGTTGATCAAAAAATGTTTCGATGTTTGATTAGAAATTTATTTTACATGATAAATAGTCAAATGAATGTTCTATAATCAATATGATTTTGTGATAGGTTCTAGGATAATAAAAATTAATCCTATATTAATTAATTAATGTGTATATTATGTGACCTTAAGAGAAATTGGAACATATAATTTTCTATTCATTCAGATCAATGATAAATTTAAAGAGTTATTCAAAAGCTAATTTTTGGGTTTGTAGAATTTATTGGAAGAGGAGTTATAGAATTTTTCACTTTCTTAGTAATGTATAACATTCAGGGTATAATAATATTGAAAATTTAGTAACACATACAAATAATAAATCAGAATATATAGTAGCTTGATCTTATTTTCCTCAATTATCATAGATGAAACACATGCTCAATGTATTTGGTTTGAGTTTCACTCAAACTGTAACTCATTATGATAACATAACATCTATTTATTTTTATCGAGAATAATAAAAATTAATTGTCTAAACACATAGATATAACTCCCACATATTTCAATAACACAAATAAAATGGAGATATTATTCTTATTTTTATCAAAATTTAAAATGAAATTGATTCCATTTTTACTAAATTTTTTAATTACTACATATTTAAATATATTAAGTATAGTTTATGTATGATCAAATAAAAAAAATCTTTAGTTATGACTCTCATTCCACAATCTATTGACATTGAAAAAATCACCAGAAGTGGAGGGACTTTCAATTCATAGAGTTGTACTAAATTTTTAAAAAGAAACTTTTTTCTAGATTTTCATAGAAGTGAAATAATTTAATATTATTAAAACATATTCTTGAACTAAACCTTACTGGAAGTACCCTTGATAAATTAATTTAAGGAAATGAACTTCAAGTATTTATTATCTAATTCTTGTTTTTATTCTTATGTGATGACATTATCTTTTATTTCATTGTCTTTTTTCATACGTTCTATTCTCCATATTTTTTACCTTTGTATTAATATCTTAAAGAAAAAAAATAGTACATATTTTTTCCTAGATTTTTTAATGCTTTACACTTTTTTTCTTAGTTTTTCATTTTTTTGACCATTGAAAAATAGGGAATTATATTTTTTTGAATAGAATTATTTTGATTAATATGAAAAATGTAAGAGAACCCTCTAATACATTTTCCAGAACAATCCTAAGGATAATAAGATCAAACAATGGTATCTTAATATATTCATTTGAAGGTTCCCTCATTTTAATTTTTTGTCTATCTGTTATCATGATAATTTTCACTAATACTAAAAATCAGAGGACTTATCATTTCAAATGATATCCCAGTAAGGTAGAAGAATGGATCCAATAATGATAAAGATATGTTATGAGAGAAAGAATAGTTTAATCTTATGAATTCAGATCATTTATCTGAAGGATTAATCTATATATAAATAATAAGAATTTGAACAACTTGTTATTTTTTACATTTATGTATTTTTTATTGTATAAATCCTTATTAATACTTTTTTATTAGTTTTTAAAATCACATAGGAGTAGAATATAGGGAAGAGTAATAAGTTTTACTTTTCATTTGGATTCATTTTTGTTGACGGTGTATATTTATTGGTTAGGGATACATTTGTTTTCTTATTAATCTTATGTAGTCATTAAAGTAGAAATTTTAATTTATCAGATTTTATATCTAGGGGAGATTTATCAAATTTTATTTGAAGAATTGTTTTTTAATTATAGTCACACATACCACAGAATTAGTTTTAATGCATGTTTTACAATTGTAAAAAATGGGAGACTATAGAGTAAAATAACCTTTCTTGTCCTTATTTTTAACATCAAAATAATCATTAAATTAATTTTTATCTTATTTAAAGATTTGATTTATGTTTTTTTTTTGAAAAAAAACATCTATTTGTATATTCCTACGAACAAAGAAAGACTATATATATTTGGGGATATGCTAGAATGTTGTGGTGGTGTACTGAACTTCATTATCACGTCCATTAGAATATCGATCACCTATTGTTTCTGTTTCAAATTTCATTGACTCTAAACCCTAATATCTTAAAATAAAACCATTTATGTTTATTATGAAATCATCTATAAATTAGATTTAGGCATAATGGAATAGAATATTTTAATAGAGCTTTACGTTTTAAATAGTTAAATATCATTTAATTGTTTTCAAGTTGTGCATAATATCATTATAGTGATTTCTTCCTTATGCATTTTTATTTCAGTGTGTTTTCTTAAGAGCTATCATTCAGTGATGTATCGTTGTGAAGGTAATTGTTTTATATTGTAACTATTTTTTTATATGAACGTCATGATTGTTGTGATTCCATTAATAGATCAGTTTAATCTAATCATTTTGGCCATCAAGGATTTGGTTTGAGGACTTTCCATCTTCATAACTACATATTTTCATAAATCATAGGGTACATTGACATTCCTATAATATATGATATCAAATATGTTCCTAGTTCTAGAGCTACCCACTAACAATACTTATTTCAAAGCGGTTTGTAGTGAAAATGTTTTTTTATTGAATGGGTTAGTTGAAGAAGTTCTGGTGTTTTTAATATGTTGATACCATTGATCTAATTTATTAATCCACATTCCACTATAGTTTAAAATATAATACTCATGATGAATTAAGTAATTTGTTAATGATATCCTTTAAGGGTTATTTTGATTTTGATCTTATAATCTGTGTATTTTTTCACCATGCATTGTTTATTACATTTTTACTTGTTTTTATTGTCTTTAGTTTTTTATCATATTATTATATTATTTACATTATGTTTTAACTTATTCAAACTTATTTTATCAGAACATGTATCTTCCAATGAACAAAATACTTCGTTGTGTGAAAAATGTATATATTATTTTTTTGACTACAGTTCACCCCATACCAACTTGTAATTTCTATATCATTTACATATTTAGGGAAAAAAATTATATCAAGTTGTTCCCCTCTTGTATGTTTGTTTCTAATGATTTACTTTGGAATCATATTCATTCTACAAAATAAATGTGTATTAAAAATATTCATGTGTATCTATTTACACAACCTAAAACGTATGTCACTAACCCAAATTGAAATTCAATTATATTTATACACATCCAAAAAATCCCATTAATAAGGTACATGAAAATCATTCATGTAGTGAATTAGTCAAGATCTATATCTGAATTAATATTAATGACCTAGTACAAGACAAAGTTCATGTAGATGCAAAACTAAATCCATTTCTATACCTAGTATATATCTTTATATATTCATGTGTGATAATATATATAAGTAATTTAAATAAAATTTAAACTTGATGATACTTAAAAATTTATAATAAAAAAACTATATCTATGAATAATTTTTTTTAATAAAATATAAATGAACAATTAAAGATTTTATACAAAAGATAAATAGTTTAAAACATTTCAAAAAAAATGTTGAAAAAAACCACATTAAATTTAGATATTCATTATAGACAATCCATAAATTAAAAAATAATGAAATTTTATACTTTTTCATTTTATGAAATCATTAATGTTTTTCACTATATATATTTACATTAAATAAATTATAATAAGTGAAATATAAATATTTTATTTTTAAGTTTATATTTTGAAAACTATTTACATAATCTAATCTCCACTTAATAATTATTATTTAAACCTTGTTGAAATAAATCATCAAAATTTATTCTTATTTGGTTTGAATACCATAATAAATATGGAATCTAATTTTAACAATTCAATGTATATTTTATGAACAATTCATAATTTAAATAATTATTTTTCCATATTTTGGTATTAATTTTCATTGTTTAATCATATTATAAATTACCTTTATAAATGTTTCATAAATATTTTATGAATATAATATACAAAATCTCATATATATGATTTGTTAATAAATGTTTCATAAACTTTTATTAATAAATTACAATCATTTAATAATTAATGAATTTATAAACACATTTATAAATTAATAAATGAACAAAAATATATTTTTATATGATTTATAAACAACTTATAAATCATTAATTAAATTTGTAATTGACACTATATAGAGGGAACGTTGTCCTTTATATACATATCATTTTAGAGATATCCTATTTTTCATAGAAATAAATCGCAACATATAGTCTTAGCATAAGAGTAATGTAACATTATATTTTTAATAATAAAAAATTATCTTACATGACTAATGAAATCATTCCTCTATGGTGTATCCATAGTTTGGATAAATATCTCAACTCTTGATATTCCTTTTTTCTCCACACTATACTAGTTCCATTCTAGTTAAGGAGGAAGAAGTGGATAGACACATAAGGGGGGATTGTTTGGATGGATGCATGAAAGAGATACCCACTCAAATAAATTTGTAGTTTCTCTATATATCACTTGAAAAAGATTCCAAAGTATTCATAAATTCACTCATATGTTATGAAATATAAGTTGGAATATTGATTTCAGTTACAACTAATTTAGCTCTTGATGAACCATATTATCCCATGTTTTTCATTTCACAAAACATGAATGATGAATTTTGTGGTTTATCAATGGAATAATAATACTTAATGTTCGGTTACTATTAAATCATAGGATACAACTAATTTATGTAATATAACTTGTTTCATTGTGATTATTATCTAACAATATAGTTCGTTATTGCCTGAAAACTGAAATGTTATATGATTACATGCTATAGGAAATTCTTATGGATAAATGCATCACATGAATAATGAATTATAGAAATGTCTCATAAAACATTATGAAGATGTTTTTTCCTATTAGATATGATATTATTTTCTTCTATTATTTAAATTTATGCAATTTCAATGTCAATATTTTTTATTTGTTTAATGAATTTTCCTTCCCTTTCACCCAATCAATTGTTTTTTCACTTCCATGCACAAAAGATATATTTTATTTAAATAATAAACATAATATAATTTTTCAAAACACATTCATGTATTATATTTAATTTCCTCATTTTATAAGATATTTACCAATATAGCTATAAGCTTCTCTTAATTCATACCTCACTATATTTTTATATTGAAAATTTTAATATTAATGGTTTTGGTTACCATAATATCCTTAAAAAATAAATTATTAGAAAGAATATCATACTCATACGACTAAAGATATCAGCATTTTTAGGAGCACTAAAATGCTTAAGATGGGGTCTTGTATGTGTGGATTTTTTTAATGAAACATTAACCAGCAACACATTTTATGAAATATATTAATTTTCATGAATTTTTCTATACCATTCCATATATATATACAATTAAAGAACTATCATATTCTTCATACTAAGTTGATAGGAAAATATGGTAATTATAATATGATGTAGAAGAAGATTTGGAATACCATATACCATAAACCAACCTATAAGATAATCCATTAGATCTTCCCCAAAAGATATATTTCTATGGAAATTATCTAGTTACACATAATCATCTCCAATTTACCCACAACCTTTATATTTCTAATCAATAAAAAAAATAATTATTCCCATTTTCTTTTATTACCAATAATATGAGACATAGTGTTTTTAATATTCACGTTTCCAAAAGAAACTACTATTTTCTATATGAATTGAATGGACTTATTTCTTCATTATTGATAATTAATTTTATGATATCACAAAAAATATATTAATATCAATAATAGTATCAGTAAAATATTCTTAGGAATCAAATGTAACACCACAATATTTCACGGTACATTTTCCTCTGAATAATACAATAGCTATTGTTGTACGCAACTTCGAGTACAAACACACCATAACTAATCAAACTAACTGCTATGAATAGTGTAGGATCGAAATATAATATGAGATGCTCAATATACAAGAGGGGGGGTGAATTGTATACTTTAAAAATTCCTTTGGAACCTTTAAAGTTAGTTAAGAAACTATAGTTTCCTTAAGAAAAGGAAAGGGCTAGGTTTAACAAAGTTAAACTAAGTAAATTCACAACACCTCTAACACCGAACTAAACTTGGAAAGAAATTCCAAAAGTAGGTTCCAGAAATATGGTTCCGGAAATTTAAACTTAACAAAAGTTACAATATGAGATTCTACCTTAAAGCGTATAGAATCTAAATGAATCAGAGTAAGTAAGGAAGTATAAGAAAGTTATACTTTCCTTAAGATGCAAATTACAACGGAATAAAAACAAGTAGTAAAACTACTAGTAACAAGATAATAGTCTTTTAACCCAAAGAGAAGGGTATCCAACAACCTTGGATAAAGGTCCCTTGATTTATACTTTCAAGAAAGTCTGTCTTACCCAGACCAGGGTAAGCCCTCGATACGAAGATCGGAGTCTCTGTCTTGCTATCCCCGCAAGCCCTCAACTTCAAGGTAGTTGGTAACCTCTGTCTTTCTCAGCAAGAAAGCACTCGATCTTTAAGGTAGTCGTCACCTCTGTCTTCCTATCCCCGGAAGCCCTCGAATGTAATCACCAACATTCGGAGTCGCACGAAGCTTTGAGAGTTGATAAGAGACTCTCTCTCTCTAGAAATCACTTCAACAGCATGTAAGCACTTTTTCAGCAATCAGCATATTAGCCATCAGCATCATCAGCATCGAGCTCTTTCAAATGAGCTCCTATTTATAGGTAAGGTCGGCTCCTCTCCAACGGTAATATTTTCCTTAAAGATCTGAGGGACCTGTACACCTGTCACTTAGACAACGGTTAGTTTATAACAAAATGGACGACATCGTTTTATAACAAAGTGAGTGTAACAGAAAGTACGACATCGTTTTAAACTCTAACAATACGGTTCGGAATAGAAACTTCAGAGTGAAGGTTCGGAATGAATAAATTCAGAGTGTATAAAACAATGATAATCAGATTTTGTTTAACAGGTGAATTCGGAATGAGAATTCGGAATATGAATTCGTCATCAGAAATCGTAATGAGAATTCATCATCAGAATTCGTAATGAGAATTCATCATCAGAATTCGTAATGAGAATTTATCATCAGAATTCGTAATGAGAATTCATCATCAGAATTCGTAATAAGAATTCTTTATCAGAATTCGTAATGAGAATTCGGAATGAGATTTCTTCATTAGAATTCGTAATGAGAATTCTTCATTGGAATTCGTAATGAGAATTCTTCATTGGAATTCGTAATGAGATTTCGGAATGAGATTTCTTCATTAGAATTCATAATGAGAATTCTTCATTGGAATTCGTAATGAGAATTCTTCATTGGAATTCATAATGATAATTCTTCTTCAGAATTCGTATCCTGAATCTGGAATAGAACTTAGTCAGAGTTCATATCCGGAATTCGGAATGAAACTTCCTTATAGTTCTTGTCCAGAATCCGAACCCTAAAACAGAATGATCTATATCAAAGTTTCAATGATTCCGAGAAAATGAATCCGAAACTCGTACTTAAGAAAAATATGGATGAAAATATGATAAGGATAATTTTTCTTATAAAAGCGATTTTCCTTAAGAAAGAAATTTTCCTTATAAAAGCAATTTTCCTTAAGAAATCAATTTTCCTTATAAAAGCAATTTCCCTTAAGAAATCAATTTTCCTTATAGATAAGGTGTTTGTGATTTTCAAAACAAGAAGGAATGGAAAAGTCATAAGGAAAACCTTATTGAATCAACAATCTCCCCCTTTTTGGAAAGCACAAACATCCTTACGAAAACGCTATTCCAAGAAGAAAGAAACACATTAAAGCTTATCTCCCTCGGTTTAAGGATATAGATGAATACGACTAACTCCCCCTTAGGCTTTGAAACTCTAAGGATCGTATTCATATTTCCGGAGTGATGTTTCATAAGAAGGTCTTCTTTAAAAAAAACTCCCCCTTAGACAAACTCTTATTAGAGTTCTTTTTCCTTGGGTATTTTTCATTCTCCCCCTTTGATAAACTCTTATTAGAGTTCCTCTTTTTCTTAAGAATCTTTTCCTTCTCCCCCTTTGTGATTTTCAAAAAGAATTGGAGGGAATGGAAAAACATAACAAAGTACCTGAAAAATTAGTAATGACAACAATAGAAACAACAAGTACGACTTTTATTAAAATTAGAATCTCGACAACAAAAAAATACAACAAAAAGATCGGATTGGTCATTTCGGATCTTTCTCCTTCGACATTAGCCCCTTAAGAATCGTCTTGATCTTCTTTAAGTCTTTGTGATCTTCCTCTGCTTGCTTCTCTAAGACGACTATTCTTGCTGACTGAGCTTCAATTATTTCTTCCTGAGCCTTCAACTTTTCTTCCTGAGCTTTCATCTTCTCTTCCTGAGCCTTCATCCTTTCTTCAAACTTGATCCGATAATCCCTTTCAAATTTACAACTTTGATTAACGGAATTGAGCTTTCCATTCAGATCTCTCACTTCCTGAATCCGAAAGTTCTTTTCCTCTGTCAATTTCTCTTCGAAGGATGCAGTCAGCTCATTAATCTTCTTGTCTTCAGTTTCAAAGGCATCCTTTACATTATCTTGAAACTCATCAAGCAACCTCATCTCTTCCACATTCTTCTTCGACCAGCTTTTCATCCTCTTACATGATCTTTTATGAGCTTCGTAACCAACAAAGAAAGTTTTGAACTGAGCTTCAATCTCAACACACTTATCCATAACCATCGATACAGAGTCGGTTTTCTGATTCAATGCATGTTGGAGCATCTGGCATCGTGAATCAATGCTTGAGAAGGTTGGAATGGTTCCCACCAACTTCTTCAAGGACTGAACAACAAAATCGTGCCCCAACGAAGATGACTCCGAATCTGAAATCTTGCTCGGAGAATTTTCTTCCTCAATAAGCTCCAACTTCCTCTTAGAAGAACTACCAGCTTCCTTCCTCTTTCTTACTACTGAGCTCGGAGTCTCAGAAAGAATTTTCTTTCCCTTATCTTTTTCCGGAATAGAATCCTGTTCCAGAGTTTTCTTTTCACTGTCAGAAACATGAACAACCAAATCTTCCTCATCAGCAACTTCTTGAACACCAACCTCTACTTTTCCCATCTGAGCAATATCTTGTAAAAGTTGTTCTTCTTCTCCATGATAGGCAACTTATTCTTCTCCTTTCTCTTCTTCCATCGCAGGAGTGACAAGCTTCGAAGATTCAGCTTCTGAAGTCCGGAGTGATAAGTGTTCCGAAGGAGTTCCCTTGTACTCATCTACCTGTTTTAGCACATCTCCTGTCTCACCACTTCCTTCAGCAACCTCTTCAACTTGTTCCACATGCTCTTCTTCCTCATTATTTGTGGCAACAGCCTCTTCCGGAGCAACAAGATTTCTTCCTGGAGTCTCAAGTAGAGATTCCAGGGAGAATGATCTCGGAACTGGGATAGTTGCTGAAACTATTTCGTTGAACTTCAACAGGGCCTGAGCTACCTCAGCCTCGGACATCTTCTTCTTGAGCTTCTTTTCCTTAGCTTGTTTCTCAAGCTCATCAGCAGCTTTCTCCTTCAAAGCTTTAGCTTCCGCAGGGTCCAATCCGAACTGCGGATCCCCTTCTTTCCTCTTCTCTTTGTCAGCTCTCCACTTTGTAACGACTTCATCAGGATAGGTCTTATTCTTCTTAGGCTTTGGTGGTGCGGAGTGGACTTCCTTAGACTTAGGTTCCTCGGCTTCGACTACCACTTCTTTCAGTTTTCTCTTCCTTACCGGCTTGGATGATTCCGGATCAGCATATTTCGGAGTCACTTATACTTGAGGAAGTAGATCAATAAACTTCGCAGACTTCTTGTCAAAAGCTATATTCATCCTTTTAAGCGTGCTATCACTAAGCAACATGATCTTGCAAACTTTCGGTTTAGAACTGCAAGCTACATTGAAAGATTCTAGGCACCTAACTATGATCTTTGATAATATTGCTGGGTACATGATAATCTGAGCTCTCAGATTCCCCTTCTTCAAATTCTCAATATTAAGAAGAATATGCTTCATCAAGTTAAACATTCTTATATTTATCAAGAAATCTAAGATATATATCTCACTCTTCTTCAAGCTATCCTTATCACCTTTTCTCGGTACGATAAGCCCTTGCACCCATAACTCCAGAATCCGGAAGTTTGTAGATAGGCTTGCAATTTTCGGAGCCTTGTCATCATCCAATCTGAGAGTTTCTAAGGCTTTTTCCTTGTTGAAGCTACCCTTGGAGTCTGGCAATACGTGAGAAATAAACTCAGCTTCACCTTCATAAGATAACCCTACCAAGCATGCAGCCTTGGTGTAAGAAATTTTATATGTCTTGCCATACGATTTGAACGAAATTTTTTCTCTATTATCTTCCTCGAAGAAAGCAACTGACTCATAAAACTCAACAAGAAAATCTGAGTACACATCATCTTGGTTGCCGGTTTTTGATACCGCAACATCTTCCCAGCCATTTAACTTGATATTCTTTGAAATGAAAGAATCGTAGTTGCTGAAGAAAGTCGGATGAACTAACCTTTCTCTGTATATTAACCACTGAGATATAGGCTTGGTTGAAGACATTTCTTGAGAAGCTAACTCTGCAGACATTCGGATCTGAAGTCTTCTGAGATATTCGGAACAGAGAAGACTGAAGTTCGGAGCGGAGAAAACTGTGGTTCGGAACGGCCTTAAATCGGAGAGTCAGAGCTTCATCACGCGAAAGCTTGAAACCGATGTGGGACGAGAAAATATGGTCCCCTTTATATAGGCAATGGGATGACGGTTCACCTTCCACGGTTGATCTAACGGTTGGAATGAGCTGCGATCAGATCTGACGGTTGAGAGCTTGAATCCGATCTTTTTGAGGTTTTATTAAAACAAGGATTTAAGAAAACTAAAAACCGAAAACAAAATATAAGAAACTTCCAGCAAGTAAAATATGATTACGAAAACTTCAGTAAGGAAATCATACCTTTCGGATTAGCTTAGGAAAGTTGTTCGTAATGGGTAATATAAAGATGACTATGAAAAACTCAATAATAATAAAAAAATGAAAAACTCAATACGAAAAACTCAATACTAAAAACTCAATACGAAAAACTCAATACGAAAAACTCAATTCTAAAAACTTAATACGAAAAAGAAAAAAAAACTTGTTATGGAAGATTCAGTACGAAAGTTCCGTTATGAAAATACCAGTACGAAAGTTTTTCATTCTGGAAATTTCCAATACGAATACTTCCATTCCAGAAGTATTCTGTACGAAAATATCCATTCTGGAAAATTTTCATTCCGGAAGTTTTCATTCCGGAAATCTTTATTCCGAAAAGTTTGAAAACAAATTTGAAAAACATTGTTTAAACAAACAATCAAATGTACTCCCCCTATGAAAATGAGTTTATTACTGTAAGGAGACTTTTTCAATAGAAAGTTACTTGAGAAACATTACCTTACGGTTATCATTCCTAACTTCTGTTTAATATATTCAAATCTATCAGAAGGCAAAGACTTTGTGAATATATCAGCAAGTTGATCTTGCGTTCCGATAAACTGAAGAATAATATCTCCTTTAACATTGTCTCAGAAAGTTACCTTTCCTCCTTTCGTTTTGATAATCTTTTCAAAAAAGCTTTTGTTACCAGTCATGTGCCGGGAACATCCACTATCCATTTACCAAATATTGTTGCTGGAACTTCCTTTATTTTCCTGAAATCAAGAACAAAGTTAGATTTTCGGAATCCAAACTTGTTTGGATCCGAGATTTCCAGACAATAAAATTTTAGGAACCCACATTTTCTTAGAAAAATAAGCTTTGTGAAAACCTAAGGATTGGGTTTTGTTTAAGGAACAATTTTTTGCCCAGTGACCACCACATTGACATTTAGTGCAAAATGGGGCACTCTGAGAAACAAAATAATTGTTACTGAAAACTGGTTTTGCATGGGTATAACCAAATCCGGATTTATATCTTAAAGGTCGTATTTGAGAATATATCTTATCAAAATTTTCTTTACCATGGGTAAAGTTTGATAAACACTTCTTTAAGGAAAAAATTTCGGACTTGAGTTTTACAACCAAGTTTTTATCTTCAAAATCATTAGTTTTAGAACTAGAGTTAGGCTCGAAAACATTTTTCTTAGAAATTACTTTTTCTAACTCTTTAGAAAGTTTATTCTTCTCAGAACTTACTTCCTCAAGATTTTTTGAAATATTTTCAAAATCAGCATTTTTCTTATCAAGATCTTTAGAAAGATCTGATATCTCTTTAGTAAGAATAGAATTCCTAGAATTTTCCTTGTCAAGTTTCTTGTTGAGTTTGGAATTCTCAATCTCAAGAAGTTCAGCAAACCTAGAGACTTCTTCATAAGTAGGTAAAGTATTTTCCTCATCAGAAGATGATTCTTCATCAGAAGAGTTATAATACTTACTATCATTATAATTTAAAGAAACATTGGTCAATGATTCAGTATTTCGTACCTTAGCCATAAGACAATGATTATTAATAGGTAATCTGGCTATAAGACCAAGATTCTTCTGTCCTGAAGATTCATATTCAGAAGATTCATCTGAAGAGTCACCACCACTGGCACTCCAGGTGTCATTAGCTTTCAGAAATTTCTTAGCTTTAGCTTTGTAATACTTCTTTCTGTTCCTGTCTGAATGTCTTTCCTTTCTTTCTTTCTTTTTGAGCATAGGGCAATCTGGTCTAATATGTCCAGCTCTTTTGCATTCATAACAAGTTACTTCTCCATCTTTCTTATCTTTCCTATCCTTCTTCTTATACTTGGATTGAAAGTTTCTATGTCCAGCTATCTTGTTCATCCTTCGAGCAAGATTGGCTAATTCACTTTCTGAGACTTCACTCTAACTAGATTCGGATTGGAAAATAACTTTCTTAGACTTGGATCTGGTTACTCTCTCAGGAGTCTTAGCTTTCATCTGATTAGAAGTTGTAGTAAAAGCAACAGTACCATTTCCATTCTTTTTCTTGATGTTGTCAGCATCTCTCTTCATTCTGGTCTCATGTTGTAGAAGAGTTCCAAATAATTCATCAAGAGTAATTTGAGTGACCTTCCTGTTCTCATCTATAGCTGTTCTCTTGGATTCCCACTCATTGGGCATAATGTCAATTATCTTTTCCACAAGAGCTTCATCATCTAATCCTTTCTCTCCCATTGATTGTAGACTGTTGACGATAGTCATAAATCTTTGTTGAACTTTACAGATAGGTTCTCCATAAGGAAAATTGAAGCCATGATATTCAGCTCTCAGCATAGCTCTTCTAGTCTCAATCACCTTAGAAGTCCCAAAGTGTGTAACCTCTAACTTCTTCCATATACAGTTAGCTGCTTCACTAGAAGAAATTTGGCTATATATATTTCTAGTCATTGAACATAGTAAAGTGTTGCGTACCTTATAGTTGAGTTGATATTCTTGCTTTTCCTGGTTAGTAAAGGTTCTGACTTCCTTGTCAGGAATTTTATAGTCACCAGTAAGCATGACAAAGTTATCTACCCCAGTATTGATAACAAATGTCTTCATACGATCTCTCCAGTATTCATAATCATTACCATCAAATATAGGTGGTCTTGTAGGATTCAGATTTTCAATTGATCCAACATTAATTCCTGCCATACTAAAAATAACTTTCCACACAAACTTGTTAGTAGCAAAGATTCGTTATAACAAAGTTCGGAATAAGAAAAGTTCGGAATGAAAAGTGAGCAAGAAAAACTTGTATGTGAGTACAAGTATTTCAGTAACCTTGGCTCTGATACCAAATGTAAGAATGGTATAGAGTAAGAGGTTTCCAACCTCTGATACCAATTGTAGGATCGAAATATAATATGAGATGCTCAATATACAAGAGGGGGGGGGGGGTGAATTGTATACTTTAAAAATTCTTTTGGAACCTTTAAAGTTAGTTAAGAAACTATAGTTTCCTTAAGAAAAGGAAAGGGATAGGTTTAACAAAGTTAAACTAAGTAAATTCACAACACCTCTAACATCGAACTAAACTTGGAAAGAAATTCCAAAAGTAGGTTCCAGAAATATGGTTCCGGAAATTTAAACTTAACAAAAGTTACAATATGAGATTCTACCTTAAAGCGTATAGAATCTAAATGAATCAGAGTAAGTAAGGAAGTATAAGAAAGTTATACTTTCCTTAAGATACAAATTACAGCGGAATAAAAACAAGTAGTAAAAATACTAGTAACAAGATAATAGTATTTTAACCCAAAGAGAAGGGTATCCAACAACCTTGGATAAAGGTCCCTTGATTTATAATTTCAAACAAGTCTGTCTTACCCACACCAGGGTAAGCCCTCGATACGAAGATCGGAGTCTCTGTCTTGATATCCCCGCAAGCCCTCAACTTCAAGGTAGTTGGTAACCTCTGTCTTTCTCAGCAAGAAAGCCCTCGATCTTTAAGGTAGTCGGCACCTCTGTCTTCCTATCCCCGGAAGCGCTCGAATGTAATCACCAACATTCGGAGTCACACGAAGCTTTGAGAGTTGATAAGAGACTCTCTCTCTAGAAATCACTTCAACAGCATGTAAGCACTTTTTCAGCAATCATCATATTAGCCATCAGCATCATCAGCATAGAGCTCTTTCAAATGAGCTCCTATTTATAGGTAAGGTCGGCTCCTCTCCAACGGTCATATTTTCCTTAAAGATCGGAGGGACCTGTACACGTGTCACTTAGACAACGGTTAGTTTATAACAAAATGGATGACATCGTTTTATAAAAAAGTGAGTGTAACAGAAAGTACGACATCGTTTTAAACTCTAACAAAAAGGTTCGGAATAGAAACTTCGGAGTGAAGGTTCGGAATGAATAAATTCAGAGTGTATAAAACAATGATAATCATATTCTGTTTAACAGGTGAATTCGGAATGAGAATTCGGAATAGGAATTCGTCATCAGAAATCGTAATGAGAATTCATCATCAGAATTCGTAATGAGAATTCATCATCAGAATTCGTAATGAGAATTTATCATCAGAATTCGTAATGAGAATTCATCATCAGAATTCGTAATGAGAATTCTTTATCAGAATTCGTAATGAGAATTCGGAATGAGATTTCTTCATTAGAATTCGTAATGAGAATTCTTCATTGGAATTCGTAATGAGAATTCTTCATTGGAATTCGTAATGAGAATTCGGAATGAGATTTCTTCATTAGAATTCGTAATGAGAATTCTTCATTGGAATTCGTAATGAGAATTCTTCATTGGAATTCGTAATGAGAATTCTTCTTCAGAATTCGTATCCTGAATCTGGAATAGAACTTAGTCAGAGTTCATATCCGGAATTCGAAATGAAACTTCCTTATAGTTCTTGTCCAGAATCCGAACCCTAAAACAGAATGCTTTATATCAAAGTTTCAATGATTCCGAGAAAATGAATCCGAAACTCGTACTTAAGAAAAATATGGATGAAAATATGATAAGGATAATTTTTCTTATAAAAGAGATTTTCCTTAAGAAAGAAATTTTCCTTATAAAAGAAATTTTCCTTAAGAAAGCAATTTTCCTTATAAAAGCAATTTCCCTTAAGAAAGCAATTTTCCTTATAGATAAGGTGTTTGTGATTTTCAAAACAAGAAGGAATGGAAAAGTCATAAGGAAAACCAAATTGACTCAACAAATAGTAATACCCACTTTTTGTAATTTTATAAATTTTATCATTCAAAATGGACATCATTTTTAGATTCGGAATATCAAAATTATCTTAGGGTGAATATTTGTTATTTTTCTCAAAACACTCAATTTTTTATGAATAGTGAAAAACACTGTGTTATTGTTTAAAACTGACTTTTTAATTAAATAATTAATTATTTTACTTAAATTTATTTTTGGTCAAAATATATTCATAATACCTATATATGTTCAATGTAATTAATTGGAGTCATTTTGTAATAATATTAGATATATTAAATTTTATTGAACATTTTACCGTCTTTTACCCACCACCTAAGACCATTTGAAAATTTGCATAAAACATAATTTTAAAGCTTCTGTGGGTTGAATTTCAAAAATCCACGAGACACAAGTGAAATTAGTAAGTAAAATTTTGTTCAATAAGATGAAAATAATATTTGGTGAATAGTAACTTTTGACTTTTATTTACCACTGTTAAAAGTAAATAGGGTGATTAAGGGTAAAAATGATATCATAATTATCCTAACACATGAATTAATTATATTATATAAATATAATTCGACCAAAAAAAATCTTAGTAATGAAATATGATTCTTTATGTCCACTTGGATTTGATTAGGACATTTATTATTATTTTATTTAAAGAAGAGTTAAAAGAGTTAAATTCAAAATTTAATAACTAAAACAAATTTAATATAGGGTTATAAATAATATAAATTCATATAAAAAAATTAATTAGAAATATAAAAATATTTCCTAAATAAGGGAATTATATTTAAAAAATTTATACATTATATAATTAAATTTATTTATGACACAATGATGATGTCGTAATTAAATTATTAATGAAAGATTAAAATAATTGATAATATAAATATCCAAATAAATCTAATTTGTGTCTTTTAATGCATTACACTAATTTTATGGGATAATATGACATCTTAGGGTTTATTAAATTATTTTTTTGAAGTATTAATTTTGTTATGATTTTAACGAAAACAAAATACCAAATAGTGTCAAAGTTGACAAAAAAGTTTTTTTAAAACAAATTTTATATTATTAATTGATATTCTATTCCTAAAAATATAAGGATCATCAAAAGGACTTAAATAATATTATATATGTTATTAATTAACCACATTAGGTTCTCTTGGAATTATATTGTATGTTTGTTAAACATATAATATAAGAATACAAAGAGACATGGTAAATGTCAAACTATTTAACTAAGAGTTAAATCTAAAAGATAAGGTTAATATGATGACCTAAACCTATCTAAAACCTATTGGTTGAGAGGTTTTAGACCCATAACAACCTTATACTTTAAATATTTTATTTTTGAGCCTTATAAACCAAAAATTATTTTATTATAAAATAATATTTCAAGCCGTTCCTAAAGTGAACCTCACCTCTCTTTGAAAAGGGAACTTCCCCTTCTCTAAAATTCACACCTTCAAATCCATTTGGATCATCCAACCTCTGAAAAAATATCCTTGAAACATTTTTACATTAATCCTAGAGGCCTTACATTATTCATAAAGCCAACCTATGTATCCCTTTTGATCAAATCAAAAGGAAGCACCTGAAGAAGAGGTAAATATTTCAACACCTCTTTCAAGTACTTTTTATCATCCACTTCCTCTTTATTTGTTGTTTCCATTAAAAAATAATAACTAGACTATCATATATATAATTTTATGTTATTATAAAAATGGTAAAACAATATTCATTATTCTATCCATCCTATAAATGACAAAGTCACCATACGTGCGTACGTATAGATTACCATCTCCACGTCGTGGTGTAGTTTGTTATTCAAACACATCATCATTTGGATGGGTATAATAATGAGTCTAAATGATGTTAATAATAAATATAAAATTATAATTATTCTGTATATATGATTTACCATCCAATTATATACGATTTTAATATCAAAAGAATTATATTGTCGCTCGTGTGTACGTACGGATTATAGTCTCCACGAACGCAATGAGATTCATTCCCCGTCATATCCATTCAAGACTAATTTTCATTTGATGATTAAAAATAATGTTTATGAACATAATATAATTCTATATATATATCAAATACATCCTATCCATAAGAAACATGTCTTATCTAACCAAGCATATAATAGAAAATGAATTAGTTAACACCCGAAACGATGATACTACTAAAATATTATTAACAATGCAATATTATAAGATAATATTTGATATCATATTTATGTATATAGTTATTTTATAATTTAATAACAGTGTTTTTACTATTATAATATATTTTAACATATCATAAAATAAGTAAAAGTACAAGGTAAGTGTTAATTTCATAATCTCTTTATTATCCGATGTTGTTTTTACGTAAGTATCTACAGGGACCTCTTTATCATCCACAAACATGTTTCTTAAAAATGTATTCCAAAACATATTTAATAATTCCTATAATTTTTGTTAAATTCATTAATACCCTTTATTTTACTTTTTATAAAATGGTTTGAAAGGAGTCTTTCTATCATTTTCCAAACAAGGTACTTTATGACCTTTTTGAAAAAATTAAGGTAAGAATGTTTTTTTACATATACAGCAGGTGTGACTTTTTTCAGCCATTATAACATCGTCAAATATTCCCTTACAATATTATAAGAATATTTTAAAAATAAATGTTTTCATTTATAATTATATTACTTTTAAATGATTTCAAAATAGAAATAGATATTTCTCTAAAAAAAGTTTTGATTTCATCTATGTCGATATCTTTTGATGGATTTAAAGCTTATTTGAAGTTGATTTGTTATGATACAAAACATATATATTGTATTGAAGGTATTGCAATATGTTTGACTGTGTATGTGTTATTTTTTCACCATTCATGGTTTATGGATATTGTATTGACATTTCGTAAGCTCGTTTTAATACGAATGTTTATGTTTTGTTTAAACATTTTCATATGAGAAATTCATTGTTCATAGTAAGTGACGAGTGGAGCCCGCTATAGCTCCTCGATACATCGGTTAGTATAATGAGAAAAACTAGTGTCTTGGCACAAGGACATGAGAATTTTTATTAGTATTGCTGGCACAATGCCTTGACTCTGTTGTTATAAAGTCTGGCATTATGCATTTCATCATTATGAAAGTGGCTATTGATATTGCATTGGATTATTCGAATAGTAGAATATCCTTATGACTAAGTAAATGAAATTATTTGATTTTATCTTTTCCATATTATACTGAAATTCATGTTTAAATGTCTTTTATTTTAGTCTTATACATTGCCTTAAATGTTTATACTTATTTATTAATGTTTCTGCTATATTGTTATCCTTACTGAGCATCTGAGCTCACCCCTTTCTATATTTTATTTTTCCTAGGAAGTGAAGAAGTATATTACGACTAACCTGCAACGATTTTCTAAGGGATATTAGTGTTGACTATGAAGACTATGTTTTTATATTTTTTTCATTTTACAATTTAATGTAAAACTTATGTATGTATCTAGTATTTCCAAGCCCACTAAACTAGTTGGTCTTTCGAGACATGATCTTTTGTGATCATGCCAATGCTATGTAATAATGCACAAACTCTAGGTAACTTGGGTCAGGGCGTTATAAACAATATGATTTCTTTTTTTCACAAGTATAATACTATGATATTTTACAAATTTTTGAATTGTATAAAAAACAAACATCAATCCAACATGTGATTTTTCATTAATGATAGAAAGCTTTCATTTTTCTATCAACAGATTGTCTACTTCTATATAACTATTTCAAATAGTAATAACTCAGTAAATATACATGGAATTTTATTAATTCTATGGCAACAATCGATGAAATATTTTTATCATAGATGGAATAGAATACATAATCTAATGTTTAATATGATATTAATTATCCAAAAATTCATTATTAAAATTTAAATTCCGTTATATTTCACAAACATCAATCAAATAATTAGAACCAATAAAATTATACGATACTATCATAAAGTTTTATCATGAGGATCATTAATTCATTTGTAACTCATGGGAATGATATACACATCATTCCGTTATATAATGTTAGTGGAATGATGTAAAGTTTACTTCATAATTAATAACCTTTATAGTTCTAAAAAATGAATGTATAGAAAATATATCATGAAAAATGATTATATTTTAATCAGAATATAGGATAATCATATTTAAATTGTTTATAAAATGTTAGAAAACATTGACAAAGATATGATGTCGGATGTGACTAGAATAATTAAAATCACATTTTTTTATATAAATATCGTTTAGATGATCAAAATCGAGTAAACACCATTGATTTGTTCTAAAAATTTAGGATATAAATAATTAATTCATTTATATTATATAGGAAAAAATACATTAAATTAATGTTTTATTTTTTAAAAGTGATACAATGAGTGATTATATAATTAAAATAATTTCTAATTTTATAAATATATTTTAAAATATCAAAAATAATTAAATTAACATGGATTTTTGTAAAAAATTAGGATAATGGTTTTAAACTAATATTTCACCTATAGGAAAATAAATATTAAAATTGAATTATAAATATTATATTGATGGTCTAATGTAATTTTTCATTATTAAATATCATGTATATATTAAAAAGATATTTAAAATAAAAAAAACTAAAAAACTATCTCAAATTAGAATAAATTTTTAGTATAATAAATTTTTATTTTTTTATCTTTTATAATCAATCCACACCCATTTGTTATTCAATAATTTTATTAGAATTATTGAATGTGAATATTTCAACTATTATTTTTTTTATCATGATTATTATGCAATACATTATGGTATGTGTTTTTATGTATTATTTTATCATATTTTATATTTATACCATATATCATAAAGAAAATATAACAGAAAATTCTTTATACTTATCATGTAATATATAACATTATATTTATAATTTGTTTTTATTTATTATGATAAATTTGAAAAAAATTACTACCGGAACACACTACATTGGTTTGAATTTGATGTTGATTCCCGCTAAATAAGCATAAAAAATAAAATAGGAATAAATAGATTAATATGGGTATTTTCATCCCCATAAAAGAAAAGGGTTCACGACTTACGGATTGCATGAGCATCTCAGGGACTCACAATCATGTGACCATTCCAAGGTCATGCAATGACATCATGCACAACGTGTAACCTATGAAAAATACCTTGGAGCACCCCAACACGTGACCTTACTTATCACAAAATGGCTCCATATACATTCAATGGATGTATGAAAACAACCAAATTAACACCATCAGGTCCCATGGTTTTTCTTTGGAATGTACTTGAATACCCATCTAAAATTATCCAAAAAATTATTAGCAATAATATCTAAAATAATGTACCCCCAATGGTCATAAAGATCATGTGTCATATCATAATCCAAGAGGATAAATTTCCATTATGATATCCTGGAAAGAAGAAGATTCCCTAGAACATTTGAAAAATAAATCAAAATAGAAAAAATGGAAGAGGTGAGAGGTACTAAAAGTCACTAAAGAACACATGAAATGGCACTGGTGATCCAAAAAGGCATTGTGAGTCCCTGTAGGCATGTCCACCGCATCTTGAAAAATCCCTATAACATTTAATCCTCACCACACATAATTCCTTGGGTATGTTAATGAAACTATGTACTCCCCCTTTGGTTCTCTATGTATAAATAGATATATTTTTCCACAACATGGCTCAC
The DNA here is from genome assembly GCA_963277665.1 of Viscum album. Taxonomy (NCBI): domain Eukaryota; kingdom Viridiplantae; phylum Streptophyta; class Magnoliopsida; order Santalales; family Viscaceae; genus Viscum; species Viscum album. The sequence goes on from OY728145.1 coordinate 1,839,972,447, forward strand.
ACAATAGCATATGACCCACATTGGTCAAATGAGGCTTCATCAAATAATTGTGAAAATATTTTAGTTGTTACTCATGCGAACTGGTGAGACATAAAAACCATTATAGAATAAAACAATGAAGATAAAATGGAAGAGGTTAGAGGTTCTAATGGTCATTAAAGGACATGTGACTTGCCCCTCACAATCTTCAAGGCTCGATGAGTCCCAAGATACATGTCTTCTACATCTCATGAATTCCATTTGACTTTTTTTCCATATCTTACGGGGTGCTTAGAGTATGTCTAGGAAATTTTTCACATCCATTTGTGTTGATAAGGAAAACCGTAGAGGATAAATTTATTTCCACATCATCTCCATAAAAATCCTGACATCAGTTTTTAATCAACATCAATAAAGGTGACGTAAAAAATATAATCTTCAATGTAAATTTTTATAATCTGACGTAAAAAATCATCCCTCTTGAGTCTTCGATGTTAGTTTTTGTATAATCTGACGCCAAAATCCAGGCCCAAACAATCTACGATGACAGTTTTTATATAAGATGATTCTAATGGTCAGGCCGTGATAGTCTTTGGTATCGGTTTTTGAGAAAACCGATGTCAAAATTTGGCTTCTACATGGGTTTTTTCTTTGTATTTAGAAAAAACCAACTTGAAAAGTACGTTTAAAAAAATATTTTCCTAGTAGGTTTTAGTAAAAAAGACCTTAAAACATTGTAATTATTTATATTGAAATATTGATTATTTATTAGGGTTTGATTTTAATAATTATGGTGTTAAAATAGACTTACAGATAAAAAGTTATGGTCTTCATAAGTTATAGATCTTTATGTTTTGATAGATAAAAATTGATTGAAAGAAAAAATGACAAACAATAACCAAAAAATATATTCCAAATGAATAAAAAAATTAATAAAAATAAATATTCAAACTAAATTTAATTCTTTTATTGGATTTTATTCGAATTGATATCATGCTTGCTATTATTTCACTTCATTATAAAGAAGAACTCATGTGGTAATGAAAATAGTGAGTGATAAAGAATATTCCACCTCAAATAATGAATATCATGTGGAAGTATTATTTTAGTGCCTTGATCAGTATAATATTTCACCATCATAATGGAAATATCAACATATTTAGCGATAATGAAAATTATAATAATGGAATTAAATGATGAATATAAATACCATGTACATATTTTCAATTGAAGATTTGTTGCAATAGTGATTGCATCGAAGAATTCGAAAATTTTGAAAGAAAGAGGATGATGTTCAATATATTGTAAATGGAAAAATTATTTGTGGGGATGCATTAAAATTTAGGTGGGATTTCGAAAATAGAAATGCCTGTTGTGAAAAAATTGAAATACCAAACCCACGTATTTGGAACATTAATTTTAACATCGGTTAAATTTATAACCAATGTTAAAAATATTCATATGTTGGGGATATAATGTTAGTTACTAATTAAAGATGACAAAAATGACTTTTATCATTAGTTATAAGAAAAAATGATGCTTAAAAGTTACTTTTAAGATCATTTATAGAAAAAAATAGACGTTAAAAATGATGTCTTCAAATATTCATCTTCATACATCCATAAGTTTTGACCTGTAGGTCAGAGTCTCCTAAAAAAACTATCAAATAAAAGATATAGAAATTATCTAAAACATTTATTAGACTTTTAACATCAATTATTTGAAAAAAATGAATCCAAAAAGTGTTTTTAACATTGTTTATTGAAAAAAGCCAACGTTAGAAATCATGTTTTATAATGTTGAATTTTAAATATCCATACCTTTTGATCTGTAACCCATTTTTATCCCTAACCTATGAAACAGATGATTGAGAAATAATCTGAAACATGATTTTCATTTTGAACATCAGTTATTTGAAAACTGGACACCAAAAATGGACTTTTAATATTGGTTATTGAAAAAATGACGTTTAAAATCAAGTGTTTTAAAATTCAACTTCCAACATCCATAAAATTAGATCCGTAAGTCTGTTTTTGCTCCATGAACTATCAAATTGATGGTTGTGAAATTATAAAAAACTTTTTTATTTGTTTTTAACGTTAGTAATTTGAATAAATGATTCCAAAAGCTGATTTTTAACGTCGTTTATTGAAAAAACTCGACGTTAAAAATCATATATTATAATGTTCCAATTCATACATCCATAACATTTGATTTGTATGTATATTTATTCTCCATGAAGTATAAAATAAAATCATAAAAAATTATATAAAACTTTTTTTTAATGTTGGTTATTTGAAAAACTAACTCCAAAAAGGGACTTTTAACATTAGTTATTAGAAAAACCCGATGTTAAAATAATGTCTTATAATGTTTGACTTCCGACATCCATAAATTTTGATCCGTAAGATGATTTTTTATCCACGACCTATCAAATTGAAGATTTAAAATTTATATACAACTTTTATTACATTTTTTCTGTAGGTTATTTGAATAACTGAGGCCAAAACCTAACATTTATTGTCGGTCTCTGTGTACCGACGTTAAAATGTCGACATTAAAACCCATTTTTATACTAGTGAAAATGAACATATTTTTCAACAAAATGATTGTTCACCCCAACATGATTGATATCATTAATAAAAAAATATAGAGCAATTTTTTTTGGACATCTCATATGAAATAACACATGACCCCCATCTTTTATCACATAAAACAATGGTCACAAAATGGGGAAGATGCAGTAAGTAATCGGGGTGTATGAAAGCAATGTGACATGGCAAGGAAGTATGCACCATGGTCCCATTATAACCTTATACAAATCAACCTTATTTTGAGTAAAGACCCCTAAAAGTCATCAAGAATCAAATGAACAGCTTTCAACACCATGATGGATCTCATGAAGGCCCTTGACCATGTCCATAATATAAGTAGAAAAGTCTATTGACATGGTTGTATAGCCAAACAAGTCGTCATTATCAACCATTAATCTGATAAAGGAGTCATTGAAGGAAGATACATGTGACTAATAAATATTAGGATACAAACTTAGAACATCCCATGGTAGAGAATCGTGAAACCATGTAGTGTTATCCCACTTCTTCGACTATCGCCTGGATCCACACTAGATATGCCATAAAAATCGGCGAGCATCTGGGGTGGTGAGTCCTATATATTAAACACCCCTTATTGAAAAAAAGAACATATATTATATGAAGGAAACTCTTTAGTGTAATATTCCCCATAAACAAATAAGACTTCATAGAGCAATAGATTATCCGACTGACCAAACATCTGTCAAGTAATATACCGGAGGACGAATGGGAAAATCATGCACTATACGTAAAGTACTTCATGAGATAATTCATAAATCATGTGAAGGGTCACTGGAAAGGCATGCGAAGAAAATATTGAATTTATGGAAGATCATGTGAGACTCAAAATAAATTGATACTGAAAAAACCAATGGCATTAAATATACAAAGGCTAAAACTAAAATCAAAAGTGGAAGGCATAATTGAAAGATATGCTCACTGACCCACATGCACATCACAAGGGTCATACTAGGACACACGACAACACCATGATATTTCTATATGATCCAAATACAATCCTTCTGCATACTATTTGAGACACATGCAATCCTTATGACATTTCAAATCCTGTCATGCAACCCCTCTGGGAACACCACCATGTTCTTTTAAAAACTTCTTGCTCCATCACATGAGCCATGTAATTCCCTTCAAATACATCAATTGACTAATATAACTGCATTCAATCTTATTATTAGTTTATAACCATTGCATGTAATGACCTGACCCATGTTACCCAGAGTCGGTGCATTATTACATCACATTGGCAGGATAACAAACGATCAAGTCTCGAAAGACGGATTAGTTTAGTAGCCTTGGAAACACTAGATACATTCATAAGTCTTACATTACATCATAAAATAAAACAACTAAAAAAACATCTTGTCTTCATATCCCCTCATACTATCCCTACAGGTCATTCATAATGTACTTCATCACATCCTAGAAAAATTAAAACATTAAAAGGGTGAGCTCAGATGCTAAGTAAGGATAACAATACGGCGAAAACTTTCATAAATAAACATAAACATTTAAGGAAATGTATAACTAAAACAAAAGCCTTTTAAACATGAACTTCAGCATAATATGGAAAAAGTAGAATGAAATAATTCCATATACTTATTCACATGGATATTCTACTGGCCGAATAATCACATGAAATATCAATAACCACTTTCATAATGATGGAATGCATAATGTCAGACGATCATAACTACGTAGCCAAGGCCTCGTGCCAAGACTACAATAAGATTTTGTCAAGGCGTTGTTCCAAGACACTAGTTTGTCTCATGAGACCTATCGATGCATCGAGGAGCTATAGTGGGATCCACCCGTCACTTATTAAGTTCAATTCATTCCTCATATGAACAGGTTTAAACATATCATAAACTATAACATAACCGTATCACATAAAACATGAATAAAGGAAACATAACATTTCCACATTTCAATAAAAAGATATCAATACAACACATTGATATAAAAAAACATTTTCAAACCCATTTTCAATACCAAAATAAAAGAAAAGTAAAACATGGAAGTTATTTTTCATTTAAAAAAAGATATGGCTTGTAGAGGAAGCCGAAACTCAAATAATGGTCACCGCGGCGGAGAAGTCATTGTAACCACATACGTACGAAAAAAAAATTACCTTTTGACTTTAGTAAAATTCTTCATATAAAAAATATTCCTTTTGAATAAACGTAAAAGTCAAAGGGGTTTATACACCGTATAAAAGAATGTTGTGTATAAAACAAAATATGCCTCACTGAAAGAAGATTGAGACGAAGTCCCTTACAAAGATCATTTATAAATATAACATATCTATTATGTGCATTCACTATATGTATACATAAAGAATGTATATATACAATATAGGACATAATAATATCAATAAATAATTTTAAATTAGAATATTAACCCAAAGAATGGAAATTTGGTTAACAAGTTCCCTTACCTCACGTCCGACATGACTCGATCATTCTTTAATCTCCTAAATAATAAACTAGAGTTAATTTCTACTTGATTAAGAACCTTTTTCAAGTTAATTATTCATTTTATATCACTTATTACCATGTTATGAACATTATGTAATTATTTATGTTAATAACGGTCATTTTGTCGATCTTTGGTACTTGAGTCAACAATAAACTTCTTATAATTACAATTTTTTTATGTGGTAGATTATCCATTATCATAAATATTATATTCATGATGTAGATATCATATATATCATATATATCCATATTATACATGCATTTATAATATTATATAACATTTAGAGGTATGAAATGAAATGCACCGTTCATGGAGACGGTAAGCCGTACGTACGCATGAACGCTACTTTCATTTCTATTTCATATTTAATGGAATGAAGTCATAATTATATAAAGGTGTATTATAATTCCAGTATAATATCATATATAATATCATTTACTCCATCCTTTATATGTCCCATATATGGCATTAACGATTCAAATCACTTTTAGGGGGCGGTAGTCCGCACATCCTAAAATGAAATTATCGCATTTACCCATAATGGATATCATAAAGGTATGCCATAAATGAGAAATACAGAAGCATAAGGAAAACATAGACATAATATATATATCATATATGACAATAGTTTCATCATAATGGCCACCATGAGAGGTGTTAAAATAATATTGAACAATCATCATTTCGTGAGGCAGAAATTCGCCAACCACAGAAACTGTATGTTCTTTAACCATTAGACGAAGGGGTATGTATGTTTAAATAAAATACTTCTCATAAATACATCCTAGTATATTGAAGATACTGGTTTTGTTTCAAAATAAAGGAATAAAAAGAGTTTAATGGGTTGGAGAAGCAAAATAAAACAAAAGAACATAGGAGAAGACATTACCTTAAAATCGGGTAACTCTTTTTGATTTGAGCCAAAGGTTTCCTTTGGAAGACTTCTACCCAAAGTGAGACTTCAAGGAGTAAGAGAGGTAATTTGAGAGAGTATTTTGGTAGAGTGTTTCCGAGCCAAATGGCTTTGATGGTGAGAATACATTGGTAGAGGTGGGGGCCTTTTATAAGAGGAGAGGAGGGGCACTCTTGGAATGTCATGAAATGTTACACTATTATGAAATGCTTTTCAGATTTTAAAGGCCCTACAATGATATATTTCGAGGATAAGGTGATAAGGGTTCGAAATCGACTCATCCAATAGGTTTTTGACAAATGTATGTCTTATATTGTACATTATCTTTTCATTTTATTTAAATCGTTAATTAATGAGGTAATCGCTGCATCATCATTGTGTCATTAAAACATTAATTTATTTAAGGTCTAAAAATTATAAAAAAATTACCATGATGTAGGAAATATTTTTATATTTCCAATTAATATTTATAGTAAAAACGTTAAATTATATAAGCCCATGTAATAATTGTTTTAGTAAGACAACACATGTTTGTGACAATTTTATTTTTACTTTAAATAAAAAGTTATTAATGTCATTTTCTTACCCAAGTGGCTCCATGGGGTACCCAAGTTGAACCATGTAGTTTCTGGGTCATCCATGACTCATCCAATAAGTGTAGGACAAGTGTCAAGATATATTTATATTTTTATAATATCATTTTTACCTTAAATTTCACTAATTACATTAAATCGCGATTAATAAAACTTAAAAGTTACTATTCACAAAAAATTATTTTAATCCCATTGAACCACATTTTTATTCCTAATGAAAACCATGTATGTTGGATTTTTGAAAATCAAATCACAGAAGTGGTAATATTTCATTTACACGAAAAAGTAGTTTTTAAACTACCACTTAGTGGTTTCACTATTCATCAAAAATTGAAGTTTTTCAAAAAAATAACAAAAATTCACCCTAAGTTATATTTGATATTCCTAATTCAAAAATGATGTCTATTTTAAAAAATTCATTACATATAATTTGAATTAATTAATTTATTAATTAATTCCCGCTGTCACAATAAATAACGTGTTTTTAAGAAACAATATATATCAAAAGATTGACAATTGTTTATGTCCAATTTCAAAGTAAAATTAATTCTAATGACCACCATTGGATAAAATGGTAAAAATATATTCTAATTATACTTTAAAACCACTAAATAGTATAATTTATCACTATAAAATATTTTTATTTAAAAAGTTGTTTTTAAGTATTTTTCACTATTCATCGAAAATTGGAAGTTCTCAGAAAAATACCAAAAATTTCACATAGGCTAATTTCTATATTCCGAATCCAAAAATGAAGTCCATTTTGAAATATAAAATTTTTATAATTTCAAAAAGTGGTTATTACTATTCATAACGGGTACTTTGATTGGTTGTGGTGTGTTAGAATCTCAAACTTGCATACAATGCAAGCTATTGCATTATTGAAAAAGAAGCGTATCATGAAAGCTTGGGGTGTTACATTCTCCCTCCTTCAATAAATTGCGTCCTTGCAATTTGAAAATGTTCTTCGAAAGTAAAAGGTTGAAAATAAAAAATACCTTTGTGGAAACCCCACATCGGAAATTGGGTTAATAAAAATATAACATTAAAAGAAAGAAAGAGAAATACAAAGGTCACCCGAGATAGCCGATACTAGATTCTATGAAAATATGGATATGGAGGAAAAACAGACCATCAAGGTCTTATGGAGAGTTGTAGAAAACAGGGTTATGAGAAAGTTAACTATAAGAAAATCAAAAACTTGTGATTGGTTAAATGATCATTGATTCCCCAGTAGGAAAAGTTAACCGACAACATTTTTGTTTTAAGTTAAATTTTTTAAGTTGAGGAATTTATTTTGGAGATTTACTAAGAATGAAAGGGAATATACATACTTTTCATATAGAATTTCATTCTTTAATAAATTTTTACCACAAACCTATCTTTCACTCAAAAAGATAAATGAACTCAAAAATATTATATTTATCCTAATCGTACAAGATTCCAAATATTAACACATACCATTTAGATTAGGTAAACTATTTTGTAATGACCAGGGACTTCCTGTAGGCTAGTGGTAGGTAATAAAGGCATGTCGCACTATGAATGTGGGTTCGATTCCTGCAGCTTTGTCCGACGCGACGGGTTATCACCCGACCCGCAAGTTGTCATTTTCCTAAAACTATAGTATTATAATATTTGAAAAACAATCATAAGAAACGTTTTAACCTTAAATAATACTATTCAAATATCAACTTAATCCATTCCAAACAATATAGTTATCCAAAATACCTCTGTCCAAACTCACAGTACAAATTTTATGAGGAAGGTAAACACAATGAAGATCCTTTATTTCGGTGTAATAACATCTGAATACCTTCATCGTGTATTCTTTTAAAACACTGAAACATCCTGAATTACCATAAATCATTATTGAATACATTTATGATCCCTTATTCCTTATAGAATACTAGATATACTCCTTCTATCCAATAATTTATACAAATCATTAATCAGCTTCAAGGAATTCATGAATATGTAATATAATTTATCCAAATCAATCATGTATTATTCCAAAATCACTATCCTGGTATCAGAACCGTATTATGGTTTATCTTTCTCTCAACCAAATATTTTGCAAAAACATAACCTGCTATTGAGTTTCTTTTCGTGGTTCCACACAATCTCAAGTCCTTAAGGAAATAGTACTGTAGTACAATCCTTATATACTCCAAAAATTATTATAACCAGTACATCGTTGATACAACACTCAAATGACGTAATTCTTTCATAACAAAATAAGAACTCTAATCATTCCTCCTCATCTGTGGTAGTATCATAACCTGATTATTGTCTAATAGAATCATTTGTGGAATACTCTGATGATTTGGACATTGGTTTTCGTAGTGTCCACAGTCCTTGAAGATGAAGCATTGTACATTTGAAAACATTTTCTTACCCTTGTAGTCACGTAGTTAGTTTCCTTTTTCTCCACACTTATAAAAAACTCTCATTCCCTTCAGGAAAGTTCCAAGGTGTTTCTTCCCACAGTTATCACATATTGTAAAATTCTTCTTTTCCCTCTTCCCTTTATCTATCTTTCTCTCTTCCATCATTTTCTTCTCTTGCTTCCCTTCAAAGCCATAGGACTCAGAGAATTATTTACTTATCTTATTAACACATGATAATATTTTTTCATATGTTTAGAATACCTAGGAGACTATTTACCTTATAAATATTGGCTTAATACCGTGAAAGATATGATCCTCCTTACTCTTTGGATCATATGTATTTCTAGAGTTCACATTCCTTCTACTAGGCGCAATTTCTATACAATGAAATAAACCAGGTCAGTTTATGAATTGAAATGAATAATTCCAAACTTGTAAAATACATAACGTAAATTTAATGGTTTATAGATATAATCCACAATCATAAAGATGTTTTTTGTTTAATTATATACTCATAAACCCTTTATAGTTATTTGTAAAGAAAATGAGAATTATCCTAAGCATATCCCCCAAGAGTGTCGTAACCAAGAGTGCAGCAAGGCCTGTTGTCGTGCACCAGTTATCGTTTGAGTCTAGCTCAAAGAGGTGTTTTTGGGTATTACCCCTAGGTACATCTATACCAGATCCACCTCTACCTGCTCCTATCCAGACATGGATTTATTGCTCGGAAAACTCACAAAATCTCTATAATACCAAAATTATAAGAAGTTCTTCTATACTAATCCTCAAAGTCTATCTTAAGGATATGTGTTATAATAAGAGTTTATCTAAATCTAGCTTCCAAGGTTACTACTAAACTGCCTCTGATACCAACTGTAATGCCCCAACCCCAATTACCCAGAGTCGGTGCATTATTTATTAACATTGGCATGATCAAAAAAGATCATGTCTCAAAAGACCGATTAGTTTAGTAGCCTTGGAAACAAAAGATACATTCATAAGTCTTAACTTACATCATAAAGTAAAACAAAACAAAAAAACATCCTTTCTTCGTATCTCCTCATACTATCCCTACAGATCATTCATAATATACTTCAACACATCCTAGAAAAATTAAAACATTAAAATGGGTGAGCTCAGATGCTCAGTAAGGATAACAATACAGCAGAAACTTTCATAAATAAACATAAACATTTAAGGAAATTTATAACTACAACAAAAGCCTTTTAAACTTGAACTTGAAGAAAATATTGAAAAATTATAATGAAATAATGCCATTTACTTATTCACATGGATATTCTACTTGTTAAATAATCACATGAAATATCAATAACCACTTTAATAATGATGGAATGCATAATGCCAGACTATCATAACCACGTAGCGAAGGCCTCGTTCCAAGACTACAAATAATATTTTGTCAAGCCCTCGTGCCAAGACAATAGTTTGTCTCATTAGACCTAACGATGCATCGAGGAGCTATAGCGGGCTCCACCAGTCACTTATTATGTCCAATACATTCCTCATATGAACAGGTTTAAACATATCATAAACCATAACATAATCATATCACATAAAACATGCATAAAGGAAACATAACATTTCCAAATTTAAATCACAAGATATCAATAAAAAACATTGATATAATAAAACATTTTCAAAACCATTTTCAATACCAAAATAAAAGAAAATTAAAACATGGTATTTATTTTTCATTTAAAAAAAGTTATGGCTTGTAGAGAAAGCCTAAACTCAAATAATGGTCACGGCGGCGGGGAAGTCGTTGTCACTGCATACGTATGAAAATAAAACATTCCCTTTTATCTTTATTAAAATTATTTTTATAAAAAGGATTCCTTTTTAATAAACGTAAAAGTCAAAGGGGTTTATACACCTTATAAATGAAAGTTGTGTATAAAACAAAATATGCCTCAATGAAAGAGGATTGAGACCAAGTCCCATACAAAGATCCTTTTAAATATAATATATCTATTATGTGTATTCAATATATGTACACATAAAAAAATGTATAAATACAAGATAGGACATAATAATATCATGACATAATTTGAAAGTAGGAGATTAACCCAAAGAATGGAAATTGGGTTAAGAAGTTCCCTTACCTCGTGTCCGACTTGACTCGATCATTCTTTAATATCCTGAATAATAAACTAGAGTTAATTTATAATTTCATAAGAAATTTTTTCAATTTTATTATTCCTTTTATATCACTTATTACCATGTTATGAACATTATGAAATTATTTATGTTAATAATGGTCGTTTTGTCGATCTTTGGTACTTGAGTCAAAAATAAACTTCTTATAATTACAAGTTATTTATGTGGTAGAATATCCAATATCATAAATATTATATTCATGATTTAGATATCATATATATCATATATATCCCGTATATACATGCATTTATAATATTATATAACATTTAGAGGTAAGAAATGAAATGCACCGTTCATGGAGACGGTAAGTCGTACGTACGCATGAACGCTCCTTTCATTTCTATTTCGTATTTAATGGAATGAAGTCATAATTATATAAAGGTGTATTATAATTCCAGTATAATATCATATATAATATCATTTACTTTATCCTTTATAAATCCCATATATGGCATTAACGATTCAAATCACTTTGAGTGGGCGGTAGTCCACACTTCCTGATATGAAATTATCGTGTTTAGCCATAATGGAAATGATAAAGGTATGCCATAAATGAGAAATACCGAAGCATAAGGAAAACATAAAAATAATATATATATCATATATGAAAATATTGTCATCATAATGGCCACCATGAGTGGTGTTAAAAGAAGATTGAACAATCATCGTTTCGTGAGGCAGTAATTCACCACCCACAGAAACAGTATGTTCTTTAATCATTAGACGAAGGGGTGTGTAAGTGTAAATATAATCCATCTCATAAAAAAATCCTATTATATTGAATATACTGGTTTTTTTACAAAATAAAGGAATAAAAAGAGTTTAAGGGGTAGGAGAAGCAAAATAAAACAAAAGCACATAAGAGAAGACATTAGCATAAAATCGGGTAACGCTTTTTGATTTGAGCCAAAGTCTTCCTTGGGAAGACTTCTACCCAAAGTGAGGATTCTAGGAGTAATAGATGGAAGTTTAGATAGTATTTGGGAAGATTTTGGCCAAGCTAAATGGATTTTATTGTTTGAATAAGGTGGTAGAGGTGGGGGCCTTTTATAAGAGGAGAGGAGGGGCACTCTTGGAAAGTCATGAAATGTTACATTATTATGAAATTATTTTCGTATTTTAAAAGTCTCACAATGATATATTTCAAGGATAAGGTGATAAGGGTTCGAAATATACTCATAAAATATGTTTTTTACGAGTGTAAGTCTTAGATTTTTCATTATCTAATCATTTTATTTAAATCATTAATTAATGAGGTTATTACTGCATCATCATTGTGTCATAAAGAAATTACTTTATTTAATGTCTAAATTTTTTAAAAAAACTACCATGATGTAGGAAATCTTTTTATATTTCCAATGAATATTTATAGTAAAAATGTTAACTTATATAACCCCATGTAATAATGGTTTTAGTAAAACAACACATGTTTGTGACAATTTTATTTTTACTTTAAATAAAAAGTTATTAATGTCATTTTCTTACCCAAGTGGCTCCATGGGGTCCCCAAGTTGACCCATGGATTGTTTTGGTCGGCCATTACTCATAAAATAAGTGTAGGACATGTGTCAAGATATTTTTATATTTTTATAATATCATTTTTACCTTAAATTTCACTAATTACCTTTAATCGCGATTAATAAAACATAAAAGTTACTATTCACGAGAAAATTATTTTAATCCCATTGAACCAAAATTTTCTTCTTAATGACAGCCATGTATGTCGGATCTTTGAAAATAAAATCACAGAAGTGGTAATGTTTCATTTACACAAAAAATTAGTTTTTAAACTACCACTTAGTGGTTTCACTATTCATCAAAAATTGACGTTTTTCATAAAAATACAAAAAATTCACCCTAAGATATATTTGATATTCCTAATTCAAAAATGATTTCTATTTTAAAAAATTAAAAACATATATGTTTAATTAATTAATTTAATAATTAATGTCCGTTGTCACAACAAATAGCGTGTTTTTAAGAAACAATATATATCCAAAGATTGACAATTGTTTATTTCCAATTTCAAAGTGAAATTAATTATAATGAAAACCATTGGATAAAATGGTAAAAATATATTCTAATTATACTTTGAAACCACTAAATTGTATAATTTATCACCATAAAATATTTTTATTAAAAAAGATATTTTTAAGTATTTATCACTATTCATCGAAAATTGGAAGTTCATAGAAAAATACGAAAAATTCTACATAGGCTAATTTCGATATTCTGAATCCAAAAATGAAGTCCATTTTGAAATATAAAATTTATATAATTTCAAAAAGTGGGTATTACTATTGATAACAGCTACTTTGATTGGTCGTGGGGTGTTAGAATCTCGAACTTGCGTACAATGCAAGCTATTACATTATTGAAAGAGAAGCGTATCATGAAATCTTGGGGTGTTACATTGCATCTATTCATTAAAACCATGCTCTCACAAAACCCTCCAGGCAAGCTAGCTGAGACCCCCGACACCCCCCATAGATGACTTTCTTGTCTCTTGATGACCTCCATGGATGTTATCGAAGACACACAACCTCCTTTGGACCACTTCCAACTGACATTGAGAAAGCCCCACATGTTTCAATACATGTCATGTGATATCGTCATGGATAATCCAACAGGGTCATGTGATGTCCCCTGGCATGTAAAAAGGGTCATGTTATACCCTCAAGACAAGTAGGTGAGGACTCAAGGGTATCTTGGGATTTGACAGAAAAATCTATCCTTGGTGTGTATGCCAAAAATTTAATGGCAATGTTACTGTATAAGCCCGACTATAATAGAAAAAAAAACTATGATTACATCCACATTCAAGATACATATAGCTCTTCTTCAAGGCTCACGCTCCATACTGATTATCCAAGGTGATCCCAATATCTATGTCACATACCATACCGGTGGGCCCCATGTTGTTACTACCCCAATTTTGTCTCTAATAGGCCAGAGGATGGTGACTAGAACTAATTAGGAATATCCAAAAAATGGGAGGAATTATCCTAAAGTATTTACACACACACACACACACACATATATATCTAATCCAAAAATTCTGAAATGTGAAAACACTATGTAAACATTGCGTTAAAAACAATACTTCCTACAACAAGAGTACCATAATGAAAGTACATGAAATAAAATATTTCCAAAAAACAGGCCCCAATTTTTTTTTCTATAACCACATGTCACACCTCTAGGATAAGAGGTACTACAACTGATGCTTGAAAACATTCTGGAACACACCTAAGTAATTACAATCTCAAAAAGAACCTCCTAGTCTTGGTTTACCAAGGATTATGTCTAAAGGTAGATCGTCTGCAAAATACATGAGACATGCTAGAAAATTCCATGTAGGAGAGAGTATAAGAACACTCTATAGTAAACCCCAAAATCACAATGGAAAACCAAAAAGAATCATCATAGAGGAAAGTACATGAATCTCTACACTATTATATGTCTTCATTACATATAACATGGACATCCAGATATACTCATTCCATGAAATAATATTTAGTGGTAAGACAAAAAATTAGCAACCATATGATTCTACAAGAATCATGATTGTTCTCAAAGAACTCACAGCTCGAGAAATGATAACATTAGAGACACTCATGAAGTGGTTTAGCTCATTTGGAGCATGCCTAAAGAGAAAAAATTGGTTAATGAATATTCACAGATAGGGAATCCTTCACAGAAACACTGGGGAATACTACATACCCTGTCTAGATAAACCTATAACATAGAGGATCTGACCTAGACACATTAGTGAATTCCACTAACCATACTAATGCGCCACACTAGATGGAGTTACAACTCCATGATCATAGTGGTTACATTGAATCTAAAAAACACCACTAGGGGTGATAAAGGATGAAACTATAGTCTTATAGAGGGATACAAGACTCTATATGTGACACAGCCTCTATATATGGGATTACAATCCAGTGATGAGGACATAATCCTGTAAAAATACTTCAAGGAAAGGATCAAGGGAACTCTCCCAACCAATATTGGTCCCAAAAAAACTCTTCAATTTCTTAAAATGGACCTTCTCAATGTTAGTGTCTCAATATCATAGAACTCTTGTCGATATGGAACTATGTTTAGAAGTTATGGCAGTTTAATGTTTTAAAGGGGGGAATTGGGATTGTTGACAGACCACAGAATCTGTCCACAGCCCATGGAAGATGACCACCCCACATACAAGACACCATTGAATGACAATGGTGGTCAGTCCACCTACCACAGCCTACCGAACATGGCCACACAACTACTATGCCCGTAGTAGTTGAAACTAATGCAGCTCTGCCCTAGTCCCCTAGAGTCCTTCCCGGGTTTGACCTCCCCTCTTGGACCAACCCATACCACTCAATCACCCCACTCCAAATGGCCACTAACAATATCCCCCGCGACCACCCCCAATGTCGCATCCCACACCCCCTGTTGTGTTCCAAATAGCTCCACAACCTGCATTGTCAGCTATGCTGCTATGGACCACCACCTCCTCTTCCACCAGTAGAAAAACCTCTTACGATGATCAAAAATCCCAAAAGTTGTAGATCCAGGATCCTTGAGTCCTGAAATAAATATATATGACATATTCAATATATTTTTCTCCAATACGAGGGTTTTATCATGTTCGGAGCCACCTGACTAGGTGTAGCCATGGTAATGACAATAAAATGGAGAAGAACACAAATAAATAAGTGAGGAAAGTTGAAAGACCTACCTGAGGAATGAACGTCGACCTTTTTTCATGTCAAACTCATTCCATTTCTGTTAGAATGATAAAAAAAGAAGAATAAAGATCTATCTCTTGATAATGCTATAGATAATATACCATCTCGCACCAACAATCTATCCACAAAGAAATCAATTGGTTTATTGGTCCACATTCATCAAATAATTTAATGAATGGGGAAAATAACTCAAAACAACAAGCCCTAACATGTTTTAGTTCAATATCTAATGAAGAGAGGATCATTTTTATCTTTATTGGCAAGGTTTGTCACATCCAAGGTGCATTGTTCGATTGATATGTTGTTATACACCAGTGGTTTCTCTAGAGGTTCTCTCTCCACATATCTAGAAAAATTCCAAGGATTGATTTCAAACAATTAATTCTTAACAATTACATAATAATAAATAATTCCACTACTTGTAATTAATTCCATTATTAAATTATTTTATTTATGGTTACATCATCAAAGTCTTTTTCTACTGACAACCTTCACCGAGTAACATTATGTCACTCTAATGGTAAAGATTCCATTTTGAGCTCCAAAGTGCCCTTATATTTTTGATCAAGGAAACCATATATGTTTCATTCCACTTTTTCAAGAAAACCATGCTTGTATGATTTTAAAAAGTTCATCATTTTTCAAACATTTTTTGGGCCCACCATGCCTCACAATTCCACGCCGTCTCAGCACTTGGTCTCTAAATAACTCCATATAATATCTAAGAATAATTCATGGAAAATCAAAGTAGTAAAATTATCCCCACCTTGGGGATTTATATACAAAAAATAAAAAACAAGGGATACTCAAATAGATGAGGGTATTGGGCACAAATCTGAACCTCTTACATTCATGTGCTCTATTAGAGATTAAAATGTTACCATAGGACACATAATAAAGGAATAACTCAGCCACAAAGAATCATCTCCTTCTGATCCACAATCTCTACTAGGTACATAGTAAAAGTCACAACTTCCTTGATGTCCATCTCGACCCAATCGAGGACACATGATGGGTCATTCACATACCTCCTCAGTTGTGAGACATGGAATACATCAATTATCTATTCTAACTAAATAAGTAAATTAAATCTGTACTCCAAATTTCCAACTCTACATAATATCTATAAAGGGATGATGAACTTTAGAGATAAATTACATACTCGGCCAAGAATCTGTAATCCCTGTTGAGAAGTAACATGAAAGAACACATGGTGTCCTTCCTAGAATTACAATGTCCCCTATGGCCCATTAGTATATGAATTATGAAATCTATGTACATTCATTATCATATCCTACATGATCTAAACCTTATCTTTAGTAGTATGCACCACCTCTGGACCCATGAGTTCTGACTCTCCAGGGCTAGTCTAGAAAATGGTTGACCTGTAGGGTCTCCCTTACAAGGCCTTGAATAGTACCATAAAAATGGTGGAATGGGTTATATTTTTCTATGAATTGTCCACTAGTGGTAGGTGGTCCTCCCAAATATTAACATATTCTTAAATGGAAGATCACAAAATTCCCTATAGAATGGGAATGGTCCACACAGTTTGGATGTCTTTCTGTGGGTGGAAAGCTATGCTAAAGCATAAATGGGTCCAAAAAACCTCTTATAATCCATTCCAAAAATGAGTTGTTAAGTGAGGATCATGATCTGAAACTATCACTAATAATACTCTATAGATTCGAACGATCTCATGCACATAGAGGTGTCCCAAACTCTCAAATGAAAGTTTCTCTCAGAAATCTATGAAGTGGGCCGACATGGTGTGTTGGTCAATAATCACCCAGATGACATCATATCCCATGGGTGTACATGGTAAAACCATTATGTAGACCATTGATATTCCACCCCACTTCTATTCGTTCACTTTTAGGGGTTGATAGAAACACACTGAAACTTGGTGCTCAACCATCACTTTCTGAAAAGTCAGGCATCAAGAGAAAAACTCTACAACTCCCTTCTTCATTCATGGCCACCAAAACAGACGTTGGAGCTCTTGTAACATCTTTTCTATACATGGATGTACTACAAAATGGGATGTATGAATGCCCTCATAACCTCCTATCATAATGCTATCGGTACTACTATACATTCTCTAAAAATAATAACAGGCTCCCCACCTTTAGAATATCCATCCAAAGCATGCACTCGGGAAATATTAGCTCATAAGGTCTAACAATTAGTACCCCCAAGCTATGCATCCTTGTCTCAGTGTAAATTTTTAGGGATGAAATTCATCAACATGAGATAATATAGTCCATCTCCATCCCAAAAGGATAACTGCATTGAGGATATCTTCTCTGGAACCTCATTCAGTAACTGTGAACTAGATATCCTATTGAGAACATCTTCCACCACATTCCCCTTCACAGAAGTATAGAAAACTTCAAATCCATCATTCTAGATGAAATATATCTATATTTTTTATATAATGTACATATCCATATGATATAATATATACATGAGAGTCTTTTGGTTAGAGTAGATGATAAATCACTATCCAATCAGGTAGTGTCACAACATATTCAATGCGAAGACCACTATAATTAACTCAAGATAATGGGTCACGTAGTTCTGCGGATGTTGTTTCAACTGAAATGAACCATAGAAAATCAACAATTAACTCTGCATCCGAACAAAACCTAGATGGGTTCCAGATGTATCTCATAAAACTATGTACTCAACACCCACCTTTAGAAATCCAAATATGGGGGAACTTTTCAATATCTATCTCAACTACTGAAAACTCTATGATTACTTTTACTTTAATAGAAATGGTTGCCCCTTTCGTGTAAATGCTACCAAGGATGTTTCCACCATAGATATGTCAGGTAAAAACCCATGATATTAAACTTTCAAACTAAGGAAACTACACACCTTAATAACACTCTTGGGTGGCACCAAGAAAGAACTGCCTCAATATTAACATGATCCACTTAAACTCCTACTTCTAAGATGATCTGTCATAGAAAATGGACCTCACATATCCATAACTAACACATTGAGAGATTCTGGTAAAGTGGGATCTCTCTGAGTGAGTCCAAGACCACCCTCCAGTGTCTCTCATGATCTTCCTTGGACAACGAGTACACTAGGATTTCATTAAATAAGACCACTATGAACTGGTCTATATAAGGCTGAAGTATCCTGTTCATGAGTCCCATGAATATCGATGGTCCATTTTTCCTAAAAAAATGGAATTACAATGTACTCATTGTTTTCATAATGTCATTTCAAGTCTGTCTTTGGTATATCGACATCTCGTACTCGTGTCTAGTGATATCCAGATATGAGTTCAATCTTCGACAACCATCACACCCATTTGAACTGATGAAAGAGATCATCAATTCATGATACATGAGACATATTTCTCATAGTCACCTGGTTTATGAGCCATTAATCCACACATAACCTCAAGCTCACATCTAACTTATTGGGAAACAAAACTATGGCTTCCTATAGTGAAACACTGGGCCTCACCAAGCC
Organism: Viscum album; assembly: GCA_963277665.1. Taxonomy (NCBI): domain Eukaryota; kingdom Viridiplantae; phylum Streptophyta; class Magnoliopsida; order Santalales; family Viscaceae; genus Viscum; species Viscum album. The sequence continues at coordinate 1,839,991,827 of OY728145.1, forward strand.
CTTCCTCTAAAAAACCTCTAGCCACACCCTCAGCTTATAAAGATCTATGGGAGACATATAATATGATTTTGTATATATTAGTTCCATATTGGGGTTATAGATCATTTCATAAGTCTATATCCTTGTAGTTAAGTAAACATAGATCATCCTCAGGAAACATGTCCTCAATGTCCACCACCACTGCAGGAAACTAAGGATTCATATCATCTACTACATTGAGGGTCATTCTAGCCAACTAACGAGTTACTGTCTTCACCCTCTTATGTGTGATTTTTTACTATGCTTCCTATGTTTCCTTTACACCATAAAAGGAAAACATGGTTTCATCACTATAGAAACCCCACACTCCGCACCTAAAACAATCAATTTGATCATGAACTATGGGTAACTAGTCCATACCAAGAATGAAATCATAAGGCTTCTAAGCCACTACCAAGAGATCCCAACAAAAAATATCACCTCCAAGAGCCAGTTTATATTGTTGGAACTAGTGTGTGATCACTGAAACACTTCCTGTTGGAGTCTCCATGCATAAGGGGAGAGTCAACGGTTTAAATTGAATCTTTGAGTCTTGAATAAGATTCATGGCATGAAAGGAATGAATAAAACCTATGAATACCAAAATTGTTGATAAGTTGGAAAAGAAACACATCACCCCACAAATAAACCATAGAGACTCGAGGTCATAAGCCTTTATTGACGGCAACTGGCCATGTCCCCATGCACAAGCTTCCAATGCCTTGCATGGATCACCTAGGCGTGGTGTTGATAATAGGTCAAACCTCTGACCAAATCTAGCTTCCCTACCTAATCCTATGCCATTTCTTCATCCCTAGACACCACCTTTATTCAATCTATGCTTCTACCTTGGAGGTCCCTTTGATCGTATCGTATTCAGATGTTTGAGAGATTGGGAAATCTCATGCCTGATGACCCTGACCGCTGCATGAGTAACACTATGTGCCCACCTATCTAATTCAAGTTTCACTGGGATCCCTACACATCTAACATTGAGTCTTTAGATCTCCTTAAAATGTGTCTAAACCAGATTGATCCATGAGACTACCTTCAAATACCTTTTGCTGAGGGATCTACTACATACTACCTCCCACTACTAATGTAGTCTTTAATTGAAATCATTCCACTAGAAGGTCTCACTCAAGTACCCCATCATAGGTAGGAATGCAAAGGGATACCACTTCTTCCCTGCTGTCACATTTTAATCCCTACTAAAAGTCTTGATCCTTGAAGATCTTGTCCCACACAAATACATTTGAGTAGCATGAATGATCAGTAAACTTATCTAAATACTCCTCTATAGTCATAGATCCCTGATACAGATACAAATGATATTTTATGCACACTGATCATAAAATTTCATGATTGAACTCTTCTATGAAGAGAAACTTAATGTCTATCCATGAGAAAAATTTCTCATAGTGTGTCTGAGTCACTAAGCTCGACCATTATCTCTAATATTTTTGAAGAAGACTCATTTCATTGACTACCTTAAGATTAGCATGCATCTTCACAAGGAAGAAAACACATGTGACTTACTCTAGCCCATCCATAACCATTTGGGGGGTCTCTGTCACCTGAAAACCTAGGAGGTAACTACCTCTGAAACACATGAAACACACATAGTATGCATTCATCCTGAGCTGATAGTGCTTGTAGTAGCTGCTACTTAATGGTTGGTGTTATAGTTGGTAAACCTACCAGAGGTGCAAGCTCTAGTAAATTCCCATGTATGGATACATCACTACTAGGCAGATCATCCTCATGATCACATTGTGTAATCCTAGAAGGCTATCTAAGCAGAGGGATCATATAAAAAAACAACATGTACCACAATGAATAGGGTATATCTAGATATTTAAATCATGAAACACATGGAAAACACAACCATTTATATTTGATTCATGTACCATTTTTTCCCTATGACCAATGTTTTCATTTACCAAGTCAAAAATAAGAAAATCAGAGTCATCCGGTATGGATATTTTGGTTTCCTCACAAACACTAGAGTTCCTGGCCTAAATCTCAAACTAGAAACACATAAAACTATTTCCCCAAACCAATATCACAGAATTTTGATCCTAAAGTAGGAAAAACCACTCATTTACTACTCATTTAGGACCCATCCTAGAGGGACCTATGTATTGGCTACCCCAAGCTTGCCACCAATAGGTCAAGGGATAGTGAATATCACTGAGTAGTATCCCTCTAGGGTGGAATTAACATAATGTACTTCTGAAGATCACTTTGTATCCCTTGGTAGATGGGTCAAGGGATAGTGAAGATCACTAAGTACATAATATACTTTTGAAGATCTCTTTGTATCCCTCTAGGGTGGACTTAACATAACATCAGATATGCTCATGATATGCTCTATCTCATTTAGGACATACCTAGAAAGAATTAATTGGTTAAGAAAGGATATGATACAAAGAGAGTGGATACTACATAGACATATTGGGGAATACCATGATGATGTGGCTAGCCTGATGGAGGAACTACTCCATGCTCTCGATGGTTACATCGATTCCAAAAAACTCAACTAGGGGTGATAAAGGATAAAAATACAGTCCCTTAGAGGGATACAATACATTATTTGGTACTCAACCTCTTGAAGAGTTTAAAATCCAATGATGTGGATGCAATTTTGTACTGAAACATAAAGGAATGGACCAAGTGAACACCCAAAAACAATATAAGTCCAAACTAAAAACTCACCACACGTCTCAAAATGGCTTTTTTAATGTTGGGGTCTCAACACTGCATACTGATCATGAATTGGATGATCCATTTAGATGTTATGAACATTTGATGGTTTAAAGAGGGTCACTATGCCTGTAGACTGACTATGGATGTAGACTGCCCCATTAACTGGTTGTAGTGGACAGATCAACCATAGTGGTCAAACATGATTGTCAACCGTACGAAACTATCACCTTTGCGACCATGGTAGCTAATACTTCCATGGTTCATGGTTGAATGTATTACGGTTCCACCCTAATCTCCTCGGCTGCGAGTCATTTCCAACCCGCTCGCTTGGCACAACCATGCCTGACCTGACCCATTTACTCAACCCAGCCTTCTCACGCACGTGGTACCTGACCTGGCCTATTTTCTCGGATCACTCACTACAGATGATGTCCATGTCCCATGCATCCACCATTGTTGCCATGTCCCATGGCCCCACCCCTTCCCACGTGGCACTGGTGGCCTCCACTAGCCATGTCATGTCACGCTACTGTGCACTGCCACTTGCACTGGCCACCATCACCTCCTCTTCCACGAGCATTAAATCCTCTTTTGATGCCCTTAAAACCCAAAGGTTATAGATCTGTGCTCCTCGGGTCTCGATCTACCCAAGTCCAACATATGAATTCAATTTTCCTTCAATCTGAGGGTCTGATCAAGTTTTGATACATCTGACACGGTCAAGACTTGACAGTGGGGATCCAATGGTGGAGAATGTGATGAACAAAGGATGAAAATAAAATAAGATAACCTTAGGGAAGGACCCTTGGAGTTTGTTCATGTCAACCTTAATATTTCTATGATAGAGCTATAAACGAAGAGGAAGAAAGATCTATATCCTAATAATCTCATTGAAAATACCCCAGCCTGTAAAAATGATCGATCCATGGGCTAATATGTTTGATTATTGGGTTCCGTTCATCATAGAATTTTAATAACAGGGGATAAACTAATAACAAAATTTCATACCACAATTTGGTTCGATCATTGATGAAAAACGAAGTGATATTGTTGTCATTAGCAAGGTTTGTTGAATCTAATTTGCATCATTTGATCGATCTATAATAATTTACCAGTGGTTTCTCTATAGTTTCTTTCCCCACATATGGAAAGGAAATATAGGGTTGTGATGGTAACCATCAATTCCTGACAAATAATTAATAAAAAAATAAATTCATTACATCTAAATAATTTCATTATTAAATTATTTGATTTATGGTCACGTCCTCAGTGAATTTTTATATAGAAGACATGTATCAACTAATGTTAAGTCGCGTATAGTGTAAAGACACCATTCCGAGATCAATAGTTCCCTCATGTTTATGATCTGGTCACCCATTTAAGAGTTATTCAACATTTTTAGGAGAACTGCGTACATGTTCTATTAAAAAGAATAGTTTTTTTCAAACATTTTTTCTGTGTACACTGAGTCTTAGAATCACAGACCATCTTATCACCTTGCTACAAAATCAATCCATATAATATATAAAAATAATTAATGGAAAATATATGATGTTTAAATCAAATCCCTAATCCAATGGAATGATGTTGATCACATTCTGACCCTTGTTTTATACAAGGTGAATAGCTCATGTGCTCCTAGGGAGTTTCACTAACAGTGAAATGTTCACTATATAACCATTGAGATACAAAGATAACCTCAGTGCATAATCCCCAACTACTTAAATTATATGGTATATACCTGATCAATAGAGAATACATCTAGGTATGAACATCCCTTATATACAGTTATACATCTTGGGGCCAGTCCAAAGGTCATAAATTAACTACGAGAACTTTTAGTCTTTCCAGTAATGGGATACATAGGATGCCTTGCCAATTATCAATCTCTATACCACACATCCAAAGGAATTTACCAGCATAAAATTCTAATATATACACACCATTGTACTGATGAAAAGTTCACACTTGTTTCTCACATTGATCATAGATCACATAGTCTTAGGGGGATGCAATAGGCATCTCATTAGACATTATAAATCTCCACACACTAGAAAAATAATAATATATAATCCCCAATGAGTGGTATGGTATGAAAACACATCATATAAGGGTATATAACTTAGGACCAAACCTATGTGAGTAATTGAACTATGATGTCTCCGATTCATATCATTTTCAAGATACACAGCACATCTCAGTGAGACCCGAGATCAAACATTTGGTGTCTTAGTTCTCTCACATATTTCCTATCTACTTGACAATAAACTACCTTGGATTAACGAACTACATGGGTTTTCATTTCTGCAATTATAAGGATATGTAGGATAACACATAGTGGTTCAATCATCTCCTCTCGATATTAACCACCTCCTCACATGGAAACATGATCCAAAGAATTTGGGCATGCAACATTAGCACATAAAGCTATTATTTTCCATTAAGGGGATGAATGAAGAACCAAAAATACATGCATATATATTCACCAATGAGACAACACTACCATAACTTCATCAATGAGTCTCCCTTAATTTTTAAATGAGATAACAGACCAATGAATCATTTTTAGGGTAATTGGTCCTAAATAATGATTATGTAGAGGTACATGAAACTATCTTGAATCTATAAGAGATTCCTAGAAATGGAGAAAATCCCCACCCCCAAAGTGTGTGATGTGCCTGACGTCCCATGCTCTGGACTAATTTGAGTCCCTAGGAGTTTCTAGTCCTGAAAACCTATATGACCGCCAACCATTGGAAAGTAGTTCTGTACCCAGCTATGGAATGGGTAACCATTGAGAGTTTCTTGGAAATTGGGAAATGCTATCCTAATTAGATAGATGCATTCCATGTCACAAAACTTGATGAAAAAATAGTGAACCCATTGAGAATATATCCAATGACAAAATGATTGGTTATTATGTATCATGCCATTTGATTTTCCATTATATGCAAACAAAATAGTAAAATATACATGCATCTATGTAATAATATATAGATCATGTTACAATGAGACATGGCACATTGTTTTGAAATCCCTATAGCAAACAATCAGTAAGACCGGCTGGATATTATACATGATCTTCTATAACCAGAGTTCTCATGAAATATGTCAATCCCCATTTTGAAAAATCCAAATGATAAAAATGTATGAATCGAGGAATATCCGAAAAATTATGGTAAAAATACATATATGACTGAGAGAATTATGCTTATGATATTTCACAAATTAGTAACCTTGTTTCTTACTATCTAATTGACTACATATATTGGCAACATCATGATTTGAGACTATGTCTTCATTACCCATCATTCACTCTGGAAAATCATTTGCGATTGAAAACTCTGTATGTCACTAGATAATCTCACATTCTCGAACATTCCAATGACATGTTGAAAATACAGTGGTCCGGTAGTACCAATAACATCGCACAACACTGACCATGGAAACTGATAGTGATGTTCAATTGGAATGATGATTGATGAGTCCACTTCAGTCATGAAAGGCTCTTACTAAGCTTGTGGCTCTTTTCTCTATGACCGAAAAATTCTAGAGATTATCCCTTGAGAGTGACAACTGTCATCATCCATATCTATTGTAGGTGGTCCTAGAGGAAAAATATTGATCCGTTTCAGTTCAGGTGCCACCGTAGAGGGTGCCAAATGACAGTCGTCACCACCATCATCATGATCGTATCCGTTATTCACTTGATTAGGGTACCATCTAACAAAAAACCTCCTAGGATTCCCATGAACATGATATAAGTAAGAATAATCTAAAGAGGAAGGAGTTTTATATCAAAGAGTGGTCTCATATTCCCGCTCATACCATTGATTCCTGCTGATATAATCTGACAAAGATCAAAAATCAAGCTTATATTCCTACACATTTAGAACAAGTGTATGGGCATATTCATAAACACTACATGGGGGAGGCTCATACTCATACCCCCATTCCTGAATTCCATCAGCATATTCTTAGGGAAAAGGAGGAATAGAGTGTTCACATATCCATTATTAAAATTAAGACGTTTACCAATTTATCACGAGGGTATAAATTGTACATAATCATCTTTCTACACAACCTTTTCTAAATAAAGAATATTTATAATCAATAGATAAATAACTCTACTAGCCTATTCTGGTACTATTTTAGATAAAGTGATAGGTGTATACTCATATCCCTACAATCCATATAACATAGCACTATGATAATCAAGAACAAGATGTTGTACCAGAGAATTTATAAATTGTTTCTCCCACTTGGGAGGTTCATCTGTAAATTTTGATGAAGGGTGAGGCATCAAACTATGCCAATATCCCTGATCCAACTGGGGCTCACCATTAGAGAGTGGAACATGCCTATGGATAGGGGAACATGCCTATTAGATATGTATGATGATATATTCCAATGGCCCAAGATTGGGATTATATCACATTTCTAGCTATGGATCACTACGTTATAGGGTAAAATGCCTCAACACATGCTCATATCCCTATTAAATAAGTTCAAGGGCATAATCCAATGGACTAGAATCGAGTACATACTCTCATTCTTGACACATCTAATCATGTTAGAATTTAATATACCATGGGATAGGCTCACATTCCTCTTAGGGAATTCTCCTGACATATTCTAGTTGATCACTGAATCCAAGAGCATATCACAACTTTTGTCTATGAATGACTATGCCAACATCATTCAAAGGAAACATAGGGGGAGTCTAATATTTCTTTTCCCATTCTAATGTTATATTGGTATATTCTGAGGGGAATGTATATTCAGACCAGGTTCATATTCCTAATCATATATGGGCCCACCAAGTGAGAGAGGCACATGTCTTGGAGAATGATCATATTCCTTCATAGAAAGACCAATGGTGTGATTTAATGGAATATGATTAGGATCATATTCCTATACAGACTAAGCCTCACCAAGTGAGAATGGAATGCGCCTCAGGACATTCTCGCATTCCTATCAATAATGAGAAGGATCATTGAAATATTAAAGAAGCTTCTTAGTAGAAGGTTCATAATCCTGCAATACCAGACGGTTATATACATATTATTGACACTATCCAACAATAGGATCATATCCCTACACAATTATAGAAGGATAATCAACATATTCCAACCATGATGAAGAACATGGTTTCTATTCCCAATCAACTCAATGCTAGTTTCCTTGAGGTCATTCGTGACACATTCTCACAACCATAATATTTTTTCGACTCTGCAATAAAAAAATAGATAATTTTAAATACCACAATACTTCCCCCTTGGGTAATGTGAAGTTGAATCCCAATTACCTTACTTATAATATCTACAATGGTCAAACTACCCAGGATGAAATCACTAATGGGTAAGGAAATCTTCCCGTTGTCCATAAGCCTATATTCAATGAGGTGATCCAAACTCTGACACCTTCATAGAGAGAGGTTCTCAAATCATCCGGGTCAACTATATATAAATCCTCATCAACATCTATCAACGCTCCTCTATCAGCAGTAGCTGACCATTCGATAATTCTTCTATGGGATGAATAGATGGAGGTATGTAATTTTGATGTAGAGGTGGATGAAATTGACATATTAATGTAGTTAACTAAAAACAATCTCCCCATCATGTTATGGCCCCTCATTATTTCTAGCAATGAGATCATAGATGAGATGGAGAGGACTGAATTATTTACCTATGCCAAAATATGTGGGCTACTCATCAATGATTGAAGGCTCAACATCTCCATTATGAATGATATGAGTGTCACATTCAGACAATCAATATACTCCATTTTTATCTAGACATAGCTTATATCTCCATGGTATGAGATCCAAAACAAGAGAATCCCAATGTAAATATGCAACACACATGCCGCCATTACATCACAAATCATCGGTAGTAGATCTATAAAGACACATTAAGAATAAATATTTGAGTATGTGGATAGTATGGATCATTACACTTTTATACCCCTTGGAGTAGCAGTACCCCTTAGTTACAACAACCAAAAGTATTATAGCCTCCTACGAAATAAGAGGACCGAATAACACTCTGGAAATATAGATACTATAATATAATTTCACCACTTCAACGGTGCGCATAAACCATAGATGATGACTGAGGATATATCCTATTGGGATTCAAATTGGGTGCCATATGAAATTTAGAGTTCATTCCAAACATGGAAACTGAATCTACGATCACCATAACCACTTCTCATAAGGAATGGTTCTCATCTTGGGATTCCATCACACCCACCTCCTAAGAGACCGCAAATGTTCCATTTTTATATGGAACACATTAGTATCTTCTGTGGAAACCATCCATAAGAACCACCCCCCTCGGCTAAGAGAATATCTACCACCGCCCACAACCCTTAGATCATCAATTCCCAAAAGGATTTAGGAAATACCCTTTGTAGTAGTATGTGAACCCCAGCCCACTGTGATGGGGGAATTTATACCTCAATAACCATTACAAGGGTCATCATCCCCTTATAGGTCCCTGGATACATTAGTGGTGATCTATATATCAACACCCCACTTGGTTTGGGGAGTTTATATACCTATGTTCATCCCTAGAATCATCAAGTCCTTGAGTGGAGTCATTGGATCCTAAAAAACACAACTAACCTATGCTAAGTATTAACCTAAATGACCCCCACCTAGTAGGGGTAAAAGAATTTCTATCATTGAAACCAATGTGGGAATCCATATTCTCTAGATTGGGAGCAATCAATCGGTGGTCGACATTCCACCAGTTCCTCCCACCAGAAGACAAAAATACTACTGGTTGTGGAACGTTCAGAAAAAATGACCAGAAAATTCTTTAGATTCACTAATCATAGACCAAAATGGGATGAAAATATGGAGAAGAAAGTTAGACCATGTTGGGACTGCAAACTAAAATGGGCTAATATGGCCAAGGGTTCGAATAATGACACTAAAAAGATAGTACAAAATCAGACTGTTATGTCCAGAGTAATGGATCAACCAACATTTCCTGATATGCCTTTCTAAACATTGTCACTCTCAGTATAGAAGATATTGATGAATATGAAAGGGAAGAAGTCCATGATATAAAAAACATTCCTAGGGAGGAAGGTAAATTGGTTTCACTAAATGACGCTACACACAGTAGGATCCAAGGACAACTCCAAATGATGGAACCTTTGAATATTGTGTTTCCACCTTCATGATGTAATATCACTAAGGGGAAGGGTAAAACTACATCTGGATCAATTCCTAGAAGAAAATGGGTTCCTTCCCTAGAGGAATAATTTTCACAATATGAGAGAGAAAAAAACACATTCCAAAAACTCTTCAAGGAGTTTCTCAGAGGAAATATCCCTCCTAGGAATCATCTTCATGTAGACACGAATGTTATCCCAAACACAATGTATCCTCTAGAAAGTGTATTATTTGATCATCGAGTTGTTTATGGGTCTAGAAAGGTATTCCACATAAATGAGGAAGAAAAAAATGATCATGAATTCCCTCTGTTGTTGGAACAACCAATCCCTCTCCAGGAAAACTGTTCAATATTTATATGAATTTAAAATCTATAGAAGAAAAAAATGAAACCATCTCGTCAACCCCTACTATCCCTCTATAAGTGGGAGAAATCCTGGAAACAGTTCCCCTAGATATACATAACATCATCGAGTCCTGATATACTTGAATGGAAGCCCTGGAACGATGACACACACCTATGCCGGAAAACCTGAAAAATATCTCAAACACATCATATCCCATTATTGGCCAATGAAGGGCCCTTGAGATCCACATGAGGCAAAAGAGATGAGGTGTTCAATACAGACTATAACAAGGCTATACCTTGATATATATAATAGTCTACCAGTATGATCCGTGTTAGTTTGGGAAGATGTTTGTCATCAATTAATTTATCAATTCTGTTCTACAATGAGGAAGATGAACACTGGTGACCTAAAAAACAATAAAGAATGTGATAATGAGAGGGTTTCTGACATCATAAAAAGGTGGAAGTGTTTTACATACTCACTCAACATACCTATATTACAAGAGAAACTATTTTAAATTTGTGATGAAAATATTGGGGATGAGTAACAGAAACCTCTCATTTAAATGAAATATGTCGGTGGATTATGTGATTTTTCAAAAAACGGATGAATGTTTTTATGAATCCATCCATCAGACCCAATCCAAAACATGACTAATTCCCAAAACATAAGTAAAACTGAAAACCATAGTAGAATCAATAGTTTTCACTATCAATCTAGTGAAAATTCGTATCCAAATACTTCGGTAGGCCCTAAACCACCCATGACGTCATGTTGAGTGGTTACAACCATATAATCACCTTCTACGAGAAGCACAAAGATATCAGGGTTCCCCAGGATTTTAGGTACATATTAAAAAAGTATAAAACATCTAAAATTAAAAATTCACCAATTAATTTTTAGTGGAAATGAAAAATAAACATCTCACAATTCCATAACCCAAGAATCCTGATAAGGTTTACTTCACCAACCGTCTCGATTACATCCTCTTTCATAGAATGCTGGGACATATTATCCAGAACTACTTCATTTTCAAGGTATTAATTCAAGTTATGGTGGAATAGTGACATGTGAACCTAGATAACTCCCCAAAGAAGGTGTATTACATAACCATATTCTAGTAAGAAAAAGTGGATGGTTGAAAAAAATTCCCAGCAAGATGTGAAAAAACTTTTTACAACTAGATGACCAATAATATAGTTGATCAATCCCATGCCACTCTGAAAGAAGAGTTATGAAAACCTATATTAACTCTACCATCCAATAAGGAGACATAAAATGTAACACCTAAATGTGGTAATGACTACTAGATGTAGGATTTAAAAGAAGAGGAAGAGTCATATTCTACTTTGGAAAAAGTATTAACTCTCAATTACATCTTCCCTACAATATCAAAGGAATGTGAAACACCCCACAAAATGGAATCCTCATGAGATAATGTGATGATATTTGGATCTATCAACATGATACACTGGTAAAACCCCTTCTCTATTGAAGGTATTTTCTTAGGTCATGTGTTTCCTACACATATCTGGGGATTTTGAGGTTGTATAAGCTAGAGCTGAGGATACATGGGACTAACTAGACCTATTCGGACCAAATATTTTTCCCATGTCCCCATGTAAAATTTATATATAGCTGATACACACGTGAAACCTCTCCAGAAAGACTAGAAAAGGTAGGGAGGCATATCCGAACCCTCTGGAAACCAACAACAGTTGATTGTCTTGTATTCCCACTTAGCGAGGGTCTAATCTGATCAACCCAAGAAATGGGGAACTCAGCGTGACCTATGGAACAAGAAATAGATAATACCTCATCCTCTACACAAACACAAGGTTTGTACATCAAAATGACATGGCTCCTTGTTTGTACATCCAGGAGAAACCCCATATCAGGAATCATTGACCTCTACCAAAAAAATAATACGTTTTGAAATAGTTGGTAGAAGTCCCAGCAAAGCTCTTAATCATTCATGTGATCCATATTTCAAAATAACCTAGTGAAGAACGTGTTGATTCCCTTTGGAGACCCCAAGAGTTCAAGGTAGAAGTCATTGCAGCTAAGGTCTATCAGGTAGAGAACATTTCATCAGAATGAAATTTCTCCATGTCATTCACTAATAGAGATCAGGAAGAAGACATTCATGGATACATCATACCCATATGTATCTTAGGAAAAATCAATAATTTCAATGTACAGATGGATCTGACCAAAATGGTTCTTGGTTTAATCATATCCTATTCCAAATCCTATGATGTTTGGGTTATGGGAAGGGTACTTTTCTCCCACTAAGAAAAACATCCAAGGGTATGACAAGCATGCTTAAAGTCCCCTTTGGAAAATAAATCTCAAATATAACTTTGGGGATCTGACATTAGATGTTGAGTTTATGTTAGTGCAACATGATACTGCATATAATGTCTAGGTCCAAAGGCCCTAGCTTCATAACCACCTAGAAATAAATTCAAAATTAAAACAGTGTTTGATGTATCCAGTTACAGGAAATGTCTCCAAACTACATGGTGATAGTTATCCCTTTAAGAGTTGTAGGGAGACATATACTAAAGAAGAATCCTATAAAAAGGTGGGAAAACAATTAATGGTGGTTGATGATATATAGGTTAATACTTCCAAAAGGTGGGGGAACACCCCTGTGAATCCCTAGAGTATGTTCTAAGGTGACTGTAATCTCCACATAACCCTATTATTGTTCTAATATTTAATATCGAAGGTCCATGCCTCTCCTATCCCATGTGAAAGCATTGAAGACGATTAGATCCAATATATCACTACAAGGACTCAATCAATATGGGATGACAATGTCTCTTCTTATGGAATATTTCAATATGATAAAGATTGTAAAGCTTTTAGATTTATATCTCTGTATAAAAATGATTCCATAGACTTAGTGATTGAAGAAGATGAGGTTGGCCTAGGGAACCCACCCAGCATTCGAGGGAGGTGTCTCCGCCAACATCGACGAACATATAAAGATAATTATGGGAGTTGGGGAAGACCCATGATATATATTAATTTGTGCCTTAAATTCCCCAGAAAACAAAGAAATGTACTTCATATTTACGATGTAGCATAAATATGTGGTCATGTGGAACCAAAAAAAATTCCCAACCTAAACCCAGATGTGGCTACACACCATCTCGAGCTACTAGATGAAGATCAAGGTTTAAATAAGGAATTTAGAAGGATTCCCCCATCTCATGCCACTTATATATAGGCATAGGTTGACAATTTGATTGAATAAATTATTGTACAAGAGGTGTAATACCCGATATGGCTCTCCAATACTGTTATCCTCAAGAACAATAATTGGAAGACTAGGGTCTGCATTGACATCAGGGAGAATAATTGGTATCTCCCTAAAGATTATTTCCCATTACCAATCCTATTACTCTAGATTGATGAAATATCTAGTTTCTATAACCTTTTTTTATGGATAATTAATCAGGTATCATAAGATAATGATGTCACCCAAATGATTAAGAAGCCACTGGATTTAGAGTCCCTCGTGGGATCTTTTTCTATCTGATAATTCCATAGGCTTTGAAGAATGATTGTGCCCTATATCGACATGTCATGAACCATATCTTTGATCCATTCCATAGAATGATACCCTAATGTTATTCTGATGCCTTTGTGGTGAAATCCCAAAAATAGTGTGATGATATCATGGATATTGAATATTTTTTTTACAAGATGCGACAAAACATTATAAAGATGAATCTGCTGAAATGCACTATCGTAATAACTTTTGTTAAATTCCTTGGTTTTTTGGTATGACACCATGGAATTGATCATTACCCGAAGAAGATTAGTTCCATCTATGCAATGTCACCTCTATAAATCATAGATAATTGATAGGAATCCAAGAGCACCATCCGTATATTTGGTGGTTTATTGCCAAACTAGTTGGAAAATATATCCCCTTTAATAGGATAATAAAGAATGGAACCACATATCAATGGGATGATTATTTAGAAAAATACTTCTAAATTTTTATGTAGTACCTACAAAACCCACCAATTTTGATGCCTCTGGTGTATGAGAGGCCACTCATATTATATGTGGCCTCCATAAAACACTCATTGGGAACCCTCCTCACACAAAATAATTACATGGGAAGCAAATATAGTCTCTATTACATTAGTCAATCAATTCTTGGTTTTGAGTCTCGATACACTGATGTCGAGAAGAACAAACTCATTATCATATATTGTGTACAAAATATCAAAAATTTCATATGGAACCAAACAATCTAATTGGTCTATCTCATCGAACTGCTCAAGTAGATCCTTGGTTGGTCAATGTTGACTAGGTTATTGGACTAATGGGTAGTCATTCATCAGCAATATGACATTCAGTTTGTGTCACAAAATTTATTGAAAGGAAAACCCTTGAATGATTTCCTCATATCCCATACTCCCTCAATTAATATATCAAAGGACATTAAGATTTCAGATGAAAGGGTCCTCTATCCCCATTCTAATCTCTAGATATGGGAGATTCATTTTGATGACCCTCGTGAAATACTATTAGGAAATGTATAGAAACCCCCAAGATAAAATGGGTTGGCTAGGGGATTGTCTTTGTCTTTCCTGAAAAGGTGGGATTTCCCTACTCTTTCTCACTATTTGAAGGATTCTTAAACATTGAGAATGAATACCAAGCCATCACAATTTGCATTGAATTGGCCCTATAGCTGCAAATACACTACCTAAATATCAATGGCGATTCAGAGATAGTGATAATGTGGGTAAATAGAGAATATTCCATAAAGAAGGAAGAACCATACCCTCTCTCAGGCTGTGTCAGGTGACTAATAGTAGAGTTCCCTTTCAAACCCACATTGCATCATGTTACCTAATCATATAATTCTCACACCGACATATTGGACAATGTTCTCACTAAATTGGATGATTCTAATCAGGAAGAAACAATCTTTCACAATACACATTAGAAAATAGTCTTATCCATCATCATCTTTGATATAGAAGAGATCAATTGGGTTAAAACCACCCTAAGGAATGCTGCATCAATAGTCACCCCTGGATTGAAGGAGACCATAATTGGATACCAGTAGGATGTGACTATCTCAACAGATAGTGCATGAAGAGAACAGATTTGGCACCGTCCAATGAACTTTTCTGTTCATGATATCCCAAAAGAAAAGAAAACCATCTACAGGTGGGTTATTGATGGTATCCTCTTTAGATGCATAATAGAAGGAGGGATTTAGAACTTCATGGAAGAAGTTCATGAAGGATATTTTGTTACCCATCAATCAGAGACCAGTCTCTCCCAACAGATCTGAAGGTTAGGATATTACTGGGAATCCATGATACATGACTGTCCAGAAGTTAGAAAGAAATGTCATTCCTGAAAAATACATTCAAACTTCATTCAATATCCTCCATAATTTATACATAGAGTTATTTTTTTTCATTTGTTCTTTGGGGGATGGATGTTGTTAGGTCATATCACCCATCCATAACTTAGCACTTCAAGTACATTCTTACTACTACAAACTTTTTATCCAAATGGGATGCTTCTATAACCCTCAAGGATGTCGAGATGAACAATCTCATCAACATAATGATTTCCCATATCATCATGATGTTATGAGGCCCTCAAAAAATATTTCCAGACAACAAAACCAAATTCTGTTGCATAGAGTTAAAGAAGATATACCAGGCATACAACATCGACTGTAATCCCTCATCTCAGTATGATGAAGTGGAAAATGGATAGATAGATTCCTTCAGAAAGACTCCTTTGAATATACCATAGATTATGGTGAACTCAGATAAAACGTTTTGGTCAAATAAACTCCTCCATGCATAATGGGCCATCTGTACCATCATGCATACCTTTACACAAGCAATGCCATACGCACTAGTGTAAAAGAGAAAGGCAGTGTTACCCTTGGAAGTACAACGATCCTCACTATGAATTTCCATTTTATAATAACTCTCATATGATGAACACTTGAAAAAGAATATGTATGGGCAGGAATGACTAGATAAGAAATGGTTTCACACACTGAAAATATGAAAATTCATTAGAACCACAGAGCTCAAGCCTTTAATAAATTCTTTTTCCTCTGTTCATTCCTTCAAGCATAACTGGTGTTTTCCCTAAGAAACCCAATGATATCGAGATAAAATCCATTGATAATAGAGGCAAAGTGGTAAGGAACATATGTAATACCTGTTTTTTTTATCAAAATAGAGCCTATTATCTAGCCACCATGGATGAGAATCATGTCACACCTCCCACCAATGGGAGTTTTCTCATGAAATATATTGCATAAGCTGTCAGCACAGGAACCCACATCAGAGTATGTCAATTCATTCATCCTAACCAGTTAACATTAAACATTATGGACTTCTTCATTTACACAAGATGATAATATGCTCAATTTTATAATAACTATGCATGAATTGATTCATGTCATCACAATATCCATTGTGATGCTCAGACCTCTATTATTGGTCCCAACAATAGGATTATTTTCCTTTCATGATATGTGATCCAATGTCCTTACCACATGACATTGAACTTAATGGAAGTAAATCTTTACCAAACAATGTTATGCGATATGGAAGTACAACATTACTGAAATATGTTAAACTACATGGGTGTGAGTCCTTACCAAAAGATGTTTAAAACACATGGAGGCAAGTACGTCCCCACTACATGGCTTTAAACATGGAAAAAAATCACTCATCATCCTTTCTTTTCATGGTACTAACCTTATCCAACCAGTGAACATCGTTTATCATCTATATTATTAAAGAACCAAAATCCATATACCACAAATCATTCCTTGAAAAACTCAAGGTGTTGAAAAAAAATCCCATGGCCATTGGAAACGATATCCAACATCAAGGGACTATTTTTATGACTATGTTTCCATGCACATGGATCATGATAATTCCCATATGGTTTTCAAACAAATGCATCACTATGAAAAAATAGAATTTCGATCCTTGGGATCCATGAAATATCTAGGAAAAAACTCATCACCTTAGTGTGATATGAACTCCTCCTACTGTGACTTTACAAATTCATTACTCAGGATTTGAGGAACTCGATACATGATGTAAAAAATTACCATCTATCTCTTAGATGTATGTTGGATTACTTTTGACCATGGGAATTCAAACTAGGCTCATGTGTATGATCCTCTATATCATGTCTATGTGAATCATGAAAATAAACTACCTACACTTTGGTTAATGTTATACGACCTTGAAACTCTATACTATAGTGATCCAAATTGAAAGACGTAATGCAACAAAAAGATGAGACAGAAAACACGTCAGGTTAAAAACCAAGAATGAAAGACCGGAGAAATATTTGAGTCTCCACCCCTCACACTCGCCATTTTCAATGTTTAGGAAACAATTTGGGCATAAATAAATAAAGAATAAAAGATCAAATAGTCTACCCTATATCCCTAGTGAAAGACAATCTAGGATCACTATACCCCCAAGTATAGGAAAATGTTAGAGTAATGGTTTTTCACATCTACTCTAAATGAGAATAAATTATTTGTGCGATGGAAAAACATTTAGGGTACTCGCACCCTCTTTATTGTTTACACATTCCATAGATCACACTTCATGAGATGGGGTGTCTCACATCATTGCAACATTTCATGGGCCATGGAAAGGATAAAAATCTTCAAGGAACCTTTTCTTGACTATGACTTCATTCTCATGGATCTGGTATATACACATTTGGCCGTCAACTGAATGTGTTAATATAAAAAAGGACATTCCAATCCTCATGGGTCCTGATATAATCACAACAACACTCATCTCCTTAGTGTGCCTGAACTGCTCCATGTATGATGATCCCATTTCATCCTCCTTACACAAGCACTCTAGGTCATGATTTATGATCCTCACACCAAAATATCCAATTTGATTCAATATCCTCAACATTACGTCAGCATGTTTCATAACCTTTATTGTGGATCAACAAAAACCCTCCATTTCCTATCCTTAAATTGCCCACACCTCAAGATTTGAAATAATAGGGAGTAGTGCCCGTGCTTCATAATTTTTGAGCTAAATGACTAAGAGTTCTAGAACCCTTCCTAATTATCCTTTATTCCATATCTATCTTTATCATATGGATGTTTGAGTCTTTACAAAACACCAATATCCCTTGCAGAAGATTGTTGATTATCGTTTTATTGGTATGCTACCGATGCATAAGGTCCTTAACCTGCTAACACTAGTACAGTGCCAAACCATTCTTTTTATTTTCTAATACCCGGTTTAGGGGTTTCCGGTACCCCAAACATCTCTCCAAACCGTACTGTCAAACAGGCACAACATCTCACTTTCAAAGTAAAAAATCAACATTCAAAAAATCACCGCTCGCCACCTTGATCCACGAACCCACACTGCAGCCTCGAAGCATGGGACCCCTCGAAACCTGTAACACCTCGAACCACGGTTAGCCTCAAACCACAGTCAGCCTCGAAACCACCGACACGACTGGGGAATCCGCAACGGACCACTGACGAGCTTCACCGGCATTCCTCATCACCGTCACAGAGGAAGAACATCACAAGCGGCCACTGCCCATCTGACCACGTAGGTGCCACCTTCAATGCGAAATCCAACCTTATGCCCCTGGTGAGACCCTGGACCGGCCACTGTCAATCAGCATCGAATCGACGATCGCACACCACCTTCACCGGCGTTCCTCGCCGTTTCCACCATCAACCATCACCATCACTGAAACCGGACGAAATCACCATTTTCAAAACAAGAATCAAACAGAGCATTGAATATCAACTGAGAAAACCCCACTGCAGCCACCCCAACTGCCGAAGAAACCCTTGTAGATCCTCAAAGTACTCAGCCGCCACACATTAGGAGACGACCTCCACATGCTAAGAGACCACTGCATGATAACAACCCATAACTGGGAGAAAACCCTCGAACTCTTCGTAGAGTATGCCGTTGAACAAACCGGTCTTACGCCCGCGGGTCAGACCAGTGGAGTCGAAGCCCGAAGTGTTCGGCCACAGCAAGGAGGACGAATCCCAATACCGTCACGGAGAACACCCGAGGCATCCGAAGAAGTTCCCCCACAGGGATGAGGCAACGACAAGAAAATCCAAGCACTGCTAGGTTCAAACGTAATAGCTACGAGAAAATCATCAACAATAGAAACAAGCAAGGAAAACAAGAAACGATAATGAAACCCCCCCCTCCCTGGGCCACTCCAGATCCTTCGTCACCCTCAGTGAAAAGATCACCTCCGCACAATCCAAGCCCACACACGATGAAATCTTCGCGCCAAGCCAACCAATCCGCGGGGAGGAGACGATTCAACAAGAGTCAAACTAGGGCGAGATGGCCAGAGAGGGGAGGAGCGGGAGTATATGGGATAAACCCTAGCCGCCGCGGGAGAGAAAGAGAAGCCGCTCCGAGGCCAAATGCAAACACTAGTACATAAAACGTTTTTTATAGTAGTTATTTTTTATTTTTAATGTCGGATCTTGGCCGACGTTATTACAGGAGACGTTATAAATAGAGTTTTTTACATCGGTTATTTTACAACCGACGTAAAAACACAAATCCGAAGTGTTTTTCAGGTCGTTTGATAAAAACCCGATGTGGAAAAAACTTCAGAAGAGTGTTTTATTACATCGGTTATTTAATAAATGATGTGATATAAACCCTTTCACGTCGGTTATTATATAACCGACCTCATAAAAAACTCTTCCAAAGCGTTTATCAGGTCGATTATTTTTATAACCGACGTGATAAAAAAGTCTGCCAAGTGGTTTTCAACACTGGTTATATAATAACCGATGTAAAAACATATCTACGCCATCTGTTATTTTATAACCGACGTAAAAGACTATTCATTTCAATTTATTATGTCGGTTATGAAATAACCGACATAAAAACCAGTTCCCATGATTTTATTTCTTCAGTTTCCAAATAACTGACGTTATAACAAATACCAATGAATTTTTTTACGTTGGTTATAAAATAACCGACATAAAAAACAATTTTTTTAATAAACCTGAACCACTGCTATGCCCAGTCAAATGACCTGAAATAGAGAAAAAACTTACCAAAAACAGACCAGAATATACCAACCCCCCCCCCCCCCCACCACACCTTTGGACACCCCCGACACCCTTAGACAGTCCCCACCCCCTTGACAACCCCCCACACCCCTGGACATCCCCAACACCCCCTGGACATCCCCCCACACCCCTGGACAATCCCCACCATCCTGTATAGCCCCCAACCCTTGGACATAAATCCCAAAACACTGGAAAACCCTCCCACACCCCTGAAACAGACCAAAATGTTACCAAAAACATACCAGAACCCCGTCACCCCACTGGACAACCCCACCACACCCTCAGGCACCCCCACACCCATGGACTGCCCCACCCCCTGGACAACTCCCAATAGCCCGGGTCAACCCCCACCCTCTTGGACACCCACACACCCCTGGACTGCCCCACCACCCCCTGGATAGCCCCCACACCCCTGGAAAACCCCCTACCCTCTTGGACAACACCACACACCCCTAGAATGCCCCACCACAAGGACTACCCCCACCTTCCTGGACACCCCCACAACCCTGGACCCCCCCCCCCCTAACACCACTGGACTACCCCCCCTAGATAGCCCCCCATACCCATGGACAACTCCCTACCGTCTTAGAAACCCCCACACCCCTGGATAGACCCCACCCTCCAAAACACCCCCCACACCACTAGATAGCCCAACCCCCTAGATAGCCCCCACACCCCTGGACAACCCTTCCACCCTCCTGGACACCCCTACACCCCTGGAATACCCCCACCCCCGGGACTTCCCCCACCCTCCAGGACACCCCATGGACATCCCCCCACAACCCTGGACTACCCCCACCACCTGGACAGCCCCCACACCCCTGGACAACCCCCACCCTCCTGGACACCACCACACCCTCGAACTGCCCCACCCCTGGGACCACCCCCACACCCCTAAAACCCCATAGACATCCCCACACTCACCTAGACATCCCTCCCACCCTCCTGGACACCCCCACATCACTAGACAACCACCACCACACCCCTAGACACCCCCACATCACTGGACACCCCCAGACCAAAACACAATAAGAACCAGACCAGACCCCCCCACTAGATAGCCCCCACAACACCCTTAGACACAACCACACCCCTGGACTCCCCCCCCATAGACAGCTTCTGGATAGCTGGTGTTGGGAGAGGAGGCGTCGTGCGCCATCCCTCCAGGGGCACGCCGCTGGAAGTTACTCATCACTCCCACACGTGAAGCTTGAGCTCTCAAAATGTTTCACATGTTGGAGTGATGAGTACCTCATAGCGATGTTCATCCCCCTCCTCCCATGGTATGGAGGCGCCTCCTCTCCCACACCACTATACTGCCTCACCCCCACCCCAGGGACTGCCCCCACCCTCCTGGACCCCCCCACCCCTAGACTACCCCCACCCCCGGGTCAACCCCCCACACCCCTGGACAACCCCCTACCCTCCTAGACACCCCCACACCCCAGGACTTCCCCCCCCCATGAGATAGACCCCAACCACCTATACACCCCCTGAACATTCCCCCACACCCTTGGACTGCCCCCACCCCCTGGACATCCCCCCAGACCCCTCGACAACTCCCACCCTCCTGGACACCCCCCACACCCCTTGACTGCCCCCACCCCTAGGACTGCCCCCCACACCCCTGGACACCCCTTGGACATCTTCACACTCTCCTAGACATCCATCCCACCCTCCTGGACACCGTCCCACCTCACTGGACAAAACCCACCACACCCCTGGACCCTGCACCTCATTGGACACCCCCAAACCAAAACCCGACCAAAACCAGACCAGGACCCACCCACCCCACTGGACATCCCCCACCACACCCCTAGACACCCCCACACCCCTGGACTGCACCCACCCTCTGGAAAACTAGTGTTGGGAGAGGAGGTGTTTCCATCCCTCGGGGGGAACACTGCTGGAAGGTAATCATCACTGCCACATGTGAAGCTTGAGCTCTCAAAATGTTTCACATGTGGGATTGATGACTACCTTCTAGCATTGTTCAACCCCCCCCCCCCCCCCGAGGGATGGAGGCGCCTCCTCTCCCACCCCCTGGACTGCCCCCCCATCCCCATGGACACCTTGGCCCCCCACCCCACTGGACAACCCCCCCACCCCACTGGACAACCTTCCCACACCCCTAGAAACCCCCTCACCTCACATGACACCACCACACACCTGGACACCCCAGGGATAGACCTGCACTCCCTTGGACAACCCGTCCACCCTCCTAAAAACGCTCCCACACCCTGGACTGCCCCCCCCCCCCCACACTCATGGACACCCAGGATACCCCCACCCCCACCGTACAACCCTCCCACACCCCTGGATACCCCCACCCCATCGAACACCCCCACACCCTTGGAACCCCTCCCCCCAAACCAAAATCCATATGAGAAAAACCATCATAATTAGACCAAAACAAGAAGTAGAGAAAAATTAAACATTCACATATATAAATCCAAAACATACAATGTCAACTTAAAAAAAACAAAACCCATCCTAAACGACTACCTAATACCCAATTACAATGACAATATTAAAAATTACATTTTACACTAAAAACAACTAAAATTCAATCAAAACTGTAACATAATTTGACCATTCCACTTGTATGTGTTTGAAATCTTGAGCACTATAGAGTTGAAGTACATCAAATAGCTAAAAATTAAAATTATAGTAGTTAATGTGTATAATGAATAAATCAAATGAAATATTATGTAAATGTTTAAAAGGAAATCTTACCCGGTCAACATTCACAACTGTCCCAGTTTTTATTATTTCATACATAAATCTTATCATATAATATCTGCATTCGATGACACCATGATGTTCATGAAAATTCTGTTTGAATGAGTGTAAATTAAATATATTATTTGTATGTAATAAATTAAAAATAAAAAATAAAAAATGGATATTTATCTATACACTTACATATTTGATCTTCGTACTCCTTTTCATTGTGTTTTTTCAAATGTGGACCCATCCCCTGTTAGAAAATAATAAAAATGGGATAAATTTAAAATTCATTATAATATATAAAACTATTGAGAAATTGAAACTTACTTTATTATCATTTTCTTAAAACATTCCCGTACATCACCATAAACAGAGCATATCCAATAAAGTGTCTTCTCCATTGGGAAAAAAACCCCTAACATCCAATGATCACTGATAAAAGAAAATTTAAGGTTAGTGGTTTTTTATGTTAAAAGATAATGAACTCTTTGAGAGATATGTGTTTCATACCTCTCACAAAAAGGCATCATCCAGAATTGTGTGACTATATTCTGTTCATGTATTTCAGTAATATAAATCATTCTTTGTTCCTCATCCAATTCACATACTTCAGGGGAAATAAAATGTGTGTCCATGAACCCATATACATATGTCCACTCATTCTTCTCACAAATGTTAAATAGATACCTAATAAAAAGCATACATTAGTATACATTTTTAATAAATATAACGCAAGGAAATGGTGTTAAGACTTAAATGGAAAAAATTTGCACCACGTTGATTCCCAACTTATCTCCAGTAACAAGCTCCATGATATTAGCTTTCATAAACCCCACTTTTAGTGCACGTCCACAAACATGATCTTCTATTGGAAACTCATAATGATTGGAAAACAAATTTGAATATCTTGAAAATATTTCAAAACTACTAGAATTTGTATTTGATGTCATAGACATTTGTCTTTGTTGTTGTCTATACATTATTTCTTTACCTTTGAAGTATTCCTGTAAAAATAAATAGAAAAATATATTAGTTTCAAATGATAAAAAAACTTTAATAAAAAAATAGAATATATAACATACATACCTCTATAGTAACGAGTCTATGAATTCTCAAATGGCCAAATTAAAAAATGGCTAATACTATGTCCAACTGTCGTCACCTCACCTGTAAGTAACGGTACCTGAGATAATTATCAATAATGTCTTG
The DNA here is from genome assembly GCA_963277665.1 of Viscum album. Lineage (NCBI taxonomy): Eukaryota > Viridiplantae > Streptophyta > Magnoliopsida > Santalales > Viscaceae > Viscum > Viscum album. The sequence goes on from OY728145.1 coordinate 1,840,016,176, forward strand.
TATAGTGACCCTCTGATTTTATAACACTAATTTTTGATGATGAAATGTATCTCATATAAAATATACCAACCCATATGAAACTATTTGATGTTGGGGATCATCAGCATACAACTCGCAATAAGTAGGAATTGCGGTGGAGGAGTAGGATAAAAAATGAGGTCCGTGGGATGAGGTGGTGGAGTGGGAGCTACTGGCGGAGGTGGAGGATAAATAATGGGGTCTTCATGGTATAGTGGAAGAGTGGGATCTACAGTCCGAAATTGTCTTTGCATGTCTGCAAACATAGACTGTACTGACACTCTAATCTTTTCCTCAATCGTTGCATTAATATTATGAACTTCAACCTCCAAGGATTCTATTTTGTACCAACGTTCTAATATTTTTCCTCCATCGTCTCCCACAACTGAGAGATTATCGTTTTTTCCACACTTATCGAGTCATCATACAAAATTATTACTTTGACCTTACCCTAAGTGGATACAAAACACTTAAAATCGTTTGCATTTTGACCTGTAGGAATTTCATCCTCATCAAACTCAACGAGTATCCTCTAATCCTGTGAACGGGCAAGTGATTATTTTGGAAAATCTGTGCAACCACATTTACCAACTCTTGAACACTTTGTAGTAATGGGATCACATGGGGAATATTGGGGAACATCAAGAGGAACATGTGAATGTTCCTCCCCAGAGGTATGACCAATATGATCATCTCCAGAATCAAGTGGTTGATCAATTGATTGATATGTCATTATCCTTCAAATCAAAAAAACAAACATTAGTTCACAAATTTAAAAATTAAAATATTTTAATACTACTATAATCAGAAAATAGAAATTTGTACTAAGTTACATAATAGTAAACATGGTTAATATGGTAAACATGTTAAACAATGGGAAATTTGGTAAAGATGGTAAAGATGGTAAACATGATAAACCTAGTAAACATGGTAAACATAGAAATGTAATTTTCACAGAAAAAAAATAATAGATATATATTTTATGTAATGGTTAACATGATAATGTAAACTGAACAAAATAAAAAAAATAGTAAACCTGGTAAACATGGTAAACATGGTAAAGTAATTTTAACTGAACAAAAACAATAGATATATAATTAATGTAATGTTAAACATGATAAAGTAAACTAAAAAAAAATAAAACAAACAAAAACAAAAACTTATTTTGTCTTAATAAATGTTTTAATAAAGAAAAAACTTACAATATATACCATTTTATGAAAATAATAAATGTAAAAAAGAAATAAATAAATGTTACCTGTAATTTTAGAAATGAACAAATAGACTTTTTTCCTAAATTCATTCATCGTGATAATTACTTATGGCACAAAATATATCATGAACATGCTCATCATTATGTTCTATTAATCTTTCCATGTAAGTACGAATCTCACATAAATCAGCATCTTCATCAAGTTCATAGTCACCAGCATATTGTTTTTCCCTTGTAAAACAACAACCCACGACATATCCGATTGATCTACTACATAGAAATTTTTTTTCATGTGTTTCTGTTATAAAAGAATCAGCTGTGTCTTCCAATCTATATAGATTAATAACTTTCATTCCAAATTCATCATTTCTGACACTGTTGTTAGTGATAAACCATTTACAGTTAAAAATAAGAACTTTAATTTTATGTTAATCCACCTAACATATGTACTCAATCACTCCATAATATCCACTTGATGTAGAAATTGGATTTTTGTTCTTAGCACTCGAAAAATGAGTTGCTTCTATAGACATCAATACACCACTATTATGAACTACACTTCTGTTGTCCTGAGCTTTCGTATGAGATGTATAGCCATTAATGTCATAACAGGACCATGTTATCACATTTGAACATGGAGCACCCACTATCCATTTTAATGTCTCTAATACATCTTCTCTACCAAGAAAGGTCTTTTTAAACCATTATTTTTTTATTATTGTGGTCATTCAATATCCACATTTCTTTGTTTTTTGGATGAAATTGTTTAAACTCATTAATATGCAATGTGATATTCGGTTGTGCATAAACTATGTTATTCAAGATGTATGATTCTATATTCTTCATCTGTTCAGTTGAAAACTATTTGAATTTCAAGCCACAAATACCCTTTCCCTCATTATTAACTCGTTCATAGTGAGATGAAGGAAAACCTATGTGTTGCGTTTCAGCCATGTAGCTCGTACAAAACTCTGCAACCTCCTCAGATATATACTTTTCAATAATGGAGGCTTTAGGTCGATATGGATTCATAACATACCCCTTTAATATTTTTATATACCTTTCAAAAGGATAGATCCAATGAAGATATACAGGTCGACATAGCTTTATTTCTCAAACTGTAAGAATCATTAAATGCACCATTATATCAAAGAATTTGGAGGAAAACACATTTCTAATTGACAAAGTATAAAAATTTCATACTTTTCCAAAATATTCTAAGTATTCACTTCAATCACCTTATTAAAAATTGAATTGAAAAGATAAAAAAACTTCATTATAGTCTTTCTGACACGGATGGGAAATATTCCACACAATGAAACTGGTAGAAGTTGCTGCATCATGATGTGACAATCATGAGATTTCATACCTATCAACTTTATGTCCTTCTATGAGACAAATTTTTTTACATTTGAAGAATAACATTAAAGCACATTGATATCATGAAGACACTGACGGAAGCTAATTTTCTCCCTCTTCTATAAAGTATGACATGGTGGGGGAAGAAATATTCATCTTTTATTAGGAGTGGGAGCTAACTCCAAATGTATTCCCATCTATAGTAAGTCTAATCTTGCATTCAACCCATCTCTTGTCTTTCATTTAATACCTAACAATGTTCCAATAAAACTATCACATATATTCTTCTTCACATGCATGAAATCAATATTATGTTTAACATCATGATATCTCCAATATGGTAGCTTAAAAAATATTTACATTTTCTTCCAAATATGTATATCATTACCAGATTTATGTGTCTTTCCCAATTTCACATCAAGGATTTTCACCCTCTCAAAATACAGATCAGGGGATAAATTTTTTGGAGAAATATCAAATTATTGTGAGCCATTGAATTCCCTTTTTAGAATTCTATAAGAGCAATCCATTGGGAAAAACTTTCAAGGACCCATGTACATTGTTTTCCTCCCATGATGCAATTGACAATATGACGTCTGTTGTTTGCAAATTGGATAAGCTTTATTCCCTTTGAAACTTTATCCTGAAAAATTTAGATATGCCGGTAAGTTATTTATAGTGAATAGAAGCACTACATATAGTTGAAAATATTCCATTTTATAAGAATCATACACCCTAATACCATACTCCTATAAAAGTTTCAAATCATCAATCAATGGTGATAAGAAGAAATCAATATTATTGTCTGGTTGCTTCGGACTAGAGATCACTATACTCAACATAACATATTTGCGCTTCATACAAACTTCAGGAGAGAGGTAGTAAATTACCAATTAAACAGGCCATTAACTGTTTGTGCTACTGAGGGTTTGGTATGGATTCATTTCATATGTGCACAAACATAGTATGAGATTTCTAATTTCATTTCTAAATGTATGTTACTACTCATCAATTTTCTTCCATTGTGGACAATCAGCTAGATGACGTATTTTTCCGTTACATAATCTCTCATTAGTATTCCATCTTATCCTTTTTTTCATAATGTGAATTAACAAATAAACGTTTTAAATGAGGAATAATAGGAAGATACCAAACTACCTTTGAATGGAACTTTGTAATCTCTACATCAGCCTATGATTTTTCTTTCACCTTATACCGTGATGTCCCACATTTAGGAAACTCTGACAGAAATTCATATTCTTTCCTATATATCCTACAGTCATTCATATAGTCATGTAATTTATTGTATCCCAACCCCATGAGGCATATTATTTTCCTGGCCTTATAATGTGAATATGGAAGATCTGTATCTTTTTGAAGAATGTATTTTTTTCAATTGTATCAGCTCTGTAAAACTTATGTCACTCCATCCATGTTTCTCATTCAGCTTAATCAATCTTAACATAGACAAACAAACCGTAAAATCTATACAACTAGGATATAATGGGTTTTTAACATCAACATATAGACGCACAACTGTCGGTTCTATATATGTTTTTTCTACTGCAATTTTGTGAATCATTTCTTCAATTCCATCGGAGTTACCATCTTGCGAATCATCATCATCAATGAAATTCCATCCAGTTTCACCATGCCAAATTCAAGGGCTGTAACTCGGATTAATACCATGACAAATCAAATGATCTTTTATATCTCTACTTTTCAACTTCTTCATATTCAAACATTTCAGGCATGTACAGAAAAAATGTGACTACTTGGAACATTTCGTTTAGAAAATTCCATAAAGATATCAACACCTTCCTCATATTCATTTCTCATTCGATGTGTCGTAATCCCACTTTGTCTCATTATTACCTATAAAAAATATCAAAATTATACATCTTTTTAAGATAAGAAAAATATATGTTTATATGAAAAACATCATAATTTTAATGTCAAACAATTTTGAAAAAAATGTGTATTTAAAAAAATGGTTGAATGTGATTTTAAAAAGAAAATATAGTTAGATATTACAGTTTTAAATTCATATTGTATCCTCTCTTCTTAAGGTATACAAAGAATACATCCTGGTGCATCTGGATACCAAATTCACCCTTCCATAAAAAAGAAATATGAAGTATAAATATTAAAATATGTATACATTCACTACTGAAAATTACACAGATCCTAACGATTAGAAACCTCTGGACAACCCCCACCCCTCTGGATAGCCCCCACCCACTGGAGACAAACCCCACCCCCATGACATCACCCCCACCCCCTTGGAAACCACCCCCACCCCCTGGACACCACCCCAACCCCCTTGGACACCCCCTGGACACCACCACCCCTTGGACAACCCCACCCCCTAGACACCACCCCCACCCCCTTGGAAACCCCCTGGACACCACCAGCCACATGGATAGCCCCCCACCCCTCTGGACATCCCTCAACCCCCTAGACAGCCCCCACCACTCTAGAAAGCCACCTTGGACGCCCCCACCCCTCCTGAATACCACCCCCACCCCTACCCCTTTGGAAACCCCCCTGGACACCCCCAACACTCTAGACACCCCCACCTCCCTGGACACCACCCCCACCCCCTTGGACACCCCCTTGACAACACCACCCCCTTGAACAACCCCCCCTATGGACAGCCCCCACCCCCTAGACATCCCCCACCACTCTCGACAGCCCCCACTCCCTTGGACACCCCACCCCTTCTAATAACCCTAGAACACATTGATTACTATTAAAACATTAATTTAAAAACAACCAAACATCACTAATAATAGAAGGAATGAAGGAGAAGAAGAAGTGGATGAAGAAGAAAAAAGAAAGAAATAATAATGGAAGAGGACCATGGAATAAGTAACTTATTCAAGGAAATTCTATGGAATCCAAGAAAAACATGGGGCCTCCAATGGTTGATAGAAAATTAGAGAAAATGGCGTAAACCTGAGAGTCAAATCAAACTTAAAATAAAAACTCGGATGGAGAAAATCACAGTGTAAAGCCTATCATCACGGAAAAATGGGGTCAGGATAATTTCGCATCTTTGAAAATGACAAATAATTCTCCCCTATAACCTATAATTTTGTCGTAGTAAATTACTGGTCAAAATAGACATAACCAAATAGAATAATTTTGGAAAACCCATCATCTTTTCATAATGCTTTAATCCCTAATAATCATAGTGGACACCTCAAACATAGACTGTACCAACCCCCTTGGACACCACCCCCATCACCTTGGACACCACCCCCATCCCATTAAACAACACTAATAAATTATAGCCTCATATCCATGAAACAATACAATCATCATGTCATAATCTCCCAAACCATGATGCAATAGTCAATCCCAACTGACACTTATCCCCCACCCTGTCCCCCTTGGACACCTACTATACACCAACACCCCCTTGGACATCCCCCACCCCTCTGGACACCCCACCCCCTGGACAACCCCCACACCTCTAGATAGCCCCCCTAGACACCCCCACCCATTTTGGACACCACCCCCACCTCTTACCCCCTTGGACACCCCCAACCCTATGGACATCCCCCCGAACCCTTTGGACTGCCCCACCCCTGTAGACACCACCCCACCCCCTTTGACATCCCCACACCACCTTGGACACCCCCAACCCCTTGGACAGCACCCTCACCCCCTGAACACCACCCCACCCCCTTTGAAACCCCCTGGACACCCCACACACTACTGGACTTCCCCCACCCCACTAGACACCAACCCAACCCCTTTGACATTCCCCACACCCCGTTGGACACCCCAACCCCCTTGGACAGCCCCCACACCCCCTGGACACCCCCACACCCATGGACTGCCCCCACCCTCTAGACAACACCCACCTCCCCCTTTGACATCCCCCGCACCCCCTTGGACTTCCCAACCCCCTTGGATATCCTTGCACCCCCCTGGAGACCACCCCACCCCCTTTAACACCCCATGGACACCCCCACCCACTTGCACAAACCCCACCCCTTGGAAACCCCCTGTACGTGCACACACACGTGATTGAACACACAAAATAGTAAACATTCATGAAATCACTTTCATCGGTTTATTTTACCAGAAAAGAATTTAGCATGGTATAGCTGAACAGTATGAAACTACCCATGATTCTAAGAACAAAGAAAAATAACATCAAAACAAATTAGTATAGGGCATCACAAAAAAATGAAAAGGAGTCATGTGAGGATTACTTGAGTCTTGTGAGTCGACTTGATAGATCTAATAATAATAAATATGAAGAATGATGTTGGAGAAATGAGGCTGGAGGGCACAACTACGATGAATCGATTCTAGGTTTTCCGCACGAGAGAGACGAGTCGCAGGTCGCCCAATCAAAGATAACATAACAACTGAATACATGGTGTGAAAAATCATTTAAAATATTTAAAATGTTGGTTATTTTAAAACCGCTATGATAAAATATTTTTTTAAGGTTTATAACATAGGATATTTAATAACTAATGTAGAAAACTATGTATCACGTAGGTTATTTCATAACTGATGTGATATATGTCGCCTTATACCGATGTGATAAATTACTGAGATTGGCTTAGCACGTCAGTTTTTTTATAACCGACGTGGTAAAGCACTGAGCTTTCCTTTATCACATCGGTTATTTTATAATCGACCTGATAAAGCATGCCAGATTCGATTGTCACATCGATTATACAATTACCAACATCCAAATCTAATATCTGTATATTTTATGTCTGTTATAAAATAACCGACGTAAAATATGGATCCTAATCGATATATCACATCGGTTATTAAATAACCGACATGATATATTGAGCATTACAAATTTGAACGTCGGTTATATAGAACCTATGTGAAAAATGAGGATATGTTAAATGTTTTTCAACTAGTGAATGTAAATAATATTCTACTTTCCAAAAAGAAAATCAATCATTTTGATTATAAGAAACACTATAGAAAATCCTAGAATCTCAGAATTCCATTGGAAATGCCCATTAAGTCTACACCACCTCATATTCATGGAATCATACTTTGGATAAATGATTTACATCCCCCATATTCTAACTATCATGGTGGATCTAGCTTCCATAATATATTTCCTTCAAAAGAATTCACATCCATGAATCATCCATATCCCTTAGAAAAGGTACCCAAATTCAAGAGACCATTATCTTGACTATTCATGCAAGCTTATGGCTCTAGAATATGTGCCTATGGTCTTCACCCAAATGTTCTATTATGAAAAATGGTATTTCAATCATCGCTAGCCTTAGTAACATGACGGTAGAACCCATAACCTTTGATTATTTTATGTCATTCATGGAATTTCTGCACCACATCCCATGATCATATTAGGTCCAATATTAAGGACCTCAAACTTAAGAGAGGGATGGTCTGATCAAAAATAAAATAAGATAAATCAAAATTATTTATGAGATAGAATACCTTACAATAATGAAAAATTAGGTATAATAAAAATTCCATAAAAATAAATCAATATTAGGCTCGAGATAAAAGACCTTAAACTAAATAAATATTAGGTATGAGAAAAAAGAAATTAAAACTAAATCAATATTAGGCTCGAGATAATAGAACATAAACTATGTAAATACTATTTCTGAACCTCAAAGACTTTCCAAATAGAGATATATTAAGTTCGAGCTAAAATACCTTTAAATAAATCATTATTATGTTAGAGATAAAAGATTGTAAAAAGAAGAAATATTAAGTCTGAGCTAAATGACAATAAAAAAAAGAAATATTAGGTCGAAGGTATAATACCTTAAACTAATGCAATATTAGGTCTGAGGTAAGATACCTTAAAAGTGTAGAAGTATTAGGTTCAAGGTAAAACTTATTTCACTAAGGATTTATTAGGTACAAGCTAAAATATTATAATATAGAGCAATATTATGTCCATATTAAATGCACATAAACTAAAGAAAAATGGAAATCACATCTGAAATGAATTTTATTATTCGCCATATAAAAAAAATCTTTGCTTTCAAAGACTATTGTCCTTGGAAAATAATGGATCACCATACCTCTATGAAATATATTTTACAAGGAAATTGAAATAGATTCTTCAGTAAGGTATTCCATGATATTGGGAATTCATGATCATTTACTGAAACAAAAATCCCAATCAAGACATTCATATTTTATAGAATTTATGAAATTTATTTATAGAATTGGAAATTCTCAAAATAATAGAGTAGTGAAACATCATACACATCATGGAGAAAGAAAAGATCGCTCAAAAAATAATAATTTTCAAATGTACCTTTGTATTGTTAAAAAAGTGGGTGAGGAATCTCCTCATTTTGAATTCTCTTTAAGGCTTCAACTAAAATGGAATACATTAAAAAGTTGAAATATGAAAAATGTTGATCGTTTGTGTCGATAAAGTCGGCAAGACTCTATCGATAGGAATTAATGGAATGCTGGAGTGCCCCTCCCTCGGCTTCTTCTACCTCTACTCCATGATTAATATTCTCAAACAAGGTAGTCATATCTTCCCCCATATTTTGAGAATAAACCAATTAGGATGGTGATTTAGAAATATTATACTTCAAATGAATTTTTTTCATCATACTTCCATGTTTTTATGGTCCAAATATTCATTCGATTATTTAATTCAGATACCAGCAGACCTCCCTACTCGAATTCCTCGGACGTCTCCTTTATCTACCAGGGAAGTGGAGCATCTTATGAAAAACCATATAGATCACATTAATTCACATCCATATCTTGTAGAATCAAAACAATTTGAATCATAATTAAATACAAAGGCTGACGACCAAAACCATAAGTACCCAAGTCATGATAAAATTAGTGACGACATTCCCCCAGGTCTTGGAAGGCATTTTATGCGGTTTTCGGTGTCTAGGCATGAATCTATTTCTTGGTTAGAATTTCCTCTCTGTATCCCCTACAATGGATTGATTAGATATGAAGGATGGAACACTAATTAGCTAAAAAAGGAAAAAACATGGAGAGGAAGTCCCATAATCTATTCCATCAGTGGGAATATTGTCCGTAGCATGTTCATAAGCTCTTATCTTAGTAGGTATATCATCTGTGGATAGTAATGGAGGAATAATTTCCATAAAGGAATCTATTCCCCTATAAAAATTAATTTTTTATAGTGGTTTAAAATCCTTGATGCCTTCCCAAGGCTATCAATCAATTCCATCGATGCTACATATAAAGGAGTTGGTGATGCAAAAGGCATGTCCAAATGATGGAAAAGTTATCCTAACAAAACATTGGGATTCAATGTTACCTATGAATTGGAATAATTATAGGTAAGGATAGAGGATAAATTAGTAGGTTTAAGTGTGTTCTCAGTCCCTATATCTTTATGTTACAGTATCTTCAAGAATTGAAAAATGACTCAAGGATTTCATTCTTCATGATCACTGACAAAAGGAATTGGAGAAACTCTCTGAACAAAAACAGACTATTAAGAAAATTGATGTGGTATGTATGGATCCTAGATGAAAATATTGTTCACCATGGATATGATAATCCCACCCCTAAGGGAGATAATATAATATCTTTCACCAAGACAAGTACTACCGTCTTCAATAATTCGGCCACCCTGTTCTCATAAAGTAGAATAGTCATAGATATCATATTGAAACAGTGTTCCATTGACCTCATTAGAGTATATAGAAATATTCCAAACCCCATCAATATTCATAAATATAGGGAAGGATGGGCAATCCTATATCTTAGAATCATTATAGTACTCATAACTAGAGAAGTACTCCTATATCTAGCCAAACAAGAAATGGAGAGGTTGAATTATCTTATAAAGAAGGATTCCTTATTGTATTTGCCACAACATTTGGTAGAGGCACCCAAGGAATGTTACATCTTCGTTAAGGCAATTTCCTTCTACAAGGTGGGTCACCATCACAAATGTGATAACAAAGATCCATGAGAATGTGTCCCAACCTCGATAAGCCACCCATTCATGATCATAGTTAAAAAGACGGCCAACCTAAGGTCTGAAGAGGCCTATTGGTTCACCTAGTAGCTACATGAGGTACTATCCCAACCTTTCATAATTTCCCAATATAATCTAGAACATGCAAAAAAAAATGAGAAGGGAAATGATGAGGACGAATACTAGTTGTTATATCCCCACTTCCATATAGAAAAATAATGATCCAGTTTATGAAATAAATTATTGATCACATCATCAGATCATGGTTCAATGTATCTTTTATGATAATAATCATATCCCTTGAAAAAATATGGTTCTCTAAAGGATCTTCCTAGACATCTATAGTAGGCTGGAATTCTTCATACCACTCCCTATGAACAAAAATAGCACATTGTTAATGAATATCCCAATAAGCTAATACACTCATCCCCCTAAGGAAGATGTAATTTGTTGGTCCTGTGAAACAAATGGATAATCAATCCTCGTAGAAGGACATGCTAGTGGTAAATGAATAATTGAGGAAACCACATGGTTTCATAATGATAAAACCTGTACGGATCATCAGTAAACCGGAAACATCTTTTCCTCACCCAAAATGGCCATACACATTCATTAGAAAAGTTTCTACTAGGATGAAGATCCCATTTCAATAACCACACACTACTATAATTTTCTAGATAATGGGATATTATACTCAAATAACATTAACGGATAGGTTTATGAGTGATGCCACAACTATCCAGAATCAGAGGCGGGTTGTCCAATAGATAAGCCAAACCCTAGGATTGAGATGCAACCAGATGACCGCCTTTCATAATTGTCATATGAATGTAGTTAGGGGAACTATACTAATATGAAGATGGATGATTAATTTCATAGATATTTATGTAGGTTACATATAAAAATAAGAACCTATATAGAGGGAGTCAATGAGAAAAGAGTAGTCCCAAAGCCCGAATGAAAGGAATCCCTTTAAACTCTCCTTAGTAGTATGCACATAGTATTAGGGATCAACTATATGATTTTTGGGAATTATATCCCTTTTATTGGACATCATAGAGGTACCTAGTAGAATTAAAAAATAAAAATGAAAATAATTAAGTTAAACATGTTAGAAATATAAAATAAATATTGTCAAAGCATGAAGGTCAACTATAGAATCCAGTCCATTTTCATGACTCAGCAATGGATTCATGAACCACAGAAGGAGTTCATGGCTTAGATAACCTCCCAAGAATCATGGGGAATATAACCCCTACAAGTAATAACTTTAAATACATGAAAAACTTTTAGAAATTCCACCATGTGACCTAAACACGGTCACATGATTCACAAGTGACCGAATAATCAGGCTAGTTGATCTCACAATGTCCTCAACACAAATGATGCCCTCATATCTAATGTTTAATAAGTTTCCAAAGTATAATCAGTGGTTATATTAGACAAACATCTTATAAAAAACAAATCTTTTGAGAGGGATCTAATGAAGTGGACTCATGTCATATGCTCGGGAATAAAAATCACAATCAGGGCTCACGACATGGTCTTGTGACTGTAAAACATGGAAGCGGTGAAAACAATATACCATTTGAGAATTTGTGACTGGTGGATAAAATTTTCTTCCAACCCCTATACATAATAAATTTCTAGGAATACTAAATGTTTCTTAGTAGAGAAAATTTCAAATAATTCTCCTATTCTTGGAACCATCAATGATTTAGGTGGACATTAGTTTTCATTAGAACCGAGTCCTTGTCCACCCAGATGTCATTCTGGAGGTTGAGGGAATTTTTTGATGCCCTCCAAATTATAATTTGAAAAAAATAAATACTTAAATAGGGGTATTAAATTCCCCAAAATGTGAAGGGGATGAGACATACAAATTTCATGAGCCTCTGAGGGACCCACGATCGTGTGACAATTTCATGGTCACAAGAAGATATCATGAACAACCTGTATCATGCAACGAATCCAATGAATCCCCCTTGAATAGACCATTATTCTATCATTACGGCTTTATAAATAGCTATTGGAAGCATGGTGTGAAATGAATGAATTCCCCATATTCACATGGTTAATCATAGGAAAGTGCATGACAAACCATCAAAAATTCCTCTAGAAATAAGGAGGAATAATATCCAATGGGAGAAACCCCGGTGGTTGTAAATTTCATGTGACATATCATCATTAAAAAGGATTTATTAATTAATGATCTTATAAAATCTCGCGAGACCCTTGAACCATTGTATAAGAAAACAAATGAGATAAAATTGAAGTGGTGAGAGGTACTCATGGTAGCAGAGGAACATGCGACATGTGCTCGGTGATTCGGAAGGCACTGTGAGTTCCTGGTGATGTTTCAGCTTCATATCGTGATGTCCCTTTGTCTTTTCAGCCACTATACATAGAATTCATCAAGAATGTACATGAAACTCCACACTCCCCCTTTTATTCTCTATGTACAAATGGATAAATTTGTCTAAAACACAACTCACACACCCCCATATGACCCATATTGGTCATGTGAGAAATTATCAAAAAATCAATCAAATTTACTATACATTACACTTGTGAACTCACGAGACACCAAAATCATTGAATAATAAAATATAGTAGATAAAATGGAGGTGGAAGGTGGTACTCATAGTGATTTAAGGACAAGATATGTGTCAATAGTGCTTCACAAGGCACCGTGAGTACCTGGAAACATGTCCGCCTCAACTTCAGAAGTCCCATTGACTTATTAGCCTCATTGCATGGAAACAACTGGGTATGTCTAGGTACTATCTCACATAAATTTGGTTATTAAATGGAAAATGAATATTTTTTTCCAAAAATTTCTCGTGCACCCCCACATTACCAATATCATCCATGGGACACATAACCAAAAAAATAGAGTAATTGTCCTTGACTTTTATAATGAAATAAAGTTTGACTCCTAACCTTTGTCAAAAAAACAAAGGTTATAAAATTTGGAAGAGCCAAAAGTTACTCATTGTTACTAAATGGAACGATACTTTCCTAAGAATATGACATAGTGGACCCAAAAGACCCTTGTATAAATCATCATTGTCTCAATAGAATACCCAGAAAAGTCATCAAGGATCTCATAAACACCTTTTAACACCACCTTGGATCTCTCGACGGCCCATGGTCATGTCCATAGGACATGTTTAAAAGTCAATTGACATGCCCTTATGATAAAAAAAGTTTCCATTAATTGAAAATAATTTGATAGAGGATGAATTGAAATAAGAGACTTGTGACTGCTGAAAATTAGGCAACACACTCAGAACAACCCACTATAGAGACTCGTGAAACCGCATGGTGCCATCACACTTCACCAACTCCAGTCTGTAACCACACAATATATGCCACAAAAATCATCGAGAATATTAGGTGGAAAGGACTATTAATATCCCAACCAATCATGAAAATATCCAGCTAATACGCGAGGGAAAATCTTTAGTTCAAATGTCCCAAGCATCGTAGATGAAGTTTTCATGAAAATGATCACACAACAAACCAAACGTCTGTCAGGTAATATATTGCCGAATGGTTGGAAAAATCATGAACCATACATAAGGAATTTCATGGTATTGTTCATATATCATGTGAAGGGATGCTGATAAGATGTGAAAAGAATATACTGCATGTGTACCAAATCACATGTGAGTCAAAATAAATTGATACTAAAGAAACACAGTGAATTTGCAATACAAGGGATAAAACCAAGATAAAAAATGGAATAATTAAATGAAATACATTCTCATTGGACCACATGGGCTTCATGTGAGTCATAAAAAGACAAATGAAAACAACAAGATCCCTCTCTTAGATATCACGACATTCCTTCAGCATTCTAATTTGGATACATGAAATCCTCCCGACAAGTCCAAGTAAGTCACACGACCCGTTTGGCACACATCCTTAGTCTCAAAAAACCATCTAGGTCTATCAGTTGATCCCTATGACTTCATTCATATAAATCACATGAATCATATAATGAAATTATCTCATATCATTCATGTATCAGTATTGCATCTAGGCATGACAACCAAGCTCTCGCAACACCCTATGGGGAAGCCAGCTGAGACCCGTGACGCCCTCAAGACATAAGAGTAAGGTCTCGGATGACCTCCATGGCTATTAGAAAAGACACACTGCATCATTCAGAACATGTAGAACTAACTAATGTGACATTACCAATTTGTTTCAAGATTGGTCATGTGATGGATTCTAGGATAACCCAACCAGGTCATGTGATTCCCCTCGAACAAATCACCTGCATCATGCCACTCCCTTAAGTAAGGAAGGCTAGAACACAAGGGAATCCTAGTATTTGATAAACCTATCCATCCTCAGTGTGTATGAACCAAATACAAGGTCATCCTCAGTGTGTAAGTAACAACTTAAAGAAAACTATAATGACCTGGATTCCTGCCAATTCAGGATACCTAGGCCAACTCATCAGTTTTCTAGTTCAATAATGATAACCATGGTGCCCCTTGTATCCAATCCCTTATCCAAATAAATAAAATTGATTTCTTTAAAAACCTTGTTTCTCACAATGATCATTTCTCATGTGAGATTAGGTAGTTCAATAATCATGGAAACAGTATTATACAACGTAGAGTTATAATGGAAACCTCAGTGCATAATCCAAAATGACCGACATCATATGGTATGTACCTGATGACCAAGGAATCCATATTTGTATGCACACTAATCATATAAGGGTATATACATTGGGGAAAATACTATGGGAGTAAATGAACATTGAGAAGTGTTATTTGCACAAAAACCGGGATACATAGAACTTCTTTCAAAGGCCCGAGTTCTATACAAAACATTCCATGGATTATCCCACAACACAGGTTCTATATATACACACACCAAAATACTGATAATCTATTCCCCCTTGTTTATAAAATTGAGTATAGGTCACATGGGCTTTGGAAGATGCAATAAATATCTCATTGGACATCATGAATCTCCACTCACTAGGGAAATACCATTTTGTAATCCTCGATTAGTGGTATGCTATGAAAACCACTCATATAAGGGCACACATCTTGGGGTAATTCCAAAGAGAATAAATGAAATATAATCAATCCAATTCCAATCATAGTCATAATTCTTTGGACATATTCATGAGACCCGAGCTCAAACATTTGGAGTCTCTATTTCCACACATATGTTTTCACCACATTTCCCTAAACTGCATGAAATTAGAGAAAAACAAGGGTTATGATTCTTAACATAACTAGGACACATATGATACCTCATAATGGATTAATTCCCACCGAGAGATATGGACCGCCTCCTCACACGGTAGCAGATTCCAAAGCATTTGGGAATACAACTTTAGAACATAATGTTGTTATTCCCCATTAAGGGGGTGGATGAATAACCTCAGATACATACAAATGGGTTCACCAATGAGACCACACTCCCCTAAATTCATCAATTTGGTTCCATTTCTTTGTTTAATGAGAGAAATAACCAATGAATCATTTTTTCATGGTAACCGATCCTATAATAGGATTAGGAAGAGATACTTGAACATTTCTTAAATCAATAAAAGAGTCCCAAAGTAGGAATTATTTCCCACTACATGGTTGTGATGAGCCCGATCTCCCATCATCTCAACCAATTTGAGTTCGCATGAGTCATTGGTCATAAAAACCCAGATGACTACTAGCCTTTGGAATGACATTCTATAACCATGTACAGATGGGGGAAGCATTAAAAGTTTCTAGGAAATTTGGAAAGGGTATCTAAATGAGATAAACTGATTCCACGACTCAAAAACCTAGAAAAAAAGTTTTCTAATCCTCTAATAATATCTTCTATGAGTTTTTTACATATTGTAGGGGTTGAAATTCTTTTTATTGTATATATTTTATTTCAATATAATTATTCTAGTAACAATATTAAAATATTTCTATGTAAATATATTTTTAATAAAATATTATAATGTTAAGAAATTTATTATTATTATAAATATTGTTATGTTTATTAATTTTATTTATTTGAAAACTTCTATAATTTATTAATAGATATTTTAGAGACAATAAAAAATGTTTATTTTTTTTATAAATTTTAACATATTGTGGATAATTTACATTAACCATTAATATCACTAGATTTATGAGTTATTTAAAAGATTATATAAATTCTATATGAGAACTGATAAAAGAAAAATTCTTATTATAGTGAAAACAATTCCCCTTGATGCTTTAAATGTTACATTATATACCAAATACAAGGATACATGTGATCTAATTCCCTATATTTATTTTCAACCAAATAAATTTCATAAATATTGGATTTTAAATGTTGTTTGGATGAATCAAAAATGTAATTTATATATATTTTCTAGACAAATTTAGTATAATTACTCTATAGTGTCCAATTAAAATGATAAAATAAAATTATAATTAAAAATTAATGAAGAAATTTGTAACTAGTTCATTAAATTTATATTAATAAATATTTTTATTGCAAAAATTTTAATCATATTATTTTGAATTTGAAATTAAAAAATACAACATAAATGTATAAATTTAATGATAAATACTATAATAATGTAAAAAAATATCATAATTCATGATGTGTTTTACCTAAATTTATTAAAACACCCTAATTAGTTGAATGTCTAGTAGAAAAACAAATTTCATTTATATTAATAATGATTAGAATCAATGCACTTGTCAAGAATATAATTATAGTTAAGATTTTTTGTTTGAAAATGATAAGATAAAATATAAACATATAAACAAGGAGTATATCATAGGATTATTCTAAATACAAGGAAAATATTCTCATAAATGATCATTTTAATTCATTTTAGGAAAGAAAAACTATAAATAAAGGAGTTTATGCCTTGGATTAATTTTAAGAAGCATTAGGGTATAAAATGAATGTGGTCTATTTAGCTAATAATCGTATGAAAACTAGGAAATGAAAATATTATATTTCATATACCAAAACAATGTATTACAAGGTATTTGTGGAATGCTATAAATAGTATGGATAATAAGATGTTACTTTTAGAAGGGGAAATAAGGGATATTAGGTCCAAAATTAATTTCAAGGCCATGGATGGACAATAATCTAGGAACTTCTTCCACTCTTTCATTGGGGATAAAATGATATATATATATATATATAAGAAATGTTTTTCATGGAATTAAATTTGGAATGAAAATATAAAATGTAATTTGATTTTGAGTTGATAATGGAAGATGATTTTAGGCTAATGGGGTCAAAGGAACTAAGGGTTCTAGTTGAAGAAACCATCAAATGGTTGTACTCACATTAGGAATATCAGCTCGATTATTCTAGATCAGTGACTAGTGATGAATATTGATCGTAAAATGATCTATATAAGTTTTCTTATTTTTAATTCATTTCCTTTGAATTTAGATTTTTTTGTTTGATGGTTTATTAGTGGGTTCCCTATCAAACTATAAATATAATATTTCAACAATTAAAAATTGATTTTAGAAGGTTCATATTCTCAAAAATTCATTTTATTGTAAAATGGATTTAAAAAAATAAGGAGTATTGTTTCAAATATGTATCAATTGAAATATTACAGGAAAATTATTTCAACTAAAATATGTCAATTTCTTCTATTTTTCATCATTCGTTTAGAAAAAAGAGAAATTAACACACATACATGTATGAAATGTCTGAAAAAAATTAAACTCTAAAAATCAAATAAAAAGGTATTGAGTATTCACATAAATAATAAAATGTCTAGAAAAATTACCTATAATAAATTATATTTTTGAAATTTATTTAATTATATTTTTGGTCATGTAAATTTTATATACTTATTCGACAAAAATATATACATCTAATTTCAACCTATAATGTTTTGAATTTTCACCTCCCTATTTGACAACATTATGCTATTTCACTCTTAAATTAATCTGCATACCCTTATCTGGGATCCGATTTATAATTTTGGGTTTTGGAATGAAAATTTCCAAGAGGTGAGACCTATATAAAGTAAAAATAATAATAAATGATAATATATTAAATTATTACATATATAATAGTTAAAATGAATGTTGAAATGAGAAATAAATCATATCACAAACCTAACAATGTCAAATTCTATTACTCTCTTAAAATTATCCACCAAAATAAACATTAGTAGTAGAAAAGAATTCAATTCACCGAAATATAGTGTTGTTTATATCCGAATGGACAAAAGGCCTTATTTTTTATTTTATTATGGATAATCCCCCTTTTAAGGGTTTAAGGGGAACCCGTACATGAGCTGTAGGCCCAGGGCACAAGGCCCGACAAATTCGTAATACATGACCCGAAGGCCCAGAGGCATACCATGCCCAATACAGGACCCGTAGGCCCAGCCCACTTAAACTGCCTCTCCCCAGCTTTCTGCATCATTGATCACCTAGCTCCCAACCTTGCATTGCTGATCGGATAGCATTTCCCCGTACAAAGCATCACGGTGCTTGGTCCCGATGGCGGCTGCCATACCCTCTCATTCTTCCAATCCGGTTAGCTCTGCATCTGGTGGCTGCTACTCCTATTGCTCTGATCCTCTTCTGGGGCCTGTTCTGTTTGAACTGGGCTACTCCATAGTCTACATGACCTGAAGGCCCAGAGGCCCGAAGGCCTTTGATGACCCTATGGCCATGGAGACCCATAGTCACAAAGCGGTGGCCCGAAAGCCCAAATCGGGTGAATTGTTCTGGCAGCTACAGTACCGAACAGTAACTACTACAGTGACTGCTACAGTACTACTACAGTGACTGCTACAGTACTTCTATAGTACTGCTACAGTACCTGGAAATTCGCCTCCGCCCGGTTTTGAACTCGGGTCTCTTGGATGCCAAGCATGAGCCCTTACCACTCGGGTACAGGCTCGTTGGCTTTATATGTTTATTAAGAAATGTATACTTTTTCAAGGTTCCCACAATATAAATATTTCCTTTATTATCCTATTTAGGTGGAGTATTGAGTATAAACAATGATTATGAATGAATAGTGAATATAATAAAAAATGAAACATTTTCTTTTAATTACATTCATATATTAATAAAACAAATACCCATATTATATATCCTATAGTCATTTTTATGATAAAATTATATGGTCAATTACTTGTAAAATCATCATAAAATCAAACATATTTTTAATGTTAATAAAATTTCAAGGTAACATTCAAAAACGTTATGAAATATTTTTTCTTTCATATATATAACGTAAACATCATCTATTTCAATCTTGAAAGCTTATGGAAGTATATATTATTTTAAGAAACTAATTATATTCAAATCAAACAACATAATTAATGTTTAAAAAATGAGGGAAACCTATTTTTTAAAAATTTAATTCATTATCATTTATGATAAAATACAATCATATGACCAATTCAATGTCAATTATTAATGATAATTTTCCAAAAAATGAAAATTGTCCAAAATTTTTAAAAATTTATATATTAAATAAAATCAATACCTAGACATCTAAACATGACCAAATCAAAAAAAATCATTATTTTTCATCTAATTATATACTCAATTCCATAAAAATCATTGATTTCCTTAGAAAAAAACTAATATTCAATGTAATATGAGCCTTCAAACCCATTTTAATCATTACGGGATATCATTTAATCATTTTCATGAAAACATGTATAATTATAAACAAAATGAATAAAATATATAGTCAAAATGTTTAAATAAATAAGTATAACCACTTACCATTGTATTAAAATAATTTTCATATAAAAAATAGCCTAAAATTAATGGTTTTTGTTTCATATGTTATTCTATATTGATATGTGTAACATCCTAACCTGAATCACACACATCGATCTGAATTGCTATATGAGCTCATGCATTCCTCCCCGAATGCATGAGGCTTCCAACTTGCAGCTAGGGTCTAAACAGCATCATGGAGAGACTACACCCTTAGTAACGATAACCACCCACCAAAATCAGGAGGCACATAAATAAGCATCCTAGAATAGTATAGAAGGAACTAAGATAATATCTTTATGCTATAATAAATGGAATCCACATCATACAATATAAACTAGTAGAACGTTAATTTGGTTGGTCTACCAATGTATGAAAAAGGATAACGAAAAATAATACACTATTGAAATAGGCTATATTCCATCTCAACATTGCCTATGTCTTCCAAGTTATACCTTCTTAGCTCAATGATGTAGGTACCTATCCCTTGGCTAAATCCATAACCATGAAATTTTCATAAACAATATGATTCACATGTATTGTGTGAGAATAATCCCAGTATGAAATCACTATTTCATCAATAATAATTAACTATCTTGTATATAAATTTGAATGCCATGATAGAATGTAAATGAAAAAAATATAAGATTCCATATTGGGTGCTCATAGACTAGAAAAAAGCCATGATCTACAACAATATGTTTTTGTCTCTATGTTAAAATGAATGGATCATATGTCATCACAGATTGTATTAGGATTAAAGGACCACACATATCTCAAAACAAGTACCATATCCAATCAAGCCCTGGTTAAGGCCACAACACAACCATATTTTAGACTTAGGATTGGTTATAAGATCAACACACCCCAACCTCTATCCTAGGTTATAACACAAATACCCATCTTCCATCTTTGGTTTGGCCACATTGTCATTATAAACTATCATTTAAAAAGGGTCAGTACCTGAGACCATCGTACCCCTTCCCTATCCCTACTTACCATTTTCATCATTGTCTCTCTAGTACATGGTCTACCGCTGGGGGAAAACAAGCCATTACAGTTTAACTATTCATTTTAATACCACATTATGAACCATGAAATCACACCCAACAAGGAATAACATGAAGGGAAAAAATTATAGCATATTATTCATAGGTATTATGGGGTATGAAATAATTCCTTATTTAAATCAAAAGATTACCATATCCCAAAATTTTTATCATTGCTACAGACATGGGAACACACATGTCATTCAACTTCAGAAAAAGACATTATGTGGTAGTGACTTCCCGAATGAGGTGTTCCAATGTTAATATGCAAGAATAGTATATAAAACATAAAAAATACTAATTATCCCTAATTAGATAAACCACCATAGTTTGACATAGATCCAATCAAGGAGATGATTTTATTTTCTATGAATCAATTTAGTTTAGAGAGGCCACATAGGTTTCTTTTCTGAAATCATATAATCTAAACACTATTGAGATGAGAGGAAATCATCCCAAAACCACACCATGAATTCACCTGGATAGTAATACTTTATGAGAAGAGGAAGAAAGTGGGTTATTAATCAAGATAGATATATTAAAAAACATCAATAAATTCTCCTAGTTATATTCACATGGTTACCATTTTGAAATTTACAAATCCCATGATGTTCAATGGCCAATATATCAATTTAAAAAAACCAAATAGTCATCACCATGAGATAGAGATTACCACCCATGTTGTGGTGGATTCAATAACACAAATACCATAAGATACACAATTATATATCTCGATGATGTAGATAAAAATTCTTTTACATTTTAGAAAAACAATTTTATTTAGCATGATGTAGAGAGGTCATTCTTGTTATGGTCGATATATTGGCTCCCAATACATCAAACCTGAGACCATACCTATCCATTGTGATTATTAGTCTTTCCATTTCACATAGGAGGGACCAGTGTAAAAAATGTATTCCTACAAGTTACAGTCCCACTTGTGTTGTGTATTAAAACTCACAATTTCTTTCAAAATCCATTTGGAACTAACTAAAACATCCTGAACCAAAATTATACAAAAAAGGCTCAAAATTGAAAACATTTAAATTTTATGTTCATATAAATCTTATCTTTTAAGAAAATCTCATCTTCAAGAACTTTATTTATATATTTACTCGAATAACACAGGACACTAAGCCTTCACATTTGATACTCACTCAAATGTTTCCTATTGGATTCTATATTTTTACCACAGAACTCATACATATAGTATCATAATCCCATTACACATTCTTTTTCTTGTCCAAATTTTGTACCAATATCTCCATAAATAATGAATATTGTTCCAAATCAACTTCCTCTTCATCTATCACAAATGTTAGATCAAGATTATGGCTTTAAATCTAAGACACATAAAACATGTTATGCATACAATGACACAATGAAGGAATATCTAATTATTATACCACTCACCCTATATTTTAAATTGCCTCAGATAGTCCCAAAAATAGTGGAACCAACATCTCTTACTTCATCATTCATCATTGCTCCAACTACGTTAGTAAACATAAGAATAGTCAGTAACCAATGAAAAAATTCCAATGGTCATTTCCTCTGGTCAGCAAATGATTGTTTCCTATACCTAGTTGTAACCAACTAATTCTAAATCAATTGAACCCAATTCGAGGTCTCTTATAACATACACCACTTAATAATAATGTCCTCACCGGCCTCATTTCAAAAAATGGAAGATGACATAAATTTATATTAAGAGACTCGAATAGTTCTATCTGAATTGAGGACTGGTAACTATTTTTATAAGAAATGTCTACCATGTCCAAGATGATCATCTAATTATCTTCTGAAAGTGTATAATCATTCCTAAATAATATGCTCCAAAATATGGTCAATCCTCTATGAATTCCTAGTAGTATACTAATGATATATCGTTATTGACTTCGAAAAAATCTCATTTCCTTATGTTAGACTTTACTAACCTATAACATGAACCAAGTGTCTTAGTTGAGGATTATTCTCATAAGGTACTTCATACATTCATATTATATCTTGAACATATATTTTTTCAGACTCCTCCAATAATTTTGTCTATTGATTTAGAAAAAATCATGCTACCTTCATCAGCCTATCCACCACAGCCCACACAGTATCTCGACATGTTGGGGTCCATTGTAACCCTATAACAAAATCCTTCATTACATCATCCAAATTCAAATTATCACTAGAATAGGATAATGAAATTTACATGGATTTATATTCCTATACATAATCATATAATAGGTATGAAAATGAGATAGAAATACTATAGTTAAATTCTTCACACCTGACTACAAAAAACATCACCTTATAAAATGATACATAATTCTCAATCATAGGTGAACTTCCCATGGATAATCATGTGAATACATTATATTCTATTCCCTAAAAAAATATAGAACAAAAAAATCTCCCACAAACATAGATCATGTCGTATCCATCATAAGACAATCTATGGATATGGGTCATTCCCAAAAACCATTGTAGAATTAGTTAGAACCCAAAATCTATCACATGGATGTCTTTCACCTAGTCCACTAAGATAAATGGGTTAAATAATTGGAATATAACATCACCCCTTTATCCATAGATTAACCAAAAATCCATTGAAATAAATATATAATTTATCCCTATTTTTCCTCTAATGTTTATGCTCTAAGCTATTGTATCCTCATACTAAGAAAATATGCAATGGAATTTCCCACTAAAGGAGTATAATCCATATAAAAAACATAACTCTATAGATACAAAACCCAACACCTCTTCCATATATAAATGTATCACTAATAAAAGATATAACACAATATATTGTTTCCTGTATAGACAAAAAATCTATCACTAAAGATATAATGTCACCGAAACATCCGGTAATGGACTGCAAATATCAACTTCAAGTCATGCGTAGTGTAGTTTTTCTCATGATATCATAGCTAAGGAGACCCATAAGCTACTACATAGTATCTTTTACTATGAAAACAAACTAAATCCCAAGGCATCATAGTAAACCACATACTCAATCATATGATCGAGAAATATAAAAATAAAAGTTGATAAGACAAAACTATTTAGCTCAAGGAGGGACTCTTCACACTAATATTTCTACTAAACCATCACTACATTCTTGTTAGGACAAGTTATAGGTGATTAGAAATTGGAGAAGTCATTATTAAATCATATTTAGTCCCTAGCCTAACCAATGAGACTTCTAATATGGAATAGATTCCTCTTTTTTGCCTAAGACATACCCACCTCTATTTTACCTAGATCAAATAATATTCCCACCTAATAAAAAACTTTCTTAAACAATTTATCATCTTGGATTTAAAAGTGATGCATAATTTTTTTTCATAATCGTGATTCACTCAAAATGAAATCATAATAATATTATGTTTCATAGAATGAACTTATGGGGTTTATGTGTAACATTACAAGAAAACCAAATTTTTAATAAGTGTTGTGTATACATTCTGTTTCTTTTGTTAAAAAAAAATAAAAAAATTTATATCAACTATGTCCAGAAGTGTAGGCTCAGTCTGTTAAAGATGGTGTCAGAGAAAATGTCCAGACAACTTTGGATATTAACTTTTTTTGTCTATGAGGTAGAGTGCATAAGTTTAGTAAATGTAGTTTTTCATAATTTTTAAAATAAAAATTCAGAGTTTTGAAGAGTCAGATGAATGGATTGCGAGGATGGAATTATTTATAAGGGTGGAATAATGTAACATTCTAAGAAAAATAAATAGTTAATATGTGTTCTGTATATGTTCAGTTTGTTTAAAAAAATATATAAAGCGTTTATATGTGATGAGTCCGGAAGCACATGCTCGTGCTGTTACATCACTAGTAAATTAGAATATCATCAATGATTGTAATGATAAAAGATTCATGAAATATGACCATGTTTTTAAGAGGAATGAATGATTCTAAATAATTTTTCAACCATATAGGAAATAAAATATAATCATATAGTCCATAGCTTCTAGTAAACACTATCTTAGGTATATCATCATCTATAACACAAATCTAGTGGTAGCTTGATTGAATGTAAATATTATAGAACCATAAGGATCCACTAAATTTATCAAATAAATCAATGATACTCAATAATATACATATTTTTTTATCCATGATGTGATTTAGATTCATATAATCCATGCATAGTTAAAGGCTTCCATCCACCTTCTACGAAAACAAAACTAGGGCACCCAAATGATCTGTTCATGGTATAATGAAGAACTTTTCCTCTAAATCTTGATGTTTTACCCTGATTTCCTTCAAATTATATGGTTACATATGACCTAGATGTATTGATATAGGATTCTATCCTTGAATGAGTTTCTCTAAAATTGAATTACGTTATTATAAGGAAATCCTATGAAATCACCATAAAAAGGAATCATAGTAATGAAATTCCCTTAGAGAATGTATTGAGGGAGTAACAACTTGATCTGATATAAGAACCATTCCTAATAATTACACTATAATATCAAAAATATAACTCAGTTACTATCCCATTATACCTTATTCTATATCCCATTAACTGTTTAAAAAACAAATCCCCTACTTCCATAGTAAAGAATACCTATGCCTTATAGAAATAAATGCACAGTTGATCATGACTCAGCCAGTCAATTCTGATCTTTAACTCAAATATATTCATATATAAAATAATAAAACGACTTAAATATATATAATTAGAAACTACTATAGAAAAAGATGTGTATATATTTATATGTTCTTCTATATCAATATAAATAATTTAAGAGATTAACTTAATCAAAAAGAATAACTTAGAAATGACATGAATATATATAATAGATTTTGAATTTCTTATATCAAAAAAAGATAATAAAGTGTAGAGGAATCCAAAACTACACCTTTTACTATAGAAGGTTATTATCACATCTAGGTAAAATAACTTGAGGTTGGGGTGTGGTAAATCAATGTATTATAAAGTAAAAAATTACCACTTCTAGATCTTATTTTATTTTTTAAAAAAATAGTATTTTCCACCTTCCTATAGTATAGAAAAACAATACACATGACAAAAAAAAATTACTTGGTTCACCATCATAAGGATACATCTAGGGAGAATACATATATAGACCCCCCCAATTTCCTTACCTAACTATGAAATCATTCTTATTAGGAACAACACAATAGTGATACAAATCCTGGTTCAAAAGGATTATTGACTTGGGAAAATTACGGTAATACATAACAAGAACATTGGAAGATGAAAACTTTTATTTAAATCCATTATATTTATCCTTGAGAACTAACATTTTCCTTAGTAAATGTAATAACTTATGGATATACATCAAATAATGGGATGATCTAGAATCCTAGTAAGAGGATTAAAAAAAGACATGAATCAACCCAACATGCGTGAGAATAATCATGATCATCATATCATAAGTATAAGATCGTCAATAACATCATGATGGAAACATTTTATAATGGAATGGAATTTGGAAATGCATAAAAATTAGACATCATGTCATAGTGGAAAAATACCACACTATTGTAAAAAAACCTTGCATCATGTTCACGCATAATTTATGCGATTAACCATACGATCATCACTGTGAAAAATTCGTGAATAAAGTTTACACATGTTTTAAATTATTAGATAAATAACATTACCAATTTTATTGTAGAGAAATATAATTCCAAGCCCATCCGTCACATCAATATATTTACATAATCATGCATTCCACATAGAACGTATTACAATAATAGTCATGAATTGACCCATAGAAAGGAATGGGTTTTATAAGGACATCACGAGTCATTATTTCCTGAACAAACATGGGGTTCTTAAATGAAAAAGGGAGAAAAAATATTTTTTTAAAGAATAATCATTATTGAGTGAAGTAGAAACAACTCAATAAGACACAAATATATGTTTTGGAAAGAAGAGTTATTTTTTTAAATAATAGTATTTATGATAGAATAAAGTAAGAAACAAGTATATACCCAAAAATAAAAGGGACGAATAATGAAATAATATTAAATTAAAATTATATGAGTATTATGATAAGGGATTTCATGAAAGAGGGATATCCCAAAGAAAAGGATTTGGGTTCGATAACCCCCTTACCTTTATTTTGGCTTTATTTGGTCATTATTGTGCTTCCTGAATAATAAAAATGGATTTATTAAAACATTAATCTAAATGTGATTTATTTTAACTTTTACCACTATTTATCAATTATATTCATTTTATTACATTTCATAATTTCATTGGTTATATGTCAATCATTTTGATATCATGTTTTACTTAAAAGTTTTTTGTTTTGACTCAATGTCACTATGTTGTAAAATGTAATTTATATTTTATTATATTTAAATCAATTTTTTATACATATAATTTCATGTTAATATATTATATATATTTAATAATATCCATATATAAATATGGTTATATTAATTGACACGGAAATGTCTTTATTGGTGGTTACCCAACCTTCGACAAGACATTACCGAAAGAGCAGGAAATAGAATTTCTAACATTTTATATATAGTAAATATTATAATTAGAGTAGGATAAAAACATTAATATAGAATTAAAATAGTTAATAAAAAATATTATTTGGATTAAATGTAAAATGGGTTGTCAAAAAAATGAAGGATAATATGAATAAGAAATAAAATGAAGTAGATCAGATTGAAACTTATTTAATCGTTAGTGTAACTTCTCTTATACACCACTACAAATACCATGATGTTTGGCGTTTATTTAATCTATGACATACAAATTTATTATAAGGATCTTATCAAGGTGGATTGATTCTGTGGTTAGGCATTGGAAAGATAGGGACTAGTGGTTTCCAAGGGGTGGGAGTGGGGTTATTTATAGTTGAAGAGAAGGTTATTGTAGAATAAAATATGAAATAAAGTAATATATCAAAGGTAAAACCTATAAAAATGAAAATTTCATAGTATAAATTATATATAAATAAAATATAATTGTTTTAAGAATTTAATATCACTTTATAATTTTAATTAATTTGTTTATCAAGATGGTATGTGGAGAAAAGATAAATTTTTATTTTAAGGAATAAATTTTGACATTAGGTTTCGTAATGTTCTTTTTATGTCTTGAAGTTATGTTTATTTTGTTCTAATGACTCATTTATGAAAATAAATATATCTTGGATGATAAAAAAGTTATATAAAGTATATTTACATTTTTCAATAATGAATTATGTAATTTAAGATACTGTAGTTATGTAAAAATTAGTATTTCAATATTCTCCTAACAAATGATGTATTTCAATAAATTTTCCAAAAAACCACCCTAGAACAATTTTAATATGATTATTTCAAATCATATATTCATTTCATCCGTATAAATTTATAAAATATGTAATTATAATTTTTAATATTACAATTATGATTTTTATGAAATACATTAAAGTTAAATTCTAAAAATTATGGTTATATATTCGTTGAGTTTTTTAATCATTGTAATAATTTTTAAGAATTATAATATTTATATTTAAATATATTAATAATGATAAATATTATTTATTTTAGTATTTTATTACATTTAGGTCAAATTACTATTTCAATGGTTAGGATACTATTCTCAATGGTTAGGTTACTACTACAACGATCACATTACCACATATATATACCACTTTATTATTCCACTTGATATTAAACTCAACTCCCCTAAAGGTTCTATTTTTAGATTTTCAATGATTTGTATTGGTTTAACAATATTTTGATTATTATTTACAGTGTTGGCAGTGGGGGTGAGGATTCTGGTATATTTGTGCAATCCATATTTTCCCATTTTATCTTATTTATTTTATATTTATTTTATTGTTTAAATATTTTAAATTCTTATTTGTTTCATTGAAGATTACTGTAACATTATAAATAAGTGTTTTTTTCTTTCTCTATATTTTAAATGTGTATAATATTATATAACTTAATACAATAGACATTTATTCAAAAAATAATACTAATAAACACTAGGTGATTACATTCTTCCACCATTAAGTATTTCATATTACAAATTTAAACTCATATTATCGATTGAGAATAGATGTGTGTACTTCTTTCTCTCTATTTCTTCTAGTTACAATGTCGTATCTTCACACTTATAAATCCACGACAACACCTTGATAAGGTGAGTTATCTTTCTTTATAGAACTTTGTCTCTACAATCTTAGATCTTCACTGACTATTCTTCATATGAGAGGTTATTCACTAGTTGCATTACCTCTAGATTCATTACATGTATGTGATGAAGTATGTACTTCCTCATGAGTGATACATGGAACACATCATGAACACGATCCATACCTGGTGGTAGTGGAAGATGATATCCCACTTATTATATGATATTAAGGATCTTAAAGGGGCCAATGAACCTTTGGATAATATTACCTTTAATTCCAAGTATCATAACACTCTTTCATGGTGATATTCAAAGGAAAACGTTTTATTGCACATTGAACTCACTGTTCTTTTAATAGTTGTCCAAATAGCTCTTTTTCTAACATTTGGTTTCTTTTATAAGTTTTTGGATTCCCTGAACATTTTTTGTCATCTATTTCACAATACAAAGTCCAAGTATCATTTGTTCTCCAACTTAATCCCATCATGTTGGAGTTTTACATCGCTTCCCATATAGATCTTCATATGGGTCCATTTTAATACTCTAGTGAATAATATTGTTTTTTAATAACTCAACCAATGACAAATATTAATCCCATCCACATTTGAATTATATTGAGTAGGATCTCAACATGTCTTCAAGCATCTCAGTAGTTCTTTTATATTAGATATGAATTTAGGGTGATAGGTTGTGCTGAAATTCAATTCAGTAATCAACGTATATTATAGACTTCTCCATAATTTAGATGTTGACCTTGTATTATAACCAGAGTTTATCGAATGTAGAACCCCACACAGAATCAATAGTTCTATCACATATTTCATATAAATTCATTCATTTAAGAAATCCCACAAAATAGAGATAAACTAGGAAGTCATGGTGTGTCGATCCACCACAATCTATATCACTCTTTTTTTCCTTTGTATCTGTTGGAGTGACTAGTGAAAAAGTCTGTAGTGACATTTTCCAATTTACATGTGGGTATAGGCAATGTTTACATCAACCCTTTATACTTTTATCTCATTATTTTAACTTGATGACATACCAAACACCATGAGTTATAGTCCACAATCTCCTTCTTCAGGTTGTCCCACTAGAAGTGCACTTAAAGATTGTGATACATATTGGTTCATGTAAGATGGATAGAGACAGATGATCTATGTGTATTATCCAATAAATAATTCTCTATATCATGTTATTTAATCACACAATAAGTATTTAGAAATCAAATCAGACCATCATCATTATTGTGGAACTGATATGTCTTTTCATCTTTTGCTTCATTCAGATATTTTCGAAGTTCAAGATCTTTCTGTTGTACCCCCTTGATCTTACCATATTGTTGACGCAATTTTATATCCTTATGTATAAATATTTATTTTATACTATATTGATCTTTATATATCACACATTTCCCATAGATTTATTTCCACCAAATATTTATATCAACGATCACAGTGCGTTGGGTAGTTCTTCCCATGGATATACATCTTCCATGAGGCATAAGATATGACATTATCATTATGTATGAGTATAATACTAAATCCTTTCCATGAAAAATCTTTGTATATCAAAAAAACCTTTTCTAATTGATGGTTGTGTGAGTCCATGTGCAGTAATTATGCTCGTCTTTATACCCTTTAATATTTCTTCATATTCATTTTTTATACATACATTACCCTTTTCCATGTTATCAATGATAACAGGCTATAAAATCATGATAAATTAATCAAAAAAACATGTATTACACAACTAAGATAAGAAAACTAAATATTTATTTTACACTTGTGGGTCTGTACCATACCTCAATTGCCTTTGTTTTTTAGGGTCCATAGAAATTCCTTCACTTGTGATCATGTGCCCAAATAATGTGAGTTACTACATCTATAAGTCAGGCTTAAGGAATATAACAAACATTTTCTCCTTAATATCACTAGTAAAATCCTTAGATGATATTTATGATCCTCCTTTTTCTTAGATTAAATAATAATATCATTGAAAAAAACAATAATAAATTTTTTGAGACAGTCTCCAAAGAATATATTCATAAAATCAATTAATATTTCTTGGGAATTAGTAAGTAGGAAAGGAATCACTATGAACTCATTGTTTCCCTACCTTGTATAGAGATCAGTGTACAAAATAATTTCCTTCTTCACATTTTGTTGATGATATCTATATTTATGATCCTCCTTTTAGAAGTATTGATCTCATCGTAAATTATTGAACTTGTCTTCAATCCATGAAAGATGATGTTTTTTCTTTATAGTGATTTCCCAGTAATTGATACACAACTACATTGATCCATTATTTTTCTTTAAAAAGTGAACAAGAACACTCCTTGTTAATGTACTAGGGTGTATGAACTCTATTTCAAAATTATCTTTCAACTACTTATTTAACTATTCTAGTTTTATTAGGGTATGATATAGATTAATTTCTATACAGAAGTGGTACTCAGTATATATTATATTTATAACTATAACTCATGATCTATGGGATATACAGGAAACTCTTCAGGAAATATAACAGTTTATTCCCTAAAAATGTGATCTTTCCCTAGATAACACCTTCCTTTGTTGCAACCAATTTGGAATGGTATGCTACTTCACAGGGTACCAACACCCACACCATTGATGAATTTTCCAAATGATATTCTGGAAATTCCTTATATTTGTAAAGAAGAATTGGATGGTTCCAAATATAAAACATGGTTTCCATTTCTGGAATGTTAATGTGAACATTATAAAAGGATATCAATTCCTTGTCCAGTATAGTTTTGAACTATAGCAGGTGATGTATTTTGAGATTCAATGGAAGAAATTCCCACACACACTTATAGGAGAAGATTCCAACACTTGGGTTGTAATAATTTCACCACTAAGTGTTTTTATAGATATTTATACATCAAGGTATCAAGTCTTGTATTTAATATTTATAGAAAACTTTTACAATATGAAGGGATTTATAGATAGAGGATTAAATTTATCTTATTCTATCTGTGGGTGAATATGAATTGTACCTTGAATTACATCATTTTGATGCACCACTTATATTGTAGTGAGGGAATAATATTTCTATTACTCATTGGGATATTATGGTTGATGAAACTGATTACCGTTAAGTAACCATGGTTTAGTGTGCTTGCTTTCATTATGCACTTTCTCCATATAGTTAAAGAATTTTACCATGGGTGGTGCCTTAGGAGTTTTTGTCTATTCCTCCATCATTTCGTCCATCTTTTTTTGTATCCTCAACATTCATGAGCTTGGAGGCCTTATCTCATACAATTGATGAATTTCCCCATCCCTTTCAGGAAATTCCTTTTATATATATTTTCATATATTTTACATTTTGGTAGTTTGATCCTCATTCATTGTTTATCACTGGACCCACAATTTGAAAACTCTATTCTTCTCTTTTTATCTGTATAACCATGTCACCATTCTCGAAAATTTATATTTTATTTGTGAGTCCATCAAACCATTTCATCATTACTCCCAAAGTCTTGGATAGATGTATATGATCTAAGGATCAGTTTTAGAACACTAAATAATATATCTAGTTTTTTTTATCATTTTTGATAACAACACTTATGTCATATCTTGAAATCAGTATGATGTTTTCATCATAATCTGTGACATATTCAACATAATATTTCACAAATCTATGAATCCTATCTCTATATTTGTTATAATAGTTCAAGCTAAATAATTATTAATAAATATTTTCTTTATGCCTTCCCATGGAATCACTTTCATTTGATCCTCCATCTTTGTGTTCCTTATCAATTCCTAAAAATGACCATCTTATATATCTAATTGAGAAATATAAAGGGTTATATTCTTCTTCATAGAATAGTGTCATAGAAAATATCTTCTCTATTGAGATAACCCACTCTTCCAAGACATGTTGATCAAAAGATCCTCTAAATGTTTAAGTGCCATTTCCACATAAAATACTCAATGCAGAGATAATACTTATCAAGTGAATGTGTTCATTCTACATAGTTTAGGTTATTATTCATAGCCTAAGATAACTAGGAAATAATTTCCATAATGTTTTCACATCCACCTCCCATATCATTGGGGATTTCATTCCAAAAATCAATTCATCATCTGCCACATGGGGTTTTGGACTGGATTCTCTTGGTTCAAACAATTTATTAAAATAGAATAGTTTTGATCATAAGTAATAAAATCATGAAAAAATTAGTCTTTATGTAATTAACACTGAAGGGATATCATATTCTATCACTGTTTTTATCATTTTTTTTTAAAAAAGCTTCTTGGATATTAATATGTTATTAATCTTATCCTAAGGGGGTTCACTAAAATTATGTAATCTTAATTAGAAAAATAAATAAACCATGTTATGGTAACAACTATAGGGACCCTATATTTCATTACATTAAAACATTTTTGGAACAAATATTTAATAATGTACAAAAATATTACCCATTATCCCATGACATGTATCACATTAGTGAATTCATTTAAGGGATATATAATTTCAGGTCTACCCATAACATCATAATATTTATATAATCATGCATTCTACATATAAGGTATTATAATTGTAGTCATGAATTAACTCATCGAATATAATTTTATTTATAAAATTTCATAAATCATGGTTTCATAAATAATTTTTGGGTTCCAAACTAAAAAATTGGAAAAAAATATTTCATACAAGAATCTTCAATCCTGAGCGATGAAAAAACAACTCAAGGGGAGTCATAGAAGTATTCTAAAAATATGATTTCTTTTCTAAAATCATTGTATTATTCCTAAAATAATGATGAAGAAATGTATATACCAAAAAAGAAAAGGTAATAATAATGAAATTATATTTAAGTAACATTATAAAACTATTCATACAAAAGGTCTCGTGAATTAGGGATAACCCAAAATAAAATGAGTTGGGTTTGAGAATCGCCTTATCTTTATCCCTATTTTATTTCATCACTTTTAAACCTCATTAATAATATACAATTATTTATTAAAATATTGATCCATAAGTGATTTATTTTAATTTGTAACATTATTTATAAATTATATTAATTTGATTATATTACTTAATTTCCTTGGTTTTAGGGTATCCATTTTGATATAATGTTTTATATAAAAAGTTATCATTTTCCACGATTTCCCTATTTTCTTAAATGTAGATTATAGTATAATCAATTAAAAAATCCCAAAATACATATAATTATATATTAATACATTATATAAGTATTTCATAATACCCATCCATTAATGTGGTTTTAATCATTGACTTGGCAATGTCTTTGTATGTGGTTAGCTGACCTTTACAGGGACATTGTCAAAAGAATTTTGAAATATATATATATATAGTAAATATGATACATAAAGTAGGTTAAAATAATAAATATTATATTAAAATAATTCCAAATTAATATTATAATTATTTTTTGTGAAAGTGGTAGTTAAAAAATTAGTAGAAGAAGAGTTGACTGAAACTTACTTCATCTTCGATGTAGAATCTATTGTACGCCACTACAAATCCCTTGATGTTTGGAGTTTATTTACTCCATGACATAACTAGGTATCATAAGGGTCTTGAGTGGGACAATATTTTCAGATTTTAGGCTTTGGTATGTTGGGGATGAGGGATTTTCCACATGATGATAGTGTGGTTATTTACACATGTAGAGAGGGGTATTTTTAAAATAAAATATGAAATAAAATAATATAAAGAGGTAAAATATGTAATTGTGAATTTTTAAGAATAGAAATTATATTTGTATATATTTTAATTTGATAATTACTTTAAATACACTATAAAATTAGAATTTATTATTTTATTTAAAAGGATTGTGAAATTCAGATAAATTATTATATTAAGGAATAACATTTGATTTTAGGTTTTGGAATGTTCTATTTAGGTTTTGAAATTAAGTTTATTTTATTTTAATGAATCATTTATGAAATTTTATATATTATGGCCGAAAAAAAAGTTCTAGACATGAATAGTTCATTATTACATAATGAATGATATAATTTATGATAAATCATTAATGTGAAAAACTACATTTCAACTATTCACCAAAAAAATGAAGTACTTTATAAAATTACCAAAAATCCACCCTAGATAAATTTCAATGTGTTGATTTAAAAAATTAATTTTATTTTATAAAAAAAATATATCATATTTAATTTTATTTTTTAATATTAAAATTATTATTTTTATGAAATGATTTAAGTTTCAATTTATTAAAAATATGCATATATTTATTTGAGTTCTTTAACCATGGTGTATATTTTTTAGAAGTAAAATATATATATTTACTTATATTAATTAGGATAAATATTATTTATTCTATTATTTATTATTTTTAGGCAAAATTCCAATTCCAATGGGCTGGTTACTATTCCCTATCATGAGTTTATTACTGTAATGGTCTCATTAACACCAATATATACCAATTCATTCTTTCAATCTATATTAAAATCAATTCCTCTCAGGATTTTATATTTCAATTTTTTAATAATTTTATTGATTTACTAATAATTTGTTTCTTTTTTATAGTGTTGGCAGTGGGGGTGATGATTCTAGAAGATTGGGGTGATCCATATTTTCTATTTTTAAATTTTATATTATATTTTTTCCAATTGTAATGTTTGTAATTTCAATTATTGTAAATGTAAATTGATATAATTTTATATAGTAATGAAAAAATGTTTTTGTTGGTTTATCTATATTTTTATGTTAATAATGTTATATCATAAAACATAACACAAATTTATTCCTAAAAGAATCATTACAAATAAACACTAGTTTGTTACAATACAATGGAAATGTTCTGATATATGAAATTGACTAAAGAACACCAATATTACAATGTTTAAAGTGGAACCATTGTTCCTTGTTGTAAATAAATGATCAGAAACCTAAATCACACTACCGTATCAAATAAAGTGGGTGCATGACTCATTCAAAAGATTATTATATTGATTTGAATCACCTTATAATTGTTACACACATTATTAGTATTCAATAATGTTATATTTTAACTTTGTATGTGAAATAATTATCACTATGTAGTGATTTTTGTAGAGATTCATTCAAGAACATGTTTTCTCCTTTGTAGACTTCTTCGATCCCTTCAAGAATGTCCTCTCGCTTCTTAGTGATATTTCTATATAATATTCCTTTACTTCATATGTTAATAAATACAAAAAAACTAAAACCAGTTTATGAGATGTAGATCATCAAAAAAGGATCCTCCTTAAACTAAACTTCCATCAATGATTAAACTTCCTTTAAAAACATAACTCCTTTCACAAACATAAAT
This sequence comes from Viscum album, assembly GCA_963277665.1. Classification (NCBI taxonomy): domain Eukaryota; kingdom Viridiplantae; phylum Streptophyta; class Magnoliopsida; order Santalales; family Viscaceae; genus Viscum; species Viscum album. The sequence goes on from OY728145.1 coordinate 1,840,052,973, forward strand.
TTTTCATGGACTACCTCCTTCATGAAAAAATATAACACTTGGTAGAATTCTTCCATCGATGATCCTTTTTAATCAAATTCTCTTAATGAAATAAATTTAGTATGTTCCATTTATATTGGAAATTAAACCCAGAAAACCATCTAATCACAATTATAAATAACTACTTTAGAAAATAGACTTCACCTTATACTAAACTTGCTATATTATTTTCATAGGTTATAATTCCCCTTAAGCATTCCAAAAAAACACTGAATTTTCCATAAAAAATAGTATCATTAATGTTTCATCTTATTTTCTATGTGGTTGAAATGAATTAATTGATTTTTCTTTGTGGTTTCACATACATTCTATACGGTTCACATAGAAATGTTCACATGCATTCAATTTTCCTATTTCAAAAAAATGGAAAATGCTTTTAGTGTTATGTGGTCCCCATGAAAAATATCCCATATGGTCATCTAGATTTTTCAACAAGAAAATCATCATAAAACTATAACTCACTACTGGTAGGGAGTTTGACCAAAAATGGACCCTCTAAACCATAATCCTAAACGTAATCCACAACATACACTATGTTGACATAAGTACCATGAATCTATCATCCAGACCCTTATATCAATTGATTGATTGACCCCTTTATAATATTGGCCTATTTATGAGATCCCTGATGAGTCCCATAATATGAAACCAATGTTTATCAAATTTTAATATTGAAAACCATCAAAAAAATCCACTGAAAAAATATATAGATACTATATCTTTCCATACTGATGAAATTTGTTTCCTGATCCCGAGTGATGATGAAAATTAACTCTTCTCTGACTGTCTACTACAACCTTATCATGCCTCTTCAAACGACCTCTTCTAACAACTAGAAAAGTGTTCCCACTATGTAATTACTATTCTTAGAAATGTTCACACTAAGATAGGGGATATTTCTAACTTCAATATCCTACACAAGACCCTTTTAGTTCACCAGGGCCCTAACTAGAAACTCATGAAACATCATCGGGTCAAAGCACTTGGCCTGGAACCTTTTCTATGGTTGAAGTTCTAACTCAATATTAGAGGCATTCTATACCGCACTCCAATCCCCAATAGGATAATTTAAAAGGAACATCATGAAACCTGAAGATTATGCAGATAATGATATAAAACCTGTCTAATGGCCAAAAAATTCTTGATAAAAATTCCGTTTTTATTATATCCTCAGAAAACTCATCAATGAAGTCACCATTGAAGGAATTACAAGTCAAACCCTCATGTATACTATATTGGTTGATGACACCCCTCAATCCCCTAATGGTTCCTTGATACATTAATGCATTAATCATAACCCATACATCCTCTAGATTCTCTAATATATTAATGTTTCTATTGATGGTATTGATAATATATACAACATTATGATGTTCTCTAGTTCCGTGTAAGGAAGGGGGATTCTAAAAATAGAAATATAAAGTAGAATTGATCATCTTCCCATGAGACCCTCTTTCTTGAACTTGAACTATATAAAATACTTCAGGCTGAAGCAGTTCCACTACCTTGACCACTAGAGTGGAATCAACAACATGCTATGCTACATCCCCCTGAATGTTCGATGGTACAATAGAAAAACACTCTCCTATAGGGGTGTTCTGACATGATTTTCCAGCTTCTCTAATGAAGAAAATCCTATGGGGAATTATCTTAAGTATGAATCAAACCACATATAAATTACTATAATAGCTCAACTATGTAAAATCAATTTACAGGGTAATAGAAGGTATTTATTCTAGAAGTCCTATCCTAGGACTATATCCCCGTACATAAGGGACAATCCATTTAGAAATATAACGGGCCCAAATCAAGTCTTCATTAATAATTCACTGGTCATAGTCATATACAAATAATTGAAAGTATCATGATCATTTCAATTAATTCAAATGCTAGTAGAGATATATCACTAAAACAAGTATCTCAAATTTCAAATGATATTTAAATAATAAAATTATTATATATGAAAATAAATCATATGCATGACATGTGAACCTACATTCCTAGTCAGGAGGCATGCATTCCCCTAAATACAATAAACTATAATATCACAATAATATATAGGACCATTAAAAAACTAGAATGGCATAATTTTTAAATTAATTCACATAACTGGAAACTTAAATGACTATTAAATAAGAGATATCTTGGAACATATGTGACTCTCCTACTAAATTTCAAAAAAACATATATCTTTTATTCAATAATAAAAAAATAGTTGAGAAAAAATAAAAATGTGAACTGGCCTCTTATATAGCTTTGTAATGCAACGACACAAATCATCCAGTCTAGGTCAGGGTGTTGAATGTCCTCAAAGACACCTCTATGTACGTTGTAGGATTCAAATTAGTGGTGAGTGTCCATAAATTTCTTTGGGGAGACTATATACATTGTAATGATATAAAGAAAAAAAATCACCACATGTATAAACAAACAAAAATGAAAAATATATTAGAAACTATGGGAAAATGATCAAGATATAAAAAATAGATTCTAGGTCATTCTCTATAAAACAAAATTCACCCAATTTTGATGTTCTCAAAATGTAGAATAATTTATAAAATAATGTAAAACCATGTATAGAAGTATAGATCCATTTCTGATATCACCTCTATCTTATAAGATCCACTTGCTCAGCTCCCAGATGCAGGGGCCTTTCTAATAGATGGATCCCTGACCATAAAATTTTCACATGAATCATGATTTCCAAGCATGGTGTGACTACAAACCAAATAATAAATCACCAATTCATCCTTAATATTTTTTTTCTTGTGTATATAAATGTAGTTTTCATTATGTTAAGTATATGAACACAATATAAAGATGTCATTCATTGGACAGTCATGCGCTAACCTGTCAACCACAAACCCCAATCGTACTTCCTTTGTCTCTATGTTGGAAGGAAAATTACATCATGAATGATTGGATCGGGCTATAGGTAAACCGTAAGTCATATATTAATACCCATAGCCAATCAAGCCTTGGATTAGGACAAAAGGCTATTTTACAATCGACTTTGCATTGGGACAAGCTATAGGGCCATCACAGATTAGCCCATATCTCAAGTAAGGAAACAATTCTATCATATACTTTTCCATATTTTGGGTTTATCCACACAACTGTATTTCCCTATCCTTCATCTTAGTTCAAGATACAAGCCTATCTTACCACTACCTATTTTAGAGGTCATATTATCATCATCATCACAAATTTACATGATCCCCATATTGTGGTTAATTATTTTATGATGATTTCACATACATCTTTGATACAAGACCAAAAAACATCCAATGGACAAGAACTCACATCCAATAAGGGATAACATTGAAATTCACAATCATGAAACATAATGAATAGTTCTCATGGACCAAACATGAACACAATATTAAAATTTTAAGAATACCATATCACCAAACGATTCTGAAGTCCACACATGCATGTACATACATAATAATGAACTTTATAAATATAAAATTTATACATACTTCCTACCACAAGTGAAATGATTTGAATTTCTACGATCCATCACTAAATCACACCTTTGAACTAAATACACCCAATGAGGTTGCCCAATATTTATTAGTTTATTTACATTCAAGGAAAGGATCATTGTAATAGATATTCAAATGAATAGAAGTTACATAGTCTGCCTTTCCAAAATCACATGACTCGTAAACCCTTGATATGAGATGAAATAAAACCAAAACCTTACCCTTGATTCTTTTGGATAACTATCCCTCCTGAGAAGTGGAATAAAATGGGTTATAAATGGGGAGAATGAGTAAAAATTACATCTATAACTTAACCAATTAATCACACATGGGTTTCCTTTTAAAACACACAACTCCCATGAATACTGTTTAGAGATTCATCCATTTCAAAGAACAAATATATGGGCCTTCACCATGGAATTGTTATCCCATAATTACCATGGTGACTTAAATTACATTAATCCATTTAGATATTTCATAGCGAAACTCTAATATGTTGAGAAAAATATTCCATAATTTTGGACCCACCACTCCTTTAGCAAAGACATAGTGAGGCTATTATAGATGTTGTTAACATGGAGGATCCTACTGCCTTTCACCTAAGACCACATATGAAAACCGATATCAATAATACAAATAAGTTCATGATTTATTATATAAATTAACACTTAATAAAACCCTATTATATCAATAGTTATAGTGTATTTAATAAATTATAATCATAGCCTAATAAATATAAATAGTTATGTAATTATTTATTAAAAAATCCATATTATGATTTTAAAATTACATTTCAATTCTAAAACTACATAGGATAAGCCAAATATGTACGGAACAAAGGTGTGAGATATAAATCATATTAAGAAAATAATAAAAGTAGAACATCATGAAATCAATGCATGTTTGTCAAGAAGAATGTTAAGGTGACATAAAATGGGTGAAAGTCCTAAACCTAAACATTGAATCATCATATAATATGATTACATCATGGAAAAAATGAAAATGTGGAAATAAAATAAATCATGAAATCATAAGAATGTGTCAATGATAACCATCAAGAAATCAAAACATAGGGTTCATATGATAAAACTTCATGGACCATACATGGTATCTCATGAGATAAGAAATTATTTAACACATTATATGGATATATAATTCTAGGCCCACCCATCATATTCAAATTATATATATAACTCTTTATACCACATAGATCATATAACATAAGAACACCTTTCATCATTTTTATCCCAAAATTACGAAGTGTAGGTTATGTACATGTATGTTCCCAATTAATGAAGTATATGTACATATATGTTAAAAACATTGATTGGAAATGGTGGTGGGTATTTATAATATAAATATTTTTCATAGAAAATCCTGAGATAATATTAGTAGTATGAAATGTGTATCTAAATATTCAAGGAAGGATTTAATTTGGTTGAGAGATGGTATATCATTACATTAGAATCATCATAATAGTAAATATTTTAGTAAAATAATGTTACTATATGTAATAATTTGATATCAGAAGGCTTAGTGGATAGAATATACTTTAATAAAAATAGAGTAGAAAATCCCTTACCATGAGAGGGTGCTTATAAAAACATAGGAGGAGCTTCTTCAAACATTGTGAACCCCTTGGAAGGGATATTAAGAGGAATAGGGAGATGAAATTAAATAAAAATTGGTTTTCAATGAATATGAGTGGGGTGTTGGGTGGGTTTTTATGAAAAAAGTAATGGGAATTCTTTATTAATTTCAAAACATTGGTTTTGGACTCCATATGAAAATATAATCAAAACAAAATGCTACCATGGTTTTTACCAATTTTTTATACTAAATACGATTGATATTAAATATTTTATATAGAAAAAATAGAACACATTAAAATAATAGCATTTATTATGTGGAAGTATGGCATGTTCATAAAGAGTAGATAAAAAACCTTGAAGTATAATAGAGGGGTTTTAAGATTTAGTTAAGGTTTCTAAAATTAATAAAATAATATAGAAAAACATTATTTTATAGGTAAAATAAATATTTTTGAGGGATACACTTTATATTATTTAATAAATAACTTTTAGGCAGTTATGATGTTTTGATACATTTATTATATTTTTACAGTATATAAATTTTTCACAAAAAAACATCTTTTTTAAAATATTATGAAAACATTACCATTGGATAATATTAACATCATGATTTAAAAAAAGATTAATTCATTTACATAATTTCACAAATATGATAATGTTAACTTTTAAATAAAATACTTATTTATGGAAATGTACTTGTTTTTAAATTACCATCATTTTTATAACCATTTATAAAAAAGATATTCGACTTTATTGAATTACATTATAATTTATATTAAGATAATTATTATTTAATAAGATTACTTTCAAATAATAACATATCTTTCAAACATAGATAAAATAATAAAAAAAGGTTCTTAATTGACAATCTATATTGTCGAAAAATATAATAATGATTAATTCATATGAAATTTTATTTTTATCAAACTCATTATATAATCACTTAAAATGTAAATAATGTGATAAATATAATAATTACTTAATTAAAAATAATATATAAATATTCCTATTACTTGTCTCAATATATATACCCCCTTATTACACTAGAAAATATCATAAGGGTAAGGTGTGAAATAGTGGATCTTTCTTGGGATGGTTTGGAGAAAATGGTTTGTGTCTTCACCTAATTAAAGTTTAACATGACCTATAAATGATTTTTTCTAAATCTAGAGATTTTGAATATTAGATTTGGATTAGTCAGGATAATCTCATAATGATTCCATCTTCCACAAAAGCACTGATAAATGGGATTCGTAGGGTACAATCCTATTAGGTGAGGCCATCACATCTACCATATCCATAAATTAGATTTTATATTTGACATTATTATATACTAATATTATCAGTCTCTGTATAGTGTATTTATTAAAAATTGTTAATATTATCAGTGATATTTGAAATACAAAAGTATATATTTTATAATTGGTCTAAAATAATTGAAGTAGTGTATGTGTTTCTATAAAAATATTACATTCTAAGGTATTATTTATTAAAATTGGAATTACATTTATAAAATATTGGGTAACTTTCTTCTTCCTCCCTTAATAAATTTTTTTTGGGAAATTTTATTTATTTTATAAAATTAATTGAGGGTACTTTTGTTTCATCACCTATTCAGGTTCCAAATGTTATTCCTCAAACTCTTTTTTCAGCCTTAGTACTTTGAACAGATAGGATTTGTAATATCAAATAAGTTTGTCTCATTGATCTAAGATCTTCATTATCTAGTCCTAATATGAATATTATTCTCCAAGGGTACTCTTGCTTGATTTAGTACATGTGAGGGGTGTAGTATATAATTATTATAGAGGGGTATATGGAACACTCCATGTACTTGAAATTGGATGGTAGGAAGTTATAGTCAATAGGCCACAGCTCTGATGTAATTTGGGATCTGACAGGGTATGATGTATGTAGAAATAAGAATTTCCTTCTTCATAATGCTCGTGAGTTTCTTCAATGCTAATATATGAAGGAACACCTTATATCAGAAAATAATGTTGGTCTACAAAGTTATTGTCTATATATAATATCTATCAACTTTGTATAGATTTCAAATAATGTTGAATGGTTTTGACTATCACAATAATATCTCAGAAAATAAAAGGTCTGATAAGATTCCTCTCTCCAAGTTCATCCCAATGTAGTGGAGTCTGACACCTCTTACCATATAGATCCTTAATAGGTTCTATTTGAATTATAGATTAAAAATTGTTGTTATATGAGAACAATACTAGGGGAAGGTGTTGATACCAACTTCCAAGGAAATCCATTGAATGTAATCTCATAAAATCCTATAGAGTTTGAATTTATATCTCATAATGACCATATATTTGATAGTTATGATAAATACTGAAACTCAACTCTACATATATTTATTATGTAAGGATTCTCCATAAACTCAAATAACACCATAGATATATATTATATACAATATAAAATGCTACTTGATGTAGTATTAACGCATTCCTTATGTATATCATAGAGAGTTTGTCAATACATAAATATTACTTGAAATAAAATAAATGTGTTCCATTTTATGGTGATAGACTAGCACCTAGATGGTGTAATTTATTTCTGATGTCCTATAGATACATATGAAAAAATCCATGGTCTTATTTTCCCATTTCCATAATGGTATGGTAAATGGTTTCATCTTACCCTTAGCACTCTGTGAATAATCCTTGACATGTTAGAATACAAATAATTGAGATACAAATGTTTTATTCTTCCTCTTAATGTTATCCCATTAAGAGTTCTAATTCAAATATCAATACAACATATTCTTTCCTAGAAGATTATATAATCACGAGATATGTGAATAATCTATAAGATCCTTGTTTAGTATTTGTTTTTTATTGATACATATCACAGAAAAAAATCTTATATAAATATATTTAGAAAATTCTAAAACTATAATATTCACTACCATTCCTTGTATGCTTCCAAAAAAATATTTGGGCCTCCATGATCCACTCAAAAATAGAGGGTTGGGTAGTTTTTTAATAAATTTTGGATGCATATCCTTTTATTATTCCCACATCCATCCTATTATTTTCTAGGAATATTGGATCCCTTAAAATCCTCAACATGTAGAGTGTTTTATGATCTTTTTTACTGAGAAAATGTTCCCCTTTTTTCCTTCCTAGTATAGTAAGGGATTGAACAATTATATTACATGAACAAATCTATCCACCTTAATTGGTTTATATTTATCTCCTTTTATGTGAATATATATATGAGGATATTTTTATTTGAATATAAATAAAACTTCTCCCCTTACTGATAATATCTCAAAAACATCAATGTGATGTCCACTATAGTCAATTATATACTATACATTAGGTAGTTATTATCAAGGATATTTAATTGAATGAAGGCATAGGCTATCACATTATCATCATGCATGAGATGAAAATAGAAAAACTTTTTAGAAACATTGTTTTAAATAAAAAATCCTTCCCAATAAGTGGGTAGTGAGAGTATATGTGTAATTTTTAGGTTTTTAACTCTTTAAATACATTTTTGAATTCATTAGTCTATAGAAACATCAATACATTATGAGTTAAATTGGTTAGTGGGATTTATAATTATTAGTGTTTTCTAACAAATCACTGACAATACTCAAAAATCACAATGGAACTATACATTTACATCGTATATAATGGTTTGGTCCTTCTTTCAACTACCTCTATTTTGGAAGGATCCATATATATATTTATCAATTTTAAGGTGATAACAATCTGAAATAATGTAACTTTCTCCATAAAAAATCTCATTTATATTAATTTACATAAAAAGTTTCCTTTCGCAAGGTCTTAAGTACAACATTCAAATGAACATCATGTTCCTCCTTTATTTTAGAGTACATAGACTAATGTTTTTGTATATAATACCTAAACACTCTAATCATTAAGTCTATAAATATAGCTGGAGAGTTTTTTAGATGAAATTGTGTAACTATGAAAATGTAGTGGCTGTATATGGTATGAAAAGAAGTATTCGAGATATCCTCCTTCTTCACCTATACGTGATATTATCCTAACTAAAAATCTAAAATATAGAATTATTAGTATCTACATAGTAGATCAAACATTTCATTAATCCATTGAAGATGATACTTATAATTTATCATGATATTTCTATGCTGATGATAATCAATGTTGGGGTTCATTGACCTATCCTTCTTCTTGTAGATGCGGATTGGAACACCGAGTGGTCAAGTACCTGGGAATATAAACCGTTTTCCAAGATTATCATAAAGTTTATAATTTAGATCTTCAAGTTAAATAGTGTCCATTATATACATATCCTTATATATTATAAAATCTCCAAGTATAATATAGATTAATAACTCAACCCCATGGCTTGGAGGAAGGCAGTCAAATTCATCAAGAAACATATAATCATATTACCTTATAATTTTAATGTCATAAAGTATGATATTTTTATTAGTAATAATCATTTAAGCCATATATTCATGCTTATAAAGAAATAATACTCATTCTTGAGAAGATGATACCAAAACAGATTCATCACACGCTGGTAGTTTTATAGAATCAATGGGAGATTCATGTTGAAGATTGTAATTTTCTTCTATTTAAAATTTCTATTTTCTATGTATATATAAGGAGGATCTATATACCAAATGGAATAGAATTTCACTAAAGGGATTATCAGAAAGTTACGTAGAAAAATCTACTTGTAAATATGGGCATGGGAGAATTTATATGCTTAAGATGTAATAATTTACCACTCTTTAATTTCTACATATAACACCAAATCTATGTTTGATGGTGGTGTTTGAATAGTTTTAATAATCATACATGATATAAAATATTTTTTTGACCCATAATCAAGTTGTACGTTACATATTATTTAATGAATAACTAGTATTGTTATAACCATTCCATTATCAGGATCCAACTCTATAGTCATGATGGCATAATATTTTCCTTTCTCTCTATGACATCGAGGTTTTTGTTTTCGGTTATCATTAACATCCCTTTTCTTATAGCATTGATTTATATAGTTTCCTTATTTTTTGTATTTGAAACATTAGACATTTGAATGAGGGTTCCCTGGAGAAATATTCCATTACATCAAAATGGTGGGTTTCTCCCACTCTCATTCACCAGTTAAGTACCCTTCCATTTCCCACCTATAAATGTACTTCTCACCCTTTAAGAAATTTATGTGATGCTTCTCCCCACAATTTTGATAAGTGGGATGTTGTACATTTCCTCCACCACTATATTTCTCCATCACCTATGGGAATTAAAATCCTTTTTCCACTTCCTATATCATGTCCCTTAAGACCCACTAAACTTCATTTTGATATTGGGGACATAACATGCAATTTTTATTATATCTATCGACGTTTTGAATCACAAAATCAGATTAATGATATAGGATTATTGCACTAAATAAGTACTAAAATTTACTTTCAAGGAAAATCAGAAATCCCAAGGAAAATTGTGAAAGTATTGTGATGTTATCAAAAAATAACCCAATAGGGTTAAAAAAAATTTTTAGGAAAAGAAACTCTATATCCTTTATTATTTGGATAGTGTGACAAAATATATATCGAAAAATATTTTATATAATTATTTCCACTCTATCACTTCCATCCTCTCCTCAAGCTTAATTTTTGTTTTCATTACCCACCATTGATCAGGTTTTACCTCCATATGATAAATATCCACCATGAACATCTATTTCTAATAAAATTTAAATATGGATAATATCATTCGAATGGATTTGATATATTCATCCATGATCAAGGGATCATAATATCCACTAAATGTTGAAGGCATCTCTTCTATAATTCTCCCATTGGAAGCATACTCTTTCTTAGGGGGGGAGTGGGTTTCCCCTGTTAAAGTTTATATTTATAGCATGAGTTAATTGAATAAGTATTATCATGAAATTATAGACTCCTACTCCCATTGTATTATTAACTCTTTTTTTATGTCATTAATTTTCCCATCCCCTTGGTTGTTGACTAGGATTCTCATATTTCGACCAATTAATAAAAATAAAGTCAAAATTATAGATGATAATTTTCAATACATTAAAAACATAAAAGGAAAATATATTAAAATAAAATGTGTAAATTTTAAATGAAATAAATACCTTAACCTATGAATATATAGGTTTCAATTTATATTATCCATGATCTATTTCCCAGAATAAAATTTCATAGGCATGGTTTCCCATCACAACAGTCCATAAGGTGAATGTGAGTTTATGAAATCATAACCCCACTTAGTTTCAAACTAGGAGTGAAGTATGGTCTAATTTGCATGAACCCAGTTATGATCAAATTAATAACTAACTCCTTTTTTAGGTAATTACCCCTTAAAAAATTATCCTTGATCCATACCCGCTTGTAGTATCCTTATAGGGATTTCATTTAATAGAAACCACTTACTCTATACTTTACCAAAATTTAGTGATATTTTAATATGTTTTGTCATATACCTATGGATTTCAATATAAAATTATAAACCTAATTTCCAAAAAAGAACTAAATTTTATTTTTATACAAACTAAGAAAACCCATATATTTAAAAAACATTAATTCCTGATAAAGTTCATTTTGTAGCACTACAAATAGTAAAAGAAGATTTCGATCCCTTTTTTAGTTTGGTAAATTAAATACGTATAATAATAACTTGAAAATGGGATGCAAAAACATTATTTAAAACTCTTTGACTTGATCATAAAATTCTATCACCTTTCTAAAACTAAACTAGAAAACCTTGGGACATACATAAGAAATGTGTGAGCTATGAATCCCAGTAATGGAATAATCAAATAATAACATGATGATTGTAATAAAATCTTATTAATAGGGATTTCAGGGTGACATAAAAGTTTAAGACTCATACAAATTAACTTCAAATAAAGATATAAGATGATAACAATAAGGCAACATAGGAATTTTACAACAACATAAAACATGGCATCATTAGAATAAGACAAGGATGACAGATGATACATCTTTAAATATTTTGATTTTAATAAACTACCATTCATAGTACATATTATCTCTTAAAATAAAAATATTACTCAATGCATTATAGAGCTATATAATTCTAGGCCCACCTATCACATTAATATAAGGTACATGAATTTATTTGGAAAATAAATCGCATAACATAAGAATTACATTTATCAATTTTCAGGCGTTTATTATCATGACTAGATTATATAAATAGGTGTAACCAATAAATAAAGGATAGGTATATCAACGTTAACACTTTTGAGTGTATATTGAGATGGGTATTAACAATATAATATTTTAGCACAGAAAATAATGGTGTATGTTTGGATATATAATGAGTTTATTTAAATATTCATTTATATTTTTAATGGGCGTGAAATTTATTCTCTAATAACTATGCAATCATAAGGAAAATAAATTGATGTGTAAAAAATTACAACATGAGAAATTTGAAATCAAAATGATTAGTACACGGAAATATCTTGAATAAAAAAGGATGAGGATAGAATCTCATACCTTGAGAGAGAGATTATAAAAGCATAGTAGGATATTATTATATTAATTGGAAGACATACAAAGGTATTTAGAGAGGTATAGGGAGAGGAAATTCAAGATCAATGCATTCTGAGTGAATAAGATTTAGATGATGGGTTAGTATTTATAAAAATAAATAGGGGGATTCATTATTATTTTCCCAATGTAGGTTTTGTAATCTATATGATAAACTAGTGAAAACCACATACCTCTCCATGGTTTCTACCAAAGAAGAGGGGTTCTAAATATTTTATAAATAAAAGACACACAAAAATTAAAAAACTACCACTGATGATGTGGAAGTGTGACATATTCATAAAGAGTTTATTCAACAACCGTAAAAATATAATATATGTTTTGAAGTATTACGTAAGGGTCTATAAAAATAATAAAATAACATCTAAAACACATTATTTTAAATGTAAAATCCAAATTCTATAATAAATACCATCAATGGAATTATTAAATAACTTTTGAGATTTTATGATGTCATGATACATACCCTATAATTTTATAGTATTTAATTTTATTTAAAAAATACACTATCTCAAAAAATTATTAAAATATCACAATTAGATAATTTTGACATACTAATTTCAAAGAGAATATTAATTTTGTCATAATATTTTTTACATATGATAAGTTTAAAAATTAAATAAATTTTTTATTAATGAATATGGGTTTCTAAGATACTAATCACTTTCAAAACCTTATAAATATAACATTTGTCCATATTAAATTATATTATCATTTAAATATAATAAATATAATTTGATAATAATATTTTATTTAAAATAATATTTATCTAAATAGTTACTCAAATTATCAAACTATTGTCTTTATTGAGGGTATATATTTCCCAAAAATACTATTATGATTTCATCGTATCAAAATCGAATTTCTAAACAAACCCATTATATAATCATTTATAAATTAATATTGTTTTGAAAAAAAATATATTTAAAATTTTATTCAAAATAATATTAAAAAATTCATATAACTTGGGTTTAGATACATATCCCCATATTACACAAACATACACCCTAACTGTAAGGTGTGTAATATTATTTCTTTTTTTTTGTGGTGGTTCGGCAAACATGGTTTTAGCCATGATCTTGATAATCATTAATTATTACTATAAATGGTTTCACTCAAACTTTTGTTACTAAATCATGGGTTTTGAATGGTTAATGGAAAATTCTAGTGATTCCACCTCCCATAGATACTATGATAAATGGACATCATAACATACAATCTTACCGGTCGAGGCCATCACTTCTTCCTCTTATTTCAATTGGTCTTTATATTAAATATAATTATATATTAATCTTATCAGTAACTATAGAGTGGATAAATTATTAGTAGTTAACATGATTAAAAATATTTTACATCTATCCATCTATATTTTCATTATGATTTAGAAAAACCAAATTTGTGCATTTTTTATATAAATGTATTACCTGCAGAGGCAATTATGTTTCCAAAATGGAATTTAATTTTTATAAGTATTGGTTGTTACACCAGGACCTTCCATTGGATGTGCTGGTATCCTCAATTCAAAAAGGCATACTAGATCCAGAAAACAACTTCCATAATCATGTGGTCCTTCATGTAGTTAACCAAAAAATTTATCATTTCCACCCAAATTCATTGGGAATCAATTGACACATCATGAACCCAAATTAAACCACCACATGGGTCAACATTAAAAAACATAATATTGGTTAGAGTGGAGTACTAAGGGGGGTGAATTGAGTATCTAAAAAATTCCTCTCTGAAAAGTTTTCATAAATGGTTTCCCAATAAAAATAAATATATCCCAATTAATCAAGGTAATATGGTTATGAAAGTTTGACTGTTTAAATAACTTCTCAGAAGATTGATTAAATCTCAGTAATATCATTGTCAGTTATTGATATTACTTTTGATGATATTATAATAAGGAAAAACAATTATAACATATTTCCATGAATAAATATCAATGTAAACATATTGATTTCTGTATTATATAGTAAATCATAGAAAACTAAATTAAACAACACAACAGATGTAAAACAAGTGGTTGAGTCTCATGTCATGACAAAATCAACTCCACTTGGTGATCACCTGCCATAAGGTAGTTTATATTAGTAAAATAGATCTATAAACTAGACTGGGGTAAACAAAATTTCACAGGATTGTCCAGGTCACCCATCCTCTTCCCCAGTTCTTCATGGGTAAAAACTACCAGGTCACACATGGACCTCTTCCCCACATATCTGTGGGAGTAAAAAAAATAAAATTATATGAGAGGAATGATATCTTTTATTTTTTAGTTTAGAGTAGAAGATAGTTTGTGTTTTGGATACACACACATACACTGCTTGAAAGCTAAAAATATTACAAAATAGAGAAAAGATAATGAGATAAATTTTGAAGTGATCTGAGGGTTATATTATGAAGCTCTGAACATCTATGATGAAGAATATGCATGTATCAAGTTGTCTTGTGAAAAAAATGTAACGCAAGTCTGGTGCTCTGGTTTCCACTAAGATCCGGCTCATGTTCTTTGAGGAGTTTGTATTACAATGATGTTCATGAATCTGATTTATGGTATCCCAACATTTGGAGTCCTGAAGGGTTCATGTGTTCCTCAGATGATTCTTATTGTAGGAATCGGTTCTCTTTTGAAATTGTTCCCACATCTTCTACTTTAACACCTTCTTTTTTTAGGGCCACACATTTCTTTTTATTCTTGGAGTGCATGTGTTGGATCTGACAGAATGCATGTATTATGCTCCTCATAGCTCATACTATTAGGTGGAATGTATAAAAATAAATATTAATCATGTCAGTTCATTTAAATGAATCAAATATGACCATTTTAAATTAAATTGAAAAAGGCAAAATATATTGAAGAACTATGTCATAGTCTGTCTTGAAATGAAGTCACATGGAAACGTTGTTACCACAAAATGATGGCTTCTTCTTTTCCATTGTGTGGTGAGACAATCATGATAGAATGGTTATATATATATATATTAGGAACCAATATCACATATGAAATGTTAGGATCATTATGTCTAGTATTTTTCAAACTTCGAACTGTGTCTTAGCAAAGAACCGGTGTCATAGACTTCAACAAATATGTAACTAGTTATGGTGTATCGTCATAGTGTCTAGTCCCAATGTTTAGGTCACAGTGTCTGGGTCACGATGTTTGTGTCACGATGTCATGGTCATGGTGTTAGGGTCATGGTGTCTGGGTCACAGTGTCTGGTCACGGTGTCTCGGTCATAGTGTATGGGTCACGGTGTATGGGTCCTTTCCTAGAAAACCAGAACTGGTGGTAGAGTCATGATTTCTCAAACATAGCTAAATATCCATGTATAGACTTAGAGAGTAATATTAATGGAATGAATTAGGCTATATAATTCATAAATGAAACAAATTAAATAATGTTTACAAAAATCATTCATGATTTATAAGAATCAAGATCTTGAGAAATTTTATTTAAAGAATAAATAAACAAACCATCTTTACAGATGACTTCAAATAGATTAAATAGTATTGAAAATATTTACAAGATGTATAGGATTTGTGATCACTAAAAAATTATTAAAACATGAGGATTCAAACACTTAAAATCTTATTATGTTAAAATATAGTTTTTCAATGTAAACATTTCATGTGAAAATGAATAAATAAAATAAAACAATGTCATAAAATAAATAAAAATTTTAAAATGGAAAATGTATAATTTCTAAAAATATCATATAAAATTCCAAATACTATTCATAATATTCTATTCCTTATAAGTATAGTTTTATCGCCAATATTTATAATTATAGTTTCTCATATACTCCACTCATTCCACATTGGACATAATTTACTCCCATTTAGAGAACCTGAGACCACACCACTAGATGGGGTGATATTTATTTTGAACCTTTATTACGTATTGATAATAATTTTATAGATTTTATATTATATTTCTTCTTTCTCCCTAAACTCATTAAACATTTAATTTCTATTATTTTTATCAAAAATTATTTTCCCTTGAGGTGATAAACAAAGAACCACCAATTAATTCTTGAATTCAATCCTTGGATTCTTCCCATAATAATTTTCTCTCCACTCCTCCATTTGAAAACATAATCCAAAAAATATTGAATAAGATAAAATATTTAAACATAATGTTATGTGACAAGATGGATGGAAAAACATTTTGAATCTCATTCCCCTAAGTAATCTATAAAGAGCAACCCATTAATTCTTGAATTCAAAATTTGGATTTTCTGAAGAATTTTCCCCATCCCTACTTTTTAAAAATAATCCAAAAAATATTGAATATGATAAATTATTTTAACCAAAAGTATTTTGAGTAGAGGGATGAACATCCATCTTCAATCTCAATTCAATAAATTTTACTTTTTTATATGCCTTTTTGAAATTTTAAGAATATAGTTCTTATTATAGAACATAATCAAGATCTATAATTACACATCTAAAATTGTATTTGATCAAATAATATTCAATATTAATATTTTATTAATAAATAATTACACAACTCGTGGATAAATTGATTTCACTTTTACTATCACAGATAATCTGTAGTTTAAATACCACAATATCAATCGAATAATCAATTTGTTTCATTATCATTGATATATGTGTGTGTGTGTGTGTGTGTATAATAGAATGTATCACATATTAATTCTCTATGGTTATCAATATTATAAAATTTGTGAAATTACAACTAAAAAAATTCAACTTACTAGAAATGTAACACATGATGTAGATTTTATTACAAATAAATTTCATATACATGTTTTATTCATGAATCATTAGTGATCATTTTTATCCACATTCATATAAACAACCCATAACTAAAAAATTATTTAATTTATCAGATAATTATTTCAAAATCCTTTATGGGTTACTTTTTAGGTTACTTTTGGAACCTATAAAAAAGTTTCACAACAAACAGAATTATAATTATTAGTTTTTTAATGTATAAACACCTCATAAAAATATTTTAGTAGTTCATTTGGACAGTAATTCTTCTATTATATAATTTTATCAACATCATTAATTGTTATAAGAAAATATAATACAATAGAATATTCAAATATATAATTTTTCAAAAATTCTATGATATATTTATTTAGATAAAAATATTATTATGAATTTTAACTTTTTTTATAAATAATGAACTCATCTAAAAAATATTGTACATTGTGTTATTTTTCATCATAAGATGTAAAAATATATAAAAATATATAAAAATATACTCCTTCTATAAAAAATCAATGTCATATCCATTACAAATTTAAATTAAAGGGTATATAACCATTTATTTCAAATAGATATTACATTCTGGTTTTCATTTATTGGAATATATATATTTTAAAATGTTTCACTATATAGAATACCAAGTTATCAATGATTGTTTATGTTATACTCATATGAAAACATTAAGATGGGATGAGTTGATGGATTAAAAATTTTATTTATAAAATCACTAAAAAGATCTTAAATATAAAAAAGTTTCAAAATATGTAAAATTTATTTTAAGCATGGAATATTAAAATATAATATTTTTAAGTTGAAATTAATTTTGATCAGAGAATATAAAAAAATAAATGAATAAAATATTTTATAAAACGAAATTTATAAAATAATTTAAAAAATATGATGAATTTAAAATAAAAGGATGGAATTTATGAATTACTATATTATTATGTTATATAAATAAAAATAATTGGTCACAATAAAGTCTTTGATGAGGTTGGGATAAATAATCCACAATCCTTTATAAAAAACACTATAACCTGATACATAAGTTACTACACTAAAAAATTAGTTACTTTTAATCCAAGTTAGAATTTTGGATCTTATCACCCGGTCTAGAAGAATTATAAATAAGTGAATGTTGGGATAACATTAAAAAATAGGTTATAACCCTAGGAATTCATTGACAAGTATGTTCAATAAGTAGGTTTAATAGTATATTACAAGGTAGAGATTTTTGTTCATTTATAAATTAGTAAAAAGTATGAATTATTGTATAAATATTCTTTAAATATAGTTAATATCCAGATATAATAGATTTTTCATTAATAAATATTAAATAAAATTATATATGTAAAAAATATTACAGAAATTAAAATTATAATATTTCTTTTTCAATCATTATTAACCAGTGTTATATTTTTTTTCCATGTACAATTTTTATAGACTTCAATAATTTAATATCATATGTTTTTTTCCTTTATAGTGTTACATTTAGGCTTAAAAAAGTCAGCATGAAATTACTGATTATTGATCAGACTTCTCAAAAATATTTAATAATTTTCAAATTTCTATATATTTATCTTTATCAAATATATATTTAAACAATCATTAGTGAACATTAGAAAATAAAATATTTTAAAAATGGTAAAAGTTTATCCCTAGAATATTAGTTTGAATAATAATTTTTTTAATTATATTCCTCATTAGTGTATACAAAATAGTATAATGTAATGTTCTTATAAACCAATATTTTTGGAGACTGAATGTTATAAAATGTGGAAATTATATAATCTTTAAAATGATGAATAATTCCTAATAAAAAAAACTATTAGGGGGGGTATAATAAGTTATATTTCTATCCATATTCATTACAAGATTACGTTATTTAGTCTTCATTCTGATATTAGTCAGTGATGGATTTAATATGATATCCCTTAATTTTTGAAATGATTTTTGAATATTTCCAAGGTTAGAACATGATGATTAAAATTTTATTTAGTAATTTAAATATTTCCCTAAATATTTATTTAATGAAACCATTAGTAATATATATATATATATATTTTTGTTATGACTATCAAAATAATGTAATTACCAATTTTCTTTTATAAATAACAAAACAATAACCCCCTTTTTCGATGATCAAAAGACGTGATAAGTGATATTGAATAAAGAATATATCAATGTACATGTTTAAAATGGGAAATTGAAATAAATTAAATTATAATGAAAACAAAAAGTAAATGAAGATCTCAATATTGTATTAGAGTATCAAGGATAAAATATCCAGATGACATTAACGAGGTAAAATAACCATTTGAATAAATGGTTATATAAATTCACTATTTAGGTATATAAAAATAGTCTTCGTAAATAATAATCAAGGTTTCATAGTAAAAAATTTAGAATAAATCAATATATCGAATAAAAATATTAGAAAAAAATTTAAATCAAGAGGTACTTAATATCTCCCCTAATTTTTTTATTATCTCTTCATTATAATATTCATGATAATATCTCATTAAATAAATTATCCCCATTTTTATTATAAAAAATTATGAATAAAAATATTGAGTACGTGATATAATAAATATAAATGAAAACTTTAGTGATATTATCTTAAGAATATTTTTCTATTAAAATATTAAAACAATAAGAAAGTAAACTAGAATAATAAAAATTAGCTCACTAACTTCCACTCTGCCTATATATCCTGGACATCTAGTTTTACTAAAATTATAATTCATTCAACATTTTTTATTTAATAATTTGAAGCATATTCTTAGTTTCATTCTTACATGAATCCTATAATCAATCTACCTCATCTTCTATGTTTTTAATTCATCAAATAAGATGAATCAACATATCATATTTTAAATGGTTGGGGAATATAGTTTATTATTGGGAGTTTCTTGTTTATTACTAATTAAATTTAATGTTTCATATATTATAATAAATAGATATAATTTTAGAATTAGGTTATAAAATATTGAAAGAATGAGTGAATAGTGATGGGAATGAAATAAAATGTCTTCTATAATAGGATGAAATTTATTTTATTATGTAGATTTTAAATTTCTATATAATTTTTCCATGTAACAATTTTCAGATATAGACCAGTAGGTAAGTTTGGATGATGGGATATTTGGTAATCATATTGAGTAATTCCCTATCTACATGGAAAGTGTTTGTATTGTTTTTATTTGGGTGTGGGTAATTTTATTTTGGTAGGTGGGGATTTTTTGATGTAGTCAATTTGAGATGTGAAATGATTTAGTATTCGATGTGTGAAGTTAATTTTTGGATTACATGATAGTATATTCTAATGAATATTACTAATGGTCTTCAAAAGTATTACAATTTATATCAAATATTAATCTTTATGTTATATATTAATGTACTATGAATCTATTTTCCTTTTGATATAGTGAAGGTAAGAAAGATAGATATAGTATTTTCCATTTAATTGATGATTTTGGTTTAAATACTATGTGAGTGAGGGTGAGTTTATAATTTATAGAATAGGAAAGAAGTTTTGGCCTTAGAATGGAAGGATTATTAGAATGTGTTTTTTATTTAGATATTTAACTTCTAGAGTATAATCTATAAAGATATTTCACTTATTTATTGATCTATATTTTATTATTTACATCAATGTAAAATATCCATAGTAATTATCTTATTGAACCAGGATTCGAATGTTCTACTATACTTTTTCTTCAACTAACATGGATAAAAATTATATTCATGTAAGAGTATTTCCACTTGTGGAGAATATCTAAGAAAAATATATAAATAGTTTTCTCATTCAGGAATAATCAATAATACTGTTTGGAGGGATCATATTTTATCAACTCTAAACCATTTAATTCTCATTTACAATGAAAGATATGAAGACTTATCATTCTATTTTTTCATATATTTATTCCATAAAGAAACCTGATGTGGAGATACTTTAAGAAAAGAGTTTAACAACTCCTCTAATTTTATAACTTCTATAATGAAAAATCCTGGAATCAAACATCAAAACATGTTATCTATTTATACATAGAATTAAGCACACATACCCAAATTAAAATTTCCATTTATTTCTAGTGATAATAAAATCCATATTAGGTCTTTTTTTCCAAAATTGATAAATAATAAAAATACAAAAATAATGAGTTATAAAGTGGAATTCTGTGGACAAGTCCATCACCTATCATACTAAATATGAAATAATAATTTTACTAAAAAACATATAAATATGTAAATGTGTCATAAAATAGGGATTAATCTCATTTTTATCATAATACAAGACACAAATTAAATCGTAAACACTGAATATAATCATTTATTATATTGAAATCCCATGAAACAAAATGATCTTAATCAAAGTTTTTCCTATGTACTATCTATAACTCTATGTTTTTAACATAGATATCATGTTTGATTACCATAATTAAATGTACATGAAATAAATGTGTTCAATGGTGAAAATGAAAGTGGTGATAACAACTACATAGAAGACACCAGTAAATGATCCTAAAACTAATTTTTATTTCCCACATATATTCATATTTTTATTTCATCAGACCATATAAAAAGAAAAATCTTATATATAAAAATAATACATAAAAAAATATTAAATTTTTATTGACCCATCCTCAGTATCATATATCTTGTGTCTACTTTATTAAATTGGATTATGATATAAGTAATAACATCCAGAATGACTAAACTGTTTATTACTCTTAGTAAATTAGTTACATACATAAAATTCAGATTAAATTGTAAAATATAATATAACAAAGATTTTCTAATGGGAAAAAAATTATTCCTCTTATTGTATCCCAGCATATCAATCACCAAATACCGAATCCTATTATAGGGAAAATAAAACATAAGAAATGGGTGAGACCATATACTCATATATGGTAAACGTATAGCCGATTATATGATTATATAATACATAATCAACATTACATGGTAAATAGTTGAAACACATTACATTTAATAAACATCCTAACCATAATATGGAAGGAATAGAAGATGCTCACGTAAGTCTATATAAAAAATTTAATGAGTTTTCAACTTGACCGTGGATATTCTAACTAATTGAATAATCATGTGGTATATCAAAAACTAAATTCATAATGATAGAATGTATAATGTTGTACATCTAAAAATACTGAAAAGGATTTTTCCATGAAATTTAATACCATCTAGTATTGTTAAAAGGAATCTAATACCATCAGTTATTATTCCAAATATATCTAAATTAATGGGCATTTCATTATCCAAAACCATATCTAGTTTGTTTTATGAGACATACAAATTCATTTAGGGGCTATAGTGGGCCCTTCTCATCACTTTCAAACGCCAATTAATTCCATATATGAATGGGGTGAATCATTATCAACCTAAAAATTCCTATTTAATCAAACATATTAAATGTAAATACCTTCCTGAATAACAGAACATAATCACGAACCCTATAGAGTAATAATAATGGTAGTAATATAGTAAATTGTTCATCAAACTAATTAATAAATATCATTAGAAATAATAAGGATGGTATCATTGGAGTATACCCCCCTTAAAGCATAAGGGAAATCAATGATTGTTTTGTATTTGTAATTTATTTTGAAATATATCTTCAAACATTTTTTTTAGAGAATAGCCTTTTATTGAAAATCAAAATTCTTATTTTAAAACGAGAATATTCAAAATATATTTCAAAATCTGTTTCTTTGAAAGGAATATTTAAAAATTGAGAATTTAAAAATATTAGTAAAAATATTTTCTTTAAAAATAACCTTGTAAGATTTCAAATTAATTTTCAAATAATCAATGTTAATGATGATGGTTAATTTTTTACATGTTGTATAATATAATAATAGAATTAATTTTGTAGTGTAACAAGTGTATACAAGTGAATCATTTAGAAAAAGAAGAAGATTAAATTAAATTAAATTAAAAAAATTTAAATCATATGTAAAATTTTATTTAATTATTCATTTGGAGAATGATAAAAGAAGTTGGATTTTTTTTTATAAAATTCATTTTTAAAAGAAAAAGATTTTTTATTGAAGAATGAAATACTGTCACAATATCTTATAAAAATTTTCATAATTTTTTTTAGTAAAAAAGAGACCATAATGTTAATATTAATTTAAAATTTTCATGAATAAACTTAGTATATGGATATATATTTATATTAAGTTATTAATATAAAATAATTCTTCAAGGTGATACTAAGAGACATATAATCCCTAATAATGATGAGATAGTGAAATAAACACTTACCACTTTGGTAACTTTATTCATTATCCTATTTGATGAAATAAATTTGAACAAAATATTAAATAACATGAATATAAATAAATTAATTATATAACATAAACAATTTGTATTATATACACCACAAAAAAAATTAGTGGTGAATATGGTGTATGTCTCAAGGATGTAAATGTGAGATGAGAACCCTTATCTCACACTTCCTTTTGGTTGAAAATATTTAAATGTAAAATATATTTTTTTAAGAATGTGATTGTCTTACTGAAGAATGATACTAATATTTATAATTCCATATATTTTCCTTTTATAATATCATATCACCCTTTTTTAGTAATATTTCATTATTCTCATTTCTTCAGGTGTAAATTGGAACGTTTTATGACACATGATTTGTCATGTAAGTACCAGTTCTTGCACATATTATATAGTTTCATGATATATAGAATAATAATCATGTAATAATAATAATATTTATATATCAGTTTTCTGATTAAATCCAATCATTAAATATGGTTATGAAAAATGTGAGACGTTATAATCATCGAGATAGTAGGTCGTACGCACCATTGGGTAACATTTCCATTTTTCTATGATCGTTATTAAAATAAGTTAAGTGATATTTTAAGTATATATAATTATAAAAATATTATATGTACCATATTATTTATTTATATATACTGATATATATCATCTATGTAGTTTAGTGATGAAAGAGGGACACTTTGCTTAATAAATGTGGTTGTCTACATGTATACGGACGATGTTACCCTTTTTTATGGTAAAAAATGACACATTATATTTTAATAAGGATAAATATGTCATAAATATATTAATTATTATATATATATATCACATATATTTATTAACATTATTTTTGTTACCTTCTATGTAAAACATTAGTGAAAAATGAATCACATGGCATCGTGAGGCAGTAGTCCGCCATACACAGGAGCGACAATATCATATCCCCAAATAAATGGAATGTAAAAAACTATATATGATATAATGAATATATAGAATTAAATATTTTATAAATATATTTTGTATACATTTACCCTTTATCATACCAAACCATGAGACGTGGTAATGGAAAAACTAAGTGATATCAGTTTGCAAGGGGTAGTCCTCCGTATAAAAAAATAACGATTTCCTAAAGCATTTTATGAAAGTGAGGATGGTTTTAAATCCTAAAATTATTATAAAATCAAATAATTATATTTATTATACTAAATTTATAATATTATAATGTTTTAATATGAATTTAATGATGTCGAGGGAGAAAAAAAATAAAAAATCTCATTGAAGAAAGTTACTTCTTCTTTAGGTAAACAACTTAGGATGCACCAAATAATTAAATGGTTCTATTTTTCATTAAATATTAATTAAAAAATAGGGGAGGGAAATTGGAAAATTATTTATATGGTTATTTAATTTTTTTTGGTGTGATGAATATTTTAGTGGGGTGACCTTCTAAAGGTGAGGTGAGTGGCACCCATTTAATTCATGGAAAGATAAATCTATACCTACTTTTTTCATATGCCAAAAGAGTCAATAATGAAGTATTATGGAAACATATACATGATAGGGGCTAAATATATCCATAAAATATATTTCAGAAAAGTTATTAGGTAAATCTAATGGTAATATATTTAGTTTAACCCCTAGAATATCAATTTGTACGTTAACAAAAATAATTATTTTTTACATTTTGGAGTTTTAATATTGTTAAAACTTATGTTCAATTTATTATAAAATATAAATTTTGTTGATTAGAAATATATATTCCATTTTTTCAAATTCTATTCAGATAATTGAGAAATTTTAATTTACAATTAATCACAGAGACATAACAAAAAGTTGGTTTTGAAAGAGAACATTTTCAAAATTTTACAATGTTTTTATATCAATGTTGAATTTAGAAATGATTTCAATTACCTAAAATAGATTAATATATATATATATATATATAATTTAACAAATTTCAATTTAAAAAAAATTAAAAATATAATTTAAATTAGTAAATAATTTAAATGAAATGGAAGATTTCTATTAAAATTCTATATTTTCCTTAATCATCAAAAAAGAAAACATTTTTAGAAAAATACCAAAAAACGCTTCTTAATATAATTTTTATATGTTGAGTTAGAAAATTATTTTTATGGTTTAAAATACAATTCAATAACTATGGTAATTATTAATTTAAAATTGGTTGTGAAAATATTGTCTAAACCATCTTTTAGAAATAATACAGTTTTTTAGAAAACACATATTTTTATTCAAAAATATTATTATTTTATTTATAATCAATAGGTAATAATAATTCTCATAATTTTCTTATTAATATTAATTCCCGAAAACTAAAATAATAGTTTATAATTTTATTATATATTATGGTTTATTTCAACTCAGGGTTGCGTGTTCTGTAAGTTATAATTGGGATTAAATTTATTTAAAGAGAAATATTTAGTGAAGCCCAAAGTTTTATATTTTAGTTATAGATTATTGTTACATGTAATACATGATATCTGAAATAATAATATTATTTTAATATATCAGTGTGTAAAATTCTCCCCACATTAAATAAATTTTGTCCACATAATTTGAACTTCATCTCAATATTCAATTGTTTGACATTTGCTAAAACTATTTTTGAAAACCCAAAATCAAAAACTCATAAATAAGATTAAATCTTAATTATAAAGAATATGATTTATATATGTCATATGATATAAGAAATAACTAGAATTACATGTAGGATAATGTTGGTGGGAAATGGAAAAATAGACATGGGTAAAAGTATAAAAAGTTATTGAGAGTGATATATCAGTAAGCACTTGAAAGTGAATGATCAATAGAAAATTGATAAATTAAAACCATAAAAATATGATTATTTAAAAGTAATTATGATTCATCATATATTTTGGTAACGTTATAATTTTTTGTTTCAATATCCTACTTCCAAATATGAAGGATTAGTTAACTATATGTGATTATATGGAAATATACTTACTTAAAAAATTGGCGTGAATAGGTTATCCAATTTTAATGAATATCTATTTGGTGAAGTAGAATATTAATATCTAAAACATCATCCAAAGTTAAAATTAATCCATTTTATAAGTGGTTTAAATTACATCCCTTTGAAAATATAAATATACAAAACTTTATAAAGAAGTTCGATGAATTTCCAAAGTGAACTTATCATTAATCAATTCCAAGGTAGATATTACTACCCAATTCACATTATCCATATCAATAATCAGTATGTCCTAAAATGAGTATTTAAATATTAGGAACATATTAATAGGTATCATTCCAAAAAGCATGTGTTTTCAATGGTGTTAAACAAACAACTGGATCATTTTTCTTTGTTCTCAGTATGGTTTAACATACTCTTTCAAATCCTCACTGAAAAATTACTATGATGCAATCATTACATGTTTCAAGTATGTAAAAAAATATTACAATTTATTTCTTGGATCCAAATATAATAGAACGATATTCATCGCACTTCATCTGTAGTGGTATCGTAATCTTTATCATAACCCCTTATCTCTTAATGGAGGTTTTCCCAAGATTATTGGGGTATTTATTTACATATCACCACAACTCATTACTATAGGAGCATTACACATGGGGAAATTCTTTAGTTCTCTTTAAATTTTGATCATGGTGGCCTTGTTCTACAAAAATGAAGCCAACCTATTTTTCATTTAATAATGTACAAATGATTTTCTCTCCACAAGTATCACATGGTGGAAAATACCTCATTCCGTATAGAATTTACCTATTTTTTCTTCCCATATTCATCATAAATTACTTTCTTTTGCTTCCATATTACATGATAAATTGTATCTCTAACTTAATATCCCATGTTATTATGTACTATTATGATGAGAAATTTCTGGATAATAGTTCCCTTTCAGAGGATTTTTTTATTAACACCAATAAAACACTAGATTTTTTTCTTTTGGTTACATATGTAGTCAGCCACATTAGTTTCTAACATTATGAAGTTTTATTCATACTTAAAAACATTTTCCTATTCATCTTATACTCAATAATTATTTTTCTATATCATCTTGTGGAATATAAAGAAAATATTTTTTATTAGAATAAAACTTTGAAATCCTTTACTCCATGCTTCATATTTCCTTCTCATATTTTGTGTTTTGAATTAATGAACACCATTGACCTTTATCTATTGAAAGTTGATAAAAATCCATGAAAAATTTATCCCTTTCATTACATCCAAGAGAAATAAATATGTTATATAGTGAATTAATACATTGCTCATCAGAAAATTTAATTTAATTTTTAATTCAATTTGGAAGTTTACCATACACGAAGGTGTCTAACGTTATTACACCATGTGGTGGATTAATAGGTATCTCCATAAAGGAATGATTCTTTCTTATAATCTCATTATGTTTCCCCAATATGGCAATAATTTGATAACTTCTAACAAATTATTCAGCTTCATATTCATTATATTTCCCAGGATGATAGTCCCTAAATGATGTACATGCATCAATACATTTCTTATTCCATTCAATGGGTTTCATTTATAAAAAATTTAATACATTAGATTATTTTATAACACCATGAAACATAATTTATAATCCCAAAACTAGTGAAACCCTTTACATATTTTAAAAAAATTATGCATATCTAATATCATAATGATAAA
Source organism: Viscum album (assembly GCA_963277665.1). Classification (NCBI taxonomy): domain Eukaryota; kingdom Viridiplantae; phylum Streptophyta; class Magnoliopsida; order Santalales; family Viscaceae; genus Viscum; species Viscum album. The sequence continues at coordinate 1,840,081,380 of OY728145.1, forward strand.
CATTTTTTATTTTGGAATATCATTATTTTCAAATTGTTTATAATATTTTGTAAGTAAAATATGAATTATTATAAGAATATACCCAAGTATTTTCGTACCAAGTGCCTGGTAAGGCATATTGTCGGGTACTAGGTGCATATTGGGTCAATCCCAAAGATCTATATTCATAGTTATTAAATAGTGGTACATCTATTCCAAAACAATATCCCCATTTAGAATCTACAAGGGATGTATTTCTAGAAATAACCATATAATATATTCCCTAACATAATATTTGGATGTAATTCTCTACCGATCCTTAAAGTCCATAATATGGTTGTTTTATATTCTATGTTTTATTAAATATTGTCCCCAATGTTTCTTCTAAAATTCATGTGATTTAAATTTCAGTGTCCAGACTGAGTATCTCGTATCCTATGTCTGCGTTTTTACATTTTTCATATGATAAAATTAATCACATCACAACAGACTGAGTAAATTAGTAGACGTGGTAAACTAGAAACTTATTAACATTCATATTTCATTTGAAAAAATAAATTACAAAATTAATTTGATTCGATAAGTCAACTATTACTCATATTGTATCCTTTCATATTAATAAAAAAACACTTCCTCATATCCTTTTGAAAAAAAAACATAAGAAATGGGTGACCTAAGATGCTCAGTAGGGGTAACCGATATCAGATGCTATGAATAAGTAAGGTGTAATTAATATGCTTATGTAAATAGATGAAATAGAAAATATTTAATCAATAATATTAGAATTATATGGCATGAATAAAATATGAGAGAGTAATTACATATAAATAATAACTTTATCTTGAAATTTTACCATGGATATTATGACCAATTTTGTAGTCATAAGGAATATCAATAAATGAATTCCGAATGATGGAATATGCAATTTTGAACATCTAAAACATTCAATCGAGGAATGTTCCAAGAAATATAATATTGTCGAGGTGTGTTCCAAGAAATATAATACCATCGAGGATTGTTCCAAGACATTTATATATATGTTTATGTCCTAAAAAAATTACATATCTAGTTTCCCTCATAATTCTTGCTAATGCATGAAGGGGCTATAACAATCCCTTCCTGTCACATAGAAATTAAAATCCATTCCTCAAATGAAAGGGTTGAAACATAATGAATATAAAAATCCATATTTAAAATTGAAAAGGAAATTTAAATACTTTCCATAATAAATAATCATAATCCTAAACCATATTGAGTAAAATTAATTGTATCAACACATTACACCCTCATCATAATGAAAAATAAACATATCCAGAAATAATAAGGATGGTATAATTTGATTGTATCCCTACTAACTCATAAGTAACATAAAATAATGTCTTCTTATATAAAAAATTATTCTTAAAGAAAATTTGAACATTTCTAGAGTAAATTCATTGAAAATAACTATATTTTATTTTAAAACTAAACATTCGTTAATTTTTTTCAAAATCATTCCTTAATAAATTACTTTTAGAATCTACAAATTATAAAATAGTATGAAAAGTACTTTTATTAAAAAAACCATTATAAAATTTCAATGGAATATTCTAATTAAATATGTTCATAATGGTGGGTAATTATATAAATGTTATATAAGTTGACATGTTCATTCCTTCATAACTGTAAAAATGTTAGAAAACAACCTAGTTCAGATAATAACAATAATTTTAATTTGAATCCAATTTTTTAAAATTGAAACATTATTAATATTTTTTAATAAATCAGTTGGATAATTATAAAACATTAATTAGAGAGTTTTTAGAAAATATGGTTTAGTAAGAATACTCATTTTTAAAATAGAGATAAATAAAGTTATATTATCTTAATTAAATTTTCATAATCATTTAATGTAACAAAGAGAGGATAATAGAATTATTATGTAAAATATTTTCCGATAACCATTGTATAAGATGGTGTATTTATTTTAGGATATAGAGATCATATAATTCCCAAAACCAGGACATAATAAAAAACAATCCAAAATAATGAGGAGATTGTGAAATAAACCCTTACCATTATCGAACCTTTTGTGTCATAATAACTTTTGACAAACTAACATTAAATTAATTAATAAATACTAATAAGATAAATTAATTCATTCTGTTACATAAAAAATGGTATTTTATACACTAGATAAATTAAATAGTGTTGAATATGACATATGCCTCACAGAAGTTAAAGTGACATGAGAAACCCAAACCCCATGCTTCCTTTTGTTTGAACGTACATTAACATCGGGTATAATGGTTTTATTTTTTAAAAAAATTGTTCAATTACCATATTATTATTTATAATATCATATATAGTCCTTTTATAACATATTATCAGATGTTCATTAATGTTCTATCATTGGTCTAAATTTTTGAGGTGGTAACTATCTTCTTTTCTCACGCATGTTTTTTCATGGAAGATCCACTTCTTAAAAATATCAGATATCTCCATTATCTAAATTATAATAATCATGAAATAATTATCATATTTATAAATAATTTATAATTTTATAACCAATCATGAAAATTGGGTTATTGAAAATGAACTGTGTTATAATCATGGAGAAACACGTCGTACGTATGCATGAGTAGCATTTATATTTTTCATTTATAATTTTGGAAAGAATTTAAATAATATTTAATCATTATATAATGATAATATAATCATTTATAACATGTTATTTCATTGAAAATACATATGTATATCATCAATATTATGGTGTGATAAAAGAGACTTGTATCACTTCATGAAGGCGGTGGTCAACACATACAAGAACAAAGTAACCCTTTTTAAGTTTAAAAAATGATATATTATATTTTGAGAATGATTTATTTGTAAATAATATCATAATTAATATATTTATATCTAATATTTTCATTAAAAATATCTGCATTACCTTCCACGTAAAGAATTAGAGAAAAATGAATCACATCTTTTCGCATGGCGGTAGTCCGTCGTATAAACGATTAACGTTACTGTACACTCTAAGGAATGAAATGTAAAAAAATATGATATGATAACTTTAAATTTATAAATATATTATAAATATAATATATATACTATGTATTCATCACTGCAACCATGAGAGGTGGAAATGGAACAATGAATGACATCAGTTTGGAAGGCGGTAGTCGGGTCGTACACACAAATGGTGAATTCGTAAACCATTTGATATAAGTATAGATGGCTATATGTAATATCATTTTGATATCAATCGATAAATATTCTTATGATACCATAGTTATTATGTCGTCTTGTTTTGATGATAATTTTAATGCCCTGACCCCAGTTACCCAATGTCAGTGCATTATTTTAATACATTGGCATAATTACAAGGAATCAAGTCCCGAAGGACCAATCAGTTTAGCAGTGTTTGAAAATAGATTACATACATGAATGTTACATTACATAATAAAATGAAAAAAATAAAAACATTGTCTCCATTGACCACATTTATATCCCTTATCTTATCCCAGCAGGTCAACCATAAAAAACTACTTCACATCCTGGGAAAAATAAAATATAGAAAGGGGTAAGCTCAGATGCTTAGTATGGATAACAATATAGCGGAAACATTCATAAATAAGCATAAACATTTAAGGAAATGTATAAGACTAAAACGAAAGCCTTTTAAACTTAATCGTCATCATAATATGGAAAAGATAAAATCAAATAGTTCCATTTTTTGATTCACAAGGATATTCTACTAGTCAAATTATCACATGCAATATCAATAGACACTTTCATAATGATGGAATTCATAATGCCAGATTTTATAACCACATAGTGAAGGATTTTTTCCGAGACTACAAATAGGATTTTGTAAAGGCCTTATGCTAAGACACTAGTTTGTCTTTTGAGACCTACCGATGCATCGAGGAGCTATATAAGGCACCACCCGTCACTTACTATGTCCAATACATTCCTCATATGAAAAGGTTTAAACATAACATAAATATTCTTATTAAAAATAGAATACGAAAAGTCAATACTTTATCCATAAACCATGAATGGTATAATAATATCACATACATAGTCAAACATATCAGAAAACCTTCAATATAATATGGATGATTTTTATCATAATAAATAAACTTCAAACAAGTTTAAAATCAATTAGGGGAAGTTGATATAGATGAAAATTATTTGTAAAATTATTTGAGTGAAATATCCCTATTAATAAAAACATTTAAAAGTAACAAAATTTAGAAAGTAAGACATTTAAATTGGTTTTTAATAAAAGTGTACCATACCACTTTGAATCATTTGAAATAAATTAAAATTTTAAAAACATTCATGTCCATATAAATAAATCCTTAAAAACCATTTTGAAAACATGGATGTTAATGAGCATAATTTAGAAGAATAAATATTTAAAACATTTAAAATGATGATTTGGTAAAAATAGTCCCTTAAAAATAATTCCTTTGAATATGATTTTATGAAACATGTACATGGAAAATAAATATGTCATAGTTGATGTTTACGTAAAAATAACCTCGGATAATAAAGAGATTGTGAAATTAACCCTTAACGTGCACTTTCCTTCAGTCGATGGTACATTTAACCTCCTTTATAAAGACCGTAGTTTGTTATTAAATTATACCAGAACCATATTAATGTTTATGATATCTTACATGATTAATTTATGACTTTATACTACCCATTTAGTAATAATTTCCATGTTAAATTAACATTTCAGGTAATAATCGCTTTCCTCATCATATGTGTTTTAACTTGTTACTCTTAATTGTATCACTAATATAATGATTTAAATAAATCTATAATATAAAACATGATTTATATATAATTTATATTTATAATATAAATCTTTATAATAGACATATATATGAAATGTAAAACACCGTTTATGGAGATGGTAGGTCGTAGGTACAGATAAACGCTTTTTCCGTTTTCACATCTTATTTGAATGGAACTAAGTGAATATGTAATATGTAGAGATATATATATCTCTAGTATAATTATTATGTCATATATTACTTACTTATTATTTATATGTATTTTATAATCATCATTGAAAGGTGAATGTGGAAATGAATCTCATCACGTCGTGGAGAAGATAATCCGTACGTACGCACGATCGACAATATCGGTAAATTGATGAAGAAATCGTATGTAATTGGATGGTATATCATATATAAAAAATATTTAACAAGTTATATATATTATTTACATCAGTTATACTCATCATTATACAAATCCATATAATTATGTGTTTGAATAACATACTACACAATAACATGGAGACGAAAATTCGTACTTACGCATATATGGTGACTTTTTCATTTATAAGATGGATTGAATAATTTTTACGTTTGTAACATTTTTATAATAACATCAAATTATCTAGAATATATTGGAGTTATTATTTTATAATGGAAACAAAAAATAAAGTTGAAGTGGAAGAAGAAAAGAACATGAAAGAGGTGATGAAATATTTACCTCTTCTTTAGGTTCTTCATTTTCATTTGATTAAAAGGGTTCCATTGGATGGATTTAAGACCAAATGAAGTCCACTAGTATGAATGTAGGAAAACTTGGAGGATATTTGGGATGGGGTTGTCCGAGCGAAAAGGCTTTGGTGGTGTGAAATTTTGAGAAGGGGAAGTTCCCTTTTATAAGAGAGGTGAGGCTCACTTTTGGAAATGTTTGAAATATTATTTTATAATAAAATCAATTTCAGAATCTAATGGCTCAAAAATGAATTATTTAAAGGATAAGGTGGGAATGGTTCTAAAACCACTCAACCAATAGGTTTTAAACAGGTTTAGGTCATCATATTTACCTTATCTTTTAGATTTAACTCTCTGTTAAATTGTTTGACATTTACCTTGTCTCTTGGTATTTTTATATTATATGGTTATTAAACTTACTATAACCTTCCAAGATAACTTGAATAGGTTCATTAATTACATACACAATATTATTAAGGCCCTTTGTCTGTACCTTATATTTTTTGGAATATTATACCATCCAATAATATAGTATTTGTTTTAAAAACATAGTTATGTCAATTTTGACATTATTTAATAAATGGTTTTTTTAAGTCCTAAAAACATTATTACTTAAAACTAAATTCCTATGTTCAATCCTAACAAGTAATATTAACCAATAAAATTAGTGGCATTCATCCAAGTTCTAAAATTAAATTTATTGGGACATTTATAATATCAATTATTTTAATATTTTATTATTAAGGTAATTACTGCATCATCATTATGTCATAAATAAATTATATTATTTAATTTTTAAAAATTATTAATCAAATATAATTATGTAGAAAATATTTCTAGTATTCTAATGAATATTTATAGTTGAATTTATATTATATACAACCCTATATTAAAAAATTTTTAGTTATTAAACATTGAATTTAACTTATTTAATACTTCTTTTAATAAAATAATAATAAATGTCCTAATATAATCCAAGTGGATCAAATAGGATCATATTTTATTACTATGGTTGTTTTTAGTCGAATTATACTTATCCAATAGAATTAGAACATGTGTTATATTAATAATAATATCATTTTTACCCTTAATTACACTTTTTACTTTTAAAATAACTACAATGAATTATGTTGATCATATATAAGTTTTATGTATCTATTTTTACCTAAAATAAATTAATTTAACATAAATTAACTATTTATTAAAATAAATAGTCGGTTTTAACCAATAACGTAGTGTTTTTTTCATTACTCATAAAATTTTTGAAAGTATTAAGAAAAACAACAAAAATTAACTCTAAGGTAATTTTTTTATTCCGAATTCGAAAATGAAGTCTATTCTACAAAATTAAAATAATAGAAGTTTAATTTATAAATTTAAAATTAATTTCTATTTCTCAAAACAAAAAATCAAATTTTTAAAAAGTAAAAACTGTCAAAAGATTGACATGTATTTATGTCAAATTTAAATGTGAAATTAGTTATAATTAATTAAATTGTTTTAAAGGATAAAAATATAATCTAATTATTATTCCAAACCATTTAAATTCATAATTTATCACTATTAATTATTTCGAATAAAAAAGTTGTTTTTAATTAAAATATATTGATTTTCACAATTCTTTAAAAAATGAATGTTACCAGAAAAGTACCAAAAAATTTTTTAAAATAAATTTTCATGTCCAGATTCTAAAAAAATTTAATTTCATTAAATTTAATATATAAAGGTTTCAAATATTGGGTTTAAAAAGGGTTCTCCATTAAAAGGCGGTAAAATTACATTTTTAATGAAATACTTATTTTATCTGAAAAATGATTTTGCTCTTATATTATTTCTAAGAAACACATAATATGAAATTTAAATTAATATAGATTATATAATATTAAAAATTTAGTTAATACTATTCATAACCGCTTGTTGAACGGTTAGTGTGGTAAGTTATGGTGCGCTCGAACTCGGTGTTGATTGTAGTGCAAGATATTGAATTACTTTAATGAGATAAGGTACTATAAAATTGTGGGGTGTTACATTCTCCCCTACTTAAATAAATTTCATCCTCTCAATTTGAAATTGTTCTTCACAAATGAATGGATAAAAATAGAAAATTACCTTTGTGTAAAACCCACATCGGAAATTGGGTTAATAAAATTTATTCTTAATAAGAGGGAAAGGGAAATGAAAAAGTCACCACCAAATTATGATCTCGATTATGAGAACATTGGTGGAAATTAGAGACACATAATTGGAGGACAAGACTAAATATTAATAGGGAGTGATTGAGGTCATCAATAAAAAAAATGTAAAATTGAGGTCCTCAAAGCCATCAATATAATATGATGTAAAATATCATTGGTTTAACAAGACATATGGTATTAGGGTAACATATTTTTGGTTTTAAGATCCTTTCCCAATAGTTTAAGACTTAATTTATTCATAGAATAAGAAGATATATATATATACTTGACATGTAGAGTTTCATCTTTCAACAAATTCCAACCACAAACTCATCATTCACCAAAAGATAATTGAATTGAAAAATATTATATTTATCTTAATAGTATAGGGTTACAAAAATAATGAATTTATAATTCTTTTGTTATACTGTTTAAAAAACTACATTATAAAACTAGGACATCATGTTGGCTAGTGGTAGGTGATGCACCCTTGTCATCCTTAGGTTGTGGGTTTAAGACTCGCGGCCTGGCCGGACATGACGGGTTGTCATCTGAACTTGAGGTTGTCCTTTTTATGACAACCCAAAAATAATATCAAGAAATTATTTAACCTTAAAAATAGTATCCAATGTCAGACTTAATCGATTTCAACCATTAGACTTATCCAAAATACTTCTATCCAAACTCACATTCTAAAATTTTGAAGGTAATCACAATATAGATCCTTTTTTCCACATAATATCATGTGAATACCTACATCATGTATTATTTTAAAACACGGCAACACCCTGAATTATCATATAATCATATTGGTTTCATTCATTCTCCCTTATTCCTTATAGAATACTGGATATACTCCTTATATCCAAAATTTTTTAAACTCCAACAATGATGGATTAAACAAACCATTAACTAGTTCCAAGGATGTCAATAATATCTAATAAAATTTATCCAAATCAATCATCTCTTATTCAAAAATCAATACCTTGGTATCAGGATCATATTAATGTTTGTCTTTTCTTTAATCATGTATTTCCCAAAAAAAATTTACTTTCCAATGAGTTACTTTTCTGTGTTCCACTAATCTCAAGTCCTTAATGAAATTTTAATGCAGTACAATCCATATATACTCTATAATTATTATAATATGTTCGTCATTAATACAATACTAAAATGACAAAATACATTAATAACCATATAAGAACTCATAATACATCCTGTTCATCTTTGGTAGTATCATAACTTGATTATTATCCAATAAAAACATTTTTGGTATACTCTAATGATTTGGACATTGATTCGCATAGTGTCCCAACTCTTTGCAGATGAAGCATTGTACATTTGAAACCTTTTTATCACCCTTGTAATCATGTACATGGTGTCCTTTTTCTCCACACATATAACAAAATCCCATTCCAATCAAGCATTCACTAAGGTGATTATTTCCATAGTTATCACATATGGTAAAATCCTTCTTTCTCTTATTCCCTTTATCCATCAGTCTCTCTACCATCATTTTCTTCTCTGGCTTCCCTTCAAATCCATAGGACTCCGAAAATTATTTACTTATCTTATTAACACATGATACCATCTCTCCATATAATGATAATATGTCGAAGACTATTTCATTTCTAAATGTTGTCTTAACACCATGGAAGATATGATCCTTCTTACTCTTTGGATTCAGTGTATTGCTGGAGGTCTCATTCCATCTAGTGGGTGCCATTTCTAAACAATGGCATCCACTAGGTTAGTTTATCAATCACAATGCATAATTCGAAACTTTTAAAATAGTTAACATAATTTGAACCATTCATGGATATAATACATAATCAAAAAATGCTTTCTTTGAGGAGGTATATACTCATAAACCCTTCATAGTGGTTTTTAATGAAAACAAGAATTATCCTAATCATATCCCCTGAGAGTGTCATAACCAAGAGTGCACCAAGGCCCGTTTTGATGCATTCGTTCGAGTCTAGCTCAAAGCAGTGTTTTCAGGTTTTACCCCTAGGTACATCTGTGCCATAGCCGCCTCTACCTGCTCATATCCAGATAGGGATGTATTGCTTGGAAAACTCACAAAATCTCTACAGTACCAAAATTCTTGGAAGTTCTTCTAGAATAATCCTCCTATTATATCTTAGGGAAGTGTTCTCTAATTAGAGTTTTTCTAAATAAAGTTTCTATGGTGATTGCTAAACTTTATCTGATACCAATTATAACGCCCCGACCCTAGTTACACAGAGTTTTTGAATTATTATAATACATTGGCATGAGTACAAAGAATCAAGTCCTAAAGGACCGATCAGTTTAGCAGTCTTGGTAAATAGATTACATACATGAAAGTGACATTGCATTATAAATTGAAAAACAAAAACAACATTGTCTCTATTGGACACATTCATATCCCTTATCCTATCCTGTTAGGTCAACAATAAAATACTTCTTCACATCCTAGGAAAAATAAAACATAGAAATAGATTACATCAGATGCTCAGTAAGGAAAACAATATTGAGGAAACATTGATAAATAAGCATAATCATTTAAGGTAATGTGTAAGACAAAAACAAAATCCTTTTAAACATAAACATCAGCATAATATGGAAAAGATAATATCAAATAATTCCATTTGCATATTCATATGGATATTATAGTAGTCGAAAAATCACATTCCATATCAATAGCAACTTTCATAATGATGGAATTCATAATTCCAGATTTCAAAACCACATAGTCGAGGCCCTATGCCAAAACTACAAATAGGATTTTGTTAAGGCCTTGTGGCAAGACACTATTTTGTGTCATTAGACCTACCGATGTATTGATGAGATATAGCGAGCTCCACCAGTTACTTACTAAGTCCTATGCATTCCTCATATGAAAAGGTTTAAACATAACATAAACATTTATATTAAAACTATCATATGAAATGTCAATACTATATCCATAAACCAAGAATGGTATAAAAATAACACATCCACAATCAGACAAATCACAAAGCCTTCAATACCATATGGAATATTTGTATCATAATAAATCAACTTCAAACATGTTTAAAATCCATCAAGGGATGTTAGTATAGATGAAAATGATTTGTAAAAATCATTGAGTGAAATATCCGTATTTCATAAAAACATTTAAAATTCACACAAATAGAAAAGGATGAAATTTAAATACATTTTGGAATAAATGTGTCCAATACCACTATGAAACTTTTGAAAGGAATTAACATTTTAAAAACATTCATGTCCATATAAATAAATTTTTAAAAACCATTCTTAAAACATGGACATTAATGAGCATGATTTAGAAGAATAAATGTATAATACATTTAAAATGATGTTTTAGTAAAAAATGTCCCTTAAGAAAAATCCCTTTGAAAATGATTTTATGAAACATGGACATGGATAATAAATATGTCCCAGTAGATACTTTCGTAAAAATAACCTCGGATAATAAATAGACTGTGAAATTAACCCTTACCATGCACTTTAATTTAGTCGATTATACGTTTATGCTCCTGTATAAAGACTATAGTATGTTATTAAATTATTCCAGAACCATATTAATATTATGATATCAGACATTATCCATTTAATACTTTATAATACCAATTTAATAATAATTTCCATGTTAAATGAACATTTATGTTGTAATCACTTTCTTTATCGTACGTGTTTTAACTTGTTAATCTGGATTGTATCACTTAGATCATGATTTAAATACATCCAGAATATAAAAAATGATTTATATATCATATATATTTCTAATATAAATATGTATAATTGACGAATATATGAAATGGAAAACACCGTTTTTGGAGACGGTTTGTCGTACCTACGCATAAACATTGTTTCTGTTTTCATATCGTATTTAAAGGTACTAAGTGAATAAGATATATGTAAGTACATATATATAAATATATATATATCTAGTAGAATTATTATGCCATATATTTCATAATTATTAATGATATATATTTTATAATCATCATTGAATGATGAACGTGGAAATAAATCTCCTCACGTCGTGGAGACGGTAATCCGTACGTATGCACGAGCGACAATATAATTATATTGATTGATAAATCATATGTAATTGGATGGTATATCATATATAAAAAATCATTAAAATTTTATATTTATTATTTACATCAGTTATACTCATTATTTTACCCATCCAAATAATTAAGTGTTTGAATTACATACTACACCACGATGTGGAGACGGTAATCCGTACGTACGCATGTATGGTGACTTTTTCATTTATATGATGGATAGAATAATGAATATGGTTGTACCATTTTTATTTTAACATCATAGTATATATAAGATATTGGAGTTATTATTTTATAATGTAAATAATAAAAAAAAGAGAATGTTGAAGAAGAAAAGAACTTGAAAGAGGTGATAAAATATTTACCTCTTCTTCGTGTTTTTTTTGACTTGATCAAAAGGGTTCATAGATTTATTTTTGACCAACTAAAGGCCTCTAGGATGAAGGGAGGTAATTTGCGAGGATATTTGGGTAGGGTTTGGCTGAGACAAAAGGACTAGGAGGTGTTAAATTATGAGAAGGGGAAGTTTCCTTTTATAAGAGAGGCGAGGGTCACTTTAGGAAAAGTTTCAAATATTATTTTATAATTAAATAATTTTCTTTTTTTAATGGCTCAAAAAAAATTATTTGAATTATAAGGTGGTTATGGGTTGAAAAACGCTCATCCAATAGGTTTTAGACAGTTTTAGGTCATCATATTAACCTTATCTTTTATATTTAACTCTTAGTTAAATAGTTTGACATTTACCATGTCTCTTTGTATTTTTATATTATATGGTTCATAAACTTACTATAAACATTCATGAGAACCCCAATAGGTTCTTTAATGGCATATATAATATTATTAAGGCCCTTTGGTCGATCCATATATTTTTAGGAATAATATATCCACCAATAATATTGTATTTGGTCTAAAAACACAATTATGTCAATATTGATATTATTTAATAAATGTTTTTTGGTAAAGTACAAAAAAATATATTACTTAGAAATAAATTAGTATCTTATATCCTAACATGTCATATTAAGCTATATAATTAGTGGAATTCATCAAAAGTCTCAAATTAAATTTATATGGATATTTATAATATCAATTATTGTAATATTTCATTATTAAGGTAATTACTGCGTCATCATTGAGTAATAAATAAATTAAATTAGTTCATGTCTAAAAATTATAAATAAAATATCATTATGTAGGAAATATTTTTTATATTTCTAATTAATATTTTCTGTAACACCCCATGATTTTATGAAAAATATTATTTTTAATTTCATTGATGTCTTGTGTTGTACGCTACACCAAAAGGAGCTTTCACTAAATGCATCCCTAACATGGCTTTCATTACATGCAATCATGACCTTCTACGATAGCGTGTGTTGTACGGAATACACAGTTTCACTAAACAACGATATGTAATTTAAATATTATATAAACTAGCCATTATGAATAGTAATACCCACTTTTTGAAATTATATAAATTTTATCATTCAAAATGGAATTAATTTTTGGATTCGGAATATCATAATTATCCTAGGATGAATTTTTGGTATTTTTATGAAAACTTTCAATTTTGGATTAATAGTGAAAACACTGGGTTATCATTTAAAAACCAACTTTTTATTTAAATAATTATTTATTTTATTTAAATTTACATTTGGTCAAAATTGGTACATAATACCTATATAAGTTCAATGTAATTAATTGGAGTCATTTTATAATAATTTTAGATATATTAAAAGTTTATTGAAATTTTCACCGTCTTTTACCCACCTCCTATTAGAATTTGAAAATTTACATAAAACTTAATTTTACTGATTCTGTGAGTGTAATTTCAAAAATCAGAGAGACATGGTTAATATATAGGTGTAAAATTTTGTTCAATAAGATAAAAATAATTTTTCGGGAATAGTAAATTTTTACTTTTTTTTACCACGGTTAAAAGTAAATAGAGTAAATAAGGGTATAAATGATATTATTATTACCCTAAAACATGTCCTAATTCTATTGGATAAGTTTAATTCTACCAAAAACAACCTTCGGAATAAAATATGACCATTTAGGTTCACTTGGATTAGATTAGGATATTTATTATTATTTTATTTAAAGAAGAGTTAAAATATATAAAATCAAAGTTTAATAACTAAAACATTTTTAATATAGGGTTATACATAAGATAAATTCGACTATAAATATTAATTAGAAAAATAAAAATATTTCCTAAATTATTGTATTTTATTTATAATTTTTAGACTTTGAATATTTTAATTTATTTATGACACAATGATGATGCAGTAATTACCTTATTATGGAAATTTTAACCTAATTGATGTTATAAATACCCAAATATATGTAATTTGAGACTTTTTATGAATTAAACTAATTTTATATATTAATATGACATGTTAGTATTGATTTAATTATATTTTTTCGAACTAATAATTCTATTATGAGTTTCAAAAAAAAAATCAATTACCAAATAATGTCAAAATTAACATAAAATAGTTTTTAAAAAAATATTATATTATTAATTGTTATTTTATTACTAAAAATCTAAAGTTCATCCAAATGACTTAGATAAGGTTATATATATTAATAATGAACAACCTGGGGTCCTTTTGTCTTGTTATAGTATGTTTATTAACCATATAGTGTAAGAAAACCTGAAGACACAGTAGAAGTAAAATTATTTGACTTAAAGTTAAATCTAAATGATAAGGTTAAAATAGTAACCTAAACTTGTCTAAATTCTATTGGTTGAGATTATTTCTACCCAAACCCGCATTATCTTTGAAATAAATCAATTTAGAGCTATTATAAACCAAATATGACTTTATTATTAAATAATCTTTTATGTTTTTTCCAAAGGTGCCCCTCTCCTCCCTTATAAAAAGGGCACCCCGTCCCTCTTCTCCTCAAACCCTTTTGAGCCTTGAAGCTTTTCCAAACCCTAAAAATGTATCTTCTACACTTCCCTAGATACATCATATAGGTCTTGGTCTTATTCAAAGACAATCTTCAGAGCCCTAAGAGGAGGTCAAGAAGTGGCTCTTCAAAGAAGAGGTAATGTCCGTTACCGATTGTTTTAAATTTATTTCTTCTACTTCCTCTTCTTTAGTTGTTTCATTATGAAGTAATAACATCAGTATCAATAATATACTGATATGTTATTATAAATATGAAACAACTCTATTTCAGCTTCTATCTCTCCTACGGAAAACTAAATCACCACGCGTGCGTATATACGGAATACCGTCTCCATGTCGTGGTCTAATCTGTTTTTCCACCACCACCGTACATGGATGGTTAAAATCGTGTAAACAATAACTATATATTGTTATTATAACATCATACTGATTTTTTGATATTATATCATCCACTCCACTCCAATTCAATAATTATGGGAACGATATCATCGCTCGTGCGTACATACGGATTACCGTCTCCACGATGCGATGATATTCATTCTCCATGTTAACAATTAAAGAATGATTATAAAGTATATATAATGAATATTAATGAAATATATGACATTATAAATCTACTGGAGTTATGTATATATATATTGTATCTACTTACTTCCATTCAAGTCAATAATCAAAGGAAAACATCGTTCATGTGTACGTATGGCCTACTGTCTCCATGAACGGATATATACTAAATATATATATGATATATAAATAATTATTTAAATTCTTCAAGTAATTAAATCAAGATATATGTAATAATAATATCAAGAACAACAATTCCAAACATGTACGATAAATAAAACAATTTTACCCAAAATGCTGCTTTAACATGGAACTTACAAAAGAAGGGGTAATATAATTTATATAAGTGAACCATATATGGTATCATAACAATGAATATAATTCTTTAATAATTCTATGACATTATTTAAATCATTATACAGGAGGTTCAGATACGTACGAAGCATATCGGACCTAAGGTAAGGGATAATTATTCCAATCACATTGTTATCCGAGATTGTTTATTCGTAAATATTTACTGGGTTTATGCTTATTATCCATGTCCATATGTTCACCAAATGTTTCCATAAAATTTCTACTCTTATTCAATTTATTCTTAAATTTATTTTTACTATTTTTACTTTTACCACATCGTATGGAAAGAATTTTTCTTTTGTTTACCATATGAGGTACTTTTTGACTTTTCTGGAAAAAGTACGAGAAGAATGTTTTTTTAATTATTCGGCATGAATGGATTTTTAAGGTTTTATAACACCTTATTTTCATGAAGATTAATCTACAATATTTCAGGAATATTTTCAACAAAAATCCATTTCTTTTAAAATTTCTGGTATTTTGTGAAAAAAACATGATTTTGAATAAGAAAGGATATTTTCCCATAGAATTCGTTTCAAGTGTTTTATCAAAACCATTTTCCATATAAGATGAAATTATTTCATATGTGTATGTTTCATGTATAATGTCTCTATGATTTACATGGTTTCACTTTTCTTATGATGAAATGATATCCATTTGTTTTATTTGGATTATGTCATGATGGGATGATGTTTATGAAACACATTTTATTCTTTGGGTAATGATGAATGATTTATGTTTATGTTGAGGAAAAAGTAATAATTATTTCATTATGAGATGGTTGGGACCTATATCTCTCTCCAATTCATTGGGTAAAGATTTATATTTCATGAGATAGACATGGCTAGAATGATAATTTAATCTGGTTTAGTGTTACAGTACTGAAACGAGGAGTGAACCCGATTCATAAAGGGACTTTGTCCACTAAGATGGTATTGTAAGAAATTCCTTGGCTACTATTGAAATCATATCAAGTACATAATGATTTTTCCAAAATTACATGTTTTATTCCCATGCTATTTTTTCGTGATTGATGTTCCTTTATGATATATGCCTTACGTACTTCTAAGATTTATGTCTTTGCTCAAAATTTTGATGTTAATATTTTATATTCATGTTTTTGAATTCAAATGTTTATGGATTGTTTTATGTTCTCTATGTTTACCCTTATTGAGGATTTGATCTCACCCTTTTTATGTTTTCTTTTCCCCAGGATATAAAGAAAGGTTTTAGGTAAGAAAACAAAAGGGGAAGATCTTTATGGGAGATATCGAAGATCTTTCACCATGATTAGAAGATTATTTTTTGGAGTTTCCAAAGACACTAAACTATTACGGTCCTTTGGTTTCTGTTTTATTATGTATTAAGAATTCCGCAAAAGTAATGAAATTTCTATGAACATTATGATTCAGATCTCTACAGCTAGTGTCATTGGAAAGGTTTAGATTACCTTTGGAAACTAGGATGCGATATCTTTAGCGAAATCCCTAGAGATATTTCTAACGTATGTCTAGGGATGTCCCTAAGGTTAAGTATACGTATAGGTTAGAGTCCTATAATTATCTTAACGATCATGAATAACCTAGGTTTAACCTAATGTGTCATGGATTAAAGAATTTCTGATATGTTAGAAATCCCATAAGTGACTTTTTATGATTATGTGTTTCCTCGTTATTTTAACTGTTTCTTACACTATGGTTTCTGGTCTTATTTAATGGAGGGAATGAGAAGGAATTCTGTTAACATTGATTCCTATGGAAAAATTGGTGACTATGATCAATGAAATTATGTAACGCCTGGAGAGAAAGATATTGTGATTATGCCGAATCATTCATCTCGATATATGATTAACAAGGTGAACTTTAGTTGTATTATTAAGTCATCAAATAAGAGGAAGATGGAATATTATGCATGTTCGCACGGTGAGGATCATAGAGAAAAGAGTATTGAGATTTATAAAGAAGGGAAGAAGAAACATGAGGAATACCACAAATGGAGGGGAAGATGTTATCTATGTGGAGAAAAGGTTCATAAAGTGAAAGACTGTTATGGAGTCTAATGTCTTATCTACAGAGAACATCGACATTACCCAACTCAATTCCCTGACCTAATAAGATACTTATAAATTGAATAAGGACCTATTCCATGCCAATCATTGAAGATGATGGATTGAAGGGATTATGTATTGGAATTAAAAAATAATGTTGTTCATGTACTTTTATAGTATATTGAAATATATGTTTATTGGTCCATTGTGGTTTTCTATAAGAATATGGTACCAGTAACCATGAAAGGTTATTCAAATATTTTTGGAAGGTAGATGATATGTGCATAATGAAAGGATAAGGAGATAATGAGATGTTTGATAGTATTAATGAACTCATGACTCGTATAAGGACAAAGTGATATTAGGGTTTGAGTATAGAGAATTTTGGGATTTTGGAATGTGGAAAGAGTTAACTTTTGACAGCATTCATTTTTTTACTAAAGTTTAATGGGTATTTATTTTTCAAGAGAATACATGATTAAGGTATTCACATGTTTGGAAAGTGACCAACAAAAAGATATATCATATGATATATGGAGGATATATGATGGTATTTACATGCTTGGTAGAGTGACCTCTCTAGTAATATTGTTCATTATACTATGAGAGTAGACAAAAGTATTTTGGATAAACCTAAATATTTTAATATATTAAGTTAGACATCATATAGTATTTTTTAAGTCCAGATCTTCTTGTCATGTTATAATAGTATAGTTTTAGAAAAAGGAGAACCTGTAGGATGGGAGACAACCCGTCGCATCGGACAAGGCAGAAGGAATCAAACCCACAACTGAAGTGTGACATGCCTTTATTGCCTACCATTGGCTTATAATATGACCTTGGTTAGTAGAAACAAGTTTTCTTTTATTAAGTGGTATGATAGATGAAGTATAATTAAATTTTTGGAATCATATACGATTAACCTCACCATAGATGGACTTATGTATTTTTGATATCATTTGCTAACCTTTTGTTTGAGACAGATGGAGTGACCCATCATTCTATCACATGATCTGGTAACACTTCATAAATGACAAATTCAACTTCATTTCTTTAATAGATGAAGTGGAAATTGTTCAAGGCATAAAAAATGGTGAGATTGTACCGAAATAATGTAAGTATTTATTCTCATTCAAATTCTTCAACTTTTTGGAAATCATCATGAAAAAAAATGATCTCCTAGTGACCTTATATTTGATGAATCAGATGGTACCTTAGATCATCACAAATTTATGGCTTTGTGATTATTGGCTTTTTCATAGCTATGTTCTCTACCACTCTCCATCAGAACATGATGGTTAGATTTCTCTTCTATATCCATATTTTCACCTATGTTCTCCTATGTGGAAACCTAGTGATTAGTTAATTTGGGTAAACATTACGTTTCATAATTTAGTTTTTAAAGATAAGTTTTGGTATTCCTTTTTACAATGTTGGTTTCTATTTAAGACACTCTCGAGTAGTAAACCATTTATAACCCTGATGAATTTCGAGGGTGAAATTCATTTTAAGGGGGGTAGAATGTAACACCCCGAGATTTTATGAAAAATATAATTTTTAATTTCCTTGATGTCTTGTGTTGTACGCTAAACCAAAATAAGTTTTCACTACATGCATCTCTAACATGGTCTTGCATTACTCGCAATCAAAACCTTCCACGATAGTGTGTGTTGTACGCAATACCGAGTTTCAATAAACAACGATATGTTATTAAAATATTATATAAACTAGACGTTATGTATATTAATACCCATGTTTTAAAATTTTATAAATTTCATCCTTCAAAATGTAATTCATTTGTGGATTCGGAATATCGAAATTAGCATAGGGTGAATTTTTGGTATTTTTCAGAAAACTTTAAATTTTTGATGAATAGTGTAAACACTTGGTTACTATTTAAAAACCAACTTTTTATTTAAATAATTATTTGTTTTATTTAAATTTATTTTATGCAAAAATTGATACATAATACCTGTATAAGTTCAATTAAATTCATTAGAGTCATTTAATAATAATTTTAGATATATAAAAATTTTATTGAACTTTTCACCGTCTTATACCCACCTCCTAGGATAATATGAAAAATTACATATAACATTATTTTACAAATTTTGTGAGTGTAATTTTGAAAATCCGAGAGATACGGTTAATATCAATGATTAAAATGTGGTTCAATAAGAGAAAAATATTTTTTGGCGAATAGTAACTTTTTACTTTTTTTACCATGGTTAAAAGTAAATAGTGTAATTAAGGGTAAAAATGATATTATTATTACCCTGACACATGTACTAATTCTATTGGATATGTTTAATTCTACCAAAAACAACCTTAGGAATAAAATATTACCATTAAGGTCCACTTGGATTAGACTAGGACATTTATTATTATTTTATTTAAAGAATAGTTAAAATAGTTAAAATCAATGTTTAATAACTAAAACATTTTTAATATAGGGTTATACATAAGATAAAATTGAATATAAATATTAATTATTAATATAAAAATATTTCCTACATAATGATATTTTATTTTTAATTTTTAGACTTTAAATATTTTAATATATTTAGGACACATTGATGATGCAGTAATTACCTTATTAAGGAAATATTAACATAATTGATGTTATAAATACCCAAATAAATGTAATTTGAGACTTTTTATTAATTAAAATAATTTAATAGGTTAATATTACATGTTATTATTGATTTAATTAACTTTTTTCGAACTAATCATGCTGTTATGAGTTTCAAAAAAATCAATAACCAAATACTGTCAAACTTGACATAAAATAGTTTTTAAAACAAATATTATATTATTAATTGTTATTTTATTCCTAAAAATATAAGGTTAATCTAAATGACTTAAATAAGGTTATATATATTAATAATTGAAAACTTGGGGTTCGTTTGTCTTGTTATAGTATGTTTATTAACCATATAGTGTAAGAAAACAAGAAGACACGGTAAAAGTAAAATTATTTAACTTAAAGTTAAATCTAAATGATAAGGTTAAAAAAGTAACCTAAACGAGTATAAATTCTATTTTATGAGAGTATTTCGACCCATCCCCACTTTAACTTCTAAATAAATCAATTTGGATCTATTATAAACTGAATATGAATTATTATGAAATAATATTTTAAGTTTTTCCAAAGGTACCTCTCTCCTCCCTTTTAAAAAGGGCAACCCTTCCCTCTTCTCCTTACACCCTTTTGAGGCTTGAAGCTTGGAAAAACCCTACTAATTTCTCTTTTACAATTCCCTAGATACATTATAGAGGTCCTGGTATTCTTAAAAGACCATCTTTAGTGCCTTAAGAGGAGGTTAAGAAGAGGCATTTCAAAGAAGAGGTAATGTCCATTACCGATTGTTTCCAATTTATTTCTTCTTATACTTCCTCTTCTTTATTTGTTTCATTATGAAGTAATAACATATGTATAACTAATATACTTATATGTTATTATAAATATTATACAACGTAATTTCACCTTCTATCTATCCTACAGAAAACAAAATCACCACGTGTTTGTACATACAGAATACCGTCTCCACGCCGTGGTGTAATCTATTTTTCCTCCACCACCTTATTTGAATTGGAATAATCATGTAATGAATATCTATATATATTAATTATAACATCATACTGATTCTTTTATATTATATCATCCACTCCAATTCAATTCAATAATTATGGGAACGATATCTTCGCTCGTGCGTATGTACGGATTACAGTCTCCACGACGCGATGAGATTCATTCCCCATGTTAACCATTAAATAATGATTATAAATTATATATAATGAATATTAATGAAATATATGACATGATAAAGATACTGGATTTATATATATATATATATTTTATCTACTTACTTCCATTTATGTCAATAAGGAAAGGAAAACAGCGTTCATGCGCACGTACAGCCTACCGTCTCCATTAACGGTGTATTTCATTTAATTTATATATCTATTATATATATAATTAATATATTTATGATATATAAATCATGATTTACATTCTGGAATAATGTAAATCATGATATATGTAATAATAATATCAAGAACAACAAGTCCAAACACATACGATAAATAAACGATTTTACCCAAAACACTGCTTTAACATAGAACTTACAAAAGAACGCGTAATATAAAGTCATAAGTGAACCATATATGATATCATAACAATGAATATGATTCTGTAATAGGTCAATGACGTTATTTAAATCATTATACATGAGGTTCAGATACGTACGAATCATATCAGACCTAAGGGCAGGGATAATTATTCCAATCTCATTCTTATCTGAGATTGTTTATTCGTAAATATTTACTGGGGTTATGTTTATTATCCATGTCTGTATGTTCTCAAAATGTTTTCATAAAATGTTTACTTTTCATCCATTTATTCTTAAATTCATATTTACTTTATTTACTTTTACCCCATTGTATTGACTGAATCTTTCTTTTGTTTACCATACGAGGTACTTTTTGAATTTTCCGGCAAATGTACAAGAAGAATGTTTTTTTAACTTATACGGAAAGAATGGATTTTTATGGTTTTATAATGCCTTATTTTCATGAAGATTAATCTATAGTATTTCATGACTATTTTAAAAAAAATCATTTTATTTTAAAATTGCATTGAATATTGTGAAAAGAAAATGATTTTGAATAAGAAAGGATAGTTTCTTCAAGAATTCATTTCAAGTGTTTTATCAAAAGAATTTTCCATATAAGATGAAATTATTTCATATGTGTATGTTTCATGTATAATGTCTCTATGATTTACATGATTTTACTTTTCTTATGATGAAATGATATCCATATGTTTTACATGGATTATGTCATGATGGGTTGATGTTTATGAAACCCATTTTATTCTTTGGGTTATGATGAATGATTTATGTTTATGTTGTGGAAAAAGTAAGAATGATTTCATTATGAGATCGGTGGGACCTATATCCCCCTCCAATTCATTTGGTAAATATTTATATCTCATGAGATAGACATGGCTGGAAAGGTAGTTTAATCCGGTTCATTGTTATAGGACTGAAACGAGGAGTGATCTCAATTCAGAAAGGGACTTTGTCCACTAAGATGGTCTTGACAAGTATGCTTTGGATACTATGGAAATAATATCAAGTTATTAATGGTTTTCCACAATTACATGTTTTATTCCCATACTATTTTATCCTGATTGATGTTCCTTTATGATATATGTCTTACGTACTTCCACGATTTATGTCTTTTCTCAAGATTTTGATATTAAGATTTTATGTTCAATTTTTTGCATTTAAATGTTTATGGATTATTTTATGTTCTCTATGTTTACCCTTACTAAAAATTTGAGCACACCCTTTTTATGTTTTCTTTTCCCCAGGATATAAAAAAAGGTTTTAGGTAAGTAAACAAAAGGGTAAGATCTTTATGGGAGATGTCTAAGATCTTTCACCTTGATTAGAAGATTATTTTTCCGAGTTTCCAAAGACACTAAACTATTACGGTCCTTTGGTGTCTATTTTTATTATTTATTAAGTATTATAAAAAATTAACGTAATTTATATGTACGTAAAGCATTAGGTATCTACATTTATAGTCTAATTTATATTATGTGTATCCCTATATTAAAAATGTTTTAGTTGTTAAACATTAAATTTAACTCTTTTAACTCTTCTTTAAATAAAATAATAATGAATGTCCTAATCTAATCTAAGTGGATCAAAGAGGATAATATTTTATTCCTAATGTTGCTTTTGGTTTAATTATACTTTTCCAATAGAAATATTACATGTGTTAGGGAAATAATAATATCAGTTTTACCCTTAATTACCATCTTTAGTTTTAACCGTGGTAAATAAAAGTCAAAAGTTACTATTCACCTAAAATTATATTCAACATATTGAACCAAAATTTTCTATATTATGTCAACCATATCTCTTATATTTTTTAATTTTTACTCACAGAAGCAGTAAAATTTAGTTTTATGCAAATTTGTAAATTCTTATAGTAGGTGGGTAAAAAAATGTTAAAAAGTTCAATAAAATTTTATATATCTAAAAATATTATAAAATGACTCCGATGAATTAAATTGAACATATATAGGTATTATGTATATATTATTACATAAAATAAATTAAAATAAAATAACTATTTATTTAAATAAATATTCAGTTTTAACAAACAACGTAGTGTTTTTTTCATTATTCATCATAAATATGAATGTTTTCAGAAAAATACCAAAAATTCACTCTAAGCTAATTTCGATATCCTGAAGTAAAAAATGACGTATATTTTACCAAATTAAAATCATTGAAGTTGAATTTTTTAATTTAAAATTAATTCCTGTTGTCAAAACAAAAAAGAGGATTTTTAAAATGTAAAAACTATCAAAAGATTGAAATGTGTTTATGTCAAATTTAAATGTGAAATTACATATAATGACCTAAATTTTATTAAATGATAAAAATATAATCTAATTATAATAATAAACCATTAAAATTCTTAATTTATCACTATTAATTATTTTGATTTAAAAAGATTTTTTTAAATAAAATTTAGTAATTTTTAATATTCATCAAAAAAATGAAAGTTATCGGAAAAGTACAAAAAAATATCTAAAATAAATTTTTATGTCTTGATTCTAAAGAAAAATTTAGTTTCATTAAATTTAATATATAAAAGTGTCACATAGTGGTTTTAAAAAGGGATCCTCATTAAAGGGAGATAAAATTACATATTTTTTTAAAATACTTCTTTTATCTGAAAAAATGAATTTGTTCTTATATTATCTAAAAAAACACATAATATGACTGTTAAAATTATATAGAGTACATAAGATTCCAAATGCAGTTAATGCTATTCAGAACAGCTTGTTGAACGGTTAGTGTGGTATTCTATGGTGCGCTTGAACTCGGTATTGCGTGTAGCACAAGCTATTGAATTACATTAATGATATAATGTACTATGAAATCTTGTGGTGTTATATTCTCCCCTCCATAAATAAATTTTATCCTCTAAACTTGAATTTGTTCTTCAAAAATAAATGATTAAAAACAGAAAATTACCTTTGTGGAAAACCCACATCAGAAATTGGATTAAAAAAATATAATCTTAATAAGAGGGAATGGGAAAAAAATGTCACCACCAAATTATGATATCGATTAGAAGAACATTGGTGGAAATTAAAGACACATAATTGAGGGAAAAAACTAAAAATTTATTTGTATTTATTGAGGTCATCAATCACAAACATGTGTAAAATTGAGGGCCTCAAATCCATTAATCTAAGATGATGTAAAATATCATCTGTTTGAAAAAACATATGGTATTAGGGTAACATATTTTTGGTTTTAAGATCCCTTTCCTAATGTTTAGGAATTAATTTATTCATAGGATAAGAGGATATATATATATATATATATATATGTACTTGAAAATTAGAGTTTCATCCTTCAACTAATTCTTACCACAAACTCATCCTCCATTAGAAAAGATAATAGAATTAAAAAATATTCTATTTATCCAAATCATATAGGATTCCAAAAATAATGAATTTATAATTCATTTTTCAGACTATTTAAAAAAAACAACATTATAAAAACTAGGATATCACGTAGTCTAGTGGTAGGTGATTCACCCTTGTCATCCTTCGGTTGTGGGTTCAAGTCTCGCGGCATTGCTCGACGTGACGAGTTGTATTCCAACCTTGAGGTTGTACTTTTTATGAAAATTCAAAAATAATATCAAGAAATGATTTAACCTTAAGAATAGTATCCAATGTCAAACTTAATCTATTCCAACCTTATGACTTATTCATATACTTCTGTCCAAACTCACAGTCCAACATTTTTAAGGTAAACACAATAAAGATCCTTTTTTCCAGGAAATATCATGTGATTACCAAAATCTTGTATTTTTTAAAAACATGGTAACACCCTGAATTATTATATAACCTTACTGGTTACATTCATTCCCCCTTATTCCTTATAGAATACTTGATATACTCTTTATATCAAAAAATTTTTAATCTCTAATAATGATGAATTAAACAAACCATTAACCAGTTCCAAGGATGTTAATAATATCCAATATAATTTATCCAAATCAATCATCTCGTATTCCAAAATCAATACCTCGGTATCAGGACCGTATTAAATTTTTGTCTTTCCTTCAATCATGTATTTTCCAAAAAAATAACATGCCTTTGAGTCAGTTTTCATGGATCCACTAATATGAAGTTGTTAATGAAATAGTACTATAGTACAATCCTTATATACTCTATAATTCTTATAACATTGTAACATCCCGGTTCCGGAAGCCACCCAGAGGCGCCCCGTACCTGGTTGGTCACATGGCCTCAAGTGAATTTCCCCAAATGCCAGAGGCTTCCAACTAGCAGTGATGGCCTTTGGTGTGATAGTGGGGAAACTATGCCCTCATCAGCAGAGTACATATAAAAAGTAAACAAAGCAGACAATAGCAGAAGCAGAAAATATCCAACAAAAACAAATAATGAAAGGCTAAAACAATAAAAAACTGGAGGTCACATGTATAAATGAAATGATACACGATACATATGTCTAATAAAGAATCCAAAAAATTCACAATTCTAAATACAATACTAACCCAAAGTACGAAAGAAAGACAAATAAGAAACTCCTCAGCATCACAAGCCTTGGCTTGGTCCCATGCTCTCCTGCTCCAAATCAATCAAGTACCAGAAGTCAAAGGTTGATTTCCCTTGTCGATACCTGCAATAACATAGTCTATTTGGGCCCAAAGCATGACCCAAACAGGTTTGGAGACTAATCCCAATAGGAAACCACCCGAACATCTGTGCCTTACAGTCAGTGAGTATATGTTAGGTAATAGTACAGTAAGCAGTGAACAGTAAAAATATACAACAGACAGTCAGCAGTAAGAATTAACAAAATGTTATACAACAGTAATCAATCCACAGATCAAGAAGTAGCAGAGAAGAAAACATCTAACCACAATAGGAAGCCCCAGGGAAGTTCTCGCATCCAACCCCTATGGTCCTATCAAAGAAATACCAATAACCCTCTGGGCATTTCACTCAGCCTAACACCTCTTTTTTGGTCATATAAAATTATAAGACTCTCTGGGAAAGATCTCTTGGTCAATTCCCCTTATAGTCTAGGGATGTCAGGGACTCTCTGAGGAAGATCACGCGGTCTAACCATATTATAGACCCAGGGTCTAGAAACTCTCTGAGAAATCCCACTCATTTAATTCCTTCTATATTCTATGGTCTATCACAAACTCTCTAAGGAAGCACTCTCTGTCAATTATTTCTCTAGCCTAGAATGGTTTTAATGAAATTCAAACCAAGTAAAGACTCTCTGAGGAAGCTCACCCGGTCTACCCTCCTGTAGTCTATAATATCCAAGACTCTCTGGGAAGCTCACTCGGTTTATCCCCTGTCGTCTATAATGTTCAATACTCTCTTAGGAAGCTCACTCGGTCTATCCTTCCATCGTCTATAACACCAGGTTCTCACGGTCTCGTTCCAATCAGTGCATAATAATGCTATAAGGCCATAATACACCTATTGAGATACTTGGCTAACTAATTAACACCCATAGAGATACTTGGATAATCAGTATACAACAACAAGCATGTCAAGAATATCATTCCATCCTATGGTCACAAGGCATGGAAAACAGGTATAACGTCCAATGGCTAACAAGACCCCACGGTCGTAACAAGAACAAGGCATGGAAAAAAGGTATAATGGACAAAGGATAACAAGACCCCAAGGTCATAAGAAGAACATTTCATGGTAAAAACATCCAAGAAAAGAAATTATCCACAAACATGATCAAATTACCAATACAAAAGCATAAAATCGGGCTAGGAAAACAACAAGGAAAAGGTAAACACGCAATACCCCATTCATAGGTATTGGTGGAATTTGCACATAAAACTCAAATACTTCTAAAGGTAAGGAAAAACCCACCTACCTTGATGCTATGAGATTAATATAATTTGAACACGATGCTTGATTTTCCCTAGAATGGCGTAGATCTATGAAAACGCACAAAACGTTTAACACATGATAACTTGAGAAAAAGGGAAAATCAAGGAGTGAAAGTCAAGAAGAATAAAGTGATCACCACTGTGGTTCCAACATAATCTAAGATGGTCGATTCGGAAAATATATGAAGGCTCGGGGGCTCGGAGGATGTTTGCAGCTATACAGGGCGCTCTCGGTCAAAGAACCTAGATAAGAAGGTGTTTTCGTCAATTAGGAACGACCCCTGTCTGATTAATGAAAAAAACAATCTATACGGCCTGTACTAATCGTTTCCATACTATTATTAAAGCAGCCTCCACATCCCCCCTACACACCATGTGGGTGGCCCAGACATAGCCAACACACAACCTGGTGCAACATCGAAGTACACGGTGTGTGCTTATAATGTACACGAGATGTACTTTCAAAATTTCCAGATTTTCCTCCTTTTCTAAAAAACAACCAGAAAAGGAAAAACATTCCTGAAAGAAATATCCTGGTTCTTAAAAACATCCCCCTTAAATAAATTCATCCCCAAATTTCCCTAGCGAGGCATAGAAGAAAAAAACCCGAACAGCTCCGGCCACTGCGATCGTACATCGGCCTCCCTCTCCCAGGTCTCGTCATGTACTCGCCCGTGCTGCCATAGCACCCGTACCAGAGGAACTGACCGGCCATGGAGAACCTTCATACTATGACCGAAAACCAGGATAGGATGCTTCTCAAACGACTCATCTACTTCGAGCTCAACCTCCTTATGTTGAAAGACATGAGACAGGTCTGAGTAGTATCGTCGGAGCTGAGAGATGTTGAAGACGTCGTGCATAGCCTGGTACCTCTGAGGTAATTGAAACCGATAGGCAGCCGATACAACTCTCTCCAATACCTCAAACATCCCGATGTACCCTGATGAAATCGTACCCTGTCTCTGAATCCTCTTGTGTCCCATCCTCGGTGCGACAAGCAGGAAAACCTGATCCCCGACCTCGAACTCCAGAGGTTGTCTCTGCTGATCAGCATAAGACTTTGGTCGAGACTATGAAGTATCCATTATATTTTGAATCAAATCTATCTGCTTTGATGTCTCTTGAACAAGATGAGGTCCCAGTAAATCTTCATCTCCTGCCTCCTGCCAGCATAAAGGTGATTGGCATGGCCTACCATTCAAAGCCTCGTAAGGTTCCCTCTGAATAGTCGCCAGAAAAATGTTGTTATAGGCAAAATCCACAGGCGGAATATTCTTCTCCCAGGAACTTCCAAATTCTAGAATGAATGCTCGAAGCATATACTCAAGCACCTGAATTGTACACTCTCAATGGCCATCTGTTCGAGGATGATATGTTGTACTAAAAAGTACCTATGTACACAAACCCTTCTGAAGCTCCTTCCAATATTGTAAAGTAAAGTGTGCATCCCTCTCTAAGATAATGGAGCGTGGAACTCCATACAGACGTACAATCTCTCAGATGTACAACCATCCCAAATCATCATCACTGAATGTCTCCTTGATCGGCATGAATTGAGAAACCTTCGTAAGCATATCGACGACAACCCAAACAACATCACTCCCTCGAGGTGACCTCGGTAACCCGGTCTTGAATTCCATCATGACATCATTACACTTACACTAAGGTATGGGTAATTTCTGTAAAATCCCTGATAGTCTCTAATGCTCCTCTTTCACCTACTGACAAGTATAACATCTCATGACGAACCCAAAAACATCCCTCTTCATACCTAGCCACCAGTACTGGCGGTGTAGATCACGATACATCTTTGTGACGCCGGGATGGGATTCCCAAACTGATGAATGAAAGTCCCGCATCATCTCCTAGTTTAATTCTACTAGCACCCATACACGTCCCTCGATATGAAATATATCATCCTCACCCATTGTTCATCTAGGAAGAGGATCCTCTCCTGACACACTCTTTCGTAGGACTAGGCCTTCTGTGTCTGATAGCTGCCTCATCCGTACCCGATCGAGAAGAGTAGAGGTAACGGATACAGATGAAAGAAAAGACCTCCCCTATTTGTCATGCACCTAAAAATGCATCTCAGAGAATAGAACTATAATCTTCCACTCATTGTTGGCCTCCTGAACTGCCTGAATCTGAGGTCTCCTGCTCAATGCATCAGCCACTACGTTTCCCTTTCCCGGGGTATGGGAAAGCTCAATGTCGAAGGACTAGAGATACCCGACCCACCTACGCTGTACCAGATTCAGATCACACTGAGTGGAGATTTACTTGAGACTCTTACGGTTGGTGAAAACCACAATGTGCTCTCCTAGAAGATAATCTATCCAACAGTGTAAGGCATGAACAATAGATTCTAGCTCCAGATTGTGGGTCGGGTAATTCCTCTCATGTGGCCTCGCCTGACGAGACCCGTACGCAATGACTCTATCTCCCTTCCTAATCACAGCTCCCAATCTGACACCTGAAGCAACACAATAGACTATATAGCTCTTTCCCGGCTCCAGAAAGACTAGTATCAGTTCTATCGTCAATCTCCGTTTCAGCTCTTGAAAGGATGACTCACAGGAATCTGACTATAAGAACTTTTCACCTTTCTTAGTCAGACCTTTCAACTATGCTGCAAGGCGTGAAAAGTCATATATGAAATGCCTGTAGTATCCAGTCAGCCCTAGAAAACTCCACACCTCAGTGAAATTCTTCAGCTTCTCCCAGGACACTACAGCTCTCACTTTCTCTGGGTCTACAAATACCTCTATCTCTAAGATAACATGACTAAAGAAGTGAATATGATCCATCCAAAAGTGGAATTTCGAGAGCTTAGCATATAACTAATTCTCTCTCAGTGTACTTAAAATGATATCAAGATGGGAAGCATGGTCATGTCGAGTGTGAGAGTAAACCAAGATGTCGTCCACAAAAACCTCTACGAAGGATTCCATGTATGTATGGAACACTCGGTTCATCATGCTATGAAAACTGTTGGCGTGTTCGTGATACCAAACGACATGAATGTATATTTATATAGACCATAGCTGCTCTTGAAGGTTGTATAAGGTATATCTGATGGTCTATCACACAACTGATGATAACTAGACCTCAAATCGATCTCCAAGAACAACTGGGCTCCTCAAAGCTGATAAAAAAGGTCATCAATCCTCAGCAATGGATATCGGTTCATGAATGTCAACTGGTTCAGCTTCTGATAATCGATGAAAAGCATAAGGGTTCTGTCTGCCTTCCTCGCAAACAGGACAGGAAATACCCAAGGAGATGTACTGGGTTGGATGAAACCCTTTTCTTGAAACACCTCCAACTACTTCTTCAGCTCCTGCAAATCGGGTGTAGTGATCTTATAAGGAGGAATGGACAACAGTGCCGCTCCTTGAACGAGCTCAATTGATATGTCTACCTCATGCTTTGGAGGAAAACCTAAAAATTCCTCTGGAAAGACATCCCTGATATGATCCACCATTAGAGGAAAGTCTAACTGTGAAGTCCCCTGGTCATCCAGATAAAGACTGGCAATCTGGGATGTCACTCCCCCTAGCCCATGCTGCTCTGGTCCAGCTCTACCTGCCTAGACATCCCACTCACCTCTATGAAGAAAATATCTTCCCTCTGGTGATATGAAACTCACCCTATGTCAATAGCAATTGGCGAATTCCTGGAAGGGAACTAGCCAGTCCAAACTGAGAATGACATCATAACCTGTCTTCTCTAGGACATAAATGTCCCATAAGAATTGATACACTAAAACATCAAGAGGTCACTCTCTGTATTGACATACACTAGATGTCCTCATTCCCAATATTATATCAATAGTAAATATGTCGATAGAAGAATAGATACAGAGCCTATGTCTCTCCACAATAGCAATAGAGATAAAACTATGTGAAACACTCGAATCAAAAAGGGCTGAAGATAAAACTGAGGCTACTAAGATCGTACCTCGAACTGTAGAGGCGCCAGGATCCTACTCCTGATAGGTCCGCTCCACGGCGAACGTCTGGCCTGTATCGTGGCCCTGTGCCACTAGATGACCACTCTGAGATGATCCACTCTGATGTCACCGATAACCTAGTGACTGACCGCCACGACCGTGACCTCCACCTCAGCCCGAACGGCCGGAAGAACTCCAGTTCCCAGACTAGTGAGAAAATGGAGATATATCTCCTAAACGCAGGGTCATAGAAGAGACCCTACAAGCTGCTGTAGGCGAGACGAACTGACAAAAACGATGAAGATGTCCCATCTTGCTGCAAGATCGACACTCCATCGGGTCTCTCTAGCACTGAGGCCTAGTATTCCCACTCCTACCACACTGGTAGCATACTACCTGGCTGCCCAAAGATGGATTCCAAAAACCCGGATCTCCTTGAGAAGAATGCTTGCGGGGCCTCCTGCTATCAATAGGTGGAGCGCTGACTCTTGATGTTGAACAACCCTGGTTCACTGCTTCATAATCTCTCAGATAGCGCTTTGTGATCAACGCCTGGATGATGGTAGAGGATATCAATGTCAATCTATTGATATTCACCTGGGAACATATCTCCTTCCTGAGACTGTCCTCAAACTTCCTAGCAAGGAACAACTCATCACCTGCTGGAATCGGTGTGAAGCACTGAAGCTTTGTAAAATGAGACGAGTACTCCATAACAGAAAGAGTACCGTGCTTGAGACTCATAAACTCTCATGCTCGATCAGTCCTCAAAGTCTCCGAGTAGAAGTAATCATAAAAGATGCGCCGAAACTCATCCCAAGTCATACTCTACTAGTGCCTTGTCTGTGAGATCACCTCCTGCCACCTCTTGTCGGTGTCTCATAGCATATAAGTAGTACGATTTACCTTGTTTTCACTGGAGGTATCTCTAGGTGCTCGAAGACCGATAGCATGGCCTCTAGCCACAATTCTGTAGCCTGGGGTTCTCTATCCGCTAAGAAATTAGGAGGATGCTGGTGATGGAAACCCCAGGTCAACTCATCCATTGAAGGGGCTGGAGGTGGCGCTCCCTGAAAGGTTAGATTTATCCTCAAGAAGTACTCCATGAACTGTGCATCGGCACCAGCAACATGTATAACTGTTGGTGCCAAGGCTGGAACAACAGGAAGATCTGAAAGAGATCCCTGATTGGACATATCCAGTGTCTGCTCACCATCTGGAAGCTGACGAACAACCGGAGGACGTCTCAGAGTCATAGATCTGAAAGATCAAAAGCACACCTTAGATCAGGATCAAAAAGACTGAGAACTCAAGAGCACAAAATGGGAACACGAGAAAAGAACAAACAAGTTCTACAAAACATGACTACACGGCGTGTATCAAACTACATGACATGCCCTCCTATGCCAGACACATGGTCATGCACTTCTTCCATGGCTAGTCATGTAACACGCCAGACTACACGACGTGTGGTCCCCACACACGATGTGTACTGGATCCCCATTCCCTTTCCCGAGTCTCCTTACACGGCTAGCCCACATGGTCCTATTAACCCTAGAATACCCGGCGTGTTCACTAAGTACATGGAGTGTACCATACAAGGCTTCAGCAGCCCATGTTTTTAGTTACACGACCATCTACATGGATGACCCATAAATGGTGTGTTCCAAACAAACACGGCGTGTATAGGAGATATATCATCGTCCCATGTTGTTCATGACATGGATGGGTATCATGAGTGAGGCTACACGGTGTGTTCATACCCAACACGGTGTGTACTGAACGAGCTTCCCCGACCCATGTTGTTAGTGACTCGACCGGGTACAAAGCTCACTACTACACGACGTGTAACAACCGTACACGGCGTGTTCTTGAAAACTTTTTCACCACCCCGTGTTTCTGCTCACATAGAGAGTGACAACATTTAAAACTACACGACATGTAGTCAAGTACACGCCATGTATTCTGGGTTTTTCCAGGCAGTAGCTCCGAAATTTCACCGAAGCCCAAAAAACACTAAAAAAAACTTGGAGGAGCCAAATTCCAATCTGTGAGGGATCGTACACCCCATGAATCAAATCTTGACATCTCCCAAATATCATATACCAGGAAAAAAGTCAATGATCCACCAAATTCGATTCATGAGGGCCCATAACACCTCAAGAAGCAAAATTTGGAATTCATTTAACTAAAGGTACAATAAAAACAATTTCTCTATCGAAAAGCAGTGATTCTATCAAATCATATATCACACCAG
Source organism: Viscum album (assembly GCA_963277665.1). Classification (NCBI taxonomy): domain Eukaryota; kingdom Viridiplantae; phylum Streptophyta; class Magnoliopsida; order Santalales; family Viscaceae; genus Viscum; species Viscum album. The sequence continues at coordinate 1,840,115,204 of OY728145.1, forward strand.
CATGCATAATCTCCATACCGTCTATAAAAACCACATGAAATCGCTAGTGCACCCTAGATGGCATGGAATGAATGCATTACATGTGATTTCTAACAAGTGCCTATGTGATTCATGAGATGGAATAACCTCATCTTATCAGTTTGCGACAGAAATAGAACTACAATAGAAACAAAAATAACAACAGAAGGCATGTGAATCACTCTAGGTGAAATCATATCAACCGTAAATTCCCAAAACCAGAAAACTGCAATAACCGAGGTAGATTAGCTATTCCCTATACATGGGTTAGCTACTCTTGGGAATAACTTATTACCAAGTACCGTATATAACGTATCCCTGCCTCAAGGAACCAAACTGTAAATCAAGAGAAAAGAATTCCTCAGATAACAATTTGTAACATCCCGGTTCCGGAAGCCACCCAGAGGTGCCCCATACCAGGTTGGTCACATGGCCTCAAGCACATTTCCCCAAATGCCAGAGGATACCGACTAGCAGCGAGGGCCTTGGGTGTGATAGTGGGGAAACTATTCCCTCGTCGGTAGAGTACAATGTAGAAGTAAACAAAGTAGAAAATAGTAGAAACAATAAATATTCAACAAAAATAAATAGTGGAAGACTAAAACAATAAACAACTGGAGCACACTTGTATATATGAAATTATGCACGATACATATGTCTAGGAATGTATCCAAACAAGTCACAATGCTGAATACAATACTAAACCAAAGTATGAAAGAAATACAAATAAGAAACTCCTCAGCATCTCAAGCCTCGGCTTGGTCCCATGCTCTCCTGCACCAAAGGAATCAAGTACCAGAAGTCAAAGGATGCTTTCCCTTGTTTATAACTACAATAACAGAGTCTGTTTGGTCCCAAAAGCATGACCCAAATAGGGTGTGAGACTAATCCCATTGGGAAACCACCCGAAGATCTGTTCCTTATAGTTAGTGAGTATATGGAAGGTAATAATACAGTAAGCATTAAACAGTAATAGTATACAGCAGGCAGTCAGCATTAAGCAGTAACAGAATGATATACAACAGTAATCAATCCACGGAACAACATGTAGCAGAGAAGCAAACAACAAACCACATCAGGAACCCCTCTAGGAAGTACTCGGAGCCAACCCCTCTGGTCCTATCCATGAAATACCGACAACCCTATGGGAAGTAAACTCAGCCTAACCCCTCTGGTTTGGTAATAGGAAAATATAAGACTATATGGGGAAGCTCGCTCGGCCAATTCCCCTTATAGTCTGGGTAGTCAGGGACTCTCTAAAGAATATCACACTATCTAACCCTCTTATAGCCCTGAGGTATAGAAAATCCTTAAGGAATATCACTCGGTCAATTCCTCATATAGTCTCTGGTCTATCACATTCTCTCTAATGAACCACTCTCAGTAAATCCATTCTCTATCGTGGAAAGGTTTTAAATAAATTCAATCAAAGTAAAGACTCTCTGAGGAAGCTCACTCGGTCTACCCTCTTGTAGTCTATAATATCCAAGACTCTTTGGGAAGCTCACTCGGTCTATCCCCTATAGTCTATAATGTTCAAGACTCTCTGAGGAATCTCACTTGGTCTATCCTCCCGTAGTCTATAAAACCAGGTTCTCAAGGTCCCCTGCTAGTCAGTGCATAATAATGTTATAAGGCCAAAATACACCTATAGAGCTACTTCACTAACCAAAGGACACCTATAGAGATACTTTGCTAATCAGTCTACATCAACAAGAATGTCAAGAATATCAATCCATTCGCCAAAGAGCATGTACCCGAGTGGTATGGGCTCCTGCTTGGCATCCAAGAGACCCAGGTTCAAAAACCGGGTGGAGAAAAATTTCTAGCTACTGTAGTAGTACTGTACAGTAACTGTAGAATTACTATAGAAGGAACTATTTGGTATTGTAGTAGTTGGAATATTCACCTGATTTGGACTTTCAGGCCATCGGTTTGGGCCTACGGGTCTCAAGACCTTCGGGCCATCAAATGCCTTCGGGCCACAGGGTCTTTGGGCCATTGAAGACCATGAAGAAGCCCAGTTCACACAGAGCAGGCCCTAGATGAGGATTAGAACACCAGTATCAGTCACTAGAAGCAGAGCTAACCTGATTGGAAGAATGAGAGGGTATGGCAACCGCCATCGGGACCAGGCACCATGCAACTTTGTACAAGGCAATCCTAGACGATCAGCAATGCAGGCGGGGAGCTAAAGGCATTCCACGATGCAGAAGCTGGGGAGGGGCTATTCTAGTGGGCTGGGCCTACCGGTCATGTATTGGGCATTGTATGCCTCTGGTCCTTCATGTCATGTATTACGGGTCATGTTGGGCCTTCTGCCTTGGGCCTACGGGTCTTGTACGGGTTCCCCTTCAACCATTAAAAGGGGGATTATCTATAAAAAAATAAAAAGAAGGCCTTTGGGCCATTCGGGCATCATTCCATCCTACGTTCAAAAGTCATGGAAAACAGGTATAACGGCCAAAGGCTAACAAGACCCCAAGGTAGTAACAAGAACAAGGCATGGGAAAAACATCCAAGAATATAAATTATCCACAAAATTGATAAAAATATATCTACACAAGCATACAAGCATGGCAGGAAAACAATAGGGAAAAAAGGTAAACACACAGTACCCTGTTCATGGGTATTGGTGGAATTTTCACATAAAACTCAAAGACTTTTACAGGTAAGGCACAAACCACCTACCTTGATTCTATGAGATCAATATAATTTTACCACGAGTCTTGATTCTCCCTAGAATGATGTAGATCTACGAAAACGCACAAAAGGTTCAACCCACGGTAACTTGAGAAAGAGGTAAAATCAAGGAATGAAACTCAAGAAGAAGGAAGAGCTCACCGCTGTGGTTCCAACGCAATCGAAGGCGATCAATTCGACAAAAAGTGGGAGGATCGGGGGATTAGAGGACGTTTACGGCCATACGAGGCACTCTCGGTCGAAGAAGATGGGGAAGATGGTGTTTTCATCGATTAGGCGCGACCCCGGTCGTATTAATAAAAAAAAAGAAACTACACGGTGTGTAATTCTGGGATACATACCGTGTACTTAGCCATTCTGTACTCCGTTAAAAGTGGCCTCCACATCGACCCTACACACCTTGTGGGTGGCCCAGACACTACCAACACACGGCCTGGCGTGGCATTAAAGTACACGGCGTGTACTTTTAAAATTTCCAGATTTTCCTCTTTTTCTCAAAAATGACCAGAAAAGGAAAAACATACCTGAAATGAAGATCCGGGTTCTTACAAACATGTACATCATTAATACAATACTCAAATTACACAATAATTTAATAACAACATAATAACATTTAATCATTCCTATTTATCTTTAGTATTATCATAACTTGATTATTATCCAATAGAAACATTTTGTGTACACTCTGATGATTTGGGCATTAATTCTCATAGTGTCCCAACTCCTTGCAGACAAAGAATTGTACATTTCAAACTATTTCTTCACCCTTGAAATCACGAACATGGCATCCTTTTTTTCCACACTTATAACAAACTCCCATTCCCTTCAATCATTTACCAAGGTGATTCTTTCCATAGTTATCATATTTGGGAAAATCCTTCTTTCCCTTATTCCCTTTATCCAGCATTCCCTCTACCAACATTTTCATCTCTGGGTACCCTTCAAAGCCACAGGACTTAGAAAATTATTTACTTATCTTATTAACACATGATACCATTTCTACATATGATGATAATATTTCAAAGACTATTTCTTTTCTAAATGTTTTCTTAACTCCATAGAAGATACGATCCTTCTTACTCTTTGGATTAGGTGTATTGTTGGAGGTCTCATTCCATCTACTGGGTTCCATTTCTAAAAAATGGAATCCACTACGTTAATTTTTCAATCGTAATGCATAATTCCAAACATTTAAAATAGTTAACATAAATTGAACAGTTCATGGATATAATCCATAATCAAGAAAATGTTTTCTTTGAGGAGGTATATACTCATAAACCCTTCATAGTGGTTTTTAAAGAAAACAAGAATTATCCTAATCATATCCCTGAGAGTCTCATATCCAAGAGTGAAGGAAGCCCCGTTTTCATGCATTCGTTCGAGTCTAGATCAAAGTGGTGTTTTTGGAGTTTACCCCTAGGTACATCTGTGTCAAAGCCGCCTCTAACTGCTCATATCCAGGAAGGGATGTATTGCTTGGCAATATAAAAAAATCCCTACAATACCAAAATTCTAAGAAGTTATTCTATACTAATACATTTTCATGATTATAAGGAATCAAGTCCAAAAGGACTGATCAGTTTTGAAGTATTGGTAACTTGATTACACACATGAACGTTACATTACATTATAAAATGAAACACAACAACAACATTGTCTCTATTGACCACATTCATATCCCTTAGACTATTTCGGCATGTCAAAAAATAAAATACTTCTTCACATCCTAGGAAAAATAAAACATAGAAAGGCGTGAGCTCATATGCTCAGAAAAGATAACAATATAGAGGAAACTTTCATAAATAAGAATAAATATTTAAGGCAATATATAAGACTAAAACAAAATCCTTTTAAACTAAAACCTAAGAATAATATGGAAAAGATAAAATAAAATAATATCATCTACTTATTCACAAGGATATTATACTAGTCAAATAATAACATGCAATTTGAATAGCCACTTTGATAATGAAAGAATTCATAATGCTATACTTCATAACCACATAGTCAAGGAATTGTGCCAAAACTACAAATAATATTTTGTCAATGACTTATTCCAAGAGACTAGTTTGTCTCATTAGACCTAACGATGCATCGAGGAGCTATAGCAGGCTCCACCCTTCATTTTCTAATTCCAATGTATTCTTCATATGAAAAGGTTTAAACATAACATTAACATACATATTAAAACTATAATACTAAATTTAAATACTTTATCCATAAACCATGAATGTTATAAAAATAACACATCTACAGTCAAACATATCACAAAACCTTCAATACAATATGGAAGATTTATATCATAATAAATCTACTTCAGAAAAGTTTAAAATCCATCAAGGGATGATGATATAGATGAAAATTATTTGTAAAAATCTCTGAGTGAAATATCCCTTTTGAATAAAAACATTTAAAAGTCACCAAATTTAGAAAGGAAGGCATTTAAATAAATTTTTTAATGAAAGTGTCACATACCACTATGATTCTTTTTAATGGAATTAATAATTTAAAAACATTCTTGTCCATATAAATAAATCATTATAAACCACATTAAAAACACGGACATTAGTCAGTTTGATTTAAAAGAAAAAGTATTTAAAACATTTTAAATGATGTTTTAGAAAAAAAATGTCCCTTAAAAATACTCGATTTGAAATAAAATTTTTGAAACAAGGACAAGGATAATAAATATGTTCCTGTAGAAACATACATAAATACAACCACAGATAATAAAGAGATTGTGAAATTAACCCTTACCTTGAACTTTTCTTCATTCGATGGTACATTTAACCTCATTTATAAAGACTGTAGTATGTTAATAAATTTTACCAGAACAATATTAATATTTATGATAACATACATGATTCATTTATGACTTTATACTACCTACTTATTAATAATTTCCATATTAAATTAACGTTCGGGTAATAATCACTTTATTTATCGTACTTGTTTTAACTGATTACTATAGATTGAATTACCTAGATCATGATTTAAATAAATGCAGAATATAAAACATGATTTATATATCATATATATTTAGAATATAAATATGTTTAATAGATGTATATATGAAATGGAAAACATCGTTTATGGAGACGATATGACGTACGTAAGCATAAACGTTGATTGCATTTTCAAATCGTATTGAACAGAACTAAGGGAACAATATAAACATATGTACACAAATATATATCTATAGTAGAATAATTAAGCAATATATTACATAATTATTAATGATATATATTTTATAATCATTGTTGAATGTTGAATGTGGAAATGAAACTCATCATGTCGTGGAGACGATAATCTGTACGTATGCACGAGAAAAAATATCATTATATTAATGGAAAAATACTATGTAATTGGATGTTATATCATATATATAGAATCATTAACATGTTATATTTTTATAAATCAGTTATACTCATTATTATACCCATCCAAATATTTAAGTGTTTGAATAACAAAATACACCACAGCGTGGAGACGGTAATCCGTACGTACACATATATGGTGACTTTGTAATTTATAGGATTGATAGAATAATGAATATGGTTGTAACATTTTTATAATAACATAAAAATATATAGAATATAGTGGAGTTATTATTTAATAATGGAAAAAACAATGAAATAGGAAGTGGAATAAGAAAAGAAATTGAAAGAGGTGATGAAATATTTACCTCTTCTTTGGGTTCTCCCTATTGATTTGATCAAACGGGTTCATTAAGTTGTCTTTATGACCAAAAGAAGGCCTCTATGATGAAGGGAGGAATGCTGGGAGGATATTTGGGCAGGGGTTGACTAATCCAAATGGCTTTGTAGTTGTGAAATTATGAGAAGGGGAAGTTACCTTTTATAAGAGAGGTGAGGGTCACTTAAAGAAAAGTTTGAAATATTATTTTATAATAAAATAAATTTCTATTTATAATGGATGAAAAATAAATAATTTAAAGGATAAGGTAGGGATAGGTCGAGAACCTCTCAGAAAATGGGTTTTAGATAGGTTTAGTTCATCATATTAACCTTAACTTTTATATTTAACTCTTAGTTAAATAGTTTGACATTTACCATGTCTCTTTGTATTTTTATATTGTAAAGTTAATAAACCTACTATAAAATTACAAGAGAACCCCAATAGGTTCCTTAATTACATATATAATATTATTAAGGCCCTTTGGCCGAACCATATATTTTTGGAAATATTATATCAACCAATAATATAGTATTTGGTTTCAAAACTCAATTATGTTAATTTTGACATTATTTAATAAATGATTTTTATAGTCCTAAAAAATTTATTAATTTGAATAAAATTCATATGTTCAATAATAATATGTCATATTGACCTTTAATTTTTTTTTAATTCCTCAGAAATCTCAAATTACATTTATTTGGATATTTATTATATCAATTATTTTAATATTTCATTTTTAAGGTAATTACTGCGTCATCATTGTTCCATAAATAAATTAAATTATTTAATGTCTAAAAATTATATATAAAATATCTGTATGTAGGAAATATTTTTATATTTCTAATAAATAATTATAGTTGAATTTATATTATCTATAACCATATATTAAAAATGTATTAGTTATTAAACAATGAATTTAACTCTTTTAACTTTTCTTTAAATAAAATAATGATAAATGTCCTAATCTAATCCAAGTGGACCAAAGAGGATAATATTTTATTACTAAGGTTTTTTTTTGTAGAATTATACTTATCCAATATAATTAGTACATGTGTAATGGTAATGATAATATAATTTTTACACTTAATTACCATAATTTCATTTAACCGTGGTAAATAAAAGTCAAAAGATACTATTCACCAAAATTGTTTTCATCTTATTGAACCAAATATTTCTTACTAATTTAAACCATGTCTCTTGGATTTTTAAATTTCTACTCATATAAGTGGTAAAATTACGCATTTTTTCCAATTTGCAGATTCTTATTGAAGGTGGGCAAAAAACGTTCAAAAGTTCGATAAAATTTTAAATATTTAAACATATTATTAAATGACTCCAATGAATTACGTTGAACATATATAGGTATTATGAATCTATTTTGACCAAAAATAAATTAATATAAAATAACAATTTATTTAAATTGAATGTCGGTTTTAACTAATAACGTGGTGTAGTTTTTCACTATTCATAAAAAAATTGAATGTTTTCAGAAAAATACCAAAAAGTCACCCTAAGCTAATTTCAATATTCTGAATTATAAAATGATGTATATTTTACCAAATTAAAATTATATAATTTTCATTTATTAATTTAAAATTAATTCCCGTTGTCAAAACAAAAAATCGGGTTTTTAAAAAGTAAAAAACAATCAAAAGATTGACATGTGATTATGTTAAATTTAAATGTAAAATTACTTATAATGACTTAAATTGTATTAAAATATTAAAATATTATATAATTATACTTCCAAACCATTCAAATTTATAATTTATCACTATTAATTATTTCGATTAATAAAGTTGTTTTTAATTAAAATTTGGTAATTTTCACTATTCATCAAAATAAGATAGTTATCAAAACAGTTTCAAAAAAATTTGTAAACTAAATTTTTATGTCCCACATCTAACAAAAAATTCAATGTCATTAAATTGAATATATAATAGTGTCAAATATTGGTTTTAAAAATGGTTCACCATTACAAGGTGGTAAAATGACATTTTTATAAAATAATTCTTTTATCTAAAAAAAGAATTTGTTCTTTTATTATGTCTATGAAACACATAATATGAATGTTAAAATTCAATACAGTATATAATATTGAAAATGCAGTTAATAATATACATAACCACTTTCTGAATGGTTAGTGTGGTATGTTATGGTGCGTACGAACTCGATCTCGCGTGTAGCACAAGCTATTAAATTACTTTAACTAGATAACGTACAATAAAATCTTGGGGTGTTACAATAATTTTATGATTTGTAGGAATAAATAAATTAAAAACTCTCATTGAGTAATTTTACATCGTATGTGGGAAACCTCCTTTGGTTTGCACCAAAGCCTACCAAGGCTGGATTTCTGGTCATACTAAGGCTTCAAGGATTAAGGGATGGAAGTTTAGAAGTTATTTGGGTAGACATTTTAAGACCAAAAGGCTGTAAATTAGTGAATTATAACGGATAAGGGTGGCCTTTTATAAGTGAGATGAGTGACACACTTATAATTTTTGGAATGAAAATTGTGCACCCTAGTTTTTCACATTCCACAAGGGTACCAAATGGATAATCCTCAAGACAGAAAAATTATATGGAAAAAATATTTCTATAAAATCTTTTTTATACAATTTCTTTAGTCAAGTCATCCCTTACCATTTTTGTTTAACACCCTTTAAATCTATTTTTACCTTCACCACAATAATTAATTTTTTATGTTTTCAATATTCAATTTGTAAAAAAATAATGTTTAAATTTTTATAAAAGATAAATTTGACTGGTTACAAAAATTAAATCCATTTTTCTATATTCCTTTCACATTAGTGTATATTTTATATTTAAAATAAATCTCATAGACGTGATGAGAAAGTGGGTTTTCAATGGGAAAAAGTTCAAAAGTTTACAATGTATTTATATCAAGACAAAATATAATTTTTTTTCCAATTACATACATTAGATAAAGAGAATAATAATTAAACTAATTTTACTTTTATTTAAAAAAAAATTATTTATCTCTGAAAATAATATAAATGACACATAAATTTTCAGTTAAAATTCAATATTTATCAATATTTATAAATAAAAGAAATATCATAAAAATAAAAATAAATACCCTATGATAATTTTGAAATTTTTATTTAAAAAATATTTTATATTCTATAAAATAAATTTTATTAATGTGTTATGAATTAATTATAAATTTTGTTTGCAAAGCACGTGAAAACTGTCTTTTGGAAAAAATAATGTTTTTTAGAAACCATTTAATTATCTATTTACCGATTCTTATTTTATTTATAGTAAATATATAAACATAATATAAATAAAATATTTGTTGATAATGATACCCAACAACTTATAAACTAATTTATAATGGTATTCCATATTATCATTCATTTCGACACGGTGTTACATGCTCTTCTAGCTATCAAAGTGATTAAATTTATTTAAAAATAAATAATTATATAATTATATGGTGTTATATTTTTTTCTAATCACATTTTTTCATGTCATACATTTTATCAAAAAAAATCATTCCATTAAAATATTTTGGTATTACAAATTTTACTTATAATAAACTATTTTTTAGTTTTAAATGCACATATTTTGTACAATAGTACTTCATAAAAGTTCCATTTCAAAATGGTTCAAATAAAAATTATTGTGTGTTTTATTTTCATTAAATTATTCCTTTATGTGTATTAAGCATGAATAAAAATACTTTAATAAGAATTTGATATTTAACATTATTTATGGAAAAACATTATCGATGGAAAAACATTATAGTCTATGTTTTTTATGGTTAGAAAATAGTTTATATTATTATAGAATCAGGAAGGAATAAAAATTATATCCAAAGGGAAATATAAAATAGCATGAAATATTTCCAAACCATAAATTAAACATGTGTATACCATGTGAAACTTCTGGTTTGATTAACATTTTGTTTCATGATCTAAACACTAGGTAATAGGACTTCGCAGTTTTCAACCAACCCCCAACCACTATTTTAAATCAATTGGTGATGTATTTTGAGGTGGTATTTTACATGATAAATAATGGAGGAGTAAATTGAGTGTAATATAAGAATACCAATTGTAATTTAACCCTATGTGATAATCCATGCTATTCTATAAGTGGATCAAACTTCTATTCATGCAAATATTATCTTATAATAACCGACATTGTCATATTTTCATCGTATCTAGGGTATTTTCTTGTATTATAATTATTTACTTATAAATATACCCTGATTTATGTCTTAGGAAGAATTATTTTAATGCATTTTGTGTAGTTTTTGTGGATTTTATGGTGTAAACACGATTTTAGTTAATTTTTATTATTTTTTCCTTTATAATTTCTCTTTTTATTATGTTGTGACAGATCATATTTATTTTTCACAAAAGAAATCATGGGACCAAGGTGTTTTAATTATCTTTAACAAAAAAATATTAATAATTATAGAATTACATTTCATATTGGTTTCTTACATTTTACATTTTGGCCTTTTTAATTCATAAAATAATATTAAAATCCATCATCAGACCAATTTTATTTTATTTTTGCAAGGTCAATATTGGAGATACACACAATAAAATAATGTATAACTATAAATTATGAAACAATAATTACATGGATCCCAAAATATCCTAGAAATTGGGATTATTTTTCATTCTAATTATCTCATAGAACCTTATGTTCTATTTCACTAACTTAAGATATGATTCATTTTTTTAAATCTTCAGATCAATATTGTTGCCTCCATAATAATTGATTAAATAAATAACTCTTAGGAATACACTTATTTTTTATTTATTTGAACCATAATTTCACTAGAGACAATTTAACTCAGTTTAGGGTGTAATAAAAAACATAAACAGACTAATTATTTTGGTATTTTGGTCATGTTATTCAGGCCATTATAGAGGATTAAGGGTGTAAACATCTAAGTTTCTAAGAAAACATAATTTAGGAATTAATATATTTTATATTTTAGGTTTCAAAATATGTATTACACATTTCCCTAAAGAAACATGTATGATATATTTTTCGAAAATTTTCATTAGGATTAGAGGTACAAAAGAGGAGAAACTGTTATCATTCGTAATAAATTCTAAGATTCATATCTATCAAATCACCAAGGGTGGAAGATTACTTCCTCATACCCATGAGATGATCCCATAATAGTCCGTGTATATTTTAAATTTTATTACTTATAACCATATTTTTCCACTAATACTATAGTGAATATCATTGGAATGTTTAAAATGACATAAAATCATTTACATAACCAATTTGACAATAACATTCAAATACATATATAATTAAATTGGGTTTTATAAAAATAGTATCAATGATGTAAGATATCACGATATTGTAATTAGATTAAAATACACTGTTAAAACAATTATATTTTTTATTAGGGAAAACATATTAGATAATAAAAAATATATAATACCTTTGGTTGAATAGATAATATATTATAGATTAGTGTTTTCATGAGGTGTATAAATCTAAACCAATAAGTTTTGACAAAAAGGTTGTTCCAAAATAATATTTCAATTCATTATAAGGAATTTGTTAAACGATTACACTATCACAAATGGTGTGAATATGAACTAAATTCTATAATTTAATATCAAATATTATTATAAATTAGGGATCTTGTGATTATGTAATTCCCATAAATTATAAATATTAATGTTTTGAAACTAATTTTCCATTTAATAAAAGGACAAAAATGTGATATAATAAATATTGTTGTTTTATTTTAATAACCTTCTATATTTTATGACATATTAAATTTTTAAATACTCAAGAAGTAATTTTTATGAATTTTCAAAATATTGTTAATGGGGAGCCTAAACTACATGAGGAGGAACCATACATTTTGTACCTACACACCCAAAATCAATATTTTCTCACAAAATATCTTCTACTAGATGTGGATGACATGAGTTCCATTAATGAAACAGAGATTCATATTTAGTTCTTATTGGATATAGAGAATTTATTTTTTAAAATTTCTTCTTTTTCACCCATATATTATTCATTTTTCATAAGGGAAAGGCATTGGGAACATTATGAGGATAACTAAATAGAAGTCCTCTACAATATGTGATTATGTATACGGTATTTTGTAGATCCCTAGACCCACACTCTAAAAATTTAGTGAGAATAACACCTTATTTCCACACTATCTTGGAAATGAACTGAACTGACAAAATTTTAATAGTCATTAATTACAGTATCACCAATGAATAAAGAGTCTCAGTCCTTCTAAAAAACTTATAGTATTATAGTTTTATAATTATAATAAAACATCATACCTAACAAAGCCCATGTATATCAACTCAGATAAATAAATTTTCAATTACATAAGAAACTAGTTAATACATAATATTTCTTCATCATCTCTTGCCAAAATTTCCAACAAAATTTTTTGTTATACATATCTTATGTAATAGATTTCTTTATAACGTGAAAATTGGAAATATAATAAGTGGTGATATCAATGGATAAATAAGGGTAAACATAAAAAATAACAATAAAATAATATAAGGGATCATAATTTTATAATAAATAAAATGGTGGGAATAGATAATCATAAAAATTTCATAATCCAAAAAAACATGGAGCATAACAGAGATATGGTTGACATATCAATAAATAAATTTATGTATAATAGAAAATGCTTCCATGTAAATAAAATTATAATTAAAAATTAAAAATTTCACTCTTTAAGACAAGACAAAATGATCTTATATATAATGATATTACCGTCAAGGCCATGACATTAGGTGATATATTTTATAGCCACACGTACACCCAAATACCCAAGCTAGTTTGTCTCATGAGACCTATCAATTCATTTAGGGTATATATAATACATTGAAAAACCATTTACATATTAATATATAATTAATTTACTATATTAATTATATAAATATTAATACAATGAATAATTATCTAACCTTAGGATTCAAAAAACAATTGTATTAAGATACAAACATATGTAATGTTTTTATAATTCATACCAATATATGAATGTAATCCATCCAACTAAATATGGTTGATGGTTAAACAATATATAATAAACATTATTGAGTAAGAAATAAACATCCATATCAAAATAATATGCATATATATATATCCAATATTTACATAGTCAATATATGTATGGAATAAAGGTGAACACCCTTTAATCAAAGAAAGGAAATATTTAGGGTTCATAGAGGAATGTCAAGGAATGAATAATTATTCTTGTAATAGGGGAGAATTTTGAACGAAAAAGGAAGTGATACAAAACTAATATATACACTATTAAATAAAAAAACTGGGGAATATGAATCATATCTCAAGGAAGAAAAAATAATATGTAAAAACATATATTGTAGTGGTAGAAAAAAATATGAATTAAGATGAGAATGATACCATGAAATTAAAACAAAATGAAATTAATGATAGTAATTATACATGGTGGATATTTGGGATAGAAAACACTATATGAAATAAACGATGGTGTACATTTTCAAAGGTGTCTTCTAGAAATGAAATTAGAGATAAATAATACTTAAGGATTTAGAAACATTCGAATAAAAAAAATGCTCAATTAATATAACATTAAATTCTATGAATAATAATATAATCATTCTATATAATATCAAATTGGTAGTGATTACACAATAAAATAGAAAACATTTTGTATAATACAGACACACATTAAAGAATTGAAATTTTAGACAATTGACCCTTAAAGGATACATAATCCTAGAGGTAAGAATATTTTGATGATGGAATTACACTAAATATCATTAGAAACTTGTAATGAGATAATATAATAAAATAATTTCTTTCATTATTTAGAGTAAATCAAAATTTTAATAATTGAGTTTAATATGGAAGTATGTAACCCAATTAATGAAAAATATGTTTACACAAGCCCTTATATTAGTTCATAACATCTAATAAATAACATGAATCTCATTTTTAACAAAATAAATATCTTAATGAACTGCTTTGTATCCTTATTCATATATATTACTTTTTATAATATTCATTTATTATTTTTCTCTTCTAGTATATTTGTTAGATATTATCAATTTTTCATATCGTGCATTAGTAATATTGATCATTATGAACTAGTTTTACACATGTGGGGTTGTTAATTATTATTCTCCAAATGTTTATAAATAGTTGGTATTTAATGGTAATTTAATAAATAACTTATATTGATTTATAAACCTCTCATCTAATTCCATAAGTTTATTAGTTTTGTTGCGAGAAAAACGAATCAGGGTCGGTTAAATTCCATGATATTAATAAATGGAGATTATTTTTTAAAAATATGTTTCTTAATTAATTTAATCTTTATAGAACAAAAAAAATATTTTTTTAACTAATGAAAATATTAGTAATTAAGTTCCATTATTCTTAAATTGAAGTGTTTTATAAAATTTTAATGTAGGTTTTTCGATAGACCAAAACATAAATATACCATAATTTGTTGGGGGGATTTGTCTTAAATTTTTTTATTTTGAAATAATATCATTATAAAATAATCATAATTATATTATTTAGATGTATTTTAGGTTTTTATTATAATATTATTTTGTTTCAATAAATATCTAAAATCAAGAAAAACAATGAAAAACATCACTTCATAGAGGTGGTTGTCTGTAAATCTAATGTTAAACATTTTCATTAACCAAATAATGAAAAAAAATGAATAGGGATTGTAATATTTCTATTAGTATTTCAGTACGCCATAATTTCATGCTTTGTTTGGAAAATGAAATGGGCTTATTTCGAGACAAGGCTCTGAGACAACAAGTAATTCTGAGTAATAGAGTGGCTAGAAGGTATATTTGAACTATCTATAAAGATCATTAAATGTATGTGCGAGTGGAATTATTCTAAATTTTAAACCGGTTCCCAGATTAAAAATATGAGGGCACTATTGAACTCAAAGATTCAGGATTCACCTATAAAAGAACATAACATTGGCCGGCACGGGTAAATAGTGGTATGTAGGTTTTGGATGTAAATAGAATAATTGAGTAAAAATTATTTTATTATCAAATTCTTAAAACTCATAAATGGAAACACCAATTGGAAATATGAGAGTAACAATGAGAACATGAAGGCATGATTATCTTAGGTGGATCCTAACCTCGATCTGTGTGTGTTGAGTGTGAAAGTAAATTTTTGGACCTTTTGAGAGAAAAATAAAATAACATAAGAAATTTATTTTATTAGATTTTTTTTTCATTGTTACATAAAGTATCATTAGTGTAGTGGTGCAGTGATGAGGCGATGCTGAATCCCAATAATATACCTCATTAACAAGTCAGTGTAAAGAAACTAAAACACAATTTCATAGAAACACTAATTCGTGTTTCATCAATTAATTGTCGAACAAGCAATGAAGAATTGTTGCCACAATCAAGGAATATCTATAATGGCCCAGATCTCTCTATTCCATTCATTTGTGAAAATGTTGTGCTGGAGGTATTCTGGTAAGACAAGGCGTCTAGGGGTACATTTGGGGTGGACTTTTAAGGAAAGTTAAAGGGTAATAGACTATGCACGGTTGGCGCACGGTTTTCCTAAACCGTGCGGCCATACCGTGCAAGGATGGTCTTGGAGGCAGTGGTTAACGCATGGTTAGCACACGTTTTGTCTAACCATGTGAGGAGTGATTGTTGAGATAGAAGCTAACGCATGGTTAGCACATGGTTTGTTAAACCATGCGGACTAACTGTGCAGGCACTTAAAGTTAGATCCTAAAATTGTGGATCTAACTTGTTTTTCCTTTAATCTACTTTTTTAAACCCCTAATTAGCGATAACTTGGGATTACCCTTCCTTGGAGGTGGAAGCACCTTTCCCATGAGTTTTGGAGGCGATCCAGAGGTTTCCCTTGGCAAATCAGATCCGGTTTCTTGAGGTATGTGGACGTTCTTGCTTGATTTTTTTAGATCTACTCAAATCTACTACTCCCCTTCTCCTGGTTTCTAAGATCCATTCCTATTATAAGTATATCTAGATGTGTGGATGTTGATTGTGATGAGCTTTGTTCTTGGTTGTGTTAGGAGAGTAGATCTAAGAGGATTTGTGGAGAATCGACCTAGTTTATTGGGCATTCATCGACCGTTGTGGTTTTCCTCGAAAACCTTTCAGGTAGGGGATTTGTGGCCTCTATAATTTTTTATTTGAAATCGTAGAGTTAGCATAATTTATCCCTTTGGATCACAATGGGATTGACCTAATTAAATACTTGAACCAGATTAGAATAATTGATTTGATCGCCTGTTGTGGCTTTGTACTATGATAACGGTTTTCCTCTTGATTTGCTAGATAAGTGTGATATCTATGAAATTCATGTTAGCATGGAGTTCTTGATGAAATTGATAACGAATGTAAATCCTGAATTAATTGATAATTTGTTGGATAAATATAAAGAGGCATGAAAGTAGACTTGGTTCTTATTGTGACTTGATATTGATCAAATTTGGCATAATAAGCATGTTTAATCTTCGGTGATAGCGTACTGAATTGGTTTATGATGTTGGAACCAACGAATTGAATTGGTTAATTCAAGATGGATTAAATAAATTCATTGACTTCCATGAAGGGTTTGGAGTTACCCTCATGTTGTTAATTAGGGCTAAAATCCCAATTGATGTGATCGTTGGTGCTTGTTGTTTGAAGGCCGGATGCCTTACTAAAGGGCCAAGAGCCCAAATTGTTGTAATGTTTGTTTTCCAGCTTCTTGTGCTGTGATGTGACCCTGGAGGGGTGTTGTGATATCTTGTGTTGTGATGTGACCTTGGAGGGGTGTTGTGATATGTGGAGTCAGGGAGGCCTGGTGGTTGTGGCAGCAGATAAACCCTAGAGTGGCGAGATGCATCAGTTTATGCATATGGGTGTCGGGGAGGACACTAGGGATGATGGAATGGGATGGATGTGGTTGTTGGATGTTTGTTGATTCTTGGTTGTTTATCTGCTTTACATTTCACCACTGCTCAAGGAAGCCGGTCTTGCTTACCCTTCTTTCTAAGGAGGTGAAGACACGGGGGTATGCCATGTGCTTTCCGTGTTTAGCCTCTGAACGGAGAATGGGTCTACGCTCTTGCTATAGGCGACAAAGACTCGACGGGTAGTACGTCTACTCACTGTGTTGAGCCCCCTTGTGTTTAATAGGATATGTTTCTTTTCTATATTTCCTGGGAATATGGGAAAGTAATTCTGTAATGAATATTTGAATAAATGATGTTAACCCTTGGGGTTGGAGTTTGTTATAACTTAATGATGAGGTTGAGAACTTTTGATGGGACAGTGGTTTTTGAATTTGATTCCAATGAAGTTTAATGTGGTTGTATTAACGGTTTATTAATGTTGGAAGAATTAATTAACGTACATTGGAACCGATAAAAGGGAATGAAGTAACCTAATAAGGCTCTTTAATTTGTTTTGTGCTTATAGGATACCTAGTCTTAGAAGTAGCGGCTTAGAGTCCGAGAGACATTAGCTGCAGTTGTGTCTAATACAAGGTTATTCCCATAGTGTGGTTGTGTGTTATATATATTGTGTAATTTATGTGTTTCTATATGATACTCTACCCCTGTCAGTAAGGGAAATTGGCACCCCAGGGATTCTAAGCCTGGGGGGGGGGGTGTTTTCACCAACATCTTTATGGTAGGTTGAACGATTGACTACCCCCTTTAGCCCTGCTCTATTCTCTTGGTAGATACTAGTGCCATTGACATAGCGGTTAGTTTTCCCCATATATGTGTGTAGAGGGCTGTAATGGAATGTGGTTACATCACACACACATATTTTGGTTATAGTATCCTATGGACTACTATAGGTGTAACGTGTATAGGCTGTGATGGCTTGAGGATCATTACTCGGTGTACGGGCTGTAATGGCTTGAGGTATAATACCCGAGGTATGATACACGTTATGTGAGATGTGGTGGATCCTGAAAACTACCTGGTTACTTTTGGTTGTGAGTATGGTGTGGTGCTATGCCCAAGTGTTTGTGATAAAGCCTTTTTGGTGCATGTGGTGCATATTGTGGAGCTTATCCCATGTTTATACGAGCAAGCATTTGGAGAGAGATGCATAGGATGTATGTCGTTAGGGCAACGTGGAAACCCAGTGGGAAAGTAGAAGCATGGTACCCTTGATATTATTTACTATATGATAAATTCTTGTATGCGTTACTTGGTGAGAGTATCCCTGGTGATGTAACACCCCAAACTTCTACGGTACGCTTCTCTTTGAATAATGCAATAGCGTGTGTTGTATGCAACATCGAGTTGTAACACACACCACAACCGATCAAACTAGCCGTTTTGAATAGTAATACCTACTTTTTAAAATTTTAGATATTTTATCTATCAAAATGGACTTCATTTTTGGATTCGGAGTATCTAATTTAGCCTAAGGTGAAATTTTGGTACTTTTCAGATAACTTTAATATTTTGATGAATAGTGAAAATTACTAAATTTTAATTAAAAACAACTTTTTTAATCAAAATAATTAATAGTGATAAATTATGAATTTCAGTGGTTTTAAATTATATTTAGAATACAGTTTTACCATTTAATACAATGTTGGTCATTAGACCTAATTTCACAATTAAACCGAACATAAACAAGTATCAATCTTTTGATAGTTATTATATCTTAAAAACACGCTTTTTGTTTTGTCAGCTGGAATTAATTTTAAATTAATTTCATATATTTCTTTATTTTGAATTTGAAAAAATGGATTCCATATTTGGAATCAGGATGATCAATTTCTATAAATATGTAACTTTTATTTTTAGACATTTTGAATAATTACTTCGGTAAATATTTTATTTACCATGGTTAAAGGGTAAATCCGGTAAGTAAGGGTTAAAAAATAATATTATACTAATAAAAAATTACCCTAAAACGTGTCCTAACCTTATTGGTTGATACATGTCCGACCATGGGAATCTTTGGGTTTATTTTGGGACCCCATTGTGCCACTTGTAAGTGATAGGGACACTTTATTTTAATTAAGTTAAAATGAATACAAAAATGACAAAAACATATATCTTTTAGAAAAACAATTTTTACATAGGGTTATATATGATGGATTTTCAACTATAAATATTACATAGAAAGATAAAATTATTTCCTACAACATGATAGTTTATTTATAATTTTTAGACCTTATATAAGTTAATTTATTTATGACACAATGGTGATGTAGTGTTTACCATAATAGTGGAAAATTAAAATGATTAATATTATAAATACCCAAATAAATATAATTTTAGACATTCAATGAATTAAAATAATTTTATAGGATACTATGACATATTAGGATTGATTTAATTGACTTTTTTCGAAGTAATAATTCTATTATGAGTTTTACAAAAATCAACTATTGAATAGTCTCAAAATTGACATAAAAGAGTTTTTAAAACAAATATTATATTATTCATTGATATTAAATTCCTAAAAATATAAGGATCGTCCAAAAGACTTATATCATGATTGGATTATCATTAATGTACCACTTTAGGGTCTCTTGGATGTATATAGTAAGTTTATTAACCATATAATATAAAAATACAAAGAGACATTGTAAAAGTGAAACTAATTAACTAAGAGTTAATACTTAATAATAAGGTTAGTATAATGACACAAACCTGTCTAAATTATATTGTTTGAGTGGTTTTCAACCTATACAAACATTAACATTTAAATAATCCACTTTGGAGCCATTAGAAACCGAATATAAATTTATTATAAAATAATATTTCTAGCTTTTCCAAAGGTGCCCCTCACCCCTCTTATAAAAGGGCACTCCCCCTACTCTTTAATTAACACCTTCATAGCCTTTTGGTTCGTCCATACTGTACCCAAATACTCTATAAACGTTCCCAAATTCATCCTAGAGGCATTCCTTTACTCATAAAGCCACCTTAAGGAGCCCTTTTGATCTAATCAAAAGGAAGAACCCGAAGAAGAGGTAGTGATTTCACCACCATTTTTCAAGTTCATTTCTTCTTCCACTTCTTCATTCTTTGTTATTACCATTATAAAATAATAACTCCAATATATTATATATACTGTGATTTTATTATAAATATGGTACAATCATATTCATTATTCTATCCATCCTTTGAAAAACATGTCACCATACGTGCGTACGTACGGCTTACCGTCTCCACGTCGTGGGGTAATTGTTATTCAATAAATTATTATTTGGATGGGTATAATAATGATGTTTAATTCATGTAAATAATAAATATAACATTATAATGATTCTTTATATATGATATAACATCCAATTAAATATTATTTTAATATCAAAAGAATGATATTGTCCCTCGTGCGTATGTACGGACTACCGTCTCCACGAACGCGATGAGATTCATTCTCCATCGTATCCATTCAAGTATAATTCTAATTTGATGATTAATAATAGTATCTAAGGACTTGATATCATTTTGGATATGACTAAGATACAAACTATCCATGAAAAACACATCTTACGTAACAAAACATATAAAATAAAACGAGTAAGTTAACACCCGAAACAACGATAATTCTAAAATATTTTTAACAAAGCAATGTTAAAAGATCATATATGATATCATATTAATATATATGATCCTTGTATAATTTAATAACAATTATTTCACCATTATACAGGAGTTTAACCTAACCTCAACCATGGAAATGTACAACGTAAGGGTTTATTTCGCAATCTCTTCATTATCCGAGGTTGTTTATACGTAATAATCTACTGGGATCTCTTTATCATCCACATCCATGTTTCTTAAAAACGTATTTCAAATCATTTTTACTATTGAAAAAAATATGGGATAAAGTAATTTATACCCTTTATTGAATTTTTATAATAGGTTTATAAAGGAATATTTCCGTTGTTTTCCAAACAATGTCCTTTTTAACCTTTTCGACAGAATTAAGGTAAGAATGTTTTTTTAACTTATATAGTGGGTGCGACTATTTTCCACCGTTATAAAATCAATGAAGCTTCCCTTATAATCTTATAAGAATATTTTCAAAGAAAATGGTTCATTTTATAAATATATGACTCTTAAATTATTTCAAAAATAGAAAGAGATATCTCTCTAAAAAGAGTTTTGATTTCAACTATGTCAACATCCTTTGATGGATTTTACGCTTATTTGAAGTTGATTTATTATGATACAAAACATCTATATTATATTGAAGGTTTTGTGATATGTTTTACTGTAGATGTGCTATTTTTATACCATTCATGGTTTATGGTGAATGTATTGACATTTCGTCTACTAGTCTTATACGAATGTTTATGTTATGTTTAAACCTTTTCATATGGGAATGCATTGGACTTAATATGTGACGGGTGGAGCCCGCTATAGCTCCTAGATGCATCAGTAGGTCTCATGAGGCAAACTAGTGTCTTGGCACAAGGCCTTTACAAAATCTTATTTTTAGTCTTGGTACGAGGCCTTGGCTATGTGGTTATGATAGTATGGCATTATGAATTCCATCATTATGAAAGTGGTTATTGATATTACATGTGATTATTCTATTAGTAGAATATCCATGTGAATAAGTAAATGGAATTATTTCATTTTATTTTTTCCATACTATGTTGAAGTTCATGTTTAAAAGGCTTTTTTTAGTTATACACTGCCTTAAATGCTTATTCTTATTTATGAAAGTTTCTGCTATATTGTTATCCTTACTGGGAATTTGAGTTCACCCCTTTTCTATGTTTTATTTTTCCCAGGATGTGAATAAGTAAATTATGAATGACCTGCAGGGATATTATGAGGTCATAATAGTGTGGACTATAGAGACAATATATTGTTGTAGTAGATTTTCACTTTATGATGTAATGTAAAACATTATGAATATATTTAGTGTTTCTAAGGGTACTAAACCAATTGGTCTTTCGAGATTTGATATTTCTTGTGATCATGCCAATGTTATGTAATAATGCACCGACTCTGGGTAACTGTGGTCGGGGTGTTACAGTTGGTATTAGAGGAAGTTTAGTACAAACCTTGGAAGCAAGATTTAGATAAACTCTGATTAGAGCACGTAGACCTAAGATGAACTTTGAGTATTAGTATAGAAGAACTTCCTAAAATTTTGGTATTGTAAAGATTTTGTGAGTTTTCTGAGCAGTACATCCCTGTCTGGATACGAGCAGGTAGAGGTGGCTCTGGCATAGATGTACCTAGGGGTAAAACCTGAAAACAACGCTTTGATCTAGACTCGAACGAGAACTGGTGCACGACAACGGGCCTTGCTGCACTCTTGGTTACGACACTCCCGTGGATATTCTTAAGATAACTCTCATTTTCATTACAAATCATTATGAAGGGTTTATGAGTATATACTTCCTCAAAGAAAACATTTTTTATGATTATGGATTATATCCATAAATAGTTCAATTTATGTTATGTGTTTTATAAGTATGAAATTGTGTATTTTGATTCATAAACTGAACTAGTTTATTTTACTGTTTAGAAATGGCGCCTAGTGGAAGAAATGGAAACCGTGTCAATTCACACACTCCATGTAGGGATTTTCCGCCTGCTCAAGATAATTATAGTGGAGCGGGTGATGCAACTGGTGCCGATCAGCTAATCACCATACTGGGAAAACTCACTCAGATTATGAATAATAACCTTACCCGTATGGAGAACCTTGATCCACAACGTGGAGGTTCAATTTTATATCGATTCATGAGGAAACAACCACCAACGTTCAACGAGAGTACAAATCCCTTAGTAGCTGAGCAATGGATAAATTCCCTAGAGAAAATATTTCAGGCTTTGGGGAGTAGTGAAAGGGAAAAAGTTATCATGGTAGTTTACCGCCTCACTAGAGATGCTGATCAATGGTGTTCATTGATTCAAAACATGAAGGAAGATGATGAAGTATCAAATATGGAATGGACGGAGTTTAAAAATCTGTTTTTAGAAAAATACTTTCCTCGTGACCATCGAGCAGATATGGAAAGGCAATTTCTGAGTCTGAGACAAAAGGAGGATGAGAATGTCACAAAGTATGAGGATAACATTACACGGTTAGCAAGGTATGCTGGAGATTATATAAATAACCCAAGAAGTAATATTGATCTTTTCTTTGATGGGTTACAACCATTTCTCTGTCGAGCATTAGTCTCACAATCATTGTCGTCGTATGAAGACATTGTCTCATGTGCTATCACGACCGAAAAGGAATTCTCTATGTCTTATGACATTAATGCAAAGCAAGAGAAGAATAGATCTACTGATGAATTTGGGAATGGAAATAAGGGGAATAAGGGAAAGGTTGAATACCCATCCTGTGGTAAATGTGGGAAGAAACACCCCGGTACTTGCTTGAAGGGAATGGGTGTCTGTTACAAATGTGGTGAAAAAGGCCACCAAGATCGTGATCGCAAAGGGAAGTAGGAAGCTAACAGTGTTCAGTGCTATAATTGAAGGGAGATGGGACATTATGAAAATTAATGTCCTAATCGTCAGGGGAACATACCTCAGAGAAGGCCAAGGGATCAAGGCCAAGATTTTTCTATCACTACTACAGAGGTAGAAGCTCCAAAAGACGTGGTGGTAGGTAATTTAATGGTTTCTCATGTTTAGAAAATGCATTATTTGATTCTGGATCATCGTATTGTTTCATATCTTCCCTGTTTTCTACGAAAATTAGATATTTACAATTTGATTTAACAAGGGAGTTGTCAGTTAAAACTCTTAAGGGAAGTATCATTGCAATAAAGTTTTGTGAATCAGTCCCCATTAGAGCACATAAATGTTCTTTATCTTCTGATCTCATCGTCATACCTATGATTGAATTTGATATAATCCTCGGTATGGATTGGATTTCAGATTATGATGTGAAAATTTATTGTAAGAATAAGGAGGTTGCGATTTTTTATGATGATGATAAGGAACACCTTATCTTTAGAGCAGAATCGTCACCACCTAATTCTTATCTAGATCCACCCCTAGTATCTCATCTAAATTCAATTATTGGGGATGAAGAGGATGAAATTATAGTGGGTGAGGAAAGGAATGTTCAAATAGAGGATGTACTTATTGTGAAAGAATATGTAGATGGGTTTCCGGATGATTTACCTGGAGATCCTCCAGAACGAGAAGTTGAGTTTTCCATTGATTTAATTCCTGGATCAAAGCCTATATCGAAGACCCCTTATAGAATGGACACTGTAGAATTAGTCGAACTAAATAAAAAACTAGAGGAATTGAGTAATAAAGGATTTATTCACCCTAGTGTTTCTCCATGGGGAGCCCCTGTTCTTTTTGTTAAAAAGAAAGATGGATCTATGATGTTATGTATCGACTACAGGGAGATCAATGCTATAACAATAAAGAACAGGTATCCCCTACCTCGCATTGATGATTTATTTGACCAACTGCATGGATCTCACTACTTTTCAAAGATTGACCTTCGATATGGACACCATTAGTTGTGTGTAAATAAGGAAGACATTCCGAAGATAGCATTTCGAACTAGGTACAGGCATTACAAGTTTACAGTAATGCCTTTTGGATTGACTAATGCACCCTATGTATTCATGGATCTGATGAATAGATTTTTCAAGGAAAATCTCAATGAATTTGTGGTGGTCTTTATTGATGATATCCTGGAATACTCTAAAACCTACGAAGATCATGAAAGTCACTTGCGCATTATCTAGAAGACTCTGAGAAGATATGAATTATATGGGAATTTTACCAAGTGTGAATTATGGATTCATGAGATTTCGTTTCTTGGACATATTGTCTCTAAAAATGGAATCTCTATTGATCCTTCTAAGACCAAGGCAATCCAAGAATGGCCATCACCTACGAGTATAACTGAGGTACGTAGTTTTATTGGTTTGGCAGGTTATTATCGACGTTTTGTCCAGAATTTTGCCTGATTGGCTAACCCATTAACGAAGCTCACACGTAAAGGGGTTAAATTTGATTGGACAAAAGAGTGTGAAGAATGTTTTGAAGAACTAAAGAGAAGATTAGTCAATGCTCCTATATTGAATCTATCATCGGGGAATGATGGGTTCGTTATTTATTGTGATGCATCGAAGAAAGGACTTGGTTGTGTCCTTATGGAGAATGATAGGTTTATTGCCTATGCATCACGACAGATGAAAATTCATGAGCAAAACTATCCTACACATGATCTCGAGTTAGAAGCTGTGATCTTTGCTTTAAAGATATGGAGGAACTACCTCTATGGTGAAAAATTTGAGATTTATACTGATCACAAGAGTTTCAAGAATATTTTCTCACAAAAAGAACTCAACATGAGGCAATGCAGATGGCTTGAATTACTCAAGAATTATGATTTCACGATACACTACCACCCGGGGAAAGAAAACAAGGTGGAAGATGCTTTGAGCAGAAAAGATCATGGAGTGTTGAATAATATGAGAATTGAAAGGGATCCAACTTTCATGGATCTAGTGAAGATGGAATGGGAATAACCAGGGAAGGTGAAACATCAAATATTTTTCAAATGGTTGCCAAACCATCTTTACTAGAAAGGGTTAAGAGTTCTCAGACTGATGATGAAGAATTTCAAAAGAAGATTAAAGCTGTGAATGATGGGAGATTGAGAGACTTTGTGTATGAGGATGGAATTTTGAAATTCGAGAAGAGACTTTGTGTTCCCGATATACCTGATCTAAAAAGGGAATTGTTGGATGATGCTCATAGTTCCAATTTCTCTATACACCCTGGGAGCACCAAAATGTATAGAGATTTGAAAGAACATTTTTGGTGGGACAACATGAAGAGGGAGATTGCTGATTTTGTGTCAAGATTTATGATTTGCCAATAAATGAAAGCTGGAAGGCAACAGCCTGGAGGAGTCATGCAACCTCTTCCCATACTAGAGTAGAAATGGGACAATATTACGATGGAAATTGTCATGGGGCTACCAAAGAATCCTAGAAGGAACGATGCAATATGGGTTATTGTTTATCGTCTTACCATGTCAGCAAATTTTCTTGCTATAAGAGAAGATCTACCACTGGAAAGTCTCACAAGACTAAATATTAATGAAGTTGTGAGACTTCATGGAGTACCCCTATCGATTTGTTTCTGATCGTGATCTCCATTTTACTTCAAGATTCTGGAAAAGTCTTCAAAAATACTTGGATACTGAACTTCATTTGAGCACTGCCTACCACCCTTAAACAGATGGAAAATCAGAACGAACTATTCAAACCTTAGAAGACATGTTGAGATCCTGCTAACTTGACTTTAAGGGTATGTGGGATCAATATTTACCACTGGTAGAATTTTCCTATAACAATAGCTTCCATTGGAGTATTCAGATGGAACCATATGAAGCGTTATACGGAAAGAGATGTCGTACACTAACCTGTTGGTGAAAGAAAACTTGCAGGCCCATAACTAGTGGAGGAAACGATGGAAAATGTGAAGGTAATCCAAAATCACATCAAAGCAGCTCAAAGTATGCAGAAGAGCTATGCTGATAATCGAAGGAAGGATTTGGAATTTCAATTCGGTGATCATGTTTTCCTAAAGGTATCTCCATGGAAGGGAGTCATAAGTTTTGGTAAGAAAGGTAAATTTAGTCCTAGGTACATCAGACCTTTGGAAATTCTAGAACGAATTGGGGTTGTAGCTTACCGATTGGCAATGCCTCCAAGTCTCTCCAAAGTTCACGATGTGTTCCACATATCTCTGTTGAGGAAATACATGTCTAACCCAATGCATGTACTCACCTATGAGGAATTAGAATTGGAACCCGATCTGTCGTATTGCGAAGAACCCGTCATTATTATTGATTCGAGAGAACAAGTATTGAGAAACCGGATGACGCGTCTGGTAAATGTTTTGTGGAGAAACCATAAGATGGAAGAAGCAACGTGGGAACCTGAGGAACTTATGATGAATAACCACCAGAGTCTTTTCATGCGCTAGTATTCTAGAATTTTTGAGGATGAAATTATTTGAAGTAGGGGAGAATGTAACACCCCATGCTTCTAAAGTACGCTTCTCTTTGAATAATGCAATAGCGTGTGTTGTACGCAACATCAAGTTCTAACACACACCACAACCGATCAAACTAGCCGTTATGAATAGTAATACCTACTTTTTAAAATTTTAGAGATTTTATATCTCAAAATGGACTTCATTTTTGGATTCGGAGTATCGAATTTAGCCTAAGGTGAAATTTTGGTACTTTTCAGATAACTTTAATATTCTGATGAATAGTGAAAATTACAAAATTTTAATTTAAAACAACTTTTTAAATAAAAAAATTAATATTAATAAATTATGAATTTGAGTGGTTTTGAAGTATATTTAGAATATATTTTAACCATTTAATAAAATGTTTGTCATCGGACATAATTTCACAATTAAACCGAACATAAATAAGTATCAATCTTTTGATAGTTATTATATCTTAAAAAAACGCTTTTTGTTTTGTCAGTGGGATTTAATTTTAAATTAATTTCTGCCATTTCTGTATTTTGAAATGGAAAAATGGATTCCATATTTGGAATCAGGATTTTCAAATTGTGTAAATAGGTAACTTTTATTTTTATACATTTTGAATAATTACTTCGGTAAATATTTTATTTACCATGGTTAAAGGGTAAATCCGGTAAATAAGGGTTAAAAAAGAATATTATAATAATAAACAATTAACCTAAAACATCTCCTAACCTTATTTGTTGATACATTTCCGACCATGGGGATCTTTGGGTCGATTTTGGGACCCCATGGTGAAACTTGTAAGTGATAGGGACACTTTATTTTAATTAAGTTAAAATGAATACAAAACTTACACACGCATATATCTTATAGAAAAACAATTTTTACATAGGGTTATATATGTTAAATTTTCAACTATAAATATTCATTAGAATGATAAACAGATTTCATACATAATGGTAATTTATTTAAAAATTTTTGACATTAAATAATTTAATTTATTTATGACACAATGGTGATGCAATAATTACCATAATAGTGAAAACTTAAAATGATTAATATTATAAATACCCAAATAAATATAATTTGAGACTTTTAATGAATTAAAATAATTTTATAGGATAATATGACGTATTAGTATTGATTTAATTGAGTTTTTTTGAAGTAATCATTCTGTTATAATTTTTACAAAAAATCAACTATTGAATAGTCTCAAAATTGACATAAAAGAGTTTTTAAAACAAATATTATATTATTAATTGATATTAAATTCTTAAAAATCTAAGGTTCGGCCACGAGACCTATATCATGATAGGGGTATCATTAATGTACCACTTTGGGGTCTCTTGGATGTATATAGTAAATTTATTAACCATATAATATAAAAATACAAAGAGACATTGTAAAAGTGAAACTAATTAACTAGGAGTTAATAATTAATGATATGGTTAGTATAATGACCCAAACCTGTCTAAATTCTTTTTTTTGAGTGGTTATAGACCTATACCAACCTTAAAAGTTAAATAATCGACTTTGGATCCATTAGAAACTGAATATGAATTTATTATAAAATAATATTTCTTGCTTTTCCAAAGGTGCCCCTCACCCCTCTTATAAAATGGCACTCCCCCTTCTCTTCAATTAACACCTTCAAAGCCTTTTGGTTCGGAAAAAATATGCCCAAATACTCTCTCAACTTACCTCACTTCATCCTAGAGGCCTTCTTTTAGTCAGAAAGCCAACCTAAAGAGCCCTTTTGATCAAATCAAAAGGAAGAACCCGAAGAAGAGGTAATGATTTCACCACCCTTTCTCAAGTTCCTTTCTTCTTCCAGTTTTTCATTATTTGTTATTACCATTATAAAATAATAAATAAAGTATCATATATATACTTTGATGTTATTATAAATATAGTACAATCATATTCAGTATTCTATCCATCCTTTGAATAACATGTCACCATACGTGCGTACGTACGACTTACCGTCTCCACGTCATGGTTGATTGTTATTCAATAAATTATTATTTGGATGAGTATAATAATGATGTGTAACTCATGTAAATAATAAATATAACATGATAATGATTCTTTATATATGATATACCATCCAATGAAATATTATTTTAATATCAAAAGAATGATATTGTTGCTCGTCCGTACGTACGGACTACCGTCTCCACGAACGCGATGAGATTCATTCACCATCGTATCCATTCAAGTATAATTCTCATTTGATGATTAATAATAGTATATATGGACTTGATATCATTCTTGATATGATTAAGATAAAAACTATCCATGAAAAACACATCTTACGTTACAAAACATATAAAAGAAAACGAGTAAGTTAACACCCGAAACAACGATAATTCTAAAATATTATTAAAAAAGAAATGCTAAAAGATCATATATGATATCATATTAATATATATGATTCTTGTATAATTTAATAACAATTTCTTCAACATTATACAGGAGTTTAACCTATACTCAACCAAGGAAAAGTACAAGGTAAGGGTTTATTTCAAAATCTCTTCATTATCTGAGGTTGTTTATCCGTAATAATCTACTGGGATCTCTTTATCATCCACATCCATGTTTCTTTAAAATGTATTTCAAAACATTATTAATATTTACTATAATATGGTTTAAAGTCATGTATTCCCTTGATTGGATTTTTATAAGAGGTTTATAAAAGAATCTTTATGTCGTTTTCCCAACAATTTCCTTTCTAACCTTTTCGACAGAATTATGGTAAGAATGTTTTTTAACTTATACGGTGGGTGCGGCTATTTTCCGCCGTTATAAAATCGTCAAAGCTTCCCTTACAATATTATAAGAACATTTTCAAAGAAAATGTTTCATTTTATAAATATATGCCTCTTAAATGATTTCAAAAATAGAAATAGATATTTCTCTAAAAAGAGTTTTTATTTCATCTATGTCAACATCCTTTGATGGATTTTATGCTTATTTGAAGTTGATTTATTATGATACAAAACTTCTATATTGTATAGAATGTTTTTTGATATGTTTGACTGTGGATGTGCTATTTTTATACCATTCATGGTTTATGGTGAAAGTATTGACATTTCATATCCTATTTTTAATACGAATGTTTATGTTATGTTTAAACCTTTTCATATGGGAATGCATTGGACTTAATATGTGATGGGTGGAGCCCGCTATAGCCCCTCGATGCATCGGTAGGTCTCATTAGACAAACTATTGTCTTGGCACAAGGCCTTGACAATATCTTATTTATAGTCTTCGCACGGGGCCCTTGCTATGTGGTTATGATAGTCTTGCATTATGAATTCCATCATTATGAAAGTGGTTATTGATATTGCATTTGATTATTTGATTAGTAAGAAATCCATGGGAATAAGTAATGGAATTATTTCATTTTATTTTTTCCATACTATGTGGAATATCATGTTTAAAAGGCTTTTTTTAGTTATACACTGCCTTAAATGTTTATTCTTATTTATGAAAGTTTCCTCTATATTGTTATCCTTATTGGGAATTTGAGATCACCCCTTTTCTATGTTTTATTTTTCCTAGGATGTGAAGAAGTAAATTATTAATGACCTGCATGGATATTATGAGGGGATAATAGTGTATAATATGGAGACAATATATTGTTGTAGTAGTTTTTCACTTTATGATGTAATGTAAAACTTTATGAATATATCTAGTGTTTCCAAGGCTAATAAACCAATCGGTTTTTCGAGATTTGATCTTTCTTGTGATCATGACAATGTTATGTAATAATGCACCGACTCTGGGTAACTGGGGTCGAGGCATTACATGTGAGGTTGGGAAGATAGTATACCTATTTAGGTGATGAGTTAGTTTCACTGTTGTTCAATGTGCTCTAGCATGATTTATTTACTTTTGCACGAGAGGCTTTGGGGATGATCCTACTGAGAATACTGTTATAATCACCCTACATTTATATAAACTGTTTTTCAGGTCACTTGGACTTGGTTGGAGATCAATTTGGTTACTAACAGCTTGTGGTTGGAGGAGCTGTTCAGGCTTCTAGTCGCTGCCATTTTACATTATTTTCGGAATTTGCAGTTTCCCCTTTTCGTTTTTAGTACTTTTGCATCGAATTTCATATATTTACTTGTTTTTCTTTTATATTTAAGTTCTGAGTCAAAATTGGTTGGTGTCTATCTTATCTCTCTTTTCTGCATGTGTTCTCTTAGAGGGTAATGCCTCCCATTTGTGTGTTTATTATACCCTCGGTGCAAGTCGGCAACATAGGGCCTACTGGAGGTGAGACTTGGGGGTCATTATCTCTCTTTCCACATTGCTGGCCTAGGAGGGGTACACTTTGTTGGGAGGGGGTCGTGACAGAGTGGTATCAGAGGTCGGGTTGAGGGATAGGATGGAGTTTGGAGTTCGACACATTTGAGGTTGCATGGGTTGGTAGGGAAACGACGTCATTCATGTTTAGAAAGTGAGTTAAACACTGGAGACCGGCTGAGACATAGGCTTTTAGGGCCCCGTATGATCTGATGCACATACCTTTAAGTTTACAATGCCTACTAAACAAGGTGATTCTAGTTGCATGGTAGATACCTAGGAAAGGATCATGCATCATTCTTCTTTGTGCCCGTGTTTGAAAGGGTAGACCTTGGAATGGGTTAACCTAAAATGAATAAAGAGAAATTAATTAATTAATAAATGTTGAGTATTCCATATTCTAGGCTTAAGAGATCTAAGTATTTTTTATTTTGCAGGTATGGCTCCAGGTCGACGTCCTCATCATGTTTGCGTAAAAGATTCCCAGTAGGCCGTTCTAGCAGGACGCCGCGGGGTAGAGGTCGACGACGATGAAACTTGGAGGAAGACACTATGAGAGTTTCAGCGCCAGAGTCAGCAGAAGTATGAGGGATCTGTTTCAGATGCAGTCACGGAAGACTGGTTGGAGGAGGTCGATATGGGCATCAGTTCGATCCATGCTCAGAAGGAGCACTGGGTGTCCTTAGCTATGACGATGTTGCATAGAGTAGAAAGGAAGTGGTGGTTCTTGTTCCCCGGGGATTGTGAGGAGTCATCGATCTAATGGGAGGAGTTCCGAGATAAGTTTAGAGTTGAGTTCATTTCCTCGAATACAAAGGCATCTAATCATCAGGAGCTTCTTACCCTTCGACAGGGGAGCTCCATTGTTCAATAGTTTGGAAACTGTTTCAAGAACCTTTTACGATATGCTTCGGACCATTTACCAGATGAGGAGGCTAGGAAGAGGCATTTCGAGGAGGCTTTGCATCCAGAGATCTAGCACCAGGTCACCCCATTTGTGCTGAAGACATATCTCGAGGTGTTGGTGAGGGCGGAGGTTGTCGAGAGGACTTTGGACAAGACCAGATCATCACGAGAGGGGAATCAGCATGATTACTCATGAAGCAAGGTTGTGGTCCAGGGTTCCCAGTTTTCAGGGCAGAATGGTTTCCGTTCAGCCGGGGGCAGGTCCCAGCCCTGCACACCTCGTTTCTCTAGAGGCAGCAACTCTCAGGCCTATTCCAAGGGATCCAGGAATTGTTTTAATTGTGGTGGTTGTGGTCATCAGTAGCAGGAGTGCCTGACCTTTCAGAGCAGTCATCGTGCACCGGACTCTATGCTCCAGGTTACTCCTTTGAGGCAGTTTCAGCCAAGGCAGCAACAGCTAGTTGCAGTAGCTTTAGATCACCAGAGGGGTGATGGGGTAGGCAGAGGATAGCCCCATGGTGCTCCCCATCCTCAGAGAGCAAAGCGCGACCATGGTGGTGGTCATCATCAGGGTCAGAGAGGCCGTGGAGGAGGTCGTGGTCAGCTTCGGGCTCTAGCTTTACCAGCACCAAACGAGCCAGATGTCTTTCGCGGTACCCTTTCCTTGTTTTCTACATTGGTGTATTCCTTATTTGATTCAGGAGAGACACACTCCTTCATATCACCTACCCTTGTCCATGATTTGGGACTTGAGGTAGAGAGGCTTCGAGTGCCCTTAGCATTGACTACGCCTGTTGGAGGTCGAGCTGACTTGTTTGATGTATGTAGAGATTGTGAGAAAGTGTTGGGGAAAAACTACTCTTGGGGATATTTCCTATGTTTATGAATACAACCATATGATTTCATCCTCAGTATGGATTGGTCATATTTGGTGCAGGCTATCGTGGACTACTTCAGGATGAAGGTCATCCTCAATGGATCGGATGGAGATCAAGTGGTGTTTGTTGGGGAACGAGATCCTTGAATGGGTCACAAGTGAGATCCATCCTTATCAACCATGGCAGTTGAGATTATGATGATTTCTTCAGTGGTTCGGAAGTTGGCATTTCCTAGGGTTGTAGAGGAGTACCCTGATGTTTTCCCAGAAGAGGTTGTGGCCTTACCCCCTCAATGATAGATCGAGTTTGGGATCGAGCTACAGCCAGAAGCATATCCTATATCTATGTCTCTATATAGTATGGCCCCATCTGAGTTACAAGAGCTACATATATAGCTTGATGGTCTGTTAGAGTGTGGTTTTGTTCGACCATGTGTGTCACCATGGAGTGCACCTGTTCTGTTCGTGAAAAAGGCCAATGGTAGTTTGCGGTTGTGTGTTGATTATCGTCACATAAAAAAGTGACAATAAAGAATCGCTATCCTATTCCGCGGATTGATGAATTATTCGATCAACTAAAGCATGCAATTTGGTTCTCAACGATCGACTTCCAGTCAGGATATCATCAGATGCGTGTGAAGGATGAGGATACCCCGAAGACTACTTTCCGTTGTCGTTATGGGAATTATGAGTTTGTTGTAATGTCATTTGGTGTGAAGAATGCTCCAGATGTGTTCATGGGTTTGATGAATTCTGTGTTCCGTGAGTTCCTAGACAATTTTGTGGTAGTTTTTCATCGACGACATCCCTGTGTACTCCACATCTGAAGAAGAGCATGCAGAGCATCTACGAGCCGTTTTTGGAGTTCTTCGTCGACATCTGCTGTTTGGGAAGTTATCGAAGTGTGATTTTTGGGCTCGAGAAGTCCCTTTCATGGGGAATGTTGTGTCCCAATAGGGAGTAGATGTGGATCCATCAAATATAAAATTAGTTGTGTCTTGGGCAGCCCCCAAGATAGTTTCAGAGGTGCAAAGATTCCTTGGGTTGAAGGATACTACAGGAGGTTCGTATCCAATTTATCACAAGTTGTGACTCCTCTGATAGCTTTTACTAGAAAGGATCAAGCATCCATATGGACTGATCAGTGTCAAGAATCTTTTTAGTATCTAAAATAGAAGTTAGTAAGTGCTCTAGTTCTTTTTCTCCCAGTTGAGGGAGTTCAGTTTGATGTTTTCTATGATGCTTCACATCTGGGGATAGGCTGTGTTCTCATGCAGCAGAGGATAGTTGTTTCTTATGGGTATCGATATTTGCATCCCCATGAACTTAACTATTCCACTCATGACCTTGAGTTGGTAGCCATAGTATTTGCTCTGATGTTATGGAGATATTACCTCATTGGTGAACGCTTTGTGGTTTTCATTGATCATAAGAGTTTGAGGTATGTTTTCTCCCAGCGTGACATGAACTTGCAAAAACATTGGTAGATGGAGTTCATTAAGGAATACAACATTGAAATATCATATTCACCGGGAAAAGGGAATATTATGGCTGATGCGCTGAGTCGAAAGTCATGTGGTGATGCTGTGCGTGAATCCAGTGATTCCAGGAGAGTAATGGAAGAACTGTCAGCATTACATCTTGATATGGGAGAAGATGGGGGTAGAGGCTGTATTTTTTAGGTGAAGGTGCAGTCATCCCTAATGTAGAAGGTGGAATATTCCTAGTTGGGGGATCATGAAGTGGAGGTCTAGAGAGACCGAGTTGTTTTTGGTGAGGCCCTTGATGGTTGGTCTGAGGATGAACAACACAGAGTGTTGTATCGTGGAAGGATTTTTTTTCCTTTGAGATGTGTGAGATGGTCCTCAGAGAGTTCCATGATTCTCCTTTAGCAGTGCATCCTGGTGTGACATTGATTTACCAATCCTTGAGGAGACAGTTTTGGTGGCCTGGACTGAAGCATGCGGTTGTGGAGTTTGTGTCTCGATGTTTAGTCTTCCGGAAGGCGATGGCCAAACACCTTGTTCCTGGTGGTCTTCTCCAGCCATTTGAGATTCCTCAGTAGAAGTGGGAGGACATCTCAATGGAATTCAATACTAGGTTACGTCGATCTCCTGGAGGATATGATGCTATTTGGGTGGTAGTGGATCTTTTAATAAAATGATCCCACTTTATAACAACCAAGAAGTCAAGATTAGTGGACGTTTGGTTGAGGTAGTACCTGGAGGAGGTGGTGAGACTTCATGGAGTTCCTAGGAAGATCATTTCGGATCGAGATCCTCATTTTACCTCCAGGGTATGAAGAGGTCTTCAACATGATTTCGACACTCAGCTATGCCTTAGCACTGCTTTTCATCCTTAAACGGATGGTAAGACGGAGTGAACCATCCAAACTCTTAAAGATATGTTGTTCTCTTGTGTTCATTATTTTGTATGTTCATGGATGAGGCACTTACCCTTGGTGGTGTTTTCCTACAATAATAGTTTCCACTCCACCATCGGTATGGCACCGTTTGAAGGATTGTATGGACGGCCCTTCCGTTCTCCATTCTGCTGGACTGGGGTTGGAGAGTCAGCAATTCTCAGACCAGAACTAGTGCAGAACACAACATATATGGTTCAAGTGATTCGTGAAAGGATGAAGGTAGTGAAAGATCGTTAAAAATCATATGCCAATCAAAGAAAAAACCCTTAGGGTTTAATGTTGGGGATCATGGGTTTCTGAAGGTGACTCCCCGTCATGGGCAGCCAAAGTTTGGCAATGTAATTAAGCTTTTTCCCCGGTTTGTTAGGCCTTTCAAGGTGTTAGCTTGTGTTGGAGCTCTGGCGTATCGAGTGTCACTTCACCCACAGATAAATCAGACACATGATGTTTTCCATGTATCGTAGCTCAGTCATTATCTTCATGATGACTCTCACATCATCGATTGGGGAGTGATCGATGTTGGTGATGATGGATCCTTTGAGGAGAAACCTATGGAGATCCAATACCACAAGGAGAAGGTTTTTTTCGGGCGTTCCATCCCCTTAGTTCATGTCTTGTGGTGACACGGTGGCTTGTAGAAGACTACCTGTGAACGTGAGTCATAGTTGCATGTCCAGTACATAGAGTTGTTTGATGTTAAACACTTTTTTTGGTTTTATTGTAGCTTATGTGGTTTTGAAACTTTCATGTTTATGAGATGGAATCCTTGTTGCTTTGGTGGATTGCACTCTTTTGAGAGGTATCTCGGTGGGTGGTTTTTCAGACCCTATTTTGTTTTCTCTTTAGGTGGGTTTTGGATTCTCGAGGATGATAATGTTTTGAGTGGTATTTGATGTAAGACCCGGACCTCTCCGGTCTATTCCTCTGTGAAAATGTGGTGCTGGAGGTGTTCTGGGAGGAAATGGAGACATGGTGTACGTTTGGGTAGACATTTAAGGAATGTTAAATGGTTATGATCTTTGCACGGTTGGCGCACGGTTTGCCTAAACTGTGCAGCCAAACCGTGAAAGGATGGTCTTGGAGGTAGAGGCTAACACATGGTTAGCGCACAGTTTGTCTAACCGTGCGGACTACCCGTGCTGGAAGTGATTGTCGAGGCAGAAGCTAACGCATTGTTAGAGCATGGTTTGTTAAACCGTGCAGACTAACTGTGCTAGCACATAACGTTATATCCAAAAATTAAAGATCTAACTCATTTTTCCTTTAATCACCTCATTTAAACCCCTAATCGGCCATAACTCAAGATTACACTTCCTTGTAGGTGGAAGAACCTCTCCCAAGCATTTTGGAGGCGATCCAGAGGCTTCCCTTGGCAATTCGGAGCCGGTTTCTTGAGGTATGTGGTCGTTCCTACTTGATTTTCATAGATCTACTTAGATCTATTCCTCCCCTTATATCGATTTCTTAGATCCACACCTTTTATGGGTAGATCTAGGTGTGTGGATGTTGATTGTGATGAGCTTTGGTCTTGGATGTGTTAGGAGAGGAGATATAATGAGGATTTGTGGAGAATCGTCTCGGTTTCTTGGGAATTCATTGACCGTTGTGGTTTTCCTCGAAATCTTTTGAGGTAGGGGATTCATGGATTCCCTAATTGTTTATGTGCAATCATAGAGTTATCATGATTTATCCCTTTAGATCACAATGGAATTTTCCTAATTAAATACTTGATCCAGATTAAATGAGTTGGTTTGATCGCCTAATGTGGCTTTGTACCGTGATAACGTTATTCCTCTTGATTTGCTAGATAAGTGTGATATATATTCCTTGTTTGTTAGCATGGGGTTCTTGATGAAATTTATAAAGAACGTAAAGAAAGAATTAATTGATAAATTTTTTGGTAAATATAAAGAGGCATGAAAGCAGACCCGGTTCTTGTTGTGACTTGATATTGATCAAATTTGTCATATTAAGCATGTTTAATATTTGGTGATAGCTTACTGAATTGGTTCAGGATGTTGGAACCAATGAATTGAATTTGTTATTTCAATATGGATTAAATAACTTGACTGAGTTCCATGAATGGTTTGGAGTTACCCTCTTGTTGTGAATTAGGGATAAAATCCCATTTGATGTGATTGTTGGTGCTTGTTGTTTGAAGGCCGGATGCCTTGCTAAAGGGCCAAGAGCCCAAATTATTGTACTGTTTTTTTCCCACTGCTTGTGCTGTGGTTTGACCTTGGAGGGGGGTTGTGATATCTTGTGTTGTGATGTGACCCTGGAGGGGTGTTGTGATATGTGGAGGCAGGGAGGCCTGGTGGTTGTGGCAACGAATGATGCCTAGAGTGGCGAGATGCATCAGTTTATGCATATGGGTGTCGGGGAGGACATCAGGGATGATGGAATAGGATGGATGTGGTTGTTGGATGTTTGTTGATTCTTGTCTGTTTATCTGCTTTACATTTCCCCACTGCTCAAGGTAGCTGGACTTTCTTACAATTCTTCCGATGGAGGCGAAGACATGCAGGGTATGCCACGCGCTTTCTGTGTTTAGCCTCCCAATGTATAATTGGTCTACACTCATGCTATAGGACACAAAGGCTCGATGAGTAGTACGTATACTCTCCGTGTGGATCCCCATTGTGGTTAGTAGCATTGGTTTCTTTTCTAGAATTCCTGGGTATATGGGAAAGTAATTCTGTAATGAATGTTTGAATAAATGATGTTAACCCATGGTGTTGGAGTTTGTTGGAACATAATAATGAGGTTGAGAACTTTTGAAGGGACATTGGTTTTTGAATGTGATGCCAATGATGTTTAATGTGGTTGTATTTATGGTTAATTAATGTTGGATGAATTAATTAACATACATTGGAACCGATAAAAATGGAATGAAGTAACCTAATAAGGTTCTTTAATTGGTTGTGTGCTTATTGGATACCTATTCTTAGAAGTGGCAGCTCATAGTCCGAGAGATGTTAGCTGCAGTTGTGTCTTTGACTAGGTTATGCCCATTGTGTGGTTGTGAGTTATATATATTCTGTACTTTTGGTGTTTTTATACGCTACTCCACCCTGCCAGTATGGGATACTGATACCCCAGGGATTCTGATCCCTGGGGGGTGTTTCCCCAACATTCTGATGGGAGGTTGAATGGATGACTACCCCCTTTAGCCCCAATCTCTTCTCTTGATAGATACTAGTCCCATTGGCACAATGGTTATTTTTCCCCATATATGTGTGTAGACGGCTGTAATGGCTTGTGGTTATTTAACACACATATATTCTGGTTATAGTATCCTATAGACTACTATAGGTGTAACGTGTATAGGCTGTTATGGCTTGAGGATCCTTACTCAGTGTATGGGATGTAATGGCTAGAGGTATAATACTCAACGTATGATACACGTTATACAAGCTGTGGTGGATCCCAGAAACTACCTAGTTACTTTTGGATGTGAGGATGGTGTGGTGCTTAGACCAAGTGTTTTCGAGAAAGCCTTTGTAGTGCATGTGGTGCAGATTGTGGAGCTTAGCCCAAGTTTATACGAGGAAGCCTTTGGTGAGATATGCATAGGACGTATGTTGTTGGGGAAAAGCAGCAACCCAGCGGGGAAGTAGTAGTGGGGTACCCTTGATATTCTTTACTATATGATAAATTCTTGTATGTGTTACTTGGTGAGAGTATCCGTAGTGAGGTTGGGAACATAGTATACCTGTTTAGGTGACGAGTTAGTTTCACTGTTGTTCACTGTGATTTATCATGCTTTATTTACTTTTGCACGAGAGGCTTCAGGGAGGATCCAACTGAGTATACAGCAATACTCACCCAACGTTTTTATAAATGGTTTTTCATGTCACTTAGAGTAGGTTGGAGATTAATCTAGTTACTACTAGCTTGTGGTTGGAGGAGCTGTTCGGGATTGTGGTCGCTGCTATTTTACTTTCTTTTGGGTATTTGTAGTTCCCCCTTTTTTTATTGTAGTACTTTTTCATGTCATTTCATATATGTAATTGGGTTTTATTTATATTTCAGGTCTGATTTGGATTTGGTTGGTGTCTATCTTATCTCTCTTTTCTGTATGTGTTCTCTTAGAGGGTAATGCCTCCCATTTGTGTGCTTATTATACCCTCGGATCTAGTTGCCAACCTGAGGACTACTGGAGGCGGGACTCAGGGGTCATTATCTTTCCTTCCACATTTCAGGCCCAGGAGGGGTATACTTTTTGGGGAGTGGGTCATGACAATATCTCTGAGGCTTTGGTGGGTAGAGACGGCGAACGATGAACATAATTTCATTCAATATTCTATAAATTTCTAGAAATGGTGGGTTGCAGACCAGGAATGAAGAATGGAGATGTGGGATTCCATTCTTCCTCGACCAACAATTCTTTCTGTGGAAGGGGTTTAAAGATTTTATTTGTGAATTGATTTTCTCCGTTCATTATTTTAATGGAAAAATGAAAGATTACTCTTGAACTAGTTGACATGCAGATCGATCATTTATGTCGGATAGTTAATGATTTGGGATAAATGGGATGTCTATCATAGTGATTATTCCACCCTCTTTTTGTTCTTCATGATCCTTCTAACAAGAATGCATCAGAGTCAACACGAATGATGCCTCAGATAATTCTTTGGGTGATCATATGTGAAACCCCTTCCCATTTTTCCTTCATGCATTTTCCCATTCATTTTTTGTGAAATGGACTAATGTACATTGGAGGCGGAGGCACCGGGACAAAGGGCCGCTGCCAGGGTGGTCACCACATTGGCAAAAGGCCGCAACATCTAGCCACTACATTAGAACCAGGGAACAACGGTCAGCATGAGTGGACAAGCTCACCGAAAACACAGTGCCACCCTGGTTCCATGTGGCCTCATGATTCAGACACCACTCAGTTTTCAGGCTAGGAGAGAACCATCCTGGCAAAGCGTTCCGGGACAACATACTAAATCGATCCACTGGGTGGCCGAACTCTGAGGAGAACCAACCTATCGATGTGGCCTAGGAAAGAGGGGAAAAGTGATGTTGGGCAGCCTAGTTAGGTAGTACCAGTCTGATCGAGTCAGACTGGGATGGAAAACATGGACCGGGTTGATGGGTGACTTGGTGGGCTAGACCCACAACCAAACCAGGCTGGGTCCAGCAAGGCCCAATGGGCCAGGCCACTAGTTCAGGATGAACCTGGTCAGTCCAAACCAAACAGGATCAGATCGGCCAAAATACTTCAGGTCATGCGACACCCCTGGGCAGGGTTGGTCAGGTCGGTCTGACCAAGTCAGACACAACCTGTCGTAGATTACTAAACCTCCTATATCTTTAAGATCAGGGGTCCTATTGATGCACCATATGTGGAATTGGCACCCTTTTGTTAATAGTGTCTTCTGAGAATAATCTAGGTGAGATTTTTTGATAGTTGATATATGAATGGTGGAATGAGGATTTGATTTTTATGGTACATAGTGCACTAGAGAGCATGGATCATATGGCTGGAATTGACTGGAAGGATATGATGAGTGCACCTTAGTGGTTCATTAGATGAGAATAACTCGTCAGTTCAGAAAATGTGAGTTCCATTGTGGTTCAACAGATGATCATATCTTAGTGGTTCAATAGATGAGTGTACCTGAGTGGTTCAGCAGACAAGGGTACCTTAGTGGTTCAAGAGATGAGCATACCATAGTGGTTTAGTAGAAGAGTGTACCTTAGTTTTTCAGTAGACAAGTGTACCTCATTGGTTCAATAGTAGAGCTTACCTTAGTGGTTTAGTAGACAATCAGACCTCAGTGGTTTAAGAGACATGTAGACCTCAGCGTTCTAGCAGACTCACATACCTCAATGGCCAACTAGCCAAGTGATTTGACCACAATGTCTCATCAAGTATTAGTCCCTCAGTAGTAAAAGATAATTCATCTATATGAGGGATAATATTACTTTCTATAATTTGAGTTATACCTTGTGTGAGTTGTATTTACTGTTTTGTTTTGTGTCATCTGGTTGTTTGGTCCTGGTTTGTGGTCTCTTTTTTTGGTTTGGGGTCCCTATTAAGTATTGTTATACTCACCCCTACACATGCTTCACAATCACATGTCATGTCTTTTGTAGGTGATGGATTCTTTGACAGAGACATTGGTGTCTAAGACCAGGTGGTGGTTAGGGAGACAGGATACATAGTAAACTTCTATATCTACATGTAGCTACATTCACATATCATTTAGGTAGGATCTTGAGTAGACAAAATGTGGTAGTTGTAATTTCTTGTGTGGTTTTTGGGTTTTTATTCTAGCCCCTTTTCACTTACAATTGTATTTTACTCTCAGTAGTAGTCTTAGTGATAGTTGTGGTTTACATTGACATTTACTTCTATAATTTTAGCTTTGTGTGTGTTTACAGGTTTATAGAAAATTGTATTTCCTTTTTGGGATATGACATTTAGGTGCTAGTCACCAGTCCTTGATATATGGAATGTGGTCTTGGGATAGTCACAACATGTGACCTGGGAGACAAGTCGTGAAAAAGTGCTATTAGTGGGAGGTTAGGTCTACTAGAAGAAATAAGAGTTGGTGAATTTTAATGGAGAAACGATGTTAAGTGTTTCGAGTTCCTATTTCTGGCCAATGAGTCCAGTTTTGGTGCATCGACTGATGTATCCATACTATAAGACCCTGGATTCCTGTTTCAGACTCAGTACATGAAAACATTTGTTGTATTCATCGTTGAATATTTTATGACAATATTTATGAGTCAGATTCAAATCACGAGGTATAACCTATTAATCATGATTCATCATTATCTCTTTTAGGATGTCTCCACATAGACAGCTGGCCAGGATTCCAGTACGTGACCACGAGGTCAGTCCACAAAGCGATGAGGCTTCAGTACGAGGACAGTTTCTCGGGATGACACAATTGGGATGTGTTCGAGTGATACCATCACCCATTGGTCCACAGTTAGTACTGGTTCTACTGGTAGAGGATACATGTAATAATAGTTTCCTACATGAGTTCTAGTGACAGAGACCTTCCAAGGTAGGGGAGAGACAGATCCTCATGTCTCTAAGGATTGGTTGGAGGCAGTGATTCGAGTCTTCCGCATAACAAGGACGCCACATGACTAGATAGTGGTTCTAGAAACGAAACTTCTACAGGGCTCGATTGGGGAGATGGTGGATTTTGGACATCTAGAATCAGGAGGTGGAGACCCATACGTGGTCTTACTTCAAGCAAGTTT
This sequence comes from Viscum album, assembly GCA_963277665.1. NCBI lineage: Eukaryota > Viridiplantae > Streptophyta > Magnoliopsida > Santalales > Viscaceae > Viscum > Viscum album. The sequence continues at coordinate 1,840,158,380 of OY728145.1, forward strand.
TCAAGGAGTTCTCCCCTATGAATTTTTTATCTGTGCTCATACATGAGCTGCATCACATACTATAGGGTGGCCTGATAGTGGCCGAGTACTCTGTGATGTTCATAGTTCTCTCCCATTACTCAATTTATGTGGTTTGGGACCCTTTATTCATGGCCCCAACCATTGAGTAGGGAATTCTATGGGAGATCAGGGCATTGTTGATTTCCCTCAGCATCCCTACATAGGATATAGTTCTTGTAACGAGAAAATGATTTTCAATGGAAATTCCCTTATTATAAATATGTCATAAAATCACATGAAAACACAACATAATGATCTAGAATGTTCTAAGTGACCTTTAATCATAAGTTAGTCACTTATGTGTTTGGAATTTCAAAAATCAGACATACATGGTTGCAATAAGTAAGTTATTTGGAGTCCAAAAAAAACTATTTTTATGAATAGTAACATACCTTTATGAATAGTAACATACCCTTATGAATAGAGATATAGCCAGATGAATAGTAACCTTACCTATGATAATATATAAATAATATTCAAGTTGAAAGTATAATATACCTATAATTTAGAATAAGTAAATGACTATTTTAATATGGGGTTTTTATAATAAATTTTGATTATAATTAAATATTAAAATATGAATATTTAGAAAAATATTTTTGAAAAATGTACTTCATTTTTGGATTCTACACATTGGAAAATGAAAATGGTGAATTATTTGGATTTTTCTGAAATACATGAATTTTTTGTGAATAGTAACATACATTAATTTACCATATAAATACGTTATAATTTAAACCCTCTATTCGTGACAACACAAGTGATGTAAGCACAAAAATCTCAACATAACAAGAAATATTTACTATTATTGGTCATGGATGTCTCAATATTCTTAATCTTAGGGGACATTAATAAACAAACGAATTAAATATTAAGGAAAACTCTCTCCCCTCCACAATAAATACCACCCATCACACCCTCATTTCCTCACACCATTAAAGATTCAATCTTTGTCTAAAATCTGCCCAATCATCTTCTCTAGATCCTCCCCCACGTCCAAGAGCTTCTAGTATCATCAATATACTAAGCCTAGGTCCCATAAAGAGGATCTCAGGAGGAAGATTCAAGATGTAATTTCTTTTCCTCTTTCCTTTAATTTTCCTTTCAATTTCAACGACTTTTCTTTTTATATCCCCACCTATCTTCATCCACATGGTATGGTAACTCTATTATCATAAATATACTAGAATGTTATGATACTAATGGGATATTGTACCATTAAACCCACTTATCCTCAACCTTTTATTTTATAAAATAAATCATTGTTCGTAAGGTGTTAATCTATCACCTTCAAGAACGACATGTTTTATTTTTTCCATTTATACATTCAGATCTGGTCATGAAACCATTTTCATGGTTGAAAAAGAATATTATATATATATTATTTCCTATTTTATGTTCTGGAACTAACTTATGTACATATTACTAAATGGTTAAACAATACAAGATCGTTGTGGTCGAAAAGCCTCCTAAATTAACCCAAACAATCATCATATAATTCTTATCTAATGATTCATCCACAAGGTATATGATATAATCAATTATAAAATAATTTGAAATCTTATAATATCATTAATAACATGTAATATCTATTCTGGGTGTTCACCCATGTTCTACCTGAACATCAATTTATGAATACAAGTGAACCGCTCAAGACAAAAAACAATTCTGAACAATGTTTATAAACTCTAAAACTAATCCAAAAGGCACATAAAATAACTTAATGAATCCATAATGAACAATATTCATGTACACATGTTTCTGTAATTTTTAATTAATGAATCTATTGTGGTTATATAGGACATTAAAGCGATGGAAGGATTCATATATAAGGTAAGGAGAAATTCTCAAACCCAACCTTCTTCCTTCATGATCTCCCTCTTTCACTCCTTTTTTTGATATGGATACTGTTTAAAAATCATTTACTCATAATTATATTTCCTTTTTGGGATAAATTTTTTTCCACTGGTGATTATGTAAAACAAAATGTTTTCCAAAAGAACCCTTCATTTAAGAACCCACCTTTAACTTCACATTCAATGTTGACGGTTCTTGTAACATGTATGTTATTCCCTCTTTCTTTTGGGAAACCAATATTAATGAATGTGTTAATTTGAGGTGAAACCCATTCCATTTAATTGAATAGTTGTGTTAATTTTTTATATATTATTTTTTGGAATGCACAATAAATGATATTATTATGTTGTGATAGGTGCACCTAGAATTATATAGCGCAATATGAATGTTTCAATGTGATGGGTGCACCTAGAAATATACAGCACTCTAATGCATTGGGTAAATTGATGAATCTCATGATCTAATGAGAAACGATGAGTTAGCAAGGGGATATCTTTTTTCACCAGTATGTCTGGTAGTTAACCATGAAGATAGGATGTTTCAATTTTTTTTGCATTTCCATATTTGAGGTCTCTTATTAATGCTTCCTCTCATGTTCATGATCCTTTGCCTATGTTATGGGTATGCTCACACACTATTACATTTTTCTTATATATACTCTTACTAGGATTTTTTCTCACCCATTTTGATGTATTTCTTCAGGTGACTACATATACTAAATATAGTTAATGTTACAATAAGAAGCTAGAGAAGAATGAATTAAATAAATGTTTATGCTTGATATGGTAATTGTTATGTATGGTCTTAGTATTTCGAAGACACTAAACCTTTGGATTCTCTAGGTGTAATACTATTTTGTTTTTAATCTTTAAAATGATGTAATATTAATTTAAGAAAATGTTGGGTCGCTATAGTCTATATATGAGGAATGGTTTAGTTAATTTTTGAATTATTATTGGTGAACCCTATAGAAAACCTATAACATGAGACTAAGTAAAAATATTCACACAAGAATTTTTAAATAGGGATCACAGAAGTTATGATTTTAGTGAAAAATTTTCAAATGAATAATTTATTCATGACATGTTGACTTATGTTTTATCATTTCTTATTTTAGAAATTGCTAGGAACCCGGAGAAACCAGTCCAACAAATTGTGTGAGGGCCAAGGCAACGATGGCCAGAACGACATCCCCAATGATTTGGGAGGTGGCGTTCATAACATTATGGGGATTATTACCCAATTATCTCAAGTTATGAATAATAACCATAACAATGGGGAATGTCCCCGTTCACTATAGAGGGGGAAACTACCAATCGAATGTTTTATGAGGCAAAGACCACTAACATTTAGTGGATATTTCGATCCACTAGATGTAGAGTAGTGGGTTAACTTCATGGAGAAGATATGTTTTGTGCTTCATGGTTGTGATATGAATAATGTGACTCCATATATTTATTTTCTAGATGGAGAGACTGATCAATGGTGGGATTTGATTAATATCCCCAAGTCAAGGGAGGAAATTGAAGAGATGAAATGGGAAGACTTTAAGATAATGTTTCTTAACAGGTATTTCCTAACAAATCCTCACACAAAGATGGAGAGATAATTCATAGAGCTCAAGAAAAAACAAGGAGAATATGTCACAACCTACGAAGTGAATTTCCAATGTCAAGCAAAGTACGATTTATGTTTTTTATCAATAATGATAGAAAAATTGATAGATTCTTTAGTGAAATAAAACCAAACCTTTGAAAGGCTCTTTCAATTAATGATATTGGGTGTCATGAAGAAGTTTTTAGATGTGATCTAAATGTAGATATGGAGTATTGAGAATGGTCCCATGGCTATAGTGATAATAAATTAAAGATGGAGTTTTATGCCGGAGGATCTAATGACAAAGCTGGTTAGAAAATTCAGCGATCCACATACAAAAAATGTGGGATGTTGCACCATGAGAACTGCCTCAAATGGACTAGGAAGTGCTTAAAGTGTGTGAAAGAAGGACATCATGCTCAAGTTTGTCAAAAAGACATGAAAATAAAGGATAATGTAGCCGAAGAAAGGAGAGAACCTCCCATTGTTCAAAGCTACTACTTTAGGGAGCTAGGTAACTATGCAATCTAGTGCACTAAACCTTGAGTTCTTTTGGGAAAATGACATAAATACCTTTTATTTAATGTTAAAGTAAAAAATGACACAAACAAGAAATGTTTTACTAAAAAAATTTTTACATGGGGTTATACAAGTCATATTTTTGACTATAAATATTCATTGGAAATCTAAAAATATTTCCTACATCATAGTAGTTTTTTTATAATTTTTAGACATTAAATAAATTAAATTATTTATGACATCATTATGATGCAGCGATGACCTCATTATTTAACGATTTTAATAAAATGAAAAGATAATGTACAATCCAAGTCTTACACTTGTCCAAAGACTATTGGATGGGTATCTTTCGAAACCTTATCACCTTATCCACGAATTATATAAGCGTGGGACCTTTAGAATCCGAAAAGCATTGTATAATAATGTAACATTTCAATCTTTCAAAAAGAGCCCCTCCTCTCCTCTTATAAAAGGCCCCCACCTCTACCACCTTATTCACACTTTAAAGCCTTTTGGTTCGGCCAACCTCTGCCCAAATACTCTCCCAACTTCTATACCTTCATCCTAGAAGCTTTACTTTAGTCAGAAATCCATCCTAAGGAGTCCTTTTGATCAAATCAAAAGGAAGAACCCGAAGAAGAGGTAACATTTTCATCACCCTCTTTCAAGTTTCTTTCTTCTTCCACTCCCTCTTTGTTTATTATTTCAATTATAAAATTATAACTCCAGTACCTTCTATATACTGTGATATTATTATAAATATGGAACTACCATATTCAGTATTATACCCATCATTTGAATGACATGTCACCATACGTGCGTACGTACGACTTACCGTCTCCACGTCGTGGTGTAATTGTTATTCAATATATTATTATTTAGATGGGTATAATAATGATATATAATTCATGTAAATAATAAATATAACATGATAATGATTCTGTATATATGATATACTATCCAATTATATATTATTTTAATATCAAAATAATGATATTGTCGCTCGTGCGTACGTACGGACTACCGTCTCCACGAACGCGATGAGATGCATTCTCTGTCGTATCCATTCAAGTATAATTATAATTTGATGAATTAAAAATAATGTTTAAGGACATGATATAATTCTGGATATGAATAAGATACAACCTATCCATGAAAAACACGACTTACGTAACAAAACATATAAAAGAAAACGAGCAAGTTAACACCCGAAACAACGATAAATCTAAGATATTGTTAACAAAGAAATGTTAAAAGATCATACATGATATCATATGAATGTATATGATTCTTGTATAATTTAATAACAACTATTTCACCATTATACAGGAGGTTAACCTACCCCAACCAAGGAAAAGTACAAGGTAAGGGTTTACTTCACAACCTCTTCATTATCCAAGGTTGTTTATACACAATTATCTACTGGGACCTCGTTATCATCCACTTCCATGTTTCTTAAAAATGTCTTTCAAAACATTTTTACTATTAAATTTAAAATGGGTTAAAGTCATTTATACCCTTATACGTTTTTGAAAGGAATCTTACCGTCATTTTCCAAACAATGTACTTTTTGACCTTTTTGACATATTTAAGGTAAGAATGTTTTTTTAACTTATACGGCGGGTGCAGCTATTTTCCGTCATTATAACTTCGTCGAAGCTTCCCTTACAAGATTATAAGAATATTTTAAATGTAAATGTATTATTTCATAATTACGGGACTTTTAAATGATTTCAAAAAAAGAGAGATATTTCTCTCAAATAGCTTTGATTTCATCCATGTCCACATCCTTTGATGGGTTTTATGTTTAATTGAAATTGATTTATGATACAAAACATCCATTGAAAATTTTGTGAAATATTTGACTGTGGATGTGTTATTTTTATACCATCCATAGTTTATGGAGAAATTGTTGACATTTCGTATGCTATTTTTGATAAGAATATTTATGTTATGTTTAAACCTATTCATATGAGGAATGTATTGGACATAATAAGTGACGGGTGGAGCCCACTATAGCTCCTCGATGCATCGTTAGGTCTCATGAGACAACTAGACGTGGAATTGGCCGAGGCCCTTTCCCAATTTGATTTATGGTTTTGGCTGAGGCCTTAATCATTTTAGACGTCTTGGCCGAGGCCTTGACAAAATGTTTCAGAATGTCTGGCATTATAAATTCCCTCATTATGAAAGTGGTTATTGATATTTCATGTGATTATTCGTCTAGTAGAATATCCATGTGAGTAAGTAATGGAATTATTTTATTTTACTTTTTCCAAATTATGGTGAAGATCAAGTTCAATAAGGCTTTTGTTTTAGTTATACATTGCCTTAAATGATTTTGTTTTCTTATGAAAGTTTCTGCTATATTGTTATCCTTACGGAGCATTTTTGCTCACCCCTTTCAATGTTTTATTTTTCCCAGGATGTGAAGAAGTGTATTATGACTGACTTGCAAGAACAGTCAGTGAGGATATGAGTGTGGACTAAGGAGACCATGTTATTGTAGTTTTAATTTTTATGATGTAATGTAATGTTTACGAATGTATCTAGTGTTTCCAAGGCTACTAAACTAATCGGTCTTTCGAGAATTGATCTTTTGTGATCATTCCAATGTTACGAAGTAATGCACCGACTCTGGGTAGCTGGGGTCGGGGCGTTATAGTTGGTATCAGAGGCGGTTTAGTACTAACCTTGGAAGCTAGATTTATATAAACTATGATTAGAGCACATAGCCCGAAGATAGACTTTAAGGATTAGTATAGAAGAACTTCCTAGAATTTTGGTATTATAGAGATTTTGTGAGTTTTCCGAGCAATACATCCCTGTCTGGATACGAGCAGGTAGAGGCGGCTCTGGCACAGATGTACCTAGGGGTAAAACCCGAAAACAGCGCTTTGATCTAGACTCGAACGGGAACTGGTGCACGACAATGGGCCTTGCTGCACTATTGGTTACGACACTCTCAGGGGATATGCTTAGGATAATTCATATTTAATTTACAAACCACTATGAATGGTTATGTGTATATACTTACTAAAAGAAAACATTTTTTATGATTATAGATTATATCCATAAATAGTTCAATTTATTATAAGTGTTTTCAAGTTTGTTATTATGTATTTCGATTCATAAACTAACCTAGTTTATGGAATTGTATAGAAATGGAGCCCGGTAGAAGGAATGTGAACTCCATCAATACGTATGATCCAAAGAGTAAGAAGGATCATATCTTTCATGGTATTAAGCCAACATTTATAAGGGAAATATTCTCCCATGTGTTATCAACATATGATGAAATAGTATCATGTGTTAATAAGATAAGTAGAGAATTCTCTAAGTCATATGGATTTGAAGGGATGAAAGAGAATAAAAGGATGGAAGAGAGAATGATGGATAAAGGGATGAGGGAAAAGAAAAATTTTCCAATATGTGATAACTGTGGGAAGAAACACCTTGGAATTTTCCTGAAGGGAATGGGAGTTTGTTATAAGTGTGGAGAAAAAGGACACCAAGTGCGTGACTGCAAGGGTAAGAAAAAGGTTTCAAATGTACAATGCTTCATCTGCAAGGAGTGGGGACACTATGCAAACCAATGTTCAAATCATCAGAGTATGCCCCAAATGATGTTATTGGATAATAATCAAGTTATGATAATACCACAGATGAGGAGGAATTATTAGAGTTCTTATGTTGTTATTAAAGAATTTTGTAATTTGAGTGTTGTATCAATGATGTACTGGTTATAATAATTATGGAGTATATAAGGATTGTACTGCAGTACTATTTCATCTAGGACTTGAGATTGTGTGGAACGAAGAAAAGTGACTCCACAGTAGGTTAAATTTTTGGAAAATATATGGTTGAGATAAAGATAAACCATAATATGGTTCTGATACCGAGACAGTGATTTTGGAATAAGACATGATTGATTCGGATAAATTATGTTGGATATTCTTAACATCCTTGAAACTGATTAATGATTTGTATACATTTTTGTATAGAATGATTATATCTAGTTTTATATAAGGAATAAGGGATCATGAATGTAATCAATAAGTATTTATGGTAATTCAGTATGTTGCAGTGTTTTAAAAGAATACATGATGAAGGTGTTCACATGTTGTTACGCAGAAAAAAAATGAGCTTCATTCTGTTTACCTTCCTCAAAAAATATGGATTGTGAGTTGGACATAAGTATTTTGGATAACTATAAAGGTTGGAATGGATTATATTTTACATTGGATACTATTGTTAAGGTTATTTTTGGATATTTATAAAAAGGACAACATGCAGACCGAGTGACAACCCATCGCGTCGGACAAAGCTGTGGGAATCGAACCCACAACCGTAGTGCGATTGGGATTAATCGCCTACCACTGGACTACGTGAAGTCCCAGGTTATTAAAAAATAGTTTTTCTAATCTAAATGGTATGTGTTAATATTTGTAACCTTATACAATTAGTATAAATAGAATATTTTTGAGTTCTATTACCTTTTAGAGTGAAAGATGGGTTTTTGGTAAAAATTTATTAAAGAATTAAAGTCTACATGACCTGTATGTATATTCCCTTACGTTCTTAGTAAATCTCCTAAATAAATTCTTTAACTTTATAAAAGGTAACTTAAAACAAAAATGTTGCCGGTTAACTTTTCCAACTGGGGATTCAATGACCGTTTAACCAATCACAAGTTTGTGATTTTCTTATTGTTAACTTTCTCCTAATCCAGTTTTCTACAACTCTCCATCAGACCTTTATGGTTTGTTTTTCTTCCATATCTATATTTTCATAGAATCCTAGTATGGGCTATCTCGGGTGACCTTTGTACTTATCTTTCATTCTTTTAAAGTTATATTTTTATTAACCTTATTTCCGATGTGAGTTTTCTACAAAGGTATTTTCTATTTTCAACCTTTTATTTTCAATGAAAAATTTCAAATTGCGAGGACGCAATTTATTGAAGGAGGGGAGAATGTAACACCCCGAGCTTCCATGATACGCTTCTCATTCAATAATGTAATAGCTTGCATTGTACGCAACTTCGAGTTCTAAAACACCACGTCTAATCAAAGTAGCCGTTATGAATAGTAATGACCACTTTTTAAAATAATAGAAATTTTATATTTCAAAATGGACTTCATTTTTGGATTCGGAATATCGAAATTAGCCTATGTTGAATTTTTGGTATTTTTCTGAGAACTTCTAATTTTTTATGAATGGTGAAAAATACATAAAAACAACTTTTTTAATAAAAATAATTTATAGTGACAAATTATACTATTTAGTGGTTTTAATTTATAATTATAATATATTTTTACTATTTTATCCAATGGTGGTCATTAGAATTAATTTAACATTGAAATTATACATAAACAATTGCCAATCTTTTGATATAAATTGTTTCTTAAAAACACGCTATTTGTTGTGACGACAGGAATTAATTATAAAATTAATTAATGCAAATTATAGGTTTGGAATTTTTTAAAATAGACATCATTTTTGAATTCAGAATATCAATTATATCTTAGGGTGAAATTTTGGCATTGTTCTGAAAAACATCAATTTTTGATGAATAGTGAACCCACTAAGTGGTAGTTAAATAACTGATTTTTCGTTTAAATGAAATATTACCACTTTTGTGTTTTGATTTTAAAAAATCCGACTTACATGATTGTCATTAAGAATTAAAATGTGGTTCAATGATATTAAAATAATTTTTGGTGAATAGTAACTTTTAAGTTCTTAATCGCGATTAGAGGTAATTAGTGTAGTTTTAGGTAAAAATAATGTTTTAATAATATGAGATAAGATTGAAACATGTCCTACCCTCATTGGATGTTCCATGGCCGACCAAGAAAATCCATGGGTCAACTTGGGGACCCCATGGAGCAACTTTAGTTAGAAAATGACATAAATACCTTTTATTTAATGTTAAAGTAAAAAATGACACAAACATGAAATGTTTTACTAAAACAATTTTTACATGGGGTTATACAAGTCATATTTTTGACTATAAATAGTCATTGTAAATCTAAAAAGATTTTATACATCATAGTATTTTTTTTATAATTTTTATACATTAAATAAATTAAATTATTTATGACATCATTATGATGCAGCGATGACCTCATTATTTAACAATTTTAATAAAATGAAAAGATAATGTACAGTACAAGCCTTACACTTGTCCAAAGACTATTGGATGGGTAGATTTAGAACCCTTATCACCTTAGACACTAATTATATAAGTGTGGGACCTTTAGAATCCGAAAACCATTGTATAATAATGTAACATTTCAATCTTTCCAAAAGATCCCCTCCTCTCCTCTTATAAAAGGACCCCACCTCTACCACCTTATTCACACATTCAAGCCTTTTTGTTCGGCCAAACACTGCCCAAATACTCTCCCAACTTCTCTAACTTCATCCTAGAAGCTTTAATTTAGTCAGAAAGCCATCCTAAGGAGTCCTTTTGTTAAAATCAAAAGGAAGAACCCGAAGAAGAGGTAACATTTTCATCACCCTCTTTCAAGATTCTTTCTTCTTCCACTCCCTCTTTATTTATTATTTCAATTATAAAATTATAACTCCATTATATTCTATATACTATGATGTTATTATAAATATGGAACAACCATATTCAGTATTCTACCCATCATTTGAATGACATGTCACCATACGTGTGTACGTACAGCTTACCGTCTCCACGTCGTGGTGTAATTGTTATTCAATATATTATTATTTAGATGGGTATAATAATGATATTTAATTCATGTAAATAATAAATATAACATGATAATGATTCTGTATATATGATATACTATCCAATTATATCTTATTTTAATATCAAAATATTGATATTGTCGCTCGTGCGTACGTCCGGACTAGCGTCTCCACGAACGCGATGAGATTCATTTTCAGTCGTATCCATTCAAGTATAATTATCATTTGATGATTTAAAAATAACTTTTAAGGACATGATATAATTCTGGATATGAATAAGATACAACCTATCCATGAAAAACATGACTTACGTAACAAAACATACAAAAGAAAACGAGCAAGTTAACACCCGAAACAACGATAAATCTAAGATATTGTTAACAAAGCAATGTCAAAAGATCATATATGATATCATATGAATGTATATGATTCTTGTATAATTTAATAACAATTATTTCACCATTATACCGGAGGTTAACCTACCCCAACCAAGGAAAAGTACAAGGTAAGGGTTTACTTCACAACCTAATCATTATCCAGGGTTGTTTGTAAATAATTATCTACTGGGACCTCGTTATCATCCACATCCATGTTTCTTAAAAATGTATTTCAAAACATTTTTACAATTAAATGGAAAATGGGTTAATGTCATTTATACCCTTATAAGTTTTTGGAAGGAATCTTACCGTCGTTTTCCAAACAATGTACTTTTTTACCTTTTTGACAAATTTAAGGTAAGAATTTTTTTTATCTTATACGGCGGGTGCGGCTATTTTCCACCATTATAACTTCGTCGAAGCTTTCCTTACAAGCTTATAAGAATATTTTCAAAGTAAATGTATTATTTTATAATTATGGGACTTTTAAATGATTTCAAAAAAAAGAGAGATATTTCTCTCAAATAGCTTTGATTTCATCCATGTCAACATCTATGATGGGTTTTAAGATTAATTGAAATTGATTTATGATACAAAACTTCCATTGAACATTTTGTGAAATATTTGACTGTGGATGTGTTATTTTTATACCATCCATAGTTTATGGAGAATTTTTTGACATTTCGTATGCTAGTTTTAATACGAATATTTATGTTATGTTTAAACCTATTCATATGAGGAATGTATTGCACTTAATAAGTGACAGGTGGAGCCCGCTATAGCTCCTCGATGCATCGGTAGGTCTAATTAGACAACTAGACGTGGAATTGGCCGAGGCCCTTTCCCAATTTGATTTATGGTTTTGGCCGAGGCCTTAATCATTTTAGACGTCTTGGCCGAGGCCTTGACAAAATGTTTCAGAATGTCTGGCATTATACATTCCCTCATTATGAAAGTGGTTATTGATATATCATGTGATTATTCGTCTAGTAGAATATCCATGTGATTATATAATGGCATTATTTTATTTGACTTTTTCCATATTATGCTGAAGTTCAAGTTCAATAAGGCTTTTGTTTTAGTTATACATTTCCTTAAATGATTATGTTTTCTTATTAAAGTTTCCGATATATTGTTATCCTTACAGAGCATTTTAGCTCACCCCTTTCAATGTTTTATTTTTTCCCAGGATGTGAAGAAGTGTATTATGACTGACTTGCAAGAATATTCAGTGGGGATATGATTGTGGACTAAGGAGACCATGTTATTGTAGTTTTCATTTTTATGATGTAATGTAATGTTTACGAATGTATCTAGTGTTTCCAAGGCTACTAAACTAATAGGTCTTTCGAGACTTGATCTTTTGTGATCATGCCAATGTTATGAAGTAATTCACCAACTCTGGGTAGCTGGGGTTGGGGCGTTACAGAACAAGGGAAGGATTTTGTCATCACTACTTCAAAAGTGGATCAAGATAATGAAGTAATAAAAGGTACACATCCTATTCACTCAAGAATGGAAAAATTCTTATTTGATTATTGTTCTATGCATTCCTTTATATCTTGCATTACATCCACAAAACTGGGCAAGGCCATCGCCACCCCTTTATTAGCGCTAACGAAAAAGCGCTGATAAAGGGTGGGGCCTTTATCAGCGCTCAATTTTTTTTTTTGATAAAGGATGCCTTTATCAGTGCTAAAAAATGCGCTGATAAACGCACCCCCTTATCAGTGCTTTTTTAGCGCTGATAAAGAGACCCCCTTTATCACCACTTGTCTGGTAGCGCTGATAGGGGGCCTTTATCAGCTCTTTTTTTAAACGTGCTGATAAAGGGTCGAATTAAAAAAATTAAAAAAATATTAATATATAAATATTTTTATATAGTTATATTGATATAAATATAATATATAAATTTTAAATATATTTTAGATAAGTATAAATGTATATTTACACTCAATATACTTAATATATAAGATAATTAGTTAAAATGGATTCTTAAAAAAATTTAAAAAACATTTTTAATTAATTATTTTCTAATTATTATGGAGTAATAGTCATTTAATAACAATTTGAAGACTAAAAAAATAATAAAAAATAAAAAAAAGATCCAAAATATGTTGAAAACGCAACTCAAACATCAAACAACCATAACTTTTGATCTGGGTGTTCATTTGAGCTCTACCACATATCAAATCGAATACTGCGATGAGCTCTACGTCAGTATGGTTGGGGGAAGCCCCTGTTAAGTGGTTTTAGAGGCCAAAAGTGGCCCAGAAGGCCTCCAAAAGTGAGTTTTTAGTCAGGGTACCCAGATTTTTTAACATTTTGTGGGTTTTCAGCCTCGTTTGAGGGGGTATTATTGGCTTTTTTGGTGGGGACTGAATTTATTCCAAGGTATTACATTCATATTTATATTATTTATTTGAAATTTTATCATTTTTTATAATTCACTGCTATTTATAATCAAATATATAACTATATGTACATATTTTTTATATATTCACACCTAAAAATTAAATTTTTAAATAAATAATTAAACATATTTACATATAAAATATATTAGCTTTATCTAAATAATAAATAATATACATTTTATTTAAAATACCAATATATGAATATTTATATAACTACTATATATTAATATAACTATATATATTTTAATATAACTATATATATTTTTATATTAATATAACTAAATATATATATTAATATAACTATATGTATATATTAATATAACTATATATATTAACATAAATATAGATTTCTATAAAAATAAATATAACTAAATATATATATAAATAAATAGATATATCATGAATCAGTGAAAAAATCAATATAGTGTAGTGGTAAAGGCTTTAGGAGCACATGGGGAGGTCTCAAGATCAAATCCGGGTGGAGGCACGGGCGCGCACGCAAGGGTGATTTAAAGGGATAGTGCTGATAAAGGGTGTAGACGGTGCGGGCGGGCACTGGAGGTGCGGGAAAGCACTGATAAAGGGGGTTCAAGAGCTGTAAAAAGCCCCCCCCCGAGATTGGCAATATTTTATTTTAATTTTTTTTTCATTTTATCAGCGCTAAAAAAAATTGCTGATAAAAGGGGTCATTTATCAGCGCTAAGAAGAAAGCGCTGATAAAATAACCCTTTGTCAGTGCTTCTTTTTAGTGCTGATAAAAGACCCCTTTTATCAGCGCATTTTTTAGCACTGATAAAAGGGGTCTGTATCATAATTTTTTGGAGCACTGATAAAGAGGACCCCCCTTTATCTTCTCTGGCATTAAGTGCGCTTTTTCTAGCACTGTTGAGGGAATTTTTTATCACTGATAAAAGCCATATTTGTTGTATTGCATGTTCTCTAGAATAATAGAATCGAATCCCTAAATCCTTGTAGTAGCAATATTTGTAAAAAAACCAAGTGGAGAATCATTGCAACCCGTGTGTTTGACTCTGCTCCTATTTGCATTTGTGGGAAGATTCTTATAGTGAATCTTGTAATAATTCCCTTGGTGGGATTCAACACTATAATGGGAATGGATTGGATTTCATTATATAGAGCACATATCAATTGATGGGAAATGGAAATATCATTGCATACTCCGAATCATCCCATGATTTTCTAAAAATTCAAGGAATATCATGAATCTCCTTTGAAAAAGCCTTCAACTATATGGGTGTTGATTCCCTATGAAAAAGAAAACTTATCCAAAATGGTTGGGTCAAAAAAAAATTCCAACCATGAAGAGATTCCCATCGTGAGGGAATAAATTGATGTATTTCCCGAAGAGTTACCCGAACATCCCCGGGATCATGAGGTAGAGTTCTCAGTAGAACTCATACCCAGAGCTACAACTATCTCAATGTATCCATATAGGATGACTCCTATCAAACTCAAGGAGTTCAAGAAGCTACTTCAAGAGAATCTAGACAAAGGGTTCATACGTCCTAGAGCATCCACTTGGAGGGTGATAGTTAACTTTGGGACGAAGAATGATGAAACAATGCGGCTTTGTATCGATTATCGGGAACTCAACAAGACCACCATAAAGAAGAAGTATCCTCATGCAAGGATCGAAGACTTGTTTGATCAGTTAGGAGGATCTCAATACTCATCAAAGGTGTATCTTCATTCTTGATATCATATGTTAATGGTGAAGTATAGAGATATTCAGAAGCCTTCCTTCTGTACAAGGTATGGGCACTATGAGTTTCTAGTAATGCCCTTCAGACTTGCTAATTCCCCTGCAATCTTCATGGATTTGATGAATAGAGTCTTTAGAAATTAATAATAATTTTTTTGGTAGTGTCTATTGATAATATTCTCCACTACTCCTAGAGCAAAGAGTAACATGAATAACATTAAAGACATGTGTAATCCACATTGAGAAAGGAGAAGTTGTACGCCTAGGTCAGAAAGTGTGGCTTTTGGATGAAGAAATTCCCTTTATCAAGACATGTGATCACAAGTGAGGGAATTTATTTGGTCCCATAAAAAACAAAGGTTATTGAGGAGTGGCCCAATCCCTCCAGTTTCATATAAATTAGTAGTTTTCTTGGACTAGATAGGTACTACAGATGTTTTTGAGAGATTTATCACGATTGTCAAGCCTTCTTACTAAGTTGACAAGGAAGTGGTAACGTATTTCTTAATGGAAGAATGTGAGGTATGTTTCAAGGAGCTAATGAGAGGGTGATCACTGAACCTGTACTCACACTATTGAGAAGTGGATAATGGTTTTTGATATATAGTGATTCTTCAAAGAAAGTATTGGGTTGTGTACTCATGAAAAATGACAATGTGATTGCCTAAGAATCACGAAAGTTGATGATCAATGAGAAAAACTACCTGACACATAATCTAGAGATGAAAACTATAATTTTTTTCATTGAAAATCTAGAAGAATTACCTTTATGGAGAGACGTATAATTAAAACCCTGAACACAAGAGCCTAAGTATATATTCACACAAAAGGTTCTCAACATGTGTCAATGGAGATCATTAGAGCTAATCAAGTATTATGGTTTCTCTATTCACTATCATCCTAGAAAGGTGAACATGGTTACGAATGCTCTATGTAGGAAAAAACCTGCTACTCTATCCATGTTATTGATTGAGAAAGACCATATATTCTAGGATATGAAAAGTATGTATTTATAAATCCTAAGAGCAGGGGATACATCCTACCTTTCCCAAATTATTGTGCAACCATCCACCAATGAGATGATTAAGGAAGAACAAAGGGATGATGTGGAGATACAAAAGAGTGTGAATTCTATAAAGGAAGGAAAGATGCAAGAGTTACATATTGGAGATGATGGTGTGATTCAGTTTGAAATGCGGCTTTGTGTGACTTCAACACCCAGGATAAAGAAGGAGCAATTTGACAATGCACATAGCTCAACATTCTCTATCCATCCTGGGACATCCAAGATGTACTATGATCTCCAAGAACACTTCTAGTGAGATATCATGAAGAAGGAGATTGAAAAATATATATCACAGTGCTTGGAATGATAGCATGTTAATGTAGAGAAACAAAAGTCCAAAGGGATGATGCAACCATTACCAATACCCTGGTTGAAATGGGAGAATTTACCATATGTACTTTATTATGGGTCTCTTTAAGACATCGAAGGAAAATAATGTGATATGGGTTGTGGTTGACTGACTCACCACGACTGACCATTTTTCGATATTGGGGAATACATATCACTTGAACTACTTACAAAGATATATGTGAAGAAAGTGATGAGACTATATGGTTTTCCGCTCTTGATTGTCTCTAATCTAGATCGAAGGTTCACATCTAAATTCTGTAACAGCGTTCAACATGCTTGGAGTAATGACATAAAATTACACATGGCCTATCACCCCCAAACTGATGGACAATTTGAATGGACTTTTCAGATGTTTGAAGATATGTTAAGAGTCTGATCTCTATAATTCAAAGGTGGATGGGATCATCATCTCCAACTGGTTGAGTTCTCATACAAAAATAACTTTCACTCAAGTATTCGAATGGATCCATATGAAGATTTGTATGGAATGTGATGTAGAACTCTAACATGTTTGGATGAAGTTGGATAAGGAAGGCTACTTAGACCTGATCTTGTTCAAGAGATGTAAGAGAAGGTTCAAGTCATCCACAAACACATAAAAGTTACTGAGATTCATAAAATGAGTTATGCTGACAACCATCGAAGGGACTTGGAGTTCTACAATGGAGATAAAGTCTTCCTTCGAATATCACCATTCAAGAGAGTCATGTGGTTTGGGATAAAGGGAAGATAAGCCCAAGGTACGTTGGGCCCATTGAGATACTTGACCACATAAGAGCTATGGACTACCAAATTTCACTTCCACTAAATATGGCTCATGTTCAGGATGTGTTTCACATATCACTCCCGATGAAGTACATAACTGATCCCCCACATGTACTGAGCTCAGAGGTGGTACAACTAGAAGATGATCTCTCCTATGAGGAGTAGCCAGTAGTGATTCTCGACTAGAGAGATAAGGTTCTACGCAACAAGACAACCCACCTTGTCAAAGTATTGTAGAAGAACCATACGTTTGAAGAAGCTACAAGGGAACTTGAGGAGGTGATGAATGAGAAGTACCATCACCTATTTGTGTAATGTGAAATTTTGAGGGTGAAATTTCCAAATGGGGGAAGAATGTAACAACCCAATGTATTTCAATGGAATTTCCCTTATTATAAAAATGACATAAAATCACATGAAAACAAAAAATAATGAACTACTAAGAGAAAAGTGACCTTTAAACATAAGGTTCTCACTTATGGGTTTGAAATTTCGAAAATCTGACACACACGATTGCAATCAGTATGTTATTTAGAGTAAAATAAGAAAAACTAATTCTTTGGCGAATAGTAACCTGCCCTTATAAATAGTAACATACCCTTATGAATAGTGATATACACTAATGAATAGTAACCTTACATATTATAATGTATAAATAATATTATGGTTGAAAGATTGATATACCTATATCTTAGAATAAGTAAATGACTGTTTTAAAATTGGTTTTTTATAATAAATTATGATTTTAATTAAATATTAAAATAATGATATTTAGAAAACTATTTTTGAAAAAATGTACTTCCTGCCTGAATGGCCCAAAGGCCTTCATTTTTATTTATTTTTGATAACCCCCCATTCAAGGGATGAGGGGGAACCCTTACAAGGCCCGTAGGCATAGAGATTACATGGACCGTAGGTGTAGGAGATTACATGACCCTAAAGTCATAGGGAATTCAACCAAACCATCTACAAGGAACTACCCCTCCCCAGAATCTGTATCTTGATAGTTTCTCTACACCTTTTCATGAACATATGTCTAGGCTTCATGTGAAATAACATGCTAGTACCGATGGCATAGCCATACCCTCTCATTCTGACAATCCATTTGGCTCTACTCTGGTGAGTGCACCTGCTCTGAATCCTCTTCAAGGGCTGATCCATTGTTGTAGTGTTTCTGGGGCCTACATTCATTTGGCCCGAAGGACTTGGGGTGTCCCTAAGGCCTTAAAGTGGCCCAAAGTCCCTGAGAATAAACTGGATCGAAGTCCATGGGTGGCCCGAAAGTCTTGCATGACCCGAGGACCAAACCGGTGGCCCGAATATCGAACTCACATGCCTTCTTTACTATTCTTTGTCATCGAAGACACTCTATTCTTTATCTTAGGGGAAATAAATAAACAAAAGAATTAAATATTAAAGAAAACCCTCTCCCCTCAACTATTAATACCACCCTTCACCCCCTCAATTGTTCCCATATCTCAAGATTCAATCCTTTCCTAAAATCTTCCCAATAATCTTTTCAAGACCCTCCCCCACATCTAATAGATTTTGGTCTCCTAAAAAGACCAATCCTAGGTCCCTTATGGAGGATCTCAATAGGAGGATTCAAGACATAATTTATCTTTCTATTTCCATTACATTCCTTTTAATTTAATGTTATTTTCTTATTCACTCCCCACCTATCATCATCTACATGGTATGGTAACTACATTATCATACATATAATGGAATTTGATGATACTAATTCAATATTGTACCATCCAACCCCCTTCTCTATTACATTTATTTTTTAAAAGAAAACGTTAATCGTTATGTGTTTATCTATCACCTTTCAGAATGACATTTTTTTCCCATTTATACCTTAAGATCTGGTGATGAAACCATATTTATGGTTGAACTATAATATTACATATGAATTATTCCCTATTTTATGTTCTAGAATAAACTTATGTACATATCACTATATGATTAATGAAAACAATATCGTTGTGGTCGAAAAACCGCGAAAATTAACCCACACAATCACCATTTAATTATTATATAATGATTCATCCACATGGTATATAATATAATAAATTATAAGAACATTTAAAATCCTTTAATATCATTAAAAACATGTAATTTTATTTTTGGGTGTTTATTCATGTTCTACCCGAACATCAATTTATGAATACAAGTGAACCACTCAAGAAAAACTATAAAAACAAACAATCCCGAACAATGTTTTTAAACACTATAACTCATCCAAAGCCATATACAATAAGTTAATTAAAACATAATAAACCATATTCATGTGCAAAATTTTATGGAATTGTTAATTATTGAATCTAATGTGGTTATACACGACATTAAAGCGAAGGAAGCATTCATATATAAGGTAATGGGAAAATGTCGAACCCAACATTCTTCCTTCAGGTTCTCCCTCTTTCACACATTTTTTGATATTTTTACTCATTAAAAATCATTTTTTCATCATTTTCTTTCTTTTTTTGGGATATAATGTTTCTTAAATGGTGTTTATGTGAAACATATTGTATTCCAATAGAACTCTTTTTTTAAGAACACACCTTTTACTTCTCATTCAAGGTTGATGGTTCTTGTTACATGTATATTATTCCATCTTTCGTTGGGATAAGATTGTTAATGAATGTGTTATTATGATGTGAAACCCATTACATTTCATGGGTTAGTAATGTTAATTTTTTTATATATTATCATTGTGTCATGCATGATAAATGATAATGTTATGATGTGACGGGTGCACCCAGAATTATATAGTGCAATATGAATGTTATAATGTGACGGGTGTTCCGGGAATTATACATCACACAAATGCATCAGGTAAAGTGATTAATCTCATGAGTTAATGTGAAATGATGTGTGAACAGGATTTTAGCTTTGTTCACAAGTATGTGTGGTATTTTACCACTCAGACATGATGTTTCATTTTTTTTGCATTGCCACATTTCAAGTCTCCTACTAATGCTTCCTCTCATGTTCATGATCCTTTGCCTATGTTATAGTTAAGCTACCCCATTGTTTTATTGTTCTTGTATATCCTCTTTTTGGATTTTATCTCACCCTTTTTTATGTATATCCTCTGGTGACTACATGTACTAAGGAGAGGTCAAGTGCCAATAAGAAGCTAGAGAAGAAAGAACTAAATAAATGTTTATTCTTGAAGTTGTAATTGTTATATGGTCATAGTTTTATCAAGACACCAAACCATTAGATCCACTATGTATTATACTATTATGTTGTTTATATTTAAAATTATATAATAGTAATTTATGAAAAGGTTGGGTCACTATAGTGCTTGAGCGATCTCTACTAGTACAGAGCTTCCTTTCTGATTAGGCAGTGACGGTGGGAGAAATCATTGGGTGACAGGTGGATGAGTCATCTGTGGTGGGTAGCTGACAATTTATACAGAGGCCCAAATAATCCATACCTTTTAGAGGATGACCCCATGTCTTAGGGTCGGTAGTATAAGTCTTCCAGGGTAGAGGGAGTTATTAGGGGAACAGAGTATTCTATGCCTGCGGTAGACAAGGGGCACATGGCTCGAAATTTCTTGACATGCTATGCAAAGGATCGATAGATGGTCGAGGGACTGCTGAGGTAGGAGTAGGGAAAATAACATGGCATTCTACTAGGAAAGAAGATTTTGTAGTGGAGTGGGATGAGTGGAAGGGGGGCCTATTTCCTGTGTAATACCCCCCCCCCAAGTGGTCCACCACATGCTCCATGAGCAGGTGTAGAGGGGTTGTATCAGCTTTAGGAGATTAGGGACTATGTTTCAGACATCCCCAAGATTATATGAGCGATGATATTGGTCTTATACACTTTATATTCAGTTAATATATGCACATGTATGAGTCACTCTTTCCTTTTTGCAAACCTTGTTCAAAGCTCTGATACGCCGATCGAGTCATTGGCCTGATCCTCAAGATTAGAGACTCTTATGGGAAGGGATTACACGATCACACATTGGTGATAATAGTGTGACCATACTCATGAGGTGCCAGATCCTGCTGATATATCCTATTAGAAGCATTGAGGACTTACGATGTCACACTGGGTATGGATTGTCTATCAGCAGTCCGTGTCTAGATCGACTGTTTTAGGCACATAGTACGGTGTGTCCAAAGAGATGGGGACAGGTTTTACATTATCAGTGGAAAGGAAACCAGATCATCACATGATGGAATCATATTTAGGAGGGTGAATTAGATCCCTCGTAAGTTAGCTAGCATGGACCTCGGTGGAGTGGATGCCTTGATTCCACAGTTTCGTACAAAAGAAGATGAGTACGAGGACATATTTCAAGACGATGTCCTAGGACTACCTCCTCACAAAGAGGTAGAATTCTACATTGATATTTAACCGGAGAGGAAATCAATATCTATATATGTATATCAGAGTGCTCCCATAGAGCACTAGGAGCCAAGGGTATAGTTGGGGGACATTCAAAGGAAGGGGTTCATATTGCCCATGATCTCACTATGGTCAATCCCAGTGTTGTTTACCAATAAGGAATACATAAGATTGAAATTATGCATGGTCTTCTATTGCATGAACCAAGTGTCCATGAAGAACATGTATCCTTTAGAGAGGATTGATAACCCGTTCAATCAGTAGAAGGGAGAGGGATGGTTCATAAAGATAGACCCAATATCAGCCTATCACTAGCTTTCAGTATGAGATGAGGATATCATGAAGATAGATTCCAGATGTCTCTATTACAACTATGTGTATTTGTGATGTGTTCTTGCATGAAGAGTTCCCCAGATGTGTTAATGGGGCTCATGTACAATATCATAAACCATACTTATACTGATTCGTAGTGGTCTTCATTGATGACAACTTAGTGTTTTTAGTGTCAAAGGAGGAGCACGCGATACAACTGAGGATGCTTCTGAACACACTCTAAGAGCACCAGTTTTCTAGAAAGCTATCAAAGTGTTGTTTTAGGATGAAAATTTCCACAAAGATGTTTATTTCATCTCATATGATGGAGTTTTAGTGGATCCAGTGAAGATCAATGCAGTGCTTTCATGGTCGCCACCCATGAGAATTACCGAGGTACAATGATTCCTTGGGTTGGATAGGTACTACCAGATTTTTGTACCCAACTTATCTGGAGTGGAATCACCAATTACGATATTTATGAATAAGGGAAAACCCTTCATTTGAATAGAAGGAGTATAATAGAGATTTTAGCAGCTGAGGCACATCTTGTCGAGTGCTCCTATCTTGAGGTTTTTAGAGGAGGGCACCAACTATGTGATGTACTGTGATGCATCGGGATCTAGGACTGGTTATACCTAAGGAAATGGAAAGAAGTGATTGATTATAGATCATGATAGTTGAGGAATCATGAGAAGAACTATGTGACTGATCAACTTGAGTATGAAGCAGTAGTCATTGCATTGACTATGTGGCGACACTACCTTATGCGTGAACAATTTTTCATCTTCTCTAACCACAAGCGTATCAAGTATATCCCATTGTAGAAGGATATAAACAAGAGACATTAGTGTTGTCAATATTTCATCCAAAACTATGACATCGAGTTAGTCTATACTCCTGGGAAGGGGAATGTTGTGGAAGATGCCTTCAATAGGAGATCGAGTTCACAGCTACTGAACGAAGCCTTAGAGATGTTGACCTCAAATCAAATATCCTTTGTGGATTTAGATGAGAAATATGAAATTGAATATATGGTTTTTTCCCTCTAAACATTAACAGTGGGTTAGGGAGGTGCATCTCAGAGATACTAGCTATGAGGCTACATGTGCCGCAATGTACATAGGGCATGCCCTAATGGATATTCAAAATGTGGGGAGGGCATCATACTTTTTAGAGGATGTACCATATGACAAGTGTCATTGTGGGATGAGGTGTTGTGGGAGATAAATACATCCCCTTTGTCGAAATATCTATGTGTGAGAAAGATATACTAGGACATCCAACATTATTACTAGTGGCCAAGGATGAAGAAGAAAGTGGCAAAGTTTATCTCGAGATGTGTCAATAGTCCTCAAGTGAAGGGTGATCACAATGTTCTAGAAGGTTTGACACAAACCATTAAGGTACTGGAGTGGAAGTAGGATCGGACATCAATGGACTTTATGACCGGCTTACCACACATGTTTAGGGGTAATGATACCATCTAGGTGATAACAGATAGACTAACCAAGTCAGCCCACTTCCTATCAATTTGATAATAGGGTTTAGTAGAGAGCTTGGGGTCCCAAAAGTGTAAATTACTACTCACCCATTCACGAACATCCCCTAAACATGTCGTGTCTTTTTTAGGTGATCGACGCATAGAAGAAGACCGTGGTGGTCTGAGACCCGGACGTTCTTAGTCAGACTAGGCAGACATGAAAACTTCTATGGCTACCTATCACTACCTTCACCTACCCTTCAGGTAGCGTCTCAGGCAGATGAACCATGGAAGTTGTACTTTCTTTTGGGTTTTTGGTCTTGTATTCTAGCCTCACTGTACTTCTAGTTATACTGTACACTCAGTAGTTTTCTTAGTGACAGTTTTGGTTTACTTTGTGTTTACTTTCACTAGTTGGAGATTTGTGTTTGTGTACAGGTTTAAAGTCAAATTCCTTCCCTTTTAAGGATATACCTTTTTTGGTGCTAGTTTGTTGCCCCTAGCCGATGGAATGATTGATTGGGGTAGTCACGACACATGCCTTGGGGGACGAGTCACGGAACATATGCAAATTTTATCATATATTCCACTTTAATTTTTTAATTTCATCTTTTTCCTAGTAATGGGATGTGGTTATAAGAACTAAATATGTTTCTTCGTTTAGGTGGTAGTCCATAAAATGCATGATCAATGTTATTTTATTTTTATAAGGGGGTGGTAAGGAATAACTATGTATTGTTACATTAATATAATAATAATTCAGTATTTTAATGAATCATATGTCATTATATAACTAATGGTTATGAAATGTTTTCAGGGGAAAGGATAAGAAAAAATGGTTAAAGATTCAGTAATACGTACATCGATACCTTGAACCTACTATTGAAGAACTCCTAATTTTTTACTATTTTAGGACAACTTGAAATGACTTGGGGAATAATGAAATTCAATAGAATTATGGTAGTGTAAATTATTTTAGGTTTTATGTATTTTACAAGGGAATTCTAAGCATTGAAAGGGTGTAATTGATCCCCTTTTATAAGTAAATAAAAGTGTTATTTTGAGAACACCATTTATTTTTCAATAATTGAATTAAAATATATAAGGGTAAATGGTAGAAAAATATCTAAATAATGGAGTGTGAGGTCATATTGGGCCAATAAATACTCAAAAAAATAATTCTAAAAATGTTTTAAATATGATGGAAGTCATTTTTTCTTATATTTTTACATTGACCTTTTTAAATCTAATTAACTAGTTTTACCCAAAAATATTTTGTTTTTCAAAACATATGAAATTCCTCTATTACCAAAAATGGGTGAACTGAATATATATCTCCTATTTATCTATATAATTTTATTGAAAATAAGATTTCCTTTTAAATTTAAAAAATATATATAGAAAACATTTTTATATAAAATGTTATTTTCACTGTTAAGTTAAAATAATATTATTTAGTATTTAAATCCTATTTAATCAGTGAAAATAAATTTTAATATATGAAAATAAAATTATATTTATGTCACATTTATTAATATATTAATTTACATGGTTAGGAAAAATTGTACAATATTAATATAATAATTCGTTGAACATAACAGTTTTACCATTATCACGGTTTTTAACATTAATCGAAGTAATTATAATATTAATTCCAAAAAAATAAATTGATATTATTAAATAATGTTATCATGTTAATGTAAAATTATAAATCTATTTTTTGGATAATTTGTTTACTTATGATGAATACTAATTGTTTAATATAAGTGAATAATTCATTTTTAGATTATTACATGTTTGTGAAAAATGACAAACCCGGGTTTTATAAATAGAGAATGTAAATATATATCTTATATACAAATAGGTTTCAAAGAAATTAAATTTGTTCTTCTTATAGGTTAATGTCTCATATGTGACAATTTTAGCAATATCATTATTTTTTCACAGTTTACCTAAAAATAAAATACTTCATAAAAAATAAGGAAAATCATATTATGATAATATCATTATTTTAAATTAAAAATGAATTTATTTTGGTATAACTAAAAGTATAAGATCTTAGAATATAACATTTAAGAAAAACATAAAATTATAATGAAATTGATTTTCATAGGTTCATAACTTTTAAAAAATTAATAACTAATCTTATTGTTATTTTCAATCAATTAATAATCATATTTATGTTAATATATTATTCATATCAATAATATATTTTATCCCCAATATATTTAGATTCTATAATAAGCACATAAAATCCCATTTTTTTAAATGTAATATTTTAAATCATAAGAGATCCCTATTAATTTTATAGCCACACTAATTAAATTTTCATCAATATCAAAGTGTTGATAATGACCTATATCTTTATTTATATATGGATCTTAAAATTCAATAACATCTTCCTTTACCTAAAATTTCAACGATTATATTTGAATGGTTATATAATTTTTTTCTCATTTTTTATTAATGTTTCATTCATTGTATGATATTATACATATCATTTTTTGAAGAAAAATATACTTTCAAATACCATGGTGTTACATTCTCACACATTAAATAAATTTCAGTATATATTTTTTTAATTATATTTCTCTAATGAAAATGGTTGAGTGTGTACATAAGACGGGAATGATCCATTTTTTAAATTCTAATGTGATATTATTTTTTCTAGTTTAGATACTAAGAAACTAGTGATTCGATATTAAGACTTTTATGACAAAAGTAATTTCCATAGAGAGTTCATAGTCAATATAGATAGATAATCCAGGTTTGATTTTGGACATGTAATGATATTTCAAAGTACCTAAATTTTTATGATCCCTTTTCAAAGAGAGCTAATACATTCCTAACACGACACTAGATTAATGGGAAAAAACTATATCATTATGATGTAAAATTCCAAAAACCATGAAAAATATTTAATTATGACCATACCACCTTGTGTTTTTTATAAATAAATATGATATAATTGGTTGACAATTAAATTTCATAAGGTATTGAGGAATCCAAATTAAAAAGTCACTATGCACTTCAATAGTATTCATTGTGTGGGCCTCTACTTGTTCTAATGGTCTTGATGGATCTTATTGACTGTTTTTCATCTTTGGACATTGGTTTATTTCATTGATTTGTATAATAGTCAGTTCTCATAGAATTTATGTATCAAATTTTTATAGCTTATTGCTTTCCCTTGTACCTATGATCTCGATAACCTTTATTTACACACTTATAGATAATTTTTATTTTCTTCAAGCAGTCGCTAAGGTGTTTCTTCCTAAGTTCATGGAACAGATAAAATTTATTTTTCATTATTTCATTATATGATTTTCCTGAACCACTATGAGACCAACATTTCTCTTATTTGGTTTATTTGATGATTCAACTATATTCACATTATTAATCACAATTCATGGTATCCAGTTTTGATTAGTCAGAATATTTCTTACAAAATCTCTTATTCTGTTAGGGTTCTCATTGGGATAATCTCAAAATTGTGTGTGGTATCCATTATTAACTTAATTCATTCAGGTTCCAATAATTACTAAAAACATAAGGATTTAATCATGAGTGATGAACACCATAAGAGAATTATTTTAAAATAATTACATGTTGAATTCATCTTCAGATTGTCTTATTCATTGAAATTATTAAGTTTATGTTATGATTTAATTAAATTGCTTCTAGTTCAGTATAGGTTTCGTTTCATTTTATTTTCCAGTATTCCTTAACATAATTCCTTAAAAAAAGAAATAATTTAATATTGATGATACATATAATGTTACTAATCAATTTATATCCCCTGGGTGTTTCAATCTCGGGGTGTAGTTATGAAAAATATTCATGTACTAGATGATGATCATGGTAATACCCAATACTCTTTTTTCTTGGTCATTAACATTATTTGTGTATATTCTAGAGACTTTATCTACATATAATATCTTCAAAATTATTTTATTCATAGGATAAGCTCATAATTAGTACTGTACACAAATTTTGGGACAGAATTAGAAACGAAACGTTATCCCTTAAACATATCCGCATAGTATTTTCTAACAATATCTATTCATAATCCTTGAAATATTTAATATTATATAAAATAAACTGATGTGTTATATATACCTTCACTATTATGATAATTCTTTACTTAAAAACCACTAATGTATCGTCAACTAATATCCTAACCTCAAAATTGATCTAATCCATCCTTTTAATTAAAAATATAGTTCACAAGTTTGACAATTGGATAATTCAGTGAAACTAAACACTTTATTTACATATCAGATTTGTAGTTATTAGAAGAAACACAATTTTAAGCAATAATATTTAAAATATCACCAAAAAATATTACGTCACATACAATCAAAGGACATTTTATCTTTAGTGTATTTAATTATTTAGGAAAAAACATTTAACTATTAAATACAATGTATATATATTAATAAGGATAAATTTCCCCACAACTTATTAAATAATTTAATATAAAATAAGTCCAAAATATCTCCAACAACATCCATTACACATGCTATTCTATTAGAAATAACATGCGAAATAAATTTCATTATAACTTGGGTAAAAGGAAACATAAGAAGTTATCTCAAATACTCAATAAGTGTAATGAAAATTTATAAAAATCAAATATAATACGTTAGAATAATAAGAAAATAAATTATATTACAGGAATAAAAAATAATAATAATTCCATAATCAAAAGTATTTATGATCATAACATATCAATTGATGGAAAACAAATATAAAAATTCAAGGATAAAAATAACTGGTTTGGTATAGATGAAATTCATGATTCTGGATAGCTAATTTCAATCCCTAATAAAATAAATTTTGAACTTCTATATCATGAGCTTACTATCAATGACCCGCGTTTAGAAAATTTCTATCTTTAGAAAGAATACTATAAAACACTGAAGATAGTTTGTCGTATGGGACCTATTGATGCATCTAGGGGATATATAATATCATGCCCCACCCATAACTTCTTTATGTCCAATGCAGTCATCATATAAATGATATGAATATTAGTACAATTTATATTCATCTTTCTTTAGGATTAAATAAAAATATGTATTGAGATACAGAAATATGGAATGGATATACTTTCTAAGTTTAGATGGATGGTTAGAC
Organism: Viscum album; assembly: GCA_963277665.1. Lineage (NCBI taxonomy): Eukaryota > Viridiplantae > Streptophyta > Magnoliopsida > Santalales > Viscaceae > Viscum > Viscum album. Next base: position 1,840,187,145 of record OY728145.1, read on the forward strand.
AATATATAATCAACTTTCCTAAGTGTGAAATAAACATATGTATCAAAATTATAATTGTATAGATTCCCAATATTTCTTTAATTATACAATTTAGATATTCTAATTGGACTCCCTTTAATCAATGTATTTAAATATAGCGTGTTTATATAAGAATTTCACTAGAAAAAAATTTATATCAATAAAATAGGTGTATTTTTCATGTTAAATACATTGGTGTATTTTCATGAATTTAATCCCCAAAAATTTAATATTATTGGAGTATTTTGTATTTAATATGTGACGAATATGGAAACCATAAATTGAAACAATTGTTGAATACAAATCATATCTCAATGATGAAAAATTGAGATATAAAACTCTTATGGGAGTGGTAATATAAAAAAACAAAATAATATGATAGGGATACCGTGAAAGTAAAATATAGTGAAATAAAAAATATTTATTATTCTTAGAGTTTATATGGAATTGAACAAAATATATAAAAGAAATGATGGTGTATAATATCTAAAATGTCTCATGTAAATGAAAATAGGGATAAATAACTCTTACAACATTATATACACTATAATCAGAACCCATTAATGGAAATAATTTCAAAAGAAATATTAATTACCATAAAAAAATTAGAGAAAAATGTTATAAAATATCAGAATGGTAGTAATTTCTCAATCCAATAGAAAACTTGGTGTTTAACGTAAACATGTATTAAGTATTTGAAATTTTAGACAAAGAACACTTATAACTAAAATAATCATTTAGGTCTAAGTCATTTGATAATGAGGATATAAAGAATAATAATATAACCCAAGAAAGAAAGTATGAAATATAATGAAATTTATTTATTAGGTTGATTAAATAAAACTTTTAACAAAATATTTCAATAATAATGTTTGTAACTCAATAGTAGAAAATTAATTTTTCAAAAACCCTTTCCTTAATTATTGACTTCCATGAAAGAACATGAATATCCTATATAAAAAAATAATTATATTCATATCTGATTTAAGAACCTTATATATATATATATATTATTTTATAAAATTAATTTATAATTTTTCACTATATGTATATTAGTTAATTATTGTTTATTTTCAATATTTGTTTTCAGTTATCATTATCATTTTAAACTAGTTTTTAAGTAGTAGTGTTTATATTTATTCTTATACGAAATGTAATCATTCCTTGATAATTTTTTGTACTATAATAGATAAATTATACTTATTTATAAATATCTTCCCTCCATTTTTAGATATGTTTCATGTAAATAGAATCAATGTGAGATTATTTCAGTAATTTTGGAAATCAGATATGATATTTTAATATGGAGTTAAATACTTAATTAAACCTTAAATATTCCAAAAAACCCCATGATTTTATCATAAAATTATTATTATATTTATATTGGATATCCCATTTTAATCCATGATATTGTATTATAGAATTATTCAAGTAGGTAGTTAGACTGGCCTAATCCTGAACGTACCATAATTATATGGGTGAGTATGGTTAGAATTTTGTTTATATTGATAAAATAAGAATAAAGATAATAATTATTACTTTTTATGGTTTTTAATCATATTTAAATTTGATTGGATAAATATAAAAAATAACGATGAATGCTGAAAATGTCACCTCACGGAGGTTGTTGTCCTTAAAACGCAATTTTAATGTTTTTGATTCCCAAAGAATTACCAGAAATTAAGGTGGATTATAGTTCATATTTAAATTTTAATTATAATAATATATAATAAATTTTATTTTTTAGATCAGTCCTTACAATCACTAAAGTGAGGTGGTGGTGAAATTCCAATATGTTACTTCATAGAGTTAATAGTTCGCACAATGCATAATTAGTGATATATTGTTTTTCTATGTTAATTGGAAGGAATTAACAAGTTGTTCTAATTAATATAATAACTTGTAATAATAATATATATAAATAGGTAAATATATAACTATGGTTATTATAGGTTTCAAATAGATATAATAATATTAAAGGGCTATGTATTATGCAATACATAAGTTGAGATATTGAACCTCCTCTTGATTTACTCAATATAAATGAATAAAATATGAGAAATTTTAGTAAACCTGACATTCAGGAAACATAAGGGAATTATAGGAGATGAAAATTTTCTAGATTTTCAAGGATATTTCAAAGGTAATGTGTAACACATAAAGGGTCGAATTAATCCCCTTTTAAAAGTTATGAAATTGGAACTTTATGAACACCAATTATTTTTCATTTGTGGAACGAAACTATTCAAGGGTATATGGTTCCCAAATATGAAAATAATATATTTTGGAGTGATATTCGGTCGATAAAGAATCAATAAATTATTTTTTAAAATGTTTGAGATATATTTGAGGTCATTTGTTCTTATATTTTGATTTTTACCATTTTCAATTTTACCAAGGTATCTTGTTTTTACCTATTTAAATCATGTATTACTAGAAATATAAAATAATACATATTTCCAACATTTTATATGTGTAACCTAAATATAACCTCTATTTAATTTAATTCGATTTCTAATCAAAATTAAATTTTAAATTTAGGAAATTATTTTATGGAAAATTAATTTCAATTTAAGATGAAAAATAATATCAATATCTCTTTTTAAGAGATCAAAGTGATTTATTAGATAATATTTACAAAATATTAATCAAACTATTAATTAAAATTAAATTCATTATGATTATTATAGCATTAAATTTAATATTAGTAATCATAATTTGATGGACACAATTGAAATTGAACTCAATAAATAATATGATAATTTTTACATGAATTAGGTAATATATTTTTGGGACTTCATTACTACATGTGATTGAAACATATTTTTTTATATAATATAAGAAATTTGTTTTTAGAGAAAAAATCTTACTTATATTTCTAAAAATGATAAACATGGGTGTAATAAATATAAAATTGTAATTCTAAATGAATTATTTTACATAAAAATTTATATATTATTTATAATTTTTTTTAAATTTTTTATTCATACATGTATTATGATTGTGTCGTAAAATTGATTATTTTGGAAATATTAGTATTTTCACTATTCATGGAAAAAACATCCCCATCATAAAAATAAAAGAAATTATATAAGAATACTATCATTATTATAAATTAAAAAATTATTTGATTTTTCAAAAATTTAAATTATAAAATCTTGGTTTTTAACTTTTAAATAAAATCATAAAATTAAAATGAATGATGTTTTCATAGGAAAATTAATTTTATAAAATATTAACTATTTTTATAATTATTGATTATCATTTACTAATAAAATCAATGTAAATATATTATTCATACTGTAAATATATATGTTCCTTAATATATTTACGTTGTTTGAAAACAAAAAAATATATATAATTTTTAGAAGGGTTATATTTTAATCCATAAATAATGTTTATTTATTATTTTCCAACAATGATTATATTTTTTCAAATGTCATAGTATTACTAATAACCATAATTTTTATATCAAAATTTATTTCATAATTGACAAACATGTAATTTTACAGATATTTTATATGATAATGTTCTAACAATAATATATTGTTTTGTGGTTTATTTTGGTTCTAATTTTCCTATGAAGTATGCTTTTTAACACAATTGGTTATAATGAAAAATATATTTTCAGATCTGAGTGTGTTATATTATTCCCTCTTAAACAAATTTAACCTTCAACATATTTAATTCATTTTATTTAAGTTAAATATAGTATTTTATAAAAAAGATATGAAATATATAATGTTTAAATTCTAATGAGATATCAAACATAGTATTTTAGATAAAAATTAACGTATCATTTGGTATCAATAACTATATTATATAGGTAATTTTCATAGGAATTTTATAAACAACAAAATTAGATAATAATGGGTTGATTTAAGACATTAAATTAGAGTTCCCAAAATTTAAATTGATATGACCCCATCTTGAATAGATCTAATACATTTTTAATACCTCACAATGTTAAGGTGGAAAAACTAGATTTGTATGAAGAAGCATTCCAAAAATATCGAGGAAGATTTAACAATAATAATAACACAAGAATTTTCATTTATTACTCAATATCCAATTGTTGGTTAGAATTTAAATATCATAATACATTGAAATATCTAGAGGGTAAATCACTATAATTTTAATAGTAGTCATTCCATAGGATTTTATTTTTTCCTATACTATAGTTGGTTTTTAGTTATTACTCTACCTATTTTTCATAAGATTAGTGAATTAATATACACACTTCTTATTTTCCATGAAAATATAGATATGAATATTTGTAAATTATATTTTCCACATACATTTTTGAGTTTCATGACCTTAATTTTCACATTTATAGTGAATTATAATTCCCTTTGTGTAAGCGTTGAAGTGTTTCTTCCCACATTATTGACACATCAGAAATTGAATCTTCCTTCCTTCATCATCTTGTTCACTATAACATCAATAAGACTACACCGTTATCTTTTTTTATTATATTTTAGGATTAAAATATGTGGACATTTTTAATCATAATTCAGGATATCTAGTTTTTCAGAATCAAAATATTTATCACTCCAAACATATTCCATTATCTTTCTCATTGGAAAAATCTCATCATTGTTTATGAAATCTATTATTATATTTGTTACATTTGGAACCAATAATTAATAAAATAATAAGTAATCAATATTGACTAATAGAAACCATAATATAATAATTTTATGATAATTACATGAATATTTGAACATTAAAATTTATTACTATTTGAAATTATTTCATTATATTTATTTTTAACCTATATTACTCTTAGTTTAATCTAGGTTTTTTAGGTCATGGTTTGTCATATTACATACCCTAATTCAAAAACATAATAAATTTTCTATAATGGATAATAAATAGATTTTTATTAACAAAGTAATATTCCATTTGATTATAGAAATAGGTGTGCAGGTAAGACATATTTTCATGCACAAGGAGACGGTCGAGTTAATACCAAATCTAGGATTTTGAGGCAATTACCCCTGGTTCATCAATGACAAGTTCCACATCCACATGAAATATCAATTTACATATTTAATATATAGTATAACCACCCAACCATTACTTTACAAAATTTTCATATTGTTAATCTATAAATAAAATTATCACTTAATTAAATCTATAAGGTCTTCATTCATTTTTTATTGTACTAATCATTAATAATTTAAATATTATCTCACCCAACCAATATAGTTTTCAATAGGTTTTAATTTTTGATAAACTATAAATTATCAAACATTAAATTTACATTAACTAAAATAGTTAACTAAAATCTTATCTAATCTCACCTTTAATACCATCTATGGAGCTCTAGACTTGCACTTATAAAATTCGGTGTGAATAAACACCTTTTTAATATATTTTCTTTTAAATTAACAAACATGACAAAACATAATACCTAAATAATTATAATATCACCAAGAAATATTGATTCACTAATATTCAAAGTACCATTTTGTTTTTGTGTTTTAGAGAGTTTTGAAAAGCATATAACTAACCAATATTATCAATATCTAAGAAATTTTCTATTTTTTACAACTATATAGAAAGAAAATTAATTATTACTAAGTATTCAATATCTCTTATGAAATTATTCACGCATGTTGTTCTATTATCTATACTATGGGAAATGTATTTCTCTATAACATGTGTAAAAAGAAACAAACAAATGGGTGATCTAAAATTCAATATAAGGGTATAGATAATAAATAATAATAAAATGTAATAAGTGGCAATAAAATGATCATATAAAAAATTGAATTAATAATGAATCAAAATAATTTAATAATAAAATTTAACAGTGAGAATAAAATTTAAAATTTTGACAAATGAATAAATAAATCCATAGATTAGAAAAACAGGTTACTTAGCACTGAAATTTATAATTTCAAACAATGATTAACATGTACTATAGTAAGACAACATGATATTATAAATCATTATCTTACCTTTTAGGCCCTATATTTGAGATTTTTTATGGATGGAATGCACTAAAGTACCAAATATATATTATCTCAAGAGAATTATTGAGGCATCTAGGGGCTATATAACAATAGAAACCACGAGTCACATATTTTATTCCAATGAATTTACCATATGAATAATATCTGAATCATTAAAATTAATGATCATCATTCATTTGGATTTAATAAAAATCTATATAGAGATACAAACATATGTAATTTCTATACTTTTATACTCATTAATTGAGAACAATCCATGAAAATAAATAAGTTAGATGCATAAAAAAACAATATACATAAAAAAGTAATAAATAAACATCCATATAAAGTATTAATATTTCAATATTTAATAAAACAATAAATTTATTTCATCTTGTTGAACACCCTTCAATATAAGGAAAAAAATATAGACTACTGAAAAAAGAATGGAACTAGAAAAAAATGATACCGATAATAGTGGATGATTTGGATAGAAACTGTAGTGATGAATTTACAAGAGTTTAAACCCACATAATTAAATATTTCTAGAGGATTTAGAATGTATTCCTTGAAAAATCTATAAATCTCATAAGGAAAACTAATTTTGAATACTATCATATCATAATGATGTAAAATTGTGATGTAAAAACCCTTACAGTAGTGATAACGTCAAAATTAAAAAAAACGTTAGGGGAATGGAACGAAATTTAATTATAATGAAATGAAAAATATTCTTTATATTTTGATTCAATTACGATGTTAATACAAACTGTAAAATAATTGGTGAATCAGAATATCAAACATGTCTCATATAATTTAAAATAAAGACAAATTACACATACATCTTTAGAAAAACATGAGTAAAAACTATTTAAAAGATAAAAAATTAAAATAAACATTGAATAACATGAATAAAAAGTGAATCATGATATAAAATAGAAAATTGGTTTTTGGTACACCATAAAATTTAAATAATGGTGTGTGACATAAATATGTCCTAAAGAATTTAAATTTGAGACAAATAACAATTTTATGTTACATAGTGATTAAGGTATGAATCATTATAGAACGATGTTAAAAGTAAAATTTATATAACCAAAAAATAATAAATTAATAAAATAAAAATTATTCTATATATATAATAAAATAAAATGTTAATAGTAGTGTTTTATAACAATGCTTCCAATTCAATGGAAGAAAATTGAGTTTGCAAAAACAATACCTTAGTTCCTGAATCTTACTAAAGTATATAAATTCCATATATATATATAACCTATCTTAATAATATATTTTATAACATTATTCATATATATAACCTTTTATAATCTTAATTGATTGTTTTCCCCTATGTTATATTAGATAGTTATTATCTTTTTCAACATCGGGTGCGAGTTATCTTGATCATTTTGAACTGGATTTGTAATAGCAGTGTTGTTATTTATTATTCTCCCAATGTTCATAATTCCAAGATAATTTATGGAACATGAATAGATAAATTATTTTTACTTATATATTTATTATCATAGTAGATCAGTTTTTTAGTTATGTTGTGTGAAAATGGAATATATAGCAGCCTATTTCGGTAATTTTAGCAATCAAAAATGAAAATGTAATAAATAATGTAATAATTAAAATAATAGTTAAATAACCATAAACAATATTTATTATGTTATTATATTATAATAATATTATTATTTATTTTCCCATTGTCATCCATGATATATTTTTATAACATTGTTCAAGTAGGTTGTTAGACAGACCTAAAGTGAAATATACCATTATTCCATGGGTGAGTATTGTAAAGAAAAATATATTTTAATATAATATAATTATATAAGTGTCATAATGATATTATTTTTATTTATTTATGTTTTGTAATAATATTTTAATTTATTTTTATAAATATTAAAAATAAATATAATAAAAGAAAAATGATACTTTATGAGAAGGGGGTCCGAACAATGCACAAGTAACATTTTCATTTCATAATGAATGAGATAAAATAAAAGTGAATTATAATTTAAATGTAAATATTTATAATTATATAATATATATCACTTTAATTATTAAATTAAATACTCATACGAGGAAAATAAATGTGATTGTGAAGAACTGAAGAAGTCATTTTGTGGAGGCTGTAGTCTGCATGATACATGATATATGTTCTTTTGTTTTTATAGTTGGATGCTAAGGAATAAATAAGGTTCGTTTAATTATTATAATAAAACATAATTATAATTATCATACTGATTTCATTATGTTAATATGGTTCAGATACGATTGAAATGGATATAATAATATTAAATTGTTAAGGATTATGTAATACATACGTCAGGAGCTTAAATCATGTCTTGATGAACTTGTTAGAATTGAAGAAATTTGGAAAACATATATAAAATTCTTTATTAATGAAATTATAGAGGATTATAGGATATTAATATTGGGTAGGTTTTCAATTATATATCAATGCGATATTTTGGCATTGAAATGGTATAAGGGATCCCTTATTAAAATTGTAGAAAATGAATTTATTAAGAACACATATTATTTATCAATAATAGAATGAAAATAGTCAAGGTTAAATGGTTCCAAATGATTTAAATAATTTTCTTTAGGGTGATTTTTTTTATAAAGCCTTTGCTAATTATTTATACACATATTTTAAATAAGAAAGAACTCATTTAATTTTATATTTTTCTACTTTAACATTATTTTTCTATTAGAGGGGAAAATTGTTTTTACCCAAGTAACTTTTTTTATAATAAACATATAAAATAAAAAATATTAATATATTAGGGTATGATGAAAAAAATATCCTAAATTTAATTGAAGTTATTTCCTATTTAATAGAAAATAATCTATTAAATGACAATTGTTTATAAATTGAGAATATATTTGACAAAAATGCCGATTTCAACATTAAGAGTTTCTAATTTTGATAAGTTTTTTTTAAAAGTTGAATTAGTGAGAAATTAATTAAATATATAATTAAAAATTATTTTAAAATAAATTTTTTTAAGTAATTAATTTATTTTATTGGATACAAATTAATCAATATTATTAAAACAATTATTTGAAAATAAAACTTTTACCATTATTATGATTAGTATCATTATTCTTAGTAATCATAATTTTATGTCTAAAAATGAAATTTAACTTATTAAATAATATGATTTTTTTTTTCAAAAATATGAAATCTATTTTGTTGATTTAATATATATAATTGTCGACAACTAAAATTTTAATTTATGTGAATAAATTACTTTTTAGAGTTAAAATTTAATTATGTTTCCAAAATGATATAAATGAGTTTTATAAATACAAAACAACAATTTTATAATATTTATTTTACATTTAAATAATTTTATTCCGTATAAACATTTTTAAAAGCATTTATTTCATTATAATATTATGATAGTTTCATAAATGTGATAGTAATAGATATGTAGGTATTTTTAAATATTCATTTACAAATCAACTACTTTATAAGAATTAGAAAAATTCATCTTAGGATAATATTTTTAATGTAAATCAAAAAATGAAGATATTTTTAGTCAAATATTGAATATAAAATTTATATATTTAAATTTTAAATAAATTCATGAAATTATACTGAAATTATTTTTCGCAGAAAGAATTTTTTTAGAAATAATTAATATTCATAATCTTATTCCCACAAATTAATAATAAAAATAGTTTAGATATATTATTCATAACCAAGATATATTTTATCCAATGTATATTAATATTATAATAAAAAAAATGAATAATTTTTCTATAAATCATAATATTTAATAAAAAACTAGTTTTATTAATATTTTAGCTATAGTAATGGAGTCTTCTTTAGTGACTTATTATTAATAATGACCTTTAGTTCAATTTCTATATATATTAAATAAATTTGTTGCTTCTATTTTTTACACTCCAATTATATAATTATATATTAAAAATTATAGAATTTTATATGGTTGTTTTGGTTTAGTATTATGTGTTAAAGGAGTGATTAAATAGATTACATTTTTAAAAGAAACTATAATTTTAGATCGCAATGTGGTACATATTATCTAATAGGTCATGACAATAACCCCAAAAGGTAGGTTATTAGGTGACAAACAACATATTTAGATAGGTAGTTGTCATATATGTATTTGTTTTTAATTTTTTACTTTTCCATAATGGAATTACATCTACACCATTGGAGACTTTTCAAATCCATATGATCATACATATTCATTTAAAAATGTATCTCGTGATTTTTTTTTTAAAAACAGTCATATTCCTCCTATCTAACCCGCATCGATACAAACTATAGAATTTGGGATAAATTTATATTTTTAATCTCAAAGATAGTTATTTTATCCTGGAATCAATTTTTTAATATTTAAAACACCACTTTGGTGATATGTCAGGAACACGCACATCATCAAAAAATAGAGATATAATGAAAAAATATTCATAAAAACTAACATCATGTAATGTAATGAAACATCAAAATAGGAAGATTTTTCCATGGAGGGGGTCGGTGATTTATTATTATATAGTCTTATTCTATTAGTACCATAATAAAATTCTAGATAAAATAAAAAATAAATGACTTAAACTCAAGGTCAACATGAATGAGATCATTGAATAGGTAATCCATCATTTCCCAAGTTCTAAAATAAACTTATTTATTAATATTTATTTTATTAAAAAAATGAATAAATATTCAATAATCAACATGAGCATAATATATGTTCTTTTCATTGACATTATACTAGAATAAAACTTTTATACATCATATTAGCATCATATTTAGATGATAAAATAAGTAATTTACTTCTATTGTATCCTTTTAGTGAAGAATAATAATCACTGATTCCACATGGTTCATGTCTTCTCTATAAATTTTTTTTCCCAATTCTACCTCCTTTATAAACATGATCAACTATAGACTCACAAAATATTATTTTAGTATCCTTTGAATTAATATCCCTTGAATGTTATTAGGTTCTCATTAAAATATTTTATAAGCTATGTCATTAAAACCCATGGATTGTTTCCACTAGGTATACATGGATAATATGTATGCCTTATGGTTTTATTAGATGAATCCATTGATTAATATCAATTATCATTATTTCCTTCCCTCCTAATCATCCTTAGATAATACTAGAGTTAGTTTTCTATTTATACTCTTCAAATTCCTATGACACCTATGATATGGAGTAATCACATAATATCGTCTCGAATAGTTTTTCAGTTTCCCACTAATCAACGTTATTTCAACTTTTAATTTTGACTGATCATAGGCTTATATCCCAAACATTTTTTTTATTAAACAACCCACAAATTCCTTTTGTGTGAAAACATACAATTACACATCATATATTTGAATTGGATCATGAAATATATTCTAGGATCAACAAAAATTCTTAGTTCTCAATTAATTAATAGAGGCACCCACTCCATCAATAATAGCTATAATTAATAAATCTAGAGGATCCTTCTATTAATATTGATCTTGTTGACCATTCTATATAGGAAAAGGTGTATACCATTTGAAAATATTCCTAATGATTCAACCAAACTATTTAGAAATTTAGGTTATGAAAATACCCAAATGATACCATATAAACACAAAAATATTACAAGATAAAGGACTAGAGAAAACATTAGATTATTCGATATAACCAGGATGAAAGTAGCTCAAATTTCTTCTATTTAAATGATATTCAAACAATGAAATAGGCGACACATCAATAATTAAAATACCACCACTAGGACAATAATAAAACATAAACATATAAGAATGTATCAAATAAATTGACCCTATAATTATATTTTCTTTAATCATCCTATCAATTTTCTCATTCAGGTGATTTGCATCCTCATCTAGAGAAATAGTAAGACCACAAGATTGATTGATTTATTTTAAATTAGATTTAATATTTTCAATTTTTTACAATACATGAAACACTGATTTTAGAATTTTTCACACATAGTATTATATATATATATTTCTTTTTAAACAACATTGAGTTTACTTTGCATTACAGTCAACAATTAAAACATACATGACACATGACCCGGAGATTCAGCGACCCATGAAATAATATTATTTACAATATAACCGTTATAACATGTCTGTTAAATATATGGGTAAAAATGTTATAAAATATTTTTTGAAACATACATAAATATATCATATTTTATATAAATTTATTTATAAATTCTTATTAAATAGAAATTCAATGTTTAGTAAAGTAATTATATTCATCAAATCTATTTTTTCTTCAAAAAATATTTTTATTACATTTGATGAGAAAATATTTTAATTCATAAATGTATAATTTAGAAAATATATTTGATATGATTAATTTTATTTTTTAATCTTCATATCTAAAGTAACATATAGTTAAATTTTGGGATTTTTTTAATTTTTTTAAATTAATGGAGAAAAGTACTGATTTTTATAAAACCATCAATTTTGTTCAAAACATTTAGTAGTTTAAATTTACCAATAATTTTTAATGTAACATAATTATTATTTATTTATATTTAATCTAATTAATTTCTTTTTAATCAAATCTATATTGGATTTTTTTACATTTATTTTACGGTTTAGTATAATGTTTTTTAGAAAAATGTTTTAATGTGCTTAATGTTTTGTCCATTTTAATAAGAAAAAATAATACCTAATAAAGAAAGCTTTAAAACTAAATTTATAAGTTATATATAATTAAATTATAGTTTATATTACAAAAACTATCATTATTATACATATAGTTAATATAAAATAATCATTTTTTATGTAAAATACACTTCTTGAAAACCCTCATTTTCCTCGTGGTTGTAGGTTTTGTTTTAAATTTGATTTTTCAATTTTCCAGAAAATTAATTTGATAAAAATCAATATTTTAAATAATCATGTAATAATTATAATTGGGAAATGTTTTGGGTTTTTTCTAAAAAGTATCATATATTAATGACTAGTGAAAAGTACTCAATTTTAAATGAATTTTTTTATTTATTTATTTAAAATGTAAAAGTATATTATAAAGATATTTTCAAGGTAAATTAGTTCAATTATACATACACTAATCTAATTTAGGTCATTGGACTCAATTTACTCATTTATTTGTCTTTTAAAACATTTTATAATTCCAAACATTTTCTCTATAAATAATACCGTTCTCATCGCTTCTGTAAGATTAATATTAAATTATTTTTCCACTTTTCTGAGTTGAATTTTGAAATATTTATTAAATATTTTAAATTATTATTATTTATACTATTTAATAAGTTCACCATAATTTTTGTCAAAAATAAATAGTGAATTATATAAAAACTAATTACCACAATTAAGGTCAAAATAAGTTTTTCTGGAGTTAAAATAAAAATATGAGGGTAAAAATGACTTATACACTTGTATAAATACTATTATATAAAAATTTCTTATAATACAAAAATGTGTGATGCGAATTTTTTTAGACCCTTTTTAAATTTGAGAAATGTGGTAGTAGTCAATTCATTTCAATAATACCACGTGTGTACTCTTCCCCATTTATAAAAAACCACCCCTATCATCCCATATTCACACATTGAAAAAATTTTGGCTTTAAAAATACCTAAAAAAATCATTTCCCAACTTCCCTCCCCTCACACTAGATCCATTGTTGGGAATGAAATCAACATTACGAAATATTTTAGTGCAATCCTGAGTAGGGTACCATGATGAATTGGTATTGTCCATCAATGAGTTATTTTTCTTATTTATTCCTAAAACTCCATAAATTATTATCACAGAGTGAATATATAATATCCTCCATATCATATATATACATATATTTTTTCAAGTAATTTTCATGAACTTTAAACATATCCACTTCCATGAAATGGGGTTTGAAAACCTCATTTGTGTGTATGGTAGACTACCGCCTCGTAAACCAATGTCATTCATTTTTTCCTCTACAACTTTAATAGTTGTACATATTGATGTATTTATTATATAAATATATATATTTCTAAGTTATTTATGATATTATTTTTCTTTTTAAATTATTATATTGTTCATAAATTCATGTATCCATGTTGGGGTTATGATAATGTCACCCATGCCTATAAGGGACTACCCTCTTGAGAAGAGATGGGATTCATTCACTATTTACATGATTGGTATTAAGGATGGTTTTAATGAAAATATATTACATAAATGACATAAAAACTATTTTTTAATCATAATATATCATTTAAAATTGTTTATTTTTATTCAACAATAAAAATTAAATAACATTCATGTGTATGTACAACCTTCCATCCTCAAAAATGGTGTTTTTAATTTTCTATCACTAATGTTTATGGATTACTATAAATTTATACATACTGAGTTATGTGACACCCTGAACCAAATTCCACTTAATAGTACACTAATCTAGTGGGTCATATGGACTCATATGTTCTTCAATGTATGCCAGAGGCTACCAACTAGAAACGAGGGTCTACATGGTTATAGTTTTAAGACTATACCATCATAATTAGAGTGTAGTAGAGTGGCATTGTCATAAAAAATAATAGAATAAGAATATAAATAACTAATAATCATACAACATCTATAATACTATGATAATAATAATTAAAAGATAAATTTTATATAGAATATGATGATCATGTCACGTTTCTATACATAAGGGAGGGATGTACATGGGAACTATAATCACATATAGTACATGTATCCAAAGAAAAAAAGACCCACGAGTAACTTTATCCAGCAAAAATTACAATATTACCTCGATCATGTGCTCTCATACTCTTATCAAATGATTACATCAATCATTATATTATAGTTGAATTACCTAATCCCTACCTTCTTCCATTTATTCTATCTTAGTATCCAACGAAGGACCAAAGAATGTTTGATATAACAATAATAAAGAAACCACAAACAATGTAAATATCATGTCACAAAATCAATAAAAATGAATATGTTTGTAGGGTATCATATGTATATTATTATTATAAGTAATGTGCCAAATTCAAATGTAATCATGTCTATCCAAACATGGTTCTTTGTGAATAATAATCAATCACCAATAAAGAGGGTGAAATATAAAAAAACAATCATAAATCTTGATAAATCACCCAAAAGGACATATTCAATGTAATCAAGTTTCAGTACTTAATGGATGTATCCAAGTTATTAATGACCCACTCATCCTCATCGATTACATATAGAATCTTGAAGGAAATAGAGTAAAGACTTGGGTGGTTCTTAAGAAGAATGTAAAAAGAGGTTGTCTAAGGTGATTCCAAGCATGGTGGATCTACGGAGTAGAAATTCCAATGGCATCCCTATTAAACTAGTTCCATAGAGTAGAATTTTCCATAGAATCTTATGAAATTAGGATCCATGTTGTAGAAATGTACAATTCCAAGGAATCCAATAGTATTACCAAGATCTTTATAGTAAAAGTTTCCATTGAATGAAATAGAATCAGGATACATGGATTATAAACCAATAAGAAATGCACTATCATTATAAATGCAGATTTGTTGAGTAGAAATTTCCACGGAATCCAACAGAATCAAAATACAAGGAGTAGAAATTTCCACAGAATACAATGAAATCATGATCCAAAAGAGTATAAATTTCAAAGTAATCAACTAAAATTTCTAATTCATCATCACATACACATTCCAATCCGATGGTTCCTCCAACCTTTTTTTATTTCTCATAATATCCATTAAATTGTATAATAAATTTAATAACCTGAAAATAAAGCATAATTAGTTTCTTTAAAATAATAATTTAAATTATTATATCTCCCACTAAAATAATAGAGCTCACACACACCCAAAGGGTTGGTATACCATAGGTAAAAAAGGGTGCACACCATTTGTTTACTATGTTGAGGTCAAAGACCCCCACCCATCCCAATGAGCTAAGTGGGAAAACCATAAAATATTTGAATCAATATAATGAATTCATTCACATTATTATAGGATAAACACTGAAATTTTTGTCTTTCATCATAATGGTAAATTGGTATATAAAAAACAAATCATTCAGGGTAATTTTTATACCATATACCATATGACTATGTTAGAACACTCATCGACTATCATATCCTAACTCGACCCAAATCGGAACAAAATTTATAAATGGAAAACAACATGGAAATGTGGTGTATAAGATGGCACCAAAATAACAATATTGATACAAAGATATGTGAATAAATGTTCATGAGGAATGAATAAGTTGTCTATGTAGATCTAAGGAGATAAAAGGTGTTAGAATCATTGTCTATATAAAGAAATTGGATCAATGTATAGGATATGTTCTTAAAACATATAAAATACCCTCTTATGTCTACTAGAATTAAAATATAAGATATTAATTTTAGTTTATGTGTAATCTAAGATGGAAAATATTCATTTACCTAAAAACAATATGTTTCACTATTTCACTACACTGTTGGACAAACCATGCACCGACCATGTGACACTCACTACCTAAATAGAGAACCGATATAGTTTATGTACATGTTTTGGGATGCCGTAACCAAATCATGTTGTTTACTCATCAAAGAGATATAGTGTAGGTACCCAGTTCTTATTCTTGAAGAATGGGTTTCTTTATTTCCTTTTTCTTATGTTTTTTTGAGAAAACAACTGAAATGGACAAAAATCCCAAATTTATGGTTACACGCCATTTACTTTTGTACACATGTCGTGTACTTTGGTTGTGTGGGATGAGAATACAGGGTGTGTAGGCTTGTAGGTGATTAAGTGTGTAAAAACAAACCACAAGCCGTGTAATTTTGTACACACACCATGTACTTTAGCTATGTGAGATGAGAATACAAGGTGTGTATGATTGTTAGCGATTAAGGTGTAAAAACTAACTTCATGACATGTAGTTAGTAATAAATTCTATGTAATCAGTCAGGAGATGAACAGTGAGGCGGTGGAATGTTGCCGCCAGAGGAACAGTTAAAAAGGATAGTACACACCATGTACCTGAGAGTACATATCGTATAGTTATGTTCTTTCGTTAAAAATATGCAGTAGCCACCTCATTCAATAGAGGAGATAGATAGCTCACCAGGAGCAGTGGGAGTGGAGGCCGAGACATGGAGTAGCTCCTGATCGCTCACTGGGACTCCGATTATTCCACCGTTAGTCTCGTTTGAACCGCACAGGTTAGGTCTTCCTTCTTCTTGAATCATTCCTTCCAATTATTTCCCTAAGGTAAATTATTTATGTTTAAATGGGTAATCGTTTATCTTAGATCTATATTGTTCTTGGTTGTTTCAGGAGGCTCCTTTCACATATATTGATCAGAGGAGATTGCGGCAGGTGGTATTATATTTAATACCAACTGTTGAGTTGATTTTGGGTACCGTTGTGCCACTCACCCATGTTCGGGGTGTCATATGGCTGAGAATCTGACTGTTGAGATACCTAGAATTGCATAGGCAATCTAATTAATAAGTATAAATATCTAGTTGACATCGTGTCTTTGATCTAGGGCCACCCTGATGGTGAGTTTCCCTGGTTTAGCCATTTGGCCAAGATACCTGTGGGTATACCATGATTATAGCTTGTTTTGAGTTTTCTTGAGAGGAAACATATATATATTTCTTTCTTATGTGTTGGGCTTGACCTGGTTATGTTATTTTCATATGGAGTGCCTGAGGGAAGTGTTTTGTTTAGCTTAAGGGAAATGTTTTGTTTAGCCTCAAGGAAACGTTTCTTATACCTGAGGGAAGTGTTCTGTTTATCCTAAGGGAAAGGTTTTTTTAGACTGAGGGAGAAGTTTTTTATGCTTGTGGTTAGTAGCTTCCATGCCTAAGAGTGATATCTCGTATTCATGAGGGAAATATTCGTTATTCCTGAGGGTAGTCACCTGAGTGTTTCATTTCTTATTGCATGAGGATAAAGGCTTGCATTTTTTAGGAAAATGTTTAGTATTAATATTCGTTGAGGTTATTTTTTATGTTGTACCTACCAAGATAAATCACATTATTTGAATTAGTATTATCTTTCACTTTTTAGATAGCCTATTGTGGTTTCTACTTTGGCACTCGTATAGGATATTGTCGGACGATTCCTACTCTCAAAAAACTCAGAATTCAATTATATTGAATTGTTAAATAATTATTAAAATGGAAATGTAATTGGTTGGAATGGTTACTTTTGAGTACTTCATAGTTTACTACATTTCTTTATTGCACACTGTTGTTGAACATTTTCACTGATAGTTGGGCATGTGCCTTCGGTGGTTGCGTACTAGGATTTATTTCCCACCCCCTATCTGGGTCAAGTATTGGGAACAAATAGATTATATTTCTATAGGTTTCAATAATTGAAAGGGTCCATACAAAGTATATGATTTTTGAATAGGATTCAGAGAGCATGAGACCGAGCATAGGCTTGCGATGCTGCTGCATTCCTGTTGCACTGCTTGGGTTTTGTTTTTCTGTACTTTGTCCCTTGTGCTGTATTGTATCAGATTGCAGTGTATCCTGTTTTGGCAGCTTTCTAAGAATTAGAAACATGTTTCATCATCATATATATGACAGTTGGTTATCTTTTACTTCAATTATGTTTTCCATTTCTTGTTTATATTGTTTATTGCTTCTGTATTTGTATGTTTCTATTTTTTCCCGCTTCGCTACAATTTGAAAAATGAGGGAATAGTTTCCCCACTATAATTCCTAGGCCCTCGATTCTAGTCGGAAGCCTTTGACATTTGAGGAAATGTGCCTGAGGTGATGTGACCAAATGAGTTCAGGGCACCCATTGTGTGGCAGCTTGATCCAGGACATTACAAAGTGGTATTAGAGGGGTTTCTTTTCTATGTGTTATCTTATTATTTTCTGACAACAGAATGTGATAGATGGTTAAGGGATTTGGTAATAAACTGTGCCCAGGATTATCCACCCCATGTATAGGTAAAGGCAGGATTGCCTCGTATTAAATTGTGATTTTCTTTTTATGATTATTACAATTAATAATATTTCACTATTGTGTGATGCACTTTTGATGTTCTTTTTATATTTTATACTTGATTTCTATTTATTTGATACACGATGAGATTAGGATATGCCATCTCTTGCATCATTTAGGCACATGTTATAATCACATGTCATGCATAGTTCTCATGCCATGTAGGTGCGTTAGAAGTTGCATGATATTGTGATAGATATTGTGCTAGGAAATGCATGCTGTTGTGATATGTACCTTATTAGATATTCCTACTATTGATACAGTATTGGTATATGTTACGGTTGGGTTTAAGGGTGCTAAAAATTGGTTCCTAAGAAGTATGACCTCTCTTGGACCGGAATTTGGTGGATCATGATCCATCCTTTTGTTGTGTTTTCTACTATAATGTGAATGGTCGGGTGATAAACTTTATTTTACGATGAGTATGGTCCCCCATGGATCGGAATTTGGCATACCAACCATTGAAATTAAAGAAAAAGGGGATCAAGAGTAGTTTCGGAGGTCTACTGTCCGGAAACCTAGAAACACGTTGTATGGTTCTATGAACACATGCCCTGTACTCTTCTGCTCGAGATGAAATGAAAAAAATTTAAAGTACATGTCGTGTAATTATATGTACACTCTATGTAGTATAAGGATGTGTGACCCACTGTGTGGGAGAAAACACGGTTCTTCCAAATTTTACTGAGGACACACCGGGTACCTATGGGACATGCTGTGTAGTATTGGCTGGAGAGAGACCGTGTGGACTTGGCTGTGTGGCTGGGGAAATAGTACAATGTACAAAGCGTTTGTGGGTGTAACATGCCGTGTACTTATGGTTGAGACATTCCCATGCTGGTATCATGACACACTCATGTAAGGGCTTAAGGGTACACGTTGTATAGACCATATACACACCATGTAGTCTATTTTTTCTAGTTCTTGTAGATCTTTCCCCTTTTCATTGGAACTCATAATCGGAAAAAAGAAACATCGACAGTAAATCAAACTAAGTTGTGTGTTTGAACATGTAGTGTCATACGACAGAGACGACAACTATTTCTTTGCCAAGTGAGTGGCAAAGATTATACTCCATAGACGGTAGCCCAGAGGCTACTGATGGTTCCCCCAGTAGTGCTAGATTCACCCCTAGCTATTATATCATACACTGGTGTGAAGGCGCAGTTCTGTGAAGGCTTTATGCGGATCCTTCAGACCTTCCAGGGAGCATTTCCTGTTTCCACATCAATGGAAGAGATGACACATATATTCCAGTAGCAACATATGCCTACATTTTCAGGGGATGGAAGACCACAGGCTGCGGAGTCATAGCTGGATTCTATACAGATAATATTCGAGCATCTGGAGATGCCTCTTAGGAGAAGGGCCATGATCGCTAATCACATGTTGTGTGATTCCACCTAGAGATGGTGGGATGTTACCACCTAGACTGAGCATCAAAAAGACATGCCGAGTGAATATTTTCAGGATGTCTTCTATGAATTTTTCTTTCTAGAGACGATAAGGGAAGATAGAGATCGAGAGTTCAGGAATATATAGCAGGGCCCCGTGTCAGTGACATACTATTCTACCCACTTCACCAAGCTACATCATTTTGGACCTGTTCTAGTGGGTGATGAGATGTTGAGGGCTAGATGCATTGAGGATGGTCTTCAATATGACATCCTAGCATTGGTGAATGTTTTCAGGTTTCCTACAGTGTATTCTATTGTGAACCATGTGTAGATTACTAAGCGGAACCTGCAGGAAGCTAGTGGCATGGAAAAGGGCGGTTCGTCACCGGACTCTGGTACAATTTATACCAGCAAGAGGAATAGGCAGATGGATTTATCTCATGGTGGAATTACTAGCCAGAATAATTCATTAGGTTTCCAGGTAATATTCTACTGTTGTGGTAAAGAGGGTCACAAGAGACCTCAGTTTCCTTGAGACCCAGTGGTGCGCCATGCTTGCGGCAAGATGGTCCATCTTCAGCGTTTTTGCGGGGACCTTCCACCAGTGACTAGTGAGAGGGGTTTTTTGTAGACTCCACATGTAGGAGCAGGGCCAACAGCTTCTTACCATTCAAGGAATTAGAAAATGTTAGGATGTTCAGGCCAAGGTGGTAGTCGTGGCCATGGTAGCCAGACACTAGGATTTCAGAGACAACATGGTGGGTCAGTTAAGGCTAGCCAGGCTGTGTTGCAGGGTCACAACACTGGGCAGACATATGCAGTGCCATAGACCCAACATGAGCATGATCCTAGACCTTCCATTGTCAGAGGTACTATTATAGTTTCTTTTGTTTTATCTTCAATACTTTTTGATACTAGCTCTACACATATATTTATAGATGTTCCTGTTATGGAGAGCCTTGGGCTCTGTGTTTTTTCTTCAAATATCATGAGGCTAGACACATTTTTGGGAATTATAATGGTAGGTGTGAGTCAGTGAAAGGAGATCCCCTAAAGGTTGGTGGGTGTCACTTTCCATGGGAGCTTAATGTCTTAGAGATGGCAGCCTATGATTTCATTCCAGGGATGGACTGGTTGGTACCCTTTTGTGCCTTTGTAGACTTCTATCATCGCAGGGTGAGTTTCCCATCACCAGAGGGCGGATAGTTTCTATATAAGGATGAATGGGATGTCCAGGCGAGCCGAGCTATATTCGAGCATCGTGGGTGAGGTGGAGTGACAACACAGATTGTGAGTTTATATCTGGATGACCGGGGAACTTGTTAGAATGATTTCCCTCCAATGTTTAATCATTTCATTGTGTCTTCCTGGATGAATTTTCAGGTCTACCTCTAGAGCGAGAGGTAGAATTCTCTACTGAGCTTGTTCCAGGAGTGGCACTGGTGTCCATTCCTCGTTAGAGGATAGAAACACTAGAATTGTAGGAGCCCAAGAGGCTACATGAGTGGAATTACCCGATGCATGATCTCGAGTTGCCTACAGTGGTTCATGAATTGCGCTATTGGAGACATAATCTCTTGGGAGAATATTTCGTTGTGTTTACAGACCCCAAAAGTCTTAAATACATCATTACCAAGCATGAATTGAATTTGATATAGTGAAGGTTGGTTGAATACCTTCAGTCCTTCAGCCTTGAGATTGCCTATACTCTCGGTAAGGTTAACATAATAGTAGAGGCACTGAGTAGGAGGACTCAGATATAGGCAGTGTTGGGGGCCATTGGTTAGTGGAAGCTTATGGATTTGTTCTATGATATGCATTTAGAGGTGCACGATGGTTAGGTGAGAACCTATCTTTCATCATTTGCTCTGACTTCTACCCACCATGATAGAGTGAGGGTGATACAACTATCAGATTCATAAGGCCTAGTTCTACGAGAGTCACTGGGAAGTGAGGACCCACTTCTTGGTGGGACGATATGCGATGACGAGGTACTACATATCCATGGACAAGTGTGGGTTCCAGGGGATATACAGGAGGATTTGATGAGGGAATTTCATTCTTGAGCATGGGTAGTGCATCCAGATGATACCAAAATATATTTTGACTTGAGACGTTAGTATTGGTGGCCAGGTATGAAAAGAGAAGTAGCTGGTTTTGTTACAAGATGTTACACCTATCAACAGGTAAAGGTAGAGCATCAGAGACCAGCCAAACTGTTACAACAGTTACCCATTCCGAAGTGGAAATGGGATTATGTCGTGTTGGACTTTGTGATCAGGTTTCTGAGGTCACCTCAAGGAAATGATGTCATATGGGTTGTTTTGGACATACTAACAAAGTTACCTCACCTTTTGCCGATTGAGGAGACCTTCAGTGTTGACGAGCATGGGAAGTTGTATATCCATGAGGTAGTACATCTTCATGGGGTATATCGTTCTATCATTTTAGATAGGGACACCAATTTTACATCTCATTTTTAGAAGAGGTTTTAGTGGAAATTGGGTATATAGGTGCTTTTGAGCATAAATTACAACCCTCAAACCGATGGCTAGTCAAAGCGTACAATACATGTGCATGAGGACATGCTACATGCATATGTCCTAGAATTTTGGGGCTGCTTGTAGAAGACCATCCCCCTGGTCGAGTTTTCCTACAATAATTTTTTCTAAGAAACTATTTAAATGGAACCTTTAGAGGCTTTATATTTTAGGCCATATCGATAGCACATGTGTTGGTTGGAGGAAGGTGAGACAACTTTATTGGGACCAAGTCTCATGTAAAAGACTTCATATGAGGTCCAGTTTATTCAGAAGCGGATGGCTATTGCACAGTCTAGTCAGAAATCTTATGATGATCACCGCAGACGACCCGGTTCATGGTTGGGGATCAGGTTTTCTTGCATGTTTCACCGAGGTTGGTACATAGACGGATAAGATGATAGGGTAAACATTCACCGAGGAATGTAGGGCCTTTTTAGATTCGGGGGAGAGTCAGGCTGGTTGCCTATCAGTTGTAGTTACCATAGATGTACTGGGACATGCACGATGCATTCCACATATCTCAGCTACAACGTTATCACTCAGACTCATCTCATGTTTTTCAGCCCGAGGATGTAAAACATCATGTTGATGAATCCTTTGAGGAGCATCTGATTCATATTGTTGATAGGAGCATGAAGGTTCTCTGAGCTCGGTCATTTCATCTCGTCCGGGTTATATGGAAGCATATATGAGTGCAGGATGAAACCTGGGAGAGGGAAAGTGACATACATGCTCAGTGGCCAAAATTGTTCCTAGCTTAATCTTCACCACCCTTGGAAGGTCAATTTGAGGAATAATTGCTTTAAGGGGGAAGTTTGTAATAAACCTATTCTTATTCTTCAGATACGATTTTCTTCTTTTCCTTTTTCATACGTGTTTTTGAGAAAATAAAGGGAAATGTGTGAAAAATCCAAAATTTATGGGTACATGCCATGTAATTTTGTACACACGCCATGTACATTGGCTATATAGGATGAGAATAAACGGTGTGTAGGGTTGTTAGCAATGAAGTGTGTAATAAAAAAACTACACACCTTGTACTTTTGTATACACACCATGTACTTTGGCTGTGTGGGATGAGAATATAGGGCCTATAAGCTTGTTGGAGATTAAGGGTGTAAAAATGAACTACCCACCATGTACTTACTAATACACATCGTGTAATCAGTCGGCAGATGAACCATGAAGTGATGGAAAGTAGCCGCCTATGGAATAGTTAAAAAGGATAGTACACACCGTGTAATTGAGAGTACATGTCGTGTATTATTTTTCTTTAAAAATAGAAAGTATCCTCCTCATTCGATAGACGAGTCAGAGGGCTCACCTGGAGCAGTGGGAGAGGAGGCTGAGACTTAGGGGATCCCCCGGTCGCTCACTGGGACCCTGATTCTTCCATTGTCGGTCTTGTTTGAACCGTAAAGGTAATGTCTACCCTCTTCTGGAATCCTTCCTTCCAATTATTTCCCTAAGGGAAGTTATTTAGGTTTTAATGGGATCTCATTTATCTCAGATCCACATTGTTATTGGTTGTTTCGGGAGGCGCCTTTCATTTATATCAATCAGAGGAGATCGTGGTAGGTTTTCTTTTGTTTAATTCCAATGGTTGAGTTGATTTTGTGTACCATTGTGCCACGTTCCCATGTTCGGGGTGTCGTATGGTTAAGAATTTGACTGTTAGGATACCAAGAATAGAACAAGTAATCTAATGAATAAGTATAAACTACTATTTTAGATCATTGCTTTGATCTAGGGCCACCCGAGGGTGAATTTCCTTTGTATAGCCGTTTGGCTTGGATACCCGTGGGTATACCATGATTATAGCATTTTTTGAGTTTTCTTTGAAGGAGAAATATATAAATTTCATTCTGATGTGTTGGGGTCAGCCATGTTACTTGCTTTTCCTATGGAATGCCTAAGGGCAGTGTTTTGTTTAGCCTAAGATAATGGTTTTTTATCCTGAGGGCAACATTTCCTATACCTGAGGGCAGTGTTAAATTTAGCCTAAGGAAAGGTTTTGTTTAGGCTGAGGGAAACGTTTCTTATGCCTATGGGACGTATATTCCATGCTTGAGGGTGACATCTCATATGCCTGAGGTCAATATTCATTATCCATGAGTCAGTCACCTAAGGGTTTCGTTTCTGATTGGCTCAGGGTAAGGACATGCATGTCTGAGGACAATGGTTACTTTGAATATTCACTATGGTGATTTCGTATAATTTATCTTCCAAGCTAAAGCAGATACATGGTATTATTATTATCTTACACTTGTTAGAAATCCTTTTTTGGTTTATGTTGTGGCACTGATATAGTAGATTTTTCATCGAGGTCAAGTCTCGGAAAACTAATAATTCAATTGCATTGAATTGTTAAATAATTATTAAAATGGATATGTAGTTAGTAGCAATGGTTATTTTTGTGTAATTCCTAGTATACTGCATTTCTTTATTGCACACTTTTGTCGTACATTTTCACTGATAGTTGGGCACGAGCCTTTGGTGGTTGCCTACATGGATTTATTTCTCACACCATGTTTGGGTCCTGTCTTAGACCCAAACAGATTATATTTCTACAGGTGTCGATAAGGGCATGGGTCCCTACACAAAAACATCATTGTTGGAGAGGAGTATGAGAGCATAGGACCATGCTTAGGATTGTGATGCTACTGGATTACAATTTCACTTCTTTGGTTTTGTTTTCTTGTACTTCGTACCTTGTGTTGTATTGTATCATTTTGTTGTTTGTACATCGGTTCAATTTTCCATTTTAGGTTTATATTGTTTACTGCTTCTATTTTTGTATGTTTATTTTTTTTCCCGTTGTTTTACACTTCGATAAATGAGGTCACAGTTTCCCCAACATCAGTCCTAGGCACTCACTGCTAGTCGGCAGCCTCTGGCATTTGGGGAAATGTGCATGAGGTCATGTGACCAACTGGGTTCGGGGCACCCATTGTGTGGCAACCGAATCCGGGACAATACATGTAGGAATGCAATATGGGAATGTTTCTTATGGTCCATAGTGAGGGAAAACCTTGTGAACTTTTCTACTCTCTATCCAACCCCACATGATTATTCTTAATTGCGCGGATTGGGATGAACAGTTTCTACTATGTTTTCATCACAACTACCTTTTTTGAAAACAAAGCCTTAGGAGTTAAAAAAAATCTACATAAACCCAAAATAATTTGATGACCTCACGGGGCATCAACATTAGTTCAAAACCATGAAATTATATTGAAATTCAAAATATCTGTTCCTTAAATTAGTACACAGTATCATACAATCATTCCCCCTTAAAACAATTTATCCCCGAATTTTCCTTCAAAGGGTGATCGAGACTCATCTACGAAGAACTATAGCCTCGTTGCATGTACATTGGACTCCCTAAACCATGTGTCATCATTTAAATGGTCATGATACATAGAACCCATACTAGATTAATGGAATGGCCTCAAAGAACATCTGTTCTCCAATCACCAATACGTATACAATGATACTTGATTGAAAAATCAACATATAGATCAAAATCATTTGGATGAGTAATCTGATACAATTATAAGTGATAATAGTCAAAAGAGATTCATGGAAGATGTAGTGCCTAGATATGTACAATTGAGGTAACTACAACCTATAGGATTTCGACCAAATTCTCTTTAGAATCTGGAATTGGATGATATGTCAAGGTGGAATCTTATCCTATCTACCAATACGTATGTGTCCCATTTAGTGATATATAGTAAAAAATATGATCCTTGACCTCTAAAACTATGGTTCATTGAAGACGGTCGGTGCTGGATTTATGTCTAGACTCTGCAATAGACATTTACTTTTTGATTAATTGGACCTGTTATTAAGTATCCTGGATGAGACCCACACTGATCATCATTTCCTCTATTTCCTATAATCATCACATATGTTATTGGAATGTACTACAATAAAATCTCTAGAAGGTTTGATATGTATTAAAAATTAAGGACACATTCCCTAAGAATATCCTCAACAACCTATTTAGTTATATCTAACTAGATATTTTTCTTAGGATGGTATATCATGTTCTGAAGCACCTGTATACCCAACGACCTCTGTAAGCCTCCACAAAATAGAGATGTTAAATGGGAGTCGCTATCTAATACCAAAGTATGGGGAACCCCATGAAGGTGCACAATCTCGCAAATATAAATCCCCCAATGATCATCTATTGAGATGTTATACCTGATTGATAGGATGTGGGAGACCACTGTGAGCATATCCATAACAACCAATTCGTTATCACTACCATGAGATGACCTCAGAAACTCAGTCATGAAATCCATCACAACCTAATCCCGTTTTTACTCATGTATATATAACTTCTATAAGTGTCTATCTATTTTCTGGTGTTCCCCCTTCACCTACTAACACGTACAACACCCCATGATAATATTAGCAACCCTACATTTCATCGCTAGCCACCAATGATTCTAGTGAAAGTCAAAAGTCATCTGGGTAACATCAGAATGTACTTCCTAAGATGAGTCATGAAACACTTTCATAATTTTTTATCATATATCTACTACAACATATATGTGACCAGGAATACACCATATTTCATCCTCATGAATGTTCAAACCAGAACATGGGCCCCCACCAACCAAAATCTCTTATCAAATTTGGAACTTAGTTGTAGATAACTATATCATCCTCACTCCATCTAGAAGTGTAGAGGTCACAAGTAAGGATGATATAACATTATGACAGAGACAAACCTGACCCTCCAATAGAATCACTACGAATAAGGCAATTAGTTTTCACTCACTACTGGACTTATGAACATCCATCATCTATTTCCTTCTACTCAGTGCATCAACTACTATATTTTCATTTTTGGGGGTATAGACCATATTAAATTTAGAATACTATAGAGAATCAACCCACACTCGTTACTTAATATTCAAATCACCCTATGTAAATATTTTCTTAAGTTTTTATGGTCAATGTACACCACATAATGATATCTGTAACAGCCCAAGATTTTATAAAAAATATTCTTTTTAATGTCTTGTTTTGTACGCTACACCAAAAGGATCTTGCACAACACGCATCCTTGACTTGCCTTGCATTACACGCAATCGCGACCTTCCTCGATAGCGTGTGTAATACGCAATACCGAGTTTCACTAAACAACGATATGCTATTAAAATATTATTAAAACAAGCCGTTATGAATAGTAATAACCACTTTTTAAAACTCTGTAAATCTTATTTTTCAAAATGAACTTTATTTTTTGATTCGGAGTATCGAATTTAGCCTAAGGTGAAATTTTGGTACTTTTCGGATAACTTTCATATTCTGATGAATAGTGAAAATTACTAAATTATAATTAAAAACAACTTTTTTTAATCGAAATAATTAATAGTAATAAATTATTAATTTGAGTGGTTTTAAAGAATATTTAGAATATATTTTTACAATTTAATACAATGTTGGTCATTGAATGTAATTTCACATTTAAACCAGACATAATCAAGTGTCAATCTTTTGATAGATATTGTTTCTTAAAAACACAATATTTGTTTTAACACCGGGATTTAATTATAAAATTAATTAATGCAAATTCTATGATATGAATTTGGTAAAATAGACTTCATTTTTCAATTCGGAATATGAAATATAGCTTAGGATGAAATTTTGGCATTGTTCTGAAAAACATCAATTTTTGATGAATAGTGAAACTACTAAGTGGTAGTTAAAAAAATTAATTTTCTTCATAAATCTTAATTTTACCGCTTCTGTGAATGGAATTTAAAAAATCCGAGAGACACGGTTGATGTCAGTAAGTAAAATGTGGTTCAATGAGATGAAAATAATTTTTGGTGAATAGTAACTTTTTACTTTTTTTTACCACGGCTAATAGTAAATAGGGTAACTAAGGGTAAATATGATATTACTATTACCCTAACACATGTCCTAATTCTATTGGATAAGTGTAATTCGACCAAAAACAACCTTATGAATATAATATGACCATTTAGGTCCACTTGGATTAGATTATGACATTTAATATTATATTATTTAATGAATAGTTAAAATAGTTAAAATCAGAGTTTATTTACTAAAACATTTTTAATATAGGGTTGTACATAAGATAAATTCGATTGTAAATATTCATTAGAAAGCTAAAACGATTTCCTACATAATGATATTTTATTTATAATTTTTAGACTTTAAATAAATTAATGTATTTATGACACAACGATGATGCAGTAATTACCCTTTTAAGGAAATATTAACATAGTTGATGTTATAAATGATCAAATGAATGTAATTTGGTATTTTTTATGAATTCCACTAATTATCTAGGTTACTATGAAATATTAGTGTTTATTTAATCAACTTTTTTCGAACATATAATTCTGTTATGACTTTCACAAAAATCATATATCAAATAGTGTCAAAATTGACACAAAATAGTTTTTAAATCAAATATTATATTATTAATTGTTATTTTATTCCTAAAAATCTATGGTTCGGCCAAATGACTTAGATAAGGATATATGTATTAATAATAAACACTTTGGGTTCGTTTGGCATGTTATAGTAAGTGTATTAACCATATAGTGAAAGAAAACAAAAAGACACGGTAAAAGTTAAATTATTTAACTTAGAGTTAAATCTAATTGATAAGGTTAAAATAATACCCTAAACTTGTATAAATATTATTGGTTGATAGGATTTCGACCCCTACCCACTTTAGCTTAGAAATAAGACCATTTGGAACCATTATAAACCGATTTTGACATTAATATAAAATAATATTTTGAGGTATTCCTAAGGTGCCCCTCTCCTCCCTTATAAAAGGACACCTCCTCCCCCTCCTCCTCACACCAATTTGAGCACCCAAGCTCGGCCAACCCCTGCCAAAATCTCTTCTCCACTTCCCTAGAAACATCCTAGAGGTTCTGGTCTTCCTCAAAGACCAATTTTAGTGCCCTAAGAGGAGGTCTCAAAGAGGCGCTTCAAAGAAGAGGTAATTACCGTTACCCATTCTTTCATCTTTATTTCTTCTTCCACTTCTTCTTCTTAGGTTGTTTCATTATGAAGTAATAACATCAGTATCACTCATATACTGATATGTTATTATAAGTATGAAACAACCCTATTTCACCATCTATCCATCCTACGGAAAAAGAAATCACCGCGTGTGCGTACGTACGGAATACCGTCTCCACGCCGTGGTGTAATCTATTTTCCACCACCACCTTACATGGATCGGTATAATGGTGTAAAGAATAACTATACATAGTTATTACAACATAATATTGATTCTGATATATTGTATAATCCACTCCAATTCAGTTCAATATTTATGGAAATGATATCATCGCTCGTGCGTACGTACGGACTACCGTCTCCACGACGCGATGAGATTCATTCTCCATGTTAACCATTTAAAAATGATTATAAAGTATATATAAGAAATAATAATGAAATATATGTCATTATAAAGTTACTGGATATATGTATATATATATATATATATATATGTATGTCATCTACTTACTTCCATTTCGAGACAATAAGGAAAGTAAAACAGCGTTCATGCGTACGTACGGACTACCGTCTCCATGAACGGTGTTTTTCATTTTATTTATCTATCTATTATATATACTGAATATATATGATATATAAATCATATTTTATATTCTGGAAGTAAGTAGATCATGATATAAGTAATAATGATGTCAAGAACAACAAGTCAAAACACCTACGATAAATGAAACGATTTTACCCAAAACGCTTCTTTAACATGGAATTTACAAAAGAACGGGTAATATAATGTCATAAGTGAACCATATATGATATCATAACAATGAATATGATTCTGGAATAAGTCAATAACATGATTTAAATCATTATACAGGAGGTTCGGACACTTACAAAGCAAGTCGGACATAAGGTAAGGGAAATATCACAATCTCATTTTTATCCGAGATTGTTTATTCGTAAGTATCTACTGGGGTGTATTTTATCATCCAAATCCATGTTTCCTGAATATGTATTATTATTTACATCCATCTAAAATTGTTTAAATCCAATTTTACCCTGTGGTTAGTTTTTAGTAAAAGATATGAAAGGAATCTTTTGTTGTTTTTCGTACGAGGTACTTTTTGACTTTTCCGACAAAAGTAAGAAGAATGTTTTTTTAACTTATACGGCATGAATGGATTTTTAAAACATTATTTCCAAGAAGCTTCCTTTACAAGTTTTCAAGTTTATTTTTAATCAACTTCTTTTAGTTTATAATTGTATGACATGTTAAGAAAAGAAAAGTGTTTTTGAAGAAGAAAGGATATTTTCCTCAAGAATGTAGTTCAAGTGTTTTATCAAAATTATTTTCCATCTAAGATAATAAAGGGTTCTCTTTCTATCCATATTTTTACATTGATTTTAATATGTTGTGATGGAATTATGTTTATGAATTCCTTTATCTTATATGAATGGTTTTATGATGTCATGTTGTTTAAGAATCCCATTTTTATTACATGGGTTATGAAATGATGTATGATTTATGATTTTGTGGCACACATAAGAATGGTATCATTATGAGATGGGTGGGACCTATATCTCCCTCCAATGCATTGGGTAAAGATTTTATATCTCATGATATTGACAGGGCTGGAACGGTAGGTTATACCGGTTCAGTGAAACAGGACTGAAACGAGGGTTACTCGATTCAGAAAGGGACTTTGTCCACTAAGATAGTCTTGGCAATGAG
Source organism: Viscum album (assembly GCA_963277665.1). Lineage (NCBI taxonomy): Eukaryota > Viridiplantae > Streptophyta > Magnoliopsida > Santalales > Viscaceae > Viscum > Viscum album. The sequence goes on from OY728145.1 coordinate 1,840,218,808, forward strand.
TCTTGACTAACAAGAAATGATTCTCTATGATTATGTGTGAATGCCACAAAGTTTCATGTTTTAGGTTATGATTATTGTGATTACATTTCACTGCCATGATTTACCCCATGTTATGAAATTATGATCTCTTTTGCAGGTTAAGATTTCCAAAAGTTATGTGCTTATGTATATGATGTGATTGATATTTCTTTTGTTTACCCTTACTGATCATTTGAGCTCACCCTTTTATGTTTTCTTTTCCCCAGGATATAAAGAAAGGTTTTAGGTAAAAAAAACAAGATCTTTATGGGAGATTTTGAAGATCTTTCACCATGATTAGAAGATTATATTCCGAGTTTTCGAAGACACTAAACTATTACGATCCTTGTGTGTGTGTTTTTTTGTTATGTACTAAGTATTCCGTAAATGTAATGTAATGTCCATGTACGTTAAGCTGCGGGTCTCTACAGTTGGTATCAGAGGAAAGGGTTAGTCAACCTTTGGAAACTAGGATGCGAAAACGTTAGTGAGATCCCTAGAGATATTTCTAAGGTATGTCTAGGGATGTCCCTAGGGATAAGTATACGTATAGGTTATTGTACTAGAATTACGCTAACGATCATAGAATTAAACCTAAGATGTTAGATATTGAAGGTACTCCCCCTTTATTATGTTGTTTTCCCTAGCATGATTTTTGCCTCTCACACGATTCTTTTTGGGTTTTAGAAAATGGCTGGAAACAAGATGATTCACAATAATGGAGGATATGATGGACAATGGAATGATATTCTTCATGAGAAACCAAATGAAATGGGATTTGGAAGTCCAAACATCATTATTATGCCGAATCAGAAATCTCATAATATGATCAATAAAGTAAAATTTGGTAAGTTTCCTGACTCGGCTAATAAGAGAAAGATGGAGTTTCATGATGACCATAGAGGAAAGAAAGTTCAATTTCCCCTATGTAAATCATGTGGGAAAAGGCATCAAGGAGAATGTTTCAAGGGAACTGGAAGATGCTTTGGGTGTGGAAAAGAAGGACACAAAGCAAGTAAGTGCAAAGGAAAAGGGTCGGTTAACACCATGGATGAGGATAATGGTATTGCTACGACATCAAAAATGGTTAAGTGTTTTAAATGTGGAATGTATGGGCATTATTAATACAAATGCCCTAAGGGAAAGAATCCTGAAGAGAATCAGTATGGTCGTATGGGTAGTATTTATGTGGATGATGATGAAGAGACTACAAATGATATGTGAGATGAAAGAATTGTTGAAGCTCGGTTAATGGTTTAAGAATGTAGTGAAATGATTACATGTTTATCAAGTGTAATGTTGTATAAGTAATCTCATGGTACTATGGAATAAAGAGACATCTAAGGATTGTTACATTGTTGTCTTTCCTTGATTTTTAAAAGTGTTTTATTAATGTTACCAGTATCCATGAAAGGTTATTCAGATATTTTTGGAATGTAGATGATATGTGCATAATGAAGGGAAAACGAGAAAATGAAATGTTTAACAGTATTCATGAGCTCATGATTGATATAAGGACTAAGTGATATCATGGTTTGAGTATATAGAATTTTGAGGATTTTGGTATGTGGAAAGTGTTAACTTTTAACTTCATTCATGTATTCAAGAGAATACACGATTAAGGACTTTGAATGTTTGGATTGTGACCAACAAGACATATCTTATGATATGTGGGGATCAACGACAGTATTAAATCTCTAGGAGTGGACTGCAGTATTATGGATAAGCCTAAAGATTAGAATGGATTATGTTGGACATAAGTTAGTATTGTTTGTTTTTTCGATATTATTGATGGGATGTTATATAGTTTTGGAAAAAGGACAACCTGCAGGACGGGCGACAGCCCATCGCTTCGGACAAGGCTGTGGGAATCGAACCCACAACCGAAGTGCGACTGGCCTTTATCGCCTACCACTGGCCTACAGGAAGTCCCTGTTTAGTATAAACTAGTTTTATTATATTAAGCAGTATGATATATGAAGTATAAGTCCATTTTAGGAACCATATATGATTAATCTCACTATAGATCGACTTATGCATATAATTTTTTCTAACCTTTTGTTTGAGATAGATGGAATGACCCGTCATTCTATCACATGATCTGCTAAAACTTCATGAATAACAAATTCAACTTCATTTATTTAAGAGATGAAGTGGAAATTGTTCAAGGCACGAACAACAGTGAGATTGTACCAAAATAAAGTAAGTATTTATTCTAATTCAAATTTTCAACTTTAGGGAAATGATCTTGAAAACCAAAAATGTTGTCCTAGTGATCTTATACCTGATGAATCAGATGGTACCTTATATCATCACAAATATATGGATTTGTGATTACTGGCTTTTCCATAGCCATGTTCTCTACCACTCTCCATCAGAACATGATGGTTAGATTTCTCTTCCATATCCATATTTTCACCTATGTGGAAACCCAATGATTAGTTTATTTGGGTAACCGTTATGTTTCATAATTTTGTTTTTAAAGATTGGTTTTGATATTCCTTTTTACGATGTGAGTTTCTATTAAAGAAACTTTCGAATAGTAAACCATTTATAACCCCGACGAATTTCGAGGGCGAAATTCATTTTAAGGGGGTAGAATGTAACAGCCCAAGATTTTATAAAAAAATATTCTTTTTAATGTCTTGTGTTGTACGCTACACCAAAAGGAGCTTGCACAACACGCATCCTTGACTTGCCTTGCATTACACGCAATCGCGACCTTCCTCGATAGCGTGTGTAATACGCAATACCGAGTTTCACTAAACAAAGATATGCTATTAAAATATTATTAAAACTAGCCGTTATGAATAGTAATAACCACTGTTTAAAACTATGTAAATCTTATTTTTCAAAATGAACTTTATTTTTTGATTCGGAGTATCGAATTTAGCCTAAGGTGAAATTTTGGTACTTTTCGGATAACTTTCATATTCTGATGAATAGTGAAAATTACTAAATTATAATTAAAAACAAATTTTTTTAATCGAAATAATTAATAGTAATAAATTATTAATTTGAGTGGTTTTAAAGTATATTTAGAATATATTTTTACAATTTAATAAAATGTTGGTCATTGGATGTAATTTCACATTTAAACCAGACATAATCAAGTGTCAATCTTTTGATAGATATTGTTTCTTAAAAACACGCTATTTGTTTAACAGCGGGATTTAATTATAAAATCAATTAACGCAAATTCTATGATTTGAATTTGGTAAAATAGACTTCATTTTTGAATTCGGAATATGAAATATAGCTTAGGATGAAATTTTGGCATTGTTCTGAAAAACATCAATTTTTGATGAATAGTGAAACTACTAAGTGGTAGTTAAAAAAATTAATTTCTTCATAAATCTTAATTTTACCGCTTCTGTGAATGGAATTTCAAAAATCCGAGAGACACGGTTGATGTCAGTAAGTAAAATGTGGTTCAATGAGATGAAAATAATTTTTGGTGAATAGTAACTTTTTACTTTTTTTTACCACGGTTAATAGTAAATAGGGTAACTAAGGGTAAATATGATATTACTATTACCCTAACACATGTCCTAATTCTATTGGATAAGTGTAATTCGACCAAAAACAACCTTATGAATATAATATGACCATTTAGGTCCACTTGGATTAGATTATGACATTTAATATTATATTATTTAATGAATAGTTAAAATAGTTAAAATCAAAGTTTATTTACTAAAACATTTTTAATATAGGGTTGTCCATAAGATAAATTCGATTGTAAATATTCATTAGAAAGCTAAAACTATTTCCTACATAATGATATTTTAATTATAATTTTTAGACTTTAAATAAATTAATGTATTTATGACACAACGATGATGCATTAATTACCCTTTTAAGGAAATATTAACATAATTGATGTTATAAATGCTCAAATGAATGTAATTTGAGATTTTTTATGAATTCCACTAATTTTCTAGGTTACTATGAAATATTAGTGTTGATTTAATCAACTTGGTTCGAACATATAATTCTGTTATGACTTTCACAAAAATCATATATCAAATAGTGTCAAAATTGACACAAAATAGTTTTTAAATCAAATATTATATTATTAATTGTTATTTTATTCCTAAAAATATAAGGTTCGGCAAAATGACTTAGATAAGGATATATGTATTAATAATAAACAATTTGGGGTTCGTTTGGCATGTTATAGTAAGTGTATTAACCATATAGTGAAAGAAAACAAAAAGACACGGTAAAAGTTAAATTATTTTACTTAGAGTTAAATCTAATTGATAAGGTTAAAATAATACCCTAAACTTGTATAAATCTTATTGGTTGATAGTATTTCGACCCATCCCCACTTTAGCTTCGAAATAAGACCATTTGGAACCATTATAAACTGATTTCGACATTAATATAAAATAATATTTTGAGGTATTCCTAAGGTGCCCCTCTCCTCCCTTATAAAAGGACACCTCCTCCCCCTCCTCCTCACACCAATTTGAGCACCCAATCTCGGCCAACCCCTGCCCAAATCTCTTCTCCACTTCCCTAGAAACATCCTAGAGGTTCTGGTCTTCCTCAAAGACCAATTTTAGTGCCCTAAGAGGAGGTCTCAAAGAGGCGCTTCAAAGAAGAGGTAATTACCGTTACCCATTCTTTCATCTTTATTTCTTCTTCCACTTCTTCTTCTTAGGTTGTTTCATTATGAAGTAATAACATCAGTATCACTCATATACTGATATGTTATTATAAGTATGAAACAACCCTATTTCACCATCTATCCATCCTACGGAAAAAGAAATCACCGCGCGTGCGTACGTACGGAATACCGTCTCCACGCCGTGGTGTGATCTATTTTCCACCACCACCTTACATGGATGGGTATAATGGTGTAAAGAATAACTATACATAGTTATTACAACATAATATTGATTCTGATATATTGTATAATCCACTCCAATTCAGTTCAATATTTATGGAAATGATATCATCGCTCGTGCGTACGTACGGACTACCGTCTCCACGACGCGATGAGATTCATTCTCCATGTTAACCATTTAAGAATGATTATAAAGTATATATAAGAAATAATAATGAAATATATGACATTATAAAGTTACTGGATTTATGTATATATATATATATATGTATGTCATCTACTTACTTCCATTTCAAGACAATAAGGAAAGTAAAACAGCGTTCATGCGTACGTACGGACTACCGTCTCCATGAACGGTGTTTTTCATTTTATTTATCTATCTATTATATATACTGAATATATATGATATATAAATCATATTTTATATTCTGGAAGTAAGTAGATCATGATATAAGTAATAATGATGTCAATAACAACAAGTCAAAACACCTACGATAAATGAAACGATTTTACCCAAAACGCTTCTTTAACATGGAATTTACAAAAGAACGGGTAATATAATGTCATAAGTGAACCATATATGATATCATAACAATGAATATGATTCCGGAATAAGTCAATAACATGATTTAAATCATTATACAGGAGGTTCGGACACTTACAAAGCAAGTCGGACATAAGGTAAGGGAAATATCACAATCTCATTTTTATCCGAGATTGTTTATTCGTAAGTATCTACTGGGGTGTATTTTATCATCCAAATCCATGTTTCCTGAATATGTAATATTATTTACATCCATCTAAAATTGTTTAAATCCAATTTTACCCTTTGGTTAGTTTTTAGTAAAAGATATGAAAGGAATCTTTTGTCGTTTTTCGTACGAGGTACTTTTTGACTTTTCCGACAAAAGTAAGAAGAATGTTTTTTTAACTTATACGGCATGAATGGATTTTTAAAACATTATTTCCAAGAAGCTTACTTTACAAGTTTTCAAGTTTATTTTTAATCAACTTCTTTTAGTTTATAATTGTATGACATGTTAAGAAAAGAAAAGTGTTTTTGAAGAAGAAAGGATATTTTCCTCAAGAATGGAGTTCAAGTGTTTTATCAAAATTATTTTCCATCTACGATAATAAAGGGTTCTGTTTCTATCAATATTTTTACATTGATTTTAATATGTTGTGATGGAATTATGTTTATGAATTCCTTTATCTTATATGAATGGTTTTATGATGTCATGTTGTTTAAGAATCCCATTTTTATTACATGGGTTATGAAATGATGTATGATTTATGATTTTGTGGCACACATAAGAATGGTATCATTATGAGATGGGTGGGACCTATATCTCCCTCCAATGCATTGGGTAAAGATTTTATATCTCATGATATTGACAGGGCTGGAACGGTAGGTTATACCGGTTCAGTGAAACAGGACTGAAACGAGGGTTAATCGATTCAGAAAGGGACTTTGTCCACTAAGATAGTCTTGGCAATGAGTCTTGACTAACAAGAAAGGATTCTCTATGATTATGTGTGAATGCCACAATGTTTTATGTTTTAGGTTATGATTATTGTGATTACATTTCACTGCCATGATTTACCCCATGTTATGAAATTATGATCTCTTTTGCAGGTTAAGATTTCCAAAAGTTATGTGCTTATGTATATGATGTGATTGATATTTCTTTTGTTTACCCTTACTGAGCATTTGAGCTCACCCTTTTATGTTTTCTTTTCCCCAGGATATAAAGAAATGTTTTAGGTAAAAAAAAGAAGATCTTTATGGGAGATTTTGAAGATCTTTCACCATGATTAGAAGATTATATTCCGAGTTTCCGAAGACACTAAACTATTACGATCCTTGTATGTGTGTTTTTTTGTTATGTACTAAGTATTCCGCAAATGTAATGTAATGTCCATGTACGTTAAGCTTCGGGTCTCTACAGTTGGTATCAGAGGAAAGGTTTAGTCAACCTTTGGAAACTAGGATGCGAAAACGTTAGTGAGATCCCTAGAGATATTTCTAAGGTATGTCTAGGGATGTCCCTAGGGATAAGTATACGTATAGGATATAGTACTAGAATTACGCTAACGATCATAGAATTAAACCTAAGATGTTAGATATTGAAGGTACTCCCCTTTATTATGTTGTTTTCCCTAGCATGATTTTTGCCTCTCACACTATTCTTTTTGGGATTTAGAAAATGGCTGGAAACAAGATGATTCACAATAATGGAGGATATGATGGACAATGGAATGATATTCTTCATGAGAAACCAAATGAAATGGGATTTGGAAGTCCAAACATCATTATTATGCCGAATCAGCAATCTCATAATATGATCAATAAAGTAAAATTTGGTAAGTTTCCTGACTCAGCTAATAAGAGAAAGATGGAGTTTCATGATGACCATAGAGGAAAGAAAGTTCAATTTCCCCTATGTAAATCAAGTGGGAAAAGGCATCAAGGAGAATGTTTCAAGGGAACTAGAAGATGCTTTGGGTGTGCAAAAGAAGGACACAAAGCAAGTAAGTGCAAAAGAAAAGGGTCGGTTAACACCATGGATGAGGATAATGGTATTGCTACGACATCAACAATGGTTAAGTGTTTTAAATGTGGAATGTATGGGCATTATGAATACAAATTCCCTAAGGGAAAGACTCCTGAAGAGAATCAGTATGGTCGTATGGGTAGTATTTATGTGGATGATGATGAAGAGACTACAAATGATATGTGAGATGAAAGAATTGTTGAAGCTCGGTTAATGGTTTAAGAATGTAGTGAAATGATTACATGTATATCAAGTGTAATGTTGTATAAGTAATCTCATGGTACTATGGAATAAAGAGACATCTAAGGATTGTTACATTGTTGTCTTTCCTTGATTTTTAAAAGTGTTTTATTAATGTTACCAGTATCCATGAAAGGTTATTCAGATATTTTTGGAATGTAGATGATATGCGCATAATGAAGGGAAAACGAGAAAATGAAATGTTTAACAGTATTCATGAGCTCATGATTGATATAAGGACTAAGTGATATCATGGTTTGAGTATATAGAATTTTGAGGATTTTGGTATGTGGAAAGTGTTAACTTTTAACTGCATTCATGTATTCAAGAGAATACACGATTAAGGACTTTGAATGTTTGGATTGTGACCAACAAGACATATCTTATGATATGTGGGGATCAACGACAGTATTAAATCTCTAGGAGTGGACTGCAGTATTATGGATAAGCCTAAAGATTAGAATGGATTATGTTGGACATAAGTTAGTATTGTTTGTTTTTTCGATATTATTGATGGGATGTTATATAGTTTTGGAAAAAGGACAACCTGCAGGACGGGCGACAGCCCATCGCTTCGGACAAGGCTGTGGGAATCGAACCCACAACCGAAGTGCGACTTGCCTTTATCGCCTACCACTGGCCTACAGGAAGTCCCTGTTTAGTATAAACTAGTTTTATTATATTAAGCAGTATGATATATGAAGTATAAGTCCATTTTAGGAACCATATATGATTAATCTCACTATAGATCGACTTATGCATATAATGTTTGCTAACCTTTTGTTTGAGACAGATGGAATGACCCGTCATTCTATCACATGATCTGCTAACACTTCATGAATAACAAATTCAAGTTCATTTATTTAAGAGATGAAGTGGAAATTGTTCAAGGCACGAACAACAGTGAGATTGTACCAAAATAAAGTAAGTATTTATTCTAATTCAAATTTTCAACTTTAGGGAAATGATCTTGAAAACCAAAAATGTTGTCCTAGTGATCTTATACCTGATGAATCAGATGGTACCTTATATCATCCCAAATCTATGGATTTGTGATTACTGGCTTTTCCATAGCCATGTTCTCTACCACTCTCCATCAGAACATGATGGTTAGATTTCTCTTCCATATCCATATTTTCACCTATGTGGAAACCCAATGATTAGTTTATTTGGGTAACCGTTATGTTTCATACTTTTGTTTTTAAAGATTGGTTTTGATATTCCTTTTTACGATGTGAGTTTCTATTAAAGAAACTTTCGAATAGTAAACCATTTATAACCCCGACGAATTTCGAGGACGAAATTCATTTTAAGGGGGGTATAATGTAACAGCCCAAGATTTTATAAAAAAATATTCTTTTTAATGTCTTGTGTTGTACGCTACACCAAAAGGAGCTTGCACAACACGCATCCTTGACTTGCCTTGCATTACACGCAATCGCGACCTTCCTTGATAGCGTGTGTAATACGCAATACCGAGTTTCACTAAACAACGATATGCTATTATAATATTATTAAAACTAGCCGTTATGAATAGTAATAACCACTTTTTAAAACTCTGTAAATCTTATTTTTCAAAATGAACTTTATTTTTTGATTCGGAGTATCGAATTTAGCCTAAGGTGAAATTTTGGTACTTTTCGGATAACTTTCATATTCCGATGAATAGTGAAAATTACTAAATTATAATTAAAAACAACTTTTTTTAATCGAAATAATTAATAGTAATAAATTATTAATTTGAGTGGTTTTAAAGTATATTTAGAATATATTTTTACAATTTAATACAATGTTGGTCATTGGATGTAATTTCACATTTAAACCAGACATAATCAAGTGTCGATCTTTTGATAGATATTGTTTCTTAAAAACACGCTATTTGTTTTAACAGCGGGATTTAATTATAAAATCAATTAATGAAAATTCTATGATATGAATTTGGTAAAATAGACTTCATTTTTGAATTCGGAATATGAAATATAGCTTAGGATGAAATTTTGGCATTGTTCTGAAAAACATCAATTTTTGATGAATAGTGAAACTACTAAGTGGTAGTTAAAAAAATTAATTTCTTCATAAATCTTAATTTTACCGCTTCTGTGAATGGAATTTCAAAAATCCGAGAGACACGGTTGATTTCAGTAAGTAAAATGTGGTTCAATGAGATGAAAATAATTTTTGGTGAATAGTAACTTTTTACTTTTTTTTACCACGGTTAATAGTAAATAGGGTAACTAAGGGTAAATATGATATTACTATTACCCTAACACATGTCCTAATTCTATTTGATAAGTGTAATTCGACCAAAAACAACCTTATGAATATAATATGACCATTTAGGTCCACTTGGATTAGATTATGACATTTAATATTATATTATTTAATGAATAGTTAAAATAGTTAAAATCAAAGTTTATTTACTAAAACATTTTTAATATAGGGTTGTACATAAGATAAATTCGATTGTAAATATTCATTAGAAAGATAAAAATATTTCCTACATAATGATATTTTAATTATAATTTTTAGACTTTAAATAAATTAATGTATTTATGACACAACGATGATGCAGTAATTACCCTTTTAAGGAAATATTAACATAATTGATGTTATAAATGCTCAAATGAATGTAATATGAGATTTTTTATGAATTACACTAATTTTCTAGGTTACTATGAAATATTAGTGTTGCTTCAATCAACTTGGTTCGAACATATAATTCTGTTATGACTTTCACAAAAATCATATATCAAATAGTGTCAAAATTGACACAAAATAGTTTTTAAATCAAATATTATATTATTAATTGTTATTTTATTCCTAAAAATCTAAGGTTCGGCCAAATGACTTAGATAAGGATATATGTATTAATAATAAACAATTTGGGGTTCGTTTGGCATGTTATAGTAAGTGTATTAACCATATAGTGAAAGAAAACAAAAAGACACGGTAAAAGTTAAATTATTTAACTTAGAGTTAAATCTAATTGATAAGGTTAAAATAATACCCTAAACTTGTATAAATATTATTGGTTGATAGGATTGAGACCCCTCCCCACTTTAGCTTCGAAATAAGACCATTCGGAACCATTATAAACCGATTTTGACATTAATATAAAATAATATTTTGAGGTATTCCTAAGGTGCCCCTCTCCTCCCTTATAAAAGGACACCTCCTCCCCCTCCTCCTCACACCAATTTGAGCACCCAATCTCGGCCAACCCCTGACAAAATCTCTTCTCCACTTCCCTAGAAACATCCTAGAGGTTCTGGTCTTCCTCAAAGACCAATTTTAGTGCCCTAAGAGGAGGTCTCAAAGAGGCGCTTCAAAGAAGATGTAATTACCGTTACCCATTCTTTCATCTTTATTTCTTCTTCCACTTCTTCTTCTTAGGTTGTTTCATTATGAAGTAATAACATCAGTATCACTCATATACTGATATGTTATTATAAGTATGAAACAACCCTATTTCACCATCTATCCATCCTACGGAAAAAGAAATCACCGCGCGTGCGTACGTACGGAATACCGTCTCCACGCCGTGGTGTAATCTATTTTCCACCACCACCTTACATGGATGGGTATAATGGTGTAAATAATAACTATACATAGTTATTACAACATAATATTGATTCTGATATATTTTATAATCCACTCCAATTCAGTTCAATATTTATGGAAATGATATCATCGCTCGTGCGTACGTACGGACTACCGTCTCCACGACGCGATGAGATTCATTCTCCATGTTAACCATTTAAGAATGATTATAAAGTATATATAAGAAATAATAATAAAATATATGACATTATAAATTTACTGGATATATATATATATATATGTATGTCATCTACTTACTTCCATTTCAAGACAATAAGGAAAGTAAAACAGCGTTCATGCGTACGTACGGACTACCGTCTCCATGAACGGTGTTTTTCATTTTATTTATCTATCTATTATATATACTGAATATATATGATATATAAATCATATTTTATATTCTGTAAGTAAGTAGATCATGATATAAGTAATAATGATGTCAAGAACAACAAGTCAAAACACCTACGATAAATGAAACGATTTTACCCAAAACGCTTCTTTAACATGGAATTTAAAAAAGAACGGGTAATATAATGTCATAAGTGGACCATATATGATATCATAACAATGAATATGATTCTGGAATAAGTCAATAACATGATTTAAATCATTATACATGAGGTTCGGACACTTACAAAGCAAGTCGGACATAAGGTAAGGGAAATATCACAATCTCATTTTTATCCGAGATTGTTTATTCGTAAGTATCTACTGGGGTGTATTTTATCATCCACATCCATGTTTCCTGAATATGTAATATTATTTACATCCATATAAAATTTTTTAAATCCAATTTTACCCTTTGGTTAGTTTTTAGTAAAATATATGAAAGGAATCTTTTGTCGTTTTTCGTACGAGGTACTTTTTGACTTTTCCGACAAAAGTAAGAAGAATGTTTTTTTAACTTATACGGCATGAATGGATGTTTAAAACATTATTTCCAAGAAGCTTCCTTTACATGTTTTCAAGTTTATTTTTAATCAACTTCTTTTAGTTTATAATTGTATGACATGTTAAGAAAAGAAAAGTGTTTTTGAAGAAGAAAGGATATTTTCCTCAAGAATGGAGTTCAAGTGTTTTATCAAAATTATTTTCCATCTAAGATAATAAAGGGTTCTGTTTCTATCCATATTTTTACATTGATTTTAATATGTTGTGATGGAATTATGTTTATGAATTCATTTATCTTATATGAATGGTTTTATGATTTCATGTTGTTTAAGAATCCCATTTTTATTACATGGGTTATGAAATGATGTATGATTTATGATTTTGTGGCACACATAAGAATGGTATCATTATGAGATGGGTGGGACCTATATCTCCGTCCAATGAATTGGGTAAAGATTTTATATCTCATGAGATTGACAGGGCTGGAATGGTAGGTTATACCGGTTCAGTGAAACAGGACTGAAACGAGGGTTACTCTATTCAGAAAGGGACTTTGTCCACTAAGATAGTCTTGGCAATGAGTCTTTACTAACAAGAAATGATTCTCTATGATTATGTGTGAATGCCACAAAGTTTCATGTTTTAGGTTATGATTATTGTGATTACATTTCACTGCCATGATTTACCCCATGTTATGAAATTATGATCTCTTTTGCAGGTTAAGATTTCCAAAAGTTATGTGCTTATGTATATGATGTGATTGATATTTTTTTTGTTTACCCTTACTGAGCATTTGAGCTCACCCTTTTATGTTTTCTTTTCCCCAGGATATAAAGAAAGGTTTTAGGTAAATAAAAAGAAGATCTTTATGGGAGCTTTTAAAGATCTTTCACCATGATTAGAAGATTATATTCCGAGTTTCCGAAGACACTAAACTATTACGATCCTTGTGTGTGTGTTTTTTTGTTATGTACTAAGTATTCCGCAAATGTAATGTAATGTCCATGTACGTTAAGCTTCGGGTCTCTACAATATCCTTGTAAATATTTCCTCCAACAACACAAGTCATTCACAATAGTGACCTACTCATGTTCATGAAATGGATAATTTATCTAATGTGGTCTCAACTGATGAGAACTATGTGCCGCAACTCACTCCTTCTACATCATAACTATTCCATGCCCTATACTTGATGCATAATAATATAAAGTGTAGTTTCTACATGACTCTGGATGAATCTGGAGCGGAATTTAATTCGGCCTTCCTTTATCCTTACAAAAGACTGTCTCATGGGTATATAACCATAAAAACATATAACCCTTCTTATTTAATCCCATAATCTGTTCTTCTAAGAATGATAATTCCTATATATAATATACTTTTAGTAACTAGATATGAAAAATAAACTTCTTATATAAAAGTAGTTATTGGTATTTTCCTAGGATACTAAAGCTCACAAATTCTCTAGGTCTACTAATACTAATGTCTCTGAGATAATATAAACTAGGAAGTGAATATTATCCATTAAGAAGTGGAACATTATGATTTTAGCATATAATTGATTCTCTCTATGTATCCAAGATGATTTCAATATGTTTTGAATTTTCATGTTGATTTTGATAATATACCAACTTATCATCCATGATTACCCCCAAAAATTATTCTAGGAATGTATTGAGAAGACCAATTATTCATATCCAAAAAAATGATGGCATGTTTGCGATACTTAACGACATAACTAGTTACTCATATAGATGAAACATTCTATGAAAATTTGGACAAGGTATGTCCACAAGTCGAACACATACATGGTGATTACATAACCTCAAATCAATCGTGGAGATAATCTGAGCTCCCAAAAGCTAAATAAGGATATTATTTTTACATGGAAAGGGAAAGATGTTATTAACCATCAACTGGTGGAATTTATGATAATTACCAAATAAAAATTAGGTTCTGCCATCCTTTTTTGAAAAAGGACAAGTGATCCCAATAGAAAAGTGTAGTTTTGTTTAAACCCCATTGATTCCATGTCATCTAGAAACCTCTTAAGATATTTTAACTCAATAGTAGATATCTTGTAAAGGGGACTAGATACCGGCACAACATTTTGACCAAGCCCAATTGAAATATATACCTATCAATCATGAGGTGGTATAGAAAATTTTTAGGGGAAAAATTCCCCAAAATGTTCTACCACTTGAGGAAAATATTCCTAACCAAATTCATGATCATTCAGATATAACTGTAATGTATAGGGTGTTATCCCTCCCACCCCATGATGCTCTAGTTGAACCCTACCTTCATGGAAATTTAATTGGCCCTTTTGAATAAAAACCACTCCCTCTGGTGATGTGAACCATATCCTCTAGGATATAAATAAATGAAAACATGAAAGGGGACCCAATAGCCCGTATGTTGAATGATGTCAATCCCTCTCATCTTTGAAAAATGGTGGTACCATAAAAAGTGAAACCCACCTAACTCATGGGGAACTCCCTGCACTAGTAAAAACCCAATGATCTGATTCCAAACGAAGTGTCGAGTGTCATAACAACATTATAAAACTAAAAATTGACTATGATACTCTCTACTATATAAACAAATATAAAATAATGGGGTGCAATTTTATTGGGAAGATACGATAATTTAGTATGGGGTACTAAGAGAGTACCTTTCACTATCTATAACCCGATGCTTTGATCCCTAGTTTTAGGCTATAGAAAAAACTATCTGGCCTTATAGTGGACCAATTTAACAAAATAACTACCTAGAGTGTGGCCACTCAATAGTAATATTAAAACTGATACTTGGATGCCTCTTCCGTGATCACCACCTCTTCCAGAATGATCGATAGAAATCCAATTTTCAGTCTGACACAGAGTTGTGAATACCACTCCTAAAACATGATTCAGAGTCCACCCCCTTCATCTTTTAGCTTGAGGAAAGGTCTTATAGAATCTTTTTTACATGGCCCATACTTCTACATGTGCATCACTCGACTAGGTCCCTATCAAACTGGCTCCTCATATATCATTTACTCTTACACTAATGATATAATATTGAACAACTAACACTCACACTTTGGTTGGAATTATCCTCATGAGAATCCTCCAAATGGTGCTTTCTTCTAGTTGGAACTAAATCACTATCTTGTGATTCTAAACTTTCATACTCTTCACCCCTACAGTCCCTCATGTTCTATTGTGTAATAAGTTCCCGATTAACTATTTCAATTATAGTATTCTTATGAACAAGTTTATCTATGATAGGAAGACTTACGTGATTCCTTTATCAAAGAGTCTTACAGTCGTTGTATCATCAAAAAGGTAAATTTAAAAAAAATAAGCTCTATGATGCATGTTGAATACTCCATAACAACCATCATATGTTTCTTCAGATGAATAAACTCACTAGCCTACTTAACCCTCAAAGTATTTGGAAAGATGTAAACATAAAATCAGGATTGAAAATCCCTCCAAACCATGTCCTATAGTTTATCAACCCAGTCTGAATCATCCCATATGTACTTATATTATCCCTAAAGAGTGTATCTAATGAGCTTAACACCCTTCTCAGGTGGTTTCTCTAGATTCTTGAAGATCGATAGAATAGTCTCAATCAATAGCTCAATAGTCTATAGACCTATATCCCCTGAATATGTGGGGGGATTGTGCTTATGGAACACATGTGTATGATCCACCATTGATGATTCCACCAAGAGAGAAACATTAATAATCCCCAAAAGTTCAAGAAAATATATAATATCTAGTCATGAACACATATATTATGATTTACAAGTAGTTCCAGAAGAGGAACTAATAGAGATCGTACATGAATCTCATGGCCCACTACATCTAGATCATGGTCATCTCCACCTTCGAGGTGCATGATTGTAGTTATTCAAGACTGTATGTCTCTAAAAATGAAAAATACATTCATCATTCATGATTTAATAACAAACATGTCACATATAGAATAATAGGACAAGTTAGTCCCATCTTATAAACAAGACACACCACTCTACCTACTACGAAAGTGAAAAAATGGGTAAAAAAACAATCCTAAAGATCACTATAGACATTCTACTACACACTCTAATGTTTGTTTTTCATCAAGATCTATGTTTAATCTCATAGGTTCCATTATATTTGTCGTCTAGTATATCTAACAAATCCATTTATCAATGAACATTCCATTTCATAATTTCAATTTCATTTAAATTTATATTTAATTTTCAGTTATATTTAAATGATTGATAAATTTTGATAAACTCTTACAATCCATAAGGTCCCATACACTATAAAGACCAATGTAATGAATCAAATTAATCCCAACCAAAACACAATCTAGTCTATGTGACAAATAGTCCCTGACTCATCATTCCATAACTGACTATATAGGGGGTTTGTGGTATCATATGCAGGAAAATATTGTTTTTGTTTCAGAATTCACTCTTTGTCAAAAGTCATGTTTATCAATTTCTAATTATAATGTTAATCTCTACAAAATATTATAATGCCAGTCACACATAATAAATATCATGTAGTCAAGAGATGAATTCTATATGGAATAGCTTATGCACTGCACATGAATCATACAAGGTTCCTAAAATGATGCATGATATGACATGAACTCATCCAATTAGTCCAAGCATAAAATTAAAATTCCTCAATCATATCACTTATAAAATCATAGGTCAAGTGCATAAACCAATGGTGGAAACAAATAATCTCTAATAGAGAAAATCTAGAACAACAATTTTGTAATTCCAAAAAAAAAATCGGCCTTTTCATATCTGGGTTTTAGATACTCTAATGAAAAAAATCATTACCAAATTCCAATTCTTTACTAATTTCGATTCTATTTTTAAAAAGTAGAACTGAATGAAACAAAATCCTCAAACAACATTTTCTAAAACCCCCACTTGTATTCTAATTAATTATGCCCCTTGCTAGTGGGTCATAGGGAGTGAAGCACAACTCCCCATATGATGGCTCCTCACTAGCAGTAGCAATGTTACATGGTGGTAAATTGGTGAGACTATACCCACAAAATTAGGTTATAACACAGTTGAGTAATCATAACAACCAATATCCAAAGCATTTAAATGACTGAGTAGAAAATAAAATCTCGAAAACTATAATAATAAAAAATTAAAAAGTAGTGTCATATACAATATTATGATCAAGTTGAGTTTATATGTGTAGGGATAGGAAATACATGGAAACGGGAATCCCATATTGTACATGTATCAATAGAATAAAAAAACAAAAATAACTACCTGAAACATGCATCATGAGTATAAATCAGTCATGTTATACCCTACTATAAATGACTAATCAAATAAATTACCATAAAGTGGGTTATTCTTTGATCCTAACCTACATCCATAAATTCTGATTAGGTACCAAACAATGTCCTGAATAGGGTGTGAGATAATACTAATTATTCCAGCACCAAAAATGTGTAAAACATGTCAAGTCCATATATAACAAATGAATCAGTGTGCTATATATTAGAAGTATAATAAAAATAAATGTAAAGTGCCAAGTTCATATGCAATAATATCCATCCAAACCTGGATCCCAATGATTCATTTTCAAGAACCCATGCACAAGGATAATCTATAATCAAACAACAACAACTAATGATAGACCATCTATGACATACTATTTCATGTAATAATGTTTCTTGACAGAAAGTTCTGAATCAATGGTATAAATAACAAATTAATCCTTGGTGATTCCATGGATTATATAGATTGAAACATAGTAAAGACTTTGAAGGACCCCAAGGAGCTTGTCCATGAATCACATCCAAGGTGATTTGAAGAATTCTTGATCCCAATAGTAGCAATGTTCTTGGAATTCAAAGTTAACTGGATCCATGTAGTAGAAATGTTTGAGGAATCCTATGGAATTATGATCCAAAGAGTAAAAATACCAATGGAATTTCATACACTAATAAAGTTCCATGGAGTATAAATTTCCATGAATTCAAATGGAATCAGGATCCAAGGTGTAAAAATAGACATTATATCCACTACAATTATTAATACGGGTCTGTGGAGAAAAAATGTCAATGGAATCAAAATAAATCCAGATTTGGGGAGTATAAATTTTCAAGGATGCACTAGAATTATCAATATGGATACATACATTATAAAAAATAATGGGATCCAATTGAATCAAGATACAAGGATTATATATATACAAGGCATCCACTACCATTATCAATAAATCATCTCATACACATTTACAGTCCATGCGTTCGTCAAAACAATTCTACACTTACAACAATATCAATTAGAAAATTTAATAAATTTATTCATATTAATTGGAGGATTGATTACACACTCTAAAAAAATAATTTATTTCTTTATGACTCACACTACAGTTGTTGAGCTATGAAATAACGAGTGAGGAGGTATAACATTGGGAAGACAGAAGGACACACCAAATTAGTGGAGTAGGTTGATGTTGGTGACCACAATATTCTGATGGTTCTAATTGGGTAACCTAAATAGGTTCCAATAAATTTAATCAAGGATTTAACTAAATTTTAGGATCAACTTTGAATGGTTTGGTGAGTGACATAATAATAATAAGGTATATAAAACACCAAACTGTAAAAGAATGGTATAGACCTGATACCATATACCAGTGGTAGAAATATTATTTATTAATGGATACTAACTCATCAAAAATCAAAATAAAATGGAGAAATTAATTAATGACCTATAAATATGATATATTAAATTGAAACAAAATAACTCCATCGATACGAAGAAAAATGACAAAAAGGGAAAGATTATTCAAGAAACCACTGACATAGGTCCAATGAGGTGAACAATGTTTATATCAAATTCCATATTGTGGAAAAAGACAAAATTCTAGGATTTGAGATTCAATAAAAAAAATATAACAACCTCTATCTGTTAGACTGAAAAGACGATAAATTGATTTTAGTGTTGTTAGTTATTTAAGAGAAAAACGTTAATCATACCCAAAAAACGCTGGGTCATATAGTTTTCCCAAACATTTGGCCAAACCATGCTCCATCCATGTTCCCCTATCTACCTTGATAGTTAACACAAATGTTTCATTTGCATAGTTTGGGAAATCAATAAAAAACTATGTGTCTTTATCTTCTAAAACATAATAGTGGCCTAAAAGTTTGTGCAGCTTGGGAACCTGATTAATCTTTACCGTTTGGCCTGGTTTATATTGTTTCTAATAACCATGTGGTCTAGATGTGTTTTCTATAAAATTGACCCACTGGGCTCTGAATAATCCATGAACACCACCAAAAACTAATGTGACTTTATTAGTAATCCACATTTGGTCAATACCACGAAATTAAATTGAAATTAAAAATATACCTTACTTAAATAGAAATCTAGGATTTAAAAAATATATATATGATATTATTATACTGGAGATAATTCTAGAGATTATGTATCCATGATTATATAAAGATGAAAAAAACTATACCAAATCAAAACATATATGAAAAAACATTTTTTACCTGATACAAAACATTAACATGGAATTGTTAATCAACATGTTGTAAAAGGTCACAAAAAAATCATATATGGTATTATATATGTTATAATGGGTCAATAATATATGTATAATAAATATATATTTATGATACAAGTTTTTGGAACAAGCATAATAGACATCTAGACCTAAGGAATTGTACTTTCATATCCCTTTTTTACTTCTATGTGACAAATTCTATATTCACCACATATTTGTCTTATTTTGTGTGTGTAATACCCATAAATATATTTTATTACCCTTAAAAAAATATTATGTCTATTTACACATTTATTTTAGGATTTCTCTTTCTGGGGTGTTTATAGTTAAAAATTTAACAAATCAATAAGGCATTTTCCGTTATTTTCCTTCTTTTGGAGATATGTTATATTATGCGACTATCCTATTCTATACAGTGTATACGGTAAATCAGTCACATGTTATATCCTGAATATCATTATTTTCATAGAATTTTATGTTTAATATAATTATTTTCTTTCATGATTATTATTCTTCTATGTTACCAATGTGGTATGAGTTTTATATTACAATCTCAATTTTTTCACGATTGTTTATGATTTTTCTTCCAATTATTAAATATTATGATATATCAATAAAAAAACTCATTAATTTTTTTATTTGATATTCATTTCATTAAATTTAATGATATCCTTTTAATTTATTCTCTTTAGGTACTGATGAAATGAAAAATAAATTTTTAATGAAAAATTATGTTTTTCCTTAAAAAATCATTTTTATACCAAAACCATGTTTTCAAAAACTTTTTAAAATGTATTTAAAAATAAATTTTAGAATATGAAAGGCTATATTATTCAAAAGTTATTATAACTTTTTTTCTAAATCATTATTTATAATATTCCAATTTTATTTTCAAAGGAATGGATTTAAAAAAAATTGTTTTAAAAAATTGTTTTTAACAAATTTTATTTTCATTATGAAATGTTCCAATTGATCATTAAAAATACTTCTTTATATAAGATGGAATCCTTTGATATAATTTATACTTTACATATTATTTGAAAAAAATATACCATTTATGTTACTTCTCTAAGTAGTTTATATTTTTAATGAAAATATATTTATGAAACTTTTTTATCATTAAAAGGATATACTATAATATAACTCTTATGAATCCACTAATTTTAATGATTTATTCAATGATGAAATATTTAAATGGTTATAAAACATGTATATTCTCCATAAGTTATGATATAATGAAATTTTTATGAAATAGTGTCAATTAATGGGTTATGACAAGATGAATGATTTATGATCCTATGGAACAAATAACTATGATTTGTATTATGTGGTTGTAGTTACATTATATCCAAGGATGGTGGTTGTGTTATAAAAAAGGATGGTGGTTTAGTTATAATAAAATATGACTAGGACCTATATATCCATCTAATGAATTTGGGAATGTTCTATGTCATTTGATTAAAAATGGGAAAAAGTCGATGGTCATGATCAACTATGGGAAATAGGTGTGTCCAGATCCAATATAAGAAATAGGTGTGTCCTAAGACACTATGGGAAACAGGTGTGTCCTAATTCATAATAGGAAACTGGTGTGTCTTAATACCGAATGGAAAATAGGTGATAAGTATAAATTAACTATGTTATCGGTCTTGGTTGTTTTCCTTGATATATGAAATTGTTTTTTATATTTATGATGGTTTCTAAACTTTTGTGACATGAAATCCGGGTTCATGATTGATTTATAATGATTTATCACTCTAATAGACAATATTTTATAATATTATGATGCTTTATTTCCCGAATATTTTCTGTGATCCATGATTTCTTAGGTACGATCATTATATGTATTGTTAAAGGTCCCAAAACATTATAATTATTTACTTATATCATATAGTATTATATTGATATCATTTATGTTTACCCTTACTGAGCATATGGGATCACTCTTTGTAATGTTTTCCTCCATTTGAATATGAATAATGGTTAGGGAAAGGTATTCCTAAGGGGAGTACTCCATGAGAAGATCATTCACCATATTATTTGATTGAGTTCCAAGAGTCGAAAGGAAAAAAACTATTATGTTTCTCAAACACATTTTTTTGTAATTTGTTGAATATTCATCTAAAAAGAGGTAATATCCATGTATGAAAAGTATATGTCACTATATAAGTTTAATTGGAATTATCTTTATGGGTTCAAGTAGTAAAATATACAAAACCTAAAACATTAAATTATCTATATTTATAAAAATTTCATCCATACTAAAAAAATAATTAGAGAGCACCATAACAGATTAATTAAGGAGCACTAATCAACCTAGGACTCAAATATCATTGATTTATTACAACATACTATTCCTAAATTTAAATCTAGATAAAATCCAGTAGTAATTTAAAGATATTTGTTATGTCCACTAGGTTTGGTACCTGGGGGGGGTGAAGCATGACATGACAGATTGAAACAACTTCCCCTATTGATTTTAGTTCGTTGTGGGATATAACTATCTTCTCTCTCATTTATCTTGTAGAGTATGAAAAAAACATAAATAAAGAACATGAAATAGAAATTTTACTTGGTTCACCCTCCCTGGAATACATCCAAGGAGCATAGACCAGCAATGTTCTAATGTGCCAAATCCATTAAAAGTGAACTTCTATTTACAATGTTCTGAGCAGACTCACTATCCCACCTGGTAATCAACCACTCACAATATGAAAACTCACTTCTCTTTAAACTAATGTTTGCTCAATACTTATTTAGAAGATCAACTCATAGTTTATAAAACTTCAAGTCTCTTCATTATCAAAAATTAATTCATATTCCACAATATGTAGATGCTTTGTTGAAGACCAACTTTCATTGAATGATTACTACAACTTTACTACGAGTTTACAGGGAAATATTCTTTATTTCGTGGAACCCTAGAATGAATGTCATAATTCTCCAAGCCTAGAACACTTCTCAATGCCTATAGTGAAAGTGTTACCTAACTACTTGCACGAAACTCCCTTTTCAAATGCAGAACAAGGTATAATCACACCATTTTCCACCAAAACAAATATTGGTGTGCAACTGTCATATGGTGAAAAACTTCTTAATATCTTTATACTTGTGCTACAAAACCACTACTTGCACTCCCAAACCTACTTCTGTGGCTGGATCACAAATTTTCTCTATGTGTTGAGCTTCATCCTCAATGAGGAGGGGTGTCCCTAGATTTAAAGTCATTTTGGGCACCCTGATCGCCTCACACAAGTCTCCTCCCGATTCACAAGTTCAACCGCCTTAGCCTCATTCACCCTAGTCCCCTTGCGCGCCCAATAAAAAATTTGAGAGCCCCTTTTTTATTTTCCATATTTGGATGATAAAATCATGAAAAAAATATGGAAAATAAAATTCCAACCCTTAGAGGCCCTATAGCACAAGTCCCTTTTCGAAAAATAGTTTTCTCTATTTTCTGATTTTGAGGCCCAAAATTTTGGAAAGCACTGGAAAAGGGAACAACCGTATATCTGCTCCTTTTTGTACCACCTCCAGGTCATTCATTACATTCATGAATTTCTTCAACATATAATGTATTATCAAAAACATCTATTTAACTCGATAAATAACCATGTAAAACTCCATTGTCATCAAATTGAACATCGTGGTCTTCTTTGTCAACAAGCACAAAAAACAAGACCACTTTATCAACAAACACAATCACCTCAAAATTTCTTCAATGATAGCTTGAGAATTTTTTTCCAAAAATATTTACTTCTTCCCTGCTATGGGAGACTATGGGATGGAAATGTTATTAGGTTTTATTTTCAAAGAATATGTGTTAACCCGCCCTATTCTAAAGAATTTTTATTATCGATGTATATTGAAAAGGAAATCATAATCCATGAATGATAACCTAGATCTACATGGTTAGTGAATCCCTTTTCAATTGTAAATTATAATAATAATGAAATATGAAGAAATAGAAACAATAAATGGACTTTATTGGTCTAGAAAATTCTATAATGATACCACTTTGTGGATGAAAAATACATCAATGTGGTGTGTTAATGTTTTTGGGATGTTTGAGTTTACTAGTAAATCCAATTTAAAATTTTCTTGAAGATTTTCTATTAAAGTATGAATTATAAGTGTCACGTAGTTTACTTATGTTTTCCATAATTTTTAGCATGAGAATTTTGTATTTGGTTTGTGGAAAACGAAGGATTCTAGTGTAGTAAAATTAATGGAATACATAGAACCTAATGGATTCAATTGTAATATATTGAAAAAGAAAACTTTTCCATATATATGAGGTCTACTATTTGAGCTACATAGATATAATGAGATACTACAAAGAAAAATTGATAGAGTAATTTCAAACACATTGAAAAAATGTTACACTTTTAAGAGGGTTTATTGTCTTTGGTTCATTATGGTGTCTCATAGGCCATTATAAAGCATTTTTTATTTGTGAATAAATGATATTTTAAATACTTCCAAAAGTAAAATTATGTTCCTCGCGGTTGAAATATATTGTAAAATATGTGGTGAAGGATAAATAAAAAAAGAGTTTATATAAATAAAGAATAGAGGGGTTTTGGGTTTCTTTTTAAATATAAGGGTCTAATAATCACATTAATAAAAATACAGTAAAATATATAATAATGGATCATTGCTTGAATAATTCAGCTTAGTAAAAAAGTAGTTCATGAAAGATACAGTTCATGAATGAATTTCAATTCATGTTGGATGTTTAGTATATAATTTTTTTTCGTTATTGATGGTGTGTAAGTTTTTGGATAATAGTTATCCTGTGAGAAACTCATTCTCTGTGGTGTAAGGGTTTTTTAAGGGGTTAATGTAGTTCATGAGGGAAAAAACATGTTCATGAAGTAATATATGTAAATAAATAACTATTTAGGGAATGAAATTTCATAATTTACTGAAAATGGAGAATTATGGAACACTCATATAATTATAAAATTATTCTGAAGTGATTCTGAGTAATTGATGAACCTTTTGAAGGAGTGGTGCAATCACTTAAGTAGTGTTTGAAATGGGATTTCAATTTTGTGAATGGTTGTAAAATAATGGATACTCAGCATGATAAAAACATTTAAAAGTAGTTCACATCAATATATTTGGTAAATCAAAACATTAATCTTATACTCCCATTAGTCCTAGCCCAATGAGGCTGAACCATGTAAAATTTTATTGTCTCGTGAATGTTTTACATTTTAGTTTTTATTTCCTATGGGAAGGAAATATATGAGTGTTTAAATTTAAAAAATATTCAAAAACCATTTCAAATTTTATTTATTCATTCATATCCCAATGCACCCACTATCTGGGTATTAAACTAGTTAGGATAACTATTTGTATCATATGGAATTGTTAAATAAAAAATTTAACTCTCAATATAACCAATGGTCTTTAGTAATCCCAAAGGGAATCTAATGAGTGAGGAAAAAGTGTTCAACAAATGGCATAATTTGATGCATCACTACTTATGATCATTAGATATGTATTTTTATAGCTAAAATTAATGGTATTTAAGCCATTATGGATATTAGATCTTTATCATAAGTGAGGTGAATAGAATTGGAAACCCATTCTAGTGGAATCATCCCCTTAGTGGAGATCTATCTTATACAATTTACTAAAAGGTGATGTTTTGTAAGCCATCATATTTGACGTGACAAAATATTCTAAATATATTTAATGTAAATAAAAAAAATAAGAAATGAAAACTTTTAGGCCATGTGGGTAAAAATGAGGACCTAATAGTTCACCCTAATTATTATTTGGAATCATTCATTAATCTGGTGAATGTTTTTGTGGAATACAAGTGTAGTCTCTGATAAATACATTATAATTTTAATATCATTATGCCCATGTTGATAAAAAATACACCTCAACTCAATATGAAAGTCTCTATACTAGAGGATAGTGTCCCAATGGAATATATATTGGCTATCTTACACAGTACGCTTTTCACTTATCATGTGAGAAATAATGATAATGAAATTATAGAGAAAAGTAAATATAAATAGGTTAATTTTAAATATATGAAGACACTCAATGTAAGATTATAGAAAGGAAGAATAAATTGTTGATGTGTTTATGTCATTTATTTCATAAAATATTTAATGGGGAAAAGAAAATTTTAAAGGGGAACATCATTTTTTATAATTTCATTGTGGAATGGTTAGATATATTGTGAAACATATCCTTATTAATCATTGACATGATGATGAGGATGATGATATAATTAATAGAAATAACTATCCAACCAGTGCAAGAGGTAGAAAAATATTAATATAAATTTATTCAAGAATAATAATATCGTTTTATAATAAAATGATATTTCAAAAGACTATAAGGTTGAATAGACATGGGACCAAAAGGATCATTGATAAAATGATACGGTTGAAGATATATTTTCCTCCATGTGATGTAATTATAGTGACAATAATGAATGGAAATTCAATGAATTTGTTTTACCTCTAGATCGAATTAGATGTTGCTCTAGAAAAGATTGATATTTGGAGAACAAAAATTATGAAAAAAACAAAGTTGTTAATGATTCCAAACTATAATGTAGTAGAAATAATTTCTGATGTCTGAGATGAATGATAAAATTAAAGAGATCAGATCTAAAAACATAGAGAACCCAAATAATTTCACTGAGTAAAAGTACCCCGATGAAGAAAAGACCAGGTTTATTGATTATTTTACTAAAAAAATAAAATATTGAGTTAAACATATTAAAGAAATCACAAAAAAAGTTTTCAATATATGGGAAAAGGTATAAGATTAGGTGAAACTCATATCACCTTGTTTTATATTGGGAATCCACACGTCACATGAAAAAAAAGTAATTTTGACTTATGAGGCCTACAGAAACATTCAAAGGAATATTAGGAGTACATAAAAACACATCATAATAACATATCATGTATGAGGATTTATCACAAATATAAAGTAGTAATGAGAAGATTCATACAATAAGAACCCACTCTAAGAATTAAAATTGACATGGCGATGAATTTGAATCATAATATTCTGATATCCAAAGGGAAAACTAGCTGTAAATGAATAATATATAGGAATACACCGCATTTCAAGTGTTATTGTTCTAAAAAAATTGGACATTTTTAAAATTTCAGTTCTATAGCTAGGAGGTGCTGATGGGAACAAGGGAAACAGATGAATTTATTGAACAAGGGAAACATAGGAATTTATTTAAGGATTTGAAAATAAGTACATAAATTTGTCCTTAATAATAAAAAGGAATGTATTTAAGGAATCCCAAAGTGGTTGCATGAAGAAGATCAAGATATCATCAAACATTCCTAGAACACCAAATCATTTTTTCAACATTTCATGATGAGGATAGATCATTATACTCTGAAGATGATCAAGAATGTTAATCAACATCATGTATGAAGTAAAACACATAGATCACAATTGAAATATTTCAGTATGTAATGGTTATAGATATTACTTTCATAGCATGATATCTCCCTAGAATATGGATCATTGATATTGGATGAACCTCTCATATAATAGTAAATAATAACCTAGTGAGATATGTTGGGAATGATGAGTAATGTTTTGTTAGATTTGGGAATGATGAAGGTTGGAAGATTATTGGGTAAGGAAAATCGTAGTTTGGGTAAAAATAAATGAGATAAAATGATGTTTTGGTTATTGAAGGTCTTAGTCACAGATTTTTGAACGTCAGTAAAATGTGTGACTCGGTACATGATATAAGAATTTCCATGAAACTTTTTATTATCAAGGGAAATTGGATTTTTATATTGAAAGTGTGTGATGAGAAATATTTACCATGTGATTAGGTATTTAGACATGTTTTTTTATTCAACAAAGCTGAAATCATGCTGTGGAATAAATGTATTGTTCATTATATCTGACCATCATTAGATGTTTTGGTAAAATAATATGCTTCTTGATATCTCTATAGGTTATCATGTGGTTTTACGCATACATCTGATGATTTCTAGAAAATAAATAGTACTAAGAACACATATATTTGAAAAGGTAAAATAAAAAAAAGAGTGCTTTAACTTTTGTATATTGATGTTTATATCCCTATCTCACCATGATATATTGATGGTAAGAGATATTATATTTTTTAGTAAAGATGTTATTGAAATGGAATGTGTTTCATTTATCACCCATAAGTATGACATGTTCATCTTCACAACACATTATCAATGTGATGTTGCAAAGAGGAGAGGTCATATAATATAAAATTTCTATAATCATAAGGGATCAATCATAAAAAAACATCCAAGTGGACGATTATCTTAATAAATATGGGATAAGACACCAAGTATTAGAATTAATAATTCAACATATAAATAGAGTGGTTTAATGAATAAACAATATTATAAATAACATGGAAAGAACGATTCATATTTCTAAAGACCACTTGAAGATTTTTTTGTATGAAGACTAGTTGATATAAGTATATATTTCTAATAGATGATTATTATGTCCAAATGAATGCAATAATCTATATGAGTTTTCGTGTGGAATGAATCTGACATTATAGTACTCTTGAGTTTTCAAGAGAAAGTGTTTCATTCTCACTATGGAGAAACATAGTAATTTTGAATCCCATGAAGATAAAGTGACATTTGATGGATAATAATGAAAAAATAAAATAATATACCTGATTAAATAAGTTGTTGATAAGAGTTGTAAATAGAAATGGTCTTTTTGTGGGGGAAAATGAGCTAAATATTTAGAAAATACATGTTAATTTTTAGGTGGATAATGATAAAGAGTTGAATATATTAGTGTATGTTCAATTACCAAAGGTATTTTTAAAATAAAATTAGAATGATGATATGGTTGAATATAGAAATTTATCTTATTAGAAACTAAATATTCGATCCAAAATTGATAGGAAAAAATAATCAATGATTAGATAAAACTAGTGTAGATAAGAAGGATGAAGTCACTACAGTAAGAATCATTACTATCATAGGTAGAGACATTTTTTTGAATAACCAATAAATTCAGTCAGAGGAAACCCTCTGACCATTTATTAAGGAAAAGAAAATACCAACAAGAAAGTACACCCAAATAAAAAGACAAGTACATATCATCTTAGACCGACCCATAACCATACCCATGAAAAATTTCAACCTCTACCGTAGCTGATTCCCATTCTGAACTGTCTTAATGTCACAAGATCATTGCATACATTCTTTTAAGGTTTAACATCTCCAAAGAGAGAAGATCCTTAGAATACTGTGCAGCCCAACCAGTCCCTCTAACACAGGACCTGGTAGTCATTGTCTTTGCTAGATAAGAATAATCCCTCCTTGTCCTTCTTCGTGGTGGGGCAGTCATCACTTCCGCATTTCTAGACACCTTGTTTTCCCCACCCTGGACAACATCGCTGTAGGAAGTCTGGACCATGCCACCTTCATTTTCGTTGTCACTATTGAGACAATCCCCCCATTCTCTAGCAAGGTGAACTAGACAATAACCCTCCTCCACACCCCATTCCTACTGAGATTGAATGTTAGAATCAAGCATATCAAGACACTTTGAATGTCCTGCAATCTCGCAACAAAAAGTTGTCACCTTCTTCCCAAAAATATCACCAGCAACAGCCTCATGTGAAATTCTTACAACTTCATTGACTGAAAAATCACCCTCAATGTAAGAGACCTTCCCATTCCATGACTATTGCAGACAATTTCCTATGGAGTTGAGTATAGGAAAATCCACATTACCGGCCTCCTACCCTTGCAATGGTACAACATAACCACTTGGATCCACAACAACTTGCCCCTCTAAATCTTTTTCACCCACAGACACAACCCCATCAAAGTCCAACACCAATTCGTCCATCACCAAACCAGAAAAACGATTGCTTAACTCAAGATCAGTCCCATACTTCCATGATCGGGGCTGCAAAACGGTTGGATACATCACCTGCACACCACTCTCGTCAACAACCTGCTTCACAAACCCATGATCAACAAATGGATCTTTCACTATAACCTCCTCCACTACACATTCACTACTGATGACAACATCCTGCAAGACAGCACCCTCCATGGTTCGACCAACATTATTCGGATCCCTATGAATATTCTCTTGATTACCCTATAAAGTGGAAAAATTCCTCTCAAAAAGGGCGGGATGACAATCACTACCTTCATCCAAAGACCATGAATCAATTCCAAGATCACCTTTCAGTCTGTCAAACACCTACATAACAGTTGGGTTGAGAGGCGTTTGCGCCATCTTCAAACCACTTGTGGGGCCCGACAAATTAGCAATGTGAGCCTGCTTCATCCCCCTCTCTGGATGTCCAATAAATTATGTTTCAATCAGATCACCTTCAATTCATACAGGATCCAGTCGATATCCTGGGCCAGATGAGACTCCAGGTTTGGTATACACAACAACTTCCACAGGGCCACCCATCATAGCCACCTGATTTGACCTCACAGCAGCACGCACCACACAACCATCCCCACTTTGTCCATCCATCCCTTGAGAGTGAGAATCTAACCCTCCCATATGGAAAACATCTTCCAAATGCCCGAACCGTCTATACTTCACACATAACATTCAGTTTAAAAACAACATGAAAAATTCCTTAGTCAAAATATCATTTGAATGGAATCAACTAGATTTTGGAGTTTCGTCGACCCCTATACATGAATAAGGTATATTTGATATCCAAATCACCATATATTGTCATGTTTCCACCTCTATGTTGATATGTGTCATTTCCATGTTGCGTATCATAAAGCATTACCCTCTGGGTTCATTAGAAAGGGGGATAAAAATTCTGTACGAAATTAATGGTTGGGGAGAATCTAAAATGGGGTGAAATGAAACATGTAGTGTTTTAAGAAGTATTTATACTGAAGATTTTTTTAAAATATAATATATGATAACTGTTTTCGTATAATTTTTTCGGTGAATGTTTTTTCCTAAAGGGGATGAACAATTGGTCTTCTTGAGTGAAAACACATAGTTCCATGATTTGGTTTTATAATAATAAATTGATTCATTGAAGAATATTTTTTCCACCCATATACCCCATTTTGAGCATCTATATTGTTGGATTATAGTTCATATTGATTAACTATACAATCACTTTCTATTGTCTTAGTTTGAAATTGGTGGGTTTTGTAGGTATGGTGTGTAGATTTTTCAATAGAAGTGTCTTATTTCCTTTTAAAGTGTTTTCAACATACCAAAAGGGGGATATTATTGGGATAACATACCTATTAGTTAATAATAAATGGTTTTAGGTTGTTTTTATTTCCTAATAAATACCATTGATAATGTTCCAGCAAATTTTCTTCCAATGTATGCTATTTGAAGGTGGAAAAATTTCCCAGTTTTCTTCCAAATTTTATGGATGGAAAATTTAGACTTTATTTATTGAAAAGGAATGATTTCCACATATAAAAATTGGAAAATAATATAGAACATGAACAAGTATTTTGTGTATTTTTTTACAAATGAAACTTCACTATAGATAAGGTTTACTATGCGAGAAGAATAACGTGTATGAGAAGATGAAAAGAAAAACAGGAAAAGGGATTTCCAGGTAATTTCATAAATGTTTAACTACATGGAGTATTCAACATGTATTGATAAAGGTTGTGTTTCATTTGTCACTTCAATGTTTTTTAATAATTTGTGAAGAGATATTGGTTGATAGGTTTCCACAAGGCGAATTATGAACTTGTTGAACATCATAGATTGTACAGTTTGTGGTGAAGGATAATTCATAAAGGATTTATCTGTAACTACAATTAGTTGATATTTTAAGTGTAGTTTTATATAAAATAGACCACTAATAATTTCATTTTAAGTATAAATAAGATTATTATAAATAATAATGATTTTATGAAGTTCACAAAGTTTGAAAGTGTTATATAATGTTTGTGGTTTTTGAAAGAGGTGGTCCATGAAGGTGGTGGTTCTCGAAGGAAGTTTAGTTCCAATAGGAATGTCAAATCATGGAAACATTTTAATTTTTTTTGATAAAATTAAGCCCCTAATGATATCATTTTATGTTGTGTAGGCATGTTTGAAGGGAATAATGTGGCTCATGAAGGAACAAAAACATCTCAAGAAAGGACTCTCCAAAAATAAATCACTACACAATGAATTGATTTTAAACTACGTGGTGAACAAATAAGCTTCATGTCACACTCATATTTGGGTGAATGTGTTATGAGGAGATTTATATAAATTAAAGAATCTTTTGAATGTGTAGTTTATACAAATCAGTTCAGAGAGTAGTGGTCTATCAATATTGTGATTTTTTCTAAACCATTAGAGGTAGTGAGTCAACTCTTATCTTATAATAGTAGTTCAGGTTAGTTTAATTGGTACATGAACAAATTTACCATGTATTATCATAGAACATATCCTAGTGAGGGAGAACCATATTAAATTGTTTTTTTTATATTACTGTCTTAAATTCCATTAATTATTTACCACTACAAGGTGATAGAAGATTGTTTTTATTTATCAATGAAACAAGATCCAAAGGGAAAATTGTTTTAATAATTCATAGAACGATTCATTCCCCACCCTCCTCTATATGTATTTACCATGTTTTTTATATAACTTTTCCAATAAAAAAATGAATAAAAAATGGTGCGTATTTAAGAAAAAAATTATCTCTCATTCCTAAAATCCACAAGAGAAAAAAAATACCCATTTAGGGTTTAAAGTGATAGTTGATTCCATCCAAATAAAGAGATTTTAGAGAAATGTTATAGGTTCATTTCTTTAGTAAATTCAAAAAGAGAAATCAAATTTTTGGGGATGCCATCATCTGTTGAGGGGACCTTAGAGAAGAGATGAATCTAAGGGTAGGTTGGTAGATGATCTGAGATAATTATTGCGGATACAGTCTAAGAATGATTCAATGATTGAGTTGGGGGGGGGCATCCCTAACCCTCTTCATAAAGAGGATATCATATGGAAAATATTCCATTTATTCCATGGAAAAAAATATTGAAAAAATTAACTAACCCGAGAGCCCTTCATTTATGTTTTGTATTTTATGAGATTTTGGATTTGAATTATAAATTTGAAAGTTGTGAGATACTTTAGAGGGATTTTTACATGTGTTTGGTTATTTTGGTTGGCCTCAAGGGTAATAAATATAAATACTATGGTGTTAAGATTTCTTCTATAAGTTGTATGTTCACTGAGTACTCGATTATAGTGCACCAGGAACCTAGTCTGAGCCTTAAAAGTAGAGTACCCCCTAGGATACAACAAGGTACTTAGTGTACACTCACAAAGTACCTGGTTTGATTCTATGAATTTTTATTAAAAAAACATTATAATTTTTTTTAAATTATGTGGAAACTGTCATATTTTATTGAACCACTCAATATGAGCACTATCAGTCCCTATCCTATCATTTCTACTTCTCATTTCCCCGTTAAAGAGCAAATGTTTTCCAATATTCAAAAGATTAAAATATTTTCTAATGTAGTTGTCTCTTATCAATTAGTATAATGTCAACCATAAGTACTCTCTTATTATATCTCTCTCCATCCATCTTTTTCATTGTAAATCCCATTCTGGGTTCTACTTGTTTTGAATTATCAATTTTAGGTGAATGGAACTAAACCAAACATCAATATCTGGGAATTAAACTCCTATAATATCTAGTTAAGTGGATTATATATTATTTCACAATATTATTCATGAATTTATTTTATTTTTATATCAATAGAATGGATTCAGTTCTTGGTATTGTTGAAAGAGGATTAGGTGACTCTCATGGATTGTTTTAGTCTTGGATCGAGCCACCATGGTTCTTGTTGATTAAGTTGAGCTTGTTAGGGTAGATTTAATCAGTTACAATTGTTGTTAAACCATGGGGAATGACCACTATTGATTTTAAAAGGACTAAATAGTGATTAATAATAATTCAATTAGTGATGAATCTCCATTGTTTAAGATAAGTAAGATTTTTTAGGGTGTATTGTGTGATGAAAACATTAGGTACATGTTCCGGTACGTTTTACGATAAAAACGTTATATGGGTATGGTATTGTGGGTACCCAATGGACCTATAAAAAGCTCACCGGGGGCTATGTTTTGGTATTATGGATCACCTTTAAGACTCTATTTTTAGATTAGTGCCTTTTTTATATGTTGGGGTGTGACATTTGATTCAATTCACAATATTTAGTTCACTAGTTTTTTAGTTCACTGGAATATTGATCACCTTGTTATATAGATATAGATAGAATATCTATGCTAATAGTTATTAGATCCATTTTATTCTCACATATCCTCCTGGAGTTATGATCACTCATACAAGACCTAAATTAATGAAATAATGGTGTTATCATTTTGGAATATATGTTGTGGAGTTTATAATTGGGATGATGGTGATTACTTAAGACTAGGTTTTACTAGATTATTAACCAAAACTAAAAAACGAGTGAGTGTTTCCTTAATTATATTAATGCAGTAGACTAAGGATATGAATAAAAGAGTTAGTGCTTAACTTTTCATATAATTCTTACTGCAACATCACCACTATATGAAATTCCCTTAATACGTGATATAAAAAATATTTATTTTTTTTCCTATCCATGATTTTCAATCATTACTAACCACTATATAATGGGTTATACCATTTCCCAAACCACTTCTTATGTTTCAAAAAATTCATGAAGTACATAGTCTATGAAAATATGGAAACAAATGAATATAATGATTTCTCTGTTTCATATAACCTTAAAATAAATTTAATACTATAAAAAATAGAATTAATATAAGAGTAGTTTTGTATCCCCATGATAATTAATATTCTCATTTCTCTAATAACCATATAATAAACTAGTTTTACTTTCTTAAGTATAGTTTGACCATTTTGAATCTAGATGTTGTATTTATAATTATATTCTTTGATATTTTCCCTCTAGGATTTACGCAACATGAGAATGAAAAATCTATACATATCCGGGATTATGAGAATGATTCCAACATATTCTTAGGAGTATATATTTTAACTCATTAAAACATTTCCTCCTGTGTTTTCACACATCATCTCGGAGACATTTTATTCATTGTGACGTAGAATTGAATTTTCACTTGGATTTATCTTTATTATATTGTTCAAAAACATTTCAAATTTTTTATTAGGACTAAAGTTAAATAACATGGCACATTTATGTTTATATATCTTCCATCCTAGAACTTGGGTCACTAGATTAAGTCATCTTTCAGAAGTTCATTTAGTTTTAATTAATTATTATACTATACACCTATTATCCATAGGTTTTAAATATATATATTTTTTCAAACAATAGAAGTTGTAAAAAAAATTATATTATACTGGAACATATTTGTTCAAAATTATTATTCTATAATCATAGTATATGGAAATGAAATGTACAATTATTAAAAAGAATTTTCATGATGATTGATAATATATTTTCAATACTCATTTTCTATAAATCACTGAAAACCCTTCAATAGACAAATGATCCTTATTAGTACCATATTTTGTTATCCATGTTTCATATCTATTGAATTCCCACTACTTACTTCACATCAACAGGAGACACTACCGAAATATTTGGCTCGTATTGGGTGCATGTATTATATAATATAATTCTTATTTACTTTAGAACCATTAGTAAGGTGAAAAATAATACTTCCTTATAGGAATCAATATTCTAATAGAATAATATATTACTAATATTTTTGTACAAAAAACTTGCACTTTGTTTTTAGAATTTGTTTTTTGTATGTGTCACTATTAAAATTTCTCCCACTAAAATTTGTCAGGTTTTGGGTTCTCATGACAAATCACATGCCTCTAGAGCCCAAATATCATCAAATCCTATATTTATTTTAATATCTATTGAAATATGTTCTTTCTTAACAAGTATAATTGGTTTTGACATATATTTTTCTAATTTGAGGATGTTAATATCCTGATATTGTATAGGATAATTAACAAAGATGAATATTTAGTTTCCATTGAAGAACACTTGTAACTATAACCAGCTTTAAAAAATGGTTCCCATCAAATTGCTATGGCTACGAAATAATGGAATACAATCTTATAACAACATATATGATACCCATAAGTCAATACATGTGATATATTGTTTTTTGTTTCAAAATTATTTTCAAAACATTTCTTCAAATCCTATGGATGACTTTAATTACATATAATACACATTGTAAATATTCATTATAAAACCATGACATTCATGTTGGGAATAATATAATGTGATTTTAGGTAAACCTTGACTATATATTTAAATTACAAAAAAATACTAGGTTAACATATACTCTTGACAAACCAACCTAAAGTATCGTGTATATTTTACCAAGGGCACTAATTATTATACTGAGAATTATTAAAATTTATAAATCGAATCTCCTACGATATATTAATTTACCACTAGATTCTATTTAAAATAATTTATATAGTCAATTTGAACTAACTTAAGAGGATTTTGGGAATACCTTTATTTCCAATGGTTTCTTTTATTAAAACGTAATAAGTATATTAAAATAATGTCTGATGATTATATTTAGTTTTATTTTACTAAGACTTATGTTCCAATAATTGAGTAAATTCCTTATATTTCATATTTCTTATTCATTACCGATTATGGTATATATGTCATTCAAGTATTACAAAACTATTAGATAAATATGAAACACCTCAATCGAAATTCATTTATAAACAAAATAATTCCTCAATGGGATTAATGGGATATTGAGATAAAGGTTTTAGTAATACTAAATACAAAAGATATATTAACTATAATCAATACATTGGGTTTCTTAAAGTTGTTTCATTCTTTTGGATGACTTTGGAACAACCATTAACAAGATAATTAGAGAGTTCACCTTACTTTTTGCAATGCTTCTGAAATTACATAGTTCTTATAATTTTTTGATAGCATGTGATTTTCATATTGTATTATATACCCAAGAAGTGAAATAATAGTGTTATATAAAATGATGAACATAATTGAAGAAAAAGAGTCTGCCATATTTTTGTTAAATTGATTACAATTTATCTTTCAGTGACCTATCTTGTCATATGAGAATAAAATGGTATTGGGTTCCCCATCGCGCCTCAAAATTTGTATATTTTGAAGGAAATTTGAAACATGCTAGAATTATTGAACTATTAATGGGATTTTAAACATCATCACTCAATTTTTTCACTATAAAGAGTTTTAAACCATGCTCCCACCAATCCTTATATGCATAGATATGTATAGTGAAAATATTCTAAAGTTACTCCCTTGAATTTTCTACCTTGTAATTGTTTATAAACAAGAAATATTTTCATACTAAAGAAGATACCAAGAGATTAATGGATAATTTATTATCCAAATGAATGTAAACCTTCACTTACTTATCAATACACTAAAACATTTTTAAGGATTTATAACTAATAAGAAGGTTGTATTCTAGTTTACAATGGTGTATTATAGTGACAATATCCTTTATCTTAATCCTTTATTTGTAATTTTCATGGTAAGGGAGATGTATATTTATTATGTAAACTTATATTTTCTTATGTTGATTTTTTAACACATTGAGCAAAACTAATATCATGATGGAATAGATATAAGAAAAATCATCCATAATCTCTTTTAGGAATCCTTTTCACCTACACTAACTTGATGATGTGGATAATCATTAATAGCTGATTTTGGAACATAATATTTTACTAGTAGTAGTGGAAAATCTAAATTATTGTACCATTCTATGAAATTTATATGGTTTTTTAAATAGATTATTTACAAAAATGATCATAGTGTTTCCATGTTTTTATTTTCCATATTAAATAATAATTAAATTCATACTTTAATGCATTATCTTGATTCTAGAATGTTTGATGTGACAAATTTTTATTTTATCAGTCTCCCACAATTTTATCAAATCTTCATAGCCCTCAAAATCAGATTTCGAATATCATTTAACATTAATATTTTATTGGCCAGGATCTATTTTTACCTTATGAATACATAGATGGGTTTTTGAAATGTTATAGAATGGTATTAAAAGAGATATTATTTCCAAAAACATTAAATCATAGTTATTTGATCTATTGAGTGGGTTTTTCCAATAATTAAAATGTGGTCTAATATTTCATCAACACTTGCCTCATTATTGAACAAATAATTTTGGAAGAAATAAAATATTGATGATGACATTGCTATTTAAACCCAAAAAATTGTTAAAACTCCAGGATAATTAAATGAGACCTAATGGAGAACAATATAGTAACAAGAACTGTGATTTTATTTTAGGTAAGGTAATGAACTATTAAAAATTGTTGACTTAACAATGATAATAAAAGATTTTTATGGGTGCTTTAAAAATGATGATAATTAGTGTGATGTTAAAGGGTTGGTTTAAATGATGCTTGTAAAAATTATTTTTAAAGGATACCTTTATCAGATCTTTTTTAGTGCTATTAAAGGCCCCATTTATCAGTGCTAAAAAACAATGATAAAATCCCCATTAATAAAGGGGGATATTTTATTGTTTGAACAACATTTTATCATCACCACCAACCCCTATTTATAATTTTTTGTTACCCAATCTATTGTGAGTTACCCTATTATCATCACTTTATTAAATTACACCCCCCCCCCCCCCCCGTGACCCTGTCTCCTGTGAGATTGAAACTTGAGACGTCTAGATCATAATCCCATGCCTTTCCACTCCCTTATATTTTTTTCCATTTTATGATATATCAAAAAAAATATATATCTTTACATTTTTTATACATATATTTAAACATATATAAATATATATATATTCAAATACCTATATAGATTATGTTATTTTGTGTGTGTATG
Organism: Viscum album; assembly: GCA_963277665.1. NCBI lineage: Eukaryota > Viridiplantae > Streptophyta > Magnoliopsida > Santalales > Viscaceae > Viscum > Viscum album. The sequence goes on from OY728145.1 coordinate 1,840,257,395, forward strand.
TGTGTGTTTACAAATACATCCACGCACACACACATATGTATGTTCATCTATAAATATGACTATTCATATTTTTATTTAGTTACATATATTATTTATTAATATTTGTATACATTCATATGAATATATATATATTGATCTTTTCTTTAATACACACAGACAAATATATATGTAAACATTATATATACATTAATTGAATAGTTTCATTAATATTCATACATTTTTATTTTAAATAAAATTGATAGTTATTTTCTAGTTAGATAAAGTTTATATATTTAGAAATATATTATATATGTAAATATGTTTAAATAATTATTTATAAAATTAAATTTCTATATGTGAATATATAAAAAATATCTATATATTTTGATATATTTTATTATAAATAAAAGTATAATATAAAAATTGATAATAATTCAAAACAATATTTTCAATATTAATCTAATACCTATGAATAAATTTAGCCTCCCCCGAATAATGATAATAAGCGCCCCTTTAATGAGGCTGAAATCCATCAACTGTTAAAATTTTGGTTACCCTGACTAAAAACATTGATTAGCCGGCCTTCTGATCCTTTTTTATTCTAAAAAAACGTTACCAGGGTATACTATATCACTAAGGCATATAGATCATCAAAAATATTTGATCTAATATATGGAAGGGCACAAAAGGACACCCTAATCAAAATTTATTGTCGTTGGAAGTTTGAGTTATGTTTTCATCTTTTTTTTGATATTTTATTAATTTTATTAATTTTTATCATCATATATTTGTAAATTAAATATTTCTTCATAATGATTTTAAAATAATAAACTAATAGTATTTTTTAGTTATTTGATAATCCATTTTCAGAAAATATATTATATATTAAGTGTAAATTCTTATTTAGACTTATCTAAAACATGTATAATAAATTATTAGTACATTTATGTAAATATAAATATAATGTTATATAAATTAATTATTTTTATAGAAATATTATTTTTGAAATATCCCCTATAGGAGTGCTACTAGAAATGGGCTGGGGGGTCTTTATCAGTGCTTTTAAAAAGCAACTCATAAGGATCCCCCTTATCAATTATTTTTTATAAGTACTGATAAAAGACTCTTTTTATCATCACTATTTTACTAGCTCTGATTAAGGTACCCATTTTTAATTGTTTTTTCAATAGAACTGATTGGGGGATTTATCAGCGCTTTATTACTAGTTAAAATAAAGGGTCCCCTTAAAAAAGTTTTTCTAGTGATGACAAAAGGGTATTTTATTAGTACTATTTTTAGTGTTGTTAAAGCCAAAACACATGATAAACCCATTTATGTAGTAGTAATGGAAGACATTGTTCAAAATAATATATTCTTTTAGGGATATATATATGTATCTGTAAATATATTCTTTTTTTATCACTTAATATTTTTTTATATTATGTAGATTTAGCACGATTAATTATCTCTTTCTAGATTAAATAATCTCTTTATAATAAACTTTTTTTATTCCATCTTAAATTCTTGTCAATTCATTTATTTTATGTCACCATGTTTAGAATATAATAAAAATGTATCACTTTTAAAAACAATTCATTGTATAGAAATTGAATAAATATGTGTATTCACCATAACCATTTATTATTGGGTAGTTTATCATGTGGATGATTAATTAACCCTTAAACCTACAAGAATAACACCTAGAACCGATCTTGTCCCAAGTTTCATCATTCCACCCCTGACTCAAGTATCTCATTGGTTGGTTTCACATATGCTCCATCTTGAACCATTTCCACTCACCAGAGACCTCCTACATTGACAAATAATTTCATACATATAGGTGAGGGGAACTAAGGTATGAAGAAACATAAATGAAAACATGAAAAAAGTGGCCAATACATAATAAATAAGAATGGATGGGTCACATATCATCATTTTAATTTATTAATAATTATCACAAAAAGTAGACAATAATAATTATATTAAAATAATCCCAAGACATAAAAATGTTACTGAAAATCCTAATCATCCAAGCATGAAACGAATAAACATTTAAAACAATAAAATAATCATTTCAGTCCCCACTTTAATAAGATAAAGTACATGAACTAATAAATTAATTTCCTAATTAATAAATTAATATTTTAATTTAATTTTCTGTCTGACATCCTTGAAATTTCAACCACTCTAATTTTAAAATAAATATAATAAATTTAAAATTTACTCATACATGATGTGTACTGATAGGGAACATATAATATACCCATTTGATTAATCATAAATTCTAATTTAAATTTAACACGAAGTGTATTAGAGGAATCATGAAATGTTCATTTTTTCTCTACACAATGTGTTCTTCCACAAACATGACATGTGATAGACAAACTATATAAACCTTCTTGTGTACTGTGTACTTACATAACATGTATACATACATGGTGTTCCATGATATTACACGACATCCATTTCCATGAGTCCTGCCTCATAGTCTATGAACCATTTATGACTTCAAAACACACCGTGAATTCCCTTGGTATGTACCACTAATAATTTCCATGAAATAAATTGTATGTATTATGAAAATATACATCAACTATCAACAAAAAATAAATATTTCAATTAATATCCATTTTATATAAAAAATGGAATTCTTAAAATTACTCAGCATATAATCCATAATAACCAAATCACACGATGTGTACACCAACATGCCAAACATAACAGATTTTGTTTCTTGTGTTCTCTCCCACAACATGCCAATCCTAATGTGTTCATACCATGAGTTGGATCGAATTATGTGGTGTGTACACCCAATTAAAATATGTATAGGATAGTGGTTAATACATTATTTGTAATGAAATTACATACTATTCACACTCTTTATGTCCTATGATATGCAAGGCTTTTCATTGTGTGGATGACCACAGATAAACCACATGTATATCTCTATTACATGCTAGGTTTTTTTTCATCCATTCTGAATCCTTAGAACATATTGATTGGATCATTGAGCATTATTAAATTTTGTTTGGTTAAATAGAAATTTAATGAACCTAATTTTATTAATTTTAAATTAATGAATGAAATACATGAAATAAAAAAAAGACTATACAATGAGAAAATAATTTAGTGATTTATAAATAATTATAAATTAACATGTGGCATATCTAATACCACTTGATGGTTTCAGAGAAAAATGAAAGCGGTTGGAACATTTTTTGACAATTATTATCAATTAGTTTCATTAGAGGAATTTTTATAACTGAATCATAGAAAACCAAAATGAATGTAAGAGAATATATTTTCACAAATATTTTTTAATTAAATTTTATAGTTAATTTTTAAATATGTGTTGAATTTTTTATTTTTTGTTGAACATGATTAAATTTTCTTATGATTATATTATTAGTGTGAAATGATCCATGTGTAAAGGCCCCCTTGAAGTATCTACATATATGATTTGAGAATCTTGGAACATCTCCAATGGAATTTTGGGTGATATAATGGGTGATTCATGACACTGGCATCATTTATCGTTAGACACAATAATAATTTTTCACATTTGAATGACTATATATTATTCTCGATATCTTGTAAGAGGTAGGATGATAATGATCAACAAATAATTTTTTGGATTATTATTGGGGATTTATCACAAGGGTATTAAATATTTCTCTAGAGAATATATTTCATTCACAATTCACTGTATCATTAAAATGATATAAGTGGGTCTTTATATCTAGGTAAAAGAATTAGTTATTTCACATAGGCAATTAACCAATCAATTTCTCCTATCATAAACCCCACATTTTATAATAATAATAATATAAATATTTACATGCTGCATGAAAACCTCATTGTTATTTAAATATCATTTTACCATGTAAATTTACAAGTTATAAATAAATATTATATATTTTTATATCAATGTAAGTAATTTAATTGTGAATAAATATTTATTTGATATCCAACTAGAACCTATATTTCATATAATAATTAATGATTGAATTTATGAAATTAATAGAACCCGGATAATTACCAAACCATAATGAAAGATGAATCTATATTAAAATTGTTAAAATCAAATAGATTTTAACTGAAATTTCATATACACTTATTGTGTAACCCATTAGGATTTTTTCTCAGTGACATTAATATAACTAGACAAAAGTAAAAAATAATCATCTAAAAACATGTTAGGTCACCCATATAGAAATATGTTAATATCAAAATGGCAACAACATCCCATGGATTCCCACCGTATAATATAATTATTTTTTCTCAATATTTATCCCTGATGCTTACATAATTTTTGTCATCAACCTATTTGATGTATTATATTTCATTGAATTTATTAAATGAAAATATTAATATACATCCATGTCCATGTATTTATCTAAAAATTTTATTTAAATAAAAATACCATAGATATATAAATGTGTTAAAATACAATTGAATAATCCTTTCATGGATTCAAATATTAATATCATATCAGTCATGATGCATTCTCCATGTGATACCTCATAGAGAGAATATATTTTCATCATTTTACTATATATATATAATTATGTGATTCTTGAAATACATTGATAATAATCAAAATTATAATGAACAACACATATGTTAATAGATATGTATGTACAAGGAGTTTTATAACTTGTGGAATTCCTATTAGTCGGTTTGTTCTCATAACCTCCTTTATTATAGATTACTATGTTAATATTTTATAAGATTATGACTCAAAATCATTTGAGACTCCACCACTTGATAGGAAAATATGATATATGTTTCATCTTATAGATTTAATATAGCCATAAAAAATATATCTACGAGTATATTTATAGGAATTCAAGGTTCTCATCATAGCAATTTATTTCTCTGAAATTTTTATATGATAAATACACTAAAGAAATTATAGTTTTGATGTAATGTAGAATAATAATCAAAATGTGAAATGAAACATATTACTCTTTTATTATTTAAATATAGAATGAATCTAAAGTATAATGTGGTTGGTTATGGGGAACCAACTCAAAGAAAAAGAGTGCATAAAATAGTTCAAAATGGGTGAATTAGAGTGATTAAATAAAGGAAAAACTTATCATAAATCAATATTTGTTTAAATATATAATCACTGAATTATTATACACTGAAGAGAAATTTAATTCCAATTTATAAAGTGTTACTATTTAAAAAGAATAAACTATTAAATAATAACATGATGAAGAAATAGAAAAATGAGAAGAATTCTGTATATGTTTAAATAAGAAAATAGTTTCTTAGAGAGTTATTTAATTCCTTAAAATAGAATAAATATTCATATATTGTTTTTCTTTATGTGGGATAATGTTTTATAAAGGATTCAATGATAAATTTAATCCAAAGGGGAGAGAAACTTTTTTTACGAACTTGGTCTATAGAAACCCCCTTGTATAACATACTTCAATGGATAAAAAAAATATTACTCTTTATGTATATCTTACTAGATACTTATCATATTACTTATATGGGTGTCAAGGAAGTCAGTTTAGTTTGGAAGAATTATTTTGAGGTTATCCAAGTTTCAGTTTTGTGGGAAGGCTATGATGGGTTATATGGGAATTATAGATGGGTTGGATTTAAATTTGTTTTTTTTAAAGGTGAAAGTGGGTTTCAAGGAATCTAGTTAAAATATTATTGAAATTACATAGAGGGGAAACTATATAGAATTTTTTAGTTGGTATTTAATGAGATGTTTATAGAGATATAAGGGACGTGTCTGGTGGGTAAGGTGAATGTTCATGAAGTATACTGTTGGAGTGGGATAAATTCGTGCGGGGAGGGGATAGATACAGGTAAAAATTATCCTTAGAGTTTTGGTGTAACACCCCATGATTTTTCGAATAAATTTAACATTGAATTCATGAAACACTAAGTCTCTAAAAACTCTACTTTGTTATAACCTAGCCAGAAATTGTTTATACCACCACTATGTTTTGAATTTTGAAAAACTGGCATACATAATTATGTTAAGTAAGGATATTTAGAGTCAAATAAGACAAACATAATTTTTGATTAATAATAACATTCCATTATGAATAGTAATATGAATTGTAATGTGACCCTTATGAATTGTAAATCCTATAATAATTTTATTTTTTTAAGGTCATAAAATAATGAGATCTCAATTAATTTTTCATGTTGACATAAAACAAATAATAGTTTTAAAATAGTTTTTTTAAAATTAATTATTATTTTATTTTAAATTTAAAATATTAATAACTGAATATTATTTTCAACAATTGTGTTTATTTTTGAATTCTACAAGTCCAAAAATGTCATGGTTGATTTTTTGGGCTTTTTTTTGAAAAACAAGATTTTTTAATGAATATTAAAATATGGTAATTTACTATTTATATACATTATTAGGAAAAATCACTTTTCCTATCATCATTGATGATGTAATAACACTTGTTAAGAGATCACAAGAAAATATTACTTTTCTTGGTCACAATAATAAATAATATTGGTTGTCATTGGAAAAATAATAAAATAATGTGTAAAATAATGGGACAACCCTCCTCTCCTCCAATATAAACCCCCCCACCCCTCACTCCCTATTTTCTTCATTTGACTAAAGACATGGGACTTTCCTAAATTCTACACATATCACCTCCAAATATCCTCTCCCACGTACAGTATCCCTTGGTCTCATAAAAAGTTAAAAACATTTCTCCTAAAGTGGCTCTCCATGAAGATTACTTCAAGACGTATATTTCTCTTTTCATTTCTTTTATTTCAATTTTCTTTCTTTTCGTTTCCTTTCCTCAACTCATTTAATTATTCTATTCTGATGACTCTAATAACATTGATTTAATGTAATTTTTATGATAATTCAATAATAAATCATCTTCTCTTGTATTCCCTATTTTTATACTTGAAATGAAAACACTATTCCAAATGTGTTAATTTATCACATTCAAGGAAAAGATGTTTTCATTTTATTTTACTATATTCAATTATAGTCATGAAACCATTTTTATGGTTGAATATGACTATAATTTATTAAATTATCTATAATCTGTATGTACAAATGATATTATATTTTAAATCAAAATGAGTTCATTGTGATCAACAACCGCTAATTAATCCAAACAATTTTCATTAATGTTTTTAATAATGAATCATCTTTGCTCCCAATAATCAAATGAATTTTATAACCATGTAATATTATGGTTGTTAACTAATAACATAAATCTTCTATTTGGAAAATCCATTCTAATTCTACTTGTTTATCTGTACATGAATATAAGTAAACCGATCATGAAAACCAAGGATCAAAACACTCCAAAACATTCAAATTTATTCTCATAACCCACAAAAGGCCATGAATAAACAAAATAATGTTTTTATAAATCAATTAAATATAGAGGGGATTTTTTTATTATTAATTTATGATCCTAAATTTAATTATTCAGGTAATTAAGATCATGTTAGGAATAACTTTGAACATAAGGTCAGGGTTTTCTACCCGAACAACCTTTTTCTTTCAATTTACTATTATTCTATACATTAATCAATTAAATTATTATTTATTCATATTTACACATCATATACACTGTGATAATGTTCAATATATGTATACCAACAATAATAATACCTTTATTTATTGGGATTTATATGTTTTAAAAGGATCATTCAAAACATCTTCCTGAAATTCAATCCCGATTCAAGGGAATTTATAAAATTCATAACTATTTTCAAGGGAACTCTTTAATATATTTTTAGAAACCATTATTTATATAAAATCACTTATTTTATTTTGAAACTAATATCTTACTTCACTTACGTTTTTATATAAATATTTCTCCAAAATAACTCGTCTTTTCAATGTAAAAGTGTATTTATCTCAATAATTACTCGATGAATTTATAAGAGTATATTCATCTGTTTCATCACAATAGTTCATTATTATGTATTATTGGGATTAATATTTAAGATATTTTCTACCATATTTAATTTAATTATTCATGAGTATTTTGATTATGGATGTTCTATCTTAAAACAATTCTCTTTTTGTACATCTAATGATTAGTGTTTATGCATAATGTTCTGGGATAGTTATTTACATTTTATATCATAGATTAAATATGAATATATATATATATATTTATGTATTTTCATGTTATTTTGAGAAATACATTGGACTTATTTTGTGATTCATGGGTAATGTTATAGCGCCTTGATGCATTGGTATGTCTCCTAAAACAAATAGATATGGACTTATCCGTGGCATTGTCCATTTTTAGAAATGGTTTTGGCTGAGTCCTTAATAATTTTTAGATGTATTTTTTGAGGCCATAATAGTATGTTTCAAAAAGAATTACAAATGTATTTCCCTCATTATAAATCTATAAATTCATAGATTATGATGTTATTCGACTAGTAGAATACCCATGATTATTTTTTATTATGGAAATATTTAGTCAGCTCATATTCCTTCCATACTATGTACAAGTTTATTTTTTAATGAATATATTTTCAATTATTGACTATGCATAATGTTTATATTATATTGTACTATAATTTTTACCCTCATTGATCATTTTATCTCAACCCTTCTAATGTTTCATTTTTTTCATGACATGAAGAGGTATTTTATTATTGACTTGGAGGGCTAGACATAGAGTGGGGGATGTTACAAATAAAATGTAAATGAAGTATTTAATTTCAAGTTGTAATGTTGAACTTATTTATATATCTGGATTTCCAAATCTACTAAACAATTTTTTTCCATCGGGATAAAAATTTATTATAATCATGCCAATGTAATGTAATAAAGAACCTTCTCCAAGAAACTGGGGTAAGGTCATTACATTTTGGGATTTGAAAAGTTGGGATGGGATGATTTTGTATATGGGATTGTTTGGAAATTAAAATAAGAGGGGATTTGGAGTTCTTGTGATGAAATATAATTTTTTATGGTTAAGAAATTTAGAAGAGAATAATTTAGATAATGTGTGGTTGGATTTATGTTAGTGTTGATATAATATTTCGAATGGGTGTTGATTTTGGACTTGAGGTTGGTTTTTGGTGGGTAATTGAGTGATGGGATAAAAAGGATTGATTTTGTGGTATGGGAGAAAAGTTTATAAGAAATTGTAGTCTATATAGGGGAAAGTAGGTTTGGGGATAAATTTAAGAGGGTGGGTTTATATTGGGTTGCAGCTCGTTGATCTGAGGCTAGTATGATTTTATGGGATATAATGTAATATTTGGTATAATAATTGGAATTTAAGGAAGAATATTTAATGAAATTTAGTTTAATAATGTATTTTATGTTAGGTGATTTGATGGATTTTAATGGTTGTTTGTTGAGGGATATATAAAAAATATTGGTTTTTTAATGAATGATGGGTTAACCTTTTTAGTTATAGGAATGTTGTGGAGGTAAGTGTGTGCTAGGATGAGATGTGTATTTGTTAGGGGATAAATTTTCATGGTATTCTTTATGAAATGACTATGATCCCTAGATACATTTGAGGGACATAAAACATGGTTATATAAATAGTTTTATTCGAAAAATAAGATGATATGTTGATGAAATGATCAATATGAGCACATTTCAAATCCCTAATGTTCAATGTATAATGAAAAAAAATGTAACATTTCTCAAACAATATTGTAACCATGTGAATTATGAGAACATCACCTTCTAAATTCAGTAATAGGAAAATGAAATACAAAAAAATATAGGAGACTGAAAATGATGTAAAATAATGAGAGAAATTATTAGATGAGATGAACCATTGTTAAACCAGGTGGTGGTCCTAAAATTAATCCCATATATTTAGTTGTATCCCTTTCTAGATGGATATAGAAAATTAATTTTATGTATATAAGGAAACATTAGAATCTATATGAATAAATAAAAATGAATGAAAAATAATTTTCTTACACTACCACATCACAACATCAGGATCGAGTAATGTCTTGAATAGAGGTAAACACTTATATAACCTTCATGTGAAAACTATCCTACTCCACATAGTTTGATGTCTAAACATATCACCCCAAGAACGCTACTCTAAGTACTAACACCCAAGATCAACACACCATCATTCAATAAAAAATAAAAACCCGAGACATGTATATCCTCCAATAGTTCTCATGATTTCCCATTATTGCTTAAAGATAAATCAAACGAGAGGTTTTCTCTCTTCAATGATGATGATGAATGAAAGTTTAGTGCATAACCCTAATGGATTCATTATATATTATATCATATGAAACAATGGTAAAACATGTGTTCACATGGGATGATCAAAATGTGGAAGACATAAATGATACATTTCATTCATAAACATAACTGATTAACAACTCACCTGGATACATGGAAAAAAGTAACGGCACCCCATATAAACAAGGATCATACTAAAAATCAGTGACAAAAAACACCGTACCAAGATTTCACACACATTAATATAGTGTGTTGTTAGATAAAAGAAATGAACGACTCCAAAACACCCCTTTAAAAGATTCATATATATCCCTAATTTTATTTATTTATCCAAAAAACGTTACATTGTAATTTAGTGAATTGACCTACCAGGGAATAATTTATTTCTAGATATGTTCAAATCTAACTGACTATACCAAAATAATAGTTTGAATAAAAAATTCTTGTTATATCATTATCATAATTTCTTCTATTTCCAAAAAAAGAACTGGTTAAAACATAAAAAAACATACATTAAACCCCATTTCAATGAATTCCAAAAATGATTCCCAGAATTTCCCCTAAACATTATTATGGTAAAAATAATTAAGGTAATGACTGGTCCAGATTTAATCATGTAATATATAAGACTGCCTAATGTATCGGTGTGTGGTGTGTTCTTCATAAGGACACATTCACTGAAACGTTTTGGGATTTGGACATGGATATCATAAATTACTAACCTAGGTCACATTAATAGTTTTACAATTCTCAAAAAATTACTATATTATTAACATCTACAAATAGGAACATTTGGATCAATACTAAACTATAGATTCTTTATTCCCAATTATGTCAATGAAAAAAATTGTTATTATTTCCAAGATTTGGAATTAAAAAATTATGGTTTATTTGGATATATATATTTCTTATAAAACTCAAATTCATAAAAATTATAATAATATATTCCACATATTATATCAAGTATAAAATTTCTTTCTTAATAGGTATAAAATAAAACCATGAATCAAACATTATACTATTGAAATACTTTTCACGAAAAAAATAAAACTACTTATACCACCACCATAAGTATTGATTTTAACCATAAACATATATTTTAGAAAATGACAACTTGATCATATTTTTATTCATTAAAATTCCCTTCAAGAGACATAATATAAACTTTTCATGTAAAAAATAAGTTTTTTTGTCAATTTTTTTATACAAATTTCATACCTAGAAGGAAATAAAATAAATATTTTCATAGATAATGGTTGAAAAATTGGATAAAAAATATCAGTATAATCCATTCCATCAAGTAAAATTAATCATTTATTAATAACTTGTGTTTTATATTTAACATTAATTAATCCATCATTATAATTATCCAATTAAAAACATTCTTTGAAAAAAATAAATCTATCATGTTTTAGTTTTGTTAATATAATTCAATATATTTTTTCAAGATGATATTATATTTAATAATTCATAAAATTTAATGAAATGATTTGATTCATTTGATTTTATGGATTGTTTAATGAAATGTGGTTCTTCACTATTTATATTGAGAATCTAGTTAAATATACAAGAAGACCCATGTGAAAGAATGAACAAGATAGTGGGGGAGCGGGATAGCCCTACTAAACCCCCCTCATGTTTACTAATACTCTCTATGGTAACACTCTACCTATACATATAACATAGAGTCAAATTTTGAACAATGTATAACCAATTTTGGAGTTCCAATAGTGGAGTTTTTGGGTCACGTTTCATGTTAGGTTCTAAAGGAACCTAAACACACATAGGTTCAAACATACCAACACCATAAGAATTTATATGATTATAAATTAGAATTAAATCCACCTAGAATCCAACGTCATGAAATAATATTAACTTTAAAAATAGCTAAATTATCTATCAATAGTCTGTAACCCTTGTCAGCTAGAAGATACCACAAAACACACACTTGACCACCCTAGGTTTCAACATATAAATTCTATTATGATTATAATAGGAACTACCAATTTACTCTAAATTGATATAAAATATGGGGGAAACAATACACATTTTCTAAGCTGTTTTATACCTAGTATCACCAAAAGGGAAATCATTTGATCATGTACATTATTATAACTGTAGCTTCTTCCTAGAAGGGCCCCAATGAACCTAAGTGTCAGATAATTCTTCTCACACTATTATGGATGGTCCTATTCATTGTCATAGCTAAAATATTCTATTGTGGGGATACATTACTAATTAGAATCTCAAAACAACATTAGAGACACAAAACTCAATAAGTCACAAAGAAACTATTCTAACCCATTACTTATACTAAGTTCATTTATTATAATTCCTACCCAATTTTCAACAATGTGCTTCTATTTATTCAATGTTTCAAATATTATATTATTATTTTTAATGTGTAAATCCATACATTCTATGATTAAATGTTAATAAAGGTCCCAAATTAACTCTCTATACCATGGGAGGAAAACCTAGAAAGTCTTAATATGTAGGGATGTAGATATAGAAGGTGGGAACAAACTTATAGATTTACCGCTTAAGAATCAAATGGTTGGAATTCCAAAACATACAATCATCAAAAAAGGTAACAACATATGGGGATTTAAAATAAAATTACCCTTTCTTACAATGTTTTTTTGTTACATTGGACCTTACATTACTGATAAGTATATTCTAGATCATAGTGTAATATGATGCTAAGGAATTTATAGAATTACGTAATTCAAATTCATTCTAATATCTTTTACATACAATACATTCGTGATATTTCATCTCATGATGGTTAGTGAACCAATAGAAATCCCAAAAATTAAAGAATCTGATAATAAGTTATATCCCTTCTTGTTTTACACTCATATAGAATAGATTTTTTATTTTAATTTGTGTACCCAACTAGCCTCATATAAAGTTCTCACTAAAACATCATGAATTCATAAGTAAATGGAATCCCTACCCAAGTTACACCAACTCCAATTATTCCCTAGATTCAAAAAACTCCAAAACACTTAAATCAGTGATGTATTTATTTTTAGATACATATAAAATGAGAATAATTATTCTAGAACCCACTCTTCAGTCATGGTAATCTAAAAAACATTAAAATTAGATGTATTGAAATATTTCTCAACCAATGATGAATTATCATTATTTTCTTTTGACTTGTTTAATGCAAGACAATTCCTTCTAATATACCATGGTCTCTTACACTAAAAAAACTTAATCACTCTACCATTATTATTATATCAACTCTTATACTTACTATGCCCAATTTATTTACCCCTTTCTTCAGTTATTCCTCTAATATTATGACCCTCAACCTCTTTTTTAATTACACCATGGTTTTGAATTTATTTAGATAATAAGGACGATTTAACCTTTTCTTCCACTACAATATCCATTATATACATCCTTGAATCCATAGAAAAATAGTTAAATCATATTATATTTTTAATAAAAATATGTATAGGGAATTATTACTAATCATCAAATATATATTAGAAGTATCCAATAATATTTTATTAAATTCATCAATATGGGTCCTGAGTGTAATTCTAAGGTTCATATAAAAACTATAAAATAAAATTTACTTGTGCAATCAACCAATTAAAATTTTATCAGATATAGGGCCTCATGTTTTTAGCATATTTGGGAAGCAATAAACTCATATGTGACTTTTTTAGGACATTATTGCCTAAGGAAAAAATCAAGAGATTGTGAGCATGTTTAAGGACATAAACATCCGCATCAACTTCAGAAAGATTGAATTTTCCATTAGTGGATACAATGATACATTTTTTTCTCTGACCACAAAAATCATTCATATTCCCATTATGTTCAAGAAGTACAGTCATTTTAATTATTCAACGATTAAAATCAATTTCCATTTAAAATTTATCTATTTAAAGTATCATAGAACCCATCATTATTAATGAAATTTTGTCGATAATAATTTATATGGTATTTATTATTAATTACGTACCAATCAAATAGCAATGATACCCATAATTTAAATAATAGAAAAGGAATATGATTAACTATTAAAAAAAGAATTGAATGAAATTAAAATTTTAATATAAGAGTCTTTCGAAAGTTTGATAATAGAAACAAAATTCAACAAAAGTGTATAAATTGTTTTGAAATGTTCTAGTCATATATTCATGTCTAGGGCCTTACATACTATTATTTTATTATGAAAGGAAAGAATTAGAAAATGAATAGTCTAAAAAATAAAAAAATAGAGAGAATAACCAAGGAGACGAACCCTTACTAAACCAAGTTTCCATTCTATAATATATCTCAAAGAGTTAGTGTTAACCCTGTGGGATGGTTTCTCCCTATGAACACTATGTGTAAAAAGATACATAATAATTTAGATGAAAAATATGAAATAAATCCTCTCACCATAATATTTTTCTACAAATAGATTTTGTAAGTTTTAGAATAGAGCTCAACATCCCTGAAATGTTCATGAGTGAACCATCCTACTTTAAAGAGTCTAACATCTCCTTCGAAATACACTAGAATAGTATACTAAGACACATGAGAAAGTGATAACAAACCCTCATTTAATTGAAAAAAACTTTTAAACATGTCTCACCTCCCATTTCTCTCAATATATATATATCTCTCGAACTTTTAGGAAACCCAAAAACCACAAGCAGAATTATCACATTTAAGAATAATATGCATTAATTGAAAATTTCTATCCCCATATCCCATGATTGATATCACATCATGAAATTTGATTAAATATCAAGAAATCATAAATGATTATCAATATGTGTATGGAATTATCAAACACATCATTCAAAATCATAACTGAGTAACATCGCCCTGGGACACACAATACCAAACAATATATTTCCCTAAATAAATAGAAATCACATGTTAAATTAGATATAAAAGAAACACAAATGATAATAAACACATAATTACATAAGGAACCATTAGATGAAAACCATCAATAACCCTAAAACGAACCTACATAATTATAAATAGACAACTATAGGTTTTATAGAATATTAAAAAATGAAATGATTAAATATTACATGTTATGAATTGAAAATGGAATATGTGAAAACAAAATCCTTCCAATAATAGGAAAATAAATATAGGAAGTTATTTTTAATTCAAAAATATAGTGGAAAAAAAATTAAAACAAACCAATTCAATAAAAACATGAAAATTCAGAGTACGCAATTGAGAAAAATTTAGTAGTGTTAGGGGTGGGGTTGGAATAGGCTTCTTGAGTTTTGATATGGAGTTTAAATACTGGATAGGGATAAAATTGTAGCATCCTTACATATCCCAAATTAAGTAGTAAAATATCTTATAGAAAAAATCCTTATGTATATAGTGAAAAAAACAAATTTGACTGGCTTAGTTCTTTCATTTAATAGTTCTTCTATTGTATCATTAAATATAAGGTAACCCAAATATTATTTTGACAATACCAAGAATCTTCCAAACCTGATAAAAATAAAATATATACCCATTAATCATGTGTTTCCCATGTAAAAATCAAATCCTTCAATAACGGTTGTAGAAGTAAAATATCTTCATAAATAGACCAATTTCATGATATTGAAAATGCTTCGACTAGTAATATAGGGAAACAGTTGGATATGGATGAACCCTCCTTTCAATTGTAGTGACACGCCTATAGTAGTCATTTCTCTAAATTTTTCATTAATCCCACAATAACGAATAATCTAATGTGCATTAAACATTTTCATTTGAAGTCAAACAATAGATATGGTCCATCCTCATAGACATACTTCCCTTAGAATGAACCAACACCAATAATAGTCATGACTATAGTAGAGACCATCCTCAGGAAAAAATGAATCCTTCACCAATATTTCATCCCCTTAATTTAAATTATCTCACAATAATATGAAACTACAAAATGGGAATCCTTAAATAGATACTAGTTATTTGGACATAAACACAATAGGGTTCATGTTGTTTATTAGTGGGAGATAATATTTTAATTAATAGGCATATTTTCTCAAAACTAATAGATGAGTTAAATGAAAATTAATGGACGGTTTTTATCCACTTTATTTCATAGAAACTAAAAATACATGATTTCATTAATTATAGATAGAATTAGTTCCAAAAAAAGTATACAATTCCAGCTTTATTTATATTGGTTCTTGACAGAGCAATGATGGGACACTTTCTAGATTTATTCCCTTAGCAAAATGAAGGGTACATCCGTATTTTCAATATAACATGTAAAAAATGGGTGATGGAAAAAATATTATCATATATGGATCTATGATGTGGTGGGATACTACATTTAGGTTAAAGTGTGAAACATGTTAAAAATGAGTAGAGGAATGTTAAATAGTTATTGAAATTGGTATGATATGGTATCTACATGATATGATTTGAGAAGATTCATCTGATAGATATAAACCTCAATATATATATTTGTAGGAGATCACAATACATCAGTGTGAGTCATGGGCCCTTTGATTGTAAAATAATAGATAATATGTTGAATCAATATTACAACACTATATAGAGAATGACACATGATGAAATTTTGTCGTCAAGAATGGTGGAGTTTTTAAATATGATGATTTTTAGAGAGGTTAAATATTAATATTAGAGTGTAGTTTCCAAGTAGTTTCATCTATAAAGTATTTTCAAATTCAATTTTTTAATTAAAATTAATTTCCTATATTCTGATTATTATTGTATTGTTTTGATGGATCCCTATGGTTTTTAATCTTCCAAATTTGTGGTGGTTTCGATGCTAAAAAAATATTTTTTCCACCATTATTGTTTTTCAGGATTCTCATAATTTTATTGCAATTTATTTTATTCCAGGTTTTGGGCAACAACCCAAAGGTATCAAATATAATCATTCAAGATTATAATTTTTTGGCAAAATTATGGATATTTTGAAGAGGGGAAGTGGTGTATGAACAATAATGGATGAATGAAACAAATAATAATAATATGGTAAAAATATATGGTGAATGTATCAATGAATAGTAAATCATTATATTTTTCACAAAAATGATCATCATGCAAGAGTCAAAGACCATGGACTAGAATGAAAATAGTTTGGAAACCAAAATAGATTGAGAGAAGTCTTTCATGTAATATACCTAATTAATTTTTTGGGATATCAACTATAGAACAAAGAATTTAAAAATAATTATTTAGGTGATTCATTAGGAAGGACTATATTGAGTAGTTAAGTTCTACTTATACTATGGATTATGTCATGATCAATATTTTATAAGAGAGAGATGTTACTAGTTTTGGTTTGGTTCAATAGGTTATCATGAAATATAGGTATAAAAAATTCTCTAGTGTTTGGATTTATTTTATAGGGGGTTATCCATTTTTATAACATATATTCAAAGTGAATATTTCTGACTATTTCTATTGGGGCCTCACATCACAAATGTTTTCCCCATATTCATTCATTCTAATGGAGGGAAACATATTCAACCATGGTTGGAGATGTTGGAACCCTGATCAAAATAGGATGATAGAATGTTACTTGAACCATCCATGGATTCACACATGGAGGTAATCACCTAGTATAGTTATCTATTATAGATTTTGTTCACATTCATGAAACTTGATCTGAATTTTATCTCGAGGTGGAAGTCGATTAATTATGCTGCTTCAATATCGATAGGGAAACAACCTTTAGTTAGAGTAAATAGTAAGGTTGGGAACATTTGGGTATATATGGGCATTGGGTATGTTGTGAATATGTAGAATCATCCAATTTTGAATTCAAATTTATATTTAATGTGTGGAATCATTGGCATAGAACCTATGGCCTCCTATGTCGGCCACATGGTAGCTGATTCCATTTACATGAAGGCTATTATGTCTATTACAATGATATTACCATACTTATTATATGGGGTTGAGGTTCAAAATGAGTCATGCGTTTAAAAAATTGTGTGTAAGGGTTGGTGTTTATGTTCTTCCCAAGGGGGGGATGATTTCATAGTCAAGGGTTTCGTTAAGTGTGTCCTCATGGGGGAAGATTTTACACCAAAGATTTGGTTAAGTGTGACCCTAGGGTGGGGGTGGTTTCGTGGTAAATGTTTTGTGAAGTTTTTCCCTATGGTGGATGTTTTCATTGATGGGATTTATTTATGTGTCTACCAGTGGTGGTGGATTTCAGACCATGGATATAGTTGTGATGATAGAAAGTGTTCCCCCATGGGAGGGGATGATCACTATTTTGAATTATTTTGGTGTTGTTTGGGGTGTATGGATTAATACACATTGAGGTACCACATGTGAATCACAATATAAGTATTTAACCTCATGGAGGTTTCATACATACCCTATTTGTATATAGTGATCAAAAACCACATATTTCGATGCTAAAACTCATGTTTGTATGATAGGAATGATCCAGGGTGTTTAACATCATACGATAAAGAAGATTATGTTGTGGAAGGATCATCAATGAGGGATGGAGTGTGGATTATGTATAGTTGATTCCTATAATGGGAGTCATATATAATGGTGTGGATATATGGTGATGTGCCAATTAATATAATCTTCAGAGGATGGTTGTCACCTTTGATGTTTGGTTGGAGGGTGCCATCACATGTGTTCCATGATTAGAGATTATTGTTTTTGAATCACAATGCAAAAATATTGTTTAACATCTTTTGTTGATGACATTGTTATATAGTAGAACATCATATGGATATATGTTTTTGAGAGATAGTTTTACATCATGTAGATTGGATGTTGTTGCAGGTAAACATATACAGATACAATTTCCATGTAGGGGAGGGGGATCTGACAAATGTCCTATTTAATAGGAATGACCAAAAGTTTCCCCTTTTGATTCCAACTCCATGGATTAATTTTTTACTACTCATGCACCTCTATGTGGGGGAATGGAGTAAAAACTAATGTTGAGGTGTGAAAATTAGTTGTCCCAATGTATGGGTGCATATGATTAGGATAAAAAGTGATTTGGATGGATTTGATTATGAGAAAAATGAAAATTAATGGTGTAGGTCATGTTTGAAGATATGGGTGTAGACTAATGGATTATGATACTAATTACACAAGAATTTTGGGAGTGGATGAACTAGTTTAGGGTGGTTACAAGGTTCATGTAACTAAACCTTCAAAAAAGGGTGTTGGCTGAAATGAGGCGCCATATAGAATCCTTGTGGACTGGTTTTGTGAAGGTTGGTGGAGTTGGGAAAGATGTGGGCTTAAAAAAGTGTAGGGGTATTGTGAAAGATCATGTTTAATGAAATATAATTCCCCTAACTTAGAGCTAGGTCATTGTTCTAAGGCGGGTGGTTTCACAATGGATATCAATCTCACATTACCCCAAGAGATATAGAGGGAATTATTCTTTTTAAAAGGATGACGAGCATCATAAAAGGAACCACTAAAATGTTTCAAATTAATTGGGAACGCACAACATCCTAGATTCTAAATGATATCTACTTTGTGAAACCCATATCCTCTTTGGATTATGAAGGTTAGAGTCCCACATATTTTGAGATTTGGATAGAATTACAAAGGTTATGTCCTCTTAAAAGTTAAACATAGAGAGGTATTTTTAGGATTAGTGGAGGCGAGGGCCTATGTTTCATAAAATATTGGGGTCTTCAATAAAAGTTTAAAACATTTTGAAGGAAGGGGATTGCTATTAATATACATATGCTACATGTATGTCACTGCCTCCACCTTTGCAAGAATAGGTGCCTACCAAGAATCTAACATTAATTTCATGGAGGTTACTGCATCATGCTTTATATCTTTGGTGAGTTTCATTTTGTGTCACTATTCATGATGGATTTTACCTTCATTAAAATAAAACCATAAGTGTATTTCAAGCACAAAAGTCCTAGATTTTCTTTGAACCAGATTTTCATTCCAGAAAATCACTCGTATAATGAGTTTTCAGGTGCAAACAAATGCACACTTACAAATGGATGCCACACATCATGAATGTCTTTACATAGAATTCCCTATTTTTAGTTGTCGGAAGCCTCCACCACCAATGTTTTGGATGTTGGTTCCTTTATTTAAATGGGGGGATGGGATATGACTTCAACATTCGAGGGATTACTCCTTATAATTCATCACGTTTTTGGGGTCTCCCAAGTAAAATTTTGTAATATTTACGAAACACATTCCCAAATACATCATGTAAGAACCCATAATTTATTTTTAGTAATGTTTTTCTTTCTTCTCTAGTTTCAGAGAAAAGATGAGTTTTTGGAAATTTTTGAAGTACAGGCCATGTAATTTATGAGTACATGTCGTGTACTTCGTTACTACAGGATGTCATGTACTGGACGTGTCCTGGCCACACAAATGTTCATGTGGGGTGACATGGAGGCTGCCTAAAGAGGAGTATGGAAACTGTATGTACATGTCGTGTACTCTAAAAGTACACTCTGTATATTTTGTTTTTTTCCATTAAACGCATCAGGGTCACATCTGACGGAAAGAACCATCTTATTTTAGGTTCCATTCATCTGAGATAAATCGTACAGACGTAGATTTTCTACGAACCCTCGAGCTTCCATCCATCCTACAAATCTAACTTAGTCAGTTGGATTGGAATATATCATTGAGGTCTCTCTTCTTCTACAACATCATTGTCAAATTCCTCCTCTTTTCCAAGTTATTGTGGGTTGAACATTTTATGAATTTTTTGTAGATCAATGAATTTTTAAGGAGATTCAAGATTCAAGGTTAAAGTATATAGATCTTTTAACATAGTGGTAGGTGTTTTGTTCCTTATAGTTGAATGTCTTTGAGTTTTATGTGAAAATTCCACTAATACCCTTGAACGAGGTATGCGTGTTTATCGTTTTGACCCTGTTGTTTCTCTGCTATACTGGTATACTGGAGTAGATGTTTATTGATTGAGAATAGGGTGAATTGTTTTTTTGGATTTATTTCCCATGCATGTTTTACCTGTTTTGACCTTTGGGTCTGGTTTTCCTGTTAGGCTAATGTTTTCCTTCCCATGCATAGTATTGTAGGATGGAGTGACTTTTGTTATGACATGCTGTTATGTTTTAGACTACTAGTAAAGTTGTTCTTGAGGTTTACATTGGCTGTGACACCATGATATTATTTCTTGACTTACACAGTGTAGTGAGAACCTAGTGTATAGAATATC
Organism: Viscum album; assembly: GCA_963277665.1. Lineage (NCBI taxonomy): Eukaryota > Viridiplantae > Streptophyta > Magnoliopsida > Santalales > Viscaceae > Viscum > Viscum album. The sequence continues at coordinate 1,840,278,760 of OY728145.1, forward strand.
GGGAGAATTGATGCTGAGGGATGCACCAGAGTGTCTTTATAATTACGATGTGAGACCACAGGGGGGATCGATGTTGAGTGCTTCCCCAGAGTGTCTGTAGTTCCTCAATAAGGGCCATAGTGGAAATTGACATTGAGTGCTTCCCCAGAGTGCCTTTAGTATGATATGTGACTATATGGGGAATTGACAATAGGTTCTTCCTCATAGAGTCTATTCATTAGCTGAACCAGAGGGGTGAGACTATGTGTTCCGCCCATAGGGATGCTTGTACACGATACATAGTACCAAAGGAGATAGGTTGTCGGTACATGCCAGTGGGTTACCAGTTGTGTCCATTGTTTTGTTGTTGCATGTTCTGTGGCATTTTGAATGCTTAAACTGTGGATTTTTACTTCATAATACTTCCTTGTTTATTTATTTCTGTACTTTTACCTTCCATATACTCACTAATTATTAGGAACAGATCATCAGGTGGTTTCCTACTGGGATTTAGTCTCACACCCTGTTTGGGACATTCTTTTGGTCCCAAACATATTATACTGTATAGGTATAGACAAGGGCAAGCACCCATCGACTTCAGGTACTTGATTGCATTAGAGCTGTAGAGCATGGGCCAATCTGAGGCTTGCGATGCTGAGGAGTTTCTCATCTGTTTTCATTTTATACTTTGGTTTAGTACTGTATTCAGCATTGTGATCCTTTTTGGCTCCTTTCCTAGACATATATGTATCATGCATCATTAATATATATTTATGCTCAGTTGTATCTTTATTAATCTTCTGTTGTTTAATGATTTTGGATATTTACTTCTTCTGCTACTGTGTGTTGTTTAACTCCACTATGTACTCTTCCATTGAGGGAATAGTTTACCCACTGTCACACCCAATGCCCTTGCTACTAGTCGGCAGCCTCTGGCATTAAGGGAAATGCTCTTGAGGCCATGTGACCAACCGGGTATGGGGCACCTCTTTGTGGCTTCGGGAACCGGGACCTTACAAAGTGGTATCATAGGTGTTTGTTTCTTTTAATTTACTGTTGGATACTATAGCCAGGGATATGAATGAATTGGTACTTGGTGTTAAGTTGTGCCCAGGAGTAGCTAGCTTATGTACAAGGATAAGCCAATCTACCATGTTTAATTTAATTTTTTCTGGTTTGTCAATTTTTATTGTTGGTTTTATTTACCCTTCAGTGATTCACATGTTTTGTGCAGTAACCGTTGTTTTTATTGAGGTTCTATTTCTGTCACAACCTGATGAGATGATGGTATGCCATCTCATGCATCATATTGTCACTAGTTTGAAATAACATGCCATGAATTCATTCAATGTCATCTAATAAGCATTAGCGATTTCATGTTGTTGTGATAGATGTTGTGTAGATTATGCATGCTATTGTGATAGATTCCTTGATAAAAATATCTGCTTCATGTTAGAGATTTGGTCTTTTATGGTTTTGTCTAAATGAATGCTAATCTTTGTTTCTTAAGGTGTTAAGGTCCCTCATGGACCGGAATATAGTGGATCATTGACTTGTTTACCTTGTTTTATAATTTTTTTGAGATGCCAAACATTGATTCGTGGGGAGTATGGGCCCTCACGAATCGAAATTTGGCACTTTAAGTTATTTTTTCAGTGTTTTCTGATTTCTAGAGTAGTTTCTTAGGCATACTGTCCAGAAAATCCTAGAATACACACCGTGTAATGTTATGTACATTCCATGTGTTCTTCTATTTGGGAAGAAACAGTCTTTCTTAAGTACATGTTGTGTACTATATATACACGATGTGTAGTATCTTACCATGTCATAGTTAATGTGGGTCGAGACATGGGATGGGGAATGTCTGGAGTGATCACACCATGTATCATCCATAAATGCCGGGTAGTGTCGACCCCGTGCCCACCCGTGTCACAAACAACACAAGTTGGCTGAGTTATGTCTAATACATGTCGTGTTCTGTCTAAGCATGCCGTTTAGTCTTACCCAGGTACCCATCCATGTCACGAACAACACGGGTTGGTGTCACCTTTTCTTGTACATGTCATATCGGACTTAAACACGCCGTTTAGGTTTACATTGGTACCCGACCATATCATGAATGACACAGGCTGATGATATCCTTTCTCATACATGCCATGTAGTGTGGGCCGTGTGTTAGGTTGTGTCACTAACAACACAGGCCAGGTTAAGAATATCAAGTACAGGCCATGTCGTCCATGAACATGTTGTGTATTCCTGTATTAGATGAGCTGTGTGGCTTAACCATGTAGAAGGACCTGGGAAAAGGAAGAGAATTTATGTACACATCGTGTGTTTTGAGAACACGCAGAGTGTTTGGGGTGTTACACGACCAGTTTAGGAAGGAGTACATGTCCATGTGAATGACTCCAGGAAACACGCAGTTTAGGAAATGTACATACCATGTAATCATGTTTTGTAAAACATGAATGTTTTCTTCCTCTTGTTTTATTATTACACTCCTTGTTATAAGTCCTTGAGAATTCTGATCTAAGGTGACTGCTTGACCTTGCAGAGTCATGCCACTAAGATGTCCTCCAGTTGTATGCCATTTTCCAGGCGATGATCAGACACTGGACATGGCTGATCAAGGACCACCTGCAGATCCTCCTGCTGTGCTAGTGTTGGCACCAGCAGTTATACCTGTTACCGGTGCTGATGCATAGTTCAGGGAAGGCTTCATGAGTATGATACATACCTTTCAGGGAGAACCAAATCCTACCCCGTTGATGGCTTATTTGATGCGGGTCTTCCAGTAGTAGAATCCCCCCACATTCTTAGGGGAAGGAGGACCTCAGGATACAGATTGATGGCTCGAAGCCATGCTGACGATCGTTGAGCATGTACAGACACCTCCAGAGAGGAGAGTAATGCTCAGTACCTATTTTATTTGAGATTCCACCCATAGATAGTGAGATGTGATCTCATAGGTGGGTCATCAACATGTTATGTCTTGGGAGGAGTTCCAGCTCATCTTCTTTGACTACTTCTACATGGATACCCTGAGGGCCGATTGAGCCCAAGAATTTATGAGCCTTGAATAGGGTACACTATTTATTATGGATTACTCCTCTCATTTCACCGAGCTTCAACATTTCACACCCTTCCTAGAAAGAGATGGGTTATTCTTAGCATGTAATTACGAGGATGGCCTCAGACAGGATATCCTCTATTAGGTGAATATCTTCATGATGACTTCCATTTCTTCCATCGTAAACTAGGAACTGATCACGGAGTGGAATATGAGGGAATATGGAGTTGTGATCCAGGGTGACTCGACTTCCAGAGTGCGTGCTCCCCCACCAATTAGCCGGAAGCACCGCATGGAGACTACACAGAGAGATCCGAGTAGGCGGGATGTAGCTTATGGTAGCCAGGTGGTGTGCTACCAGTGTGGGAGAAACGAGCATATGAGGCCGCACTTCTAGAGAGACCTGGTGGAGTGCCGATCATACAATAAGTTGGGACACCTTCAGCATTTATGTCATATCTTTTCACCATCATATAGTTACAGGGGATCATCTATGACTCCTTGTAAAGGGGTAGCTCCACCATTTTCTCACCAGTATGGGAACTGGAGTTCTTCTGGCTGTTCAGGTCAAGGTGGAGGTCGCAGCAATGGTGGTCAGTCACCAGGCCACCAACGACAGCAGGGTGGATCAGTTTAAAGTTGTCGAGCAGGGTCACAGGGCCGTGGAGCAGGCCAGACTTTTGTAGTGGAGGAGACCCATCAAAATTAGGATCCCGACCCCTCTACAGTTCAAGGTACGATCCAAGTTGCCTCGGTTTTATCTTTAGAAATTTTTGATACTGGTTCTACGCATAGGTTTATATCTATCAATGATGTGGAGATCCTTGGGCTCTATATCTTTTTTTCTGCTGATTTTTTTAACACTAGACACTCTGTTGGGGACAAGAACATCTAGTGTACCTCAGTGTAAGGACTTCCCTCTTGAGGGTGGTGGGTGTCACTTGCTTTGAGATCCATATATTATGGTGATCATAGGCTATGATGTTAATCTCGGAATGGATTGGTTTGTTCCCTTCTAGATATTTGTCGACTGTTATCGTCGCAGGGTGAGTTTTATATCACTAGAGGGTGGACATTTTCTTTATAAGGGCGAGTGGGATGACCATGAGAGCAAAGCGGGTCTATAGAATCATGGTTTGGGATCCGTTATAGCCAATATTTCTAGTATTTATCTTGATGACCAGGGGAATTCACAGTTAGACTTTCCTCTAGCGGTGGATCCTTTCAAGGATGTCTTTCCAGAGGACTTTTCAGGTTTTCATCTACAACGTGAGGTAGAATTTTCTATTGATCTTGTTCCAGGGGTGGCACGGTGGTCCATTCCTCCTTATAGGATGGCTACACTAGAGTTATAGGAGGTCAAGAAATAGTTGGAGGAGTTACATTCCAAGGGTTTCATCTAAGTAAATACTTCTCCTTGGGGTTCTCCTATCCTTTTTGCAATGAAGGTAGATGATACTCTTGGGCTGTGTGTAGATCATCAGAAGTTTCACCAATTGACGGTCAAGAACCGATCTCCCTTGACGATGATTGATGACCTATTTGATCAGATTCAAGGAGCCCAGGTGTTCTCAAAATTGATTTGAGGTCTCAATATCATCAATTGCGCATTAGACCATCAAATATACCTATTGCAACTTTCCGGAGTAGGTATGGTCTATAAGAGTATATGGTTTTGTTGTTCGGTCTCACGAATGCAGCTGCAGTTTTCATTGCCCCAATGAACTGATTGTTCCATCCATACTTGGATTCCATTGTGGTTGTTTTCGTAGATGATATCTTGGTGTACTCTCACACTCGACATGAATATTATACCCATCTTGAGATATTTTTGGGTACATTGAGGGAGCATTATTTATTTTCTAAGCTCCCAAAGTGACACTATTAGATGGATCTGATTCACTTCTTGGGTCATGTTATCTCAGAGACAGGCATGTCAGTAGACCCAGAGAAAGTGAGAGCAGTAGTTTCATGGGAGCATCTGATGAATGTCTTTGAGGTGAAGAGTTTCTAGGGCTGGCTGGAGACTAAAGACGTTTCAGAAAGGAATTTTCACACATTGAAGCATCACTGAAAGGTCTAACTAAGAAGGGGGTGAAGTTCTTATGGTCAGATTCTTATGAGTCAGCCTTTCAGGCACTGAAAAGAAGGTTGACTTCAGCATCGATACTATTCTTTCCAGAGCCAGGCAAGAGCCATACCATTAACTATGATGCATCAGGTATTGGGATGGGTGCTGGGCTTATGCAAGGAGTTAAAGTCGTTGGGTACATGTCTCGATAATTGAGGCCACATTAGAGGATTTACCCGACACACAATATGGAGTTGGAAGCTATTGTTCATTCCCTCCTTTGTTGGAGGCAATATCTTCTAGGAGAGCACTTTGTGGTTTTCACCGACCAAAAAATTCTCAAGTACTTCTTCCCTCAGCGTGATTTGAATTTGAGACAGCACAGGTGGGTTGAGTACCTGTAGTCCTTTGACTTTGAGCTTGCATATACACTGGGAAAAGGTAACGCAGTGGCTGATGCATTGAGTAGGAGGAATCAGTTACAGGCGGTTCAGGATGCCAGCATTGAGAGAAAGCTTATGGCTCTGTTTTCTGAGATGCATTTGGAGGTGCACGACAGACATGGGAAGACTTTTCTTTCTTCTATACCTGTTACCTCTACACTTCTTGATCGAGTAAGAATGTAGCATCTATTAGATTCTGAAGGCCTAGTCCTACTGGAAAGAATTTTAGTATAGGAACATATTCTTGGGTGGTCCATAGGCGAGGATGAGATCTTACGATTCCATGGACACGTATGGGTGCTAGAAGATATACACGAGGAGCTAATGCAGGAATTTCATTCCTCTGTTTTGGTAGTTCATCCTAGCGTCACCAAGATGTATTATTATCTACACCATCATTATTGGTGTCCAGGCCTGAAGAGAGACGTTGTTGGTATCTTCATGAGGTGTTTCACTTATCAGCAGGTGAAGGTGGAGCATCAACGACTAGAAGGGCTTTTATAGCAGTTACCCATTCCTGAGTGGAAGTGGAATGATGTCGCAATGGAGTTCGTGACCGGTTTATTGAGTTCGCCTCGGGGGAATGGTGCAGTTTGGGTTTTGATTGACAGACTCATGAAAGTTTCACACTTATTTTGATCATGGATACATTCAGGGTTGATGAGCTTGGGCGGTTGTACATCTGAGATGTTGTACGTCTGTATGGAGTTCCACACTCCATTTTTTTCAAAAAAGTGTTACCGTTTTACATCTTGGGTCTGACAAGGGTTTCAGAAGTCTTTGGGTACACATGTACTTATGAGTACAGCTTACCACCCCCAGACATATGGCTAGTCCGAGTGTACGATTCTGGTGCTTGAGGAAATTCTCATAGCATGAATTCTGTATTTTGGATGTACTAGGATGATGCATATACCTCTTTTCGAGATTTCATACAATAATAGATTTCAAGCGACTATTAAGATGACACATTATGATGCTTTATACGGTAGGCCATGATGGTCACCTTTATGTTGGATAGAGGAAGGAAATTCAGCTTTGTTGGGGACTCGTCTTGTTCATGAGACCTCTAAGCATATAGATTTGTTTCAGAAGAGGATGGCTACTGCACAGTCTTGTCAGAAGTCTTATGCTGATCAGCAGAGATGACTTCTAGAGTTCGAGGTCGGGGATCAGGTTTTCTTGCATGTCACACTGAGGTTGGGACACACGAGGATTAGGGTATAGGGTAAGCTTTCCTTGAGTTACATCAGTTCGTTTGAGGTTCTGGAGAGATTTGGGCCGGTTGCCTATAGGATTCAGTTACCTCAGAGGTACCGAGCTATGCACGATGTCTTCTACATTTCTTAGCTCCGACGTTACTTTTCAGACCCATGTCATGTCTTTTAACCCAAGGAGGTTGAGCTCTATGTGGATGCATCGTTTGAAGAGAATCATATCCAGATTGTGGATTGTAGTACAAAGGTTCTCAGTGGATGGTTTGTTCCCCTAGTACGAGTGCTATGGCAGCACGGGCGAGTGCATGAAGAGACTTGGGAGAGGGAGGCCGTTGTATGAGCACAGTGTCTGGAACTGTTCAGGGCTTCTTTTTCTACACAGTTCTAGGGAAATTTGGAGATGAATTTCTTTAAGGGGGGGAGTTTTTAAGAACCCTGGCCTTCTTTTGAGGAACATTTTACTTCTTCTAGAGTGTTTGAGAAAAGAGGAGCTTCATAAAATTAATGAAGTACACACCTTGTACTTTATGAGTACACGCCGTGTACTTCATTACTGCAGGAGGCCGTGTACTGGCTGTGTCTTGGCCACACACATGGTCATGTGGGGTGATGTGGAGTCCACCGAAAGCAAAGTAAGGAAACAATAATTAAACGCCGTGTACTCCAAAATTACACACCATGTATTCTGTTTTTTCATTAAATGCACCGGGGTCACGTCTGACGGACTAAACCATCTTTTTTTAGGTTCCATTCGACAGAGAGAAACTGTACGGCCGTGGATCTTTGATGGACCCCCAAGCCTCTTTTAGTCCTCCAAATAGAACTTTGTATATTGTGTTGGAATCACATCAGTGAGTTCTCTCTTCTTCTAGTGCATCTTTTTCCAATTCCTCATCTTTTCCAAGTTATCGTGGGTTGGACGTTTTTTGCGTATTTGTTGATCTATTAGTTTTTATGGATATTAAAGCTATGAGGTTCAATTATATTGATCTTTTAACCCCGAGGTTGGTGGTTAGTACCATTTATTTGAAAGTATTTGAGTTTTATGTTCAAACTCTACTGATACCCTTGAACGGGGTATAATGTGTTTACCGTTTTGACCCTGTTGTTTCTCTGCTATTCTGGTATTCCTAATTAGATGTTTATTTATTGAGAATAGGGTGAATTGTTGGGATTTTTATGTATTTCCCATGCATGTTTTTCCTGTTTTGACCGTTGGGTCTTGTTTTCCTTCCCATGCCTAGTATTGTAGGATATAATGACTTTTGTTCTGACATGCTGTTATGTTGTAGTATTCTAGCCAAGTAGTTCTTGAGGTTTATTTTGGCTGTTGCACAATGCTATGGTTTCCTGACTTACACAGGGTCGTGAGAACCTAGTGTTTAGACCATAGGAATAATTGACATTGAGGTCTTCTGCAGAGTGTCCTTATAAATACAATGTGATACTATAGGGGGAATAGACGTTGAGTGATTCCCTAGAGAGTCTATAGTTCCTAGACATGGGCCACATGGGTAATTGACGTTGAGTTTTTCCCAAGAGCGCCTTTAGTATGATTCAAGACTATTGGGGGGATTGACGGTGAGTGATTCCTCAGAGAGTCTAATATTTAGTTGAACCAGATGGTTCAGACTGTGTGTGTCGCCAAGAGGGTTTCTTGTACTTGATAGGTAGTACCAGAGGGGATAGGATGTTGGTACATCCCAGAGGGTTACCCGTTTTGTTCTCTGTTTTTGTGTGAATGCTATGTGGAATTTCGAATGCGTAAACTATGGATTGTTACTGCTTAGTGCTTCCTTGTTTACTGTTTTTTGTAATTTTACATTCCATATACTCACTAACTATTAGGCACATATAATCGGGTGGTTGCCTACAGGGATTTAGTCTCACACCCTATTTGGGGCATGATTTTGGTCCCAAACAGATTATATTGATGTAGGTATAGAAAAAGGAAATCTCCCATGGATTTCAGGTACTTTATTGCATTGGAGTTAGATAGCATGGGAACCAAGCCAAGGCTTGCGATGCTGAGGAGTTGCTCACCTATTTTCTTCTTATAATTTGGTTTAGTACTGTATTTAGCATTGTGATCTTTTTTGGCTACTTTCCTAGACTTATATGTATCATGCATCATTATATATATTTATTCTCCAGTTGTTTCTTTATTAATCTTCTACTATTTATTTCTGTTGGATATTTACTGATTCTGCTATTGTCTATTGTTTACTTCCACTATGTACTCTACCAATGAGGGCATAGATTCCTCACTATCACACCCAAGGCCCTCGCTGCTAGTCGGAAGCTTCTGGACTTTAGGGAAATGCGCTTGAGGCCATTTGACAAACTGGGTACAGGGAGCCTCTTGGTGGCTTCCGGAACCGGTTCATTACACATCATGAGGTGGATATTGTTAAATTATGGATCATCTATATCGACATGGTAGAAACCTTCAATTAGAGTAGATAGTAATGTTGGGAACATTTGACAAAATATAGACATTGGGTATGTTAGTAGATTATAAGGAAAACAACTTTTGAAGTTGAGAGCATCTCATGTACGAGGAATATTAGGAGTGTAACCCTAGGCATTTCATTTTGACCAAGAAGAAGTTTATTCTAGGGGAATAAGTCACCAAAGGATTTTTATCCCAGGAATCCCATGTTTATAGTATGAGGTCAATATATGTTGTTAGGTTTCTAGTTCAATGTCTTGTGAAGATAGGTTTTTAGTGTGTTCTGATGGGGAAGGTGATCCATCATTAGGGGTGTTAAGGTAACATGAGAGTGTTCCACTATTGGGGGAAATGATAACACTCTTGTTTTTAGTGTGTTCCTGCTGAGTAGATTATGGATCATATAAATTATGTATATCAATAGAAAGAGGTACACAATAGGTATATCTGATCAAAGTAAGATATTTGAGTAAATAATGAGATATTATTCCCTAGTATGGTTGGTTTGATAAACTTTATGGATAATAAAATTCCAATGGGAAGTCATGTAGATTTGATGGTAATGTTTGGGGGTTTGGATTCAACCACATGGTGGTACCCCATGTTTATTGGCATTTCATGCTTGATCCTCATGGGGGTATCCTGCATAACCTATTATGATACTAGGATCCAAAAATATGTATTTAAATGTTGTAGATTACGTTCGTATAAAAATAACCATTCATGCAGGTTAATGATAGGTAGTAGGTACACTCGTTTTGTTGATGTAGCATCAGTGAGGGATGGTGTAGGGCTTATGCATATGGTCTACATGGTAGGTTATTTTTCTCATGGTGGGCGAAGATGGTGTTGGGTTATCCCATTCCATTCGTACACGGGTAATCCTGTGTTTACCAACTAAGGTAAGGTTAAATCATTAAAGCATGTTTGGAGGATGTTGTCACGGAATAAAACATCATATGACTAGGATTAAGCGAAAAGTTGCTTTATGTCATGAAAATCGGACTTCGTTGGGGTATATATCATGGGGTACAATTTCCATGTATGAGATGAAGATTTGAAAAAATAATTTCTACTGGGAAAGGTTGGAAGTTTCCCACAATAGTGCCACCTTCATGGATTACATGTATACTTCTCATGCTCCACTAGATAGGGAATGAAATAAACACTATTGTGAAGGATTAGAAATCACAGGTCTTGATGCTAGGGTGAATATGATTTAGAGAAAGTGGAATTTGGGAGATTATTATTAGTGTAAAAAGGAAATGTAATGTATTATTTCATGATTGAAGAAAAGGGGGATGGACGTACGGGCTGATGATAATGAACAAACATGAATTTGGGTGGTGGATGAACAAATACTGGATGGGTATAAGGTCCATGCGAACTCAATATTCAGGAAAGGGTGCTGGATAAAATTTCACACCATGGAGAGGAATGGTGCGTGTGTTTCACTAATGTAGACGGTTTGGAAATTTTGGATGCCTTACCAAGGATACAGGTATCGCGATAGTGAATCTATTGTGAAATCGGGTGTCCCTACCTCAATGTAAAGACTTAGTTATAATGCAGTTGGTTTCCTACGGTTTAATTACCTTAAAAAAACATGTGTACACAGAAGTATTTATTCTTCCATTAATGACATGTATCATCAAAAAAGGCATCACTATGATGGCTTGAAATACTCAAGATCCCATTAGAGGCTAGCTTGTGAATGATGGCTACCTTGTAAAATCAATATCCAAATTGTCCCACAAGTGTTTGAGTTCCATGAATTTAGAAATTTTTCTAGAATTAAAATGGTTTTATCCCCTCAGATATTAGAAGTTTGAAGGTATTTATAGGTTCTTCAAAGTAAAGAGCCTCAATATCATGATTGATGGGGTTTTCATGAAATACTAAGAATTTTATGAAGGAAGGGGAATTCCTTGAATTAGAATATGATGCATGAAGGTTACCTCCCGCAACTATGTGATTAAAGGTAAATTATATTAATCATAAATCCATTTCATGGATGTTATCACCTAAATATCCCTATTGATGGCGAGTTTCTTGAAATTTTTCCACTCAAGAATGTTTTGACCATTACGAAAAAATCCCTTTAAGTAGGATTTTGATGTGATATGAATCAGATAATCTTAAAAATAACTACACCATCCTTGACATTTATAGTGACACATTTTTTAGGCATCAATTCCCACATATAATTGGATCCAACATAAAAGAGGAGAATTTGATTCTGATGGAAATCATAGAAAATTACCAATCTAGGATCCCTATTTATGAAATACGGCCTAAACAACTTCTTATAAGAAAGGATGGGGGTCCCTAAGGGGACCCTGATATTTTCAAAAAAGGTAGGAGATTATACTCATTTTTCTAATAATTAAAATCATTCATGAGAATTTTGTGATTTCTATCTTCACTGCCTGTGAAGATTTCCACTTTCATCAACTATCATTTCGTGAATAGACTTTTGCTAGTTTTTGAAATTTCATGAACTCAACCATCATAAAATTTACTTCATTAATTATTTCTAGAAATTTTTACATGGATCGGAAAAATTGATACAAATGGATTCAACTTCAATGTAGCATCTTGGTCCGGGATCCACATAAACAATTTTTCTTGTTTTTGGGTCACTTGGCCTCAAGAGAACCTCCTTGTATGCCATATACCAATGGAAACTAGCGAGGGTCTAAGGTAGTACAATGGGGATACTATACCATCATATTAGAGTGTTAAAATAGATACTATGAATTAATTGATAACAATTGAAGCATATAAATAACCAATGACACAATGTGAACAATCGTTATACCAATAGGATGTGAAACCTGACATTGATGATTCTTGAGAAGCATAAATAATAATCAATCAGCTACAAAAAAGTAAAATCGAAGGAAACTGTAATGAATGATCGTAATGGGGTGAGTCATAAAAAAATGATTTTATGGAATGCTAATTTAAAAAATTGTAAATATGGGGCTTTGATATACAATATGCTATAAAAAATTGCGAAATTACAAAAGGTTTAACCTCTATAGTTTCAAGAATATGCCCTTTCCATTTTCCAATGTCACATTAAATAATAAAAACGAACCAAGAATATGAATCAAGGGTTTTCCCTTATATATACCCCCAGAAATATAGTCCACTCAGGTATAAAAGGCGGTCCGAGTAGGGTGTGAGATAAAATCCCATTAGGCCACCAACAATAGTGTATATAAATTACCCAGCCTATGTACATTGTTATTGTAGTGTGAAGGTACATGAATAATAAAAAAATATGAATAGATAAAAACCAGCCGACACATGTTAATATAGATCACATAGCATGGACATCCTTCTTTAAAAAATGCCAGTATGATTGTCTGATCATTAACTATAAATATATATAGTACTAATATAAAAATTATAGTAATATACTTTAAAAACCTATATTCACTAAGTACATGAGGCCGTATATTAGAATATACTTGGATACTAGGTACTAGTTGGACATAGGGCATACCTCAAGCATTAATAACCTATATAACGAACTATAGGCTACATCAAGGGGTACATTACCAAAATCTTATGATGAATTTGAGGCATCCTACTCAACACATGATATAGGTGGGGTGAGATGTCATTCCCAACTCTAAATGAAAGGAAAAATATAGTGTCATGGACATCATACAGATACAAATATAATGATGGGAGACATCTTTCTCAACACTTTAATCAAGGGAGAGTTAGTCATAATTTGAAAAAAGTATCGTAACAATCATCAGTAACCAATAGATATGTAATACTGATAATAATAATAATTAAAACCTGACATGTAACCTCTAATACACTTACATTCATGAATACAAATATAAGCATGGGTGGAACAATTCATATAATATAAATATTAAATAAATCATCACATGATATTTACTTTCCACCCATTACCATTTCATTTAAATAAGGAATTTAAATAATCAAGTAAAGTATATTTATAATAAAAGAAAACAAATGACTAAGAGGTTTCTTTAATGAACTGGGAAATTTCACATGAAAGGAAAATTCCACTGACAATATTAGATGAACACATATAAGGGTTTTTCTATATTTGACCAAATATATTAATAGGGAAATTAATGTAGTACACCCAAAGGGGTGGTAAAAAAGAGTTATACATCTTATATCTCTTAAAAATGGTCTACATGAGTACAAAGATAGGAAACTAATCATTTAGAGATGATAAAAAAAATTCTGTAGATGTTTAAAAAGTTTTTGTATGCCACATAATGAAAAAAGCTATGAAAAACACTAAAAATTATGAGAATAAACTCTATAACACCTAAATTAGGGCCTTAGATGACTCCTCATCCAATATAAACATTAGATTTGAAGTAGATGAAATGAAAATTGAATAATGGACCAATACCTTGAATATCGGTTGAATGGGATTTTAGAAAAATAATGAAAGTGATTGGAAGGAAAACTAAGAAAGTAAGAAAGTAGATTAGATATCTTACAAATGTGGATTCAATGCAAGTAATGGAGTTTGATTTGGATCTCAAATGAGAGAAAAGAATCAATCCCAAGCCTTGGAGGAGATTAGAGCACTCATAGGTGAAGAGAGAAGTACTCATCAACTAGAAAATAATTGAGGAAGAAAGAGAGAGGTTAGGATTTAATTTTATTAATAGAAAAAGCTAAAATTACCCATCATGATAGCACTGAATGATTTGGATGTATTGTTGGATAGACCATTCAGCAAATGTGCACCATGATCTGCATAAGGATGGAATATTCATGGGAAACACAAACTGTATGGAAAAACATTTGAAAGCTATGGGTGAATCCATTATCCCAAAACCTCTAAGAAATGCATGGGAATTCACCTAATCTTTCATGTGTATCACCCATAGTTTCATGTAAGTAACCATTAAATTTTAAGTTTTAGGTGTATAATTTTTTTGGGTGAAGCTTGGGTGGGTATGGATGAATTTTGGAATGTTTTTGGGGCATTTATAATGATGCACAATTGGTGAAAAGTTAGCGAAAACCATGGAATTCCTGTAGTAAACCATGAAAATGAGAAAGAGGATAAGAAGGAATGTGCATCTATAAGCACATGGTTTTCCCAAAATGTGCGGCAATATAGGTGAAATAATTGAAAGGGTGATAGTGAGATTTTACATGGCTTGGGAAAAGTTTTGTCTAACCATGTGGGCCAACCGTGTGAGTCCCCCTTGAGGCAGAAGCTGCATCATAGTCGTTACACGGTTTTCCAAACTATTTGACTAACCATTCTTGGTATAGAAACAAGATCAATTAATTATAAATATGGGTTGGGATTTTATTTTTACTAGTATTGTTTCTCCCAAAGATTCTCTAACTCTTGATATTATACTCCAAAGGGAAGTAGAGGTTTCTCCCTTCGATCAAGATGTGATTCGAAAGATTATAATGGTGGGATGAAAGATTCTTAGGGTAAGTCATCATTTAGTGTATTTTTTGAGGTTTTACTAGATATACATCTCCATCTATATTGGTTTCATAGATTATTTTTTTTGGATATATCTAAGTTATTTGATTTCAATCATGGTTGAATTTTCATTTTTCACGATAAGGGAAGATGTCTAAGATGGTTTTTGGGATTTTCTATACAGTTTTGTTGGTGTTCTAGTGCCATTATTCATTTTCACCATAAATACAGAGGCAAGTGGAATAATTCTTTACAAATATATTTAGAACATGAAGGCATGATTTCAAATTAGTTATTTTGTATAAAATTTTTGTGAAATTTTTTTCAATGATTGTTGGCTACATAATTTGGAGACATTTTGAGGAATTGAAAAAAACTGGGTGTTTTAGATAGTGGTGAATATGGTAACATTATTTTTAAAAAAATATTTTAAAATGGAGATTTGGTTTGTATTCATTATAAATGGTTTTCATTGAAGTATTTATTTTATAGAAGTTTTATGTTGGAAATATGGTATACAAAAAAAGTGGAGTTTTATTTAATTAATTAAATTGGTTCTACAATGGTCGAATTGGCATGGGATTTGGTATTAATTCTATAAATTATTTGAATGAGATGGATAACAATAATGAAGTACCACAATCAAAGGAACACATTATCTATATGATGTTCACCATTAATGTTAACACCAAGCATGAACAGTATTGTGGATAAGGGTGTGCACATGAAGTTCAACGGGTTATACCAATAAGGAAATTTAGAAATGGATAGATGAATTATTTGGGTTCATTCATAGGAACATGATGTTGTTTTGATAAAAAATTTACTATGAATATTTTTTATATATTTATAGAAATTGTTTTAGATATTGTTTTATATAAAATTTTCTTTGTAAATGTTCTAACATGTTCTATACTAGTGGAATGAGTATAGAATTCATTTGGATATAGCATATAAAGTTCCAATAATCACCCATGCTTTGGAACATTGGTGCTTTTTCAAGTATTGTCTATCAAGATAAAGGTAAAGGTAAATCATTACACTTCATAGTGGCGCTTCCTGATTTAGAAATAGAGTTGGAGATGATTCTTAGAGTTTGTGTCTTGGAGTCATTGAGATTTTGTTTGTTGTGTATTTCACTGTGTACATTGATGTTTTATAGTATTCCTTCATGATACTATATAATAGCATAGGTTTTCCATAAATAGAATTACTATTAGTTGTTTTACATTGTTATTATTCATCATGTAGTGGTTTATTTTTTTATGGTATGTATTGTTTAGTGGTTTTATTTCCTAATGGGGAAATCATCTTAAAAATATTTTGAAACCCTTATAATTTATTTCCATCCTTTTACACAATGGGGTTGTCTCTTAAAGCCATGTATTGTCCTCCCACCTTATAAATCCAATTATAAGGAGAAATATTTTACAAGCAGCGTCAATCTTGAACCATGCAGTTTTCTTTTTGGAACAATAGGTCCATAGTTTTGTCCGCCTTGGAGTTCAAATTAGTTCAGTTATATTTATTATGTCAAGTTGGTAGATAGGACTAGGATTGTCAGGACATGAAATATACTACATGAAAATACACATCTATCCATTTTATGAAGAACTTCATGTTACCAGGTAGTTGCATACCTATGTGTTTTAGAGACACATATACGATTTTAAATCTCACTGTCATCGGTTTAGCTAATGAGATGAGAATGACATGCACTGTAGAAATAACTTCCCACATAGAGTGTGCATATCCTATTGAGTAATGATATATGTTTTGGTATAATAGTGTTTATTTTCTAAATTTGATGTTTTTATTTTAAAATGTGAGATTTTGGAAAATCATGAAAGGGTCATTTTGAAAATGGTTTGATTTTCAAAAAAATGGTGAAAATTTAAAAAAATGGTTGAATATGAAATTGTTGAATTTTAGAAATCAATGTTTTTTATGGAATGATGTGGTAAAATATAAAATTTTTAATCCTTAAATTGCTAGGGAGTGAGAATTATAGAATTTGTTTTGGTTATAGAAAATGGAACTTGATGAGCATCATAAGATCCAACTGAAAGAATTTGCTGAGAATGAGGTTTCAAAAAAGCCTCAAGTGAACCCATGGATAGTTTAGAGTATAGTAATACCCTTTTAGGAAATGGATAAAGGGAACTGAATGGATGAACCAAGGATAGAATATGATTTAGTTCATTTTTAGAAGCATATTCTAGACGCATTTCTAGGTGATTTGGAACTAGAGAAACCAGCGACATCGCTAAATATGATAAATAATGTCATTGATTTCTATTGAACACTAGTAGAGATAAAAGTAAAGATGGTACTATATATGCAGGAATATGATCCACATAGATAGTGGGATTTAGAATTTTATGCTAAATTAGATAAACACATTGGTCGTGATGAATTTGAATACGTGTTTAACAAATTATTATATCCTAATACATTCATAATTATATGACAATAGACTTATTGAGATTGAAGTAGGAAAATATTTTTTGTTATAGTGTACATGGAAAAAATTATGAAAATCTTCCACTCTATGCCAAATGATTCTACTAGTGAATCCTTGAAGGCACACATTATTGAATCAGTAATGTGGAAAGATATTGGTTCAAATTTTTATATACTGTGTATAAAGGGTTATACATTGATTCTAAATAGAGAGATGATGGATGAATTGGATGTATCATAGCTATTGGAGGAGGATGTATTTTGACACCTAATGGAAATAGTGTGAACCTGAATTCCTGGAGAAAGCTGAAGAGGGACACCTATTTCCAAGATAGTTGGATGGATTAGAATCTAATGGAGGGATTATAATATATTACTCCATGAACCAAGAGAAATACAATATGTTTCCAATGTGTCTTCTTGGATGACATGAAGCGAGAGTTTACAACACAACCTATAGCATTAAACTATTACAATTATATAGTGAATCTTCTGTGATATTGTCACAGTGCTATGAGGTTGGATATTCGAGACACATATCTTGTGTTACTAATGTCATATGCTTCAATGAGAATAGGGTGAAAGAATAAATCCCATTATCAGAATAGATATATCCATGGTGATTCCAGGAATATCGTGACTCCTCTGTAAGAGTAATCTCAATAGGGAAATAAAGAAAAAGTGTCACGGTTAAAAAATTATATGGAGTTATGAAGGTTATCGTGGATGATCAGTCAAGACCGTTGATGATGTGAGTTATGATTCTTTTTCATTATTCCACCATGAATGGTTTTTTATACGAGTGTATTCCATTCCAATCTTAATTTTTGTGGTACAGATTTTTCACGGTTAAAATTTCAGATGATTCCTACTTTATTAAAAAGTAAAACTCTTTTGTGTGAAATATAATGTCATGGCTTTTTGTTTAGAGCTTGATTTATAATCCATGATCGAGATGAGTTGATATGGTATTTGACAGTTCTAGAGATGGATTCTTTTAACATAATCATGGGTTTGGATAGGTTGAAAATGTTTAAGGCCCTCATCGACTATTATACTCAAAGAGTTCGTTTTATGAATGTTAATGGTATTAAGCATATCTTTATTTGGAGAGGAATATAAAAGAAGTTGAAATTGGATTGTAGGAACTAGAAGTTATATTGATCATGTATGGGTTTGCATCATTTAATATGTAAGTGATGGATGATATCAAGAATAGAATATTTCTAGTATTATTTGATCAGTTTCGATGTGTATTTATTGAAAATTTATTAAGACATACCCCTGTAAGGGAAGATAATTTAATTAATGATCTCTTTCAAGGGATTAATGTTAATTCTCTATCTTCATATCATATGGAACTGATATAATCATGGTAATCGGTTTTGTAGTTGGAAGAGAAAAAATGAAAAGATTTTATTTGGACAAGCACATGATCATGGTTAGCATCAGTCTTATTTGTGAAACATTATGATGGATCTCTATGGATGTGTGTGGATTATTTTATGATTATCCACATTACGATTAAGAATCGATATCCACTAGCATGAATTTAGCGTCTATTCAATTAATTGAGTGGATTTTGTGGTTTTCCAAAATAGACTTGTGATTAGGATATCACCAATAGCAGGTTCAGAAGGGGAATATTCCAAAGAATTATTTTCAGAGTATATATGGACATTAAGAATATGTGGTAATTCTTTTCAGTCTTACAAATTCACCAGATGTATTTATAAAAACAATGTATCAAATATTTCAATGATATTTGGATAATTCTATGGTCGTGTATGTGGATGACATATTGGTGTATTCTAGGACATGTGATGGACATGAGAAATACATGGTGACTATATTAGGAATATTTAGAGATCTTTGGTTTATTTCCAAATTATCAATGCCTGGTTTTTCCATATAATAGGTACATTTCCTTGTCCATGTATTCTCTAAAATAGGCATTTATGTGGATCAAAAAAAAGATAGAGGTGAATATCTCATGATAACTGCCAAACAATATCCTCAAAATATGTAAATTCAATGGCCTAGTTTGTTATTGACCTTTCATTGTTCATGGTTTTTTAGGACAAAATTTTCTTATGAAATCTTTGACAAAGATGAATGTTTGATTCTAATGGAATGAATATTGTCAGAAGCCTTTTAAAGGGATAAATTCTCTCTATACATCATCACCAATATTGATATTTCTAGAATCAATGAGAGGGTATGTTTTGTATTATGACTCTTTGAGATTATGTTTGGTGTGTTTTCTCATGTAGGGAGATATTTTTGTTGCTTATGGATAAGTAAAATTAATGGTGCATGAGAATAATTAACTGAAACAAGATTCATTGTAAGCTATTGGAGTCCAAGATTTTAATACTTGGTGTTATTACCTATTTATTGAGAAATTTTCTATGTTTATAGTTAATAAGATCTAGAAATATATTTTTTCACAATGGTATTAGAATCTATGACATAGACGATGGATAGAGTATCTCAAAATTTGTGAATTTTACTTGGTGTATACCTCATGTAAAGAAAATACAATGCTATATTCATTATGAAAAAATTTATATACTTAGTTGGAAAAAGAGTAACCAGAACAGTGGTAAGGGATGTCGGTCCTCACCGATATGCACTTGAAATGTGAAGGCCAAGGTGATTATGTGGTTCTTTTTCTATTTTCTTTGGTTCTTGATATGATTAAAATGGTTAAAGAGGCATATAAATCGGATGAATAATTTTTTTTAATGAGAAGAAAACACAATGGTGGGGAGACCATTAATGGATAGAAGCTAGATGAATTATCAATGTTGTTGTTTTGAAATCAAATGGTCATACCATTGAATTATCTTGAACAATGACTTCATTCTCACTGCCATTAGAGTTGGGTTGTTCATATGAGAATACAAAATATGTATAAGGTATTGAAAGAACAATATTTGTTGGTTGATATGAAATGGAAAGTGGTTGTGATTAATTTGATATTCCTATCTTGTTAGTAGGTTAAGGAAGACCATCATTAACTAGTAGGTATTTTGTAGTCTTTACTATTTCTTATATGGAAATGGGAGAAGATAGATATGGATTTTGTTATAGGTCTCCCAAGCACATGATAGACACCTGATTCCACATGGGTGGTATTGGATTAGATCACAATGTTTTCCAATTTAATCTCTATTAGTGAATCTTATAAGGTGGAAGACTTGTTAAAGATATATATCATAGAAGGGGTAAATAGTCATGTCATACCACTTTCAATCATGTCAAATAGAGGTCCAAGTATTACATATCATTTTATGAAATCCTTACAAAAATCCATTGAGGCTTAGTTGAATATGAGTAAGGCGCATTATACTGAAATGGAAACCAATTTGTAATGATGATACAAACATTGAAAGACATGTTACAGGATTCTACAATGGATTTTGATGCCTTATAGAAAGATCACATACCATTGGGGGGGGGGGGTCTCATCTGATCACACTATTAGGTATCAAAACAAATGGATCATTTTGAAGCATTTTATGGGTGTCCATGTCGTTATTCACTTTTTTGGGTTTAAATTGGTGAGACATATCTAGTTGGGCCAAGCCTTGTCCATGAAATATTGGAGAATATTCAATTGATCCAAAAACAGACAGAGATAGATCAGAGTCCTAAAAATCATATTCATGTCATCATAAACAACCATTTTCATTCATGGTGAGTGATCATGTGTTCTTGAGAATACCTCCATGTCATAGAAATCATTATTTTCAGAAATAGGTAAAGTTATCTACCCAATACGTAGGCCCTTTAAAAATAATTTTATGGGTTGAAGAGGTGTAATAATAGTTGGCATTTCAAACACCGTTCATTGCACTTCAAAATGTGTTTTGGGTATCTCAGTTGAGAAATTAACATCTTGATATAGACCACATGGTTCGATTGGGTGACGTTGACCTAGTGTCAGATTCTTCATTAATACACATGACAGTTCCGATTATGGATAAGAATGAAAAAGTATTTCATTAGAAAATCATCGGTTTACTGTGTTTTTTTGGAAATATAGTCAGATCTAGGAAGATACTTGAGAATGGGAGAAAGAATTAAGAGAAAAATTTCAAAAAATATTTTAGAGAAATGATGTCACTATACTTTCTAGGGATGGAATGAAAAATCATGCAGAGAAGATATCACCCCTAGTTTCAAGTAAGTAACCCTTGATTTTGGTTTTCTATGTATATAAATAACTTCAGTGATGTTTTGTTGGGATTATAACTCTTTGGGAATGTTCATGGGGATTTCATAAATGTACATGGTTGGTTAAAAATTAGTGTAAACCATAAAAAACATACAATAAACCATGCATAATGAGAAAGAGGCCAAGAGGGAAGGTTCACGGGAAGTCAAAAGGTTTTCCCAAACATTGCAGTAGACTAGGAAAAACTATTCAAAGTGTGATCATGATATTTTTAACTATTGGAACATGGTTTGTCTAACCATGTGGGTCAATTGTATGAGGACCCCTTAAGGTGAATTATGGTTCAAGACTAACACAAGGTTTTCCAATCCATGTTAATAAGTGTTCACATTTTAAAAAAGATCCTATAATTGTGGATCATGGTCGAGATTATGTATTGACACCTTAATTTTTCCCCAAAAATCCACTAACTAGATATTTTCTCTTCCTAAAGGTCATAGAGGATTCTCCCATCAATATGGAAGTGATCTGAAGGATCCTCTTGGGACATTGAAGCCTAATTCACACTATATGTCTTCATTTATAGTAGTTTTGTATGTTTTTTCTCAGATATACATATCCCACCCTCTCAGTTCCATAGATATAGTTTAACTATGGATATTTATATATGGTTTTTGATGCCAATAATGGTTTTATTTTTTATTTTTTATGATAAGGGATAAGATCTACAATGGATATTTGGAGATTTGACCTTGTTTTAGTGGTTTTTTTGTGTTGTTCTTCAATATCTACCTAAATCCCAATGTAGGTGGATTCAAATTCATCTCCTATACATAGGACATGAATTATGGATTTCAAATTAATCAATATTTAATAAAATTGATAGTGAAATTGTGGGGAACGTACTATTTCAAAGCTTCTTTTTAATAGTTTTTTGTATTATGAAAACATAGTTTTTTGGAAAAAGGTGATTTTATTAACATGAATTTAGAATAAAGATTTTAAAATTTTAATTTGGTATTGATGAATGGAAATTTTTTTTATATAAATATTTGGTTTAATTGAATTTTTTTTAGAGATATTATTTTCAATAAAATTGTTGTTTTATTGAATAGATTAAATTGATTCAGTAATAATTTTATTCGCATGTGACTTTGTATTAATGTTGGGAATAAGTCGAATGAGAATAATAATGGTCTTGATGTACCTCCACGAAAAGGACGGATTATGTATGTGAAGTTCCATCATTAATGGTAACACCATGCTTTCATGGGTTTTTGGATAACTGTGTGTGTGTGATATGTGATGGGTTATGACAACATGGAAATTGTGAAGTGGTTAAATGACTTGTTTGGTTACTTTCCTTGGAACATGATGTTTTTTGAGAAAGATATTTTTCTATGGAACTTTTTTAATATTTTCATATAATCTATTTTATAATTTGTTTAATATAATTTATTTTATATAAATATGCTTACATGTTATGTCCTAGTGAAGTGAGTAGGGATGTCATTTTAGAAATCATATTGAGTTTAATTACTAAACCTTGAATCGGAAAATTTAATATTTTATAGATATTTTATTTTGAGATATAGGTATATATAATGAGTCACACTAATTTAGTGGTGCTTCATAAAATGAACATAGAGTTGGAGTTTGAGCTTCGAGTTTGTGTCTTGGAGTATTTGAGCTTTTTGTTGTTGTGCCTTATACTATTTTATTTGATGTTTTGTGGTCTTACACCATGTTACCCTATTTCATTGTGGCTTTTATATCAATAATATTACTTTGATTTGTTTTAAATTTTTATGTTGCATCATATAATTTTTTATTTTATTACGATATGTTTGGTTAAGAGGTCTTATTTTGTAAAGGGGAAAGAAACCCAAAACATTTTGGAAGCCCTTGATATTTATTTACTTCTTATGTAACCTTGTGGTTTTCTCTTAAGGATTTGTAATTTCCTCCCACATTGTTAAGCCCATGGAGAGGTACAAGATGATACAACATGGTTGTAGGAAAAAAGTGTGGCCTCCTATTCTATTATATTACGACCCACACAACTAGAAGTAACCATGAGATAATGTATAATGGGTTTAAACTAACCATGAGGATAAGTTGTTTTATCCAAAATTCTAGGTTCCGAGATCTGATCATGCGATGAGCACCCCTATGACCTCTTTGCCTCAATTAGGTTCCATTACATGGGTTGAACTGAATAATTTAATCAAAAGTGAAATGAGTTGTACATTTGACTAATGTATAGTCATTACAACCTCCCCTCCATATGAACACACCACTATAAGATGGCATTCAGAGTGTAACGATTGATCACCTAATAAAATATCATTCTTCTAGGACCACATAATAGTTTTCTACTCCCAGGTATCATCGTGTACTCAGACATGCTACCATAACACCTTCATTAAAGGTACTCACCGAGCTCAGAGAAACTTCATGCTTTTATCCATGATATATACTAGATATAAATTCAAGGGAACATCCAAATTTAAATCTTCATCAATAGGTTAGAAAAAATATAATGGATTTTGATCATATTTCAATAGATGATATATAGAAAATAAATCATGAATATACCAGAATCTTTGAGCATGCACTATCTGGTAGGCCACTGGGGTGATTCATTTAAAAAACTCAAATGGTCCAAAAAACATTGGAGAAATCTTACCCCAGCTTCAAATTTAGCGATAAACCATCCTTGGATAATATTATAATATAAACCATTCCCTATCCTCAATTGTAAGAGGCTATCGATGTCTATTTTTCTGTGATTGTGGTCTAGACTGAGCTGTCAACATAAACTTCTTAATAAATTGGACCTTCTCTAATGTCTCTTTGGAGAGATGTGGTCCATCGAAAGTTACATCCCATACATCTAACTAGCAATATGTAATCGACAATTCCTGACATATAAGAAATCATAAAGAGTCATATAAATGTTATCTTGAATGTTTTTATTATAACCACAATCAATAATGGGTGTGTGTTTCTCTCAAGAAATCCTAAAGCCAAGGAAACAAGCACATAGAATGTACTCTAAAAACTGATTCATAAGCTCTATATTTCTGTCCATCTATGGGGGATATTTCATGATCAGAAGTACATATCTACCCATGTAATTTTTCAACCCCTACCAAAACCGAGATGTGAAAAAGCATCCCTATTAAATATGATAGTTTGTGTATCACTATGAAGACATATGATCCCCCTGAAATATATATTCCCCATCTCATTTACAAAGAATTTCACTCAAATAGGAATGAATTGTGCAGCCAACATTAAATGGTCTTTGACTACCCATACTATATCATTTCCATGAGGTGATATAGTTGAAACAGTCATGATTTCTGTGGAAGCATTGTCCCATTTCGTCTTGAGAAAGGGAAATGGTAGTAAAACTCATGACACTCACTCATGTTACTCTTTCACTTGATAATAGGTGAAAAAATTAATGATAAATCCTACTATCCCCCCTTACAAACTAGGCCACCAATACTAGCTTTGTATGTCTTGATACTGCTTTGTGACCTTAGGGTGTGCTCCCCAAACTGTGGCATGAAGTTAAAAAATTACCCCCTCCCTGATGTCCGTTCGGAACCAAAAACATCAATTGATGTGTAAATTTTCATCCTCATCCAATGTACATCCAAATGATGAATCACTATATGAGATACCTTCCCTTCAAATTAATCCCTTGGGATCTGAATGTTTCCTCATTTCAACTAGCTCTAGAATGGTAGAGGTCACTACTAATGTTATGAATATAGCATGACCACTGTCCTCCTAAACCTCAAGGCACATCATAGAAAATAAGACCACGATCTTCCAATCACTATTGGAATCCCAATATTCCTGTTTCTGAGTATTCTTTATCATAGCATCGACTATAGAATTGCCTTTCCATTATGTGTAGTAATGGCTAAAATCAATGGATTTCAGGTACTCAACCTATTAATTCTTCATGATATTAATATCAAACTATGTACATATATACATGAGGCTTTTGTGAACAGTGAATACGAAAAAATGGCCTACATGTAAATAGTGTCTCTAATAGAATAAGGTATGAACTATATTATCCTACTCACAACCGTGTTCCAGGTAAATATACTCATCCACAAAAAATGACAAGACCTATATGCTATGACTCACTTGTCCTGTATCAGATTCAATCCCAAACCAATACCTGATGTGTCAAAAAAACTATATGTCTCGATCCTAGATAAAGTAGAATTAGGATCAGTTCTGAAGTCAATCGTCCCTTTAACTTGTTAATGGATTCTTTACAATCTTCTAACTATAAAAATTTCACACCCTTCTTATTAAATCCCATAATAGGTTCTTCCAGGAATGAGAAATCCTAGATGAATCATATATAATATCCAACATTCCCCAATAAACCATGTAAGTCAATGAAATTATTTTTATAATACAAGGAAACTACATCTGTCACATTGTCTAGGTTTATGTAAACCCTTGAGTATGATTTGATATGTCCTATGGAGTGGAATTTATGGATCTAAAAGTTTAATTTGAAATTTATAACAAAATCTTGATTATCTCTCAGTGTATTCGACATGATCTCAAGATGGGTGGCATGGTCATGTCAAGAATAAAAATACACTTAGATGTAGTCTAGAAAAACTAGAATGAATAAATCTATATAACAGTGGAAAACTAAATTCATCAAATCCATTAGAAATACAAAGGAATTCACAAGACCAAACAAAAACACTAGATACTCATAGAGACCACACCTTCTACGAAAGGTTGAATGAGGTATGTATGATGACATGCCCACCCCTAATGATATCCCAACATCAAGACAATCTTTAAAAAAATTATCCTTGGGTATTATTAAAGATGTCATCATTTAGAGGTGGTGGAAAATGTTTCTTTATGGTAAGGTATTATAATTGAAGGTAATCCATCAAAATATTGAGGGTAACATCCGCCTTCTTAAAAAAAAGGACCAGTGTACCCCATGGTGAAGTGTTAGAAAGTGTAAATCCATTAAACTCAAGATCATACAATTTAATCATGAGATATATAAGATTTATAGTTGATATCCTGTAAAGAGGAGTGGAAACTAGTGTTGCTCATTTCAATTGATAAAATTTTAATTATGTCTCTCTCAATGGGGGCATCCCCGAGAAGATATTAGAGAAGATGTCCATAAAATGATCCACTATTGGATGGAAAAAAGATTTTCAAAATATATAGTCACCCATGAAATGTCTAGTGATCTAAGTTTTCACTCTGTCCATCCCATAAAACTCATGTCCTAATCACACCTCTTGAATGTACCATTCCCCTTTATGCATGTGTCTACCACCATTTGGTTTTATAAAAACCACCATATGGATATAAAAGTCGATATGGGATTGATAGGGAACTAACTGGTACATATCTATAATTTCATCAAACCCTTTCATGTTGAGGACAAAAATAATACATAAGATGAGATATCTACCAATCACACAGTGCAGTCCTTACCATGTATAATTTTATATAATCTGATACCTAACGAGGTTTCGAGAATCATCATCCAAAAAAGTTTTCCTATATCAAGGCACATATCCTCCATGATTACATTAGTTATAAAAGAGTGTGAAATGACTATATCAAACATCTAAAAAACTAATGTAGAGGATACTAGAATAATACCTCAAGATTTGATTGTATGTGGCTCTCTGATATGCATAAATCAAATATAAATTTTTATGGCATTTTATTAAATATTTTCAATTATTTATTCGATAATGCATTGGCATGTGTTATTGTTTTCATGAATTCCGATTTCAAGGTTTAAAAAAGGGAAAATGTAGAAAAGAATAAAATTAGCCTTTACACATCGTGAAATATTTTTAAATGATGTGTAGTGGAATTTCACTATAGGCTTCCCATAAGGATTAAATCAAATCCATATTTCAAGCCATGCACCATCATTTCATGACATAAACCATTATTACATGACATGTAGCATTCAAATCATATCTCCCATCAGTCGAAGTAAGATACATGATGGGACATATAGTAACACAACACAAGAAGGTTCAAATTTCCAAATCATGGATGGTATGTTCTTATGATACATGTTGATTAAAAATTTGGCGAGAATACTATTGATTGGCATTACACGATGTGAATTCCGATTACACATCGTCGAATATTCTGTCTGTATTCATAGAATTCAGTGAACTGGACTTCAGAGATTGGGAGTGGGTAGAAAATGATTTCTTTTTTTATTCTCTCTTTCCCTTCTACCCCTTCTACCCAAAATCAATTTCATTGAATCCACTTTTATTGATTTAAATTATGAATTTTGGATTGTTTTGAACACATTATTCATTCCTTTTGGAACATCCATTGTTTCAATCTTGGATGACAAATGGGCCATTTCAATGATCATTATAATTTATATTTCATGTATGTAGTTGATTGAATTTATTTTTAATAGAAGATTTTAATTTCTTGTTCTTAATTTAATGCTCAATCGTAATCGTTTCATGTTTATCACTTGTTTATTCTTAATATTCCTTTGTATGCTAAGCATGATTTCAATTCTTTATACACATCCATTAAATTTTATGAAGAGTATATAATCCATTGAGGGTAAGGATCGATAATAGGGGTATATAAATTTAATAAATATTTAATTTTCATCTTAATAAATCCAACTAACCGTAATTTGGTTTAAAAACAAATATTAATACAGTTAGATTGAACAACCCTGACCACAGGATGATTGGAAGAAAAAACCAGACCTGATTCAATTATATTTGGCTATCATCTCCCTTCCAATAAACATTATTCAATAGATATATGGTTTATGCACATAGTTTGTGATTGTTTCTAGGCCAATGAATATTATTCCTCTAGTTATAAATAATTTTTTTGACCATTTTCAACAAGTGACTTCTGATTCCTCGCATCATAGAACTTAGGAACCTACCATGTTAGGTTATGGATTATATTTTACCTGAATATCTAAAATTTACCCTAAACTCTTTCTCATATAAAATTGTAACGTTTAAGTCATTATGTTCTTGTTTTTCCAAACTCTACCAAACTAGCGAGGACTTCTATATATGTTGTTCTAAATCATTTGTTCCCACCGCAAGCTAAATTTCTCATGGGATTATACTCACACAATCAATACAGTAAATATAAGTAGAATGTGAATTTTGGGACTCAATAAAATGTATTTTTACTACATAACATGTTAATTAAATGATGCATATTGGGGAATCAAATTTGGGAACCATTTCTTGGGAGCTGGTTTTACTCTGTATAGTAATCATTTTGGTAAGGAACCTAGGATTTCATTTCCCTTTTTCCCCATTTCATTACTTTTTAACCTTTTCTTATAAATGGAACTGCATTCTACTTGTGACTTAGTGAATGCTTCATGTCCATTTGAATAATTATATGATCCTTGATGAACAATAACTTCTTGCCTTTAGGACTGAATTCGATAGGTATATCTGCACACACTATAGTTTACAAATGGTTGACCATAGTAATCCAATATATATGAACCCAGATAACCTTCCAAACATTCTACCCTTAGTTCATAGAGGGAATCTAATGAAACAAAAGTGAACCATCATAGATTATGTCTTTCCATAAATCCATGTTGGATATACAAGAATTATGCATCCTCCTATTCATGAACACACCTTTAACATAAAACCTAGGATAATTCGAATGATCTGGAACATAGGACAGTTCATCGAGCTTAAAAGTGAATAATCCCTTGAACATATCAAAAAATTCATTGATTTTTATGATAAATGTAGAAACTAGGTATACTCTTTTGATTATATTTCACTTCACGTATTTCCCTTATCTCTTCGAGTTCGATCCAATAATTGGACAAAGATTCATTCTCCATAGTAAATCATGATTTTGGAAGATATATCCATGATGTTTTTACACAAATAGTTACCAGTAATCCAGATATGGTTGTTCAAGAATTATATGTAGAAAATCAAAAACATTCATAGAGAATATTCTTCAGATGATTGGGATAGATTCAAGGAATTGATGAGGACTTGTCTGCACCATGGACATGACATGTGGATCCATCTCCTAATATTATACCAATGCCTCAATCCAGTGGCACACACAGTTCTTGATGGTGCCTCCAATAGTGTTCTAATTTTAAATATTATTGATACTATAATATTTATTTTTGATGAAATATATCACAATTTCATCCTATCGCAGAGTGATCAGGGACCACCTCAGTATGGTATCAAAACAAGTCGGAGAGAATAGTCACCTAGATGAAGAAGTCATATCCTTGACAAGTAAACATGAATTCGTTAAAATACATACTAAAACACACCCTCTATCTCCAATAATGGAGGCTCATTCATGAAAAATGTGTGTTGGAACACCCATATAACAAGACTACAAATCATTTGTTGAAGAAAAACAAACACAATATTTAAATTACATCAATTACAATCAGAGAAATACACCATTTAAAAATAATAATCTCTACATTCATCTTAGGATAGCTTAGGAGTCACCATAAGAAAGAAATGATATTATTAAGAGAGAACTGTCTAATTGCCACTTCAAGCTCAAGGACCACTAAGGTACCCACCCATGAACCCTATTCCTAGACCAATACAATAAGAACACCAAATTTTTTTCCCTTAGATTGCACAAATAATATTTCAACTAGCTCAACCAAGACCTCAATAGAAAAATGCCCTACTTCATCATAGCATAGCTAAACTCTTATCTAGTATTATTTAAAAATCATACCATAGAATGACTAAAAAAGAGATAGTTATGTAGATCAATGAGTTTCCCTACACAATCAAGATATTTAGATTGTCCAGATCTCAAAGGATTTATCTGATAGACTATCAGGTACTCCACATGGTAATAAAGTGACATTCCTAAAGGATTAAGATAAGGAAGTACTCATGAGAAGTTATTTTTTTAGATTTTCATCCACCATGTGGATGCGATGAAGGACAAGTTGGGTAACCTAAAAATTATTCATTAATAGAATAAGAATACTTTTACAGGACAACTAAGTTAATACCTCAAGTGGTATCGCAAAATGTAAACTTCCAGACACCTGAGTAACCAAATGATCAAGTCAATGTTGGTCCACCAACATATATTCTAGTTCATTTTCTTACAGAATGTTCAAGACAATACAGAATGGAGGAATAATACAAGATGTTTTATGAATCTTTTCTAGAAATTGTATATCAACAAACCCTTTTCAAAGGCTATTTCAAAAATACCAGTTTATGAAAATTTCTAACATGGTATGATTTACAATGAAATGATATAAGAATATCTAGATTAAATATCTCTAAATAATGATTGATTTATTATTGTTCACTAGAAATTTATACATGTGATGATAGACCTAGTATTGTTTAGAATCCTTGGGGTTATTGGAGAGGTAAATCTTGATGATTTATATGTGATCTCTATGAGTGTATTAACCTCATGCCAATGAATGTATTTAACATGTTGGGACATCAAGCACTAAAACCAACTTATGTATCAATACAACATGTAGACCAATTTGTAAAGTCCCAGTGAAGAATTATCAAGAATGTATTAGCCAATGTTCAGATGTTTATCATTCTAAAAGACTTCCTAGACATAGAAATGGAATAAGAAGGTGAAATACCCAATATTCTATGAAGACAATTCTTGGAAACATGAAAGGTTATGAGAGACGTAAATTAATCCCACTTAATATTTCATGTCATAGAGGAAAAAATAGTCTTCTACATCATTGAAGCTACTAAAAAATCAGATGATTCCCTTGATGTCAATACCATATATCATATCCAAGAGTAAATGAATATATATCCATTGAAAAATACATTGAATAGTCACTCCTTGATTCATAAGAATACTAGTATTATAAGGAAGTTAGCCTCAATAAACCTATCATAAGGGATACTTCATCACCTTTTAGACCCTCAATCATTCAACCAAAAAGACCGTAGTTGAAGACTCTACCTAGTACTATTACTTATTCATACATAAGATCTTCAACCTCTCTACTAATAATCACTATCTATGAAAAATCCATGTCACATGTGAAAATATTGGTTGAAATCTTGAAAAGGCACAAAAAAACTATTTCTTGGGGAATAACTGACACCAAAATAATCAATTCTATTTTATGCATAGAAACCACTCATCTTGAGGAATGTTCAAAATCCACATGTCAACTATAGAGGTAGATCACCCCACCAATTAAGAAAGTTGTTAAAAATAATGTACTAAACATTTTAGATGTTGTAATAATATTTTTATTCTCTAATAGAATGTGGGTGACCTTGATACAACTATTAACCATGAATGGTGGGCTCAGAGTTGTAAAAAAATTAAAATGAATTTATTTCAAAACACACCTTTACTAGATGAAGAGTTTGCATGTATTATAAATAATTAATCACATAAACCTAGAAAGATGACTTCCCCATTATTTTCATGGATCAAATTACTAGAAATACTTATAAGAAATGGATTTTATTATTTTTTGGATGAATATTTAGGAAACAATTAGATTTTAGTCAACTAATATAATTACTCAAAAACTACAGTCACAAGTTTATTTGGTACCTTCAACTACAAGTGTATATCACTCGTTTTCTGTGATGGACTAGAATGATTTCAATGATTCATGGTTCTTATATTCTTCATTGTGGAGGATGATCTCATAGAAATTATCATGGATGTATTTTTATTTTATGAATGATCTTTTGAGGTCACCCTATGAAATCATTAGTAAGTCCAATGATGTTGTGATGATTGATATTTAGTTTTTTATTTGTGAAATTTTTCATTTTATGGTTGATAGAGGCATTGTAACATGATATGAAATTTTCAAAAAGGGAAATGATGTCGATCCCTCTATGATTAGGGTCATCAATGATTTACCTAAACCTTAAAATGTTAACCGTAGAAGGATATTTCTTGAACACTATGGATTGTACATGTGATTTTTAAAAAACATAGAAAAATCATCGGCCCTATGAAACATATGTTTCTAAAGGAAGTTCTATTGTAATTCACTAAATAATGTAAGAAGGAATTCAATACTTTAAATTAATGCATGATAACATACCCTGTAATAATTTCACCTGATTGAGAGGAGGAATGTGAATTATTGTATGATTCCAATGACATTATTATTGGCACAATTTTTTGAAAAAAGATGGTCACATATTATTTTCAATCTTTTATGTTGAGACATATTAAATTAAGCTCAATTAAACTACACAACTATAGAGAATGGATTTTTATCTATTTTGTATGATTTCATGAAATTTCGTTTCTATTTGTTTTTTTCCATGGTGATTATACACACTAATCACGATGACCTTAGATATTTAATGAACAAAAAAGAATGTGAATCCATGGATGATAAGGTTGATACTCCTTCTTTGGGAATTTTATATCATCATCAATGATTCCAATGGAACTAAAAATTTCATCATTGATCATTTATCCTAACATCCTATTCCACTCATCAAGGATGATGACCATATCTTATCGATGTCCATTTTCATAATGAAAAAGTTTTATATAAAGGTACATCCATGGTTTCTAGACATTTCCAATTATCTCACCATTTTAATTTTACACCAAGACCACTCCTAACATAAAAGGATAACATTTCTAGTTGTTGAAAAAACATTCTTCTAAGATGATCCACTCCTACTCAAGAACACCAATGATGGATTATTGTGACAATTATTTCCAAAAAACAAAATAAAAATTATGATACAAGAATTTTATACATCACCATGTTGATAGAATCATGAACCAAAGTACACTATAGAAATTATTATACAATATAGAATTCTCAGGACAACATTATACCAAGAAGCAATGGAATTTTTTTTAAAGCTATGATATGTTATAGTAAACATGCACCACTGGGAAAAGAAACAAAATTCCTCAAAACCCAATCATGGAAGTCTAATCATTTTTTGTCTGGGGTCTATATTTCATTGGACAATTTATCAATTCACATAGAAATCCTATATCCTCTTTTTCATTTACTAAATCTCTAAATGGGTTTAAGTTTAATCAACAATGCATGACACACAAAAAATGGTCACAAATTTCTTGAAATGGAATGTGTTTTCAAGATTTGGATTTCCAAGATTGATCATCAGTGATTGGGGAACAAATTTCAGTAATCAATATATTATGTTATTACAAAAAAAATATGCAATATGATATAAAATAAGAACTCCCTACCACCCAAAACCTAGTGGTAAAGTTGAATATTAATATAGGAAAATAAAATTTATGTTGGAAAATACCATTCACACAAGTTAGAGTGGTTGGAGTCTAGATTTGGATGATTCATTATGGTTTTACCACACTATGTACATTACAACATTTGAGGACAGTCCATTCATATTGTGTTATATAAAACCTTGTTATCGTTCTGTAGAATTAGCGCATCACTTGTACTAGGAAATTATAAATCTCAATTTTCATTATCAAAAAGCTGGAGAATCTTGAATGATGTAATTGGATAAATTGAAAGAAATACAAAAATATTCTCATGAAAATTCCATGATCTAAAAAGAAATAAAATGTTCAATAAAATGATACAAACATTTCAAGAAACATCATTCTTCCAAGAAATACATTCCTTTTATTCAGCTCGAGATTAAAATCTTTCCATGGGAAGATGGCATTTAGATTGTCTAGACCTTTCAAAATCATTCGTGTTTCCCCCCATGTGACAATTAAAATTCAGAAGGATGGTGGAATACAATTAAATGTAAATTTTCAATCATTACAAATTTATCAAGAACCATTCTGTGAAGGCTGTTTTGTAAGCCTGAAATTCATCCGAGCATCAAATCATCATGTTGTAGACGTTAAAAGAAGCATTGAATAAGAGGAATCCATGGATATTTCAACTTAAGGTAGATTAGGTTATAATTCGACTTAGAATATATGATTAAATTTTGGGATAAATATTATAGGGTTTGGACCAAGACTAAGCACAAACGTTAATTACACATCATTGAACCCTATTTCCCAACATCTAATTTTCTGTCTAAAAATTCATAAAAACCAGAGTTACATGATGTGATATATGGTTACAAAATGTGTAACCTATCATGCATGTTTAGAAATTGAATGTGTAAAACTAGGGTTATTGGACTAACTCTCTTCCCTCCTCCCATGACCCTCCGCCTTCCCTCCTTGTTATCTGCTCAAACCGACACCTTTCACCATATTTCACACTCAAAACTGCTCCATTTTATCCACCCAATCCCCAACATGGTATGACCCCCCCTCGGTGTCGGTTGTGAAACATAATCCCCCTTCCATTATATAAATCTTTGGTGGGACACCCAAACACCCTTCCCCCTATCTTCAAGTCTGATAACCCCTATCCCATCTTCCTTTGACATTACTCATGGAACAGCATGAAGAAATACACTTCACCTTGCACTTAAAGAATCGACTTCAGAATTTGATGATCCACTTCCAATAAAGCATCCATGAGGTGATGCACCTCATGCACCCTCAACACATCTAGTAGTATCTCCACCACCTCCCAATATTTGCCTTGTCAAGCCTACTACACAAGGTGAATCCTAGACATATTCTGGGGAATCATATGGGGATGAAAACAAAACATTTCACCCCATCCATAATTACCACAACCCAGAGCATCATTTTTCCCTCAACTAGCTGTATGAAAAGCCAATGTGGATGAAAAAACCCTCGAAATGGCCATTCATTCCCGCCTTCATATCAACAATGATATCTTCTATCTCCTCGACGAACTACATAACTCTTTCATTATAATTGTATATGGGGGACACAAAAGGATCTATTATACGATTTGTTAACTATCTTTGTGGTCGTGGTGGAGAGCCTACACTTCATACATGGAGGCTGAGCTCACGGGATCTTATATTCCAAATTGGACATTAGATTCAGTATCTACAAAGATGAGTTTTCAATGTCTTTTATAGTTATAACCCTCCTTCTCAAGCTTTCCATGTCTTATTCATGTAGAATCTAGTGGATGATGCCAAATGATTCTCAGATAG
Organism: Viscum album; assembly: GCA_963277665.1. NCBI lineage: Eukaryota > Viridiplantae > Streptophyta > Magnoliopsida > Santalales > Viscaceae > Viscum > Viscum album. Next base: position 1,840,314,216 of record OY728145.1, read on the forward strand.
TTCATTATCCTAGGATAAAAAATTTGACCCAAATCTATATCCCAACACTTTATATCCTTCAATGTTATTTCTCAATGTATGGTTCTCCAGGGAATAATCTCATGGTAGCGTGATCAAGGTAGATATCCCCATTATAGAAACATCCATGGGTAGAGATTCCATAAACATTTATACTCATTTTTCTTATTACTACTAGGCTCACACTCAGTAAACAGGATGAACAATGAGGGGTTACTCCTTCATCACTCACCTATCTAACCATCTGGGAGTATTTGATGCCACCATTCCACTTCACCTTCTCCATCCACCAATTACCCTAAAACACCTCTCACCAATAACCGTTCATATACCACCACATGCTCCACTACTACTCCTCTCACCCATCCCACCTCAACAGATCTATGGTCCATGCATATTTTCATCCTAAGAAATCTAAGATTGGTCTATTCCCATATAAACCTACCCATTTTTGATATTCCCCTTTTTACCATGCATAAACCACCCTCTTATCACATAGGATTTCCGCCCCATCAACACCTACCAGTCCCTCCTATTATAAAACACTAGCCCCACCCACTGCACATACCAACCTACCATCAGATATATCAGAGCCTACTACCCCACAATAATAAATTGTCCAACAATCTTCGTAGAAAAATGGGATGACCACTACCCCATCCACCGAGTTTCCATTTGTTAATATAACTTTCATACACATGAACCCAAATAGGATTGAAAACTCACTACCAACTACCCTGAATAATCTTTCTATCATCGAGCCCCATCCTACATAGCAAAACCATCCTCCCCTACTTCCATCACTACCACATACCAGGCTGGATAGCTACCACAACCATCCAATCACGAGTGGACATTGGAAATGATTTTTGACTCCATTGGCTTAACTTAGATGATCCCCAAGATAATATTTGTTTGACATATGTATTAGGGATTGTTCTTTTACTATTTAGTATGTATATTCCATAATTTTGTACTACGAAAATTATATATATATATATATGGGACTCAATTTTCCTACACTATTATATGCATTATTTTTCAAATATTATTTGTTTTATAGTATCCATGTTTAACTCTACTATTTCATCTATGGTTGTTTATCGATCTTTTTAACCATCACTTCTGGTTTGATGAGTGACTCAACATGTGGCAGAGCTTTAACTTTAGATTCAGGATCACTCACCTGAGATTCACACTTAGCAGCCACCACCATGAGAATAAATACCATTCCTTCCACATCAGAATCGTTCTTGCAATGGTCCAAAAGTCATAAATCCTTACAAAATACATCATTTGATGGACAAAAATAATACTAGTAGTTTTATATTCATGAGGAGATACTAAGATGATGGAAGGAAATGATTTATATTTTTTATCCATCTGTTTGGTTGATGATGTTATTTTTTAAAATTTTATGATAGGAAACCCATATTTCAAATGTTTTCTCATTTTATTCCTTATGGAACATTTATTTCATAGAACTTTTTCTTATTTTTAGGAGACATATATAGCTTTATTTTATATACATTATTAAATTTAAATGAAATATATTTCATTTCTCAACGTACTATATAGTTGTAATTTTTACTTTAAAAATGATTCAATACTATGAACTAATGTAATATATAGTGAAGTATTTTTTTTCTAACCCATTTTTTTGGAATCCAAAATTCAAAATCAGGCCATTCCAAGTTCCCTAATGGAATTAAACTTTTTTTCGGGTGCTCTCAATTCCATTATTATTTAAATAATCAATCTAAATTTCATTTATTTAACCATTATGTGTCGTAACCATCCCAGAGTACATCCAGGTATACTGGGGACACATTACCATTATATGTTTCCAGGAGGTTTTCATGATTTGACAATCGATATAGTTGTATTTTTTCATGTTAACATGTATCTTGAAGACATTTTTAAATTTGGTGGCATTATTAAAACAATATAATCATTATAATAAGTTAAATAAAAGAAATCATTCAGTTATAAATTGTTGAAAATCCTTGTTTTCTCTTTATTTGGTTTTTTTGAGTGATTGATGAGCTTAGTGATTTAATTCAAACTCATCATATTTTAAATTCATCATAATTAAATTATTACTTGGTTTTATAACCTTAGTGATTTCCATTTCCTTATTTACTCCCAATTCTTTATAGGATTGTAAACCTACAATTATAATTTTTTTTCTGGACATATTTCATGAGAGACACATGGTACCAATAAACCTATCCAAATTTTTTTGAGATCTTATTGAGGGTACAAATGAAAAATGAAACTCTTAAAATGATTGAGGTAATATAAGATGATTTAATTTTTCTTGAGACCCACCTTACAAATTTCCTTCATTAATCCCATAGTTTCCCTAAATAAGATTATATGATGATGTTATTCCTTGAAAATTATCCATTTCTACCCAACTATTTGTATAATGAATGAAATAAATTTGAACAAGTGTGCATGAGTGTTTCATCCCTCCCAAGATGATCCTACTATGGGGACAGATTTTGTTTCAGATCATACCAATTGATTGTGATCTTTGTTTACTTTTTAGTATTTCATATATATCCTATTCCATATAAAAATAAAAAAATAAATAAAATTGAAAGACTGACATGGGTTATGTATTTGGAAGGATAAAAATCACCATTTTATTCCTGATGAATCCTTTGAAGAATAAAATGTTTTTAGGTGATATATGTGTGATTTGGACATGACACGAATTTTAAAAAATAAAAAATTAAAAGAAAAATAATGTAACATGATTCACTTCTTATAGTCACTTAATATATATACCATGATCCAAATTTATCTTTTTGGACAATTAACTTTATTATCATTGGAGGAGTTATTTCATTACACTTTTGATGACATTTATGCATTATACTACCAGATTCTACCCTCCATTTGAGCTTGTTTTTCTCTAATTACCTACCTACAAACAACCTCATAGTAGTTAAATCATATTTTCTAATTATTCATGATTAATTTAGGATGTTTATTTACAAAGTGGTTATGATAGAACCAATGCAAGACTATTGTTAGAAGAATTTTCTCAGGGTATGATAAAAACTACAGTTTCATTTCACCCAGAGTGATGAGACACAATTATGTGTGAGGTAAATTGACAATAGGTATAGTGTTTAAGAAAATTTTACAAAATCAAGATTAAAGGAGTAATAATTTTTTCAAAGAACTGGTCTATGTGGTATGATCGATTTTTAATGGGGATGATTCTAGAGAAATTATTTTCTTCTTAAATTTTTTTATATCCCTAGCTATAGTGAATGTTTATTTCTTAGAAAATTTATCACCTCATTAAAATCCTTATTGATATCTTCTTTCTCTAGGAAATGAAATTGTTTTTGTGTGCAAGAATTTGAAATGATTAAATAATATAAACATTTTCCAAACATTTTTTAAGGATTCTTAATTATTTATTTGATAGTGAACTTGTAATTTTTATCTATTATAAGAATTATGATATCAGTTTTTAAAAAGGAGAAATTAAAAAAAGTTGAAAATTAGTCCATCATGAAACATCATTACATATTGTGTGGTGGAATTACACAATATAATGCTAGCTGTAATGTAATTCATGATAAGATTCAACCTAGGAGCCATTACCTCACAATATGAACCATCTTAAAATGATATGTAGAAATGATATCATATCTCCCACCAACTGAAGGAAGATATACAACATGAAATTGGGCTTCCTAATGTAATATAGTTCAAATTTACAAATCATGGATTATATTTGTGTGAGATACCCAAAGATTCAAAATTTCTAGAGAAATGGATTAACAATAAATGATATGAATTCACACTGAACTTCATGTAATATTCCATCCACATATATAGTATCCATCACTCCATGTTTTCAGAGCATGAGAGTCGACAGAACTCTTTTTATTTTGTTCTTCTCTCATTCCCCTATACTCTCTCTCCCCAAACTTGAATGATTTCAAGTATGTTTCATTTTTTTACTTTAAGAATTGTGGATTTTCATCAACACAATGTTAATTCATTTTCACACATCCTTGGTTTCAGGAACCGATCATTACCAAACCTTTTCTAGGATCATTATCATTATTATTAAAAGTAATTAGTTGATAGAAATTGTCTTTTTTCCAGATTATAATTTTTAATTCTTAATTTAATGTTCACTATGAATCATTTCATGTTTATCAATTGATTAATATCAATATTTATTACCATGTTAATCATGATTTCCATTATTTATCTATCTACAGTCAATTTTAACATGAGTGGATAGACCACCTTGGGTAAGGATTTAATATAGGTGTATAAAAAATGAATTAATCATTAATTCTAAACATTGTAAATATTATGAATAATAATAAGTTTAAACAAGAAAATCTCCATCCAAATCATAAGGATAAGATTCCCATGGGTAGTTCGGAGGAACCAACCTGCCCTTATTGGAGTAGACTAGGCTATGACCAATAGACTACAAAAAATGGTACCGTATGATATAATATCAATATGATTATGTTGGAATTATTTCCATACCAAAGGAATAGCCATATCAAATGTATAACTAGTTATTTTTTTCCAAATTCAACTAGTGACATTATCTTTCTTCATATCCTCAATTTTTGAACACTGCAATGTTAGGATAGATATTATATTTAATATAAAAACCCAAAAAATGAACCTGAACCATTTCTTATCTCTTCTCATAAACCAAATTCCATTATTTTCTCGTTTTCCTAGTCTCAACCAAACTAGTGAAGAATCATACATATATGGTTTTAATCCTTACGTTCATGTAGCCATGAAAACTACCTATGGGGTCACCCCTGAACTATCATTATACTATATCTCATTAGAATGTTATGTTTTGGAAATATTAAAATCTAATATGACCATAGTATGCATGAATTAAACAACTTTTGGGAGCATATCACAAGGATAATTCTAGAATTGGTTGATCTCCATGTAAATGGAATGTATTATGGCTATAAGTCATAACCTAACTACCATAAGAATGCCCTCTCCACTAGAACTACACTCTCTCTTCCTGATTAGCTCGGACCCAAGCACAATCTTGGCTTGAGTGGCTGGTGCTATTCTAGCTACCTTCTTGACGAGATTATAATCACCTATCATTAGAACATGATGTAGTTTTAGATCCTCTCTCTATAATAACAGACAGAAAATTCATGCAAAATCATTCAATATGGTCCATCCTATCATAGCCTTGACATTTTACTAGATCCTATAAACAATGGAGTCTCATATGCCCGAACATTCCACACTTGTGAATGATATGAATGTTGTTAGCAATTTATTCTTGATTTCTAATACTACTTTGATAATCCTCGAAATGGTGATTTCACCCAGTAGAAGAAACACTAGAAGTTTTGGGTTTTGAACCACCCTGGTTCCCACAATTGGCTTTCCTTAGATTCCACTCAGTGATGAGGGATTAGTTGACTACCTCATAAATATTATCCATCCTAAAAACATTGAACTATGATAGGATGATGTATTCCATCCTATCCAAGAATTTCCTTAAATTCATAAGATCATCATTCAATAATGTATGATAAATAACTACATAATAGTAAATTGACTAGAATACTCAGTGACATACATGGACCCCTACAGCTGATTCATAAACACTCTAGCCTGAATAAACCTTAGAGTCTGTTGAATTAAGTAGTCATAAAATATTTTTTGGAGGTCCATCTAGATCATATATCGATTTTCGTCTTCCTCGGTAATAAACTACCACCATTTCTTCGAATAATCACATAATATATTACTATTGAGACTGACCCTCCCCTCTGGTGATGCCTCCATGTTCTGAAAGAAAGCAATCATAACCTCTATCCATGAAGAAAAAACATGTGCTTCTCCACACCCAAAAAGGTTAGAGTCTAAAGACACTATAACTCCGGAGTAAAATCATCCATTGTTGGGGTAGGTTGAACGACAACTTGTAAATTGTTTATCAATCAGAAAAAACATGATCAATACATGGAATCAATGCCCATATCAAGAATAACATATGGTTCCATTAGTGTAACTATAAGGGAAATCACTAGTGGTTCAAGGCCATACATCGTAGGAGTATATTCATTATAACCTTTTAATCATGTGAATCAAAGGTTTTATGGTATAATGATTAAAAAATTCCAAATACATTCCACAGAAAACGATTTTTAGTCAAATTAAATATTTAAAGATAAATGGATATGTACAAAACATTTATATAGAAATGATCCCAAATCTCTGCTTACTCCAATATCTATTTCTAGGTGATGATGAAAGACCTTACATGCCATAATAATATAATAGATACTCCCATATACCAACTCATAAGTAATAATCTAGGTCTAGGTTTCAAAATACACCATATGGATTGCCATATATTCAGTCTCAATTGCATGGAATAGAGGAAAACGTCCTTTACCATTAAAATATCATCTAATTTAGTTGTAATTGTTTCACTTGTAAGGATTTAACCTTTTTAATGTTAGTAATATTGTATATATAACATACACATCACAGTCTATAACTAATAGGCCTAGAACCCACAACATGGTATAACTAGATAATTATTGGTTAATCACAAATCTATGTGGGAAAACACCATTTAGATTTATATACGAATAAAAATTAATCTAATAATATTATTTCTTCAAGAAATGTCAGCACATTTAAATATATAATAATCTATGATCTAACTATGTTAAAAATAAAATTCACACACAAAGTAGACATGGCATTGAAAAAGTTATGGAATATTATTCCTAATGGTCCTATGATGATATATGAGGGAACAAACCCTCATTTCATCATGCCATTGCAATATTATTATTATTGAAATAAAATAATAAAAATAAATCCATCAAGACATGAATTTAACCCAATGTATAATTTATATAAAATTTTATATGGAAAATCTAGGACAATAATAACTCATACTAAGAAATTATTATTTTCCCTGTACATGGGTTAGCTTCTATTTAGAACATGATTATTACCAAATTACACTACCTAATTATGTCATGTATGATGCCAAAATTGTATGAAAAAAAGAAAAATCAAATCCTTTAATAATACTTTCAATCATCCTGACTAGAGATCCACTTAACCCATGCCCCGAGCTAGTAGGTCACATGGCCACAAGGGCGCCTCCCCGTATGAGAGAGACTTCCAACTAGAAGCGAGGTTGTATCGTGTAATATATGGTAGACTATACCCTTATTTCAAAGGGTCACAAATGACACAATATATAAAAATACAACAATGGAATCATACAAATAACTAACAAAATAATTGAAACAGACACTATAATAATAGTATAAGAACCATTTCATAGTGGAATCATGGGAAGCATAATTAATTACCATGTAATATAAGGAACAATAAATAGGAATTAAAATTTAATGAAATAGTTTTTTGACTGAGTTATATACAATATGATGTCCTGGAATGCTGATATACAAAAAGTTGAAACATGGGATTGGCATATGCATCAAGCAATATAAGGCTCTAAAAATTAAAAACAATAATCCAAAATAATTCTGAAAATATTCTCCATTCACTTCTCCCATTTCCATTCTATAAGAAAGACAAATCAAGTATCTCATTTAGGGAAATTTCCTGTATCGATACCTACTAACATGTAATCTAATTGGGTAACAATGGTGTCTCGAGTATGGTGTGAGATACAATCTATGTGGTCCACCACCAATGGTGTATAAAAATAATCCATATTGGGTACATAACTACAATAGCGTGTTGGTAATAGAATAATATAAAAATATTAATAAATAAATACTAGTTGACTCATGTCCCTACATGACTTGTGGATGGATCTACCAACTTCAACATAGGTCGGTATGACTATCTGATAAAAAACCATTCATATATATTAAATATACATTGAATATAGTTATATAATGTATCAAACTATTTTTTCAACTAAAATGAGGGTGTATATATACATATACCTAGACAATAGGTGCTAGCTGGACCTGGGGTGTATGGTAAGAATATATAACTACTATAAATAACCTAGATTCTCTAGAATAGGGTACATGACTTGAATCAATTGATGAATGTGATACATCAATCTTAGAACCTTTGATTATAGGTGTGATATTTCAGAACCTACTCCCAAATAAATGGAATTTAGAGTGTCACACCCATCACCCAGATACGACTATCATGGTGAGAGATGGCTTCCTCAACAACCAATGTTTGTTAGAGTGAAACATCATGATTAACAAGTCCCTCAGCCATCATCAACACCAGTATCATTTGAATACTCATAATAATATTAATAACATATGGGGTAACCTCTAATAAATTTTTATTCATCAATCCTAATACAACCGAGGGTTTCAAAATTCATATAATATAAATATAAAAGCATTCATCACTTGGCGTGGCCTTTACACCCATTATGATTTCATTTAAAAAATCCATTTAACAAATCAATGCATGTAAATTTTTAATCAAGGAATACCAAGCACCTTGAATGTGATTTAATCAACTAGGAAATTAAAGACAATGATGAAATTAAATTTACAATCGATGATGAAAACTTTGAAGTTGATTGGTACATTAATTTTTTTTATTAAAGTGGGATATTTACATAAAACACCAAAAGGTGTTGAAATAAAGAGATGAAAATCCTCTAATACATTAGAAAGGGTCTACGTGACTTCAAGGAAATTTTTATAATTATTTATACAGGATTAACACATTTATGGAGAAATGCGGGAAGGTCTGGCATTACAAAAAATGCGGAATGCTTTGAAAATCAATAAAAAATTTGTGAGTAAATTCTACACCACCTAAAATATGGTCTTAATCAACTCCTCATCCAATATCGGCTTCTAATTTTATGTAGATCTGAACCAATACAAAATAATGGTCAGAAAACAAAAAAATAAGGTGAATGAGCTCACCCCAAAATTTTACAAGAGATTGTAATATCAACTATGAATAGAACCAAGTGGATTGGATATGTTACCCATTCAGATTCGATGCTTCCAACAATGTTTAATTTGGATCCAAGATGAGATAAAGACATAAATTCTTAGCTATAGAGGAGATGTCATCTCTCATGGGTGAGATGTGGGATCTTTATCCACTAGAAAAGAAAAGTGAAATAACAAAGAAGTTGAGGTATTAATTTCATTAAGGTTAAAAGGTTAAATCCACTTATATTGAATGTGTTGTCTTGTTTGGCTGTACAGTTTTCTGGACATTTCATTAACCACACACCACCATCTATCTAAAGGGGACCCCTCTAAAAAAATTCCTCTATTTGGACATAATTGTGAAATAAATGTGTGAATACATTGTCCCAATTCCTCTGCATCCCGTACAGGTGTGTGCTTCAGTTGGTGTGATTGTAGATAAACTATGCATGAACTAATACCTTCTCAAACACATTGCTCAGTTTCCACTAACCATGTGGCTCGATCTATTTCTAAAAAAGGAGGGGTTTAGGATCCAAACAATCCTCAAACACCCCTATGACGGCCAAGATTTCATTATGTACCATTACAATGGATAAAATAATTAATTCATAACAAAAAGAGACATACTATTAAGAAAACATATGTCATTACACTACTCTGAATTGATAAAGGGAGATGGCCAGAAACATTATGATCTGAGAGTGAGCATACATATGGAATCACATTTTGACAAGCCCACCAAATTTTAAATAGAGGAACGATAGGTATACTAGTTGTGCAATTGGCTTCCAAAATATGGTTTTGGGATGGGGGATGATTTGTTCATCCATAGTGCTAATCAGGTTGAACATGCTTACTCATTCAAGAGCATGACTGGGCTGTACTAATGGAATATGGATGATGGATTTTACATTATGAAAGACCATTCATCTCTCACTGCTCACCCGCTATAAAGTCAGATTAATGACATCAATTTTTGAGGACCTTTATATGGATATTTTCCCAGCTCAATATGATATAATTCTTAAGGAGGGTTTGATGAAAAATATTTACGGTCAGATCGATGAATCAGACCTGTGATAAGGTGGGGATTTTCATATATGTATGTTACTAGGAATACTGGGTATGAAAATATTATCATGAGTTCAAGGTGGGGCTAATGTGTTCTGTGATTTATGAGGTATTGTGGTCATCATAGTTCCATGTCTGCTGACATTAGGACATCATTTCAGAGCTACTGATATGGCGGCCACCATGGATCAATAAATTTCACATACATTACTGGGAGGTTGAAATCACTTTTATGGATATCCACCATAGGGAAGGGAACCCCATGAAAGGGGAGATATATGATGAGTTTCTGATAGATGTGGATGTCTAGGGAATTCAAGATTAGAAGCTAGTGATTGTAAATGATCTTCTATTATTGGTTAAATAAGAGAGTTACCAAAAATAGGGGATTAAGGATATTACATTAAAAATATTGTTCATATATATTTTGAACAAGTCCTTATTCATGATTCCTAGTAGGACACCCCATTTCACAAATGTTTCAATGTGGGGTGGGGAGTATTCATACAAGAGGATCCAAGAGGTGATATATTGGAAACTATGGGGATATTATGTGATACTCGAGGCTCCCATAGTCATGTTGGTATGGTTTATTTATATTATAATATGTGGGTGTATGATCATGATTTAAGATGCACACATGGTGGTGCAGTCAGACACTATCATTATGATAGAAATACTAAAGATGGTGTAGCACATCATCTTATCAGTCCCAGTGATAGTGATGTTTTACAAGTTCTCACACCACATCTATCAGTATAAGACTCACTTTCATTTCTGTGGGACTACAAATTTATATAAAATTTGTTTTCTATAAACGTGAGGGGATATTAATAACCAAACCTGAGATCCCTACCTCAAAAAAATTTCTAACCATTGATTCTGATCATTGTCGAGAGTTTTCTTCCAAACATGGGTTCAATTGATGTGTTAGAGATGATCTTACTAGAGGAAAATATTATTTTTCACCAATTTCCCATCCTTACTGGAATTTTGACTGACCACAACATACGAAACAATTGATATTTTTCATACCTCTTGGAATTTTGAGGTGGGATATTAATGGAAAAGGTGGACTACAAGGTGATTCCAGTGTAATACACACCATATCGATTCACATGGTAGTTTTGATTCATCTAGCACCTCACCCTGAAGGTGTATAAGGGGGTATGAAGAATGTTACAACCCCTTTTTATTAAGTAGATATGGAACATTTTTGAATGTGAGGATTATATGGGGTGGTATTTGTTTTGTCCACATACTTCAACTTGTGGGATCATCCATGAATATGCACCAAGTGGGGAAAGAACATATCCAGGGGACATGTTATTAGACTGGTGACTTGGTCTACTGAGGAAGGATCTCTACTACCATGAGCTCTGGGATGTGTAGTGATGATGGAATTCAGTTGTGTAAGAGGTAGACCAGTATTTAGAACAATGGAAGTAGCTCCATTAATGTGTGGTCCTCTATAGGATGATGCTTTAGTGAGATGACCAGCAACAGGCTCAATGCTCCTAGGAATGTAACCTCCGGTGGATTGAGGAAACCCTAGAAAAGTTCTAATGGAACAAGTATAGGGTATGAGAAAGGGACTATGCTACTTGAATATCCATGATTATTTCATTTTTCATGATACATGGGAGAGTAGGTGGATACAAAGAATTATCACCTATCTTTATGCTATGTTACAGAGTCTTAATTCTAAAGAAGATAAAAATTAATAGGTTTATTAATTCAAGTGAAGGCCTCCATTCCCCATTAGAGAAGATGATGATATATATTGTAGAGAGAGAAGACCTTGTCTATTCTAATGGTATTATAAGTCACTTGTGCAACTGAGTGAAGGTTATGTTGGACATTCCTTCTCCTTCGAATCATCCTATGAACCAATTGGATGCTGATGTTGGTGGGAGTGATGAATAAGAAGAGTAGTCTTATATAAGTGATGCCTTATTTTATTTCCAATAGAAGGGAGATCCTTATAGATACCATGTAAATTTCTTGATTTTTTAAGATTTCAACATATCTGACCCTTCATGTAAATTTTCTAACTCCCTTTACTTTCACAGGTACTAGAGATCACTGAGAATGGTTTGGTTCATAAATAACCTATAATATAGTACAAGGGATTCAAAACACTTATGGGGGAATGTGCATAGCCTCTATTTGGCATCATGGTCATAGATGTTGAACCATATATTGAAGCGGTGGAACCTATATAAGGGATTACTATGAACCTTACTGAGTTGTTGGTTATTCTTTATAACTCATTTGATCCTTCCATCCATTCCACTTTTTTCTAGGTTTTTCCTCTTATAAGTCACTCTCAGCTAAATCCATAATATTAATGGTTGTTTAAACCATGTTTGAAACTTAACCATTTTTGAAAATCCCTAATTTAATAGAGAATGAAGATGTGGTAGTGACGATAGACACTGTTTTCTCTATAAATATGGACACATAGGCTATTACTTCAAAATTTGTAGTTTAGAAGGGTGTGGTTATCAGGTCAATAATAGAATTGATGTAGGGGTGGAATCTCATACAAAACCCTCAATGGTGGGGGATGAAATGACACCTGAATTAGATATTGGTGAGGATTCATTGATGACAACATATACATCAGAAGATATATTGACATTGGTTGTGGTGGGGCCTCAATAATGGTGGTAGATATCATTCCACCGATGGGGGTTATCTAAGAGGTTGTGGTGGATGAGATTTCCTCAAATATGATGCAAGTGGCTGGGGAATATTTCATTGGGGATGAAGGGTCTGGAAAAGATTTTCATTATAGGGACTTTGGGCTTATCCACATTGAGTAAATTCCAACAAATTATTCTTCCAATGATGTGTTTTAAGCCTTCCCTGAAGATGAGCCAATTCCACCAGAGGACATTGAAAAATCCAGCTCTGATTTTGCGGAGGAGAACGAGGTCATTTATATAAGGTAATAGAGGAGTGTGAGAAATTACATCACTGACACTTCAATGTTTGATCAATAAAAATAATTGGGATCTCACAACCATTGGATACATATCTTCATGATTGGCGGGGTCTATTCCAATGGACTCTAGAAACTATATCATGAATTTATAATCCAATAGTCATATGTTGAGTATAATAGTTCAATTTTTCTTGGTACAATAAGAATTATAAGGGTACCCATACACTCTAGGAGGCTGTTGAGGAGATTTATTTCCTAGAAGGACATGCATAAGACCCTGAATCAATCTACACTACTCAATTATAGATAATTTTTCAATTGAGGGACCAGTTGTTGGAACGTGATACTAGTGTAGTAGAGGTTGAATTCATTGTATCCTAGTGACAATATGGGTAGGATTTTCATGAATTATTATTGGTGATGTCCAAAAATATTTAGAATTGGTAGTGACCGTTATGGTGGAACAATAGAATACTATAGAGGCAACTAAAAAAAGGGTAGTTGAGCTTGAATGATCAATATGTAGGGATGAGATTTAGGGGATTTCATCTTACATTGAAATAATAGAGAGGATTTAATGTGTAGAAGAACCTCCCATAATTTTTGAATGGGTTTTTCAAAATTAATTTATACTTAAATGTGTTCTTTTAGTTGAATGTTAATCATATCAATGGGAAATATAAGAATAAATCTGTAATCAACATGAGTCTCGGTCTGTGTGGTAAGAAAGGAAAAAAAATGAATTATTATTTATTCGAGATTTCCATACAAGGGCCAAACACTCTGGGGATTATATTTTTATTGAATACTATCATTATCCTTACCAAAAAAGGATTGGTTGGAGAATATGAATTTTACGGTCATACTAGTTTGACCAGGAAGTTCCAAATAGTTTATGGTTATACTGCATGGACTAGAAGTTAAAATAAATTTTTGTTCGTAATGTTTTGTCATTGGATAACATGTCTCAAAGGTGTGTGAAAGGTATATAATAGAGGTAAAACAATGTAAGTTGGGGGAAAATGAGGGCCATTGTCTCATGAAACAACTCTGATACAACTAATACATAGTTTATGTTCATGATTATTAAACAATCACTCATATTTTAATGACTTAGAGTAATAACCAGAGATGCTGTAATGACCCACACTTTTATTAATGAAAATTCTTCTTGATATACATAAATGTATTATTTTTTAATATGGTAATAAAACATATAAACTTATTTGGTTTTATGTTTTTTGATATTAAAATGCCCTTAAGAATTGTGACCATGTCTAATATAGCCATTAAACAGTGATCACATGATTAGTATACATATAGGGCTTTATCAAATCCAATTTACTCAGACAAATGAAGCGATGGCTGCATCAAGTATAATTGTTCCATATGAAGACCATTTGTCGGAGCTCATAAAGGAGGTGATGTAATTTTTCTTCACTCTTGACCACGACCAAGATGAGCTTCAATACATTAAGCTCGAACAAAACCTCTTACGGGAGAAGTGAAAGTCAATAGAGATTACAACCCAAGTGATGTTATCCAAGCCACCCCAAGAGTCTTTCATAGTCACACACCTTGCCTTTCAGTCTTATGCATGTTTTATAAGGGGTTATGTAATAAGACCATAGCACTATGATTATGTACATTATTTTTTTATAGATAATATACATTCATTTTTTATTGCTACTTTTTAAAAAGTTATTAAAACAAAAAATAGAATTTTTAGTTAATATTCAATTTAGAAATCTATCTTAATGAATTAATGGATTTATAGTATTATGTAATAATATAATAAAATATTATTATTCTTAAATTTATATTTATTAAATATAAATTATCGTACAATTTGTATGAATAAAATTGTAAAATTTATTATGGTTTGAATGTTATATTTGTGAAAACACATGAATTTATGATAAATATCGATTTTTATTTTTAATAAAAAATTCAGATATTTATAAAAATATCTTGATAAAATGAATATCATTTTTGAAATCATGATGTCAAAATTATCCAATAGATATTTCTTCCATTTGTTTTGAGACAAATGAATTTTTGGGTAAAAAATAATTACCTTTTAAACATATATTGTGTTTTATGACATCATAATAACCTGATAGTGATATAATAAATATTATAATCATTATTTTCATCCAATAAATGTTTTATCTTTAAAATAATTAGATTTTATATTTTTGTACTTATTTATAAAGCTCTAGTGGACCCCCAGAACTTATAAAACAATTTACCTTTCTAAATTGTTTTCCTTGAGAGTGTGACTCACATCCACATAAGCAGGAATAATATTTTAATAAGGTAAGACAATAGGCATATAAAATAAAATTTTTTCAACACCATTTTTGAAAATTCCATGTCCAAAAACCATGGGCTTGTATGTGGTTTTGAGTAATTTCATTTGTGGTGTCCGAATACTAAAATATAAAGAATTAACTCTCTTTTCCAATATAATCCCACCCAAGATTCCAATTCCTATTCACACGAATCCTTTGGATCTCGACCAACCTATGACCTCCTCTCAATATAATCTTCCTAAGTCTCACCAATCTCCCAAGAAGCCTCTCTCATGCCTCTGCCAAACCTTTGGGGTCACACATCCATGTAAGGGATTTCTTCCTTTCTCATTTTTGACCAATTTTCATTATGTTGTTATGCCCATTTATTTTCATTTAAAAAGGTTGGGGTTTTATTTCACACATCCCCCGTAGATCCCTATTAATGTTTGAATAATAAGAGACCACTTTCTCTCGCATTAATTCCTCCCATGTACACCCACTCCCAGGCTAAAATTCCGTATGCAATTCCACTCTCCTCATTTTCATTAAATAAATTATTTTGTACAGTGAATCAAAATTTCATTAAATATGATGGTTCATGTCTTTATATGAAACCTTTACTATAAATTTCATATAAATATTATGATAAACCCATTTCAATCTCATCAACCTTTTTTATGAATTCTTATATCACACCATTATGCTGTTTAAATTACACTGCAATTTTCTAAGCCAAAGTCATTGTGTAGTGAATACCATGCCCATTTCTCTATGTAGGTTATTCGACTTTATGAAAATTTACATATTTATTATATATTGTCATGTATTAATTCTCCATTCCATTATCTTGGAATAAATGATGATATTTAATGAATCCATGTTATAAGATTTATGTGGCACACTAATGCATGGATTGAAATGATTTGGAAGGGGGCACCACGATAGAACTCCAATACATTGGGTAAAGATAGGTATCATGATTCATAAAGTTGAAGGAGGGTTTACGCATGCTAATTCGCATGCAATGAGGGTTTACTAATTCTCCAGGTATAGTGATCCTTGGCTAATATTAATACCATGTTACGTGTTGTTGCCACATTTCCTTGTTATGATAATCATGCTATATCTTGCCATTATGTTCATTTTTCTTTTATGATCCATTGATATGCAGATATCCTTACACATATTTTATTCTTCATGTTATTCATTTTTACTCCCTTAATGGGCTTTATATCTCACCCTTTCTTATGCATGTTCTCCAGTTCTCCCATGAATTGCAAAGTAGGAAGGAATGTGTGTGGTCATGTAAATGAAGTTTTCAATAACGTCACGTGTTTCATGTTTTATGTTGTTATGTAATGTTCCTATGCCCGAAATACATGATAAATATAAATCTTATATGTTTTATCAATTAAATTGTTTTTTTAATAAGTCATGTTTATGTGTGAAATAAGAAACATGGGTTTTATAGTTGGTACGAGAGGATAGGTTTAGTTATTTTTGGGATTAGAATTAAAAACCCTAGTTAAAGCCTTACGGATAAGACTAAGTATAATTAAATATTCCTATGTGTGGGTGAGTTTAGATTAAGTGGTTAATCAAGAAAATATATCCCTATCTGGATATAAGAAGGTAGAGGTTGCTCTGTCATAAATGTACCTAAGAGTGAAAACTCTGACAAGGAGTTTCAGGCGTGGCACATGGTATCATGGTACACGACAATGTGCCTTTATTCACTCATAGTTATGACAATCTTGGAGGATAATATTCAGTAAATTCACAAACTTATTATGATCTAATGTTAAGGGAATAAAGAAATTCCACTTAGAATATATGTTGGGAAGTACATCATGGATAACATAGATTGAAGCCTATAGATTCAGAAGTTAAGAAATAAAAGTTATTTATAAGTCATATTTTTTTTCAATGGATTATCCTTTATGTGTTACCCCTTACATTCTTTTTATTCTATCCAATTTATGGTAATAGGAGGACTTGGTCTAACAACCGATGCGAAGATTAATCTGATGATTATTCTAATGGGATTCCCAATCCAATGAGAGTTGGAATCAAGAAATTTGTCACGATACACTCTCGGTTAACTCAATCATTGAATAGAAATATGAGTCAGGGGGAACGTTAAACCCCCCCCCTAAGAAAGAAAAGGTTTCAATCAAGAGATTCATGAGAAAAAGTCCTCCTACATTTAATGGATCATATGATCCCTCAATCACTGAATAATGGATCAACTCCACTAAAAATATCTTCTACATCTTTCAATGTTCTGAACAAGAGAAGATTCTTATGGATTCTTATTGTATGGATGATGAATCCGATCAATGGTGTAAATTGATCAAAAATACAAAGCCTGAGGAATTGATCGAGGTGTCATAATGGAAGGATTCATGGAAAATGTTTTCTGGTAGATATTTCCTCACACCCTATGACTCAAAAAGAAATGGGACTTCCCTATCCTCAACAAAAAAGATGATCAATCAATCAGAGAATTCAAGGAAAACATCACAAGGCTTGCATGATACACCTACGACTTTGTTGTTACCACTGAATTCAATGATGACAACTACTTTAGTGGGTGGAAACCTAGCCTACAGAAATCCCAGACGATCCATGATTATGGTAGCTATGAAGAAATTGTATGATGTTCCCTCAACATCGAAATGAAAATCAACGAATCATAGGGGTATCAGGGGGATAAAAAGCCTAATGTGGACTTCAATTCTAATGGTCCGATTGATAAATCTAATGGTGATATAAAAATACACCACCCCACATGACAATTGTATAGAAAGAGGCACAATATAAATTGCATGAAGGGGACAATAAAATACATTAGTTGTTGAAGAGACGGGTACCTAGCTGTTAACTAATGATAGGAATAATCCATAGTGGTGACAGAGAAGAGGAATGGTCCATTTGACCCTCAACACATTGTTTATTGCTTTAAATACTACGAACCAAGGCACCTTTCTAATTAGTACCCTTTTCCAAGGGTTTTTAGAGGCAACCAGTAATCTCCAAGGCAATAAGGGAGATCTTTTTCCATCACTACCACTAAAGTGAACCATGACAATAATGTGGTGAAAAGTATTCTAGTTATTCATTCAAGAATAGAAAACTTACTTTTTGATTCTTTTTCAAAGCATTCTTTTGTATACCAAAATCATAGTTGAACAATGCCAACACCACCAAAAATCATGGAATTAAATATGTCGATGAGTACAAAAAATAGAGAAATCATTGAATTCCATTAACATAACTCATCCCATAACTTAATTTATGGATTGAGCATCCTAACGAACCTTTTTATACTCTATATGGTAGAATTTGATGCAATTCTCAACATGTATTGGCTTTCCTTATATAGAGCCAACATAAATTGCCTTGAGATGGAAATTATTATCCATATGGTGAATTAACCCGCGATACCATACAAGTTCAAGGAGGAATATGGATCATCATTAGAACCATCATCTCAAGTGTGGATATTACTACCCTATGAGAACGTGTATGTGGCTCAGATTATTGATTCTTATGAAGAAACCATCCTTGAAGACATGCCTATTGTGAGGGAATTCACTGAATTGTTTCCTAAGGAATTTCATGGTCTTCCTCCTAGAATAGATGTTAAAATCTCAATTGACCTTATACTTGGAAAATTTAAAATATCTAAGAAATCATATAGAATGGCGGGTTGTGGATCTTGGGGAGATAAAGAAACAACTATATGAGAATATGGATGAGGTGTTTATAAGCCCAAGTACTTCGCCATGGGGTTCTCCAATCCTCTTCATCAAGAATAAGGATGGGTTAATGCCCCTTTGTATTGATTATTTTATGCTGAAAATAATCACGATAAATGAAAAGTCTCCTCTACCATGAATTGATGAATTTTTGAATCAGCAACGTGGATCACAATACTTCCCCATGTTGGATTTGTGGTTAAGATATAACCATGTAAGGGTAGAGTGGGAGGACATCTACAAGACTGAATTTCGTAAAAGGTACGTGCACTATGAATTCATTGTAATGCCTCTAAGGCCCACTAATGCTCAAAAAATCTATATGGACATGATGAATAGAGTATTTAGAGATTACCTTGAAATTTTTTTTGGTAGTCTTTATAGACAATATTTTCATATACTCCAAAACCATGGAGGATCATTAAGAGTATCTATGATCTGTATTAGAGTCCTTTCGAAAGGAGAAGCTCTATGAAATGTATGGAAACTGTGAGTTATGTTTGAAGGGGGTATCATTCTTGGGACATATCATCACATGTAATGGGATATTTTTGGATCCCTCTAAGACAACTACAATTGAGGGATGGTCAAGGAAAACATTGATAATTGATAACCCTACCTTCCTTGTGTTGGATGAATATTATCCCCGATTTTTGAGAAATTTATCATGATTGTCCAACCCTATTACCATGCTAACTCAGATGGGACTAATGTTTTCATAGAGTGCTAAATGCAAAGAGAGCTTCAAGTAGATAAAAAGGAGTCTTATCATTATCCCTATGATCATATTACCCAGAAGTGAAGTACAATTTGTGGTATTTAGTGATCCTTCAGAGAAGTTCCATGGTTGTGTGTTGATGCAAAATGAAAAAGTCTTTGCATATGATTCATGGAACTTTAATATTCATGAGAAATATTATCCATCACATGTTCTAGATTTGTATGTAGTGATATTCTCTTTAATACTTTTGCTGCATTATCTCATTGGGGAGATGTGTGAAATATATACTTACCAAAAAAGCCTCATGTATATATTCACAAAGAAAAAGTTGATCATGTTCCAACGAAGATTGTCAGAGCTGATCAAAGACAATGACAAATCAATCCTTTACAAACCTAGGAAATAGAACAACGTGAAAGATGCTCTAAGTAGATATGATCCTGAAATTATATCATTGATAATAATTGAAAAGGATCCAATATTCTTAGATTTGATGAAGATGGGAATCTGAATCATAAGGAAGGGAACATCATCAATCCTTTCACAATTGACTGCTCAATCGTCTCTTTTAGAAATCTTAAAGGATCATCAAAAGGATGATGTTGAAATTCAGAAAAAGTTGGAAACTATCAGAAAAGGGAAATTCTCAGATTTCAATGTCAATGAAAAAGAAATTCAGATATTTGGGTCAAGAGTATATGTTCTATAAAATGCTGAGTTAAATAAGGAACTTTGGGATGATTCACATAGATTAAATTTCTCCATTAACCCAGGAGAAAAAAAAGATGTATCAAGATATCCCAGAGAATTATAGGTCGTATAACATGAAGAAGGAGATCACTCAGTACACATCAAAGTGTCTGTTTTGATAGCAAGTGAATTCTGAGAGGCAAAATTCTAAGGGGATGATCCAACCATTACCCATACCAATAAGAAAATGGGAGAACAACTCTGTGGAAATTGTCACTAGAAAAACATAGACATCCAAAAGAAACAATGTTATCTTGGTTATTGTGGATATTCTTACAAATACTGCACACTTCATTGAAATTCGATAGAATTTCCCATCGGATAAACTGGAACAGAGATACATAAAATATGTGGTAAGGAAAAAATGTGTACCACTATTGATTGTATCCGATCAAGTTCCAAGATTCACATCTATGTTTGGGATGAGTCCTCAACATGATCTAGATACTGAGCTAAACTTTAGTATGACTTATCATCCTCAAACTGAAGGCCAATCTGAGTGGACTATCCAAAAACATGAGGACATGTTGAGAGCGTGCTAAATATATGTCAAAGGAAGATGGGATCAACATCTTCCTCTAGTTGAGTTCTCTTAAAATAATAGTTTCCAATCAAGAATACAAATGGTTACTTATGAAGCCCTATATGCGAAGAGGAGCAGAATATCGACATGTTGGGATGAATTTGGTGAATGAAAACTCCTCTTTCTAGAAATGGTCCAAGAAATGGTGGAGAAGGTTGAGACCATCCAAAAGAACATTAAAGCTTCTCAGAGTCGAATAATTTGTTTTTTGATTACCTTTGATGAGACCAATAGTTTGATGTTAGAGACATGATATTCCTCTACATATCACCATGGAATAGTTTTATGATATCTTAGTATAAGGGAATGCATAGTCCAAGCTACATCAGCCCATTTGAGATCCTTGATTGCATTGGAATAGTGGAATATCGACTAACACTCCCACCAAACCTATATCAAGTACACGATGTCTTCCATATATCACTCTGGAGGAAGTACTAACCTGACCCATCACATGTACTCAATCTATAGGTGGTACCACAGAGAATGAACTCTCTTATGGAGAGAAGCTAGTGAAGATCTAACATCATAGAGAAAAACTTTGGCGAAATAATACAACACCCCTCATAAAGGTGTTGTGGCGAAACCACGTATTTGAAGAGGAAATGTGGGAATCATAAGATGTGATTATGTAGAGTTACATGTATTTGTTTTAGTGTGGGAAAAGGAAATTTCGAGGGATAAAATTTATAGGGGGGATTTTAATGACCCAAACATTAATTAATGAAAATTCATATTATCATAATTAAATGTCTTATTATGTAAGATGGTAATATAACATATGAACTTCCTTGGTTTTATGTTTTTTGTATTTTAATATACTATTAATAATAGTGACCATTACTAATATTGTTGTGGAACAGTGATCACATGATTAGTATAAATATAGGGCTTTAACAAATCAAATATACTCAGAAAATATAATTGATGAACTCATCTAGTAGAATTTCTCCATACGAAGCCCATTTATCAGATATCAAAATGGTGGTGGTTTCATTGGTCTTCACTTTGGCCCAAGCCCAAGATGAGCTTCAACATGTTCAGCTCGAATGGAACCACCTACGGGAGACGCAGATGTTGATAAAGATTACCACCCGAAGGATGTTATCCGAGACACTCCAAGAGTCTATCACCATCACACACCATACACTTAGGTCTTATGTGGGTGTCATAAGGGGTTATGTAATAAAATCCTAGCATAATGATTATGTACATTAATTATTTTATAGAGAATATAAATTCATTTTGTTATTGTAAAATTGTAAATAATTTTTAATGTAAAAATATCATTTTTAGTTAATATTCAATTAATAATTCTACTTTGATGAGTTAATGGAATTTTTGAAATAAATTATATTTTAAAAAAAATATTATAGTTACTAAATTTTTTATTAAATATAAATGATCAGATGATTTTTATGAATACAATTGTAATTTTTATTACAGTTTGAATGTTTTATTTGTAAAATCCAATGAATTTTCAATAAATGCCGGTTATTAATTTAAAATTTAAAATTCCCTTATTAAGAAAATTATTTAAATAAAATAATCTTTATTTGGAATGTAGATGTAAATATTTTTAAAGGCGAAATTTTCATAATTTTATATGACAGTAAATTGTTTGGGAAAAAATTAAATATAGTTGAAATATATAATGTTTTTTATGACTTCATAATGACCCGATAGTGATATAATAAAATTATATAATCAATATTTGCTTCCAATATATGTTTTAAAATTAATATAATGTCAATTTAGGTTTTTTTAACTTATTTTACAACGCTTTAGTGGACCCTCCATGGCTAATAAAACATTTTAACGTTTTAAATTGATTTCCTTGAGACTGTGACTCACCTCCACATAAACAAGCCTAATATTTTAAGAATTTATTCTATTGGGCTTATATAATAATATTTTTTGATTAAATTTAGAAAAAAAACCCATGGGGAAAAAACTGTGGGTTGGTTTTTGGTTTTGATTAGTTTAATGTTTGGTGTCCAAAACATAAATAATAATGAATTCCCTCTATTTTCCTATATAACCCCACCCAAGCTCCTACTTCCTCTTCACTCAAATCATTTTTAGATCGAACTGTCTCTAGAATCATACTAAGGAGGCTCAAGCTCCCAAGAAGCCTCTCTCAAGCCTTTCCCAGGCCTTTGGGATCACACATCCAAGTAAGGGATTTATTCCTTTCTCATTTTTGTCCAAATTTCATTTTGTTTTTATGCCCTTTTATTTTCAATTAAAATTGTTGGGGTATGATTTAGAACCTAAACCATACATTCCTATTTATGATTTAATGATGAGGGTCCCCTTTCCCTCACATTAATGCCTCCCATGTACACCAGTTACCCTGCCAAATTTCCATAAGGAATATCTCTCTCCTCATTTTCATTCAAGTAATTATTTTTTATTGTGAATCTAAATTTCATTACATATATTGGGAATGGTTTCTATATGACTACCTTACATTCCATTTTATGTACATATTACTAGAATCCACCTTTTCTATCATCATCCATTTTTATGAATTCTAATGTCAAAGTTTTATACTACTGAAATTACACTGTAATTTTCCCAGAAAAAGTCATTGAGTAGTGAATACCATATCCAGTTCTCTATCAATGGTATTCACCTTAATAAAAATTTACTTATTTTTTATATAGTTTCATGTATGAATTTTACATTCAATTATCATGGAATAAATGATGTTGTTTAATAAATTCATGTTATATGATCCATGTGGCTCACTTATGCATGAAATGAAATGATTAAGATGGGTGTCCCTGATAGCAGTCTAGTGAATTTGGTAAAGATTGGTATCAGGATAAATCAAGTGAAATAAGGTTTTACTCATTCTAAGTGATGTGAAATGAGGGTTTACTCATTATCCATGTGCAATGAGCTTTGTATTACTCTAATACCGTGTTAATTCTTGTTTCCACATTTCCATGTTTTGATAATCATGCTATATATTGCCTTTATGTTCATGTTTCTTTTATACTCCATTGATATGAATATTTCTTAACTTTTATTGTATTATTCATGTTATGACTTGTTTACTCCCTTGCTGGGCTTTATAGATCACCCTTTTCTCATCCATTTCCTCACGTTATCCTATACAATTCTAAGTACCAAGGAATGTGTGTGGTCATGTTAAATATGTTTTCAATAAAGTCGTGTGTTTCTTGTTTTATGTTGGTTTGAAATGATACTAAGCCCCAAAGACACTAGACCTATTGATCTTCCATCTTATAGCAAGTAAATAGTTTTATGTAATAAAAAACGTTTATGTGTGAAATAAATAGAAGGGATGTTATAGAAGCAATTCGATATTTATGGGGAAACATCGGGTCCCAAATATGATTAAGGAAATTACCCCCTAACTCATAAAACCATGTTTTCGATTAATGATGTGGGAAACATCGAGAGGTACAAAGATTGCATTTTCTGTAGGGGAGAACATAATAAGGTGGAAATGGGCTGATATTGGTAGGAAATAAAATGCATCGACTTATTTAGTCACCAGACACATTTGTACAATGAAATTACAAAAAGGGTGTTTGGATTACCACCAATGAAAATAGAAGTGAAAAGGATCTTAAATCATGGATTCCAAGACCTTCATTATAATTCCACAGGCATAAAAATTACATAATATTTAGTTAATTAAAGAATAATCATTAATTATATTTTAGGTTTAGAGATTTAGATAATTATTCCATAAATATTATATAAAAATCACAGAAATACAAAGTGGACACTTCCAACCGAATTCATTTTTTCTAAAAAAAATTAAAAATTTTAATATGAAACATGGTTTCATTTCATGCATAATCATCATAAAATTTAATTTATTCCATAATTGACTATATTATCCCTTAAATATAGTGAAATTTTTAAATAACATGCGATGAGCACAAAAACAACATTAAAGGACATAGAAATAAAGATAAATAACATGTTTTTTAAAACCTGAAAACCCATTCAATAATCATTGAGCAGATGAAACAAAACAATTTCATATGAATGAAACTCATAGTTTTTTCTCAATAAAAACCACTAAAACCAATAGAACGTAATTAAAAGTTCTTTGGGCGTCTTATAGAATCGTATACCTAAAACCCTTCCAAACATCATCCAATTGAAATAACCATATGGTTGACTAAAAAATTAGAGATCTATATTGGGTATCTCCTATTATAAAATCTATATTGGGATCACCCATGAGATATAATAGGTATTAACCCTTCATATAAGCTGTGTTGGGTTCACCCATAAGCTATAATGGGGTCACACCATCATATTAGTTATATCAGGATCACCCATTTCAGATAATGGTCATGTACCATTTCCTGCAGATAACATGTTCACTATAAAATGCATTTTTTGGAAGCATCTTCAAATCCTGTATGATAAACATTTCCGTATAATAATAAAATTTTCATTTATGATCCCATTTTCATTACCATGATACCCAAATAAAGTAATAATGGATTTATATTCATTTTAAAAAACATTAATGATTATAGAAGAAGCCAAATATCAAATTATGATTATGATAATAGAGTAGTCATTGTCACCGTATAAAATATAAAAACATTCATTTGGACATTTTTTTAAAAAAATAAAATGATTTGTAGAAATATTTTTCTTTAGAAATAGTTGAATGAAATAAAATATTGACATTAAAATTCCTATATATTCCCATTATACATATAAAAATAAATATGTAATTTAATATCAAGATGAAAAAGATTTGATAATTAAATCCATAAATGTTGAAGGTCTCCCATAACACATTCAAAATTTAAATATTAATATCCCTGATTTTATATATAACATTATTATAAATAAAATATGGTCATAAAATTTCATATTGGCTTTATATACACCTTATAAAAGAATATATGGGCGTATTATCCCTAAATGTATCATTAAAAGGAGATTGAGACGAAGTCCCTTACATTGAGTCTGACTTGTCTTATTCATTTTTTAATTTCCTGAATAATAAAATTAAGTTAATTTATAATTTCATTATATATTTTTTAAATTTTATTATTCATTTAATATCTCTTATTACCTTGTTAAATCAATTAGTTAATTATTCGAGTTCATATCAGACGTTTAGTTTATGATTGGTATTTCAGTCAAAAAATGATATTGAATTGATGAAAATTATCCATGTGGTCATAATTCCATTATTAAAATACAATTATTCATGATTAAAATATGATATATATATATATATATATGATATATATATATAATATTCCAAAACATTTCGAGATAATAAATGAAACACATAGTTCCTGGAGAAGGTAGTTCTTACTTACACTTGAACACTACTTTCATTTCTCAATTATATTAAAAGAAAAATAATTAAGCTAAGTAGTTATATTATAATTCCAGTATAATATTTATGTTATACATGTCTTATCAGTTAATTAACACAATCCTTTATACATTACATGTTTGAAATAAATGTGTCATATCACTTTAAAGGGGTAGTAGTCCACACTTCCACAAATGAAATTATTTTATTTAAACACTATTTAAAGAATAAAGGTATGGTTTAAATAAAAACATAAATAACTATAGAGAAAATATAAATAATATAAATATCATATATAAATAATTTTACATCATAATTTCCACCATGAGAGGTTGTTGGAGAAAATTGAACAATTATAATTTCGTGGGACCATAGTTCACTGTTCATAGAAACAATACATTCTATATTTATTATATGGAAATGTGTGAATGTTTAGGTTGAACTTTTAGAAAAAAAACATCCAAGAATATTTAGTTTAGTAATTTTCATTAAAAATGTGATAAATATAGTTTTGGGTGTTGGATGACAAAAATAAATGAAATTAGCTTCAGAGAAGACGTTACCTCTAAATCAGGTAACCCCGTTTGATTTTAGTGAATAGGATTTCTTTAATTGAATTATTCCCAAGGTAAGGCTTCTAGGAGGAAGAGATGGATGTTTGGAGATTAATTTATTATAATTTTTATGAGCCAAGGTGCTTGAGAGTTGTGAGAAAGTGGGTAGAGGTGGTGTCCATTTTTAAGATGGAGGAGGGGCACATTAAAATAGATGTGAAATATTATTTTTTTTATAAATTAATTTTAAAAATATGATAGTTGAAATGTGATATATTTATAGGATACAATGTTTATGTGTCTAAATCCTATCAAAAATAGGTTTCAGATAATATTTGGTCCTTAAATTAAACTTTTCATTTGGATTTAACCCTTTGTTAAAATCATTAACTCTTACCTTGTCTTCTTTTACTTCCATAATATATTGTTACTATAGTTAATATAAAATTCATAGAGAATCAAAAGTGGATCATTAATGAAATTTTTACATTATATAATTTATTTGGAAAAATCGTATATTTTTAGGATTATTATATCATTTAATAAAATAGTACGTGTTTTAAAAACTGGTTATGTAATATTTGACACTATTTTGAAATTGATTCTTTTAAGTCATAAAAACATGATTCCATGGAAAAAAATCATTAACTCATACCTCACATGTCACATTAGTCCATAAAAATTCAGGATAGAATCAACATGTTCCAATTACATTTATTTTAATATTTATAATATCGTTTATATTAATACTTCAATAATATGGAAATTGATGCACAATCATTGTGTCATAAATATAATTATTTATTTAATATCTAAAAATTATAAATAAAATACCCTGATGTAGGAAATAACTTTCTCTTTCTATTTACTATTTATATATTAAGATATCTTTTATATAAACTATATTAAAATTGATTTAGGCAGGAGATACAACTTTGTGTTATATTTTAATTTTCTTATATACTATAAAAGGTCATTATCACACCCTAGTGGCTCCATGGTGTCCTAAAGTAGAGCCCAAGATGCTCATAGTCGAAAAAATCTCATGCAATAAGATTAGGACATGTGTTATGAAACTTTTATACTATTATAATATTATTTCTTACACATATTCACCGGATTTTCCCTTTAACCATGATAAATAAAAATAATTCCTGAAGTTACTATTCATAATGTCAAAAAATATAGGGTATATATTTACATAATTTAAAACTTATTATTCAATTTATTGAATCAAACATTTCAAATTCACAAAAAAATGAATTGCTAAAAAATAATTTAATATTAATTCGCATTGTCCAAACGAGAAAACATGTTCTTTAGAAGAAAAAGCTATCAAAATAATTACTTCTGTTTACATACAATTTAAATGTGAAATTACATTCAATAAACATAAATGGTTTTAGAGATTAATAATTTATACAATTTAACCTTAAATACAATTAAAAATACAATATAACTATATAAATAAATTATATTAAAAGTTAGTATTGAATTAAAATGTAGTAGTTTTCACTATTTATTAAAATATGTATTTTATCAAAAATATTCCAAAATCTCAACCAATGAAAATTTGGATGTCTTGTTTCAATTGAAGTAGTTTATTTTATCAAATATAATATATATAAGTGACAAAAAATAATTTCAATAAGGGTTCTCTATCAAAATCCAGTAAAATTAACATTTTAAAATATTAGAGTATTTTATACTTAAAATTGTATTCATTTTTTTAATCCAATAAAATTCATAGGATAATTGTTAAAACCTTTAAAAACTGTAAAATCATAATATAGTTAATTATTATCATTCTATGACATTAAAATACTAGGCGTCAACTACCATTTAAAATAATAATATTATTGTTGTATTATTTTTCAATATAACTCCGTGTTGCGCGCAACGCAAGATTTTGGAGAAACTCTACATTGAATGTCAGGTACACTATAATAAATTGTTCCGCATTTAATATAAAATTAATATTTTATTAAAAAATATTAATAGATATGAAAATGTAATATTTTATAAATACATGTGACGATACATCATTCCACACTTTTGAAAATTGTGTCCTCATAATTTTAAAATTTGGCTTAGAAACATCATTGAAAAGCCTGCTTTGGAAAAAATAGTCAATATAACTATCACATTAAAAGATATAAATATAATTAAAAATCTCACATAAGATATCATATTCTAGGTTTCCCTAAAGAAAAACATGGAAATGGATGATAAAACTAACACCCAAAGACTAATAGAGAACATAGTCCTTGGAAGATTATCACTCAAAAAACTATATTTATGTGATAGGTCAAAATACATCTTAGAAATGTACTCACAAAATGTTTTTGTTTAAAGATAATTTTGATAGTTTTTAGGAATTAGTTTTCTTCAAATAAAAAAAACTTAATGAAACATAACTACATGACATATTTCAATTTTTTAATAACAATTTCATCCTTATAATATTCCCATAATATGATGTACATCCCTAAGAGTAACCTTAAGTATAAAATATCAGACAAAAAATAAATGATATCAATATCTTAAAAACCGAGGTCCAAAATTAATGGAATACTTCCACAATAAAAAAATTCATACATAGACCTAACCCCACAAAAAAACTCCCAGAAAGATCATTAATAAAATATTATCACATTCCATAAAAACTCAGAAGGAGGGTGTAAGACCTTGAACATATAGTTATACATCAAAAAATATTGGGCTATTAGGAGCTTCCATTACTTCACCAGATCTATCAACATAGACTATAGTAGTAGCATATGATTTTCCCAAACCTTTTGGTTTCCGATCATATAGAATTCTTCTCTGTATAACTATATCTAGACAATTATTTTCATAATGTCCCTACTCATTGCAACTATATAATATCACTACATTCTTGGTATATGTTATCTCATTATTGGACTATTTCGATGTAACGCCCCGACCCCAGCTACCCAGAGTCGGTGCATTACTTCGTAACATTGGCATGATCAGAAAAGATCAAGTCTCGAAAGACCGATTAGTTTAGTAGCCTTGGATACTCTAGATACATTTGAAAACATTACATTACATCATAAAAATGAAAACTATAGTAACATGGTCTCTTTAGTCCACACTCATATCCTCACTGAAAATTCTTGAATGTCAGTCATAATACACTTCTTCACATCCTGGGAAAAATAAAACATTGAAAGGGGTGAGCTCAAATGCTCCGTAAGGATAACAATATAGAGGAAACTTTCATAAGAAAACATAAGAATTTAAGGCAATGTATAACTAAAACAAAAGCCTTATTAAACTTGAACTTCAGCATAATATGACCAAAGTAAAATAAATTAAAACCATTAATTACTCACATGGATATTCTACTAGACGAATAATCACATGAAATATCAATAACCACTTTCATAATGAGGGAATGTATAATTCCAGACATTCTGAAACATTTTGTCAAGGCCTCGGCCAAGACGTCTAAAATGATTAAGGCCTCGGCCAAAATCATAAATCAAATTGGGAAAGGGCCTCGGCCAATTCCACGTCTAGTTGTCTCATGAGACCTACCGATGCATCGAGGAGCTATAGCGGGCTCCACCCGTCACTTATTAAGTCCAATACATTCCTCATATGAATAGGTTTAAACATAACATAAATATTCGTATTAAAACTATCATACGTAATGTCAACAATTTCTCCATAAACTATGGATGGTATAAAAATAACACATCCACAGTCAAATATTTCACAAAATGTTCAATGGAAGTTTTGTATCATAAATCAATTTCAATTAAACTTAAAACCCATCAAAGGATGTTGACATGGATGAAATCCAAGCCATTTGAGAGAAATATCTATCTTTTTTGAAATCATTTAAAAGTCCCATAATTATAAAATAATACATTTACATTGAAAATATTCTTATAAGCTTGTAAGGGAATCTTCGACGAAGTTATAATGGCAGAAAATAGCCGCACCCGCCGTATAAGTTAAAAAAACATACTTAACTTAAATTTGTCAAAAATGTCAAATAGTACATTATTTGGAAAACGACGGTAAGATTACTTTAAAAAACATGTAAGGGTATTAATGAATTTAACCCATTTTCCATTTAATAGTAAAAATGTTTTGAAAGACATATTTAAGAAACATGGATGTGGATGATAACGAGGTCCCATTAGATAATTATGTATAAACAACCTTGGATAATGAAGAGGTTGTGAAGTAAACCCTTACCTTGTAATTTTCCTTGGTTGGGGTAGGTTAACCTCCTGTATAATGGTGAAATAATTGTTATTAAATTATACAAGAATCATATACATTCATATGATATCATATATGATCTTTTAACATTGTTTTGTTAATAATATCTTAGATTTATCGTTGTTTCGGGTGTTAACTTACTCATTTTATTTTATATGTTTTGTTACGTAAGTCATGTTTTTCATGGATAGGTTGTATATTATTCATATCAAAAATGATATCATGTCCTTAAACATTATTTTTAAATCATCAAATGATAATTATATTTGAATTGATACGACGGAGAATGAATCTCATCGCGTTCGTGGAGACGGTAGTCCGTACGTACACACGAGCGACAATATCATTATATTTATATTAAAATAATATATAATTGGATAGAATATCATATCTAAATAATCATTATCATGTTATATTTATTATTTACATGAATTACATATCATTATTATACCCATCTAAATAATAATATATTGAATAACAATTACACCACGACGTGGAGACGGTAAGCCGTACATACGCACGTATGGTGACATGTCATTCAAATGATGGGTAGAATACTGAATATGGTTGTTCCATATTTATAATAATATCACAGTATATATAAGATACTGGAGTTATAATTTTAGAATTGAAATAATAAACAAAGAGGGAGTGGAAGAAGAAAGAAACTTGAAAGAGGGTGATGAAAACGTTACCTCTTCTTCGGGTTCTCCCTTTTGATTTGATCAAAAGGACTCCTTAGGATGGCTTTCTGAATAAATTAAAGCTTCTAGGATGAAGGGAGAGAAGTTGGGAGAGTATTTGGGCAGAGGTTGGCCGAACCAAAAGGCTTGAAAGTGTGAATAAGGTGGTAGAGGTGGGGGCCGTTTATAAGAGGAGAGGAGGGGCTCTTTTGGAATGATTGAAATGTTACATTATTATACAATGCTTTTCGGATTCTAAAGGCCCCACACTTATATAATTCGTGGATAAGGTGATAAGGGTTCGAAATATACCCATCCAATAGTCTTTGGACAAGTGTAAGCCCTGGATTGTACATTATCTTTTCATTTTATTAAAATCGTTAAATAATGAGGTCATCGCTGCATCATAATGATGTCATAAATAATTTAATTTATTTAATGTCTAAAAATTATAAAAAAATACTATGATGTAGGAAATATTTTTAGATTTCCAATTACTATTTATAGTTAAAAATATTACTTGTATAACCTTATGTAAAATTTTTTTTAGTAAAACATTTCATGTTTGTGTCATTTTTTACTTTAACATTAAATAAAAGGTATTTATGTCATTTTCCAACTAAAGTGGCTCCATGGGGTCCCCAAGTTGACCCATGGATTGTCTTGGTCGGCCATGGAACATCCAATGAGGGTAGGACATGTGTCAAGCTCATCTCATAATATTAAAACATTATTTTTACCTTAAAATACACTAATTACCTCTAATCGCGATTAAGAACTTAAAAGTTACTATTCACCAAAAATTATTTTAATCTCATTGAACCACATTTGACTTCTTAATTACAACCATGTATGTCGGATTTTTGAAAATCAAAACCCAGATGTGGTAATATTTCATTTAAACGAAAAATCAGTTATTTAACTACCACTTAGTGGTTTCACTATTCATCAAAAATAAAAGTTTTTCAGAACAATGCCAAAATTTTACCCTAATCTATAATTGATATTCCAAATTCAAAAATGATGTCTATTTTAAAAAATTACAAACATATATGTTGCATTAATTAATTTTATAATTAATTCCCGATGTCACAACAAATAGCGTGTTTTTAAGAAACAATTTATATCAAAAGATTGACAATTGTTTATGTCCAATTTCAATGTCAAATTAATTATAATGACCACCATTGGATAATATGGTAAAAATATATTCTATTTATACTTTAAAACCACTCAATAGTATAACTTATCACTATAAATTATTTTGATTAAAAAAGTTGTTTTAAGTATTTTTCACTATTTATAAAAATTTGGAAGTTCTCAGAAAATGAAAAAAAATTCAACATAGGCTAATTTCAATATTAGGAATACAAAAATGAAGTCAATTTTGAAATATAAAATTTCTATAAATTTAAAAAGTGGTTATTACTATTCATAACGGTTACTATGATTAGTTGCGGTGTGTTAGAACTCGAAGTTGCGTACAATGCAAGCTATTGCATTATTGAATGAGAAGCGTATCATGGAAGCTCGGGGTGTTACATTCTCTCCTCCTTCAATAAATTGCATCCTCGCAATTTGAAATTTTTCTTGGAAAATATAAGCTTGAAAATAGAAAATACTTTTGTGGAAAACCCACATCGGAAATAAGGTTAATAAAATTTAGTCTTAATAAGAGGGAAATAAAAATAAGAAAGTCACCACCAAATTATGATCTTGATAAGGAGAACATTGGTGGAAATTAGAGACATATAATTGGAGGAAAAATGTAAATATTTTTAGGGAGTGATTGAGGTCATCAATCACAATCAACTGTCAAATTGAGGGTCTCAAAGCCTTCAATCTATGTTGATTTAAAATATCATCAGTTCAACAAGACATAAGGTATTAGGATATCAATTTTTTTTTTGTTTTAATATCCCTTTAATAAAGTTTAAGTATTAATTTAATCATTGAATAAGAGATAGGTATATATATATTTATGCTTGACAATTAGTGTTTCAACCTTCAACTCATCTTTCACTCAAAAAGATAATAGAACTCAAAAATATTATACTTATCCTAATTGTATAAGGTTCCAAATGTTAACACATACCATTTAGATTAGTAAAATTATTTTGTAATAACCAGGGACTTCCTGTAGGCTAGTGGTAGGAAATAAAGGCATGTCGCACTATGGTTGTGGGTTCGATCCCTGCAGCTTTGTCCGATGCGAGGGATTATGCCCCACCCTGCAGGTTGTCCTTTTCCTAAAACTATAGTATAATAATAATCCAAAAAAAATCTTCATAAATTTTTTAACCATAAACAATACTATCCAAAGGTCAACTTAATCCACTCCAACCTTTTTAGTTATCCAAAATACTTCTGTCCAACTCACAGTCCAGATTTTATGAGGAAGGTAAACATAATGAAGCTCCTTTTTTTCAGCGTAACAACATGTGAACACCTTTATCATGTATTCTTTTAAAACACTACAACATACTGAATTACCATAAATCTTTATTGATTACATTCTAGATCCCTTATTCCTTATTGAAACCTAGATATACTCCTTCTATCGAAAATCTATACAAATCATTAATCAGTTTCAAGGATGTTAAGAATATCCAACATAATTTATCCGAATCAATCATGTCTTATTCCAAAATCACTATCTCGGTATCAGAACCATATTATGGTTTATCTTTCTCTCAACCATATATTTTCCAAAAATTTAACCTACTGTGGAGTCACTTTTCTTGGTTTCACACAATCTCAAGTCCTTGATGAAATAGTACTGCAGTACAATCCTTATATACTCCAGAATTATTATAACCAGTACATCATTGATACAACACACAATTTACAAAATTCGTTAATTACAACATAAGAACTCTAATCATTCCTCCTCATCTGTGGTAGTATCATAACTAGATTATTATCCAATAACATCATTTGGGGAATACTCTGATGATTTGAAAATTGGTTTGCGTAGTGTCCCCACTCCTTGCAGATGAAGCATTGTACATTTGAAACCTTTATCTTACCCTTGAAGTCACGCACTTGGTGTCCTTTTTCTCCACACTTATAACAAACTCCCATTCCCTTCAGGAAAATTCCAAGGTGTTTCTTCCCACAGTTATCACATATTGGAAAATTCTTCTTTTCCCTCGTCCCTTTATCCATCATTCTCTCTTCCATCATTTTCTTCTCATTCATCCCTTCAAATCCATAAGACTCAGAGAATTCTCTACTTATATTATTAACACATGATACTATTTCTTCATATGTTGATAACACATGGGAGAATATTTCCCTTCTAAATGTTGGCTTAATACCATGAAAGATATGATCCTTCTTACTCTTTGGATCATACGTATTGATGGAGTTCAGATTCCTTCTACTGGGCTCCATTTCTATACAATGCCATAAACTAGGTTAGTTTATGAATCGAAATACATAATAACAAACTTTAATATACTTATAATAAATTGAGCTATTTATGGATATAATCCATAATCATAAAAAAATGTTTTCTTTTAGGAAGTATATACTCATAACCCTTCATAGTGGTTTGTAAAGAAAATGGGAATTATCCTAAGCATATCCCCCGGGAGTGTCGTAACCAAGAGTGCAGCAAGGCCCGTTGTCGTGCACCAGTTCCCGTTCGAGTCTAGCTCAAAGCGGTGTTTTCAGGTTTTACCCCTAGGTACATCTGTGCCAGAGCCGCCTCTACCTGCTCGTATCCAAACAGGGATGTATTGCTCGGAAAACTAACAAAATCTCTATAATACCAAAATTCTAGGAAGTTCTTCTATACTAATCCTTAATGTCTATTTTCGGGCTATGTGCTCTAATCAGAGTTTATCTTAATATAGCTTCCAAGGTTAGTACTAGACTGAATCTGATACCAACTGTAACGCCCCGACCACAGCTACCCAGAGTCGGTGCATTACTTCGTAACATTGGCATGATCACAAAAGATCAAGTCTCGAAAGACCGATTAGTTTAGTAGCCTTGGAAACACTAGATACATTTGTAAACATTACATTACATCATAAAAATGAAAACTACAGTAACATGGTGTCCTTATTCCACACTCATATCCTCACTGACTATTCTTGAAAGTCAGTCATAATACACTTCTTCACATCCTGGGAAAAATAAAACATTAAAAGGGGTGAGCTCAAATGCTCCGTAAGGATAACAATATAGCAGAAACTTTTATAAGAAAACATAAGCATTTAAGGAAATGTATAACTAAAACAAAAGCCTTATTAATCTTGAACTTCAGCATAATATGGAAAAAGTAATATAAAATAATGCCATTACTTACTCACATGGATATTCTACTAGACGAATAATCACATGAAATATCAATAACCACTTTCATAATGAGGGAATGTATAATGCCAGACATTCTGAAACATTTTGTCAAGGCCTCGCCCAAGACATCTAAAATGATTAAGGCCTCGGCCAAAACCATAAATCAAATTGGGAAAGGGCGTTGGCCAATTCAACGTCTAGTTGTCTCATGAGACCTACCGATGCATCGAGGAGCTATAGCGGGCTCCACCCGTCACTTATTAAGTCCAATACATTCCTTATATGAATAGGTTTAAACATAACATAAATATTCATATTAAAACTAGCATATGAAATGTCAACAATTTCTCCATAAACTATTGATGGTATAAAAATAACACATCCACAGTCAAATATTTCACAAAATGTTCAATGGAAGTTTTGTATCGTAAATCAATTTCAATTAAACTTAAAACCCATCAAAGGATGTTGACATGGATGAAATCAAATCCATTTGAGAGAAATATCTCTCTTTTCTGAAATCATTTAAAAGTCCCATAATTATAAAATAATACATTTACTTTGAAAATATTCTTATAATCTTGTAAGGTAAGCTTCGACGAAGTTATAATGGCGGAAAATAGCCTCACCCGCCGTATAAGTTAAAAAAACATTCTTACATTAAATTTGTCAAAAAGGTCAAAAAGTACATTGTTTGGAAAACGACAGTATGATTCCTTTCAAAAACGTGTAAGGGTATAAATGACTTTAACCCATTTTCCATTTAATAGTAAAAATGTTTTGAAAGACATTTTTAAGAAACAAGGATGTGGATGATAACGAGATCCCAGTAGATAATTATGTATAAACAACCTTGGATAATGAAAGGGTTGTGAAGTAAAACATTACCTTGTACTTTTGCTTGGTTGGGGTAGGTTAAAATCCTATATAATGGTGAAATAATTGTTATTAAATTATACAAGAATCATATTAATTCATATGATATCATATATGATATTTTAACATTTCTTTGTTAATAATATCTTTGATTTATCATTGTTTCGGGTGTTAACTTACTCATTTTCTTTTATATGTTTTGTTACGTAAGTTGTGTTTTTCATGGATAGGTTGTATCTTATTCATATCCAAAATGATATTATGTCCTTAAACATTATTTTTAAATCATCAAATGATAATTATACTTGAATTGATACGACGGAGAATGAATCTCATCGCGTTCGTGGAGACGGTAGTCCTTACGTACAAACGAGCGACAATACCATTATTTTGATATTAAAATAATATATAATTGGATATTATATCATATATACAGAATCATTATCATGTTAAATTTATTATTTACATGAATTACATATCATTATTATACCCATCTAAATAATAATATATTGAATAACAATTACACCACGACGTGGAGAAGGTAAGCCATACATACGCACGTATGGTGACATGTCATTCAAATGATGGGTAGAATACTGAATATGGTTGTTCCATATTTATAATAACATCAAATTTTATATAATATAATGGAGTTATAATTTTATAATTTAAATAATAAACAAAGAGGGAGTGGAAGAAGAAAGAAACTTGAAAGAGGGTGATGAAAACGTTACCTCTTCTTCGGGTTCTTCCTTTTGATTTGATCAAAAGGACACCTTAGGATGGATTTATAACTAAAGTAAAGCTTCTAGGATGAAGGGAGTGAAGTTGGGAGAGTATTTGGGCAGAGGTTGGCCGAACCAAAAGGCTTTAAAGTGTGAATAAGGTGGTATAGGTGGGGGCCTTTTATAAGAGGAGAGGAGGGGCTCTTTTGGAAAGATTGAAATGTTACATTATTATACAATGCTTTTAGGATTCTAAAGGTCCCAAACATATATAATTCGTGGATAAGGTGATAAGGGTTCGAAATATACCCATCCAATAGTCTTTGGAAAAGTGTATGCCTTGGGTTGTACATTATCTTTTCATTTTATTAAAATCTTTAAATAATGAGGTCATCGCTGCATCATAATGATGTCATAAATAATTTAATTTATTTAATATCTAAAAATTATAAAAAAAATACTATGATGTAGGAAATCTTTTTAGATTTCCAATTATTATTTATAGTCAAAAATATGACTTGTATAACCTTATGTAAAAATTGTTTTAGTAAAACATTTCATGTTTGTGTCATTTTTTACTTTAACATTAAATAAAAGGTATTTATGTCATTTTCCAACTAATGTGGCTCCATGGGGTCCCCAAGTTGACCCATGGATTGTCTTGGTCGGCCATGTCACATCCAATGAAGGTAGGACATGTGTCAAGCTCATCTCATATTATTAAAACATTATTTTTACCTTAAACTACACTAATTACCTCTAATCGTGATTAAGAACTTAAAAGTTACTATTCGCCAAAAAATATTTTAATCTCATTGAACCACATTTTACTTCTTAATGACAACCATTTATGTTGGATTTTTTAAAATCAAAACACAGAAGTGGTAATATTTCATTTAAACGAAAAATCAGTTATTTAACTACCACTTAGTGGTTTCACTATTCATCAAAAATTAATGTTTTTCAGAACAATGCCAAAATTTCACCCTAAGCTATAATTGATATTCCTAATTCAAAAATGATGTCTATTTTACAAAAGTAAAAAAATACAAGTTTCATTAATTAATTATATAATTAATTCCAGCTGTCACAACAAATAGCGTGTTTTTAAGAAACAATTTATATCAAAAGATTTACAATTGTTTATGTCCAATTTCAATGTTAAATTAATTATAATGACCACCATTGGATAAGATGGTAAAAATATATTCTAATTATACTTTAAAACCACTCAATAGTATAACTTATCACTATAAATTATTTTTATTAAAAAAGTTGTTTTAAGCATTTTTCACTATTCATAAAAATTTGGAAGTTCTCAGAAAATTACAAAAAATTCAACATAGGCTAATTTCAATATTAGGAATACAAAAATGAAGTCCATTTTGAAATATAAAATTTCTATAAATTTAAAAAGTGTTTATTACTATTCATAACGGTTACTTTGATTAGTTTCGGTGTGTTAGAACTCTTAGTTGCGTACAATGCAAGCTATTGCATTATTGAATGAGAAGCGTATCATGGAAGCTCGGGGTGTTACATTCGACCTCTCTTTTTGCAGTCACGAACATTATGAACAATCATACCACACCGGTAACAATTTCCAATTCCTGATATATGTTCCCCAAAATGTATTTCACCACACTTGGAACAAATTTTAGGCTTACCATAAGGACTCGTATTTGGTTGCTTCACCATTTCCTAGAACCTTGAATGTTTGTTACACTAATATTCTCATGGAATGTAAGTTTCAGAAAACTAAATTTCATATTCTCAACACAAAAAACCACATTCTCATGGATTTTAAATTCCTGGGAGGGAAAAAATATTCATAGGCCTAGTTTCAATCTTGATTAAAATATTTTAATTTTACTATTAATATATCGAATAAAATTCAGACCATACCTGGCCAATCATTTGAAGTTCGCTTAATATAAGGTAACTAAATCATCATCTTTTCCAATAATTACTATAATTATTTATTCATAGTAATCTGAAAAACATTAGGGAAATATTTATCAAATAAACATTCCATAAATTCTTCCCATTCCATTGCATTGAAATCATTCTTATCTTTATTAGTCATAACAAATGAACAAAATCAATCAAAATTACCTTCAAAATGATAGATTTCAAGAGTTACCTTATAAAGTTCCAAACATCCCACGACATCCAATTCCTTAACCATGATATTAATCAATCCTTAAGCTACCACTGGGTCAGATGATCTTTTGAATAATGGGGGATGTTACCCCATAAAATGTTCCACTACTCACATATCCTTATTTGGATGATAATGATGATCTCGTGCATGGAAACCACTATCATTTATATCCTAATTCAACTAATTCTTCACTACAACATTCTATCCAGTTCTAATTCTCATTACCTCATGCATTTGATTTGAATGGTTGTTTTCCCCTTGATTCCTTCCAATTACAATGTTCTTATTTACTCTAGGGAAAACCATTCTGAAGAGACATAGTTTTGACGATGATACAAGGTAATCTTAAATTGATACATCATTTTAACATAACCATAAAGTGAAATCCTGTAGAGAAAACAAATTAACACCATCCTAACCTATATAGTTGTCTAAACCGACCTCTGAGACCAACTATCAGGCCCTACCCATAAAAATTACATAATCATTAGTTATGTCATGAAGTCATGTTGAGTATCTTTTCAGGTTCTGATAATTATATAATTAGGCCTTAACTATTACATAAAAACAAAGAAATAAAAAGTGGACACTTCCAACAGTGTCCATTTATTCCATAACATAAAATTTTTTAGAAATAAACATTGTTTCTTTTCATGTTTTATCATCATATCTATTCATTGATTATATCCTTGGCTATATTTTCCATTAAATCATTTTAAAACCTTTAAAAACATGGGATGAGAAAAAAAATTTAATTTACATAAAAAAATTAGTATCGTTAAAACGTGAGAGACAATTAAATGTTATATGAGTGGATTAATGAAAAAAAATTCATATGAATAACACATATACTTTTTTCTCAAATAAAAAAACTAAAACAAATAACAAGGAATTTAAACTCTATTAGGAGTCTTAGAGAACAATATTCATAAAACCATTTCTAATATATTTCAATAGGAATAACCATATGGTTGAATCTTAAATTGAAGATCTATAATGGTGATAACCCTTCGTATAAGCTATACAGGGATCACTCGTGAGCTATAATGGGGCTCAACCCTTCATATAAGTTGTGTTGGTCTCACTCGTGCGCTATAATGGGGCTCAAACCATCGTATAATCTATATTGGGCTCACCTGTGAGATATAATGGTGCTCAAACCATCATATAAGAAATATTGGGCTCAACCATTTCATATAATGCTCATGTACTATTTATTGAATAAAATTTTTTCATCACAAAACCACTTTTTTGAGAGCTTCTTCCAATCCTGTATGAAAATAAATTCCATTTAAAATAAATTTTTAATATAAAAACTCATTTTCCAAATAATGATTCCCAAATATATAAATAACGATTTATTTTCATTTTAATATTCATTAAGTTCTATTGAGTATTCTAAATGTCAAATAATAGTTATAGTAGTAAAGAAATCATTGTCACCATATATGCTAAAAACATTCATTTTGTCATTTGGTAAAGAATATAAAATTCATTTTATAAATATATTCCTTTTTATAACATTTAATAAATTCAATATTGACATAAAATTTCCAATATATTACTTTTATACCCATATAAATAAATATGTAATTTAATATCTGGAAGAAAAGGATCTAATAAATAAATATTTAAATGTTAAAGGTGTCCTATACTACTTTGAACATTTAATTATTAATCACCATCATTTAATAAATAATATTAGTATAGATAAGATATTGTTATTAAATGTCATAGTGTCTATATATAGACCTTATAAAATTATAATGGTTCAAATTATCATGAAATGTCCATATGAAAGAAGATTGAGATGACGTCCCTTACCTTGAGTCTGACTTGTATCATTCATTAATTAATTTAATGAATAATAAACATAGGCTAATTTATAATTTATTTGGAATATTTAAAAATTTTATTAATTATTTTATAAAATTTATTACCATGTAATATCAATTATTAAATTATTTGAGTTCATGTCGGATGTTCTGTCGATGTTTGGTATTTGAGTCAAAAAATGAAATTGAATTGTTGAAAATTATCCATGTGGTCATAAGTCCAATATCTGTAGAATATTATTCATGATTTATTTATCACATATATATATATATATATCCATTATATATTTATTTATAATAGTCCATTACATTTGGAGATAAAATAAGTGAAATGAATAGTTCATAGTGACGGTAGGCCGTATGTACGCATGAACACTACATTGATTTTTTTGTTATATTAATGGAATAAAAAATAGAAGATACATAGTTATATTATAATTATAGTATAAAATAGATGTTATATATGTTACATATGTTCATTAAGTTATTCGTTTATATGTTCAAGGAATGGAATGAAGGAGTCATATATCTTTTAGGGGGCGAAATCCCACACTACCTAAAATGAAATTATCGTATTAAAACATTATGAAAAGAATAAACATTTTTTCTAAATATAAACTATAAAATAATAGAGACAATATAAAAATAAAATATATCATATATAAATATTGTTCCATCATAATGGAAACCATGAGATGTGGTAGAAAAAATTTGAACAGTTGTCATTTCGTGTGGCAGTAGTTCACCGTATATATAAGGAATATGTTCTATATCAATTTGATGGAGGTGTGTATGTTTAGTTTGAAAAACTGAAATAAAAAATTCCTCATATATTGAGGATACTAATTGTTTTATAAAATAATGGAATAAATACAGGTTTAAGGGTTGGATGTGGAAAATAAATGAAAATAGCTTGAGAGAATATGTTACATCTAAATTGGGTAAGTCAAAATGATTTTAGACAAATAGATTTTTTGAATTGCCTTATAACCATGGTATTTTTATAATATGAGGAGAGAGATGTTAGGATATTATTTTAGAAGAAATTGGGAGATCTATGGGGCATTAGGGATGTCAGTAAGTGGGTAGAGTTGGTGTCTTGTTAAAAGAGGGAGGACGAGCACTTTAGTAAAGTCTTGAAATATTATTTTATTTTAATTTATTTTCAAATTCTGATTGTTAAAAAGTTATAAATATATTGAATAATATAAATATGGGTCTAAATCAACTCGACTAAATGGTTTTATAAATGTTTAGGAAACAAAATTATCCATATCTTATTTCTCTAACCCTAAGTTAAAAACATAAAATCTTACGGTGCCTACTTGTCTTTTCAAAATATATTTTGAATATAGATACTATAAAATTCCATGAGAACCAAAATTGGATAATTAATATCATTTTTAACAATATATTATTTATTTATATGAATCATAGATTTTTAGTACTATTATATCATTTAAAAATGTTATTTGTTTTAAAAAATAATTTATGTCAATTTTGAAACTATTTAGAAATTGATTTTTGTAAATTCATAACAACTTGATTCATTCCAAGAAAATGAATTAAATAATCTTTACACGGTCAGTTTCAACCATAAAAAATGTTGTATGGAATCAAAATGTGATGATAACATTTATTTTAGTATTTATTATATCATTAATTTGAATATTTCATTAATAAAGCAATATTTGTAACATCATTGCATTAAAAGTATATCTATTTATTAAATGTAACAAATTATAAAGAAAATAAAATGATATAGGAAATATATTTAGCTTTATAATTACAATTTGTAGTCAAATATATCATTTTTATAAACCCAGTTATTATTTTTTATTTAGGAGATGCATGTTTATGTTATATTTCTTTTTTCTTTAAATTTAATATTATAAATGAACATTATGAAACCCAAGTGGCCTCATGAAGTCCTAAATTCAACCTAAGGATACTAATTGTTAGAAATATTTAATCTAATATGATTATTACACATCGTTGGATAGTATTTTATTATTATTATATTATTTTTTACACAAATTCACCTCATTTACCCATTAACCATGGTAAATAAAAATAATTACTGATGTTTCTATTCATGAAGTCCATAAAATAAAAGGTATCGATTTACATAATTTGAAAATTATGATTCCCAATATGGAATTAAATTTTAAAAATTCAAAACATAGAATTGGAATAAATTAATTTAAAAATAATTCACATTGTCAAAAAAACATGTTTATATGAAGTTAGAACTATCAAAAGATTAACAAGTGATTATGTCCAATTTAAGTGTCAAATTTAATAGAATGACC
The DNA here is from genome assembly GCA_963277665.1 of Viscum album. Lineage (NCBI taxonomy): Eukaryota > Viridiplantae > Streptophyta > Magnoliopsida > Santalales > Viscaceae > Viscum > Viscum album. The sequence continues at coordinate 1,840,358,394 of OY728145.1, forward strand.
ATAATTGGATTAAATGACCAAAAAATAATCTAATTAAAAATTAAAACAGTTAAAATTACAATCTATCTATATAAAAATATTATATGAAAATGTTGTTTTGAATTAAAATGCATTATTTTTCACAATTCAGAAAAATATGGATTTTATTAGAATACTAAATAAAATTCATTTGGAGTAAAGTTTGATGTCCCAATTAAAAAAATGTTGTTTATTTTATCGAATATAAAATATAAATGTGACAAAAATATTTATAAAATGTGTTCTCTATAAATAGTTGGTAAAACATTCTTATAAAAATATTAGCATATTTTATGCATAAAAATGAATTCATTCTCATTTAAAGACTCTAAAATCACATTGATAAATTTAGAAACATTTAAAAAATATGTAAAATAATAATATAGTTAATTATGTTCATTAATTCCAATACAACGACTAGGCGTTAACTACAATAATAAAAAATAATATATTTGTTGTACTATTTTTATGTATAACTCGGTGTTGTGTGGAACGTATGATTTCAGAGAAACCCATTATTGTGCATCGGGTATGCTATCGTACATAGTGTCCCATTTTATCCAAAATTTATATTAGATTCAAAAATTTAGTAGAGATGAAAAATTATTATTCTATAAATAAATGGGATTTTACACCATTCCCCCCTTTTGGAAATTTTGTCATCACAATTCTAAAATTAGGTTCGGAAACATCATTGAAAACCCCACATCAGAAAACATAGTCAATAAAACTATCACATTAAAGGAAAGAAAGAAAAATAAAAAGTCCAAGGGCATACATCACTTCACCAGATGTCTCTACATCAACTTTAGTAGCAGTAAAAGATTTTACCAAACCTTTTAGTTTATGATCATAATTATTTCCTCCGAGTGTAATTAACTTCAGACACTTATTTTATAATTCCCCAACTCATTGTTACTAAAGCATATTACTATATAATGGGTATTTATTATCTCATTATTGGACTATTCAGGACCCTTTTATTTTTTTCCCGTACCTTGTGGGAAAACATACCACACTAGTAACACATTCTAGATCCTAACATACATTCCATAAAATGTATTTTACCACACATGGAACAGGTTTTGGGCTTATCTACAGAACATTAAGTTGGTTGGTTCTCTATTTCTAGGAACCTTGACCATTTCATTCTATTGTCATCTCATAGAACTTATGTGTCGGCAAACTCCATTTCAAATTTCTCACCACAACGAACCACTATTTAATAACATTTAAATTCTTGGGAGGACAAAGCTATTCTTAGACCTAGTTTCAATCCTGAGTAATATCTATTAATTTTAATGATAATGTCTAGAATTAAATCTGGAACATTCTTGGCCAATATTCTTATGTTCGATTCAAATAAGAAAACTGAATCATTATCCTTTTTTTCTAATTAAAAGATTTGTTTCTCCATTATAAGTAAAAAAAACCAAAATAAAATGTTTCTCAAGGAGAATATCATTAAATTCATCCCATTCGATGGCATCAATATAATTTTTATCTCTAGTATTCTTAACTAATTATCACTATCGATCAACTTCACCATAAAAATTATATATGGAAATAGTTACCTTTTGACATTCTAAACATTGATTGACTTTAAATATCTTCTCATGGGTATTGATCCATCCTTCATCTACAATTGGGTTGGATGATATAATGAATGATGGGGGATGTTGCCTAATAAAATGTTCCAATACTGATATATTATTATGTGTCAGATCAGGATGATCCCATGCCTGGACATCCCTTCCATTTATAGCCTATGTGAGCTGCTCCATTACTAGAAAATATTGTTTAGTTCCAGCTCTCACCACCAGAAGTTGTTTATTTAATAGGTTGTTTTCCTCTCGATGCCTTCTAATTATTGATTTTCTTTTTAATATTTGGAAAACCATTTTGAACAGACATAGTTTAGATGATGCAACATGGTAATATTAAAATGATACATCATTTAAACATGTCCATAATGTAAATCCACTAATGGAAATTAATTAACAACATTTTAACATCTAATGTTCTCTAATCTAACCTATGATACCAACTATACTGCCTCAACATTAAATGTTACATAATCTCAAGTTAAGTCAAGAATTCACATTGAGAATATTTTCTGGATTATAGATATAAAGAATTAGGCCATACCTATTACACAAAAAAACCTAGAAATACAATGTGGACACGTCCTACAGTATCCATTTCTTCAATAACATAAAATCATTTAAAAATAAACATCGTTTCGTTTCATGTAAAATCATCATATCATTTCCTTTATTCCATCTGTGGTTTTATTCTCCCTTAAATCCTATGAAAACATCTAAAAACGTGGAATTAGAATAAAAATCACCATAATGTACATAAAAATAAGGATAAAAATTAGTCAATATAAAACAGGTTAACCCATTCAATGTTATTTGAGATGATGAATCAAAACATTTTCTTTTGAATAAAACTCATACATATTGCTCAATAAAAAACACCAAAACAAAAAACAACAATTAATACTCCTCTAGGTGACTTAAGGGATCATATACCTAAAAACCATTCAAAAATAATTCAATTATAATTACCATATTACTTATTTACAAAATTGGGATATATAAATAGGGATCAGAATTCATATAATCTATATCGGATCTCCCATGAGCTATCTCGACCCTCTGTATAACCCGAGTTGGGCTCACCCATGAGTTATATTGGGACTCAACCCTTCTTATAATCTATATTGGGATAAATGGTGAGCTATAATGGGGATTAACCCATCTTATAAGCTATATGGGGATCTCCTGTTACATATAATGCACATATACCATTTCATGAATAAAACACCATCATCACAAAACACCTTTTTGAATGTTTCTTCTAACTGCGTTTGAATATAATTTCTGTATAAAAATACCATTTTCATTTAAGAAACCATTTTTAATACCAATGTACCAAAATATAAGACTAAGGGATTTATTTTCATTTTAATATTCATTTAGGATTATAGAGGAATACAAATAACATATAACTATTATAGAGGAAGATAAGTGTTTGTCACCGTATATGATAAAAAAACTTCTTCATGACATTTTATAAATAAAGTAAATTGATTCATATAAAAATAATCCTTTTGAAAACATATAATGAAATTCATGAATGAAATAAATTTCAGGTATATTCTTTTTATAACCATATAAAAAAATATTTAATTTAATACCATTAAGAAAAAGTTCCAATAATTACATCATTCAATGTTCAAGGTGTCTTATACCACTTTGAACATTAAAATTTTAATCTACATGATTTTATAAACAATAATAGTATGGATAAAATATGGTTATGAAATTTGATATATCATGTATATACTCCTTATAATATAATAAATGTTCATACTATTTAAAAATTCCTCAATGGATAGAGATTGAGATGAAGTCCCTTAATATGAGTCTGTCTTGTCTCATTTGTTATATTTTTTCCAAGATAATACATGTTGGTTAATTTATACATTCTTTAAAAAATTTAAATATTACTATTTATTTTAGGTTACTTATTACCTTGTTATTGAAGTTAGTTAATTATTTGAGTTTATATCAGACATTTTATCGATATTCTAAATTTGAGTGAAAAATAAACTTGAATTGATGAAAACTATCCATGTGGTGATAAGTACATTATCTCTATACTGTTATTCCTGATTTAAATATCATATATATAAATATATAAACAATATATATTTATTTAGAATATTCCATAACATTTGGATATAAGAAAATAAATGCACCATTCATGGAGATGGTAGGATGTACTTACGCATGGACACTACTTTATTTTCCTTGTTATATTTAAGGAATAAAAAAAAGATACATATGTATATTATAATTATAGTATAATATCTATCTTATATAAGTTACTTATTTTCACTAAACTCATCCATTACATGTTCCATGTATGGTATGAACGAATCATATCACATTGAGTGGGTGTTAGTCCACAATTCCTCAAATGAAATAATTGTATTTATACAATATGGAAAGAATAAAGGTATATTTTAAATAGAAATTACAGAATACAAGAGAAAATATCAATATAATACATATCATATATAAATACATTTCAATTATAATGACCATCACGAGAGGTTGTATGAGAAATTTAAAGAATCATCCTTTCGAGATGTAGTAGTTCACAGTAGATAGAAACAATATGTTCTATATCTATTAGATAGAGGTGTGAGTAGGTTTAGGTAGAACCCTTATAAAAAAAGTCCTCATATATTTAGGATTCTTTTTTTATAAAATATCGAAAAAATATTGGTTTTTCTATTGAATGAGGAATATAAATGAATGGAGATTTTGAGCATGCATTACCTCTAAATCAGGTAACTCCATTGGATATTTTAAAAATGTCTTTATTGAATTTATTTATACCCAATGTAAGGCTTCTAGGAGGAAGGGAGGTATTTTTGGAGTTACTTTGATAATTTTTTGGATGATCCAAGGGGCTTTTTAAGTGTGATTAGGTGGGGGGAGGTGGTATCCTTTTATAAGAGGGAGGAGGGACACTTTCGAAAAGTCTTGAAATATTATTAGATTATAAATTTATTTTCTATTTATAATAGTTTTAAGGTGATAAATTTATAGGGTAAAATTAGGATAGTTATAAAAACTCTCAAAAAATAGGTTTTAGAAAATTTTAGGTCACAAAATTAACCATATAATTTAGCTTTAACCATTATTTAAAAACATTAACTCTTAAAATGTCTTCTGGTATATTCATAATAAATGGTTAATATAGTTACCAAAAAATTCTAAGAGAACCAAATGTGTAAAATTAATGGAATTTGTAACATTATATAAGTCACATGGACAAATATTATATTTTTAGGAGTATTATTTTCTTAATAAAATTGAAATTGTATTATAAACCCATTTATGTCAATTTTGATAGTATTCAGAAATTAATTTTTTTTATACTCATAACAACCAATTTTGTTTCGATAAAAAGAATTAAATCATACCTAAAATGTAAATGTCCTATTTTTTTTTAAATCATACAATTCACAAATTACATTGATTTTAATATTTATAATACCATTTATTTGAATATTACATTGATAAGTTAACAGTTGCATCATCATTATGTCATAAATTAATTTATTTATTTAATGTCTAAAAATTATAAATAAAATAAAATGATGTAGAAAATATATTTATATTTATAATTGATATTTATAGACAATGATATCAATTATATAAACCATTATAATGTTTATTTACTTTGGGGATACATGTTTATGTTATATTTCGCATTTCTAAAAATTAAATATTATAAAAAGTCATTATCACCCTTAGGTGGTTCTATGGGGTACAAAATTTGACTCAATGATGATAATGTTAAGAAATATGTCATCCAATAGGATTAGGATATGTGTTATGGTCGTTTTATATTATTATATTATTATTATTTTACCCATATTCACCTGATTTACCTATTAACCATGGAAAAATAATAATTTTGAAGTTACTAATCATAATGTCCAAAAATAAAAGTTACATATTTAAATATTTTGTACCATTTGATTACAGATAAGGAATAATCTTTTCCAAATTCAAAACCCAGAATAAAGAATAAGGTAATCCACTATATATACTAAAGTTGTGTTATTCCATGCTGACGTGTCAACTCCACATGCAACCACACCTCCAAAATAAAAAATTTCTTCTGAAAATACCCACAGGCTATCGGGCTGATCTTATGACATTTTTTCTCCGATCTCCATGCCAACCTCCCACGATCCTGTTTAGGGTTTCTTCTGTGCATCTGTTATGTATGTCGCTCTACCAAATTTCCTCTCGTGTCCTCCCTCCGCTGCCTGCCGACTCTCGACGAGGTTCTGGTTTCCTTCACATAGCTTGAATAACATGACAAAGCCTATGGTATCACCTCTAAATGTTGAAACCTCCTTCACATTTTGGTCATCCCGCGATTCTGTGTGCTTATTCCCCACGATTCTTCAACCCTGAAATCCAGTTTAGGGTTTCGTCGGTCCATATTTTTTCATCAATTATCACGAAAACTTCCTCAAGTCTCCTCCGTCTGTACTCAGCAGTTCATCCACGGGCTTCGTCCTTCCACCATGCGTCCAATATTTTTTCGACGAAGCTTACAGTATCATTTTTCATTCGGTAGGTTTTTCAATCGACTACTCTTACAAACATTTTTCTTCACACCTCTCTTATTTCAGATCGTAGTATACTTCTAATCTGATGTCGGCCTTATTGTATCTGAGCATCAGTAAGCATCATCGAGTCCACTATCTATTTTTCGACATCTAAATGTCTACATTTTTTCAATCTCTCTGATCCTGTTGGACCAACCTCCTCGCCTTTATTGTGGCCTGATTCATCAACACGTGCATGCAATTTTCAACTATTCATTCCATACGATGGTCGTTGAGTGCTTCTTCTCATCAGAAGTTCAAAGACTATATATCTCCTGGTGTTCTACTTCTGAAGCTAATTTTCATATTATGTCAATCGACTACAAAACCAACTCAAGTTTAACACCAGGATACTACCCTATATCGCAAAAATACTTCAATGACTGTATGAAAATACCAACATAAACTAGAACCTTCATTTTTCTCCGCCCCTCCCTCCTCCATTCTCTTGAAAAAAACCCAAGGGTGGATTTTTCTTTGAAAAATATTCCTCAAAAAAGGTAATATTGGTGATTCAAAACTCTGGTTCTGTATGAAATTAAATCATACATAGAACTTCATCTTATTTTTTCGTCATCCTTCATATTTTCCATAATAAACTAGTATGTAGATTGATTTCTCTTTCAATAAAGACTAAATATTATCCATTTTCAATTTTCTCTCAAATGATATGGGTGACCTCCACCACTATTTACTCTGTGCCTGGTTTTTAGTGTAAAATCATCTGTCAACATACAAAGAATTTATCCCTTTTCTGGTTTCTGATATATGGATTCTATTGATTTTAGGAGATGGGTTTTCATCTAAGAACAATTTTTTGAATTAGAATGTAACGTTTCACTTGAAGTTTGTACCAAGTAAAGTTGGACTACATTCAATTTTAGCTTATTCAATCTACAAAAAATATTATTTCTTTGAGCTTTTCATATCTATATTTGATTGATTTAATCATGTCGTTCATGTTCCGGTATGTGAAATGGCTCCCTACTTAGCTGTTTTATTTCATGGTCAGGACTCTTATCATTTTATTGTCTTCCTTTCATTTTCTTTAAGTAGGAAATAAATCATTGAAATATGATTATGAAACTGAAGGCTGTATTAATTTTAGGTCTATCTAATATCTACATTTAGTGATGTTGAATTATTGCACCATTGATTTAATCATGTCGTTCATGTTTCTTTGATGGTTCTATGACTATGGTTCATTGTAATAATAGGATAGTGATTCATGAGTTTTACATATTATTTACTCCCACACTCAATTTCATAATTTCTTTCATAGGTTCCTCGACATCATCCTCCTCCATCTCTCAATTTCATGATTATTCTGCATCGTGTTCATTATCCCTTCAGAACCGATCGCAATTTAAGACAGATATTCAAGGGATTTTTGGGTTTGGAATTTCAAAAGAAGTCACCATCCCTTCTTGGCTTGCTTCCAGCATATCCTATTTCATCCTGCATCATCTTTTTACTTCAGGTATTACCATAAATACTTACTGAGAAGCCTAAATCCTTGGAACTACATTTCTGGTATCATTTCAGTTTTATATGGATTAATCATTATTCCTTACGTCAAATGTTTCTTCTGATTTCGTTCATTTATTATTTTTAATTTAAAAAATGGTGGATGGAAGAGTAGGGGATGGTTATCATTATTTATCATTGTGTTGATCTTTATAAAGACTGAAGTTTTAAATGTCAGAATTACCTATTTTGAGTCTGTAGTGGCCAAAGGTGTAGGCGGGAGTGTGTTCTATATTGTTTTAAAAAAATATATGTTTCAATATCCATTATGATAAAATCTGAATCTACGGAGTTGGTACTAAAAATTTTATCAATGGGTGAGTGAGGATGTAACACCCCTGGCTTAAGACATTTCACTGTATTTTATGTATTTTTTTATTATAAGAATGATAACAAGTTCATATTTTTTCTTCTAATTTGTTCAATTTTTTTCCAAATAGGTCCAACTTTTATCCCATATATGAACGTAGATTCTATTCATGATTATTGTCCTATTTCTCTCTTTTATGAGTATGTATGAAGTTAATGGAGTCAATGAAAATTTCGTGTTTTCTGTGGTTATGTGCTTCGCATCATTTTCCCTCTTTGAAACTTCCTTTCCAAGACATGAATGTAGAACATTAATGTGGATGGAAAGAAAATGGAATCAATGAGAGGTTGTATCAACCCTGGATTAAGTTAATTCACTATTTTATTATGTATTTTTTTTTTATTATAAGAGGGTGAAAAACTACATAATTTTTTTTTTTCTAATTTGTTCTTTATTTTTTCAAGTAGGTCTAACTTTTATTATGTACAGGTAAGTGGATTCTATTCTTGATTACTAGATTATTTCCCACTTTGATGAGTATGTACGGAGTTACTAGACTCAAAAAAGATTTACTCTTTTCTGTACATATGTGTTTCACATCATTTTACCTCTTTGATAGTTCCTTTCCATGCCTTGAATGTTGAACATATCTGCAGCGGGCTGGAAAAGGGAATCAATGACCATGTATTGATATTGATTTTTTTGCTATGACATTTTTTTCTATATCTTAACATATTTTTGAATTAATCTCCCACATAATAGAAAAATATGTGATGATTTTAAATATTTTATTTGCATAGAAACTTTTTCTTTTTTCGGTGGTGGTAATTTTTTAAATTTATCACCATAGCAGTTTGTTTCAAAGGTGTGTGGGGGAGATTTAGGTCAGTGTTTCCATACATACTTTTTCATTTATGATATATATGTTTTACATTCATGGTGTTTTACATTCACTGTTTTTTATGCTATTTTAAAAAAATATATTTTTCAATTTAAATCACATTCAGACCCTAGAATTCTTCACTTCCAGAATTATAATTATCAATTTCAATCAATTTTGTGCACTTTTCTATAATGAGTTTTAGGAATATAATTCTGACATGCTCGCAGAAGTTTAACCTTCCATTTATATTTTATACTTATATTTGAAAAAGATCTTCACAGGAAAACATGGGCATAAAATCATCTCACCTTTTATGTATTAAATCTACTGTTACACCTTTTAGTTCTTGATAATTTCTTTCACCTAACACTTTAATTCTATGATAATACAATTTACTCGGATCCTATGATCGGTTTTGTGAATAGTATCCATATAACTAATACTAAAACATATTATTATTATGTATAGAGTTCCCAGGTAATATTAAACAGGATAAATTGATATTGGATCAAAATGTTTTGTTTATTATTTGGTTAGATGGAAGGATCTTGAGGCACTAGATAAGCATCCAGTTCATTCTTTGATCCCCTTACATTTAACTAAAAATACCCTCAGGTTCTAAGTAATTCTATGTTACCATAATCCCTACATCTACATTTCATGTACTACAATAATAGAAAGTGAAAAAAATATGGATCTTATTGAAAGTGTCAACAGGTATAGAAAGGTATAGATAGTGAAAACAGGTATAGACTGTGCAAATAGTTAATCTTAGGAAACCATTGTGACTTTTCTAGGAATGAGTTTTCATGAATGCATGAATTCATTTTTATTTTCCTTATTCTTACCCCATGGAACCTGCTGAAGAAGTTCATACAGGTATGTATCTTATCATCTTTAGGATGAATTTGTTAACACATCATTTATTTCAACATTGTTATCATATGTTTTTCATGTTTACTACCCACATTTTTTCTCTTTTCTAGAGATTCCCCCAAATTCATCTGTTGAAATATATTATTGAAATTGAAACATTTATTGTTTTCATGTATTCTTCACTAATGGGGTTCTTGGCTTGGTTTATTTTTTATCAAATCACAATTCAATATAGCAGTGTGGTTCACAGATATCAAATAAGGCACATTTGTTTTATATGCCATCATTTTTAGATCGAAATCTTGCTATTATAATTTTGATAGAATTTTGACGTAGTTGCAATATTCTGAATTATTATGTATGTTTCCTGTTAAACTAATTATCCATATTTTTATTAAGCGTTTTTTGGACTAAAACAGATTTTACTACTTTTGATTTTGGATGTCTGTTTACTAGAAGAGGAGGGTTAAGAACAACCTCAATCCAAGGTAATGGGACGATTTCAAATTTCAAATTTTTATTTTCTTCATGGTGTATCTCTTTATGAATAATCAAATATAAATATTTTATCTTAAAAAAATGCTATATTCATATTTATTTCCCATTCTTTTATTTAGGATACTGTCGGTGATTTATTAATATTTCTTGTAGGAGAAGAAGATATTGATGCTGCGGTCCACTTGCTAAATGGAGAAACTCAAATCCGTGGATGAAATTGTGCAGGTGAGTTTGTCATATATTTTATAGATTTCAAGAAATAATTTGGTTGTTCAACTCTTGATATATACTATCTTACTTTGATAATAGTATTGTTTCAACTACTTAAAAGTTGTGATAATTATTTTGGATATGTTTTAGTAATGATAGGAAAATACTTCATATTTTGAAGAATATATTATTCCATGAAGGAGAATAGTTTGTTGTATTTCATTAACACTAAAACTTACTTTACATAAATTGTAAAAAATAGGTTCAACTACTATTAGATAAATCTGATATGTAGTTCATAAATTAGCTATATCTTTGCATTATTAATACTTTATTTATTTCTTTAATTTAGATGGATGTTTTTCCTGTAGATTCTTGTTTTTGAAAAATAATGTTACAAAGGGATATTTGGGATAGTATAGGCTTACATGGTTTGGGTTTCTTTTGTTAGAGCTGGGTGAGAAGTAATGCTGCTGGAGATTTGTGACATTTTTTTAGCTTACTGTTTTGAATAAATATCATTGCATCTTGACAGATCCTTTAATATTTGGATAATCATTATGATACCTCTAGGAGCATCAAAACCCACTGGACTCTTGGAAATTGATGCATTTTCATATGATTTCAGAGAGGACGCACACCTTAACTTTATGTTCTACTATAAAATCTACTATTTTAAAATCTGCTATTTTCTAATTGTTATTTTTAAATAGTACCTTCTTAACTGGGAAAATTATTATTATTGAATATCAAATCATATGATTGCAGGGATGACAAAAAAACCATAAAACAATAAATCATGCTTCATGAAGAGTAGGTTACAAAGTGTATAAAACAAAAACCTTATTGGTAAGTATATTTACACATAATGAAAACATGTTGGCTGTTTAATTTTTTTCATATCTATTTTCTGAATTCCTAATGGCAGTAATATATTTAACACATTCCGTATAAAACAAAAACATTATTTCAAATTTTATTCTACTCATTCATTTGATTTATGATATCCTTTATATACATATTTCTTTCTGAATAACATGTACCCAGTCATATCTACAATCCTCTATCTTTTTTTTATCATGTCATTTTTAAATCTATAATATTTAGCACTGTACATACATGTATCCAGAACATGTAGGATATTTAATTGAAATAACTATTATTTTATCATTTCTAGTCTTCTCCCTGTATTTTTACATTCCCTGCTTTTGTATACTGTACAATCCCATAAAATTACATTTCATTGCAATTCCATGTTTGAATGGTATCTGTCTATTATATTTTCCAATGATGAAATATGTCAAAATTTCATGCAATGATATATCTAAAATACTGTACAGTACCGGAATTTTATCCTTTTCCGTGATAAAAAAACATTTTCACCTTCTAAAATTACATTTTCATGAGGTATATTTAATTTCTATAGGAAAATACTATATAGTAAATCAACATGAACAACTACAGGATCATTACAGCAACAATGCAAGACACTATTGTCATGCTATTAATAGTAGGGAACTTATATTATTTTAACCTTTCCAGTCTTCTACCAAAATTTTATAATTAATGTTACAGGTCTCACCAATGTTTTTGAAGATTAAATGTAGAATAAAGGTATGTAGACTTTCTATATGATTATATTTTCTACTAACCATGCAATAATGGTCAGTATACGCACTCTATGTTCATTTTCAGGTTGTCAGGTCTTCTGAAGTGGTTGAGAGCTCTCTACTCAAGCTTCATGTCCTGGGGGAATGTCTCTAATAAGTGAATAAGGTCAGGGTAACCCCTATTATTACCCACTATCTCTATTCAGATGAGCTTTAATCCCAACAAAATGACACTCTTGATCTGCTTCGAAGGCCCAATTCAAGTTTTCATGCATGCTGAATGTTCAACTAATTGATGGAACTAACTGTAATAATATAATATGTTTTGAATGTTCTATTTATTACGTTTATTGATACATTTTTAGAATGGAAAAAAGACCACTTTGAATCAGTATCTATTCTACAAAAAATGAATCTATATTAAAAAAATTAAGGGTTTTTCAAAATCTGCAGGTACATTTTTCCCCCAACTTAAAAGTGGTATTCATTGAAAGATGTTTTATGGATTAGTGTTCCATAGTCTCAATGCATATGAATCATGTAAGGAAACATAATACCTTCTTAATGATGATAAAACACTATTTCTTCATGTTCTGTAATTGGTTTATTAAGCATTATGTACAGATTCAACTCTTATGGAAGGAGAACACCGGGATGTTCTGTAATTGGTGTGTTCCTTCACAATGTAGTATAAAGATGTGCAATTACATCCCATTTTAGGTTTTTAATTTTACTCAATTCATATGAAATTTTCTAGATGTAGTGCAATGCAGTTCTTCTCAACATGTTTTTTTCATATATTCCTTGAATTATTTGTTGTTCTCTCCACGAATTCAAATTTCCAGTTTTATACGAGTTTCTCAAACATTTTTACACTACATCCCACCAATTCCTTTCTATGGTTATAATGCTCATCCATTCTTTATCGATTTATTCATTGAAACTAAATTCAAAAACAGTTTTCTATTAATATATTTTAGAATGTGTTTTATTATGTTTAGTTTATTTAGAAATTTTCTTCCAGTTAGTATATTTTTCTTAAAATATCTTAAAAAAGACATTTTGTTTTCATTTTTGTTTATTTTTTATTATTTAACTTTATGTTCATGGCAATGTTTTTAAACATGTATTAATGAAGCATTTAATGTTTGTGGTTTCATGATCGAATGGTATTACCTTAAATTGTGTTACAAGTATGAGATTCATTGGATCTCTTCTTGACTGAAGGTATGTTTGACCAAATCCGTAGTTTCATTCCACTGTTTATGTACTACCTTATTATTGTTCCTAGATAAACTAGATAAATTATTAATTTTTGGTTTAGTTAATCATCATTTTTTATTGAGCAATGGTTCATTTTTTCTCATTTTTAAATTATGACGTTAATGAGTTTTGTTTACCTACACAGTTGGAGATACTCAAATCAACAAAATTCTTAATTCTCACTTGATGAAACTAATTTTAAAATTCAGAACCGTATTCATTCTTTTGAACATAACACATAAAAAGTTCTTTTTACCAATGATAATGAGCATTACATTGGCAGATTCACTGACACCTTCGACCAAAAGCAGGTAATAATGTTTACAAATTTTTCATTACTATAACAATGATCATGCACATTACATTTTTGTTTTGTTTAACACAATACAGGAACATCATTTTAGTCGGTCTTCAAAGGTAAGCATTGAGGTTGAAAATATCAAGGTGCAATATTCTTCAACATTAAAAATTTCTATATTCTGCAACCTAAAGTCACTGAAATCTAATATTCTTTTCTTCTTTTCTTGATACCATCATCATACTGATAGGTCTTTTACATTGTCTGTTGGCTAAAGAATAGTTGCATCAACCTCAGACATGAAAACTACTCAGGTAAAAAAATTATAACTACAATAACTATTAAATTCATTGCACTATTATGAAATTACATTCATTACTGTAAGGGGGGGTTTATGTTCGTTACATTTTCCAAGGCACAGTTCTTTTCAATTTCACCTTTCTATTATTAATTATATGATATGTGCTTCAATGATTACACATGACATAGTATGTTACCTATATATTCTTCTAACTTTTTTGTCTATGAAATAAATCATTCTGCATGATTTTGAAAATGATGAAGCCATTCAACATAATCTGTTGAGGAAAGCAATAAGTGATTGCAATGCTTAATTAGTATACTATTCAATACAAGAATATTAATTTTTATTGCAAGGCCATGTTTTAGTGGTAATTTTTTTTTGAAATTGTGCAATTATGAAGTATGTCTCAATTTATTACAGTTATCTATTTTGATATTACATTATCTCATTTAAAAAACTCATTTGTCTTTGGTGATCTATGGTCCATAAACCCATATTAGTAATTTAAAAAACCCGCTTGTCTTTGTATTTATCTTATGTTTATCTAGTGAAATTTTGTTGTAGATTATTTGATCATATGCAGTTATGTTTTAGATCATGGTAGATCATTTGATTTTGATGATGATGCAATAGAGGTAATTTAGGAGTTTCTTGGAACACTAAAACATGGTATTTTACAACAACTAAAAATATTTCTTCTACTCAGGTATGTGTTGTCAATTTTCATTCACCACTATTTTTGTAAAATCATTGGACAAATATTACAAAATTTTTTAATGTCATATTCATTTCCTACCTATCACACATACTGCATTTCTTCTTCTCTATGGGAAACATTTAGAATTCTGCTTCAATGAATTCATTTGTCAACATTATCTACTACTTATACATTAAATTAATGTCTTCATGTAGGAAAATGTGTTTACAATGTTTGATGCTGATGATGCGGTCTGAATATATGTATGAATGTTTCCTGACTCCCCTACTACAGTAATATATTCCATTGAACTAAAACTCAGATTAAAGGATATCTTAAACTAAAAGACTGATCAAATAGAAGGATATTTCATGATTAAATTTCATGGTAATTGAAAATAAAGCATTAATTTGTTATTTTCAAAAATTTTATTTAATTTTTATTTCCTCTATAATCAATACTGTTATTCAGATATTACTGACACATTTTTTTGACAATTTTTATGAAACTGTTGTTCTTTTCAACGAATTATCTCCACTTAATTCTGGTTTCTAATTACTACCCATTGTAGAGTTAACTACTTTTCCTATTTCTTTTGTATTTCTAAAATATTGTATTCCCTTCATAAAATCAGTGAACCATAACTTCATGAGAACACATAAACTAAGAATTTTGTTTTATCACTGTGAAAATGCACGGGCGGGTACTAGTTTATAATTATTTCTGGTTGTCAAAACCAGAAAATGGTGTTTTAAAATGTAAAAACTACCCAAAAATTGACAGGTGTCTATGTCAAATTTAATAGTGAAATTACTTCTGATGAACATAATTGAGTTAATAAGAAAACCATAATCCAACTACTCATTAAAATCAATTAAATGGATAGTCTAACTATATTAATAAACTAGATGAAAAGGATTTTTTGAATTAAAATACATTATTTTTCAGTATTCATAAAATAATGATTTTATCAGAAAAATACCAACATCTCAACCATAGTAAATTTGGATGTCTTGATTCGAAGAAAGATGTTTATATTATCAAATAGAACATTGAAAAGTAACAAAAAATATTTTTAAAAATGGTTCGCTATCAAAAGGTTGTAAAAAAAAAATTTTAAAATACTAGAGTATTTTATGAAAAGAATTGAATTAATTCAAATTTTGAGACACCAAAATTCAATGGATGAATGTTAAAACATTTAAAAAAATGTAAAACCATAATCTAGTTAATTTTGTTCATTCCTCCTAATAAAAAGTCTAGGCATTGCCTACTTTTAAAAATAATAATATTATTGCTGTATTATTTTTCAGGATAACTTAGTGATGTGTAAAACGTAAGATTTTAGTGAAACATGTTGTTCTGTATTGGGTACGCTGTCACACTTAGTTTCCCATTTATATTAATATTAATATTAAATTCAAAAATTATAATATATATGAAAATTTATTATATTAAAAATACCTAGGATATTACATAGATAGTAGATAGTGGATGACTGATGGGAGGGGAATAACTAATGGTGATGTTTGAAAAAGAAGTTCCACACCCACACAAACCAGAGATGGGGAGAAAAAACTGTGATTATCCATTAACATTGTTCAGAACATGGGAACCACCATTTGTTCCTTGGGATCTTTCTAGTGATGTTCGTAGGATACAAGGTGGACCAGTGTGGCTAGGAACCATTTTCATCTGGTGGTCTATTCAGATTGAGAGGATGGCCAGGATCCAAATCAAAGGGAATGAGTTACTAGTTTTATATATTCATATGATAAGAGATCCAGACAATTATATGTATACCATGGTAATAGGAATCAATCCATACATAGTTCTGAAACACTGATTAGAAGGGGACCAATTCAATAATGGTAGTTGCATTTTTGGAGAGGATGATGGATCATCCAATATTTATCATATGAGGCATCCTATGTTCATAACATAGGATAAGGTTAAATTTTAACACAATGTGATGATTACATGGGTAATTTTCATCCCATGTTTTTCATATGATGAATTCATTATTCATCACACTAGGTAAGACTATAGTTTTATGATAGCGGATGAGGGTGTTGTTTTTTTTTTCT
Source organism: Viscum album (assembly GCA_963277665.1). Classification (NCBI taxonomy): domain Eukaryota; kingdom Viridiplantae; phylum Streptophyta; class Magnoliopsida; order Santalales; family Viscaceae; genus Viscum; species Viscum album. Next base: position 1,840,375,183 of record OY728145.1, read on the forward strand.
CAAATTCATAATATGAGTCATCATATATTCATTAAATAGAGTTAGGATACAATTTACCAACATGTGATGAGGATTTTAGAAATTTTAGTTTAGTGTCACATATCTCTAACTAAGGTTACTACATTTTTAAGGCCATAGAGATTGGAAAAAATGGTGTGCTTGTCTTTAAGAGTGTTTTGGTGAATAGATGTCTGTTAAAATAAATATGAAAAGTTAGTTGGGGAAATTAGAACCTTTTCCACAAAAATAGACAAGAATAAATACACATAGGTTGAAGCCATTATAGTAAGGGGAAGGTTCCACAATGAGTTGATATTGAAGGGGGGACCCATGATATGGGATCTGATCATTGATACATATCCCATAGGGGTTAGAATGAAGCTAAAAATAGTTATAGAATATGGTTTTCTAGTTTAATGATATCTTCATGAAGAATACCTATCAAGAAAGTATGATAATTAAAAGATAATAGATTATTTGTTAACAAATACACTAAGGGTCAGGAACACAATAGGAATAAAGGGACACACTAGGGTGCTTAAATTGACCAATGGCCATCTTTTTTATTGATTTTTGATAACCCCCCTTTCATGGGATGTGAGGAAACCCTTAGAAGGCCCGTAGTCTTAGGAGATTATGTGACCCTGAGGTCTTCGGGAATTCAACCAGACAATCTACAAAGAACTACCCCTCCCTAGTAACTGCATCGTGATAGTAGCTCTCCACCTTCGTATGGTCATCTTACTAGGCTTTATGTGCAAGCACAGGCTAGTCCAAAGGTATAACCATCCCATCTAATTCTGAAAATCCATTTGGCTCTTCTCTGGTGAGTGTACCAGCTCTGAATCCTCTTCTGAGGCTGCTATTTTTTGTAGAGTCTATATGGGGAACTGCATGTGGCTCGAAGGCCTTGAGATGGCCCGAAGGCCATAATGGTGGCTCGAAAGCCCTACTGACCCAAAGTCTTGGGCGGCCTGAAAGTGTTAATGACTCCAAGCCCAAACCGATTGACCAAGGTGAATAGTTCCATCTACTACAGTACCAATCAATACCTACTATAGTGCCTGCTACAGTGCCATAGAGTACACAATTATTTTACAGTACTTGTACAGTGTACAATTTTGGGTGGCCCACATAGTGTACTTATTGGATGTTATTATGGAGAAAAATAGTTCAAACACATCCTAAAGAAGAATCATCATAGGCCCTGAACTGCACAAATAACTCCTAAAAGTTATTTTTCACAGATAATGACCATGAGTCTTAAATCAAAGGGACACCCTAGTATATGCATGTGTTGAGGATGTGCTTGTGATATTGGACCCAGGTGTCCTAAAATATCTCCTAATAGATTTGAAACATTCCATATGTTGTTCTTGGACATTTATTCATGGAGGAACAATAACGAAATAGTGGTTAACCTATTTCAGGGACAACATATCATCTTAGAATTATAATATGAAGAATTATATATTCTTCACATAGGGTAAGCATACAATTTTACATTGTTTGCTGAGTATGTTGTTTTTTATGTTACCAAATTGTTGTTTGTGGCATCCTTTGATTATGACTGATGATAAGAAAATAGTTTAATGTTATTTACTGAGGATTTTGACTTTGGTTCATCTCAAAATTGTCATGTGAGCCACCCAATGTTCATCACATAGGGTATATCTATAATTTAATGTTGTCTAATGATGAAATTGGTTTTCTTCATCCCATTCATATCATATTTTTCTTCCCATGCTCATCATAAATGGTAATTTTATAGTTGAGCAATGTGTGCTGATGATGTTATAATTATTTGATTAATGTAATACAACTTAGACTATTGTTACTGGTAGTTTTAGTTGAGGGAGAAAAGGCAAAATGGTTTAAAATACATTAAGGTCTTAATTCATTGACTGATTTCTATAGTTTAAGGTCACAATACTTTAACCCGTTTTCCACATGATGTACTTCTTGAGAAACATTTCATTGTTGGGAGTTGTGATATACTCCAAATACATGGCGAATAAAGTTAATAATACATTATAATAGACCTTATGTATAATTTAATGTCTTTACCATTTGGGTTCTATCTTCAGTGTCTTTTTTTCTTGTATCATCAATTCTATAATAGATAGTATCTATCCTTCTGAAGAATGGAGTCAAGGGGGTCATTATTTATGAATGATATTGCTACTCAATTTTGGTACATATTTATGTTATGCAATTGCTAAATCCTAATCTCCTCTAGAGGTTCTAATTCAGCATTATGGACTATTTCTATACTTTCTGGCGTATTCTGAGCATAAATTACCATTCTTAGATAATATTGTTGAACATAAATAAGTAAAACTAATTATGTTCTATACATCGAGTAGTGTAATGTTTCCTTGGTAGAACATCAAGATTCTTTCCAATAATACCATATGGAATTAGGGGGTTTTGGGGCCAACTAATTTTTTATGGTCAACTATATCCTACATGATGTTAGGGTAGATTTGATATTATTTCTTTGATCTATCCATTTCTCTAAGAAGGATAGTGGGATGTGTGGTTTGAAAAAATGTTTTAATTGGAAAAAAATTTAATCATCTTGGTATAACATATAGTTTTACCATTTTCCATGAGGTTTGGGTGAGGAACCCTAAACTGATGAATGATATGAGAGTTCATGATCATGATCATAGATGAGGTTTTATATTCATTGAGGAGAAGGTCTTCAACCCACTATAAGAATAGATATGTGGCAGTCATAATTATCTTACATTGTCAAGATACCACTGGTGCGTAGGGAAAGACAATGTTGAATCCCCTAACTATAACAGGACAAGAATATTTGGTAGTGTGGATAATCCTTAAATGTTTAATCATATATTACGATGAGTATGACATGCAAGAAAGCTATTAGAGAACATAATGATGTCATAAACCATGGTGGGCTAGATGTAAACTATCCTCAGAATATGGTGGGAGAGAATAAATCCACCTTGACGGGTGCCAAATGATCTAGTATAGAATGCTTGTACAACATGAGGTATCTCATCTCCATGGATGAAGTCGAGAATAATTCAATTGAAATATAAACTACTGTGAACATTTGAAAGGTTAGGTACACTCTAAATTGTGAAATTTGATGCATACTGTATGATTCACTTAAGATTGTTTTGGCACATAAAAATAATTCCCTATCGGAGATACTACAAAAATTGAGTCATCTAATTAGGCATTTCCTTGACCTTGTAAATATTTTAGATCCTTGATGCACCAGTACAAGAATAAAACTAATATACCTTATAATCAAAATCATTTTAAGTGGTAGGAAAATATGGTTCCACAGTTTTCCACTTTAATAACTAGTTCGTTAGGTTTGGTCTCTGTAAAAGGCGTAGCTAGTGTTTCAATGGAATTGAATGAACCATTATATAAGCAAGTAGATTGATTCACCATTGTATGTGAAGGTAATTAGGATATTATATGATTAGTCTACTTGAGTATTGGAATGAGTTAATTTTTCCAATGACACAGTCACCCTTTATTTTCTTAATGGACACATTGTATTCTCATTTAACATGTAAATTGGGAACATCAATATTAAAGTCCATCTTGTGGCCTATAATGAAAGCCATATACTCCACATATTTCTAGTGAAACATTATGATAACCAGAACATGTACGGTTTGATGGATTATAAATGATTATTTAAGATGATTCCAAGTCCTACCATGTTGTGTTTAGGGGTGTTGAGCCTTCTACTACATAGACTTTGAGAGTCAATGAAAAATGAATCTAGAAACATGGAAAAACTTGATCAACATTGAGAAAGGATTCACCTTATAATTCTACATATATGGGAATTTACTCAGGGGTTAGTTGTGTGTTTCCTCGATTTATTCCATTGCATAGCCCGTAATGGATATCTGTGCATGAAAATTAATGTTGAACTACTAGAGGATTACAACCTAGAACACCAATCATTCTATTATCAAGGGAAAATTAAGAATATAATTTATCAGTTCATATCATGGAACTAGATGTATCTCTTGTCTAAAAATAATGTAGAAACTTCTATATAGTAAGGAATAGTGTGAGGAAACCATTCTTGATGGGGGAGTATCCGGTCAACATGTTAAGGATCATGAAGATGAGAAAATATATGATATTTCTCTACCCTAATTATTATTTTGGGCTATATTGGCACCAAATGATCATTTGATAGTGGACACGTAATTTAATATAGAATTTCCCATGATGGGTGGCATAAAAACTATAGGATGTATAAGATTACACTTAATATTCTAAAAGTCAATCGGACAGACCTTATCTCACTATTAAATGGTACCTTTTTTAAGGTTCACAAAAATTTATTACACTTTTGAGCTGGATTTACAATAAATCAGTTAATATATTCTTTGGGGCCTTGGAGGACCCAAAAATCCAAAATGTTTTACGGGTATGGGAATTTTTTTAATATCATTGATTTCCAAGCGATCAATCTTAATAACCACGTATCTAATGGTAAAGATGATAATAATTATGGACTCAACATTGATGAACACTGAATACGGTTCTTTTAAAAGTGGTGGGAATGAAGGAAGGCAAAAACATACCCAAGGTTATTGATATGGTCTTGGAGTTGATGATAATTATCCACCATTTCATCAATGTAACTCCACCAACATCTTGAGGAAGAGTTTCAATATGTGGTTCATCACATGATGGTATGTAGTCATAGAATTCACTAAGAAAAAAGGAATCACTTGGTAGAAAACTTTCATTGTGGTGCCTTGATAGTAGTATACTCATAATTTGTAGGACCCATCTTTATTAGATTATACTTGTAATATCTATCCATGAAGGATATCGACGAGTACCTAGTCATGGAATCAATTAACAGTTTTATACAAGGAAATGGAAATTCAACATTCTTATAATGGAAGTTGAGTTATCAAATGTCAATATAGTCTCTAATTTTTTCATTCTTTGTTTGAACTCAAATAATGCTGGGTAACCATTTGGTGTACTAGATCTCTCTAATAAAATTTACTATAAAAAACTTGTCATATTCAACCTTGACCATGGAAATGTGAAAGCATTTATTTTTTCTGAGATGTTATTTGAACCTCTAATGATGCATTGGGTGGACATGGTTATGAATAGTGACCTCAAGGTCAATAACATACATCTCATTCTATCTCTAAGCAAAAACATCATGATATTATTGCAATGATGACATATTATATTCTTATTCCTCAGATGGAATTGTGTCAAAAATTAGTATTAGACTAAGATTTTCCTTAGTATCGAGAATAACTTGAGTCCAATATTCAAAAAAGGGGGAGATACCCTCTTCGAATTCCAGATATGATCCTCAAAATCCTCTTCATATATGCGATATGAGGATCAGAGTGAGGAAGTAAAGCATCTAACGTTGAGGATTTGGAGATAACATTAGAACTCAACACATTGGGAGAAGACTATTAGATTAACAACTACTTCTCTCTAGTGACAACAAAAATGAATGTTTATGAACCAATACTGTGTAAATTCGAACAGAAATTTCTACTCATGACAACAAAAAATGATGATGGGATGACTTTTATAGATTGATCCCCACATTAGGGATCACGAATAAATGCTATGGATCAGTGAACATTGTGAGAAATTCTTCAAAAATTTATTAGGGTAAGGCCTTACAGTAAAATCTAGGCCTCTATAATATAAAATTATGAGGTAAATTTTTTGAAATACTTCTTAATAACTATGAAATAAATTCCTAGGTCAAAGGTGTTTCATTCCAACAATTGAATTGGTTGAAAAAGTGGATCTTCATGTCTAACTATGGATTTACTATTGTAACTGTTAGATAATTAGAGGAATTGATACTATAAATACTAATAAAAATGAATTTATTTTCCCTCCCTCTTATTGAACTCAAAATATAGACAATGAATCATCATATGATTTAAATGGGGATGCATCACTGTAAAGTATCCAAACTCGACCGTCAAGGGATTATTTTGGGTATTGATGACATGAAGAGGGGACCGGTTCATATAAATAAATTAAAGGCCTTACCAATAGATCATTCTAGGATGTATCCTCTATGACTGAAAAAAATTATATACTTTCAACTAGACTAATTAATTATGTCAATAGTCAAATCATTCCACAAGGCTTTAACTCAAACTTATTTTACCGATGAATTTTCAGGTTAGTGGTAGTCAAATCTTCTTCTGTAACTCCCATATTATTGAGAATCTAGATTGAGATAAGGTTATTTTCATAACTAGTATCCATGTGGTAATGGATGGTTTCCACATCCTTTAATTAACCTCTGTCATATGGTTGGTGTTTGTGGCCCTAAATGGTAACACCTTAATCTTCTCTATAAAATGAGATGATGACCCAACATTACTCTCTTTTGATTTATTATGTGTTACAGGACTCGAATTAAGGAACAATATACTCAAACTAAAGTGGGATGTTCAAGGAATTGATAAGGGATTCAAACACCCCCTTAGACTGGTGGATCACTTTGAGAATCGAGAACCTCACAGTAAATCCCACAATATGCTTTATAAAATTATACCTCCAGACTAGGGGATTTTTTTTCTGTAATAGGTATTTCATTAGTAGGGGTGAATCAGCTGCCATTGACTGTGGAACATGGGTCTAACATGTGGCTCCTATACTCTAGTAAAATTTCACCACTTTGTTCAAAAGTTTTTATTACAAGTTACTAGAAGAATGAAGTCAATACCTAGATGGTCATGGATTATTGTGTAATGGTTTTAGATGAGTATGATGGTAAAATAATATGATTGGCTACATAGGCATATCTTACAGTGTAGATTTTCATGTATATTCTTATTCCGTCTTGTGTGAGGGATAATATATTGGATTCAAGGAATTAATTTCCCAGTTTTGAGTCCTAGAATAGATATTCATTCATATTTCTTGTCCCCTACCTCTCATATGTTGACTTGATAAGGAGGAACCTTAGGGGCCCATATGGAATCCACATACCTCACTGGATTATTGGCTTTGACTATATGGGTTAGAAGAGACATCACAACTTGTTACAAAATGACTTCAAATTTGACATGGAAATGCTATACCAAATCGTATAGCCGATCTTTTAAGAAAAATAATTATTTTATTGATATTCCAAGGGTCATGTGGTATGATATGTGATTGGCGTGATCACTGAGTTGGGTTTCATCAGATTAATTGTATTTTAGTAGCTTCAAAATAGAATTTTATACTGAATATATGAAACAACATGAGAATTGTGTATCAATGATGGGGTAAATCATATGCCTTAATTCGTTGAAATAAAATTTATATTTCTAGCCCAGATGTGTTTCTATTGATATTTCTCTCTAAGAGACAGTCCCTATGTCAAATGAGGCTATCTAGGGTGAGGCTACACTTGGAGGGAGCTCACCAAGAGGGGTTCATCAGATAAAGGGTACAATGGGAAAACATGATCTGGATCCTCAGCATGAATATAAACAACCCTATATATTTTGATATTCAATTTCACTGGAACTCGAATTGGTAATGGCCACAAAGGTGTCTTGGTCTACTATAAGTCTTCTTCCAGACATTGAGTTTTTTTAGACGATTTTTGAAAAAAAAAAACAGATAAATTAGGGATATGAGGGTGGGAATCAAACAATCATTGACCTTAGCTACACATATAAAAATTATTTGTTTCATTAGAAACGTCATGTTGAGATAGTAAATGAGTCCGTTCCATTAGGAAATGAAGTCAGATACTCACATATCAAGCCTCTGTTTCCCTTTGGAAATGTTATCAATACAGGTATTGATGAGGTGTTGTTGAACTGGTAAAATAAAAATCTTTATAGATCCTTCTATCAAAATATGGATCTATGGGACAAAAATATTTTCCATAAGAACATGCGTCCTTCCATGGTTTGGAAAAAAATTCAAATAATTGTTATTATTGATGTTTCAGAGTCCCCACCAGTTGACATCCCCTTGATTAAATGTGAGAAAAATGTTACAGTGCATCAGCCATACCATTTAATAGGGTGAACATTGGATTTATAATTCTAGAGGTAGGTGCATCTAGTTTACCCATGTTATATATAGCCTTCCCTTGGGTGGTATTATAACCTATCTTATTTCTAGTGCCCCAAGGCATGCATTGTGAGAAGATTTTACGTCATCCTAGCTATTATTTGTTGTCACTTGTGATCTGAATGGATCATCAGCCTAAGAGGATTCATGACCATGATCTCAAGGTAGATAGGTTCACTGATCAGATGGAGGGAATTAATAGTATCTATTCACATTAACATATCACCAATCTTATGACCATATTAGTTGTACGAGGCCACATAGTTCAAATATAGCCATCTATCCAAGAATTAATGGGTGAGAAACTGTTGAAATGATGAGGTTCCATTTAAACTTTTCATGGAACGTGCATTTGGTAGAGAAAAATATTTAGGAAACCTCTCGAATCACTGAAGCTCATAGAGAAAAGAGTTCATTCTTGCATCTGACTCAGTTCCTTGTGTAATCTTAGATGGGATAATAAGCATTGTGGTCCCCTCTAATTTTTCAATATATCGATGGGATGTTTTAAATGTATCATTTGGTGGATTCTCAAGGACCTTTTCCAATATTTATTGGTGAGTACAAGTTGCCATTATGGGATCTTCTTATTATTTTGTCAACCCTTAGAGTTGGTTCTCATGGTATTGAACTATGTATGTAGTCATATTTATCTTATACTTGGGAGGATCAATAGGGTTGACATTCATTTTGTTGGTGATCATAGAGGACAATTCAGTATTAGTGGGTGAGATAGATTGATGGTCATTTTGTTACTATGGGGCATGGATGGAATGGAGGGCATCGTATTTCCCCAAACTATGACCTGAACATGTTGTGCTAACTCAACCATGATTTTGTAGAGCACATTAAGGATATTAAAAATGGAATTCTAGAGGATCTAGTGAAAACCATACAATTTATGGTGTTGAGATAGAAGGAGAACTGCAATTCCAATCCTACTGCACTATTGGTGAAAGTAATTGACATGGTAATGGCTTTTTGGGAAAGTCAATAGATGGTCTCGAAGGTTTTTTAACATTTCCATGATATTATGGTTGAAACAAACCACCTGTCCCTCATTGAGGGACTCTGATATGAAGATGTTCAAATTTTATGGTCTCCAAAACATTCCTGATAGATGGTTAGTGTCCATGAGTCTCCACAAGTCCACTTGTTTATTAATAGGTGGCTGATCCTGCTTCTAGTTACCCTAATCCCAAATTGGAAGAGGATGGAAACCAAGTGGTTCCACTAACACATATATATTTTTCACTGATTTACCAATAGAGGGAGTGAAATGTTTTCCAAATGTACATGAAATATTGGAATTTCTCTTGGAGTAAGGGCTAACTTCATGATCACATCCATATAGGATGTGGTGTTTACTACCACCACACAAGTTAGATCATTGGAATCTATTTGGGGCATGATAGAGTACTCATTATCATATGAGGGAGTCAAACTAGACCGTAATGTCTCTCTAACTTCTAATGTGAACATATATTAGTGGGAAATTTATAGTGATGGTTATAGTTTCACTACACATCCTTGGAAGGGGGGTAAACTTTCATCCACCTATTGGTACCATTGAGAAGATTTTTGGTATTTTTTGTTCTTTTATTTTTGGATTATAATCCTTAGATGATGGGTTTATACTCTAAGATCTATTAGTGTAGTTGATGTATCCTTTATCAAATCATCTGTCATCCTAGATTCCATGAGGTCGATAATGACAGGAACCTTACCATGGTCATTCCCCTATTGGTGATGGAATTGACTACGGACATGTTATTGAATGTAACATTGGTTCCCTCTACATGTTATGTGACCAAAACCATGGGAATAAACCCATGGTGGTTGTTTTTCCTCCTACCTTAGGATGGATCATTAGTGTAGGGAATAACTTCTCCATGGTGAGAACCTCTACATTGGTAAGTGGTAGTACTAGGAGAACCTCCATAGTAGGATTCACCATCATGGGATTACTTTTAACAGTTTGAAATGGCACTAAAAACTGAGTGGTTCAACCCAGATTTCTAGAGAGGTACCTAGGGTCTTAATACCAAGATGGTGATGATATTTCCCCACTTAATAGTTTGGGGAATGTAATGGGAAATCCTAGGGGTGGAGAGGGCCACTGGTGCTATAAGAGAGTCATCCTACTAACCAATGTTTGGGGCCTTCCATCCGTATCGACGTGTAGTGATTTAGACTATTGCCTAAGGTGTAGAGATAAGATCTACCAAATCATCGTGTAGTGGGAGTAATTGGTGTTAGACCTGACATGTCTAGGTGGTAGTACTCTTATGTAAATTATGACCAACGGTCATAATGGGTACTACTCGAACATCGTATACCTATTCAATAAAGAAGTGTGAAATATCATAGCACTCCAGGAAGAGTATGTTGTAGTGGTTTTTCATTAGAATGTGTGTGTTTGGGTGGGGACCCCATATATGACCTTCAAGGGAAGAAGTGTTGGTTAGGTGTTGATGCTTCAAGATCTTGGTGGGACATATGCTAAGTGGTAATGAACCATTATTGTTCCTATCATACGATAAGGTTTTTGAATACTGTTATATGAAGGAGTTCAGAGGGGGAAATGGGGTGTGTGAACCTATTAGCTTAAGATGAAATGGTTTTCAGTGGGGGAACAACGTCTTGTGAATTTTTCATAGTGGATATCTCCCAACGCCACTCGTATTGGTGTTTGGTCAACAATAACTATTAGATTAGTTAATATAAGGAACATTAAATTACTCCTCAATAAAAATCTAGTGAAAATGATTCCAAATTCATCAACATCATCCAAACATTTTTAGGGAGATAAAGGATCCATGTTAGTGGTGTCCTAGACTGATGATGTGGGAATTATCCACCCCATGTTAAAGGAGAGTTTCATATTAATATAAGCACGTGTGTGCTGGTAATTAGCCCTAAATATGTAGATCAAGTGACAAAAAATCATGATGGTACACCAACAATACTTCTTTTCGAAATTTAAGGAGAAGAGTTTCACATTGGGAAGAAATTTTGGTTTCCTACACTTTCCATAATTGATGTGTGTCGTGTGTGATTTAACCTCACAATACCTCCTTCCACAGGTGGTAAAGATCTTTCACTAATAATGGTGATATTTGATCATTGATATCAATTAGATGATTGGATTTTACTTCCTCCATACATGGATTCCTCCATTGAGTTAATCACCTATTATGGTTCTCCCTCATACATTTCAGTCTTGTTTATGAAATTTGTTTCTAGTGATATCTTGAGTTGGGCATTGGTTAATTATGCTTCTTCAATATCAATTGGGATGAAATCTTTGGTTAGAGTATATTTTAATGTTGGGAACATCTATGTATTTTTTGGCATTTGGTATACTGGGATCCTAAATAATCTTACTCTTTTAAATATGTAGGGATTTTTCATGTGAGGAACATTTGGACTATTACCTAAGGATTCTCATGCAACCAAATTGTAGTTGGGTCTAGGGAAAGTGAGGAATCTAAGGATTTTTAACACATGAATCCCATGTTTATTGTATGGGGAAGTGGTTCCATGTGGGAAACTAGTTTAACATACTGTGGATAAATTAGTGTGTTTATGAGTGTCCCAAAGGGGGAATATTTCACACTTGAGGGTTGGGTTTTGTGTGTCCCCAAGCAGGAATATTTTAAACAATATATTTAGTTAAGTGTTTATTCCACAGGGTAGGGGGATTTCACACTTGGTATTTGGTTATGTGTGTCCCCATGGGGAAGAATTAACACTTGGTATTTGGTTATGTTTGTCCCTAGGGGTGAAAATTTCACACTTGGGACATTGGGTTGATCGGCGAATATGCGCCCCATAGGCGAAGATGATCAATCATTTAAATTTGATGGTAATGTTGATGGTGTCGTTATTTAACTTCATGATGGCACCCCATTTGTATTTGGATGTCAAGATCAAACCTCATAGAGGTTTTCTAAAATCTCTATTGGGATATAGGGATCAAAACCCATGTTTTTCAAAGCCATAGTTCAAGGATATATGACAACACTGGAATATAAATTATAACAAATTACAAAAAGGAAAATTGTTTACCTGAAGGATAATAAATATTGTATGATATGGGATTGTGCATAGAGGTTTCCTATAATGGAAGTCACATATGATGATGGAGAAGTATGGTGTGGGGCCAATGTGTATATGTTTTCTGGGATAGGGAAACATCTGATGGCCATGGGTAGGTTGTCATTGCAAGCATACCATGCACAAGACATACTTTTTTTACACAGGGATAGAATATAGTTCAACAACATGTGATTAGGATGTTTTCAGGTATTTTAACATTGTACAACTTGGGCATTGGTATGGGAAATTTTATGTCTTGCAACTCAATCAGTTCTGGTGTCCACATTCTAGGAGACAATTTCCATGTAGGATTAGAAGACATGGATTATATCATATCTAATAGGAATGGTCGGTAGTTTTCCTTGACTATTCAACCTTTAAGGTTTACATTCCTACTTATCAAGCACCTTTTCTTATAGAATAGTGTAAAAAGACATAGAGATGTATCAATCAGGAATCCCAATATTTGGGTGCTTAGGCATAAGAGAAAAAAGAATTAAAGTGACTATTAGTTGAAGGTAAAAATCATATATGCTATGTGATGTGCTTGAGAAAAATGGGAAAGATACATGGGTTGATGATTCTGGAGACATGGGTGTTTCATGTATAGATGAATTGGTTTTGGATGGGTATAAGGTCCCTGGCCACTAAACTTCCATAAAATGGTTTTAGATGAAAGGAATCAACATGGAAAGGCATGGTGGGTGGGTTTCATGAATGTTTCCAGATTTGGGGAGGACAAGGGTCTTGCAAATGTGATTGTTCCAGGAAACATAGTGTCCCTAACAAGGAGTAATAAATTGGTTTACATGGGTTTTTTTCAAAAGAATAATTATATTATAAAACCCCATGAGACAAAGTTGTATTTATTATTTTAAAATGTCTAAAGATCATGATGAATGGAATATCTACCATGGTCCAAAGAACTTATGAACCCATAGGAGTTCGGCCCATGGAAGATGGTTACTATGGGATATCTGTATCCTCTTTTGAATTTGGAGGTTGGAGTCACACGAATTTAGAGATTTGGATAAAATTACAAATATTGAATACTCCATGATGTTTGTCTTGGGGAAGTATTTATAGGATCAATATAAGAGAGAGACCTAGCTTCATGAAATAAAGGGGAAATGATGAAATATTAAGACCTTCTCAAAGGAAAGTACATTTCACAAATAGTCATACGCTACATAGTGGTTACAATATACACCTCTACATGACCAAGTGGCTTATGAAAATCATACATCAACTACACAGAGTCTAAAACCTCATACTACATAGGGATAGTTATTTATTTGCGATATCACCATTAACAAAGGTTGTTAGCATTGGGAACATAGACTCATAAGTGTTTTTATGAGTTTTTTACCCAAATTTACTTCAAAACCAATCATGCATTCCAAAATATCTCTTGTAAAATTTTTTAGCATAAAAAATGAAAAAATAATATTATTTATAAAGTATAATGGTTTTGGTGAAACATATCATTTTTCACTCCAATTATGTTTTTTCAAAGTTGTATCGATTGATAGGATGAACAGTGATATTAATAGTTTTGGATCAATATATTATAAATATATTAAATAGGATTTAAATAATATTTTCATGATGGATATATTACCGGGGGTGAATTTTAGCTAAAAAATAGTTTAAAATAATTAAACAAAAAAATTTCACAAACCCGTTTTTGTAAAATTTTAGATTCACCCATGACGCAACGGTATTATTACAAAAGTATCATAATCATGATTGATTTTGATACACAAAAATAAACGACTAATAATCCCATCATATTCAATTGAATCAGAATAAATAGATCACAGTGATAATTGATTCAATTATAATAGAATGCCTCAAATTTATAGAAGATCCGATTAATAGTAAATACTATATTATACATATTTATAAAAATTAGAATAAAACAAATAAATACAAGCATAATTTAATATAAAATGTTTTATAAATAATTAATACAGTTGGAATAATTTAAGAATGACTTAAATTAATTTAAAAATTTACATAACTATTTAAAACATTTGAGTAATATAGGTACAAAATAATGATAAATTTATTCCTCATTGTATACGTATTAGAAAACCTCTCTTTTATCAATAAAAAGGTGCTCAACATGATTATAAACTTAGTTATATTTTTATATCCTTGACTTCCTCAGTCTAATAGGTCATATATATCTTACTATACCCACATGTCATCGATTATAAGACTAGTTTCTCTATATTACTACTGCTGCCAACCCTTTAATGAAATCATAGATCAGATGCACGATTTCTGTAACGACCCGAATCCGAAGCCACAAAACTGGTGCCCCATACCTGGTTTTCCTCATGACCTCAAGCGCATTTCCCCAAACTCTAGAGGCTGCCGACAAGCAGCGAGGGCCTTGGTGAGTCGTTGGGGAAACACTGCCCTCATTTGGTAAGGTATGCAGCAAAAGAAAAAACATAATCAATAACGGAAGCAGTAAACAACATAACACATCAAAACTAAATGTAGAAGAAATTTCTGATATAATAATGATGGAATACGGTACTTGTATCAATAGAAAGTACTAAATATATCAACGTGATGAAATACAACTGAAACAAAACTACTAAACGTAAACAGCCACTCCAGCAGCATCACGAGCCAAAGCCTGGTCCTATGCTCTCCAGCTCCAACCAGAAATAATGTACCTGAGGTAGAAGGGCCACAATCCCTATCTACACCAAAAACCATATAATCAGTTTGGGCCGAAAAGCAAGACCCAAACAAGGTGTGAGACTAATCTCAGTAGGCAACCACCATAAGATTTGTGCCCTACTATCAGTGAGTAATATTGAAAAATTAATGGAAAATAAATACAGTAATGGACTAAGTGTACACCTGTAAATAGTCTTACCAATTACCATTCACATTTATTTAATTAAACAACCAGAGAAAACTAGCAAAGCATTCTATTACAAGGTGAGAAAGTAACACTTCATGTATCTCAAAATACTACCGAACACAAGCAGTACAAAACCCATGATTGTTCTTTGGATTGGTGGACTCATCATAACCAACCATAAAAAATTCACACTTACCATCTAGGTGGCTCAACTAGTAGAACCCTATAGTCCATCAATCAAACAAGGCACAAACACTCTTGGAAGCTCTCACATCATTTCCCCTATGGTCTTGCAATGATAGCTACATACTCTCTGAGGAAGCACTTATGTCTAATTCCTCATGTGGTCTTGATGCGTGGGTAAACTAAGAACACTCTTGGGAAGCACAAAGTCCTATTCCTATAGGTCCTACCTATGGAACTAAAACTAACAGACACTCTAGGGAAGTACTTAATCATTTGTTCCATGTTTGATATCACGCACCAGGTTCTCACAGCCCTGAGAAATCCAGTCATGCGTAATCGACTATCAGCAGCCCTATTTAAGTTCAGAAACTACTTGGCTAATAGATACCATTAATAAAAAGCATTTAAATAGCAGGAAACATGTGAAAACAATTATAAAAAGTAAACTAGAAATTGTAATATGGTTTTACCCACAGGAAACTGATGCCAAACGATGATAAACAACCAAACAGAGGGAGAAACACCCGTGGGGTAATCCTCAAACATGAAACCAAGCATATATTAGCAACAATTAATCCTAAGCTAACAAGAAATCTAGGGAAAATAAACAATAGGATCAAAATCCTAAACCCATGATACCTGATACATGGGTGTCCAACACTTTTGCAATAAAAACTCAAATAACATGAATGTAGGGCAACAAACCACCTACCTCGATCCTCGAAGATTGATATAATTGAACCTTGGCATGTGAATCGGGTAGATCTGTGATAATGTCTAAACATTTCATCTTCAGATAACTCATACAAGAGGAATAATCAGGAAACGAGGCTAAAGAAGAACCAAGAACTCATCGCTGCGATTCTTCTGCAATGGACGGAGTTCGATTCGGACAATCAGTGACGGATCGGTGGCTCAGAGAAGAAACAGCCTCCTCAGACGCTCTAGACTGAATTAAGTGGAAAAGAAGATGTTTATGAGCATTAGGCGCGACCCTAATCTGACTAATAAGATAAAAATAAAGTACATGGTGTATACTTTTAGAATACATGGCATGTACTAGGTCTTTACATACTCCGCCAAAATCAGCTTCCACGTCAACCCTACACACCATGTGTGTGGCCCGGGCATGGCCAGCACACAGCTTCAAGCGTGAAAAGAGTACATAGCGTGAACTCAGAAAGTACACTGCGTGTACCTCAAAAATTTCAGAAACATTATTTTTCACAAAAACTATAGAAAAAGAAAAAAGATACCTCAAACGAAGATCTAGGTTCTTAAAAACATCCCCCCTTAAAGAAATTCATCCTCTAATTTCCCTGACGTGGCATAGAGGAAGAAACCTTGAAGAACTCTGGCCACTCGATCGCATATTAGCCTCCCTCTCAAAAGTCTCATCCTGTATACGGTCGTTCTGCCATAGTACCCATACCAGAGGAACAGACCGGCCACAGAATACCTTTGCAATACAATCAGGAATCCTGATAGGATGCTTATCGAAAGATGAATCGTTCTCTAGCTCAACATTCTCGGGTTGAAAACATGAGATGGGTCTGAGAAATACCGTCGAAGCTAGGAAACATGAAAGATGTCGTGCATGGACCTGTACCTCTGAGGTAACTTCAACCAATACATAACCAGCCCGACTTTCTCCAGAATCTCAAACGGCCTGACTTATCTTGGTGAGAGTTTCCCCAGTCTCCAAATCCTCTTATGTCCCATCCTGGGGGTAACGCGCAGGAAAATCTGATATCTGACCATAAACTCCATAGGTCGTCACCGTTGATCAGCATAATATTTCTACCGAGTCTGTGAAGTAGCCATCCTCTTCTGAATCAACTCCACCCACTCTGTGGTCTCCTGAATGAGATGAGGTCTGAGCAATGCTGCCTCTCCTGCCTCTAGCCAGCATAAATTTGATCGGCATGTCCTACCATACAATGTCTCGTAAGGTTCCATCTGAATAGTTTCTTGAAAACTATTATTGTAGGTGAACTCCACCAAAGGGATATGCTTCTCCCAAGTACCGCCAAAGGTTAGAATGAAATCTCAGAGAATATCCTCAAGCACCTAAATCATACGCTCAGAATTGCCATTTGTCTGGGGATGGTAAGATGTACTCAGAAGTACTTCTGTACCCAGAGCCATTTGTAGCCCCTGCTAGAAGTGAGAAGTAAAACACGCATCCCTATCTAAAACAATAGAGTGTTGAACTCCATGCAGATGTATAATCCCTCGGATGTACAACAGTCCTAGATCATCAACACTGAAGGTATCCTTGATCAGCAAGAAGTGTGAAACCTTCGTGATCCTGTCCACTACAACCCAAAACACATCATTTCCTCGAGGGGATCTTGGTAACCCTGTCACGAAGACCATCGTGACACCATTACATTTCCACTCAGGAATGGGTAACTGCTGTAAAAGCCCTGCTGGTCGCTGATGTTCTTCCTTCACCTGCTGACAAGTGTATCACCACATAACGAAACCAACCACATCCTTCTTCATATATGGCCACCAATACTGACGGTGCAAGTATTTTTACATCTTGGTGACACCAGGATGAACTGCCCATGCTAAATCATGAATCATCCACATCATCTTCTCCCATATGTTTGCTGAAACCAATACGCGGCCATGAAAACATAACACCTCATCATCTCCCACTGTCCACCCCGAAGTAGGGTCTCCATCTGACACACCCTCTTTTAGGACTATGCCTTCTGGGTATGCTAGCTTCCTCATTCGAACTCGATCTAAAAGAGTAGAGGTAACAACTATAGAAGAAAGAACCGTCTGTCCCTGTCTATCATGCACCTCCAAATGCATCTCAGAGAATAGATCCATAAGCTTCCATTTTCCACTGGCCTCCTGAACATCCTGTTACCGAGTCCTCTTGCTCAGTGCGTCAGCCGCAACATTGTCTTTCCCAGGCGTATAAGCAAGCTCGAACTCGAATGACAGTAGGTAATCAACCCACCTCCATTGTCTCAGATTCAAGTCACGCTATGTGAAGATATACTTGAGGCTATTGTGGTCAGTATATACCAAGAAATGCTCTCCCTTGAGATAGTGTCTCCAATAACGCAATGCACGAACAACTGCAGCCAACTCCAGGTCATGCGTAGGATTGTTCTTTTCATGTGGCCTCAACTACCAAGATCCGTATGAAACAAAACGATCTTCCTGCATAAGCACTGATCCAATCCCGATGCCAAATGCATCACAAGAAACTGTATAACTCTTTCCCGACTTTGGTAGAAGTTGAATTAGTATTGAAGTCAATATCCCATTTAGCTCCTAAAAGGCCGAGTTTCAAGCTTCTGACCAAACGTACTTCACAATTTTCTTAGACAAGCCTGTCAATGGTGCTGCTAAGCGTGAGAAGTCTTGTATGAACCGCCTGTAGTAACCACCCAGTACTAAGAAACTTCGTACCTCGAAGACATTTTTCGGCTATTCCCAGGTAACTACTGCTCTCACCATCTCTGGGTCTAATGAAACTCCTATCTTTGAGATGACATGACCTACTAAGTGATTCTCATCCATCCAGAAGTGGCACATTGATATCTTATCATCTAACTGATGCTCTCTCAGTGTACTCAATACGATCTCATGATGGGTAGCATGGTCGTGTCGAGTGTGAGAGTACACCAAGATATCTTCCACAAAAACAACAACAAAAGATTCCAAGTAAGGATGGAAAACTATGTTCATCAGTGCCATGAAAACTACTGGTGCGTTCATGAGACCGAACTGCATAAACAGATACTGATATAGACTATACCTGCTTTGGAAAGTTGTGAGAGGTATATCATATGGTCTGACCCGCAACTGATGATAGATGGATCTCAAGTCAATATTCTAGAATACCCAGTCCCCTTGAAGCTGATCAAAAATATAATAAATCCTTGGAAATGGATATCGGTTCTTGACCATCAACTGGTTCATCTTCTGATAGTCCACACAAAGCAGTAAGGTACCATCCACCTTCTTCGCAAAAAAACATAGGTGAAACCCAAGGGGAAGTACTGGGTCGAATAAAACACTTCGCCTGCAACTCTGCCATATGATTCTTGATCTCTTGAAACTCAGGTGTAGCCATCATATAAGGAGGTATGGATATCGGTGCTGCTCCTGTCTCAAGCTCAATCGAGAAGTATACCTCATGCTCTAGAGGCAACCTAGAAATGTCTTCTAGAAAGAAATCCAAAAAATGGTCAAATACCGTAGGGAAGTCCATCTAAGAAGTTCCCTAATCATCCTGATATAAAATAGCAATCTGGGTTGTAACCCTTCCCAATGCATGATGCTCTAGTCCAGCTCTAATTGCCTGGACATCCCATTCGCCCTTGTGAAGAAAGGACCTTCCCTCTAGTGAAAAGAAACTCACCCTGTGGCAATAACAATCGATAAAGGCATGAAAAAGAACTATCCAGTCCATTCCAAGAATGTCATCATAACCAGTCTTCTCAAGCACATAAAGATCCCCCAAGAAGTGACACCCACCAACCTCAAGGGGGAACTCCTTGCACTAACAAACACTAGTATTTATATGTCCCAATGGAGTGTCTAGTGCCAAAGTATCCTCAGAAGTAAAAACAGTAAGTCTAAGGCTCTCCGTAGTGTGCACAGAAATAAAGCTATGAGAAGCTCCGGTATCGAAAAGTGCAAAACATAAAACTAAGGCCACTAAGATCGTACCTCGAACTGTGGAAGGTCTAGGATCATGCTCCATATGGATCTGCTCTACCACAAATATTTGGCCAGTACTACGGCCCTGTGTAGCATCCTGATATCGTTGAGCTGATGCTTCTTGGGCCTGAACACTATGTCCGCAACCTCTACCCTGGCCTGAATGACTTAAAGAACTGCAACCCCTAGTCTACTGTGGAACTGGTTATCATGATCCTGTATGAGGGGTAGAAACTGATCCTCCTTCAGTAGCTGTTGGAAGAAGAACCCTTTAAAAATTCTGCAGATGACCCATCTGGCCAGAAACTCGGCAGTCAACTGGATCTCTCGGGCACTGAGGATTCTTATGCCCACTATTTTCACACGGATAGCACACCACTTGGTCTACATAAGGAAGATCCCATATTCCAGAAGAATTTCCTCACTTCCTCGAGTCACCTTGAGTAGACTCTCGGTGGCATTTCCTACTATCATTATGAAATGAGTCAGCCTTGGATGCTAAACTGCCCAGGTCAACAGCTCCAGTCTCCCTTAGATTCCTTTAGGTGATCAGCGCCTCATTGACTATTAGGGTAATATAAGTCAACTGGAAGACGTTCACCTGTGACATGTTCTCTGGTTTGAGGCCTTCCTCAAACTTCCTTTCCAAAAATAACACATCATTTCCCATAATGGGAGTGAAACACTGTAACTTAGTGAAATATGAGGAATACTCCATAACCGAAAGAGTACCCTGCTACAGATTCATGAACTCTCTGGCTCTATCATCCCTCAGCATCGCCAGATCGATGTAGTCGTCGAAAGTATGCAGGAACGCCTCCCAAGACATAGTCCGTTAGCACCCTTCCTATGAGACTACATCCCACCATCTCTTGGAAGAATCTCGTAGCATGTATGTCGCGAGCTTCACACTTCTATCTTGGGGTGTCTCCAGAAGCTTGAAGATGGAAAGAATGGTTTCTATCCATGACTCTGTAGCCTGAGGTCCTCCATCCCCTATAAATGTGGGATGATGCTGCTGCTGGAAGACTCGCTTCAGCTCTTCCACAGACAGGGCAGGATGACGAGCTCCATAGAAGGTCTGCATGAACCTCATGAAACACTCTTTGAACTGAACGTCGGAACCAGTGTTTGTAATCACTGTAGATTCCATGTCCAGAATGATCGGCAGAACTACTGGTAGTCCCTGGTCTTCCGTATCAGGCGTACGGTCACTGCCTGGTTCCTGACATGCAACATGAGGACGTCTTGGTTCCATAGCCCTGAAATCTCATTAGCACACCTCAGATTTAGGATTAACAAGGACAAAAAACACAAGAGTAAAAAATGGGAATAGGAGAGAGAAACACTTATTTTTTCAAAACACCACTACACGGCGTGTATTTAAACTACACGGATTGTTTGTTAAAGCCATTTACATGGGTGTGTACTTCCGTCACCACGGGTCTTGTAACATCCTAGACTACATGACATGTACTTGAACTCCACTCCCCTGCCCGAGTCTCTATATATGGCTAACACACATGGTCCTCCTAATTCTAAACTACACAATGTGTTCACTAAAAACACGGCATGTACTAGACAAGTTTCGGCGACCCGTGTAGTGGTTACATGACTGGCTACATGGCTGACCCCTACACGGCATGTTACGAACAAACACGGCTTGTATAAGAATAGATAACACTAAACCATGTTGTTCATGACACGGCCGGGTACCTAGAAGAAAACTACACGGTGTGTTTGTACAAAACACGGCATGTAATACCCATGTTTCCCCGACCCATGTTGTTAGTGACATGGACGGGTACACGGTTGACTACCACACGGCGTGTACTTATGTTACACGGCATGTCCCCGAAGACTCTCCACCACCACGTGTCTCTTTTCACACATTCAGTAACACGGTTTAAAAACTACATGGTGTGTAGTAAGAAAGTACACGCCGTGTATTCTGGCTTTTTTTGGGCAGTAGCTCAGAAACTACAGTGAATGTCAGAAACACAGAAAAACCAATATCTATGTGCCAAATTCTGATCCGTGTGGGTCCATACTCCCCAGGAATCAAATCTTGGCATTATAACAATGCATAAATGAAGAAAAAAACATAACAAGTTTGTCCGTCACAACAACTATCACAACAATATGCATAATTTATCACGACATCTATCACAACAACATGAAATTCTAATGCACCCTAGATGGCATGGTAAAATGCCTGACATGTGATTTCCTACTCAGTGCCTATATGATGAATGAGATGTCACAACCTCATCTCATCGGGTTGAAACAAAATAAAACCACAATCATATGAACTATAACAGCACAAAACATGTGCATCGCCCAATATTGAAATATAATAAACTGTAACACTTGAAAAAACTAAAAATTGTAATTATGAGGTAATATAGATTTTCCTTGTACACGGGTTAATTACTCCGGTGAATAGTTAAGTACTAACTACCAATTTATTAATATCCCTGTCTATTGCCGAAAAACAGTAAGTCAATAGAGAAGAAGAAAACTCCTCTGATACCACTATGTGACGACCCGAATCCGGAGACACAAAACTTTTTCCACGTACCCGGTTAACCACATGACCTCTGGCACGTTTCCCCATACTCCAGAGGCTGCCAACTAGCAATGAGGGCGATGGTGAATCAGTGGGGAAACAATGACCTCATTCGGTAAGGTATGCAGCGGATGAATAGTCATAATCAATAGCAGATGCAATAAACAACAAGACACAACTGAACTAAAGGTATAAGCAATGTATGATATAATAATGATGTAGTACGGTACATGTATCTAAGTAAATTTGTAAACAAATCAACGTGCTGAAATACAACTGAAACCAAAGTACTAAACATAAATAGCAAATCTAGCAGCATTGCGAGCCAAAGCCCAGTCCCATTCTCTCCATCTCAAACCAACAATCAAGTATCTGAGGTAGAAGGGACACAATCCCTATCTACACCTGCAACCATATAATCTGTTTGGGCCAAAAAGCAAGACCCAAACAGGGTGTGAGACTAATCCAAGTAGGCAACCACCACAAGATTTGTGCCCTACTGTTAGTGAGTAATATAGAAAAAGTAAAGGAAAATAAGTACAATAATGGACTACGAGTACACCGGTAAATAATCCTACCTATTACCATTCACATTCATTTAATTAAACAACCATAGAAAACTAGCAACACTGTCTATTTCAAGGTGAGCAAGTAACACAACAAGTATCTCAAAAGAATACAGAACATACGAAGTACAAAACCCAACCTTGTTCTTTGTCTTGGTTGAATCATCATAACCAACCATCAAAAATTTACACTAACCCTCTGGGTGGATCAACTAGCAGACCCCTATAGTCCAGTATTCGAACAAGGCACAGACACTCTAGGAAGCTCTCACGCCAATTCCCCAATGGTCTCGCAACGATAGTTACATACTCTCTAAGGAAGCACTTACATCTAATTACTCTTGTTGTCTTGATGCATGGGTAAACTAGGAACACTCTTGGGAAGAACAAAGTACTATTCCTATAGGTCCTGCGTAAGGAACTAAAACCAACAAAACCTCTAGCGAATCACTTAATCGTCAATTCCCTCTTTGATCTCCCACACCAGGATCTCATAGCCCTGAGCTGTCCAGTCATGCGTAATCGACTGTTAGTAGCCATAAGTATGTTCAGAAACTACTTGGCTAATAGATACCATGCATCAAAAGCATTTGAATAGTAGAAAAAACATGAAAACTATTAGAACAAGTAAACTAGCAATGGCCTTAGGGTTTTCCTCACAGGCAACCGGTGCCAAACTGCGATGAACAGCCAAATGGAGGGAGAAACACCCATGGGGTAATCCTTAAACATGCAACCAAACATATATTAGCAACAATTAATCATAATCTAACAAGTAATCTTGGGAAAATAAACAATAGGATCAAAATCCTAAACTAGGGATACACGATACATGGGTATCCGACACTTTTGCAACCAAAACACCAAGAACTTGAACGTAGGGCAACAAACCACCTACCTCGATCCTCGAAGATCGATATAATTGAAGCATGTCCCGTGAATCGGCCTATAATGGATTAGATCTACAAAAAAATCTAAAAATATCAACCTCAGATAACTCATACAAGAGGAAGAATCAGGAAACATGGCTAAAGAAGAACCAAAAACTCACCTCTGCGATTATTCTACAATCGACGGAGTTCGATTCGGACAACCGGTGACAGATCGGTGGCTCGAAGAAGAAACAGCCTCCTCAGACGGTCTGGATGGAATTAGGAAGAGAAGAATATGTTTACGAGAATTAGGCTTGACCCTAATCTGATTAATGAAATAAAAATAAAGTACATGTCAGGTACTTTTAGAGTACATGGCGTGTACTAGGTCTTTCCATACTGTGCAATAATCGGCTTCCACATCACACCTACGCACCGTGTGTGTGGCCCGAGCATAGCCAGTACACGACTTCGAGCGGGAAAAGGGTACAGGGTGTGTACTTAAAAAATTTCAAGAAGCTTTATTTTTCCCAAAATCTCCAGAAAAAGGAAAAACATACCTCAAACGAAGATCTTTGTTCTCAAAATTTCGAAGAGAAAGATTGTAAGAATAAAACCTTGAAGATCATTCCTTAAAACTACAATACACTAAAATATTACAAATTCTAGGAACAATATGTTCACCCTTGTAAATATTGTTGCTCTTGTACTTTAAGAAATTTAAAATAAATCGACCAGATCACTCGAAACTCTTTGAATGGCTAGGTATTCATATTAATTACACCAATGATCAAATTTTAATGAAAATGATCGTATTTATCTAAGATTGTCCTGATGACTTGGATACATGGAACTTCCACTAATCTTTTGTAATTAGTTGTCCAATGTCATATTGATTTATTCCATTAATGTGTCGAAAGTTTCCATTAACATAGAAACAAGTCCATGAGATATGATAATAAAAAAAAATCTATTCTGATTGAGTTATTTACAATTGAAATTATGATATTAATTATGAATATCAGTCTGTTTTTCAAAAGTATTGATGTTAGTATGATTACAAAGACTTTTTTAATATGAAAGACAAGACAAGAAGCCTTACATCTGGTCTAATAAATTTGGATTCTATGTTTATCGGATTCATACTCATTATGATAATTATCATTGATAAATATAAAGTTATTTTTATAATTAATTATAACATATTATAAGTATGGAAAAAGATTGTGGTTTATAAAAAATATTCTAAAAATCATTGGACAAGAAAATATAGTAATTAAGTATTTTTTAATGTTTTTGGTAATTTTAAAACAAAAGGAATAGAAATTTCATAAGTAAAACATTTGGATAAAAAATACCCCACTTTTTGGAAATCCCGAAACCAAAACATATATTAAATAATTATATTTGAAAAATATATAGTTCATTTTATTGTATGTAGTTTGTATTCATATTTGAATAAAAAAGTCATTACTCCCCCAAGTTTTTTAACACTTTTCAATACAATGGAAATGGATACTAAATATGATTATCTATCCATTGGAATAAAATATTATTTATGAATTGTATTCTCCCCTTACTATTTAATTATTTATTTACTATTAATTTCTATGTCATTATATAAGAATATCCCCTAATAAAGTATATTTCTTCCCCTTAATGATTTTAAACAATAAAGGTAAAAACACTGAGTTTTTTGAAAATGGTTAGAAAAAATATTATATAAACAATATAATAAACTACCTAATAATAAAAAATTGAAATAATATTCAGAAAATCAGAATTGAGAGACATTTAAACAAATCATAGTGCAATGAATAAGTCATTCATTCTTACACAAGTTTTAACAATACACTGAAATTTGCAACATGATTTCAAAAGGAAGGTTTTTTAATCTTTCATCGTCAATGATCTCACAATGGTTTTCCAATTATTGAAAAATTTACTTTCATCATCTAGCTTTTATATTATTTCATCTTAGCACTGATGTTCTTCTTCTTGAATCCATTATATTTTAGACAACGATTCATTCAAGGTTTTTGATCTATTTATTTACAATATCTTCTATTATAGTCATGATAAATACATATGAAAATATTTTTTCATCACTTTTAACTCTTTTAAATCATGAGTTCAGTTATCGGTTGTATGAATAAAATTGTCCAAAATATTTATTTATGATTCCATACCTATGGATAACTGAGTGAAGGAAGCTATATATTAGTCAATATTATTCTTCATATCATCAAGACATTCATCATGAAAATTGACTGAAACATTAATTTTATTACACCATTTCACAACCTCATTGAATGAATTTTTTTAGATTGAGAACTTCATTATAAAACATTGAGATTAGGATGATTTAGAATCTACATTTCTTTTAAAACAATTATTCATTGTAATTTTTTAGTTTGATTTTCATGAATCTATTAAAACATGGATTCTTGTAATAGAACTTTTTGGATTAATTATTTGATTCATATTAATTCATTAATGATATAACCTACTCCCTATAGAGTTATAGTATTCTCTGAATTGGAATTTGTTTTTCTATTTAATAAAGTTGACCATGACTAGTTTCAACTTCAATCACTTTTCCATCCTACTTATCATTATTTGAAGTTTTTTTTAATCTATATCAAAAAAGTCCTATCAATATATATTTATATGAAATTTACATCAGTGATGTCGTCTATATCAACTTCTATTTTGGAATTATGATTTTTCTCATCATTCTTAGATGAGGATTCAAATTCTTCCTTTGATGATGATATTTTCTTATCTGAAATTTTAGATTTTTCTTTTTGATAAATCTAGTATAGTAAATATTCTGATGATTCCTCCAATGTTCTTAATGAAAATTTATTATATTTAGTTTTTTATCACCATCTTCAGCATCTTCTTAATTTTCATCCTCTACATTTTAATTCCAATCAAAATTATTTTTATCTACACCATCTTCATTATTTTTTACCTATTCATATTCTTCTCAATAATAATGTTTTGTTTCCACATATTAACTTCCTTCTTAGTCTATGGATATTTTATCAATCCCTACAATAATTTCATTCATTACATTATAAACGTCCTGCTGAAGCTAGCTTTCTATTCTTAAATCAGCTTCACCAGATAGAAAATATTTCAATGGGTTTTCATGAACATCATGTGGTTCCAATTAATCAACAATTTGGTTTTCAATTATCTGTTTTTTCTAGTTCTTCTACAAGAACTACTGTAATTTCATGAACATAAACTTGATCATCCATATTTGGTT
Organism: Viscum album; assembly: GCA_963277665.1. Taxonomy (NCBI): domain Eukaryota; kingdom Viridiplantae; phylum Streptophyta; class Magnoliopsida; order Santalales; family Viscaceae; genus Viscum; species Viscum album. Next base: position 1,840,402,433 of record OY728145.1, read on the forward strand.
AGTCAGCCTAGGGTTTTAGAAAAATATTTTGTGAATAAAATTATACTCCTTCCAGAAATCTATAACATAATTGAACTTTAGAAATAATTTTCATCTTCTTAATCTTATTTGTTAATTCTTTTAATTTATCATCAATAGGAATATTTACATCCATTTACACTACATAGTAATGCCCAAATTGAGGATCACCTAGTTTCCTCTCATTCTTTTTCTTCATAAATTCATCCAATATTTCATCAGTGACCTTCCCCTATTTATTTTCATTTATCATTGACGATGAGTCTTGTTTCCATTTATTTTTATGAATAATCTTAGGGAATTTCACTGAGAATTCTCATTCCAATGATTCACCAGTATATATTTTAATAAATACTGTTGATTCTACATAAAAATTGAATCTCATACGTTTCAATGTACCATCCCAATTATACAATGTCATCAAAATTTTCAGACGTGATGTAATCAGATTATTATACATATTCATGAAATAAAATATAAAATTTATTAAAAACACTAAAATCATGATGAATTTTTATTCGATGTCTCTAAAAATCATGTTTTTAATTGTATGAAAAATGAATCTGATATTATTGATCTTCCCCAAATTCACTAAATAGGAATATATAAAATCACCAAACACCTTATGTGTGTCTTAATCTTATTTTCATTTATTGAAAAATAGGTCCACCCTAAGGGTTATCACATGATTATTCAGATCTCAATTATTCAAATTATGTTATTTATCATTATTAATAAACAAATAATCTTCTATTTTCATTCTATAAAAAGTTACAAGATCATTCAGAAGCATGCGAGAAGGACAAAGGGAATGTCCTTTTGATCACAATCCAATAAAACATATATCTTTTATAAAATTATTATTTTTATCTATTTTAATTTAAAGAAAATCATTCCATTTCATTTCCCATACAAAAATATAAATTAGGTATAAAATATTTTTACGAGATCAAGTTAGAATAGATCTGAATATTTATACAATCATTAAAAACACTATGATTGCAATTATTGATTCTTAATTGTAATTTTTAGATAAGAATAATATCTATAAAAAAATATACTTATACTAACCTTTCACAGAAGAACATACCAATTATTAACATATTCCACATATTCCTTCATATTGAGACTGAGGATGAACATGGAGATCAGAAGAGAAATTTCAAACTTGAATACTTAAATGGAATCAACAACTCCAGGTAGAAATTTGGAAATATTTGATTTGGGAAATGGAATTTCCCGATTATGAAGGTGACATTTGTCCTTAATAAGCTTCCAATAAAATCTAACAGACATAATTTAACTAAATATGATATGAATTTTGTAAAGGAATTGATGAAATACATAATGCGTTTTTTAACTCTTAAGGGTTTTTAAAAAAATTTATCATATTGAGGGTCAATGTTGTTAAAAAATTTAAATGGTTTTTTATGAAAACTAAAAATAGTAATAAAAATAAGGAAACAATATTAATGAAACAGTTCAAAAAATTTAATTATAGGAAGAATACCTTTATGTGTTGGAAAGATACATCAGTATAGTGAGAATTTCATCTGGAATTTTTTAAACTATGTAGATTGATATTTTTTTAAATAGTGTAAAAACAATTGTTTAAATATAAAAATTAAATAATAATGGTTAATATATATTTTTATTACTTTAAGAACTAGTTACAAAAGCTTATAGAATCAAAACAAAAATGTAAGTCCAAATATTTATCACATTTGTTTGAGTTTTATGAAACTTTTGGGAATTATGAACTTAAATATTTAATATGGATACATTCTTAAAGAAAACCTATTATGAAATTGGATTTAGTAAAATTAATGATTTGATAAACTATTTGTTTTAAAAACATCCAAAATATGTACTCCCCCTATGAAAAGGGGTGGCTTAATGATAGGAGACGAGTAAAAATAAAGTATATGTCAATGATTAATTTACATTGATCATTCCTATATGTTATTTAATGCATTCAAATCTATTGAAAGGTATGTGTTTTTAAAATATCATCATGTTGATCCTACATTCCAATGAATTTTAAAACGATACATCCTTTAAGTGTGTGATCCAGAATTAAATGGTGTTTTATATTGATGTTTTTTGCATGTTTGGTATGTGATGGGATTTTACATAAAGCAATGGAACTAGTGTTATTACATAATAGTACTATCACACATTGTACTAGTTGTCTATAGAAATTCAAGATCTACTCCAAGATGACCCAAAATTGATGGTTCACTCTCTTTTCTAGAATATTTATAATGCAAGACACTCATACAAAATAAACCTTATTTTTTATGATTTTTTCTATATTATTGTGTTAACACACTTTTTAGAGCAATTTGGGTTTCAAACATTTCATCATGTTATTTTTCGAATAAGAATTATAATTTATCAGTAGGTTATTACATAATATTTGTGTTTTTTTAAATCTCAATCTGTATTCTATGAGTGTGTGCTGAATCCATAAAACGTGATCCCAAAAACTTCTAGCTTTCATATATTTAGCTTCAGATATGGAAAGAGTTAAAGAGTTTTGTTTCTCACATGTACATGAATCTAATTAATCTCCTATGAAATGAAAATTTCTTGATGTGATTCTCCTATCCATTAAACAACCACTAAAGTGGTGTCCAGAAACCATTCAAACTCAAAAAAAATTCCATAAAAATAAAAAGTGTTATAAATCCATAGATCCATTATAACAATGAAAAATTCATTTTCCCACTTTTAAATGGGATTTCCTTTGACTGGCTTGATATCTTTCACATAATCATAAGAATCAAATTAATCCTAGATGACTTATAGTGATGTAAAGTAATCATCCTATCATACCTCTAAAAGTATTTTGATCAACTGGTTCCCCAACATTATCAAAATCAATGATATTTTAGGTACCGATGGGAGTAATTATACTTTTAGTATTTTTATATCCATACTTTTAAATAATATATTTCACATAATCATGTTGAGATATAATTTTTCCTTATAGATTTTTTAAAATTTTAAAACCAAGAAAAAAATGCTAACTCACCTATCATACTCATATGAAACTCAGATTTCATAAGATCAGTGATGGAATGTGTTAATGATTTTTAAGTGCATTTGAATATAATATAATAAAAAAATATTTGAACTATAAAAATAAATTTTTAACTTAATTTACCAAAATAGTTGAATCTAAATCTTCCTTAACCATTTTTTCAACAAAAATATGATTAATTTGTCATATAATGGTTTACGACCTTGTTTATATTTGTATAATTATTTTATACATTTATTAATGTATTCAAGATTTTATTTATTTTCACAATAAATGGGTTTCACTATAAAAATATTCAATAACATATCCATTCAAAAATCTAACTTCACATATATATATATAAATTTTTGAAATCAAAGAATGCTACAAAGGAAAGTAGAAAACAAATATCATCTAATCGGGCTTCTAGTTCATAGGTTTCTTCATAGTATATTCCTTATTGTTTTTTTACCCTTAACAACAAGTACGGATTCATTTATAACAATAATTCAACATTCATCATATTAGTTTATAGAAACCTATGTTTCTCAAATTATAATAGTTTCTTTAGGTCGTATAAATAGGTTCCATAACTTATTCCCCTGAAATTCATTTTTTTCATCTTCCACATGATTAATCTTGTCTATTACCTAAAGCCTCATTATGTTACTTATGGTAAAATTGGTAAAGGAAAGCTATATGTTATACTTCATCTTTTAATGGACTTCCAGTCCTAGATGGTTGACCTAAATCAATAATGGTACTATTTTTAGGATGATTCCAAAGAAACAACTGACCCATTGGATGTTGAAAACTCTATTGAACAATATATAGTAGAAAATACATCAATGAAAATACTTTAGAAACTTATTCTTGAGTGATTTACTTATAATTATAATTTTCCATGAAACTGTAGAAAATAAAATTTTTAAATAAGATTATATGATGTTGGTTTGGGTTGTTTGAATACAAAAGGTTTTATTTCAACAAATTTATTATGTACTATTTCTTTAATAGTAAAAAATAATTTATTTAAAACTATATTTTTCATTGAAATGAATTAATAAATTAAAAATAATCATTCATTTGAATCAAGTGTGAATTTATGTATATTATTGTTCTTATTCAAGATTTTTAATTTACATCAAAATACTCTAAAGGAATAAAATTTTGGTTTTCCTCTAGTCCACACCTGATATGGGATTTTGTTAAAGAATTTTCAAATTAAAAGTTTATTAATTGTATAACCCATAGTAATAACTACATCATAATGAAAATTGTATAAGAATAGAGTATTCACTCAACGTGGTTCTTGTTATTTATTAAAGAATTGTATTTCATTTTTTACCAACAACATTTTTCTTGGGGGGGGGGGTTAATTCGGAAAAATGTTATATTCAATACCATTGTTAATATAAAAAGATTTAAAATAAAAATTTATAAATTCTCCACAATGATAATAAAAAATAGTTATCAAGGGAAGGTTTTTCACATTTTTATGTTTGGTACAAATGTTTTGAAATTACAAAAAGTCTATGATATCTTTTTGTGAAAATAATCCAATGTTTATCAAGTGTAATAGTTAACAAATACATATAAATTGTATTTTACGCCAATAATATTTGATTGTGTAGGACTAAATAATTCCATTTTCCATAATTCTTATTTATTAGTAGTTGATACTTCACTAATTGATTTAAAACATTACATTTGTTTCTTACCATATTGTAAATGGCGACAAACATTTGAAGATTCAAATATATGTTCTGGTAGGTTTTTATAAAGTATTTTTACAATCTATATACATAGGTTTATATGGTTACAATGTACTAAACTTCTATTTCATACCCCCGAATGATGTTCGACTGCACTAAGGCAAGGTAAATCTTAGCTCTTAAGGAATTCTATGTTACGTGCATAAACATTTTCATTTTGATGTTCCAAAATAATAAAGTAAACCTTGGAATTCTGTACAAAATGATTACCATTTCAATAATTCAAAATGTAACATTTATCACCCTATTTAATTATGTATATAAGGTAATACATATGGCCAATAAAAAATAAATCATTTTAAATTAATTCTATAAAAAGAACATATATATTAACAATATCGATATTCTATCCTTAAGAATTATCTGTAAAGGTAACTGGTAAACCTATCATATTAATGATATTTTTTAAAAAGTTTTTTTTACCAGAAATATTCTGGAATAAAGGCTCTCAATGTACCATGTATTTTTTTATGTACTCTCTTTAATTTGTGAAAAAAATACATCAGACTTTAGGCACTCAATATTTCTTGAGTCTGGAAATAGAAGAAATGTTTTTTGAAATACAGATTTGTTTTTGGAAAATATTCTTTTTATAAACCTAAAGATTGTACATTATTGAGAGTAATTTTCATTTTCTAATGACCTCTACATTTCCAATTAATAAAAAATGTGGTTTTTTTGGAATAAATAAATTATTACTAAAAACAGGTTTCTTATAGGTATAACCCAATCCAGATATTATTTTATGGGATACTTTTTTCATATTTTTTTAGTACTATTTAAAAGTATTATGGTATGATTTTGTTTTTGAATAAATTTCAGAATTTCATTTTACAACTAAAATCATATCCTCTTTATTGAAAATTTTAGTATTATATTTATCAATAGTTGTTTGTAAACTAATATTTTCAGAAATTAATTTTTTTAAATCATTATAAATAGTATCATTTTCAAAATGTTTCTTATCGTGATCTTCAAAAAGATCTGTTACCTTATTTTTAAAAACATTATCTATAAAATTTTATTTATCATGTTTATTACAAATAATACAATTTTCATTTTATAATAATTTTTCAATCCATGAAACTTCATTATATGAAGGAAAATGATTTTCTTTTACTGAGGAATATTTTTCAACTGAAGATAAATCTTTTTTCTCATCTAGTTAATTTTCAATTAAAAAAATATTATTTAGGTTTTTTTATTTCATACCACGAGAATAAAATATTGATTTTTAATATGTATATTAGAAGAATAAATTAAGTTATGATTTCGTTAACTTTCATTAATAATAGAATTTCCTGGTGAACCACCACCATTGTTACTCCAAGTGTCAGAAATATTTAATAATATTTTTTCTACCATATTTGTAAAACATTTTTTTATTTCAATTAGAATTATTATCCTTCCTATTATTCATACATAGCCCTGAAAAAAATAGTCCGATGTGTCAATATTAATTTCATTCGTAACAAGTTACTTCATATTTTTTATTACCTCTAATGTAGAGACCCGAAGATTGACGTACATGGACATTACATTACTTTTGCGGAATACTTAGTACATAACAAAAACACACACACAAGGATCGTAATAGTTTAGTGTCTTTGGAAACTTGGAATATAATCTTCTAATCGTGGTGAATGATCTTCAACATCTCCCATAAAGATCTTACTTTTTTTTACCTAAAACCTTTCTTTATATCCTGGGGAAAATAAAACATAAAAGGGTGAGCTCAAATGCTCAGTAAGGGTAAACAAAAGAAATATCAATCACATCATATTCATAAGAACGTATTATTTTGGAAATCTTAACCTGCAAAAGAGAGCATAATTTCATAACATGGGATAAATCATGGCAGTGAAATGTAATCACAATAATCATAATTTAAAACATGAAACATTGTGGCATACACACATAATCATAGAGAATAATTTCTTATTAGTCAAGACTCATTTCCAAGACTATCTTAGTGGACAAAGTCCATTTCTGAACCGAGTCACCCTCATTTCAGTCATGTTTCACTGAACCGGTATAACCTACCATTCCAGCCATGTCTATCTCTTGAGATATAAAATCTTTACCCAATGCATTGGAGGGAGATATAGGTCCCACCCATCTCATAATGATACCATTCTTATGTGTGCCACAAAATCATAAACCATACATCATAGTATAACCCATATAATAAAAATGGGAATCTTAAACATCGTGACATCATAAAACAATTCATATAAGATAAAGGAATTCATAAAAATATAATTTCATAACAACATAATCAAATCAATGTAATATTAGGGATTGAAACAGAACCCTTTATTATCTTAGATGGAAAATAATTTGGATAAAACACTTGAACTCCATTCTTGAGGAAAATATCCCTTCTGCTTCAAAAACACTTTTCCTTTCTTAACATGTCGTACAATTATAAATTAAAAGAAGTTGACTAAAAATAAACTTGAAAACATGTAAAGGAAGCTTCTTGGAAATAATGTTTTAAAAATCCATTCATGCCGTATAAGTTAAAAAAACATTCTTCTCATACTTTTTTCGGAAAAGTCAAAAAGTGCCTCGTACGAAAAACAACAAAAGATTCCTTTCATATCTTTTACTAAAAACTCACTTAAGGGTAAAATTGGATTTAAAAAATTTTAGGTGGATGGAAATAATATTACATATTGAGTAAACATGGATGTGGATGATAAAATACACCCCATTAAATACTAAAGTATAAACAATCTCGGATAAAAATGAGATTGTGATATTTCCCGTACCTTAGGTCCGATTTGCTTCGTAAGTGTCCGAACCTCCTGTATAACGATTTATATAATGTCATTGACTTATTACAGAATCATATTCATTGTTATGATATCATATATGGTTCACTTATGAATTTATATTACCCGTTCTTTTGTAAATTCCATGTTAAAGAGCGTTTTGGGTAAAATTGTTTCATTTGTCGTCCGTGTTTTGACTTGTAATTATTCATATGATTACTTAGATCATGATTACTTAATTCCAGAATATAAAACATGATTTATATATATATATTCAGAATATACATATATATAACAAATCAGTAAATGTAAAGAAATACACCGTTCATGGAGACGGTAGGTCGTACATACGCATGAACGCTGTTTTCATTTCCTTATTGAGTTGAATGGAATTAAGTAGATGACATTCATATATATACACATAAATCCAGTATCATTATTATGTCATATATTTCATGATTACTTATTATATATACTTTATAATCATTCATGAATGGTTTAAAGTGGAGAATGAATCTCATCGCGTCGTGGAGATGGTAGTCTGTACGTAGGCACATGCGATGATATCATTTCCATAATTATTGAATTGAATTTGAGTGGATGATACAATATATCAGAATCAATATGATGTTATAACAACTATTTATAGTTATTCTTTACACCATTATACCCATCAATGTAAGGTGGTGGTGGAAAATAGATTACACCACGGCGTGGAGATGGTATTCCGTACGTACGCACGCGCGGTGATTTATTTTTCCGTAGGATGGATAGATGGTGAAATAGGGTTGTTTCATACTTATAATAAAATATAATTATATGAGTGATACTGATGTTATTACTTCATAATTAAACAACCTAATATGAAGAAGTGGAAGAAGAAATAAAGATGAAAGAATCAGTAACAGACATTACCTCTTATTTGAAGTGTTTCTTTGAGACCTTCTTTTAGGGCACTAAAGTTGGTCTTTGAAGAAGACCAGAACCTCTAGGATGTATCTAGGGAAGTGTATAGGAGAAAGTGTCAGGGGTTGGCTGAGCTTGAAGGCTCAAAGTGGTGTGAGGAAGAGAGGGAGGAGGTTCCCCTTTATAAGGGAGGAGAGGGGTACCTTTGGAATAACTAAAAATATTATTTTATTATAAAGTCAAGTTCGATTTTAAATAGCTCCAAATTGATATATTTCAAAGCTAAGGTGGGTATGGGTCGAAATCCTCTCATACAATAGAATTTATACAAGTTTAGGTTCCAATTTTAATCTTATCATTTAGATTTAACATTAAGTTAAATAATTTTACTTTTACCGTGTCTTCTTGTGTTCTTACACTATAAGGTTAATAAACATACTATAAGAAGCCAAAAGAACCCCAAGTTGTTTATTATTAATATATATAACTTTATCTAAGTCATTTAGCTGAACATTAAATTTTAAGGAATAAAATAAAAATTAATAATATAATATTTGTTTTAAAAACTATTTTATGTCAATTTTGACACTATTTAGTAATTGATTTTTGTGAAAATCATAACAGAATGATAAGTTCGAACAAAGTTAATTAAATCAATAATAACAAGTCATATTAACCTAGAAAATTAGTGGAAGTCATAAAAAGTCTCAAATTATATTTATTTGGGTATTTATAACATCAATTATGTCAATATTTCATTAATAAGATAATTACTGCATCATTGTTGTGTCATAAATAAAATAAATTATTTAATGTCTAAAAATTACAAATAAAATACCATTATGTAGGAAATATTTTTAGATTTCTAATGAATATTTATAGTCGAATTTATCATATGTATAACCCCATATTAAAAATGTTTTAGTAAATAAACTTTGATTTTAACTCTTTTAACCCTTCTTTAAATAAATTAATAATAAATGTCCTTATCTAATCCAAGTGGGCCTAAATGGTCATATTTTATTCCTATGTTTGTTTTTGGTCGAATTACATTTGTCCAATAGAATTAGGACATGTGTTAGGGTAATAATAATAATATCATTTCTACCCTTAATTACCCTATTTACTTTTAACCATGGTAAAAAAAAGTAAAAAGTTACTATTCACCAAAAAATTATTTTCATCTCATTGAACCACATTTTACTTACTGACATCAACCGTGTCTCTCGGATTTTTTAAATTCTACTCACAGAAGTGGTAAAATTATGTTTTATGAAAAATTCAGTTTTTTAACTACCACTTAGTGGTTTCACTATTCATCAAAAATTGAAAGTTTTCAGAAAAATGCCAAAAATTAGTCCTAATCTATATTTGATATTATGAACTCAAAAATGATTTCTATTTTACCAAATTCAAAACATATTAGTTGCATTAATTAATTTAAAAATTAATTCCCATCGTTAAAACAAAAGCCGTGTTTTTAAGAGATAATAACTATCAAAAGATTGACACTTGTTTATAACTGGTTTAAATGTGAAATTGCATCCAATGACCAACATTGTATTAAATTGTAAAAATGTATTCTAAATAGACTTTAAAACTAATCAAATTAATAATTTATCACTATTAATTATTTAGATTGAAAAAGTTGTTTTTAATTAAAATTTTGTAATTTTCACGATTCATCAAAATATGAAAGTTATCCGAAAATTACCAAAATTTCACCCTAAGCTAATTTCGATATTCCGGATACAAAAATGAAGTCCATTTTGAAAAAAAAAATTACAAAATTTCAAAAAGTGGTTATTACTATTCATAACCGCTAGTTTTAATAATATTTTAATAGCATATCATTGTTTAGCGAAACTTGGGGTTGCGTACAACACACGCTAACGTGGAAGGTCGCGATTGCGTGTAATTCAAGCCAGGTCAGAGATGTGTGTTGTGAAAGCTCCTTTTGGTGTAGCGTATAACACAAGACATTAATGAAATTAAAAAGAATATTTTTTTTTCATAAAATCTCGGGGTGTTACATTCTACCCCCCTTAAAAAGAATTTCTCCCTCGAAATTCGTTGGGGTTATAAATGGTTTACTACTCGAAAGTTTCTTTAATAGAAACCCACATCGTAAAAGGGAATACCAAAACCAATCTTTATAAACAAAAGTATGAAACGTAATGGTTACCCAAATAAACTAATCACTCGGTTTCCACATAGGTGAAAATATGGATTTGGAAGAAAAATCTAACCATCATGTTCTGATGGAGAGTAGTAGAGAACATGGCTATGGAAAATAAAAAAATCACAAATCCATAAATTTTTTACGATCTAAGGTACAATTTGATTCATTAGATATAAGAGCACTAGGACAACATTTTTGGTTTTCAAGATCGTTTCCCTAAAGTTGAAGAATTTGAATTAGAATAAATCCTTACTTTATTTTGGTACAATCTCACTGTTGTTCATGCCTTGAAAAATTTCCACTTCATCTCTTAAATAAATGAAGTTGAATTTGTTATTCGTGAAGTGTTAGCAGATCATGTGATAGAATGACGTGTCATTCCATCTGTCTCAAACAAAAGGTTAGAAAAAGTTATTAAATATACATAAATCAATCTAGAGTGAGATTAATCATATATGGTTCCTAAAATGGACTTATACTTAATATATCATACTGCCTAATATAATAAAACTAGTTTCTACTAAACATGGACTTCCTGTAGGCCAGTGGTAGGCGATAAAGGCCAGTCGCACTTCGGTTGTGGGTTCGATTCCCACAGCCTTGTCCGACGCGATGGGCTGTCGCCCGTCCTGTAGGTTGTCCTTTTTCTAAATCTATATTACTATAACATCCCATCAATAATATCGAAAAACGTTTTATCCTAACTTATGTCCAATATAATTTATTCTAATCTTTAGGCTTATCTAAAATACTTCAGTCCAAGCTCATAATATAAAGGAAATGATTACTTGAAATGTCACAGAACAATCATGTGAATGCCATCATGTATCCCCCATATATCATAAGATATATCTTTTTAGTCAAATTACAAACATGTGAATACCTTAATCATGTATTCTCTTGAATAATGAATACCCATTGAACCTTAATTAAAACATGCATGCAGTTAAAAGTTAACACTTTCCACATAACAAAATCCTCAAAATTCTATATACTCAAACCATGATATCACTTAGTCCTTATATCAATCATGAGCTCATGAATACTATCAAACATTTCATTTTCTCCTTATCCCTTCATTATGCGCATATCATCTACTTTCCAAAATATTTGAATCGCTTTTCTTGGTTACCGGTACCTTAAAATTATTGAAAACCACAATAGACCAATACATAAATATTCCAATACACCATAAAAGTACCTCAACAACATTATTTTTGAATACCAATACATAAACACTTTAGTCCATCCACTTCAATGATTGTCCTGAAATAAGTCCTTCCTTGATTTAGAAGTAACTTTTTAGGTCAGGGCATTGAGTTGGGTAATGCCCATGTTCTCCACAAATATGACATTGAACTCCATAACAGTCTGTCACTCTATGACCCTTTTCTCCACACAGATAACATCGGTCCCTCCATTTGAGTTATTCCTCAAGGTTATTCTTCCCTTCTTTAGAAATCTCAATCTTCCTTTCTTTATGCTCCTCAACATGCGAACATGCATAATAGTTTATCTTCTTCTTCTTTGATGAATTAGGAATACCACTAAATTTCACCTTGTTAATTGTATATCGCGATGACTGATTCGGCATAATCAGAATATCTTTCTCCCTAGTAATTACACAATTTTGTTGCTCATAGTCACCAATTTGTCCATTGGATTCAATGTTAACCAAATTCCTTCTGGTTCCCTCCATTAACTAAAACACAAAAAGAATTTTGTGAGAGGCAAAAATCATGCTGGAGAAAACAACATAGTAAAGGGGGAGTACCTACAATATCTAACATCTTAGGTTAAATTCTATGATCGTTACCATAGTTCTAGGACTGTATCCTATACGTATACTTATCCTTAGGGACATCCCTAGACTTACCTCAGAAATATATCTAGGGATCTCACTAACGTTTTCGCATCCTAGTTTCAAAAGGTTGACTAAACCCTTCCTCTGATACCAACTGTAGAGACCCGAATCTTGACGTACATGGACATTACATTACTTTTGCGGAATACTTAGTACAGAACAAAAACACACACACAAGGATCGTAATAGTTTAGTGTCTTTGGAAACTCGGAATATAATCTTCTAATCGTGGTGAAAGATCTTCAACATCTCCCATAAAGATCTTCCCCCTTTTTTACCTAAAACCATTATTTATATCCTGGGGAAAAGAAAACATAAATGGGTGAGCTAAAATGCTCAGTATGGGTAATCAAAAGAAATATCAATCACATCATATTCATAAGAACATATCATTTTGGAAATCATAACCTACAAAAGAGAGCATAATTCTATAACATGGGATAAATCATTGCAGTGAAATGTAATCACAATAATAATAACTTAAAACATGAAACTTTGTGGCATACACACATAATCATAGAGAATCATTTCTTATTAGTCAAGACTCATTACCAAGGCTATCTTAGTGGACAAAGTCCATTTCTGAACCGAGTCACCCTAGTTTCAGTCATGTTTCACTGAAGCGGTATAACCTACCATTCCAGCCATGTCTATCTCATGAGATATAAAATCTTTACCCAATGCATTGGAGGGAGATATAGGTCCCACCCATCTCATAATGATATCATTCTTATGTGTGCCACAAAATCATAAACCATACATCATAGCATAACCCATATAATAAAAATGGGAATCATAAACATCGTGACATCATAAAACAATTCATATAAGATAAAGGAATTCACAAAAATATAATTCCATAACAACATAATCAAATCAATGTAATAGTAGGGATATAAACAGAACCCTTTATTATCTTAGATGGAAAATAATTTTGATAAAACACTTGAACTCCATTTTTGAGGAAAATATCCTTTCTGCTTCAAAAACACTTTTCCTTTCTTAACATGTCGTACAATTATAAATTAAAAGATGTTGATTAAAAATAAACTTGAAAACTTCTAATGGAAGCTTCTTGGAAATAATGTTTTAAAAATCCATTCATGCCGTATAAGTTAAAAAAACATTCTTCTCATACTTTTGTCAGAAAAGTCAAAAAGTACCTCGTACGAAAAACGACAAAAGATTCCTTTCATATCTATTACTAAAAACTCACTGAAGGGTAAAATTGGATTTAAACAATTTTAGGTGGATGGAAATAATATTACACATTGAGGAAACATGGATGTGGATAATAAAATACACCCCAGTAAATACTAAAGTATAAACAATCTCAGATAAAAATGAGATTGTGATATTTCCCTTACCTTAGGTCCGATTTGTTTCGTAAGTGTCCGAACCTCCTGTATAATGGTTTAAATAATGTCATTGACTTATTATAGAATCATATTGATTGTTATGATATCATATATGGTTCACTTATGACTTTATATTACCCGTTCTTTTGTAAATTCCATGTTAAAGAGCGTTTTGGGTAAAATTGTTTCATTTGTCGTCCGTGTTTTGACTTGTAATTATTCATATGATTACTTAGATCATGATTAATTAATTCCAGAATATAAAACATGATTTATATATATATATTCAGAATATACATATATATAATAAATTAGTAAATGGAAAGAAATACACCGTTCATGGAGACGGTAGGCCGTACGTACGCATGAACGCTGTTTTCGTTTCCTTATTGAGATGAACAGAATTAAGTAGATGACATTCATATATATACACATAAATCCAGTATCATTATTATGTCATATATTTCATGATTACTTATTATATATACTTTATAATCATTCATGAATGGTTTAAGGTGGAGAATGAATCTCATCGCGTCGTGGAGACGGTAGTCCGTACGTACGGACGAGCGATGATATCGTTTCCATAATTATTGAATTGAATTGGAGTGGATGATACAATATATCAGAATCAATATGATGTTCTAATAACTATGTATAGTTATTCTTTACACCATTATACCCATCCATGTAAGGTGGTGGTGGAAAATAGATTACACCACGGCGTGGAGACGGTATTCCGTACGTACGCACGCGCGGTGATTTCTTTTTCCGTAGGATGGATAGATGGTGAAATAGGGTTGTTTCATACATATAATAACATATCAGTATATGAGTGATACTGATTTTATTACTTCATAATGAAACAACCTAAGAAGAAGAAGTGGAAGAAGAAATAATGATGAAAGAATCTGTAACAGATATTACCTCTTTTTTGAAGTGCTTCTTTGAGACCTTCTTTTAGGGCACTAAAATTGGTCTTTGAAGAAGACCAGGACCTCTAGGATGTCTCTAGGGAAGTGGAGAGGAGAAAGTGTTAGGGGTTGGCCGAGCTTTAAGGCTCAAAGTGGTGTGAGGAAGAGTGGGAGTAGGTGCCCTTTTATAAGGGAGGAGAGGGGTACCTTTGGAATAACAAAACATATTAATTTATTATAAAGTCAAGTTCGGTTTTAAATAGCTCCAAATTGATATATTTCGAAGCTAAGGTGGGGATGGGTCGGAATACGCTCATACAATAGAATTTAGACAAGTTTAGGTTCCTATTTTAACCTTATTATTTATATTTAACATTAAGTTAAATAATTTTACTTTTACCGTGTCTTCTTGTGTTCTTACACTATAAGGTTAATAAACATACTATAAGAAGCCAAACGAACCCCAAGTTGTTTATTATTAATATATATAACCTTATCTAAGTCATTTGTCCGAACCATAGATTTTTAGGAAAAAATAAAAATTAATAATATAATATTTTTTTTAAAAACTATTTTATGTCAATTTTGACACTATTTAGTAATTGAATTTTGTGAAACTCATAACAGAATGATAAGTTAGAAAAAAGTTAATTAAATCAATACTAACTTGTCATATTAACCTAGAAAATTAGTGTAATTCATATAAAGTGTCAAATTTTATTTATTTGGGTATTTATAACATTAATTATGTCAATATTTCATTAATAAGATAATTACTGCATCATCGTTGTGTCATAAATAAATTAAACTATTTAATGTCTAAAAATTACAAATAAACTACCATTATGTAGGAAATATTTTTAGCTTTCTAATTAATATTTATAGTCGAATTTATCTTATGTATAACCCCATATTAAAAATGTTTTAGTAAATAAACTTTGATTTTAACTCTTTTAACCCTTCTTTAAATAAATTAATAATAAATGTCCTAATCTAATCCAAGTGGGCATATATGGTCATATTTTATTCCTAAGTTTGTTTTTTGTCGAATTACACTTTTCCAATAGAATTAGGACATGTGTTAGGGTAATAATAATATCATTTCAACCCTTAATTACCCTATTTACTTTTAACTGTGGTAAAAAAAATAAAAAGTTACTATTCACCAAAAAATTATTTTCAACTCATTGAACCATATTTTACTTACTGACATCAACCGTGTCTCTCAGATTTTTGAAATTCACTCACAGAAGTGGAAAAATTAATTTTTAGAAAAATTCAGTTTTTTAACTACCACTTAGTGGATTCACTATTCATCAAAAATTGAATGTTTTCAGAAAAATGCCAAAAATTAGGCCTAAGATATATTTGATATTATGAACACAAAAATTATTTCTATTTTACCAAATAAAAAACATATCAGTTGCATTAATTAATTTAAAAATTAATTCCTGTCGTCAAAACAAAAGGCGTGTTTTTAAGAGATAATAACTATCAAAAGATTGACACTTGTTTATAACTGGTTTAAATGTGAAATTACATCCAATGACCAGCATTGTATTAAATTGTAAAAATATATTCTAAATATACTTTAAAACCAATCAAATTAATAATTTATCACTATTAATTATTTCGATTGAAAAAGTTGTTTTTAATTAAAATTTAGTAATTTTCACTATTCATCAAAATATGAAAGTTATCCGAAAATTACCAAAATTTCACCCTAAGCTAATTTCAATATTCCGGATCCAAAAATGAAGTCCATTTTGAAAAATAAAATTTAAAAAATTTCAAAAAGTGGTTATTACTATTCATAACCGCTAGTTTTAATAACATTTTAATAACATATCGTTGTTTAGGGAAACATGTTGTTGCGTACAACACACACTATCGTGGAAGGTCGCGATTGCGTGTAATTCAAGCCAGGTCAAGGATGTGTGTTGTGAAAGCTCCTTTTGGTGTAGCTTATAACACAAGACATTAATGAAATAAAAAAGAATATTTTTTTTCATAAAATCTCGGGGTGTTACATCTATCCTTACAACTATTTTATACTTTATTTGGAAATAGTTATTTTTATTCTTTTATTCTTTATTTTTTTCATAATTATCAAGTACATTTTTATAATTCTCAAAAGTATCTTATTTATATTGTATAATTTTATTCCTGAAGATCAAAAAAAAATTCAGGAGATTGAGATTTAATAGGAACACTATTTGTAGAAATATCAACTCCACTTTTGTTTATAATTTCTTTACGATCATATCTCATGAGTCTATATTCATACTAAATCAATGTTCCAATAATTTCATGCTGGTTAATATTACAATCATTCGTTATTTCATTAAAATATGTTCCCTAACATCCTCATTCATTTGGAATGATATAGATGATTTTTCTGAATAATAATTTCATCATCTAATCCCTTCTCACCAATAGATTTTAGATTGTTGATAATAATCATGAATATAAGATTCAACTTAAAAACTGATTCACCAATAAAAAAAGTTTAAAATCATGATTATTAGATCTTTTACTTTCACTTATAGTTTCTACAGCTTTGGATATAACAAATTGTGTAAGCTCTATATTTTTCCAAATACTATAAGCAGCTTCAGAAGAAGAAATTTGACTAAAAATACCATTTGTTAGTAAACATAACTAGGTATTCCATACAATATACATAAGTATATACTCTTGATTTGGTTGATTAGTAAAGGTATTAACTTCCTTATCTTGTATTTTGTAATCTCTAGTACAAATCACAATGTTATCAACCCCAGTTCGGATAACAGTGGTCTTTATTTTATTTACCCAATACTCATAGTCTCCTCCAACAAAATAATGTGGTCTCTATGAATTAATATTATATATGGATCCATTATTAAATTCTTTTTTTTAATATAAAAAAAATTTACACTAACATATTAGTGTAGTAATGTCTAATAAAAAAATATTTATAACAAAATTTAATAGGCATGGAAAAGTAAAGATTGTAAAAACCCAAAGTGTATATGAGATGTGGAATACAACCCTGATAAAAAATGATGGGTCATTATATTATAATTATACTTATTTTTATTGAAATAATAGTTTCTTCATGGTTCTATTATGTGAGGGGTGCATTTTATTTTAAAAAACATTATTTTAATGAAATTAAGTAAAAAAAATTCAAAAACAAATTTTAGTAAAAATATTGTATTCACACTTGGCCCAAGGTGTAATTTATAAACTATAGTAATCATGATTGATTTTGATATACCATGGTAAAATAATAATAATAGAAAAATATTAAATTAAATATTAATAAATATGATGTAATCATAATTGATATGATTATATCACAATGAATCAGATTTATAGTTGATCCAATTAATTTTGATGACTATTATTATCATAAATAGAAATGTAACAATAATACAATTACATACAAGAACAGCTGAATAAAAAACGCATAATGAAAAATTAATACAATTGTATCAATCTAAGAATGACTTATAGAAATTTCAAAATTAATATAACCCTTTTAACCTTAAGAGGATGGTATACACAAACTATGTCTAAAACTATGTCATGTTTTATACATACATGAAAGTATGTCTTTCCTGAGCAAAGAACTCGATCAATATTACAATCATCATTTTTCATTCTTCCTATCCCCGGCAATCCTCAATCTAATAGATTATTCTTTTCTTGATATCTATATAATCCCTCTATCATAAGATCAAAATATACATCATGTTATCCCAATAATCCATCTATTTTATTCACCAATTAGATGACTGATTACCAAGAAAAAACTCCAAAGTATACCACCCTAATGAGGTTTCCTTAGAACATAAATATCCAAAAAAAATACAAAAACTGAGAACAATACATTCAATATTTTCATATCTAGATCCCTCAAAAAATGATAAATTGATAATGAATCGAGCAGAACATTCCAATCTACTAAAATGGACATGTATTTATAGGCAGTTATCATACAATAATATTTCATTCCCAATGGCCATATTAATCATAGTTTGTCACAATGGGTTAGACACATGGATCATCAATGGAACCTTTTAAATAATTTTATGAAATCATATGGATTTAGAAAAATTACAATATAAATGGGTTTCCTTACATTTGAAACACATCTTCAAAATACAATAATAAACATAAATCCATTTTTTGGAATTCTATAATATTTTTATTACGATATAT
Source organism: Viscum album (assembly GCA_963277665.1). Lineage (NCBI taxonomy): Eukaryota > Viridiplantae > Streptophyta > Magnoliopsida > Santalales > Viscaceae > Viscum > Viscum album. The sequence continues at coordinate 1,840,421,461 of OY728145.1, forward strand.
GTTATCAGTATCAGTCTAGTATTCATCGGTACCAATATAAGTCCAACAACTTTGATTTTATTAGATAGAAAGAAAAGAAAAAAAACTCCTTACATCTAGTCTAACAATCTTGAATATCATATTTATTGGATTCATACTCATTATGAAAATTATAATGTAGAATATATAAGTTTTTATTTGTATTTTATAAGAAATTATTCTATCTGTGGTAAAATATTTTGTTTTGGAGAAATAAAATTTCTTAAACCCATTATACATGAAACGTAAGTAATAAAGTATTTAAGAATGTGTTTTTATTAAAAAAAGGAATGTAAAATTCATAAGTAAAGTTTTTGACACAACCAATGAGTTTCAAATTTTTTATTTGATAGAGGGAGAAAAAATATAATTAAATAAGATATTTTTCTAAAATATATAGACGTTTTTGTGTCAATATTAAAATATACAAAATAGAAATATTTACCACAATAATTATATATAAAATTGGGGTCTTTATAAAAAGATGTTGTAATGGATTTCATTATTGTGATTCTTGGGTGAACAATGTCTGGAGTTAATTAATATTTCTTCCACCGAGAGGATGAGATGGTGCTGATTTTTTGGTAGCATCTAGTAAGAATTGGTAATGGGGAATAGATCATATATGGTTGGGATATGATTTGTTAAAATTTCAAGTTTGTTGTAATATGTTTGGAGCATTGAATATCACAAATGGAAAATAGTTATTGAAGTATCTGTGATGTGGTAGTGACATGTTATGGTTTGATAGCTTCCATTTGAGTAGGGGGAATCTTTAGATAGAGAAATTAAATAGAGGGTGAGGCATTAGAGTGGGGCTTGGGTTTCATCATTTAAATATGAACGATAAGTTATTAAGGAGGCATTACAACAATATTTCGATGGAGGTAGATGTTCAAATTTGATATCAAGGAAGGTTGGAGTTTTTCACTAGGACAGAGGTGTATCGATGTGTGGTTTTTATATAGATTCTTTTGTATAGTATTTTAAAATTCATAACATGGAATTTACTTAGGTTTTCACACTCTAATTATTAGTATTTTTCTATAGATCTTACCCATGGGATTTAATCCTTCTTATATGAGGCTTTTTCCACAATATGAAATATAATAAGTTTTCATTTTTTTTCTACCTCTATTATTTCATTATGTTTCTAATAAAACCATCATATGAAAATATCATCCCAGGATTGAGAATGTATCCAACAAGGTCATGAAAAATTAATGCCTACATAAAAAACACTCATATACACTAGTAGCAATCCAAATGTTAATATCAAACTTAGTAACACCTATAGTAATATTCAACACATTGATTTTATTTTTCAAAAATAAAAATATTAATGATGGACTCTTGATCCATGGTGAAGTGATCCCTAGTGCACATCAACTCATGTGTTGTTTATGTATGATTAAAAGTTATTTTTTATTGATAATATAATAGAATAACCCCGCACCAACCCTTCAAGGAAGAAGAAAGTGATGTAAACCCATCCCCTTGTACTACACTCTTTCACTCAACGGGAAGAGATTCTAAACTATCATAAATAAGAAGCACCTCATCCTGCCTACCCAACCTACCAATGTGTCCCCTCGAAATTGGATTCCCTCCAACTGTGATGGACCATTATCCCATAATTAGTCTCTCTATGGAATTATCAAATAAGATAAGTCTGCTTACAAGGGATCATATGGCGTCCCTGCAAAGCTCCCACAGGGACATCAGAGTCAGATTCGATCTCAGCCACCCGAAAACCCCATCTTCTACCAATCATCAGCCCAGATAGAAGGGCCCACACTTCCTCTCCCAATGCTTTTCCCGGACCATAAAAAGCATTGAAACCACAATGAACTGAACCCCATGAGTCTCGTAGCACCACACCACCCCTCATTACCCCTTCCATAAATGATCCATCCACATTTAGTTTCATCCCACTGATACGAGGGTGCCATAAAAACCAATGTCTTCTCCCCATGTTCAGATTATGGGGCCTATTGGTAATGTTGCGTATAGACACCAAAACCTTCCCTCCATTCACCAACGAGGCCAGCTCGATGATGACTATTCTAAACTGAATCTGTATTAATAAAAGAGAGATACTAGATCCTAACCGATCACTATTACGAGCCTCCCAAATTGTATATCATAGTGCTAAAAAATGATCGTCTGAGTGGAGTGCCTTATGGTGCTGTTCTCGGTCATGTAGAACTATTCAGAAAGAAATCCCTGCATGGAATTTGAGTCTCTATCCATATCTAGGTGGGGAAAAAACATGGACCATATGTAAAAATCCTAGTGGTTCTAGAAGAAGAAGTGAAAAGTCGACTTCGCCCATGGGTTCACACAGTAGTAGCAGTGGGAAACCATGTAGAATCTCTTTCATTTAATGTTATCTTCTTATTGAAATAGCCTTATTTCTGATCCTCCAGAAAAAGTGGGTTCATTTTCATAGGAATCATTTTACACCAAACTGTTGGTGTCCACACATCCGAAGCTACCTCCTCATTGAAGGTACCCTTGTAGTCCCTTATGTTGAACCTACATGTACGCGATCTGGTGAAGCAGCATATATCTTGTTCATCACTCATGACTATATTTTCGAAGATGAGTATTAGTTGAGGATTCTACGCCACCTGAATGAATTCATATTTTTTCATCACCTCATTGAAAGAAATATCGTTAGTAGGATGGCATGGGAATGGCAGCCATTCACCATCATAGTCTGGTTCCCTGAAATTGATGTATCCCCTACCAATAACCCACCGTGTGTAATCACGCAGCACCTCGATGTGCAAAGCCATATAGCGTGCCAATCCTTACAAAGAATTTTTCCTAATAACTCCCTGTTGAGGGCCGTAGTGGGCCTTAAAGAACCATTCCCATAGATAATCCCCAATAATAACCTCCCAAGCTAACCTTCCTTGTATTCCCATGAAAGTTTCATTAATATCTCGAAGACCAACCCGCCTATGGTGACTGGCTTCACCAACTGCAGCCATGAAGCAAAGAGACATCGCCCATCCTATATCACATCGCAAAGAAAATATTTCAACATTATTTTAATTTTCTCAAACACACCATTTAGATGATTATTAATGTAGAAAAAATGAATCAGAATAGATGTGAGTAAAATGTTAATCAGCGTGACACGTCCTCCAAATGAATGTAGCCGATTCTTCTAGCTGAAAATAATTCCCAACAACCAGTCCATAATATCATTGATGTGTTGCTTCTGGATGTGGCCACACAAAATTGGGACACCAAAATACTGTATTGGAAATACCCTCTACTAATAACAAAGGATATCTTGGATTCCACTATGTCTTCTTGCTGAGAAATTTTCTTAGATGAAGACATGAAACTTCAAGGAGTTGATACCTTGGCCGCCTAGTCGACCGTATGTATCAAGTATCTTCATGAGGTGGAGAGGATACCTACACCTTCCCTTCATGAAAATATACACATCCAAGAAGACATGATATGAAAAATACTCTCTATACCCTGTCTTCCACAAAATGGCTTCATTCTGCCCTCCTCCAAACTGCTATATAGATTCTCTGACAGTTCATCTTGTGCCAATATAAAAATGGTAGGGGATAGAGGATCCCCGTGATGAACTTCCTGGACCATTTTTAAATAGCTGAAGCACATCCCCATTGGGTAGACCAATATCTAGGGGGAGGAATAACACATAAAACAATGGTCGTAGACCTCCACCTAGAACCCAAACCTCCTAAAAACCCAAATAATGAAGCTCCATTCAACATTGTCATAAACCTTCTTCATGTCCACTCAGAAATTGATATTGGAACCCACTGACTGCTAGTGGAAGTCCTTAAGAAGCTCAATAGCAATGAAAACTCCCCCTTGGATACTTATACCATGGATGAGCCCATGATGTTCCTTGGATACCAGCTTTGGAATGATTCCACTTAGCCTTCATGATATAACTGTAGAAAGATTCTTGTATAACATGTTGCACTGGAAAATTAGTCAATATTTATTAATGATGGTGGGGTTATTGATCTTCGGAATGTGAAAAACTCTCAAGGAACAAATTCATCTATTAAGATCCCCCACCCCCAGTAAGGAAATCCTGCACTGCCTCAACCACATGTGGACTAACAAAATTCCAAGAAGCCACATAAAAGAATACTGAAGAGCCGTCTGATCTTGGAGAACAATCCTGTGGCATACACATGGACACCCCTTTCACTACACTATCCGATTTTAAATTGGTATGGAAGATTTTTTCCGCCTCCCTTTGAAGTCATGGAATCCTAACTAAGAAATAATCCTCATCCGTTGCAGCCCACAATAAGTTGGATGAGGTCTCCCCCAACAGGAGGCCTTCAAAGTAATACAAGGCTAGTTTTCCATTGATGTCCACATCTGACATGTAGATCCCATTTCTAATGCTCAAATTGATCTTCAAGTTTCTATTTTCCTTCATTCTTGCATGGGAAAAGGATGTATTTATATCTCCTTTACTATGTCGTTTGACCTATGAGCGTTGCATTTTCATTCTCTCAATTTCGAGAAGATTTTCAGACAATGACCCCCCTTCACAACGAATCAAAAAGGTGTTATCATCCCATGAATTTTGGAGAGAATCCTCCAACCTATCCACCTAATCATGTATGTTGATTACCCTACCCTAATCATCCGATCTATTTACGATCCAGCTTTGAATGTCCAATTTAATCCATTTGAGGTGATTCACTAAATCTCCCCACAACCATCCAACACCCTCTTGTTACAAGGATTATTTTTGTAACTAGCTGACGGAGCCATCCTGAAGCCACGTGTTGGAATAGAAATAGGAAAGGATAACCAGAAGACTACTCCTTATCTCTAGGTGAAGTTGTTCATGGTCCTAGAGTGAACACATGAGATGAGTAACAAATGTATTTGAGAAAACATCCATCCTCTAAACATTTACCAGACATCTATCTAGATGACTCAAGATGCAGCTCATTACCTTCATATTCTTGCACCACATGAACCTGGAACACATGAAATCCAAGCCCAGGAGCCCTACCATCATCTTGTATCTCTGAATCTCTTGCATTCTTCCTTGAATGAATATGGATCCTACTTGTTTCTCTAATAACATTGAAATTGTGTTGAAATAACCACAAAATAAACATGGCGCAGTACCTATTTGGAGATCTTATAGATTTCCCCATAATTCTATCCTCCCATGAAAACTTTTTCTTTCACAACCAAAATAGAAAACAACCTCACACCCTCCGAACAAGATTTTCGTTTATATGCAATGCATCATGAGCCTCACTAATTTTACTCTGATGTTCTTATTCAAATGAATCCAAATCTGGGAATTATAAGGGCCTCGATTGATGGGATTAGCAAAGCCCATTTTCCCAGCCAACCAAGTTTCCTTGTTCAGATCCAGATTAGGATCGATAATGACCACAATATAGGAGTTGTACCTCGTAGCTTCTGAGGCAACAAAAGAACATTTTGATTTGGCCCCGAATCCTTGTTTATTCTATATGATAACATAGAACATAAAAAAATTTCATTTAAAACCTTATTAATCAGAGAAAACAAGAGAGGGAGAAGCGAGAACAAACCTATCACCTTAAACATGGACTGGGTCATTGTCCCTAATGCACCCGAAACGCGGGCGACCAGAACTACTGTCTGCATGACCTTCTTGAACCCATCATCTAAAATATCAAATAGGGGATTATCTTCTATCCCCATGGATGCACGGGGACCCTCCTTCCAACTCTCCTATCACTATAGAGATTAGAACAATACGCTGAGGGGACTGGAGAGTGGAATGAAACTCCTTCTCAATATCTTCAGAGGGATTACCAAGCCTCATCAACCCATCTATGGGATATGTGTGGTTTCTCACTAGGTATCGATGGGGGAGATCTACTAAAATTTTATATGAGATATAAAACTCTTTAGGGGGAGGATCTAGATATTTAGTAGGACTCAGCATCAAACCGGGCATGCAGACGCCGGGATCCTACCGGGGAAAAAAATTCCACCAAAGAAGGCCTGCAAGTGAAAGCCTATCATGAATCATCAGCATTGGGTGACCAAGTTATCAGATTCCCATGGGCTTCCAGAGGAGCTGACATGTCACTGGTTGTGTCATGGATTCCCCCTGATCCTCTGACATCGGCACCTGACAAGTCAGACATGAATTAGAAAAGGAATCATGGAACCCAACGACAACCTCATCTGGTATCTCCCCCCCAATCGCGTGGGTTATGACCCGGGTCCCCATTCGAAACTAGGAGAGATAGACCCACCTCCACTGACTCCTCAAGAAAATTGACTCCAGACGACCTTGCAGACCACAAGAGACACAAAACATGGGAATCCTAGTAAAGAAAATATATTTCCACCAAATGAAGTTGTCGCTTGGCATAAGCAGGACCGAGGAGGTCCATTTTACAGAAAGTCCTATCTCCACACAGATGCGAGGCTTGGATTCCACCTAAAGGAATATGGTGTTCTCATCCTCACAAAGAAAATACCCTAACAAATATCCCAAAGCCTTCAAAATCGACGAATTGTGATAAGGGAGAGGAAGGCCCGACAATGATATCCAAACCACCTCAAAAGAAGACACGCGACTGAAATGACAGTTCCATGACCACCGTGACATGGAGAAGTGCCATGATCCACAACACCAATCCACTCTCAAACAAGAAGTAAAAATTTCCTCTATGGATGGCAATTGAAGACAGAAGGACACCCTCGAGAACTCCGAGAACGCTGTAGGATAAAGAAGCCCCCAATATTCCATAAAGCATATGAAGCAGAACATGGATGGTTTTTCTTGAGGCCGAAGTGGGCCACAAGGGAGACATCATGGTAAGAAGCTGCCTCTTCAACTTCACATGTCGAGAGCTCCACCACATGGAAACCCTCCTCCTACCAGGGATCCTTGGGAGCAACCAAAATTAGGGGATACCTTGAAGGCCCACCTATAAGGAAGAATTTGGCATCCCATCAAGTGTAGGCAATGTCAATAATCAATAACGGACATCCTTGAAGGAGGCCCTTAGTTGCGACTCTCATTAATAGCAGTCCCCAATGACCCATAGAGAAGAAACTCTCACCGTCGATGGAGAAGACCAACCATCTGGCACTGAATGAGCCACATGAAGAGGGGAGAAGAGAGCGCAGAGGAATCCATACCCTGGAGTTATAGTATGGGTAGTCCATCTATGAATGAACACATATATCCCCCTTTATTTGAATTAGGTCACCCATTGACAATAATTTTTATAACCAATGAAACCTATTAGAGATATAATGATGCCTTTGACCTGCACCATGATCGTACACACTCTCATGCATATTGGTTTTATATATCACCAACGGGGACATCAAACTAGCTACCTCATGAGTCCTCAGAAAAATTATAATGTAATAGTACATAACAACTTAAAATTTGATTTCACTCTATGGTCATGTCTTTAGAAATTATATGTGAACTTCGCATGGATGAATTATTGATCATGGGGAATTAAATTGGCTAGGGAAATGAATTTATAATACTAGAAATCATATCATCCAATTAGTCAGTTATGCGATAAGACTCACCAAGTCAAATCCTTATAGAGGGATTTATGCAATTACTCATCAATAACAAATCTATCCCATTTAATTAATGTAGAAATAATTAAACAAACAATATTTTCAAGAGGTATGAAATTGAAGGATATATAAATATTTATTAAACTACCAATAAAAATGAAATCCCCCAATTTATATTCATAAAATATTTACTGTTTCAATTTTCAATTTCGTAATATAACAAATATATTTTATTTTAACATAATTTTTTATGGGGGAAATGTATACACTTTAGTTCAAAAAATGAATTTATATTTTGGATAATGAATCATTTATTTATAACCTAATAAAATAAAATAATTCATCTTTATAATTTATTCTAGACGAAAGACAATAAATTGTGAATGATACAAATATATTTCAACAAAATAGATAGTCACAAGCCATTATATAATTTAAATATAGAATACGAGATAAATGAAAAAATAAAAAATATAGGTTTATTTTAAATTTGGAGAAAATATTACACATGAAAATTTCAAATATATAATTCACCTAACATCAATTATTATAACATTTAATTTTCAATTAATATCCACCCAAATAAATCAATTTTCAATTATTCATTTAAAAAAACATGAGAAATGGTGTTTACATTGTATTTTATGTGAATTAAGGAGGATATTTTAAATTGAATTAATATTTTCACAAAGAGATATATTATTATATAATTTTTAAATATTCTGAGAATATATTTTATGTAAAACTTTTCATCATGATAATTTTTCCAATTGATGATGAGTTAATATTTTTTTCTGTAATATTATTGTAAATCACAATATATTATTTTGTAAAAAAGTATAGGATATTTGAATAATATGATCATGTTAATCTTAATGGATTTAATACCTTAATTATAAGAGAACAACCATTGAAGCTCTAGATTATTCTTATGAAAATTTGAGATGTTATCCTTCAGATAATAGTAGAATAGATAATAGTATGGAACATCTTCGTGATGAATTTTTTTTGATGTATTAAAAACAAAATAACAATATAGTGTACTAGATTTATATTCCCTAACTATAAAATATAATCCCCTTGAATATTTTATTGGTGGTTTAGAGAATTTTTTTATGAATAGAAAAAATAAATGAAATAGAGAAAATTATTTTTTAATTGTATAGTTTTAAATGCAATCTATAGATGAATTTCTGAAAGATGAAATTCATATTTTATCAATACTCGATGAGAAGATTTTCTAATTAAATAATGTAATGTATTTAGTTGAGAAACACTATGAATATATAGTTATTGGAACCAAATTTGTGTTCTTATACAAACACGGTGATCATGGTGTGATTACAAAGAATACGACTATATTAATTATGAAAAGTTATTATCAAAATGAAGGGATATATTATGAAAAATCCATTATAAATATAGTAAAGATAGAATCATGTGAGGAACTCTTTACGTATTCATCATATATAAATTTTAAACATCCTCATATTGATATTAAATATTAATTTCAAAAGGTTTTTGTTTTGGAGGATGTTAATGTTGAAAGAACTATTGGTTTTAATATTCTAATTTATTTAATTATGTTTTTAAATTAATTAATTATTTATAATGGATTAAATAGGAACCTATATCTCAGTATGAACAACATTGTCCTTTTTTATATGAAACTATAATGGGGGGACCTAAATAAAACTATGTCAATAAATATTTTTATAGTTCAAATATGTATTTATCAAGTGAATATTTGATTCATCTAATAAAAAATTTCTCATTGAATTTTTTAAATTCATTCAACTATAATATAATATTATCATGATGACTGTGCTAAAGTTTCAATCATGGTTTTCAAATCATTTAGAGAGAATTTTTGATTTTCTTAAATCAAATAAAATGTAAGATGGTTTTATTGGGAATATTTTTATATTAAAATGCTATAAGATGTGATAGCCTTTTGAGTTTTAATTTTAATCCTAACATGGATGATGTTATAAAAATAGCTAAAATATTATTTATAGATAATTTATTTAAGGTTTTCGTTATCATACTTCTAATGGAATAGCCTCCATATAATTAGTCTTCATGTTTACTAGATTTAAAACTTATCTAGTGGCATCTCATATAAATATTTCAAATACAATTTTAAGGAATTTAATGAATTGTGAATCATAATTCACTATCTTATTAATCAAATAGATTTAATATGATTTAATATTTTAATGTTGAGTCTAGTGGATGTAGGTTAGAAGGAATAAGTACCATAAGAACATATTATTTCAAAGAAAAATAATTAGTTTCATTAAATATTAAAATCAAATTACAGAAGTTGAATATTTTGTAGATGGAATTCGTTTTCTCAAGTGTTATGTAGAAAACATCAATGGATGGATTTTAAATTAAAATTTTAACATTATCATATTAAATGATATAATAAAAGAGCTATCCCATTTTCAGAAAATCATATAATTAATTCTAGAACCAAAAAATTTATATAAGGAATTATTTTATATCATATCTATCTTAGGATTTTCATATATTAATTTAGTTATTTTTCCCAAAAAATAATTTTATGCATATAGAAATCCATCTAGATTCTAATCAGTTGGATTTTATTAAGATCGTTTTTTTAAAAATTTTATGTATCCTTTTTTATGTCATTATGGTTAAGTATTTAATATTATTAAGTCTTGTACTAATATATGTTTATTTATATTTTTTTTTAATATTATTCAACAATTTTTTAGATAACATCATATTTATTTATTTGTATTAATGTTACATTAATTTTTACATATGAAAAAATTGGTTCTTTCAAAATATTTTTTAAATTTAATATTACATATGTCATATAAATACAGCTGTTTTTTTTATTTTGTTAAAAAAATTATATGTTTATTGTACCTATTTTATTATTCAATTATGATTAATATTTTAATGTTTTTATCATTTTCCTGAATCAATCATTCATTAATTTGAGAGAAAATATTATTGAATCTTTTTCACCATTCCTCTTTTAGTTAAATCTTTCCATTATATATTCTTACTATAATTTCATCCAAGTAATAGGATTGAAATAAGGAATTAAAGTGAATAGAAGTTTTTTTTTTCATCTCATTGTATTAATAGATCTATGATGGTTGATTCATGTATAATTATATTAAGATAGAGGAACTATAAATTTTTCATAGATGAATTGGATGAATATGTTATTGACGATGTAATGGGAGTTCATATTTATTAATTAAAATAAATTTTTTTTTATAAAAAATGATTTTAAAGATATTTCTATGAATGATGAGAATTTTTAGAAGTACAAGTACAATTTCAGGATACAAAGGTAATGAAAGTGATATTTTAAGTACTTCTTAAGAGATTTTTGATCAAATTTATTTTCCCCTTAAGGATGACTTATGTTAAATAAATATTAAATATTTGAATAGGATATAAAAAATATAGAAGTTTTCATTATTTTATATGAATATTATTCAAAATAACAAATTTTAAATATATGCCCATGTGAAAATATTTTTTACTATGTTTATTCAAACTATTTTATCACTAAGATATATAGGGTTTATGAATATTTTGATTTAATACATGTATATTCATTACATGATTCTCACTAATAAGAAAATAAAAAATTCATGATAAAAATATCATTTGATGGATCACTATTAAAAAAAATATAAAAATAAAAATTTTCATTTTTGATGGATTTTGAAAATCCAATTTCAGATCAGAGACATTTAATGAAATGTGAAATAGGGTCTATATTTCATCTCCATATATTGTTTTCTTTGTAAGAAATGTGAAAAATGAGTTTTGTATGGAATGTATCATTAAATATGTTAATTTAGATAAATTAATATATTATATAAAATCATAATGATTAGTAAAATATCATTTCTTGAGATTAGGGGTCCACTACTTCTTTTAATGTCGAAAATATACCTATTGTAGGTGATATCTATAGAAACATTGCTATGAAAATTTATTAGGCCTAATCCAAAACTAGATCAATGAAGTCCAATATTAGAATTTCTATATAAAATGAATATTTTAATGTTTTATGTTATATTTTTTATTATTAATTTACTTCTAATTTTGAACATTTATCAAATAATTTTGATCATCATGATACTAACAAATATAAACTAATATTAATGATTCATAGGAAGCTATAACAGAAGTTGATAAAGAAGACTATAATGTGATATCTAATTTTGAGGTAGGTACATGTGATTCTAATGATAATTCGAGTTAAAAAATATAAATTGAATAAATTATTATGAATTCTAATGGTAAAGCTAATGAAGATGGTGAAAAGAGTATTGAAGATGATGAAAAAGAAATCGAAGAAGTCATCATTTTATTAGATGATACTATAGTTGAAGTTGATAAGACTGTTGAAATTCATTTCTATATGGATGGTGATATAAAAACATTATATGACGGCATTGTAAATAACAATGGTATTGGAAAAAAATCAAGGGTTGTTTTGGATGAAATTATATGTTCTTAAATTTGGATGAGTATAATTTTTTTGAAAACCTTAATGTGTTTACATTGAATATATTTTATTATTTTAAACAATTTAAGGCTGAATTGAATAAATATAGAAGTGAGATTAAACAATTGATAGAAAATATTATATTAAAAATGGGATTTTTAATAGATAATTTCAATTACGGTTTCTAAATCTAATTTTATATAATTGGGAATGTTTCATGATGTAGAAAACTTTTGAGATAGAATATTTTTGTTTAGTGATGGATGGAAATTTTATCTTAAGTCATATTTGAAAAAGTATGCTAATAAATATTATTAATAAATGAAAGATACCTATTTGGGCCAATTCATGATCTAAGGAATGTTTTCAAAGAAGATAATCTTGTGGAAGATAATTGAAGAACCAATATAATGATTTTGGGTTGTAAAATTTAATAAATTTTTCATGAAAGATTTAAATAATATAGATATGTTATTTTTGGTAATGTTTATATACATATGATTGTAGATTTTACTTATTTTCAATGATAAATTATATTCAAATTCATATTATATCATACGAGGTGAATTTTTTTGGATAGCTGAAGATGTATCGAACAGGTCAAAAGTAGTCATGTGAATAATTTTAAGAGTTCTAATTTTTTTTGATAATGATAAAAATTAGAAAAGGTATGGTCACTACATATGAGTCAATATACATTATGTATGACTAATTTATTCACCATTTAATTCAATTATGAGTACAAGAAATTTTTATATGAGTTATTGTGACTCTTCTTATGAGTTAATTGATCAAGTGTACGAGTGATTTCAAAAAATATATAAGTCATTAACAAATACATATGATTCCCTCAATGATTATTGATTGGTTTAGTGAGAATTTATGATTCATTTTCACATGATTAATTAAAACGTGAATATTTTATAGGATAATTTTTAAATGACTCATTCCTTTGTGAAAATTCACGAATATTAAGAATTGTTTATCAAAGCTTATAGAATTTCATATTATTTAGAATTTAATTTACATAAGGAGATGAATTATGATATGTAAATTAATGAAATGTATAAAAATAATAAAAATTTGTAATTAATAACATTATTAAAGGATTCATTGATATAATGGAAAGATCCATATCATGATCTAAATGCTAACATGCATATTTACTGGTCAAAATAAATAAGATAACTACATTTTCGTTCAAGGAAATTATCTAGAAGTTGGTTGAGTTTGGTTTTATGGAAGTAATAATTTAAAATATCATGGTAAATGAATATATAGAAATTAAAATTATTATATATGAAATACATCATCACGTAAAATATAGAGATGAATTTGGGTACCACTGACTGGAGTTATGGGGAATGACTAAACTAGTGGTATTTCCATAATTATGTATTGTGAATAATATTCCTTAATTTTTTATGAATATAAATATTAAAAATGAATATAAAGGTGTCATTTTTGGAAATTATAAGTGGAACCAATAGATTACAACCATATACATCCACTGTATCAAATAAAAAGAAAAAGATCTCATATACTACTATGTTGGATCTATCAAATAGGGACAAGTTGAAGAATGAGAAAGCAGAAGATGTTCTTGCAAATAAATTTCCAATAAATTGAAGTAGATTATAAAAAAAATAGAAGTTAAAGAGAAGAAAGAGGAATTAATAAAGTGATACCATTATTGAATTCTGAATGATTTTGAAAAAAATATTATTGTTTAAAAATATATCTAAATCCAAATTGATTTTTAAGATAAACGTAAACCATTGGAAGAAAGTAGTGTATATCATGTTCAGGGTTATCCCCTTCTTGTTGTAATCCACATGAAAATTCTTGTGGATTGTGTGATCATTGGTGTTTCCAAAATATTTCAAGGAATAACTATACTTGTTGTGTCAAAAAACCCTTTCAATTCTATTGTTAATTATTAGTGTATTCATGTGGGTTTTTTAAAAACACATGTAACATTAATATAACTTCTTATTATGTTTAATTAAATATAAAATTCCAAATAATTGTAAATCTCTAACTCACATTACTTAATTCAATTTCATTGATATTGGGGGTGTATTTTGAATTAGTATCACTGAAAGAGGAAATTCAATTACGGGAAATGATTTTTTATTCTAAGGTAAATGAGTTTCTATGTGGTTTAATATTAAATCAAAAAATTTTATTTATATAATTATGAATAAATAGAATTTATTAAATAGAAGGGTGACTTCCATGTATGATGGGATGAATTATCACATTCTGAAAGATTGAATGTTTCCCCATCCCTTATCATTAATTCTAGATGTTTTAGATGTTGAAACTAATATATTTCCTCATCATGCCTAATTTACTTCAATGAAAACCAATCATATAAGAATACTAAGAATTATGGTCTTCCAAAGAATTGTAGGTGGTCTTCCATATCTGGAAAAAATTCATTGAATGTAAAATAGTTAGAGGTGTCTAATGTTTTGTGTGATAAAATTTAAAATATTTAAAAATTGCATAGAAAATAAAAGTAAAAAATATATATATATTGAGATGAAAGTATGAAGATATAGTGATGAAGGATGATGAATCTATAGATGGATTTTTCACTAGATCTACTATAATAGTAAGCACTATTAAAATCATTGGTGAGAAGTTGGAAGAAAAAATATTGGTTGAAAATATTTTCTTCATATTTACAGAGAGGTTTGAATAAAAATTCATGAATGAAGAAATTTGATATTGTAATAAACTCTCTCTTTATAGTATACATAATAATTTCACCCGCAATGATATGATGAAGGAATATTTTACCATGAACAAGAGTAAATATAAAAAATTAATCTTCTTTAATTCCATAATGAATAAGAAATGAATGAAGAAATTTAAATATTCTGAATTCAGATGTTTTGAACTAGAATAATAATAAATGATATGTTTCATGAACTTATGTATCATTTCACTAGAAATTTGATAGGGGTTACATTATTTTTCAAGAAAAATCTTCCACTAAAAATATTCCGATATAAAGGTGAATTAAATGAGATGTTACAACATACAAAAGTGAATTAAACAAATTTTAGTAGATATTAATGTAGTGAAAATGTATGTAAGAAATAAGAAACTAAAATGAAGTTTATATTTATGATCTAGTTGATAAAGTATCTCCCAAAAATTTTAGTTATTTTTAAAACAACAATTATGATTTAATTTTATGATAAATATACCAATAAAAAGATTATAATCACGATTAATAAAATTTTATGCTGAAGAAGAAGATTGACGATATAAGAATGATTATTGGTAATGAGATAATAAAAAATATCAATATGGAATATAAGTTGAATGGAAAAGGGAATGATATTGATATTATTTAATATAAATTTCTATATTCTAGTAAGAATATTGAAAAATTATGAATTTATTTCTATAACTATATTCAATAATTTAATGAATGCAAAAAAAGGAACATTATAAATAAGTATAGATTAAGTAACCCAACAAAAACTATTATGTATAACGTCTAATAAGAAGGATATTATTATGAAGACCATGATTACTACCAAAAAATTTGTTGTTAAAAAATATGGATATTAGAGTAGCCCATACATGAATGAAAAATTTATTATAAATATTGTTGTAAAATTGGATTAAATTGAGATTGATGTGAAGTAAATTATTGTTGGAGGTCACTAGAATTTTGTTTCTCATAAAGGAACAAATATTGATGTTTGAAATCAGGATGGAACAACATTTCTAAATTATCGACAACATGTAGGTTAAAAGGAATAAAATACATTTTATTAAAATTTAAGTAATATAGAGTCTTTATGTATATAAAAACAATGTATTGGTTGAAAATTATATATTCGTATGAATGTATAATTCTATAGATGAAAAACATGAGGAGCATTCAATACACTTAAGGATGATATGTTCAATCTGTAGAAATTTTTTAGATATTAGCAAGAGAATAGGTTGAAATTTCTTGATGAAGTCTATGAATTATGTTCCTATATTTTTCACTGTGAAAATCAATATCTTAACATATTGACATTCTAGAATATTATATGTTAAAAATGTCAAAAATAACCATATGATAAATATTAAAGGTAAATAAAATGATCTTATTATTTAAGTTGGGCTCAAGGATTAATAAGGTGAATGTCCATAGATTTGGGATAATGGATTGTCATCAAATAATATAATAATTTTCTCTTATAAATGAATAATAAATATTATAATTAATTCATAGTTAAAATTATTGTAATGAAACACTAAAGGTGAAAAGATTTGGTTTAGCTGTGATTGTAAAAGAAAATATGAAGTTCAAGAAAACATTATTTTTTTGTGATAAAAAACAACCTTTTAAGTGTCTATCAGGTTTTTAATAAAGAAAATGAACTTTATTTAGAAAATATGGATTCTAGGTGAAACAAATATAAGGATGGTATGATTTTGACTATAGGATATAAAACTAATAGAAACATTTTAATTATAGGTCATGCTCAGAATTAATTCTACTTGAGTCTAAAAAATAAAAATGAACTATGGAATAGAAGGATTGGCCATATTTTTCAAAGGACTATAAGAATTATTACCCAAATAGAATTTATTATTGACATTCATATTATTAAAATTGGATGGGAGTAGATATTCCCCAACCAACAGAAGGGAAGGAAAACTAATTATTCTAATAGGAATGTTGAGATTCACACATCTCACCCCCTGGATCTTATTCATTCCGACATATATTGAACCATGGTAATGTACTAACAAAATAGAGATAAATATGATATTGAATTAATTTATTATTTTACCCATAATACTTTAATTGTTTTTATGAAAAATAAGTTAGATACTCTAGTGATATTTAAAAAATTTAGAAGGTTAGATAGATATTAGTCTTGTCACTCAATGAAGATATTTCAGAAAGATAATGGTGAGTAATATAGAGATGAGAGTTTAGATATTATCTTAAGAGGTATGGTATTTATCATGAAATATATGATCCAAATAAACACACAAATGTGGTTTGAATTAATGTAATAATACAATCTTATCAGATATAGATTAAACAATTTTGAGAATGGATACAATTTCATAGTAGTTTAGGAGATACTATATTTCATGAACAATTCATATTATAAATCATTATTTATAAATAAAAAATCATAACATGTCACCATATTATATGTTATAAAGTAATACCACATTCTTTAAATAACAAAATTTTTTTAGAATACTATAGATTAGCAAACAAACATGTAAATTCATGCGATGCTTGATAGAATAGGTGTTGATAGTATCTTACTAAATTATTCATCAAATGGAAGAGGATACCGATGCAAAAACAGTTACATGGAAGATCATTTATACTTATACTCTTAATGTCCTAGAACATGAAGAGAAATAATTCTCATATGGAATATATTGTTCAAGAAGGGATTATGATTAGTCAATATTTGTTAATCTACATTGAATGTTATAGTAAATGGGGGAAATTATGAAGAAACATAGGTTGAATATAGTTATTCAACATACTAAAGGGATGAGGAGTAACCATGCATATCTAATAAAAGGATGAGAAACTATGTGGAGGTCAAAATTTTCATTAGAGATTATGGACGACAAGTTCAAACTATTGGAATTATGTGGAAAACGTTACAGTCCTCCGTATGTTTGACTAGTTGAACCAAGTATTGCTAATGAAAATTTGGAGCACTAAAAATTGGTTAATTAGATGAATGATTAATTGGAAATGATAATGAGGAATTATACAAGTGATTTTGTACCCAAACCATTGATAAGAACATCTTTGGAGCAACATGGACCTTTGTAAATAAGTTGAATAATAAGGCTAATGTGATTAAAAATTAAGCATGACTTATGGGTAAGGGGCCTTCACAGGTTGAATGAGTAGATTTTAATGAGGCATTTGAACCAGTTTCAAGGATTGATATTATAAGTACATATCATTATATTTCTATCAAATGGTAATACAATATTTTCCAAATGGATTTTAAGAAGGATTTTATCTATGGTGAGCTAAAGGAGGATTTTTATATGGATAAATCCTAAATTTTATTTCTTATAAATGTGGTGAATCAGGTTTTCATGTTATATAATGCTTTATATTGGCTGAAACAAATTCTAATATATTGGTATTATAAGGCCCCAGCCTTAAACCTTACTTAATATTGAATTAAATTAATAATTCACATTGAGGATCTTTTCAGGTTTAGAGTTTTAGAGAATTAGAACATAACTATTACATCTTAAAAGATTACAAAGTAGACACTTCTACTAAGTCTCCATAAAATAAAAACTCTTAAAAAGAAAGATTTCTAGATTCCATGTTTTAGATAGCATGACATTCCCTTGATCCCATCCTTGACCTTATTCCACTTTAAGTCCTGTGAAAAACATTTCAAAAAACTTGGGGTGAGCATAAAAAGCTCAGTAAGGGATACAAAGAGAATGAAAACTGTTAGTTTTTCAAAATCAAGTAAACCAAGTATACTCTATCAAAGTAATACCTTCACCTTCATGAAGTAGTAAAAACATTTCACTGAATAAAGTATCATTACTTACCTTTTTGTAACCAATGTATTACCATAAAACCCATATAAAGAACACATAACATATATAAAGGTAACTTGGGACATAAACATACTTAAGTGGAATAACCATACGGTAGACTTCCACACATATCACTTAATGGAATAGCCATACGGCCAATTTCCATACATACTTAATGGAATAGCCATACGGCCGACTTCCATACCCAATGCATTGGAGGTTATAACGTAACCACCCGTCCTGGTATTCACGGCACCACCCGTCATATGGTTTATAACGTAACCACCCGTTAAAATGTCCATGTACCAATATAAAATCATAAAACATAAAACAAATATAAAGGAATGATAACATTTCCACATTTCAATCAAAATATATCATAAATATATTGACATAATAGAATCCTTTTTCAAAACCATTTTCAATACCAAACTACATAAAAGAGTATATGGTATTTATTTTATTCTAAAAACATTACTGCTTGTTGAGAAAGCCAAATATCAAATAATACTCGCGGCGGTGGAAAAGGTCGTTGTCACCGCGTACGTTAAAAAAAACATTCCTTTTTGTCGTTTAGTAAAACTCTTCGTAGAAAAAGATTCCTTTTGTATAAAAGTAAAAGTCAAAAGAGTTTATACACCGTATAAAAGAAATTTGTGTATAAAACGAAATATGACTCAATGAAAGGAGATTGAGACGAAGTCCCATACAAAGATCATTTTTAAAATAAAATAGATCTACTATGTGTATTCACTATAAGTACACATAAAGAAAGTACAAATACAATATAGGACATAATAATATCATGACATAATTTGAAAGTAGGAGATTAACCCAAAGAATGGAAATTGGGTTAAGAAATTCCCTTACCTTGGGTCCGACTTGACTCGATCGTTCTTTAACGTCCTGAATAATAAACTTGAGTTAATTTATACTTGATTAAGAACCTTTTTAAACTTCATTATTCCTTTTATATCACTTATTTCCATGTTATAAACATTATGTAACCATTTAAGTTAATACCGTTTGTTTTGTCAATATTTGGTTCTTAAGTCGAAAGTTGACTTCTTACAATTACATGTTGTTCGTGTGGTCAAAAGTTCTTTATATCCAGAATGAAATTCCTGATTTGGATATCATATATATTATATATATCCAGAATATACATGTATTTATAATATTACATAATCATTTAGAGGTTAGAAATGAAATGCACCGTTCATGGAGACGGTAAGCCGTACGTACGCATGAACGCTACTTTCATTTCTTTGTCATATTAGTGGAATTAAAACTAAATGAGAGGTATGTATATTTTAATTCCATAATTATATTCATCATTTAGATATATAATTAATTATATATATACATTATATACATGTAATTTTAATAGTACATTACATTTGGGGATAAGAAATGAAATGCACCGTTCATGGAGACGGTAAGCCGTACGTACGCCTGAATGCTACTTTCATTTCTATCTCATACTTTAATGGAAAGAAATAATAATGATATAGAGGTATATTATAATTCCAGTATAACATCATATATAATAACTTTAAATCCATCCTTTACACGTCCCACATATGGCATTAACGAATCACATAACTTTTAGGGGGCGGTAGTCCGCACATCCTTAAATGAAGATATCGTGTTTACCCATAATGGAAACCATAAAGGTATGCCAAAAATGAAAAATACAGAAGCTTAAAGAAAACATAAACATATTATATATCATATATAAAAATAGTGACATCATAATGGCCACCCTTTAAGGTGTTAAATTAGTATTGAACAATCATCGTTTCGGGAGGCAGAATTTCGCCATCCACGGAAACCGTATGTTCTTTAACCATTTGATGTAGTTGTGTGAGAGTGTAGCTCAAATAAATATTATAACAACATCCTAGTATATTGAAGATACTGGTGTTGTTACAAAAGAAGTAAATAAAAAGAGTTTAGAGGGTTTGAGAAGCAAAATAAAACAAATGAACAAGAGAGAATGAATTACCTTTAAAAGTGTAACTCACTTTTGATTTGAGACTAAAGGCTTCCTTTGAAAGGATTATGCCCAAAGGGAATCCTCTAGGATGAGGAGAGGGATGTGGAGAGAGTAATTGGGCAGGGTTTGGCTGAGCCAAAGGCTTTTGGAGTGTGTGAAATGAGGTAGAGGTGGGGGCCTTTTATAAGAGGAGAGGAGGGGCACTTTTGGAAAGTAAGGAAATATTACTTTATTTGAAAATGTGTTTCGGTTTTAAAAGGTCCCACATTGATATAATTGGTGGATAAGGTGATAAGGGTTCGAAATCCACTCATCCAATTGGTTTTGGACATGTGTAGGTTTTAGATTTTTCATTATCTTTCCATTTTATTTAAATCGTCAAATAATGATGTCATCGCTGCATCATTATTATGTCATATATAATTTAATTTATTTAATGTCTAAAAATTATAAAAAAATACTATTATGTAGGAAATCGTTTTATCTTTCCAATTACTATTTATAATCAAAATTCGGACTTGTATAACCCCACTCAAAAATTATTTTAGTAAAACCATTTATGTTAGTGTCATTTTCACTTTAACATTAAATAAAAATATATTAATGTCAATTTCCAACTAAAGTGGCTCCATGGGGTCCCCAAGTTGGCCCAAGGATTGTCTTGGTCGGCCATGACTCACCCAATAGGTGTAGGACAAGTTTTATGGTGTTTCCACATTCTTATAATATCATTTTTACCTTAAACTACACTAATTACCTCTAATTGCGATTAATGAAAAAAAGTTACTATTCACCAAAAAATTATTTTAATATCATTGAACCACATTTTACATCTTAATGACAACCATGTATGTCGGATTTTCAAAATTTAATACACATTAGTGGTAAACTTTCATTTAACTGAAAAATCAGTTTGCTTGATTACCACTTAGTGGTTTCACTATTCATCAAAAATTGAAGTTTTTCAGAAAATTACCAAAAATTCACCCTAAGCTATATTTGATATTCCGAATTCAAAAATGAAGTCCATTTTACAAAATTCAAAACATATATGTCAAAATAATTAATTTAATAATTAATTCCCGCTGTCATGACAAATAGCGTGTTTTTGTGAAACAATAAGTATCAAAAGATTGACACCAGTTTAAGTCCAATTTCAAAGTGAAATTGATTCCAATGACCACCATTGGATTAAATGGTAAAAATATTTTCTAATTTCACTTTAAAACCAATTAAAATAATAATCTAATCATATAAATAATTTATATTTAAAAGAGGTTTTGAATTAAAATACAACATTTTACACTATTCATAAAAAAATGAACTTTATCAGAAAGGTACCAAAAATTTACACAAAGTAAATTTTGATGTCCCGATTCTAAAGAAGAGTTATATTTGGTTCAAAATAAATTATAAGAGTGATCAAAACTATATTTAATGACGGTTCACCATTAAAAGGTGATAAGTGAACCTTTAGTGAAAATTAGAGTATATATGCCCTAAAATTGAACTCTTTCCATATTTTAAGCCTTTATCTTTTATTGGGTAAATGTATAAACATTTAAAAACATATCTAATCATATTTTAGTTATTTCTATCCATTCCCGCCAGTACAATGACTACTTGTTAACTAACATTTAAAATAATATTATATTATTACTAGTGTGCTACGTAAATTTCAAAGAAACTCATCGTTGCGTATCGGGTACGCTATCGAACATAGCAACCCCTTTAAAATAAAATTAATATTTAATTCGTAAATATTAATAAATATGAAAATTCTTTATTCTTTATTTACCTGGGATGTTACATCCTTCCCCCCTTTTGGGAATTGCATCCTCACAATTTTATTCACTTATCAAAATAAGTGGGGGTATTTATCCCTCATATCATTTTCAGATTCCCACGTTGCCTCTTAAATGACATGGTTTTTTCACAAAACCTTTACCTGATGAATCACCTTATTCCGTAACACTTGCTCCCTGTGGTCAAGAATCTGGACCGGTTGTTCCTCATAAGATAGGTTCTCTTCCAGCTGAACTACCTCTGGACTCAAAACATGAGATGGATCTGACATATACTTTCTCAACATCGAAACATGAAAAACATTGTGTACCTGAGATAAAATCGGAGGTAAAGCCACTCGGTATGCACCTGATCCAACTCTCTCCAGAATTTCGTATGGTCCAATGAAACTTGGACTCAACTTTCCTTTCTTACCAAATCTCATCACACCTTTCCAAGGAGAAACCTTGAGAAAAACATGATCACATACCTCGAAAGATAGATCCTTCCTCCGGTTATCCGCATAACTCTTCTGCCTGCTCTGAGCTGTTCTCATGTGTTTCTGAATCAGCTGAACTTTTTCTGCCATCTCTTCTACCAATTCTGGTCCCATCAACTTCCTATCACCCACTTCATCCCAGAAAGATGGAGTTCGACACCGCTTCTCATATAATGCCTGAAATGGTTCCATCTGTATACTGGAATGAAAAATGTTATTATATGAAAATTCAACCAAAGAAATATGTTGGTCCCAACTTCCCTGATAATCCATCGAACAAGCTCGTAGCATATCCTCCAATGTCTGAATTGTTCGTTCTGACTGCCCATCTGATTAAGGATGAAAAGCTGTACTAAAATTTAATTCAGTACCCAACGACTTCTGAAGGCCTTTCCAAAATTTAGAAGTAAACCTGGGATCACGATCCGATACAATGGAGAGAGGAACTCCATGTAACCTGACTATCTCTTTAAGATATAAACGGGAATGTTGATCAAGAGAGAAAATATCTCGTATAAAAAGGAAATGAGCAGATTTGGTCAAGCGATCAACAATAACCCAGATTGCATTATTACCTCGAGATGTCCTCGGTAATCCCACAACAAAGTCCATGGATATGTTTTCACATTTCCACTCTGGCACTGGTAAAGGCTGAAGCATCCCTGCCACTCTGCTTTAACCTGTTGACATGTCAAACAATTCACAGTAAAATCAGCAATGTCTCTTTTCATTCCATCCCACCAGTAATACTCCCGCAGATCTCTGTACATCTTAGTACTGCCAGGATGAACTGAAAACAGGGAACTATGAGCCTCACATAACAACTCATTCTTCAACTGTGAATCACAAGGCACACACAATCTCTTCCCAAATCTCAAAACATAATCATTATCAATGTTGAATTCAGGCAACTTACCTTTCTGAACCAGCTCTACCTTTTTCTGCAACTCACTGTCTTGCTTCTTTTCTTGCTTGATCATCTTCCTTACAGTTACGAGCAATATGACCAGACATACCACACCGAAAGCACTTACCAGACATGGATAAACATTCTCCAGGATGCATTTTACTTCACTTCTCACAGGATGGATATTTGGTTTTCTTACCTCCTTGCTTCTTTGATGAATTCTTCCCCTTTTCCTGCCAATTAGACCTCTTATTCTGTTGTTTGTCATAGAACACCTGATCATCGGCAAACTCCATTTCTACCTTCTCCGCACATCGAACAAGTTTTTCATAACTTTGGAATTCACGAGAATCTAAAGCCCTTCGATACTTTGGCTTTAACCCTGAGTAAAAACGGTTTATTTTACTATCAAGATCTCGTATGAAGTTTGGAGCATACCTTGCCAATCGAGTGAACTTTTCTTCATAAGCAGCCACTGAATCATCCTCCTGCCTCAATTCTAGGAACTGTTTTTCCATCCTAAGACGAACCACCTTAGGAAAATATTTCTCAAGAAACATACCTTTGAATTCGTCCCAGTGAAGACCCTCAATCTCATCACTATCCCTTATATTTTTCACCATCGACCACCACTGATCAGCTTCACCTTCAAAACGGTAAACAACAAGACTAACCTTTTGATGTTCTGAACACCCCATGACATCAAAAATCTTCTATAGTGCTTTAATCCACCCTTAAGATTGCACAGGGTCAGATGATCCTCTGAATTATGGGGGCTGTTGCCTCATGAAATGTTCCACCACTGACATGTTCCTCTGCGGTTGATCTGGCTGATCTCGTGCATGGATACCACCACCATTTATAGCCTGAGTCAACTGTTCCATCACTACAACAAACTGTTCAGTTCCGATTCCGACCATCTCAGGTTGCTGATTTGGAAGGTTATCTTCCTCCTGATGACGTCCCAACATAGCTGCTTTGTTTCCTCTGCGGAAAACCATTCTGAACACAGAAATATCTTAGGCGAAGCAACATGGTAATCCGTAAATGCTATATCATTTCAATCATATTATAATTTAACACTTTTCTAACTCCTAAAGTTGTCTAAACCGACCTTTGATACCAACTATAAGGCCCCAACCTTAAACCTTACATAATATTGAATTAAATGAATAATTCACATTGAGGATCTTTTCAGGTTTAGAGTTTTAGAGAATTAGAACATAACTATTACATCTTAAAAGATTACAAAGTAGACACTTCTACTAAGTCTCTATAAAATAAAAACTCTTAAAAAGAAAGATGTCTAGATTCCATGTTTTAGATAGCATGACATTCCCTTGATCCCATCCTTGACCTTATTCCACTTTAAGTCCTGTGAAAAACATTTCAAAAAACTTGGGGTGAGCATAAAAAGCTCTGTAAGGGATACAAAGAGAATGAAAACTGTTAGTTTATCAAAATCAAGTAAACCAAGTATAGTCTTTCAAAGTAATACCTTCACCTTCATGAAGTAGTAAAAACTTTTCACTGAATAAAGTATCATTACGTACCTTTTTGTAACCAAAGTATTACCATAAAACCCATATAAAGAACACATAACATATATAAAGGTAACTTGGGACATAAACATACTTAAGTGGAATAACCATACGGTCGACTTCCACACATATCACTTAATGGAATAGCCATACGGCCAATTTCCATACATACTTAATGGAATAGCCATACGACCGACTTCCATACCCAATTCATTGGAGGTTATAACGTAACCACCCGTCCTGGTATTCACGGCACCACCCGTCATATGGTTTATAACGTAACCACCCGTTAAAATGTCCAAGTACCAATATAAAATCATAAAACATAAAACCAATATAAAGGAATGATAACATTTCCACATATCAATCACAATATATCATAAATATATTGACATAATAGAATCCTTTTTCAAAACCATTTTAAATACCAAAATACATAAAAGAGTATATGGTATTTATTTTATTCTAAAAACATTACTGCTTGTTGAGAAAGCCAAATATCGAATAATACTCGTGGCGGTGGAAAAGGTCGTTGTCACCGCGTACGTTAAAAAAACATTCCTTTTTGTCGTTTAGTAAAACGCTTCGTAGAAACAGATTCCTTTTGTATAAAAGTAAAAGTCAAAAGAGTTTATACACCGTATAAAAGAAATTTGTGTATAAAATGAAATATGCCTCAATGAAAGGAGATTGAGACGAAGTCCCATACAAAGATCATTTTTAAAATAAAATAGATATACTATGTGTATTCACTATAAGTACACATAAAGAAAGTACAAATACAAGATAGGACATAATAATATCATGACATAATGTGAAAGTAGGAGATTAACCCAAAGAATGGAAATTGGGTTAAGAAATTCCCTTACCTTGGGTCCGACTTGACTCGATCGTTCTTTAACGTCCTGAATAATAAACTTGAGTTAATTTATACTTTATTAAGAACCTTTTTAAACTTCATTATTCCTTTTATATCACTTATTACCATGTTATAAACATTATGTAACCATTTAAGTTAATAATGTTTGTTTTGTCAATATTTGGTTCTTAAGTCGAACGTTGACTTCTTACAATTACATGTTGTTCGTGTGGTCAAAATTTCTTTATATACATAATGCAATTCCTTATTTGTATATCATATATATCATATATATCCAGAATATACATGTATTTATAATATTACATAATCATTTAGAGGTAAGAAATGAAATGCACCGTTCATGGAGACGGTAAGCCGTACGTACGCATGAACGCTACTTTCATTTCTTTGTCATATTAGTGGAATTAAAACTAAATGAGAGGTATGTATATTTTAATTCCAGAATTATATTCATCATTTATATATATCATTAATTATATATATACATTATATACATGTAATTTTAATAGTACATTACATTTGGGGATAAGAAATGAAATGCACCGTTCATGGAGACGGTAAGCCGTACGTACGCATGAACGCTACTTTCATTTCTATCTCATACTTTAATGGAATGAAATAATAATGATATAGAGGTATATTATAATTCCAGTATAACATCATATATAATAACTTTAAATCCATCCTTTACACGTCCCACATATGGCATTAACGAACCACATCACTTTTAGGGGGCGGTAGTCCGCACTTCCTTAAATGAAGATATCGTGTTTAACCATAATGGAAACCATAAAGGTATGACAAAAATGAAAAATACAGAAGATTAAAGAAAACATAAACATATTATATATCATATATAAAAATAGTGACATCATAATGGCCACCCTTTAAGGTGTTAAATGAGTATTGAACAATCATTGTTTCGGGAGGCAGAATTTCGCCATCCACGGAAACCGTATGTTCTTTAACCATTTGATGTAGTTGTGTGAGAGTGTAGCTCAAATAAATATTATAACAACATCCTAGTATATTGAAGATACTGGTGTTGTTACAAAAGAAGTAAATAAAAAGAGTTTAGAGGGTTGGAGAAGCAAAATAAAACAAATGAACAAGAGAGAATGAATTACCTTTAAAAGTGTAACTCACTTTTTATTTGAGACTAAAGGCTTCCTTTGAAAGGATTATTCCCAAAGGGAATTCTCTAGGATGAGTAGAGGGATTTGGAGAGAGTAATTGGGCAGGTTTTGGCTGAGCCAAAGGCTTTTGGAGTGTGTGAAATGAGGTAGAGGTGGGGGCCTTTTATAAGAGGAGAGGAGGGGCACTTTTGGAAAGTAAGGAAATATTACTTTATTTGAAAATGTGTTTCGGTTTTAAAAGGTCCCACATTGATATAATTCGTGGATAAGGTGATAAGGGTTCGAAATCCACTCATCCAATTGGTTTTGGACATGTGTAGGTTTAATATTTTTCATTATCTTTCCATTTTATTTAAATCGTCAAATAATGATGTCATCGCTGCTTCATTATTATGTCATATATAATTTAATTTATTTAATGTCTAAAAATTATAAAAAAAATACTATTATGTAGGAAATCGTTTTAGCTTTCCAATTACTATTTATAATCATAATTTGGACTTTTATAACCCCACTCAAAAATTATTTTAGTAAAACATTTTATGTTAGTGTCATTTTCACTTTAACATTAAATAAAAATATATTAATGTCATTTTCCAACTAATGTGGCTCCATGGGGTCCCCAAGTTGGCCCATGGCTTGTCTTGGTCGGCCATGACTCACCCAATAGGTGTAGGACAAGTTTCATGGTGTTTCAACATTCTTATAATATCATTTTTACCTTAAACTACACTAATTACCTCTAATCGCGATTAATGAAAAAAAGTTACTATTCACCAAAAAATTATTTTAATCTCATTGAACCACATTTTACTTCTTAATGACAACCATGTATGTCGGATTTTCAAAATTCAATACACATTAGTGGTAAACTTTCATTTAACTGAAAAATCAGTTTGCTTGATTACCACTTAGTGGTTTCACTATTCATCAAAAATTGAAGTTTTTCAGAAAATTACCAAAAATTCACCCTAAGCTATATTTGATATTCCGAATTCAAAAATGAAGTCCATTTTACAAAATTCAAAACATATAAGTCAAATTAATTAATTTAATAATTAATTCCTGTTGTCATGACAAATAGCGTGTTTTTGTGAAACAATAAGTATCAAATGATTGACACCAGTTTAAGTCCAATTTCAAAGTTAAATTGATTCCAATGACCACCATTGGATTAACTGGTAAAAATATTTTATAATTTCACATTAAAACCAATTAAAATAATAATCTAATCATATAAATAATTTATATTAAAAATAGGTTTTGAATTAAAATACAACATTTTACACTATTCATAAAAAAAATGAACTTTATCAAAAAGGTACCAAAAATTTACACAAAGTAAATTTTGATGTACCGATTCTAAAGAAGAGTTATATTTGGTCCAAAATAAAGTATAAGAGTGATCAAAACTATATTTAATGACGGTTCACCATTAAAAGGTGATAAGTGAACCTTTAGTGAAAATTAGAGTATATATGCCCTAAAATTGAACTCTTTCCATATTTTAAGCCTTTATCATTTATTGGGTAAATGTATAAACATTTAAAAACATATCTAATCATATTTTAGTTATTTCTATCCATTCCCGCCAGTACAATGGCTACTTGTTAACTAACATTTAAAATAATATTATTTCATTACTAGTGTGCTACGTAAGTTTCAAAGAAACTCATCGTTGCGTATCGGGTACGCTATCGAACATAGCAACCCCTTTAAAATAAAATTAATATTTAATTCGTAAATATTAATAAATATGAAATTTTTTTATTCTTTATTTACCTGGGATGTTACAGGTATTCTATGTATGAGACCTAATTGAAGATGTTTAAATTCAAAATGTTTTCCAAATATATTAATATGTTGTTTTAAATATCAATGCTTTATGAGATATCGTACTTTCATGGATTATATATTTATTAATATAGAGATCATATCTTTATTTCTCATGAGATGTATTCTATAGAACATCATAAAATTTTTATAATGGATGATTCATGATCTGTTTCAATACCTATAATGGTTTGTATGAAGCTATTTAAGAATGTTAAAGTAAATGAAGTGGATCAAAGAAAAAAATAAACATCCATTTGGGTATCTTCAATATTTTAACGTTTCATGGATAAACAACATCAATGTTTTCACCATTTGTACAATATTTAAATTTTATCTAAAATTGATACATAATATGGATAGAAAAATGATTCATAGATATTTAAAAAAATGAACTGATTATTGGATGAAATATGACATTTATAGAGAACTAAATCTATTTAATTATATATGTGTAGATTGGGAAGGAAGTGTTGGTGAATGAAAATCCTCATATGGTGGAGTTTTACTTATTTGTTAGTAGTGATTTTATGGGAAAAAATTAATATAATTATGTTACATTGATAGCTATTTAGGTAGTGTATAAGTTTGTAACTAAAGACACTAACCAATTGGTTTGGATTAGAAGTCTTTTCAATTTCCTCAAGGTTTTAATGAAGATACCACTACTTTCATGTTGTGATAACCAAAGTGATACTAATTTATCAAATAAAATTATTCATAATTAAATGCCTAATAACATTGATATAAAATATTACATCATCAAATATTAAGGGGAGAGACAATTTCTGATGATATAATTTGTCCCCACATCAGAGAAAATAGAAAATGTGTTCACCAAACCACTATTTATTGATGAATTTGGAGGACTAAGGTTTGAAATTAGACTTCAATTTCATATATAACAAGGTTAAAGTATGTATTTTAGTTCCATATCTCTAATTATTTTATTTATTAATTTTTTAAAGGGGGAGAGATGATAATATAAATAACTTTATTTATTTATGTTTTTAGAAATTTTATTTAGAAAAGGGGAGTGCAGTATTCTTAAAAGAATCCATTAATATGTGTTTCTACTAATTGAGGAGATGTATGTCACTTTGGGGGATACAATTATAATAAAGTGTTTTTAAATTGTTAATTTTTTTAGTTACAACCAGATGAGTGTTTTGAAATTAGTGTTAATAGTTTTTTAGAATATTTGTAGAAATATTTCTTATACATGTTTTTCTGAAAGGTTATATATGATAAATAAATATTAATGCTCATAAATTATTCCCAAATGGTTTAAAGATGTAAAATAGTCAAACAAATTAACCAATGAGTTTTTTAATCTATGATATCATAGATCAACATATCTATAGATTTTCCAAAACAGATTTATCATGTTGAGTAACGAATTGAGATAATAATTATATATTGATTAACGATGGTGGTGATGAAGTATTTATTGATGAATTAAAATTTTGAGGAATGAATAGTTTTTTAATAAAGATCAATATTATATTATTTATAACATGATATTATTATTAATTATTCCAATTTACTATATCAAGTTTTCTTCCGATTGATTTGAATTTTGTTATGATGCTTCCTGGATAAATATTTTATGGTTGATAGTGATTTCTATTACATGGTTTAAAAATATCCAATAGGTGTATTTTTGAGACCATTTCCTGACCTGTTGAGTTTTTCAGAATAAAACTATCTTGGGAGTGATTTTTAATGTCCCATGATAAATTTGTTTTTTGTAAAAAGAGAATTTTCCTCTAGAATAAATGAAATTATTTTGAGAATATGTTTTAATGAAGGTTGAAGTGGATATAGTTAATATTTGATTACTGATTTAAATGTATAAATAATATTAAAACAAAAATGATATATGTTTTTTATAAGTTTTATAGATGTTTAAATATTTATTAATTATCTTTAAAGAGGCCATGTTATGAATTTGATTATTGATGGAATTTGATGTTTAATTTAGAATTTGTTAAAGTGATTATATCTCATTATGATCTATTATTCACTATATATGAGTCATTGAATCCTCATATAATTCATTTAATTTAAAATATTATATATATATATGATTCATTGGGCTTATTTTTATGATTATTTTTATCCATCACTCGAGTAATTTTAGTTTTCATACAAGTTATTAGATGCAGCATATGCCTTATTTGAATTTTAAGATGAGTCATTAAAAAGTATCATATGATTCAAAAGTTCATGAATCATTTAAAACTACATTGACACCATGAGAACAAATTTTAGAAGATATAAATGTAGTGAAAATGTCTGTAAAGAATAAGAAACTGAAATGATGTTTATATTTATGATCTAGTTGATAAAGTATCTCCCAAAAAATTTAGTTATTTTTTAAAAAAACAATTATGATTTAATTATATGATAAATATATCAATAACAATGATTATAATCATGATTAATAAAATTATATCCTGAACAAGAAGATTGTCGATATAAGAAATATTATTGGTAATGTGATAATAAACAATATCAATATGGAATATAAGTTGAATGGAAAAGGGAAAGATATAGATATTATTTAATATAAATTTCTATATTCTAGTATGAATCTTGAAAAATTATAAATTTATTTCTATAACTATATTCAATAATTCAACGAATGTACAAAATGGAACATTCTCAACAAGAATAGATTAAGTAACTCTACAAAAAATGTTATGTATAATGTCTGAGAAGAAAGATATTATTATGACGACCATGATTACTATCAAAAAAGTGTTGTTAAAAAATATGTATATTAGAGTATCACATACATGAATGAAAAATTTAATATAAATATTGTTGTAAAGTTGGATTAAATTTTGATTGATGTGATGTAAATTGTTATGGGAGGTCACTAGAATATTGGTTCTCATAAAGGAACAAATATTGATGTTTAAAATCAGGTTGGAACAATATTTCTAAATTACAGACAACATGTAGGTTAAAAGGAAAAAAATACATTTTATTGAAATTTTAGTACTATAGAGTCTTCATGTATATTAAAACAATGTATTGGTTAAAAAATATATATTCATATGAATGTAGAAATCTATAGAGGCAAAACATGAGGAGAATTCAATACACTTAAGGATGATATGTTCAATATGTAGAATATTTTTAGATATTTGTAAGAGAATGGGTTGAAATTGATTGATTAAGTCTATGAATTATGTGCCTATATTTGTCACTGTGAAAATCAATATCTCATCATTAAACCATCCTAGAATATTATAAGTTACAAAAGTCAAAAATAACTATATGATTAATATTAAAGGTAAATAAAATGATCTTATTATTGAAGTTATGCTCAATGATTAATAAGGTGAATGTCCATAGATGTGGGATAATGGATTTTCATCAAATAATATAAGTATTTTCTCATCTAAATGAATAATAAATATTGTAATTAATTCAAAGTTAAAATTATTGTAATGAAACACTGAAGGTGAAAGGATTTGGTTTAGCTGTGATTGTAAAAGAAAACATGAATTCCAAGAATACATTATTTTTTTTATGATAGAAAAAAACCTTTTAAGTGTCTATCAGGTTCTTAATATAGAAAATGAACATTATTTTGAAAATATGGATTCTAGGTGAAAAAAATCTGAGGATGGTATGATTTTGACTATAGGATATAAAACTAATAGTAACATATTAATTATTGGTGATGCTCAGAATTAATGCTACTTGAGTCTAAAAAATAAAAATGAACAATGGCATAGAAGGATTGGCCATATTTTTCAATGGACTATAAGAATTATTACACAAATAGAATGTATTATTGACATTCATATTACGAAAATTGGATAGGAGTAGATATTCCCCACCCAATAGAAGGGAAGCGACACTAATTATTCTAATAGTAATGCTGAGATTCACACATCTCACCCCTTGGATCTTATTCATTCTGACATATATTAAACCATGGTAATGTACTAAAAAAATTGAGATAAATATGATATTGAATTAATTTATTAGTTTACTGACAATACTTTAATTGTTTTTATGAAAAATAAGTTAGATACACTAGTGATATTTAAAAAATTTAGAAGGATAGATATATATTAGTGTTTTTACTCAAGGAAGATATTTCAGAAAGATAATGGTGAGTAATATAGAGATGGGAGTTTTTATATTATCCTGAGAGGTATGGTATTTATCATGAAATATGTGATCCAAATAAACACACAAATGTGGTTTGAATTAATGAAAAAATATAATTTTATTATATATGGATTAAAAAATATTGAGAATGGATATAATTTCATATTATTTTAGGAGATACAATATTTCATGAACAATTCATATTATAAATCATTATTTATAAATAAAAACTCATAACATGTCACCATATTATATGATTTAAAGTAATACCACATTCATTAAATAACTAAATGTATTTAGAATACTATAGATTAGCAAATAAACATGTTAAATCATGGGATGCTTGATAGAAGAGGTGTTGATAGTTTCTTACTAAATTATTCATCAAATAGAAGAGGATACCGATGAAAAAAAGGTGACATGGAAGATCATTTAAACTTATACTCTTAATGTCCTAGAACATGAAGAGAAATAATACTCATATGGAATATATTGTTCAAGAAGGCATTATGATTAGTTAATATTTGTTAATCTACATTGAATGTTACAGAAAATGGGGAAAATTATGAAGAAACTTATGTTGAATATAGTGATTCAACTTACTAAAGGGATGAGGAGTAACCATGCATATCAAATAAAAGGATGAGAAAATTTGTGGAGGTCAAAAACATCATTATAGATTATGGACAACATGTTTAAACTATTGGAATGTTGTGTAAAACATTACAATCCTCCATATTTTTGACTAGTTGAACCAAGTATTGCTAATGAAAATTTGGAGCCGTAAAAATTGGTTAATTACAAGAATGATTAATTGGAAATGATAATGAGTAATTATACACGTGATTTTGTACCCAAACCAATGATTAGATCATCTTTGGAGAAACATGGTCCTTGGTAAATAAGTTGAACGATAAGGCTAATGTGATTAAAAATTAAGATTGACTTATGGGTAAGGGGCCTTCACAGGTTGAATGAGTATATTTTAATGAGGCCTTTGAACGAGTTTCAAAGATTTATATTATAATTACATATCATTCTATTGGTATCAAATGGTTATATAATATTTTCAAAATGGATTTTTAGTAGGAATTTATCTATGGTGGGCTAAAGGAGGAGGTTTATATGGATAAATACTAAATTTTATTTCTTATAAATGTGGTGAATTGGGTTTTTAGGTTACATAATGATTTATATTGGCTGAAACATGTTCCAATAGATTGGTATTCTATGTTAGAGACCTAATTCAAGATGTTTAAATTCAAAATTAGAAGGGTGGAAAACAACATCTACATAATTGATGACATAGAGTTAACAATTAATGCTATTTTAATGTAGATGATATTATTTTTATTATAAATGAAGAAGAAGTCTGTGAAATGTTTTCCAAGTAAATTAATATGTTGTTTTAAATATACATGCTTTATGAGATATCGTACTTTCATGGATTATATATTTCTTAATATAGAGATCAAATCTTTATTTCTCAAGAGATGTATTCTATAGAACATCATAAAACGTTTATAATGGATGATTCATGATTTGTTTCATTACCTATAATGGTTGGTATGATGCAATTTAAGAATGTTCAAGTAAATAAATTGGATAAAGAAATAAATAAACATCCATTTGGGTATCTTTAATATTTTAAATTTTCAAGGATAAACAACATCTATGTTTTCACCATTTGTACAATATGTAAACGTTATCTAAAATTTATACATAATATGGATAGAAAAATTATTCTTAGATATATAAAAACATGAACTGATTATTGGATGAAATATGACATTTATAGAGAACTAAATCTATTTACTTATATATGTGTAGATCAGGAAGGAAGTGTTGGTGAATGAAAATACTCATATGGTGGAGTTTTCCTTATTTTTATAAGTGATTTTATGGGAAAAATGAAAAGAATTAAGTGACTTCAATAGGTATTGAGGTAGTGTATATGTTTGTAACTGAAGACACTAACCAATTGGTTTGTATGAGAGGTCTTTTGGATTTCCTCAAGGTTTTAATGAAGATACCACTACTTTCATGTTGTGATAGCCAAAGTGATACTAATTTATCAAATAAAATTATTCATCATTAATGGCCTAATAACATTGATATAAAATATTACATCATCAAATATTAAGGGGAGAGACAATTCCTGATGATATGATTTGTCCCCACATCAGAGAAAATAGAAAATGAGTTCACCAAACAACTATTTATTGATGAATTTGGAGGACTGAGGTTGGAAATTAGAGTTAAATATCATATATAACAATGTTAAAGTATGTATTTTAGTTCCCTATCTCTAATTATTTTATTTATTATTTTATTAAAGGGGGAGAGATGATAATATAAATAATTGTATTTATTTAGGTTTTTATAATTTTTTT
Organism: Viscum album; assembly: GCA_963277665.1. NCBI lineage: Eukaryota > Viridiplantae > Streptophyta > Magnoliopsida > Santalales > Viscaceae > Viscum > Viscum album. Next base: position 1,840,457,262 of record OY728145.1, read on the forward strand.
TAGAGAAGGAGAGTGTAGTATTCTTAGTAGAATCCATTAATATGAGTTTTTACTAATTAAGGAGATGTATGTCACTTTGGGGTATACAATTATAATAAAGTGTTTTTAAATTCATAATTTCTTTTAGTTACAACCAAATGAGTGTTTTGAAAATATTGTTAATTGTTTTTTAGGATATTTGTAAAAATATTTCTTATACAGGTTTTTCTGAAAGGTTATATGTAGTATATAATTATTAATGATCATAAATTATACCCAAATGGTTTAAAGATTTAAAATAGTAAAACAAATTAAACAATGAGTTTCGTAATCTATGATATCATAGATCAACATATCTATAGATTTTCTAAAACAGATTTATCATGTTGAGTAACGAATTGAGATATTAATTATATATTGATTAATGACGGTGGTGATGAAGTATTTATTGATGAATTAAAATTATGAGGAATGAATAGCTTTTTTAATAAAGATCAATATTATATTATGTATGAAATGATATTATTATTAATTATTCCTATTTACTATATCAAGTTGTCTTCTGATGGATTAGAGTTTTGTTATGATGCTTCAGGGATAAATATTTTATAGTTGATAGTGATTTCTATTACATGGTTCAAAAATATCAAATAGGTGTATTTTTGAGACCATGTCCTGACCTGTTGAATTTTTCAGAATAAAACTATCTTGGTAGTGATTGTTAATGTCCGATGATAAAGATTTTGTTTTTGTAAAAACTGAATTTTCCTCTAGAATAAATGAAATTATTTTGAGAATATGTTTTAGTGAAGGTTGAAGTGGATATAATTAATATTTGATTACTATTTTAAATGTATAAATAATATTAAAACACAAAAGATATAAGTTTTTATATGTTTTATAGATGTTTTAATATTTATTAATTATTTTTAAAGAGGCCATGTTATGAATTTGATTATTGATGGAATTTGATGTTTAATATAGAATTATTTAAAGTGATTATATCTCTTTATGATTTATTATTCACTATATATGAGTAATTAAATCATCATATAATTCATTTTAGTTTAAAAAATTCTATATATATGATTCATTGGGCTGATTTTTATGATTATTTTTATCCATCACTGGAGTAATTTTATTTTTCATACAAGTTATTAGATGTAGCATATTCCTCATTTTAATTTGAAGACGATTCATTAAAAAGTATCATATGATTCAAAAGTGCATGAATCATTTAAAACTACATTGATACCATGAGAACATGTGTTTGAGATATGACATAGTGAAAATTAATAAATTCTATATATTTATTATTATATTTTTAAAAATTTAATATTTTTAAAAATATAATTTTATTAAATTGATGTATTGTGCTATGATCATCAATGAATTAAATAAAAATTATAAATAATTTGGATCCATGATGAAATTTTTGAATTCTAATATGCAAAAGGAAATACTATTTCATTTTTTAAATGTTTTTCATATATGGGGGGCATAATAATGGAGAGTACCATAGTGATCTTCATGGAATGTTTTAATAATATGATAGTAATTAGTTTTTTAGAAGTAATTATCGAAATGAAAATTATCAAATTTTGAAGTGAATTTCAAATAATGTTTTTAAAATTTATCAACACAATAAATTCTTATATGAATTTAGTAGTTATTGACTCATGTTATGGAGAAGGTTGAAAATAAGTATATTTACATAATTAATTTATAAACATTTAATTTAATAGTATTTTGTGAATTTAAAAGGACTAAAAAAAGAGAAATGTGTGTGTTGGGAATTTTTAATTGGACAGTAGTGATGTATATTTTTTAATCAATGAAAGATTGAAGATCAAATACACTATAAATTTTCTGTAAAAAGGGAGGGAAGAAAAATAAGGATGGAGAGAGGTTATTTTTCATTCTTATTAAATAAGTTTAAGATGAAGAAGAAGAATGGAATTTAAGTACTAAAAATATAGAAATAAGAAGAAATATTTTAGAAAACATGTTTACTGTCTGAATCTATAGACGACTTTCATAAACCCTACAAATACTTAGTAATGTAACTGACAGACATACACAATTTTGAGACAATGCTGCATCGCATGTTCATGGATATCGACTTATTACTATAATAGATGAGTTTTTTTCTACTAGACTATGTGATTTCATGTGAACCCTTATCTTGATAGGAATTAGATACTCTTATTGATTATTTTACTTCGAAAATTTATCAATTCCTTATCTGTTTGTGCATATGAGGGTGTTTTAACAAGATGAATCATAATACACTTACTAGTAAATAAGGATCTTTTAGAGTTATCTTTTCATTTCAAAATAGTTCAAAAGAACCAGAGATACATATTAGGGGTTTTGAAGGAATTTTTAATATTTATGAAGTAAAAAAATATAAACAAATGGATATAATGTCAAATAAATGGAAATATAAGCTGAGCAAATTTTATTGACATTTTCGGCTAAATTTGTTTGAAATGCATGTAGTGATTTTTTACATTTAAATTGATAAATGTTTATGACGGTATTTTTAACCGTAAATAATGATGAAATTTTTAAGAGAATAGATATTGGTGGTCAGGCACTGTATGAGTTGAGAGATAATAATATTTTTATACCAAATATACGTGTTTCTATTTATACATCTCTTCATAAACCATACAATAATTTTGACCTTAGATATTTTGTCATGATTTTTTTTAATCTCAGTATATCTAAGTAGATGAAGGATTTTTTTATAATATAAAATCCACAAAATAATATTGGATATCTGGTCATGAAATTTTATGGTCTTAAATTACTATTATTTATGTTTTCTACACAAGCATACAGATCCCAAAAACAGAGAATCTAAGGGAAATGATTATATTATTGATATTTTTTTTATGATTTTGATAGGTAAAGAGAGTTTTAAAATTTTAATTTTTAATATATTTACTAATTTATAATTCTTATTTATCCCTATTTAATAATCATTACAATAAGGTATTGATTATATTTTAGAAACAAATAGACATAGTTATATAGCCACTATACACCAAAAATCATGCCATAAATGCCAAAGTGCACACTTAATGACTATTTCAAATAGAAAAAATCCTAGGTAATCACATGTGGAATGAGAAATGTTTACACATTATAATTTATAAATAGTAGATGAAAAAAATAAGAATATCATTAGAGAAAACATAAATGGTTATATCTGTAACATAACAAAATAAATAAACGAACATATTTATAAAGCTGAAATAATGATATTCATCAAAACCAGAACTAAATGAAAAATCTTAATTGATCTATGTGACACACAAAATCATTCATTTTTTACCACATCTATATTCATACACCTAAACCATGTTATCTTCCTCATTAATTGGAACCTTAGCCACACTACCATGAGAAAATGAATGAATATATACTGAAAGGTGTATTAGTAGAGGGTTATAAACATTTTAGTGGAATACTACCAAATATTCTATCAATTACCATTCATAAAAAATATATATACTCATCTATGAACTAAAATTAAGAACCATGAAAAAATCCTATGGAACATAGATTATAATGATAACTATTCCAAATAACATTGGAAAGATCATATGGAACTAAAATATACAAAGATAAAATCCTTATACAAATTGAATCTACCAGTATAACCATGAATCTCAATTTATGAAAATTAATATCCAATTATGTACAAGTTATTCATGTGAGTTTCATCCTATACAAGTAGAAAAAATCCCTATCCAGTCTTTCAAACAATTATACTAATTAAGATGTTAGAGGGAGTATCCTCATAACATATTTGGGTTGTTTTCCTAAGACATCTTCAAAATATTCAATGTATTCTTATGGTTTTTCCAAAATCAATGCAATTAATGATTCTATGAAAAAAATTAATAAAAAAACTATTATAAAAATGAACCATCCACAAATGATTAAACATAATTTCATAACAGTATTTCATAATAATCAGGAGAGGGTTATTTAGAGGTAATAACAATTCACAAGTCAAATAAAGATTCCAAAGAAAAACCACTACCATATCTAATTATTAATTTATTATAAAACCATATCATAAATAATTTATAATTTATTTTAAATAAAAATAAACCCTATAGAAATTTTATAATAAAATTTATATTCCAAAAAATTAATTTTTATAAAACAATTACCCCGAATACTAAGAACCCCTTTTAAGTCAACTATGAATGACTCTTTATTTCTTAACAAAAAAGATTTTATACATTCAATGTATCTTTTCAAACATGATATATTTACCTTGTGTATTTCTTGATAATACCATAAATATAATCTAATTTAGTTAATTAGAATCATAATATTATAATTTATTTAATAAAAAACATTTTTTGAATGGAAATCCAAAAGTTTATTCTTATATATAAATCCCTTGAAAACAAATTTAATACAATAAAACATTACAATATAGCATGTAGGTACAACCAAAATTCCCTATTAGTAATTTATATAATCATTTTATTATTAGGAAATTCATTTTAAATACATAAGAACCCATTGTTTTTTTGAAGAAATGGATAAGAGTAGAATCTACTACATTGAAATGACAAAACATTAACACCTTGGGAAACCACAATTAGTCTAGAGTTATATGGAAGGTTTACATCATCTTCATAGAAAAATCCCCTTAATATTTAGGTGATTTTCCATGACATGGATTAATCATAAACAATATAGGTTTCATAGGGGAAGCATCCAACATGTGGGAAAATATAGAAAGAGGTGAAGAAGAGAATCATGAATGAGGCATAAATCATACTTATTTTCTTAGTGATTAATATATAGAAAATACATGGGAGAATGAGAAATATACTATCATCTTTCCCTCATGTCATTGTTTATTTTATGAAAATATGTGTTAGAAGAGGGTAGTTCCCATATTTTATGTAAATTCCACATATAACAAAAATAACATAATCAAAAAAAATAACAACATCAATAATACCAAAAAATACAATAATGAAAACCAAAATAATGACCACAAAAAATTAATAATAATAATAAAAACCAGACAACAACAACAACAACAATAACATCAATAAGAATGATTATCATAAAATCCATTTTATTAAAACTATAATATTTTATTTAACATATATATATATATATATATTACGAATAATAATGATCACATTAACAACGATGTATGATAATAAGAATATTAATTACATATAAGAGAATATTCTAGAAAGACACCTCATATAACATGTATATATATCATTAAACCTAAAATAATAACAATTACACCATATTAAATTTTTAATAATTATAGATTTACATAATATTCATACAATTAATATGAATAATTAAATTTTATAAAACTAATATTAAATATAAAAATATATCATGTAGAATTAAAATAAATTATCAAAAAAATAATTTAGTAAGTAAACTCCTATAATTATATATCTAATAATATCAATATAATATTCCAAATTAAATTATAAATGTTTTTTGTAAGTCGATACAGAAAAGTTTATTTGGTAAATATAATGAAATTTACAATAATAGTACAAGGTATCCAACACTATATACATATCGTGCATATAACATCAACATCATGAACATGTAAATGGTATACATATAACACTATCCTGACATAAAGGAGACACATACTGACCACCGATGACAAGTTTAAACCTCAAGGGATGAATGAGAAATGATTAGGAAATATTTTTCTCACTAATAATGACATAATAAATTATATGAAACCAATATATGTAGTAGGAAATAACTGGTCTAATAATCGGTGTAATGGATGTATAATATGTTGAACAATAATATGAATTACATATCATTGTAAATTTAATTAAATTGCATACCATGATATATATATATATATAAATATATATAAATATATATATAAAGGGGACGAAAATATCCCAAATGTCAATGAAATATGAATGTCTAGGTGAAAAAGGTTTTATTCAAGGTGACCTAATGAAATAGTTTTTTGGTCCAAAGAATAAAATATTACATGTGAAGTGACCATTCAATGGAAACATATGGATAAAAAATATTCATAGACTTCAATCATCCATAAAAATAACCAAATGACTCCTCCATGAATGTTCACTCCTCACATCCATACCATGGTGCATTACATTACCCATGGTCAAGAATTAATGGGTCTGTACACATCCCATTAGAGAACTTATAGGGAGTGGTCACAAAATACAGTATAAATGATCACCACCCCACCTATTACAACAATTTAAAAAAAAATTAAACATGGAAACAATGAAAATATAGTTTAATAAGTAAAAAATAAGACAAATATAGTAAAAAGGAGATTATAGGGATAATCATATGTGATAACATATAACATTTTATTCAAAGAGATTACATACTAAAGATACATTCTTCAAACCTTTGATCGGAAATTATGTTGAACATATAATAAAAAATATAAATATATTAGTGTAAAATACCCATATTAATATGGGAATTTAATCAATTTATACCAATTTGATGATATAATTCATCCTATCCCATTATGAATAATATATGGGTTATACCAAGTTATCACATTGCAATCACATCCCTAATGTCCACCAACAAAAGAATATGTGGATACCTCGTTAAACTTAATCATCATTATGTGCATGTATTCCATTATTCTGAATATTAGTAATAGATAAAACAAGCATTCATTAAACAAATGTAAAAAATAAAAAAAAATCAAAAACTAAAAATACAAAGTTATATATAGTATAAAAAACATATTAATTTATTACACACGTTTTTCATCTCAACAAAAAGGTAGAAAATAATACACATTCCTTGAGAATTTATAAAATATATTCAAGAAATCTGAATAATAGGTATTATATAATGACTAAAATAATTCAATAACAAATATTACGTATTATTAATTGAATTTTCATTACATAACATTATGATATATTCTAGAATCATAAAGGTTTAGTGTCCTTGGGAAAAGAGATACATTAACAACTGGTATATAATTAATCTATATAATCCCCTTGTTATTTCTTCACTACTAGAATAATTATTAGAAATATAATAATTAAGGTCATTTTTCATATGCTAAAGAAATTGATGCATAATAAATGGTTATCACAAATTCATGGTAAGTGTAATAATTGGATATTTCATGGATCATTTTATTATAACATGAGAATAAGGTTATGGAATGCGATCCTAATATTTAAAAATCATAAATAATATTTCATAGATCATAATAATAATTCATACGTTAAATCATGACAATTAATGTGAAAATAAACATAATAAAATTCAAGAACACGTGACCAGAGAGAATAAAATTGTTATAAGATCAAGTCATAAAAGATTTTCCTAATAAGAATAATAGAAATATTATCTCAAGGATACCTATCAAGACATTCATCACATGTTATTATTTGGATAACCACTAATGCACCTCCTCATAGATTTGGATGACCTCATATAAACCCTGTTATTGGGAAAGCGATAACCTCTAGTGTACACTCTTTAGTGATTCAGATAGACTCCCATATACCCTCTTTTGGTAATGGGATAACCACTCTTGTACACATTTTTATAATGTAAAATTATTAATTACCCAGTCATTTGGAGGGATATAATAGATCCACCCAATAAATAATCACAATATATTAATATGTATTTCATAGTTCATGGAGAAATTTATCAATCATCATAACACAAACTGTTGTAATAAAAATGGTTTTTATATATATCTCATCATCATAATCATAAAACATAAAAATAAATAGTAACGATGTTATCATAGAGTCATATTATTATTGAATAATGAGTAGTATCATAGATGTTATCATAGATGTTATTTTTAAACTTATATTGGATCATTATTGGTGGAAGATACACATTTCTTTTTTTAATCACTAATTTATAATATAAAAAATTTCAAAATAGTAAGGGAAAAAATTTATTTGAAAATAACCATGTAATAAAGAAATTTAATATTAAAATAAATTATTATTCATGAATGTGGAAAATTTCATTCGGGTTGTGTTTGTTGAAATAATTATTCATTTCATTGTTTTGAAAAAAGTCAAATTTATATTATTTTAAAAATGAAATAATATACATTTCAAATTTATTTATATAAATTTAAATATTGGTAAAAATTAATATAAAAAATCATAGAAAAATATTGTTGAGAATCATGAAAACATATAAAATAAAATATTCATATGGAAGAAAATATTTCAAATGGAATACCAAAATGAATATAGTTTTCCTTAAAACATTTTTTAGTCTATTGAATATATTAAAGGGAGGAAAATGAATTGAAAATTGAAAAAAAATCTATAAATATAAATATTATAAACAAATATATGCGTTTTAAAGGATTATATCCATATAATTTCTATAAAATGAAGTTTTGTATATCCATCCCAAAATGAAATGATATTACGTCATAAATCTCTTACCTCATTTATCATCTTGCACAATACATGCTTGGAAATCATGTATAATAAATATTTAATTATTATAAATACATTACAGAATCATAATCTTTTATATCATACCATATATGATTTAATTATAGAATATTATCTCTCTTTTAATAATAATTATATATTAAAATCATTTTTCTATGTTATAACTTCTTGGATTTTTATGATTTTTTCACTTCGGAAGTCCTAGAAATTAAATTTTTATAATAGTAAAATAATCTATAAAATATTCATCATTTCATGATTATTATAAGTAATAATTATAAACACATATATGCCAAATCAGTTGATGTGTCTATGAAACATTGACCACCTAACATCATGGAGACTATTGATTATACATATGTGTGAGTGATGTTTCTAATTTTCAATGGTAGGAATGAAAGAAAGGTAGATAATAAATCACATTTATAGTAACCAAATTATATTAAAAAATATAATATATATTTATTAAATACATCACTAGAACCATTAATGTGAAACAATAACAGAAAATGAATCACATTGCAACGTGGAGGTGGTAGTCCACAGTTACACACATGTTATACTTTCATTATCCTATTGAGATAAAGGTGGGGTAATTTAGTGGATCCATCATCATAGTAAAATATTAGTTTATTTATGATACTTAATATATAAATTTTTGAATGATATAATAGGTTTAGATTCAGTGTAAGAAGAAATAAAACAGAATGAGATCATTTAGTATGATTACCTCCTATTTGAAGAACCACCTTTGGATCTATTCCTAATAACCCTTGTAATGGTATTTTAAGAATGCTAGGAAATCTATAATATAAATAAGGAATTTAATACGAGGTTTTTACATGGTTCTATAGATATATTTTCAACAATATGTGTGAGGAATACGGGAGATGTGATGCCCTTATATAAGAGAGGTGGGGGTCACCCTAGGAAATAGATAAAGTATTAAATTAATATTAATTATTTTTCATTTTAATTAAATCCAAAATAAAATATTTCTAATATATGATGATGATGAGTTAAAAATGTATCTTTGAATAAAATTTTAAGAATTATAGGTATTGGTTTATCCCTTTTTCCTTAGTTATAAATATATGTTAAACTATTCTGTGATTACCAAAATATCAAATTTCTTATATTTAATGGTAATATCAGTTAATTGAAAAGTAAAAGTTAATAATAAGTAGAAAATTATTCAAATTTCCAACAAATTATAAATTATAATATACAATGAAATTATTTTCATTTATTTTAAATTATTTAGTAAAATATTATTTAACATAAAATAAAATAAAAGTCATCTCGAGGTCTATTCACATAATTGGATTTAAAAAATTTAAAAGTCAGAAATATTTTTCAATAATAAATTTTTAAAACATAAAAAAATATAATATCTATTTATAAAAATAATTTAACATAATAACTCAAGGAAAAAATATTACTTTTAATTTTCTTAAACCATTAACTTGATTTTTCTACTTCTCAAACAATCACTCTGTCAATGTGGAAGAAGAATTTAATGTAATTATTACATAAAAAAATTTAAAAATGAAATATCCTGATTTTTTTAAAATAATAATTTAAAACGAATAAAAAACCCCTTGTCATTAGGAAAATCATTAAATTTTTTGTAACCAATATAGTGACATTTTGGATTCATTGTTTATTTGAAATAAAATTAATGTCCTCATAAATTCAATAACACAAAACATTTACATATAATCGAATATTGGAGGTGTATTGTCAATGTATACTCATACAATAGAAATAATTTTGGTGTCAAATATATTTTAAAGCCTTATCATATTATTATTAAGAAAAATGACATGATTTACCTATTCCAAGGTGACAAATATTTACCATAGTTACTATTTATAATGACCAAAAATAAGTTTTACAAATTAAAAAAACATAAACATTGTTATTAAAAAATTGGAATGAATATTTAAAATTTAAAATTCTATATGTATTAGATATTATTTTTATAATAATAATGGATAACACAATAAAAAAATTTCTATAAATATAAATTTTTAAACATAAAAACAGATTTTTTCTTGTCCCATTCTGACTAAAAACAATAAAATAATTTTTTGAAAAAAAATTGAATATATAATACATAAATTTCCTTAAAATCATTAATTAATTTTAATTTATTTAATTTATTAAGGAAAAAACACTTAGGATCCATGAAAATAGTTTTTCATAGAAACACTTCTTTTTTCACATAGAAATTATATTATCAATTGATAAACAATGAATTCAATTTATAAATGTGAAAAAAAAATATTTTTTTATAATTTACATATTCATATTTATGTCCAATATTCCAATCAGAGGGTGGTAAGTTTCAAATTCAATAAAAATAAATAAATATTATAGCACGTGTCATTTAAACTCATTATTACATTCAATGAAATATACCAAATAATTAATTTTCATTTTAGAGGAAATAAATTTAAAATATTGGGATGTGGAATTTCATGACCTAGATCAATCTATAAATTTAAGTAAAACTGACTGGTCACATGGCCTCAGGTGATCCTCCTCATATTCCAGAGGCTTCCAACTACAGGGAGGGTCTTAAGGTGGTATATTGGGGAGACTATAACTAATGGATTATTAATAAATACATATGAATAAATAATAAAAAAATAAATGGAATAATATAACTAAAATAAAAATAAATAATGAATAAATAACCATTAATGAAAATTCTATAATGTACCAACACATTATATATAATATACAATATATGGAGTAGGGCCATGTTGAAAAAATAATAAAATAAATTAATAAAGACTCAATATCTGATAGTATTCCTAGGTACATGATCTATACTTACTTCCAGATTTCCACATACTATCCTATTAAATATTAAGAAAAGCACACATCATGATCTATGATCCATGTGTTGTAACCAAGAGAACAATTATGGTACCTAATGATACCCTAACATGGTTGGACATATACAGTGTAGGCCATCTTCAGTGGTGTATAATTCCATCAAATTTTTGAATATAAAAATGATTTATATAGAAGTTAAAAAAATAAACTAGTGAATATATAAATGTAATGATGTTGACCACATGTTCGTCATGGACACCTGACTGACCAAAACTGCTTCAGCCTAAGCAGAAATATCTCAAATTAATTTCCACATGGTATAATGGTATATAAATATATAAGTATATATGTATATATATGTACCATATATGTGATAATATATTTAAATAAATAAATAATTATATACTTAGAACTAGCCTTGACCCGAAATGTAATATAGGCATCCATGAATGTATCCTTATAATATCAGAAGGGTCTCATTACGTAAACATGTGTATGAACCAAAGCATCTAAATAAGGGATATGAAGCATCATTATTGACAATACCAATCATTAATTATAAATTTCATGTCCAAAATTGTCATACTGGGACATGAAATATCATATCCAACTTGCCAAATATATGAGAAACTCTATTCCCCACATCTCATATTAAGGGGGTGAAAATCATCATGTCCAACAATGCTAACCAAGACCTCTCAATAATAACCATTTATAAGGTTATAGTTTTTTTTTGTCTATAATGAATTAAATAATTTAATCCACAATTTAGAGCCCTATATTTCTAAAGGAATGGGGTAATTCCTTTGATATATGAGTTCATCCAAGACATTCCTCCTAAGGAATCCATGTTTTCCACAAGGCATGATTTTAATGATTTATCAAGTTTCCTTAATATTTTAACATTGTAAATGGAAAACATTGATTCTAAAATAAAATCCATCATCTTTTTTACACATACAAATTAATTACTATTATGGAATAAGTTCATATAATTATTCACGATACACTATAATGCAGTTATTCATTAATGTAAACACATTATAATTTCCATGCACATAGAGGACTAGAGACAAAGGGGGAACTATCCATCCCAGTTAAAAATTTACACCATTCATTATTTAATCTCACAAATAAATGATAATAATCATTTAAATGTATTTAAACATTAGAGAAATCATTCAATTTACCTAATTAATATCTTATGATTCAAGTAAAGATATTTTTTTGAAATTTTATAATATTTTTAAAACATATTATAGAACCTATTTCAGTGTGGATAACTCAACACACCATAGGGGTGGGTTATCAAAATTGGGAAATATATAATTATAATAACTGAGCTCACCATAATTGTGGGTTAGTCAACTCCATAGGGCTACCACCATTTAAGATGGTGGAATTTTTTGTCTAAAAGTGATCTATGTGTTCAATTCAATGTATTTAATGTCTTATTAGAAAATTAAAGGAATTATGGCATATGAAACAATGGAAATAATTTATAAATAATGAAACACTAGGTGATAATAAACTCATACACATACCTTATACTAAGGATGCATCAATCTCACAATATTGGACTATGATTTTAGATGAAGGAGGATAAATATGAGGATCAAATAAATAACCAGAAAATAGATCATAAGATATTTTATTATAATATCATTTAATAAGAATAGATAAATTTAATAAAGGGGGAATAACATACATAGAGTTACTAATATAATTACAATTCATGTAATGGTAATGAATTTGGTCCATGAACCTTGTATAACCCACCATAGAAGTGGGAGCATGTAGAAAGCACATGTGGGGGACCTCCTGGGGAAATTGGGGTAAGAATACCTTAATGATCAGAAGGAAAAAAATTAGTTTTACCATTTTATTGATATATATGGATTGAACAAAGAGTTTGGAATATGGTGCACCCACAGTGTGGTGCCACTATCCATGGTCACTGACACCTCGCATGGATTGTGCATAAATAGACAAACTATGCACCAAATACGTGGTTATCCTCTACATTTTATGCATAAATCTTGGATTGATCTGTCCCCCACATTCCCTTGTTAATCTACTATACTCCACTATTTTGGTGTTGCATATTTAGCCACACAGTTACTACTAACCATGCGCCAACATTTCACCTCATCCTTCTCCTTCTGTAAAAAGACTATTTGATGCCCGATTCTTTCAAACCACTACTAATCATCTAAGAAACCTCTATGGATTTACTACCCATAAAATACACGACATTTAAGTGTTCCAATGATCAAATTTACATATAAATTAAAAATTTACAATTTTTCATATCCCCCAAAGTAATATGTCAAATTCCGTTCAAAATTTAAATCAATAGAAAACACAAGATGATACACACTCCCGACATTAAATGTTCTCCTACCCAATATTCCTAGGGTAATAATGAATAATTCACATGATTAACATGGGTAATAAATTTACACTCAAATAGATGTGTTACATTTTCTATTCCAAACTCACCTAAATGTTCTGCAACAATCACATGGTACTTAATCCACTAAAACACAAGACAAATCTCATAAAAAATATGAAACATCATGATAGTAATTACATAATCCTATCTTACAAAATAAGTTATCCCATAATTATCTCTTTTATAATTCTGAATATTGTTCTCCCTACTATAGTTTCTTTCTTTTCACATCCACTTCCATGAAATAATACACCCATCATAGGAATTTCTCATTGAAAAATAGATTTCACATTTTAATAATGCTTCTAGAATTATTTTCAACTCGTGACACTGATTCTCACACTAGGAATAATATTATAGTCCTTGATTTGATAAAAAAATTTAAATCTCAATTAACCACACAATAACTTATTGTGGCATATTTTTGATGAAAATTCATGTCTGACTATGACAATGCACTCATTGCCTCTAACATTTAATTAAATGTATTCTCCCACCATCAACATTTAACTAGCCCATAAAAATTATGTCAACCAACCTAAAATTAAAAATTATATTAAATAACCATATTTAACAACAAAAATTTTCAAAATCCATGATTCTTGTTCCTCTATTCAATGGTACACTGATGTCATTTCAAACACACTCACCAATGCTTATAACCAAAATTGGGTGACATCTGTTTGCTGAACAATCCATAGCTCCATGATAAAATGAAATTAAAGTACCAAAAAAAAATTGGAATCAATATCCCAGGACCCATTTCAAAAGAGGCTCTTCCACCCACAAAATATGTTGATATCTTCCACCATATGATTTTTATGAACAATCTTTAGAGTGAAACTCTCAATATAATCATCCTTGAAACCTAGGAGAGCCACCTTATTAGGAAAAAATATTGATGAGGCTATCCAAGTGTACTAAAGATTATTTCAAGTAATGGGAAATGATTATCTTTGAACTATGAACCAAACCATAAGTTAAAGGGGACCAACATTGATAAGAATATATAGCTATCCAAAGACATGTTCCATAAAAACGACTGTATTTTCCATGAAACAATACCTATAACTATGTGTCCTGATGATATGTGACCTCGTCTAACTATGGTTACAGCTTCTCATGGAACCCTAAAACCATGATCTTACCGCCTAAAATACTATATTAATGGTTATTATCCTAAATACTCTCATTATGTTGAATTTATCACACATTCGTAGGCCTTATCCCACAATCCAGATTTATTTATCAAGGAATCAATCAATCTATTGCAGACTGAACTATTGTGAAATGACAATCATAATAGATGAAGTAATATTTGGAGTCTTGATCACTTGAACATGAATACTAAGGTACCCATAATTTTTCTAAACGATCAATGAAGTATCATTCCAATTATTTTTGTTACTCGTTGTTTAGGTTCACAAACAACCTCTTCCCCACCGCACTTCCATTCAAGAACATATAGACCTCTGAACCTTGAATATCTCAGATCACATATTCCACATGATTATAAATCAAGCATCCCAACAGAGTATAAAATAACACATGAGTTATAAAAAACATCAACATTTTTGAGTCATTAAATTTATAATAGACTAGCTCGCTAGATACTATAATCCATTCAGACCATTTTCAAGTGGTTCCTTATGCACGCGTCCCCAATAACTGAAAGTTCATGCCTTCTGTGTTTTTCAGGATGCTCCCCACCTTTATAGTGTTTAGGGAATCATTTTACTGAAAACTTTATCTCATCCCATAACACATAGTCCATTTACCACTAAACATGAGTTGCAGAAGTAGAAAAAATTGTTATCTAATCTTCCGTTAAATGTGAAAAAGAAAAAAAACATCCTAAAATCACACTTCATAAGAATAAAATATAAACCCAACCCTTATTAGTGGTTTTATGATAATTTCTCATTTATCCGAGGCCATTATTCTGATTTAGGATAATTAAATTCCAATAACACACTTGTCACTCTACTACAGAGATAAACCATTAACATCACCTTCAAGTATTCAGTACCATTTCCAAAAAATCCAGAATTTACATGGTATAAAGGATAACATGACCATTACTCCAAAAAAATGTGGTTTAATTCCTCACATATTTACTTTATAAGAAACACATGTAACAACTCATGAATAATTTTTTTTAAAACATTGAGAAAAGTTCTACACATTATTTACATGGGATATTATACATATGAACTGACTTAGAGTCATAAAGGTATAATAAAATTATTATTTTGATGAATCTATATCAATTGTCTATTAGAAAATAATAAATAAGTACCAAAAACTTCAAAATGGATGACGATTCCATAGGCATGTATAACCCACTGAACTGAAGAATTAAATGATGCTCACATCCTTCAAAAGTCATAGCCTCTAAAATGACCTTCCATCAACAAGGTGTTTTGATTCATCACAAAGAGTCTTACTCTAGAAAAATAGAATTTGAATGGAAAATCATGTATGAAACATATAATAAACATTTATAATTCTTTATTTTATTATGATGATACTTATACTATTTTATCTCATTACTAATAGATAAGATATTAAAATTATAACAAAATACAAACATAAAAATCTCACAAGGACTTACCTCCTATCATTTTGGATCATTAAGACGTAAAAAAATCACAAAAACTTATAAATAATACTGATGCGTCAATTCTAAAATAAAACCCGGAAAAATTTTAAACTACCCTTACACAAGGTTCATGATACGAACACCACAATAATGTTTTATTTAATCTATTACATAAATTAATATTTTATCTCATTAATCATAAAAAATGATGTGTTTATTTATTTTCAATTACCAGTCATAAAGTAATCGTTCATGTTACTTTATATAGATAATACTATAAGGCCCACATGAAATTTATATCAATATTCAATTAATTATTTATTTACCCATATGATATATCCATACATTTTCATATCATGGTTTAGCTAACGAATATTTCAATTCCAATAAATAGAAGAAAACAACAGTTAGGTTGAAATCATAATTATAATAGATTAATTGGTAATAATAATAATGATCAAAAGAATAATAGAAGAATTAATCATATATGGGGATGTTTTTTATATGGTTCCACCACACATTTATACACAAAAATGTATAATTCGATTATAAAACATTAAATAACCATACCAATTTTTTAATACCCCACCCCATTGGGTAAATTTACAATGAATATAAAGAATAATGTGGCCTAAGATGGACCCTTTATTTTATAAAAAATTATAAGACACCCATAATGGTATTATAGCACAATTATATGGTGTTAATACTCAACAGAATACCTGATCAAAGAATATATGGAATGAGTCCTATGTTTCTCCATTCCTATGTCATTTGGGTATAATCCATCACAAATGAAACTATATTCTATAATAGTTTACAACTCATCAATAGATATGGTTCATTTAGATGCATTACCATTTCTAAATTATACTTGTATTTTCATTTCCAATATACAATTGGTATTCTAGTTACAATACCTAGGTTTTTAGCTATATTCATAGAATATAACGTGTCCATATTTGAGGGATGGACTATATGGGGTTCCTTATCCAATTTATAATGTTAATGGACATTATAAATTGTTATTGGAACCCATTTATTCAAAAATGCTAATTTTTCAACCCAATGAAAAATTGTCCTTGATTTAAATATGTCATTCACAATTATTTAAATATAATTACACCAAAAAATAATTTGTTAAAAATATATAAGTTCATGAAGAAGAATTATTTAACTGAACATATATTGTAAAAATAGAAAACATGCTAAATTATCATGGAATCATGATATAAAAATAAGAATTAGGAATTCAAGCAACAAAACCTATAAGAAATATCCATGTATGGAATAAAGATCTATTGTACCATAAATTATTCACATAATAATACCTCTTCACTATATAGGAAAACATGTAAAACAATTAAAATCACATCAATCAATAAAGGATGAAAATTTACTCCAATCACTCAAGGTAAAATATTAATCATTTGAAATAATGATCACCCTGAATAGAAATCTCATCCATGATAACTTGATCATTCCCCCCTGTGTGAGTTTTATAGACCTATACAAGAGCTATCTACCATGTTCTGGAACATTCCTAGTATCATGTACAAAATTTCAAAAATATTATGAAAAAGGAAAAAGAAGACTATGATACGACTTGAAATATCTTAACCTAATGTACTATTCAAACTATTTCTAGACCTTTTAGACAATGGCCTTAGGTGGTCATCTCAATATACCTAAGGGTACTAACTATAAGAGAGGGAATAAAGGTGGTTCATTGGGGAGAGTATAACATCCAGAATAATACTAAATACAACATAAGTAATGAAAATAGAGATTAACAGAATCAAATAACTAGAAATCAATAATTAAGGAATAAATAATCATAGGTGAACATCTAATAATGTACATTATGTATATATACGACATGCAGTACAATAATAATGTCTAAACTGACAATGGGAATTATTATACGAATAAATACTTTATATATGGAAACTAGCCTAAGTAAATTCTCTATATCAACTTATATACACCCATATAAAATCATAGTCTATAATGAAAACAACACACAACATCTTCCGGGATCCATGTTTAGCAACCTAGATGTCTATTTTTGTACCCTAGGAAAACCCATAAAGGGTATAAGATACACTTACTATGCCACAAAAAATTGTTTTAAATTATATGTTGTAATTGAATATTGAATTAATTTCTATTCAATTATAATAAATATTTAAATGATTAAATAAATGAAATAGGTTTGGTCATAGGTTCAACTTGGACATCTTACTGACCATACCTACTTCGGTATAGTCCAAAACATATCTGAATATATGTTACCATATATATAGGTATATATATTAAAATATGGGTATATATATAAATTATATGTTATAACATATTTAGACATATGTAGATATGTATTACTAGGTAGGACTTGTGGGGAAACTGATGTATCATTCCATGTATCATAATAATATCATACGGTTCTCATTATGTAAATATATGAATGAGAAGAAGCACCTGAAAAAGGTATACATAACATCACTCCACTCTATCCCAATATGAAATATGATAATCTAATTCTAACATCCTCCTCAGTAGGATTGAAACTCATGTCCCACTTGCCAAACGAATGTGCAATTTTATGACCCACATCCCAGACCGGGTGTGTATAAATCTCATTTCTAACTCCTAATTGAGTCCTCACAATAATAATCATGAATAAGGTAAAACCACATTACCTGAGATCCTATAACAATGGAACTCCATAATTATGAACCAGGTATCTCTAATGTTGAAGTGTAATTATTTTGACTTGCAATGTAATTATTCATTTATGTTTTCCCATTATAATTTCCAAACACAAAAAAGACCAATGATAATGGGGTCACCATTCTACCCATTTAATAAGTTACCATAATCAATATATTATCTCACTACTATGGGATAAGATTCATTTAATGGAATATAACCATATAAATATTCATCCAACTTATCTAATTAATTACTTAGGATTGAACTTATGAAATTATATAGGAATTTAATTATTCATATTAGAAACATTATGGCTTATACTTCTGAGTGAAAACCTCAACACACCATAGGGGTTATTTAGCAGAATTGGAAATAATGAGTGTTATAAAATTTCAAATGAACTCACCTTAAGGGGTTTTTTCGGGTTGAGGACAAAGGCCTCATACAATTTAAAAGGGTGTCATTTCCTGTTTAAAATATATCAATGTTGTTAATTAAATGAAATAAATGTCTTAGTAGAAACACATGGGTTCATAATCATTTAGAAAAATGAAAATAACATATACATGAAGAAACAATAAGGTGAAATAAACTCAATCACTTACCCAATCACAAGGAATCTTAATTTTATTAATCTAGGTATTTTAGTTAGGATGAAGAGAGATATGTTTAAGGATTAGATAAACTCCATGAAAATAGGTCATAAGATACCTCACACCAATAACATTTACGATTGTGAGATATCTGGAAATGTAATAAAGAGAAGTCCTAGACTAACCATGAAACTTTAAACACATTATATGATGATGAAACTAGACCAATAATGGTCAATAACCCCCTATGGATGGGGGAGTAAGAGGAGAGTTCATAGGGGAGATTTCAAGGTGAAAATGGGGGTGGTAATTGCGTGAAAACTCAGGAATTACTAGATAAAAAATTTTGCATTTTCACCTTTTAATTAGAATCATAGTTTATTCTCATTTTTTGGAAAACAGTGAGGTGCCACTATCCCTGGACATCAACACATGACATGGCTAGTGAACTGTTCAACCAATCAAACACCTCACATGTGGTTATCCTGAATATTTTTCTATATACATATCACAAGTTCATGCACCAATAATTTCATTGTTTATAAAACCATCCTCCTCAATTTATTTTCTAAATGGTTAATATGAATGGTAAGAAATAAAAATGTGGTAACCATGATCCCTATTCTGCTCCATCTTTAAAAATGAATTTCAAATAATGATGCTTCTGAAACTCAACTGAACACCCCAGATACTTTTTGGGCCTTAATCGACATCGAAAAACATAAATTTTTCTTGTTACAATTGACATATTTTTCATATTATAATATGTTCACAATTTGGCCTATACATCAAATGAAAAAAACAAATTACACTGAAAATTTCAACAAGGTGAAATAATCAAATGTTATATATTGTTATATTATATCCACCTTAAAATTAATTTGTCACATAAATTTTATCACTCTGATATGAAAAATGATGATATCACTTATTTAACACATCATTAGGTTCCAATTTTCTTTATTTCAATATTTCATTCCTCTAGGGAACTATAGCTAGTGGACAAGTCTTATTCCGTAGAACATTATCTCTATGAACTAATCTATGTGTCATTTTTTATTATTAGGAATGATCATGATCTATAGCTATAAAATTTGAGTATAATGTTTGTGATGATTATGTTTTAGCTGCCTTAAAAGAGATACATGGAACACATCATGAAATTAAACATGGTTCAATGGAGGAAAGATGTGGTAAGATACATTCCCTACTCGATCTAAATTATTAAAGGGACTAATGTATCTAAGGAATAACTTTCCCTTTTTTGGAATTTCACAACATTCTTCCGTGGGGAAATTCACAGGAATACCTTCTCAAGAGAATTTAATTCCATATCTCATTGGAAATATTTACCATAACTCATCTCACAACATTGAGAAACCTTTATATATTGTTAAATAGATTTTTTCTACCTTGTAATTATCCTAATAAGGTCCTAATAGATTTAATTCCCCAACTTCATTCCATCATGTAATATTTTTTCACTTTTTTTCAAATTTGGATTTATATGGATCTATATAAATACTAGAGTGAATGATATTATTCTATGAAAACATGTGTGAAAATGTATTTCTCCTTTCCACCTTTTAAATCCATAGAACATGTCCTAAAAAATACACTTTATATTAAATGAATATCCAATTCATACCATCAATCTATGGTTTAATGAATGTACTCTGACATAACCTAGAATCTGTAACTTAATGAATACATCAATAGAAATTAATGTTAAATCTCATATATTGATCACATATAAAAGAATGTTTTACTCCATTAATCCTTGAAACTTCCTTAATATATATCATAGAAAGATGATATATAGGAAAATATTCTCTAATAATAAGAAAGTTTCTAATTATATACGATCATCAACTACAAAACAAATAGCATTATTCCCTTAAGATGTTTTAGGGATTATAATGTTGAAATCCATAGAAATGTTTTCACATATCCATTTTATTGTAGGAAATGGTTGTAACATCAACATAGTCATATATATGTTTTCCTTAACTTTATACCTTTCATTTAACCAGGTTACATACTCTATAATATATCTCTTCATGTTATCCCACTAGAAATACCCTTTTAGATATCTATACATATTCATGTTTCTAGAACGAATAAAGAATAACGAGTTATGATATTCATACAAATTTCCATCTTTTGTATGGCATTGTTAGGACACAATCTAAATTTGTAAACATTATCATTCTATCACAAACAATGTGGAAATTTGTAACATTTCCCACCTTCATTCATAGATATATGTTTTATTTTTACACCTCCATAATCCTTTCAAGGATTGATGAGTATTCACAATTTTGATCAAGATAATATGTATTCCCTTCCACCAATATTTCTATATCCAGCCTTTTCAAATCCCTAAATAGAAGATATTTTTGTATCTTAAACATGTATAATATAACATTACCTTTTATAATTAGTTCATAATTCAAATTATTTTCTTTTATAGGGTTGTAATATATTTATCAGTAATAATATTTAATCAACTCTAACCATATAATCTATAACATTTTTCCAAATTTATAAGTGAATAAATAATTTATTTTTTTTGTAATTAGTATATATGTTAGTCATTTATCCACAAATATAATGCCCCCATATCAATAATGTAAAAATTACCATAGATAACTCCAAATAATGTGTTTGGAAATTTATTTTATGAACAATCAATTAGAGTGAAGCATAATTTTTTACTATATCATTTTATATAAGGAAATATCCATGAACCTTATTTGATAAATTACTATAGAACAAAAAACCTTCTCTGTAATAGGGTAGTGTGAGAATAGGTGCATGGATCAAACTTCCCATTTGATCATATAAAGTTTCCTCACATTTATAATTCCAAAGGAACTTGAATCCCTTCTTTGTCAACATGGTGAGTGGTTTAGACAGTAATGAGAAATTATTCACAATGAACATAAAATATCCATACAATATTAAAATAACATTGATAAAATTCATCAAGGTTGGTATAGGACAATGTTCAATTACTTATATCATTGATGGTTCTAGGTATATATCTTTAATTGAGATTATAGGACTAAAAAAGGAATCATTAGTTATAAAAAATTCACAGTTGGTAAATTATTTCATCTAGATTCTCTATTTTGTAGACTTAAATTTTTATGTGATATTTATATTATTTTTTAATTTTGGAATATATAATAATATCATCTATAATTACTACCAAAATATAAAAATAGTGTTCTAAAAAGGCTATATTCGTTGAATCTAAAAATCCAATGGGGTAATGTTTTTGTTGAATGTATACTAAGGTAAAATGATAGTGTCCAAAAATTTTACGAAAGGATTTCATGGGGGTTTCCCCACTTTTGACCCTTAATTAGAGGTATTTATATTGATGATAAATCCTGTAAAATATTGAGATTCTCATAATTAATCAAACAAATCATCAATACATGAAAAATTAAACTAATTATGGATTTTTATCTTATTCAAATCCTAATAATAAATGAAAAACCAAATTTATCAATATTTCATAATAATAATAAGATCAATTTTACCACTTGGAGAAGTGCATATTTGAATAAATCCTTTATCATGATTATCTTAGTTTTACATTATCAATTAATTCAAATCAATCTGGGATGTTATATATAGACTATTTTAAATTGATGTATCTTGATTTATGAGTTCTATTGAACACTAAACTACATGATTCAAATGAATGATAGGCCATTACTCAACAAATACATCATCAATCTCAATTATAATTAGTATATTTTCATTGTTGAGTCTCTCTATTACATTTTGTGATAAATAATATCTTAAAATATGAATCCAATCCTATACTAGATGTAATTTTAATATGAATATCATACTCATCATCACATATAAAATTTATCATACGTTGGTTCAATATAAAAAAATGTATTTCCTATCATGGAAACTGATTTTGGATGTATATAAAAAAATCCATTCCGTGCTAAAAAAACATTTAATTAAATGGGAGGAAGAATAAAGAGATTTACTAGAAGTTAATTCCCACAAATATAATGTTGAGCAATGTATTGTTTTTAAACAAATCAAAATAATGTTTTTTAAAGGGGGAGATTATTTTAAATAATACTCTGTCTCTTTATGATGATTTTGATGCTCACAAATACCCTTAATTATTTACTAATTATTTCGTTGAGTATTTTTCAGGAATTTATTTTATATAACGAGATTTTATACTTCATTTATTCCGAGATCAATTTTAGCGTATTCTGGAATCACTGTAGCGCGAGATCAATTTTAGCGCGTTTTGGAATCACTGTAGCGCGAGATCAATTTTAGCGCGTACTGGAATCACTGTTCATACCCTACGTTGATGAACGTAACGTATGGATGAAAAGTTTACTTTTTATGTTATTTTGAAACGTATGGTTAATGAACCTTACGTTGTTGAAAAGTATGGAAGAAGAACATTACGTTTGGAAGGAACCTTACGTTTTCGTTGTTGAAAAGTATGGAAGAGAAACCGTACGTTAGTTTTCAGTGTTGAGTTTGTTTCTCAAAAGTATGGATCATCAACCTTACTTTTATAATCAACCGTACGTTCTTTGGAGAGTTGAAGCAAGACAAAGTATGGATGATCAACCCTACGTTTGAATGCTGAAGAGAAAGTATGTATGTTCAACCTTACGTTCTGAACCTTACGTTCTGAACCTTACGTTTGTGAACCCTACGTTTGGATCCACGTCATCAACCCTACGTTTGGCGTCGGGATATTTTTGACAGACGATATTTCCTTTTGAATTAGTCAATCAAGCGGATTATTAGGCGGATTTCGAGCTGATTCTTAAATACGACTTTGACTGAATCAGAGACGGTTTACAACGGATTAATGATTGATTTAAACGGAGCTTTTTATGCCGATTCTTCAGGGGAGTTATAACGGCTCTGTTATTTCATTTAATATCGCGAATCTAAAGGAGATTTTCATGGATCTATTTATGCGGAAGATTTTCTCATATTTGAATATATGTTCTATCTTGGAAACTTCGGAGATATATATATACACGGGAAAGTGTGTGAAATAAAGAATTATTAATCTTTTGACGAGCAAGAAAACAGAGACTGTGTGAAAGCGTTCTTTTCTGGTGATCGAGAAGAAGTGTAAAATCTTTTTTACCAAAGGAAGATTTTGATAGCAGATTCACGGGTTCTACATCGACTACCTGTTGTGAATCTACTGCTGCTGAAGTTGTGAAGTTTCTGGTAATATCTATTGCAACTGGATCGACTCAGAACTGTTTTGATTACGGATCTTTATTTTCTGAAGACGACGATCTATCTACTGTCAATTGCATTCTGTTGCAATTGTGAAGAACAACTGGAGAAGTGTTTCTTTATCGAAACCTTTTTTTTTGAGTGATCAGCTTCTCGTTCTAAGCTGTGTGGGTTCGTGTTTGAACCAGGAAGGGAGTGATCAGCTTCTCGTTCTAAGCTGTGTGGGTTCGTGTTTGAACCAGGAAGGCTGTGTGTGCCTGAGTTTTGTAAAGGTGTCAACTGCCTGTACTCAGTTGTGGACGGGTCTGTGGAAACGAGGACCAGATAGTGAAAATCGCCAAGCTCGTGGATTTGAGCGTTGGTGGAGTAGACTAGGGGCCTTCTGTTCCCCGAACCACTATACATCCGTGTGTTCATGCTTTTACTTTTTCCGCTGCATATTTAATCGTGCAAAAGCATAGTGAACAGAATTTGTCCAAATTGAAGAGATTGTAATAATTTGAAAAAGACACAATTCACCCCCCTCTTGTGTATAATCCGTAGATTCAGATCCAACAATTGGTATCAGAGGAGGAGCTTCTTATTTCTAAAGTCCTATCAAGCTAGAAGTATTTAAAGATTATACATAGTGTATCATGGCTGATATGAGAGAGGGAATGTCAATGGTCAGAGCACCTTACTTTAATGGAGATAATTATGGCTGCTGGAAATCACGTATGATTATTTATCTGAAAAATCTTGGTTACAGAGTCTATTCAAAGATTCTGACTCCCTATGAAATTCCTGAAAATCCCGATACATGGAGTGCTGCTACAGAGGCTGAGTATGACATAAATTCAAAAGCTATGAATGCAATCATCTGTGGTCTAGGACCAGACGAATTTAACAGAGTATCTCAATGCCCGACTGCATATGAAATGTGGCAAACAATAGCTGTTGCTTATGAAGGAACAGATAATGTAAGACTGATGAGATATGCAACTGCTAAGTTAAAATTCGATACTTTCAGAATGATTGAAGGAGAGAGCATCACTCCGATGAATGGAAGATTGACAGAAATTGTCAATAATATAACAGCTCTAGGAGAACCAATCAAGCAGGCTGATCAAGCGTTGAAGGTACTGAGAGTACTTCCTACTCGATGGAATGGAATCTCTGCAGCAATCAGACAATCAACTTCTGTTAAAGATCTAACTATGAGAGAACTGATTGGTACACTGATGATGTACGAAGCTGAAATGCAAGATGAGGTAAATGAGCATAAAGTCTACATAAAAATGGAAAATACAGCTTTGAAAGTGACTTCTCAACAAAAGGATAGAAAGATGAAGAACAAAGAAGTGAGTGCTAAATCAGAAAGCTCTGATTCTTCAAATTCGGATGAAGAACTGGCACAGCTAGCCAGAAAATTCAGAAAGTTTTATAGTAAGAAGAAAGACTTCAAGAAATCCTTTAAAAATGATAGCAAGGAAGTGAGATGTTATGAATGCAAAAAGATGGGACATATCAGACCAGATTGCCCAAAATTGAAAGATGCAAAGAAGAAGAAATTCTTCAAAAGAGATGATTATGAGCAGAAAGACAAGAAAGCTATGAAAGCTACTTGGAGTGTTTCTGAAGACTCAAGTAATTCTTCTGAATCATGCTCAGAGAAGGAGGAAGCCAATTTAAAAGCAAATATGTGTTTCATGGCTGAAACTGATGAGGTACACTCATACTATTCCTCTGACTCAAATAATGAATCAAACTCTGAAACAAGCCTCTCAAATAAAAAACTTGCAGCTTACTGCAATATGCTTGAAGAAAGGTATGACTCATTATTTAATAAATATAAATCTATAAAGAACTTGTACAAAGCTATTTCAGATGAGAGAAATACTTTGCTAAAACAACATAAGGAATTAATTGACAAATACAATTCTGCTGAATCAAATAAAATTAATTTTGAATCAAAAATAAAAACTCTACAGGATGAAGTAGAATCTTATAAAACGGCTGCATTAATTTTTACAAAAGGAGAAAACACCTTAAATGAGATACTTGGAAAAACTGTAATTAAAAAGGAAAGGTTTGGAATTGGAAGTAAAGGAGAAAAACCTAAGTTATACAAAAATTATTTTGTTCCTAGCACTAAACAGGTTATTTGTAACTACTGTGGAACAAGAGGTCATATAGCTAAAAACTGTTTTCTAAGACAACCTCAGATATGTGGAATTAAGAAAGCTTATATTTCCAACGATCTATATGATTCAATCAATTTTAAGAAAACAAAGCAAATCTGGATACCCAGATCACTGCTTGCTAACACTCCTGGACCCAACAAAATATGGGTACCAAAGCAATTTGTTTGAATGTCTTTGCAGGTAGCAGGTCACCAAAGAAAGAAAGAAATATGGTATATGGACAGTGGCTGCTCAAGACACATGAGTGGAACTTCAGCTAATTTCTCTTCTCTTACTCGAAAGGAAGGAGGACTTGTCACCTTTGGTGACAATGCCAAAGGAAAGATTATTGGTATTGGAACAGTTGGAGATCCAGAGACAGTCTCAATCAACAAAGTACTTTATGTACAAGGGTTAAAACACAATCTGATAAGTATCTCTCAACTCTGTGATGATGGATACACTGTTGATTTTACTAACAATAGTTGTACTGTTTCTAAAGATAAACTGTTTAAGTTTAGAGCACCCAGAACTGATAATGTTTATACTTTGGACTTGTATTCCTTGTGTAAACAACAAGTAAACTGCTTAACTGCTAATATAAGTGAATCCTGGATCTGGCATAGAAGACTTGGTCATTGCAATATATATGCTTTACATAAATTATCTAAGAAACATTTAGTTTCTGATTTTCCTAGTCTCAAATTTGAAAATGACAGATTCTGTGATGCATGTCATCTTGGCAAGCAACACAAATCATCATTCAAATCTGTTAATAAAGTTGCTACAACTAAACCTCTAGAACTTATCCATATGGATTTGTTTGGACCTTCAAGAGTAGCAAGTTTAGCTGGTAAATTATATGTTTATGTATTAGTTGATGATTATTCTAGATTTACTTGGATTTTCTTTTTGAAATTTAAAAGTGAAGCTTTTAGTTTATTTGAAGGTTTTTGTAAATCTATTCAAAATGAAAAAGGTTTTAATATAATCTCATTGAGAAGTGATCATGGTGGAGAATTTGAGAACCAGGAATTTAGTTCCTTTTGCTCAAACATGGGTATTAAACACACCTTCTCTGCTCCAAGAACACCTCAACAAAATGGGATTGTAGAAAGAAGAAATAGAACTATTCAAGAAATGGCTAGAACTATGTTAAATGAATATAGCCTACCTATATATTTCTGGGCAGAAGCTGTTAATACAGCTTGTTATATAATGAATAGAATTTTAATAAGATCTATTTTGAAAAAGACACCCTATGAACTATGGAATAACAGAAAACCTAAAGTAAATTACTTTAAAGTTTTTGGATGCAAGGTGTACATCCTGAATACCAAAGATAATCTTGGTAAATTTGATCCAAAATTTGATAAAGGTATTTTCTTAGGATATTCTGCAACCTCCAAAGCTTATAGAGTCTATAATAAAAAGTCAAGGATTGTTGAAGAATCAGTTCATGTGAAATTTGATGAATCTGATCCTTTTGAGAAAAGGATAGAACAAATAGATGAACCTGATTCTAATGAAAACATGAGACCTGAGAATTTAAAGAATGATTTTGAAAATTATATAAAAGAAATTCAGTCCAGTTCAGAAGAACATGATACTGAAGAGCCTTTGAATGTAATGCCTAGACAGTCTAGAACCTCAAAAAATCACCCTTTAGAATCTGTGATAGGTGACTTAGAGACTGGTATTCAAACTAGAAGAAACTTTGGAAACATAGTTGAATTCTCTGCTTTCCTATCCCAACAAGAACCTAAGACCATAGAAGAAGCCTTAGATGATGAGAGCTGGGTAATAGCAATGCAAGATGAATTGAACCAGTTCAAGAGAAATAAGGTTTGGGAATTAGTTGAAAGACCACATGATTATCCAGTAATAGGAACTAAATGGGTCTTTAGGAATAAACAGGATGATCAAGGGATAATAACTAGAAATAAAGCAAGATTAGTAGCTAAAGGATATAATCAAGAAGAAGGAATAGATTATGATGAGACCTTTGCACCTGTAGCCAGGTTAGAAACCATTAGAATCCTTTTAGCCTATGCATCTTATATGAATTTTAAATTATTTCAGATGGATGTTAAATCTGCCTTTTTAAATGGTTATTTAATGGAGGAAGTTTATGTTGAGCAACCTCCTGGTTTTGAAAATTCTAAAAAACCAGATTCTGTTTTCAAACTTACTAAAGCTCTTTATGGCCTTAAACAAGCACCAAGAGCTTGGTATGAAAGACTAAGTTCTTTTCTTTTGAAAAATGATTTTACGGTTGGACTAGCAGATCCAACACTCTTTAAGAAAACTGTGAAAAATAATGTTTTGTTGGTTCAAATTTATGTTGATGATGTAATTTTTGGATCGACCAATAAAATTCTTTGTCATGAATTTTCAGAATTAATGCAAAAAGAATTTGAAATGAGTATGATGGGAGAATTAAATTTCTTTTTGGGTCTTCAAATATTTCAAAAAGATTTTCGAAATGTTTTAAATCAATGCAAATACATTACTGATTTACTTAAGAAATTTGGACTTGAAAACAGCAAGACATTTACAACTCCTATGTGTACTAATATAAAACTTGATTTGGATGAAACTGGAAAATCAGTGGACAACAAGTTATATAGAGGTATGATTGGTAGTTTGTTATATCTTACTGCTAGTAGACCAGATATAATGTATTCAGTATGTCTTTGTGCTCGATTTCAATCAAATCCCAAAGAATCTCATTTAACTGCTGTTAAACGGATTTTTAGATATTTAAAAGGTACTATTTATCAATCTCTGCTTTATCCAAAAACCTCTGATTTTAATTTAATTTCATATTCAGATGCTGACTTTGGAAGCTGTAGATTAGATAGGAAGAGTACTTCAGGAACATGTCACTTTTTAGGAAAGTCTTTAGTATCATGGTCTAGTAAGAAACAACACTCAGTTGCCCTGTCAACAGCCGAGGCAGAATATGTGTCTGCAGGTAGTTGCTGTGCACAGGTGTTGTGGATGAAAAACACTCTTATGGAATTTGGATTAAATTTCAATAATACACCTATTTTATGTGATAATACTAGTGCAATTAATATTTCAAAAAATCCTATTAGTCATTCTAGAACTAAGCACATTGATATAAGACATCACTTTTTAAGAGATCATGTGTTAAAAAAGGATATATTTTTAGAATTCGTAAATACAGAAAATCAATTAGCAGATATTTTTACTAAACCACTTCCCACGGCAAGGTTTGAATTTATTAAGGGGGAGTTAGGTTTATTTAATTTTAAATAGTTTTTTTTTCTCTCTTTTTCTTATTCTGTTTTCGAATTCTGTTTAATTTTTTGTTTCCCGCTATAAGTAATTTTATTTTGTTTTAAATAAAAGTAATGATTAGTGATTACACGGGAATCAAGGCTGTCAGAACCGTTTCACCTTCTAAATTGTTTTCACCTTTTTCGGAAACCCTTTCGAAAACCTAAAACCGCACATCTGCTCCAAAACCCTTTTCTGAATCTTCAAACCCTAAACTTACGAACCTTCAGAAATCGTTGTTGAAATGGCAAAGACTAAGCGTCCAGATGAAGCCGAGAGCAGTGCTGCAAAGAAATCTAAAGTAGATGGTCGGAAAATACTGCAAGGTAAAGTCATCGATTTAGAATGGCTGTTTGAAACTAATTTACTGTTGAAGCAAGCGCTATCGTTTCAAATCCTTGAGCAAGCTTTTAATAGTGAAAATTCTGAGTTTCTTTATGAGGCAGAAATGAGACATTTCTTTAGAACTGTTCAGTTTAGCCTTGGAGATACGGAGGACAGTTTGTTGGCTCAAATAGAGAATAAGGACTTTTCCATATCATCTGTAGAGATAAGTCAAATTCTTAACTGCCCTCATGAAGGAGTTTTTCATTTCGATTTACGGAATATTGGAGATTCTGTACATAAGTCTGAAGACATTATGTCTTTTCTGTTTGGAACCAAAGTGATAAAGAAGATGTTTATTAAAGATTTGGAGCCTGATCAGAAAATCTTAGTAAAGTTTGTTCAGACTGGTTTAGCACCAAGGATGGCTGAGATGGAGAAAATTCTGTACCCTGACATGTATATAATGTATCTTTTGATGAGTGATATTAAGTTTAATTTTCCTCGATTTATGATAAGATATCTGAGATACTGCTGTCAGAGTGAAGCAAGAATGACCTTTTTCCCATATGGAAGGTTCATTTCTTTGTTTTTATTTAAAAGAGGAATGATCAGATTGGTAAGTGCTGGGGTGAAATGTCACCACAGTAATGTTTTTAATGCTGGAACTTTGAGGAAAGTGGGATATTTCTGGAGCACAATTAAAGGAAAACTCTTACCTGTTGGAGCTGAGGAAGACTCGGAGAGTGCTCAGGCTCAACCGGCTAAGTCCAAAGAGGGACAAGCAGAATCAAGGATTAGTACAGTGGCAAGGAGAATTCGCTTTGAGATGGAGGAAGTTGAGGAAGAGAGAAGTCATGAAGGACTTCAATCTAGAAGGAAGAGGTCAATTGATGAAGAAATTATCTCTCCTGTCTTGAAATCTTCTGAACCTGTAATTTCTTATTCATTTGTGAGAGAAATTGTTGTGGAGAGGACTGCACCGATAGAGGAACCAGTAGCTCAACCGGAAATTCAGCTAGAACCTCAAACTGCTGATGTGGCTGTTGAAGAAGCAATTCCACAAGAACAACTTATGGAGGCAGTGCCTGGTGAAGAAGTGGCCCGACCTCAAGAAGTTCATGAAAATATTGTTCTTGATCATTCAGTAGAAGTCAGAGAGACTACTGTTCGTGATGAACATACTTCTGAAGCTAATACAGAAGTACTTCAGGAAGAATTTTCAGTGGAAGAATTTCAGGCTTCAAAAGCTAGTTCAGTGGATCAACCTTGTCAGGACAAGGACAAAGAACAATCAGATGCAGATTCTTTACCACTTGCCTTGCCTCATCAACCTATTTCTGAACATGAGAATAGAGCACAGGGTGCCCCTGATTTGAGAAAAGAAAAAGTTGTTGAGTTGTACAAGCGTATCTCTCAGTTGGAATCTGAGAATGATAGTCTCAGAAATTCTCTGAACTTAGAGCAGTTGAAGTTTCAGAAGCTGAAAGAATCTACTGTTTCAAGACAGGAAGTAGATTTGTTTAAAACTGATATGTTGCATGCTGTTGATCAGTTGAAATCAGAGATGGTAACGAAAGATGATTTGTCTGAGATGAAAATTTACATGGAGAATAAATTTGAATCTGTTGCAAATAGTGCTGTGAGTGGATCAGGTTCTTCACCTGATTTGATTCGAAGATTTCAAGCAATTACTGGAGCACTGAGCAATATGAGTGACAGATTACACGATCTTCAGTGTAATAGTGCCCCTTTGTCAGTTTTGCTAGATAATCAGAAATTTTTGGTAGATCAGTTGACATCTGGAGAGCAACCGATTAGGATTCTTTTGAATCAGTTATCAGAAAAGCTGGCTCTTTTTGTTGAAAAAGAAGAAAGAATGCATGAGTTTTTCAGAGTTAATTTGATTGAAGATATTCATATGACTCAGGAGAATAGGGATCTTATCATCAAGTTAGGAGATGGGATGATGAAGAGGCTTCGAGAACAGTTTACAGAGATCAAGATCGCAATTCAAAGGAGATAGACACCTTTTTCCCTGTCTTATCCCTAAACCTTGATTCCTCTGTATATCACTGTCGTAGCTTGTGAATAAAAATTCTTTTCTTATCTTTTTTGTTTTATTATTTATTGATTTATGATTAAGTTAGCCAGTATAAGAAATTCACTTATTCATACCCAGTTAATTATAGCATTTACTTATAGTTCAGTGCAATATTGAATGTGTTCAAATCCGTAATTTTTCATTCTTTTTGATATCACAAAAAGGGGGAGAATTTGGATAAACACAACATTTAAATTCATTCGTTTCCTATGAAGAAATTTGGATATATAGGAGCATTTGGATATATACGACATTTATCTTTTATCTATTTGAAAATTTCTTTTTATGGGAGAGTTATGGGGGAGAAATTTTATAGTTAAATATTGTTTTAATCCTTTCAAAATTCTAAAATTGTATAAAACTTTTTTTTCAATCAAGATTGCAATTAAATTAGTTCTATTATTTTATGGGTTTTGTGATCATCAAAAAGGGGGAGATTGTTGAGCAATGTATTGTTTTTAAACAAATCAAAATAATGTTTTTTAAAGGGGGAGATTATTTTAAATAATACTCTGTCTCTTTATGATGATTTTGATGCTCACAAATACCCTTAATTATTTACTAATTATTTCGTTGAGTATTTTGCAGGAATTTATTTTATATAACGAGATTTTATACTTCATTTATTCCGAGATCAATTTTAGCGTATTCTGGAATCACTGTAGCGCGAGATCAATTTTAGCGCGTTCTGGAATCACTGTAGCGCGAGATCAATTTTAGCGCGTACTGGAATCACTGTTCATACCCTACGTTGATGAACGTAACGTATGGATGAAAAGTTTACTTTTTATGTTATTTTGAAACGTATGGTTAATGAACCTTACGTTGTTGAAAAGTATGGAAGAAGAACATTACGTTTGGAAGGAACCTTACGTTTTTGTTGTTGAAAAGTATGGAAGAGAAACCGTACGTTAGTTTTCAGTGTTGAGTTTGTTTCTCAAAAGTATGGATCATCAACCTTACTTTTATAATCAACCGTACGTTCTTTGGAGAGTTGAAGCAAGACAAAGTATGGATGATCAACCCTACGTTTGAATGCTGAAGAGAAAGTATGTATGTTCAACCTTACGTTCTGAACCTTACGTTCTGAACCTTACGTTTGTGAACCCTACGTTTGGAGCCACGTCATCAACCCTACGTTTGGCGTCGGGATATTTTTGACAGACGATATTTCCTTTTGAATTAGTCAATCAAGCGGATTATTAGGCGGATTTCGAGCTGATTCTTAAATACGACTTTGACTGAATCAGAGACGGTTTACAACGGATTAATGATTGATTTAAACGGAGCTTTTTATGCCGATTCTTCAGGGGAGTTACAACGGCTCTGTTATTTCATTTAATATCGCGAATCTAAAGGAGATTTTCTTGGATCTATTTATGCGGAAGATTTTCTCAGATTTGAATATATGTTCTATCTTGGAAACTTCGGAGATATATATATACACGGGAAAGTGTGTGAAATAAAGAATTATTAATCTTTTGACGAGCAAGAAAACAGAGACTGTGTGAAAGCGTTCTTTTCTGGTGATCGAGAAGAAGTGTAAAATCCTTTTTACCAAAGGAAGATTTTGATAGCAGATTCACGTGTTCTACATCGACTACCTGTTGTGAATCTACTGCTGCTGAAGTTGTGAAGTTTCTGGTAATATCTATTGCAACTGGATCGACTCAGAACTGTTTTGATTACGGATCTTTATTTTCTGAAAAAGACGATCTATCTACTGTCAATTGCATTCTGTTGCAATTGTGAAGAACAACTGGAGAAGTGTTTCTTTATCGAAACCTTTTTTTTTGAGTGATCAGCTTCTCGTTCTAAGCTGTGTGGGTTCGTGTTTGAACCAGGAAGGGAGTGATCAGCTTCTCGTTCTAAGCTGTGTGGGTTCGTGTTTGAACCAGGAAGGCTGTGTGTGCCTGAGTTTTGTAAAGGTGTCAACTGCCTGTACTCAGTTGTGGACGGGTCTGTGGAAACGAGGACCAGATAGTGAAAATCGCCAAGCTCGTGGATTTGAGCGTTGGTGGAGTGGACTAGGGGCCTTCTGTTCCCCGAACCACTATACATCCGTGTGTTCATGCTTTTACTTTTTCCGCTGCATATTTAATCGTGCAAAAGCATAGTGAACAGAATTTGTCCAAATTGAAGAGATTGTAATAATTTGAAAAAGACACAATTCACCCCCCTCTTGTGTATAATCCGTAGATTCAGATCCAACATATAAATCTAATAAGTATAATATAATTGAGATATTATAATCATACTATTAATATTTTTCAATTATAATTCTATATATAATTGACATGGTGGTATTGTGATACACATAGAAAATTCATTAGATATAAAAGAGTGGGTAGGTCCAGAATAAAATAAAATTTTAGTAGTTCTAGATTGGAGGGTAAGTGTAGCTTTCACCAATTTTTTATCATAAACCACCTAAAAAAGGGTGATCATATGATATTTCCATTTTTTTTCTAGGATTAAAAGGTTACTCACTTTTATCATTACTTAGAATTATTCCCATACTCCACGAATTTGAAACACTAAATTACGAAGAGTGAATTGGTAGTGATTTATCTCTATTCACATCATGTGATAACTTATATACATTAATATGGTATTTTATTTCTGAATTACCATCTTTTCAAAACATAAATAATTTACTATTACCTTTAATACACATTCTTATATGTTTTCCTCCACATTTTTATAATAATGTACGAATCTTATTATTCCCTCAATGTTTTTTATTATTATAATTTCCTATGAATTTTATACTTGTTTTCTTATCAAAATTATGATATTTATACATAAATCCAATCATCATTTATACATTCGTAGTATATAAAATTACTTTTTCAAAGCTACTAAATTCCCTTATGGAGAACACCCTTCAGAGAATTGGTTTTAATGAACTAAAAAATAAAACAATCTTAATTTATGGTTTGATGATAATAACATAAGAATATCAAAAAATGTCTATAATATTTAACTGATATGATCCAATGGATTAGTTATCCCCCTATATTAGATTAATGAATTCCTTCTCCATTTTCGTCAAATGAATACAAGGAATTGTTTTCTGAAAAAAAAAACATTCTAATTCCATCAAAATACTTATGTTCTTAATGAGACTCTATCATTGATCTTATTCGTCATCAAAATGAAAAATATGAAAAATTAATCTTTCATTCCCTTAATATTGTAGAATAAAAAAATATCTTTTAGTGGTATATTTCCTTGTCTTTGTAATTGGTGGATCGTTCGACACACTTAAATAAAGCTGGTGTTTCCTATTGAAGGACTCAATAGAATATCATTCCAATTTTTTTTTCATTTGGAATCACCACATGAATCTTTGAATGATAAAATTGTATAATTATATTAATGATATTTTTCATTCTAGATCTCATAACATTAATTTTTTCAAGATTAAAATCTTTTCATTTCCATTCACATTCACCGTTAACATAGATCCTTTAGGTTTCATGCTGTGAGTAATACCAAAAATCAAAGAATTAGAAACAATAATCAGTGTGACAAACCATATAATCAGTAAAAATAATTTATTTGTTGTACAACTTTGGATACATTATTGTTTAATATATGAAACATTAATTTCAACATTGGTAATCCATTATAATCATCGAGTCAAATCAATCATAATTGTTCATAATGGTCAATGTAATTTTACCAAGGAAAATCTACCATGAGTGTCTATATAGGTTTTTATTGATAGGCCCACTCATCATGCACCAGTGAGGATTGAGTTAATACATAATCCTCCCCATTTAGAGTTGTTATCCCAATATTAATCTATGCTACAATTACATAATGTTTTCATTATCTAAATAGAGATTTATCTTCTAGGAAATCCACACTAATTTTGCCATCATAAGTCACTATGTAATCAAATTATCAGGATTATCTTATTGGTCCTTAATAAATTATTCTAATCCTAGTCCCCAAAAATGTCTAATCCTTACTCTGATACCAACTGAGGAGAACCTATTCATTTAAAAGGTTTATATAACATTTTATTAAATAAATATTAAATATATAACATTATGATCCCTAAAATAAACTTAATGGTTTTATTTATTTGGAATCATGTATACATAAATAATGGGTATATAAAATATATATATCATTACCCAGTATGATCTCCCAAAATATATCCATTTTGATACATCTCATACTTAAAACCATTCCTCAAATCATGGTGGAAATGAAACATAATAAGCTGTGAGATTACATACTCAGTCAGGGCAAATAATGGAGCTATCAAATATAATTTAATCATAAAATGAGTATAGGCATTTGAAAAACTAATATTAATAATTTAAAACCCCCCATTAATCCATAGATAAAAATCAGTAGTCCAATACTAGAAATATGGGAAAAAAATCCCCTGACACGGGTGACCGCCTTTGGATGTCGCTAGAATTAAAAAAACCTAAACAAACTAACCTATCTATCACCCCCACCTACCCCGTCGTCACTCGCGCACCCCTCGCAAACCCTTCTTCTGATCTCAGACCTAACAATCCCTCCCCTTTCTCGACCGTCGGCTGCCTCCGCTTCCTGCTCCATAAACTCACCCGTCGTAGCACACGCCCTCTCCCTGGTGCCTCGCCCGTCGTCGCAAATTCCATTTTCCACCGCCGACCTGCACAAGCCGGAACCCGTCACCGCAAACTCCCTTACCCGCCTCCATGAACTCCCTCCGCCGCTACCGGCCCGCACAAGACCTCTCCCTGGTGCCTCACCCATCGCCGTTGTCGCACCAGGATTCCATGTCGGTGCCCGTCCGACCGTCGCTCCTCACGCCTCGTCCTTCCGCCACCTCCATGCCCTCCTAGGTTGGTTCCTTTCAATCATTTGTTTCCATTGATTCCTTCACCTCCAGTCATTCCTTTACTACTTCTCCTTACTCATTTTATTATTTTTATCTCACATGTGTTATTTTCATGCAGCGAATCTTACTCTTTTGTTATCTCCCATATTTTTTTTATCAGGAATCTATATTGGCATCTAAAAGTATACAATGATCCTTTTTCAATTAATGTATTTATTCAATCAAGATTAAATAGAACTTTGTTCTTGATCCTTGAAGAGTTTTATGCATCATCATAGAGCCTCCAAGTTCTTAGTTTTAGGAATGTTCGATAGCTTGGTTTCAAACTATTTTTTGAAAACAGTGTTTTTCATTTGATATAGAAGCTTTTTTCTCCCTCATATTCCTCCATTCTCTATAAATGGTGTATGGTTGATCAATCCCTTAATGTTATGATATCCAGGAAGCTATATAATCTTTTACCCCATATTTTTTGTGTAGCATGTTTTTGAAATTTTTTTCTTAGTAGTGGATTCAATTTCTCTATTTATCATTGTGTATAAATACACTTAAAATATATAAGATTTTTTGTTTTAAAGAATAAGCTGATGCCTTCCATCTGGACTCATTAATGAATGGGATAGTTTCAATTCCCCCAATCATTCATGTGAAAATGTTTTATCTTTGGGTTCTAGGGTGTTCTTTCAATCATATTAAATGAAACCTTTCATTTTCCTTAAATATCAATCTATAAAATATTACAATGTATGTATGATCTAGATTCATCATTCTCTTTGATGTTAGGATTTTCATGTTATTCACATTGATATGTACAAGTAAAAATTTCCAAAAAACTATAAAATTTTAATTTTTTTTCGTTCCAAGAGTTATCACTCCATATGATCATCTAGTCAGATATAGGGTTATTTTGATTATCACTCTAGCTATAACCATGGATCCCTGATTGAGTTTATACACTCTTTTGGTGATGGTTTTTCCAAAACCTGCTTCATCAAGCATTCCTATGAAAATTAAGATTTTCACTAAACATGGTATGTGTCAGACTATGTTGAACTACTTTGAGATAAAGTTAACATCAATTCATTGTCTATACCTTAACATCACCCTTTAACATGATTCCAAGATCTTCAAAATCAACTATATATGCCTTTATAAACCTTTAAAACACATAATTCTCCATGAATCTGTTATCTTTCATGGAGTGGAATGATAATCCAAAAACATTGAGTCCACCAGAACATTCCCACTCAATTAAAAATTAGTTATAAAATTAGCTGTCATAGAATTAATAGAGCTAGCACTTCCAAAAACTTCCCAATATAATTTTACCCATCATTTTTTGAATACTATTTTTATATGTCCTCTCCTAATACATTGCCAATATGTTGGGTTGGGACTGACCAATTTACCTCCGATTCATTCACATGATTTATCATCTGATTTCCTCTGACTTATTTCATAAGAAGGTTATACACATATGTATGATGTGTGTGTTCTTCCAAAAATTGGTTGAACATACTTTCTTTTGACTTCTAAAATTTGGATAATCCTCTTAACATCATTGAGAACAAAATCAGATTTCCAACAAAAAAATTCATTACTATAGTCTTGTTAGTATCAGTAATGTTTTATAACTATAATAGTACCCACACATGTTCCAAAAAGTGTACATATAGATTATATCTAACTTTAAAACATGTAAAAATATTTCACTTATTCAACCACTAATCTATCTTTTAAAAATCTAAAGTTGAAAATATATATATCATGAAAACCTTGTTCATCCATGTTGTCTTGTCATACATATCCCCTTGAAACATCCTCAGCTTTATTATAGTCTAAACATCTTAAATGTTAATGGAAACATTCTAGGATAATTAAATCCATATGAGATTTATTGGTTTTTTTATCAAGCCTCTCCCATTATACATTTTTGAGCTTCTCTGTCATGACCCCAATTCACAGAACTTATTAGTTCTTTTGAATGAGGTTGTATTCCATCCTCATTTTACAGAATCCAAAGTCATTCCCCTAAAAGTTTTCGATATAAAACAAAACAACCTCTAAATAAATTTTTTTGATTCCTATAAACTACTACTAAATTAGTAAAATCTATGGTAATAGAATGTTACCATAATATTTTACTGAGTGTGTGCAATAGAGATCTGAATCAATCACTGATACCACTTTTATTTAGAATCATGAGCAGTATTCAATCACGAAACTTTATTTTATTTAAACATAGAAAAAGTGAAACCAAACAACAGGACGGATCCACTCCAGTTATCAGTGTCCCACATTATAGAATGTCTTTAAAACCAATGTTGTCAAAGGCGTGCAGTGCAATAAGTTGCAATGACTATTTAGGGATGCGGTGCGAGGCACGTCATGAGGGTTAATTGACACACAACTATGGGATGCACACAGAATTAATTATATACGGTTTTCATTAATATTTTAAATTGAAAAAATCAAATTCAATAAAAAAATATAAATTAAAATACATACCGATAATTTTTAGCCACAGTAATAACAAATTCGTGGTACAATGAGGTGCTGTTGTTGGTGATGTTTTTATAGTTTTGTATGTTTTTTTATTAATATATTATATATTCTATTTAATTGAAATTATGAATGACCTGCACCACACTTTTGGCCTCCTACTCTGATCTCCGTCCCAGTCACTGTCGCAATATCCGCCTGATCTTTGTCGATCGCCCTCACCCACCCACCACCCTGAAATTCAGCGGGGGCCACCCACCACTCTGAATTTCATCAGGGGCCACCCACCACCCCGACTTTTGTCACCCTCGATCTCTACCACCCCTGTTTGTACCCCTGATTTCTGTATGTACCCTAAATTTCCATCCTTCCCTGATTTCCGCTTCCACCCCCAATATTGTCACCCCATATCTTCATTGCCCCACTCTATTGTACCTGTAGTAAGTACCTATGATTTTTGTTTCCCCTGATCTCATCCGCCACGGGTGCACCATATGACACCTCACGCTTTTACCCCCACTGGGTTTGGCGCACCCCGACGGGGTTTTCTCGCCTCACCCATATTGAGGGGCATAGGATGCGCCTCACCTCACCTCGCACCAAGGCTCGTTGAGTCGCACACCTTTGACAACATTGTTTTCAACATACACATCTCACAAAGTCAATTTACTTGTACAAAGACACCTAATGACAAAATGAATACAAAATATTATGTAAAAATAAAAAATCAAAGAAAAAAGAAGAGTTTTATTATATGTTATTTGAAATATTAAGAATTATATCTATGGGAGAACAATTCTGCAATTTTAATTAATATTGGAAAATGGAAATC
This sequence comes from Viscum album, assembly GCA_963277665.1. Classification (NCBI taxonomy): domain Eukaryota; kingdom Viridiplantae; phylum Streptophyta; class Magnoliopsida; order Santalales; family Viscaceae; genus Viscum; species Viscum album. Next base: position 1,840,498,280 of record OY728145.1, read on the forward strand.
TTAAAAGTATAGTCAATATTGCAAATAGGGTCTCTCTATGGCGTCTTGATTGTTTTTTGGGATTTGCTTATGATAGCTAATTTTGCATTCATGACTCTATTAAATCTCACCTACTTTTATTCGCTACTCTGTTTTTTATGATGTCATTCTATAACCTATTTTAGTCTAACATGGAGGTGTGGTGATAGATTGTCCAATAATAGATTTTGAAAGTGTGTGGTTAGTTTTGGTATGTTCATTGGCTTTCACTTTGATTCCATTATATATTATCTTTTTTATTATTCAGATATATAAATTTTTTATTTTATGAATGGTATGTCCACATGCAATTGGTCAGACTTTATTTTAAATATATTTTGTGAAATGAAAAATGCATGTAATTTGAAGTCTTGTGTAAATTTTACTACTAGTTATACAGAATTTAATATGGACAAGAGTTGGATTGATCTTCCAAATCGTACGTCTAAAATATATTTTGAGGGTATTATGCAGGATATTGAGTTCACTGGAGTATTTTAAAGTTACTATGTTAGTTTTCCATGTAGAAAATGTGAAAATATATATCCATTCACATGATATACCATGATGGAGAACCTATTCTTGAACGGATTTCTGAAAAAAATTATAAGAGTTGGAATCAGTATGGGGAAGATTATATTCGTTGTGAAAATACAGATGCAGTTCAGATGGATGTTGATGTGAGGATGAATGATCCAATACATAAAATTCATATTGAAATTGAACATGGGTTGGCTCCTGAAGGAATTGACATTCATAAAGTTGAGTCTGGTGAGATAAATCTGTGCTTTGGTAAAGATCATGATTTCAGGAGGTTTTATGAAATACTTGATGATGCAAAAACCGAATTATATTCTGGATGCACTAATTTCAATAAATTGTCGTTTATCATGGATTTTTTGCATTTGAAGACATTGAATCAGTGGTCAGACACATCGTTCGATATGTTGTTGGTGTTATTGAAAAAGGTACTTTCTATCGACGCTAAGATTCCAGATTCGTATTACCATGCTCATAAGTTCACAGAGAACATAGGTCTTACATATAAGAACATAAATGCATGTGGAAAGAACTGTATGTTGTTAAGAAATAAAATTGTCCATTTGGATATTTGTATGGTCTATGGCGCTTCCAGGTGGAAAGATAACAGGGGAAATCAGACTCATCAAAGTCAGACTGTGAACCAGGGAAAACCGATCGCCGTAAAGTCAATGTGTTACATTCCCCTGAAGCCGAGGATGAAAACATTTTTTATGTCATCAAAAGTTTCTAATTTATTGAGATGGTATGCAGAAAAAAATCAGGAAACTGATATGCTAACCCACCCAGAAGACTCTTGTTCATAGAAGGATTTCATTCAGAGACACCCAGATTTTTCCAAAGATGGTCGTAATGTATTATTGGGGTTGGCAGAAATAGGTTTCAATCCATTCAAGTCTATGTTTGGAGCAACTCATAGCACATGGCCAATGGTGTCGGTTCCGTATAATCTTCCTCCATGTATTTGTATGAAAAAACCGTTTATATTATGTTCCACTCTTATTGCTGGACCAAGAAGTCCGGGGGATAAGATTTATGTTTACATCAACCATTAATTGATGAGTTGAATGAATTTTGGGGTGATGGTGTGATGACTTTTGTCTGTGAAATGAATGAAATGTTCAAACAACAAGATGTTTTATTGTGGACAACCAATGACTTCCCGGATTATGCAAATATATCAGGTTGGAGTATAAAGGGGGATATTCATTCCCTTGTTGAAATAAAAGTAAAAATTTTGAATGGCTTAAAAATTCCAAAAAATTTTCATACATGGGTCACAGACGTTTTCTCCCCCCTAAGCACAGCTTCAGAAAGGATAAAGTGACATTTGATGGTTCTAGAGAGTTCAACCCAGCACCAAAGATCATGACATGAGTATAAATATATTCAAAGATTGAGGAAGAAAACATCTGCAAGGTATATAAATATCAGGATTTGGTGGATCATCCTTTCCCTAATATTCATGGTGTGGTTAGACAACGCAGTCACAATTAGAAAAAAAAAATTATTTTTTACAATATTTCTTATTGGAAAACTAACATGCTAAGACATAATTTGAAGGTTATGCACATATAAAAAATGTTTTTGATAATATATTGTGGACTATTTAAGTGTCAGTGGAAAATCAAAGGACCGTGTTAACACACTTCATGATTTGGAAGAAATGGGTTGAAGGAAACAGTTGCATTTATAGATGGCTAAGGGAAACAAGGTATATAACCCTGTTTCACAATATACGATGACTAAAAAGGGGAAATAGACATTTCATTCCATTTTGAAGATGGTCAAGTTTCCTGATGGTTACTCTTTTAATATTTCAATGTGTGTGAATCTAACGAGAAAGACAATGCAGGGGTTGAAAAGTCATGACAATCACATATTACATGAGTAGTTGATTCTAATCTCAATTTGTGGTTATTTATCCCCCAATTTTGTTCATACATTGATTGAGATGAGTACTTTCTTTTGAAATAATTTTTTAAAAAATCAATGAATGAGTGATTTAAAAAGTTTGCAGGACCAAATCGTACTTACACTTTTTCAAATTGAGAAAATATTTCCCCCTTCATTTTTCAATGTTATGATTCACATAAAATTGCACCTAACTGATAAATTAATGGCTTCTAGTCCAGTACAATTTAGTTGGATGTATCCTTTTGAGCGGAATTTGAATACATTGAAACAATTTGTATGCAACAGATCTCATCCGGATGCATCAATATCCAATGGTTATCTGATGGATGAGTGTACTACTTTTTGTGAAGAATATCTTATGGATGTTGAAAAAAAATTAGATAAGCCCTCTCGGATTCATGATGGTTTAGTTGGAGAAGTAACCATATTTTATATGGAAAACATCGAGTGGATACAAGCGCATCGATATATTTTGGTCAATACCCCATCAGTTGCACAATTAATGCAGTAAGTGTCTTAAAACGAGAATTTCTCACTACAATAGAATAAAATGTAAATAAAACAGTTATAATTTAAAATTTTAACTTTCAATAGAATTTTTTAGTAAATTTTATTTTTCATCAAAGCCATATAATAGTTTGAGAGTCTTTATGACTTATTAAAAACTGTTTATGACATTTTTCACCTATGAGAAACAGTTAAAAAAATAGCAGTATTTTCTCTGTTTATTACACTTAAAACTCCAGAAGAATAACTTGAACTGAAAAATGAATTACAAATTCAATATCTGTTTGAAGCCTGAACCCGTTTATTACTAGATTTATTATTTTATTTTTTATTTATATAATGTTATTTAAGGATGTGATCCATTTAAATCCCAAACACAACCCACTAAAATAAGAAATAGAAAAGCACTTTTCAGTAAACTGGAAACAGTTTCTCCATTTGACAGCACTCACTGAAAACAGATTATAGCTTCTCACTTGAGTATTTTTGTAGAAGTGTTTAGAGAATGCTTATGAAAAAGTGTTTTTCTAACACCCATTTAAGTGATTTTCTTCAGGAAAATAAACAAGTGTATTTTACCAACAGAACAACCAACAATAATTTTTTCAAACAACTTAATGAATAATTATTTTTCTACCACTCACCATCTCAACACTTCACAACCAAACCCCCACCACAGCACCCATCCTACCACACCCCTCCAACATAACCTGCTAGCATCCACTGGCCAACCATCATCCCTATAAATCAATCCCAAAACCAGCTGTAGGAAAACATAACCAAACCACCACCATAACACCCATCTTTCCACACCATGCCTGCACAACTTGTTGACAGCCCGAACTCCAACAAGAATCCAGAACCATCCAAGATCCCAACCCGGCCAAAACAACCAGTAAAAACCCCAAACAACAGTAAGATATGTTCCCAATCTAAAACATATTAGCAACCTGCAACCAAGACACCCCATCCGCAGCCTCCAACATACAGTGCCCATCCTAACCATTATGATCCACCTGACCACCAGGACCCCTCCCAACCACAGCCTGCTCCAACCCATCTTGAATCAAAGGAACATGGGAGTTTATAACTCTTAACCATCTTATGATTATCTATAATGTTATGGAACTTCTTGTAAGAAATAATTCTATCACATTATTTTTGAAAAAACCGTTTACCACCATCATTTCTTTGTATCTCCTACTTCCATCAGTTTCCACTTTCAAATGAAAAAAACATTTTCTATATATCTTTTACCTTATAGTACTTCTTCAATTTATAATTTATTTTTGAGATTTAAGGAATTCATTTACTTTTCCAAGGTGACTCCCACTAATATGTATCTATAGAAGGAGCTTCCTATTTATGAAATTATTCTTCCCCTAAATTTATTAGAGGTAGAAAGATCATATAATCATATTCCTAGATGACATATTTGTTTCTATTATCCTATAGTGATGTCAAAAGATATCATATCCATATATGAAAAGGAAGAAATCCTTGGATTTCTCCTATAACCTGTCTCTATTTTTACCATTGATATGAACTATTTTGATACTTCAAAATACTTTGATACATTTCACCACCAGTCTCTTATAGGACCAAAGTTCATCTAGATGTTCTTTTCCCATTTATATATATACACACATCTATCTAATTAAGTATAAAATTGTTTATAATAGGATTAGACTCGACCGCTTCTTCCTCTCATAAGAGAGGCCCTAGTCATGGTATTTCATCATAGAATTCTGACACAACCTTAGATGTTTCATTTAATGATAGATTTAATCCTATGGGACTGACTGACCCATCATTTATTTGCCTACTAGGTCATATCATACACAACCCACATCGATTTCCATTGACCACAAGTGTCTGTGCTTCTTTCCCTCAGGATACATTAGACCGACTTTGGAGGGATGTTCGGGTAAAAAGACCATTTATTTTTCTTCCATATGTTTAAAAATAAAAACTTGAGTGATTTTATTTCATAAATAGAATAACTTAAAAGTGTTCCTAGATTAGTTTCAACTAGTGTGTATGGGAAAATGTCGCAAGCTATGAAAAGATCATAAAGTCAAAGTCAAGAGGGAGCACTGGGTGCCAAATGTCGGTGCCCCAGACATTCTGAAAAAAGTCCCAAGAGGTGTTATCACATCTTAGTGGAGTGACTTAGTATCATATTGGTCTACTGAGTCCACTTCAGTTAGTGTATCTATTATGTTATAAATGTTTTCAATAATTTTTGACATTGTTTTTTGAAATTTGAATTAATTGAATGCCAGAGGAGTCAACACGCCATTCGGAAAATCGAGCTTTACAGGGACCACCTCACAAGCTTGGGACTCGTCACGTGTCTCAAATATAACATAATGTGTTTAATATTAAAATTTTAATTTATTATTTACTATAGTTTTGTGTTATGGTTTTGTATTTTATTGGTATACAATTATTGGAGCAAGGTGCACCGACTATGAAAATGTCGGTGTGGATGAGGACTCGTGATCAAAATTATCCCGAGGCTGCAGCTCTTATAGTAAGTTATTGTACACATTACCAATACTTCCATGTCCCCAGTAAAATATTTTCCTAGAAAACCCCTCACATGATCATCATCCCCAAAATTTAAGGTTTTTCCCCCAACCCCATTATGTATTATATGATCCATTTAACATATTTCCAATGTTTTCATTTAGTATTTGACATGAAACTGCCAAATATTACACATAGTCATTTTGAAGCTGAGTTGGAACAGCTGCCAGAGGAGCATCAATAACTTCCCATTTCATGGGATGGGATATTCCAACGCATTATTGGTCGCGAGAGACATGGATATAGTCTGACCTATAGAACAGGGATTACTCATTCTGTAGTATCACATGCTGATATTGTTGGTCTTGTAGTTTCTAGGCATACATAGTAACTATTGGATATTGGGATACGATTGCGTGCTTCTGAGGAGGTAAATGAACAACTGATCACTGAGTTTTGAACAATGTGAGAATATGTGCGTCTGAGTGATGGTGCAGGGGATCATACGACACAGGTTTATACTAAATTTATTGATTTACATTTTATTATTTTCATTATTAAAATCATTATAATTTTTATTTGTTGTAGGCCCCTACACACCGGATGGAGGTAGAATCCATGGCCACACATGACACATCATATTCACGAGGTGTGTTTATTTTATATTTATTATTGAATTATTGTTATATATCAATTTAGAGTTTAAATTTATAATTGTTTGAAGGTTATAAAAGGATAGAATCTACAATTATGTGGTAGTTTAATCATTATCTAGAGTCTTTTTTATACCTAGGAGTAGAGGTGCGGGGGGGGGGGGGGGTGGTGGTGTCGCAGAAGCTGTGTCTGGGAGTAGTGGGGAAAACAATATGGCAAAGAGGAAAAAAATATGTGTAGAGAAGGGTTGAGTTACTCCTCCTATAACACCATGAAGAATCGTACTCTCTACCTCATTGAGAGGTGGAGCCCTTTATTTATCGATAGAGGAGAAGGAATACAAGACAGAGTTATCCAATGTGACATTCAAAAATATAAATAACTAGATCCAACAAAATCCGTGAAATAAAATGTGGCATGTACGCTAACATCCCATACTCTTTATAGTTATTAAATTACTTTCTATAAATTTTTAAAAACAATCTTAATGTCTTATGAAAACTGGTCCCTTGGTTTTATTTTCTTTTAACTATCCTGTTTCATTATAGTGTTGTCATGGTAGGCTCTCAAAGCCATGGTTGGCTCTCAAGGCCATGGTTTCACACTCACTATTTCACATTCACTTTCATTTTAGGAACTCAAATTGGAATAGTGGATCATTTTTCTCATCAAACATTGTTAATTATTATCTTAGATTGATTTTTGGTTTTTTAGTGGTATCCATGGGCCGGGTAGGGTCGGGATTGGGGCGTTTCTGGACAAGACCCGATCAAAAAAGGTTAGGTCGGGTTTGGTTGGGTCGCATTCTTTGTTAGCAGCTGACCCGACCCAACCCAACCCGTTCGGGTAAGGTTACATGACGCATGAAAAAGGAACCAACCCAAACCAACCCGTTGTGGGTCAGGTCAGTTCGGGTCGGTTTATATGTGTAAAACATGACGTGACCCGACCCAACCCGATGAACCCGTACTCGGACCCGTGACCTGTGACCCAGACCCAAACCCAGCCCCACCCCCCCTCTAATAACCGGACACCAACCCGGAGTGCCTCCAATAACCGGACACCAACCCGGAGGGCTTACTTTTACCGGTCCCCAACTCGGAACATACTAGTCCAACACATTCATCTTATGAAGAAGATAAAATATAACATTAAATTTTGTATTAAAACAAGCATGAGAAATGTCAATAATTTACCCATAAACCATGAATGGTATAAAAATAACACATCCATAGTCAAATATATCACAAATCCATCAACACAAAATTGAATATTTGTATCATGATAAATAAACTTCAAAACAAGTTTAAAATCCATTAAAGGATTTTGACATAGAAGATATTGATTTGTAAAACTCTTTGAGAGAAATAACCCTTTTTCATGAAAACATTTAAAAGTCACACAATTTAAAAAAGAAGTCATTTAATGACATTTTTGAATCAATGTTTCCCATACCACTTTGAAACTTTTTAAAGGATTTACTTTTTAAAAAACATTCATGTCCATATAAATAAATCCTTAAAACCATTTTGAAGACATGAACATTAATGCAAAAAGATTTAGAAGAATAAATATTTAAAACATTTGAAATGATGTATTAGTAAAAATTACATTCTAATAATCCCTTTTAAAACTCTTTCATAAAACATGTATATTGATAATAAATATATCCCAGTAGATACTTATGTAAAAACAACCTCGGATAATAAAGAGATTGTGAAATTAACCCTTACCAGTTTGGTAACTTACGAAACATACAACCCATGAAAGAGGAATCATACAATGAATATGTAAATACACATAAAATAAAGTGTATTACACAAAGAATATAATTATGGGCGGTACGTACACCACACAAATGGTAATGGTGGCAATATGGCATGAATCCCACGGAAATAAGGAGTGAGATGAAAACCCCTTACCTTGTACTTTTCCTTGGTTGGGGGTAGGTTAACCTCATGTATAATGGAAGAATAATTGTTATTAAATTATTCAGTAATCATATACATTCATATGATATCATATATGATCTTTTAACATTTCTTTGTTAATAATATCTTAGAATTATCGTTGTTTCGAGTGTTAAATTACTCGTTTTATTTTATATTTTTTGTTACATAAGCCGTGGTTGTCATGGATAGGTTGTATATTATTCATATCCAGAATAATATCAAGTCCTTAAAAATTATTTTTAAATAATCAAATGATATTTATACTTGAATGGATATGATAGAGAATGAATCTCATCATGTTCGTGGAGACGGTAGTCCGTACGTACGCACGAGCGATAATATCATTCTTTTGATATTAAAATAATATATAACCAGATGGTTTATCATATTTACAGAATTATTATAATGTTATATTTTTTATTTAAATGAATTAAACATCATTATTATACCCATCCAAATAATAATTTATTGAATAACAATTACACCATGACGTGGAGACGGTAAGCCGTACCTACGCACGTATGGTGACATGTTATTCAAATAATTGATAGAATAATGAAATATGGTTGTAAAATGTTTATAATAACATCAAAGTATGTATAATATACTGGATTTATTATTTTATAATGGTAATAACAATGAAATAAGAAGTGGAAGAAGAAAGGAACTTGAAAAAGGGTGGTGAAATCATTACCTCTTATTCGGGTTCTTCTTTTTGATTTGATCAAAAGGGCTCCTTATGTTGGCTTTATAACTAAATTAATGCCTCTAGGATGTATTTAGGGAAGTTGAGAAAGTATGTGGGAAGAGGTTAGACAATCCAAAAGGCTTTTATGGTGTGAATTAATGAGAAGGAAGAGTTTCCTTTTATAAGAGGGGTGAGGGGTACCTTTGGAAAAGCTAGAAATATTAATTTATAATGAATTCATATTCAGTTTATAATGGCTCAAAAGTTGATTATTAAAAGGTTAATGTGGGTATGGTTCTAAAACCACTCAACAAATATAATTTATAGAGGTTTGGGTTACTATATTAAACTTATCTTAAAGTATTAACTCTAAGTTAATTAGTTTCACCCATACAATGTATCGTTGTATTTTTATATTATATTGTTAATAAACATACTATATACAACCAAGAGACCCCCAAGTGGTCCATTAATGATATACCTATCATTATATAAGTCACTTGGCCGAACATTAGATTTTTAGGAATTTAATATAAATTAATAATATAATATTTGTTTTAAAAACTCTTTTATGTCAATTTTGAAACTATTCAAAAATTGATTTTTGTGAAACTCATAACAGAATTACTACTTCGAAAAAAGATAATTATATCAATCCTAATATGTAATATTGACTTATAAAATTAGTTTAATTCAATAAAAGTTTCAAATTATATTTATTTGGGTATTTATAATATATATTATTTTAATTTTTCACTATTATGGTAATTACAGCATCATTATTGTGTCATAAATAAATTAACTTATTTAATGTCTAAAAATTATAAATAAAATATAATTATGTATGAAATGTTTTTATATTTCTAATGAATATTTAGAGTCTTAAATCCAACATATATAACCCTATGTAAAAATTATTTTTCTAAAAGATCTATGCTTATGTCATTTTTGTACTTATTTTAACTTAATTAAAATAATGTGTCCCTATCACCAACAAGTGGCTCTATGGGGTCCCAGAATCGACCCGAAGATGCCCATGGTCTGAAATGTATCCACCAATAATGTTAGGACACGTTTTATGGTAATTTAGTATTATTATAATATTATTGTTTAACCCTTATTTACTGGATTTACCCTTAACCATGGTAAATAAAATATTTACCGTAGTAATTATTCAAAATGTCTAAAAATAAAAGTTTCCTATTTACACAATATGAATATCCTGATTCCAAATATTGAATCCATTTTTCCAAATTCAAAACACAGAAGTAGAAGAAATTAATTTAAAATTAATTCATGTTGTTAAAACAAAAAGCGTGTTTTTAAGAGATAATAACTATCAAAAGATTGACACTTGTTTATGTCCATTTTAATTGTAAAATTATGTACAATGACTAAAATTGTATTAAATGGTAAAAATATATTCTAAATATACTTTAAAACCACTCAAATTCATAATTTATCAATATAAATTATTTCGATTAAAAAAGTTGTTTTTAGTTTTAATTTAGTAATATTCACTATTTATCAAAATATAAATGTTATCCGAAAAGTTCCAAAATTCACCCTAGGCTAAATTAGATATTCCAAATACAAAAATGAAGTATATTTTGAAATATATAATATATATAATTTAAAAAATTAGGTATTACTATTCATAACGGCTAGTTTGTTTGGTTGTGGTGTGTGTTAGAACTCGAAGTTGCGTACAACACACGCTACTGTATTATTCAAAGAGAAGCATACCGTGGAAGCTTGGGTGATACATTGTAGATTTTTTTATGTCCCCATTATAAATAAATTTATTTAGTCAAATAGAATAAATAAAGTTTAAAATATTGGATTTACAAAGGGTTCACTATTAAAGTTGGTAAAAGTGCATTTTTGAAAAATACTTCTTTTATCTGAAAAAAAGAATTTGTTCTTACATTATGTCTAAGAAACTAATAATATGGATTCTAAAATTATATGTATTATATAAGGTTCAAAATTTAGTTAATACTTATTCATAACCTATTTTGAACGGCTTGTTTGGTAATTCATAGTGCGCTTGAACTCGGTGTTGCCTGTAGTGCAAGTTATTGAATTATTTTGAAGAAATAACACACTATGCAATCTTGGAGTGTTACAATAAGAGGGTAAAATTAACATATTTTTATGAATTAGATCCATATATTTTTCTTCATCGTAATTTTAGCATAGACAATAATAAAAACAAAATATATTGTAACATAAATCCCTCACCACATGTCTCATTCAGAATCATACTTTTTCCTATCTCCGGTATAATATAAAGAGATTTATTATAAATATATTATAGAAATGTACTCAATATATCACACCATATATTATTTAATTATAACATATGATCACCTATTTAGTATTAATTTAATTTGAAAAGAAATATTACCAATGATAACTGCTTTGATTTTCAAGAATCTATTTGCGCATATACTGAACCATTATACCTTGATCGTAGTTCCATATTCCCCATAATATTATTCATTTTATGAGTATCATATGTAATCATTATATTCTATTTTATTACTATTCATCTAATGTGGTGATGAACAATGAATTATATCACTTTGTAGAGACAATAATATTTATGTTTTCATGAGTGATGATTCCAATTTTCAAAGGATGAAATAAAAGAATGGTAGAAAATAACTCACCATTAAATAACCATTACATAGTAACAAATAACTTATATATTTATTAAATCCATAATTATAACAATTAATGTGAAGCGGTGTTGGAAAATTAATCATATTATTACATGGAGGTGGTAGTCCAGGACTATGTACTTGTGATACATTCATTTTATATATGGAATAAAAGAGGTTTAGAGATGTTGTTTTTATATAACCCCATGTTTTTAAAATAGAAAAATATTTTGGTAGAGTATGTGATACGTAATACCAAACCTAAAAATGAAATAATTATTTAGATATGGTCCTTTTAGACATTCCATTAAATTATATGATATAAGTAGGATTAAAATTTTTAAGATATATATATATATATTTCCCACTCATCATAAAATTATTTATAAATTAATATTAAAGAATGACTCAATTTTTTTTAGTAATTTCTATTGGTTCTTTATAACATGTTTTCAGCAACAAAAAATTTGATATTTTTTGTAAAAAATATCATTATTATTTTCTTGACCATTTAAAAAATTTATTTGATAAAATGAGATCCATTAATTATAGTAACATATCAAATTAACATAGGTTGAAATTGTAGGTTTTATTGGAAAATATAAATTTATCAGTGAATAGTGTAAAATAATGTTTCTACATAAAAATAACATTAATTTTGATAAATAATGTAATATGAAATTTAAAATAATAATTTAATTTTATTCCATGTTAAAATTAGTATTATTTTGTAATATTCAATTCAATTAATTACATTTAACATATATTTAAACAGAATTTTAGAATAAGTCTATTTTTAGTCCTAAAATAGATATTCTAGAATCTTTTGGAAAATGATTAATGTTTCTGCTTTATAAATATTTAATATAAACCACATATAGGAATGATTTATATTTATTATATATAAATTATATTTATATTTATGAATTCTAATTAATATAATAATGATTTCCTCTCATAGAGTTAAAGTGAAATAATGTTTTCCATAAAATAATGATTTGTTTTCCGAAAAACAGATTCCATAATGTATGGAGGTTTTATGTTAAATTAAATTATAAAAACTATATAAATTTATGGTGATAAAATATATTCCATATTTTTAATAATAGTAATTAATAATATAAAATAAGGTCAACTTAATTATTAGACAATATGAATAGTAACTGTTGTAAATTGTTATTACAACTGTAAAAAGGAAAATGAGTTAATTTAGTGTAACCAAAATATAACAAGGACTGGAAATAAGGTATCCTAATAGTATAAATATTTAAATTTTTATATAATAACAATTATATTTTTTTTACTTTATAAATTATTGAATCACAATTCTGATAAAACATATATTTTTAATACATTAAAAAATAAATTATAATTAGAGTAATATATATTTTTAATAAATATAGTATTTATGGCTAAATAATGAATTTTTTAAATAAAGGATATTTTCATTTTATAATTTTATTAAATATTATAAAATAAATATAAATTATAATATATTTTTATGTTCTGAAAATGTAAATTTTATAAGGTTTGAAAAATTATTATTGTCTTATAAACCAAGAATATTTCAATATAGGTCGAATCTTGTTTTAAAGGGGAAAATAAAAATATTTTTCAAATTATATTTATAAAATAATTTTTTTTCAAATCTTTATTTAAATATTAGCCAATAGTAAAACAATTTATACCGTTTCAAGAAATGAATATTTTTAAATAAAACTAAAATATGATATAAATATATAGTTTCTATTATGACATCATACTGACCCAATAGTGATATGAAAATTCATTAAAAGGAATACAAGAAAAATATATGTTTTAAATTTAAATTTTTTTTTGTCATTTGATTAATTTTATAAATAATTTATGAATCCTCCAAAACCCGTGTTATATTTTACAATTATGAAATAATTTCAATGTAAAAATGAATCACTTCTATAACACCAATGATAATATTTTAATGAGTTCTAACTCTATATTAATAAAATATTTAAAACAAATTCAAATTGATATAAAAAATTGAAAAAACTATATGAAAGTATATGGTTTTGATTATTTTATTTTATAGAATCTATAATCTATGCCTGGTAAATAATAATTTACTCCCCAATATTTTCCAAAAGAAATACACTCAATATCCCATTAATCATCACTGAAAAACATTTTAGCTCTTCATTACTCTACTCTACCCTCTCTAGAGTCCTCAGACATTTCCCCCAATGTATAAAATAGATCCCCTCATGCTTTTGGAATCAGCCTCCCAAGGTAAGGGATATCTATCTCATCATTCTATTCAAGAACCTATTTTAAGAAATGCCTATTATTTTCCATTTGTTCTCTTTTGATTATGATTTTATATTTCTATATTACTCCCCATTTAATTTCCATGTGATGGTAATCATCATTCACTATCATTAATCCCTCCCACGACCCTTTATGCTTCTAAAATTGCCCTATGATTTTAGGTACCACACCCTCTTCTTTTCAATTCATGAACCATCAATAAATATATAATTTCTACCTATATATTGTCATGTATTTATGACCTTATTAATATCACTATACATTTAATTTTATATATTAATTAAGAGTGATCATTTACACCCTCTCATTGTAGAATTTACATAATTAATTACTATGTTGGAATTTTGAAAGATAACATTCCCTTCTCCTCATTATTTAATAATTTTCTTCATTTATAGCAATTTATTTCCAATTCATAGTGTTGGGATATTAATTTAAACATCTAAATTAATTTAAATTTTATTTAAAAAATTTTTGAGACCGATTTTTATATCATTAAACCATTTTATTAATCTTTATGTACATCAATTTTTCTAGTTAAATTTCATAGAACATTTTCCAGGGACAACTAAAACAGAGACCATTACCAATGCTAGAATATGCCATCATATGCACTAAATAAGTACTGACAACCATAGCACTATAAAAATTCATATGAATTTATTAGTCTAGAAAAGCACTGAAAAAATGGGTCCTTTATTTTCACTAAAAAAAGGGCTGATAAATCACCCCTTTATCAGCTCTTTATTAGCATTATTAGAGGACCCTTTGAACAATAATTTTTTAGAAATATTAATGGAAACATTTAACACCACTATTTTAGTACTGATTAAGGTGCCATTTAGTAGTTCTAAAACTATAAATATTAAATGCAAAAATCTATGTTGTTTCGAACATTTATGATCCGTCTTTTTTATTAGCACTTCCATGGAAACATTAACAATGGTCCACCCCCATTTATCAGTTCTATTCACCCCACCACCCATTTATTAGGACATTTCGAATTTCTAGTCTCCTCTACCCAACTATATTTGAACTCGGAACCTTTCCATTGAAAATGGAACACCTTTTTCACTACACTATGTTCTTTTGTTTATTACTTAATGATACGTCTATGTATTAATGTATATATTTACAAATATATATTCTTTGTCAAAAATTTATATAATTATTTTTTAAAATATTTATAAAATATGTGTGTGTGTGATATATATACAAACATATTTTTATTCAAATATAATTTATGTTATATTAATTTACATATACTGTACTATAATATAAATATATATCCATTTATTAAATCACATAGAAAAACACACATATATATAAACATTATATATATTTTCATCATGTAAAAAATGGTTATATATTCCTTTAAATACATGTATTTATTAATATAAAATATAATATTCATATACAAATATAATTCTTAATTATTAACACAGACATGTTTATATATAAACATAAATTATATAGGTATACATATACATATGATATCATTTTTATAACTTAAATAATATATATAGGTTTTAGTATAAATAAAATGAAAAATAATTAATTATTTATATATATTTAAAAATAAATTTATATATAAATATTTTGATATATGTATTTAAAGAAGCGATTTATTATATGTAAATAAAAGAAAATATGTATATATTTAATTAAAAATACAACTACATTAAGAAAAATCATAAAATTTTAAAACCATAATATCAATATGAATGTATTTTTGAGGAATAAATTCATTCCCCCTAAAAATGGGAAAAAGTATCCTTTATAGGAGGCATAAATTTCATCGAATGTTAAAAAATTGGGGCACCCTAACTGAAACTCAGGTTTAGAGGCCTTTGTAACCTCTCTTGGCCTAAAACAAATACTTGGGCCCCTTTATCAACACAACATAAATCTCATTATAGATTTGTATTTGATATGTGTTAGATCTCAGAAAAAAATCCTAATCAAAAGTTATTTTCCATGGATGTTTGAGTTATGTTTTTAGTGTATTTTAGATAATTTATTATTATTTTTTTGAATTTTTTTCTTAATGTGTTTATTAAATTACTATTACTCGATAATAATTAGAAAATTATTTATAAAAAAATATTTTTAAATTATTTTATAATCCCTTTCACTAAACATATTATATATTAAGTGTAAATTACTTTTCAGCCTAATCGATGACATATTAAATAAAAAAATATTATATTTATGTCAATATAAATATATTTATATACAAATATATTACATGAAATGATTATTTTGAAATATAAAATTAATAATCTCTATTAAAAAAGTGTTCATATGGGGGGGTATTTATTATCACTTCTAAAAAAGTGTTGATAAATACCCCCTTTCTCATTTTTTGAGGACAACATTGATAAATCCCCTAATTATCAGTACGTATTTCAAGAATTAATAAAGAGAACCACATATCAGTTCTTTATTACTAGTGTTGTTAATGGTGGGGGATTTATCAATGCTTCCTTGAATGTCCCAATAAATGTTTCCCTTTGACAGTATTTTTTACGGTTGTTAATAACCCCCATTAAAAGAACTAAACAAAGCTCTATTAAATACTCCCTTTAACATCTTTTTTACTGGTAAAAAAATGGGTTTCTAACATCACTTTTAGATAGCACTTTTAAATGACTAGAACTATATATACCAATTTTTTTATTTGTGATGAAAAAAATATTGTTAATACCATCACTATTTCCGCTCAAGGGTTTTAACATATACATACTAATACTACTTTTATTGGGGAATTTCGGGTTTGTATTTCACACTCCTTAATCATGGAATTAAATAAGATAAAATATGATCCAAATTTTGATGTTATATGTGACACAATTTTCATGTAAATTATATGAATATGAGGTTTGTTCCTGAAATTAAATTGTGCTCCAATGCATTTGGTAATGTTTTAGTCTAAAATGACCTCTTGAAAGGTATTGGGGAGAAAATTAATCCATCAAGAGAAATTATCCACCATGATTTCCTAGTTTTTATCCTTCATATATGTTTATTATAACATATTTAAGGTTTTTTCCACTTTCCCAGGTTTCTTTTTTGTTCGATGCATTATCTTGGCTCGTTGTTCATATCTATGATTCTCATGCCTTTCACATCCCACTTAAATGATTATTCTCTAAGTTCTAATAATTTCATTATTTTATTCCATGTTTATTCACATAATAGGTATTATACATCACCCGTTTCTTAGATATATCCCTAGGTTGTCCTTTTTTTTTAAAAACTATGTAATTTTCGAAGCATGTTGTGTATGTTTTCAATAATTATGTCGTATCCCTTGTTCAAGATGTTATGATATGTACCAAAGTACAAAATACAAAAGACTCATCAATTTTATAGGTTATACTATGTCTAATATTATATAAAAATTCATCAATTAATGTTTAATAAATACATAGGTTCTCGTATTTGGTAGTAATAGAATTTTTAGTCATTTTTTGTATTGGGTTTAGAAAACTGATTAGAAATCCATATGGATAAGGCTAAAAATAAAAAAAATAGCTAAATGTTTTCGAAGTAATATGTAATTATTTTAAAAGGATATAACTCAATGTATGTATACTAACTGTTTATGTGGCTCTATAATAGATGAACCTTACGACAAAACATAAAAACACAACATTGAGATATACTCTATCAGGAACTAGTGAATGACCATTGGAGTTACTGTGCACAAAGCATGAACCTCCCTGGGGATATGGTCTTGTAAATTCACAAGCTAATTAAAAACCATTATTAATGGAATAATAATTCTCATAAGAGATTACATTCGTAAATTGATCATGGATTATATAGATTGAAACCAATAAATTTATATTTTAAGGAAATACATGTGATTTAAATGTAATCCATTTAATGTTAATTGGATTTCCATTTGCGTGTTTAATATATTAGATATACTCATCCATAATTTTCATTTTATTATATTCAATGATTGGAAATAGGAATATCTGATTCAACAACCTATATTATGGGTAATCTTATTACATCCCATATGAGATTCCTAAAATTATGGGAACTCACATAATATGTCATGGGAATATGCCACAACTGAAAATAAAAAACCACAGTTAAAAATTAGAACATATATAAACACTTAAACTCATAAAATAAGTAGTGTACAATGCATTTGAAAATTTCCCCTAAGAAATAATATAAATGAAATATGATTCAATTTGTTATTTATCAAAAATTTGGAAGGAGTCGCCAAGGGATATTCCATAAGCAACTCAAATGAGTTTTATGTGTGGAAAAAATAGAGCATAAAGACTTCCATAAAAACTGAAGGACATTATATTTTGGAATATATTACATCCTACAAAACCCCTTTGTTTTCAATATATTATGTGTCAAAAATATGGAAATCTTATTAGTCAATGCTGTAAATATAAGGGTAAATCCTAGAATAAGGAATCAACTATGATATGGAAGTCATTGAAGTGTTAGGATTAATGTGATTATGTATCGTTATTTAAGGGTTATGTTTATGAAGTAGTATATCATTGAAATTTTATATATTTAAACCATGAAATATCCAAGTATTGTTCCATAGTATTTTTTATGTAGTAGAAATATATATTGAATGGTACCAATAACCTATAAAATTTATTTAGCAATATTGTGATATTTTGGAAAACACATTATTTTGGGAATAACGACCATTAATAAATTTTTATTTTTTAGATAAACCAAAAGAGTCCTATGATGATATGTGAATCCTTAATATTTTATTTACAACCATTGTTACTAATTTAGATGATTTATATATAGAGGTTATTAATGACTAAGGATATTTTGGGGAAAATATTATTGGATCAAATCTTTTATATATCGTGGTGATTATTGTAATTTAGGTAGTTTATTTATTGGGATGAGGTAAATATACCCATTGGGTACAATATAATGTATTATTTGAGACTAATGAAATAATGTTTTGATAGGTGTAATAAAAATTGTATTAAAAAACATTTGAGGTTAAATTGTTTTCTAATTTTTAGGTTATTGTTTTTATATGTGGGTATTTATTCATGAAATGATCTAGGGTAAACATTTAGGATTATTTGTTGAAATTTAGAAATTAATGTATTAATGTTTATTCATATTCCGGATTTTCATAATTAATGATAACCATTTAATATTTAGCAAGTATATTAGGAATTAATTGTGATTTTTGGTAGATTTGGTGATCCATTATAAGCTTAGTCTTATGCTTCAAGCATAAAAAACTCATCATGAGTACTCATAGTTTTGAGAAAAGATGAGACTATAGTGAGAATTTATTAAATAATTAAATTATACATGTCAAGAAATTATATTTCTTTATGAACCTAATAAATAGTTTATACGAATTCCTTATGTATAGGAAAAGAATATTAATTTTTTCCCATATTATTATCATTTCTGATGAATTGATGTGTCTTTAACCCATCATAGATTTATGTTTTTGTGGTCATTTTATTTATAATGACAAATTTCTCTATGAAACTATATTATATATTTTGTGTTAATTTATTTCATTCCTATTTTTTCACATTTCACTAATATTATCATGATTATACACTAGTTATGTTATGACATTCATACATCCATTTATCCCTTTTCATGTGGATGTTTTATTGACCATTTTTTCAATGTTTGTTTTCAATAAATATATTTTCATGTTTCAAAATAGTTCTTACCAAAAACTACATTATACTATGAGGACACAACATATTAAATAGGGTAATAGTGTAACACCCTTAGATTTTAAAATAGAAAACTATGTTGGATTTCTTATGCAATACGCAACACTAAACCCGAAAAATTGGTTATTTAAATATGACCATTATAAACATTCTAGTAAATTTACTAATATAAGAAGGATGTAATAATTTATAATATATATATATATAGAATACCCAACCTAACTTTATTGATAAATTCTTTTTAAATAATGACTATTGTTTTAGTAAAGTCTATTTTTCATCAGAATACGTTTTCCCCCAAACAAATTATTCTTTTATCGAGAAAATATTAATATAATTTTATAGATAATTTTGAAAATATATTTCATAAATTATATTCTATTTTTATATTACCATATCAAAATTTACATAGGATGAAATTTTGGGATTTTTGGAAAATGTATATTTTTTTGTGAATAGTGGATTATATAGTATTTATATAAAATTGTTATTTTATGATAAATTATGTAATACGAAAGAATCAATATTGTTTTAATTTTAATTCATTGAATAATAATTATTGATTGTTTATATTTAATTTAGTTAATTAATTATAATAGATATTTTTAAAGAATTTTAGAACAAGTTTATTCATAGGCTTAAAAATTCATTTTTATGACAAATGTTTCAAATTCATAATGTTTTACAATTAAAATTAATTATTAAAATAACAATGAGGAATGAATTAATTGAAATATTTATGATATATATATATATATATTAATATAAATTCATATAATTATGATAAAAAATTATAGAGTAAAATTGAAATGTTCTTTTCTTTGAAAACAATTCATTTTTTCAAAAATCGATTTCCATCATTCCTGTGGGTTTTATTTTAAATTAAATTATTACACCTATATGATTTAAATTTTATTAAATGGATGACATATATTTAATAATAATAATAAATAATATTAATAAGGTCCAATAAATTATTAGACAATACGAATGGTAACTATAGTAAATAATTATTACAATGGAAAAAATAAAATTTGGCGATTAATGGTTAAAGTATTTTAACATGGAGTAGAAAACAAGTAACACTAATAGAATGAATATACATACTTTGATATAATAATTTTAATTATATATTTATAGATTTATTCATAATTGATAAGTTAGAAATTAAGTTTTTGATCTATTAAAATATAAATTGTATTTGGAGTGATATATATTTTTAATAAATACACTATTTTTGATAAAATCATTTTTTATTAAATAACTAATATTTTAATTTCATAATATTTTTTTTTATATATAAAATATAAATTATAATATAATTTTATGATTTGAAAATGTAATTTAATATGAATTGGAAACCTTTTATTGTAAAAAAACCTAGCATTTCACAATAAATGTTTATTCTTTTTTAAAAACTAAAAAATTAACATATTTAAAAAATTATTTTTAATAATATAATAATTAATATTGGCATTATATTATTGATACTTTTCAATAGTTATGTTCACATAATATTCTGAGACAATCAAATTATGAGTGAAAAATTATAAATGATATAAATAAATGATCTAATTATTTTAGCATAATGACCAAATTGTGATGTAATAAATCATTTTAATGATATCATTGAACAAATAAATGTTTTAAATTTAAAATAATTTCATCAATTATTTTATTAATTTTATAAATCCTTTGGGAATCCTTTAAAACCTATAAATTTTAAGGTTTTAAAATCATTTCATTGTATACCTGATTCACTATCACATCCCGAAAGGTAATGTAATAATGAGTTAGACCCATGAAATTATAAAATAATGAATAAATTTAATCATTGAAATAATAAATGGATAAATACCTTTTTATGGTATGTGGTTTTTATTATTTTATTATATAGAGTCAAAAAACTATTTTTGTGAAATAATAAAGAACTCCCCTATCGTTTTAAATATAGACCTACCCAATCTCCCATTACTCCTTAGTAAAAATACCTTAGAGAATTTCCCTAATATGACTTTTACATTATAAAGTATTCAAAAAGATTATATGTGATCTAAATTATCTCATCCCATTATTTTTGGAATCACTCCTTCAAGGTAGGGGATCTCCCAATCTTATTTTTATTCCAGAACACCTTCTATATAGTTCCTCTTAATTTTCATATATTTTTATTTGTGTTTATTTTTATAAATCCATCTTACTTACAATTTTTATTAAATGTTAAGATAGTTTTATTTTACTATTATTAATCCATATAATAAACCTTAATGTACAACCATTATACTACCAAAAATGTTAAACTGTTTTCCTCACCTCTTTCACTTCCTTTCAATTCATGAACTATCATTGTATCTAGCCTTTTAAACATCAATTTGATCTTTTTTCATGAACTTTTAGAGATAAAAATAATTTATGGCTTTCCTCTGAATTATGTGAGATAATTTATCCCATATCATTATGTAATTAATATAACTATCTAATATGACAAAATTTAGAAAGAGATCCTTTCCTTATACTTTTTATTCTATAATTTCTTTAATTTTATTAATTTTTTTCTTATTTCTAATATTGATATATGTTATCAAAATACCTACAACATTAAATTTGATGTAATAATAATGACATAACACTTTATCTCTAATTAAACAATTTTATAAATTTATAAGTATTATCTTTATTCTAACTAACATTCAATGTAATTTTTCAATGCCAAACATATTTTTTGTGAATACCATCACAATTTCGACTAATGGTTATTCCCCTAGAAATTCCAACACACATCTTATTTTGTACATACATGTATTTTCCCCACACAATTTTATTGCGGAATTAAACATGATCATATGTTCAATGTTTCCTGTGGAACACTTTTTCATGTACATGATATGATAGTGACTGGTGTGCTTGAAATTATATAGTTCTATAATAATATGGGTAATGTCGTAGTCTCTGGAGATGTCATACAAGGGATTATAGAGTTAAACTAATCCATCGCTATATTGTTTCCACTATTCTTTCTCGCATGTTATCATTAAGCTATGTTTATGATTCATTATTTAAATATATTTCCACTTTCCCATATTGCATTTATGTTTCCTTGATATATAATTCCTCATGTTCATATATATGATTTTAAAAACTTTTATGTCACTTTTAAATAATTATTGTCAAAAATGTAATACATTATTCATGTTATTACATGTGTATTGCCTTACTGGGATTTATAGCTCATCCCATTATTTTTAATGTCCCTATGTTATTCCGTATAGTTTTAAAAGATATGGTAGTTTATAAGAATGTTGTGGTCGTTTTAAATAATTTTGCAGTATCCCATGTTAATGATGTTATGATATGTACCTTTTTCCAAAAGATACTATATTTATATAACTTTTGGGTTTTATTATGTATATTCTTATGTAATAAATATTGAAGTAATGAGTTATAAATTCATGGGTTGTTATAGTTACACCAACATAAATACAAAAAATAATATTTATGACACTATAGAAATGATGTTTTTATGGATATAATATGTTTATAGGAAGTAAAAGAAAAAATACGATTCAAAGAGCATGACTAAGATAATCATATCCTCTTCAAATAACATCCTTTGGATCTCTCCCTATCGACTATAAAGATAGTTTATTAAGAAGAAAAAACTCATAGAATTTATATGAGGAAGTTGAGAAGAGTTTTCTTATGGTTCAATTTAGATAAGTAGAACAATATGTGTGAGAAAGAGGGGATATGTGGTGTCCATATATAATATGGGATTGGGACACCCTTGTAATTACATATGTTATTAAATTAATATAATTTAATATTCATATTATGGTTTTAGAAATGTTATATATTTATACTCAATAATGAAGATAAGTTGAAATGTTCAAATAAAATAAAATTTAGACATGTTTAGATAATGGTTTGACCCTAATATCTATGATTAAATCCATAATAACCCTTTTGATGAGTAATGTGATGTCTGCATTTTTAACAGTTTAGGGATAATCAGAGTTTCTATAAAAGGATAATTTACTCATAAGTATAAAATTATTGAAAATTTATACTACGTACCATTAAATTTGAAAATGATAAATAATTTAAGAATTTAAAATCATTTAATAAATTTTTATAACATAAAATATAATTATACACATTTTCATGTCTATTAACTCAATTGAATATAGAAAAATATTATGATTGTAATTTTGATCAAATATAAACTATAAAGGCATGGATAAATCATTATATTTTTTGAAAAAAATATTGGAACCATAAATCACTAAAAATACATTAATTAAAAATATTTAAAAAAATTTACATAATTTTTATAGTCCTTGAACAAGAATTCATTAAATGTTTAATAAACTTTCTAGGTAATTATTCAATAAATAAAAACTAAAAGTAAATTTCCAAAAACAAATCAGTAATATTTCAAATAATTGTACATACCCTCCTTAAATCCTTTGGAAATAATATTAATGTTATTAAAATAGAGAGTGAAATTTTGTATTTATTCATTATTTAAAATGATATTAAGGTCATTATGAAATAAAAATGTCACAGAATTACCATATCATTAAAAATTAGATAAGTATTATTTAACTAAACTCATTAAATTGATATAATGTATGTGTTATAAATATTCTTAAATACTCATCATATTATTCTTACCCGTTATTATTTGATTTACCCTTATTGATGTATGACCTATTTTCCATGATTACTGTTCGTAAGGACCAAAAATATTTAATTTAGTATTTTCAATATTTAGAAATTCATATTTAATATATGGAATCTATTTTTCAAGATTAAATAACTAGAATTTATTTAAATAAATTATAAAATATTCTTGGAAAACCCAACAAAATCCATTAAAAATATGTGTTTTAAACATAAAAAGGGATTTATTCTCATCCCATACCTATTAAAAATAATGAGATTATTATTGAAACATTTTTTTGATATATAATATATAAGTTCCTTTAAAATGATACATAATAGTAATTAATTTAGTTTATTAAGATAAAGGCACATTGATTTAATTTTTAAAAAAAATATATATTTGGTTAATTTAAATGATATTTTCTACTAATGTTCTGTGAATTAATTCTATATGTCATGGAATATCTCGAATAACCTAGTGTTAAAAACCTTCTTGATCCAACAATAACAATCACCGAAGTTATTCTATTTCAAAGTGAGGTATAACAAAGATAACCAAACAAGTCTCTTATATATAAGGATAACAAGACATAAAAACGTGTACAAAGAGGAAACAAGAGGGATAAAACCGATCCAAATGTGATAATATATGAAGTATGAAATGTATAGAAAAACGTGTCTCCTTGTGATTAATGATCATCTCAGAAAAATCATGAAACTAAAGCTATAGGATAAAATAAAGCCTTTGTGCTATAGATTTCCTTTCAATTTACCTATATTCTAAAAAACATGATCCGAAACCATTTATAAGAAGAAGTAGGGTGTGATAAACAAATCCATGTATGATACCACCCAAATACTAGCACAATTTCTAATAACAATAATGCAGAAGTTATATCTTTAAAACAAAATAGTTTTTTTTGGAATTTTATTGATAAACAAATTTTTTGAATCATATCATGAAAAATCCTTGAATTTTTGAAACTCACATGTAATTTTCTCTAAAGATAAATATAATTAATTCAATGATAAAAATATTAATATAAAAGTGATTGAATACACATGAATTTTATATCATTAAATAAACAACAAGAAAAAATGTTGGTTACATACATGTTTTAGCCTATGGGAAAATATATACTAGACACTCACGAGCCTAATAAGGAAAAAGTTTGGATCCAACTAACACAGAGGTCATACACAAACCATTTACATAATAGTGGTTACTAACTAGTGGTGACACACACACACACAAATGTTACCTATGTCTCTTTCTTGATTCACTAAAGGTTGTCATTGTGAAACGATGTAAATTTCCATTTTTAAAACAATGATGAAATTTTATAAAATCAATTCATATAATGTATAATATTATTTAGCATATGAAAATAAATTTCCCATTTATAATCAATGAAGTTATATTATCATTGAAAACATCATTTTCAACCACAAAACCATTCCCTTTTCAATTTTAAAACATGAAATTCCTTTTCAAAAATCAAGGAATAACTAAGATAACATATAAATTTAATGATTTATAAAACATGAATAGATCCCCGTAACTCATGGTAATTAAACTACAAACCACCTTAGAAAATAAGAATTGGAAACCACATATTTTCCTTCACAAATAAATGTCATGAATAACAATTCATTGATAGAAAGAAATATATAATTACCAATCCGTGCACAAAAAAGTGTCATAACCACACATGAGAGAGAAATGGATGAGAAAGGATTAACTGAAGAAATGAGGATCTTATACCTATTGATAAATAGTGGATCATTTATATATATAGGAAAGGGAGTCACCCCAAAATTCCTAGGGTAAGATCCCTGACCGGGTAGAGAAGACAACAAAATTAAATGAGGCCTCAAACACCCATATGACAACTTAAAAGAAGAAAATCATGGTTTTAAATGGTATGTAATATTTTAAAAAAATGTAAAATCATTGTATTTAATGTTTTATCTACAAGGAATAATATTTTTAATAAAAATATATTTCCCCATTACACAACGTGTAACCCTTACACGATGTGTAATCTTCTCAAATTCTGTATTCAAATCCCAAGATCTGTCCAGTAGGAATTTCACGTCATTAATCGCTTTATGTTAGCTCTAGTAGGTTGAATACCCTCAGTGGGGGGGGGATACTTTTATGAGAGATTGAAATATTCTCTTTTTTGGATCATGTTTTTTTGTTAGAAAATAATAAAATCTCTCTTCCTCCCATTTGCAATGTACAAATATATTTGAAATCCTACAAGGGATAAAATTATTTTTACTTGGTTCACCCTCACTGTTCTACATATATGGAGAATACAATAGAAAAGTGATGATTTACCCAATTCAATAAGTCTCAATGACAATAATGATTACACTGTTCAGACTACATCTTCTATATCAAGGCTCACTTCCATTACAAGGTTAAGGGTCTGCGCACTGCAATCTAAAGGGTCACTCCCTATGCCTCTTTTTTAGGATCACTACTGGTGTACTGGGTCACCGCCTTCCTCTACCTTCGCTCACAGCTCTTGTATGGGTATCCACTAACTGTTTATGGACTTGTATGTCCAACAGAGTTTATGGACATATAGGTTTCTTCATTTTCATGAATTCCTAAATCCTTAACTCTAGGTAGATGCTATTTTGAAGTTCTGTTTTCACCCATTGACGATGCCAACCTTCTGGATTAATATTGGGTAGCAGAGAATGTTTTCGCCAATTAATTTGAAGCTCTCACAATCTTCCATATGAAAATTGTGAACTAACATCCTCTCCCACGTATTGAGTATCAGTTTTGGTACTTGGGAAAACTTCTTCATGTACTGTCGCTGCTACCGTGAACTGCCCTTCATCTGCAGACTGCCTCCGCCTTCACAATCGCATACCGCTGCTACGTACTGATTCCAGAAACCTGCTCTACGTAACCCCTCATGTATGAGAACTATTCTCAATTCATGGACTATCCTCTCTTCCGTATTCTAGAGATCTCCCTACACATATCACCTGAAAAATTCACACATTTACATATTAGATATTCCTCCCCACTATACTTAGACAACTACTTCCACATACCATACTTCCACCTCCGTGTACCAAACTTCCTTTACGGATTAAGAATCCCTGCAAACAACTTCAGCGCGATCCACATTCGGACTTTTCTGAATTCCCAGAGAAAAAGTTTATAAGGATGTATAATATTTATAGTAATCTATAGGATAAGTTATTCCAATGTAGGAATATCTATTTGCAAAATCCACTAATCCAAGATTTACAAAATCATCGTTTCTACCTCCACCGCTTATCAATCCTTCTGCCGCCACAAACAGTAAGCCACCTGTGAACCGTTTTTCCATGTCGTCGATATACTAAATTTGACAGTACATGGTCAATATTCTCTATTGACGAAAATCCATCTACATAATACATCACCTTACACCTCAAACCCTATTCAGTTTCGTGAACCACACCCTCTTACCATTTCCACTACTTAACGTACCGTACCCATATACATTTCTCTACAATCATACCCACATACGGTCATCTGGAATTGTTAGCAAACACAACCATTCCCTAATTATACTGAGAGGATGCCTTGAAATATTATTTCCAAACACTTTACATGTTGTTTAACTTCCCAATGTACAACATAAACTATTGGTCAATGCTAAAATCCCAACAAATATCTCACATCAACATTAGAGTTACCCTCCCAATTCAAGGTAAAAAATACATAGTTGATGAGAAATGAAACCAAAATTAAATATTAGAACATACTTGATAGAAGCATAATATGGAATTAAAATATCCCCAAAATAAATATTTGTATACCTAGAATAAGGTCATGATCCAAGATCAAAAAAAAGAGAAGGCCAAAGCTGCCTCATCTATAACTACCAATCCTGCATCTCTTGTATATCCAGCCTATATTACCATAGAACCCAAACTTGGGGACCATTTTACCAATTAATAATTTATCATGGAGATCCATAATCTGATTATCCTACTAAACGAAACAAATATCAGGGTAAAGATCCCCATCCTCCGATCTAATCACATAGTATGTATCTATTAAATACCTCCCCAGCTAGTATATATGAAATAGATCATGTATATATGTCAAGATATGTGTTAAATGCAATTGATAGAGAATTATACCTAGTCACTAATGAATCTCAAAGGGCCCCAGAAATATCTGTTGCAACATAACCTTCTTACCCAAATGAAGATTACCCATGTGAGGTGAATCTCTAAGAAAACCCAGTCACCAACCTCAAACTCTAGTGGCAGACGAATAAGGTCTCTGAAAAAACATTGACGACACTGTACCATGTTCAAATAACATTGGATCAAATCACCACCTCTGTTATCTTCTAAAAAACACTCGGCCCAACAAAGTACCACTCTACCAACTATTAGTGACATAATTAATATCTATATGGCCACCCATATGAATCCTCAAAGGGTACCATCTGGAAAAATATAGATAAATATTTTTATAGGAAAACTCAACCAAAAGAAAATACTTTTCAAAAATCTTCTGAAATCATGACCACAATATATATGGACATACTCAAAACCCTAGATAGACTAACCTATCGATCAATATATCTAAAGAATATAGGTCTGGTTCAATTTCAACTGGGGACATATTTCTAGCTTCAAACCCTTCTATAAACTAGATTTGATCCTCAAGTCCCAGTCAAAAACTAGTGCATAGGGAACCCCATGATGTATCAAAATATCTAAGACACACAAGTCCCCAAGATGTCCCTCTTCATTCAACTCCAATATATTAAATAAAATCATTAATTTAGTGAGTCAATCAATAATCTCCCAGATCTCATTTGTATTCTTGGAGTCTAGGGTTAATGTTACACCCCATTATTTTAAAATGTTTTTAGAATTAATTTAACATTTCCATATATGTCATTACACATTAAATTGTAAATAGTTAGTTATATATATATATATATATATATATTAGAAAAACTAAATCAAACATTCTTTTCACATGAAATACCCGCATGTATTGCACTACATGGAATACCAAAACGGCTTTCACTGCAAGCAAAACCGACTTGGCGTATGATGCACACAACATTGATTTTCTACGAAGCATTTATTTTTAATATTTTAATTTTATATATAAGATAATTATAATTTTTACATTAAACATAGGAATAAATACTTTTAAAATATTTTAGTTTTATATAAATAAAACATATTGATAACGAAAGATAAATTTTTGGTAACGATCTTCTATGTTAAAAATATTGTTTTCATGAATGAATATCATTTAATTAAAATGTTAATTTTAGAAACATTTATAAATTTAATTGAATAATATAATCTCAATTTTTTAATTATTACTTTATAAAATTTTATACAGTGAGGTTTTGGTATTTTTCATAGAAACCTCATTTAATAATGAATTCTGAAAAATAATTCTTTTTATTTAAAACTGCCAATTTTTCAAATAAATTATTAATGATAATAGATATTATAAATTTTTTTAAAGGTAAAATTATATGAATATTAAATATATTAATACAATTTGAATCATTATAATAAATTTTACTTTGGAAATGATAGTAAAATATCAGCAAATATTTCAACTTTTTCTCACATTAAAATCTTGTTATTTTGTCTCATCCGTTGTATTATTACTAATAATATTTTTTCAGCATATTTGATTGGAATTTCAAAAACTAGAATTATAACATTTTATATGGTTTAATTTCTTGTTTAAAATAATACAATGTTAATTTTTGACCAAAATGATTTGTATGTTATAAAATTAATCACAAAATTTAAGGCCAAATTAAGATCAATTAGGGACTAAACCTAAGAAGTAAGGGCCGCAATGACCTAGAAACATGTCCAAAACCAATTGGTTATCCAAATTTCATACAGAATCAATCCTTAATATTTTTTTTGGTTAGAGAAGACTACATTAAGGTAATAAAATATGAACACATAGATTGTTTATAAACTTTTATGTGAGTCTTTCTCCTTCCCAATAAAAGGAAACAACTTCTACACATTCCTCACAACTTTGAATCATTTTAGGATGCTATTACCACTAATCAAGTGCCCCCCAAAAATCCTCCCTTAGACCTTGAATCCTACCTTTTGGATGAAACCCTCTAAAGGACACCTTTTGTAATAAACCAAAAGGAGTAACCTAATTAACTGGAAACGTCTTCTCCCAAGCTTATTTCCATTATTTCCCATCTACACCCCATCCAATCTATTTATTTCCATATTTTGTGACAAAAAAATTATAAAAAATATACTTGGATGTTTCTTAAATGGTATTATCATACACATAGACATACCTCCATCTAATGGATGTTTAACGTATTGTTTATTTATATAGAGAACTACTACCACACAAAACGATGATTGTTCATTTCAATTTTTCCACAAATCATGGTGGCCATTATGATGGAAATTATATTCATATACATAATATATTATATTTATTATGTATTTATGCATCTATATTATTATGAAAACACACATTTGTTAAAATTCCATTTGGTGTTAATATAATAATCTCGTTTGAGGAATTGTAGACTACCGCCCCTCAAAGAAATTTGACTCATTCGCACTCCAAATAGAATGTATTAAGGATGGGTTTAATGAAAATATTTTATATATATGATATATTATTCATAATTTAATATTGATATATATATATATATATATTACATTTACATACTTTCATTCAACACGACAATAAAAATGGAAAACAATGTTCATTCGTACGTACAGATTACCGTCTCCATGAACGGTGTATTCCATTAATTACATTGTTGGTATATAGATTATAATAAAATGTTTATAGTGTATATACCTGATATTTATATCATATCCAAGATTTTTTAATCAGGATATATGTATAAGGAAAAATGAAATAAAAAATTAAGACACATGTGAAGAACAAAGGGAATATTACCCGATGTGAAACCATAACATAAAATCATTAAAGAGTATAAAATATAAGGATATAGTAAAAAAATACATGGAAATAGATATAATAATATTATTCCTTAAAATATGTTTAATTAACATATATTTATTAGACTTGAAAATTGTATAATTACAGATATATTCAAGGCATAATTTATAGGGATTTTTATTTCACATTTAATTTCTGTGAGACACATGTTATGATCACCACAATTTCCTTGTGTGTGTTGTCTATAATGAACATGACTGAAGTATATGTATCATATACCTCAATTTATAGGTATTCACACATCCATTCTATGATACTTCTTTCATGGGATAAAACTTTCATATGTTACCAAATAGGTAAAATGGTTTTCTCTCAATTTTCCTTCTTTGAGAATCATATATTGTTATGCACATAAACAATTTTCCGAGCTGTATACACATCCATTTTATTAATTATATCATGAATATCTTTATATAAATTATATAATAAGCTTAATTTAATTTTATTTTCATACATGGAGAGTATGATCCCATGTAACCAGGTTATAAGATTTTATTGAGATAGTCTTATTGTATTTCGAGATTCTTTATGTTTTTTATTACATTAATGAAATATATCAAGAAAATTCATGAGTTTACTTATCCAATGTTTGGTAAAGATATCCTCATTACTTAGTATCATATTTCAATCTTCGGTACTTAAGATAATGTTGTTAAAAAAATTTAACATTTTGTACCTTCGGTAAGAAGTCCATTGTATTCAGAAACCATGTATTAAAAAATGATTTCACAATATACATGAAGATTTTTTTGACAAAAAAATAATTTTAAAACTATTTTATTGTTTTAAAATCATACATTATAATTTTTAATTATATTTTCAATGAAAAATGTTTTCAAATGTTTTTATGTTAAAAAAATTGTTTTTTAAGGATGAAAGTATATTTTCCCCAAGATATGTTTACTTAAAATGCCTTTCATAATTATTTCCCATATAAGATAACATAAATTTGTGTTTCTCGTGAATTTATTAGAAAATTATTCAATTTTTTCCAATTATATGGTTTCCCTAAATGGATTATGTTTTGATGTAATGATGTTTCTGAAGCCTATTTATCTTTCACAATTTATATGATTTTGAAACCTACTTATTTCATTATGCTATGTTTATGATGAAGTTATTATGAAACCTGTATCATTCCATAGGTTATGATATGTTTAGATGTTTATTATACCCATTTCATTGCATGGGTAATGATAAATTTATTTATGACCTTGTGGCACATGTATGTGTGATTTATTTTGTGATGGATGGGACCTATATATCTCTACGAAGCATTGAGTAATGATTTATATCTCATGAAATATTATATGACTGGATTATAGGTTACTCGGTTTAGTAATAATGGGTTGTAATGAGGTTTTACTTAGTTCATTAAAAAGGATGGGGATGAGGGTTACTTGGTTCAGTAATAAATGGATGTAATGAGGGTTTAATCGGTTTAGTAATAATGGGTTGGAACAAGGATTTACTCGGTTTAATAATAATGGTCTAGAATGAGGGTTACATTGTCTTGTATTATAGGGATTGAATGAGGGTTTACTCAATTTGGTATTATAGGTATTGAATAAGGGAATACTCAATTATGTAATACATGGATGAAATGAGGGTTAATCAGTTCATTAATATATAGATGTAATGACTATTACTCTGTTCAGTAATTAGGGATGGAACAATGGTCACTAAATTCAGTAATATTGTGCTAGAGTGTGGGTTACAAAGTTCATTATTGTACGTTTTCTACTATTATGGTCTTGGTAGTGATGCCTTGGATACTATGGAAATCATTATATGCTTTTTTGTTTTCAAAATTCCATGCATTATTCTTATATTATGCTTTCATGGATTCTGATCTTTATTTAACATGATTCATGTCATAGGAAATGAAAATCATTGTTTCATTATATCAGTTATGATCTTTGATATTCAGAGTATTATTTTCTATTAACATGATCACATTATCATAGCCTTATACATATGTTTATACATACATGTATCCCTTGTTTACCCTTACCAAGTGTTTGAGCTCTCCCCTTTCTTATGATTCCATTCTCCAAGTTATGTAAAAGGATTTAGGTAGAATTAATAATGATGAAGATATTAATGGGAGATGTTTAATATCATTCATCCGGATAGATGATTATTTATGAGATTCCATAGACACTAAACTATTATTGTCGTCTGGAATTTATTTTTGTAAGGTACTGAATATTCATCTAAAATGATGTAATATGAATTTATATTAATCATGTGTCACTATAGTTGGTATAAAAGGAATTTCTTAGTCATCATTTAGAAACTACGATGAGAAAAATGTAGTGATATCTCTAGGTTTATTTATAAGGATATGTTTAGGGAGGCCTCTAAGGATAATTATAAGAATGAGATATTGTTTAAGAAAATGTCCTGGAAATTTTTTAAAGGATAGAGTGAGTGGTATCCTAGAAATACATCCATATATAGATTCTAAAATTGGATGTGTATCTGGTACAAATGTATATAGGTGTAACAACTCTGAAAGGATGTTACCGGCATGACTCTTGGTAATCTGGTAGACAATAGTGGTCCTTGCGGCATACCTTGTTTGAAACTCCTGTGGGATATGCTTTGGGAATTTTGAAAATCATCATGGACTATCATAAAGAAATTATATATGAGTTACCTATGAATAAAAAAATTATAATCCAAAGGTGTCATAAATTATGAAAGGTGTCATGATTTATAAATCCTATAAGTATTTATTTTAATGACATGGCATTTTTCTTCTATGACGTGTAAAGCTAAAACTATACTTCTAGTGTATGTTAATGGTGGGAACCTAGAGGTAATGGATTAATTCTCAACTGTGATGGAATATTTTTTGATGTGTAGTCAAGTGGTATGATAACTAGACTAAAAGATGTCATGATCATGTTTAATCTGTTTTCATGGAATATGATTAACAATGTTTACGTTAACCAACTATGAGACTCACAATAGAAGAGAATGATTTAGTTAATTGAGAGTTAGGGTAATGAAGACCATGGAGGAAAGAATATTGGGATTCCTTTGTGTTATGAATGTGGAAATAATAACCTATTAGAATGTATTAGAGGAACAAGAAGGTGTTTTGACAGTGTAATAGATGGGAAAAATCAAGTTTCTACAAGTGGAAAATGAAGAGTATGGTTTACAAAAAGGATGTGAATTTTGGCCTTCCTAAGTCATCATATAAGGTTTTGTGTTTTAAGTGTGAAATAAATGGACATTATGAAACTTAATGTCTCAAGAGGGAATTACCTGAAGAGAATCAACAACGTGGTTCTTCTAATAAATACATTTTAGATGTTGAAGAGACTGCAGATGAAATGTGAAGGGAAAATGTATTATGTAATAGGAAGAGGTATCACTTTTGATAGATTTTTTATGAAATATATAAGTATTTTTGTATTTTTATTCAAAATTTATGAATGATGAAATATACAATATTTATTCTACAAATGATTTTCACTCATTATTTACATGTTTATGTTTAATGTTTTTGATGGATAGGTGAACTGATTTAATGAAA
This sequence comes from Viscum album, assembly GCA_963277665.1. Classification (NCBI taxonomy): domain Eukaryota; kingdom Viridiplantae; phylum Streptophyta; class Magnoliopsida; order Santalales; family Viscaceae; genus Viscum; species Viscum album. Next base: position 1,840,533,026 of record OY728145.1, read on the forward strand.
AAATGATATTTTTCTAATGGAAGGTATCACTTAATATGTTCTTTATGAAATGATAATTTTGTATTTAAATAGGTATATGGGGTATGAATAAATAAATTTTATTATATTTATTTCTTTCAAACTAATCAAGGACTTTTTGAAGGGTCTTTTTTCTATCATTTATTAAGCTTAATTTTGTATTTTTATTTATGGAATAGATCCAATATTCTTTGGAATGATGAAGAATGCACATTTTCCTAAAGTATTAATAGTAATTCATGTTTTTACCATCTTTCACGTGAATATATTATAAAGTTATTCACATTATTGGAATGCGGAAACCAAGATATAAATGTTATAATAGATGGGAATCAATATTAAACTAATTTCTCTATTGTACTTATAATGTATTATATTTAAACCTTTGAGAATTTTTATCAGGTTAAACATTCATGAAAAGTTTTTGGTATGCTCGTAGGAAGTATTTGTGCACTGAGTTGGTTAAAATGATTCATATTGATGAACCTTATTTTAAGGATGTACATATTATATATTTTATTAATATAGTTTAAAAAAAGGCATCACATATGTCACGTGATGACCAATCATGTCCGACAAGGACATGGGTCATAAAGCCATGACTGAAGGATGATAATTGGTTCCCCATATCGCTTTTCTACAAGATGTTCTGGTTATTGAATTTTTATTATTAATGAATTAATATTTATGATGAACAATTGGTGTTACTTAAAATAGGTCAATTAATTATGTTTCTTAAGAGAAAAATAGTTAGACTTCTTATGTTTTATGGGACTTAAGATCTATTACAAGAATATTTAATTTCATTAATGATAAATTTTAAATTATGAACACTAATTCCATGATGTAAGGGGAGTATTTGAAAAATTTAAAAGCAAAATCCAGGAATGAAATTTTGTTTGTAGACATTTATCAAGAATTACCCAACATTCTGAATGTGATAAAAAAATACTGTCCAAATACATTAATTTCCATTTTGATGATCTCCTTTTAAATCATCATATATTTATGAATTTGAGGCCCTAAACATTCCTTTTATCATTAATTTTTTGTCATTTATTGTCTTAATTTCTTCCAATAAATATTTACTCTTTTCCTCCATGTCCAATATCAGTCTCAATATATGATCTCATATATGGAAACCCAGATATATGATAATTTGAGTCACCATTATGGTTCCAAATTTCACATTTTATGGGAAGTATTAATATAAAATTTTAAAATGTGGGTTTTTATGAATGAAACATTCAATTATTAATTATTCGATAACACAAATCATATTTTAGGTTGGTATTCATTTTAATGGGGTAGAAAGTAACACCCCAGGATTTTAATTTTTTTCGAATTAATTTAAATTTTCAATACTTTTTATTTCACATGACTCTATAAATATTAATATTTATATATATATAATCACTTATTCAAACATTCCTTTAAAATTCAATACCAACATGGTTTGCACTACACACAATAGCAACATGGATTTCACTACAAGAATCATAGACTTGGCGTATAATGCATGCAACAAAGATTTTCATCGAAGCATTTATTTTTATTGCTTTAAAATTTTAATTAATATAATTATAACCTAGCCTTTAAAAGTATTAATTAATATATTTTAAATATTTTAGTTTTATATAAATAATATATATTGATAATGAAAGAAAATATTTTTGGTAAAGTCCTTCTGTGTCAAAAATGTTTGTTTTCTTGAATGAATTGATTTTAAAAATAAAAACATTTTAAAAACATTTGAAATTGAATTGGATAAAAAAATTATTTATTGAATTTAGAATTTCAAAATTATCCTAGGGTGAATTTTTGTGATTTTTTCAGATAAACTTCATTTTTGATTAATAGAGAAAAATACTGCTTTTTAGTTAAAAACTACCTTTTGTCTAATCAATTATTAATGATAAATGATATCCTAAATTTGATTTATTTTCCTTTTAGATTAATATTACATATAACAATACAATTAAATTAATTATTATAAATTTCACATTGAAACTGAGTATAAAATCGTAACAATCTTTTGATAATTTTCTGACCTTAAAACCCTGTTATTTCATCCCCTCTTCCAGATTAGCAGTAATCTTATGTTTCATGTTTCTCTGATTGGAATTTCAAAAATAAAACATAAACCATTGTATTAAATCTATTAATTAGATTCTAATATGACCATGTTAATTTTTAACAAGAATTATTAGTAAATGTTATTAAAATTTATCACATCGACTAAAGTCAAATTAAGCTTAATTAGTGACTAAACCTTAACATTAAGGCCCAAAAAACCTAGAAACATGAAATACACCAATTTATTGTAATTTTATGAAAACAAACATCCTTTATTTTGATTAGTTGGCTTGGTAAGACTTTTTTAAGGAAAAAACATGTTCAGAACTATTTTTTTTAAAAACATATGATGTGAATCATTTTCAATCCCTATAAAAGGCCACCACCTCTAAACATTCCATGCACCACTAAAATGTTTTATGATCATCCATAATATTCCCCAATAGACTTTAACAAATAATAAATTCTACATTGATTCATTTCTTTGTTTATAAACCCTATCAAGTAATCCATTTGGCACAAACCAAAAGGAGTTACCCGATTAAGTGGTAACGACTACTCTAACGATCCTTTCCGTTGTTTATAATCTCAACTCTTCCACTATAATTAATAAATTCATGAGTGTAAATAGCATTATCTTACATATACTAGGATGTTTTTATGAAAACTTTCTGTCCTAAACATACACACACCTTCTTCTAATGGATGTTGAACATAATGTTTCTGTGTACAGGGAACTACCGCCTCACGAAATGATGATTGATCATTTTTCCTTTACCACCAATCATGGTAGACAGTATGAAAAACATTATAATTATATAGGAATTATATTATATTTATTATTTCATGATGATTCTGTATTCCTTTTAAAAGATACATATTTTTTACTACCATTTTGTGTTAAATACGATAATCTCGTTCGGGGAAGTGTGGACTAATGCCCCCTCAAACCGACGTGATTCATTCACACAACACATAGGATGCATTAAGGATGGGTTTAATGAAATTATATGATATATATTATCTATTTATGATAATATAATATTCAAATATATATTCATATAAATAAATACATTGATATAAATATATTGTTTACATACTTTATTTCAACACTATAATAAAGACAGAAAACATTGTTCATGTGTACATACAACTTACCATATCCATGAATGCTATGTTTCTTTACATACATTATTAAGATATAGATTATCACAATATAATTATACTAGATATAACTTATATTTATATCATGTTATAAATTCTTGAATCATAATATAATAACAAATATCAACGATATAACAAATTAAGACACATGTGAAGATCAAAGTGAATATTATATTAATTGAAACCAAAAAAAGGATCATTAAAAAGAGGGTAATATAAGGTCATAATAAAACCATATATGGAAATATATATAAGACTATTCAACAATTAAATATATATAATAAACTTATATTTATTTTACAAGAATCCATTACAGGTACATAGAGAGTTTAAACACACCATAAGGGGATTTTCATCTAACATTTAATTTCTGTTAGCTTCTTGTTATGATCACCGCTATTTCCTCTTGTGTGTTGTATGTACATCCCATGATTTAATTATATTTATATTATTCATGAATTTATGGTTTTTCACTTATCCATCATATTATCTTTCATTATTATGGTTTAACATTCAAAAGTTACCAAATCGGTGAAACAAATTTTCCCAATTTTCATTATTTGAGACTCATGATTTGTTATGCACCTAAACTCATTTTCAAGGTGTATATACTTCCATTGTATATATTAAATTAAGAATATACTTATTTTCCTAATATATTATTCTTCATTTAATTTACATTTCTTACATATAAGTTATTATCCTATGTAACCATGTGACATGATTTTATTGAAACAATCTTATCAATTTTTGAGATTGTTTATATTTATGATTCCTTTGATGAAATATTTCAATAATAATCATGAGTTTTATTCAACTCTATTTTGTCAAGATATCCTCATTTTTTAGTATCATTGTCCATTATTTGGTACTTAATATAATGTCTTTAATAAAATTTGTTGTCTATCTCTTCATTAAGAAATCCATTATATTCAAAAACCATGTTTTCAAAAAATATTTTCAATTTTTATTTATTTATTTGTATATTCATTAATTTATTTTTTTAAGGAAAAATGAATTTTTTTTTCAAATATTCCTATTTATATTTTCAAATATATTTTTATTTAAAATGGTCTTCACACGATTTTATGTCATAAAAATTAAATTTTCAAAGAACAAAGGATATTTTCATCAATAAAAGTTTCTTTAAATAACATTAAAAATTAGATCACATCAAAGATAACATCCATTAGTGTTTTTCATTCCATTTTTGGAAAATTATATAATTTTTTAATTCATATTATTTTTCTAAATGAAGTGTATTTTGATGGAATTATGTCTATGAAGCTTGTTTCTCTTCCACAAGTTATATGCTTCTGAAACAGAGTTCTTTACACGTGTTATGTTTATGATGAACTGATTATGAAACCTATCTATTTCCACAGGTTATGAAATTTCTACATGTTTATGATAACATTTAATTTCATGGGTTATAATATGTTTATTTATAATCTTTTGTAACATGAATGTGTGATTTAATTATGTGATGGGTGATAACTATATCTGCCTCCAATGCATTGCGTAAAGATTTATATCTCACTATATAATATAGGTTAAGAATGATGGTTAATCGGTTTTTTAATAAAGGGTTGAATCGTGGTGTACATGGTTCAATAATATTGGGCTAGAATTTGGGTTAACTCGATTCAGTAATAAGGGGATGGAATTTTGGTTACTCAGTTCACTAATAAAGGGAAAGAACAACGGTTTACTCGGTTCAATACTAAAGGGTTGGAATGACGTTTTACTCAGTTTAGTAATAAAGGGAGGGAACGAGGGTTACTCGGTTCAGTAATATAGGGATGGAACGAGGGCTTACACAGATCAGTAATGTATGGATTGAATTAAGGATTTCTTGGTTATTTAATACAGGGCTAGAATGAGGGTTACTCAGTTATGTAATATAGTGATTGAATGAGGGTTACCCAACTCAGTAAAACATGTTTTTAAGGAGGATCACTCGGTTGAGTAATACAGGTCAGGGATGGGGGTTACTCCATTCATTAAAGTATGATTCAACTAATATGGTATTGGCAATCATTCCATGTATAATATGGAAATTATTATATGCTTCTGTGTTTCCCCAATTCCATGTCTTATTCATATCATTTTCTCTCATGGTTTATGAAATTTATTTCACATAATTCAAGTCTTATAAACTGGAAATCTCAATTTCATAATATCAGTTATGATCACATTCTATTGTTGTCCTCCTGAATTTATTTTTCAAATATACTAAATATTCATCTAAAATGATTTCATATCAATGTTTATTTTTCATGGGTCCCTATAGTATACCAATGATGACATACATAGAAATATCATCCAACTTCCTTTCCAGAATAAGTACAGACTGCAATAAACCTATAGGTCATAGTTTTTTCCACCTCAACTCCTTGAAATGTGAGTCAATGTGATTCAAAATCCACAATTGACCACCTCATTTCCTGCCAACAATACCATCATTCCAAAAAAGGTGTATTTTAGTATCCCCATGGTTTATGGACCAACATGACTAGTTTACACTTTCTATAATATCCTACCACATGTAAAATATTACAACCAACCTTCTAAAGAGGCATAAATCTCCACTAAGATATTGAGACGCCTCACTTGAGGTATCTTCACCATTTTAGATTAATCTGATGCATTGTCTCTTGGAGTCTATCATCTGGTCAGGTTGAAACCACACATTAAAAGATGAGTCAACCTTTATCGAATCCAATAACACTTTCCCATTAACCTCTTTCACTCTAAAATTCATCTCGGTGAAGAAGAGGCTATTTATCAACTAATTCCTTAATGGATTGTGTCAAAAACATATCAGTGCGTTAGATACCACATTTCCTTTCCTGGTGGTATATATGATATCAAAATGAAGGGGATAAAAATATTCAACAGTGCGTCTCTATTTAATGTTCATATCTTTATTTGTAAAAATATAATTCAATATTATTTTATAATATATAATTAAAAATTATCCTATGTGATAGGGAAGGTAGATTATCAGTGCATTTATAATAACTAACAACTCAAGATCAAGGGTAGGTTAGTTCATCTCAGGAGGTTAACACTGGTGAGATAAATAAGCGACAACATATTTTCCCAACATCAAGACAAAAACCAAACTTATAATAGAAAATTAATTGAAATCATCATAACATGACCATGGTTCAAGATGAATCAAAATTGGTGTTGAAGTTGAACTACTCTTTATCTACTCAATTTTTCTATGACACTTTTAATTCCATTCAAACTTTTCACCCTTACAGGTTAAAGTTTATTTGAAGATGGATGCTTAGATAAGTATCAAACAAACCATATATTGTAACCTTCCAACCCACAGACTATATATATTCCATACAGATATATAATATTTATATAATACATTACATTATATACCTTTTCAGTACAATATATGATGATCCTCTTAGATATAACATTATATATAAGGATAACATCCTAGATCAAATGATCACACATGGAAAGCATCCCAAATAGACGATTCTCACTAATGATTTGAATAATGATATAGAAATGGTCTCTAGGATCCACTTATTTCTTTTAGTACAAAAGTATATCATCATGGAAAATATCAAAAAAATTCAAATAATATATGAATTATTCAGTTCATAGAATCCATAAATATCATAGGAGATTTAGTGAGACCAAAAGGAATAACTAAAAACTCCAAATCCCCATATCATCTCTAAAATGATGTATTTGGTATATCCACTTCTCGAAATATAGATTTTTGGTACCCCAAACATAGGTAATTATTAGAAAACCAATGAGACCATATCATATGATCAAATAGGACATTAATTTTGGGTAAATTATACTTATTCTTAAGGATTACCTTGTATAACTTTTTTATAGATGATACACGGTCCAAGGCTCATGTCTACCTTCTTATCAATGATTACATGAGATGACCATCATGGAATGATATAATGAATAAATCATTTCACATCAAGGTCCTAAAGATAGAACTTATGTTCCAACAACATGGCAGGTTCTATTCGATAGGATGGCCTAGAAATAAGAATCCTTACCAGGAGTTGGTCAATAGTAAACATGACCTCTCTATATGGAAGTAAACAATAAAATTAAACTAAAAAGACCTCAAAATATAAATACATAATATAAGGTATTTGACCACCCAAAAAAACTTCAACTAAATGCTGAAAAATTTCTAAAAACAACCATTTAATTATACAATCATACAGAACAATACCATGTACCCTTCTTGATCTAGATTCCAAAACTACCTAGAAAACTTGAGTGACTCCATCGTCCAATGAGAACTATACCAAAAATGATAACATTTTATATGTTCCTTCACAATGACCTTCCAATCTATAATAATAATCATGTTAAATATGTCAAGACTAAGATCTATGAAAACCCAAACCACCATAAAGTCTCTTATCACCACCAAACATGTGGGATACATAAAGCCTTATTCAATCCTCTTTCTCAAAGGAATAGAGAGATCTAATAAGAATAACATAATATCCTTAAATAAACCCTATTGGTCAACCAAATTTTATTTTATAAAATAATTAGTACAATGTGTATCAAACAATGATAGAAAAATAGAATACAAAATAAACAACATACATCTATCAATATCTAACCCCGATTCATATTCCTATATTTCACACTCAACAACATATTGTTTTCTAGACATAGCCACATGAACATCCCCCATTCTATAATAGTGAGACAAAACACCCATAGAAGAATAAATATGAACCTAAGACCCCTTGGTTAATTTGGATATGGCCATACTACCTTGTAGAATCTTATTGCAATAACATTTCAGATGTTCAGATCTACCAAAAAGATGAAAAGACCTAGGGGACTACATACAACAAGGCTTGTTATTCCGCACCTCACAAACTTGTGAAAAATAACTTGTTGCTACCCAGTATAATTCCCTAAAACTAGTCCTGGAGAAAAATAACCACTATCACAATTCCTTTCTAACTTAAAGAAAAACCATTGCTAACCGTTATACCTACTGAAACACTACCCAATCCTATCCTTCCAACAATTTATTGCATAACTAAATCTACATTAACTACTACTGTAATAAAGATCTGAAAATGAAAAAGCTATTGTCGAACAAACATCAACCCCCCCCCCCCAAACATGTAAATCCTTTGAGATTTTTTGTAATTATCAATGAAGATCTCTATTTCCAAATGTACTAGCTCAGAAAAATCAATGGAATGCTCTAGAGTGGTATGCTCCCCATGATCGATGGTCTAAAACCAAATTTTTTTTGTATTATCATGACCTATCACCTGGCTTCTATTTTGTGACTACCCTAATACCACCTATCATAGGCCAAGGGATGGGTACATGTGATAGGTAGGCATATCCCACCAAGGGGAGTTATTTTCCTATGAACCTGTACTCACGCACCCATATCCCAGAAAAAGTACCGAAACTAAAAACACTAAGGAAATAGAAATGCATCCTACTATGAAAACCACTATGACTAATAGTAGAAAACTGAAATGTGAATGGGCCAGAAAACAAGCCCAACTAAAATGAAAAAATAAATACTCTTAGATATCATCCAAAAAATACTCTACCAGATGGGTAGGTACATTAAGCCACCTAAATGTCGCTGAAGCGTACCAAGTTTGTCGGGACGCCCTAAAAACCACCCATCTCCAACCCACCCAATAATCCATCAATATTGTTGACCATCATTAGAAGACATGAAATGTGAATGGGAATCTCACATAGGGGTGAGTAAAACAACACTAAGTAGTGTTCCCAAACCCAATAGGTAAACCAAAAATCAAAACACAGGGCATACTACCAAATATTTACATGAAGTGTCGCCCTTAAGAAGTACTATATAGAAATTTATTTGAGTCATATCATGCCCGTATTCATATAATAATAATTTATAGACATTGAAAAATCCATTGAGATATACAGTATCTACAAGAGACCCACTTCACACCCGTACCAGAGACCATCTTCACATCATTGTTGGAGTCCAACTCAACACCCTTGTCGGAGACCAACTCAGCACCCTCGTAGGTCACAAACTCTACATCCTTGTAGGAGACCGACTCCTCATATTCCCAAGAAAACAACTCCATGTCATCAGAGGAGTTAAACTCCGTGCCCTTACAAGATACAAACTCTGTGTCTCCACAGGAGACCAACTACATGTATTTTCCCCATCCAATAAATGGATTACATCTTTAGTGTTATATATCTATAACAACATGCTCCACGAGCCAACATGTCATACAAAAACATCCATGAAAGTTATTGTAGAGTATCCCAAATGGACCACCTCATCGCAAGGGTCCCAATGCTGGAAATGGATCCTCAAAATGACACACAGTTTGATTATTATGAGAATTTATATAAAAAGGGAGCAGTTGGGTTTTGGTACGGTCCCACCCTATCAAACCTAGCTGACCTGAAATGAATCGAGTCTCACTTTTCCTAACATGCCTAGTCTGAACCAACCATCCATATCAGACCAACCCACCAAGGCGATCCGATGCAGTACTGGCCTAGCCTACTAACTCCATCTTGGCCCACTCGATCAGGCTGGTTCATTCCACCCGTACTCGAAAACTACCTTGTTCCTGCCAGCTCAACAATGCTGGCCATCAAGTCAGCTCATTCTCTGACATGTGGTCCATGGGACCGCATCCCTACCTATTCAACATGGTTGTTGGCTGCGTCGCTGGTCCACACCACTAAGACCCATTGCATCCACGGCTTCTCATCACCACCACGACTGTAACACTACGACCCACTCTTCTAGTAGCCGCATGTTGTCGGGTGGCTACACCGCTGCCTATATCCTCCCTTCTATGGTCCCCCAATATCACTGTGGTGGCCCATATATTGATCTTTTAATACCTAGGAGATCCATTGGTCACCTTCTTCACTACCATGGATCCAAATCTTTTCATCGTCACTCTGGGGGTCTGACCGTGTTAAAAAAAACTCGGCAAAACACACAGTGACCATGAGGGTCTACGAATAAAGAACAAAAGAATGGGTATGTGAGATAAGAACGAGAACACCCCTATAATGGAACTTGGCATTGTCTGTATAGGAATTGGACCATTCATATCATTGGGATTACAAAGAAGAATAATCATCAAATCTATTCCCATTAATCTCATTGTTTATCCATCCCACAAGAATGATGGAACCAAACATCAACATTTTCATGTGTTGGTCCACATCTGTCATTGGAATCAAGAAAATGGAAAGTAATACTGTGGACTAAACCCCCTACCTGCATAAAGGAATAGTTAGAGGATGGAATTCTTTGTTGATGGTGATCCATCCACAAACTTCATCGTTCTGTCATTCATCAGCAGTCACTGTTCATTGTCAAAAGTGAGAGAACTTTATTCTCTTTGCCTTATGTAAACATGAGTGTTCCAGAAAAAATTATCCAGAATTATCAATTCTAACACCAGTCAATTCCTCTGATTAATGGAGGAAATTTGTTACCACATTTTTGTATTTTAAATGTATTTCAGCATTTCCACGATGCTACATTGAAGTGTTGCTGAGTCACGTTATCAAAAAACATCTGAGTCTCAATGTGATGTTGTAGAAATAAATAAAAACAACTTTTTTATGTATATTTTATTTACCTCCTAAAATTTCAATAAATAAACATTTTCATTTGACCCGCGCCGAATAATGTTAGGCCCTACCTAAGGTAAACTCTCTGTTTTGAGTTCAACAGTGCCCTCAAATTTCTAATTTGAGTACCCATTTTGACGTTACTATAACCTCACACGAGCGCTATTTTTAATAGTCTTAAATAATAGTTTTAACAATTAATTCAAGCACCATGGGCCTTAGAATCACATCCCGTATCCATTCCTTGTATTGAAATAATCCTATGTAAAATTCAAAATACTTACATGGAAAAGATGAGAAATTACATTGCCCCCACTTTCGGTCTTTATGTTCTATAATGCTAAAACAAGGGATAAACCAAAAAATGGGGATATTAAGCCTGAATTTTAGAATCCCACTCCTACATGCTCTCTTGGAGATTCCATTGATGCCACCGAATGCACACTATAGAAATCAATCACCCATAGAGGGTGTTATCCTATCGATCATGAGTCTCTTCTTGAATCTCTACAATAGTATCCCCATCATCAACATCCATCTCTCCCTACTTAATCACAAGTGATGAGTCATGTACCTATCTCCTAGAATGAGATATGTGAATGATTTCATGCACCTGCTCTAACTATAGAGGTAGATAAAAGTTTTATTCCACCTCACCCACTCTACACAGTATCTGAATATCCACAATGTACCTTGATGTTAACATGCCTCCCCAGCCAAATCCTTGTATCCCACATTGAAGAGAGACCACAAGGAATACATGCCTCCCTACTCGAACTCGATGGGTCTCTACTAACTTTCAACATAGGACATCTAGCAGCATTGTGTAGTATTCAACCTACCTTGGATGACCTCTACCTTCTCGGTAGTAGCTTGAACCAACTCTAAGCACATGAGTTGTGACTCTCTGGGATTAGTCCAACAATGTGGTGACCTTTAGATTTGTCCGTACATGTCCTTGAACGGTGCCATGTCAATGGTGGAGTGGTCACTTTTGTTTTATGAAAACATCACAAGGTGTAGGTTATCCTCCCTAAAACGATCCAAATAAGGAAGCAATCATGTGGAATTTCCTCTAGAACCTGAATGGTTTGATCCATCTAACTGTATGTTTATGGGTGAAAAAATGTGCATAAGGGTAGACAAGTCCCAAACACCTCCTTCAATCTCTTCCAAAACAGGGATGTAAATCATGTGTCATGATTTAAGACTGTCATAGATGGGTGGGACTCCATGGAGTCGAAATATCACCTTAATGTAGAGGAGTCCCATACTCTCTAATAAAACTTTTTCCAAAATCACTAGGATGTGGGATGATATGGTGAGTTTATTAATAGCAACCCAAGTGGTATCATTCCCCCTTGTACGAACGTGGTAATCACAACATGAATTCCATTGATATTCCATCCAACTTCCACTCTAGTACATCATGATGTTGGGTCAAATCCACTGGACCCTAGTGCTTGGCCATCACTTCTTGCTAAGTGAGGGATCTATTAAAAAACGCTTCCACTACTTTCTTCATCCCAAGCCATCAAAAATTTCATCTCATGTCCTGGTACATCTTTTCCACACATGGATGTACCAAAAAAGGGGATGTATGGAACTCCCTCAACACGTCCTCCAATAATGTATCTAGTACAATTTTGGATCCTCTAAAAAGAACATTGTGCTCCCAACCTTTTGAATATCCGTCAAGAAAATTCCCTATGGATATCTGAGCATGTGTAGTCTTGTAGCTGGTATCACTGAGGTGTGTCACCTTGAATCAATATAAGAGTGGACGGGTAACGACCATAAATTGGAGATAACCAATTCCATCTCTATCTATGAAGGATAACTAAAGTGAGGCCAACAACTTTTATGCATCATTCAATAGTTGGGGACATGATCTTTGGTTAAGAGCATATCCATACACGTTCCCCTTCACAAGATTATAGACTATCTTTATGTCATAGTCTTGGAGGAACTCTATCCAACACCTCTATCTCATGTTCATATCATTATAAGAAAATATATTTTTGAGACATTTATGGTCCAAGTATATGATGAACTGCAAGCCCATAAGGTAGTGTCGCCACATGTTCATTTCAAATACTACCTCCATGACCTGTAGATCATGGGTTGCATAGTTTTGATAATGCGTTTTCAACTATTTTGACCCATAAGAAATCACCACCTACCCCTGAATCAAGACACAACCACACCTAGTCCCTTATATGTCACAAAACAACATGTACTCGACACCTTCTTATTGAAATATCAGGATGCAACTGTCGTCAAACAGTTCTTTTTTTATTGAATGATCTCCGGGAACTTCTCCTTCCACCTGAAAGGATTCCTATTTCATGTATAGAATTTCATGGATTTTGATACTTTTTAAAATTCAGGCATGAACATCCGATAGTACCCATCCATCCCAAGGATACTCTACACCTCGTTAATGTTCTTCTGTGGTTCCAAAGAATGAACCCCCTCTAACGTCACTGGATCTACTGCAACTACATGCACTAAAATGATGTTTCCTAGAGAAGTGAATTCTCATATCTAGAAATAGAACTTTTAAAGATTCACATAATGCTTGTGCTATGAGAGTAAGTCCATGACCATCCTCAAGTGTATCACAAGCTCCTACTTGGACAATGAGTACACTGTGATGTCATTAATATAGACAAATAAAAACCGATCATGGTATGGCTGTAATATCTGGTTCATGAATTCGATAAACACTTCTAGAATGTTGTTTACACCAGGATACATTATTATGTACTGCTACATGACATATATATATCTAAAATCCATCATCAGAAGGTTATTATCCCAAACCTAAAGCAGATGAAAGCCTGAACTAATGTCTATCATCGAGAACTGTATCTCTACATTCAGTTGGTGGAATCAGTCATCCATACATGGTAGTGGATACATATTCTTCATGTTAAATTTATTTAGGAATTATATTTACACATATAAAATTTATTATCCCATCCACCTTCTTGGAAAATTTTACAGGGTCTTACCACAATGAAACAATAGATCACACAAAGACCTTCCTTTTCAAGTCCTCCAACTGTACCCTTAATTCACGAAGCTCTATGGGAGCCATATAATATACTAGAATAGAAATTGGTATCAATCCAGGGTATAGGACAAAGAAGAATTTTACCTCTATGTGAGGATGTAGTAATAAAATATATCCCAGAAGAATATCTTCAACTTGGTCCACCACTACAGAAATTTGAATACACGAATCATTCACTACCCCAGGGACATGAAATCCAATTAATGTGTGATTGTTTTCCCCACCTTCATGCTAATCCATCCTATATTGTAATTGTTTCCTTTTGACTGATAAAGTAAATCTTGGTCTCATCACCATGGACACATCCGACTTTGCACCAAAAAAAGTTGATATGAGCATGAACTATGGATAACTAGTCCATACCCATAATTACATTTTAATTCCTTGATGATACTGCTAGTATATCCCAACTGAAACTCTGACCACTATCCAACAGCTCTGAGAGATCACGGTGGACCCCTTGGTGGTGGTAATGATAGTTCCTCGAATCATCGTCCACCTCCTACTACTCATACCACTCTTATTCCACGTCCACTGCCCAGTGGAAAACCATATTCCTACCTCCACTACTGCCTCGTTGGTCCCCTAACCATGTCTTGGTCAGTCTTACAGCTGGTCAGACAATCTCACGCCATATGTCCCTAACCGCCACACATGTAGCACATTTGTTCTTTCAGCCGACATGATCTTCCATGGAATCCTCACACTGTTGATCCCATGCCTTGGGGTCATCCCCTAGACTGTATGGTCCTATTGGAAACCTGTGTCAGTGGACATCTACCCACTGATGAAGACTCATCCACCTGACGCCTGGAAGTAGATCCCACTACTAGTGTCTTCTCCACAAGAATTATCTCTATAGTACATCTACCTATAGAACCCAATCAATTGTAGAAATTATAAATGATATCATCGATGAACTAATCTCCCAGTATAGTCCCTACATGAAGGTACAATCTATAATGACTGGATCTCACACCTTGTATGTAGAGTAGCGAGAATGATCTGTGAATCTCACTGAGTACTCTGCCACTGTCTAGCTATCATGGTAAAGATGGAGGATATCCAATATATATATTGAGAACTACATAACTGAAAAAAACTCCACCCTGATGAGAAACACAATATATGTCCAAGATATGTTCACCTCCTCCTGTGTCTAGATCATCAAGAACCACCAGCTCTCCATAGATCCTTGTAGCAGACTCACGTCGAGGACTTCTATCTATTTAAGAGGCATCCACACCAGGTAGAAAAATCATGTAGCAACATATAGCCAATCCTAAAATGGCCGAGGATCTCTCTCACATCAGAATCTGGGGGTTCAATGTCTCTGAAAATTATTTAATGCACTGAGCATCTATTCATCCTCTTTTGGTAACAATGGTTGGAATTGTTTCTCTATATGTGGCGGTTTAACTAGTAAAACACTAGGAGGTGATATCATTATAAATGGTCCTTACACTGATGCTTTATCGCTTGGAAACCCATCCTCTTGGTCATGCCTTGGAATCTAGGTTGGGTGCTTATATGGAAGGAGCCTGAAAAATAATAATATGATCCATAGTTAATATAGTATATATAGTGAGATGCCTTGGAATCAAGAAGTACATGAGAAAAAACTAAATTCTTATATGATGTGCAAACCATTGATTTCCCCTACAACAATTGTTTTCATATAATGATTTGGAAAAAAAATTAATGGTCTTGTTGGATGGATACGTTAGAATCCTCCCAAACAATGGGTTACCTCACAAAAAATCCAAAATCGAAACACATAACACTATTGCAACCAAAAAAAAGTAAAACTGAATGCACTCTAATACTACACTATCATGACCCTTCCATCAGGGCCCTTTCCAGGACAACCCCATGCTCGTTTTCCATAGGCTATGGGTCTGTGACTATCATCGAGTATGCATATCCCATAAAAGAGATTCATTTTCCTATAAACATTTACACACACACCCATCTCCAAGAAAAAGTACTGAAACTAAAAAAACACTATAAAAAGACATGCTTCCCACTAATACAACCACTATGTGTAATAGAACACAACTAAAAAGTAAAACACCGAGAAAACAAGCCCAAGAAATACTGAAAAGGACAAGCTATCAGATTTCTTCTGTAGAAAACCCTGTCTAGAAGTGTATGAATAATAAGATTTCAGAATGTTGCTGAATCATAGCATGTAACAACCCGAACATTGGAATAATATTTGATTCCTAAATTTGTGTGTTATTTCATTTTGTACTTTAGATAATTATATCCTTTAATTAATGAAGTGAGAATAATTAAATGAAAAAGATGGGTTTCGACTGTTATTTGACTTTGGGAAACAAAACCATTTACATTAAAATTATTGTTTTATAAATACAAGAAACATGTTACAATAATAAAAAAGGAGTCGATTGCCTCATCCAGTAGACTCGGGCTGTAGGAAGCCCATCAGTCAGAGATTGGTAAAGAGGTAGCATATTCGGGCTTTCTTTTAGACCAATTCTAAGCTGAGCTTCAACATGTGAAGCATGAATATAATCACCTAAGGGGGAAGTTCAAGCTGATAGAAATCAACACTCACAAAATGTTGTCTGAGCCTCCCCAAGATTCTATCAACATAGCACACCTTACACTTAGGTCATATGCAGGTGTTATAAGGGTTTATGTAACGTAGTTGTAGATACTTTACTGTAATCCCTTAGTATAAATAACATTTTTATTTCTTATTATGGTAAAATTTTTGATTTTCAAATGTCCAGATAAATATAAGATGATTTTTATTGATGATTTTAGAAAGGGGTATTTTAAAATATTTATGTAAACTAAAAATAATTAATAATGTGAAATGAATTTCAGAAAATTTTGTTCTACAAATGAGACTGGTAAGAAATTTAGTGTCAAATATGATCAACATAATTTTATTGAATAGTAAATTATGAATAGTAATATACCCCTATGAATAGTAATGATTAGTATGAATATTTATCTGCCAAAAAAATTGAATCTTCACCCATGAATGTAAAAATATAACATAGAAAAATTAAAGGCGAAAACATATTCATAGTATAAGTAATGGTATTTTTGTACGTCATAAATAATTTATTTAAATTTATATAATTAATTAAATAATTTAAAATTAAATTTTATTTTCAAAAAATTCAATAAAAAATTGTTACTTTATTTTCCTATTGTTATATGATAATTTAATAGGACCTTGGTTTATTTTTTAAGGTGTTACAAAATATGTTATAGATTTAATGTTTTTTATTTTGAAAAAATAATGATTTTATTTTAAAATTAAATGAAAAATATTTATAAAATCAATTTTCATAAAATGGAGTTCATTCTGACTTTAGATAATCAATATTATTTTAGGGTAAATTTTTGGGATTTTTATGAAACAGCAGAATTTTTCATGAATAGTAAAAAATTCTGTTTTGAGTTTCATGTGTTTAATGACATCATTGATGATGTAATCATGATGTAATAAATCTAGTATAATTATGAATAGTAATATATGTTATTAGGTGTCCCAAGTGTCCAATACCATGTGAAAATACCATGGTCAATCCCATGGTTTTCCAAATACCACTTATGAGGTGTCCTTGGGAAATTAATTAAATACTCCCTCTCTATCCGTAAAAATAACAAGCCATTCCCTCATTAATTTCATTTCAAAATACTCTTAAACGAATTTCTAGTCTTTTTACATCCCAAAGAGTCCTCCCAAGGTTCTCTCACGCCCCCCAAGGTCCAATCCATCAATCTCTCGATGTTACTCTTCAAGGTAAGGGAACCTTTCACCCTCGTCTTTTTAGTCATGATTCCCTTTATGTTATTTCTTCTAGTTTCAATATTCGTATATGGGGAATGTTCTTATATATTTTTATTACATTCCATTTAATTTCAAATTTATGAGATCCCTTTAATTCTCTGGTCAATTTATTTTTAGAATTTTTCTGTGACGTCGTTAGGCTGCCGAATTTTTCGTATAAGAAATAACAGCATCCCCTTTCTTTCATGTTTCCTTTTCATGTGGTATGTCACTATAATATCCATACTAGGGAATCATTATGTACCCATAATGTATTATGAATTATTTTGGAGTGGTTTAACCTTGTACACTATCTTTTTAATGTTTTCTAAAATGATGTTATGTGGCTGTTATGCTGTAGATTTTTCATCTCAAAATCTCTCTCTTTTTCTCAATAAATTCTCTTGTATTATTTATGTGGATACCCATATATATTTTCATTTACCAGGTTATTAATAAATATTTAATATTTATTTATTTGATTCTATAGTTGACTTACATTTAACCCTCACTCTCTTTCCATGGGTTACTAATGACATAATGATCTTATTTTTAACTACTTTTTTAAACGTCACGACTTTGACATGAAACCCTTTTTTTTTATTCTGTTTGGGTTTTTTATGAAATTTATGAATATGATCTATGTGGATCACATTGAAAAAATACATATCAAGGGTTCAACCTAATAGCGCTCCAATTCATTGGGTAAATAATTAATCTCTGGTGATGACAAGTTTCAAGATACCTTGGTTACTAACCTTGACAATGTTTTTATGACATCTTGGGAATGAACCTTGGAGATATGTTCATAAATGTATTAATGAAATGTTTTATCCACATATTCATGTTGTTATTCATATTCTTTTTATTTTTATAGGCCTCTTTTTCTATTTCTCGTGTCTTGTGGTTTTCATCATGGTTTAATTGATATAACATGTAAAAGGATTCCCTTGTTTTCCTTACAGGGTTTTCTACTCATCCTTTACTTTGATGTATGTCTCAAGGTTATGAGATGAATCATTTTTACTTAGGATAAACTTATGATGAAGCCTTACAAGTGGATTAAAATAATTTTTTATGATTTTTTTTCAGGTTTTATGTTCTATATTTCTGAGACGCTAGACTTTAAAGATCCCCTTTTTGTAAAATGTAATGAAAAGTAATGTAATATAAAGGCCAAATTCCATAGTTTGTATCAAATTATAGTTTAGTTATTTATGGAAATTAGACTATGAAAACATTATAAATAACCCAATAGAAATGTTTAAATATAGGAATATTTCATGGTATTTTGGTGAGTATTGAGTAAGTATTTAATCAAGAAAATACATCCCTGTCTTGATACGAGTAGGTAGAGGCGGCTCAGGCGTAGATGTGCCTAGGAGTGAAAAATATGACCAGGAGTTTTGGGCTTGACATGGGGTATCGTAGTACAAGACAATGATAATTTCTTCAATTTTTTTTATGACACTCTTGAGGGATATGTTTGGTTAATCATAAGATTTTTATGAATCATCATGAATGATTTATAGAGAAATATAATTGGTTAAAGCATGATGTTTTAAGACATAAAATCCTTTATCATTAAAAGAATCATAAATAAAATAAGTTTCTCACAAAGGATTTTCCCTTTTAGAAAATGGATTGAAATAGGTGGAACCGTTCAAATGGTGACTGCAATAGACCATGCGCTGACAGCCCTCCGATGGAAGCTGGAATGGAAACTTTCATGTGAATGATAAACCAAATGACTCATGTTATGAGAAATAACATGAATAACACTGAGAAACCGATATCACTGTGAAGGAAACAACATTCTACTCAGTCCTTTATGTGTCAATAACCACCAACCTTCAATGGCTCTACTATCCCATTAATTGAAGAATAGTGGATTAGCTCTATCGAGAAGATATTTTTTCTGCTCCACTGTTCAGAGAAAGAGAAGGTCACCCTAGTTTTCTATCGCTTAGAGGGAGAATCAAATCAGTGGTGGGAACTAATTAAAAACACAAGGCCAAAAGAGAAAGTTTAATCTATAGAGTGGGAAGAGTTCATAGGGATATTCTTCAACAAGTATTTCCCTCTATCTATGAGAACAAGAATGGAGAAAGAGTTTCTCGAGTTGAAGTTGAAGAAGAATGAATCCATGGGATTCTATAAGATGAACCTCTCATAGCTTTCACATTACACCTCTAGCATTGTCAAGGATCTAAAGGGAAAGGATGACTGATTATTCGGTGGACTAGGACCTCATTTGTGGTAGAATCTAGCCAACCGATATTATGATAGGTATGAAAAGATCGTGTGAAGTGCGATGAAAGACGAATTGGTGTTTGGTGAGACACAATAGTCTAATAAATCCAATGACGAGAAAATATTGATGGATCCAAGCATATGGAAGAGCATCAGTCAGGGAAGAGGAGGCAATCAAGTGAAACATCCCACGTGTAATAAATGCATGAAGAAGCATTTAGGGAATTTTTTTTTCTCGGGAGTGGGAAATGATAAAATTGTGGAAGAGAAGTCTATATCACACAGAATTGTTGTATTGAGGTGAATCAAAAAATTCCCAACACTAAAAAAAATGGAAGATGGTTCAGGCCCTACCGGATGTCTAATGCTATAATTTGGAAAACATGGGAACTTTTCCTATCATTGTCCAAATCTGAGGGCAGCGGAGGGGAATCACTATCAGTCTCAACATAGGCCTAGGGAGTAAGTTCATGCTTTTTTAATCACTACGACAAAGGTTTAATCACCAAATTATGTGTTGGTTGGTAATTTTGTTGTTCTATAAAGACTATCAATAACAATATTTGATACTAGTTCTACGCATTCTTTTATTTATAACATGTTTACAAAGAATTTTGAATCAACCCCTGATTTTCTAAAAGTATAGTTATCAGTCAGGACACCTGGTGGAATTATCCAGGCATCTTCAATGTTCAGAAACTATAGTATTTAATTTATTGCGAACAACCTTATCGCAAATCATGTAGTCATTTCCATGATGGAATTTTACATTATACTAGGGATAGAATGGCACTCAAAGTATAATGATAAGACCAAATACAGAAGAAAGGAAATCTCAGTAGTCTTGAATGGAAAGCCTATAGTTATCTTCTAAAGAGAGATATATCAACCTGATAATTGTCAAGAAGAACCTCTTATATCCATCTCTATATAGTTGAATAGTGAATAAGAATAAAGAAATGAGAGTTTGAGGTTAGAAAATGACCCCATTTTCTAGGAATAAATTGACATATTTTTTGAGGAGTTACCCAGACCCCCCTAGAAAGAGAGGTAGACTTCTCCATTAAACCCATACCTGGGTATCATATGATATGTAAGACTCCCTATAAGATAGAAATTTTGGAGCAAGAATAATAAAAGAAAAAACTCGAAGATATTTTCGAGAAGGGGTTTATCCAACTAACTGTGTCTCCTTGGGGAACACCAGTTCCCTTTATAAGGAAAAACGATGGATCTATGCGGCTATGCGTTGATTATGTTGAACTGAACTGGATCACAATGATGAAAAAAATACCCTCTTCCAAGAATTGATGACTTATTTGACCAAATTCATGGGGCACAATTATTTTCTAAGATTTATCTTCAATTAGGTAATCATCATCTGAGGGTGAAGAAAGATGATATTCTAAAAAAATCCTTCTAATCAAGATATGGGCTTTATGAATTTGTTGTTATTCCCTTCAGAATGACTAATGAACCTTTAATAGTTTTTAATTTTGATGAATAGAGTCTTTGTGGACTACCTTTATTACATTGATGTAGTTTTTATTGATGATATTATGATATATTTTAAATGTTGTGAGGAGTATGAGGATCATCTAAGTGGTATTTTACAATCTCTATAGAATGAAAGTCTTTTTGAAAAGTTCAGAAAATGTGAATTCTGGTTACAACAAGTTGCTTTATTGGGGCACATTCTTACCAATGAAGGAATCATATTTGACCCAACAAAGACAAAATTAATAGAAGAGCGGTCCCATCCTACAATAATAATTGATATTCCTAGTTTCCTTGGATTAGATGGATATTATAATATGTTTGTGAAATAATTTTCGGGACATTCAAATCCATTAAACCTATTATCTCAAAAATGGGTCAAGATAATTTGAAAAAAGTAGAGTGAGGAATATTTTTTAAGAGTTGAAGAAGATATTGGTTACTGCAACCATGTTAAATCTGCCCTCATTCGTATAATGATTCATTATTTTTAGAGATGCATTTTGGAAAGGGATTGGGTGCATCGTCCTATAAAATGAAAAAGTAAATGCTTATGCAACTCGGCAGTTGAAAACTCATGATCCAAACTATCCTATGCATGATCTGGAGTTGGCTGCAGTTGTTCTTGCAATAATGATATGTAGACATTATCTTTATTTAGAGAAATGTGATATATACAAAGACCATCAATGTTTGAAGTATATTTTCACACAAAAGGAATTCTACATGAGATATAGGAGATGGTTGTAACTCCTTAAAGACTATTATTGTTCAAATCATTATCATCCCGGAAGAGAAAACAAAGTCGCTAATGCATTATGTAGGAAATACCCCGTTGTTCATTCCATGATGAGGATTCAATGAGATAATTTTATTAATGACATTGTAAAGATAGACATGACGATTATAAGAGAATGAACATCATCAACCCTAACAGAAATGATTTCTCAACCGTCATTACTATAGAAGATCAAGAAATCTCAGAATGAAGATACCTTTTTATTGAATATGTTTCAGGCTGTGAAGGTTGGGAAGTTTATTGAGTTCAATATTGATCAAAAAGGTGAACTGAAATTTTGTACAAGACTATGTGTTCTAACTATTCTGGAAATAATGAAGGATCTGATGGATGAAGCTCATGGCTATACATTCTCTATAAGAACTAGAAGCACAAAAATCTATGGGGACCTTCGTGATCATTATCGGAGGGATAATATGAAAAGGGAGATTGCTGACTACACTTCATGGTTCCTGGTATGTAAGCAAGTGAAGGAAGAGTGACAATTTCCTAAATGGGTATTGAAACCACTACCCATAACTGCATGGAAGTGGGACAATATCAATATATAATTAGTCACTGGTCTCCTGATAACATACATAGGAAATAATGTGATATCGGTTATTGTGGACAATCTCACCAAGACTGCCCATTTTATCTTCATTCAGAAATATTTCTCTCTTGATCAAGTTGCCATGATTTACTTGAAATAGGTGGTAAGGATGCATGGAGTTCCACTTTATACCATATTTGTTCATCATACAAGGTTCAATTCAAAATTCTAGAGAAGTATTCAACCTGATCTGAGCACTGAATTGAATTTTACTACAACCTATCACCCCTCAAATGATGACCAATTTGAACAGACTATTCAAACCATCGAGGATATGCTGATAACATGCTCAATAGAATTTAATTGTGGTTGGGATCAATGTCTCCCTTTAGCTGTGTTCTCTAACAAAAAAAGATTCTAATCGAGCATTCAAATGGAACCATGTGAATCTCTATACGATAATAAGTGTAGAACTCCAACTTGTTGGCATGATTCCCATGAGATAAATCTTATTGGGATTTATCTTGTGCATCATATTATAGAAAATTCCAATTCCATTCAACAACACCTTAAGGCTGCTCATGGTTGTGAAAAGTGCTATACTGACAACCATCAAATGGACTTGGAGTTTGATGTTGGTGAAATATTCATTCCTAGAATTTAACCATGGAAGAGTTTCAAAAGGTTTTGGAAGAAATGGAATCTCAGTCCTAGGTATATTGGCCCTTATGAAATCCATGATTACGTAGGAGTAGTGGCCTATCATATTTCACTTCCTCCAAATATAGCACAAGTTCATGATGTCTTCCACATATCACTCTTGAAAAAGTACATAAATAACCCTTCACAAGTATTAAATCAAGATGTGGTACAAATATAACATGAAATCTATTATGGGGAGTATCCGATGGAGATCTTGGATCGCAGAGACAATGTTCTATGCAACCAGACTACCCACCTTATTAAGGTGTTATGAAGAATCCAAAAATGTGAAGAAGCCATGTGGGAACCAAAGGAGTCTATGAGGCAAAAGTACCCACACCCTTTCACTTCTAAGGGTGCGAGTTAAAATTTCAAGGATGAAATTTCATAATGGGGAAGAATGAAACAACCCGAACATTTGAATAATATTTGTTTCCAAAATTTGTGTGCTATTTCATATTATACTAAACCAAATTATATCTTTTAATTAATGGAGTATAATTAAATGAGACTTTTGGGTTTTGACTGTTATGACATTTGCTCAATATGACTGTTGGAAACTAAACTCTTTACATTTATATTATTGTTTAAAAATACAAGTGGTCTTTGATAATACAGAAAGAAGAGTTGATGGCCTAATCTAGTTGAATGGGGTCGTACGAAGCCCGTCTGTTAGAGATTGGGAAGGGGTTTGCATCTCTGGGATTTTTCTCTAGACCAACCCCAAGCTGAGCATCAACATGAGAAACATGAATGGAATAACCTTAGGGAGAAGTTCAAGCTGATAGAAATCACCACTCAGGAAATGTTGTCCAAGTCACCCCAAGATTATAGCACCAAAGTACACCAAACAATTTGGTCCAATACAGTTATAATAAGAGGCAATGTAATGTGGCCTTAGATACTTTTTGTAATCCCTTGATATAAATAAATTTATTATTTCTTATTATGGTAAAAATTGTGATTTTCAAATGTCCAGATAAATATAGGATGAATATTATTGATGATTTTGTAAAAAGATTTTTAAAATATTTATGTAAACATTATATAATTAATATTGTGAAACGATTTTCAGAAAATGATCTACTACAATTGTGATCAGTAATAAATTTAGAGTCTAACAAGATCAACTTATTTTTTGGGGAATAGTAATGTATGAATAGAAATATACCCTTATGAATAGTAATGAATTGTAATGAATAGTAAATAAGCCAAAAAATAGAAAATTCACTAATGAATGTAAAATTATAAGGTAGACATCTTAATATTGGAGAAAACGATCATAGTATATGTTTTTTTTGTATATCCTAAATACATTACTTACAATTTCATAATTAATTTACTAATTTAAAATGGAAGGTTAATTTTCATAATATGTAATAAGTTTTTTTACTTTATTGTCTTATGGATACATGATAATTTTATGGGACCTTGGTTAATTTTTTATGGTGTTACAAAACATGTTATAGATTTAAAGTTGTTTATTTGGAAAAAATAATGATTTTTTAAAAAAATGAATTAAAAAAAAATTATTTTCATAAAATGGAGTCCATTTTTTATTTCAAATCATTGATATTAGGTTATGGTTGATTTTTTGAGATTTTTTTGAAACTGTTAAATTTTCGGTGAATATTAAAAAATAATGTTTTGAGTTTCTGGTGTTTAATAACATCATAGATGATCTAATCATGATTTAATAAATCTGGTCTACTTTTAAATAGTAATATATGTTATGAGGTTTCCGAAGTGGCTAATTCTAGGGAAAAATACCATGGCAAGCCCATGGTTTTTTCAAATACCACCGATGCGGTTTCCCTTTGAAATTAATAAAATATTCTCTCTCTTTCCCTATTAATACCAAGACATTACCTCATTCATTTCATTTCAAAATCATCCTCAACGATTTTATAGTATGTTAAACTACAAAGGAGTCCTCCCAAGGTACCCTCAAGCCCCCCAATGTTCCATCCTTTATGATTTCGATGTTACTCTTCAAGGTAAGGGAGCCTTTCACCCTCATATTTTAGTCATGATTTCATTTATGTTATGTATTCTAGTTTCCATCTTCTTATTTAGGGGTATGTTCTTATATATTTTTATCACTATCCATTTCATTTCCAAATTATGAGAAACCAATTCTTCTATGATCAATTTAATTTCCGAATTTTTATGCCACGTCGTTGAGATGTCGAATTTTTCGTAAAAGAAATAACATATTCTATTTTCATACATGTTTCCATTTCATGTGTCATGTCATTCAAATACCCATACCATGACCTTATTATGTACCCATACTGTATTACGGATTATTTATGGGTTTTTGATCTCTGTCACCTATCTTTTTAATGTTTTCTAAAATGAGGTTATAGACCCGTTATGCTGCAGAATTTTTATCTCAAAATATCTCCTTTTTTCAAGAAATCCTCTTATATTATTTATGTGGATACCCAAATATATTTTCATTTCCATGGGTATTCATAAATTCATAAAATATATCTATTTTATTCTGTA
The DNA here is from genome assembly GCA_963277665.1 of Viscum album. Taxonomy (NCBI): domain Eukaryota; kingdom Viridiplantae; phylum Streptophyta; class Magnoliopsida; order Santalales; family Viscaceae; genus Viscum; species Viscum album. Next base: position 1,840,559,124 of record OY728145.1, read on the forward strand.
ATTCACATGCATATAACTCTCACTCCCTTTCCATGGGTTATAAATGACATTATGATCTTATTTTAAGTAATTTATAAACATCACGATTTTGACATGAAACACATTTCATTGATTCTATTTGGGTTATTTTTGAATTTTTTGATTATGATATATGTGGCTCACATGAAAACAAAGACATATTAAGGGTTCACCCTGATAGTGTTCCAATGCATTGGGTAAATAATTAACCTTTAGAGATAACATGTTTCACTATACCATGGTGAATATCCTAGGTAATGATTTTATGGAACCATGATAATGAACCTTGGTGATATATTCATGAATGTATAAATAAAATATGGTTTCCAAATATTCCTGTTGTGATTCATGTTATTTTTATTTTGATATACCTATTTTTTAATTTCTCTTGTCTTGTGGTTTTTATTATGTTTTTGTTGATATCACAAGTAAAATGATTCCCTTGATTTCTTTATTGGGCCTTTTACTCACCCATTCCTTCGATGTATGCCTCGAGGTAATGAGATGATTCATTATTTCTTCAGATGACCTTATAATGTTGCCTTAAAAGTGGATTAGAGGAATGATTTATGTTGTTTTAATGTTTTATATTACTTATTTTCAAGACACTAGACATTAAAGATCCTCTGTTTGTAAAATGTAATGAAATGTTATGAAATATAAAGGCTGGATGCTAAATAGAACATCTTTCGACTCACCCTAAAGCAAGGCAAGTCTCCGGACCACCAAGGACTCCACAAATACTATCAATCGTAAAAAAAATACATGACATGTGTGAATAAATCCCATGTAAGCGTGAGTAAATAATAATCAGTAGGGACCCCCAACCACAAAGGTTAACCACAAATTAAATCATATGGAAGACTACTAAAGAGGTATAGAAAGTGTTCCCTCTACAAAGTATAGTAAATATTATTAAATGAGTCATCTCGCACAAGGATGCATATTCTAAAAAATTCCATTCATATCCAAATCCATTAAAAAATTCTTTCTTTATGGGATACCTACTATGTTATCTCAATTGATATATAATCTGTGACATCACAGGAGACCAACTCCACACCCTCATAGGAGACCATCTTTGCACCCTTGTAGTAGACCAACTCTATTCCCTCCTAGAAGACCAACTCTACATCTTTGAGGATACCCAATATGAATTTTCATAGGAGACCAATTCCCCACACTTATAAGAGGCCAACTCTGCGTCTTCGCAGAAGCCCAACACCGCGTCTTTTCCCAAGCTAGTTATAGGATTCCTTCCTTTTCTTTCTATTTTAGGAAGAAACAACATCTCGAGCCCATATTTTATATAAAAACCTCCCAGAGAGGTCAGGTAGATTATCCAAAAAGTACCTCCACATTGTAAGGGACCCAACACCACAAATTTCTCATCAAACATATACATAGTTTGATAGCTATTGGAATTTAAGTAAAAAGGGAGAGGTTGGGTCATGGTATGGTCCCACCCAGTCAGGCGGAACAAGACAGAATAACTCAGCCCAACCCACCTGGTCCGACCCAAGCCACCATGTCCAACCCTACCAGCTAGATCAGCCCTTCTTGTAGGGTCAAACCAAGCCTCTGCTAGCCCATCCCATTCGAGTGGGCTGGGTTTTTTCTCTTGGAGGCAGCCGCTACTGTGTCCCCACCATCTCAACATGGCGGGATGTCGAGTCAGCCATTTCTCCCACATGTGTTTTGTGAGACCATGAGGTAGCTGATCCATTTCATGCCAATCTATAGCCAGCCACTGAGTCAGAAGCTGACTACTGGCGGTTGGCTGAGCCACTTCCTTCCACCACTGGGCCATCACACACAGCTATAGTGGATCCCCTTATGCAGGACACAATAGTCATCATGGTCTCCTCTATTTTAAATCAATATGAACATCATGATCCTTGGGTCACTATATTCACTACCATGGGTTCTAAATATTCTCATCGTAACTCTGTGGGACCGACCACATTGAGAGGCACTTGAAAAAAATATGTTACGACCATGAGGGCCTACCAAGAAAGAACACAAGAAAGAGGAAGAGAGATAAGAACCCGAACACCCGTATAATGGACCCTGATCTTGTTCATGTTAACCATGGACCACTAATGTTATTAGGATTATGAAGAAGGATAATCATAAAATATATTCCCTTTAATCGCATAGGTTTTCCATCCCATAAGAACAATTGACCCACCGATCAACCTTATCATGGTTTTGTCCATGTTTGTTATTGGAATAAAGAACGGGTAATTAAATACTATCGTGTAAACCCACTTCTTCAAAATAGGATCAGTCAGAGGATAGAATTTATCATTGACAATGATCCATACACAAACATCCGTAATCCTTAATTTGTGAGTGTTCATCAATAGTCATCTTCGGTGAGAGAGATTCCATCTCATTTCCTTAAGGAAACATACTAGTTATAGGAAACATTATATAGTGTAATGAATTATGATGCTGGTCTTGGCCTTGGATTAATGGAGGAAAAATTTTAACATGTTTTGTCATTTTAAACATGTTTTAGTGTTGAATTGACATTGCATTTCCGCATTGCTAAGTCACCGCATCACAGTGCTACTGATTCACTCCATAACATTGAAAATTGATAATAAAATAACTTTTTTAGTATATTTTTTCTCTAAAATCATTTATAAGTTATCTTTTGTAGACAACCTATGTCGGCTTATGTTAGGCCCCACCTATCATAAACTCTATATTCTGAGCACAACTATGCCCTTAGATTCTTGATCCGACAACCCAATTAAAAATTTCTAAAACTATTCATGAGCGCTATTTTTAATATACAAAAAATATATTTTGAACATTTATTATAGGCACCCCAGGCCTCAGAATCATGTACCGTCTCCATGCCCAGTCTCGAAATATCCCATATAGTTTTCAAAACTTTTACATGGTAAATCAAGGGACATTATATGGATTTTAAAAAAAAAGACCACCTTATGTTATGTGAAAACCAAAAAGAACAAACATGTTTCTTAAGGATCATGAACTAGAAAACAAAAAACACAATACACCTATACAACCACCAGAAAAATTGAGGCATCATACACCATCACACCCCTAACAAGAGCCCACACATCACACCCTATATCATAAACCTATCCCATCACCACCCTCCACCACCCAAGTCACCCATCCCATCACCAAGACATGATATTGATCAAGGTCGATGTCATGCAGGAAGACAGAAATCCAAACTACCAATGGATAGAGTGATGGAGGTTCGTCATGATATACATCATAAAAAATGGGGACCGAAAAAATATTCCATTGATGAGAAACCAGGACAGATAGAACAGATAACACCAACAAGACCCCAAATAGTACTGAAGCTATAAAACAACACCATAACCATTATATACGCAAATATAAAGCAATAAATATCCATATTCACCAATCAGAACACTGATTTATCCACAATGAATGTCACCACTAAATAAAAGGATCGCATGATAGATCCAACACCACCGAGGCATTCATCATAGTCCAAAATGATATGTAATTTATCAAACTAGGACAAAATGGGGTCATGGGTGAAGAAGCATGAAAAATGTATGAGGAATCCAAGGTTGAGAAGAGCCCTCTAGACACCAAAATATATAAATATGGGTCCAAAATTAGAAATTTTTTCTTGTATTGAGCTATTGGTGGATATTGAACAATAGAGAAGGAATAGTTAATATAGCTCATGAAAAAAATGATATAACTGAAAAGGAGAGTAATCCTGTATAGAATATCCAAATTAAGAATTTTGGAATGAATCATCAGAGTCGAACCAAAAGTAGGAGAGGCCATCATAGGGACAAGAATTAGACATGGAAAGTAGTTTCATTAGTGGAGGGTGGATGACAATGGTTTGTCCACAGAGCTCTAGAGTCCTTTCCATCCTCTGAAACCATGGGATAGTTGATGTTATATCACAAAATTACCATAGAACCTCACCCTTGACTATTACATTCATATGAAGAGGGAATAGTGGAGTTGAGGAGGAAGGGAGGGAGATAAACGGTGAATAGAAAACCCAATCTCGTCGAGGATATCTCCTATGCAGTGACACCCCTTATTGGCCTATCCTAGAATCTTGTTTTATTTATCTCAATCATCATTTTAATTTTCCCAATAAAACAAACTTGGATTTGTGGGAACCACACAAATTCAAACTAAAAAATTCAACATCCACTCAAAATTCAAAACCAACACAGCCCCACTGAACCAAAATTAACCCATTCAAATTCAAAATTCTAGAAAGCATTACAACACATTGTGTTAAATAGTGATCCAACTCATGATAAAAAATGAAACAGGAAGAATAGTTTCATCAACACCGACTCCCACACCTAGTGTAATGGAGTTGACTCATTAGAACACAATTTTCATCACTTAACAAAACACATGAATATAAAAATTTTAAAAAACCATGCTGAAAAGTTTCCCACACAAACTGAAATCTCCACAATTTATTCACCAACCAACACCACGGATCATCGACCATTAAATATCTCCACAGGTAGATAATTTATAATGGAGACTCCTAGAGAGAAAAATACTACTCTAACATCACTTCCCAAAACCTCCAGAAGGACCATCACACTAGATTGACATGGAATGAAAGCAATATAACAGTTACTCCAGAGCATTGTTTTGAGCGGACATAAACTCAATAGAGATCCATGATGATTGAAAATCATCACCTCCCATCATATACAACACCAAGAGAAAAAAACAATTAGATAATGGAAAAAACATGTAGAAGATACATAACTCAAACCATCATTGACATAGCACTGCAAAACAAGAAATCACACCAGAGACCTGACATATCACTATTGGTAGTGAAAACCAACAACCATATGTAGTAGAATGAAGATGAATTCCTCCTCCACAAAAAATACATAAAGTATTTTTCAATGGGAAAACCATATCCAACACTAATGATACACCTTATTCTAAAAATGGCCCCATGTTATTTTGAAGAGTGAAATGGATGAGCTGTATATCTCTATGAACTAGATCTAATTAATGTAACTCTGGGATGGAAGAATCATTCATAAAAATAAGATATTGAACTAGGGTGGGTGACCTAGTTGGCTAGATCTAGAATCACCACTCCTAGTTAATATGGATAAGAATCTACCTGATAATGATGGGAAGTAGGTGGGAACCCGAAGACCACCACACGATTAAGGGAATCCATGAAGGGAAAAAATAAATGATGATAAATCCCAAGAGGAGAAGGAGGAGCGCCATTAGAGGGATTGAGAAATGGATAATGGAGTAGTGTGGGTATAAAAATGGAGAGGTAGTGCTCAAGACTCCGTCTTCTGAACCATCAACAAAGGGAAAATCTAGCCAGTAAGGGAATGTCTACAACTCTTGGGTGTTTTTCACACATAATATCTCACTCTAAAATCAATGATTAGATATCTTCATGAAAGAAACATAGGTAAATACATCATGAAACATTTCTCCCACTACCTATTCCAACTATCATCTACTTGGTACATTAAGAATATACATGGAAAACCCCACCAGAGTATCCTCTGGAGTCTGAAAAAGCCTGAAGATCATATCAACCCATTCAAGACACACCTCAGAGAATTTTTACCTTTATCACCATAGTAGTCATGTTGCTTATTATTTGTAATTTTGTTTCTTGTTCAGCTAATCATTCAATGTTCACTAACCATACATACCCCATAAAATTAATTGTATAAATCACTATTACAACCAAATAATGATCCACTAGATGATCTATTTGAGGAACCTACCTCACAGCTTCCCCTCTTGTATTTGGACAATATCTTCTACGAGGTATTTTATGTTAAACACAATAAAATAACCAAATCTTTCATTAGTAATTATAAGATAATCTGGCCCAATAAAGTCACATAATAATACTTTAATATTATTAGAATTTAGATTATTTATAAACTCTTTTACGAAAGGGAAACACCATTGGAACAAACCATAACTATATAAATAAACACCCCCACACAGTTTCATGAAATGGATATACACACACAAAATCCCTAAAAAATTTAGATAGGTTAATTTCAAAAATATACCCTTAAAATTATTCGAATGGACATAAATGATAGGTCTTGGAATTCGTAACTATTTTCTAACCATCCATGGAATCTCAAATTAATTCATGGGAGTTATTTTGCCATCCCCTTTATCCACGCCTTCTTTATGAATTTTAATTATACTACTCTTATCTAACCAAGATATTGAACCAACTCAGGAAGTGATAACAAACGTTATGCTAAATGACCTACCTCTGATACCAATTTTTAATGGACCCACCTTGTCCATCCAAATTAATTACCCTGGTCATTAAATTATGTCGTGAGGTATTACAAATATTAAAAAAAAGCCGTGTGGATAATAGAAAAGATTCATATGACTGGAGTAAAAAGTTGATAAAAGATGGATATAACCGAAAAATTCTCTTAAAGTATAAAGTATGATAATTCATGGAAATATAGTCTCCGTGTTACCAATCGTGACCTCCAAACCATCGCCCAACCAAAAAAATGTAATAGAAATCTTGAATGCTACATATTTCTAATACCTTTACTTATATCCTAAAAAACACATTCTACACCATCTTAGATTATAGAGTAGGATATAAGAAATAGATCCATGTGGGATACCACCAAGTGATCAATATTAGTTCTAATAATAATAATTTACAAGTTATAGATTTAAAATAAAAACTTTTAATAGTTATTTTATACATAAAATTTTAAAAAAAATCTCAAATAGTACTTCAGTTTTCATAAATTTCTTTCCATATTCTCCAAATATAGAAATATATAAGGTAATGATTCCTAATATAAATAAACATGGGAGATAATACCTATCAAATAATCTATCATGAAATAAATAACCAGAAAAAAAATGAAATTACCATCTGATTTATAGCCTATGGGGAAATATATATTAGACACCTATGAGCATAATACGGAACAAGGTATGAGTCATTTTAAAGCAATATCTTCCATAGACCATTGCCATATAAGGGGATAACTATTAGTGTTGTTACAAACACTAATTTTACTACAATATCCTTCAAGATGCACCGAAGGCTTGTGCTATAAAATATTGGTCAATATCCATTTTAAAAAACCTGATCACATTTTTATAAAACCATTTCATATCCAAGTCAACATTCTTTAGGATTTTAAAAAACATTTTCAGTTAAAAATTAATTCAATTATGTATTGGATGAAATAAAACATTTTGTAAATCAGAATCCAAACCCTTTCAAATTTCAACACATTCGATTCCATTTCAAATATCAAGGAATCAATAAGAAAAATAATATATTCATATAATTAGAATACTTTAATAGACATATCAACCTTATGGATGTATAAAACCAAACCACCATAAATAATGGATATAGAAAACCACATATTTACCTTTAGAATATGAGGCCAGAAAAAATACTAAAAAATTGATAGAAAAAATTCTGATTACTAATCCATACAAAACACGTTGTTGCAACTAGAAACAAGAGTGAATCTAAGAGGGAAGGATTATAAGAAGAGAAGAGGCACCTAGTTCTTATCATCAATCACTGAGAAGAGCGATCTAGAGGGAATGGAGTAACCCAAAAATTTCTAGGTAAATATTTTTGGTCATGAGGAGAAGAATAAAAAAGATAATGAAGCATAACACACCCGGACGACAATCAAAAACATGTAAATCATGGGATTATATGGATTATAATATTTGACAAGTCTAAAAACTATTTTTATGTTAAATTAAAAAACATTTGTCTTTTTTAGTTATAACCCAGTTTTTTTAACTAAAAATCATGTATCCCTTACAAGTTGTGTAAAAATTTAACATTGTGTATTTAATTGATGATACATGTTAGGTAGGAATTAACCATGGTGTAATCCTATTACACATCATGTTACTATGCAAAAAATAATTGAAACTAAATGACTATTCTGAAATTTACAATGAATCATTGACATCACCATCATAGTTATCCTCCCATTTCAATGTTCAAAATACATGCTTAGTGAGAAATGAAACCAAAATAAATGATTAGAACATTTTAGATAAAAAGGTAATGTGGAAATACACTTGCTTCCATGATAATTGAGTTTACCATGACATAACCCATAGGGAATTTTCAATACCCATGTCTTGGCTAATAACACAAGATATCATAAAATATCAATGTTGGAATGATTTTTCCAAAATAGACCGTAATATAAAAAATAAAATTTTTGTATATAAAAACGCCCCAAGAATAAAATATTATAAATTAAAAATGTAAAATAGTACCTGATTTGATGGATAAACAACCTAAAGGAAATTATATTGTGAACTAGAAAAAAATCTCAAACCCAATGTAACAAGTGGACCTCATCTCCACTGGTCACTATCATCACATAATGGTCCAAAAGCTCAAGAACATACAATATCTCCATGTTGTGTTTTTCATTTTTCTCATATATGGATGTAATTAATTCTCCCACTCTCGGTGTCTTCGTTCTCCTATCATGCTAGGTTTTTCCAATCCTCACTACTCCCCCACACGCATCACACCCTTGTGATGAGAGGTCCTTATTCACTGTTCATCCACTTATCTCCTTCTCATACTCTTTATATCTATATGAAAATCATTCATTAAGACCTTATCTCTTGTATCTGTATCGGCATGAATAATTCCCATATCTATTTGACTCGATGCAACCACAAGGATGTGGAATTATGTTGGTGGATAATTCTAGAGAGATTCTTCTTCTCATTTCTCAATATCTTATTTTTGAGATATTTTTTTGAAGGCACCCATGTCTCTCGTAACTGATATTTCACATCATCCATCTTACCCTTATCGTATTGATTGAATCATCACACAAATCCCACATTTGTTTAGGGTCAATAGAAGTTTTGGGTAATTTTGGATGATGATAGTGGTAGGGATGCTGGAAATTCATTCTAGGTTTCACTATTCCCCCCTTTTCTTTCTATTCATTATGCATTCCCTGTATTGGTTATGGTCTCTCAACATGGATATGGTTTGTATCTTGGGGTTATTTCTATTTATTAGATTTTAGTTGTGGTCTATCTTGGCTTTGGGTTTATTGTTGTGTGACCAACATTTTTTGGTGGATATATTTTTTAGATAGTTATGGTTTTGGATTGGTAGTGGATAGTAATAACATTTATTTTGTATTGATTTTTTTTCTTTGTGCAATGATAATGCATTTTTTTCTCTATTTGGTCTCAGTTTTCTAGGTGGTGGCTTCGATGGCCAGGTTCAGTGGTCATGACAACAATCAAAGCTCCTTCTCATGGGATTTTTTACTCCATTATTCGCTCTATCTCTAGTATTCCACCTCTCTTCTCCTATTATGATTCATGTGGAGATTTCCAAGGGTATTAGGTTGTGCAGTTTGAGTTTTCATCGATGTTATAGGTCGAGACTCACATAGTGTATTCCTCTTATTCCATGGATTCATTATTGTCTTGTTCCGCATGTTTTTTGTGAAGATTATTTGAATGGTGATGTTTGTTTTTGACTTTTATTATGTGATATAGTTATGGTGTACCTATACCAGTGTAAATGATGTAGCTGACTATGGTGAGATGAAAGTTCTAGTTCTAATATAGAAGGCCAGGGTGATGGTGATGTGTACGGTGGTCATGGTGTTTGACACAAGCTGATTCATTCACTAATCTGGTAATGATGGTGGTTGTTTGAATTAGAAATTTTGTGAATTGGTTTTTTTAATGTTTTTATTGATGGCTGAATGTGTTTTGGTTGGGTTGATGTTGCCTAGTAGAATGAGATGTGTTGGTCTTTTCATCTTTTTCTTAATCTAATTTTTATGTTTTCTATCTATTGATGTTTTTAATGTGTGGAGTGAGGCTCCTGTTTAATTTTGAAATTTGTGTTTACCACTAAACTATAAATTTGATTTTGTAAAATATAGAAAAAATAGAATCTGTGGACCTAGAATATGAAAATATAAAAATGACCAATGGTAAGGGTACGATGTTTGTTCTAAATCCCAGAATGGTCTTTCCAAGTGTTCCATAATAGAATCCTTAAGAGTGAACTATTTATGATTTCAATTTAAATAAAATATTTCATGACATAATATATCATTTTATTATATAAAAAAATTCTTTCATTCAATAATCATTAAATATGTCAAAAATGGATTAAATGAAAATATTATATAAAATAATTTTTAGAAATCATTTGTCATGAGTAATGTAGTTCTATAAACAATGGCACATATAATCATTATATACACTACAAAGACCGTGGTTATATGACCTAGAGTATGTTAGTTTTTTGAGACATGATCCTCACTCTTCTCAAACTAGTGATCAAGGATAAAAATGTGTCTGCATGTCCCTCAAGATTACGCTGAGTAGGAATCATCAACATGCCATCAAGTATAGTCATTCCAAAATAGGCTTTGATCATAATTTTTATCATCAATCAGTTTTCAGTGGATCAAGATCCAATAAATCTTATACCAAATAACCCAATGACTACCCAGGTTTTCATGTGATCAATCAATCAATCAATAATTATTAAATAATTAAATTTACAATTAATCATAATATTCATTTAAATTTCTTGATTTATGGTTTCAATAATAAAATTGTCTTCCAAAACAAAGCCATATGATTTTTATTATTCCATGCCTTTTCAATATTAAACCAATCATGGGTTTTTATTATTTCAATTTAATAAATTTTATCATGGAATATGAAATCACTCCAACAATCCCACCATCAAATGATTTTATAAAAAAATATTCCACCATTCCAATAATTACACAAACTATTATGATTCCATTAGAATGAAGGGTTTTGCATCAAAATACATACCATTTAAAATTTTTAATAAAATAATTCAATGTTAATGATTTTTATATCAATTAAAATAATTTTACAGAAAATAATAAAATTAAGAAATTAATTATATGAAAATATCAAATGTAACCACTAACCATTAGATTATGGAATCACGATCCACAACAACCATAATGGGAACACATACAAAGAAAGAGGTGGAGGAGGTATTGTGACACAACATAGTGTCAAGATAAAATAAAATAGAGAATAGATGAATTAATTACATGATGATATATAAAACTCTAATGATGAGAGAAAGAGATACAAGTTGAAACTACATGAGTGTATATATACTTAATAAAGAGGGATCATATATTCCACCGACACAATTATTCTCAAAAGAATGATATCATAAGAGCCAAAAAAATTTCTTGAGAGACTCTAAGGAAGGAGAAATCATTTTAGGGAATAATGTATGTATTTGTAATTTTATATTGGGAGTATTGGATTTTTAAAATTATTTTTAGATCAATCGAAAAGTGTAGACATAGTATCCAGGATGAAGAAACATTGTCGGACATACCATGCACCCTAACTATGCACCCATACTTGGATACTATTTGGGAATCAGGTTTTGTTTTCATGGTTAAAATTACCATGAACAAGTCATGTGCCTACTATTATCTGTGGGGTGAATGTATTGGAGGGGTGGCCACATTGTTTGAAAAAAAATCACCCAAAAATTTGGCCTCCCTCTTGTGTCTCTCAATAGGGAACATGGTTTTTCGAGCCAAAACACATGGTTTCCCCTAACCTATCACCAATAGTGAACATCCTAAATGGAATCCAACATTATTTAAATTTCACCAAAAACAAACCAAAATAAGGCCCAAGCAAAAGGAGAAAAAACCATGGTCAAGGTATACCTGAAAGGAAGAAACCAAGATGTTAAACCCTTTCCCCATCATAAATATTTATTTTGCCATAAAACCGATCATGAAATTTTCATATCAAAGTGGTGAGGCCACTACTGCCTCAATAGATCACTATGATCCCATAAATCATTCAAATAAGAAATATTACTTCATAGATTATAGAACAATGACATATTACTTCCTTGGAGTTCCTTTGTCTTATAATTAACATTCCAGATTGGATTCTCAGTCACGGGTATATTTGGTTCAACATTAAGAACATCGTATCTTAGGACATAAGAAGGGTCATAGAGATACTTACAATGATGTGATACATGTAATATGTTTTTTGTAGAATTAAAATATAGGGGTGGTGATAAATAGTAACATGTATTCCCAACCTTATAAAAAATCAGGAAAGTACCCACAAACCTCTTTGCAATATTTCCATATTTTCCAAAATATTAGTTATTCAGCTGAGGTAAAACTCAAAATAACACCAAATCATCCACTGAAAACACCAAAAGTTATTAGTGAATATTATCATAGTATTTATATCATCTCTATTATATAACATTTATTTGATGAATAAAATAATATTATCCATTTTACATTTGAAGAGACTCAGTCTAACCAAGGAAGCTTAACCAATATCTGACCAACAGAATGGATATTTACACATTAATCCGTATAGGGCCTCCAAGGGAGGCATACAAATGATTGACTAGTGTCTGTTGTTATAAGAAAACTCAATGAGTCAAATGTTTCTTTCCCAATATCAACCAAAATTATGGATGATTACATAGAGAACATTTTAAAATTATGTATATCCCATTCATTCTGCCCATATATCTATCGATGGTACATCGTTCTCATGCTCACATGAGATCCCATTGCCTCCATGAGACCACTCTAGAAATGATACATGAAATAGGGATCCCTATAATATACAATCACTAATTGAAGAGCATGTATCCTGAAAACCTTTTTCAGTTACTGGCTTTCCAAGTCCTCAACATTAGTTCTGTCATGGATTGATAAAAAGTGACCCAATTTGGTTATCAGATCGATCACGAACAATGAAACATTCTTAATTCAAGAGGTATGTACAAACCCTTCCATGAATTTGTTAAAAATATCATCCCACTTAAAAGTCTACACTGTAATAGGATGGAGAAAAAACTATGGTTTATGGTGCCTGACCTTGACCTATTGGATATTATAATAGAGGGAAACAATGTCAGTAATCTCTCATCATATACCTCGCTAGAAGAATCATCTCCACATATCATAGAACACATCCATGATACCTGAATGAACTTCCCATTAATAACTATGATATTATCCCATCATGTCCATTCTCATGGAAGAAGGAAGAAGGTATGAGTTCTAGACACATAGAATACCCTATGTGGAGAAAGGACACTCCGTGAAGGTATCCCCTCCCAAAAGACATTCTCTAAAACTAATGAACTACTTATGACCTTACTAAAAGTGAATAATTATCTTGAGAAGAGAGGAGGTCATTAAGAAATTGTTTATAAAATATTCAAACACATTCTACTAGGGTGAAAAGTTAAACTAAGAAAATAGATCGATCTATGTCCACTATACTAAGGATTCATTTATATAATGATTCTAAATTTTCCTAACCAAAACATTAGGGATGATGTTTGAGTTTGTGGGGTAAAATAAAATTTTAAATTAAATGAATATAGTTACTCCTACCTATGGCTCTGATAGATATCTAAACACATTCGAGAGAAAATAAAACAAATGCTTTTTTATCATAATAAATGTTAAACGATTCCCTGAAAAGGTAATGCTTCCATCATTTAAGAGAATTCATCATGGATGAGAGATCCAAATTATGGGTTGAATAATTATTCTTGAGTGTCATAAGGTATCTAGATCCATATGAAATAATATGATCATCATTAATTACTACACAAAAAAACCAAAACTTGATGCATCACAGAAGAACACATACCATTCCCGACCTCTAGAAGAGTCATTATTGTAATAGAAGTCAAAATACATCTCAAATCAATTAAATAGCTATGATACTTATCATCCAAATCAAAATTCACTCTATTCTGAGTGAGAGTGGTAATTGGATAAGAAATGTTTCAAAAATACATGACAAACCAGTGGTAATACAATAATAAACCTAAGAATCTCATAATATAAAAAATGTTTTGTAGTTTTTCCCATGTCCTAAAATCATTAACCTTATAAGGATCAATAGAAATACAATGTTCTGAGACAATTTTTTTCCAATTAAATCACATACCAAATCTATAAAAAACTTTTGATATATTAGAATTATTTTACTAATTTTTCATTATTTCCAGAACATCTTTTAGATAATTCACATAATCCTCCCCATTATTAATCCAAACCAAGATTCCATCCACAAAAACTAAGTCGAGCATGTTGATCCACTCATGGAATATACTTTTCCTAAATTCCATGAAAAATGAAGGATCATAGGTTACACCAAACGGAATGAAAAGATTCTAATAATAAACAAACCTAATCTTATATGTTGTTTTCTGGATGATAGATTATTTTATTCTCAAATAATGATAAATAGATTCAATATCAATATTTAATAAACAAATTATCCATTTCAATTGATCCATCAGATCATCTATATGAGTAAACAATTACTCTTTATTCCTTGTAACTTGGTATATTTTTTCATAATCAACACATATGTGATGTGTTCCATCGAATTTCTTACCAATGAGAATAGGAAATGACCAAGGGGACCCACTCTGGTGCATGAATCATTTCTCTAAACTTTTTTCCAACAGACTCTTTATCATTTCTAACCTTATTTGTACCATATGATAATAAATAATAGTTTATGGCTAGGAATTAAATAATAAATCATTATAATACTCCATATCAATCACTAGTGGAAACGAATAGAAATTAGTAGGAAAATGTATGGAAAATCGATGGAAATTAAATGGATATCATCACTAAAATATTCTTACTCTTGGAAAAAATAATCCAATCATATTACCTAAGCGAATATGTGAAATAATGTTCCTTATCTACTTGACCTCATGTATTATTCTCCAAGAAATGAATGGCTCATCCAAGTAGGTGTGGTAAAGGAGACCCAAAAAATATAACATGCAATTGGATCCTGACAGGTGATAATTCATTCCATCTAGAGAATGAAGATATGATATTTAATATTGAGACATAAAAATTTCTAAGTAATCTCAATCTGTTATAAAGGTGATACAAAATTAAGAATCAAACGACCCTGATATTTCATTATTCTCATGGGCGTTGTAATATCCATCACATAAGATAATATATTTTTTGTAATAGTTAAAAAATGAATAAAATCATTCGATATGATCGAGGTTGGTACACTGATACCAAATAAAGAAATCAGTAATGATGGCACCCCTCATAGTCACTAGACAAATATCAACATCCTATGGAGACTCTTCCACTATGTGAAGAACCTTTGTTATATATTCTTATGGGTGGAAATCCATTATTCATGGAGAATAAGATTGAGTCATATAAATTATATGTTCTGATGATCTCATTCCACTATATACAGAATAAAATATATAAATTTATTTCTATTAGTTTCCTGATTGTTCATAGGATCTACAAATCATAGGTACCCCAGGGAAAACTCTTTTTAAATTTCCAACAATGATAGTGGGGAAATAAGTCAAAGGGTCACTAACAGGCACTACAAGAGTTCTAAAAAAACTTATTATCATTATCCACCATGATTTTCATCACTCCTCTTATTTTTATTAATGAAACTAATAAGGCTGCAACTGGGAGAAAGAAATCTCTTATTAACTAATACTTACTTTCCAATTAAATATTACCTATCAACGATCTATCTCAATAATTATTATAATAAATCCAAATTTACCTCAAATCTTGTGATCAATGATCATCTTGAAGTCCCATATCAAATCCTCATTCCTTCAAATTGTCAATCTTCATAATAGGAGGATAAAAATGCACTAGCTCACCCAAATGGTTTTCATATTGAGTTACAATTTTTTTAATTTCTATAGATAAATAATCTAAATAGATGATCCTAAAAATGGACTCTTGCTTGAATGGATTGGAATAAATAATGTAGATGAATTTATACTAAAATTATTATTCCTTATTTCCAACCACCATTGTCTCCACAACAATTTTGTAGGTCACATAAAATTCATGGTATAAAATATCACCATGATTTAATTGACAATTTCAATGAAATCCAAAAGGTAAACAATTTCTTTTAACCAATCCTTAATATATTGAGGTTATTTTAAGACATATAATGATGATGGACTATAGGGAAGATACACTTTCCCAATATAATTATAGCCATCCCTTTAATGTAAAATGTATGGATCCATAATTGGAATGTGTGTTGTTGTTTTCCCTAGACCATAGAAAAAACACCCAACTATCTCAATGAGTTCCTTGTCAACTATAGGGTTCACCTTCTATAGTTCATTGGAATCTCCCCCCTCACGTTGGATCAAATATATACTCAGAGGAATTATGTTTTATATTAACTAGAATTCACATGAAAAACAATAATGAAATGCACTCATATCAATAACAAAAATGGGAAAAAATAAGTTTCAATTACATCAAGTAAAATGCAAAAGACATTGTTTTCGTAATACTAAAATAATATTGGGAAACAATTGAGGGAGATAAAAATACTCATCAAAGGAATTCTTCATATCTTCAATGGTGACATAAGACACATAATGATGTGATACAGTTAGGAGATCACATATAACTAACTCATAAGTCTTACAAATCCTATCTTTTCTATTCAATGAAAACGTAGAATATATAATGACATTAAGAAAATATTCTTAACATGAACTACTGATCAATTTTTTTAGAAACCATCCTAGATTCCCTAGTAGCCAAATAACCCAACCTCCCTAGACATAGCCCAAAGGGAATTCCTGGTCCCCATGGGTTAGCGAATTTTACCTTGAAAGATATAAGATGATAGAGGTAAATTGTTTTCCATAAATTACAAGGAGACAAAATATTAAATTTTATATATCAACAATCCACATGGATAATGTAATAGAAATATTTGATTTAAAAATGTGAAAGAAGATAGATAAACATCCCAAATAAAACTACTACTTCAATCGAAAAAAATCAAACCATGTAAACCATGTGGACCATAGTTCCACTGGTAACAATTACTACTCCACTATCGAAAAGTTTATGAACATACACCCTCTCTAGGTGGAAACATACCGTTTCACCTACATGGAATAAGAAATTATACAAATTCCGAAGGTAAGGGTTGGGTGTGAGTTATAATTCATATTAGGGCCTCAACATGTGTTCCATAATAGATTACATAAAAATAATCCAAATCATACATCCAATTTAAATAATATAGGTAATGTAATAATGTATCATTTTCATATTTAAAACAAAATATTATATAATTCAATAGATAGAAGTCATCTCAATCATGCATTTAATAAATAATTTTATAAAATAATATAAATAAATATATATGAATGGGTACAACATTTCTAAAAACAATGGAATATATAAACAAAACATATACAACAAGAACCATCACCATCTTCTTAGGGGATGGTTAGTTTTTTGATATAGGATTCTCACTCTTCATAAATTAGTGATCACATATAAACATGTATGAAAATGTTCATCAGCCTCATTATGAATATGAGTCAACAACATATTTTTGGGGATAATCAAGGATAACTAGTTTTTTGATAGTATTTTGATCATTAATCTATTTATAGGGTATCATGATACTATCATGCTTATACGAAATACCCCATTAACATTATAGTATCTCATTTTAAAAATAAATAAATAAATAATGGGAAAATCAACTCATTCCAAATAAAATTCATTTACAATTCAATTCCCCAATTTACAACATCAATATTCCAATTCAATTTAAAAAATGAAACAGAGGTTTTACATCCATCTATGCCTTTTAAATTAAAAATCACTGGTTTGTGTTATTTCAATTTAATCCATTTTATCAAAAAATGTGAAATAATTCCACAAATTCCATCATTAAAAATTTTTCTTAAAAAATATATCTTTCTCTAAATTCCTCCAATAATTTCCATTCTTTTAGAATTAGAGGATTCCCTTGAAATTAAATTCCATTTAATTTATTTAGTGATATCATACTAAATAAATGTGTTATTAATCAATTTAAATATATTTTAAACAAATTAATAAAATCAAGGTTTCAATTACATATAAAATATCAAATGGTACCACTTACCTTTAGTTCAATGAATCTCAAAGTATAACACCTGTAATGGGGAATTCCAATGACGAAAGAGGTAAATGATATATAGGGACACAAGAAAGAATAAATATACAATAAAATAAAGTTTATATACATCAATTATAAGATTATTATTGAAACTATATTTATGAGAGAATTATTTATCACTATAAAATACAAAAGAGATGATCTACTTACCAGAGATGGATCAAAACATCCATTAACAAATTGATTAGAAAAGGAGGAGGTTGCAGGTGAAAATATTTTTTTCTTGAGAGCCTCAAAGTATGGGAAAAAATAATTTTGGTATAATTTGAGTTATTATCTAATTAAAAAAGGGATTTTGAATTTTTAAAATTAAATTTGGAGGAATTAAATACCATTCACACACATTTTTAGAGAGGGCCACCCTGCCAAACAATACATGATCCCTACCCATGTTCGCCTACTATAATTCAATTTGAGGATAATTGTTTTTCCTTTTTGTTAGTATAACCATTAAACGACTGTGAATTACCCACTATACATGAGGTGTAAAACATAGATATTTGGTTGCACTATTAGTGAAACCATGCACCCTAACCATTAACCTCCCTATAGTGGCACTCAACAAGGAAAACAGATTGTTGGGAAAAAATTCATGGCTTATTCTAAATGTGTTCCAACTATTCACAACACAAAGGGATTATAATGATCATCAAATATCACCTTAAAACTATAAAATAAGACCTATCTGAGAGAGATCATAATAAAATGTGGAAGAATACCATAAATAAGGTAATGTGTTGATACACTAGACATGTGCAAAAAATATTAGTTACCAATTAGTTAGTTCAATTTATATCCTCTAATAAAATTTTAATGTGATAAATATCACATGAAATAATATTATTTCATAGTATAATTTGGTTTTTTTAATATCAGTTACTCATATAATGAATTCTATCAGATACATCAGGTTTATTCCAAACGAAATACATATAAATTCTTGGGTTGTTACATAAGACATGATTAAACATAAAAAATGGATAAAACTAATTTAACTAATCAGATAATTAATAAATATATCAAACCCCTTTAAATAGTTGAAAACATTTAATTTTAATTGAATTCAGTAGACTAAAATGATTTTCATGACAAGAATCGATGAATTTGAGAGAAAAAAGTGGTCCACCTGAAAAATATTTTCATAAGGTTCCTTTGGGTTTATTAGAGTGATTCTATGTTACCTATAGATCCATAAAACTATGCTACCAGAATATAATATTTAGGGCTCAATCACTTCCCACATATGATATAGAGTCCAAAAATAATAACCATGTGTTTACATTTTATTCACTTTATATAATCCCAAAAAATATCTAAACGAAGAGAATAAAACCTTATTTTGAAAGAATATGAAGCCCAATTTTATTGAAATAGGTTATTCAGATCACTTACATGAAGAAATAATCGATATAGGAAGAAGAGATGGATAACACACCCGTAACACAGCATGGATGAGTTTCTATAATCAATCAGAAGTGGCATGATGTATGGAAGAATTTGGTCTCTATAGAGTCCCGAAGCTTGACGTACAAGGACATTACATAACTTCTGTGGAATACTTATTACATAACAAAAACACACACACAAGGACCATAATAGTTTAGTGTCTTTGGAAACTCGGAACGTAATCCTCTAATCATGGTGAAAGATCTTCAATATCTCGCATAAAGATCTTCCCCTTTTTTTCTTACCTAAAACCTTTATTTATATCTGGGGGAAAAGAAAACATAAAAGCGTGAGCTCAAATGCTCAGTAAGGGTAAACAAAAGAAAAATCAATCACATCATTTTAATAAGAACATAACATTTTGGAAATCGTAACCTGCAAAAGAGATCATAATATCATAACATGGGATAAATCATAGTAGTGAAATGTAATCCCAATAATCATAACTTGAAACATGAAACTTTGGGGAATACACAAATAATCATAGAGAATCATTTCTTATTAGTCAAGACAAATTTCCAAGACTATCTTAGTAGACAAAGTCCCTTTCTGAACCGAGTTCACTCCTCGTTTCAGTCCTGTTTCACTGAACCGGTATAACCAACCATTCCATCCATATCTATCTCATGAGATATAAAATCTTTACCCAATTCATTGGAGGGAGATATAGGTCCCACCCATCTCATAATGATACCATTATTTTGTGTGACACAAAATCATAAACCATACATCATAGAATAACCCATGTAATAAAAATGGGATTCTTAAACATCGTGACATCATAAAAAAATTCATATAAGATAAAGGAATTCATAAAAATAATTCCATCACAAAATAATCAAATCTATGTAATAATAGGGATAAAAACAGAACCCTTTTATTATCATAGATGGAAAATAATTTTGATAAAACACTTGAACTCCATTCTTGAGGAAAATATCCTTTCTACTTCAAAAACACTTTTCCATTCTTAACATGTCATACAATTTTAAACGAAGATGATAAAAAATAAACTTCAAAACTTGTAAAGGAAGCTTCTTGGAAATAATTTTTTAAAAATCCATTCATGCCGTATAAGTTAAAAAAACATTCTTCTCGTACTTTTGTCGAAAAATTCAAAAAAGTACCTCGTACAAAAAATGACAAAAGATTCCTTTCATATCATTTACTAAAAACTCACCAGAGGGTAAAATAGGATCTAAAAAATTGTAGGTGAATGGGAATAATATTAAATATTGAGGAAACATGGATGTGGATAATAAAATACACCCCAGTAAATGCCAAAGTATAAACAATCTCGGATAAAAATGAGATTGTGATATTTCAATTACCTTAGGTCCGATTTGCTTAGTAAGAGTCTGAACCTCCTGTATAATGATTTAAATAATTTCATTGACTTATTCAAGAATCATAATCATTGTTATGATATCATATATGGTTCACTTATGACTTTATATTACCCGTTCTTTTGTAAAGTCCATGTTAAAAAGCGTTTTGGGTAAAATTGTTTCATTTGTCATCCATGTTTTGACTTTTAATTATTCATATGATTACTTAGATCATGATTACTTAATTACAGAACATAAAACATGATTTATATATAATACATATTCAAAGTATACATATATATAATAAATCAGTAAATGGAAAGAAATACACCATTCATGGAGATGGTAGGCCGTACGTACGCATGAATGCTGTTTTCGTTTCCTTATTGAGTTAAATGGAATTAAGTAGATGACATATATTTATATATATACACATAAATCCAGTATCATTATTATTTCATATATTTCATGATTACTAATTATATATACTTTATAATCATTCATTAATGGTTAAAGTGGAGAATGAATCTCATCACGTCGTGGAGACGGTAGTCCGTACGTACGCACGAGCGATGATATCGTTCTCATGATCGTGGGACTGTATTGGAGTGTATGTATACTATTTTAGAATCAATATCACTTTAAAATAATAATATATAGTTATTATTTACACCATTATACCCATCCAAGTAAGGTGGTGGTGGAAAATAGATTTCACCACGACGTGGAGATGGTATTCCGTATGTACGCACGCGCGCTGATTTCGTTTCCATAGGATGGATAGATGGTGAAATAGGGTTGTTTCATACTTATAATAAAATATCAGTATATTAGTGATACTTATGTTATTACTTCATAATGAAACAACCTAAAAAGAAGATGTGGAAGAAGAAATAAAGTTGAAAGAATCGGTAACATACATTACCTCTTCTTTGAAGCGCCTCTTTGAGATCTCCTTTTAGGGCACTAAAATTGGTCTTTGAGGAAGACCAGAACCTATAGGATGTTTCTAGGGAAGTGGAGAAGTTAATTTGGCAGGGGTTGGCCGAGCTTGAAGGCTGAAAGTGGTGTGAGGAAGAGAGGGAGGGGTGCCCTTTTATAAGGGAGGAGAGGGGTACCTTTGGAATAACTAAAAATATTATTTAATTATAAAGACAAATTCGGTTTAAATAGATCCAAATTGATTTATTTAGATTATAAGGTGGGGATGGGTCGAAATAATTTCATCCAATAGAATTTAGACAAGTTTAGGTTCATATTTTAACCTTATCATTTATATTTAACATTAAGTTAGATAATGTTACTTTTACCCTGTCTTCTTGTTTTCTTACACTATAAGGTTAATAAACTTACTATATCAAGCCAAACGAACCCAAGTTGTTTATTATTAAAATATATAATATTATATAAGTCATTTGGCCAAACCTTAGATTTTTAGGAATAAAATAACAATTAATAATATAATATTTGTTTTAAAAACTATTTTATGTCAATTTTGACACTATTTAGTAATTGATTTTTGTGAAAATTATAAGAGAATTATTAGTTCAAAAAAAGTTACTTAAATCAATACTAACACGTCATATTAACCTATAAAGTATTGGAATTCATAAAAAGTCTCAAATTACATTTATTTGGGTATTTATAACATCAATTATGTCAATATTTCATTAATAAGATAATTACTGCATCATCTTTGTGTCATAAATAAATTAACTTATTTAATGTATAAAAATTACAAATAAAATACCATTATGTATGAAACCTTTTTATCTTTATAATCAGTATTTATAGTCGAATTTAGCTTATGTATAACCCTATATTAAAAATTATTTACTTATTAAACTTTGATTTTAACTATTTTAACCCTTCTATAAATAAGTTAATAATAAATGTCCTAATCTAATCCAAGTGGGCCTAAATGATCATATTTTATTCCTAAGGTTGTTTTTTGTCGAATTAAACTTATCCAATAGAATTAGCACATGTATTATGATAATAATAATAACATTTTTACCCTTAATTACCCTATTTACTTTTAACCGTGGTAAAAAAAAGTAAAATGTTACTATTCACCAAAAATTATTTTCATCTCATTGAACAACATTTTACTTACTAATATCAACCGTATCTCTCGGATTTTTGAAATTCCACTCACAGAAGCGTTAAAATTATGTTTTATGAAAAAATCATTTTTTTAACTACCACTTAGTGGTTTCACTATTCATCAAAAAATGAATGTTTCTAGAAAAATAAAAAAAATTAAGCCTATGATATATTTGATATTATGAACTTAAAAATGATTTCTATTTTACCAAATTCAAAACATATAAGTTGCATTAATTTATTTAAAAATTAATTCCCGTCGTCAAAACAAATAGCATGTTCTTAAGAGATAAAAACTATCAAAAGATTGACACTTGTTTATGTCTGGTTTAAATGTAGAATTAAATCCAATGACCAAAATTGTATTAAATTGTAAAAATATATTCTGAATATACTTTAAATCCACTCAAATTAATAATTTATCACTATTAATTATTTCAATTAAAAATGTTGTTTTTAATTAAAATTTAGTAATTTTCACTATTCATCAGAAAATGAAAGTTATCCGAAACGTACCAAAATTTCACCCTAAGCTAATTTCGATATTCCAAATCCAAAAATGAAGTCCATTTTAAAAAATAAAATTTACAAAATTTCAAAAATTGGTTATTACTATTCATAACAGCTAGTTTTAATAATATTTTAATAGCATATCATTGTTTAGTGAAACTCGGTATTGCGTACTACACACGCTATCGAGGAAGGTCGTGATTGTGTTTAATGCAAGGTAATTCAAGGATGTGTGTTGTGCAATCTCCTTTTGGTGTAGCGTACAACACAAGACATTAATGAAATTAAAAAAAATATTTTTCATAAAATCTCGGGGTATTACATTCTACCCCCCTTAAAAGGAATTTCTCCCTCGAAATTCGTCGGGGTTATAAATGGTTTACTATTCAAAATTTTATTTGATAGAAACCCACATTGTAAAAAGGAATACCAAAACCAGTCTTTAAAAACAAATGTATGAAACATAACGGTTACCCAAATAAACTAATCACTGGGTTTCCACATAGGTGAAAATATGGATATGGAAGAGAAATCTTACCATCATGTTCTGATGGAGAGTGGTAGAGAACATGGCAATGGAAATGCCAGAAATCACAAAGCCATAAATTTGTGACGATCTAAGGTACCATCTGATTAATCAGATATAAGAGCACTAGGACAATATTTTTGGTTTTCAAGATCGTTTCCCTAAAGTTGATGAAATTGGAATTAGAAGAAATACTTTCGGGATTTTGGTATAGTCTCACCGTTGGTCGTTCATTGGACTATTTCCACTTCATCTCTTAATGAAATTAAGTTGAATTTTTCATTCGTGATGTGTTAGCAGATCATGTGATAGAATGATGGGTCATTCAATCTGTCTCAAACAAAAGGTTAGAAAAGTTATCTAAAAATACATAAGTCCATCTATAGTGAGAATAATGATATATGGTTCCTAAAATGGACTTATACTTCATATATCATACTGCATAATATAATAAAACTAGTTTCTACTAAACAGGGACTTCTTGTAGGCCAGTGGTAGGCAATAAAGGCCAGTCCCACTTCGGTTGTGGGTTCGATTCCCACGGCCTTGTCTGACGTGATGGGCTGTCGCCCGTCCTGCAGGTTATCCTTTATCTAAAACTATATTACTATAACATCCCATCAATAATATCAAAAAAGAACTTCTATACTTAAACAATACTAACTTATGTCCAACATAATCCATTCCAATCTTTAGGCTTATCCATAATACTATAGTTCACTCTCATAATATATTGAAAACAATTACCAGATATTTAATACCATCGTTGATCCCCATATTTCATAAGATATGTCTTGTTGGTCACATTCCAAACATTCAAAGGCCTTAATCATGTATTCTCTTGAATACCCATTGAACTTTAGTGAAAACATGAATGTAGTTAAAAGTTAACACTTTCCACTTACCAAAATCCTCAAAATTCTATATACTCAAACCATGAGGTCACTTAGTCCTTATATCAATCATGAGCTCATGAATACTGTCAAATATTTCATTTTCTCATTTTCCCATCATTATGCGCATATCAACTTTTTTCCAAAAATATCTCAATCACTTTCCATGGTTACTGGTACCATAAAATTATCGAAAACCACAATAGACCAATACATAAATAATCCAATATTCCACGATACTATACACAACATTATTTTCGAATCCCATTACATAAACACTTAATCATTCCGCCACATCGTTATCATATTCAACATCACCAATGGTGATCACATGTGACTTCCCTTTGTCCTTTTCCTTAAGTCGTTGCTCATGTCGATCATTACTAACCCTCGGATTAGGGCATTTATTAGCATAATGCCCCATTTCCTTGCACTTGAAGCATTGAAGTTTACTAGGTTCATTCTGTGTATCCCTTCCATTGTTTGCATCATTAGACATCTTCTTCCCCTCATTGCGGCATTCAAATGCCCGATGACCTTCCTTTCCACATTTGAAACATTTACTTGTCCCTTTAAGACAATCTCCACCATGCTTCTTTCCACACATTGAGAATAAGGAAACATTCATCTTCTTTTCACCATTATTCTGAGATTTCTCCTTGATCTCCATCTTTCGTTTCTTGTCAATACTATGAGATGGATAAGTAAGAACAACATCCATTTCTACCTTGATAGCACAATGCACAATTTCTTTATAGCTACTGAAGTCTCTTATAGCAAATTCCCTTCGAATATTTGGTTATAACCCACTGAAGAATCGATCAACATTACTTTCAGGTTGGATGATAAATCCAGATGCATACCTTGCAAGCCTTGGAAAATTAGCTTCATATGTACAAACAGATTCATCATCCTTTTGCTTTAGTTCAAGAAACTCCTTCTCCATCATTGTTCTATGAATATGAGGGATGTACTTATTGAAAAATAAGTTTTTGAACTCGTCCCATTCCATGGACTCAATTTCATCTCTTTGCCTCATATTCTTGATAAGGTTCCACCATTGATCAGCTTCACCTTCTAAATGATATACTGCTAAGATGACTTTATCATGTTCAGAACATTGAAGAACTAAAAATATATTTTCAGTGGTACTGATCCATTGTTCAACAACAAGTGGATCAGAAGACCCACTGAAAGAAGGTGGATGTTGCCTCATAAAGGACTCAATAGAATATTGTTCCTTTATCTGATCATTTGGAAGTACAGAATGATTCATATCTTGTGTAAGTATAGCAATAAGATTTTTCACTCCATATCCCAAAACATTTGTTTGTTCAGGAGAAGAATCATTGCATTGTCCATTTCATTGATCAACACGGTTCCTTCGGGTTCCATCCATCATCTAAAACCTAAAAAGAATAGTGTGAGAGGCAAAAATTATACTAGGGAAACCAACATAATAAAGGGGGAGTATCTTCAATATCTAACATCTTAGGTTTAATTCTAATATGGTTATCGTAATTATAGGACTATAACCTATACTTATACTTAATCTTGGGGACATCCCTAGACATACCTTAGAAATATCTCTAGGGATCTCACTAAAGTTCTCGCATCTTAGTTTCCAAAGGTTGACTAAACCTTTCCTATGATACCAACTGTATAGACCCGAAGCTTGACGTACAAGGACATTACATTACTTTTTCGGAATACTTATTACATAACAAAAACACACACACATGGACCGTAATAGTTTAGTGTCTTTGGAAACTCGGAACGTAATCCTCTAATCATGGGGAAAGATCATCAACATCTCCCTAAAGATCTTCCCCTTTTTTTCTTACCTAAAACCTTTCTTTATATCCTGGGGAAAAGAAAACATAAAAGGGTGAGCTCAAATGCTTAGTAAGGGCAAACGAAAGAAAAATCAATCACATCATTTTAATAAGAACATAACATTTTGGAAATCTTAACCTGCAAAAGAGATCATAATATCATAACATGGGATAAATCATAGTAGTGAAATGTAATCCCAATAATCATAACAGAAAACATGAAACTTTGTCTCATACACACATATTCATAGAGAATCATTTCTTATTAGTCAAGACTCATTGCCAAGACTATCTTAGTTGACAAAGTCCCTTTCTGAAATGAGTTCACTTCTCGTTTCAGTCCTATTTCACCGAACTGGTATAACCTACCATTCCAGCCATGACTATCTCATGAGATATAAAATCTTTACCCAATGCATTGGAGTGATATATAGGTCCCACCCATCTCATAATGATACCATTCTTATGTGTGCCACAATATCATAAACCATACATCATTGAATAACCCATGTAATAAAAATGGGATTCTTAAACATCTTGACATCATAAATCAATTCATATAAGATAAAGGAATTCATAAAAATAATTCCATCACAACATAATCAAATAAATGTAATAATAGGGATAAAAACATAACCCTTTTATTATCTTATATGGAAAATAATTTTGATAAAACACTTGAACTCCATTCCTGAGGAAAATATCCTTTCTACTTCAAAAACACTTTTCATTTCGCAACATGTCATACAATTTTAAATGAAGTTGATTAAAAATAAACTTGAAACTTATAAAGGAAGCTTCATGGAAATAATGTTTTAAAAATCCATTCATGCCGTATAAGTTAAAAAAACATTCTTCTCGTACTTTTTTCGGAAATGTCAAAAAAGTACCTCGTACGAAAAACGACAAATGATTCCTTTCATATCTTTTACTAAAAACTCACCGGAGTGTAATATAGGATTTAAAAAATTGTGGGTGAATGGGAATAATATTATATATTGAGGAAACATGGATGTGGATAATAAAATACACCCCAGTAAATTCCAAAGTATAAACAATCTCGGATAAAAATGAGATTGTGATATGTCCCTTACCTTAGGTCCGATTTGCTTTGTAAGTGTCCGAAACTCCTGTATAATGATTTAAATAATGTCATTGAATTATTCCAGAATCATACGCATTGTTATGATATCATATATGGTTCACTTATGACTTTATATTACCTGTTATTTTGTAAATTCCATGTTAAAGAGCGTTTTGGGTACGATCGTTTCATTTGTCGTCCGTTTTTTGATTTTTAATTATTCATATGATTAATTAGATCATGATTACTTTGTTCCAGAATATAAAACATGATTTATATATAATATATATTCAGAGTATACATATATATAATAAATCAGTAAATGGAAAGAAATACACCGTTCATGGAGACGGTAGGCCGTACGTACGCATGAACGTTGTTTTCGTTTCCTTATTGAGTTGAATGGAATTAAGTAGATGACATATATATATATACACATAAATCCAATATCATTATTATGTCATATATTTCATAATTACTTATTATATATACTTTATAATCATTCATGAATGGTTAAATTGGAGAATGAATCTCATCACATCGTGGAGACGGAAGTCCGTACGTACGCACGAGCGATGATATCGTTCTCATGATCATGGGACTGTATTGGAGTGTATGTATACTATTTCAGAATCAATATCACTTTAAAATAAACATATATAGTTATTATTTACACCATTATACCCATCCATGTAAGGTGGTGGTGGAAAATATATTTCACCACGGCGTGGATACGGTATTTCGTACGTACGCACGCGCGGTGATTTCGTTTTCCGTAGGATGGATAGATGGTGAAATAGGGTTGTTTCATACTTATAATAACATATCAGTATATGAGTGATACTGATGTTATTACATCATAATTGAACAACCTAATAATAAGAAGTGGAAGAAGAAATAAAGTTGAAAGAATTGGTAAGGGACATTACCTCTTCTTTGTAGCGCCTCTTTGAGATCTCCTTTTAGGGCACTAAAATTGGTCTTTGAGGAATACTAGAGCCTCTATGATGTTTCTAGTGAAGTGGAGAAGATAATTTGGCCGGGGTTGGCTGAGCTTGAAGGCTCAATGTTGTGTGAGGAAGAGATGGAGGGGGTGCCCTTTTATAAGGGAGGATAGGGGCACCTTTGGAATAACTAAATATATTATTTTATTATAAAGCCAAATTCCATTTTAAATAGCTCCAAATTGATTTATTTAAAAGCTAAGGTGTGGATGGGTCGAAATAATTTCTTCCAATAGAATTTAGACAAGTTTAGGTTCCTATTTTAACCATATCATTTATATTTAACTTTAAGTTAGATAATTTTACTTTTACCGTGTCTTCTTGTTTTCTTACACTATAAGGTTAATAAACATACTATATCAAGCCAAACGAACCCCAAGGTGTTTATTATTAATATATATAACCTTATCTAAGTCATTTTGCCGAACCTTATATTTTTAGGAATAAAATAACAATTAATAATATAATATTTGTTTTAAAAACTATTTTATGTCAATTTTGACACTATTTAGTAATTGATTTTTGTCATAATCATAACAGAATGATAGTTCAAAAAGAGTTACTTAAATCAGTACTAACATGTCCTATTAACCTAGAAAATTATTGTAATTCATAAAAAGTCTCATATTACATTTATTTGGGTATTTATAAAATCAATTATGTCAATATTGCATTAATAAGATAATTACTGCATCATCATTGTGTCATAACTAAATTAAATTATTTAATGTCTAAAAATTACAAATAAAATACGATTTTGTAGGAAATGTTTTAGCTTTCTAATGAGTATTTATAGTCGAATTTATCTTATTTATAACCCTATAGTAAAAATTATTTACTTATTAAACTTTGATTTTAACTATTTTAACCCTTCTTTAAATTAATTGATAATAAATGTCCTAATCTAATCCAAGTGGCCCTAAATGATCATATTTTATTCCTAAGGTTGTTTTTGGTCTAATTACACTTATCCAATAGAATTAGGACATGTGTTAGGATAATAATAATAACATTTTTACCCTTAATTACCCTATTTACTTTTAACCCTGGTTTAAAAAAAAGTAAAAAGTTACTATTCACCAAAAATTAATTTCATCTCATTGAACCACATTTTACTTAATAAAATCAACCCTATTTCTCGGATTTTTGACATTCCACTCACAGAAGCGGTAAAATTAAGTTTTATGAAAAATTCATTTTTTTAACTACCACATAGTGGTTTCACTATTCATCAAAAAATGAAGGTTTCCAAAAAAATACCAAAAATTAGGCCTATTCTATATTTAATATTATGAACTCAAAAATGATGTCTATTTTACCAAATGAAAAACATATCAGTTTCATTAATTAATTTAAAAATGAATTCCCGTCGTCAAAACAAATAGCGTATTTTTAAGAGATAATAACTATCAAGAGATTGACACTTTTTATGTCTTGTTTAAATGTAGAATTACATCCAATGACCAAAATTGTATTAAATTGTAAAAATATATTCTAAATATACTTTAAAACCACTCAAATTAATAATTTATCACTATTAATTATTTCGTTTAAAAATGATGTTTTTAATTAAAATTTAGTAATTTTAACTATTCATCAGAAAATGAATGTTATCCGAAATGTACCAAAATTTCACCCTAAGCTAATTTCTTTTTTCTGAATCAAAAAATGAAGTCCATTTTGAAAAATAAAATTTACAAAATTTCAAAAAGTGGTTATTAATATTCATAACGGCTAGTTTTGATAATATTTTAATAACATATCGTTGTTTAGTGAAACTCGGTATTGCGTACTACACACGCTATCGAGGAACGTCGCGATTGCGTTTAATGCAAGGCAATTCAAGGATGTGTGTTGTGCAAGCTCGTTTTGGTGTAGCGTACAATACAAGACAATAATGAAATTTAAAAAAATATTTTTCATAAAATCTCGGGGTATTATAGTCTCACTTGTAATAAAGGAGATATGATTTGATGATCTCTATAAGTCTCACATGAATGAAATGAACGGGAACTACCCGAATGAGATCATTTATAGGTATATGTACGAGTTTAATTGACCAAACAACCACAATATTCAACTAAAAGAAAACGAAAATGTATCAAGGTATATGGTCAAAGATCATTGGGTGCTCTTCGGTACGGAATGTGTCCCTACAACAACTAGGGTTCCACCATGTACCCAATTACATTCGATATGGTAGAAAATTTTATCCCAACACCTAGGTACTACCCCACTAATTACTTCTTCCCTCTACACATGTATAATTATAATTTTGACTCAAAATACCCGTAATTAAGGATTAAATTATTTTGAAATATATGATGAATACTAAGATAAAATGATTGAGGTGTTGGAAAGATCCCTACCATTAGGATTATAATCATCAATTAGCTTCAACTATCTTCCAAAGTGAAAAATTATTCCAATTAATTCTCAGTAACATAATATCACACCCATGGTTAATTTTGGTCATTTAAATACAACCATTTAAAAAAAAGAATCGTCTTACCCAATAACACCACATCTCTATGTTCCATGATACGATAAGGATTTTATATATAGGATGCTAAAATTTATGGATAAATTTCATCATATCATATATCATTTTTAGGGTCATAGATCTAATTAACCAATTAAAACATGAAATATTATATAATTGGACTTAAAATACAATGGAAAGGCTAGCTGAAAAGAGGTCTCCAATATCAGTCTTGGGTCTTCAATGTCCCAACAAAACTCATGGAAAACATTTAATGATCTCACATTCTTTAGTGACATGACATTAGTGAAAATTTTTTTTGGACATGATCACTAACATTAAATTACATGGGTCACCATCAATGACATACATAAAACATTTTCACAATTTTATTAGTAATACGTCTTTTACAAGTAAAATTAACTAGTTTTATAATCATTGGGAAAATTTTAAGACTGACCATGGGAGATTTTTCTATTTTGATCCAATAGAAAGGATAATGATAGGTTCTTTAATAATGTCTTTCAAATATATCTATTTAAATAGATAATTGATGACTACCTTTCTATGAAACTTATAAAAAATAGTTATGGATCACCAATTATGCACTAAAATCATGATTAAAGGATCATAACATATCTTTAATGATTCAAATGATTTTTCCAAATGTGCATTTAGTTTGTGAAAGGAAATTCATTCTCTATTTTACCTGAGTACACAATGGTTATTAGATTACTTTATAAAATATAATATTGTAATATTAGGATTCTATCTAAGATGAAACCAAACTAT
The DNA here is from genome assembly GCA_963277665.1 of Viscum album. Classification (NCBI taxonomy): domain Eukaryota; kingdom Viridiplantae; phylum Streptophyta; class Magnoliopsida; order Santalales; family Viscaceae; genus Viscum; species Viscum album. Next base: position 1,840,591,286 of record OY728145.1, read on the forward strand.
AATTTATAATTCATAAAAATTTATCTTATATATAATGTTCCATGATCTTTAATATAAGAGGATTTTTTTAATAGGTTTAATGTAATCCATCATGGTCATTCGATCCATGATAACCCACATTACATCCAGATCATGGTAAGTGATAGTATATTTGTTCACAAAATCCAGAGTAATTTCATAACATTTCTATATGGGTTAAATAAGTGGATAAAAAATAATTATAATTCAATGATGTTGTAATTTTATCTGTTAAAATGTTAAAAATATAGTAATTAAACTAATAATATCCTTATTATGTTAATATTATATAACTAGTTATAGACATCACAATACATATTCATTATTCTAGAATGTATAAACCATTGAAAATAATGTTATTTCTTTAACACTCCCTCTCTCCATGCTTTCAGAACATCATGTGAACCATGGATATATAAGATAAAAGGGTTGCCAAAAAACTAAACACTAATGTTATCTCCATCATAATGTTTATCTCAAATAATTATATAAAACAAATCATATATTTGTGTGTTATTTATATAATCCATGATAGATACAGAAAGGATGATTTTGTATACGTGTATCCTATTATAGATCTTGATCACATCTAGGTAGAATATATCCATTAGTAATTTGAGTTTCAACTCATTAATTCATTAAAACCCTAAGTTTGACCTTCTCCCTATGGTAATAAATAAATATATTTCCATTATAGGGATATAAAAAAATATCCAAATAAATTTATTAATGATATTCAACATAATTCTAATGATTCATATTCTGTTTATGTAGAAAAAATATTTACAAAAGATTTTTTTAGTCTAGAAGAACAATAAAAAATATCAATGAATAAATATTTTCTCACAAAATTTATGTAATGAAAAACAATACCTATTTTTTTATCATGGGTATGATAGTTCCATTAACAAGGAAACTTCTGTTTTGAACCATATTATAAAACATACTGGTCCTACAAGAGAAGTCAACCAAGGCATAATTATAACACCTCATAGTATACCTTGAAAACATCATTAAGATAAGATAATATAAGAATAAATATGCCATTCACTCTATTTTCATATCTAGTAAATATTACTCATACTTGTTATCAAAAATGAGCATATATACTTTATTTTTTAGAGACATAATTGGAGAATCTAATTTGGATAATTCTCTAATAAAGTGGTGATAATATCATGAAATTGAAACGAATATCCTTAGTTCAGAGTCACTGAAATGAAATTTCATATAAATCACTAATTCCATTATATTAAGTTTTGTTTAGATTTTTGAATTTACAAATAATAGATCAGAGTAAATTTAATTATAAAAAAACTAAAAACATTAATATCATCGGAAACAAGTAGTTTTCTCAAAAAAATTAATGGGTTAGTTGAAGATGTCTTCAATGATTATATAAATAATTCAAATAAACAGGGATACCAAACAAAAATAATTGAATGAAAAAATATAAGAATATATAAATGATCAAATTCATTAATTTTAGAAATATAGGAATGGAATAGTTCAACCTAAAATGAATTACTTGAAATTCAATGTAACTGTGATGATCCTTCAAAGGATTATTTAAAATATGTTTTTCCTTAATGGAAATAGTTGATAACATAAATAAAGAAAATTTTTATAAAAATAAATTCCCCTTATAATAGATTAATGAGATTATCAATTCAAGGTAGTGGATAATGATTCTATATTGTTACTTGATCCAAATTCATATAGTATTCACACAAATGTAAAATTTTAGTATCTTTAGTTTAAAAGTGGTCCAATAAAACCCAATGATAAATATTTGGTTGAATAAAACCCTCTATATAGAGATCCTACAACTAAGTCATTATATTTTCATTTCACATGGTTTTATAGAAAAAGTAGGGGTTATGATCGGTTTTATTCATTAAAATAGATCAATGGTAAACTCCACTTCTATATTATGCTTGAATTATAAAAAATATTCAAGGAAAACATTTTGATAAAGAAATACTATGGATATAATATCCAATCACTCTTTATTATCAACACTGAAAAAAATTCTAGGTATTTAAATGGAAATCAATAATACATTTCCCAAGAGAATATTTTACGTGCTGACATGAAACTCCCACTATTGGTATAGATTATATTTAAATATAAAGGCATTAATAAATAAACTATTTGACGTTAACATTCATTGAAATCATATAACATGCCTAACAACTCAATTTATTATATGAAATTTAATTATTTCATATAAAAACAAATATATCAATAATATTCCCCAATGATGCCACATCTTGATAAAAAAAGAGATAATTTCCAATAAAAATAATAATAATCCCAAATAGTGTATCGAGACTCATATAGAATGGAAATTATTCCAGTTTCAGTTAATAAAGATAAGTCAATTTCTTATAGATAAATTAATGATAAGAAAAAATAAAAAATAAATTGAATGATAAATTAGTGGATACTAGAATAGTACCTTTGTTAGAAGAAGGTCAATCTCTAGTTTTGGTAGTAGATTACAAAAACAATAAACACCCTTCCAGAACCCTTATATTGATGTTGTAATGGAAATTCATACAAATTCAATTTAATTATAACAATTTTGTCTTGGTTCCCATGATATCCCTTAAAATATAATATTATAGTGAGCGGTTGAGTTCCTATAATAAATTACATAGTAGAATATTCATTTTATTATATAGTGGGTAGAGCACACCACTTGACACTCTTCAATGAGCATTGTCAAAATAATCATTGAATATAGATATAATGAGGACATGCTAGAAATTAATTTTGTTAAAAGGTAAATTTTTTATTGATATGGTTTTAAAACAAGAAAAAATGATAGTTAATGTGTGGTATTCATGATCTATGTTATTGAATCATAGTAAGTCCATAAATTACGTAGTGATAGTTACCTAAACTCTTCTCCTCCCACAACTACTTTTGGCTATTGGAAGAGATATCCCACAATGCATGTCCATGTAGAGAGATTCTCACACTAGAACCTACCTGAGATACTATCTATGAAAGGACATCCTTCTTCAACACTTCCATGATAGTTAATAAATTAAATATTATCACTTGAGTTTGTAATGATGAACATACATCCATATCAAGGTGACTTATATTTTACTCCTCATAATTACTCATATAATGAATGATTAAAGTGGATAAGTATATTTTTAAGCAGTAGACATTATAAAATAGTTATTTTCAATATTATTCATTGGAATTCAATCACAACAAACATTGAATCAATCCCATGAGTTCTTTCCCATCTACATGAAGGTGTCCACCTTGACCCAATGTTAATCTTATATTCATATGATGTCAATAATATGATAAGGTGAGTAACATAATCATATATCTATAATGGATATACATACCTAGTAAATGGTAGCATATCATGAAATTGGATATCCCTTGTAATACTAGCTACTTTGGGCTAATTTAGAGGACCTACTTGAATAAAAATATGGAGAAATTGAGCAATATCATCTAGTAATGGAGGAAGGACTATTGATTGAGAGAATAGTTCTAGTGAATACAACTCATTCTACGTGGTAGGAGGTGATCAATTAGTTAACGAACATTATAATAATGTAGGGAATGCCATTAATACCATATTGCAATGAGTAATCAACTCAATGTACTGGATCAAAAATAATGGCCTAGTCTAAACCAATTCCCCTCTCTTTCATGAATTTATTAAAATTATTAAAATATTGGACCACCATTCATAATCCATTTTAATTTTTTTAAACAATAATATATCATTTCGAAATAGGATTATAGAATTTTATCTTAAAAACTAAAAGTATTTGATTATCAATAATATAGAAGATGGTTATCGAGTAAAATAATCAATCGTCAACTTACATTAACCTTGTAATAAATAATAATTATAATTAATAAGATTACTAATTTTTTGTTAAGGTTTTAGTTAATATGAGTAATCAAATGGATTTAAAAATAATGTAAATGATTATGGATATTTTGTCCCATAGCATGGAATGACTCACTACATTATACTACCTACTAACACAACACATGATGTATGAGATTCAAAAACATATGAATATCTAAAATAAGAATGAAAAAGGTATTCTTTACTAACCTTGTCAACTCAAGATTACAATGTAAATATGACATCCATGAATATTTATGGGCTATATTCTAATTCATAATAGACCCATATTCTGGATTCTATCATGTAGAGACCCTAAGCTTATCGTACATGGACATTACATTACTTTTGCAGAATACTTAGTACATAACGAAAACACACACACAAGGATCGTAATAGTTTAGTGTCTTTGGAAACTCGGAACGTAATCTTCTAATCGTGGTGAAAGATCTTCAATATCTCCCATAAAGATCTTCCATTTTTTTTACCTAAAAACCTTTCTTTATATCCTGGGGAAAAGAAAACATAAAAGGGTGAGCTCAAATGCTCAGTAAGGGTAAACAAAAGAAATATCAATCACATCATATACATAAGAACATAGCTTTTGGAAATCTTAACCTGCAAAAGAGCTCATAATATCATAACATGGGATAAATCATAGAAGTGAAAATGAGATCCCCATAATCATAACATAAAACTTGAAACTTTGTGGCATGCACACATAATCATGGAAAATCATTTCGTGTTAGTCAAGACTCATTGCCAAGACTATCTTAGTGGACAAAGTCCCTTTTCTGAATCGAGTAACCCTCGTTTCAGTCCTGTTTCACTGAACCGGTATAACCTACCATTCCAGCCCTATCTATCTCATGAGATATAAAATCTTTACCCAATGCATTGGAGGGAGATATAGGTCCCACCCATCTTATAATGAATCCTTTCTTATGTGTGCCACATAATCATAAATCTTACATCATCACATAACCCATGTAATAAAAATGGGATTCTTAAACAACATGACATCATAAAACAATTCATATAAGATAAAGGAATTCATAAAAATAATTCCATCACAACATGATCAAATCAATTTAATAATAGGGATAAAAACAGAACCCTTTATTATCTTAGATGGAAAATAATTTTGATAAAACACTTGAACTCCATTCTTGAGGAAAATATCTTTCTTCTTCAAAAACATTTTTCCTTTCATAACATGTCATACAACTTTAAAATAAAAGAAGTTGATTAAAAATAAACTTGAAAACTTGTAAAGGAAGCTTCTTGGAAATAATGTTTTAAAAATCCATTCATGCCGTATAAGTTAAAAAAAACATTCTTCGTACTTTTGTCGGAAAAGTTAAAAAGTACCTCGTACGAAAAACGACAAAATATTCCTTTCATTCATATTACTAAAAACTCAACGAAGAGTAAAAATGGATTTAAAAAATTGTAGGTGGATGGAAATAAAATTACATATTGATGAAACATGGATGTGGATGATAAAATACACCCCAATAAATACTTACGAATAAACAATCTCGGATAAAAATGAGATTGTGATATTTCCCTTACCTTAGGTCCAATTTGCCTTGTATGTGTCCAAAGCTCCTGTATAATGGTTTAAATAATGTTATTGACTTATTCCAGAATCATACATATTGATATGATATCATATATGGTCATATTCTTAGCTTCTTGTTAGTAATATTTCATTGTTACTTGTTACTCGGGTCTTTATTGCCTTTTGTTCTTACGCGTGTTTTGCCGAATAAATTCTTATTATTATTTCAAGGTTATAGATACCTCATATCCAGAATGGTATTAGTGTAACATATATCATATTTATTCATTCAATTCATTTATATAATTACTATGTAATGATGATCATGTAGAACGAGTCGCATCACATCGTGGAGACGGTATTCCGTACGTACGCACGAGTGATGATATCGTTCCTATGATCGTGGAAATGTATTGGAGTATATATATATTATTTCAGTATCAATATTACTTTATAATAATCATAAATAGTTACTCATTACACCATTATACCCATCCTTGTAAAGTGATGGTGGAAAAATAGATTACACCACGGCGTGGAGACGGTATTCCGTACGTACGCATGCGCGGTGATTTTTTTTCCGTAGGATGGATAGATGGTGAAATAGGGTTGTTTCATACTTATAATAACATATCAGTATATGAGTGATACTGATGTTATTACTTCATAATGAAACAACCTAAGAAGAAGAAGTGGAAGAAGAAATAAAGATGAAAGAATTGGTAACGGTAATTACCTCTTCTTTGAAGTGCCTCTTTGAGACCTCCTCTTAGGGCACTAAAATTGGTCTTTGAGGAAGACCAGAACCTCTAGGATGTTTCTAGGGAAGTGTAGAAGAGATTTTGGCAGGGGTTGGCAGAGCTTGAGTGCTCAAATTGGTGTGAGGAGGAGGGGGAGGAGGTGTCCTTTTATAAGGGAGGAGAGGGGCACCTTAGGAATATCTTAAAATATTATTTTATATTAAAGTCAAAATCGGTTTATAATGGTTCCAAAGGGTCTTATTTCGAAGCTAAAGTGGGGATGGGTCTAAATCCTATCAACCAATAGGATTTAGACAAGTTTAGGTTATTATTTTAACCTTATCAATTAGATTTAACTCTAAGTTAAATAATTTAACTTTTACCGTGTCTTTTTGTTTTTATTTCACTATATGGTTAATACACTTACTATAACATGCCAAAAGAACCCCAAATTGTTTATTATTAAAATATATATCCTTATCTAAGTCATTTGGACGAACCTTAGATTTTTAAGAATAAAATAACAATTAATAATATAATATTTGATTTAAAAACTATTTTGTGTCAATTTTGACACTATTTGATATATGATTTTTGTGAAAGTCATAACAGAATTATATGTTCGAACCAAGTTGATTAAATCAACACTAATATATCATAGTAACCTATAAAATTAGTGGAATTCATAAAAAGTCTCAAATTATATTTATTGTGGTGTTTATAACATCAATTATGTCAATATTTCATTAATAAGATAATTACTGCATCATCATTGTGTCATAAATAAATTAAATTATTTGATGACTAAAAATTACAAATAAAATACCATCATGTAGTAAATCTTTTTAGCTTTCTAATTAATATTTACAATCGAATTTATCTTATGTATAACCCCATATTAAAAATGATTTACTTATTAAACTTTGATTTTAACTATTTTAACCCTTCTTTAAATAAATTAATAATAAATGTCCTAATCTAATCCAAGTGGGCCTAAATGGTCATATTTTATTCCTAAGTTTGTTTTTGGTCGAATTACACTTGTCCAATAGAATTAGGACATGTGTTAGGGTAATATTAATATCATATTTACCCTTAGTTACCCTATTTACTATTAACCGCGGTAAAAATCGTAAAAAGTTACTATTCACCAAAAAATTATTTTTATTTCATTGAACCACATTTTACTTACTGATATCAACCGTGTCTGTCGGATTTTTGAAATTCCATTCACAGAAGCGGTAAAATTAAGTTTTATGAAAAATTCAGTTTTTTAACTACCACTTAGTAGTTTCACTATTCATCAAAAAATGAAGGTTTTTAGAAAAATGCCAAAATTTCATCCTAAGCTATATTTCATATTCCGAATTCAAAAATGAAGTCTATTTTACCAAATTCATAACATAGAAGTTGCATTAATTAATTTTATAATTAAATCCCGCTGTTAAAACAAATAGCATGTTTTTAAGAAACAATATCTATCAAAAGATTGACATTTGTTTATGTCTGGTTTAAATGTGCAATTACATCCAATGACCAACATTGTATTAAATGGTAAAAATATATTCTAAATATACTTTAAAACTACTCCAATTAATAATTTATCACTATTAATTATTTCGATTAAAAAAGTTGTTTTTTAATTATAATTTAGTAATTTTCACTATTCATCAGAATATGAAAGTTATCCGAAATGTACCAAAATTTTACCTTAGGCTAAATTCGATACTCCGAATCCAAAAATGAAGTTCATTTTGAAAAATAAGATTTACAGAATTTCAAAAAGTGGTTATTACTATTCATAACGACTATTTTTAATAATATTTTAATAGAATATCGTTGTTTAGTGAAACTCGGTATTGCGTATTACACACGCTATCGAGGAAGGTCGCGATTGCGTGTAATGCAAGGCAAGTCAAGGATGCGTGTTGTGCAAGCTCCTTTTGGTGTAGCGTACAACACAAGACATTAATTAAAAAGAATATTTTTTATAAAATCTTGGGCTGTTACATTCTACCCCCCTTAAAATGAATTTCGCCCTCGAAATTCGTCGGGGTTTTAAATGGTTTACTATTTGAAAGTTTCTTTAATAGAAACCCACATCGTAAAAAGGAATATCAAAACCAATCTTTAAAAACAAAAGTATGAAACGTAGCGGTTACCCAAATAAACTAATCATTGGGTTTCCACATAGGTGAAAATATGGATATGGAAGATAAATCTAACCATCATGTTCTGATGAAGAGTGGTAGAGAACATGGCTATGGAAAAGCCAATAATCACCAATTCATAAATTTTTGACGATCTAAGGTACCATCCGATTCATCAGGTATAAGATCACTAGGACAACATTTTTGGTTTTCAAGATCATTTCCCTAAAGTTGAAAATTTGAATCGGAATAAATACTTTCTTTATTTTGGTACAATCTCACTATTGTCCGTGTCTAGAACAATTTCCACTTCATATCTTAAATAAATGAAGTTTAATTTGTTATTCGTGAAGTGTTAGCAGATCATGTGATAGAATGACGGGTCATTCCATCTATCTCAAACAAAAGGTTAGCAAAAATTATATACATAAGTCGATCTATAGTGAGATTAATCATATATAGTTCCTAAAATGGACATATACTTCATATATCATACTGCTTAATATAATAAAACTAGTTTCTACTAAACAGGGACTTTCTGTAGGCCAGTGGTAGGCGATAAAGGCCAGTCGCACTTCGGTTGTGGGTTCGATTCCCACAGCCTTGTCTGAAGCGATGGGCTGTCGTCCGTCCTGCAGGTTGTCCTTTTTCTAAAACTATATTACTATAACATACCATCAATAATATCGAGAAAACTTCTATCCATAAACAATACTAACTTATGTCCATCATAATCCATTATAATCTTTAGGCTTATCCATAATACTGCAGTCCACTCTCATAACATAGTGAAAACGATTACCAGAGATTTAACACCATCGTCGATCCCCATATATCATAAGATATATCTTGTTGGACACATTCCAAACATTCAAAGGCCTTAATATTGTACTCTCTTGAATACCCATTGAACCTTAGTGAAAACTTGAATGCAGTTAATAGTTAACACTTTCCAGATACCAAAATCCTCAAAATTCTATATACTCAAACCATGATATCACTTAGTCCTTATATCAATCATGAGCTCATGAATACTGTTAAACATTTCATTTTCTCGTTTTCCCTTCATTATGCGCATAATATCTCAATCACTTTGAATACCACATTAGACCAATACATAAATATTCAAATATTCCATGATACAACATTATTTTGGAATCCCATTACATAAAAACTTAATCATTCCACCACATCGTTGTCATATTCAACATTGCCAATAGTGATCGCATGTGACTTCCCTTTGTCCTTTGCCTTAAGCGGTTGCTCATGTCGATCATCACTAACCCTTGGATTAGGGAATTTATTGGCATAATGTCCCATCTCCTTGCACTTGAAGCATTGAAGTGTTGGTTGTGCGTTCTCTACAGTGTTTGCTTTATTCACTTCATTAGAATCCCTTTTTCCATTACTTCGACACTCAGCTGCTCGATGACCTTCTTTTCCACACTTAAAACATTTTCTAGTCCCTTTAAGACAATCTCCACCATGCTTCTTTCCACACTTTGTGCATAAGGAAACATTCATCTTCTTTTCACCATTATTCTGAGATTTCTCCTTGAACTCCATCTTTTGTTTCTTGTCAAAACCATGAGATGGATATGTAACACCAACTTCCATTTCTACCTTGATAGCACAACGCACAATTTCTTCATAGCTACTGAAGTCTCTTATAGCTAATGCCCTTAGAAGACTTGGTTTTAAGCCACTGAAAAATCGATCAACTTTACTTTCAGGTTGGATGATAATGCCAGATGCATACCTTGCAAGTCTTGTAAAATTCGCTTCGTATATACCAACAGATTCATCATCCTTTTGCATTAGTTCAAGAAACTCCTTCTCCATCTTCATTCGAAGAATACGAGGGAAGTACTTACTGAAAAACAAGTTCTTGAACTCATCCCATTCCATGGAATCAATTTCATCTCTTTGCCTCGTATTCTTAATAAGATTCCACCATTGATCAGCTTCACCTTCCAAACGATATACTGCTAAGATGACATTATCATGTTCAGAACATTGAAGAACTGAAAATATCTTTTCAGTAGTACTAATCCATTTTTCAGCAACTAATGGATCAGTAGACCCACTGAAAGAAGGCGGACGCTGCCTCATGAAGGATTCAACAGAATGTTGCTCCTTCCTTTGCTCGTTTGGAAGTCCTGCATGATTCATAGCTTGAGAAAGTTGTGTGAGCATGGCTACAAGATTTTGCATTCCAGCTCCCATATCGTTTGGTTGCTCAGGGGGACAATCATTTCATTGTCCATTGCATTGATCAACACGGTTCCTTCGGGTTCCAGCCATCGTCTAAAACCCCAAAAGAATAGTGTGAGAGGCAAAAATCATGCTAGGGAAAACAACATAGTAAAGGGGAAGTACCCTTAATATCTAACATCTTAGGTTTAATTCTAAGATCGTTACCGTAGTTCTAGGACCATATCCTATACGTATACTTATCCTTAGGGACATCCCGAGACATACCTTAGAAATTTCCCTAGGATCTCACTAAAGTTCTCGCATCCTAGTTTCCAAAGGTTGACTAAACCTTTCCTCTGATACCAACTGTAGAGACCCGAAGCCTGACTTACATGGACATTACATTACTTTTGCGGAATACTTAGTACATAACGAAAACACACACACAAGGATCGTAATAGTTTAGTGTCTTTGGAAACTCGGAACGTAATCTTCTAATCGTGGTGAAAGATCTTCAATATCTCCCATAAAGATCTTCCTTTTTTTTAACCTAAAAACCTTTCTTTATTTCCTGGGGAAAAGAAAACATAAAAGGGTGAGCTCAAATGCTCAGTAAGGGTAATCAAAAGAAATTTCAATCACATCATATACATAAGAACATAGCTTTTGGAAATCTTAACCTGCAAAAGAGCTCATAATATCATAACATGGGATAAAACATAGAAGTGAAAATGAGATCCCCATAATCATAACATAAAACTTGAAACTTTGTGGCATGCGCACATAATCATGGAAAATCATTTCTTTTTAGTCAAGACTCATTTCCAAGACTATCTTAGTGGACAAAGTCCCTTTTCTGAATCGAGTAACCCTCGTTTCAGTCCTGTTTCACTGAACCGGTATAACCTACCGTTCCAGCCCTGTCTATCTCATGAGATATAAAATCTTTACCCAATGCATTGGAGGGAGATATAGGTCCCACCCATCTTATAATGAATCCTTTCTTATGTGTGCCACATAATCATAAATCTTACATCATCACATAACCCATGTAATAAAAATGGGATTCTTAAACAACATGACATCATAAAACAATTCATATAAGATAAAGGAATTCATAAAAATAATTCCATCACAACATGATCAAATCAATTTAATAATAGGGATAAAAACAGAACCCTTTATTATCTTAGATGGAAAATAATTTTGATAAAACACTTGAACTCCATTCTTGAGGAAAATATCTTTCTTCTTCAAAAACATTTTTCCTTTCATAACATGTCATACATCTTTAAAATAAAAGAAGTTGATTAAAAATAAACTTGAAAACTTGTAAAGGAAGTTTCTTTGAAGTAATGTTTTAAAAATCCATTCATGCCGTATAAGTTAAAAAAAACATTCTTCGTACTTTTGTCGGAAAAGTTAAAAAGTACCTCGTACGAAAAACGACAAAAGATTCCATTCATACATATTACTAAAAACACACCGAAGAGTAAAAATGGATTTAAACAATTGTAGGTGGATGGAAATAATATTACATATTGATGAAACATGGATGTGGATGATAAAATACACCCCAGTAAATACTTACGAATAAACAATCTCGGATAAAAATGAGATTGTGATATTTCCCTTACCTTAGGTCCAATTTGCCTTGTATGTGTCCGAAGCTCCAGTATAATGGTTTAAATAATGTTATTGACTTATTCCAGAATCATACATATTGATATGATATCATATATGGTCATATTCTTAGCTTCTTGTTAGTAATATTTCATTGTTACTTGTTACTCGGGTCTTTATTGCCTTTTGTTCTTACGCGTGTTTTGCCGAATAAATTCTTATTCTTATTTCAAGGTTATAGATACCTCATATCCAGAATGGTATTAGTGTAACATATATCATATTTATTCATTCAATTCATTTATATAATTACTATGTAATGATGATCATGTAGAACGAGTCGCATCACGTCGTGGAGACGGTATTCCGTACGTACGCACGAGTGATGATATCGTTCCTATGATCATGGAAATGTATTGGAGTATATATATATTATTTCAGTATCAATATTAATTTATAATAATCATAAATAGTTACTCATTACACCATTATACCTATCCTTGTAAAGTGATGGTGGAAAAATAGATTACACCACGGCGTGGAGACGGTATTCCGTACGTACGCATGCGCGGTGATTTTTTTTCCGTAGGATGGATAGATGGTGAAATAGGGTTGTTTCATACTTATAATAACATATCAGTATATGAGTGATACTGATGTTATTACTTCATAATGAAACAACCTAAGAAGAAGAAGTGGAAGAAGAAATAAAGATGAAAGAATTGGTAACGGTAATTACCTCTTCTTTGAAGTGCCTCTTTGAGACCTCCTCTTAGGGCACTAAAATTGGTCTTTGAGGAATACCAGAACCTCTAGGATGTTTCTAGGGAAGTGGAGAAGAGATTTTGGCAGGGTTTGGCCGAGCTTGAGTGCTCAAATTGGTGTGAGGAGGAGGGGGAGGAGGTGTCCTTTTATAAGGGAGGAGAGGGGCACCTTAGGAATATCTTAAAATATTATTTTATATTAAAGTCAAAATCGGTTTATAATGGTTCCAAAGGGTCTAATTTCTAAGATAAAGTGGGGATGGGTCGAAATCCTATCAACCAATAGGATTTAGAGAAGTTTAGGTTATTATTTTAACCTTATCAATTAGATTTAACTCTAAGTTAAATAATTTAACTTTTACCGTGTCTTTTTGTTTTCTTTCACTATATGGTTAATAAACTTACTATAACATGCCAAACGAACCCCAAATTGTTTATTATTAAAATATATATCCTTATCTAAGTCATTTGGCCGAACCTTAGATTTTTAGGAATAAAATAACAATTAATAATATAATATTTGATTTAAAAACTATTTTGTGTCAATTTAGACACTATTTGATATATGATTTTTGTGAAAGTCATAACAGAATTATATGTTCGAACCAAGTTTATTAAATCAACACTAATATATCATAGTAACCTAGAGAATTAATGTAATTCATAAAAAGTCTCAAATTATATTTATTTTGGTGTTTATAACATCAATTATGTCAATATTTCATTAATAAGATAATTACTGCATCATCATTGTGTCATAAATAAATTAACTTATTTGATGTCTAAAAATTACAAATAAAATACCATCATGTATTAAATCTTTTTAGCTTTCTAAGGAATATTTACAATCGAATTTATCTTATGTATAACCCCATATTAAAAATGATTTACTTATTAAACTTTGATTTTAACTATTTTAACCCTTCTTTAAATAAATTAATAATAAATGTCCTAATCTAATCCATGTGGGCCTAAATGGTCATATTTTATTCCTAAGTTTGTTTTTGGTCGAATTACACTTGTACAATAGAATTAGGACATGTGTTAGGGTAATATTAATATCATATTTACCCTTAGTTACCCTATTTACTATTAACCGCGGTAAAAATCGTAAAAAGTTACTATTCACCAAAAAATTATTTTTATCTCATTGAACCACATTTTACTTACTGATATAAACCGTGTCTGTCGGATTTTTGAAATTCCATTCACAGAAGCGGTAAAATTAAGTTTTATGAAAAATTCAGTTTTTTAACTACCACTTAGTAGTTTCACTATTCATCAAAAAATGAAGGTTTTCAGAAAAATGCCAAAATTTCATCCTAAGCTATATTTCATATTCCGAATTCAAAAATGAAGTCTATTTTACCAAATTCATAACATAGAAGTTGCATTAATTAATTTTATAATTAAATCCCGCTGTTAAAACAAATAGCGTGTTTTTAAGAAACAATATCTATCAAAAGATTGACATTTGTTTATGTCTGGTTTAAATGTGCAATTACATCCAATGACCAACATTGTATTAAATTGTAAAAATATATTCTAAATATACTTTAAAACTACTCCAATTAATAATTTATCACTATTAATTATTTCGATTAAAAAAGTTTTTTTTTAATTATAATTTAGTAATTTTCACTATTCATCAGAATATGAAAGTTATCCGAAATGTACCAAAATTTCACCTTAGGCTAAATTCGATACTCTGAATCCAAAAATGAAGTTTATTTTGAAAAATAAGATTTACAGAATTTCAAAAAGTGGTTATTACTATTCATAACGACTATTTTTAATAATATTTTAATAGAATATCGTTGTTTAGTGAAACTCGGTATTGCGTATTACACACGCTATCGAGGAAGGTCGCGATTGCGTGTAATGCAAGGCAAGTCAAGGATGCGTGTTGTGCAAGCTCCTTTTGGTGTAGCGTACAACACAAGACATTAATTAAAAAGAATATTTTTTATAAAATCTTGGGCTGTTACATATCAATCCCCATGGCCAATGCTGAAACTATTTTGTGATTATGTTGTATTTTTCTTCAATAAAGATCAAAAGAATTAAGGAATGTTTCATGTTGTGAATATACTGATACTGAGTCTCTTTGAAATTGGTATGTTGTTCTAATGGATATTGTGTATGAGTTATAAATTCTCAATAATGAAATAAATCAATTCTATTATCTACTTGTCGATCGTAGTAAATAATTTAATCATTAAAATGATCTACACAAATATATATATGACTTTATTTCATAAATATAGGAATGATTAAAAAGATGAATGAGTGTGGTGAAGAAGTTCTGTAATTATATTAACAGACTTCAGATAAATATATAGGGTATGGATATGAAGATATGTTGCTGGATGGTTCAATATTATTTGTTAATGGAATATGTTTTATGTGCGGAAGAAAATTGGTGAACTATTATTCATGACAATAATCTAAGATTCTGAGACATCAATGGATGATAAACAAGATTAATAAAGATGCTGATACATAAATTCATTAAGTTTGGATATATTCTAGATGGGTTCTTTTAGGTTTGAGATCTCATGTAATTAATGGTTTCTTAGTGTCCACAGATATGTGTTGGTATAGTGGAATCTGGGAAATCCCAAACTCTAATCAGTATTTATTGAGACACTATTGGGGAAAAATGAGTAAAAAGGATGTTCCCATTGGTCTTTTAATTCGATGTGGGATGTATTTAAACATAATATTCATCAATTTTTATTTTGATACATTTATATTGTGTATGAAAAAAAATTTATTCACATTAATCATCACAAACTGTTATTGATATGGTGATTTTTATTAAAAATATTCAATATTAATACAAAAAAAATTCAAGTGAATATAAAGGTATACATGATGCCGACAATATCGTTATTCTATAGATGAAATGGTGTGATGATATGATGTATATGTTGATAATTCACTGTAAAGGTGAGCGTTAGGATTTTGGTTTTTCTGGTGTGATATTTCATTACATGCTGTTATTTCATAATTAATAGATTTATTTATGATGTGTTGATCTTATATTTCTATGATACTGAATGATTTTAATGAAAACTAGAATATTATAAAGATACTAATCATGATGACACTGTGTTATTCTTCATCAATGTGTATATATCATAACGGTTGGGCACTATCATCGTAGCTCAGATCCAATCTTTTATGCTTCCATAGATAATCTGGTTAAATAAGATAGGATATTATTCTACATCACAATGGAATGATACACATAGAGTATTATAGATGCAATGAAGGTACCAAAACTTCATTACCACCATTTCATCAATCTTGATGAATATAATATTGGTAAAATAATAATATTTCATTATCCACACCATAATATTGTTCATTTTAGGAAATATGTACACCTATGAGAAATGATGAATCATTTATGTCATGGTTTGGATAGTTTCATGTATATAACCACCTAATGAAGAATAATGAGACTCATATGATATTTAATGTGTATAAACAGAAAATAAAGAAAAAATAGACTATGGTGTGTTATCATTGCATGTTTTTTTCACCATGGTGAAATTAAAAATCAAGTGTTATAGTACGTAATAGAAAACCTGTATGAGTATGGGTATATAACCAACTCACCAAGCATGGTGGAGATCATGTCACTACAAAAATTGAATAATTTGACCACCCCATGATGATGGAGTGTAACATCCCAGGTAAATAAAGAATAAAGAATTTTCATATTTATAAATATTTACTAATTAAATATTAATTTTACTTTAAAGGGGTTGCTATGTTCGATAGTGTACCCGATACGCAACAAAGAGTGTCATTGAAATCTTACATTGCACTCTAATAATAAAATAATATTATTTTAAATGGTAGTTAACATGTAGCTGTTGTAATGGCGGGAATGGATAGAAATAACTAAAATATGATTATATATGTTTTTAAATGTTTTTACATTTATCCAATAAAGGATAGAGGCTTAAAATACGGAAAGAATTCAATTTTAGGCGTATATGCCCTAGTTTTTCACTAAAGGTCACTTATCACCTTTTGATGTTGAACCATCATTAAATATAGTTTTGTTCACTCTTAAACATTCTTTTGGACCAAATAAAACTCTTATTAAGAATTGGGACATCAAAATTTACTTTGTGTAATATTTTGGTACCTTTCCGATAAAGTTCATTTTTTAATGAATAGTGTAAAATGTTGTATTTTAATTCAAAACCTCTTTTTAATCTAATTTATTTATATGATTATATTATCTTTTTAATTGGTTTTAAAGTTAAATTAGAAAATATTTTTACCATTAAATCCAATAGTGGTCATTGGAATTAATTTCACTTTGAAATCGGACTTAAACTAGTGTCAATATTTTGATACGTATTGTTTCATAAAAACACGCTATTTGCTATGACAGCGAGAATTAATTATTAAATTAATTAATGTGACTTATATGTTTTGAATTTTGTAAAATAGACTTCATTTTTGAATTCGTAATATCATATATAGCTCAGGGTGAATTTTTGGTAATTTTCTGAAAAACTTCAATTTTTGATGAATAGTGAAACCACTAAGTGGTACTTATAAAGACTTATTTT
This sequence comes from Viscum album, assembly GCA_963277665.1. Lineage (NCBI taxonomy): Eukaryota > Viridiplantae > Streptophyta > Magnoliopsida > Santalales > Viscaceae > Viscum > Viscum album. The sequence goes on from OY728145.1 coordinate 1,840,608,834, forward strand.
CCGTTTAAATGAAATTTTTCCATCATTGTGTTTTGAATTTCAAAAATCCGACATACATGGTTGTCATTAAGAAGTAAAATGTGGTTCAATTAGATTATAATAATTTTTTTGTGAATAGTAACTTATTAAGTTCTTAATCGCGATTAGTGGTAATTAGTGTAGTTTAAGGTAAAAATAATGCTTTAATAAACTAAGATGAGCTTGAAACATGTCCTACCCTCATTGTTTGTGTCATGGCCGACCAAGACAAGCCATGGGTCAACTTGGGGACCCCATGGAGACACTTTGTTTGGGAAATGACATAAATAACTTTTTATTTAATGTAAAAGTAAAAATGACACAAACATGATATGTTTTACAAAAACAATTTTAAATGGGGTTATAAAGATCATATCTTTGCTTATAAATAATCATTGGAAATATAAAAAGCTTTTCTACATCATTGTATTTTTTTATAATTTTTATACATTAAATAAATTAAATTATTTATGACATAATAATGAGGCAGCGATGACATCATTATTTGACAATTTAAATAAAATGGAAAGATAATGTAAAATATATAAACTAAACATGACCAAAACTTATTGGATGGGTGGATTTCGAACCCTTATCACCTTATCCACGAATTATATCAATGTGGGACCTTTTAAAACCGAAACACAATTTCAAATAAAGTAATATTTCTTTACATTCCAAAAGTGCCCCTCCTCTCCTCTTAGAAAAGGCCCCCACCTCTACCTCATTTCACACACTCCTCAAGCCTTTGGATCGTCCAACCCCTGACCATTTACTCTCTCCACATCCCTCTCCTCATCCTAGAGGATTCCCTTTGAGAAGAATCCTTTCAAAGGAAGCCTTTAGGCTCAAATCAAAATGAGTTACACTTTTAAAGGTAATTCATTTTCTCTTGTTCATTTGTTTTATTTTGCTTCTCCAACCCTCTATACTCTTTTTATTTACTTCTTTTGTAAAAACACCAGTATATTAAATATAATAGGATGTTTTTATAAGATTTATTCGAGCTACACTCTCACACAACTACATAAAATGGTTAAAGAACATACGGTTTCCGTGGATGGCGAAATTCTGCCTCCCGAAACGATGATTGTTCAATACTCATTTAACACCTTCAAAGGTGGCCATTATGATGTCACTATTTTTATATATGATATATAATATGTTTATTTTTTTCTTTAAGCTTATGTATTTTTCATTTTGGGCATACCATTATGTTTTCCATTATGGGTAAACACGATATCTTCATTTAAGGAAGTGCGGACTACCGCCCCCTCAAAGTGATGTGATTCGTTAATGCCATATGTGGGACGTGTAAAGGATGGATTTAAAGTTATTATATATGATGTTATACTGGAATTATAATATACCTCTATATCATTATGATTTCTTTCCATTAAAGTATGAGATAGAAATGAAAGTAGCGTTCATGCGTACGTACGGCTTACCGTCTCCATGAACGGTGCATTTCATTTCTTATCCCCAAATATAATGTACTATTAAAAGTAAATGTATATAATGGATATATATAATTAATGATATATCTAAACGATGAATATAATTTTGGAATTAAAATATACATACCTCTCATTTAGTTTTAATTCCATTAATATGACAAAGAAATGAAAGTAGCGTTCATGCGTACGTACGTCTTACCGTCTCCATGAACGGTGCATTTCATTTCTTACCTCTAAATGATTATGTAATATTATAAATATATGTATATGCTGGATATATATGATAAATATTATATCCAAATCGGGAATTTCATTCTGGACATAAAGAACCTTTGACCACACGAACAACATGTAATTGTAAGAAGTCCACTTTCGACTTAAGAACCAAATATTGACAAAACAAACATTATTAACTTAAATGGTTACATAATGTTTATAACATGGCAATAAGTGATATAAAAGGAATAATAAACTTTAAAAAGGTTCTTAATCAAGTATAAATTAACTCATGTTTATTATTCAGGACGTTAAAGAAAGATCGAGTCCAGTCGGACCCAAGGTAAGGGACTTCGTCTCAATCTCCTTTCATTGAGGCATATTTCGTTTTATACACAACATTCTTTTATACGGTGTATAAACCCCTTTGACGTTTACTTTTATACAAAAGGAATCTTTTTCTACGAAGCGTTTTACAAAACGACAAAAAGGAATGTTTCTTTTAACGTACGCGGCGACAACAACATTTTCCGCCGCCGCGAGTATTATTTGGTCTTTGGCTTTCTCAACAAGCCGTAATGTTTTTAGAATAAAATAAATACCATATACTCTTTTATGTATTTTTGGTATTGAAAATGGTTTTGAAAAAGGATTCTATTATGTCAATATATTTATGATATATTGTGATTGAAATGTGGAAATGTTATCATTCATCTATATTGGTTTTATGTTTTATGATTTTATATTGGTACTTGGACATTTTAACGGGTGGTTACGTTATAAACCATATGATAGGTGGTGCCGTGAATACCAGGACGGGTGGTTACGTTATATCCTCCAATGCATTGGGTATGGAAGTCGGCCGTATGACTATTCCATTAAGTATGTATGGAAATTGGCCGTATGGCTATTCCATTAAGTGATATGTGTGGAAGTCGACCGTATGGTTATTCCACTTAAGTATGTTTATGTCCCAAGTTACCTTTATATATGTTATGTGTTCTTTTTATGGATTTTATGGTAATCCTTTGGTTACAAAAAGGTATGTAATGATACTTTATTCAGTGAAGAGTTTTTACTACTTCATGAAGGTGAAGGTATTACTTTGATAGAGTATATATGGTTTATTTGATGTTTGAAAAACTAACAGTTTTCATTCTTTCTGTATCCCTTACTGAGCTTTTTATGCTCACCCTAAGTTTTTTTTTGAAATGTTTTCACAGGACTTAATGTGTAATAAGGTCAAGGATGGGATCAAGGGAATGACATCCTATATAAAACATGGAACTAGACACGTTTCTTTTTAAGAGTTTTTTTTATTATGGAAACTTAGTAGAAGTGACTACTTTGTAAAATTTTGATATGTAATATTTATGTTCTAATTCTCTAAAACTCTAAACCGGACAAGATCCTCGATGTGAATTATTCATTTAATTCAATATTAAGTAAGGTTTAAGGACGGGGCCTTATAGTTGGTATCAAAGGTCTGTTTATACAACTTTAGGAGTTAGAAAAGTGTTAAATTATAATATGATTGAAATGATATAGCATTTACGGATTACCATGTTGCTTCGCCTAAGATATTTCTGTGTTCAGAATGGTTTTCCGCAGAGGAAACAAAGCAGCTATGTTGGGACGACATCAGGAGGAAGATAACCTTCCAAATCAGCAACCTGAGATGGTCGGAATCGGAACTGAACAATTTTTTGCAGTAATGGCACAGTTGACTCAGGCTATAAATGGTGGTGGTATCCATGCACGAGATCAGCCAGATCAACTGCAGAGGAACATGTCAGTAGTGGAACATTTCATGAGGCAACATCCTCCATCATTCAGAGGATCATCTGACCCTGTGTAAGCTGAAGGGTGGATTAAAGCACTGGAGAAGATTTTTGATGTCATGGGGTGTTCAGAACATCAAAAGGTTAGTCTTGCTGTTTACCGTTTTGAAGGTGAAGCTGATCAGTGGTGGTCGATGGTGAAAAATATAAGGGATAGTGATGAGATTGAGGATCTTCACTGGGATGAATTCAAAGGTATGTTTCTTGAGAAATATTTTCCTAAGGTGGTTCATCTTAGGATGGAAAAACAGTTCCTAGAATTGAGGCAGGAGGATGATTCAGCGACTGCTTATGAATAAAAGTTCACTCCATTGGCAAGGTGTGCTCCAAACTTCATACGAGATCATGATAGTAAAATAAACCGTTTTTACTCAGGGTTAAAGACAAAGTATCGAAGGGCTTTAGCTTCTCATGAGTTCAAAAGTTATGAAAAACTTTTTCGATGTGCGGAGAAGGGGGAAATGTATTTTTTCGATGATCAGGTGTTCTATGACAAACAACAGAATAAGAGGTCTAGTTGGAAGGCTAAGGGAAGAATTCATCAAAGAAGAAAGGAGGTAAGAAAACCAAATATCCATCCTGTGAGAAGTGTGGTAAAATGCATCCTGGAGAATGTTTATCCAAGTCTGGTAAGTGCTTTCGGTGTGGTAAGTCTGGTCATATTGCTCGTAACTGTAAGGAAGATGATCAAGCAGGAAATGAAAATCCAACGGTAAGATGTTTTAAGTGTAATGAAATGGGTCATTATGCAAACGAGTGTCCAACGAAGAACTCAACTGGGGGAATGCAGCCAGACTACAAGAAGAAAGGGGTGGTGAAATCCTTTGCAACTACTTCAGCAGATGTTGGGCCATTGAATGAAGTGGTATCAGCTCCAGGGAGCTCAGTATTTTTTGAAGATTGACTTGAGGTCGGGGTACCATCAGTTGAAAGTAAAAGAATCAGATGTTCTGAAGACTGCGTTCTGTACTAGATATGGCCATTATGAAATTGTAGTTATGCCTTTTGGGTTAACCAATGCACCTGCTGTATTCATGGACCTTATGAATAAAATTTTCCATGAGTTCTTGGATAAGTTTGTGTTTGTGTTTTGAGGTTTGGGAAGAGATTGTGTGTGCCTTGAGATTCACAGTTGAAGTGAGAGTTGTTATGTGAGGCTCATAGTTCCCCGTTTTCAGTTCATCCTGGCAGTACTAAGATGTACAGAGATCTGCGGGAGTATTACTGGTGGGATGGAATGAAAAGAGACATTTCTGATTTTACTGTGAAGTGTTTGACATGTCAAAAGGTTAAAGTAGAGCGGCAGTTACCGAAATGGATGCTTCAGCCTTTACCAGTGCCAGAGTGGAACTGGGAAAACATATCCATGGACTTTGTTGTGGGATTACCGAGGACATCTTGAGGTAATAATGCAATCTGGGTTATTATTGATCGCTTGACCAAATCTTCTCATTTCCACTCTATACGAGATACTTTTTCTCTAGATCAACTTTCCAGTTTGTATCTTAAAGTGATAGTCAGGTTACATGGAGTTACTCTCTCTATTGTATCGGATCGTGATCCCAGGTTTACTTCTAACTTTTGGAAAGGCCTTCAGAAGTCGTTGAGTACTGAATTAAATTTTAGTACAGCTTTTCATCCTCAATCAGATGGGAAGTCAGAACGAACAATTCAGACCTTGGAGGATATGCTACGAACATGTTCTATGGATTATCAGGGAAGTTGGGACCAACATCTTTCTTTGGTTGAATTTTCATATAATAACAGTTTTCATTCCAGTATACATATGACACCATTTCAGGCATTATATGGGAAGCGGTGTCGAACTCCAGCATTTTGGAATGAAGTGGGTGAAAGGAAGCTGATGGGACCAGAATTGGTATAAGAGATGGAAGAAAAAGTTCAGTTGATTCAGAAACACATGAGAACAGCTCAGAGTAGGCAGAAGAGTTATGCGGATAACAGGAGGAAGGATCTATCTTTCGAGGTAGGTGATCATGTTTTTCTCAAGGTTTCTCCTTGGAAAATTGTGATGAGATTTGGTAAGAAAGGAAATCTGAGTCCAAGGTTTATTCGACCATATGAAATTCTGGAGAGAGTTGGATTCGTTGCATACCGGGTGGCTTTACCTCTGAGTTTATCTCAGGTACACAATGTTTTTCATGTTTCAATGTTGGGGAAGTATATGCCAGATCCATCTCATGTTTTGAGTCCAGAGGTAGTTCAGCTGGAAGAGAACACATCTTATGAAGAAAAACCAGTCCAGATTCTTGACCACAGGGAACATGTGGTACGGAATAAGGTGATTCATCAGGTAAAGGTTTTGTGGAAAAACCATGTGATTGAAGAGGCAATGTGGGAATCTGAAAATACTATGAGGGATAAATACCCCCACTTATTTTGATAAGTTAATAAAATTACGAGGACGCAATTCCCAAAAGGGGGGAAGGATGTAACATCCCAGGTAAATAAAGAATAACGAATTTTCATATTTATAAATATTTACGAATTAAATATTAATTTTACTTTAAAGGGGTTGCTATGTTCGATAGTGTACCCGATACACAACAAAGAGTGTCATTGAAATCTTACGTTGCACTCTAATAATAAAATAATATTATTTTAAATGGTAGTTAACATGTAGCTATTGTAATGGCAGTAATGGATAGAAATAACTAAAATATGATTATATATGTTTTTAAATGTTTTTACATTTATCCAATAAAGGATAGAGGCTTAAAATACGGAAAGAATTCAATTTTAGGCGTATATGCCCTAGTTTTTCACTAAAGGTTCACTTATCACCTTTTGAGGTTGAACCATCATTAAATATAGTTTTGTTCACTCTTAAAAATTCTTTTGGACCAAATAAAACTCTTATTAAGAATCGGGACATCAAAATTTACTTTGTGTAAAATTTTGGTACCTTTCCGATAAAGTTCATTTTTTAATGAATAGTGTAAAATGTTGTATTTTATTCAAAACCTCTTTTTAATATAATTTATTTATATGATTATATTATCTTTTGAATTGGTTTTAAAGTGAAATTAGAAAATATTTTTACCATTAAATCCAATAGTGGTAGTTGGAATTAATTTCACTTTGAAATCGGACTTAAACTAGTGTCAATCTTTTGATACTTATTGTTTCATAAAAACACGCTATTTGCTCTGACAGTGGGAATTAATTATTAAATTAATTAATGTGACTTATATGTTTTTAATTTTGTAAAATAGACTTCATTTTTGAATTCGTAATATCAAATATAGCTTAGGCTGAATTTTTGGTAATTTTCTAAAAAACATCAATTTTTGATGAATAGTGAAACCACTAAGTGGTACTTATAAAGACTGATTTTCCGTTTAAATGAACTTTTGCCATCATTGTGTTTTGAATTTCAAAAATCCGACATGCATGGTTGTCATTAAGAAGTAAAATGTGGTTCAATGAGATTATAATAATTTTTTTTGTGAATAGTAACTTATTAAGTTCTTAATCGCGATTAGTGGTAATTAGTGTAGTTTAAGGTAAAAATAATGCTTTAATAAAATAAGATTAGCTTGAAATATGTCCTACCCTCATTGGTTGTGTCATGGCCGACCAAGACAAGCCATGGGTCAACTTGGGGACCCCATGGAGACACTTTGGTTGGGAAATGACATAAATAACGTTTTATTTAATGTAAAAGTAAAAATGACACAAACATGATATGTTTTACAAAAACAATTTTTACATGGGTTTATAAAGATAATATTTTTGATTATAAATATTCATTGGAAAGATAAAAATATTTTCTACATCATAGTATTTTTTTTATAATTTTTAGATATTAAATAAATTAAATTATTTATGACATAATAATGATGCAGTGATGAAATCATTATTTGACGATTTAAATAAAATTGAAAGATAATGTAAAATCTATGAACTACACATGTCAAAAAATTATTTTATGGGTGAATTTATAACCCTTATCACCTTATCCACGAATTATATCAATGTGGGACCTTTTAAAACCGAAACACATTTTCAAATAAAGTAATATTTATTTACTTTCCAAAAGTGCCCCTCCTCTCCTCTTATATTAGGACCCCACCTCTACCTCATTTCACACACTACTCAAGCCTTTGGCTCGGCGAACCCCTTCCCATTATCTCTCTCCACATCCTTATCCTCATCCTAGAAGATTCCCTTTGGGAAGAATCCTTTCAAAGGAAGCCTTTAGGCTCAAATAAAAAGGAGTTACACTTTTAAAGGTAATTCATTCTCTCTTGTTCATTTGTTTTATTTTGCTTCTCCAGCCCTCTAAACTCTTTTTATTTACTTATTTTGTAACAAAACCAGTATCTTCAATATACTAGGATGTTGTTATAAGATTTATTCGAGCTACAATCTCACAAAACTACATCAAATGGTTAAAGAACATACGGTTTCCGTGGATGGCGAAATTCTGCCTCCCGAAACGATGATTGTTCAATACTCATTTAACACCTTCAAAGGTGGCCATTATGATCTCACTATTTTTATATATGATATATAATATGTTTATTTTTTTCTTTAAGCTTCTGCATTTTTCATTTTGGGCATACCTTTATGGTTTCCATTATGGGTAAACACAATATCTTCATTTAAGGAAGTGCGGACTACCGCCCCCACAAAGTGATGTGATTTGGTAATGCCATATGTGGGACGTGTAAAGAATGGATTTAAAGTTATTATATATGATGTTATACTGGAATTATAATATACCTCTATATCATTATTATTTCTTTCCATTAAAGTATGAGATAGAAATGAAAGTAGTGTTAATGCGTACGTACGGCTTTCCGTCTCCATGAACGGTGCATTTCATTTCTTATCCCCAAATGTAATGTACTATTAAAAGTACATGTATATAATGGATATATATAATTAATGATATATCTAAGTGATGAATATAATTCTGGAATTAAAATATACATACCTCTCATTTAGTTTTAATTCCATTAATATGACAAAGAAATGAAAGTAGCGTTCATGCGTACGTACGGCTTACCGCCTCCATGAACGGTGCATTTCATTTCTTACCTCTAAATGATTATGTAATATTATAAATATATGTATATGCTGGATATATATGATACATATTATATCCAAATCTGGAATTTCATTCTGGATATAAAGAACCTTTGACCACACGAACAACATGTAATTGTAAGAAGTCCACTTTCGACTTAAGAACCAAATATTGACAAAACAAACATTATTAACATAAATGGTTACATAATGTTTATAACATGGCAATAAGTGATATAAAAGGAATAATGAACTATAAAAAGTTTCTTAATCAAGTATAAATTAACTCAAGTTTATTATTCAGGACATTAAAGAACGATCGAGTCAAGTCGGACCCGAGGTAAGGAACTTCGTCTAAATCTCCTTTCATTGAGGCATATTTCGTTTTATACACAACTTTCATTTATACGGTGTATAAAACCCTTTGACTTTTACTTTTATACAAAATGAATCTATTTCTATGAAGCGTTTTACAAAACGACAAAAAGGAATGTTTCTTTTAACGTACGAGGTGACAACGACTTTTTCCGCCGCCGCGAGTATTATTTGGTCTTTGGCTTTCTCAACAAGCCGTAATGTTTTTAGAATAAAATAAATACCATATACTCTTTTATGTATTTTGGTATTGAAAATGGTTTTGAAAAAGGATTCTATTATGTCAATATATTTATGATATATTGTGTTTGAAATGTGGAAATGTTATCATTCCTATATATTGGTTTTATGTTTTATGATTTTATATTTGTACTTGGACATTTTAACGGGTGGTTACGTTATAAACCATATGACGGGTGGTGCCGTGAATACCAGGATGGGTGGTTACGTTATAACCTCCAATGCATTGGGTATGGAAGTCGGCCGTATGGCTATTCCATTAAGTATGTATGGAATTTGGCCGTATGGCTATTCCATTAAGTGATATGTGTGGAAGTCGACCGTATGGTTATTCCACTTAAGTATGTTTATGTCCCAAGTTACCTTTATATATGTTATGTGTTCTTTTTATGGATTTTATGGTAATACTTTGGTTACAAAAATGTAGGTAATGATACTTTATTCAGTGAAGAGTTTTTACTACTTCATGAAGGTGAAGGTATTACTTTGATAGAGTATATATGGTTTATTTGATGTTTGAAAAACTAACAGTTTTCATTCTTTCTGTATCCCTTACTGAGCTTTTTATGCTCACCCCAAGTTTTTTTTGAAATGTTTTCACAGGACATAATGTGGAATAAGGTCAAGGATGGGATCAAGGGAATGACATCCTATATAAAACATAGAACTAGACTCGTTTCTTTTTAAGAGTTTTTTTTATTATGGAAACTTAGTAGAAGTGACTACTTCGTAATCTTTAGAGATGTAATAGTTATGTTCTTATTCTCTAAAACTCTAAACCTGAAAAGATTCTCGACGTAATTATTCATTTAATTCAATATTAAGTAAGGTTTAAGGCCGGGGCCTTATATGGAGTGTGTTTTATGATTGAATATTCCAAATGGAAAATGATGAGGTAAAAATGTCAATGTTCATTTATTATGATCATTTTGGGGAGATCTTGATATGGTTATAACAACACATTAGTGTATATACAAAATAACACTAAAATAATGGACTCCGCACCATAGTGATGATTATGGTGAGATTAAAAACTGCTTATGATTAATGAGGAAACTCATTCAAGCTATTGTAAATTCCATAATGATATCTACGATAATGTGATTTGTAGAGATCTTTTCACCAAAAATAAAAGATATATGACTACAATTATTTATGCATCTATTTATATAGTTATGAACATGTTATTCCTTATAGAAATTATTGAGATTTAAAATAGCGAGAAGGACAAAATGTGAGGATTTTTTGAAGGTAGGTATTTTATTAATCATGTTATCCATGAGTTATTGAAATTCAATGAATGATAGTAAATACTAACTGGCGAGTCATTAAGAATGAAAAAAAAAATAGTTTTTGAAAATATAATTCTAATGTTTAAATATGTGTAATTTAATGAATACTCAAAAGGATAGATTTATAAGGGTTTGTAAAAGTGCTAATTAAAGGTCAATAAGCTGACACTAAATCCTATATGATTTCTATAAGTTATGAAACAAATGTGGGGATGAGACCTAATATAAGGACATGGATTCATAATATTGTAATCAATAAATATGAGACAATACATTGTGTGTTCTAACTCAATCTATGAAGTTGAGTGAAGAGGAATATGTGATTTAATTTTATATATGGATGATCCATTATATGCACTAAAGAAGAATAAAGGGAACACCTTTCCTTGTTCACTATAGATATTATGAAAAATGATTAATTTGATAGAGTCATCCTACTATATCTATAAACTATAAAAGAATTAATGTGTTCATGGAATCACACTAAATTTCAACTTCCAAGGAAGGAATATCAAATCTTAAATATACAATAGAAACATGATATCTCATATTTGATCTACATCACATTGTACATGTCATGTCTTATATATTGTGAGGAGTTACAGAATAAAAAATCAACCTCTTTACTTGTTCCAGGTCAGTTTTAGGATAAGTTGTTAAAGTTAATACCATTACCTATTCATATTTTTATAATAATATTGAATATGTGAATGTGGGATAATAACTATGATACACATAGAACATATTTATCTTATGGGAGGTCAACCTCATCAACCATCCCTAGTGTTATCTATTATTTCATTACTATTCTATATGAGAATACATATCCACCAATGTGTAGAAGGAGAGAAATATATAATCTCTCACTAAAAATGTTAATAGGAAACAAAGGTATAAAATTTAAAATTATAATAAAGTTTCAGTAAAAATGATTCACCCCCTCTCAGCATTTGAAAAATCCCTATGTGATCCTAGTAGTTGGTATTAGGCCTATGATCACACCCCTAATTTGGATTCAATACTATTTTAATTCATGATATTTTTTTAATGGTTTATGGAGTGAAAACATGCATCATTAATATAAAAAATTTCACATATTCCCATGTCTTACAAAACTGAAAATAATTGATATACATACATGTGGAAGGAAAATATGACTTCCCTTATTGAGAAAAGAGGATGAAAATCCAATATTGAGATGCTATAAAAAATTTATTTCTAGATATGCTTGAATGTGGAGATATTGGAAAAAAACAGATAATGAAAATAATATGAAAAATTGATTTATTTCATTTGAATCTATTTTTTTCCCTGGATATGGGGTAATTATAATTTATTTTCATGATAGTCCCGTACATGAATCAGGAATATGTTGTGTGAAATATATTTTGATAATATATTTGACAACAAATATGGTGATTCTTGTTCTCAAATTGAATAAATAATTTTAGGGTTTATATAATATTTTATGTATACTATGTTAAGATCCCATAAATAAATTTTGGAGGATTACAATAACCATGAAAATGAAACAGAGAAGAAGGATACGTTCTTGGAAGAAAAGTGAGATTTTATAAAACAATATAAATAATCAAATAAATGAAAAAAGAAAAGACAATCTGGATCGTGAAGGAATGTTTTTTAGACAAGATATATATTTTTGAAATGTAATGGATGTAAAATATAAATAATTGAATAATTCTGAATAAATGAGCCATACATGTGATTTGGTAGCTGCTGTAAAAATTATATTTATTTGGAGGTCAAATGAAATAAAATTGATAAAAATTATGATCTACCTCAAAATAGAATAATATTCATAATTATTAATTTTAAAAAAATACTAATGTCCAATGAAGGTATTATTAGGTTAGTGTATGATGAGGGAAAAATTGGCCATACGAAATTTGTATAGGTTAATGTTAATCTTCAAAATATATTAGTAACTCAAGATAGGCCTTCACATGAAATCAGAAGAATTTGATCAACGAAAAATTGGTTTTCATATAATGATCAATATATTTAGTCCCTAAAAATGGCACCATCAATATTAATTTAAAAATATAGTTCAAAATTGATTTTTATAGGTTGTTTAATAGTTAAAACAAGACCTATAAAAATCGATGATGAAAAATATTATGTAACAAAACAATAGATAAAGAGTTGAGGTTAGAATTATATATAATGATGCATCCAAAAATAATACACTTTTTTAGATAATAAAACACAAAAATATCACCCATGTTATTTTGGATAGATCTATATTCTTATACAAATATAATTGATCATGTGATACTAAGGTTGTAATAATTTATTTGGTAGCAGATAATTGGAATGATGAAAAAATATATAACCCTCTTAAATAGTAGAAAATCCTAAATTTAGGAGGATAAATCTTCTGTGGATGAAAGATTTTCAATCTACGGTTTAAGGTATATACGTATTAAATATATTTATAATATTTGAAAATCATTGTCGGAATTGAATTGTATGTAATCAGAAAGAGGATAAATCATTCTCAAAATAAAATAACAATGAATCAAAATCATACAAGAAAATAATCATGAAGAATTTGAGGAAAAATATATAACAAACATAGTGGACAAGATGAAAGAAATTTCAAACCAAAATGCTACAATGTAGACTCTAATGAAGACTAATTTGGTAAAAAAAATATTTTGAGATACCATGCAGATGAACATAGGTGGATAAAAACATTTTCACCAAATCAAATATTGTTTTTATTGATGATTATCAGAATTAAATAATAATAGAATAATATCATGTAAAGGTAATATATAGTGTAATGTAATACATTTCACATTAAAAATATGTTCAAATTATTAACAGGTGTTCAAAGGATGAGATCCTTATACCTCATGAGAAAATATGCGGGAGTTGTAGTCTAGTTGGACATAACTCAATAAATTGTTTAAAAATTACACCATAAAAATAAAAAATAATAAAGAATATTGAAATTAAATCGAATGATAGTTTTTTATAATAGATGTTAAGATTAATAATTATCCACAGAAAGATGATGTTGAATAAGTTAAATTATATATATTTTCAAATGCTATTTAAAATTTAGAAAAATCCATTGTATGGATACCTCTCCAACATGGAGCATAAAAGAAGATATTAACATTTCAGAGAGAAAAATGATATCCTTATTTATCACTATTAAAAGAAAAATTAGGTTCCACCATATATTAATATCATCTTATTTTATTTTTGACCTGCCCATAATGGAATTGATGGTGATGCTAGTTTGTAAATAGGGAATACTGGGTAGATGTATGATGAAATAACTGTTCAAAAACTAATACAGTCATTTTTTTATGATTTGTTAAAATTTATTATGATATGAATCTAAGGAAAATATTGAAAATGTTTAATTAGGGAGAGACAAATAGAAGAAAAATTGAGAGGCTACTTGAACCACATAATTCACACAAATATGAATTCTAGAAGTTTCATGTATGATTTCCATTGAATGGTATGGATTTTTAATCTCTCATATATTATCTTAATAAATGAAACTCTTATATTAAAGAGGATATATTAATTAAATCAATGAAAATGAGATTAAAAATTGAGGATTTCCTAGGTTGATTGTTTTCTAATGCTTAAAATCAGTGTGTTTAATGATTTAGTTTATGAGTTGATATAAGAAAATGTATATCAGTTTTTATTTATTCAAAATGAAAAAAATAAATTAATGTGTATTAATTCATTTATTATATGAAATTATTCTATTGTACTCGAGAAGAAAGAATGAAAATAGTATAAGTTTGTATCAAATTCATGGTGTTATGGAAATCTCTTTATTATAATTTACACCCTCGTAATTTTATTATCCATGAAGGATCACATAAAAATTGAGTGGTATAATTGTTTGAACACTCCATAAAAATTAATGGATACCACACACTCTAATAAACTATGTATTTATATTCAATAAGGGGTAGATAAAACAAAATGGAAAAGACAATCCAAAATAGAGAGAAATTTTAAGTGTTGAATAAGAGTAAATTAATCAAATATTAACATTCCAATTCCATGAATTCATTTTGAAAACAATAATAGAGTTGATTATTGAACATAATTTGTATTTTTGTTCTATTTATATTCATGTATCATAAAAGACTTTATAAAAAGTATCATGATGTAAAATTTTTGACTTTGATTATCTTAGTAGTTGGTTGTGAGTTCCCAAGAATGATGTAGATTAGTTGGAGGACCCCAAGCTAAGAATATATAAATTCTTTTATATAAAAGAACATTGAAGTGATGAATTGGTTTTATATATAATATGTATATATATATATATGATTTTTTAATTTAATTTTCAAAACAATTAAAAAGTAAAATGGGTGTGGTGAATATGTACCATCAGTATAATAACAAGATTGAGAGAAATATATGGAAGATAAAGATGATAATATATGGCTAGTGGGTTATATGTTATTAAAAAATGGAATATATGTTAATGGGAAGAATTTTTTTTGAAAATGGTTGGCCAACTTAACCGACCATGTAGCCCAACCACCATTCAATATCAGGAAATCATTGAGATAAGAGGTAGTAGGAAGTGGCATTTTTGGCGTATAGAGTCTATACGAGTTATTTCAAATATGATAGTGTAGAGTGTAAAATATTTCATAGAATCTATGTGCAAGGGACATCATAATTGGTCATAGGATATCACCAGCTCCCATTTTACATCATTGAACTGATGTTAGAGCACAATAGGTAATAAAATAGTTCTCTTCTATTAAATGATTTGATATGGGATAAAATTTACGAATATTTGTAAAAATATTTAAATAAAATATCATTTATTAGACTTAGGAAATCCATTTTTATTCATAATTTTCGAACCATAGTATAGTGACCCTATCATTTTACACAGATTATTACATGATTTTAATCAGAAATAACAATCAAATAAAAACCAGGGATCATAAACCCTGGTTAATGTCGAGGACTTGGTACAAAATTATATAACATGAAATTAAAATAATATACTATCTTATTTAATCTCCATAATGATATTCCAATTTTTTTATCTCTTACACAATCATAGGAGAACCTGAGGAATACATGAAAAAAAGGATGATCCAAAAATCACTATAAGGGGATAAACATGGGAATAAATAATAACTGATGAGTTAGAAGGAAAGTCAAGATAACATAATAAGAATGTTAGATAAATAATCTTACATAAGTGTAACAGAAATAAAATGAAAACAAATGACCAAGGGATCATTGGAATGTGAATAGAACATACAACATATCATAAAATAAGTCAAGGATAACAACCAAGACTTTATCACTTGGAGGATAAAGTCCCATAATAGATTATATTTACTAAATAATTCCATTCAGTATGTATCGTGAGACTAAACATTACCTAATTTATTGAAGTGCTATTTGGGTTCACCTTACATAACTTGTTCAGACTTATATGTACGAATGAAGAATCAAACATAAGGGATAAACATAAGGGTTACACATGGAATGGAATGGGTATCATAATCTTGTTGAATGGAATAACCAAAGAGAGTGTCATAATGGTGTAAAAAATGAAGAGATTTAAATCGTAAATTGAAATTTATTAGGAAATATAGGAACAGTTAATGATTAAATTTGTTTAAATGAAGTAAAAAACATGTAATAAAAAAATATTTAGCAAACTATAGATAGATTCACTCTAGTGTGGTTTATGGGAAACTATTAAAGAATATTAAAATATGAAAAATGAATATTCATTTGTATGAAACCAAAAATGATTTAATATATTTTATTATTATTAAATGAGGTATTTATTATAAATAACGGTGGAATAAAATTGAGTATAGATTGTACTTGAAAATGTCTGATAAATTGGAATGTTCTCTTTAACCGGTCTTGTTTGTTGAAAATAATTCAGATGAGAACCTTTTGAAACATGTACATACCCATCAAAGGGGAATGGATTTATAAGGATACTTAATTCGGGAATATATTCATAGAATATAGAATAATTTTAAAAGTAAAATTAAGAATTAAATAAATGTAAAGAGAGAGAATGAACAAACCAAAGGTAATTGGGATTTTAAAAAAGACCCCTTACGTTATGACGAGTTCCCTTTATTTTCATTATTGAAGGTCTTGTAAAATAGAGGGAAAAATTAAAAAGTATAATTAAATGATAATAATTAACCCAAATAATTTGAAATGGTCCCATATATCATTTCATCTTTCTTTAATGATTATGACCCATTAGATAAAATATTTATGATAAACGTTTTGTTAGTTTTGGTGGAGTTTTTATCGTTACAAAGATTATTATTATTATTATTAAATATTATAAATATGTATTAGTTATAAAACAGAAAACTTGTTATAATATACATTGAATAGTCTATTTTAAAATTTATAATTGTATTATGACCATCCATGAATGTGGTATTGGAGAACAAAATCACATCGTCCATGAAGGTAGTGATTCTAAACTTCACAAACATTGTTTTAATTTTTTAGAAAAAAGAAAATTGAAGAGACACGATTATGGATATTACATAAAAATAATAGATTTCTTAAATATATATTATACTATAGACATTATTCTTTTTTTGATAGGGAAGGTGAGGGGAGTAAAATAAATACAACGAAATTAAAAGGGAAAGAAGTGGGATTTTACCTCTTGAATATCGGCTCATTAAGAACATCCTTAATGACCCAAGGTGTGGTATTTTTTTGTGAATATAAATAAAAGGACATATGGATGCTATTTGGGAGAGTAATTGGGTTGGATATAACAACGCTCCAAATTATATAATGATTTAGGATAATAGGATTTGATTGGTGGTATTTCTAGTTGGAGGAGAGTGCTATTTTTGATAATTTTATTAATTTTTAATATTTTTATCTCTAGGATAACAATAGTGTTGACTCTTGTGACTAATGGTAGTAACTAGTTAATTTTAGTTCTATTTAATGGGTTGTCACGTTATCCATGACATAAAAATTCATCAATTTGGCTTAAAATGTTAAATAACGTAAATTACTGTATTTTATTATTCACCAAAAAGTATACTATTTTAAAAAAATCCAAAAAAATAACCCTTAAAATTTATCTTCTTATAGATTTCAAAAATGGAATCAAATTTAGGAAAATAATTTCCTAAATATGAGAAATATTTTTTTTTTAAATAAAATTATAATTTAATAAAAACTACTGATTTAGAAATTATCAATGACATTATAACACATTGAATAAATAATTAAGGTCTCATAAAATAATATTATAAGAATAAGAAAACAAAATATTTATTTAAAAACACATTTATGAAAATAATTTTTTTTTCAAAATATTTTATTCATTAAAATATTTTAAATAAACATGTACATTTCGCCAAAATAGAAGCACTAAATTTTTCTTTTATAAAAAATTTGTTTAATTTTTCGATGATATAAATATATTTTATTTTCATTTATTATGTGCCTAAATTTTATATGTACTTTCATAGGCGTGGTTACTATTCTTTTTCTCTGGTTACTCTTCTTAACTGTCATATTACTATTACAATAGTCATGATACTATTCCTTCAGTACCAGTTCATTAATTTCAATTAATACCACCCTTTTGATTCTCTGTTTATGAGAATAATATTTTATTTTCATTTATATGTTATTTATACTATATAAAATAATTTTAAGAACGTAAATTCCATTGATTAAATTTTGGGTCATTAAATTATTCCCCCCTTTTGGAATATCTCCCTCGGTGTTTCGTTTTACATTCTATTGTAATAACATGTGATGTTATATACATTTCATCCCTATATCTAGTTCCAATGTCATATCTTCAAAATTATTAGTCATCAAATACACTTTGAAAATATGATTCACCTTCTTATGTAGGAAATTTTCTATACCATCCAATATCCACACTACATTCTCTTCCTATGAGAGGTTGTTCAATAGTTGTACCACTTCTAGATTTATTGCATGTGAGTGGTCAGGTATGTATTTTCTTTGGAAAAATACATGGAACATATCATGAACCTGAGATATATTTTGTGTAAGTTAATTTTGATTGGCCACTGCTCTTATGAGACCGAGGTTCTCAAAGGGTCCAATGTACGTTGAGCTAAGAATCTCATTCATTCCTAACCAAATTAATCCCTTGTATGGTGATATTAAAAGGAAGACTTTTTCTATAAAATCAAACTACTTGCCCCTTAAATGGTTGTCATCAAAGTTGTTTTACTCCCACTATGAACCACTGGTAAATTCTTCGATTTATTAAAACTTAATTTTGTCTCTTGAAAATGGTCAGGTCCAAGTAGATTTTACCCAACATCATCCCAATAACATGGAGCTACACATCGCTTCCCATACAGTTCTTCATATGAATCCATATAAATACTCAAGTGGAAATCTTTTTTATATGAGAACTCGACCATTGAGGAATGGTGATCCCATATTCCTTTGGAATCCATTGACTATGTTGTCAACATTCTTTAGAGCATATAAATAGTATTATTATATTGGCCATTGATTTGGGGGTGATAGGACATGCTGAAATTCAATTTATTACTCAAGGTATAATGGATAATTCTCTAGAATTTATATTTGAACCATGGATCATGATCAGAGATGATTGAATGTGGAACCCCATGAAGCCTCATCACTTCTTCACATATATCATGGAAAATTATTCAAGAGATTGTTTTTAATGAATATAAATAAAGTGGGAATTCTTGGTGATCCGATCCTAAAAAACCCCATTAACATTATTCACTTTTGATTTTTTTGAGAGACTAGTGACAAAGGTAATAGTGACATTATCCCACTTATATGTGGATATAATAAATGGTTTAACCTTTACATTAGACTTCTATTGTTGTACTTTAACTTGCATATATTGATTACACCTTGATATAATCTCCCAAATAACATTATTCATATTTTACATTTGATGTTCTCTCGATGATCATTGTACATCATGGTACTACCTTGTTTTATAGTGATTGATGTACTATTGTACATTTTTAATAGCTCATTAATAATATCTAGTGATTGAGGAATATAAATCCTTGTTCAAAATGGAATCACACCATCATTATCCATATTGATGTCCAGTAAATTCTTTTCTATTATCTCTTTTTCCTCTTTTATAGCTCTATATCTATCATAGATAGATTTCTATGAAATCACATGGTATATATAGGATGTATTACTTATCATAACGACTTCCAAATTCATTATTTTCATAACCATAAATATGGACTCTTTCTCAATACACATCATGGATATGGTAGCTAGTTCATTTCTTCTATGAGAATTAGCTAACTTGTTTTCCAATTTTGGATGGTAGGGAATCGAAAAATCATAGTCCTTTATTATCATTAAACATATTTTTGGACAAATTTCGAGTTCCATATATGTGAAGAATATACTTTAGAATAATGTGATAATTATATATGTAACACTTTTCACCATAGAGGTAGTGTTACATTATTTTTAGGATAAAATCCCTATAGCAGGCTCTAGATAATGAGTTAGGTATTTATGATCAGGGATCATTGACAGTCTCAATGCATAGGCTATTGACTTATCATTCTGTATGATTACACTACCCGTAAATTAGTTTGAAGCAACATTGTATATAACAAAATGTTCTAAACTTCATGTTAGTGTGAGTATATGTGCACTGATTAATATATTCATGAGATCTTTGAAGTATTCCACATATTTGACCATCTAGAAGTATTTTAATATTTCCTATGTTAGCATAGTTATGGGTCATATAATATTTATGAATTACACAAAAAACATCAGTAGTACCAAACTATGCTATGAAAACAATGGATCCCCGTTATAAATGATGACATATGACAATCATTTATTTCCTTTTTCCTGGAAGCGTCGATGGATATTCATTTTTTGGTGATAAAATTAACCATGAATGATACTTCCTACATAAAGAACTTAGATTTAATATAATTTTCATATTAGGTTTCCCTTCACAATGAATTTAAAACAATATTCAAAATGTCCGCATATTCAACCTTTATTTTCTCTTATATTATAATATTATCTATAAATACTACCACAAATATTTTGAAATAATCTCTATAGACTCAATTCATTAATTATAGGAATATTGTTGAAGCATTAGTGAGTAAGGAGGATATCCTTATAAACATGTAGTCTCAATATCTCACTCTAAAGGGTGTCTTGGTACTATATTATTCCACACAATTAATTATTGTTATCCCGAATAAAGGTCTAGTATAAAGAGATTTTGGGCCCCTAATAGCTGATCGAACATGTCTTCTTTTTGTGGAATGTCATACTTGGTTTTTTATCATGACTTGTTTGAGCTCACGATAATAAATGAAGAGGTGCATAGACCAATAACACCAAGAGAATGTGTAAAATATATATTTTTCAAATGATTTTAATATTTTTGGAATTTATCATCATAAATAATATTGAATATAGTTTTTTTTATAAAAATATAAAGTCTGGATTTTGTTATATGCAACACCCTTAAGCTTCCAATACATTAAACATCGACTTTTCTTTCGTTACACACAACATTGAGTTTCTTCAAAACATCACCTTATTATTATTGTTATTTAAATCAGATAGTCATTACCTAATTATTAAATGTGTAACATTAATAGTAATAACTACATTTCAAATATTTTTTATAATGTATTAATTGAAATATTACATACTGATAATGGAAAATATAATATTTGGTAAAGTTTTTATAAGTTTAAACCTACTATTTTATAAAAAGGACTTATTATCATATCATTATATACAAATAAATAAATTTAATTTTATAAATTTTTTGAAATTAAATATTATAAAATAAAAAAATTTCCATGTTGATATGTTATAATTAAATTTATATAAATTTGTAGTTTTCTTTGAAGATTCGTTTTCTGATGATTTGGGAAAAGTACCACATTGTAGTAAAATATATCTTTTTTCAATTAAATAAATATAATGCATTAAATTTATTTTTATAATCACAATATATAAATAATACATATATTAATCCAATTTAGTTTAGTGTAATTAGTTTGATATCTAAATTAGATATAAAATACTTATTGAACTTTTGGACGTCTCTTTAAATCGCATGAACTCCACATATACAACATTAATAATAAACATTATTTAGCCACATATAATAATTGAAAGTGGAAAAATGGTAAGAAAAGGTTTTAATGATTAATAGTTTTTTAAAAAAAATGGTATAAACTTTATTTTTGGTGAATGGTATGTTAAGTATTATTACCAACCACGGTTAATGGTAAATCAACTGATTAATGGTTAAAATAATATTATAAAATTGTTCAGTTTTTTATTTATTAATTTCAATTTAAAGGATTTATTTGACTAAAATAATTAGTATTCAGAAACTATATCCTTTTAAAGCTATTTTGGAAAGAATATGACATTTATTATATTTTATTTAAAGATA
The DNA here is from genome assembly GCA_963277665.1 of Viscum album. Taxonomy (NCBI): domain Eukaryota; kingdom Viridiplantae; phylum Streptophyta; class Magnoliopsida; order Santalales; family Viscaceae; genus Viscum; species Viscum album. Next base: position 1,840,630,825 of record OY728145.1, read on the forward strand.
TGTTTGAAAAATCACACTCATATTTTTAATAAGAAAAGAATTTTTAATATAAGGTTATAAAATATATATATTAACTATTAAATTGTAATTTATTATTTATTAAATTTATTTTAATCAAGAAAATTTATTTTTATTTTTTAGAAAATAAATAATTTAATTAATGGATTTCATATTGATGAAGCAATAATTGTTTAATAAATAGAAATATTTAATTAATTCAAATTAAATCATTAATATGAATAAAATGTTACATAATTTAATTCATCAAATAATTTTATAAATAATGTTTACATATTATTGTGATATTATAAGTGTTTTTTTTAAATGATATTTTATAAAAGGAAAATAATAATTTGTATCAAAAATAAAATAAATGATACTTTAAAATAAATAATATAAATGTTAATGATATAAAAATCATAAAAAATATATCATTGGAAAAAATATCTAGAATAAGATTAAACATGTAATCCATGATCCATTTGGGATTCCATTGGAATTGTATTGTAACTATATTGACACCGAGGTTTAAAAACCTATGTTTCAAGGTAAAAGTTAAAGGGTTTTACAAAGGGTTAAAGCTAAATGATAAGGCTAACAATGTGCCCTTAGCATGTCTAAAAATAGTTGCTTGAGATGATTGTGACTCATATTCATATTATCTTATAAATAACTCACATTATAACCATTTGAAAATAATTTTATATTAAATAACTATTTTAATATTTTCCCAAGGTGCCCTAAGCCTAAATTATAAAAGGGAAACTGCAAGCTCAATTATTCGAAACACTTTTAGGCTTAATTTTTTGAAATAACCAAAAAATATCTCTTGATAACTACATTGGAAATGTATTAGATGTTTTCATATTCTAAAATGGCCATATCTTGTTTCCCTATGAGGAGATCCTGAAAGAGATCATCGAAGAAGAGGTAATCTTCGTACTGAATCTTTTAAAATTTGTTGTTATTATACTTCCTCTTCATTAAAGGATTAAATTATAAAGTAATAAATCTATTATAAAATATATTCAAATATGTTATTATAATTATGTAACAACCAAATTAAATTGTTTATTCATCCTACAAAAAATTAAAGTACCACACATGCATATATCTAGCTTACCATCTCCACACAGTGGCATAATATGTTTTTCATCACCTTTTTATTTGGATGGGTACAATGATGGTTATAATGGATATAAATAATAAATATTATTTGATATTTTTTATTTGAAACTAATATAACACCTAATTACTCCCCATTTTTCTGTTAATTGAATGATATCATCAGTCGAGTGTACGTACGACCTACCATCTACAAGACATGATGAGATTTATCTTCAACATTGTCAATTTCCAGAATTTTAAAAAAATTTATTTAATGAGTAAATATTTTATATTTGAAATAATAATTATAATTTAACAATATATATATATATATATCATTTTAACATCTTCTATTTAGTACGATAAGAAAATAAAAAAAACATTCATTTGCACGTACGACTTACTGTCTCCAAGAAAAGTGTTTTAATTATTGTATATATATATCATATATATATATATCACATATAACTCATTTTTACACTCAATAATTATTAAAATCATTATTTAAATAAAAATATCTAAAATAAAAAGTCAAAACACATATGATAAACCAAAATTTTATTACTTGAATCATTACATTAACTAGGAATGATCAATAAAAAAGTAATTTAATATCATAAATTAACAATACATGATTTAATAAAAATTATTATTATTCTAGTATAAGTTATTAATATGTTTTAAACCCCCATATAGAAGTTTCAGACACATATATATGGAATTAGGCATATGGTATGGGACTTTTGTCTCACATTTACTTCTGTAAGACGTGAGCCTCGAAGAGTACTTGTTTCTTATACATGGAATTTATACATCCCATAAATTTATCTAATTAATTTTTTCCACAATATTATCATTTTTTAGTATCCAAATAATTTTATTTATTTTTTGGGATACATGATTATACAGAATATAAATTTGTATGGTTTAATTTGGTGATCTCATTTTTTTACTCTGGATTATTTATACATTGGTTTCTATTGTGGAATATTTATCATCAATGCACATTTTTCATAAAAAATAATTCTATAATATATTTAATATTGATATACAAAATACTTATTGTTAGTTGTACTCATGTATTAATTTTTAATATATTGTTCGAAAGGAATCATTTTTCGTGTTTCTAAGGAGGTATTTTTTAACATTACTGTTAAAATTTAGAGAATTTTTTTTATCATATGAAGAATGAGCATATTTTAAAACATTCATGATTATATTTTGACATGAATATTCACTTATAAGCATAAAATTTTATTTTGAGAAAAAAAAAATTTCTTTTAAAATTTCATGTCATTTTAAAAAACAAACAGTCTGAATAAAAAAAGGATATTTTTTCTATGAACTATTGGTAAGTATTTTTTTCCCTTAATCAATTATATTTTTTCAATGTTTTTTCATGTAAAATGGGTTTGAAAATATTTTTTTGTATTAAAATTTTCTTTATTAGGAAAATTCAGGTTTCATGTAATCTTTTAAAATCTATGCCCACTTATGATGACATACTTCGTTATAGATCAAGAATAAAATTCATATTATTTCTCTGAATGGTTTATGTTTTGATTACATGATTTTGAAGAAACCATATTATTTTCACAGGTTATGAATTTTGATAAATGATTATTAACCCTATATATTTTCCACATGTTATATGATTACTTTTTTATGAAACCCTTTCTATTATATTGGTTATGGTATGATTATTTATGATCTTATAATACATGAACATGTTATTTCATTATGAGATGGGTGGTACCTATATCATTATCGAATGCATTGGGAAAATATCGATATCTCAAGAAATAGAAATGGTTGAACTTATTGACTAAGATGGTTTTGGGAGAGAACCATGAGTACCAATTATGGTCATGGGAGTGAACCATGGATACTAGTACAATTATGTGAATGAACCATGACTTTTAATATAGTACATGAAGTGAACCATTGCTATTGTGATTTCGTTGGAAGTAATGCCTTGTATTATTTGGAAATAATTGTTATATGTTTATGTTTCTTCCATAATTAAATATTTTATTCTTATGTTTTTATTTCATAGATCACGTTCTTTATCTCTTTATGATTCTTATTTTATGAATTTCTAATTACTATACCATGATTCTTGTTTATGATCATTTATATTATGGGTATGCTGTTCAATTTTTAAGAAAATGTTCTCACACCATTACGCTCGTGATTATTTTTACATGTCTCCCTTGTTTACCCTTAATGACCATCTATGCTCACCCATTTTATTATTTTTTCTTCTCCCCATGTTATAAAGATTGCTTTTATTTAGGGGTAATAAAGGGGAATATATTTAGGGGAAAATTGGTGTTATTTTACCAAATTAGAAGAATTTATTCCATGTTTCCAAAGGGATTAAACTTCTATGGTCTTTGGTCATGTATTTATGTTATGTATTAATTATTTCAAATAAGTAATGTAATGTCCTTCTATGAAAAGAATGAGTCACTATAGTTGGAATCAAAGAGTATATTTTCTTATCTTTGGAAAACTAATATGAGATAACATAGTGATATCTCTAATAATATTTCTACGGATATTTGATGGGATGTCACAAAAGATAAGCCCAAGGTCTTATATATTTAAATGTATGTGTCTTGATATAGGTATCATATATTTTATTTTTCATGATATGTGTTGTTTTGATAATTTAATTTTTTATCTCACTATGTTTTCTGTTATTATTCAATAGTGGTAACATGGAGGAACCCAATTGGCATTAAAAATTATATATTTAAAAAGTACGATAACTATGAAAATCAATTTTCAAAATGGAAATTTCATAAAGAAAATCAATAAGTTGGTAAAAGGTTTGGTTATAATACAAAGGATAAATATATTAAAAATGACATGTGAATGTTGTGGTATTTTCATACTGCATTCATTAGATTAAACATAAGAATCTTGATAATATTTATGTTTGGGAACTACAAGAAATTATTCACATTTAATATTCGATCGATGATTAAGATGATGAATCTTGAGTTAGGGTGTAAGAATAAAGCATGATGATTGAGGTATTTGTGTAATGGAAGTCAAGAATTTCACTTATGGTATCATGTAATAAGTGAACTTATAATGAGTTGTCCACTTTAGGTTTTCCTTTGTATTTAATATGATATGATGAATTGAATTTTTAACCTTGAAAATTGATCGAGGTAATAAGCTGATATTTTTATGAATGACATGATTAATGGAAGGATTACCCTTAATTTGTTCTTGATGATGAGATAATGAAATTTTGGTAAAGATATTTTGGATATGAATTTAAAAATTTTATGATGATAGTTACCTGGGATCACATTAAAAATTTATTGAATTCTGGTTTTTTATATCATGGATGATGTATAAAAATTTTAGGAAACATGAATATTAAAACAATAATGTTTTCAACTATGTTGTATGGAAAATTCGTTTATTACCATGTTTTGAGGGAATAAATGATGAATGATTTCACATTATTGTAATGTGAAAAACAAGTGGTACTTTATGACATAAGGGAGATAAGTGAGGAGACAATTTAGTACACTTTTTTCTAATGTTTTGGATATTTTAGTTTTTGGAAGGATTATTGGATTATTCATTTATAGAATGTATATATTAATCTTCAGATAATTTTGTGAGAAAAAAAATATTATCTAACCATAGGAGGATTTATGCATATTTGATAACATATATGAACCCTTTTTGTTGTAATAAAAATAGATAGAATGATCTATCATTATATTGATATATATAATGATATACCAACACTTCCTAAGTGATAAATTCAACATCATTTCTTGGAATAAGATATTATGTGTAAATTTATCATGTTTGGAAAATGGTTGAGATTGTGCTAAAATCATGTATGTATGTCTTTATAAGAATTGTTTTTAATATTAAGAAAAATATCTTGATGTAAAAAGGTTGTAATGTTGTATCCATTTTTATGATATCAATGAACCTTTCATGTTTCATTATTTTATATTTTTTTATTTTTTTATTTCCTTGGATCACCCACTTTCTTATGATCATTGATCTTTATCAATCTATATGATTATTTATGCTTTCACTCCATGCCTAAATCTTCCCCTATGTTCTTGTACGTTGAGACCTTGTTAAGATTTACTTTACGTAATAGTTATTTTGCAACATTTCCTTTTAAATGGATGTTTTAGAAATCATTCTTATGGTGTGTGTTTCTTTGAAATAAACTCTCATGAAATAAACTATTAAAAATATAATCTTTTTTGGGGGGATTACTTCATATTAGGGGGGTGGGTAGAATGTTACACTCTATGATTTTGTGAAATATATATTTATTGAATCAATTTAGTCATTTCAAAATTTAACATTTAAAAAAATATAATGTATATTTTAAAAAAAATACAACAATTGTTTTATGTTATACACAAAACAATGTTTTTTATTTCACCTCACACAACACCAACATGGCTTGTGTTACATAGTACACAGGGTTTCTATAAAATATTATTTTATTATTGTAATACTTTCAATAAGATAACCTTAACATAGCCATTAAACTTGTACAATGTTTAGTGATAAATAATTTCAATATATTATTTATAATGTATTTATGTAAATAGAAAATACTAATATTGGAAGAATTAATTTATAGTAATTTGATTATATGATCAAAACCACTATTTTCTCAAATTGTCTAATTTTTCCCCTTTAATGAAAAAAATAATTAAGAATAAACCTTTTTAAAAATCTATTTTGATAAAAATCAATTTTTTTTCTTAATATCAAAATGAACATTGGTTAATTTTTTTAATTTTAATGATAAGTTCCATTTTTTGATAAATAGTAAAAATATAATGCATTGTAGGTGAAAACTACCTTTTTGTATAAATATTTATTATAACTATAATTTAATATTATATTAAAAATATATGAATAATAGATATATATATTAAAAAAATTCTTCCCATTTTAATAATTTTTATATTAAAAAGAGTTATAAAATATTTACTGAACTTTTGATTGTCTATTTTACACGCCTTCCCACCACATCTATAGGATTATAGTTCAATTTTTTTGGACACTTATATTAAATGAATTTATTAAAATTGACATAACAAGATTTAATCATTATTAAATATTTTTTCTAATAGTATCAACATTAAGTTTTGTCAATAGTGTGTTTCATATTTTTATTTACCATGGTTAAGTGTAAATCATGCAATTAATGGTAAAAAATATATTATAATATTACAAAATTACCCTAAAACTTATCATATTAGAATTCGATAAGTGGGATTATACTAAAATCTAACTAGTCCTGAAATTATTACCTTTCCAATCCACTTTGGTATGAATATTACATTTATTATATTTTTTTAATGATAATTTACAATTTTCATACTAATAATATTAAAATTTAAATAATTTTTAATATAGCAGTATACTGAATATAAATTCAACATTAAATTTTAATTTAAAATATAATATATATATCTATATCAATATAATATATTTTTTATATTCAAGTAATAAATAATTTAATCAATGGATCACAAGATGATGATGAAATAATTTTTTAATTAATAGAAATATTAAAATGAGGATAACAAAAATATTAAAACAAATATAATTTAGCATAATTAATGAAAAAAAATTAGATAAATTTGACCTATTATTGAGATATTAGATGTGTGTTTTCAATTTTATCATTTTAATATGATTATTTATAAAAGATAAATAATGAATACTATCAAAATAGACATTAATGATCCTTTAAAATAAATAATATATTATTAAATGATATAAAATTGATAAAAATATATATAGATAGTAAAAATAACTATAATAAGGTAAAACATTTCATCATGTATCATGTTTGGGTTCTTTTTAAATATTATAGTAACTATATTAACCCAAAATAGTAAAATTCCAAGTTGTCATGGTAAAATATAAAGGGTATTACAAAGGGTTATCACCAAAATATAAGGTTCATATTTTTACATAAACATTTCTAAAAATAATTTGTTGAGATGATTTTTAAGAATAGTCATCATATCATTGAAATATATCACATTGTATCTATTTTGAATAAAAAATCAATGCATATTAATTTAATAATTTAAGAGTTTCCTAACATTTCTCTCACCTTAATTATAAAAGGGCACATCCTCCCTCATTTATTCACATCACATTGGGCCTTCAATATCAGACATTCCCTCACACTTTCCCTTATAAGATTCAAAATTAAAAATTATTTAGGATTTCTTATTTTAATAATAGGTACTCTAGTGTCACTAATAAGAGATCAAGAGTTAGATCATCGATGAATAGGTAATCTCTCTACTGACTCTTTCTAAATTTTTTCTTGTTAAACTTCTTCATGAAGTGTTTATTACATTATATGGTAATATATATAGTATCAAAGATATTTTGATATGTTATTATGGTTATGGAATAAACATATTCCATGTTTTAATTATACTATGAAAAAGGAATGTACCATAGGTTCGTACGTACAACTTACCGTCTCCACGCCGTGTTGTATTCTATTTTTCATCACTACATTATTTGGACAGGTTGAATGATGGATATAATTAATTTAATTATTAAATATTACATTATATTGATTATTTGTAACTAATATAACATTTAATTACTATCCATTTTATAATTAGGGGTATGATATCACCGATCATGCGTATGAACGACCTACTATCCAAATGACACGATGAGATTTATGTTCCACATTAATAATTTGAAGAATTCTTATAAAATTGTATATAATTATTATATATTAAATATATGAAATAATACTTATAATTTAATAATATATATATATATATATATATCATTTTCCGTGTTTCATTCAAAATGATATGATAATAGAAGTATTGTTCATTCATACATACCACATCCAATCTCCATGAATGTTGTATTCAATTTAACATATATATATTATATATACGTATAGACTAAATATAAATAATAAATAAATAATTTATGACATTATGGAATAAATTTAATCATGTCATATTTAATATTATCAAGAATAATAAGTTGAACACATATGATAAACAACGAAAATATTATATGAAATATTTATTTAAATAGGAATTGTGATTAAGAGGGAAATTTAAAGTAATAAATCAATTATATAAGAAAAATGAATCATCGATGGGTTCGAGATCCCCAACCCATGGCCCCAAAATTTTATAAAAAAAACATTTACGTACCACAAACCTAGAAGAAATGTTTACATGTGAAACACCACACTTGGATAACAAACAAAACATAAACATAAGATACCATATTATTACCTTTTTTGGGCCATCCATGACCCCAAGATCCTTCCATATTAGTTGGATGACACCGTCTTCCCCTATGCATCATTAGATAGTCGTCTATCATAAGAACCTCCATAGTGTGAAATATAGTCTCTTTATGACATGATTCCATATAAAACCAAGAATACACATCCTCAGTAGTGGAAATGTCATCCTGGTTAGCATTAACATGATGAAATTGTTCATGCAGATCTTGAGAAGCCTCCAGTGTTGCCTATGATCCACAAACATCCACACAAGATTGTGAAGCATTCTGAGCAGGCTGGTCTAGTTCCTTTGAAGGCTCCTAACCATCAACAAAAGTTAGTGTTGAGGAGGATCTCATTCAGTTACTACTTCCGACATTCTTAAGGCCTTCAATATTAATCAAATCAAATTCAGGAGTATTAATAGACTCTAACATTGAAATAAAATTAACAGAAGGCATTTCATGTCCTCACAATGACACATTACTGGAGGCATCCTGTGAAACAAAATCCAGATGAGTCCCATACAGTACCATAACCATAATTGGAGACCATATGAGGTCTTTTACAACACTACGACAAACATCCGTAGAACCTTTCTCCAAATTAATAGGGAGAGATCCTATGGGTGTACCACCCTACTAAGTTGTTGTAGATGTGAGCATACCTGCACCCCTAGAGAACCTTTATGATCAACAAACCACTCAAAAGAAATAGATCCAACGACCTCAACACCATTTTGAACCCATTTTTCTATATCAACATCTCTTAAAACTATGTTTTCCACAATCAGAGACACTATTTCCATCCAAACATCCACCATATCTACGTGATCATCATCATGACAATCACAATAAATAGATATACATTCCCTCTGCTTCTTAGGAATCATTAACTAGAATATATCATCATCCAAAACCATCAACATATACATCATACATGTAGAATCTAGTGTATCATGGTCTATATCTTGATTAACATCATTCTGGATAGTAGCCTCATACTCATACTGATTCTGTTCCTCCTCCTTAGCCACACCATCCCATGACACGTTATCCAGACCCACTAGGACTCTAATGAAAACATGCTCCAAAAATCCCCTATGAGCCAGCAGAGCAACAAAATTAGTAGGTTTCTGTGACAATCTAGTAGTCTTTAACCAACCTAGTATGACAAAATCAACAAATGAGAAAGTTACAACATTTTTAGGATCCGTCATCATGATTAATTTCTTACTAACAATAAGTTCAACACATTTCTTCTTTCACTAATATAGGTCTTGTCCCAAATATTTAAAAAGAGTGTATTTCATTTTCCTAGTAAAATTTTAAAGAACATGGAAAATGCATAGATAATACTTACATAACCTAGGTAACCACTCATATTGTATAGCTAGTTCTTACTTAATATCAGCCCAATAAGGAAAACTGCGTCAATCAAAACATGATCTAAATCAATATCTACCAATGAACGAGAAATGTGACCATACATAGATCACTCAATTTCATTTTCATCCTTATTCAGACAACCAAAAATATAAGAGACCTCCCAAAAAAATCGACAGATGCTATAAAAACCAATTCAAACCCCTAATTCCAATCCCATTTTCAGTGGAGGAGTTCCTAATTGAAAAATGACTTGCTAACATATCCCACTGTTGAGCAATGAAATAACCCGGTATTAGTGAAACTGGTCCAAAGTATCAGGAATCATTTTGAAGTTACATAAAAGGGAAAACAATATGAAAAGTACCTCTCCTAATTGAGATTAAGCACCAAAAAATGAAGCCCATCTATGAGATTATCAAGTCCACATTTCATCCATCATTAAAGGGGTATCACTCTAAATACTCGATAACCTGGTTAGGAGGGGGAACTAAAATTATTTAAGATGAGCTTCAAAAAATTTCAGACACGTTTTCATGAATTCAATAGGGCCATTATAGGTAATCCATTTATGTAAAGAAGGATATTCATGATTAGATTCCGAAAATAAACCTATTCCAGGAAGAAAATCCATTGGGCCTCCTCTTAGGGTTTTTTGAATCCTACCTCACACATACACATGATCCGAATCGATCCCACCGCCCATAACCAATGCCTTCAAGGGGTAATGATAACATCCTAAGTATTGAAGAAAAAATCTAGTGGATTTTCCATGGATTTTCAGCCCAGAGATCACCAGAGAGTCATTGAGTGGGATGTCTCCCACATTTCATCACTTCCCGACTCAATAAATTATATATGAAATCACAATAATTATTATGATTCTTTAATAAGTTAATAATAAGTTTAAAATTGCCGTATAATGGATTCAGACAAGTACAGATGGAATCAAACCTAAGGAAATGGTTTTTTGTCTCACTATTACTTCTATGTGATAAATACCTCACATAGAACTTGTTTCTTATACATGGTGTATATTATGCAGTTTCTTTTTTATTTAGGATTGTTTAAACATATGTATCAATGAGGGAATATTCTCCTTTGGTGTCCATGTTTCTTAAAAATTTAATCCAAAATAGTATTACTATTCTACAAAAAATGAATACATACATTTTTACACATTTATGCCTTTTATTAACTAGTTTTAATGTAAATTATTTCACTTTTCTAATGAGGTACTTATTGTAATTTCCAGAAATATTATTCAATGAATATTTTTAACATATACATAATGAACTAAATTCTACACTTTCATGATGCCTTATTTCGTTAAATATTACCTAACAAGCGTAAAAGGTTGTATGAAAATAATTATTCTTAAATGAGTGACATTTTAACAAAATTAAATGATTTCAACAATGAATGGATATTTTCCAAAAGTAATGTAGTTAAATTATTTTTTCCTGATTAAATTATATTTTTTCAAATTGTTTTCAATGTAAAGAGTTTTTTAAATGATTTCTCCTTGAAAATGTGGGTTTTACGGAAAATTCATTTTCCCTGTGATCTTTTAAAATCTATGCCTACATATGATGACATACTTGGTCATAATTCAAAAATTCAATTCATATTCATATTCTAAATGTTTAATGATTTAATGGAATGATGTTTAAGAAAACGTTTAAATTCATGAGTTATTCTTTTGGTGAATTGATTTTGAACTTTATATCTTCTACACAAGTAATATGATACATTTTTATGAGACCATTTACATAACATTGGTTTAGATTTGATTTTTATGATCTTGTTATATATGTATGTATGATTTCATTATGAGATGGGTGAGACCAATATCTCCATAACATGCGTTGGGTAAACATTGATATCCTTGGAGATATATATAAAGGACCTTTTTCGATATGATCATCTTTTGAGGGAACATGGAGTACCTAAAATTGTTATTGGAGTGAACCATGACTACCTGGATGGTTATTCAATTGAAACGTGACTACGAAGATGGTATGGGAAGTGAACCCATACTTCAAAGATCATTGTTGGAAAATAAGCCTTTAAAAAGGTCTGGAACTACAGCTATAGGTCCAAAAACTATTGGTATAGGCTATACCGATGGTTTGTGTAGAGTTTTCTAGTCTGGAATTAGTAGAAACATATACCAGTTGATTTTTGAAACTGTCATCATAGGTGGGCTATACCAATTGTATAAAAACATTTGGTATATGTAATATTAAATACCCATCACAATGGTTTTTGAAAACATTGGTATAGGTAATTCAAAAACAACCGTCGCTATTTTTGATCCCTGGTCCCTTGATTTATATTTGAAAAACCTAACCACTAAGCTACATTTTTCTGTATCATAATTTGATATATAAATATATATAAGTAAACTAATTTGTTATGCATTAAATTTTATTTTAAAAATTAATTTATTAAAAATAATAACTTTACCAATAGTCGTTAAAATAGTTGATATATGTGTTTTGTGTTTTGGGACCTATACCAATAGATTTGGGAAAACCATTGGTATATGGATATTTAATAGAGGTTATATTAATAATTTTACCAAAATATAACCATAAACTATACAAAGGGTTTTGTTTTTACCATTTCAATATGGTCATGTTACGGAATAATTTCCATAGGTTATTCAATAACCATTGGTATAGGGTCATTTTAGGGTATCTATACCAAAGGTTGGCTAAAACTATGGGTATATGTACAATTTCTTACAGTGGGTGGACTATTGAATGATCCCTTGACTACTTTGAAAATGAATATTATATGATTATGTGGGTGATGCAATCTTATGTTTTATTCTTTTGTTATCTTTCTATAGATAATGTTCTTTATTTCAATATGATTTATGTTCTTATTAATTTCCAATATTTCTTCCATAAATAATTTTTGTGATCTATTATATGTAGGATATGATTTTAAATTCTCAAAATCATTTTATCATAAACTTTTGGTCATGATTATGTTTACATATAACCCATGAATACAGTTAATGAGAATTTGAGAACATTATTTTTTTATTTTTAGTTATAACATGGTTATAAAGATTGTTTCTAGTTAGGGGTACAAAAATAGAGGATATTTATAAGAGATGGTGATGGTAATTTAAAAAATTAAATAAAAATTCTCCGTGATTCTAAAGGCACTAAACTAATATTTTAGTTGTCTATGTATGTTTTATTGTATTAAAAATTATATGAAAGTTATTTATTTCCCATATATAAAAAATCATGGGTCTCTGTATGACCCATCCCTATTTTTCAAAATGATAACTGGCATAACCCATGGTGATGCTCTCGGGAAAATGATAGAATTTTCCAAAATCACTTATAACTGCTCATCAGTTCTTCAAACTCATTGGTGGAAATTATTAAAGAAGTTTGTGATATAGGAAGAGATCCAAAAATTATATCAATTGATAAATCAACCTATATGTAGGGATAAAGACTATAAAATATTTCTCAGAAACATCAGTGTAGTCCCTCACAATGGTCATGACATGGAGCAAGATTCTCTTCTTTTTCTCAATCATTTGATCTAGATATTATTCCTCATAGGGAAATAATATCTATTATTGAGATTTTTATTAAAAAAAATTCATCCACATATTGAATGTTATAAATAATTAGAGGATGCCTTTGGATATGAAGAATGATATCCCTTTATTGATTTTTGTTGGTGGATTTGTATACAGATAGTCAATCTATGCCCAATATAGTATAAATCTCCACCAAAGTAAGAAATGAGTTTCTAGATGGTTCGTCCAATAACCATTAACCATGTAAGATTTATATATACTGGATGAAATAATTTCACCATATTGTGTTCTTTGAGACAACTAAAACTCTATATTTTGAGGTGGTGTTTAAGTAGAAATATAAAACATTCATGAAAGGAATGAATACATAGAATCAAAATCAAATATTGTGTCCACTGTTATTGAAAAAATAAAAAAAATACATGTCATAACATCATTGTTGGAATCTTCAATAGTATTAGAAATATCATATGACCTTCCTTATTTTATTAAGGGATTAGTTTTTATTGACTATTAAAAACCTTTGCATATAGAATGGTCCCATATAATGCACATGATCATTGTAGTTGAAACACTACACTAAAGGATTATTGTTGATCTAAAACATCATTTCTTCGTCAAAATTTGTTGGATTCTTTAAATCACATTGACAATAATTATCATGATGAACCTACTTCCACATTTTAAAAACCTCATCTTTCTACATAGATCGCTTTGGGGATGCTCATTCAGACACTTATGATATTTGGGATACAAGATTTTATTTCCACCATGGGATTTATCAGTTAATCATCCCATATTAAACATCATTTTCTAATTTTTATCTCTAAGCCCATGAGACAAATGAGAGTCTCCAATATCAGTCTCAACCATAAGGTCACAATAGATAATATTTACATATATTTCAATGTCTCTAATCACCAACTCTTTTCATAGACATGAAATTAGTATCCTAAAGAAGTGATCCAACCTACATTCCATTTAAATGAAAAATATAGAAGCATATCATGAGATCCTATTAATGTTTTTATCATACACCCCATAGTATCTTATTTCATTTTTTTAGTTTGATTAACTAATATAAATCATATTATGGTGATTTTGAGGAAAATATTTATTGAAAAATATTATCTTCAATTCTTCCCAATCCTTTGAATCTGTTCCCTCTTTGTAATTTGCATTTTAGACACATTTCCCCCACTATTAAGCTTCCCCATAAAAATGAATGACTTCCATGATGACATTATCCTCTTATCTGCACTGTAGGACAAATAATATATTTCAATAGAGTTAATCTACTATCCTAAGAGGTGGGGATCCAATTATCAAGGAAATATAGGAGGACTTTGTCTCAGAAAAAGATTAAACTAAAACATTCCTTTTATTAGGGGTAGGAGGCTATTCCACATGATTCAAATTATTATTTATAACTTGATCTTGTTATGATATTACTGTTATGATGTTTTCATCTATTGTTCCAACCATATTTTTAATCTCAATAGTGAAATCATTACATTTCCAATCACATGGATTACAAGAATGAGTTCTTCTATTTTTATCCATTAACTAAGAATCCTACGTACAATTAGGGGTCCTTTAATACTTATATAAAAAAGAATATAAAAATAAAAATTTAACCCTAGAATGATTAATATCTAAATGAAAAGTATATCCTATTATGTGATCCTCTATATTTAAATATTTTTTACCCATGGTGATAGAATTTTCCATAGTGGTTTCAGTAATGTTTTATAATTATAATCCCAAAAATAACTAGACGATACTATGATACTAACAATAGACACCCATGCCTTAATAGATAATATTACATGATTTTAATAATAATTTCCCATCATATACAATCTATGTATCAAATAGTCTTCTATATTTTGTGGACATGGTAAATAATTTAAAAAACATGAATCCGCAATATAAACGCCTTTTATTTAATCTAAAAAATGATCTCCTAACATCCTCTGATCTATTACATCTTCATATTATAATAAGGAGAATACAAGAACAAAGGGATGTTAAAAATACCGAATATGTTTATAAACATGTTAATAAAGCAGAACACATGAGTTATAACACAAAACATGATTTCATAAATGGTGTGTACATGAATAATCTTATGGAAGTATATTAAATATAACATTGAATCTTATAATAAAGAAAACATAGGAATTTCAAAAAAACATAAAACATGACATAAAAATGAGTCTAGGATAATCAAATTAGATTCATTAATAATTTATTTATGAACATCCTTTCAATATATATATTTATTTAAATATTATTAATATCATTTATTATCATTTTTATGGGTATAATGCTTAATTTTGTTGTTCCAGGTGCGTTTGTGTCATGATTTTATAACTGGATCCCTAAAGTTTAATTATGGGAGTTGTCATCAAGTGGAAAAAAAATAAAAAAGATGAATTATATGATATTAATGAAGATTTATTATATAAAATGGCTACATATATCATATTTTATTTACTGTAAGAGGATGATTCATTAGATAGAACACTAATGATAAAAATTTAGTTTATATGTAGTTTTTTGATAGTCATGAACGAGTTTTATTTTATTATTCTATAATATGGATAAATATAATTTATAGAACGTAAAATAGTTATAATAGAAAATTTAAAATATCATTAACTATTATAATGGTTTTATGACAATACATGAAGAAGTTATGGTAAAATAACATATCATTCATGACGGTAGTGAGTCGACACATCATAGAGGATGTTTTTATTTTTTGAATAAATAGAGAAGAGAAAAGACAAGATGATGGATATTAAAATAAAATAATAAAATTTCATTATACATTATATAATTGAGTCATCATTATATATTTTATATGGAAGTATATGTGAGGATAAATAAGGAAAATAAATTAAAGGAGAAAGAAGGAGGATTTTACCCCTTGAATGTCATCTCCATTAGAACCTTCTTATGTGAATGGGGTTTTGTATTTTGGTGAGAATATAAATAACATGAAAACGAGAAGAGGATTGAGGGAGTAATTGGGAAGAATATAAGAAATCTCTAATTATTATAAGGTTTTATTATATGAGGTGGTGAGGGGTGGTATTTATATTCTGAGGGGAGGGGTATTTTTGATTATTTTATTCATTAGTATATTATTTTGGATCAATAATATAAAAAACATTGATTCATATGACTATGTATAGTAAATAGTTCATTTTAGTAAGAAGTAATGGCTGATTTCATCATCCATGACTTATAATTTCATGCATCTGGCTTAAAATTATTAAATACTATAGATTGTCGTATTTCATTATTCACCAAAAAATCATCTTGTTTAGAAAAATATGTACAAAATGACCAGAATATTTTATTGACATTTAGTTTTAAAAAATTAAATTCACTTTATGAAAATAATTTTCTAAATATGATAACATTAATTTTTAATTAATATCATCATTTATTTAAAAATATATTTAATATATAATAATTACTAATTTTATAACACATTGAAATATTATTTAAGGTCTCTCAAAAATAACTTATATACATAAGACAACAAAAAATTAAATTATGAATTTATTTATGAAAATAAATTTTCTTTTAATTCAATATATTTATTAAAAATTGGATAAAAACATTTACTCTTCAAAAAAATACAAATAGTTAATTATCATATTTAGAATATTTATTTACTTACTCAAAGATATAAATATTCAATAATTTTTTTAATATTACTAAATTATATTAATAAATTTATCAGTGAGGTTAATATTCTATTAGTTGTGTTAATAATATTAATGTTCATATTACAATTTTGATGACCGCATTATTATTCCATTTGTACAAGTTCCTTAATTTTTATGAATACCACTTATTTCATTTTTCATTTTTGAGAACAGTGTTTTTATAGTGGTTTCTATGTGATGTGGGTGTTAATGAATATAATATAACTCTATGAAGGGATGTTAAATAGATAAAATTTGGGGACTTTAAACATAGTTACACTAATTTCATGTCACAATCTCTATGTGATTAATATTTAACCCACGTAAATCTCCGATGGTTATGATAAAGGAACACATTTCATATATAATATTGTTATACCTAAAATGAAGCGGTGTAAAGCCATGATGAATACATTAATAATGAACTCTATTGTATAATGTTGATATTATGCTTCTTCTTGTAGGATTTTTATTTACATGTAGTGTTTTGAGAATTTTTCAAATCAATGATGATTTTTTGAGATCATATTTTAAAGAGACCAACAGAGTTTAAATATTATCAAGATACAATCAATAAAATAAATTTGATGATTCATTTCTATTATTGATCGATGTGTTTAAATAAAATTAATTTATTATTATAATACAATCTTAGATCAAATATCAAATGTTTCAAAAAAAAATTGGATGAGGGGTTTTAGGTTCTGTGTTTTGCTTCAACAAAATGGTACTTATTGAGTATGATAGATGTGGAAAATGTATGAAAAATTAATTATATATATTTCATGAATCATGGTAATGATCATTATGAAAAATTTGGTAGACTAAAAGCACCATATTGTAGATGTGTGTTTTTCAAGAAAGATTCCAACATGTGATAAAAATACACCTTTATTTCATTATGATGAATATTTCTGGGGAGTTTCTTCATGAAAATGAACAATGAGAGTCAAATGATCTATCATGTTTGAAATATTATTATATTATACGAGAATATGATATGTGTTAGGCGGAGAAAAAAAGGAGTGATGGCAAGAGGGGGGGTGAATTGCCTTTTAAAAAATGATTAACAATTAAAATCAAAGTTGAAAGTGCAGCGGAAATAAAAGAGGCAAGACACGCAATTGATAACGGAGTTCGGCCTAAAACCCGGCCTACGTCTCCGCTCCCAACTCAACCGTTGAGAGATTGTACCGCTTGCTTTTCAATGGTTTTAGCAAGAAACCCACTAGCCTTTTTATAGGTGAAGGCTAGCTCACCTATTACAGCTTGCTTTTAATGGTTATGCAAGAACCCACTTGCATTCAATGGTTGAGCAAGAACCCACTAGCCTTTTTACGGGTGAAGGCTAGCTCACCTTTGATTCAAGACTTTTAAAAGGAAAGGCTTGACTAACCTCTTCACACCTTAAAGGTGATGTGAAAACCCAAAAGAAAGGATGAGAGAAAGAGTTGGGGTTTGTAGGCACAAACCCAAATTTAAGCTCAAAATGAATAAATAATAAAAACCATAATGGGAGAAGCCTTGGGCGCCAAAGGTTGATGGAGCTGATGAAGTGAGCTCCCAAGCTTCTTTGGAGGTGCTCCTTGGATGTGGAAGTGTGTTGGAGCAAGTGGGGTTCCCTTGGAGGAATCCGCCGGAGGTTCGCCAAATGATGAGAGATGTGTCCGTTGGCTTCACAATAGTTCCGGCTATGTTTTTTAGGCTTCCAGGGGATCAAGGTCCTTTATTTATAGAGGGGGAACCCTCATATGGCCGTTGGTGGCCTTTGGAGCCGTTGGAGAGGCTTTCGGAGCCGTTGGGAGGCAAGTGGACAGGCTGGTCAAAAGCCCAACGACTAGTTTGACTGGCTCCACCGGCTGACCGGTACAGATCCACCGGTTGGCCGGTGTGTGCAAAATGGAGGAGGGATCGGGCTCAGGCTCCACCGGCTGGCCGGTGCTGAGGCCACCGGTTGGCCGGTGCTGAGGCAGTAGGTGTCACTGTTCTGGCTGGGTGCCACCGGCTGGCCGGTGCTGAGGCCACCGGTTGGCCGGTGTGGAGGCAGTGGCTGGACTCTCGGTCTGGGCTATACCGGCTGGCCGGTGCTGAGGCCACCGGTTGGCCGGTGCTGAGGCAGTGGCTCAGCCTTCTGTCCAGGGTCCATCGGCTGGCCGGTGGTGAAGCCACCGGTTGGCCGGTGGACTGAATTTCAGTCCACTTTGGCTTTTTGCACTCTTGGCCTTCTTGGCCCAATTCCTTGGCACCCTGAATTTATACCTATCAACCAAAAACACTTAAAACAATATTAGATAAATAAGAGGGTGATTGTGATCATGAAAATTAAACCTCAAGGGGTTCGAGAGGTACAATAATCACCCCTATTTTGATGATCACAATCACCAAAACAAACAATGTAGAAAATGAAATGAAAAGCATGATTTAAAAGATTTCTCCCCCAATCAACCAATAATTTCTCCCCCTTTGTGATTATCAAAATAGCACGGGGCATAAAACATGATTGAGGGAAATAATGATTTTAAACCAATTGAAATTTTTGAAATTTGAATTGAACGTTTTGAAAAATTTGAATTGCAAGTTTTGAAATGAAAAATTGAATAACATTTTGAATTGAAAGTTTTGAGTGAAAAATTGAATAACAATTTAGAATTAAAAAATTTGATACCATGTGTTGAAATTGAAAGTTTGAATCGAAAATTTTGCAATTGAAATCAAAAGGATTTAAACGATCATAACTCCCCCTAAATAAAAACAACAAATCACCGGGGAGAGGTATTTGAAACCGAGACAAATTTCGGTCCGGTGAGACTCGCTAAGAGGGATTTTTCAATCCATACTTGTCTAGTGGTGGGTCTTCTCCTCTAAAATTCATCATTAAAGAAAATGGTTTTGGGCCTACCATACCGGGCATTTTTGTAATTGCACTCATAAATTAAGTGCCCGGGTTTTTTACAATAATTACAAAATATAAATTGGGAGCTCCCCCTTACAAAAATAGTAGGTGCATGGGAAGAGGAAGCTTGCTTGGAATAGCCAAGCCCTTCGGTGGTTCTAGATATGCGTTGGGAACCTAGTAGTTTGGTCAGATTTTGTTCCCCTTGGGTGAACTTAGCTAGGGATTCCCTTAAATCTTTGATGGTTGATTCCATAGACTCAACATCGGGAAGATTTTGGACTTTGAGGGTCAACTCTTCCTTCTCTTTGAGAAGTTGTTCTTTTTAGGAAGAGAGTTTTTTGAAATTCTTTTTTAAAGCAACAAATTTGGAAGAAAGTTCGTGAAAACCTTCCTCCAATTGATCTCTCGCATGTTGGAGATCCTCATAGGATAAATGATTCAAAGAATTTGAAGAACTAGAGGATGAGGAGTCGGAAGAAGTTACCTCATGGAATGCCATTAGGCATTTGTTACCGTTGTCGCTTGAGGAGGATGAGGAGGAGGATGTGGAGCTATCACTCCATGTGGCCTTGAATGCCTTCTTCTTCTCCTTTTGCTTGGCCTTTTTCTTGTTGAGTGGGAAATCGGGCTTGTAATGGCCTTTCTCGCCACACCCGTAACATTTTACCTTAGGCTCGGATTTTTCATTTGGTTGAGCCTTGCGGGATTTCTTCTTTTTGTGCTTCTTCATGAACTTGTGCATCTTGCGGGCAAGGTTCTCCATTTCGGAATCGCCGCTTGAAGAGGAAGATGATGAGGAGGAGGAGCTTTCTTCTTTTTGAACTTTGAAGGCAATGTTCTTTGGAACTTTGACTGGTTTGCCTTCCTTTTCAGCTTGCCTCCTCATGGTGATCTCATAGGTCATTAGGGATCTGATGAGCTCTTCTACCGGCATGTTCTTGATGTCTTTGGCTTCTTGGATTGCCGTGACTTTTAGAGCCCATGTGCTTGGAAGGATCCAAAGGATCTTCTTAACCATCGTTTCTGCAGAAATATTATCACCAAGAGACTTTCTACCATTGAAAACGTCAGTAAACCGTGTAAACATATCAGAAATATTTTCATGTGGGTGCATAGAAAATGACTCAAAATCTTGACGAAACATGTCCAATTGAGTGTCCTTGACTTTGTTGGTCCCCTCATGGGTAACCTCCAAAAGTTTCCAGATTTCGTGTGATGAGGTGCATGTGGAAACTCGATTGAACACATTACGATCAAGGCCGCAATGAAGAGCGTTCATGGCTTTCCCATCAAGCTCGAAATTTTTAATGTCGGCTTGAGTCCATTTGGATTCATCGGGGGAAGAGAGAGTGTAACCTTGCATGACAATTTTATAAATGGGATATCCAATGCTTCTAAGAAAAGTAGTCATGCGGGTTTTCCAATAATTATAGTCGGTTCCATCAAAAAATGGAGCACGACCCAAAGAAAAGCCTTCGGGGGCGAAAGAGGTTGAAGCCATCAAAAAAGGATCTTGAATTTGAAACCGGTGAAGGTATTACTCAAAATTTCCCTCTGATACCAATTGTTAGGCGGAGAAAGAAAGGAGTGATGGCATGAGGGGGGGTGAATTGCCTTTTAAAAAAATGATTAACAATTAAAATCAAAGTTGAATGTGCAGCGGAAATAAAAGAAGCAAGACACTCAATTGATAACGGAGTTCGGCCTAAAACCCGGCCTACGTCTCCGCTCCCAACTCAACCGTTGAGAGATTCTACCGCTTGCTTTTCAATGGTTTTAGCAAGAAACCCACTAGCCTTTTTACAGGTGAAGGCTAGCTCACCTATTACAGCTTGATTTTAATGGTTATGCAAGAACCCACTTGCTTTCAATGGTTGAGCAAGAACCCACTAGCCTTTTTACGGGTGAAGGCTAGCTCACCATTGATTCAAGCCTTTTAAAAGGAAAGGCTTGACTAACCTCTTCACACCTAAAAGGTGATGTGAAAACCCAAAAGAAAGGATGAGAGAAAGAGTTGGGGTTTGTAGGCACAAACCCAAATTTAAGCTCAAAATGAATAAACAATAAAAACCGTAATGGGAGAAGCCTTGGGAGCCAAAGGTTGATGGAGCTGATGAAGGGCGCTGCCAAGCTTCTTTGGAGGTGCTCCTTGGATGTGGAAGTGTGTTGGAGCAAGTGGGGTTCCCTTGGAGGAATCCGCCGGAGGTTCGCCAAATGATGAGAGATGTGTCCGTTGGCTTCACAATAGTTCCGGCTATGTTCCTTAGGCTTCCGGGGGATCAAGGTCCTTTATTTATAGAGGGGGAACCCTCATATGGCCGTTGGAGGCCTTTGGAGCCGTTGGAGAGGCTTTCGGAGCCGTTGGGAGGCAAGTGGACAGGCTGGTCAAAAGCCCAACGGCTAGTTTGACTGGCTCCACCGGCTGACCGGTACAGATCCACCGGTTGGCCGGTGTGTGCAAAATGGAGGAGGGATCGGGCTCAGGCTCCACCGGCTGGCCGGTGCTGAGGCCACCGGTTGGCCGGTGCTGAGGCAGTAGGTGTCACTGTTCTGGCTGGGTGCCACCGGCTGGCCGGTGCTGAGGCCACCGGTTGGCCGGTGTGGAGGCAGTGGCTGGACTCTTGGTCTGGGCTATACCGGCTGGCCGGTGCTGAGGCCACCGGTTGGCCGGTGCTGAGGCAGTGGCTCAGCCTTCTGTCCAGGGTCCATCGGCTGGCCGGTGGACTGAATTTCAGTCCACTTTGGCTTTTTGCACTCTTGGCCTTCTTGGCCCAATTCCTTGGCACCCTGAATTTATACCTATCAACCAAAAACACTTAAAACAATATTAGATAAATAAGAGGGTGATTGTGATCATGAAAATTAAACCTCGAGGGGTTCGAGAGGTACAACAATATGGTGTAATATAAAAGGGTGTTTATTCACTATAATGAATAAAAATATTGGTGTTATGAGAGATAATTTGAAATGCATAGGGGGATATAGAGATAACCATTTGAAAATTCATATTAGAGATTATGTTACTTGGAAACTGTAGAAAATTTGTCACAACATGTTAAATTTTAGTGTTTTATAATATAAGATTCCATGTAGAAAATTATTGTGTTTACAATGATGTGGTTTATTTTTGTTGAGAGTATTGATATTATCCTGGAATTAAAATAATTCTATGTCATGTTATAGAAAAATATATGAGATAATGATGGAGTACACACCAAAATGGTGATAATGGTGATATTTAATCTATCAGTGATAAACAATGGGGCTCAACCATTATATCTTCAATACAGTTATAATGTGTCGAAGTAAAAGATACAAAGAGAATTCTTCCCCAAAAACAAAGGATAAATGGTCGAAACTATTAATGCATATATTAATGTAGTTAGGGGGACATTTTTTAATGAAAATATTCTTTATACTTAATAATGTTAGAAGGTTGAAATATTAGGATGACTTGAATTCTGATATTTTATGATACTTGAATACCATGAGTAATAAAAATTTAATGAATGAGGATTGTGGAAATTGAGTTCTAAGAGTTCATGAATTAAAAGAAGAAAACCTTATAGACAATTGAATATTAATGGTTAATGAATTGTGATTTATGTGATACTCAAGGTTAAATATTTATTAAATTTAAAATGAGGGATAATTATGTGTGAAAATGTTGATACTACAACCTAATTTGAGTTTTTAGTTTACTTAAATGGAAAGTGAGGAGCAGAACCAACACAAGAACCTCATTTCAGGTATTTGTATTGAATAATATAATAGACTTGGCTCTATGTGTAATTACTCATTCCACGATGTTAACAGAGGATGATGAAGTGATCCCGAATTACATAAATGACCCTTCAAACGAACTAATAAAAAAATGTAATATTTAGACTTTATCATTATATATCATAGGTAATCCTGTAAAATTTAGATAGCCAACCCACTACATCCATATGATATAAATGTTTGAAAATGATTGAGGTAACTCTTTTAGTGTTGTAACCGAGGTAGAAATATCATTGATACATTATCTAGGATGATTAAATGTTTTCATTATTGATATACTTCACACTTAGTCAAAATAATCTTATATTCTATGGGTAGATTCCAAATAAAAATATACATATTTATGTATACTCGGTTGTTTGATGGATAATATGATCATGTTCATACACATTATTGTGCATCCGTTAAAAATAAGAATGAATATTCTTATGTTGGACAATAACAATGATATAATAGGGGAATAGTCATCTTCAGGGAGTAAAAACTCATCTACAAACCATGGTATTCTTTTGAGCTTCATTACAACTCTATATCAACATACATACTCAAAAAAGGAGATATGGAGGGAAAGGGATAATCACTCACTAAGAAAGTTAGGATGTGAAAAAAAAATATACAAAACTATTGTATTAAAATATTAACAACACTGATTAACCACCTCTCTATTATATAAATACTCCAATGTGATCCTAACAACCCAATTTTAAATATTCTGGTCCAAAATATTGGAATTTTAAATAGTTCACACAATCATAACACCTAAAGTGCATATCCCATCTTAAAGGTTGATGTAATCACTATGGGTATAATAGAACATGAGTTGGATATGGTTTCCCTTGTGAATAACATAATAAACTATTTGAGTCATATACATGAAATTTTCGTGGATGGGTCAAAAAATATAATAAATGTATAGTCTAATAAACAATGTAATCATGTCAATTATGGATCTATGAAAAATGTTTAAAATGAAATTATAATCCCCCAACTCTAGTAACCCAAATCTAGGGGTTATTTATCTACATTGGAATAATATATAAGTGAGAATATCTTGAAAAATCAAAAAGTTTAGTATTACTGTGAAACTAGATTCCTACATTATTTTCACATAATAATATAAAATATAAAATAA
This sequence comes from Viscum album, assembly GCA_963277665.1. Lineage (NCBI taxonomy): Eukaryota > Viridiplantae > Streptophyta > Magnoliopsida > Santalales > Viscaceae > Viscum > Viscum album. Next base: position 1,840,655,730 of record OY728145.1, read on the forward strand.
AACCTTACATTCTGATGATAACCTCATCATTTCTTTTAGAGTATCCATGTAATCTTTCATAAATCTATTATTGGTCATATAGGGAAAGTAATATATAATAAATGACGATATGGATTGATCAGTATGGAAAAGTTTATAATAGAAACTATCATATGATAAATAAATCATGAATAATAGTGAATGTATAAATTATAATCTAATATTACATATGGCTAATATCATAAAATGGTGTTTAAATCCAGGAATGATATAGATACATAAATAATCACACAGAAAATTAAATCTAGTTTTATAATGAAAATTTTAATAATTTTAGGCATTATAATATTTCTATCAAGGTCTTATACAAAGATATCAAAAATAAATTCGAAAGATGTACAAAAATGACATAAACTATTTTGTCTCGTTATACCAAGTCATGCATTGAGGTCCAATAATAGGCCCCAATCATCACTAATTAAGTCCAATTCATTAATCATATTTTGTATGTGAATACTAATTCAACAAAAAATCAACAGAAACCATCATACAGAAAAAATTTCCTATGAAATTTTAATATATCCAAATATCAATAAATTATACAATATATTCATAATCCATCTATAGTAATATGAAGGGATATAATTATATTACATCCCCAATAAACCATACAATTCATGAAATTATTTTGACATAGCTAAAAATAATTTTAAAATATTACTACAATAATTATTATAAAAAAGCCGATTTTCATTCTCAAATCACTAAACGAAAATTAAAAAATTTGTAGAATATTAGGAAAGCATTTTATTTGAAAATAACCAAGAACAAAATTGTATAGACTTTTGAGTACTAAATGAGAATAAAATGAAATGAAAATCATGTAATTTATAGAAATAACTATAGGAAAATAAAATATGTGGAGTTTAAGATATACATATCATATAGTTCTCCCAATGTATTCTTGAAAATAATCAATCCCGAGTAAAGATGATATTGTGAAATAAACCCTTACATCTGCTCTGAATTACATTCAATGTTCTTTTAACATTTTTTATATTAATTTTAAATTTATTATACTTATATACCAGAATAATATTCATTATTATAATGTAAAAAAATTATTTCTTAGAACATCTTATCTCTCATTGATTAACAATCCTTCATTATCATCATTATTTAATGTGTTAGCTGGTTCTTTTTTAATTTATTTTTTTGATTTTTTTGTTATTGTACTACCAACTAGATCATTTATCCATACTAACAAATTTTTTATCATGATATAAATATAACATATATTCATTATAGATATATATATATATATTTTAATCATCCATTATAGAAATACATGAAATAATTAATCACATCGCTTCGTGGAAGCGACAATCCACACATATCAATGAGATAAATTATCAAAAATTAGGGGTGAAAGGGTAATAAGGTTAAAGATATATTATATTTCCAAATTCATAATAATTTCAGAAATATCATATGTATTAATTGCTTTCCTCTTTATAATCATCCAAGTAATGTGGTGATAAATGAAAAGTTAATTTTCTATGTGGAGACAATAAGTCGTACATACACACATGTGATGTTTCATTTACTATATTAAAGAAATCAAGTAGAAAATGGTATCCCCATATTGAAAATTAAATATTATTTTATTAAAAAAATGAATTCATTATTTTATGAAGAGTGTAATTTATTTTGTGGAATTTGATGATGAAAAATACTCTAAAAGAGTTGTTAATGATGATTACCACTTTTTTGTGAGACCAGACTAAGCTTAAACCTTATGCCTTATATATTGGAATTTTGATGAAAAGAATATATATTCTAGGCCATGGGTAGAATGGTTGTTGATGTATTTTGGTAAGTATTGGTTTCGATAAGTGCCTCAATAGGTGAATAAGTGACAGGATAAGTACTTCACTTTTAGTAGTAAGGGGAGTGGCACTCTTGTAATAATTCCATGTTGAAAAATATTTAACGGAATTATTCTGGGTAAAGTGGAATCAGAGAACAAAAAGATAAAATATAATACGTTTTAGGTTTATAAAACACTAAAAACACATTAATATATGTTTTGGAGACTTTTTAATTTATATGTTGTAGTTAACCCTGTTTAACCCAACTGTATCTTTATCTATAATTTTTTTATCATGTTCACTTTATTTATACGAGAAAAAATAAAAGGGTATGACTAAACAAATTTTGAAATTGTGATTCAGAATAATGAATATATTATTTTAGACTATAAATCTATATGTATCAAGAATTACTATTAATATATTAAAAAACCATGAAATTTTTTATGGAAAATTATCGATTTAAGCATAAAATTCAGATACATTTAAACACAAAAAAGTTCATTTGCCAGACTTTTTGTTGTTAAAATAAATAGAAGATATTTTTTGGGACTTTTGGATCTATAAAAAACCAATTGTAACCTTCCAGACATACCATTAATTTCAAAGACCCAAAATAGATTTTAATTTTAATAAAATATAGCTTCTGTTCACAAAATTCAATCCTGAGTTCCAAAATTAAAAAAATTGTTTTCAAAACATTAATTAACTTTTTAAATAAATTTTTAGTCAAATGGGTTTAATGTATATTAATATTTCAATAAAACGTAATATTTTCATAAATGTTACACTATTTTAGATAAAATATATATTTTCACAATTCACCAACAAATTAACAGTTTCTAAAATATCATTAAAATTTAACCTTTGATAATTATTACTTAATAAATTTAGAAATAAATATATATTTAATCATATAATATTTTTAAACATTTTTAGTTTTTTATTTAATGAATGTTCTAAATAAAATTATATGCATTATAATATTATTTTTCTTCAAATAAAATTTTACATACAAAAAATGTCCCTGATGTTACATTATTTTTACTTTATATGATTTCATTGTCATAATTTTTAGAATATCACCTCAGAATAGATTTTTTTATTTCATCTTTATAAAATTTTTAGGTTCCAACATCTCTCCTTATAGATATGCTCTCCAGAGTATGATAAATTTGATTCCAATAATATTTCATCATAGGTGATAACATGTTTTGGGAATGACATACACTTATTCAATAATGGGATTTGAAAAATATAATAAATTTTAGAGAGTATTGGTGTAATTTTCAAACAGTAAGACATAAATCCTATTATATCCAAAAATTCAAAATGACCAAAACACCTAAAACATAGATTCCTTTTCTCTTTGGACCGTTTAACCCCATTCCATGGTGATATCTCTGAGGAAATGTGATATCGCAATTTATCTTTTAAGGGATAATATTGGCTATTGGCGTAATGGTTATGTCTAGTATGAGTTCCATTAATTTGATTATAAAAAATATTCACTTTTTACATTGTCTCCATAATTATTTCATGGATACAATCTTTCTATTATTAACATTATCTCAATGTGTTGGATTACAAAAAATATTTTTTGTATAATGTCTCATATGGTTTCATTTTAATGCTAAAATGAAAATTATTATTTATGAGAATTCCACCAAAAGTAATTACTAATCCCATGTACCTAAAAAGTAAAGAGAGCATGATCTCATAATATATTATAATTCCAAACTTCTTCTTCCAAACTACCCAATAGTTTGAGTATGATTGGAAGTGGTCCAATGAAACTCAGTTGTAAGAGACTTCTAAATACTCTTCCATAATTTTTATGTAAATAAGATATTATGAACGGATACATTTGATATATGTGCACCATAATGTATCAAATATTCATAAATATAGAGCTGCATGATTGAATCACGGGGTATAGTTTACCTTATTAAGAGGAATTACGAGGACATGGTAAGATGATAATAATAAACCATATGGTATAATTATTTTTAGGAGTCTTTAGAAATATATTGAGAAAGTCCATAGTATTACCATCCCATTCCTAGACATGAAAAGATAGAAATTTCAAGACTCCTTTTTGATGTTTTCATTTAGCCTTTACCTACATAAAACACAATAATCATGATACATAGTTAATAATTTCAAATTGAATATTATCCCAAGAAAAAAGTTCCTTCAAATAATGATACATTTTTATTATTCCAGGGTGTATAATGAAATTTGTACTAAGCCACTCATCTAATAATTCCCTTTCTATCATAGGCAAATATGGAACATATATCCCTCCCCCAAATTTCAATATTACATATTTATAGATGGTGTCTTCAAACCTTTTATCATTCAATCCGTTGATTTTATTTTCAATATTCTTATTACCAAGATAAATTTTTTTATTTCCTACAATAATGGTGGTTTAAAAATAATTTATAATGTATGTTATATTTCTTTATCACAAATTACACCCATATCCATAATTATTAAATCCATTATTGTAGGATATTTTTGAAATAAAATATTATTGAAACTCAATGATAATTCTTACCCATCCATCATACACCTTATTGAAATCCTAGGGAGGTATTGTTTTGAGAAATCATAAAACATTTTTCATTTTAACCATCACCTTGGACTCATATTGATATAATTTTTTGAGATGATGTATTTCAAATATTATTGATCCATATATATTTCATATATTTTTTCATAAATGATGTTCCACTTTATTTTCAATTAAAAATATTTAAACACCACTGTACAATAGTATGGTATGGATAATTATATTCACGAATCATTAAAAACATTGATTCATAGAAAAAAACTATATAATCTTTCCTAAGGAAGCATCTAAGACCGTTCATTAATTCATCCATATATATCACAAATACATCCATTTCTGATGATGAATTGAATATCATTGCATTGATCGATCTTCAATTTAATTTATAAAATAATTATTTACATTCCCCTAACTATATGATCTTAACCACATCACATATAAACATTATTAACACTTTATGAAATGCCGAAAATTTTTACACAAATCATTGTGAGTCACTTTCTAATCTAAAGAAACTATATACGTTCATTTTATTCAATATAATGGTATATTCCATAACTTTATTTTGATTCGATGGATTAATGGATAATTTATCCATTGAGATTATATATAAAATAAAATAAACTTAGATAAGATACAATTTTAATTTTCTAAAATTTCAATATAACAACATTTCATTAAGATAATTATGAATTATTAAAATATAATTATTATGATCAACATATATTTTATATTATATTAATATGAAATCTTTAAGTAAAATAATTAAATTATTGAGATAGTACATTAAGACACTATTCATCTGATCCATAAAAATAGGGGTTCCATAAGTTAATTGAGAATGAAATTACTCTAAATTCATAATGTAAACACCTCATATAAAATGATGTCATTGGAATATATATAAGGCCCCAGCCTTAAACCTTACTTAATCTTGAGTAATTACAAGATTACACATTGAGGATCTTTTCGGGTTTGGAGTTTTAGAGAATTAGATCATAAAACTTGCATTACACTCCACATATAAAAAAAGTGGTTACATAAAGATAGTATTCTTCATTCCCATCAATGGAAACATATTTAAAATAATCATGGATTCATTCTTGACACTTCCTTGACACTATCATCATATCATGTACCTTTCCCTTGACCTATGAAAAACATTTCAAAAAAACATGGGATGAGCATAAAAAGCTACGTAAGGGATATAAAAATATGGAAAGGAAACATGGGTACATATATACATAAGAATGAAACCATACTTTACCCATAAAACATATGCACTTTAACATACCTCATCGAATCATGAATAAATAATTGAAATCATAAGACATAAAGGTAACTTGAGGCATTCATAACATTCTTACGTAGGGAGTAACCCTCTTGGTTACGTTTGGAATACCCATCACAGTATATTCCCTAAATCTCTTCAGAGAAACCTTAACGTTTCACTCCTTCGCGTTACCCAATGCATTGGAGAGCTATATCGGGCTCACCCACCCTTAGTTTATCACGGAACCACCCGTCATCATAATAATGCCCAAGAACCTCAACATAATCATATCACATAAAACATGCATAAAGGAAACATAACATTCGCACCTTTCAATCACAAGATATCAATACAACACATTGATATAAAAACATTATGAAAACCATTTTCGATACCAAAATAAAAGAAAAGTAAAACATGGTATTTATTTTTCTTTTAAAAAAAAGATATGGCTTGTAGAGGAAGCCGAAACTCAAATAATGGTCATGACGGCAGAGAAGTCATTGTCGCCGCATATGTACTACAAAAACATTCCCTTTTATCGTTTAGTAAAGGCTTCATATAAAAAAGATTCCTTTTGAATAAACGTAAAAGTCAAAGGGGTTTATACACCATATAAAAGAAGGTTGTGTATAAAACAAAATATGCCTCAATGAAAGGAGATTGAGACGAAGTCCCATACCTCGTATCCGACTTGACCCGACTGTTCTTTAATCTCCTGAATAATAAACTTGAGTTAATCTCTACTTTCTTAAGAACCTTTTTCAAGTTCATTATTCCTTTTATACCATGTTATGAACATCATGTAATCATTTAAGTTAATAATGTTCATTTTGTCGGTATTTGGTTCTTAAGTTAAAAATACACTCCTTACACTTACATGTTGTTAATTTGGTAAAAGGAGCGTTATATCCAGAATTATATTAATGATTTGGATACCATATAAATAATATATATTCATCATATACATGTATTTATAATATTACATCACATTTAGAGGTAAGAAATGATATGCACCGTTCATGGAGACGGTAAGCCGTACGTATGCATGAACGCTACTTCCATTTATATTTCGTATTTTCCTGAATGGAATCATAATGATATAAGAGTATATTATAATTCCAGTATAATAACATATATAATATCATTAACTTTATCCTTTACACATTCCACATATGGTATTAACGAATCAAATCACTTTCAGGGGGCGGTAGTCCGCACTTCCTAATATGAATATATCGTGTTTACCTATAATGGAAACAATAATGGTATGACATAAATGAAAAATAAAGAAGCTTAAGGAAATAATAAACATATTATATATCATATATAAAAATATTGACATCATAATGGACACCTTTGAAGGTGTTAAAAGAGTGTTGAACAATCATCGTTTCGGGAGGCAAAATTTCGCCATCCTAGGAAACCATATGTTCTTTAACCATTTTATGTAGTTGTGTGAGAGTATAGCTAGAATAAATCTTATAAAAACATCCTAGTATATTTAATATACTGTTGTTGTTACAAAAGAAGTAAATAAAAAGTGTTTAGGGGGTTGAGGAAGCAAAATAAAACAAATGAACATGAGAGAATGAATTACCTTTAAAAGTGTAACTCCTTTTGATTTGAGCCTAAAGGCTTCATTTGAAAGGTTTATGCCCAAAGGTAATCATCTAGGATGAGGGGAGGGATGTGGAGAGAGTAAATGGGCAGGGGATGGCCGAGCCAAAGGCTTGAGGAGTGTGTGAAATGAGGTAGAGGTGGGGGCCTTTTATAAGAGGAGAGGAGGGGCACTTTTGGAAATCATGAAACTATTATTTTATTTTCAAACGTTTTTTCGAATTTATAAGGTCCCACATTGATATATTTCAAAGATAAGATGATAAGGCTTCTAAATATTTCCATACAATAGTTTTTGGACAAGTTTTGGTCTTAGATATTACATTATCTTTCCATTTTATATAAATCGTTAAATAATGAGGTCATCACTGCATCATCATGATGTCATAAATAATTTAATTTATATAATGTCTGAAAATTATAAAACAAATACTATGATGTAGGAAATCTCTTTAGATTTCCAATGACTATTTATAATCAAAAATCTGATCTTTATAACCCCACGTAAAAATTGTTTTCGTAAAACATATTATGTTTGTGTCATTTTTACTTTTACATTAAATAAAAAGTTATTTATGTCATTTCCCAAACAAAGTGGCTCCATGGGGTCCCCAAGTTGACCCATGGCTTTTCTTGGTCGTCCATGACACAAAAAAATGAGGGTAGGACATGTGTCAAGCTTATCTCATTTTATTAAAGCATTATTTTTACCTTAAACTACACTAATATCCACTAATCGCGATTAAAAACTTAATAAGTTACTATTCATTAAAAAGATTATTTTAATCTCATTGAACCAGATTTTACTTCTTAATGAAAACCATGTATGTAGGATTTTTGAAATTCAAAACACAATGATGGAAAAATTTCATTTGAACGGAAAATCAGTTTTTTTAAGTACCACTTAGTGGTTTCACTATTCATCAAAAATTGAAGTTTTTCAGAAAATTACCAAAAATTCACCCTAAGCTATATTTGATATTCCGAATTCAAAAATGAAGTCCATTTTACAAAATTCAAAACATATAAGTCACATTAATTAATTTAATAATTAATTCCCGCTGTCATGAAAAATAGCGTGTTTTTATGAAACAATAAGTATCAAAAGATTGACACCAGTTTAAGTCCAATTTCAAATTGAAATTGATTCCAATGACCACCATTGGGTTAAATGGTAAAAATATATTTTAATTTCACATCAAAACCAATTCAAATGATAATCTAATCATATAAATATATTAGATTAAAAAGCATATTTGAATTAAAATGCAGTATTTTTCACTATTCATTAAAAAATGAACATTGTCAGAAAAATACCAAAAATTCACAAAAAGTAAATTTTGATGTCCCAATCATAAAGAATAAGTTTATTTTGAAAAAAAAAGCTTATAAAATTGTCAAAAGATAGATATAAAAATTGTTTTCCATCAAAAGGCAGTAAAACAATCTTTTAAAAATATTAGTGTATTCCATGCTTATGATTGGATTTATTTTCATTTTAAGCCTCTAAAACACTATCTTAACCATTAGTAGAAATAGATAAAAATATCTATTATTCATTACTTACTTGGGATGTTACATCCTTCCTCCCTTTAGAAAATTGTGTCCCCGCAATTTATTTACTTATCGAATAAATGGGGGTACTTATCCCTCATTTCATTTTCAGATTCCCATGTCGCCTCTTCCATCATGTGGTTTTTACACAAAACTTTTACCTGATTAATCACCTTATTCCATAACACTTGCTCCGTGTGGTCATGAATCTGCACTGGTTGTTCCTTATAAGATAGGTTCTCTTCCACCTGAACTACCTCTGGACTCAAAACATGAGATGGATCTGGCATATACTTTCTCAACATCGAAACGTGAAAAAACATTGTATACCTGAGATAAAATCGGAGGTAAAGCCACTCGGTAAGCAACTAATCCAACTCTCTCTAGAATTTCATATGGTCTAATAAACCTTGGACTCAGCTTTCCTTTCTTACCAAATCTCATGACACTTTTCCAAGGAGAAATCTTGAGAAAAACATGATCACCTACCTCGAAAGATAGATCCTTCCTCCGGTTATCCGAAAAACTCTTATGCCTACTCTGAGCTGTTCTCATGTGATTCTGAATCAGCTAAACTTTTTCTGCCATCTCTTCTACCAATTCTGGTCCCATCAACTTCCTTTCACCCACTTCATCCCAGAAATCTGGAGTTCGACACCGCTTCCCATATAATTCCTGAAATGGTGCAATCTGTATACAAGAATGAAAACTGTTATTATATGAAAATTCTACCAAAGAAAGATGTTGGTCCCAACTTCCCTGATAATCGATAGAGCAAGAACGTAGCATATCCTCCAAGGTCTGAATTTTTCGTTCTGACTACCCATCTGATTGAGGATGAAAAGCCGTACTAAAATTTAATTCAGTACCCAACGACTTCTGAAGGCCTTTCCAAAAGTTAGAAGTGAACCTGGGATCACAATCAGATACAATGGAGAGAGAAACTCCATGTAACCTGACTACCTCTTTAAGATAAAAATGGGAAAGTTTATCAAGAGAGAAAGTATCTCGTATAGCAAAGAAATGAGTAGACTTGGTCAAGCGATCAAAAATAACCAAGATTGCATTATTACCTCGAGATGTCTTCGGTAACCCCACAACAAAGTCCATGGATATATTCTCCAATTTCCACTCTGGAACTGGTAAAGGGTGAAGCATCCCTTTCGGTAACTGCCGCTCTGATTTAACCTATTGACATGTCAAACACTTCACAGTAAAATCAGCAATATCGCTTTTCATTCCATCCCACTAGTAATACTCCCTCAGATCTCTATACATCTTAGTACTGCCTGGATGAACTGAAAACAGAGAACTATGAGCTTCACATAACAACTCTCTCTTCAACTGTGAAACACAAGGCACACACAATCTCTTCCCAAATCTCAAAACTCAATCATTATCAATGTTGAATTTAGGAAACTTACCTTTATGAACCAGCTCTACCTTTTTCTGCAACTCACTGTCTTGATTCTGTGTTTGCTTGATTCTGTCTGATAGAGATGATCTCACTGATACCTGAAACAAAACAGAAGAACTTCCTGCACCATCAACTTCTATGCCAATGTTCATCAAATCCTTAACCAATGGATCACGTTCCAAACGCAACATTTCTAATGAAGCATTACTTTTTCGAATCAAAGCATCAGCCACTTTATTTGCTTTTCCCAGATGGTAATGAATTGTACAATCAGAATCCTTGATTAATTCTATCCATCTCCTTAATCTCATGTTTAATTCTTTCTGAGTGAATATATACTTTAATCTTTGGTGATCGGTATATATTTCACACTTTAATCCATACAAATGATGCCTCCAAATTTTTAAAGAAAAAACAACAGCAGGTAATTCCAAATCATGTGTAGGGTAATTTACCTCATGAGTTTTCAACTGTCGTGAAGCATAAGCAATTACCTGATCATTCTGCATTAGGACGCAACCATGTCCTTTCAATGAATCATCACTGTATATAACAAACTAACCATTCCTGGAAGGTAGTGCCAAAACTGGAGCATTCACCAATCTTCATTTCAATTCCTGAAAAAAATCATCACAAACTTATCCAAGAACTCATGGAAAATTCTATTCATTAAGTCCATGAATATAGCAGGTTCATTGGTTAGCCCAAAAGGCATTACTACAAATTCATAATGGCCATATCTTGTATAGAACGCGGTCTTCGGATTGTCTGCTTCCTTTACCTTCAGCTGATGGTACCCCGATCTCAAGTCAATCTTTGAAAAATACTGAGCTCCCTGAAGCTGATACAACTTCATTTGATGGCCCAACATCTGCTGAAGTAGTTGCAAAGGATTTTACCACCCCTTTCTGCTTGTAGTCTAACTGCTTCCCATCACTCAAGCTCTTTGTCTGACACTCATTTGCATAGTGACCCATCTCATTGCACTTATAACATTTCACTAACTGTAAGTCAAATTTGTTTTTACCTTCACCTTGATCCTTTTTAGTGCAATCACGAGCCTTATGTCCCATCTTACCACATCGGTAGCACTTTCCAGAATTCAGAAGACATTCCCCAGCATGCCTTTTTCCACATTTATCACAAACAAGAAACGTAGTTTTCTTACCATCAGACTTTTTTGAAGAATTCTTACCTTTCTCCTGCCACCTCGGTCTCTTCTTCTACTGGTTGTTATAGAACACTTGGTTATCGGAAAACTCCATTTCCACCATCTCATCACATCGAACAAGCTTTTCCTAACTTTTAAACTCACGAGAAGCTAATGCCCTTTGATATTTTGGATTTAATCCTGAGTAAAAATGATTGATTTTACTATCAAGGTCTCGGTTAAAATTTGGAGCATACCTTGCCAATCGAGTGAACCTTTCTTCATAGGCATCCACTGAATCTTCCTCTTTCCTCAATTCCAATAATTGATTTTCCATCCTAAGTCGAACAGCCTTAGGAAAATACTTCTCAAGAAACATACCTTTGAATTCATCCCAGTCGAGAGCATCTATCTCATCAGCGTCCCTGATATTTTTAACCATCGACCACCACTGATCTGCCTCACCCTCAAAATGGTAAATAGCAAGACTAACCTTTTGATTGTCTGAACACCCCATGACATTGAAAATCTTCTCCAGTGCTTTAATCCACCCTTCACCTTGCACAGGGTCAGATGATCCTCTGAATGATGGGGGATTTTGCCTCATGAAATGTTCCACCACTGACATGTTCCTCTGCGGTTGGTCTGGCTGATCTTGTGTATGGATACCACCACCATTTATAGCCTGAGTCAACTGCGCCATTACTGCAACAAACTGTTCAGTTCCAATTCCGAACATCTCAGGATGCTGATTCAGAAGGTTATTTTCTTCTGTATGCCTTCCTAGCACTACTTCCCTGTTTCCTCTACGGAAAACCATTCTGAACAAACATGTCTTAGATGAAGCAACATGGTAATCATAAAATGATATATCACTTCAATTTGACCATAAAAAATATTTTTGGATAATCATTTAATATAATTCTAACTCCTAAAGTTATCTAAACCGACCTCTGATACCAACTATAAGGCTCCAGCCTTAAACCTTAATTAATCTTGAGTAATTACAAGATTACACATTGAGGATCTTTTCGGGTTTAGAGTTTTAGAGAATTAGATCATAAAACTTTCATTTCATTTCACATATAAACAAAGTGGTTAAAAAAAGATAGTATTCTTCATTCCCATCAATGGAAACATATTTAAAATAAACATGGATTCATTCTTGACACTTCCTTAACACTATCATCATATCATGTACCTTTCCCTTGACCTGTGAAAAACATTTCAAAAAAACATGGGATGAGTATAAAAAGATCAGTAAGGGATATAAAAATATGGAAAGGAAACATGGGTACATATATACATAAGAATGAAATCATACATTACCCATAAAACATATTCAATTTAACATACCCCATCAAATCATGAATAAACCATAGAAATCATAAGACATAAAGGTAACTTGAGGCATTCATAACATTCTGACGTAGGGAGTAACCCTCTTGGTTACGTTTGGAATACCCATCACAGTATATTCCCTAAATCTTTTCATAGAAACCTTAACGTTTCACTCCTTCACGTTACCCAATGCATTGGAGAGCTATATCGGGATCACCTGCCCTTAGTTTATCACGGAACCACCCGTCTTCATAATAATGCCCAAGAACCTCAACATAATCATATCACATAAAACATGCATAAAGGAAACATAACATTCCCACCTTTCAATCACAAGATATCAATACAACACATTGATATAAAAACATTATGAAAACCATTTTCGATACCAAAATAAAAGAAAAGTAAAACATGGTATTTATTTTTCTTTTAAAAAAAAGGTATGGCTTGTAGAGGAAGCCGAAACTCAAATAATGGTCACGACGGTGGAGAAGTCGTTGTCACCGCATACGTACAACAAAAACATTCCCTTTTGTCATTTAGTAAACGCTTTGTATAAAAAATATTTCTTTTGAATAAACATAAAAGTCAAAGGGGTTTATAAACCGTATAAAAGAAGGTTGTGTATAAAACAAAATATGCCTCAATGAAAGGAGATTGAGACGAAGTCCCATACCTCGTATCCGACTTGAACTGACTGTTCTTTAATCTCTTGAATAATTAACTTGAGTTAATCTCTACTTTCTTAAGAACCATTTTCAAGTTCATTATTCCTTTTATACAATGTTATGAACATCATTTAATCATTTAAGTTAATAATGATCATTTTGTCGGTATTTGGTTCTTAAGTAAAAAAATAGACTTCTTACACTTACATGTTGTTAATTTGGTCAATGTTTCGTTATATCCAGAATGATATTAATGATTTGGATAACATATATATCATATATATTCATCATATAAAAGTATTTATAATATTACATCACATTTAGTGGTATGAAATGAAATGCACCGTTCATGGAGACGGTAAGTCGTACGTACGCCTGAACGCTACTTCCATTTCTATTTCGTATTTTCTGGAATGGAATCATAATGATATAAGAGTATATTATATTTCCAGTATAATAACATATATAATATCATTAACTTTATCCTTTACACATCCCACATATGGTATTAACGAATCAAATCACTTTCAGGGGGCGGTAGTCCGCACTTCCTAACATGAAGATATCATGTATACCCATAATGGAAACAATAATGGTATGCCATAAATGAAAAATACAGAAGCTTAAGGAAAGAATAAACATATTATATATCATATATAAAAATAGTGACATCATAATGGACACCTTTGAAGGTGCTAAAAGAGTGTTGAACAATCATCGTTTCGGGAGGTAGAATTTCGCCATCCACGGAAACCGTATGTTCTTTAACCATTTGATGTTGTTATGTGAGAGTGTATCTCGAATAAATCTTATAACAAAATCCTATTATATTTAAGATACTGATGTTGTTACAAAATAAGTAAATAAAAAGAGTTTAGGGGGTTGGAGAAGCAAAATAAAACAAATGAACATGAGAGAATGAATTACCTTTAAAAGTGTAACTCCTTTTGATTTGAGCCTAAAGGCTTACTTTGAAAGGATTCTGCCCAAAGGGAATCGACTAGGATGAGGAGAGGGATTTGTAGAGAGTAAATGGGTAGGGGATGGCCGAGCCAAAGGCTTGAGGAGTGTGTGAAATGAGGTAGAGGTGGATGCCTTTTATAAGAGGAGAGGTGGGGCACTTTTGGAAATCATGAAACTATTATTTTATTTTCAAAAGTTTTTTCGAATTTATGAGGTACCACATTGATGTATTTAGAATATAAGATGATAAGGGTTCACAATATTTCCATCCAATAGTTTTTGGACAAGTGTAGGTCTTAGATATTACATTATCCTTCCATTTTATTTAAATCGTTAAATAATGAGGTCATCGCTGCATCATCATGCTGTCATACATAATTTAATTTATATAATGTCTAAAAATTATAAACATTTTACTATGATGTAGTAAATCCTTTTAGCTTTCCAATGACGATTTATAATCAAAAATATGATCTTTATAACCCCATGTAAATTTTTTTTTGTAAAACATATTTTGTTTGTGTAATTTTTACTTTTACATTAAATAAAAAGTTATTTATGTCATTTCCCAATCAAAGTGGCTCCATGGGGTCCCCAAGTTGACCTATGGCTTGTCTTGGTCGTCCATGACACAACAAATGAGGTTAGGACATGTTTCAAGCTCATCTCATTTTATTAAAGCATTATTTTTACCTTAAACTACATTAATTACCACTAATCGCGATTAAAAACATAATAAGTTACTATTCATCAAAAAATTATTTTTATCTCATTGAACCAAATTTTATTTCTTAATGAAAAAAATGTATGTCGGATTTTTGAAATTCAAAACACAATGATGGCAAAATTTCATTTAAACGGAAAATCAGTTTTTATAAGTACCACTTAATGGTTTCACTATTCATCAAAAATTGAAGTTTTTCAGAAAATTACCAAAAATTCACCCTAAGCTATATTTGATATTCCGAATTCAAAAATGAAGTCCATTTAACAAAATTCAAAACATATAAGTCACATTAATTAATTTAATAATTAATTCCCGCTGTCATGACAAATAGCGTGTTTTTATGAAACAATAAGTATCAAAAGATTGACACCAGTTTAAGTCCAATTTCAAATTGAAATTAATTACAATGACCAACATTGGATTAAATGGTAAAAATATATTCTAATTTCAGTTCAAAACCAATTCAAAATATAATCTAATCATATAAATAAAGTAGATTAAAAAGCAGATTTGAATTAAAATGCAGTATTTTTCACTATTCATTAAAAAATGAACATTGTCAGAAAAATACCAAAAATTCACACAAAGTAAATTTTGATGTCCCAATCATAAAGAATAAGTTTATTTTGACAAACATAGCTTATAAAATTTTCAAAAGATAGATTTAATAATGGGTTTCCATCAAAAGGCAGTAACACAATCTTTTAAAAATATTAGTGTATTTCATGCTTAAGATTGGGTTTATTTTCATTTTAAGCCTCTAAAACACTATCTTAATCATTAATAGACATAGATAAAAATATCTATTATTCATTACTTACTTGGGATGTTACAATATATACCTCCATTTCATGAATTTAATTATACCGATATTGAAGATAAATATTTGAAAAATATAGATCTCCTTGAATTTGATAAAATAATTCATAAATGTGGAATACATTATACTTAGTCATTGTATTAGTTGCAGTAATTTATGAACAACATAATTGAATAATTGATTTTTTAAAAAAAGAACATGGTACCCCCAATGTGGAAGATTATTTCTTATAAATCCCTTAACACACAACTTACATGTTTTTTATTCTATAACACTAATTCCAATATGGCCATACTATAGGGCGTCCTAGATATGGATTTTTCATCAAGGATGAGATTAATAGAAAACCCAAATTCATGCTCTGGTGGATGATGATATTGTTATTCACAATATAAATCAATTTATTTCTTCATGAAAAATTGAACCTCTATTATAAGAAAAACATCCCTATTCACAGGTTCTATCTAATTTAATTCTCTAAGAATTTCATGAAAGATAGATACTATAGGTGGTTTAATAAATTGTTAAAATGATCTTGTCTCCCACCTGAATATATGTGATTATATATCTCTATCACAAATCATAACCCGCTTATCCTAAATATAAATTTTGTTATTATAATTTGAAATACAATCCAAAATAATTAATATATTAAAGTAAATCATAGGTATAATAACCAGGTTTTCAATTAAGGTATGTATATCTATATGAACGAGGACTAACTAACATATCCTTATTATAGTACGTTTTCCACCATGAGTTTTAATTGATATCTCATTATCTTAATTTGTTAGGGAAATATCTAATATTCTTAGAAAACATGGTAGATATAATATTGTGTAACGATGTAGAATGAAATAAATAATTATTTGAATTTGTCGCTATGATTAGTATACATTCCATAAATCTATATTAATGTCAACCTCCATTATTTTAATCATATTTTCTTTTACTTTCACCATTATGCATTTATCATGATAAATTTATTGATGTTTGAGGCATTAAATCAAATAGTTTCCTATATCCATATAATTAAGCATTTAAAATTTCTATTTTATTTCCATCCCTTGCAATCAAGCGTTTTATGACTAGTCTATCCTCACTTAAAAGAAAATCACATTCCCATTAAGAATGACCCATGATATTTATTTCCATTATTATTACCCATTGTAAATTCCACTTTTCACTTATGTCCTTTTGGTGATTTTTTTAGATTGATATACCACATACTTTTTTTTTATATTCTGTTGAAAACACCAGACATGGATAAATATTTCATTTCTATATTGGAACATCATATTATATCCTCATATTCCAAAAATACTAGAGAGAATAATTTATTTTGATAAATAATATATATTCCATTAAATAAATGATCAATATTACTCATTTGATTACATAAATAGTCTACAAAATGAGTTTCCAACTTTGTAATGTTATCTCTATATTTATGAACATTTTTTCATTAATTTTTCATTAAATTGTGAAATTTCCACTCCATATCAAATCATTTCTCATCAGTAATGTTTTTAAATAATGTATCCATTAATGTATTCCACAATTTACTATTTTTCCTTTTATTCCTTACTGTTTTGGATCAATTAACACCATTTTTCATTGTATCCTTTACGATAATGAAAATTAATGTTAAATTTTCCACCATTACTACTATCAAATTGAAGAAATATATTCTTATTCACTTGAGACATTGCTCAGTTACTAGAGAATTAGTAGTCCTATTGAATTATGTAGGTTTATAATGCATGAAATAGTCCAACATTATTACTCTGTAATGGAGATTAGTAGGATGGTCCATATGAGTGGGATTATTATTCATAACTTGATTCAGACACCACAACATAGTTATAATTTGTTACGATCTAACTTCAATATTTGTTCCAACATCATTGCCTTATATAGAATGTAAATTCTTATATAGACTATTTTCAATGACTTACCTTCAATTCCTTCATATAGGATCCATTTATAAGCAATGAAATATTCTAAATTAGTTTATAAAATTATGAATTTAAAATCATAGTATGTAATGATTAATATGGTGTGACACTTACCACAACGTAAATATTTATCAATAAATAATTTCAGAGTTATAGATATTGTATCTTTGAGAATATCATTAAATCATAAATATATTTTTAAATCATTTAATAATGTATTTGAAAGAGAATTTGAATCAGCCAACTTATATCTCGTGGGAGTGTTTAGTATGATATGATGTATTATTCCCACTCATTATACCCATATTATGATGTAGTTAATACCCAATCTGCATCATTCAAATTTTTACAACTAGGGGTATCTATGCTGCAATCACATTCACATTATTTTATACCAAGAGGGGTGTATTTTCTATGGAAAACACACAATATGAACTTTATGAAAACTTTATGATATTATCCTATACATAGATATATCCTCGGAGTCTATTATAGGGTTATGTTCTCTAATCTCTGTCATATTAAATCTATTTCCCAAGGACTAAATTAAAATTCTTTTCGTAGTAACTGTAACACCCCGAATCTGGTAACTAGTATTCGGTTATTATTTTACTATATTGGTATATGATATATGGGATCGATACCCTAGGGATTAAATTATTTAATAGTCTTGGGAGAGAAGTTAAATACATAACTATCAAATAACATTGGAAAACATAACATTTGACTTATTATTATTATAATAAATGATTCATTTTATTTATTATACCTCTAAACTCAGTCATAAATCCATTTTTTGGTATCTTTGAGAATGGAAAAAAAATAACGGCTGAGATCTGTTTTTTAGTAAGAGAATGAAAAAAATATAAGGTATCATAAGATAAATAAACCATGAATAATTATCTATTTGTTAACAATAATAAAATATTCTATTTAACTAATATCATAAAATGGTACTAAATACATTAATGATATAGTAACATAAATTACCACATGGACAAGAAAAATTGGTTTCATAATGATAATGGTTTTTTCTTATATCATAATCTAACATTTATGACTTAGTGCTTAGAAACCAAATTTAAATAGGCATGGTGTAAACCAATCTAAAAAAATAGTTTTTCACGTTAGAACCACTGATCCATCAAGGGGATAAAATGGAATCTTCTAATTACATAAAAAATTAGAGAAATTTATCATATAAGAGAAATGAATTGAAATTCAAAAAATAATAGACATTTAAATGATTATTTATATTCTAGAATATGAAATGTTAATAATTTCCACAGTCAAGAAATATAATAACATGATAATAATACAACTAGAGTAATATTTATTATAATATTTTAAGATTATATCTCAAATAAAGCATAATATTCATGAATTTATGTTTACATATATGAAAATACTATTAACATAACAAGGTAATATTTATTTTGGAAAATACACATTTCATTTTGAAAAAACAAATATAATATATAAATTTATTTATAATATATACTGAAATATTTTCTATAAAAGAAATTGTGAAAATTTTATAATGGGTATCCAATGCATGGAGTAATCATGATGGTTAGAAATGATATTCGTTTGGTAAGGATTTAAAAAAGGATATGTTCACACATTTATAAAAAGTGACTTGATAGGAAGCATAAAGATGCTTTCATTTTAATATATTTATAAAATTTTAAAAACCTGAGAATATACATTAATTGGTTATTATGGAAAAGTAAAATTATTCTTGAGAATGTTTTAATGATAATATAAACATTGAGGAAAAATATTCCCAATTATATATAAAAGAAAATACAATTCTCATTCAAAACATTTTTTAATATTGTTTAATACTAAGATAGTGTAAAATTGAAGGAAAACTTTTTAATTTCAAAAAATAAGAAAGGGAGGATAAATTATATGGGGTTAAATATAGTAATATCATATATTTGTCCAAATAGAAACATATCCATATATAATAATAAATAAGGATGGGATTGTTATATAAACCCTAACCTTATGTCCAAATTTATTCATATGTGATTTTTATTTCATGTCCAATAATATTAAATTTATTATAGTTATATACAGAATATATAAGAAAATAAAATAACAGAAATATTTTTATTATAAGGACTTATTACTCATTCATTACAAATATTTCATTATGATTGTAATTTTAGGAATTAACTCATTCATTTTTCATCCATTTTTCAATTCAGTTGTTATGGTCATTGCATCATGATCATTGTTCTGTCATCTCCATAATGGTAATAGTTATAAAAATACTATATATACTAACTATATACATATTTATAACCACCAATGAAAGGATTCAAAGGCAAACTAATCACATTGATTCATGGTGGGGGTAGTCCACACATACACTCAAGTGACAATAAATTTTTTTTAATGGGTGTAAGGGTAACAAGTTGAATGATATATTATATTTTAATGATCTCAATTATTTCATAAATATCAAATATATTCATTACTTTTATCTTTTTAATTTTCCTTGAATATTGGCGATGAAAAGTGAACTACATCTTTTTATGGAGATAGAAGGTCATATAAATGCATTACCATTTGAGAGACCCCCTATTGATTACACCTTAAGACTTATAAGTTCATAATTATATTATAAAACATCATATAAATCATTTGGTAGACATTATGAAAGTGTTTTGAGTAACAATTGTCATCATAAGAGGCTCGGGTTGTATGAATAAGAGGGGATTAGTGGTTCCACTTTATAAGTGATGAGAGTAGTACTATTTTAATTATTTAATGTACAAAATTATTATGTGGTCTTATTCATGATATAGTGAAACTAAGGAAGTGAAAATTAATTTATTTGATGTGATATAATACATGAAAACACAAGAAATATCATTTAGACTAGTTTTGGACCCATATAAAGCCATACGTCCTTGTAAAACCCATCTAAATCCAATTTATCCATAACTGTGATAACATAAGTTTTACCATGATAACTTATTTATTTTATAAAAACATATTTGGTGTTGAAAATATATGTTTCATTTTTTATTCAAAATATGAAATACATTTTAATAGATTTATATTCAATAGGTATCATAAAATATTTTTAGAATTAAAACAAAAAACCTAAGGAAACATGTTTTTAGGAAAATTACTATTTAAGAAGTAAATATAATTTTACATTGAAATAAAGTAAAAAAATTATTCCATATAATTTATTATCTGATTTAATATGGACGGTAATATTTGTAGACTTTCTGATCAAGGAAAAACCAAATGGAAGATTCTAACCATCTAATTTAATGTAAGAACCAAAAAAAAGTTATCAGTTTCACAAAAATATATAGTATCTTCACAAAAATCATGATTGGTTTTGATAATTTAAAATAATTCTTTAAAATAGATTATTTAACTCATTAAAAACATTTATAATAAACCAGTGGTTTTAACATATTTCAAATAAGAATTAAATCATAATATTTCTATTAAAGTGATAGTATAGTCAGCGTATTTACTAAGACCTAAGGGTTGTGTAGTATCAATAGCCTACAATCCTTGTAAGGGTTCCCCCTCATCCCTTGAATGGGGGTTATCAGAAATCAATAAAAACAGGTATTCAGGCCATTTAAGAATAAGAAGTTAGGCTTCGATCACAATATTAAATAGAAATGTGGGAAATATACAATTTATTTTGTAGAAATAAAATATTACTAAATTTAATTGAATCTTGTGTTTTATAGACATAACATTATTTATATAAATTGATGGATAAAAAATATTTATGAATTAAAACAAATGTGATTTTTGGGTAAAATGAACTATGAAAAGTTAGTTATCTAACCATGTCTTAATGAAATGAAATCAAAATGATTCATAGGAATAAACACCCTTATAAATGCCTACATGCAACCCCTACGAACCTATAATTCTCATACATAAATGGGTTAAAAATATCTAATAATACTCCAAAAAAATATCATTCATGATTATGTTCATTATTTGTCCATTGGTATCATAAAATTTTATCCCACATGTCATATAAGGAAACATGCATGGTGTGAGAATAACATACCACGTAGGCTATCATGATCACACACTTTACAACCATTCATATAATAAATAAAGTATAAAATAGTTAAAAAGGAAAAGGAATAATAATAAAAACATATAAAATATATAATTAAAATTAATACTATAAAAATAAGTGATAACACATAAATCCCAATATAGGGAAGATCCAATCTATATATAACTTCTTTGAGACACGACTTAGAATTTTAGATGAACACATACGAACACCTAAAACTAATTCATGTTGAAATTCCATTTCCATTAGGTAAATGAGAACCATGTATATAAAAGTAATGGAAATTAAATAACATGTCCATTTTGAAAAAATTGAATGTCTATTCCAAGTTATGTCATTTTGAGTCCGTCCCCAAAAATCCACCTACTAAAATACATGTTGTACTAGATCAATGTCATATAAAATTATATATTTATATTCTAACAAGTGCAATACCAATGATAGTTAAAATAACATTCAATATGAAAATATTAGAATAATAATTTTTATAGTAAAAATGAAAACACCCCTATATCCATTTTGGACCAGAAAATATTATATTTTCAACAATTTTCATGTCTTAGTAATCATTAACATAATAATAAACATTCCATGAGTGACTAAAAACATTAAAAAACATGTGAATAATATTCATTCCATGATATCACTTCAAAAGTGACTCAAACTAACTAAATCAATCCCACTATATAAAACAAGTTATGAAGACATTATATAGTTAAAATAATAATTTAAATTAAATTATATAAACCCCATATCATTTCTAGTTTCACACTAAAGATGTATGGGAGAAAATAATTGTTTAATTAACTAAATCAATACACAAGGTTCTTTTGAGATTAATAATGAAATGGTATATCTCCATTAAAAAATTAGACCAATTTAAAAAAGAGAATAAATAGGTTTCAACCACTATAACCCTATATATATGAATATGGATAGAATAAAAATGTGTTTACTTGTGATTTTTCCTAGTTTAATAACTTCTATTGGATTGATGTGAAAATGAATAAAGGATTTTTTTATGTTTTAAAATTCCAAGATTGGAGAAATATTAGATTGATATCATTACCATAAAAAAAGAGTGAAATAAGAATATTAGAGGGATACCACATCCATTCCTAAACTTGGATGATTTATCATTTAAAATAATTATAATCCCTAAATAATAATGACTTTTTAATTACATGGGATTTATGTAAGGACAGTAGAATATCATCGGACACTTAAATGTCTTAAATGAATGGTAAATCTTGAGAATGAGGTGTTTTAAAGGTGAAAACAAGTGTTGAAATCACCAATCAACCTTCATGTTTAAAAAAATGCCAAGAAGCACTATAGGGTTCTTAATTAATTTCTACATGTTACCTATTGGTGCTAATATTATCTCTACAGCCACATGGGTACCACTATGTATCTGGTTCCAAATGTTTTGAGTACCCAATGTTGTCCCAATTCTTGAGTATCACATACTCTAGTTATCTCGTCCATAAAAATGCCCTTTTCTATTATTCAAAATTGAAGTATAATCAAGGATAAATATTAATAAAATCAATTTAAATAGAATAATAATTCATAAAAGTCCTGGAAATTATAGTTCATCAACCATGAAATTAAGAAAAAATAATAATAAATCAATATTTTAATTACAAAAATTACTATAAAAAATATATCTAAATAAAAAATTACCATTTCACAATTATCAACATTTCATGTTTTCAAACCCTCATAATTCCTCCATATATATCATATTTGAATTAATAAATTGATTATTATATGAAAATATAATCCATTCTAAATTTATTTAAAACGCATTAGAACATCATTTCCCCTAAAGAAACATGTTGTTTTATAAATTATGAAACAAACCCATCAAAAATTATTTATCCTATGGTATTCCACATAAATATTTATATTTTATATTTCATAGACTTAATAACATGGATACCTTGTCCAAATAGTATTTTGTTATGAAGGCTCTCTCAATGTAATGTTGTTGTGTATTAGGGTCTATTCTGTTTGTTGAAAATAAATATATAAAAAAATTGGATAAAGGAGAACTAGTTGTACATTGTTTGAATCCATAAATAAATTATTAGTATTCAAGATTTATAAGAAAAATATAGAAAATTATGGTGTAATCAAATCAGTAAAAAATGTCCACATGATTATAAAAATGATTCATGAAGTTTCATGAATTTGATTATTAAATGATGACTCATTGAAATATAAATAAATAACACGTTTTGAGAATGAGTAGTAGTTTTAAAAAATTAATCTTTTGAAAAGTATATAAATTTTTACATATCAAGCGAATAAAAATAAGGTTTCATAATAATTAGTTTTTTCATACAGAAGGTGAAACCAAAATCATGAGGTTTGGAGAACTGGGAATGTTTCACACACTGTTGGCGGTGATAGATGATATTTCTGAATGGCCAATAATTACTATAAATATTCTTGTACTCACAATTATTTATGCATCCAACCCTTAGATAATATCAAGAATTTGATGTTAGAGAATAGAATCATTATAGAAGTTATTGTGTCAAGTAGTTATAAGAACCTCAGTTGTATGGAGATAAAGGTACAATGAATATATGACCATGTGGTAATTATTAATGTCTATAAAGATCAATTAATGCTTGTTATTTCATGTTATACTATTTTTTTAATTTTTCTATATTCTTTGAACAACCAACTGAAAGTGATCATTACGTAATCCAAAATAATTTTCTTATTAATTATATTGTAATTTGATATTTTTTATATGTATAAAATTAGAGTGTAATGAAACACCATATGAGGTGTAGAAAAAAATTATTCACCAAAAAAATTGAAGAATATTTTATATATGAAATTCATACACATTGAGAGAGTTTTGTGCATTTAAAGTTTTACTTCTAGTGAACCATGTTAGATAATACATTTTCTAAAAATAGTATAACAATAGTGTACTATATTGGATTTCTTATATTAACACAAATCATTTGTATTCTCATTGAAATATCCCATTTATGGATAATCCATATAAAATTTATTTTACTCATTCACATTATCATTCAAATTCATACATTTTAATAGGAAGAAGAGGGAAGGTAGTTCTGTTCAATGATTAAATAGGATTCTGTAGTGGGGGTTTTTTATTCTATCACATGATGTTTCTTTCTCTTATCAAAGGTTATTTAACCTAGTAGGTCCAAAAATTGGTGTGATATAAATGATAAGAAGAGTGGTTCTATATGAATAGAATCATTGGATGTCGTTAAACACAAATGGATTTAAATATTTAATGGAAATAATTTCAAATTTTGGAATAATTATATGACACAATAATTTTTATATTTATTAATGGACATGTATACCACTACTATGAAATGGATGTTGATTGTTAAGGATAACTATATTTTATCCAATGTGAAACAATGATAGCTAGTTGAAGATTCTGGATGAATTAATGCTTTTAGAGAGCACTATCCAACATAACCTATATGAATGTAACATTTTGAAAATTATATCATTCTATGGGGAAATTGTTTTAACACATATGATGGTGATTTAAAAAATTTAGAATGTGTATTTCACGTCATTTGGAGTAATTATGAGGACCTAGGAACTCACACTAAGGAATATATTGATACATTCAACAATCCGGTGAATGTTAACTAGAGGACATGTACGGTCCATGAGAAATATTCAATGACATAAATGTATACCAAAATGTTATCAGAGGATATCTACCAATCTTTAATTACGAAGGCATTGTATTTGAGGCTATATTTTAAAATTATATGACATTGGATTTTTTTTATAGTACTTCTTTCACATATGAGATGAAAAGTAATAATAATGAGTCTTTGGGAATGGTGGTTTATATGATGGTTACACTAAAGTGTAAAAATAATCTCACCATGGAGGAATATTATGATGAATAAGGAGTGGAAGATGTTATTTAATTTATATCCTCAAATCTATTAAGGGGAAAAGAAATGTTTAAATGAAAAAATACACTAGTGTGTTTTTAAGTGGAAACTGTGGAAACCATACAAAATAATTACCATGAGGCTTCAAAAGATTATTACTATGTTAATATTCTTTATAATATGTATTCAATCATTGTGAAATGCTTAAAAGTTACTATTAATTATTAATTCAAAAATAGATAACCAACTTTAAAAATAAAATAAATCTTTTGAATAGACTAATATAGAAGAAAATGAGGACATTAAAGAACCTAAAGAAAATAATATGGTGGAAATAATGTTATGTTCCTAGGATAGAGAGAATAGTGATAATGATAATGTAGAAATAGTTATATGAATTTATCTATATGATTAATTAGAGGCTGCACATGGTAATATATATGTTCAGAGAGAAAAATGAAGAAATTGAACTGAGAGGTTCCTAATTGAAAAATTATATATACTATAATTGGTAATAGAGAATTATGAGATTAAGGAAGAAGACAAACTGATCAAATATTCAATGTAATAAATTTTTTGGAATTTTTTTGAGTATAAGATAAATATTTATGAGTAGGCTTGGGTTATGGTGGGTTTAATCAAAACAATGAATGATCAAGTAAAAAAATTAAACTAAATTGAGGAGGATGTGATTTGCCTATGATGAAGGGATAATAATCATGAATATATATTGAATCCCAATATAACATAAGGAAATCATACAATATAGGTCATTAATAATGTTAATGTGGATTATAGAGGTCCAACAAGGTAAAAATGTATTGTTGGAAGAAACAAAAATCTTATTTGAATAACAAGTTTGGAATGGAGAATAATTACAAATAAAAATATGTGATGGTTTATTCTAGACCGTATACACTAAACCCAATGTTTAATGTTTATTTGGATATGTAATAGTAAAAGAGAACCTATGAGAAAACTTCTGTTATAGATATGGAACACAATAATGAACCTGATTTTTTGTTTTAACTTTTTGGAATGATGGTACATTAAAAAAATGTTTGTTCTATATTCAATGGGTACTGAATTAAAAAAGTGTAAAAAAGGTATCATGGAATATTTCAACATTATAAGGATTATTTTGTTAGTCAATATTTTTATGGTGGATGATTTTTTTATATAGATAGATATTGGTCAATAACTATTCAATGTAATGTTTGAAATCCAACCGAAAGTGTTTATATCTTACTACATTGAGAATTTTTATTTTAGCTAGGAGTATAAAATCAATTTTCAACTTTTCAAGATAATGATGGTACATCTTACCCTGAGGAATAAAAATGATGAAAATAATCATTTTCCATGAAACCAATGACACTAACCAAGAATTGAAGAACTATGTAAGTTGTGATTTTATAGATTACCATGAGAGGAGTATATCAGACTAGTTAATAGATCATTATTTGTGGATACACCTCTGACAGGATGAAAAATATGGATTTTGTCACATGAATAAAAAATAAAATGGATGATTCCCTCTAATTAATAAATGATGAGGACCTAAGTATTATTGGACTGGGTTATGTCAAATTTTGAGTTAAATATATAATTTGTGTATAATTCTAAAAAATTTAAGCTATCGATCAAAACATTATTAATTCCTGTAAAGTGTTTGATGTAAAGAATTCAATAGAATTTAACAAGATTTTGGGTATCATTAAGGTAAAATATGGTTTAGTGGTGATGTGGGGGAAGAAAATGAAGATGGATATCATCATTCATAGTACAGAATATGATTGTTTCTTTCTATCTATTAATGAATAGAACAAGTTTTGGCATAAATGTATTGGTATTTTCAACAAACCATAAATAGAAGATTTATTGGAATGTAATGAATTTAATGATCTTAATAATATTTCATTTGATCATATACACATGTGTGATTCTTTCCAATATAGAAATATTACTCGAAAAACGTATAAGTAATAAAACTAAATTCAAAAAGATTTTTAGACTTCTTACATATTGTATTGTGAAAAACTATCATAATAGGATACATTAATGGGAAGATATATTATGTTATATTAATTAATTAATATTGAATAATAACATATATTTTCATTATTATACATATGTTATATGTGTTTAGTTTTGTAATACCACACTAGAGGGAGGTTGATGGGATTTGACTACAAAAAATTTGAAATTTCTGAACTGATAATGAGATAGATTTTAAAAACAACCATGTTTATGATTATATTTAGATGGATGGGATATGGAGGATAATATAAATACTGAAAAAGCCCCAAAAAATACTATAGTTTATAAAAAAACTAAATTATGAACAACGTTACTAGAACAATTATTATTCAGATAGTCTGCCAAATATGGTTTTGAAATAAGTAGTATTTATATATTTATATATTTCTAATTGATCATTGTTGTGACTAATTGAATATAAGGCTGCAAATAAGTTATTTTTTTGGATTAATATAATATTTAATAACTCTAAAGACATTGGTTTAATGTGATTTATTTTAAATATTGATAAACATTGATATCCCATGGATTTGAAGGAATATTCTCTACTTAAATTGATAATAGAAAAATATATAAATTATATAATATGAAGATATTAATGGTTTCATATATTATTGATATTGTTGTGGGTGATAATGATCATAACACTTAGTAAATAAGTGAATGGTTTTAGGATGATATAGATTAAGAGGAGAACATATCAGCTGATGTGCAAGTTCCCAAAGAAGATTCAAAAGTAATATAAAATGATGAAAAGAATGAGACAAAAATATTCTTAATACAGGAGATAATGATATATGACTAATTATATTTGTTGAATTTTATTAGTGAACAGAAATCGACATTACATATTAGAATAATTAATTCTCTATAGAAAAATTATTTATTATCAATATTTCTTGAAAAATATTTTTAAGAATCAATAAAAAATTGAGTTGGGTTTAGGTGATAAATGAATCATTTTCTCAAATCTAAAATTATAAACAATGAGAGATTGTTTCATGGTTGAAAGAAAATAATTTCATCTATAAAAGATAGGTCTTTTAAATAACCAAGTAAAAAAATAGAAATTAAAAAACAAATCATGACTAATGTATCAAGGATACTCTTTGATGAAGGGTATGGATTATGATGTAACGTTTCCTCTTATAGCATGGATGGAGAAAAGTGATCTGTTTTTAGAAACTGATGAGAAAAAAGTTCAATTTATTCTAAATGGATATTAATTTCGAATATATAATTGGTATAATATAATACGAGGAATACATAATTTATCCAAATGTTTTTCATATTCTAAAATATGTGAAGAAATAATGTTGGTTGACGAAAGACCATTATTATCTAAATTATGTGGAAGAGTGTGGTATATAAAACATGATCAAAACTTGAAGTAGTTTTGTTTCAAACATGGTGTTATTGATTAAAATAACAATTAATATAAAGAGAGTCATAAAATAATGATGGTATTGGTGTATGTATTATACATAACATTTATAGGATAGGGAAATGTGGTGAAATATGTCTGTAGTGTTCATGAAGTGCAAATTAAAAATATTGATTATTAGTGAAATAGAATTTATTCTTGTGTTTTTTGTGTTATAATAATCAATATAAATTATTATTTAAGAATCAAAAGATGAAAAGGAGGATCTTCAAGGATTTGAAATGGAGGATTCATTGGTATTAAAATCTTCGGTTTCTGCCTAGATGAAATTGTAATGTGATGATAGATAAAAATTGTTGAATGTCATAGAATATATGAAGATCATCTAATGCCTATTGTAGTTATTAGTGACCAGACCTGGAAACTTTTTCAAAAAAATCGATAAATCATTATCATGGTTATCATAATTAAATATAGTTTCTTATATTTAAAAGAAATTCAAGGTATATAAAATTCAAGGTGGATTTTGGTTTTTGGTATATCATAACATTTCAACAATGGAAATCTGGTTTTACATATGCAGATTTCACTGGATTATTGGTTGATATGAAATAAACATCTGATAGTGTATTATATATTAATGTATTGTGTATTTCTTGTATTGGAAATAGATAATGATTTAGTTCTCTTTAATCTATACTGTAATAATATATTACATCTGATAATGAATTCATTTAGTTTTTCTGGAAAAAACAACTGAATAAAGACATGGCTTTGAATAAAGTGTCTTATTAGAATCAATTATAGACCCTCAGGTTCAATAAATTTTTTCTAAAAATCAAATACATCATTGGATGAAAAAATAACATTGAAATCATATATCATTTAATCCAGGAAAGGTTGGATAATGTGATGGTAAAGATAGTGTATATTCTCATAGAACTTATATTTCAGAAATTATGAGGAAGGATTTACCCAAAGGATTGTTCGAGTGGCATCAATTGGATCTCATATTATTGTAAAACCCGCAAACTTTTTTTGTGGGGATAAGGAAACTATCCTCCTTAATGTTTTTTGAGAACATCCATATAAGTAGATAAATGTTCTTTTGTAATTCTAGAAAATATATGGGTGACCTTTTAGTGTGTTGAAAGTGGGGGAATGGAATTTAATGTTAATATCGGATTGATCAACCCTATTTATGGGAGAGTATGGTGTTTAACAAGGGGAGATATGTTTCTTTTGGAATTTGGGGGGGGGGGGTGGAAGGTAAGTAGAGATTAAAAATTTGATGACCCTAAGTAATTTGTGTTCAATGAATACATATCATGATAGGTTAACCTATTGGTTAATTATTAATTCATTTTCTGAGTGGAATTGATTAAGTGGTATTCTCGAGAGTTATAATCTATCCGTCTTTTATAAACCCTTGGTATTTCAGTAATTATTAGTCACCAATAAATCATTTTTAATCTATTTACTTTAGAAAAATTATTAATTGTTAACCACATTTTGTATTGATGTATATGATATGTTGGATTACATTTGGTATTGATAAAAATTAAAAATTTGGTCCCATGCACTATGTGACTTGTAAGTGAAATTCACTTGATACTCTTGTTTTTCACAATAATCACATATCATGTGGGATTCGACTACATTTCACGTAATTTCTTAATCATTATCTGGAGTTGCTGGATAAAAGTTTTGTTTGAAGATGGAAATGTGATGAGTTCTATAAATTAGATAGAAACATAATAGGAAATTTTTTATTTAAATACAAAGAGTTGAAAAATATGGGGTTTATTATTAGGAAAATACCTCAAGGAAAAATTGTAGTTTTTTAGGGAGGTTTTGTTGCTAATATTTAAGATAAAAAATCATTAGGTCAATGATTTCCTACATGGAATTTGTATGATGCAATCCAATAAAGGCTAGTATTCATGTTGTGTTAGAGAAATATGGAAGATAATATTTATTCTAAAAAGTGAAATGGTTTATGAAATTTCAATGGTTTAATAAAAATCTATAGTTTCATTATGTTTAATGACTCTTATAAATACATTAAATAAACAAAATTCAAGATGATGAGGAGTTGGGTGTGAAATTTGAAATTAAAAGATTATTGTTTCAGAATGAAGGAATGTTAGTCATATTTTTAGTAACAAGATATGAAATTTTGAAAGGATTGATAATTTATATAAATATTACCATATTCCCCTCATTTGTGTGTCTCAAAATTAGAGAATATAAGGGATCCAAAGTCACGTTTGAGTTTTGTAAAATCACTTATTGTCAGAAAATGTTATGTAAAAATAGATTGCACCGTGAATAAGATTTTTTTAATATATATCCCAATGAGGAACAAAATTATCTCTAAAATTATTTCAAATTTGGGTGTTTATTATAACATGTGATAATATGATGATTTTTACAAGATAAATGAATATTCTGTAAAGTATGTGCAAAATTGAATGTTTTGACAATCAAAATAAATTTACTAGAATTAATGTTCTAGTTTTTTATTTATCACATGGATGAACAAATATCTTCATGATACAAAAAATGAGTTTTATGAAAAATTTATTTAAACGAACAGTAAAAAATCTTGGTAAGCAGTGCTCATAAGTCCAATGAAAGAGAAATGAGTTTTCAATTTATGATAGGAAGAAACACATGATGGACAATGAGATCTATTTGATCATTGAAACAATACTTTACATAGTTTTTTTGCTACATTGGAATAGTACCATTGTATACTCCTTAGACAGTCTCAGTTAACAGTGAACCTGGAAAATTCCTGATTCCATATTATGTTCTCTTATCAGTTCAAAAATTACTATGGGATGAATAAATACATTAGTTTGATTTGTTGATAAAATAATATTTCAGATGGAAGGTGGCGGTTTAATAAATCATAACATGATTCACCACATCCTACGGTTTTTGAACAATTGGCTCCAACAACATTCATTCCCAAAATTATATTGTATATATTAAAACAATGCTTATTTTAAAATATCATATTTGTACTTTGATAATGACACATTGATTAAAAAATTGAGGTTATTTAAAAAAATAATGTATTATTTATAAACCTTGATATGGGTAAAAATAATTTTAAAAAAAATCAAATAAATGTAAAAATAAATCGTTGCATTTCATCTCATCATAATTTCCACCAAAGATTTAAATTTTTTTAACTTAACATTAAACTCAATGTAAATATTATTAGAGAATTGTTTTTGTAATTAACTTTATATCTACTTTTATCAAATAGTCAATAGAAGTTTAGATCATTTATTGAGCTTATATTTCATGACACATATCAAAAATGTAATCATAATTCATAATTTATGACTATTTGTAGTGGAATATTTATTTTCAACATCATATGTTGAATTTTCCAGATATAAGGGTTATTAATAAATAAATGGAAATTTCATATTGATGAAGGAGGGGTATAGTCCACATGCATACAAGTATGTGCTAAAAGGGTCTCAGTGGGAGGGGTTACTTTCAGGGGAGTACATGCATATTATAATAAGGTCATAGTTGTAAGGGTTTATAAAATATCAAATTATGACCATGATTAAAGTGTGTATCCATCTATGGGTATACTTAAAAAATAAAATTCTCATGTGGATATCAAGGTATCTACATTGTAAAAATAACCATTGGTGAAAAAGCCGTCTTATTTTTCTATATTGTTGTGGGCTTCATTTCCAATGAAATTTTGAAATATTAAGGCATTAGAATCCATTTCAAATATCCATAGGCCAACCTATATCCATAGATTGGTAACCCTTGGACATAGAACTAGTATTGAATTTTATTTTTTGAGTACTGATATTACAAAAATGTATACTTAATCATCCAATGTTACTTTAGTATTTTGTTTATAATAATAAATTCTCATAATAAGGATCAAACTGGTACATGAAAATCATGATCAATTCATAGATAAAATTTTAATGATTACATAACATGACATACAAGATGGACTCTATAGATGACCTATAATATTATGCATATATGAATTTTTGTATCATTGGGAATAGTAAATTGAGAATTTAAAAGAATATTTTCATATAAAATTGTTAGAAACCATTTCCTTGAGTCATTTATTTTGAATAGATTCAATATATTACAAATACATTCACTCATGATTAGTCTAAGGGAATTAAATTTGATTCGTAGGGTGATGGGAGACCATCTTATTCTAGAAATCCTTCGAAATTAGGGATCCCACTCTAATTCATCCTCTTTGTTCACGTTGATGCCTCATTCCCTGCACCTAGGAGATTCGAATCCCATCACTTCCTAGAGAATAGGAGTTTTTATTCCTACAAAATTGGAAATATGCCTAATGAGGAATCCCCTACAGAAGATGTTTGTGTTCTCTCATTAGATGGAAGAATGAAAGGGATCTCCATTATTTAAGTGTTGAATGGTATAGATAAATATAAATCATCTCTCTTGAAGCCTCCATTGTGAATGAAATTAGATTATGGATGCTGCCTATTTGAATATGATCCTCAGGCCAATCATTAGCATACAAAATAGCGTAGGATTTTTATGGGTCACACTTCTTATCTTAAAGTTGATAAACATTTCCACTTATTTGATCTAAAATTAAAATTCAAAAACTATCGGGGCTTCACCAATGAGAAGCTCATTCAAATTGGACGTTCCTACATTCATATCTTACTGAAATTGCAGGAAGAGCTTAATCATGTTTGGAAATTAGGAAACCTTAATCTTAACCCATGTCTCCTAAAAATCTCAGAATGGGACCACACCTTTAATCCTTACACACATAAGAACACAATATAAAATGTTTTAATTAGGTTTCATGGTCTTAACTGGTTCTTAGGGAATCATAAAATCTTGAACAATATTGCTTCATGTGTTGGTACCCCACTTAAGATTGATCAACTCACCCTCAATGCCTAATTAGTATTTTTTCCTAGGGTCATATTTAAAACATCATAGATTATAATCATCCTGCTGTGGTTAACTATAATTAAAACGATTACAAAATAGATGCTACAATTGAATCTGAACACAACCACACATATGTGAATACTCCTACATTGTTTGTTATTCCATTCTCAATTATAGATTGGTAAAAATCCAAACTATCTAGATAAAAGAAAATTATTTTAATGAAGAGAGAAATAATCGAGGAAAAGCTATTAATATTGACAAATCTAATCCCCTTAATAGGAAGAATAAAATCTGTGTTAAAAAATCTACCCACCCTAACTCAAATCATTTGGGTAATAACTAGGGTCACTCATGGGTTAAACATGAAGAAATTAAAGAAAATTATAAAGTTGAACAAGATGTTTCAAATGATATAGAAAAATTGTTTATGGAGGTCATTGCACAATATAAACAATTAATGGAATAATCTCTCATGAGCACCACTAATGAACATATGCATGGATATAGACCAGATCAACCTTCTTGTACTTCATCTGTTATGAAAACTGAGCCTCAATAGCTGATTTCTATTGCACACTATACTCTAAATCATGACATCATTAATATCATTATGTCTGTTGAAGGGAATACCACATTCACTGACACTTCAAACATGGATAGATATGGTCAACAATCACATATTGCAAGCCAAACGGTGGTCATTTCTGTACTGGACTCCTCCACCACAGTTAACATAGGTATAGCTCCCATCTTAAAAAATGTACATGTAAAGACCATGGAAGGTGAAGTTATGGACTTTTCATAGTAGGTACCACACCAAAAGGGAACCAAATGGAGGTAAACTAGTGAGAGAATAAATCCTCTTCGGTCTGTACATGTTTGGATACAAAAGTTATTATATCCTCAAATATAGAAACTGAACAGGTTATGACTATAGAGGGTGCGAAACTTGACTTTTCAAAGTAATTACACCTCATAAGGAAGAACAAAGGTACCCACCGTACATTTAATGATAAAATGCATGCGGAGAAAGGTACCTTCTCTCTTGATTCCAATGCTTTACCTCTTTACTTTGTTACCATTAACACCCACTAAGATGCTAGTGATAGATTTCTTAGTAGTAAAACAACCATTTTAGACAAGAATGATACAAAAGATTCATTGATCCCTTCCCCCTCCCCTAATGAAAATAAATACAAAAATTAAAGCCCAATCATGTCTAAGAAGTAATGATGATCTTCTAGACACAAGGGTTCAGATGAAAAAAAGTTATTTCTTACTCCAAATTTTATTTTAAATGAAGATCTTATTCTGGAATTGTCTGGGTATTGCTAACCCTAACAACTTTAGTATTTTAAAAAAAGTTCTTAATACTCTAAATCCTTATATTTGTCCCATTTATGAACCTAAGAACAACTTCTCAACAAGTTTTCTAATGTTTCAGCTTTTTTTCTTACTCTTTTATAGGTTCAAACAATAAAAATTCCACCACAGAAACTCCTTGAATTTTTTCCTCTCCCTTCTTCTCACAACAAAAACATCTTCCACAAATCTGGTCAAATTTTAACCTGTGATTTTTTTAAAGACAATACACATCTTTTCTGTTCATTTATATATGAAGAGAAAAACTATCATGATAGGAGATCTCTATGGGTTAACCTCTCTAATCTCTGTTCTAACATACTTGACCCATGGTTTATCATTGGATATTTCAATGCTATCCAAGCTACTTAAGAAATACTATGTCCATCATACTCAAATATATCTACGACATAATTTATGGTTGCTATTGAAAAAAATAACCAAATTTAAATCACTCTCACTGGTTCCAAATATACATTGTATAGAAGGCACTATAATAGAGTAGTTGCAAGAAAATTTGATAGAGATCTTATCAATAAAAAGGATTTGGACAAATGGGACACCATTTCTAGCACTACTTTACCCATAATACAATATAACCATTATCCTATTATGGTCAATATCTCTTACAAAACAATGAAACTCCTTCTCCCATTTAGATTAAACAAATCATGGTCATTGACTTGGACTATTTCAATCTTATCAAATGATTTTGGTCCTCCTTTGCTCACTCAAATGATGCTTTTTCTTGTACTCTTAAACATAAACTCCTCAAGAAAAAAATAAAAGCAGGTGATGTGTAAAATTTAAACAAATAGATAATTACATCGCACATCTTGAGAATGACATTCACCAACTTAAAAATAACAACACCAAAAATAACATTTCTACATATCAGAACCATGAGATTAATATCTCGATGAAAATCAACTCTCTATTTCCATTTAAAGATAATATTCTTAAACGTGCCTTCAATATCAAATGGATAACTGATTGTGACAGGAACACTAAATTTTATAACTCTCTTTAATAAGTTCGGAAAGCCTGCAGACCTTAAAACACTCTTAAGGAAGGAGAAAACCTCTTGGAGTGGGACAATGACATTTCTAATCATGTTTTGTCCTATTTTTAATCCTTATATAATGAACCTAGCATCAATAATGATCTTCTTCATGACACTATTCTGATAGTTATTATAGAGGATGATAAAAATTTCCTCTTAGACACTCATCTTGATCATGAAATTAATGAAATTTTCTTCTCCTTGAATTCTGATAGTTCTCTGGGACACGATGGTATTAACAATGGATTTTCTAGGAATATGGTGATATCATTTAACTCGATGTCTATAAACTAATGAGATCATTCTTTTTTGTTGGTTTTCTGCCACATGGATTTAATGCACAATTCATTACTTTTATTCCTAAGGTTTAAAATGCCTCTGAGATTCAAATTTTTTTATACATATCCCTAATCAACACTCTTTATAAAATTATTACCAAATTTATAACCAATAGAATTTCTAATTTTACTGAACGAATCATTTCTTGGAACCAATTTTGTTTCATCAAGGGTAGATCC
This sequence comes from Viscum album, assembly GCA_963277665.1. Taxonomy (NCBI): domain Eukaryota; kingdom Viridiplantae; phylum Streptophyta; class Magnoliopsida; order Santalales; family Viscaceae; genus Viscum; species Viscum album. Next base: position 1,840,692,967 of record OY728145.1, read on the forward strand.
ATCAAAGATTTAATTTGTCTTTCCTCAGAATACACTAATACCCTTTACAACAAAAATAGTGTTGGTAATATAGCCATTAAACTTGACATTAGGAAATATTAAGATATCGAGGATAAACATTTTATCGTTAAACTACTTAAAGGTTTTGTATTTAATAACTCTATCATAAGCCAAAATTAAAAATTAATTTCACTCAGCCTACATTTCTATCTTAATCAATGGCTCTCCCAAAGGCTATTTCAAATGTTCTAAAGGTGTTAGACATGGTGATCCTCTCTATGTCATTCATTTTTCTATATAAGGGGATTATTTATGTCTCATGCTCACTCGCCTTGTGGACAAAAATTAACAAACTCTAATACGTGATTTATGAAAAGTCAATTCTCCAACACATCTTTTATATGCATATGACTTCATTGTATTCTTAAAAGAATACAAAAGAAATATCAAAACTCTCAAAAAAGCTCTCTCACATTATGATGAGGTCGTAGTATAGGTCATCAGTTGGAATAAAATGTATTTAATTTTTGGAAGAAACATTCCAACTAATAGGAATAATAATTTTATTAATGATTTTGTATTAATGAAGCAATAATTCATTTTACTTATCTTGGTGATCCCATTTTTTGGGGTTGGACCAAATAAAGCTATTTTACAAGCACTTTAGACCAAATAACAAATCAACGTTCTTATTGGAAGGGAAAACTCTCTATATGGTAGGGAGAATCTGCATTGTGAAGTCAGTCATTATTTCCAAAATGGTATATTCCATGATGGTTTATAAATGGCCTGTTGGGATTTAAAAAAAATATTTACATTAAAAACGGTTTATGGTCTACTAGTACTTTAGAAAGAAGGATTGTGACTATTCCATGGTATACCTATTGCAAACCTCTTGTCAAGGGGAGTCATGGAATCACGAATTTGACTCTTTTTAATGAGGCGCTTCATGGCATACTTGGAACTAGATCCATAGCAATTCTCCTTTTTTTCTTTCCTCAAAAATAAGTTCCCTGATAAACTAAAAAAAGGCAACATGTGTTTTCTTAACTCCTCAATATGGACATCTATAAAGAAACCATAGGCCAAAATTATGATCAATTCAAGATGGATGGTCTTTATGGACTCCTCCATGAGATTATGGTTAGACAATTGGACTAGTTCCCTTTATTCAACTTTATGCCCTGATAAAAACATTGAAAACCTCTATATGACCATCTATGATGTCATTAACTCTAAATTTGATAGTATCCCTACAAATGTCAGTCATCCTATTGACAATTATACATTCATAGACATAAATTATTTCATAATATGGGAACCTGTTCATATTGGCATGCTTGATTCAATGAATTTGTGGAGACATCGCTTCCATAACGATGAGAATGACCATAGTTGGATCACTAATATTGACAATACTTGGATAAAACTCTCATGATTTACGTTTATTTGGCATGTTTCCTATAATTGTATCTCAACTCATGCTTTTTTACAATGTTTTCGGATTCACATTTTTTCAAAATGTCATATTTATAATCAGTATAAAGAGGATACAAATCACCTTTTTCTTTCATTTTCCACTGCCAATACACTTTGGAATTATATTTGTGACATATTTTATTGCAGATGGATGATTCTTGACTCTATCAATGCTCATATAAAGAATTGTGTGGATATAGATAGCTCTCATCAAATTAAAATCTTTTCCATGTCGCTGTAGTTAATATTTTTCATAAAATCGGATATGATTGAAATGTAGTTTTCCCCAATAATTACTCACTCGACATCAGTGATGATCGGATTTGGATTCTCATTTCAATTCGCAACATTTCCTTGATTCATAAAAGGTAATTACTACAAAACAATTAGGGATTTCATGATTCTAAGAAAACATCATGTTGATTGCATTTTTCATCCACCATGACACAGTGTTGATGTTTTTTTGGAAACTCCCACCTCTTGGTTGGATCAAAATCGATGTTGACGGTGCTTTTAATGGGAATCAATGACATATAGGTTATGGGACCATCATTGGGAGTCACCTAGGTAGTGTACTATGAAATATTCTTGGAGGATGAGGGATCGACTCCTCTCTCAAAGCTGAAATGATGAGTGTCATACATGATATCTCATTTTCCAAACACAATGGTTGGAACAACAAATGGATTGAGAGTGACTCGACTACCATTGTCCAAGAACATTTGAATAGGGTGGATAATATGGCATGGTCGATCACTACTAGATGGATGACGTGTCTTTGTTCACTCCTTGATATCGATGCTATTACCACTCACACCAACCATGAGAAAATGTTGTTGCAAACGGGAATACAAACAAAGGAGTAAGTCAGAATATCACATGGCTAGAGGATCTTCCCGAAGACATACTTACAGTATATATGAAATTTTGGAATCTAATCCCATATTTTCAGATCATGTAATCTTGACTTTTAATTTCAATAATGCATTGGGTATTTAACCAATGAAACAACATCATTAAAAAAACATATCATAAGAATATATCATGATATATTTTCATACCCAATTTGTAGGATGATCCACCAATGTCATTCGTTGAGATGTTTCATCCAATCTGAGTATTTATAGAACATATATTTTTGGAATTTCATTTCCCATGATTAATATTCCACCAATATATTACACTGTAAAAACAATTATGCTACCATTAATATGTTTATATATTAATTATTTATCTATATTATTAATGAATCCAATCTAGTTGAATGAATTATTTAAATTAACATTCCATAAATGATAAGAATAATTATTTCCCTAAATTTATATTTAACATGTTAATACATTTTTTGTATTAACTTGATTGAAAAAACCCTCGGGTTATGTTATAATCGTATCATCAAGAAAATTTATATTATGGAATACAATTCTTGAATCAATTAATTTCATTTCATAATAATATAATGATGAAAAAGATATACTGGTTGTAATTGATTAAAGTATTGAAATAGGTGATGATTTATTGTTAAAATCTATTCTCTGATTTTTTTCATGATTACTTTTTAGACTAATCATGCCTTAAAGGCAGACATTGTAATATCTATGACTATATTCTTCTTGTAAACCTAAGTTCACACTATTTCTATATTCCCATTAGGTAAATCAACTAAATTATAAACCTATATGATATATATTAATTCTCTCTCATCAATCATGGATCTAAGAAACTTTTGATATTTTTAATGATTATGGCTTCATTATAGTTTGTTGGGGAGTCATCAAATTCAATAAATCCATCATGGTTTTCAATAATTTTAACATAACTCATAGTCACATAATGAATCCAATATTACATTCTATTTTTTTCTTTATATTGACTTGGTTCATCTTCTAGAACCTCTTGTATAATGATTCATCCATCTCATTTAATATATTCTATTATTGCTCTTGAATTTACTAAAATTAATCTTCCATCACAGTAATTTTCTTATTATAAAACTATTTTACCAGGAAAATAAAATTTTTAGAAATAGAAATTTTTTTCATAGAGGGATATAAAGACAATACCCAATATTTACATGAGACAAAACAATATACTGATATGATAATTTGATATTATCATGAGAAAATCATAGGCTAAATGTAATATCCAAAACCCCAAACCATTATAATGAATATTTTGGAATAAAATCATTCCATATTTCATTTTTATTATTTTATTATCTTATATATGACTTAGTAAAATTTAGAAAGAACAATGTATAAAGAATAACCACAAATGGATTGAGTTAGATCAGTGTTACACGTCATTGATCAAATCTTAACTAACGAGCTTTTATACATCCAATTAAAAACACCATTTTATTGATGTGTTCTATGTGGATTGGTTTTTTATTGATACTTTGTTACATAGATTTTCATAAAACTAAAGCACTAAGTATTCACTACACATATCTGATCAAAATGTTTTATTACTCTTTCTATGTATATTATATATTTTCTTTTTTAACACACAAAATTTCCAAAAGGATTCATTATTAGGTTTCAAATAAAATAGATACCCATAAAATATACAATAAAAAAATTATCTGTTGATAACCCCCATGATATTTGATTTTGAATGTCCCACATACATCAGAATGTACTATGTCCAGAAAATCAATTAATATATCCCATTTTTCTAAAAATATATATATTATTTTTATAGATCATTAAACAAGGATCACATATATCAAATGATTACCAATAAAATTAATCTAAGAGATCATATACATAGAGTCTTATAATGTGATTGTCATTAAATAGAAACAATAACATTGATAATGGTGTGATCTGTTAGAATAATTATAATTGAGATATATCAAATTAAAATTATTTAATGAGTTTTCAAGATCTATTAAATATATTCTGTTCATTATATTATCAACACAACAATACATTCAATTGAAATAAGTGTAATATTTTTTCTACAAATAGAAGTAGAATAACTTCTATTTCTAGAGAACACATAGGAATAATATTTCTATTTATAGTTAGTATAAAATTTTAATTAAATGGATTATGAAAAAATAAAATATGAAATATTTTAAAGAAAATTCCCTTGTATAATGATATAATGTTCAACCCATCCATAAAAAATAGATATATTTCTCCCCAAAACAATTCTTTCTTACATCAAAACCTTTTCATATTTTCGCAAATATGAGAGGCACAAATTATATCCAATAACCATGAAGTAATGCCAAAATTATACCATTTTCAATAAAAATACATACTTTATTATACTTTATTCAATGAATCATTCCATGACATCTCAAAAATATCATTGAAACCTTTTTTTAATTCCAATTCATGCCATAATCAAATCAATTATCTACTATGAATATTTTTCCCTGAGGTTTTCAAGAATTAGAAAAATGATTACGATTAATTTAATATTTTTTCTTCATTGTTTCTTTTTTCATTTACCTTACTCAATAACAAGGGATAATTAATGGTGAAACAACTACATGTATTATTTAGTAACCTTTAACATGTTATTGACCCCCTACATCGACTTATAAATATCATTCATGTCCAAATGAACACTGAACCAAATAAATTTTTCTATAAAAGATTAGTAGATCATGCCCATAAGTAATTCTATTTGGAATAGAAATATGGAACACTACATGTTTTCATTGTCTCAAATAAGATTACGTTTACGAGTTGACCTGGGTACAAAATTACCCAATATAAACTAAAAAACTATTTAGGAATATTTTATGTCACTCATATCTAATGTACTCATGATTAACATTATTTTATTATTTAATCATATTGAAAACATCTATCAATTCATATCATTATTGAAACACGAAATACATAGTCTTAATCATGGGATGTGAAATATCATTTAAATCTATATAATTAATATTATAATCATAACACACCCCTTCCACGACACCATCTAATTCATTATGTATCTTTTTCGTTATAATGTACATATTATACTCATGATTATGGAAAATCCTTATGTTTTGATATGAACCAATAAAGATATTTTTTTCAAGACTATTCTTTATAAGGATAGTCATTATTGAGTGGTTTGAATATAAATAATTTATTCAAATTTATCTATATATGAATAAATATTTTTTTATCATGTATATAGTAAAATTCATTAAGTTTCATGAAGTGTGATTAATTTGTTGGAACATGATGATTTGAGAAGATGACTACTTTAGATCTATGGGTTTGATGATTGAAAGATCATATAAAATTGTATGGTTTGTTTAAAAATCATTATTCCCATGTTAGATCAAAAACCCAAGGCATGGGTTATTGATCCATATCCCTTAATCTACCGATCCTAATATTGTTTGACTGGGATCCATTGTTTGACCTGATATTTCTCAGAAATCAACCATTCAATGAAGTTTTTGGATCTATGGTTTAAAATATTTTTTTTCACCATTAGATCATATGGGACGATTCCTTGTCTATTGGAATTATTTTTATATTTTAGAAGTGGACAAACATTGTATGGTTTGTTAATTATTCTAGAGTTATCATGGAAATTTATATTACTTGTAAACTTTAAGATTTTTTTGGCTGTCGATGAATATAAATTATAGGTTCTTTTGAGTTTCTATATATTCTTGATTTTTTATTTAACTACTATTACTTTGGAAATATTCTAGAATCTTTCTTAATGGGATTAAAATATCTCATCTATATGATGATTTGGAACAATTTACATTACTATAAGTCTAAAATTCCAATTATTGATTCACATTTTTAAAATAAAAATATGTATCTTGTGATTGAAAGGGGAATTATAGAAAATGAAATCACACGATTTCTACTAAATCAAAAATCATCGATGGGAGAGACCATGTTTCTGATATCATTTCATCATTAGATTCTTATCTTTTTGAGGGTAGAGTAAATGGCTATATGGTTGGTGCTTTTCAATCTAGTCATTTATAATTTTATGAAATTTTCATCCGTTCAAATGATTTTGTTTTTAGACATTGACATTTTATCACTTCTACTGTGGGGTTGTCCATCAGGATTCCACTTCATTAAGATGTGGAGATATGTCTGATAAAATATTGATGATGACCAGGATAGTGGAGCAGTTAGAGAAAATGATGAATTTTTGGATGATAAATACCTATCTCATGGTAAAGTGGACTATTACACATTATCTTCTCCTCTGAAATAGAAAGAGCATGTCATGTCTATGGAAAAGGTGACCAAAATAAATGATAGAATATTTTAAGGATATTGCTTCTATAACACCACTTTTTGGGAATATATGGAACTTTTTCCCATATTGGGAAGGCATATAGAGGAGATAATTATCTTACCTATCATGGACCTGAAGCAGGTAGTTATATGGTAGGGAAAGGAAACATTTATGATGTACTTTTAGATGTTGTGTACTATTCTAGAAGCACATATGATGTCTCTGAAGTTATCCAGCAGAACACTCAAATAGACACATCCATTATTTTAAATGGAACTGATAATATCCAAGCTTACTCAAATATGATGGAGGATGGATTTTGTCTTTGAGATGAGGCTGGTGATTCAAATTTACATATTATTACTCATAGGATGGAATATGTGGGGGATGATGTTTCGCCTATTAATCATGGCTATGATGTTGATACTGGTATGGAAGATAGTGTGTACATGATGTGTCTTGATGGTTCCACTAGTAAACACGCAATTATTGATGATATTAAAACATATGGTTTTAAAACATTCTATTTAGAATATATCACAATGATTCATCGTGTTTATTTTTATGTGGAGGTGGTTGAGGGTGACATCATGTTACCCTACCAGTTTGAAGAGATCATTATATATATAGGCTTTTAGAGAATTTTCATTTGGATATAGTAGGAAATATCAATTTAATGAATCCTTATATAGATGATTTCAAGGATTCCCCATGTGATCCAGATTCAGATCTTGATAAAGATGATAGATTTGGTACTATAGAAAAGGTTCCACATGATATTACTCAACCATATATGGAGTATAGAAATGATTAAGAAGAATAAGAGATTGTGTGTGACACTTATATATGTGTAGATAATCAAGGACATCGATGAGTGTCTCAATGATAGAGGATAGGGTATCATCTTTGAGGATTTGAAAATGAACAAAAGGTTGGAAATTGATGATAAAAACCCTATTTTATATTTTTCTGTCTTGTGGGAATAATATCTTTGATTTTATATTTTGATTTGATGGAATCAGAGACATTCACATTATTTCATAGCCCATTTTCTTCATCACATTATATTTTTAGTAAATTTTTGGGGCCTTGGAGGTTATCTTATGTCTTTCACCATTTTATTAACATTCTCTAAAAAAATTAACAATTCCTTTTCGAGCAACAAACATGTTACTAGGTTTTCATATCTATTATAAAAAATTCAATATGACATTGCTTTTTTATTTAGTTCCTCATAAATAATTAATATTTTGGATATAACTCATTTAACAATAGAAGATCATGATACTAATGGTATATTAGGTGGAACTACCCAAGAATTATCCCAACACCATTCCTTCAGTTTAGACCCTCATCAAGAACCTAGTTAATTGATCACCACATGACAATGTGAGAGATGATACACTCCTCAAAATAGATAAGACAGACCATAGATGAATTAATTAAACATGAACCACCATGTTTGATTAATCATGTTGTTGAATATTGTGATCATTTTAAAGATTCTAATTAATCATTTTCTTATAGATTTTAATTATTTTATTATGAATTTCTTTAAAATGTTTCAAAAAAAATAAATTTAATCAATGTATTGATTTTAAATAATAAATTAATTAAATAAAAATCACTCAAAAAAATTATTTTCAACATGTTCCTATATATAAACATTCAATGTATAAGAAAATACCTAATAGAATTAATATTTGTAGTATAGTGAAAGAAGAAATCTAATCAATTGATCAAATTGTCTAATAAGAACCATAAATAACTAGTTTCTCATATAGTGTAAGATATTTTGAAATGGATGCCTAATTTATCATTATAACATAATATAAATGAATATTTTAGTGTTTAATAAATATATTGATGCCCTGATTAAATATAGTATTACCAATTTATTAATTATTAATAATTAATTAAATGTATAGTTTCAAATAATTTAATAATACCTTTTTTGAAATGATCTTCAATTGTTGAGTTAATAAAGTTTTCCATATGACTTTTCCATTACTTCTTGTTTTGAAAATTACAAACACCCTATACCTAAGTAAATCTAAGTTTTACTTCGATAAGGAAAATTCTCTTCCTTAAGTAAATTTACCCTAACCTAGATTTTTCTTTTACATAGCAATATTTTTCTTATGTATAAAAATCGGATTCATACCCAAAACCTCGGAATCATATAATGTTAAGGTATGAAGCATTCTGTTTTTAGGATCTGAATTCTGGATACGAACTCTAATAAAGTTCCACTCAGAATTATGGATGTGAACTCTAATAATGTTTCACTCTGAATTCTGGATGAGAACTGTAATGAAGTTCCACTCTGAATTCAGGATATGGACTCTAAAAAAGTTCAACTCCGAATTCTGGACTCCAAACTTTTATAAGTTCTACACCAAACATTAATAAGTTCGACTCCGTACACATGTTAATTTTGACTCCGAACTTTTATAATTTTGACTCCGAACATTGATAAGTTCGACTCCGAAAATTCATGAGTTCGACTTCGAAACTTTATAAGTTTAACTCCATACTGTATAATTTCAGATTCCGAATCCTGAGGAAACCAGACTCCGAATTTCCTTAGAAATTCAGACTACGGATTTCCACAGATTTCAGGTTCTGAATTCCTACAACAGAATCCGAATATCCTTTTTATTATAGACTCTAAATTTCATTTTGGTTAGTCTCCTAACTATTATGTGGTTACATTCCAAATTCTATTTTTGATTATTCTTACACTTGTTTCATTACAAAATGACGCAGTGCATTCAGTTATACATGTTTTGTTATAAAACGATTGTATCCATTCTATTTTTAACTAACAGTTGGTTGAGTGTCACGTGTATAGGTCCCTCTGAACTTTAAGGAAATCATTACCATTGGAGGAGGGAGCCGACTGTTCCAACCAAGACTATAAATAAGAGCTCATTTGAAAGAGCTCAACAACATGTTGATCACTCAAGAGACCACACGCTGTTAAGGTGTTTTCTAGAGAGAGAAGCTTTTCATGCTTTGTGCATACTGAACGGCTCGTTCAGATTGCTTCGTGTGACTCTAAATGATGGTGATTATATTGGAGGGCTTCTGGGGATAGGAAGATAGAGTTTCTGCCTACCTTGAAGTTTAAGGGATTCCATGCTGAGGAATACAGAGGTTGCAACTACAGTGATGTTGAGGGCTTGCAGAGATAACAAGACAGAGACAACGATCTTCGTCTCGAGGGCATACCCTGTTGTGGGTAAAACAGACTTTCATGAAAGTATAAATCATGGGACCTTTTTCCAAAGTTTCTGGATACCCTTATCTTTGGGTTAAAAGAGTTATTGTTTGTTACTTCTAGTTGTACTACTTGTTTTTTGCGCTGCATATTGTGTTGTAAGGAAAGTATAATCTTTTTATATTTCCTTACACTTGTACTCTGATTCATTTATATTCTATACGCTTTGAGGTAGAATCTCATATTGTAAACATTGGTTAAGTTTCAATGTATGTATCCATATTTCCAGAACCTATTTTCGGAATCACTTTCCAGATTTAAGCAAGTGCATAGAACACAATGTTTGTAACATCATACCATGTTCCAATTCTCCAATTTGTGTTAGAGGTGTTGTGAATTTTCTTAGTTTAACTTTGTTAAACTTATATCATTCCTTGTTTAATGAAATTTTTAAAGTTTACAATTCACCCCCCCCCCCTCTTGTATATTGAGTATCTACATCATTATTTTGATCCTACAATTGGTATCAGAGTAGGTCTCTGAAATACTTATACTCACATATAAGTTTTCATGCTCACTTTTTCATTGTTCTCCATCCTTGCTTAGAAAGTTAGTTTTGTTATGAACTTTTTCATTCTGAACATGTTCAATCCAAACTTGTTCACTACAAATGTTGTGATTACGAACTTTTAATACTAATAATTTTGGTTTCCAAATCTTTTCTTAGAGATGGCATGTTTAAATGTTGGATCCATAGACAATCTAAATCCTACGAGTCCACTAATTTTTGATTGCAATGATTATAAACACTGTAGAGATTGAATGAAGACATTTTTTATCAATACTGGAGTAGAAACATTCATTATTCTTAATGGAGGATATAAAATTTCTGATAAGGAAGTAAGTGCATTCACAAACCAAGAAAAGAATGATTATCAATTAAACTAAAATGTATGCAATACTCTACTATGTTCAATGACTAGGAATATATATAGCCAAATATCATCTTTTAAAATAGCTAATTTCATATGGAAGAAACTTGAAGTCACATATTTTGGTACATCTAATGTGATTGAGACTAGACGAGCTATGTTGAGAGCAGAATATCATGGTTTCAATTTTCCTTATAGATAACCCATTTGTAAAGTACAATAAAGGTTTATGACTATCGTAAACAACTTATAATATATGGGAGAGAAAGGTCTGGATGATGAAGCTCTGGTTGATTAGACAATCAATATTATTCCCAATAAGTAGGAATCAAAGAGAACAGATATTGATGAGAATAGGAAGGTAACTCAAATTTCCTAAGATGAACTATTTGGAACCCTTCTACAACATGAAATAGGAATGAAGAGAGATGATGACAACATCATGTAGAAAAATGGAAAAGGTACTGTTTATTTTACAACTACATCAAATCATATAAAAGCTAAGACTCCTGAGAGAGTAACTAGATCCAAGTCTAATAAGGTTGTTATCCAATCAGAATCTATTGATAGCGATGTCTCAGAGAATGAGTTAGCAAATATTTCTTGAAAGATGAACAAGATAGCTGGTCAGAGAAATTTCCAATCCAAGTATAAGAAAATGGAAAGGAAAGATAGGAATGATGGAGAAGTTACCTGTTATGAATGCAAGAGAGATGGACATATTAGACTGGATTGCCATTTTCTAAAAAAGAAAGAAAGAAAAGAGAGGCATTCTAAAAGGAACAGAAATAAGTATTATAAAGCCAAAGATAAGAATGTTCTGAAAGCTAATGACACTTGGAGTGCCAGTGGTGGTGACTCCTCAGATGAGTCTTCTGATTATGAATCTTCTGGATAGAAGAATCATGGTCTTAAAGCCAGGATACCTATTAACAATCATTGCTTCATGACTACGGTACACAATGCTAGATCATTGACCAATGTTTCCTTAAATTCTAATGATAGTAAATATTATAATTCTTCAGATGAAGAATCCTATTTTGATGAATAAAATTATTTACCTACCTATGAAGAAGTTTCTAAGTTTTCTAAACTTCTTGAGATTGAGAATTCTAAACTAAAAAAACTTGATAAGGCAAACTCTAGGAATACTATTCTTACAATAGAAATACATGATCTTTATAATGATCATGATATGAAAAATGCTTATTTTATAAGTATTTCAAAAAATCATGAGGAAGTAAATTCTGAGAAGAATAAACTTTATAAAGAGCTATAAAAGGTAATTTCTAAGAAAAGTGTTTTCGATCCAAGATTTAGGTCTAAATCTAACAAATTTGAAGAAAAAAACATGGTTATAAAGCTCATGTCCAAAATGTTTTCCTTAAATAATTGTTTGTCAAACTTTACTCATGGTAAAGAAAATTTTTACAAGATGTATTCACAAATACGACCTTTAATAAAAAAAATCTGGATTTGGATATACCCATGAAAAACCAACTTTTAGAAACAATTATTTTATTCCTCAAAGTGACCCATTTTGTACGAAGTGTCAATGTGGTGGTCACTGAGAAAAGAATGGCTCTTTAAACAAAACCCAATCTCTGGGTTTACATAAGGATTATTTCTCTAAGAAGATATGGGTTCCTAAAATTTTGTTATTTGGAAATATCGGATCCAAACAAGTTTGGATTCCAAATGTCTAATTCATTTCTTACTTTTAGGAAAATGAAGGAAGTACCTACAAAAAAACATGGTACATGGAAAGTGGATGTTCCCGACACATGACTGGTAACAAAAGGTATTTTGAAAATATTATCAAGACGAAACGTGGAAAAGTAACTTTCGGAGATAATGCTCAGAGAGGAATTTTTGGTATAGGTAATATTGTTCTTCTTGGAAAAACTTTAATTTCAAATGTTTTTATTATTAAGAGTCTTAAGCACAACCTCATTAACATAACTCAAAAATGAGATGAAGGTTGCCTTGTGAATTTTAGGAAAGATAAGTGCTTAGTAAACAATTCCAAGGAAGAGTTTATTCTCTCAGCCAATAGGCAAGAGAATGTTTACACACTAAACCTAGAAGACCTTAGGAGCCAAGACCTACCATGCCTTAGTGCAATGGAAGATCATTCTTGGTTATGGCATAGAAAACTAGGTCATTGTAATCTTAGGAACTTATGTGAACTATCTAAGAAGAAACTATTTAAGGATCTACCGGAGCATAGATTCGATTCTTATGAAGTTTGTAATCCTTGTCAATATAGCAAGGAATATAAATCTAGTTTTAATTCAATCGGTGATGTCTCACAACTGATGCATTACAGTTTGTGCACATGGATAATTTTGTTCAAACACAAACTAGAAGCATTGGAGGAGAAAACTATGTGTTTATTCTAGTTGATGATTACACTATATTTACATGGGTCTATTTTCTAGCAAAGAAGTCTGACGCTTTTTATTATTTCAAAAAATTTAGAGCCCATGTTAAAAATGACAAAAACCGTCCACTGTAAACTATTCACAGTGATCATGGAGAAGAATTTAAAAATTCTGATTTTGAAACTTTTTGTAGTAGAAAAGGTATTACTCACAACTTTTCATCTCCTAAAACTCATAAACAAAATGGTGTAGTTGAAAGAAGAAACATAAATCTTCAATAGGTTACTAGAACCACGTGGAGTGAGTATTCTATAGCAATAAATTTTTGGGATGAAGCTGTAAGTACTACTTGAAATATTATAGATCGAGTTTTGATTAGACCTTTTCTTAATAATACTCCTTATGAGTTATGGAATGGTAGAAAACCTAGACATTCCTAATTCAACTTATTTGGTTGAAAGGTATTCATCTTGAATACTAAAGACAATCTACACAAATTTTCACCAAAATAAGATGAAGGAATTTTCTTAGGCTACTCCACAACTTATAAGGCTTATAGAGTATTCAATAAAAACATGTGTACTATTGAGGAAACAGTGCATGTAAAATTTGATGAATATGATTCTTTTTTTTAAACCATCTCAACCTACATCCTCAGATGTGTTTTGAAAAACAGATTATCAACCTTTGTTAGAAGATTCTTCTAATAAGGAAAATGGTCAAGAAGATATTTCTAAAACATTTACCCTAGAAGACTTTATACCCTATGTTGATGAATAGGTTTTACAAATCCAAATCAGGCATTTCTTATGAATCATCATAGTGATAGTATCATTGGTGATGTAAATAAACATGTAAGGACTAGAAGTTCCTTGATAAATGAAGTAGAACATCAATCATTCCATTCCCAATTAGAACAAAAAAAGCACTGATTAAGATTTAGGTGATGATTATTGGATTAAATACATGAAAGATGAACTAAATGAATTCGAAAGGAATAATGTCTGGACCTTGGATGAAATACCTAAGGAAACATCTATTATTGGAGTAAAGTGGGTCTTCAGAAATAAGTGTGATGAAAATGGAGTCATTGTAAGAAATAAATCTAGACTAGTTTCCAAAGGCTGTAATCAGCAAGAGGTAATAGACTATAAAGAAACCTATGCTCCAGTAGCTAGACTTGAATCTATTCGTATCTTACTTTACTTTGCAGCATTCTTCAATTTTAAACATTTTCAAATTGATGTAAAATGTGCTTTTCTTAACGGTTATGTTCAAGAGGAATTTTTTGTTGAACAACCTCCTAGATTTGAAGATACAAAGCATCCTGATCATGTTTTTAGACATACTAAAGCTTTGTATGGACTTAAACAATCCCCACAAGCCTGGTATGATAGAGTAACATGATTTTTTCTTCAAATTAACTATGTTAAGGGAAATGCAGATCCAACCCTTTTTATAAATAAATATAAGAAAAATGTTTTGATTGTTCAAAATTATGTTGATGACATAATATTTGGTTTAACTCAACAATCTTTAACTGATTCTTTTTCACGTCTAATGAAATTGGATTTTGAAATGAGTATGATGGGCGAGTTAACTTTTTTTCTTGGTTTTCAATTTTCTCAAAAACCAGAAGGAACCTATATATACCAACATATGTATATTAATGATCTTCTTAAAAAGTATGGATATTACAATACTAAGAGTATTAGTATTCCCAACGGTACCTCAAACTCTTTAGATCTTGATGAGGTTGTGAAACTAGTAGATCAAACAGCTTTTAGAGGTATGATAGGAAGTATACTTTACATAACAGTTAGTCGACCATACATAATGTTTTCAGTATTCTTATGTGCAAGATATAAATCCAATCCTAAGGAATCTGACATAAAGTCAGTGAAAAGAATTTTTCGCTACCTAAAGGGAACCATGGATCTAGGATTATTTCATACTTCTAGAAATGATATAGTTTTAAAAAGTTTTCAGATGCCAACATTGGTGGTTGTAGAATGGATAGAAAGAGTACATCCGGAACATGTCATTTATTAGAAGATTCATTAGTTTCTTGGTCATGTAAGAAGCAACACTCAGTAGCACTCTCCACTACTGAAGCTGAATATGTAGCAACTGGAAGTTGTTGCGCTCAAGTGTTGTGGATGCAACACACACTCATAGATTATGGCTTTAGTTTTACTAAGACTCAAATTTTGTGTGATAACACAAATTCCATTTCCCTTAGTAAAAAACATGCACATCACTCAGGTGAAAATCACATAGATATTAGGCATCACTTTTTTAGGGATCACACACTCAAAGTAGATATCATTCTTCAGTTTATCGGAACACAAGATCAACTTGCTGACATTTTCACAAAATCATTACCCTCTGATTGATTTGAATACATTGAATAGAATTTAGGAATGATAACCGTGAGGTAATCCTTCTTCTTTAACATTTTGTTGAATAATTATCCTTACAATAATAAATTACTTTTCATAGGGGGAGTACATTTGCGTGTTAGTTTAACCAAAATTTTTTATGCCAATTTTCTTTTTAAAATTCTGTAACTAAAATTTTTCCGTAACAAGTTTTTGGAAATTCTCGGAATAGAAATTATAGGAATGAAGATTTTCATACTGAACTTTCAGTATTTAGAATTTTCATAATGAACATTCCGTAATGAGAATTTTCTATAATGAGAATTTTCATAATGAATTTTTTCACAATTATATTTTTCGTAATTATTTTTCCATAATGAGAATTTTAGTAATGAACTTTCATTATGGGGATTTTTCATAATGAGTTTTTTTTAAAATAATATTAACAATTACGAACAATCGTTCTAGCCAATCAGAAAGGTATGATTTCCTTACTGAAATTTTCATAGTCATATTTTTTTCTGGTATTTTTCGAAGAGTTTTAAAATTATTCGGATTCTAGTTTTCCTTGAATCCAAATGTTTTTCATAAAACCTCAATAGATCAGAGTTAAGTTTTACTTGCGGGAATATTCTCAACTGTCAGATTAGATTAGAAGGATTTTCAACGGTTAGATTGTTTCTGGAAGACCAAAGGTCACCTGCTTCACCTATATAATGTAGACTCTTACAATCGTCCCACAATGGGTATTCAAGATCTCGCATATCAAACCCTTGCAACTCTTCTTAAGGAACGTTTTGATCTTGGTCAAAGCCATTCTGAATCTTACAGAACTCTCCACTCCGAATGTATGATGAAGCTACCTCTCAAGAAATGTCAACTACAAAACCAATCTCAACGTGGTTATTCTTCAGAAAAAAGTTAGTGCATCTGGATTTCTATAAGTTTGATTCTCTTATAACCAAGAATATCAGATTGAATGGCTGGGAATATGTTTTCTTGTATAATTTAGAGAAATAGGATCCAGTTTATACATATTTACTGGTTGAGTTCTACGAGTGTGTTTCCTTCCATCATGAAGATGGTAGAGATTTATTTTCCATTAAGTATTATGGTAAGACATACAAGTTATCCTACACCAAGGCTGCAAGCATGGTGGGTTTACCATATGAAGGGGAAGATGAATTTTTCTCTAATAAGCTTCTGGATGATCAAGGAAGTTTCAACAAGGTAATGACATTGAAATGTCTTGTACATTAAGATACCAAGACATCTAAAATTGTTCAGCTCACTCCGAATAATCGAATTCTACAATTATGGGTACAAGGTTTTTTAGTACCAAGAAGAGGTGACAAGGATAATCTGATGAAGAGTGAATTCTATGTCCTAGATTTCCTGGTAAATCTAATGAAAATAAATTTGATGAGGAATGTCTTGATTACGATCAAGAATATAAAAGAAGGGAACTTGAGAGCTCAAATCATTATGTTCCCTACTTTACTATCAAAGCAGATAGTTCGGTTCATAGTGTATTTTAAAGTTTCATGGAAGTCAAAAGTTAGGAATTGTAAGCATATGCTGGTTAGTGATGATACTTTGAAGGGGATTATGATGTTTTTTTAGTGAATCTAGAGAATTCTATCCTTTATCTATGGAAGAGGCTGAGGCAGCTCAGAAAAATTTAAAAACACCGGAACCATCTAAAAAGTCAAGGAAGAAGGAAAATATTCAGGAAGTGGATACTGAAGACATAACTCTCAAAGCTAAGGAAACTCAGTCTGCTCCCCCCATGCTGAAGATGCAGAAAAAATATACAGATGAGGCGGCAACCAAGTGGAGGAAAGATAAGGAAAAGAGAAAAGAAGGGGATCCACAGTTCGGATTAGACCTTAGAGAGTCTAAGGCCTTTAAAGATGGAGCTATAGATGAATTATAAAACTAGTAAAAAGAGAAGAAGTTGAAAAAGAACTTGTCTGAAGCTGAAGTGGTGAAATATCTGTTAAGATATACCGAAATAGATTCTGAGCAATTTCCCATCATGGAATCATCCAATGTCCAACCATCTTTACCAAAAACTCTAGGCAACAACTATTTCATTCCAGAAATATCCAAGGGTAATGTGGTAGTTGAAGAAGTAGAAAAACAAGCTTGTGAAGAAGTAGAAGAAGAGTTTGTTGAAGAAGAAGGAGGAGGAGGAAGTGATTATCTTGATGATGTAATCATACAAGTTGATGTGTATAAATAATGGAATGAATTTGCAATATCACCCACACCAGAAAAGGAAGTCGAGAAAAAAAGTGGGAAGGATAATGGTGATCAATAGGAAGAGATGGAAAATATTCTATATGATGACGATGAATCTTATGAGAAGAATTTTCTTGATGATGGGGCAGAAAAGGAAAACCCAGATGATGACCTGATTGTTCAGTTATCAGAAAGTGAGGAAGAATCTCCAGATAAACAACTCATTCTGAAAGCTGACAAGGGGAAGAAAGTCTTGATTGATACACCAAAAAAAGAGATTTTCAGGAAAAAAGGAGGTTTGGGGATCTTCTAAAAGAAAACTGGTGCAAGTTGAAGAAGAAAATTATCCATGTAAATTATTAGATTCGGAATCATCAGCACATGGTCACGAATTTGTGGTTTAGTCTCTGAAGAAGTTGGTGGACACCATTCCGAATTTTCCAACTATAGACTCCAGATGCCAGATGCTGCAATAGAGTATGAATCAGAAATCAGAATCCTTATCCATGGTTATGAATAAGTGTGTGAATATTGAAGTTGACTATAGAAGCTTTCTTATCAACTATGATGTGCACAAGAAATTTTACAGCAAGATAACTTTGTGGTCTAAAAAAGTTGAAGACGACATGGCTGAATATGATAATTTTCATAATGAGGTGAAAGATGCTTTTGAAAATGAGGATAACAAGATCTAGAATCTTACGGGAGAGCTGATAATTGAGCAAAGTACTCGGAATCAACAGGTCAGAAATTTGAATGGGAAGCTTAACTTTGTAGCTCAGAACTGGAAAGGGTAAAGAGACTTCCCGATTGAGTTTGAAGACAAGCTGCAAAAGTAATAGGAGTTAATAAAAATGCAGGAAGAGGCCATGAAGGCTCAGGATGAAGCTTTAAAAGTTCAAGATGGAAGGATAAAATCCTTGGAGAAGAAAATTGAGGAAGACCCAAGAGACATGAAGAAGCCCAAAACCTTGTTGAAGAATCTGATCCCAAAGGAAAAGGAAGAAAATAAACTCAATCCGATCTTTTGTTGAATTTTTCTTTCATTGTAAACTATTTTTCTCAACTCTAATGAAAATTTGGTTCGTTGTATCTTGTTATGTACTAATGTTTCAGGTTTGTTTCCTATTCCCTTCAATTCTTTTTGAAAATAAAAAAGGGGGAGAAGGAAAGAGAACTACTCCTAAAGCGAAGAAGGAAAAAAGAATCAATAAAAAGTGGAGAATGAAAATTTTAAAATGAAGAAGAATAATTTCTAAGTGAAGATGTTTTTAAAGTAAGGGGGAGTTTTTCACTACGAAGTTTTTGATTCCCTTGATAATGAAAACTCCACTCTGGAAAATCAGAATACAATCCTTGGTGTTTCAATGCCTAAGGGGGAGTTAGTTGTATTCACTATCATCATTAACAAAGGGAGGTATATTTTATTTTCAAAGATTAATAAATTTTTCAATGTCCTTATATTATTTTTCGTAAGGATGTTTATGCTTTCCAAAAAGGGGGTGATTGTTGAGTCAATAAGGTTTACCTTATGAATTTTCTATTCATTCTTGTTTCGAAAATCATAAACACCCTATACATATGTAAATCTATGTTTTACTTCTATAATGAAAATTTTATTCCTTAAGAAAATTTACACTAACCTAGATTTTTCTTATACATAGAAATATTTTTCTAAAGTATAAAAATTGGATTCATACCAAAAACCTTGGAATCATATAATGAAAAGGTATGAAGCATTCTGTTTTTAGGATCTGAATTATAGATATGAACTCCAATAAAGATCCACTACGAATTCTGGATGTGAAATCTAATAATGTTTCACTCCGAATTATGGATGTGAACTGTAATGAAGATCCACTCTGAATTCTGGATACGAACTCTAACAAAGCTCAACTCTGGAATCTGGACTCCTAACTTTTATAAGTTCGGCTTCGAACATTTATAAGATCGACTCCGAACATTTATAAGTTCAACTCCGAACTATTATATGTTCATCTCCAAACTCTTATGAAGTTCGACTCCGAACTTTTATAAGTTCGACTTCGAACTTTTATAAGTTTGACTCCGAACATTCATGAGTTTGACTCTGAACCATTATATGTTCGACTCTAAACTGTATAAGTTCAGATTCTGAATCTTGATGAAACCAGAATCCAAATTTCCTTATAAATTTAGACTCCGAATTTCCTCAGAAATCAGGTTCCGAATTCCTAAAATAGAATCCGAATATCCTTTGTATTATAGTCTCCGAATTTCATTTTGGTTAGACTACAAACTAGAATTTTTTTACATTCTAAATTCTTCTTTTTCTTATGCATACACTTGTTTCATTACAAAACGATATCATGCATTCAGTTATACATGTTTTTTTATAAAACGATGTCAGCCATTCCCTTTCTAACTAACCGTTGGTTGAGTGAAACGTGTACAGGTCCCTCCGAACATTAAGGAAAATATGACCATTGGAGGAGGGAGGCGACTGTTCCAACCAAGCATATAAATAGGAGCTCATTTGAAAGAGGTCAACAACATGTTGATCACTCTAGAGATGACACGCTATTAAGGTGATTTCTAGAGAGAGACAATTTTCATGCTTTGTGCGTACTGAACTTCTCATTCAATTTTCTTTGTGCAACTCCAAATGTTGGTGATTACATTCGAGGCTTCCAGGGATAGGAAGACAGAGGTGTCGACTACCTTGAAGTTCGAGGGCTTCTTTGCTGAGGAAGACAGAGGTTTCAACTACCTTGATGTTTGAGGGCTTGCGGGGATAGCAAGATAGAGACATCGATCATCGTATCGAGGGCTAACCCTGGTGTGGGTATGATAGACTTCCGTGAAAGTATAAATCAAGGGACCTTTATCCAAGGTTATTGGATACCCTTCTCTTTGTGTTAAAAGAGTTATTATTTGTTACTTGTAGTTGTACTACTTGTTTTTTCTGCTGCATATTGTATTGTAAGGAAAGTATAATCTTCTTATATTTTCTTACACTTGTACTATGATTCATTTAGATTCTATATGTTTTAAGATAGAATCTCATATTATAAAATTTCATTAAGTTTCAATTTCCGGATCCATATTTTTGGAACCTATTTTCGGAATCACTTTCTAGATTTAAGAATGTGCCTAGAACTAGAAGTTTGTAACTTCATACCTTGTTCCAATTATCCAACTGGGGTTAGAGGTGTTGTGAATTTTCATAGTTTATCTTTGTTAAACCTAGATCTTTCCTAGTTTAACGAAATTTTTAAAGTGTACAATTCACCCCCTGTTGTATATTGAGAATCTACATCATTATTTTAATCCTACATCAATAGTATTATTCATGTGTCCTGTAATAATTTAATATTTGGAAGGTTAGGCAATTTTAAAATTTTAATGTAAAATTAAATTCCCAAAAATACGTCATATGAATCAATTATACTCAAAATGTGTAAATACTACATGCAATTGGGTCAAATTATCTTTGCAATAAGAAGTCACATATATAAATATATTGATAAATAATTTTTGTATATTTTTATCGCTTTTAAATCCTAACAATCTTCATTCATAATTTTATTAAATATGTAAAAAATGAATTTAATAAATACATTATATGAATTAAATATTCCACCATGTTTTATTTAAATTCAATGTAATTTTATGAAATGAATATTGTAATCTAATTTAAATGTGATTGATTCCAAAGAAATAATTTTTAATATTTTTATATAAAAATTCATTGCTCCAATTTCTATCATTTTTTCTTAATGTTTAATATGTTAAATTTATGTTTTATATCGACAAATATTAATAATAATACAAATTTAAAAATTAAATGTCTTTAAATTAAAAATATTGTCGGACCCATATAAAAAATAAAATATATGAATTTAAAAATATTTATTTAATATTAAATATATGATTTAATCGAATAGTTTCTGATCAATTAAATGTTAAAAATATTATATTAAATAATTTTAAAATTTAAAATAAAATTTTATTTTCAATGAGAAAACATCTATATAAAATCATAAATGGATCTACGATAATTATAATGTAATAAAAAATAAATTATTTACTACAACATTCTAAAATATTTTAAAAAATAAATTTCAAACAGAACCCTATGACCCCATTTCAATGAAATTTATTACTACTATAAAAATAAAATTTTGGCAACAACTAAATATAAAATTATCTATCTAAATATGAAAAATTCATATAAATAATAATATATATCTTAAAATGGGAATGAATTTGATTCCATAGAAGGAATTATGTATGTTCTCCGAGAATTATTTATGGAATATAAAAATTAAAAGATTGACAAAACTAAGGCAATTTGGAAATTAGAATAATAAAAAAATAAAAAAATAATAGAGTTAGAAAATGGGGAATTTCTATAATTTATTTTCTACTCCAGAATGATTGCCACCATTTTCATAGGAGAAAATGATGATTTTGCCTCTTGTAAGAGTTATTTCCATCATTTTTTATTATTTGATTCCTAAAATGTATAATATATTTAAATAATAAACGTGTATAAATGTTTATTAATGATGAAGGGGATTGTAAATAATGTGAATTCTATTCCATGGCTGAAATATAATGATCTCCTTAGCTCTCTTTTAATGGGAACCCAAGCCAATGATTTTTCCACAAAAATTATTCTATTATATACTAATAATAATCTATATTAATATAGTATAGTAATTCACAAAGCTCTCACCATTCCATTTAAAATTATCTTGGTTGAATAAAAATAAACTATTCGTTAAGAATTAATATTGTTTAAGTTTATTTAAATATATCTATATATATAAATAAATACAAAATGTGATTTATTGCATTTTATTATAATTTTATAATATATATATATATATAATTCAATAAAAAATTAATATATTTAAATAAATATCCCAAAAATATATATACAAATAAATGTTATATATTATGTAATAAAAGTTCATTATTATATATTATTTTATTTTGATTAAATGAATAATCATAAAAGCTTATAAAATATCCAACATAAGTAGATTAGAAATTAGATCACTCGAAAACTGATTTATGGATCAATTTATAATTTTTATTTTTATTCTATATTATAAATCACATTCGTTATTATATTATATTTAATATAATGTTCAATGTAATCCCATCACTTACATGTATCTATAATAAGTTCAAATTATACATTACATCATGTATCAGTTTCAGATTTTGATTTTTTTCAACCTCACATTACCAAACATTACTATATTTGTCATCAGTATTATTTAACTGAATATATTAATACATTTAAGCTACTAGGCATGGCCATAATCTACATTATTATAATTCAATCAAGGATCATGATTTCAAAGCTGGCCAACAATTGTATAATTCCTAAAATGATCTTAAGATATATCCCACCCATAATCAGAAACGTACTCATTAATAATAAATTTAGATTGAATTATAGAATAGTGTTATAAGGAAGCATATGTATAATTTTTTTAATGAATATATTTTAAACAATCTGTTAAAAGTGACATGAATAATATTCCAATAGATATACTCCAAAAACATACATGGGAAAATCCATGTGATGTTTTTCAATTCGAGTCACATTCTATTTAATGATTATCACCTGTAACTAATTTGAGTACCATATATATATATATATATATATTTAAATGAATAAAATTAGAATCAATGCCAACCTTAAATTATAGTACTTACATCCATTAGGATTATATGTATTGGATAAAATGTATACCATATGTAATAAGTTGATTATTATAATAATTATCATTTATAAAGAAATTCAACTCAAAATTATTATAGTTGATTATGTCCCATCAATATTAAATAAAGTATTACATGAAAAAAAAACATCATACCAAACCATATTTTATGTTTTTTCTTTATGGAACAATTTCTAACACATTCATCATAACTATTATCAATTATATAGTGTGAACAATGTCATTTAACATTCATCAAATAATAGTACCAATATATATCAAAACTAACAAACACTGTTTTATAATTACAGAACTCCTTGAACCATGGTGATATTATCTCTTTATAATGTTCAAAAAATATTTTTAATATCATTTTATAGAATTACCAGTCAATCTATATACCATATAATTATAAATAACATTCTAGTTACATGATAAAACTTATGAAATGATTTCCCATAAACTTGAAAATTATCACAATAATGATGGATCACCATATAGTAATCTTAATTTCCCTCAAGAAATTAATAATTTTTTATTAGATTGATTACCTATGTAAACTAATTTTTCATCCATTTTACCATATTTATAGTATATTATGGTTTTATTAGGTCTGAATATTACTTCATCATGATAGGGATACCTTATTTAACACTTTAATTACCTTAAAATGGGTGAATTAGATAGATAGAGAGATAATGGAACCATTTCTTATTGGTTTGGTATGGATGAGTATCCTAAATTATCCAATGGTGATTTAATTCTATCATGATCTAGTATGGTTGAATATAATCTGGTTTCTAATTTATGTGTTCTCTTTTAGAGGATCCCTAACCAATTTTCAACCAATATGAATTTACATTTTTGTAGATATATAGTATAAATTCACTACATTGAGAGTTAATCATTAAAAAAATGGACAATATGATATATAATTAATATAACAAGGTGAAATAAAAATAATAAATTAAAAAATTATCTTATCTCCTTCATCAAATACCCATTTCAAGATCTTTTTTTTGGATTACCTTATCATTTCCTTATATTATTTGTAATAATCTTATAAATCAGGATGAAACTCCTATAACACAAGAAATTAAGTTAATAACCTCATATAAACTTTTTCAAAATCAAAGTCTCTTGTTTTGTATAAGAATAAAAATATTTATATTATACCTAAAATAAAAAACGACACGATTTAAAAATATATATCATAAATTGGAATATCCCAATGGTGTATTAAGTGAAACTTCCTATTCCCAATGTTTTTAATCCAATTTTTCTAATAAATATTTTCATATAGGGAAAACATTTATGTTATTAATTTTGACATATTTTTTGAAATTATTGAAATTTTTTAGTTTTTGGGTAGATATATTGAATTATTTATATAACCCCATATTTTAAATAATATTATATGTTGATTGGTTATATAAGTGGGCTCACACGTCACTAAGTAGGATATGTGGGGTCTGACATATATAGTAGATATGTGTTTTAGAGAATAAAAAAGACCATATTATAATTATCAATCTTAGTTGGTTCGGTTTCATGCCACCTTGAAACATAATAAAAAAAACAAGAATATATTGTAATCCATTAAAATTTGGAAATGGTCTTACAAAATAGATTTCCCAAGTATATAATATTTCACAAATATACATGGGTTTTCAGAAAAGTCAATTATTTTTTTATATTTTACTAAATTTTTATCATGTGGAATAAGATTTACTTAACCAATTTATATCCTTATAAATTTTAGGGAAATAGAAACTAGAGTCGATGTTTTTTAAATAGGTCTTTTGTGGTCTAAAGTGGCCAACAACATGTAATGACTAGAAAATACCAAAATATAATAATTTTCTCCCCATGAACGCATATTCAAATTTTCATATTAGTCCTAATTTTTCAAATTATATTATTATTTAAAATTATTTTTAAAATTAAAATTATATATAAGATTTTTTGATTTTGATATTTGTTTTAAAAAAACCTATATGAAAGAACTTATTTATAAATGATCTATAACTTGTTAATGTTTTTATTCTAGATACATATTATTTTGTATAGAATCATTAATAAAAACATTTATCATGTGATGAATTATATAATCCACTAAATTGATATAGAATTATTCTATTTTATTGGTATTCCTTTAATCTCAAGTTCAACATAATATAATATTAAGATCATTCTAATTTTGTTACTCTATATGAAATTTATTACATAAGAAAAATAGTGAGGAATGGTTAGTGAATATGATAACATTGTAACCTATGATATTCCAAAAAATACCATTTAATTAAAATCCCAAAATAGAATTTATTTTTCAATGATAGTGTAATTATAGTATTTTGAACAATTATAGATACTAAGTGATCTTTTTATAAAAATGGTGTGACATAAAGTGATTATTATGTTGCATTAGATTATTGAGACCTATGATGGGCTTGATTAGGTGTGGAATTAAATGATTATCCAATATATTTTTTATGTTTTGGTAAGGAAAAATATTTTATAAAAAATGGGGTGGATTCATTTAATGAGTTGGAGTTTCTTTTTAATACATTATTCATATTCATACCCCAATAAATGAAGGTTATTCATTATAGGTGAATATTGTAAATTCGTATTATATGTCCTTTATGTGTATTTTTTACATATTTTAAATTATTGTTATTGTTATTGTATTTTATTGGAATTAGGTATGAAATTTGAAAAAGTATGTCTTGAAAAAGGTTTTCTATACTGAAATATTTAATATTTTTATATAGAAGAACAGAAAATATAAAAATGGTTAGAACATTTTGTTATATGTAGTGTTTTTTTAATGTGGATGAGTTAAAAATTAAACATATTAATTTACCTCATCTCATTTATAATGTTTTTTATAAAAATATAATTGATAATACAGTAAAGGCATGAACAACACGGGACAAGTGTTATTTTTGATCAATAAATATATTTTATAAATTATTAATGTCTTGAATAATTAATTTTTTGGTTGATAAATAATATTTATTTATGAATAGTGAAGTATAATATTATATATAAGTATGAGTAATTCAAAATATTTTTTGAATATTATATCGTAAGAAATATATATTATTAAATTGCAATATTTTATGAGGGTGACTCTGATTTTAAATTTCAAACATATGATATATTCATATGTTGTATATTTATTTATATTATGTATGTATTTTTCAATATTATATATGATATCATTAATAAAAAAAATATATTTTCTATAAAAGTTAATATACATTTCAATAAAATACAAGGGTGTTTTCATTAGATATTTTTTAAAAAATTAAATAATATTTCAGAAGGCCACAAATCTGATTATGCTAAAGATATCCATTCATGGAAATATTATGATGGAAATTCTTAATATGAGAATTATGGGAATGATTATTCCTATCATATAGAAATGTGCTAGGTCACAAAGTCTGTTTTTATTTCTATGAAATTAAATTGACACATCATAATTCATAACAGAATGGAATGATGTTCTGGAAAATTATAATTATTTATGTAAAATATGGGTAACATAAAAGATAAATTAATGGTTAATGAAGTAAGTTATTTGTTAAAATATTCTAATTTTAAATTTATGTTTCAATTTGACGATAGATGATACTTTGTAATCAAAATTTACCATTTTTTTTGTATATACTATGTTTTGAAAAAATGTGAAATAGAGATATTATTTCAGAGAGGGAATAGAAGAGGAAGAGGAAACACACTACTATGAAATTATAAGTGTAAAATGAAGAAAAATCAAAAAGAAAAATCATAGTAAGTATTTTATTGGTTGGAGACTCTCTTGTGGTTGAAATAATGTTAATATATCCATTTATATGTGTGGAATCACTTTATATAGTTAGGATACTATATTGTGTCATGAGTTTGATGATAAAACATACTCTCATATAATATTAATAAATAAACTAATAAATTGTATGATATCCCATTAATCTACATTATTTCAAGGAATAAATAATTATTTCAAATAGAGATCCTTTTAAACCTTTCATGTATGATG
Organism: Viscum album; assembly: GCA_963277665.1. Taxonomy (NCBI): domain Eukaryota; kingdom Viridiplantae; phylum Streptophyta; class Magnoliopsida; order Santalales; family Viscaceae; genus Viscum; species Viscum album. The sequence continues at coordinate 1,840,720,607 of OY728145.1, forward strand.
TGTATGTTCTAAACATGTCAAAAAGGAAATATTATCAACTCCATGAACATGAATGCCCAGATACAAACATCTCATCCATTTGATCTTATTCATTTAAAATTATGTGGAAATATGATGTTGAAATCAATTAGTATAGTTAATTATTGTAGTTAATTAATATATGAATTTTCATGTTTCAATAGTTTTATATTTATGAATAATAAAACAAAGTCTTTAAAAATTACTATTAGTTATTAAAGGAGTGACAAAAAATATTGTTTTGTATACTTGAAAAATATTGACAATGAAAATAGTGTGGAATATTCTAGTGTGATATTTTAGTGATGTCCTTAAAAGAATGGTATTCACTATAAACCTATTCCAACCCAAAAAATATAATAAAATTGTGTTTCTAAGTAAAATTATATAAATTTTCAACAAATGCCTTATAATATTTTAATGGTTCATGATAGTTCTCTATATCTTTTGGAACATTTAATTGATGTTGTTGTGTACATTGACAACTATAATTTGTATAAACCATATTAAAATATAATAATGTAATATATTTTTTAAAAAATGTCCCTATGTTTTAAATAAATACAGTTATATAATAGGCCTTGTGAAATCAATGTAAATGGTGAAAATATTGTTATGTTTGAGTAGAAATGCGTTAATGGAATATTATATAGTTATCCTCAAAATATAAGAGGATAAGAGAGTTACAATATAGATTCATGGAATACTATTAAAAATTTTGATGTAAGGGTGATAGAAACCACAATGTATGAAATAAAAAATTGGGAAGAATATTTTATAAGTGAAGATGAAACTATGTTATTTAACTATCATGGTAAATATTTTAATAATAATGAATATTAAGATGAATTTATGATTGAATATGATGATTCATACTTATATATGATGACGAAGAATGTATGTCATCTAATCCAAGGTTAAAAAAGAAGATTGTGGTCGAAAATATCATTTGAGAACATGTTCAAAAAGATAAAATAAGAAGAACATTTAGAATAGAACACATACCACATTGATTTCATAAGTTAAACCATGAAATATGAAATATTATTAAAAAAATTAAGAGTTTATTGATTTTATTAATTAGAAGATAAAAACCAACTAGAATAATGAAAATTGGGATTTGGTGCCCAATCTAGTGGATGACAATGTAATCAAAACCAAGTGTGTGTTTCAAAAGAAGGTGAATAAAATAGGGGTGGTTATGTGAAATAAATAAAAAATTATTTAATAGTGGTAATCATATGATGACAGAATTAATTATTGTGATACCATAACATTATTTACTAGACTAGATATCATTAGTATATTTATTATTATTAAGATGAAAATTTAATAGCAGATTTTAGAAATATATTTGAAATATATTGTTAATAATGGATAGTTGAAAGATAATGTGTACATTGAGAAAAAAGTTGTTTCATGACTAGATAATTTTAATTTCATGTTTTTATGTTAAAAATGGTTCTAAACGGGTTCAAATAATTCCCAATGAGCATATTGTTCCATGTTATATGCTTAACGTTTATGAAGATTGAATAATTTAGAGTGATTAAAAACCTATATATTAATTATGATAATATTGTATAACTTATATTTATCATTTATATTGGTGATATAATATTTATTAAAATGAATATCTTGTTTTTCATTAAATTTATTTAAAAATAATGATTTCTTTGAGATTCCCATTATTTGGGTATGAAGATATTTTTTGGGAATATAAACTTCATAGGAAGATGATTATAGAGTTATTTTTTAACATAATTATTCCAATAAATATATAAAAAATTAATGAAAGGTGGATTTAAAGATATTATCAACATCATTTTTATTGAAAACCAAGATATAAAAAGAAAAAAATAAATGTAAGTGGATTAAATGGAAACATAGAATATAATTATCAGTTTTTTATACATGATTGAGTTATGATTTGATATCATTTACATTGTTACTTTGTGTTCTATGCATTAATTTTAACTAAACAGGGCTCATTTCATTATAAGAATTATAATTAATAGTCACATTAAATAAATAATAGAATATAAATAGAAATAGGACAATATTGTAAATCATGGTCTGTCTAAATATTTAAATTTGGATTGATATTGAAATATAGATAATCGAAGATCAATTTCCACATATTTTTTATTTTTTGCGTGGAATTTTTGTCTATTGGGAAATAAAAAATAAATTATTGCAACCCAAAAAACTATTGATAAATAATATATTATTTAAACTTAGTGTACCAACAATTATTTTGGATGACATATCTATTGAATTTTAATAAAAAGGATGTGATGTTTCTACTAATTATGGACTATAATAATAAACATTAGTTAAATCTGTCATGAAATATAGTTTAACATTTTCAGTTAATGAATGTTTATATTTAATATCACATTATCATAAATATTGTTGAAAATATTTGGTAATTTTATAATTTATTATTGTGATGGATAAAATAGTATATGGTTTCATGAAACAACAACCCATAGAAAACATTTCAAAAAGTTAGGATGATAATGGGAGTACAAACTGATTTTTTTCAAGGATACGAATGGTTATTTAATCCATTCTCTCATGTATTATTTGGATATTGTTGTTTAATGGAGAGAAAAACAAATAAATTATCTTATATTAATATTTAATGTTTTTAAAAATGAAATAACATTTAAATTAGTGAGATTATAAATATATGTGTTTTTTGTAATGGAGGAGAGTTATTATATTTATGGGTAGTATGGATTTATGGATTAATGTATGATAATTCATATGATTTATAATGTTGAAACTAAGGATGAATTATTTTATATATTATATTAAATTATGATTAAAATCTGAGGTTGTATTGAAAAGTTGAGGATTTATTTTTTTTGGAAAAATACAACATATTTTCACTAAAGATGTTGGTATAAAAGTATATATAATAGAGTACCTTGATCAAGGTACACTTTTTTTGATTATTTTCTATGAATTATTATTTCAAATGAGATTTATAAGCTAATTGTATTGAAATAGAATAATAACATTATATAAGAATTATTTTAAAGAAGAATAATAAGAATTGAAAAATAATGATTCTATTATTGAATAAAAATGTTTTTGAGGATGAATAAAAATATATTGAAATAAAATTTAATAATCCTTTGTCCCTAATTTCAAAAAAAGTAATAAAATAACTATGTATTTTTAAGGATAAGTGTCCATTGATGTTTATCTTATATGAATTTATTAATTTTTTTGAAAACTATACAACATTAAAAGAAGAATAATTGAGATAATTAAGGACATGGGAAACAGGGATCCTCTATGAAGAAAAAAAATTGGAAAAATTAATGTTTTCTTCAAACTTTTTGGGTAAAATTTTCTTTCAAATCAAAAATAAAAATTTCAAATCTATGCTTCAATATAGGTATTTAAATTATGGATAATAGGAAGGTAAAAATTATAGTGATGTTAATGAAATACCACTGATTGCAATATTGAAAAGGAACTGTTCATAAGTGATGAAATTAGTGATCATAGGAGTGGGGGAAATGGGAGTTTATTTTGAAGAGAATAATAATGTAATTACTATCAATGATCTGAAAATTATAGAATTATAAAAAATAAAAGAATAAAAATTAATATTTATAGAAAATGGTTTTTGATCAACAAGAATAAGATTTGTCGATGAATAAAGAGATTAGTGAGCTGAAAATTCACTTTCTGGTGAAGATAATTTAAACATTGAAATAAAATAAAGAGTAAAAATAAATGATTAGTATCATGAGGACATTTTATTTAATTAGATCAATGATTGATAGTAATAGTACCATTATAAATATATTCTTTTATTATTACATAGAATAAGTCGATTATTATTCAATGTAGAATATTTTCAATGGTTTTAAAGTTTAATTAAATGATGTGGATAAATTAAATTAGAAACCATCAAAATCAAAAGGTAAAATATATATTGGAATTGTTGGATAAATATATTAGTGGAAATAATTGTTGAAGAAAAATAAAAAAATGAGATGATTTATATAAATATATAATTCTAGGAACACTCTAATAGAAGAAAAATCAACTATTTTTTTATTCATAATCGATTTAAAATACTTCTCTATCAATTAATAGTTTATTATGAGTTTATAGAAATTTTAGTTGTTAATAAAGAGAAAAATATAATGAGATAAAATATAGAAAAAATGATATTTGAACATTTAGAAATAATTTTTTTCAAAAGAAAATATGACTTTTCTTATTATTATTTTAGTATGGAGGCATTGGGTATAATAAAATTAATTATTAGACAAATTAAAAGTATTATTACGAGTGTAGATGATTTTGGTGACAATGTTTTTGTGTAATTAATCCCATTTAAAAGTGAAATATTAAAAAAATATTAAAAACTTATTTAATGAAGGATGAAAATAAATTTCAATAATTTGTATGTTTTTTGAAAGATGAAACCAACTGGGTCATGTTATTAATGTCATTCTCATCATAATATGAGACAAAATAAGTACTATTTTTATTACAAAGTAGTTTTTGATGAAAAATCTAAATGGAATTGCAAGTTATTTTGTTTTTATGCGGTTACACTTATAACATGTAAAGGGGAATGCACACAGTTATAGATAAAGGATGTCATTCAAACCCAGTTATAGATTTATGGAATTAAAAATATGTTTAGAAATTATAGGAAGTTTAAATAAATTTTTGAAATGATGGGAAAAATAAAATAAAATAATTTGGTTTGGTGTTGATAATAAATGATATGTTGAATTCAAAGAACACATAATATATTAATGGGTGGAAATATAATGTATCTAAAATATTGGAAAAAGGTAATGGATTGATTTTATATAAATATTGGTTTTTAATTATGATATTATAATATGGATTTGAATTACATGGCTGAATGAAAACAAGGATATACTTTTTTCTGGTTGGGGATCTTAAAAATTCATGATTCTTAATCCTGATTGATGAAAATAATTTTAGCATCAAAGACATGGTTATTTCATCCAATCCAACATAAGAAATAATATATTAGATTATTATTTTTCTTATTCACCTTTTAATAAGAGATATTGAGAGAGGGAGAGATAAATTTTATGTTCTCAACATCTCAAAATTAAATGATTTTGAACCACATGAACAAGAAATTATATATACAAACATGCCATTAATTGGAGCTTACTCAGTTTAAAATTTAGTGAAAAATATGGATTAAATAAACTACCAGAGAAAATTAATTTATATTTATAATTGATTAATTTGCGTTTATCAATAGTTTAATGTTTAGGAATCATAAATCAGGGTCATCAAAAATGATTATAATTTTTTGAACAAGCAATGAAAAAGATTATGGTTTCCTCCACTAATTGATTTTGACAAAAAATAATGAATAATATACTATAAGAATATTTTATGAATGTTCAGAGATGAATAGTATTCAACATGAACATATTATTACATAAAAACATAAAAATGGTGTTTCGTAGTGAAATTATACATGTTTGGTAGAAATGTTTCGTTCCATATTAATGGTGCATGATAATTGTAGCGGTTTCTAGAGATATTTAACTATTTTTATTGTTTAAATTCAAATCAACTATTTATATAATACAAATTAATAAATATTATAGTAAACTTTTATTATACACGTGTTTGAAAAATAATGAGTTACATGATATGCCTTTTATAATCAATGGAAAAGGTAAAAATATTGGGAAGTTTTTACAGAAATCTGTTGATGTAATATTACCTAGTTATCCCCAAAAAATAATAGGATATCACATTTGAAATAAAGATACCTAGAAGAGTATTAACAATGTTAATTTAGTGGTTACATGACACACAATTTAATAAATACCACTTTGAGAAGCAGGTTCAATAAGTAAAGATGAATATTTTTAATTAAGTTGTTGGGAAAATATTATAAGATTAATGAATATTGAGTGGAAGTGGATACTGAATGTGATGATTCCTAATTATCTATTGAATAAGAAAAATATTTTTCATCTCATCCATGTTTAATAAAGAATATGGTGGTTAAAATGTCACTTGAGGACAAGTAAAATAGTTTTAAAACAAAATAACAGTGAGAAAACAACACAGACCTGATTGATTTCTCATGTTAAACCATGAAATAAAAAAAAGTTTCATTTCCTCAAGAGTGGATTGAAATTATGAATTATATGTTAAAGAACATTAAGAAAAATGGATCTTGGTATTTTGTACCCTATATAGTATATGATACATAGTGGGTGTTTTGAAAAAAGATAAATGAAAGATTAGAAGTTATGTAAAATAATGAAATACCTATGTGAAAATGGTAATCCTAGGTTAAGGAAATTATGTTTAATGATACCTTAAAACCAATTACTCGACTAAGGAACATTATGATATTGGTTGTTATGACAAAAAAATATAATAACAGATTTTAAAAATGTACTTGAAATATTTAATTAATAGTGGAGTGTTGTAAGATTAAGTGTACACTAAGCTAACCATTTGATTCTTATATTGCGCAGTTGAATGTTATGTTTTTTGGTTAAATAATGATCTAAATGGGTTTAAATAAGACCAAAGAGAAGAATATTCCATGTTAGATGATTATATTGAATGAAGTTTTTTTTAAAGAAAGTGATTAACACACTGCATTTAATTTTGACAATGTGATATATCTTAAATTTATATCTATATAGATGATATCATATTTTTTAAAATAAGGAGAGTGTTTTTTATTTTTTTTATAGAACAATTATTCATTTTATATGTCAATTATTCCATAATTAAAATATTTGTTAGGAATATAAACTTCTCAAGAAGGATTATTATAGATTTATTTTACAATATAATTAATCATTGAAATTGCAAGAATTATATAATGGTGGATTTAATTCTACTTTCTACATCAATTTTAATTTGAACCGTGATTTTGAAAGATGAAAAATGAAAACAATGTAATTAAAAAGAAATATAGAATATTAATATTTGTTCTACAACACTTTATTTCATTAAGAATCAATATTATTTATGTTGTTATACTATGTTCTAAATATCAATGTGAACTAAATGAGTCTCATTTCATAATACAAAATATAATTGTTAGGTATATTAATGGCAGAATACACAAAAAAATGAAATATGATAGTTGGGTAAATATTGGTATGATTACATTTTATAATGTTAGTTTTATTGAAATATGGATAATCGAATATCAACCCCTAGAAAAGATTTCATTTTAGGGTGAATTGTGTGTCTTTTGGTATAGAAAGAATTAAATTGTTGTAACATTTAAAACTATTGAATAAGAATATATTGGTTCAACTAAATCAACATCCAATTATTTTGGCTGATAAATATATTGAAATTTCCCATATATGAAGTTATATTACCAATAATTATAGTTTGTGATAATCAAAACATTATCAGAAAATAAGGTAGTCTTGTTTAACAACTTTATTAAAATGTATATTGACATAAAATATCACTTTATCAAAGATATTATTATAAATGTGTACATTCAATAATTAAAACAATAAATATCAAAATACTAGATGATTTCCTGAAGCCAAAACCCATGGAACCATTTAAATGAGTATGGTTGATATTGGGCGTTCAGACAAATTTATATTAAGGATATGGTATGGTTATTGTGTCCTCTATATCATTTATTCTTTGGATATTGTAGTTAAAAAACAAAAATCTCTCATTTTTTATTAAAAATTAATGTGCTTACAAATTAGATAAGAATAAATTGGGAATAATAAAAAATTATGCGTAAGACCTAATATTTAGTCGGAGTGTGTATTTAGATATAGATAATAGAATGAGAATTTATTCTGGTACACATGTGTGCGTGTGTATAATTGTTTATAATTTATGAAGTTTCAAACATGTTGATTGAAGTTGTTTTTAAGATCATGTAATATATTGTATTAGAAAACATTGTTCTAATATATCAGATGTGTTATTTTTTGGAATCAAGACGTATCAATATAATTTTTCTGTACAATTTTATCATTTTTAGTATGTTATAATTAGTTACAATTAATATACTAGTTTAATGAATAATCATTTATTGTGGAAGAAATTTTATTCTAACATAACATAAATTGTTGGAATAAATTTGATTGAGTATTATTAATAGACATTTTATACAAAACATGATATTATTAACTAATATTTTTGTTTCATATATCCAATTAACACATATAAATTTATAATTATTGAATAATTATTCATTTTTATGTGTGAGGAGTTTAAAAGGGATATATGTGTTTTGGTTGACAATACAATCCAAAGGGGGATATTATTGATGAAAATATATATTTTTGGGAACAATTTGTGTCTTGAAGTTATTTTGACCAAGTGGGATATGCTTGAGACCCAATGAGTTCCTTTTGTGATATTAATTTGTTGTATTATATCTTATCATTATTGTATTTTTTCAAGGAATAATATTTTTAGAATAAACTAGTATGGATTTGTTTTAACATTTTCTTGAATTATTTTTACATTACCTAAATCATATCCAAAATGATATATAATGATTCTTATAATGTGAGTTAGAGTATTTTGAGAAGATACAAGGATTTTTAATGAGTTTTTGATATTTTTTGACTTATTTCGGTGGTTTCTGATTGAAGGAGAATCCAGAATATAATTTGATAATTTATAAAATGTGAATTATTTTCCATACTAGGACTTGTATGATTTTAAAGAATAATATTTATAATATCCAAAAATATAAAACCTTATAATATGAATAATTTTTTATAAAACTGAGTTAAAATTCATAAAATGCATTATATATTTAAATCAAAATGTTTTTTTCTTGAATAATTGAAATTTAAGAAATAGAATGTACATTAATTAATTAATAAATTTTTTAAATTTATTGTATTATTTTTGTATTCATAAATACATGAATGAATAATATTTTCTGGTCGATAAAAAATATTTTTTGTGAGTATAATATTGAAAAATTCAATAGAAAAATGAGTAATGTGGTTTTTTTTTAATATTACATGAGACATACAATAATTTTGGAATTCATATTATTATTATGAAGATATAAAATATTTTTATTATTATTTTTATAAAATATAAATAGGTATGATTTTCATATATATTTCTTATGGATATATATTTGTTGGGTTTGATTTCTGGACTACCCGAAATTATGAGTTCTCTTGATGCTCATAGAAATTATCAATAATTAAGAGAGGGTTTGTAGAAGTATTAGTTTATATAAATTAAAGAAAATTAAAAAGGTAAAAGATATGATATTTATATATAATTTTTTTGTAAATATTTTGTTAGAAATTAAAAATACTTATAATGTGTAAATTATGACTCATGTCCTCGTGAAAAGTCCTTTGACACGAAAGAAATTTCTTTTTTTAAAGAATTTCATTTTCACATTAAAATGACTAATGGCGATTAATTAATATAGTGAAATTTATTTTGATTGAAAAGAAAATAGAAAATAATCCGAATAAGTTAAAAGTTATTGTAGATAGTTGTTTATCAGAATATTTAAATTTGATATTCAAATTTGATTTAAAAAATATTTTTGTTGCTTTTTGAAAGAAATATATTTTCTCCTTATATATGATTATAGTTTAACAAACAATAAATAGAAATATTTAGATTATTAAATTGTCAAAAATTAAAGGGAAGAATAAATGTGACTATGTGTAATTATAACACGAAAAAGAATAAAAAATATTAAGACAACATGATAAAACAACTATTTGGTTAAAGACTATTTTATTTTTAAATTTAGTATCTATATCCATGTATTAGGGTAGAATAAAATTTAATTGTTAGTATAATATTATGTATATATATTTAAAGGGTAATCTTCTATCATCTGTAATCCACATTATAAAACTATTATTCTATATGATATCAGGTGAATCAAACCCATTCTAAGGAAAAGATAATCATTTTCATTTGTAAAACATGTTCATTAAATTTTATCGTTATCTGTATTAATTGGAGATTATATCATCGATCTACCTTTTGATTTAAATGGTGAAAATATTTTCTATAAAATAAAATTAAAAGTAATTTAATTCATTCATTCACCTCATCATTGAATTATAAATCATCTTGAGGGTCCATTTTACCACTATTTAATAGCATAATTGTTTGGGATTGTAATTATTTCTTTTTATGGACAATGGATATATTCAATGGATTTATTTTATTAGTCATATAAGAGTTCAATAATAAATGAATAGTTATAATATTTAATTATCAGGGAGGAAATGAGATTATTTTTTGAGATAAATGAAGTCGTTCTAGAAAGACTCATCCAGATTGATTGATATGTCATCATGAAGTAATCCATTGAATTAATGTGAAACCATAAAAGAATTATTGATGGACCATCAATTAAAATAGACATTTCCAACACAAATTTAATTCCTTAGAGTTATGTTAGTTCATGAAGTTATTTTGTTACCTTATTTCTTTCAATGAAAATAGGAATACTCTCATGAGAGAATATGTGTCCCAAAAATCCCAATATTTACCAGGAATATCCATTATTATAAAGTTAAATCAATTTTAAAATCAATATATTTTAGGTCCAAAGAGTGTGAATGTTATATTGATTCAAATAAATTATTATTATTTTTTATAAAAATCCATAAAAACCACTCTAAACACACTATAAATTCTGAAAATAAACTCATCATGATTCTTTAAAATATCATAGGATCATTATAAAGTACAACTGGAATTATCAAATATTAAATTACATTAATGGGGTATGTGTATTATATTTTTCATTTTTTTCAATACATAGTACATGTAAGTTGTATTTTTTTAATAAAGTATGAGATAATTTGACTTAATTACTCACATTTCTAGAATTTTGGTAGTAAGGGAAGTGGGAAGTGGTTTATCTTATTTTAAAATATAATTTCTAAAAATAAATGTATATATTCCACTATTTTCAAATTATTTTAGAACATTTTTTCTTATCTATTTTTTAAAATAATTACTCAACCATTTCATGGATCATCTTTTCATATGATCGAAACACTCACAATAAGAATTTTCTAGACAATAATTAATTGAAGAGGGTTGGTAATTTATTATTTAAAAACACATGTACAAGTGGATTCTGTAATCACTATGTTTATAAAATATGTTTTAGTTATTCTTTTAGATGTATATGTTGCATGTATAGTGTAGTTTTAACTCATGGAATATCATTCAGGGTCAATCCAATATCATTCCTACTTCCTTTTAATTTTTTTAGATTTATATAATTTATTAAGAGTTGGAAAGATGATTGTAGGGAATTCCTAATAATGGAAGATGAATTCATACATCTAGTGTATAATAAGTGGGTTTAAATAAAATGGTTTATTTTTGTGTGGTTCAAGTATCTTGATAATAGAATATAAGATTCTAGTTATTTATAAGATCTTCTTTCGCAATAGAGTTATGAAATCTAAGATTAATACTAGCATCACAATAGATCACCTTGTTAATAAGGATAAAACTCACACAAATTCCACAATGATTATTAAATTGACATCAACAAGGCTCAATGATCCCTATGACCTCAAGAGAGTATTGGGAAGCATGGATGAATTAAAAAAAATTGATTAAATTTTTTTTTATAAAATTGTTTCAGAAGCATTTGACAAGAATAGTTTCAAACTAAATTCCAAGAATAAGAAAACAAAATTTATTATTATTATTCTACCAATCAAGGGGAAGGGTTTTCTAGTAAACAGTATAGAACAAAAACATTATATGTCACCTAGAATATTAAAGACACAAAAAATTATAATGATAATCTCATTAACATTAAGAAAAATATTCTCAGTTATTCTATAAGTACAATATTAGAATAATTTATCAATTTGATGAATTCATTTATATGGTTCAATGGACCTAATCCCCAGATAAGGAATACTTATATAGGATCCCTATTAATTTAAGATCGATATTTATTGAGTGAATCATCATTGATTAGTATCTATATTTACCATGGAACTATAGTGATCCAATGGTTATTAAATAACATAGTAATGGATTATTAATAGGAATAATATTAAATTATTTTGATCAATCTTTATGGTGATTTAAATTCCATACATATCTTTTTATAATTTGGATCTATTGTACTGAAATCTAAGAGGGTGGGTGAAATATTTGAACCCTAATAAAATTTATACACTTTTATGGATAATTAAACTAGTTATTATTCTTGGATAGGGAACAAGGATAATAAATTTGGTTGGATTGTGAAATTTAAATAGGATATAAATTTTTAAATATTCATTCACATGTTTATTTCATTTTAAATATCAATAGAAGGGAATTATTTTAAGGGTTAAGTATAATATATGAGTAAATTCATTCATGATTTATGTTCATATAAAATTACATTAACCATGGGGTTAGGATATTGTTTAAATGAAATTTATGTATTTTTGTTTTTGAATTATTGGCTTAAATAGAAAATAAGATACCAAATTTTATTTTCAATGTTCTTTATGTTATAAAAAATTAATGGGGATGGAACTCGTAGAATAATTTATTATCATTTCTTATAAGAATATGTATGGTTTTACATTGTACAACAATTATTAATTTCCTTTTTAAATCAATTATTATGATCTGGGTATTGTAAACAGTCACTATAATGGTTGATACATAGATAAGGGGGAGATAGAATACTCCATTGATATTAAAAAAGGAAAAAAATTAATTGGAATTTACTTAAGCCATCACTATACTAGAGTTGTTCTCCATTTCAAGGATGTATTTGGAGACCCAGTTATTGTACCTCTAGGCTAGATAATCCCTATATTTTTTATTATAGTTTGTGGATAATTGACCATATTGATGCTAGTTAGAATTTGTTTTTTATAATGATATGAATGAATATGTTCATTATTCCACTATAAAAATACTTCATTGAACTATATTATTCATCCAAAATCAATTGGATTGTCCAATAATAATAAAAAGTAGTAGGATGGGCATATATACTGTAAATAAAAAATATTGTTGTGTATGGAACTCATATTAGGGAGTTCAATGTTGTGGGTCTTGGGTAACTTCTCTCATTTTTATTAGAACCCTAGTTAGATCACTCTTCCACTGCGTCATTTTATTTCCTATTATTACTATGCAATTTAGTGAATGGTTCATTAGATTTAGAGCTTGATTATGGAATTGTTTTTTTATTTATATATTAATGTTTCTTAACACATGAACATTTCTATATCTTTTCTCTTGATAATACCATCGTCACATAAAACTCAATGTAATCATATATACATCATAAATAACACTACCTAGATGTATTTCTTAAAGTTTAAATGTGGCAATAAAATTTATAGATCTTCCCCAATGTTCATGGTATGATTATTTTTGGAATTATAAAATTTAATTAATTTTATTTGAATTATTTAAAACACAAGAAGTATGAATCAATTTTTATATGTTGATTCATTTAATTTTATTTTTTAAATTTATGGGACTAAGAAGTATGTATTTAGTAAAATATTTTTGTATATAATAAAAGGATAAAGTAAATGGCCGATAATTGATATATTCACTTGAACCTCCTTGAGGGATCATGATAGAGAATAAGAATTTTAACATTTGGATGTAAAAATGAAAATCCACCCATAATATCTTGTTTAAATAATGTAGAAGATGTATGAAAATAGAATTCATTTTAAAATCTATATTTATGTTTTGATATTTAATAACAAAATATTAGTGAATAATTTATAGGGATATTATTTCTATTAAGGTATTTTCTATATGATTTATAAATTTTTTGTAAAATTAATTATTGGGTAATCTATATATTACCTTTTTATTCTCCATACTATCCATCCTATAATAGAAAATGTTATTTAAAAATTTAGGGTTGAAAGATTTATATTGTTAAATGGGGATGAAATGGGGAATTCAAAATCTTTTGAATATAGTTTATATAAGGGTAATAAAACTGGTTTTAAGGAATGATGTTTATTTTAATTTTGAGAGAATATATTTTTTGGGTTTTTAGTTTTTCTAATCAAATATGATTTTTTATTCTCTCAGTATTTACTATTTTATTTCTTTTCATACATGGAATATATAAGTCCCCAGCATTAAACCTTACTTAATCTTGAGTTATTACAAGATTACACATTGAGGATCTTTTCAGGTTTAAAGTTTTAGAGTATTAGAACATAAAACTTGCCTTACATTCCACATATAAACAATGTGGTTACATAAAGATAGTATTCGTTTTTTTCCATCAATGGAAACATATTTAAAATAAAACATGGATCCATTCTTCACACTTCCTTGACACTGTCATCATATCATGTACCTTTCCCTTGACCTATGAAAAACATTTCAAAAAAACATTGGATGAGCATAAAAAGCTCAGTAAGGGTTATAAAAATATGGAAAGGAAACATAAGATCATATATATATAAGAATGAAATCATATTTACCCATAAAACATAAACACTTTAACATACCTCATCAAATCATGAATAAATCATAGAAATCATAAGACATAATAGGTAACTTGAGGCATTCATAACAATCTTACGTAGGGAGTAACCCACTTGGTTACGTTTGGAATACCCACCACCGTATATTCCCTAAATCTCTTCATAGAAACCTTAAAGTTTCACTCCTTCGCATTACCCAATGCATTGGAGAGCTATATCGGGCTCACCCGCCCTTAGTTTATCACGGAACCACCCGTCTTCATAATAATTCCCAAGCACCTCAACATAATTGTATCACATAAAACAAGAATAAAGGAAACATAAAAATTCCACCTTTAAAACACATGATATCAATACAACACATTGATAAAAAAACATTATTAAAACCATTTTCAATACCAAAATAAATTTAAAGTAAAACATGGTATTTATTTTTCTTTAAATAAGGTATTGCTTGTAGAGGAAGCCGAATACTCAAATAATGGTCACCGCGGTGGAGAAGTCGTTGTCGCCGCATATGTACGACAAAAACATTCCCTTTTTTCTTTTAGTAAAACTATTTGTATAAAAAAGATTCCATTTGGATAAACGTAAAAGTAAAAGGGTTTTATACACCGTATAAAAGAAGGCTGTGTATAAAATAAAATATGCCTCAATGAAAGGAGATTTAGACGAAGTCCCATACCTCAGGTCTGACTTGACTCGGTCATTCTTTAATCTCCTGAATAATAAACTTGAGTTAATTTATAATTGTTTAAGAACCTTTTTCAAGTTCATTATTCCTTTTATATCACTTATTTCCATGTCATGAACACTATGTAATTATTTAAGTTAATAAGGGTCGTTTTAACGATCATTGGTACTTGAGTCATAAATAAACCCTTTATGATTACAAGTTGTTCATGTATCCATTTTCTCCAGAATTATAATAATGATTTATATATCATACATATCATATATATCCAGTATATACATGCATTTATAATATTACATAATCATTTAGAGGTAAGAAATGAAATGCACCGTTCATGGAGACGGTAAGCCGTACGTACGCATGAACAGTACTTTCATTTCTATTTCATATTTTATAGAATGGAATCATAATGATATAAAGGTATATTATAATTCGAGTGTAATATCATATATAATATCATAACTCCATCCTTTATACGTCCCACATATGGTATTTAACGAATCAAATCACTTCGAGGGGGCGGTAGTCCGCACTTCCTTAAATGAAGATATCACGTTTACCCATAATGGAAACCATAAAGGTATGTCCAAAATGAAAAATACATAATCTTAACGAAAACATAAACATTTTATATATCATATATAAATATAGTGTCATATTAATGGCCACCTTTGAAGGTGTTAAAAAAATGTTGAACAATCATCGTTTCGGGAGGCCGAAATTCGCCATCCACGGAAACAATATGTTCTTTAACCATTTGATGTAGGTGTGTGTAAGTTTAGCTCTAATACATCTTATAAAAATATACTAGTATATTTATGATACTGTATTTGTTACAAAATAAATGAATAAATATAGTTTAGGGGGTTGGAGAAGTAAAATAAATAGAAAGGACTCAAGTGAAGACATTACCTTAAAATCGGGTAACGCCCTTTGGCTTGAGCTCAAAGGCTTCCTTGGGAAGACTTCTGTGCAAAGTAAGGCTTCAAGGAGTAAGAGAGGGATGTGGAGAGACAAAATGGGCAGGGTTTGGCAGATCCAAAGGATATGGAAGTGTGGGTAAGGAGGTAGAGGTGGGGGCCTTTTATAAGAGGAGAGGAGGGACACTATTATAAAGTAAATAAATGTTACTTTATTTTAAAATGAGTATCGGATTCAAAAGGTCCCACATTGAAATAATTCGAGGGTAAGGTGATAAGGTTTCGAAATCCACCCATCCAATAGGTTTTGGACATGTGTAGGTCATAGATTTTACTTTATCATTTCATTTTATTTAAATCCTTTATTAATGAGGTAATCGCTGCATCATCACGATGTCATATATAATTTAATTTATTTAAAGTCTAAAAATTATAAAAAAATATCATGATGTAGGAAATCGTTTTAGATTTCTAATGAATATTTATAGTCAAAAATCTGACTTGTATAACCCCATGTAAAAATTGTTTTAGTAAAACATCTCATGTTTGTGTTATTTTTAATTTAACATTAAATAAAAAGTTATTTATGTCATTTCCCAACCAAAGTGGCTCCATGGGGTCCCCAAGTTGACCCATGGATTGTCTTGGTCGGCCATAACACATCCAATGAGTGTAATATATGTTTCAAACTCATATCATATTATTAAAACATTATTTTTACCTTAAACTACACTAATTACCACTAATCGCGATTAAAAACATAAAAGTTACTATTCACCAAAAAAATTATTTTAATCCCATTGAACCACATTTTACTTCCTCATTACAACCATGTATGTCGGATTTTTTAAAATCAAATCACAGAAGTGGCAATGATTCATTTAAATGAAAAATCAATTTCTTTAACTACCACTTAGTGGTTTCACTATTCATAAAAAATTGAAGTTTTTCAAAAAAAATACCAAAACTTCACCCTAAGCTATATTTGATATTCTGAATTAAAAAATTATTTCTATTTTAAAAAATTAAAAACATATAAGTTTCATTAATTAATTTAATAGTTAATTCCCACTGTCAGAGCAAATAGTGTGTTTTTATGAAACAATAAGTATCAAAAGATTGAAACTAGTTTAAGTCCAATTTCAAAGTGAAATTAATTCCAATGACCACTATTGTATTAAATGGTAAAATATATTCTAATTTCACTTTAAAACCAATTCAAAAGATAATATAATCATATAAATAAATTATATTAAAAATTTGTTTTGATGTAAAATTCTGTATTTTTTACTATTCATTTAAAAATGAACATTGTCAGTAAAATACCAAAAATTCACAAAAAGTTAATTTTGATGTCCCAATAATAAAGAATAAGTTTATTTTGACAAAAATAGCTTATAAAATTTTCAAAAGATAGATTTTAAAATGGTTTTCCATCAAAAGTCAGTAAAACAATCTTTTAAAAATATTAGTGTATTTCATGCTTAAGATTGGATTTATTTTCATTTTATGCCTCTAAAACACTATCTAATTCATTAATTGACATAGATAAAAATATCTATTATTCATTAAATAATTGGGATGTTACATCTTTCCCCCCTTTAGAATATTTCATCCCCGCAATTAAATTACTTATCGAATAAATGGGGGTACTTATCCCTTATTGTATTTTTAGATTCCCATGTTTCCTCTTCCATCATGTGGTTTTTCCATAAAACCTTTACCTGATTAAGCACCTTATTCCATAACACGTTCTCCATGTGGTCAAGAATCTGGACTAGTTGTTCATTATAAGATAGTTTCTCTTCCAGCTGAACTACCTCTGGACTCAAAACATGAGATGGATCTGACATATACTTTCTCAACATCGAAACATGAAAAACATTGTGTAACCTGAGATATACTCGGAGGTAAAGCCACTCGGTAAGCAACTGATCCAACTGTCTCCAGAATTTCATATGGTCCAATGATCCTCGGCCTCATCTTTTCTTTTTACCAAATCGCATCACACTTTTCCATGGTGATACTTTCAGAAAAACATGATCACCTACCTCAAAAGAGAGATCCTTCCTCCTATTGTCTGCAAAACTCTTCTGCCTACTCTGAGCTATTCTCATGTGTTTCTTAATCAGCTGAACATTTTCTGCCATCTCTTCTACCAATTCTGGTCCCATCAACTTCCTTTCACCCACATCATCCCAGAAAGCTGGAGTTCGACACCGCTTCCCATATAACGCATCAAATGGTGCCATCTGTATACTGGAATGAAAACAGTTATTATATGAAAATTCAACCAAAGAAAGATGTTGGTACCAACTTCCCTGATAATCCATAGATCAAGAACGTGGCATATCCTCCAATGTCTGAATTGTTTGTTCTGACTGCCCATCTGATTGAGGATGAAATGCAGTACTAAAATTTAATTCAGTACCCAACGACTTCTGAAGGACCTTCCAAAAATTATAAGTAAACCGGGGATCCCGATCGGATACAATGGATAGAGGAACTCCATGAAACCTGACTATCTCTTTAAGGTACAATCGAGAAAGTTGATCTAGATATAAAGTATCTCGTATAGCAAGGAAATGAGCAGATTTAGTCAAGCGATCAACAATAACCAAGATTGCATTATTACCTCGAGATGTCTTCGGTAATCCCACAAAAAAGTCCATGGATATATTCTCCCATTTCCATTCTGGAAATGGTAAAGGCTAAAGCATCCCTTTCGGTAATTACAGCTCTACTTTAACCTGTTGACAAGTCAAACACTTCACAGTAAAATCAGCAATATCTCTTTTCATTCCATCCCACCAGTAATACTCCAGAAGATTTCTGTACATCTTAGTACTGCCAGGATTAACTGAAAATGGAGAACTACGAGCTTCATATAACAACTCTCTCTTCAACTGTGAATCACAAGGCACACACAATCTCTTCCCAAATCTCATAACGCAATCATTATCAATGTCGAATTCAGGCAACTTACCCTTCTGAACCTGCTCTACCTTTTTTTGCAACTCACTGTCTTGCTTCTGTGCTTTCATGATTCTGTCTGATAGATGTGATCTCACTGATACGTAAAACAAAACATAAGAACTCTCTGATCTAAAAAATTCTATGCCAAAGTTCATCAAATCCTTAACCAAATGATCACGTTCCAAAAGCAACATTTTTAATGATGAATTACTTTTTCGACTCAAAGCATCAGCCACTTTATTTGCTTTTCCTAGATGGTATTTAATTGTACAATAATAATCCTTGATTATTTCCAGCCATCTCCTCTGTCTCATGTTTAACTCTTTCTGAGTGAATATATACTTTAAACTTTTGTGATCGATATATATTTCACACTTTACTCCATAAAAATGATGCCTCCAAATTTTTAAAGCGAAAACAATAGAAAATAATTCCAAATCATGTGTAGGGTAATTTACCTCATGAGTTTTCAACTGTCGTGAAGCATAATCAATTACCTGATCATTCTGCATTAGGACACAACCAAGTCCTTTCAATGAAGCATCACTGTAGATAACAAGCTCACCATTCCTGGAAGGTAGTGCCAAAACTGGAGCATTCACCAATCTTCTTTTCAACTCCTGAAAACAATCATCACATTCTTTTGTCCAGATAAACATAACACCCTTCCGAGTTAGCTTAGTCATTGGAATAGATAACTATAAAATATTTCTAACAAATCTTTGGTAATAGACTGCCAAACCAAGGAAGCTACGAATCTCAGTTACATTTGTGGGTCTTGGACAGTCTTCCGCAACATTTGTTTTTGCAGGATCAACAATTATCCCGTCTTTTGAAACAATGTGACCAAGGAAATAAATTTGTTGCAACCAAAACTCACACTTTCTGAATTTCCCATACAATTTATTTTCTTTTATGGTTTTCAAAATAACCCTTAAATGTCTTTCATTCTCCTCTTTACTTTTAGAAAACACCAAAATATCATCAATGAAAACCACCACAAACTTATCCAAGAACTCATGGCAGATTCTATTCATTATGTACAGGAATACATCAGGTGCATTGGTTTGACCAAAAGGCATTACTAAAAATTTATAATGGCCATATCTTGTACGAAACGCAGTCTTCGGAACATCTTCTTCCTTTAAATTCAGCTGATTGTACCCCAATCTCAGGTCAATATTTGAAAAATACTGATCTCCATGGAGTTGATCAAACAAATTATCGATATGAGGCAAAAGATATTTGTTCTTACCGGTGATGTTATTCAAGGATCTATAATCAATGCAAATTCTCATAGAACCATCTTTCTTTTTAACAAATAAAACAGGATCACCCCATGGTGACGTGCTAGGTCGAATGAAACCTTTCTCTAATAAATATTGAAATTGATCCTTCAACTCTAAAAGATCAATTTGAGCCATTCGATAAGGGGGTTTTGAAATTGGCTTAGCATCAGGAACTAAGTCAACAGTAAACTCAACTTTCCGATATGATATTATTCCAGGAAACTCATCAGGAAAATCATCAGGATACTCACTTACCACTGGAACATCATTAATCTGAACAGTTCCTTTATTTTCAATGATGTGTGCAAGGTAACATTCATTTCCATATTTTACAAGTTTCTCGGCCTCTTGATATATTATCAACAGTAAGGTTTAATTCTTGTACACAAACTGAAAGTCTTTCTGAAAAGAAACGTCTTTAGCTCTACAGTCAATCTTAGCATGGTAAATAGAGAGCCAATCCATACACAGGTTAACATCAAACTCTAATAGAGGTAGAATAAAAAGGTTTGCAAGTAGGTTCTTTCCACAGATAAGGATAGGAAGATTCTTATAAATTCTTTTTTCCTCAACATTTCCCCCAGGTGTTTTTACCAAAAGTTCAGGAGTCATTTCTTGAGATGGTATTCCCATTTTACTAGAAAAGTTTTCAGAGATGAACGAATTTGTAGACCCCGAATCAAACAACACACTGGCATAATCTGAAAAAACAAACAAACTTCCTGATACAACTTCATTTGATGGCCCGAGATCTGCTGAAGTTGTTGCAAAGGATTACACCCCCCTTTCTTCTTGTAGTCTAACTGCTTCCCATCACTCGAGCTCTTTGTTGGACACTCGTTTGCATAGTGACCCATCTCACTGCACTTAAAACATTTCACTAACTGTAAATCAAATTTGAACTTTCCATCACCTTGATCTTTTTTAGTGCAATCACGAGCCTTATGTCCCATCTTACCACATCGGTAGCACTTTCTAGAATTCATAAGACATTCCCCAGCATGCCTTTTGCCACATTTATCACAAACTGGAAACTTAGATTTCTTACCATCATACTTTTTTGAAGAATTATTCCCTTTCTCCGGCCACCATGGTCTATTCTTCTGTTGGTTTTTATAGAACACTTGATCATCATCAAAATTCATTTCCACCTTCTCAGCTCATCGAACAAGCTTTTCATAACTTTTAAACTCACGATAATCTAATGACCTTCGCTATTTTGGAATTAATCCTGAGTAAACACGACTGATTTTACTATCAAGGTCTCGGATGAAATTTGGAGCATACATGGCCAATCGAGTGAACCTTTCATCATATGTAGCCACTGAGTCTTCCTCTTTCCTCAATTCCAAGAATTGTTTTTTCCATCCTATGTCGAAAATCCTTTGGAAAATACTTTTCAAGAAACATAACTTTGAATTCATCCCAGTCGAGACCATCAATCTCATCAGCATCCCTGATATTTTTAACCATCGACCACCACTTATCTGCTTCTCCCTCCAAACCGTAAATAGCAAGACTAACATTTTGATTGTCTGAACACCCCATGACATCGAAAATCATCTCTAGTGCTTTAATCCACCCTTCAAATAGCACAAGGTTATATGATCCTCTGAATGATGGGGGATGTTGCCTCATGAAATGTTCCACCACTGACATGTTCCTCTGCGGTTGATCTGGCTGATCTCGTACATGGATACCACCACCATTTATCGCTTGAGTCAACTACGCCATTACTACAACAAACTGTTCAGTTCCAATTCAAACCATCTTACGATGCTGACTCGGAAGGTTATTTCCTTCTGTATTCCTTCATAGCACTGCTTCCCTGTTTCCTCTGCGGAAAACCATTCTGAACAAACATGTCTTAGATGAAGAAACATGGTAATCTTCAAATGCTATATAAATTCAATTTGACCATAAAAAAATATTTTTGGATAATCATTTAATAGAATTATAACTCCTAAAGTTATCTAAACCAACCTCTGATACAAACTATAATGCCCCATCCTTAAACCTTACTTAATCTTGAGTTATTACAAGATTACACATTGAGGATCCTTTCAGGTTTAGAGTTTTAGATAATTAGAACATAAAACATGCATTACATTCCACATATAAACAAAGTGGTTACATAAAGATAGTATTCATTTTTCCCATCAATGGAAACATATTTAAAATAAAACATGGATTTATTCTTGACACTTCCTTAACACTATCATCATATCATTTACCTTCCCCTTGACCTGTGAAAAACATTTCAAAAAAACATGTGATGAGCATAAAAAGCTCAGTATGGGTTATAAAAATATGTAAAGGAAACATATGTTCATTTATACATAAGAATGAAATCATATTTACACATAAAACATAAACACTTTAACATACCTCATCAAATCATGAATAAATCATAGAAATCATAAGACATAAAAGGTAACTTGAGGCATTCATAACATTCTTACATAAGAAGTAACCCTCTTGGTTACGTTTGGAATACCCACCACAGTATATTCCCTAAATCACTTCGTAGAAACCTTAACGTTTCACTCTTTTGCATTACCCAATGCATTGGAGAGATATATCGGGCTCACCCGGCCTTAGATTATCAAGGAACGACCCGTCTTCATAATAATTCCAAAGAACCTCAACAGAATTGTATAAGATAAAACATGCATAAAGGAAACATAACAATTCCACCTTTCAATCACAAGATATCAATACAACACATTGATATAAAAACATTATGAAAACCATTTTCAATAACAAACCAAAATAAAAGTAAAACATGGTATTTAGTTTTCTTTTTAAAAAAAATTATGGCTTGTAGAGGAAGCTGAATACTCAAATAATGGTCACCGCGACAGAGAAGTCGTTGTCGCTGCATACGTACGACAAAAACATTCCATTTTGTCATTTAGTAAAACGCTTCGTATAAAAATGATTCCTTTTCGATAAACGTAAAAGTAAAAGGGTTTTATACACTGTATAAAAGAAGGTTGTGTATAAAATAAAATATTCCTCAATGAAAGGATATTGAGACGAAGTCCCATAACTCGGGTCCGACTTGACTCGATCGTACTATAATCTCCTAAATTATAAACTTGAGTTAATTTCTACTTGTTTAAGAACCATTTTCAAGTTCATTATACCTTTTATATCACTTATTTTCATGTCATGAACACTATGTAATTATTTAAGTTAATAACAGTCGTTTTAATGATCATTGGTACTTGAGTCAAAAATAAACCCTTTATAATTACAAGTTGTTCATGTATCCATTATATCCAGAATTATAATCATGATTTATATATCCTATATATCATATATTTCCAGTATATACATGCATTTATAATATTACATAATCATTTAGTGGTAATAAATGAAATGCACCGTTCATGGAGACGGTAAGCCGTACGTACGCATGAACGCTACTTTCATTTCTATTTCATATTTTATAGAATGGAATCATAATGATATAAAGGTATATTATAATTATAGTGTAATATAATATATAATATCATAAATCCATCCTTTATACGTCCCACATATGGTATTTAACGAATCAAATCACTTCGAGGGGGCGGTAGTCCACACCTTCTTAAATGAAGATATCACGTTTACCCATAATGTAAAACATAAAGGTATGCCCAAAATGAAAAATACAGAAGCTTAAGGAAAACATAAACATATTATATATCATATATAAATATAGTGTCATCTTAATGGCCACCTTTGAAGGTTCTAAAAGAATGTTGAACAATCATCGTTTCGGGAGGCCGAAATTCGCCATCCTCGGAAACAGTATATTCTTTAACCATTAGATGTAGGTGTGCGTAAGTGTAGCTCGAATACTTTTTATAAAAACATCCTAGTATATTGCAGATACTGGAGTTGTTAAAATAGAAATTAATAAATAGAGTTTAGGGGGTTGGAGAAGTAAAATAAAACAAAAGGACTCAAGTGAAGACATTACCTTAAAATCGGGTAACTCCCTTTGGTGTGAGCTCAAAGGCTTCCTTGGGAAGACTTCTGCCCAATGTGAGTCTTCAAGGAGTAAGAGAGGGATGTGGAGAGACAAAATGGGCTGGGGTTGGCCGAGCCAAAGGCTTTGGATGTGTGGGCAAGGAGATAGAGGTGGGGGCCTTTTATAAGAGGAGAGGAGGGGCACTCTTGGAAAGTAAAGAAATGTTACTTTATTTTAAAATGAGTTTCTGATTGAAAAGGTAACACTTTAATATAATTTGAGGGTAAGGTGATAAGGTTTCTAAATCCACACATCAAATAGGTTTTGGACATGTGTAGTTCATATAATTTACATTATCATTTCATTTTATTTAAATCCATTATTAATGAGGTAATCGCTGCATCATCATGATGTCATAAATAATTTAATTTATTTAAAGTCTAAACATTATAAAAAAATATCCTGATGTATGAAATCGTTTTAGCATTCTAATGAATATTTATAGTAATAAGTCTTACTTGTATAACCCCATGTAAAAATTGTTTTAGTAAAACATCTCATGTTTCTGTCATTTTTACTTTAACATTAAATAAAATGTTATTTATGTCATTTCCCAACCAAAGTGGCTTCATGTGGTCCCCAAGTTGACCCATGGATTTTCTTGGTCGGAAATGACACATCCAATGAGGGTAGGACATGTGTCAAGCTCATCTCAGATTATTAAACAATTATTTTTACATTAAACTACACTAATTACCACTAATCGCGATTAAAAACATAAAAGTTACTATTCACCAAAAAAAGTTTTTTAATCCCATTGAACCACATTTTAATTATTAATGACAACCATGTATGTCAGATTTTTGAAAATCAAATCACAGAAGTGGAAATGTTTCATTTAAATGAAAAATCAGTTTCTTTAACAACCACTTAGTGGTTTCACTATTCATCAAAAATTGAAGTTTTTCAGAAAAATACGAAAACTTCACCCTAAGATATATTTGATATTCTGAATTAAAAAATGATGTCTATTTTACAAAATTAAAAACATATAAGTTCCATTAATTAATTTAATAATTAATTCCCGCTGTCAGACCAAATAGCATGTTTTTATGAAACAATAAGTGTCAAATGATTGACACTAGTTTAAGTCCAATTTCAAAGTGAAATTAATTCCAATGGCCAATATTGGATTAAATGGTAAAAATATATTCTAATTTCACTTTAAAACCAATTAAAAAGATAATCTAATCATATAATTAAATTAGATTAAAAAGCAGTTTTGATGTAAAATGCAGTATTTTTCACTTTTCATTAAAAAATGAACATTGTCAGAAAAATACCAAAAATTCACACAAAGTAAATTTTGATGTCCCAATCATAAACAATAAGTTTATTTTGACAAACATAGCTTATAAAATTTTCAAAATATAGATTTAAAAATGGGTTTCCATCAAAAGGAAGTAAAACAATCTTTTAAAAATTTTAGTATATTTCATGCTGAAGATTAGATATATTTTCATTTTAAGCCTCTAAAACACTATATAATTCATTAATAGACATAGATAAAAACATCTATTAATTATTACTTACTTGGGATGTTATATAATAAAAACGCAAATATATATCTATTGAAATATTTCAATATAAACAAAAAAATGAATCATTATGGATTGTGTCTTATCAAATATAAAATTATCTGTTCATAGAAATATTTTTATAAGAACCCTCGAATCACGTATGTGGGGATTCTTCTAGAAGTTGTGTATCCAATTGATTTTTTATCCTTTGAAATGGGGTAGTGTGATTCCTTGTAAGTCTTAAGTATACTGATTAATGTATTTAATTTTATATAAATATTTAATATATATTATTGTGATTGAAGTATTTTGGAACTATTACTATTAAATAATGAATCTATTTTAAATTTTCCTTCAGAATAGAATTTAATTTAAATGATTAATTTTTTCTGGGGTTTCTGTACGTTTACAATTCAATCAAATCCACAACTAGGGAAATGATATCTATTAATTATAACTTATGTTTTTATAAATAATAAATGAATTTTTTTTATTTAATGTTAATATAATACATGTATTCTACATTTTTTCTTGATATTTCACTACCCCATGAAATATAAACTTAAATATACACAATGTTGATTTAAATAATATTATATGAGAATAACAAAAAGTCACTTGAATTCCAAAATTCGCGACTCTTACAATGAAGAGAATTAATTATCCATTATGCTATTTAAAAATAATATTGGAATGTTCATATTAATTTGGTGAAAATTTGATATAAAAAGATTATAAAAAACATACATCCATCAAACGTACACTCCTAATCCATAAATAAATCACACACTCACGTGTTAAAATTAAATGGAGAAACATGAAATTGATTCTAAAATGTTGAAATTAATTTCAAAAAATAAATCCAAATAAATATAAGTTATCAAAAAACAATGTTATATGATTAAACGTACATTAATTTTTATAAAAACATACAACACTAACAATAATATAACTATAAAAAGAAAATTAAAAGGATGTAGAGAATATAAAAATATAGTTATATCCAGTTAAATTTAGAGTATGTATTATCCTAATATCCCATAGAAAAGAATTTTATATAAAAATATATATTTTAGAGTGATAATGATCCATCATATTACAAGGGAGTGTTGGACATGTTTTTTTGGCCAAGGGGGTTGATGTTTTCCCTATTATTTTCCCCCATGTTGAAGTACATCATTTAATAAGTTGACAATCATATCCTGATAATTTTTATTATAATAATTTTTTCGAATATCTCATTACTATTAACCCTTTAATCTACTATGATATTGTACTTTATTACCAATTTGTTGGGTAAATTAGTGAAACATTTATTACATTACACGAAGATTCATGAATCTTACACCGACTATGTGCCAATGAATTTATGGGAAAAAATGAAAAACATTGAAATATATATTTAATTAGTGATTATTAAATAATAGGAATTAAATTTTCAACTATAAAAGTTTTGACAAATTGTATATATATTTTCATAATATAATTTAATTAATACCATGTGGCTCAATATGTGGGTAGAATAGTGGGACCAATTGTTCACATTTCACAGTACACTAATGTGTTGAATTCCATTGTATATTGTTTAAAAATACTATAAATAAAATGGGGAGTGAATTTTAATGTTAAATTTTATTTTTAATTATTTATTGATCCTAGAAAATCAATCAGCATCACTTTTGATGTTTTCATGATTAGTTGTTAGGCCTTTCTACTATGATCCAAATGGACCACAAAATTTCAATCTAACTAGTGATCAAGATTAATGATATATTGTAATGTAGGGAAACAACAAACTAAAAATAAATAAAAATTATATAATCATCATTGAGGATCTAATTAATTTACCCAATTGTGTTTCATCTGTTAGGGATATAATTGATGATTTCAAATTTTCATCAATTTCAAAACACAAATATTATTTATTTAAAATACAATTCCTGTAAATAAGTCCATTGAATATGTTAATGTAACATTCTAAGTAAATATTTAAAAACAATATATTTGCATATGTCAGTATACCATAGTTGAATAATATTACTACAATTGTTGTCAACATCCATAAGTTGTTGTCTAAAAGAAAGGTGACCCAATAATATCTTCGTAAAAAATAGTTTCATTAAAAAACTAATACTATTTAAAAATTGTCTCCATAACATGTATAATTATTCTAATCCATTGGAAATTAGATACTTTTTCCTTCAAATTCTGAAATTTTATTAATAAAATAATGATTAATTACACACTCAATAAAAATCCTGATTCATCTCTTCCTTTATATAAAAGTGAAATTACAGAAAAATTATCATAAAATACCATTCAAAAAGATGCTATTTTATTTTCTACAAAACTGATTGTCATTAATAGAATTAGTGATGAAATTACCATTACCCAGGGTGTGAAAGAGATGAGAAACAAAGATTTATAGGTATTATAACCATCTTGTATTCTTGAAATTAAATTCATTATGTGAGAGTAATTAATTTAGAATTTTATTATCTAACTGAAATATGAATTTAATGATAAATAAAATATTTCCCCAATTAATTAATATATAAACCCAAATTACCAACTTATGGTCATGGGTTGGATAATTTATCTCTTTAGTATACAATGGAAAATAAGATTCGGCTACCACATGATTTGGTTTCATTTTAAAAATCCCAAACCCATACATGAAGAATTATATTATGTATTATAACACTTAATAATGTTAATAAATCAACATATAAGAGTAATCTAATATCTTATTCAATTCATTGAAATATTATGACATTCATCATTCCATTTAAATAGTACAATCTTTTTTGTCATGAATATTATTGGATGAAATCCAAAATGGTATTATTATTATTTATTATGTTTTTATGATTAAATTATTATTATTTATAAAAATGGTTATATCATGATGCAATATGGATACTAAAAATGGATCGCCCCACTATTCATTATTTCATTTTCACCCATAAAACACTATGCTAATCTAGTGTTGCATTAATAATCATAAAATTAATAAAAAATTAAACATCATTTTATATTCAATTATTTTGTGTTTATATCTTTTAAAAATAGGAATGTAACTTTTTTTATAATTTCATTATAGGTTAAGGTGATTTGGAGGGCTTGTGATGAAGTTAAAAAATTGGGTCGAGCTGCATAGGATCTAAGGAAACCAGTTCACTAAATAGAACATTTGTAATTCCCAATTCATTTCAATGGGATGATATTTTGTGTGTTGGTTTTAAATTCAATTGAATACATTTCATATGAAAAAACTCATGCCAAATTTATCCCTCTAGTGTCAGATTCAGATTGATCCATCTAGCACACTGAATCTTCACCTAGTCAAAATAAGTGGTTTGTGTTATATCAATATCTCAAGATCTAGTTGTCCAAATTGTGCCAACAATTAGGTGGATATAAAAAAGAATTGGGGAAACATGTTTCTAGTTTTCTAAAAATATATAGAAGACTGTTTAGTGGTCCAAAACATTGTTCCAAGTGGTTTTACACAATCTTTGTGCCCAAAACCACCTACCACTTTGCCTATAAAATGTATGTTTGGACTCCCCATATGGGAGTTCGAAGCAGATGTAAACTGCTAAAAATTTGATGTCAAATTCGATTCCTTTCATCACCTAAGAGGTTCTAGAGGCCCTTTTCCTTATAGGGGGATCAAGAGTGAAGAAGTCCCATTTCCCTATATATCAAATCAACCCAAAAATCACAATCTTATTGATGTGTCCTGAAATGTATGGAAACATTTTTTCCCATTGTCAGGGTGAGCTTCGGCTGTTAGTACTTATTTTCTATAAGAAATTTGTTAATTTTGTGAATATTTCTTTACCTTTTCAATCCATTTGTGTTCTGATATATTTGTTCTATAGGTTTGGTGCATGATGCATTCTAATCATGGATACTTACCTCTTTTAAAACCTAAACCAGAGAGCAACCTACATCAGTGAAAACAAGATATCGAAGATAAACCTATAAAGGAGGACACACAAAACATCAACACTACTATTTAACTTTATACATCTTATTTTATAAATGACATAAAAACTGACATAAAATTATATAACATGGATGAAAACAATAGAATAATAAAATAACTATTGTGTCCTGATGTCGATATCCAACCCACTTACATTCAATTACAACGCGAGGAAACTAATTTTGAACTAAAATATGGTTTAATGCATCTATTAGCAATATTCAATGGACTTCCTAGAGAGGATCCACAAAAGAATTTAAAATAATTTCACACTGTTTTTTCTAAATTAAAACATTAAAATGTGGATGAAGAACAAGTAATGATTAGGGAATTTCTTTTTTAATTATAAGGTAGTACAAAAGATTGGTTTTCTTATGTTAATTCCCCAATAAGGGGATGGATCAACATAAAACACCTTTTTCATGAAAAATATTTCTCAGCCTCTCAAACTAAAACAATATGGAATGAAATATGTGGTATCATACCGTCATAAGCGGAAACACTTCATGAATATTGGAAATGATTTAAAAGATCA
Source organism: Viscum album (assembly GCA_963277665.1). Taxonomy (NCBI): domain Eukaryota; kingdom Viridiplantae; phylum Streptophyta; class Magnoliopsida; order Santalales; family Viscaceae; genus Viscum; species Viscum album. Next base: position 1,840,751,075 of record OY728145.1, read on the forward strand.
TGTTCAAGTTGTCCACACCACCAAATAAGATATGTACTTTCAATATAATATTTTTATAAAGGTTTAATTCCAATTGATAATAACATTATTGGTGCTTATGCAGGTGGTGAGGTGGTAAATATGACCCCAATTGCAATAAGAACCCTGATTGAGAACATGACATCAAATAATCAACAAATCATTTCTTGTTATAGTGTACCCATTCTAGTTGTCCATGAGGTTGAAGGCTGTGAATTTTATTTAAAAGTGCACACAATGTTCGAAGAGTTAAGTATCCTTCTTCGAAAACATGCTCTTTCCCAAGTGATACCACAATCTCCTCCTCTCATCCACTATGGTATACGATCCTCTAACACCCACTACTCTGACAAATTCCCACAATTAAGAGAAAATTCATGGAGTTGTGAGGAAATATTTACAACTTCCCCTATAACCAACCAATTTGTTATGAACCGTACTATCAATCCATCCATGGTTTAAAATAAACATGCCTATAGGTTAGGGGTATTCTAACCAACCTCAACAATAATAGATCCAATAGGGTTAGAGTAGTCATACACCACCACCACCCACAAATAATCGACCACCCCGAAGACCTTTTTAACAACCCCCTCAAAATGTTGAGCCTATACAAGATGATATGATTAAGAAAAAGGATTCCAAAAATAATAATTTCCAAAAAAACCACATAGGAATCCATACAAGATCTAAAAACCCAATTAGGACCATAAGCTAAGTCAGTGGGGGAAATTCGAAGTCACAGGTCAAGAAAAATACCATCGCAACCATTAGTCAACCCTAGAGATAAAGGAAATGTTACAGTCATCAAAATATGGAGTCGAAAACAACAAGAAAGTTAAATTAGTCCTCTAAAATATTCATCCCCTCATATGGAAACCTCCATCCCAACAATTATAAATGTTCCAAATGTTTAAAACCCATATCTTGAGAGTGGTCCTTCAAAAGGTAAGAGTGTGTATGTCAATGAGTCTCCTAGCCAACTCGTTCCTCTTCCATTTCACCAAAGGACCTCCAAACCAGTAAAAACAAGAAAACTGAACTAGAAGATTAATTTTCACAGACTTTCAAAAAAGTAATAGTAAACATCAACTTGATTGATGTTGTGAATAAAATTATAAGATATGAAATGTTTTTAAAGGATATGTGTACACATCAAACAGACTTCATGGAGATGAAAAGGTGATATTGGTGAGGAACATTTTAGCATTTATAGATCCATTACATCCAACAAAATTCAATGATCCTTGAATATTCTGAATTCCTGGAACTATAGGGGAGTATTATTTTTCTAATACTATGCATGATTTGTTTCCTCTACTATTGTATTGTATCACTCCATGTACTCTTCTTTTTCAGGTCAGTGAACTAAAGCCCACAGAAATCATTGTTCAATCAACCTATCGGAGGACCGTACATCCCCTAGTGTGTTAGAGTATTCTCTTGGGATGGTACAAAATTTAATTTTTCATGCATATTTTTAAGTACATTAAATGGAAGTTGATATCAAGAATGGACATGCCCCAATTATATTGTGGGGACCCTTCATGAAAATCACCAAAACCATAATTAATGTCAATAATGGTCTATTATCATTGGAATTTGGTGTTGAAAGAGTCCATTTAAACATCCTTGATTCCATGAAGAACCCCTCATAAGAACATTCTCCTCTCTCTGTTAATTCAATTAATGTTCTCCCTAACCTTGGAAAAACAAATTTTTTCACTTTGTCCACATTCTGAGTTTTTTATATTGATTGAAATTTTATGAAATAAGTCATTCAATGATTGTTGTAGTGGATTAGAAAAATTTAATCCATTTTTATTAATTGAGGATTTCTTGAACACTGGAGGTCAATTAACCATCAATGTTACTACGATGCTTATAAAATATTATTCTTCTATTGAGGATGATACTGTTAGTCATTTAGATGATATCAGCGACCTCTCAAATTCACACACACACACCCATCAATCAAATAACCCCTATTTAATTGGATCTAAAAAAATGCATCGAGATTTAAAATAATCAGATCTTGAGAATGGAAACAATTTGCCTCTCATAATTTCTAGATCACTCCCACCTAGGAACGAACTGTGACTGCATGAACATTTGAGAAAGTATAAAAAAAGATTTGGGATGGACACTTACAGACATTCCTGATACTAGCCCATAAATTTTCACACATCAAATATTGTTAAATGACGAGGCTAAATAATATTGGTAGTCACAACGTTGACAGAACCCAAACCTCCAAGATGTTGTAAAAAAATAGGCAATAGAATAATTGATTTCTAGAATCATTTACCCCATTTCAGATAGACAATGGGTCAGTCCAGCACTAGTGGATCAAAAAAAACTCGTTTCTACAACAATCAAAAATGAAAATAATGAATGGGTTCCAACTCAGGTGCAGAATAGTTTTCATGTTTGTGTAGACTATCACCGAATAAAACAACAAAGTAGGATGGACCATTTCCATATCCCATTCATTGACCAAATTCTAGAGAGGATAGCAGGTAAGCCCCACTACATTTTTCTTTGATGGGTATTCTGGATAATTTCAGATCCATATTTCACCCGAGGACCCGGATAAGATGACCTTCACTTTCCCCTCTAGTAAATTTGAATATAAGAGGATTCCATTTGGGTTGTGAAATACTCTATATACTTTCCAGCGATGCATGGTTTGTAATTTTTCAGATTACCAAGAGAGTTTAATGGATGTTTTTATTGATGATTTCACTATAAATGTATCCTATTGTGATGAATGTTTAAGTAGTTTAGGTACAATCCAAGGTCACTATATTGAAAAGAATCCCATATTAAATTATGAGAAATGTCATTTCATGGTTCGACAAGGTATAGTTTCGTTGCATGTCATTTCTAGGGATGGTTTCTAAGTACACAAATCAAAATATTATGTAATTTAATCCTTACCATTCCATAATAATGTATGGGATTTGAGATAATTCCTAGGTCATGCTAGATTCCACCATTGTTTCATTCGTGACATTAGTAAAATTGCACTCCCCCTCTCCCGATTACTTCAAATTGAAAAATAATTTTTTTGGATAAGGAATTTTTAGATACTTTTAATTAGTTAAAATGGAGTCTTATGACACCTCAAGTAATCTAACCACCTCGGTGGGATTTTCTATTTGAGCTCATGGGTGATGCCTCTAACTATGCAGTTGGGGCAGTCTTATCAAAAATGGATTAGTCATGCTCCACATGTAATTGACTATGATTAATATATAGTAGAAACTACCCAAGAAAACAACACAACAACTAAAAAATAATTTCTTTCCATAGAGTTTTCCTTGAATAAATTTAGGTCGTATAATTTGGGGTCCAATGTCATTAGGTTCTCAGACCATGCATCACTTCATCATCTTCATATTAAATCAGAATCCAAACCTCGTCTCATTTGCAAGATTCCTCTGCATAAAGAATTCAATATAGAAATTAGAGATAAAAATTAGATGATAATGTGGTGGCTGACCATATCAGTAAGATTCCACCATACTCAGAGATTAACTTATCCCCTGGTATTCATATAAATGATGTGTTTCCTATTGTGAAATTTTACTAACTGTAAGATTTTATTCCTTGGTATGCTGAAATTATAATGTATTTTCTAGTATCATGCATTCCTACAAATTTCAATAAAAAATCCAAGATAGCCATCTAAAAATGAGTGACATTGGTACATTTGGGTTGACCCCTACATTTGGTGAACATGTAGTGATCAATTCCTATGGAATTGTGTTCCAGATATTGGGTTTCATTATGTCATTGGACTCTTCAACACTCTTTCTTATGGGGGCCACATTGGTCCCCAATGGACTCCATGAAAAATCATTGATTATGGTCTATTTTGGCCAACACTTTTTCGAGATTTCCATGGTTTTTCTGAATCATACCCTCATCGTCAAAGAATGTGTAATATCTCTAAAAAAATTAAATGAAACAACAACCATTTATATTTCATGAAATTTTTAATGTTTAGGGTATTGACATTATGGGTCCATTTCCCAATTACTTTAGAAAATTTTAAATTCTTTGGGTTGTTGATTATGTGTCATAATGGGTAGAGGTAAGAGAGATTTGGATAGATGATTATAAGGTATTTTTAGACTTTTTGAGAACCCAAATATACTGTAGGTTTGGATTTACTAGTTTCATCACCAATGATGAGGGTTCTCATTTCTAAAACTGAACAATACATTGACTTTTTTTGGGTAGGGGGTCAGTAATCAAGTGTTAACTGCTTATCACAAATAGACCAATGGTCAAGCTGAGGCGTAAAATATATATGTCAAAAAATTTCATGAGAAAATAGTTCAACCCAATAGTAATGATTAGAATTTTAAACTTGATGATTTATTATGGGTTTACCGTATAGCTTTTGATACCCCAATTGGAATGTCACCTTATAGGATTTATTTAAAAGAGTTGTCACCTCTATATAGAGATTAAGCACCGAGCCTACTGGACCATTAAACAATGCAATTTTAATAATTCCAGTGTTGGTGCTCAATGGAATTTTTAGATTCAGGAGCTGAAGGAAATGATAAGATATGAATATGAGAACTCCATGATTTATAAAGAGCAATCAAAGTCTCCCCATGACTGTCTCATCCTTTATTGTGAATTCCACATTGGTTAGAAGGTCCCCCTCTATAATGAAAGGCTGGTGTTACATCTAGTTATGATTTGTTCCCCCTGGTTTGGTCTACACACTATTACTAATGTATACCCATTTGGTGTTTTTCAGCTTCAAAATAAAAAAACCTGGAAAACCTTCAATGTAAAATCGAAGACTCTTATGTCCGGATCCGCGAACCTCCGTGATTTGTCATCTGATTCTGCCTTGATCTTGTGTAGAGGATGACCTCTCAAAACCACCACCAGAGTGGCTGTGGATTTCAGTTAGAGAGGAGATCAGATGGAAGCAGAAAGTGGTGTTTGAAGAATGGAATGCTTTCTTCTCGGGATGCATCAAATTCAGCCATTTTAACTCTTAGTTTCGTCTCTTGAACCAGGACCAGCTTTCAGCGGTGCAAGCAGATGCAACATTTGACCATCAGCTTCGGGATAGAGGAGGATTGGGTGTGCAAGAAGAAGTGCACATGGAAGTTCCAGTACAGACTAATCTAGCTGAAATTTAGGATTTTCCAGCAGTAGGAGCCAACATCGGGGAGGCTCAAAATCTGGAAAACCCCTTGACATCCAGAGGGGATGTAAAGAAGGGGAGGCCAGAGGAGGCTGTACCACGGGTTGAGGCAATCTTTTCCCAGTTTAAGCATTACTTATTTATTTGAAGAGTTAAGAAGTATATTCCCTTAGCAGTGGCATTGGTTATAGGATGGGAGGAAAATAATTACCTGCAGCAGTATATGGGACGAGGATATGTGCAATCCAATGAATCAGAATCAGTGCAGGAGAAGCCTTTTTTTGCTGCAATGTCTCATGAAGATCAAAGGAAGTATGTTGATGCGAATATATTGAGGGAATTGGACCCGAACACTCTCATCCATCTGAAGGCAGGGTTTTGGGAGAGGAGAACTGGCTAAGAGTATAATTCAGGAAAAGGGAAATCTCAAATTATGGAGATCCCCTTATAGTTGACCCGCAGTTAAAGCTCAGGAACCACTTTGATGGATTAGACGACCATGAAAATCCATGGAATGAGGAGGATGACTCGTTATGGGATGAAAGAAATGTTATACCTTCCGTGGATAGTGTGGAGGGATGTCAAGGGAAAGGTCCACACATCCCTCACAGGATGAAGGGGAAGAAAAGTTTTAATGAATTAGGAAAATGTATAGTGGTTTCATGGAAAAAGGCAAAGGGACGCAAGGATTACTCCCACCTCCCAAAAACTATGGAAACTCAATCGACCAAGAAAGGATGGAACAGAGGAAAGATGGGAGAATATGGGGAGTGATTGAAACTAATTATGTACTCCAAGGAAGATATGCTTGAGCTAGACATACGACCCAATGTATCAGAAGAGGAACTTAAGAGGATTTATGAACAAAGGTTGCAAGTTGGTGCTACAAAGAATCAAGAAGTCTGCATAGATAAGAAAGATAGAATTGTGGCCTGAGGCTTTAACTAGAGGAACCTCAACTCAGGGGAATTTATACAAACAATGGAAAGGATGATCTCCCATCTTGAAGAGCTCATTAGAGAAGATCCAGGCGTCCAGGTTAGTTTGCTGCACTGGGAGCTTTATATAACAGTTGTGTTAAGTAACATTAGTCTTGTGTTTAACCAGTTTGTGAGCTCTTTCAGCATGTGGTGGTAACTCTTTGTGAACTCCGGTTTCCCATTTTTCATAAAAATGGTTTTAATAAAAAATTAATCTTGGATTGATAAGTATGGGGGGATGGGTATATTCTTGGGATATTGAGGAATATTAATCATCTTTCTTCTTTTTCTATTTTTTGGTTTTGGAATAGTGTTTCTACTTTCTTTCCTTTTCCACTCATTTCCCCCATCATTTTTCTAGAAAAATGATAATTTTTATGCCCACTTCATCATGAGAAATGATGCTCATTTAATCAATAATGTTTTTGTAAATTCATATCGAATTTCTATATTTCATGTTGTTTTATCATTCAAAAAATGTTTCTGATGAAATGTACATTTCAGCAAGAATCCAATACTATAGTGTGACTTTATTTTTAGTTTTTTTCATCGATGATATAAATAGTTGTATAATATTGAAACCTTTGAGGAGAATGGTTCCCTTTTGTGAATAGTAAAAATGAAAATCGTGTCACTTAGTATATACAATCATTATTTTCACCAAACCATGAAAATAAAAAATTTCAAACTTCATGGATGTCAAATATATGTTAGGTTGATTTTTCTCTCTTTTAGAAAATCATTTTTCCATATGATCATTTATTTTCATATTTATGTTATTATTCTACCATATTGACCTATGTGTCTGTACCTATTATCAAACTATTGTATGCCCAAAAACCAATCACAAAAGGATTATGCCTTTTCTACATTAAAAACCACCCTTCCTCAACTTTTTATCTTGTTATAAACATAGAAATTAGTGTCGTGAGGAGATCAATCCTAGGATGAGAGAATAATGTGAGATATATTCCATGTGTAACTTTTGAAAAAATAAATAATGATGGGAGTGATGAAATGTAAAACATATGGGGATGTCTAGGTCAGGAGAATATGGTTTGACTTCTTGGAATTATTAATTGAGTGGTTCTGATAATTTGATTGCAAAATATGTTGGTCAAGTTCAGTGGAAAGGATATTGTAAGTAGAAAATAATTAAATTAACATATATTTACTCGATAAAAAGTGGAATTAATAGCTTGAAATTGTTTTCACACACTCACATGAAGAATTATTGACATGATTAAATTTTGAATTATTTTCTTGGATTGGTATCATTAATCTCTTTTAATTTCATTTGGATACAATATTTGAGATGAATTCTTCCATGATCACTAAGAATAACCCCTCAGTGTGATTTTTTCATTGATCACAATTCTAAAAGGAATGAAATTTTCATTAAATGATAAATAATTATGAAGTGGGATATATCTGAAAGAATAAGATATGGAAATTTGACTTTTCTAATGAGTGAAAATTTTTAGGCTTGGGGTATGATCTCATCCCGATTCACAATTTCATTTTCACAATTAAACCAGTGTACTAAACTAGTATTATATTGAAAACATAAAATGAATATCAAATTGAACACAATTTTAGATTCAATTATTTTGTATTTATAACATTTTAAGAGGTAAATGTTACATTTTTAATAATTTAAAATAATGTTGAGGTGATTTGTAGGTCCCATGATAATTTTTAAAAAAATGGGCCAAGCCGCGCATGATCCAAGAAAAGCACATTACTAAACTAAACATTATTACTTCACTGTGGATTCAAATGGGCTTATATTTTGTTTTATTTTTATAAATAAATTGGAAAAATTTAACATGAAGAAACCCAAGCCTAATTCATTTATCTATTGTCCCACTTGGATAGATCTGTCCAACATGCCGAATCTGCATGATGTCAAAAATTGTGTGATGTGCTTGGACCATATCTAAGGATCTGGTTGTCCAAATGCAGCAAAGCTTTCATTGGAGATATTCATGAAGTGGGAACCATGTTTGTAGTTTTATTTAAAGCTATATTCGACTGTTTAGTGATTGAAAACCCTAGTCAATGTGGTTTTACAAAATCTGTGTTCCCAAAACCACATTTCACATAGCAAATAAAATGGATGTTTGGGATCCCTATTCGGGAGTTCAAACCATAAGTGATGTTTTTCCAATTTGAAGTCCTAGAGGGATATTTCATCACCTTGGAGGTTCTAAATTTTCTTATCCCCATAGGGGGGTCAATAATGAAGAAGGAGCTCCACCTGAGCTTCCTCATACTCCCGATGTCGTGCTAAATAATGGGTGGTCATTGCGAGGGATCTACACACATGAAGAGGGAGTTCTGGAACTATCTATTCTACCAGGTTTTGGTAATCTGTGTTTGATCAATTTTACATAGGTTTAATCATAATATTATTTATCTTTGAATTCATTGTTTTGGTTTAATTACGTGAATCAATTGTCATCTCAATACCGATTGGGTTGATATTTGAGTGGGAATCATGTGTTATTATGATTAGACAATACACGAATAATATTTTTCTCACACATACATGGGATTTTAGTATGATTTTGTATACCTGAACCTATTCTTGAGTTCTAAACCTTGACAACACGATTGTTGTTTCAAGCGGTGGTTCTTTGTGCAAAAATTTAAGAGGAAAGAGGGGAACTATGTTCTTGGTCTTCCCTCAACCAAAGGATTACAACCAATCCTAATTATAAATTGGCAATAAGGAACTCTTCAAGTGGTTTAGTGAACTCCCAATTAACCATTTTATCTACAAATTTTCAAAATCCATTTGGTATTTTAAACATCCAATTTTTTAATTTGAATTAAAACTTGTTTTTTAAATCCCCCCATTTTAGTACATTTAATTAAAAACTAAGACTCTAAGCCTATCAAAGCTCATTGAAGATGACCAGGGGTATTCTCTATTTTTCAAATCAACCATAAAATCATAATCAATTTTATGTGTCATGACAACATGATCACAACCCAACCTGGAGCTGAGTTAACATGCTACTTGGCACTTGGAAGCATCTCCTGACCCCTAACGGTTGGATAAACAAGTCATCCTCCAATGAAAAATTTTATATACACTCCAATAAAATGAGGAAATACTAGTGATCCAATAAAAAATGGAATAAAATTGATGCATATTATTATAACAATTTAATTTAAGTAAAATGTTAATATAATAGAATTATTGTTACAATAATAAACCGATAAATATCAACAAATATATGAGGGAATGATCCCCACTAGTCTCAAATAGTAAACCCCCTTTTATCCATAATGTTATACTAAAAATAATTCAATCATATTGCTAACAAATAAACTACCTTTCTTTAGTAACCAAGATTACCATTTATGGGTTGATTTCCAGACCTAATAGTATTTCCCCAAAACATTTTACAAACCCAGGAATGTAAAAATATATAAGATTCAATGATTTTTGAAAACATACTAACCCTATGAAATTATATAATATAATCATAATTTGGATATTTAAAAATTTAATTCAATATTTTAATGGAAAAAAACTCAACTAATAATATCAATATTATAAGATATAATATAAAATTCCAAAAATAAACATCATACCCAAATAAACATCATAAAATAAAATATATATCCTAAAAAATAACAGAAAACAATTTTGAGCATCCAAGTACATTATCCTCTCTAAAGCATGAGTAGCCATCCAATAATGTTTATTACATAATCATGAGAGGACCAACTACCAAAAAACCTCAACTTATCGTTACTGATAAGGTCACCACACCAATGTGTGAGTCTCTAGAACCTCAAATTGTCATTTCCACTAAAATGGGATTATAATAAACATTTCTTGACTTAGACCTCAAAAAAACCAAACAAAATATCATTAGCAATGAAATAACTCAATCCAATGAAACTCTATTCTGCAATCTATAATAACATCCTTTTTATGGAACATGATAATCAAATGTGAAAATATATTCTTATAACATTTCATGAAACCCAAGGCACCCAGTTCATCCATAAAATAATTACCAATCAATCATAAAAATTATAGTAGAAGATTCGATGACATAAACTAATAGAAAAATAAATTTAATTAGATTTTCTTAGTGTCCCACATTTTTTTGGAAATCCAACATGCACCTTGGATACCACCATTAAATTTTTAATTGAAATAATATAGACAAAAACCATGTATTAAAATAAGTAAAATCATGATGAAATATAATTTAATTTATCATAAAAAATATTTTAATGTAATAATCATAAATGAAATAAAATTCTCACAACAAGATTTGGTGATAATCCACCTACTTCTGTATAAATATAGTTCAAAAAAACCACCAAACTATTGATTCTAACACTTTATAGGCTCCTCAATCACTTAATAATAAAATATCCAAAATAAAAAATGGTATTGATATTTATTGGGGATACCCCAAGTAAAAAATCCAATATTATGGGAGAGAAAGAAGATCCTTAGAGAGTGAGAAAAAAACCATTTATCCGGTTCCGGAACCACCCAAGGATCACATGAAAATAAAAATGGAGGTAGAAGTCCACAGATACCTCATAAAAATATATCAATGTGTTTGATATCCCTCATTATGAATAAATAGGGGAGATATGAAGTAATTATACTTTTGAAATAATATATATTGAGGAATATATAATTGGTTAGAGGAAAAATTATATATTCATAGGGATAATATAATAAAAAAGAAACCCCCAATCTAAATATCAATTATTTATGGGTTAAATCCAAGATTCCAATGGCCATACAAGGTCAGCGCACTCCGCTATAGGAAAAATCATAAGATACAAAACCCTACAATACGATTATAGATACCATGAGTCAAGCATAAATATATTGCGGACATAAAAATTCAACTCATACACCTTAAAAATAAAAAAACCCTTTAATATATCATTAAACAAAACTAATATCTCAATAATACCACAATATACATTAATAAATCTATACTAATTATCTATACTAATTGAATACATATATTATCCTTTCCCCCAAACCGAAGTCCTGATAATAATACTCAAAAAAAATTCCTTGCAAAACTAACAATGTGACAATATATTAATAATAATAATAATATAGAAACCCTCCTTACAGTTGTGTTTTTCATCGTTGAAAATATGTTTGATATGATAAATCAAAAATTCTATTTTAGGAATGAAAAATGTTATTTCACTCCCCACCATTAAGAATCGACATACACAATATGATTTCATTGAAAAATTAATGGTTAAAATCCCTTTAGTGATCATAACTAACAAAACAACATAATACACTATGATTCATATTGTTCACCCAAAATATTCACCTCAATAAACATCATCACATAAACAAACACACTCACCAGAAGAAAAATTTGAAAAATTTACCTAAAGAAAGACATTATGTTCATGTGTTTATCTATATATCAGGAATATACCTAATATAACCATATAATATATACCCAAATTAGATTTTCCTACTACAGAATCATTTAATATAACATTCTATACATCAAAATTCTCCCTCCATCCATCATGAATCATTTATTAATAGTCATCCCATGATAAACATATAATCCAAAACCCCCTTGAATTCCAACTATAATTTTTTTAATTAACACTGGCACTAAAAGTGTTCATATAATACACTGAAAATTGATTTCAAATGAATAATATGATTGATATATTTCTTGACATGAAATAATAATCATGGAAATAATTTAATTTTGATTAATTATATGACATAAAAGAAATTTTATTAACAATAATTCTACAACTTATATAAAATGAATCATGAAAATGGACTCAAAATTTATGATCAACAGTTTTTAATTTGGTAAATATACCCATTTTTACTATAAATAGTATCCAAGGTAAATATATTTCATCTCGGTATGGACTCCTGATTTGGGATCAATGATTTTCAATTTGGTAAATATACCCATTTTTCCTAGTGAATAGTAGAAATGGAAAATATTATTCACCTGAGTAAGCGTTATTCATCTCAATATGATTTCTTTGAGCCATGATTGAATTTATTCACCTACTTTTGGTAATAAGGTGTATATATTTTTATATGACATTTTATATCATAAATCTACTTAGGTTTATAATATTTAATGTTTCATTTTAAAATATCTTCTCATGGGCAATACGATTCGAAAAGTTACAAAAGAGGTAAGGGTTTTATCATTAAATAAAATTTAAACCATGATTTATTACTATTGAGTTTATGTCAGGAACCAACTAGTGATGACCCTAAACCGGTCAACCAAGACAGTCTGCGAAATGGCCTGAGAGGCGTTCCCGATCATCCAGGGATAGCAACAAGTGCTAGGGCATCAAAAGAGAGAAATAGGGAATGATTTCACTAAATGAAATTAAATAAATCAACAGAAAGAAAATCGAACAAGGCAATGTAAATAAACAATATGAAAAAGGAATAACAAAAAACAACAACAAACTAACCTTCCCACAACCAAAAATCCCCGCAACCCTGAGAGTTAATCACCAATACACAAACATCTATCACCCATGGAGTGAAATCTCGAGATGAACCTGCAATAGAAACTAAAAAACAGAAAATGCTATAGGAGTGAATAATAAAACTAAGAAGGTGTTCCCAAAAATCAATTCTCAAAGAACTGCCTTGAAATAAAGACTTTACTAATTCCAGGTTTGAACTAAATTTTATAAAATATGGGTTCCCACACATACTTACATTTTTAAAACACATAATAATCTAATTACCTTTTTAAATTTAAAACAAATATAATATTTAAAGGGAAATGGTGTATTAAATTTTAGAAACATTTTCATGAACAATTTAGAAATTCAAATTTTAGGTGTTATTCAAGATGAAAACCACACACAATATATAATAAGGGAAATGGAAAAGTAGAAAATGAGAACCAAAATCCAAAATAGGCCTATCAAACATCCTACACATACAAGTAAACTCTAAATAAAACATTGTTCGAACCTAAGAGAACATGAACATTCTAGAATGTACATTACATGTGACTCATCCTGAAGGCATTCCCTACACAATGATGTCATAATGCCCTAATGCCCAATCATTTCCCTACCTGGACTGATCGAGGGACCCAATCTTATAGAAATAATAACAAAAGACCCCTCTGATATGGGCCACTATCCAGTGCATAATCTATACTAGTGAACCAATCGTTCTCAGAATAATCGCTTACTATGCTAGGTTCCCATGTCAATACATGTAAAAATTGGGGGTGGGTGTGTCAAAAAAGTTTATCACGTAACCAGTCACATTGCACAAACATCACACACAACTAACAAAAAATCAACGTGCACATAATGGTCACCCCCAGGTCAATTCAAAGATGGTTTTCAAAATAATTTATTTTATTAAATTTCCAAATGGGCCTTAACCAACTTTAAAGAAAAACCGCATCTCTTAAGAGGAGCAAAGCACTTGCTCACACATCAAAAAAATAATTTATCATTAAACTATAACTACACTTGAAATTCTGTGAATTATGTTCAAAGGACAAACGAGCATTCATTCACTATTGTGTGTCAACATACCATGAAATATTCCAAGTGTCATGTATAAAATAAACATCTTGTTTTTTACATCATGTAATTATTCCAAATATAATTATCTAAAACTAATTCTCATTTACTGAAAAATAATAAAAAATCCATTAATTTTTAAATTTTTTATTTAAAGAAGAGGGAAGTGTGGGATCTACCTCGACTTGTAGCTCGATTATGACGACGCGATGCCCCATGCATAGGTGCACAAGAATGAACAGGAATATGCCTCCAAAAAACACACAACAAAAAAATAGAACATATATTTTAATTTAAAATAATAAAAATGGAAAATGAAAACCTCACCTGAACCCTAGTGTAAGCGAAATAACGTGAACCCAAACCACTAACCTTTGGCGGTGGGTGCTCATTGCGTACCCAATTGAGAACTAGGTGTGTGGCTAATCATAAGATCATAGGTGGAATAGAAGTAGAAAGAACTGGTCATCCCACCTTGGAAGGTCATTGAGGGGATACAGGGTGCTAGAAACGTCATCGGTAGGGGGAAAGCATTATCGAAAAGGGTTCATAGCTGGTCGGAGGGTGTAAGACTGGTCAGACAGCGCCCTAAAGGAAGGCACCAGCTGTTCTGAGTCATGTCATAGCTAGAAAGAGGTACAACAAGCCAGTGGAGGGTATGTTATGGTCAGCTAAAGTAAGGAAAGGGGTCAACGTTTTGTGCACTCGATTAGCGGAGTCACGCAATAGATGAAACTGGGTGGTGCGCACCATTCGGGAGGGTCACTGGCTAGAAAAAGTGGCTAGTAACGATGGAGGACTGCTGGTAAGGGTGGTGTAAGCTGAAAAGGGGGTAGAGGTAGAAGGGTGCATGGCTGGTGGTTTTGGGGCAGCCCGAGGCGGCTAGTGTGCTGGTGATTCCCTAAAAATTGGGGATACAACCTACTCATGAGGGGCGGTTGGATGGTGGGTGACTGGAGAGACGAGGCTGGCAAGGAAGGTCATCGCTATAGTGACCTATCTTTTTCATAAAATACTACTACATTATTTTAATGATAAAAAACATAATATTATTACACATATAGGATGCAAAGGTTTAGTGTCTTGGGAAAACTAGGACCATACATAACAATTAAAACACCAAGAATTAAGATTTATTTAATCACTTCTTCTCTAGCTTCTTATTGGAACTTGACCTGTCCATAGTACATGTAGTCACCTGAGGATATATAGAAAAATTGGTGAGCTAAAAGACAATTAATATGATATATAAGAACAATATAAAATTGGGTGATCATAACCATAATATAGGAAAAGTATCATGAACATGAGAGGAAGTATTAATTAGAGACATGAAATATGGAAATGAATAAAGATAAAACATATTGTCTTTGTGGTTAACTACCACACATAATTTGGAACAAAGATATAATCTTTTTCACACATCATTTAATATTAACTCATGAGATTCATCACTTTACCAAATGCATTGGAGCGCTGTATAATTCTAGGCTCACCGGTCACATTCCAACATCCATATTGTGCTATATAATTTCAGGCGCACCCGTCACACCATAATGTTGCCATTATCATTCATCCCACATAGAACATATTTCAAAAATGAACATAAATAACCACAGGAATGTAATGGGTTTCACCTCATTAGAACACATTCATTAACATTTTTTTCCAATAGAATGAGGGAATAACATACATGTTACAAGAACTGTCAACCTTGAATGAGAAATAAAAGTTGTGCTATGAAAATAATATTTCTTTTGGAGACCTTTTGTTAGACATAAACACAAGTGATAAACATTTATACTCCAAAAATGTAATTGAAATTATGGAAAAAATATTTTCAAGGAGTAACCATAGAAAAAAAGGAGTGAAGGAAGGTGAACTCGAAGGAAGAAGGTTGGGTACGAGAGTTTCCCCTTACCTTATATCTAAACACTCTTCTATTCTTTAATGTCCTATATAACAAAACTAGATTCATTAATTAACAATTCTAGAACCTTGTGATCATGAATATGGTTCATTATGGTTTCATTATATTAATTTATGTACATTTTTCTGAGTTATAGAGTTTAAAATCATTTTTTATGAATGTTTGTTATTATGGTCTTTCTTGAGCGGTTCACTTTTATTCAGAAGTATATGTTTAGGAAGAACATGGGTAATCACCTTGAATTGAAATTAAATTCCATTAATTATATTATAGGATTATAAATTATCTTATAATTGATTATATTATATAGCATGTGGATGAATCATTATATAATAATTAAATGATGATTGTATGCGTTAATTTGGGTGGGTTTTCGACCACAACAATCTTATTTTTTAATATTTTAGTAATATGTACTTAAGATACTTCCATAACTTCAACTAGGACATAATAAATATATAATATTATGTTTTAACCATAAAATTAGTTTAATGAAAAGATGTGAAGGTATAAATGGAAAAAATAAAACATATCGCTCTAGAATGTGATATATTAACACCTTACAAACAACTTTTTCATTTTGTAAAATAAAATTAAGAAGAAAAGGGGGTTGTATGGTAAAATATCCTATTAGTATCATAGAATTCCAGTATTTGTATCATACGGGAGCTAAAATAACATGTGGATGATGATATGTGGGGAGAGAATAAGAAAATAACATGATATTGAAAAGAAATTAAAGGAATGAAGAAGAGAAATTACCTCTTGAATACTCCTCTTGAGATCCTCCATAAGGGTCCTAGGCTTGGTATTTTTATGCAACCAAATGCTCTTAAATGTGGTAGATGGTCTAGGGAAGATGTCTGGGCAGAGTTTTGACAAGACTTGAAACTTGAGAGGTGTGATGAAATGAGGGTGTGAAGGGTGGTATTTATAGTGGAGGGGAGACTGTTTTCCTAAATATTTATTTGGTTAGTTTATTAATTTCTCCTAAGGAAAGGAATATTGAGTATTCCATGATAAAGAATAATTAAGAGGTCATGTGAGTTCAATATTTGGGTGTTTAAATCCCTTGTGATGTCAGGAATAGTGGGTTTAAATTATAATTTATTTATATGGTAAATTAGTATATATTACTATTCCCCTAATATTCTAGTATTTCAAAAAAATTCCAAAAATTCACCATCTAGAATCAAAAAATGATGATCAATTAACTAAAAAAATCCAAAATATTATTATTTTAATATTTATTTGAAATCATAATCTATTATCAAAAACCCGTTTTAAAACATTCATTTAGTTATTATAAATTATAGATATATCATACATTCAACATTAATATTGTTAATATATTATCATAGGTAAGGGTACTATTCATTATGGAATATCACTATTCATAAGGTTATATTAATCTTTGCAAGGGTAGGTTAATATTCACCAAAAATTATTAGACTCTAAATAACATACTAATTGTAACTGTGTATGTAATATTTTTAAAATTTCAAACACAGAAGTGACAAAATTATGCTTAAAGAACACTTATCACTTAATTGTTCATTATGTATTGTTTTCATGTGATTTTATGACAAATTTATAATAAGGGAATTTCTATTAAAAACATTGGTTCGTTACATTCTTCCCCCCTTATGAAATTTCTTCCTCAACATTTTACTTTACACAAACAGGTGAAGGTACTTCTCTTTAATCACCTCCTATGATTCCCATATATATTTTTCAAACATATATTGCATCCAAAAAACATTGACAAGGTGTGTTTTCTTGTTTCATAGAACCTTATCTCCCCAGTCCCTAATCTCTACTGGAATCTCCTTATAGGAGAGATCATCTTCCAGCTGTACCACCTCTGAGTTCAGTACATGGTAGGGATCAAGTATGTATTTCATTAAGAGTGATATGTGAAATGTGTCTTGAATTTGAGCCACATTCAGTGGAAGTGCAATTCAATAGGCCCCAACTCCTAGGTGGACATAGATCTCAAAGGGGCCAATATACCTTGTTCTTAGCTTCCCTTTCATTCCAAACTACATGAATCTCTGCCACAATGATATTTAATAGAAGAGTTTATCTCCATCGTCGAACTCCAAGTCCCTTAGACGGTTGTCAGCATTACTCTTTTTCTATCTCTGAGTAGCTTTGATGTGTTTTGGGATGACTTGAGCCTTATATGTCATCTTCTGCACATGATGGGGTCCAAGTATGTTTTTTTTCTCTAACTTCATCACAACATGTTAGAGTTCAACATCTCTTTCCATACCAAGTTTCATATGGATCCATATGAATACTTGAGTGGAAGCTATTACATTATGAGAACTGAACCAATGTGAGATGCTGATCCCATCCATCCTTGAATTCTAGAGAGTAGGCTCTTATCATATCTTCAATTTTATGAATAGTCCTTTCAGATTGGCCATTAGTTTTCGGGTGATAGACCATGCAGAAATTTAATTCAGTTCTCAAATCATGTTGAGGGATCCTTAATAATTTAGATGTGAACCTTGGATCAGTATCAGAGACAATCATGAGTGAAATTCCACGAAGTCTCCCCATTTCCTTCACATATATCTTTTCAAGTTGTTCAAGCGAGAGGTCTTCTTGAATAGCGATTAAATGGGTAGTCTTGGTGAGTCAGTCAACCATAACCCAGATCGCGTTATTTCCCTTCGATATCTTCAGGAGACCCATGCCAACGTCCAGAGTGACATTCTTCCATTACCACATGGTTATAGGCAACAAATGCATCATCCCTTTGAAATTTTGTCTCTATGCTTCATCTTGCTGACATACAATCACCTTGATATATATTCTGTAATCTCCTTCTTCATGTTATCCCACCAGAAGTGTTCTTGGAGATCACGGTTCATCTTTGTACTTCAAGGATGGATAGATAATGTTGAGCTATGTGCATTGTCCAATAGCTCATTCATTATCTCGGGTGATGAATGCACACAAAGATTTGTTCCAAAACGAATTACACAATTATCTTCAAAAAGGAACCCTTGTAGATTCCCTTCCTTTACTGCATTCACCCTCTTTTGTATCTTGAAATAATCACTTCGTGCTTCCTAAATCTTCTCTAGGATGTATGTTTTCACAATCATTTGGTAAAGGTATGATGTATCCCCTTACATTATTATTTCTAAATCCATACAGTTCATATTGATGAAGATATGGTGTTTCTCAGTCGGTAAAATTGATAGAGTAGCAGCTTCTTGTCTAACTAGTGCATCAGCTACCTTATTTTCCTTTCTAGGATGATAATGAATAGGGCAATCATAATCCTTGATTAGATCTATCCATCTCTTTTGATTCATTTTGAACTATTTTTTTGTTAATAAATACTTTATTCTCTTGTGGTCGGTGTATATATCACAGTTACCGCCATAATGGTAGTGACGCCTAATTTTCAAGGCAAAACTCATGTATTCCATCTCTAGATCATGCGTCTAGTAGTTGTGCTCATGGATCTTCAACTGCTGTGAGGCATTGCCTATCACATTGTCATTTTTCATGAGTACATAACCCAAGCCTTTCTTTAAAGCATCAATGTATATCAAAATATGTTCTAAACTTTTTGGTAGTATGAGTACAGGTGCAATGATTAGCCTTCCTTTAGCACCTTGAAGATTCCCTCACATTCATTCATCCAGATAGACTTTACCCATTTACTTGTTAACATTGATATCATGCCGGAAAATCGTGAAAAATCTCTCACAAAAAGTAGGTAGTATCCTGATTATCCATGAAATCTACAGATTTATATGACACTATAGGGCCTAGGAAAATTCTCAGTCTCCTATTTTATGAGTCCACATAAATTCCCTCACGTGTGATAACATGTCATAAAAAAGTGACTTGATTTATCCAAATGTCAAATTTTCTAAACTTGGCGTATAATTTCACCTTTCTCAATGTCGCCGAAAAAAGTATTTTATTACATTCTTGTTCCTCATTTCTCTTGAAGTAGATGGGAATATCAACAATAAACACTACCAAAAATTTTTCTAGGTAATGTCTAAAGACTCAATTCATCAATTCCATAAAATATTGTAGGGGAATTATTAAGTCTAAAGGGAATCACCAGAAAATCATAGTGCCCATTCCTTGTAGAGAAGGCATTCTTCTGAATATCTTCATTCTTCACCTAAAACTAATGATATCCAGAACGAAGAACCCACATTGAAATGTAATGACCTCCTCGTAACTGATCGAACAAGTCATCAATCCTTGGAAGAGGATACTTGTTCTTTATAGTGATATTTTTGAGTTCCCTATAATTGACACACATCTGTATTTTTCCATTATTCTTCTTCACAAATATCACCAGCGCACACCAATGTGATTCACTATGGCATGTGAACCCTTTGTCCAGATTCTCTTGTAGATGCATCTTTAACTCCTCCAGTTCGATATTAGACATCGTATAGGGACACATTGAGATAGGAGTGGCTCCTGGTATGACATCTATTGAGAAATCTACCTCAAAATCTAGGGGACGTTGGGGTAACTCATTGGGAAATAGGTCATTGTATTCCCTCACAATGGTCATTTCCACACAGTTGGAACATTATTTCTACCCTACCATTTGGAAGAAGTATGCTTCTTCATATGGAATCAACACCCAGATAGTTGATGGATTTTTCAAAGGAGATACATGGTTTTCATTTCATTTATATGGGGGCATGGGATGGTTTTGAATATGAAAAGATTTTTCCTTTTCCCAACAGGTAATACGTTCTCTATATAACAAAAGCCAATCCATTCCCATTCTAGCGTCAAATTCCACCGTGGGAAGTATTATAAGATTTTCTTGAAGAATCTTCCCACATACGCTAACAAGAGAAGAGTTAAACACTTGGGTTGAAATGATTTCACCACTTTTTGTTTTTACAGATATATATACTTCTAGGTTTCGAGATTTCGATTCTATTGTTCTTGAAAACTTATAAGATATAACAGAATGCGTAGAACTAGAATCAAATAAGACATTTTACATTCTTGAGTGAAAAGAAAGTGTACCATGTACAACTTCATTATCTTGATCAACCTCTATAGTATTTATGGCATAAGCCTTCCCTTGTTCCATTGGATTTGGTGGCTGTAGACCCTAATTACCCTCGAGAACTCGAGGTTTAGTGAACTAGCTTGGATAGTGCCCAAGCTCCCCACAGTTGTAGAATTCAACCATGGGTGGTTCTCTCCTTTCTTTATCTACATTCTCGTTCCTTTTCATGTCATTTAGACACTCTTGAGCAAGGTGTCCTTCAATCCCACACATGTAGAACCTCCTAATCTCATTAAGGTAGTTCCCATTGTGCAACTTCCCAAATTTTTGGCATGTGGATCAATGAGTTTTCTTACCACCATTCTCATTAGATCCTCTAGCTTAAAACCCCATCATGTGTTTCATATCACCATAGCCTTTAGACCATTCTCCAAACTCCATCTCCACTTTGAGAGCACATCTAAAAACTTCTTAAAAATTCCAAAAGCCTTGAATTTCAAGAGCCTTTCAATGTTGGGGTTTTAATCCACTAAATAATCTATCCATTTTTCTATCATTGGTGATAACAATACCCAAAGAGTACCTTTCAAGCCTTTTGAAATTTGCTTCGTTGGTTGTGACAAATTCTCCTTATTTATTCTTGAGATCTATGAATTCTCTCTCCTTCTTCGTGCATAGAGTTCTTGGAACATTCTTGTCAAGAATCATTATCTTAAGGTCATCCCATTCCATATTGCCAATTTCATCCCTTACCTTGGTGTTCTTAATCAAATCCCACCATTGATCAGCCTATCTATCTTGAATAGAAATTGTTATAGTCACCTTCTCTATCTCAAAACAATGAATCATAGAAATGTTATTACCTATGGAGTTGACCAACTTCTCCACAACTAGTGGATCAGAAGAAACACAAAATTTCAATGGTCATTGATGCATAAAACATTTGATAGCCAGTTTCTCCCTCTTTGGTGAAAGAGTACTTTCCCCATTATTATGGTTATTATTCATAACGTAATAAAATTGGGTAAGCATCACTATAATGCTCAAAACTCCACCTCCCAAATCATTAGGTATGTCATTCTAGAAATTATTGCTTAGGCCCTCACACGAGTTGTTGGCCTGGTTTCTCATGGTCCCCAACATTTTTTAAAATAGAAAAGGGTAGAACACAAGTCAAAAAGTTATTAATAACATATTAATTTGAAAATTTTTAACTGAATTCATAACTTATGGGATCCCTATGTAAATATTCTTGTGTTCATATTTGTACATAGTCTCATGCTAGAGGTTTTATCTAGGGTTCAACAATCATAATTCCCAAATTAACTAAACCTTGCCTCTGATACCAAATATTGGTACCCAGCCTTTTCTAACATTACATTTTAATCATATTAATGATAAACCAAAAAATAGTATTACACATAGAGGATCCAAAGGTTTAGTGGCTTGGGGAAACTAGGACCATACCTAACAATTACAACATCAAGCATAAACATTTATTTGATTCCTTATAGTCTACCTACTTATTGGAACTTGACCTCTCCTTTTTACATTTATTCACCTCAGGATATACAAAACAAGGGGTGTGATAAAAGCTAAGAAATAGTATATATAAGAATAGTATAATAAGGTGGGATCATAACCATAACAAAGGAATAGGATCATGAACATGAGAGGAAACATTTATAAGAGACATGAATAGTGAAAATGCATAAAAGTGAAACCTAATCTCCTAGTGGTTAACTACAACACATACATGTGAAAAAAGATAGCATCTTGTTCACACATCATTTCACATTAACTCAAAATATTCACAACTTTATCAAATTCATAAGAGTTTTATATAATTATGGGCTCACCCATCACATTCAGACATTCATATTGCGCTATATAATTCTGGGGGCACCCATCACACTATAACATTATCCTTATCATGGATACCACATAAGATATATATAAAAAATGAACATAAATGACCCATGGAATGTAATTGGTTTCACCTCCTAAAAACACATTCATTAACATCGTTTTCCTAAAATAAATAGGAAAAAACATGTGTGTTAAAATAACAGTCAACCATTAATGAGAAGTAAAAGGTGTGTTCATAAAAGAATAGTTCTTTTGGAAAAAAATTTATTTGACCTAAACACTAGTGAAAAACATTTATATCCAAGAAAAGGAAAGGAAATGATTAAAAAATGATTTTTAAGGATTAATCATATCAAAAAAAGAGTGAATGTGGGAGAACCCGAAGGACGATAGTTGGGTTCGAGAATTTCCCCGTACCTTATATATGAACACTTCATTCAAATTAATGTCATGAATAACCACATTAAATTCACTAATAAACAATTCTAGAACCTTTTTAACAAGAACGTGGTTCATTATGGTTTCATTAAGTTATTTTATATTCCATTGTTTGACATATAGTGTTTAAAAACATTTTTCATGAATGTTTGTTTTTAGGGGTTTTCATTAGTGGTTCACTTGTATTCATAAATTGAAGTTCGGGTAGAACATGGGTAAACACCCAGAATATATATTTCATGTTATTAATGATACTGTAGGAGTTTAAATGATATTATAATTGATTATATTATATACTATGTGTATGAATCATTAGATATGAAATAAATAAATATAGTTTTGGTTAATTTGGGCGGTTTTTTGACCACAACGTTCTTGTCTTGTTTAATCATTTAGTAATATGTAAATAAGTTAGTTACGGAACATCAAAATGGACATAATACATACATACTGTTCTGTTTTGACCATAAAAATGGTTTCATGACCAGATCTATAGGTAGAAATGGAAAAAAGAAAACATGACATTCTTGAAGGTGATAGATTAACACCTTACGAACATCATTTTTTTATATAAAATAAATGGAATAGGAGAATGGGGTTAGATGAAAAAATATCCCATTAGCATCAAAATATTCTAGTATATGTATGATATTGGAGTTACCATACCATGTGGATGAAGATAGGTGTGGATAGAATAGGAAAAGAACATGAAATTTAAAGGATATTAAAGGAAAGGGGAAGATAAATGTCCACTTGAATCCTCATGTTGAGATCCTCCTTAAGTGACCCAGGCTTGGACTTTTGATGAGACCAGATGCTCATAGACATGGGGGAGGGGCTCCAGAATATTATTCAGCAGAGTTTAGAGATGTCTTGATTCTTGAGAGGTGTGAGGAAATGAGGGTGTGAAGGGTGGTATTTATAGTGGAGGGTAGATGGTTTTCTTAAATATTTATTTCGTTTAATTATTAATTTCTCCTATGAAATGGAGTAGTGAGTCTTCCATGAACAAGAATAGTAAATAGGTTATGTGAGTTAGATATTTTTGTGCATACATCACTTGTGATGTGAGAAATAGTGGGTTTAAATTATAATGTATTTATATGACAAATTATTGTATTTTACTATTCACAAAAATTATAGTATTTTTGAAAAATCCCAAAAAATCACCCTAATTAATTTTTGACGTGTAGAATCCAAAAAAAGTCCATTTTTCAATAATATTTTCTTAAGAATTATTATTTTAGAAATTAATTAAAATAATAATTTCTTATCAAAAACCATTTTTAAAACAGTCATTTGCTTCTACTAAATTATATATATATCATACTTTCAACTTGAATATAATTTATATATTATCATAGGTATGATTACTATTAATTGGGGTATATTAAAATTTATAAGGGTATGTTAATTTTCCTATGGTTAGGTTATTATTCACCAAAAATTAGGTTTTTCTTATTAGACTCCAAAAAACTTACTGATTGCAATCGTGTATGTCAGATTTTTGAAATTTCATACACAAAATGGAAAACTTATGTTTAAAGGTCGCTTAGTAATTACTAGTTCATTATTTTGTGTTCTCATGTGATTTTATGACATATTTATAAAAAGGTAATTTCCATTGAAAAAAATTGTGTCATTACAGTCACAGTTGGAAAGGGAGGCGGACAGTGGAGCCGACCGGGGGCGTGCTATGGTTTGTCAGATAAAGGAGGCAGTGCCGGGGTGTGCAGTGGGTGCGGCGGCCAGCCGAAGGTGGCTATTGGGAACTAAAATAGGTGGGAAACACCACTGGATACATTATAACAAGGGAGAATGATTGACCTGGTGTGTGGTACTGTCGTAGGGAATGAAGGTTGTGGGAGGCCGAAGATGGGAAGGTAGCACTAAAAGGGGGTTCAGCCGGGCAGAAGGACGTGTGATGACATGAAGCAGGGCGGGGTGTTGTGCGGGCGAAGCATGAGGGGTATTGGGCGGTGCTTGGTGTGACAGGGGCACCGAGATAAGGGGACCAATTGGGATCATCCGAGGAGGGCGGCTCTAGGGCAGGGAGACCAGTGAGAGGCCAGTGGAGCGAGAGAGAGGAATGACGACAAGAAGCGGGCATGAAGAGGGAGGCTGAGGGTTGTGCAAGGTTTTTAGATCGCTGAGGCTGGTGGGTGCTGCTGCGAGAGGGGGGAGGAGATGCAGAGGTCTACTGTTGATGGGCAGGGTAGAGAGGGAGACCTGTTCTGGTATGGGGGGAGAAACCACGTGCAAAGAAAAAAGAGAATCAAAATGAAGATAAAATGTAAATAAAAATAATAAAACTAATAGTAAATAAATAAATATAAACATATTATTGTTAATACTCATAATAATAAAAATAATAATAATAACAACTTTAATATTAAAATGATATGTAAATTCATTTACTAATACAATTTCTATAATAAGAACAATAATAATAATGATAATAATAATAATAATTCCTTAATTTAAATGTTAATAATGAAAATAATAATAATAATACTAGAGACGTATTAATAATAACACTAATAAGAAAAAAATAAAATTATTAATAAAAAATTAATTAATAAAATACTCATTCTGTTTCAAAATAATAATAAAATTTATTTTACACACAATTTAAATAACGCCATAAATTACTATATTTATTCATTTTAATTTTATGAAGACATGCATAAATTGTAGTTAAATGGGCGTAGCAGGGCAGCTTATCCAAAATTCCCTCTGCCCAAGCATTTAACGACCTCAACTGCAAAACACATGTTTTTTTGAAAAAACTAAAAACTATTGTTCGGGTTTCGACCCAAACCTCGACAAAAAAATTTAAAACCAAAGAAAATAATAATATAAAAATATTATATAGGTAGAGGTGTGACAATTCTCCCCACCACAACACGTTCTTCCCCTAAAAAGTCATGACAAGATCAAGACCCAATGATGAAACTCTTTCAGTGTCACTCACCACCAATAGTTTAAGCGCTTCCTGATGATTGATCCAAATGAACACCTAACACCCATGACAAGCAATTTATCCTCAAAAAATTAACACTTTAAACACCACCAAAATGAATCCTGAAACAAAACTCTGATATTGACATGGGGAGTCCTAGACGAACTCTCCACCATAGGAATCAATACAAATTGAATTTAACAAGACCCTTGATGGGTCTCCCCACCATAAGGATATAAGAGATTAACAAAACTTGAAAGCATTCCACACTGACCAAAAACCCCACCACAAGGGTGGGGGAGGGAAGGGTCCATCCAATTGAGCATCAAAACATCCATCACTACTATGTTAATGATGTCACATCCACATAAGAACACTAACTATTCCACACTAATGACATACATTAAACCAAAGACCTTCTCCACAGTTGGGGTTCCCCTGATAATGTGAAAACTTCACTCCGGGTCCTATGGATGGAGCATCGATGATTGATGAATCTCATTCCTCACAGTCTGGCTTCAAAATTTCCCAGAAATTACACACGAACCACAATTTCACCAGACACACTTCCATTAGAATAAATGTTTTCAAAGAGGTTCAATATGAACCATTCTTACAATTGGAGGAATAGAAACACCACATAACACCACATGATATGTCCACTACATCAGAATAACACTACAATGAAAAAACTCAAAACTAATCCCCAAACATCGTCGGACTCCTACGGAGGTGCTCTGGTGACATTCGACGAGTCAGTTTTGGCTTCAGCACGCTTCTTGGAAGCACCTCGATATAATCAATGCACATGACCCAGGTGCCCACCAGTGTGGCAGGGTCATGGAGCATTCGGGCACATCAGTTTCTTGTTCCCCTACTTACCTCACTAGTGAAAAATCAATGCATTTCACTATAAAGAATATGATTGAATGTTTGAAGGCCTCCAGATTCTTCTACCATTTCCACCAGCATCCTGCTGCCTCTTATTCTTCCTATCGCTATCTCTGGCACTAAATCCCAAGGCCGGAGGAGGATTATCCACCTCAATTCCTCCTACTAACTCAACTTTAGCAAGGAAATCTTTCCTCAACGCATTGGGGAAAGTGGTTAAGTTGAACTTTTTCACCTTCGACTACAGCTCATGATGTAATCTCAGCTCAAAATGCCTATCTTTCATGGGATAATTTCGATCATACCCTAGTTCATATGGAGGTAAGTCTAGGAATCGAAGAAATAATTCCATCCGTGATCCTAACCATTTGTAAATAGCAAACCAATCGATCCTTTTCCTCACCTTTTTCACCTCGAGAAGTATTTTTGGATGAACGATGACATGAAGAACTCCCAAGTGATATCTTATTGATGCTTTCTTCAAGAAACAGACTTCCACCACATCCAGGATGTCCCTTCAAACATAAAGGTTACCAATTTCACCTTTAATGACTCTTCTGGTGTGAGATAATAGAAGTTTCTATAAATCTTCCACAACCACTCGTCTGCCTCAAGAGGATCTGCATGCCCATTAAATAGGGGAGGGTTCAACTTTTGAAACACAATAAAATATTCCATGGGCTGATCAACTGTAGGATTATCTTAGGATGCACCACCCGAAGCTAGACCTTGAACATCCATCGAACCTTTGAGGGTGTGAACACTAAGGAACAAGAAAACAAAGAGTGAGATAAAAACATGGTCATTTCAATTTCTAATTCATCTTTTCACAATATTCAAAATTAAACATTACAAAAAAATGTTTTCTGATGTAATGGAGACCCAAACTATCTATAAGGAGAAACTAGTTTCATTGGGTGACTCGTACATATGGTTGGTGGCCACACACCCGTCACACCACCATCACAAAGAACCCTCTTGGGAAATGTCTTCAGCTCCACATGGCTTTCTATACCATGCGTTCTTATAGAGGTAACTTTCCCTACTCCCCTTTCATTTACCAATACCATATAAACCATAAAAATAAAGAACATAGAACCCTAAAATCCCATCATAACCCGAGGTTCAGAACAAGAATGGTTTCATGATATCCTTCCCCCTCATACACCTAAAGTCCTGAAAATTATACACCTTCGACCATGACAACCCCAAATAACTATGAGCACTCTAAAAAAAAGGTCTCCAAAAGAGACAACCTAATATAGTACTATTTTGTCATGAACCAACTCAGGTCTACCATGAACCGATCACCTGACCCGGTTTGCGACATGGACCGAGAGGGTTTCCGATCCTCTCAGGCTGGAGACAAGCACCATGGCATCAAAAAAGAGATTGATGGAATAATTTTTCCGAATGAAAACAAATAATGCAGAAAAAAGAAAAAAAATAACAATGAAAAGTAAATAAATGACATGAAAAATGAAGAAAAACCAACAACAACAAACAAACCTAACCACGACCATAGATCCTCATGACACATAGAGTCGCTCTCCAATCCACAACCAACCACCACCCATGGTGAGCACACTTGATTTGAACCTAAAACATAAACATAAAATAGGGAAACAATATAGTAATGGGTATTAAAACTCAGTAGGCGTGCCAAACTATCTATTCCCAAAGAACATTCATTAAATTTTTTTACTAATTCATGATTTTAAATAAATTATATAAAATATGAGTTTCCACATATAATTACATTTCCAAAACAAGTAACAGTCCATTTACCTTTTAAATTTAAAATAAGTTTATTTTTGAAGGGAAAAAGAGAATTACATATTAAAAACCATTTCGCTAACAATTTAGAAATCGAAATTTTAGATTTTAGTCAAGATGAAAAACACACACACCACAAATTTCATAGTAAGGGAAATTGGAAAGTAGAAAAGGAGGATCCTCAACCAAAATAGCCCTCTCAAATATCGGCTACATAGAAATAAACACTAATTAAAACATGCATTGAACCTGGGAGCTCGGGAACAATCCAGAACGTACTATACATGTGACTAATCTTGAATGCATGCCCTGCTCAATGACGTCATAATGCCCAAATGCCCGATTTTTGGCCAACCTGGACTGATCAAGGGGACCAATCACAAATAAATAATAACAAACCATTTATATTCTATGGTCCACTAGCCAGTGCATAATCTAAACTAGTGTATCAATCATTCTCAGATGATTTATTTAGTATGCCGGGTTCCCAAGACAACACGTGTGATAAGAGGGGGGGTGTCAAGAAAACATATCATGTAACCAATAATGATGCAGAAACATAACACACAACTCACACAAAATGGATGTCCAGAACAAGGTCACCCCCCGAGTCACTCCAAATAGGGTTTTCAAAATTATTTATTTTAGTAAAGTGCTAAACAGGCCATAACCAACTTTAAAGAAAAACCTCATTTCTCAAGAGAACCAAAACACATTCTCACGCATAAGAAGAAATCATTTATCATTAAGCCAAAACTACACATGAATTTATTTGAATTATGTAGAAAGTCCAAATATGCATTATTTCACTATTGTGCATCAATTCACCAAGAAAATATTTCAAGTTTCATGTACAAAATAAACATCTCTTTTTTACATTGAGTAATTATTCCAAAATTAATTATCTAATACTATTTATCATTTACTGAAAATTAATGACATATAAATTGATTAATAAATTCCAAATTTAATGGTGAGTGCAATTGGGGACCTACATCGACTTGAAACTCAATTATAATGATGCGACATGTCTCAAAGAGGAGCATAGTCATGATGAAATTGATTCCAGTAACAAACACATAATAATTAAAGAAAAAATAGATGTTAATTTATAATAATCAAATCATGAGAAAATGCAAACCTCAACTGAACCGATATGTCGTCAATGAAATGTAAACCCTAACCACTCGGCTTCGGCGATAGACAGTTTTTTCACACCCAATTGAGAACAAGGCACACGGTTGGTCGCCTGAATTGAGGTGGAACAGGAGCCAACATAAATGTTCTTCCCACCTTAGATGGTCAGTGAGGGTCTGTAGGGTGCCGAAAAAGTCAACACCAGGGGGAGCACAACCAAAAAGGGTTTTCAGCCAGGCATAGGGTGCACAATGGGTCAGAAGGTGTGCGACAGGAAGGCACTAGGAACTCATAGTTGCATAATGTCAGGAAAGAGGCCCCTCTAGTCAGTGGTGGGACCGCGCTTGTTAGCCAAAGTAAGGAAATGGGTCTTCATGGGTTGTGATTGATTAGTCGAGTAGCGTGACAAATAAAACAGGGCGATTTACACCATTTAAGAGGGTCGCTGGCCAGAAAAAGTGGCCATTAGGGACGGAGGACCGTCGAAAGGGAGGCGTCGGCTGAAAAGGGAGACGACGGTCGAAGGGTGCATGACCAGAGGGTGGGGGGTGACCTGAGGCTGACATTGGGAAGGAGAGGCCAAAAAAGCGGGGATACAGCCTACTTGTGTGGGGTAGTTGGATGGTAGCCGCTGGAATGGTGGGTTGTTGCTATCCGAAAGGGAGGAGGAAAACTGAGCGGACTAGGGCATGTCATGGATAAAAAAGAAAAAGGAAGCAACACTAGGTTGTGCAGAGTGTGCTGCGGCCAGCCGAAGGCAGCTGTTGGGTGATTCAACAGGAGGGGAAGGCTGTGGGACATGCTGCAATAGGGGATAATGAACGAATGGGCATGTTGTGTTGTTTTAAGGCATGAAGGGTGCTGGAGGCCGATGTTCGGAATGTGGTGCTGTAAGGGGGTTTTATAATGATCCAAATGTTCATTAATGGAAATCCCTCTTGATAAAATTAAATGTCACTTTATTTATATAATATTTCAAATTCTTTGAATTTATGTTTTTTGATCTTAAAATACTGTAAAGAATTGTGACTGTTGTTAATATATCCATTAATCAGTTATCACATGATTAGTATAAATATAGGGTTTAAAGAAATATAATTTACATAGAAAGAAGAAGTGATGTCCAAATCCAGTAGACGTGCCCCATACGAAGCCCATTTTTCATTCCTTGGAAAGGGGGTTGCGTCTTTGGGCTTTGCTCTTGACCAAGCCCAAGATGAGCTTGAATATGTTAAGCTCGAGCGGAACCGCCTCTGAGATAAGTGGAAGTTGATAGAGATTACCACCCGAGAAATGTTTTTCGAGCCACCCCAAGTGTCAGTCACCATCACACACCTTACCCTTTAGTCTTATGTAGGTGTTATAAGGGGTTATATAACAAGACATTAGAACTATGTTCATGTACATTATTTTTGTATATAGTAATGAATATATCTTCGTTTAATTATTGTTACCTTGTAGATGGGTTTTAAAGAACAAATAGTATTTTTAGTTAATATTCAACTAAAAATCTATTTTGATAAATTAATGGAGTTTTGAATTAAATAATATTTTAATAAAATATTTTTATTTCTATCAAATTATTTTTTATTAAATATAATTTATTTTATAATTTTATTAATGCAATCATAATTTATATTATTGTTTAAAAGCCATTTTTGTCAAAACCCGTGAATTATCGATAAATGTTGATTTATTTTTTAAAAGTGAAAATTAAAAGAATTAAAAAATTATTTACATCAAATAAATATTTTTTCTCGAATTGGGACATCGAAAATAACCAATGGTAATTTTTTCATAATTTTATGAGGCAGTCAAATTTTTGGGTAAAAATTAAATACCGTTTTAATATATAATGTGTTTTTTGACATCATAATGACCCAATAGTGGTGTAATAGAATACTATAAGCCTTATGTTCGGCCAATATATGTTTTATCTTTAAAATAAAGTGATTTTGGGTTTGTTTTACATACATTACAAAGCATTAATGGCCCTTTCAAGTCTTATTAAACATCGTGTCTTTTTAAATGGATTTCCTTGGAGCTGTGACTCACCTCCACATAAGCAAACCCATTATTTTAAGAATTTCAGACATTGACCTTATAAAATATTTTTTTCCACTTCCATTTTCCAAAAACCCTGTGAAAAAACCATTTTTTGTTTTTTTTTTGTTTTGATTATTTTAATGTGAGGTGTCTCAAACCTAAATAATAATGATTTACCTCAAATTTTCTACATTAACCCCCCCAAACTCCAACTTCCTCTTCACTGATAGCCTCTGGAGATCGTCCAACCATTTTCCTACCCTCTCTATAATCCTCCCAAGGTTCCCCAAGCTCCAATGAAGCCTCTTTCAAACCTATCTCAAGCCTTTGGTAGCACACTTCCAAGAAAGGGTTTTTATTCCTTTCTCATTTTTGTCCAATTTTCATAATGTTGTTATTCCCTTTTAGCATCAATTATAAATGTTGGTGTATAGTTTCTCACCTACCCCATACATTCCTAGTTATGTTTTAAGGATGGGAGAACCCTTTCTCTCTCATTAAATTACTCCCACATACACACGTTACTATGCCGAAATTCTGAATGAAATTTCATTCTCTTCTTTTACATTCAAGCATTTCTTTTGTATCAAAACTCTAAATTCCATTTCAATTGTTGGGAAATATATCTATATGACCACCTTACTGTACGTTTAATATACATATGATGAGACCCCCATATCTCATTCCTCAACCATTTTTAGGAATTCTTACGTCACATTGTTAAGCAGTCGAAATTGCCCCGATTTTCTATGCTAATGTCATTGTGTAGTGAATACCATTTCCATTTTCACTACAAAGGGTATTCACCTTTATGAACACTTAAATATTTGTTATAAAGTTCAATGTATTAGTTCCACATTCCTTCATCATGAAATAAGTGATTATGTTTTATGAATCCATGTTATATGATCCATGTGGCACACTTATGCATGGAAGGAAATGTTAAAGAATGGTGCGCCCTTATAGCGCTACAATGCATTGGGATGATAATAGTATCATGATACATCATTTGCAATGGGTTTTTACTCATGATAATTCAAGTACAATGAGGTTCTACTCATGCTTCATGTGCAATGAGGATTTTATCATGCTCGATGGGTAATGATCCTTGGATCATGCTAATTCCATGTTTTGTGTTGTTGCCACATTTCCATGTTATGATTATAATGATTTATTCTGACTTTATATTTATGCTTCTCTTGTTCTCTATTGATATTACTATTGTCTAAAATGTATTGTAATTCTCATGTTATTCCACGATTATTCCCTTAGTGGGATTTATAGCTCACCCTTTTCTTATGAATGTCTTCTAGTTATCCCATACAATGCTAGGTAAAAGGGAATGTAGTGGTCATGTAATCGAATTTTTCAATAAAGATGTTGTATTTCAGGTTTTACATTGTAATGTAATGATCCTAAGACCCAAAGACAGTAGACCTTTTGATCTTCTATGTTGTATCAAATGATTTTTATGTAATAAATTATGTCTAATTGTTTAATAAAGGATCAGGGTTTCCATAGTTTCTGTCAGAGGATAGTTTTATTTATATTTGGGATTTTTATTAGAAAACCCTAATGAATCCTTGGAGACAAGACTATTTATAATTTAAACAAACCTTTGTTTTGGTGATTATTGAGTAAGTATTTTATCAAGAATATACATCCTTGTCTAGATGTGAGCAGGTAGAGGCGGCTCAAGCACAAGGGTTAATCCCAAAAACACAGCTTTGAGTGAGACTCGAATGGGAACTCGTGTACAAAAATGGGCCTTGCTGCACTCCTTGTTATGAAACTCCCAGGGTAAATGCATTGGTAAATTCACAAGATTTGTATGAACGATTATTAATGGATAAAAAAATTCCATAAGAATATATGTTAGAAAGTAGATCATTGATAATATATACTGAAGCCAATAGATTCATATGTTAAGGAAATACGAGTTATTAATAAGTCATCAGTTTTGTACATGTATTACCCTTTATGTGTTACCCCTAAACTTCCTATTATTTCAGCCATTGGCAGGTAATAGGAGGACTCATGCTAACAATCGATGGGAAGATCGATGTGATGATTTTACTATTGAGATGCCCAATCCAATGAGATCAGGAATCAGAAACTTTTTCATGCCTCTATCTCAACTAACTGAAGATTTGAATAGAATCATGGGTCAAGCAGAACTTTCATCCCCCCAAGAAATAACAAGTTACTATAGAGAGATTTATGAGAAAAAGGCCTTGTACTTTTAATGGATCATATGATCAATCAATCTCTGTACAATGGATCAACTCCATTGAAAATATATTCTCCATCATTCAATGTTCTGAACAAGATAAGGTTCTCCTGGATGCTTATCGTATGGACGGTGAAGCTGATCAATGGTGGACGTTGATAAAAAAATATGAAGCATGTGAAGGTGATCTAGGAGTTGGAATGGATCGTTTTCTAGAAGATGTTTTTCGATAAATGTTTTTGACACACCCTCCATCCTACGATGGAGAAGGACTCCCCTGAACTCAAGAGAAAAAGACAACGAATCTATTGGATCGTACGAGGCATACTTCTGATGGCTTGCACGATACACTTCCAGCATTGTCGTTAACCTTGAATGCAAGGAGGACCACTTCATTGGTGGGATGAAACATTTCCTGTGGAAAGAACTTGCAATCCATGACTTTGACAACTATGAGAAAATTGTCTGATATGCCCTCATGGTCAAAATGGTGATCAGATAATCTCATGGCTTTCATGGGGATATGAAGCATACAGTGGAATCAATGCTAGTGATCCGATGGATAAATCCAATGGTTCTAGGAAGATCCAACACCCCAATTACTAAAGGTACGGAATGAAGAACCCAAGAAATTGCATGAAGGGGATGAGGAAATGCTTTAGGTGTGGAAGAGAAGGGAACCTAGATGTTAACTATCGACATGAAAGACCTACCGCTGCAATAGTGTAGAGGAATGATCCATTCAAACTTCAATGTGTTGTTCATTATTACAACTAAAAATAATAAGGGAATCTTGCAAATCAATGACCTAAGCCAAGGGTTTTTGGAGGAAACCAATAACCTCCAAGGCAGCAAGGGAGAGCTTTTTTCCATCACTACTGTTGAAGTGAACCCCGACAATGAAGTGGTCACATGTACGCTAGTTATTCATTCAAGAAT
The DNA here is from genome assembly GCA_963277665.1 of Viscum album. NCBI lineage: Eukaryota > Viridiplantae > Streptophyta > Magnoliopsida > Santalales > Viscaceae > Viscum > Viscum album. The sequence continues at coordinate 1,840,786,062 of OY728145.1, forward strand.
AGCGAACATACTTTTTGATTCAGGTTTTATGAATTATTTTATATATCGAATGTTTAGTAGAACAATTCCATCACCACCACAAATCATGGAAGTGAAGATGTCAGTGAGTATGGAAAATGGGGAAATCATTGAATCCTATGAATATAACTCATACCCTCTCATAATATGTGGATTGAACTTCCCTGCGGACCTTTTCATACACCATATGGTGGGATTTGATGTAATTATTAGCATGGATTGTCTCTCCGTATATAGAGACAACAAAAATTTCCATGAGAGGTAAATCACTCCCCATGTGGAGAATCACCCCCAATTCATTACAGGTGAAAAAATGAAGATTAATCTTCTTTAGCATCATCATATCAAGTGTGTATGTTACTACCCTATGAGCATGCGTGTCTAACTCAGATGATTGAGTCTAAAGAGGCAAAAATCATAGAAGACATGCCTATTGTGAGGGAAATTGTTGAAGAGTTTCCCAAGGAATTTTTCAGCCTTCTTCCTAGAAGAGATGTTGAATTCACAATTATACTTATACCTGGGGCATTTCCAATATCAAAGAATCCATATAGAATGTCTATTGTAGAGCTTAAGGAGCTGAAGAAACAACTATAAGAGAATCTAGATAAAGGTTTTATATGACCAAGTGTTTCACTATGGGGTGTACCAGTCCTCTTCGTCATGAATAAAGATGGCACAATGCTCCTTTGCATCGATTATAGTGAGATTGAAAAAATCACGATAAAGAAACAGTATCCTCTCCCAAAAATAGATGACCTGTTTGATCAGCTGTGTAGAGAAAAATACTTCTTCCGAGGTGGATTCTTGGTGGGGATATTAAAATGTAAGGATGATGAATGAAGATATCCATAAGAATGCTTTTCGTACAAGATACAGGCACTATGAAATCATAGTAATGACTTCTGGACTCAGTAATCCTCTAGGAATCCTTATAGACTTCATGAATAGAGTCATTAGAGATTACCTATAAGGGTTTGTGGAAGTCTTTGTAGATGATATTATGATATACTACAAAACCAACAAGGATCATTAAAAGTATCGAAGATCTGTACTAGAGACCTAGCCAAAGGAGAATCTCTATGAAAAGTACAAAAAGTGTGAGTTCTGGTTAAAGGAGTTCTCATTCTTTGGCCTTATCATCACATACAATGAGATATCTATGGTTCCCTCCAAAAACGGATGCAATTGAGGGATGGTTGAGGCCAACATCGGTAACAGATATTTGTAGATTCTTTGGGTTAGCCAGATATTATCGACGATTTGTGAGAAAGTTATCATGATTTTACAACCATATTACTATGCTAACTCCGAAGGGAGTAGGTTTCAATAGAGTGATGAAAGAAAAGAAAGGTACAAGGAGTTGAAAAAGAGGCTTATCACTGCACATGTGCTCACTTTACCCACAAGTGGAGAAATTTTTGTCGTATTCCCTGATGCTATGAAGATGGGAATGGGATGTGTGTTGATGCAAAATGACAATTTCGTTGCCTATATATCAAGGCAATTAAAATTTCATGAATTGAACAATCCTACACATGACTTCTAGTTGGCTGTAGTGATATTCACTTTGATAATTTGGTAGCATTATCTCTTTGGGGAGATGTGTGAAATATATATGGACCACAAAAGTCTAATGTATATATTCACACATAAAGAGTTCAACATGAGCCAATAAATATGGTTATATATGATCAAAGACTCTAGCTACCCAATCCGTTACCACCCTGGAAAATGTGAACAAGGTGGCAGATTCCATAATTAGAAACGACCCTTCTTTTCTATCATTGATTATAATTGAAAATGATCCAATCCTTTTATATTTGATGAAGATGGACATGGGAATCATAAAGAAAGGAACATCATTAATCCATTCACAAATGGTTTCTCAACCATATACTTTGGAATGGTTAAAAGATTCTCAAAAACATGATATGGGAATTCAAGAAAAAGTGGAAACTATCGGAAAAGGTAAATCCATGGAGTTTAATGTTAATGAAGAAGGAATTTTCAGATTTGGGAAAAGACTATGTGTTCACTCATGTCTGAAGCCGAAAAAGGAACATTTTGATGATGCACATAGTTTAAATTTCCCTATTCACCCTGGAAACACAATGATGTATCGAGATCTCCAAGAACATTATTGGTGGGATAATATGAATTAGGTGATCGCTGAGTATACATCAAAGTGACTGGTGTGCCAGCAAGTGAAGGCATAGAGACAGATGTCTAAGGGGATGAGGCAACCATTTCCCATACCAAAATAGAAATGGGAGAACATCACAGTGGACTTTATCACTGGACTCTTAAAGGCATCCAAATGAAACAATACAATTTGGGTTGTTGTGGATCTTCTTAGAAAGTATACACACTTAAATGATATTCATGATGATTTCTTATTGGATCAACAAGAACAGATATATATTAGGAAAGTGGTAAGTCTGCATAGACTACCACTATCTATTGTGTCTGATCGAGATCTTTCATTTATCTCTATGTTTTGGAAGAGTCTTCAACATGATCTGAATACAGAACTGAAATTTTGTATGGACTATCTTCCTTAAACTAATGGCCAATCCGAGAAAACTATCCAAACACTTGAGGACATGTTGAGAGCATGCTCATGGACTTTAAAGGAGTATGGGATCAACATCTTCCCCTATTTCAGTTCTCATATAATAACAGTTTCCAATAGAGCATCCAAATGAAACCTTATGAAGCTCTTAATGGGAAAAGGGGTAGAACACCATCGTCTTGGGATGAGGATGGTGAGCGTAAGCTGCTTAGACTGGAAATGGTTGATGAAATGGTGGAGAAGGTGAAAATCATTTAGCATCATATCAAGGCAACCTAGAGTCGACAGAATAATTATGAAGAAAACCTTCGACGAGACCTTGAGTTTGAAGTTGGATACATGATATTTCTATGCATATCCCCATGGAAGAAGGTCATGTGATTTGGAAAGAAAGGGAAGTTAAGTATAAGGTACATCGGCCCCTTCTAGATTCTTGATTGTGTCGGGACTGTGGCATATCGACTAGAACTTCCACCTACCATGGTCAAAGTACATGATGTACTTCATGTATATCTCTTAAGGAAGTACATACCAGACCCTTCACATGTACTCTTTTCAGAGGTGGTACAGTTATATAATGATATTTTTTATGAGGATAAACGAGTAAAGATCATAGATCGTAGAGAAAATTTCTATAAAATAAAACAATTCCCCTCGGCATGGTGTTGTGGAGAAACCAAATGTTTGAAGATGAAATGTGGGAATCAGATAAAATGATGAAGTAGAGTTACCCACATATTTTTTAGTGTGAGAAAAAGAAATTTCGAGAGAGAAATATTTTATGGGGAGATGATTGTGACAATCCAAATAATCATGAATGGAAATGCCTCTTGATCAAATTAAATGTCTCTTTATGTAAAATGCTTTTATAAAATGTCAAATTCTTTGGTTTTATGTTTTTGGATTTTAAAATACTATTAAGAATTTTGACCACTGTAAATATAGACATTGAACAGAGATCTCATGATTAGTATAAATATATGGAAAAAACAAATCCAATTTACGCAGACAAAGGAACTGATGACCTCATCCAGTAGATGTGCCCTATACAAACCCCATTTGTCAGAGCTCATAAAGGAGGTTGCATCTTGGCACATTTCTCTTGACCAAGCCGAAGCCGTGCTTTAATATGTTATGCTCGAGCGGAACCGCCTACGAGAGAAGTGAAAGTTGATAGAGATTACCACCCATGTAATGTTATCCGAGACACCCCAAGAGTCAATCACCATCGCACACCTCACCCTTCTGTATTATACGGGTGTTATAAGGAGTTATATAACAATACATTAGCACTATGGTCATGTAAATTATTATTGTATATAATAATGAATATACCTTCATTTTAATATAGTTACCTTGTAGATGGGTTTTAATGAACAAATAGTCTTTCTTGTAAATATTAAACTATGAAATCTATTTTGATGAATTAATGGAATTTCAAATTAAATAATATTTTAATAAAATATTATTATAATTATTAAAATAATTTTTATTAAATAAAAATAACTGTATAATTTTATGAATGCAATCATAATTATTATTAAGGTTTGAAATCCATTTTTGTCAAAAACCCGTGAATTTTCGATAAATGTCAATTTTTATTTTAAAAGTAAAAATTAAAATATATAGATAATTATTTAGATAAAATAGTTATTATTTCTGGAATCAGGATGTCGAAATTATCCAACGGTGAATGTTTCATAATTTTTTGATGCAGTCAAATTTTGGGTAAAAATTAAATACTGATTAAATATATAATGTGTTTTATGAAATCATAATGACCCAATATTGATGTAATAAAATAATATAAGTCTTATATTCGGCCAAAATATTTTTTACCATTAAAATAATGTGACTTTGTGTTTTTTTGACTTATTTTACAATGCATTAATGGACCCTTCAAGGTTTATTAAACATCTTGTCTTTTTAAATTGATTTCCTTGGGAGTGTGACTCACCCAAACATAAGAAACCCCATTACTTTAAGAAGTTAGTACTTTGGATATATAAAATATTGTTTTCTACTTCCCTTTTACAAAAAACATGGGAACAAAACATGGGTTGTTTGGTTTTAGGCTAATTTTAATGGGAGGTGTCCTAAACCTAAATAAAAAATAATTTCCTCACATTTCTTATATATACCCACCCAAGATCACACTTCCTCCTCACTCGAAGCCTTTGGAGTTTGTCCAAAATCTGCCCTAATCTCTCTAGAATCCTACATAGGGGCCCCAAGCTTCATAGAAGCCTCTATCAAACCTCTCTCAAGCCTTTGGAAACACACTTCCAAGTAAGGGGTTTTCTTCCTTTCTCATTTGTGTCCAATTTTCATAATGTTGTCATCCCCTTTTAGTTTCAATTATAAATGTAGGGGTATTGTTTATAACCTCCCCCATAATGCCTTCTTTATGATTTAACGATGTGATACAGCTTTATCTCTCATTAAATGCCTCCCATGTACACCCGTTACTATGCTGAAATTCAGAAAGAAATTTCTCACTCTTCTTTTACATTCAAGCAATTATTTTATATCATAACTCTAAATTAAATTTCAATTGTTTGGACTAGTATCTATATGAAACCTTACTGTCTATTTCTTGTACATATGATGAGATACCCCTTTCTCTCTCATCGACCATTTTTATGAATTCTTACATCACACCGTTACACTACCAAAATTGCACTGATTTTCTAAGATAATGTTATTGTGTAATGAATACAATTCCCATTTCCCTATCAAGCGTATCTACCTTTATGGTAACTCACTTATTGATTATAAATTTCAATTTATGGATTCCACATTCATTTTTTGGAATAAATGATTATGTTTTATGAATCCATGTTATATTATCCAAGTGGAACACTTGTGCATGGAATGAAATGTTTAAGAAGGGTGTGCCCTTATAGCGCTTTAATGCATTGGGATAAGAATAGTGTCATGATACATCATGTGAAATGGGTGATTACTCATGCGAATTCATGTGCAAAGTGGTTTTACTTGTGCATCATGTGAAATGAAGATTTACTAATTCTCTATATGAAATGATCCTTGGCTCATGCTAATTCCATGTTAAGTGTTGTTTCCACATTTCAATGTTATGATTATCTTACATTGTCATGAATTTGTGTTTATTCTTATATTGTGCTCTATTTATATGCCTATTTTCATACATGTATTGTATTCCTCATGTTATTCCATGATTATTCGTTTACTGGGATTTATAGCTCACCATTTTCTTATGCATGTCCTCAGGTTATCCCATGTAATGCTAAGTATGAGGGAATGTAGTGGTCATATAAAGGATGTGTTCAATAAAGATGTTGTATTTCCTGTTTTACATTGTTATGTAATGATACTAAGATCCTAAGACAATAGACCTCTCAATCTTCTATGTTTTATCAAATGATTTTTATGTAAAAAATTATGTTTTATTGTGTAATAAAAGATCAGGGTTGTCCTAGGTTTAACCAAGTGGAAGGATGCGCAACGACGGGAAGCAGGGAAGGGCGCTGTGCTGATGAAGCAGGAGGGATGATGGGTAGCCATGGGTGTGATAGGGGCACCAAGACAATGGGGCCCACTAGGACGGTCATAGGAGGGCAACTGCAAGGCGGGAAGACCAGTGGGAGGCCGGTGCTGTAAGAGGGAGTCACACCGGCTGGCCGTGGGCAGGTGGAGGGGGGCCGAGGGTGGGGCAAAGCTAAAGGAGCACTGTGGCCGGGGGGAAACATTGTGATTTGGAGGAGGAGATGCAGAGGGATACAGCTGGTGGGCGGCATGGAGAGGGAGACCATATCTGTTGAGGGGGAGAAACCTCGTGGAATGAAAAGAAGAGAAACAAAAAAAATATAAAAAGTATATAATAATAATAATAATAATAAGATAATAATAATTTTAAAAAAATAATAATATTATTACTCATAAAAATAAAAGTAATAAAAATAATAACCTTAATATAATAATGATAAAACACATCTTTTACTAGTAATTTTATTATAAAAACTATAATAATAATGATAATAATAATAATACTTCCGTAATTACAATGTTATGAATAATAATAACAAAGACTTATTAATAATAACACTAATAATAATAATAATAATATTGATAAAAATATAAATAATAAATATACTCATTTTTTTTAGAATAATAAATAAATTATTAACCACAAAAAATTTAAATAACGCAATATATAATAAAATTTATTCATTTTAATATTCTGAAGATAGGAAGATTGTTCTGTTGCATGGGATATTCCATGTTGGGTTTCCAAAGCACCCTCCTCATGAGCGCTTAGCAACGTTGACTAAAAAATGCGTTTTTTAACAAAATAAAAAAAATGTTTGGGTTTCGACCTGATCCTCGAAAAAAAATTAGAACCAAAGAAAATAATAAAATAAAAATAATAGATAGTCCTGGGTTTAACAACATAAATTGAAGAATATTATATAATCCATATATGAAAAATTCAATTAACTTTTATTCTAGTTTCTTATTTTTGGAATTTTGATGTTTCAGAACCAGCTTCAACTAGTTGGTACTCAAAATAGTTCGGATGATGTTTTTTTATGAAAAGCTGACCTTGTTTCTCCTCTTCCAACTAGAAGACATTTTTCCATATGCATGTTTTATAAAATATTTTCATTTTTATTTTTATATAATAAACATAATTTTTAAAGTCAGTTTACCATTAAATTACTATTTAGTATGTGATTAGAATTTAATGTTTATATAATTTTTTGAATATGGTTTTTTAAGATGGTGTGGAAAAAAATATTTAGTGATTACGACATGGAGGGTGTTTCACACCACCATTAATACTCAACAGTTTAAAGATTCCTTTAAATTTTTTGATGGATAATTTGAAATACAATATTTTCGTTCAGATTTTTGAAATATTTTTATTCTAAATATATGATTTAAAAATGAAAATGGCATTTTCTTTAATAAATATTTCTATGATCTATATAATTAAATTTTATCATTGATAACCACGTTTTCTGTTAATTGAGTTATTATTGGGATATAATATAGGGATTCCATATATATTTATTCATTTTATGGATTATGATTATGATGATAAGATGTTTATGAAATATGTTTATTATCCATATGTAATGTCATAACGGTATGATATATGTCTTATGATCATGTAGAATTTATATGACTATATTATGACTATGTGATGGGAGGGTCAATTACATATGTTGAATTTATTTGGTAAATATGGATAACTCATGATATAATAATAATATACATGAAACATGTATCATTTTTACAATATTTTAGAAACATTTAGTGTAATGTCCCGTCATGGGAACCACTAAAATAGTGCCCTAAGACGCTCAGTCACAGGACCTCAAGTGTGCCTCCCTGTATTCTAGATGTTTCTGACTAGCAATGAGGTGTCAATGATGTTATAATTGGGAGAATGGAACCTAATGATCATCATGTAATAGTGATTTATCATGATAAATCAATAAAAAATGAAATAAGTAAAAACTAAATCCAATAGAGGTCAATAAAAATTGATAAAATGACCAAAGCCAAATACATCGCCATGCATGTCCATGTGAATCTATAATATAGTATTATAAATGAAAAGTTTAATATATAAATGATATAAAAATAATGAAAATTTTCTTAAATGATATCTCCATAGGAATCCTATGATATAAATCATTCATGTTCTATCAGGATCCCATGTATTTTATCAATAACACCCAATAGAATTCATAAAAATGAACCTGAAACCATGAGGTCTGGCCGGGTACCTGTAGTATAATGGAGACCCAAACAATGTGTGATATATACTCAGTATTCCATAACAAACTATGTATAATGTTATCCAGAACTTGAATATAAAATATAGTAGTTTTTTGGAATGATGATGAATGTAGGGAATAAATAAATACATGTGAATAAGTTGGGATTCGGTTCCTTAAAGACACCTGGCCAACCATAATTGTTTCTTCCAATGTAATAATATATCAAAATAGTTGTCACCATGTTAATATAAATGTAATTATAGATTAATATAATTATTTTTTTTTTTATATGTACTATGTATGCAATAACTTATATATACATATATAGATAAGTAGTACTAGTTAAGACCATAGTCATAACTCAGACATCAATAAAAAAATTCTATTAAATGATGCATAAATTTATTGTAGTCACATGTAATCGATCATAATAAAATAATTTGGTCGAGGACTAAAGTTATTTAACCATGGAATCCTTTTATAATAACTACCATAAAATATACAACTGGTCATAATTAATTATAAACATGCCTGATTAAAATCGTTCATTCTATGAGAATAGCCAAGGAATCTCGTATTGAGGAAACCAAGTATGAATTAAGGAGTTACAAAAAAATATTTATTTTATGATCTCATCCTTGCAGTTACATAGGGAGTAAACCTAATAATATTTCTTCACATAAAACTACCAAATGAACTGAGATAAGGTGTTCCATAAAAAGGAAACCCACATATTGCTTAGAGCGTGTGGAAAACATATTGCATATGAGCTCATTCATGGTGTTCCATAATAAGGACACCCAATTATCACTCAAGGTGTAACATTTTTTAAGTTACCTATAAGACCATACATGGTGCTCCGTATTATGATCTTGTGCACCACTCATGGTACATGTAATCTCAATTATGCAATGATATTGTACATGTCATTATGTAAAAAGGCATGTGAGTATCGTTTAGGGTGAATAATCCATTTATTAATTCAAATTTGAGTATGAAGTTTGTCCAGGATTGTAATCACACTATATCAGAATTAAAATATAAATAATTAAGGGGAAATTTCTTTAATAATTCCACCCACAATTTTTGTTATAAAATAATAATGGTAGTCTCATAAGAATTTCATATTACCATTCATATATATATAAATATACATAAAGACGTACATGACCTTTTATTGTTTGAAAAATTATATTTGGATTCACCTTTAAAAAAACGATAGCACAACTCATTTAATATTTAATTAAAAAACAAGACATTATTATCATTCTTATTTATTTAATACATTTTAATCATCTCTTGTGCATAGAATTAATCAATCATTCTTCAAAGGGGATTTAATAGTATGAACAAAATTTGGAATTTAATATTTTAAATATCACAAAAGGGGGGAAATTTAATTTCCTAGAAGTTTCATAAATCCTTTTAATATAAACAAATTTTCCCAAAGGGTGGTTCAGGTTGAGGTGAGAATCCTCTCAGGAAGCAAATTAATGCACAATAACTATTTAGATTATGAAAAATTGTTCTAAATATATTATTTTACCTTTCATAAGTGATGAATAATTTTTTTGGAACATGACACAATGGAATAATTTATATACCATATAGTAATTACATTAAAATTTATAGAACACCTAACTCATGCAAAATATGATTCAGGCATCCAAAATCGTGCTTCGATTCAAACTGAATCAATAGAAATATGAAAAATTGTAAAAAATGAAATTAGAGAGAATTATATCTCTTTAATATATCACATGATGTTGGAATATAAATGAATAAATTGATATGGATGCTTTGATGATACCTATATGCTACCATCATGATGAACAAAACATCGACTGGAGGTTGAACAATGAAGTTATCACCATGATTAGAGCGGGAGAGGAGTAGATCTATTAGAAGAATTTAGTGCATGTATGTGAGTAGATAAGAGGTGGATATGTTCAAAATAAATCAAGGTAAACCCAATAAATATCACCCTCTAATTTCTATAATAGTTTGAATACATGGTTTTGAAAACAGTGGTCCAACCGTGCAGTGCTACTGTTCGGCGAACACGTTGGGCGCCTTCATTTCCAAACGATTCATTGCCTATGAATCCCCCTCTCTATAACCCTATGAAAATACCTCATGTACATGATTCATTTTGTTTATATAGAGAAAAAACTATGAAACATCATCAGGTTTGTTGTACATGGATAATATATCCTCATTTAGGGAAGCACTATTAGAAAAATATTATAAGCCTCTTACAACTTCTTCAAATTTGAGTTTTTAGATCCCAATGCTTTAAAAACCAAACATAACATCCTAGGAACCTTATAGTACTAAATAAATATCCCAAAAAGTATAATTTTATGTCTTTAATTGTTCTAATTTATATTCTAATGATCGAATTATGATTTGACCCATCCAACAAAACGAAAAATAAAATTCCTTTGGAAATTTACACGATTCAAAAACATGGCATTGTAAACATACCCACCATAAATCATATAATTACCTATAATCAATGTGATTTTTTTTGAAAAAACACCCCTTTTAATTACAATATGAAAGATCTTGTAACCTCCAGCCTTTTGATTCTAGATTCTTCATCTGTCTCCACGAATGACATTAAGAGTACATTGTATAAGTCATTTAACTCATGCGAACACTCACAATATCAACTAAAAATTAGAATTTTCATAAACGATACCATTAATATCATTACATGGCCACATTTATGTCATTATAAACATACATCCATTTTCTCTTACCATCATTGTTTCTACAATTTAATGGTCAGTTCTAAGCGATGGTGCCTCGATCATAAGAATATATATTTAATAATTATATTAGAATTCAAATTATTATCATGGTATAATCCTTTGGTTTATTAAACAATATATTTCCAAACAAAATAAATTATTAAGTTTAAGAAATCAATTCAGGAAAAAACTCATTCAAATCACAGAACACTCACCTCTTCCCAATGATCTGGCTTGATGTTGTTATGCATCGGTATCATTAAACGAAATAAGGGGAAAACATGTTATTCCATGAATGGATGACTATTCTAAAAATTATTGGATAATAATAAAGGAATATAAATAACAGAATCAAAATTTAATCTCATAATGAACCTCACATTTACTTCAATCATTCCCACATAAGTCAAGTAGGAATACTGATCACGTATAAAGCTAAAACGTTTATTTAAGATGTTATTCCTCAATACAGACATGGGTGTATATTTGATACAACACAAATAGATCATCAATATTAAAAAAATTCATTTGATCCCAAATGAAGACTAGGTTAACCACAGAATCATAAAATGGAGTCTAAAGATCTCATCCAATGTATTCTATATAGTGGTATTTACAAGAGAGATATTCAGACATGGACAAAACATACATGCATAAAAACACTGAATGAGCCTAACTATAGACAAATAAAAGAGTTGGAATATTTCAATGATTATATCCAAGGAATTCCTTCATGGGAAAATTTGTACCACTCGACACTAACTGAACACCTTTAAATAGAATTTCATTAAGAGAACCATTGACAAAGAGTTAATTTAACAAGGAAATTAGAATTTAATTTTTTTTATTTAGCTCCTCAAATAAATGACGTTCTCTTAGTTCAAAAACGTGGATATAAATATAGGTAACATTATCAACACATGGAAATTTTACACTAAGAGGACATCAAAGATTTAAAAAGAACACCTAAGACACTTCCATCATAACCATGATGAAGTACTTGGTATGGTTTCCAACGAACCATATCCAACTGTATGAATGAATCATGTGAAACACCACTAGTCAATTACATTTAAAAAATCATGGTGGATCTTGATGGTGTCTCATGAGTATCTAACAATATTTTCTTCCACATTATCAATTCCATGATTACTCAAGTATAACCACAATGCCCCATCCCCAGAAAACTATTCCCCTAAAGGTTGTATACACAACATTGGAAATCAACTTCACGATTCCTTGCAAGAACATACACTTTTCCAAGATTACAATCCCCATGAGAACTCAAAATAAAATACATCAATTTTTACAAAAGGTCCATTTAGACTTATATCCCTATACATATAAGGACATACTAAACATGATCAGAACAATTATCCACACCATTGGAGTTGTATAGGTAAGGTTTACTAAAGACGAGAACTCATGGAACTGAACATACTTCATTTCTCTCTGAAAATCAGTTTTGGACATGGATTACATGATTTTACCAAAATCCCAAAAATGAGTGGAATATCGGACTCTTAAATCAGTGATAAAGCATATTAATTTGAGATATACATGTGATTCTCTCCCGATCTATGCTAACATACTTCATTTTTATTTTGCATAAATGCCACAACTTGGCTAGAATATGTGCCAAAACACCCAATCCTCTTTAGAAGTTTATCATGAGAATTGGTAGGAGTCATAATTCACATACAAACTTGTTTACACTACCTCAAAGATGAATGGGCATCAACTAATAGTAAATCTTGACTAAAATATTTATGAATGAAATCTTATGGGTTGTTATACCCTTCAAGAAACATGTTGGTTACTATGTGTATCGACCCACACTACCCATATATTCTCAAAAGCATTATAAGAATAATTATCTCCTTTAAATTTCCATCCAAACAAAATTTCACATTCTAGAGTTAGATCACCTCACATGATACAACATGATGATGGCCTTTAGAGTCATCCATCAGAAAAGGATGAAGGGTCACATGAATTACCAATAGGTCGACCATGCACTAAGTATGTCTAGTCGTCTGAAACTGAATATTATATTTTACTAAATCATGTATCAATAAATAAATAATCACATGAAAAAAAATTCTTCATTATTATCCTTTTAGAAATAAAGACTCATACTTAGGAAAGATGGCACCTGAAGAGTACCAATCATTTGAAATGAACTACATGTTTTCAGAAATGAGTTAATGATCTCAGGGAATTACATAATTTAGGATAGATTCTTATTGAAAGATAGATCATTAGTCATTAAAATAGTTCAGGCATGAAAAATATCACTAGACTATATTGAAAACTATTTTAGTTCAACCTATAGAAGAAAATGAATATGATTAATTATCACATTCCTGTTATAAAGAAACTACCAAGGAAACACATAATCTAACTTTATAGGTTTTAATTTATGAGAATCATTAAGTTTATATTTTATTTATTCTATTACTTAAAATATTTAATAATAATAAATTAAACCCGCCTAATATTTATAAAATTAAAGTACCCTTCATAAAGAAATAGTTCTTGGTACATTATATAACAATTCCAAATGACACATTGACAAGTTATATCAACTTTAATTTTTATAATTTCATATATAATTATAAAATATTCATAATACTTTGTTTTTTATATTTTTAAATACTTATTATAAATTTTATATACTTATAATGTTATAAAAATTGGGTGTAGTTAATGAAGACTTAAATTCCATTACATTGAGGAAAACACCCATTATATTGTAAATATAATTTTAATTAAATAATTACTAATATAAGTATATCTCTAAAGAACATGTAGGACTATTATAATAAAATAGTGGAATTGTATAGTAATATGAATCTATACGTCTATATGTCAACTTAAATAAGGGGTTGTGAACACTTTAAACAACAATCCCACAATTATCATGCGTATACACCCATGGGGTTTAACACTATAGAATATATAAGACTAAGGATACCTATAGTGGTCCTATTATAAAATTATAGGTTCATCTAAATTCAGCATGAAACATTTTTAATCATTAAAATTACCAAACCACCTTTTTCAGTTTATCTATAAGAATAACAAGCCAACGATGCCCTAATCAGGTCTAGCCAAGTATAAGATGTATAATAACTTAGTTTGTTTATGATTTATGTTTTGAGACCATATTCATTTATATAGGGGTATCAAGATATATAAATCTTATAGAATATTTTTTTGATTATAGAGTTTACTATTTCTGATATATAAATCACACATACACAATATACATTTCAAACTGGATCTTATTTAATCATAAAGAAGGTTTTATACCATGTTACTAATGGTCCATGGTTCAAGCATTTCATAATCGATTATTCTTATAGAATTTCACCACTTAGATATGAAATAAAAAATAGCCTATGTAATTGTAGACACATTATTTGATCAACTATTTTCTAAAATTATAACATTTCATAATATCACAACCCACAATTATATGTGAACATGATGAATACACATAGAATCAAGACATGTCCCATTTCGAAAATCTACATAAACAGGGAAAATATCTAGCATGGTACCCAAATAAAATTGCTAAACATAGAACTATAATCACATAAAAATGTTTTATAGGAAATCATGATGAGAATATATTTTTCAAGTTATACATAAAAATATGAAGAATAAATTTCACAAGGAACAACTATCTGTGAAACTACCTAGCATGTCATATGTGTGGAATGTGAATCGTTATTTCCCTATAATGATGCATTTAATGTAACTTCATTTCCACACCATTCCGGGGTTAAATACTATAACTCTCATAGATATGAAACAACATATATCTTTTCTTTCATTAAATATGAAATAATAATCAACTATAAGAATTAACAACATGAACTAAAATCATATCCCTGAAATTTGGTCAATTCCCATTACATGGGTTGATAAATCCCAGACACAACAACATAACAAGAAAAAAATTATTATGCTCATATCTACTAACACAAAACATCAAGAAAAAAACCTCTTAAGATACAACATTACCACATCCTTACCTAAAATCCACTACAAATATAACATGAATGAGGGATCAACAATGGTATAATGGGGATACTATACCCTCATGATTAGATTTGAACAATTGTTTAACATGAAAAATCATTCAACAATGGACATAGAATAAATATAAGTAAATGGAATACAATAATAGTTGATAAAATGTGTGATGCCAAATACACCACCATGAAACTCCATGTTAATTTAAAATATTCACGTAGTAGAAATATCACAGATAATACATAAGAGGAATAAGAGGAATAAAAAAATACTCAAAGTCTATTACCATGAGTATCTTGAGCATCAGCTAAAACATATATTCAAATTCTCCCATGTATGAGAATAAAAAAAACAGACCACTATCAATAAACTCGAACCCTCATCCATGAGGTCTATTTGGGTAACCCATTGTAATGAATGTTTGAATAGGGTGTGGGGTATCCTTATTAGTCCACCATCAATAATGTCTAAATGTATCAAAACTAAGAATTTAAATTACAACAGTATACATGTATTAATAAAAAAGGAGTGAACATTTAAATAAATGTAAAAAAGTATGGCTTAGATTACTTAAGGACACATGGCCGATCATACCTGCTTCCCCTATGAAAAAATATCACTGATAAGAAGTCACCAAGTGATTATAGGAATATATGTACACAAACACACACATATATAATTATGTATAAATATATTTAATATGTGTGAAAGAACATATATAGACATATATATAAGTAAAAGTATCCAGTATTTGAGATGTAAATCAAGAATGCATAAAAAGAGAATCTCTAAAACAATAGAGAAATTTTGGGTAGCCACCTGTAATAGAACATAAGACCATTATTTTATGGAGGAACCAAGAAATATACCCAAGGTGTCCTGGATGAATTACTGTAATAAATTATAACACTTGTAAAAAGTAATTATAAAAATATATTATTAAAATCATTAATCATATGATGTGATACAATGTTTACCATAATAAGGAAACCATGTATTGACTAAGGATATAAATAATTATAATTATTTTATTGGCCCTTAATTGGGGTTGTGTAATATGAAAACCCAAGTATTAGTAATCACATCCAACTTCCAAATGGTTCCATCCATGTTATTCTAGAAAATGAAAACCCATGTTTCTCATAGAGTGTGTTGAAAACATCTAGCTTATGATCTCGTCGTAAAAGTTCTATAATATAGAAACCCATCTATCGCTCAATAGATAAATTAATAATATATACATTGAATGCATACATTGTGTTTCATATAATTAACCTTAGTACTACTCATGGTATGTTTAATCTTTATTAGACTATAATAACTGACCTAGGTGATCTAAAAAAATTAACCCTTGTATCCCTAATGGTTCAAAATTCATTTAGTCACATATATTGATTTAAAAAGAATTTCAATATTAGTGAACATTCCATATCATAAGTTATGTATGAATAATTAAGATTCCATATCCATATTAGTTCCATTGGTAAATTTAATTATAAAATAATAAAACTCGTGTCAGAAGCTTGAGATATCTCTCTATATATATATATATAAAGGGTTCCATAATAAATGATAATTTCAAAATCCAATTTAGTTTCTAATTTTGATTAAATTATACTTCATACCTCAGAGGTGGTTCATTAGAAAATGGGGAAAATTATCATTATAATTAATTTAGATCAATTTAAACATCTCTTGCACATAGAATTAATCGAACATTCCAAAAATGATATTTAAATGTTGGGAGAGAATAAATAATTTAAAATTAGAATCACCATGATATTATAGGAATTTTAATAACTAGAAATTGAATATATCATATTTATATAAGTAACGCACCCATAGGGGTGGTTTATGTTGAGGTGAGAATCTAATCACGAAGAAATTTATACACAGTAACTATTTAATTTATGACATTTGGTTCAACATATTTAATTCTACATTTCATACGTGACACATAAGAATTTTGATGCATACCAAAATGGAATTTCATATAGAACAAATCTACATTAATGGAAAGATGTAGACCAAATAAGAAATGATTAATATTCTTTACACATTTAATATGGATGAATTCGATCCGAATTGAGAAAAATCAAATGAATTTAAAAAACTATGAAAAATGTATGAATTATAATTTATAAATTTAGTTATGGATATGGTAAGACAAATGAATAAATAAATTTTTGTTATTTATATACTCACTTATTCGATTCCCACATGAAATGAAACACTCAAATCAGAGGCCGAATGAGTAATTTATCACCATGTAAAGAATAGGAGAGGATGATGTCCATAATTTGGTTATTATACATAGATGAGAGAAGAATGAAGATAAATTTTCTTAAAATAAATACATGTAAAAACAATAAAATCACCACTTTAATGACCCACATGTTTTTGACCAATTGATTAATAATACCATATTGAAATCATTAGGTGGTATTATTTATGGAACAAGGCTAGGCATATGATTTGGAAAATTTTTGTTTGAATGTGTGGTCCCCTTTGTATCACCCTATGAAATTATTGCAAGGCCATGAGAAATGGTGTGAATGGTTTGAAAAATCCATGTGACACACTCAGAATCATTGGACATGACACATCGATTTCCATGGAGTTCTTTATTGTTTCAGGATAACCATCAACCTCTTTGAGATTCATAAAAACATGAAATTTAGGAGACCAAAACATCGATAACTCATATAAATATCTAAGACACCACATGAGAAATAAATATTATAAAAAAAACACTTTCATTTGTCCAATGGTTGATATTTACATTCTGAATCTCAAACTAATAATTGAACTATCCACCAAAATGAAAAAACAAATTCCATTGGAAATCATCACGGTTCTAAAACAAAGGACCCTACACCTAGTTTCATGTCCTCATGTTTATGATGGGTACTTTTTAAATGTCAATATCTTTTTTCATTAACATTATTTCACTCCAATATGTTAATTAGAGGTCATGGTTTTACATCATTACCTTAATGAGTGATCTTTTTTTAGTTATACCTTTTTATAATGTTATAATATTATGTTTTCCAACATTACGTTGTTTATATTATGCTCTAATAGCTCATGGTTAATTATGGATGATTGCACACACATATGAATATTTTTTTTGTATTGAAACACATGTGTTTTATAATGAATTGAAACATATATCTTCTATAACAATGGGATGTGATACATTCTATGATGATATATTATTATTCTTTTACCATAACCTAAAAAATTGTATGAGGAAGCCATATCTAAATCATATAATAACCTAAGGAAGGAAAAAAAGAAACAATAGGGAAACATAATACCCATAAAAACACATAAAATCTAGAACACCATATAGGAAATCTCCAATCCTTCCATATAAAAAAACAAATAGAAAACTAAATTCTACAACCAATATGAAAAATAATTTAACCCAATATCTTCAATGAAAACCTAGTTCATCACAAATATTCATTAAACCTATAATCAATATATCTCATACATATAATTAACCTGAAAATGATATATTTCAACCTCCTTCACATCTATATCTCTTTCATTAACAATAAAATAGACCATAATATTACTTCAATGAGAAATAATTATAATGACCAAGGTATTTATAAAATAATAATTTTTTCATTTATATTAATATTTATGAGGATGATATTAAGTTTATGTTAAAAGGAAAATTATTTCGATAGTGTACTCAAAACACAACAACATGTTGTTTTGAAATCTTACGTTGCACACAACTTTGTTTTATACAGAAAAATATTAAAATAATTATATTATTTTAAATGTTAGATAATTCATTGAAATTTTATTTTTATGAATGAGCATAATGAACTACATTATTATTACATATGTTTGTAAAATTTTATTACATTTATCCAATAAATATTAAAGGCTTAAAATATGAATAGATAGGATGTTAAGCAAGAAAAACTATAATTTTTTTAAAAGGTCATTTTACCTCCTTTTGATGGAATTATTTTTTTAAATCTAGTTTTTTCAATTTCATATATTCTATGAGAGAAAAAAAAATCTTAATTAGAATCAAGAAACCAAATTTTACTTTGGAGGAAATTTTTTTATTTTTCTGATGATGATCATTTTTAATGAATGGTGAAAAATAATGCATTTTAATTCAAAACTGCATTTTCATATAATTTTTTTTGATAGATATAAATTTGAATTTTTTTAAAATATGATGGGATTATATTTTTATCATTTAATTAAATGAGGTTAATTAAAAATAATTTATCATTTTAATTGGACATAAAAATGTCAGTATTTTGATAGTAATTACTTTTTAGAAACCCACTTTTTGTATTTGAGAACGGGAATTAATTTTAAATTAATTACTGAAACTTCTGTGTCTTTAATTTGGAAAAATTGATTCCATATTTGGAATCAAAAGGTGAATATTATGTAAATATAGACCTTTTATTTTGGAACATAATGTATAGTAAATTCAGAAATTATTTTTTTCCCATCGATAAAAGGTAAATATAGTAAATAAGGGTAAAACATAATATTATAATAATATTAAACTACCCTAACACATGCCCTAATTTTTTTATGATGAGATATGTCAGACCATGGAAATCGTTGGGTAGATTTTTTGTCACCATGTTACTACTTTTTTTTTTGTGAAAATGACATTATATAAGAATTAATTTAATGTAAAGAAATATATAACATAAAAATTTTTATTTTATTAAAAAACATTTTATATGGGGTTATATAAGTGATAAATTCTACTATAAATTGTAATTATATGGATAAAAATATTTATTACATCATGGTAATTTATTTATATTTCTTAGTCATCAAATAAATAAAATAATTTATGACACAATGAATATATAATGATTACCTTTTTAATGAATGATGTAAATAAATGAGATTATAAATATTAAATAAATCTATTTTAAAACATTTTATTATATAAAAGTATTTTATGGATAATTTTGACTTGATATATTTTAATTAATGAAGGTTTATTTTTAATAATAAAGTTGTAATGTATTTTTAAAAAGACATGATTTGAATAGTAAAAACATTAACTTAAATTAAATTTTAAAACCAATACTCATTTATTAAATGATATAACAGACATTAAAATATATGATTCGGTAAAATGACATAGATAATATTTAAATAGTCATTAATGAACCACTTGAGGGTAGATTGACTTTTTATAGTAATAATATTAACCATAATATGAATATACAATAATACATGATTAGAGTTAGAATAGTTAACTAATTGTAAAAGATAAAATGTAAGGTCATATTTGAGACCAATAATTATCGAAACCCAATTGTCAGAGAGGATTTACAATAATAATAATCTTATATTAAAATTATATGAGTTTTTTGCCTATTTTAGTCGAAATTAAATTTATAATAAAATAATCATTCAATATATTCCTAAAGTTCACATCCTACCTCTTATAAAAGGGCATCACCTGTACCAAATTAATAACATATCTCAAGACCATTTTCCCATTAAAACTCTTCCAAAATAATATCCCAACATCCATATATTTGCCTTAGAAGAATTACCTTGGGCATAAGGAAATTTTAGATATACGTTTTTCTTAAATCAAAAGGAGTAACCCGATTATAGGTAATGTCTTTTCTCAAGTTTCATTCAATTTTTTTCTCTTCTCCAACCACATAAAATCTATTTATAACATTAATTTAAATAACCCCAGTATATTAAATATACTAGTTTTTTGGAATGAATGTATTAAAACTAAACATACACATAACTACATCTAATTTATATGATCTTACTGTTTCTTTGGACAACAGACTACTGCCTCAGGAAACGATGATTCTTCAATTTTCCCCTACCACATTTTATGGTTTCCATTTGGATGGTAATTTATTTATATAATATATATATTGTATTTATATTGTCTCTATGATTCTTTCGTTTATTTAAATCATACATTTATGCTTTCATAATGTGTGAATATGACAATTTAATTTGAGGAAGTCCATAGTACCCCCCCCCTCAAAGTGATATAACTCATTAATTCCATACATGGAATGTATAAAGGATGGAATTAATGAAATTATAAAACATAAATAAAATATTATATTAATGTTTAATTATAATATAACTATGTATCATTATGATTTCATTGATTTAAAAATGAGAAAAAAAATGAATGTAGCATTGATTTGAACCTACGACTTACCAACTCCCTAAACCGTACATTTCATGTCTTATCTACAAATATTATGTACTATTATAAATACACACACAGACAAACACACATATATATAAAGGATATATATGATATTTAAATGATTAATATCATTCTTGAGATAATTAAATTTTGACCCCATGGACAATTTGTTATTATAACAAGTTCATTTTTGAATCATGTACCGAATATCGACAAAATGACCGATATTAAATTAAATAATTATGTAATGATTATAAAATTTTAATAAGTGATATATAAGAAATGATAAAAATGAAAGCGTTTTGGAGGAAATTATAAATTTACGTAATTTTATTGTTCAGGAAGAACAAGGAAGATACTTGACAAGTCGGGCTCAAGGTAGACGAACCTTTCACCCTCATCTTTTAGTCAATGATTTCTTTTATGTTATTCCTTTTAATTTAAATTTTATTATGTTGGGATATTTTATTATATATCCTTGTTTCTATAAATTTTATTTCCATGTGATGAGAGACACTTTTCCCTCTCATCAACTCATTTTTTAAATTTTTATGAAACTTCATTTGGCTGCTGAATTTTTCTAATGGAATCTTTAAATTAAATTTCCACTCATTGGGTTTAAAGAAAAAATCCATGATTATATAATACCAAAATTATGTGTGGTATCATTGGATTTTTATATATTTTGTAATTTCCACTTCACTTTATGTGGATATACATTTTCAACACAAAATCACCACATTGATAAATTCTTAACTCATTTATATGAACATTATAAGGTAAGTATTATCTCAAGATCCATTCATTGAGTTTAATATCCATGTTATTTGTTTTGTTTTTCAATGAAAATGTATGAATGAACAGTGAGTTTTTACACTTAAAATCCACTTATATTGGGTGTATTTATATTTGATACACATAAATATGTCATTTATTTATCCTTAATCTAATGACACAATCATTATAAGGGACTTCATGTCAATATCGTTTCATTGTAGGTTATTTTTTTTATAAACATCCTTATTTTTTATGATGTACAATTACAGACAATTTCTATTTATTTCATTCAATTACTTGCAAAAGAAACCTTTTTAGGATGTGTTTTAATAAATGACAAAGGGAGTGTTTTTTATAACGTAAGCAGTTACAATGACCATTCCATAACTGAAAGTATTATTTGATATTTGTATTCCATAACAAGATGTATTGTTTTTTAATGTATAATAAATTCTGTATAGCTTTTTTACATATTTTTCTATTAATAATGGGGTTGAGAAAGGACTGAATATGTAAATATCTTGAAATGATATATTTTCATTGTAGTGTCCAAATATAATCTTTCATTTATGCTTGTTTTAAGTGTTATAAATATGTTATTATTGTAACATCCCAAGTAAGTAATGAATAATAGATATTTTTATCTATGTCTATTAATGATTAATATAGTGTTTTAGAGGCTTAAAATGAAAATAAATACAATCTTATGCATGGAATACACTAATATTCTTAAAAGATTGTTTTACTTCCTTATGATGGAAAACCCTTTTTAAATCTATCTTTTGACAATTTTATAAGCTATGTTTGTCAAAATAAACTTATTCTTTATGATTGGGACATCAAAATTTACCTTGTGTGAATTTTTGGTATTTTTCTGACAATGTTCATTTTTTAATGAATAGTGAAAAATACTGCATTTTACATCAAAACTGCTTTTTAATCTAATTTATTTATATGATAATATTATCTTTTGAATTGGTCTTAATGTGTAATATGAATATATATTTTCCATTTTATCCAATGGTGGTCATTTTAATCAATTTCACTTTGAAATTAGACTTAAACTGGTGTCAATCTTTTGACACTTATTGTTTTGTAAAAACACGCTATTTGCTCTGGCAGCGGGAATTAATTATTAAATTAATTAATGTGACTTATATGATATGAATTTTGTAAAATAGACTTCATTTTTTAATTCTGAATATCAAATATAGCTTAGGGTGAATTTTTGGTAATTTTCTGAAAAACATCAATTTTTGATGAATAGTGAAACCACTAAGTGGTACTTATAAAGACTGATTTTCCGATTAAATGAAATTTTGCCATCATTGTGTTTTGAATTTAAAAAATCCGACATACATGGTTGTAATTAAGAAGTAAAATGTGGTTCAATGAGATTATAATAATTTTTTGGTGAATAGTAACTTATTATGTTCTTAATCACGATTAGTGGTAATTAGGGTAGTTTAAGGTATAAATAATGCTTTAATAATATTAAATTACCTAGACACATGTCCCAACCTTATTGGTTGTGTCATGGCTGACCAAGACAAGCCATGGGTCAACTTGGGTACCCCATGGATCCACTTTTGTTGGGAAATGACAAAAATAACTTTTTATTTAATGTAAAAGTAAAAATGACACAAACATAATATGTTTTACGAAAACAATTTTTACATGGGCTTATAAAGATCAGATTTTTGATTATAAATAGTCATTGGAAAGATGAAAAGATTTCCCTACATCATAGTATTTTTTTTATAATTTTTAGACATTAAATAAATTAAATTATTTATGACATAATAATGATGCAGTGATGACATCATTATTTGATGATTTAAATAAACTGGAAAGACAATGTAAAATCTATGAACTACACATGGCCAAAACCAATTGGATGAGTGGATTTAGAACCCTTATCACCTTATCCACTAATTATATCAATGTGGGACCTTTTAAAACCAAAACATATTTTCAAATAATGTAATATTTCTTTACTTTCCAAAAGTGCCCCTCCTTTCCTCTTATAAAAGGCCCCCACCTCTACCTCATTTCACACACTCTTCAAGCCTTTGGCTCTGCCAACCCCTGCCCATTTTCTCTCTCCACATCCCTCTCCTCATCCTAGAGGATTCCCTTTGGGCAGAATCCTTTCAAAGGAAGCCTTTAGGCTCAAATCAAAAGGAGTTACACTTTTTAAGGTAATTCATTCTGTCATGTTCATTTGTTTTATTTTGCTTCTCCAACCCCCTAAACTCTTTTTATTTACTTCTTTTGTAACAACACCAGTATCTTCAATATACTAGGATTTTGTTATAAGATATATTTGAGCTACACACTCACACAACTACATCAAATGGTTAAATAACATACGGTTTCCGTGGATGGCGAAATTCTGCCTCCCGAAACGATGATTGTTCAATACTCATTTAACACCTTCAAAGGTGGCCATTATGATGTCACTATTTTTATATATGATATATAATATGTTCATTTTTTCCTTAAGATTTTGTTTTTTTTCATTTTGGTCATACCTTTATGGTTTCCATTATGGGTAAAACACGATATCTTCATTTTAGGAAGTGCGGACTACCGCCCCCTAAAAGTGATTTGATTCATTAATACCATATGTGGGATGTGTAAAGGATAAAGTTAATGATATTATATATGTTATTATAATGGAATTATAATATACTCTTATATCATTATGATTCCATTCCAGAAAATATGAAATAGAAATGGAAGTAGCGTTCATGCGTACGTACGGATTACCGTCTCCATGAACGGTGCATTTCATTTCTTATCTCTAAATGTGATGTAATATTATAAATTCATGTATATACTGGATATATATGACATATATGATATCTACATCATGAATACCATTCTGTATATAATGAAACTTTGACCAAATTAACAACATGTAAGTGTAAGAAGTCTATTTTTGACTTAAGAACCAAATACCGACAAAATAAACATTATTAACTTAACTGATTACATGATGTTCATAACATGGTATAAAAGGAATAATGAACTTGAAAAAGATTCATAAGAAAGTAGAGATTAACTCAATTTTATTATTCAGGAGATTAAAGAACGGTCGGGTCAAGTCGGATACGAGGTATGGGACTTCGTCTCAATATCCTTTCATTGAGGCATATTTTATTTTATACAAAAATTTATTTTATACGGTGTATAAACCCCTTTGACTTTTACATTTATTCAAAAGGAATCTTTTTTATACGAAGAGTTTACTAAACGACAAAAGGGAATGTTTTTGTCGTACGTATGCGGTGACAACGACTTCTCCGCCGTCGTGACCGTTATTTGAGTTTTGGCTTCCTCTACAAGCCATACCTTCTTTTTTAAAAGAAAAATAAATACCATGTTTTACTTTTCATTTATTTTGGTATTGAAAATGGTTTTAATAATGCTTTTATATCAATGTGTTGTATTGATATCTTGTGATTGAAAGGTGGGAATGTTATGTTTCCTTTATGCATTTTTTATGTGATATGATTATGTTGAGGTTCTTGGGAATTGTTATGAAGACGGGTGGTTCCGTGATAAACTAAGGGCGGGTGAGCCCGATATAGCTCTCCAATGCATTGGGTAACGCGAAGGAGTGAAACTTTAAGGTATCTCCGAAGAGATTTAGGGAATATACTGTGATGGGTATTCCAAACGTAACCAAGAGGGTTACTCCCTACGTAAGAATGTTATGAATTCTTCATGTTACCTTTACGTATTATGATTTCTATGATTTATTCATGATTTTATGAGGTATGCTAAAGTGCCTATGTTTTATGGGTAAAGTATGATTTCATTCTTATGTATATATGAACTCATGTTTCCTTTCCATGTTTTTTATATATATATAACCCATACTGAGTTTTTATGCTCATCCCAAGTTTTTGAAATGTTTTTCGCAGGTAAAGGGAAAGGTACATGATATGATGATAGAGTCAAGGATGTGTCAAGAAATAATCCATGTTTTATTTTAAATGTGTTTCCATTGATGGGAATGAAGAATACTATCTTTATGTACCCACTTTGTTTATATGTGGAATGTAATGCAAGTTTTATGATCTAATTCTCTAAAACTCTAAACCCAAAAGATCCTCAATGTGTAGTCTTGTAATAACTCAAGATTAAGTAAGGTTTAAGGATTGGGCCTTATAGTTGGTATCAGAGGTCGGTTTAGATAAGTTTAGGAGTTAGAATTCTATTAAATGATTATCCAAAAATATTTTTTTGAAATGATATAGCATTTAAAGATTACCATGTTGCTTCATCTAAGACATGTTTGTTCAGAATGGTTTTCCACAGAGAAAACAGGGAAGCTGTGCTAGGAAGGCATACAGAAGGAAATAACCTTCCGAATCAGCATCCAGAAATGGTCGGAATTGGAACTGAACAGTTTGTTGCAGTAATGGCGCAGTTGACTCAAGCGATAAATGGCGGTGGTATCCATGCACGAGATCAGCCAGATCAACCGCAGAGGAACATGTCAGTGGTGGAACATTTCATGAGGCAACATCCACCATCATTCAGAGGATCATCTGACCCTGTGCTAGCTGAAGGGTGGATTAAAGCACTAGAGAAGATTTTTGATTTCATGGGGTGTTCAGACAATCAAAAGGTTAGTCTTGCTATTTACCGTTTGGAGGGTGGAGCAGATCAGTGGTGGTCTATGGTTAAAAATATCAGGGACACCGATGAGATTGATGCTCTTGACTGGGATGAATTCAAAGGTATGTTTCGTGAGAAGTATTTTCCTAAGGCTGTTCGACTTAGGATGGAAAAGCAATTCTTGGAATTGAGGCAAGAGGAAGACTCAGTGGCTGCCTATGAAGAAAGGTTCACTCGATTGGCAAGGTATGCTCCAAATTTTATCCGGGACCGTGATAGTAAAATCAATCGTTTTTACTCAGGATTAAAGCCAAAATATCGAAGGGCATTAGCTTCTCGTGAGTTTAAAAGTTATGAAAAGCTTGTTCGATGTGCTGAGAAGGTGGAAATGGAGTTTGCCGATGACCAAGTGTTCTATAACAACCAGCAGAAGAAGAGACCGAGGTGGCAGGAGAAAGGTAAGAATTTTTCAAAAAAGTCTGATGGTAAGGGAACTAAGTTTCTAGTTTGTGATAAATGTGGCAAAAGGCATGCTGGGGAATGTCTTCTGAATTCTGGGAAGTGCTACCGATGTGGTAAGATGGGACATAAGGCTCGTGATTTCACTGAAAAGGATCAAGGTGAAGGTAAGAACAAATTTGATTTACAGTTAGTGAAATGTTATAAGTGCAATGAGATGGGTCACTATGCAAACGAGTGTCCGACAAGGAGCTTGAGTGATGGGAAGCAGTTAGACTACAAGCAGAAAGGGGTGGTGAAATCCTTTGCAACTACTTCAGCAGATGTCGGTCCATCAAATGAAGTTGTATCAGGTACTTTTTTTGTTTTTTCAGATTATGCCAGTGTGTTGTTTGATTCGGGGTCTACACATTCTTTCATCTCTGAAACCTTTTCTAGTAAAATGGGAATACCATCTCAAGAAATGACTCCTGAACTATTGGTAAAAACACCTGGGGGAAGTGTCGAGGAAAAAATAATTTATAAGAATCTTCCTATCCTTATCTGTGGAAAGAACCTACTTGCAAACCTTATTGTTCTACCTCTAGTAGAGTTTGATGTTATCCTGGGAATGGATTGGCTCTCTATTTACCATGCTAAGATTGAATGTAGAGCTAAAGAAGTTTCTTTTCAGAAAGACTTTCAGTTTGTTTACAAGAATGAACCCTTACTTTTGATAACATATCAAGAGGCCGAGAAACTTGTAAAAGATGGAAATGAATGTTACCATGAACACGTCATTGAAAATAAAGGAACTATTCAGATTAATGATGTGCCAGTGGTAAATGTGTATCCTGATGTTTTTCCTGATGAGTTGCCTGGAATAATACCAGATCGGGAAGTTGAGTTTACTGTTGACTTAGTTTCTGATGCTAAGCCAATTTCAAAACCCCCTTATCGAATGGCACAAATTGAACATTTAGAGTTGAAGGAGAAATTGCAAGATTTATTAGAGAAAGGTTTCATTAGACCTAGCACATCACCATGGGGTGCTCCTGTTTTATTTATTAAAAAGAAAGATGGTTCTATGAGACTTTGCATTGATTATAGAGCCTTGAATAATATCACTGTTAAGAACAAATATCCTTTGCCTCATATCGATGATTTGTTTGATCAGCTCCAGGGAGATCAGTTTTTTTCAAAGATTGACTTGAGATCGGGGTACCATCAGGTGAAGGTAAAGGAGGCAGATATTCCGAAGACAGCGTTCCGTACGAGATATGGCCATTATGAATTTGTAGTAATGCCTTTTGGGCTAACCAATGCACCGGCTGTATTCATGGACTTAATGAATAGAATTTTCCATGAGTTCTTGGATAAGTTTGTGGTGGTTTTCATTGATGATATTTTGGTGTTTTCTAAAAGTAAAGATGATCATGAAAAACATTTAAGGGTTATCTTGCAAACCTTAAAAGAAAAGAAACTGTATGGGAAATTCAGTAAGTGTGAGTTTTGGTTGCAAAAACTTTCTTTCCTTGGTCACATTGTTTCTAAAGATGGAATAACTATTGATCCTGCAAAAACAAAAGTTGTGGAAGAATGGCCAAGACCCACAAATGTAACCGAGATTCATAGATTCCTTGGTTTGGCGGGCTATTACCGAAGGTTTGTTAGAAATTTTTCACGGTAACCTAGTCCAATGACTAAGCTAACTCGGAAGGGTGTTAAGTTTATCTGGACAAAAGAATGTGATGATTGTTTTCAGGAATTGAAAAGAAGATTAGTGAATGCTCCAGTTTTGGCACTACCTTCCAGGAATGGTGAGTTTGTTATATACAGTGATGCTTCATTGAAAGGACTTGGTTGCGTCCTAATGCAGAATGATCAGGTAATTTCTTATGCTTCACGACAGTTGAAAACTCATGAGGTAAATTACCCTACACATGATTTGGAATTAGCTGCTGTTGTTTTTGCTTTAAAAATTTGGAGGCATCATTTGTATGGAGTAAAGTGTGAAATATATACCGATCACAAAAGTTAAAAGTATATATTCACTCAGAAAGAGTTAAAGATGAGACAAAGGAGATGGCTGGAATTAATCAAGGATTATGATTGTACAATTCATTACCATCCGGGAAAAGCAAATAAAGTGGCTGATTCTTTGAGTCGAAAAAGTAATGCTTCATTAACAATGTTGCATTTGGAATGTGATACTTGGTTAATGATTTGATGAAATTTGGCATAGAAGTTGTTGGTGAAGAAAGTCCTTCTGTTTTGTTTCAGGTATCAGTGAGATCTTCTCTATCAGATAGAATCAAGAAAACACAGAAGAAAGACAGTGAGTTGCAGAAAAAGGTAGAGCTGGTTCAGAAAGGTAAGTTTCCTGAATTCAACATTGATAATGATTGCGTTTTGAGATTTGGGAAGAGATTGTGTGTGCCTTGTGATTCATAGTTGAAGAGAGAGTTGTTATGTGAAGCTCATAGTTCTCCGTTTTCAGTTCATCCGGGCAGTTCTAAGATGTATAGAGATTTGCGGGAGTATTACTGGTGAGATGGAATGAAAAGAGATATTGCTAATTTTATTGTGAAGTGTTTGACTTGTCAGCAGGTTAAAGCAGAGCGGCAGTTACCGAAAGGGATGCTTCAGCCTTTACCGGTGCCAGAGTGGAAATGGGAGAATATATCCATGGACTTTGTTGTTGGTTTACCGAAGACATCTCGAGGTAATAATGCAATCTGTGTTATTGTTGATCGCTTGACCAAATCTCCTCATTTCCTTGCTATACGAGATACTTTATCTCTTGATCAACTATCCCGTTTGTATCTTAAAGAGATAGTCAGGTTACATGGAGTTCCTCTCTCCATTGTATCGGATCGTGATCCCAGGTTTACTTCTAACTTTTGGAAAGGCCTTCAGAAGTCGTTGGGTACTGAATTAAATTTTAGTATAGGTTTTCATCCTCAATCAGATGGGCAGTCAGAACTAACAATTCAGACATTGGAGGATATGCTACGAGCTTGTTCTATAGATTATCAGGGAAGTTGGTACAAACATCTTTATTTGGTTGAGTTTTCATATAATAACAGTTTCCATTCCAGTATACAGATGTCACCATTTCAGGCATTATATGGGAAGCGGTGTCAAACTCCAGCTTTCTGGGATGAAGTGGGAGAAAGAAAGTTGATGGGACCAGAATTGGTAGAAGAGATGGCAGAAAAAGTTCAGCTGATTCAGAAACACATGAGAACAGCTCAGAGTAGGCAGAAGATTTATGCAGATAACCGGAGGAAGGATCTATCTTTCGAGGTAGGTGATCATGTTTTTCTCAAGGTTTCTCCTTGGAAAAGTGTGATGAGATTTGGTAAGAAAGGAAAGTTGAGTCCAAGGTTTGTTGGACCATACGAAATTCTGGAGAGAGTTGGATCAGTTGCATACCGAGTGGCTTTACCTCCGAGTATATCTCAGGTACACAATGTTTTTCACGTTTCTATGTTGAGAAAGTATATGCCAGATCCATCTCATGTTTTGAGTCCAGAGGTAGTTCAGCTGGAAGAGAACCTATCTTATGAGGAAGAACCGGTCCAGATTCTTGACCACATAGAGCAAGTGTTACGGAATAAGGTGATTAATCAGATAAAGGTTTTGTGAAAAAACCACATGATTGAAGAGGCAACATGGGAATCCGAAAATGCAATGAGGGATAAGTACCCTCATTTATTTGTTAAGTAAATAAATTGCAGGGATGCAATTTTATAAAGGGGGGAAGGATGTAACATCCCAAGTAAGTAATGAATAATAGATATTTTTATCTATGTCTATTAATGATTAAGATAGTGTTTTAGAGGCTTAAAATGAAAATAAATACAATCTTATGCATGGAATACACTAATATTCTTAAAAAATTGTTTTACTTCCTTATGATGGAAAACCCTTTTTAAATATATCTTTTGACAATTTTATAAGCTATGTTTGTCAAAATAAACTTATTCTTTATGATTGGGACATCAAAATTTACCTTTTGTGAATTTTTGGTATTTTTCTGACAATGTTCATTTTTTAATGAATAGTGAAAAATACTGCATTTTACATCAAAACTGCTTTTTAATCTAATTTATTTATATGATTATATTGTCTTTTGAATTGGTCTTAATGTGTAATATGAATATATATTTTCCATTTTATCCAATGGTGGTCATTTTAATCAATTTCACTTTGAAATTAGACTTAAACTGGTGTCAATTTTTTGACACTTATTGTTTTGTAAAAACACGCTATTTGCTCTGGCAGTGGGAATTAATTATTAAATTAATTAATTTTACTTATATGATTTGAATTTTGTAAAATAGACATCATTTTTGAATTCGGAATATCACATATAGCTTAGGGTGAAGTTTTGGTAATTTTCTGAAAAACTTCAATTGTTGATTAATAGTGAAACCACTAAGTGGTACTTATAAAGACTGATTTTCCGTTTAAATGAAATTTTGCCATCATTGTGTTTTGAATTTCAAAAATCCGACATACATGGTTGTCATTAAGAAGTAAAATGTGGTTCAATGAGATTATAATAATTTTTTGGTGAATAGTAACTTATTAAGTTCTTAATCACGATTAGTGGTAATTAGGGTAGTTTAAGGTATAAATAATGCTTTAATAATATGAAATGACCTAGACACATGTCCCAACCTTATTGGTTGTGTCATGGCCGACCAAGAAAAGCCATGGGTCAACTTGGGGACCCCATGTATCCACTTTTGTTGGGAAATGACAAAAATAACTTTTTATTTAATGTAAAAGTAAAAATGACACAAACATAATATGTTTTACGAAAACAATTTTTACATGGGCTTATAAAGATCAGATTTTTGATTATAAATAGTAATTGGAAAGATAAAAAGATTTCCCTACATCATAGTATTTTTTTTATAATTTTTAGATATTAAATAAATTAAATTATTTATGACATAATAATGATGCAGTGATGACATCATTATTTGATGATTTAAATAAACTGGAAAGACAATGTAAAATCTATGAACTACACATGGCCAAAACCAATTGGATGAGTGGATTTAGAACCCTTATCACCTTATCCACGAATTATATCAATGTGGGACCTTTTAAAACCGAAACTTATTTTCAAATAATGTAATATTTCTTTACTTTCCAAAAGTGCCCCTCCTCTCCTCTTATAAAAGGCCCCCACCTCTACCTCATTTCACACACTCTTCAAGCCTTTGGCTCGGCCAACCCCTGCCCATTTGCTCTCTCCACATCCCTCTCCTCATCCTAGAGGATTCCCTTTGGGCATAATCCTTTCATAGAAAGCCTTTAGGCTCAAATCAAAAGGAGTTACACTTTTTAAGGTAATTCATTCTCTCATGTTCATTTGTTTTATTTTGCTTCTCCAACCCCCTAAACACTTTTTATTTACTTATTTTGTAACAAAACAAGTACCTTAAATACACTAGGATGTTTTTATAAGATATATTTGAGCTACAGACTCACACAACTACATCAAATGATTAAAGAACATATGGTTTCTGTGGATGGCGAAATTCTGCCTCCCGAAACGATGATTGTTCAATACTCATTTAACACCTTCAAAGGTGGCCATTATGATGTCACTATTTTTATATATGATATATAATATGTTCATGTTTTCCTTAAGCTTCTGTTTTTTTTTCATTTTGGGCATACCTTTATGGTTTCCATTATGGGTAAAACACGATATCTTCATTTTAGGAAGTGCGGACTACCGCCCCCAAAAAGTGATTTGATTCGTTAATACCATATGTGGGATGTGTAAAGGATAAAGTTAATGATATTATATATGTTATTATACTGGAATTATAATATACTCCTATATCAATATGATTCTATTCCTGAAAATATGAAATAGAAATGGAAGTAGCGTTCATGCGTACGTACGGCTTACCGTCTCAATGAACGGTGAATTTCATTTCTTACCTCTAAATGTGATGTAATATTATAAATGCATGTATGTACTGGATATATATGACATATATGATATCTACATCATGAATACCATTCTGGATATAATGAAACTTTGACCAAATTAACAACATGTAAGTGTAAGAAGTCTATTTTTGACTTAAGAACCAAATACCGACAAAAAAACATTATTAACTTAACTGATTACATGATGTTCATAACATGGTATAAAAGGAATAATGAACTTGAAAAATATTCATAAGAAAGTAGAGATTAACTAAAGTTTATTATTCAGGAGATTAAAGAACGGTCGGGTCAAGTCGGATACGAGGTATGGGACTTCGTCTCAATCTCCTTTCGTTAAGGCATATTTTATTTTATACACAAATTTCTTTTATACGGTGTATAAACCCCTTTGACTTTTACATTTATTCAAAAGGAATCTTTTTTATACGAAGCGTTTACTAAACGACAAAAGGGAATGTTTTTGTCGTACGTATGCGGCGACAACGACTTCTCCGCCGTCGTGACCGTTATTTGAGTTTCGGCTTCCTCTACAAGCCATACCTTCTTTTTTAAAAGAAAAATAAATAACATGTTTTACTTTTCTTTTATTTTGGTATTGAAAATGGTTTTCATAATGTTTTTATATCAATGTGTTGTATTGATATCTTGTGATTGAAAGGTGGGAATGTTATGTTTCCTTTATACATGTTTTATGTGATACAATTATGTTGAGGTTCTTGGGCATTGTTATAAAGACGGGTGGTTCCGTGATAAACTAAGGGTGGGTGAGCCCGATATAGCTCTCCAATGCATTGGGTAACGCGAAGGAGTGAAACGTTAAGGTTTCTCCGAAGAGATTTAGGGAATATACTGTGATGGGTATTCCAAACGTAACCAAGAGGGTTACTCCCTACGTAAGAATGTTATGAATGCCTCAAGTTACCTTTACGTCTTATGATTTCTATGATTTATTCATGATTTTATGAGGTATTCTAAAGTGCCTATGTTTTATGGGTAAAGTATGATTTCATTCTTATGTATATATGAACTCATGTTTCATTTCCATGTTTTTTTATATATATAACCCATACTGAGTTTTTATGCTCATCCCAAGTTTTTGAAATGTTTTTCACAGGTCAAGGGAAAGGTAAATGATAAGATGATAGAGTCAAGGATGTGTCAAGAAATAATCCATGTTTTATTTTAAATGTGTTTCCATTTATGGGAATGAAGAATACTATCTTTATGTAACCACTTTGTTTATATGTGGAATGTAATGCAAGTTTTATGATCTAATTCTCTAATACTCTAAACCCGAAAAGATCCTCAATGTGTAGTCTTGTAATAACTCAAGATTAAGTAAGGTTTAAGGCTGGGGCCTTATAATGATTCTTGGACATTGTTTATGTATATGGTTGGTTTTGTGATAAACCAAGGTCGGGTGATACCGAGATAACTCTTCAATGATTTGGGTATTGTGAAAGAGGGAAGCTTTAATGTTTCTCCAAAGATATTTAGGGAATATTCTATGATGGATATTACCAACATAACTCCATATGTAGATGTGAAAGCTACAATGTAATTTGGTTATGGATTCCACAAGTTACATATATGATTTATGATTTATGTGTGTTATTCATAAATGTTATGATTTCCAGAGTTTTTTAATTAAATTATTTTTTATGATTGAAATGTATGATTTCATGGATTTTTATGTATTGATGGACTAATGTTTTCTTTCATTATTTTATATCCCTTACTTAGCTATTCTGATCATCCCATGTTTTTGAAATTATTTTCACACGGTATAAGAAATAGTAAAAGAATGGAATATTTCAATAATATTTATATAAATAGAAGAATTCTTGTTTTATTTTATGGAGTTTTTTTTAAAAATAGATAAATAATAAGTTCATACATTATAATTTTTGAGACGTAATGTAATAGTTATGGGATAATTCTATAAAAATATAAACCTAAAAAAATCCTTGATGTGAAATGTTGAATTAATAGAAGATTATGTGATGTTTAATGTGGGGGCTTTATAGTTGGTATTAGAGGTTAGTTAAGATAACATTGTAGGGTAGGGTGTTATTTCGGTTTTGTTAAATGATCAAGTTTAAATAAGAGGGGTTTTATCATATAAAATCTTTTATAGGGTTATAGTAAAATAGGTTGTTTGGATAAAAACATGAACAATGAAATTTTAAATTGGATAATAGATTATAGTAATATAAAGTTTTTTATGTTATCTTTAACTTAAACGGGATACTTTTTTATAATAATAATTTGTTTCATGTTTAAGTGTCCATTATTTTCTACAGATTAAGGATCATTTGTCAAGATGGAATGAAAGAGATCTTAAAAAACCATTTTATCCATCCACGATGATTTGACCATCACTATTATGGAAAAATCATGTTTGAATGAATTTGATTTCTTCATGAGTATTCCAATCACCTGAATGAAATTTTTTGATTAATTTAACACCTACTCATTTCTAAAATAATTTTATGGGTCATGGTATATTTTTCATAAGATTTAAAGATCTCATAACTTCCAACTCTATCAAAATTAGAAATAACATATGTGGAGTGAACATTTACTTTTTGAAATTATGACAACATGTCAAAAGACAAATTGAAAATCTTGAAGATCATGAAATCTGGATTTAATGTATGATTTATTTTCATATCCATAAATAATAAGCATCTTTGGATTTATATTTATTAATGATGAGAATATTCAATATGAAATAATGACTTATTAATAAATAAGGTGGTGATTCATAGTTAATATAAGGCCCCATCCTTAAACCATACTAAATCTTGAGTTATTACAAGACTACACATTGAGGATCTTTTCGGGTTTAGAGTTTTAGAGAATTAGATCATAAAACTTGCATTACATTCCACATATAAACAAAGTTTTTAAATAAAAATAGTATTATTCTTTCCCATCAATGGAAACATATATAAAATAAAACATGGATTCTTTCTTGACACTTCCTTGACACTATCATCATATCATGTACATTTCCCTTGACCTGTGAAAAATATTTCAAAAAAACATGGGATGAGCATAAAAAGATCAGTAAGGGATATAAAAATATATGGAAAGGAAACATGGGTACATATATACATAAGAATGAAATCATAATTTACCCATAAAACATAAGCACTTTAACATACCTCATCAAATCATGAATAAATCATAGAAATCATAAGACATAAAGCTAACCTGAGGCATTCATAACTTTCTTACGTAGGGAGTAACCCTCTTGGTTACGTTTGGAATACCCATCATAGTATATTCCCTAAATATCTTCGGAGAAACCTTAAAGATTAACTCCTTCTTGTTACCCAATGCATTGGAGAGCTATATCGGGCTCACCCGCCCTTAGTTTATCATGGAACCACCAGTCTTTATAATAATTCCCAAGAACCTCAACGTAATCATATAACATAAAACATGCATAAATGAAAAATAACATCCCCATCTTTCAATCACAAGATATTAATACAACACATTGATATATATACATTATGAAAACCATTTTCAATACCAAATGAAATGAAAATTAAAACATGGTATTTATTTTTCTTTTAAAAAGAAGGTATGGCTTGTAGAGGAAGCCGAAACTCAAATAATTGTCACGGCGGCAGAGAAGTCGTTGTCGCCGCATACGTACGACAAAAAAATTCTATTTTGTTGTTTAGTAAATGATTCGTATAAAAAATATTCCTTTTGAATAAACATAAAAGTCAAAGGGGTTTATACACTATATAAAAGAAGGTTGTGTATAAAACAAAATATGCTTCAATGAAAGGAGATTGAGACGAAGTCCCATACCTCAGGTCCAACTTGACTCGATCATTATTTAATGTCCGGAATAATAAACTTGAGTTAATTTATACTTGATGAAGAACTTTTTTTAAGTTCATTATTCTTTTTATATCACTTATTTCCATGTCATTAACACTATGTAATTATTTAAGTTAATAATGGTCGTTTTAACGATCATTGGTACTTGAGTCAAAAATAAACCCTTTATAATTACATTTTTTTCATGTATCCATTATATCCAGAATTATAATCATGTTGTATATATCATATATATCCATTATATACATGCATTTATAATATTACATAATCATTAAGAGGTAAGAAATGAAATGCATCGTTCATGGAGACGGTAAGCCGTACGTACGCATGAACGCTACTTTCATTTCTATTTCGTATTTTATAAAATGGAATCATAATGATATAAAGGAATATTATAATTCCAGTATAATATCATATATAATATCATAGTTCCATCCTTTATACGTCCCACATATGGTATTTAACGAATCAAATCACTTTGAGGGGGCGGTAGTCCGCACTTCCTTAAATGAAGATATCGCGTTTACCCATAGTGGAAACCATAAAGGTATGACCGAAATGAAAAATACAGAAGCGTAAGGAAAACATAAACATATTAAATATCATATATAAATATAGTGACATCTTAATGGCCACCTTTGAAGGTGTTAAAGGAATGTTGAACAATCATCGTTTCAGGAGGTATAAATTCACCATCCACGGAAATAGTATGTCATCTAACCATTAGATGTAGGTGTGTGTAAGTGTTGCTCTATTAATTATTATAACAATATCATAGTATATTTAAGATACTATATTTGTTACAAAATAAATGAATAAAAATAGTTTAGGGGGTTGGAGAAGCAAAATAAAACAAAAGGACTCAAGTGAAGACATTACCTTAAAATCGGGTAACTCCCTTTGGTTTGAGCTCAAAGGCTTCCTTGGGAAGACTTCTGCCCAAAGTGAGGATTCAAGGAGTAATAGAGGGATGTGGAGAGACAAAATGGGTAGGGGTTGGCCGAGCCAAAGGCTTTGGAAGTGTGGGTAAGGAGGTAGAGGTGGGGGCCTTTTATAAGAGGTGAGGAGGGGCGCTCTTGGAAAGTAAAGAAATGTTACTTTATTTTCAAATGGGTTTCGGATTTTAAAGGTCCCAAATTGATGTATTTCTAGGATAAAGTGATAAGGGTTCGAAATATACCCACCCAATATGTTTTGGAAATGTTTAGTGCTTAGATTTTACTTTATCTTTCCATTTTATTGAAATTGTCAAATAATGAGTTCATCGCTGCATCATTCTGATGCCATAAATAATTTAATTTATTTAATGTCTAAAAATTATAAAAATGTACTATGATGTAGGAAATCATTTTAGATTTCGAATTACTATTTATAGTCCAAATGATCATTTATGCAGACAAAGTTAAAAATATTTTACATAGGTGATACATTCATTGTTACATTTAACATTCTTTAAAAATAAAAGGATAAAAAGTCACTTTCTCACAAAAGTGATTCCATGGGGCCCCCATGTTTGGCACAAGGCATCCCATGGTCGGCCATGAGACAACCAGTAGCCTTAGGACACATTTTGGTGTCATTTTGTATTATTATGATAATATTTTATTATCCTTAACTACCTCATTACTCATTAATCAAGATGATGAATGATAATTACCGTCGTTACTATTCATAATGTCAAAAAACCAAAGAGTCTTAATTACATAATTTGGACCTTATGATTCCAAATATTTAATCCATTTTACAAAATTCCAAACCCATAAATTGCAGTAATTGATTTAAAAATAATTCCCGTTGTCAAAACAAATAGCGGGTTTTTTTGAAACAATATCTATGAAAAGTTTGGCATTAGTTTATGACCAATTTCAACGTAAAATTAATAATAATGACCACCATTGGATTAATTGGTAAAAATATATTCAGATTAAACTATAAGACCAATTAAAAATATAATCTAAACATATAATTAAATTAAATGAAAAAGCTGTTTTGATGTAAAATGCAGTATTTTTCACTATTCATTAAAAAATAAACATTGTCAGAAAAATACCAAAAATTTATCCAATGTAAATTTCAATGTCCTAATCATAATAAATATGTTTATTTTGACAAATATAGATTATAAAATTGTCAAAAGTTTGATTTAAAAATGGTTTTCCATGAAAAGGCAGTAAAACAATCTTTTAAGAATATTAGTGTATTCCATGCAAAAGATTGGATTTATTTTCATTTTAAGCCTCCAAAACACTATCTAATTCATTAATAGGCATAGATAAAAATATCTATTATTCAATACTTACTTGGGATGTTACATCATTCCCCCCTTTAGAAAATTGCGTCCCCGCAATTTATTTACTTATCGAATAAATGGGGGTACTTATCCCTCATTGCATTTTCAGATTTCCATGTTGCCTCTTCCATCATGTGGTTTTTCCAAAAAAAACCTTTACCTGATTAATCAACTTATTCCGAAACACATGCTCCCTGTGGACTAGAATCTGGGTAGGTTGTTCCTCAAAAGATAGGTTCTCTTCCATCTGAACTACCTCTGGACTCAAAACATGAGATGGATCTGGCATGTAATTTCTCAGCATCGAAACGTGAAAAACATTGTGTACCTAAGATACACTCGGAGGTAAAGCCACCCGGTATGAAACTGATCCCACTCTCTCCAGAATTTCATATGGTCCAATGAACCATGGACTCAGCTTTCCTTTCTTACCAAATCGCATCACACTTTTCCATGGTGAGAGTTTCAGAAAAACATGATCACCTACCTCAAAATATAGATCCTTCCTCACGTTGTCTGCATAACTCTTCTGCCTACTCTGAGATGTTCTCGTGTGTTTCTGAATCAGCTGAACATTTTCTGCCATCTCTTCTACCAATTCTGGTCCCATCAACTTCCTTTCACCCACTTCATCCCAAAAAGCTGGAGTTCGACACCACTTCCCATATAATGCCTGAAATGGTGCCATCTGAATACTAGAATGAAAACTGTTATTATATGAAAATTCAACAAAAGAAAGATGTTGGTCCCAACATCCCTGATAATCCATCGAACAATCTCGTAGCATCTCCCCCAAGGTCTGAATTTTTCATTCTGAATTCCCATATAATTGAGGATGAAATGCTGTACTAAAATTTAATTCAGTACCCAACGACTTATGAAGGCCTTTCCAAAAGTTAGAAGTGAACCTAAGATCACGATCAGATACAATGGAGAGAGTAACTCTATGTAACCTGACTATCTCTTTTAGATACAAACGGGAAAGTTGATCTAGGGAAAATGTATCTCGTATAGCAAAGAAATGAGCAGATTTGGTCCAGCGATCAACAATAACCTAGATTGCATTATTACCTCGAGATGTCTTCGGTAATCCCACAACAAATTCCATGGATATATTCTCCCATTTCCTCTCTGACACTCGTAAAGGCTGAAGCATCCCTTTCGGTAACTACTGCTCTGCTTTAACCTGCTGACAAGTCAAACACTTCACAGTAAAATCAGCAATATCTCTTTTCATTTCATCCAACTAGTAATACTCCCAAAGATCTCTGTACAACTTAGTACTGCCAGGATGAACTGAAAACGGAGAACTATGAGCTTCACATAACAACTCTCTCTTCAACTGTGAATCACAAGGCACACACAATCTCTTCCAAAATCTCAAAACTCAATCATTATCAATGTTGAATTCTGGCAACTTACCTTTCTGAACCAGATCTACCTTTTTCTGCAACTCACTGTCTTGCTTCTGTGCTTTCTTGATTCTATCTGATAGAGATGATCTCACTGATACTTGAATCAAAACAGAAGAACTTCCTGCACCAACAACCTCTATGCCAAAGTACATCAAATCCTTAACCAAAGGATCACGTTTCAAACACAACATTTCTAATGAAGCATTACTTTTTTGACTCAAAGTATCACCACTTTATTTTCTTTTTCCGGATGGTACTGAATTGTACAATCATAATCCTTGATTAATTCCAGCCATCTCCTCTGTCTCATGTTTAACTCTTTCTGAGTGAATATATACTTTAAACTTTTGTGACTAGTATATAGTTCACACTTTACTCCATACAAATGAGGCCACCAAATTTTTAAAGCGAAAAAAACAGCAGCTAATTCCAAACCATGTGTAGGGTAAT
Organism: Viscum album; assembly: GCA_963277665.1. Classification (NCBI taxonomy): domain Eukaryota; kingdom Viridiplantae; phylum Streptophyta; class Magnoliopsida; order Santalales; family Viscaceae; genus Viscum; species Viscum album. The sequence continues at coordinate 1,840,827,282 of OY728145.1, forward strand.
TTACCTCATGAGTTTTCAACTGTCGTGCAACCTAAGCAATTACCAGATCATTCTGCATTAGGACGCAACCAAGTCCTTTCAATAAAGCATCACTGTATATAACAAACTCATCATTTCTGGAAGGAAGTTCCAAAATTGGAGCATTCACCAATCTTCTTTTCAATTCCTGAGAACAATCATCAAATTCATTTGTCCAGATAAACTTAACACCCATCCGAGTTAGCTTAGTCATTGGACTAGATAACCGTGAAAAATTTCTAACAAACCTTCGGTAACAGCCTTCCAAACCAAGGAATCTACGAATCTCATTTACATTTGTGGGTCTTGGCCAGTCTTTCACAACATTTTTTTTTGCAGGATCAACAGTTATCCCATCATTAGAAACAATGTGACCAAGGAATGAAATTTGTTGTAACCAAAACTCGCACTTGCTGAATTTTCCATAAAGTTTCTTTTCTTTTAAGGTTTTCAAGATAAACCTTAAATGTCTTTCATGCTCCTATTTACTTTTAGAAAACACCAAAATATAATCAATGAAAACCACCACAAAATTATCCAAGAACTCATGGAAAATTCTATTCATTAAGTCCACAAATACAGCAGGTGCATTGGTTAGCCCAAAAGGCATTACTACAAATTCATAATGGCCATATCTTGTACGAAACGTGGTCTTCGTAACATCTGCTTCCTTTACCTTCAGTTGATGGTACCCCGATCTCATGTCAATCTTTGAAAAATACTGAGCTCCCTGGAGCTGATCAAACAAATCATCGATATGAGGAAAAGGATATTTGTTCTTAACAATGATGTTATTCAAGGCCCTATAATCAATGAAAAGTCTCATTGATCCATATTTCTTCTTAAAAAACAAGATAGGAGCACCCCATGGTGATTTGCTAGGTCGAATTAAACCTTTATCTAATAAATCTTGCAATTTCTCCTTCAACTCTAAAAGTTCAATTTGAGCCATTCGATAAGGGGGTTTTGAAATTGGCTTAGCATCAGGAACTAAGTCAACAGTAAACTCAACTTCCCGATCTGGTATTATTCCAGGAAACTCATCAGGAAAAAAATCAGGATACTCATTTACCACTGGCACATCATTAATCTGAACAGTTCCTTTATTTTCCACAATGTGTGCAAGGTAAAATTCATTTCCATCTTTTACAAGTTTCTTAGCCTCTTGATATTTTATCAACAGTAAGGGTCCATTCTTGTACACAAACTGAAAGTATTTCTGAAAAGAAACTTCTTTAGATCTACAGTCAATCTTAGAATGGTAAATAGAGAGCCAATCCATACCCAGGATAACATCAAACTCTACTAGAGGTAGAAAAATAAGTTTTGAAAGTAGGTTCTTTCCATTGATAAGGATTGGAAGTTTTTTATAAATTCTTTTTGCATCAACATTTCCCCCAGGTGTTTTTACCAAAAGTTTAGGAGTCAGTTCTTGAGATGGTATTCCCATTTTACAAGAAACGTTTTCATAGATGAAAGAATGTGTAGACCCACAATCAAACAACACACTGGAATAATCTGAAAAAACAAAAAAAGTACCTTATACAACTTCATTTGACGGCCCGACATCCGCTGAAGTAGTTGGATAGGATTTCACCACCCCTTTCTGCTTATAGTCTAACTGCTTCCCATCACTCAAGCTCTTTGTCGGACACTCGTTTGCAAAGTGGCCCATCTCATTATACTTAAAACATTTCACTAACTGTAAATAAAATTTGGTCTTACCTTCACCTTGATCTTTTTTAGTGAAATCACGAGCCTTATGTCCAATCTTACCACATCGGTAGCACTTTCCAGAATTTAGAAGACATTCCCCAACATGCCTTTTTCCACATTTATCACAAACTGGAAACTTTTTTTTCACACCATCGAAAGTTTTTGAAGTATTATTACCTTTCTCCTGCCACCTCGGTCTCTTCTTCTGTTGGTTGTTATAGAACACTTGATCATCGGCAAACTCCATTTCCACCTTCTTAGCACATCAAAAAACTTTTCATAGCTTTTAAACTCACGAGAAGATAATTCCCTTCGATATTTTGGATTTAATCCTGAGTAAAAAATGATTGATTTTACAATCAAGGTCTCGGATAAAATTTGGAGCATACCTTGCCAATCGAGTGAACCTTTCTTCAGAGGTAGTTACTGAGTTTTCCTCTTGCCTCAATTCAAAGAATTTCTTTTCCATCCTAAGTCGAACAACCTTAGGAAAACACTTCTCAAGAAACATACCTTTGATTTCATCCCAATCAAGAGCATCAATATCATCGGTGTCCCTGATATTATTAACCATAGACCACCACTGATCTGCCTCACCCTCCAAATGGTAAATATCAAGGCTAACCTTTTGATTTTCTGAACACCCCATGACATCAAAAATCTTCTCCAGTGCATTAATACACCTTTCAGCTAGAACAGGGCCAGATGATCCTTTAAATGATGGGGGATGTTGCCTCATGAAATGTTCCACCACTGATATGTTCCTCTGCGGTTGATCTGGCTGATCTCATGCATGGATACCACCACCATTTATCGCTTGAGTCAACTACGCTATTACTACAACAAACTATTCAGTTCCAATTCCGACCATCTCTAGATGCTGATTCGGAAGGTTATTTCCTTCTGTATGCCTTCCCAGCACTACTTCCCTGTTTCTTCTGTGAAAAACCATTCTGAACCAACATGTATTAGATGAAGCAACATAGTAATCATCAAATGCTATATCATTTCAAAAAAAATATTTTTGGATAATCATTTAATATAATTATATCTCCTAAAGATAACTAAACCGTCCTCTGATACCAACTATAAAGACCCAGCCTTAAACCTTCCTTAATCACGAGTTATTACAAGATTACACATTGAGGATCTTTTCGTATTTAGAGTTTTATAAAATTAGATCATAAAACATTCATTACATTCCACATATAAAAAAAGTGGTTACATAAAGATATTATTCTTCTTTACCATCAATGGAAACATATTTAAAATAAAACATGGATTCTTTCTTGAAACTTCCTTGACACTATCATCATATCATGTACCTTTCCCTTGACCTGTGAAAAACATTTCAAAAAGACATGGGATGAGCATAAAATGCTCAGTAAGGTATATCAAAATATATGGAAAGGAAACACGGGTACATATATACATAAGAATGAAATCATACTTTACCCATAAAACATAAGCACTTTAACATACCTCATCAAATCATGAATAAATCATAGATATCATAAGACATAAAGGTAACTTGAGGCATTCATAACATTATTACATAGGGAGTAACCCTCTTGGTTACGTTTGGAATACCCATCACAGTATATTCCCTAAATCTCTTTGGAGAAACCTTAACGTTTCACTCCTTCGCGTTACCCAATGCATTGGAGAGCTATATCGGGCTCAACCACCCTTAGTTTAACACGGAACCACCCGTCTTCATAATAATTCCCAATAACCTCAACATAATCTTATCACATAAAACATGCATAAAGGAAACATAACATTCGCACCTTTCAATCATTAGATATCAATACAACACATTTATATAAAAACATTATGAAAACCATTTTCAATACCAAAATAAAAGAAAAGTAAAACATGGTATTTATTTTTCTTTTAAAAAGAATATATGCCTTGTAGATGAAGCCGAAACTCAAATAATGGTCACGGTAGTGGAGAAGACGTTGTCACCACATACGTACGAAAAAAACATACCCTTTTGTCGTTTAGTAAATGATTCGTATAAAAAAGATTCTTTTTGAATAAACGTAAAAGTCAAAGGGGTTTATACACCATATAAATAAAGGTTGTGTAAAAAACAAAATACGCCTCAATGAAATGAGATTGAGACGAAGTCCCATACCTCGGGTCCGACTTGACTCGATCGTTCTTTAATATCCTGAATAATAAACTTGAGTTAATTTATACATTCTTAATAACCTTCTTTTTTATCATTATTCCTTTTATATCACTTATTTCCATGTCATGAACATTATGTAATTATTTATGTTAATAACGGTCATTTTAACGATCATTGGTACTTGAGTCAAAAATAAACCCTTTATAATTACATGTTGTTCATGTATCCATTATATCCAGAATTATAATCATGATTTATATATCATATATATCCAGTATATACATGAATTTATAATATTACATAATCATTTAGAGGTAATTAATAAAATGCACCGTTCATGGAGATGGTAAGCCGTACGTACGCATGAACCCTACTTTCAATTCTATTTCATATTTTATAGAATGGAATCATAATGATATAAAGGTATATTATAATTCTAGTACAATATCATATATAATATCATAGTTCCATTCTTTATACGTCCCACATATGGTATTTAATGAATCAAATCACTTTCAGGGGGCGGTAGTCCGCACTTCCTTAAATGAAGATATCACGTTTACCCATAATGGAAACCATAAAGGTATGCCCAAAATGAAAAATACGGAAGCGTAAGGAGAACATAAACATATTATTTGTCATATATAAATATAGTGACATCTTAATTTCCACCTTTGAAGGTGTTAAAGTAATGTTGAACAACCATCATTTCAGGAGGCATAAATTCACCATCCACGGAAACAGTATGTCCTTTAACCATTAGATGTAGGTGTGTGTAAGTGTTGCTCGAATCCTTCTTATAAAAACAACATAGTACATTTAAGATAATGTATTTGTTACAAAATAAATAAATAAAAAGAGTTTAGGGGGTTGTAGAAGCAAAATAAAACAAAAGGACTCAAGTTGAGACATTACCTTAAAATCGAGTAAGTCCCTTTGGTTTGAGCTCAAAGGCTTCCTTGGGAGGACTTCTGCCCAAAGTGAGGCTTCATGGAGTAATAGAGTAATGTGGAGAGACAAAATGGGAAGGGGTTGGCCGAGCCAAAGGCTTTGGAAGTGTGGTCAAGGAGGTAGAGGTGGGGGCCTTTTATAAGAGGAGAGGAGGGGCACTCTTGGAAAGTAAAGAAATGTTACTTTATTTTCAAATGGGTTTCGGATTGTAAAGGTCCCACATTGGTATAATTCGAAGATAAGGTGATAATGGTTCAAAATAAACCCACCCAATAGGTTTTTGACATGTGTAGGTCATAGATTTTACATTATCTTTCCATTTTATTTAAATCGTCAAATAATGAGGTCATCACTGCATCATTATGATGTCATAAATAATTTAATTTATTTAATGTCTAAAAATTATAAAAAATAATATGATGTATAAAATCTTTTTATCATTCCAATGACTATTTATAGTCTAAAAGATCATTTATTTAGGCAAAATTAAAAATAGTTTTACTTAGGTGATGCATTCTTTGTTACATTTAACATTTTTTAAAAATAAAAAGATAAAAAGTCACTTTCTAACAAAAGTGATTCCATGGGGCCCCCATGTTTGGCACAAGGCATCCCATGGTCGGTAATGAGACAACCAGTAGTTTTAGGACACATTTCGGTGTCATTTTTTATTATTGTGATATTTTTTTCTTATCCTTAACTACCCGATTACTCATTAATCAAGATGATTAATGATAATTACCGTCGTTACTATTCATAATGTCCAAAAACAAAAGAATCTTAATTACAAAATTTGGACCTTATGATTCCAAATATGTAATCCATTTTCCCAAATTCCAAACACATAAATTGAAATAATTGATTTAAAAATAATTCTCATTCTCAAAATAAATAGCGGGGTTTTTTAGAAACAATATCTATGAAAAGTTTGGCATTAGTTTATGACCAATTTCAATGTGAAATTAATCCTAATGACCAACATTGGATTAAATGGTAATACTATATTCAGATTAAACTTTTATACCAATTAAAAATATAATCTAACCATATAATTAAATTAAATGAAAACAATGTTTTGATGTAAAATGCAGTATTTTTCACTATTCATTAAAAAATGAACATTTACAGAAAAATACCAAAAATTTATCCAATGTAAATTTAAATGTCCCAATCATAATAAATATGTTTATTTTGACAAATATATATTGGAAAATTGTCAAAAGTTTGATTTAAAAAGGGTCTTCCATCAAAAGGCAGTAAAAAATCTTTTAAGAATATTAATGTATTCCATGCTTAAGATTTGATTTATTTTCATTTTAACCCACTAAAACACTATATAATTCATTTATAGACATAGATAAAAATATCTATTATTCATTACTTACTTGGGATGTTACATTTAATGGATTATAAAGAGTTTTGACTGATTTAGAATTCTCTATATAAGGGATTCAAGAGTTATTATAGTTTGTAGGATAATGAAATGTTTCAAAGTATTAATTCTATTTTGATGATGGTGTTACATTGGAAGTAATTTTCTAATATGTGTATCCCTGATGGTTTATTTGTGAAAATTTTATTCATGGAAGAATTACCTTCTCTTGTGTGGACATAATGGATTACCATATGGGTTTATATGATCTTTTGTTATGAGGTGATTAATGTTTATTATATTTTGGGATAGAAATTGAATGTTATTAGATAAACTTTCTCGGATAATGATTGTTATGGTAATTATTGAGGTAATTATATTATTTTTTTGACAATATTATAAGAATTATATGGTTTCAGAAAAAGTAAAACCCGTAGGATGGGTGACAACCCGTTGTATCCAACAAGGTTGTAGGAACCAAACCCATAACCAATGTGCGACAAGGGCGCATCACCTAACACTGGCCTACATGAAGTCCCCGGTTAGTATGACTTATTATTTTTATTTAGTTATTAAATAGATCATGAATTAGTTTATGTTGGGACTTATGTTTTTTCAAATTGATATATTTAGTATAGGAACATGACTTTTTGATTAAAATATAAATGAAATTTTGGAAGACATTCTCTATTTTACGAAAACTATATGACTATGGAAAATATAATTGTATGGACCCAACCCCAATTTCCCAAAGTAGGTGCCATTTTTTATTACATCATAATATGAACAAGGAATAATTATCTTTAAGTACCATGTAGTTTAGTATTATTGGAAACAATATTCATACATTTGTCAAACATTACAACTTGAAAAGAAATAAAACGTAGAAACTCCTAAGAAAACATCCATAACTCTTAATTTATTTCAGCATGTCATTCATAATAAAAATATACATTTACTGATGACATGAAACATAATTAAGGGGTGAGATCAACTAATTTGTAAGCATTAAAAATATAGAGGAATATAACATAAACATTAGACATGGTGAACAATTGAAAACAAATGCCTCTAAAAATAAAGATGAACATAATATGGTAGATAATGAGCTGAGTAAATATTTCCATAACATAACATAATAAAGGGCATTATACTCATCAAATAACCCCATAAACCATCAATACAATTTTCATTATTAGGGAATTCATAATGTGGGAATACAAAACCATACTGTCAATGCCTTGGGCTAAGACCATAAGTAATCATTTTGTCATGGTATTGTGACATGATCATACATTGTCTCATAAGACCTACTGATGTACCGAGGTGATATATTAGGCCCCACCTAATCCTTACTATTTACAATGAATTCCTCATATGAATGAGGATAAACATAAACTACATAAACTTTCATATTTAAACTAATATATGAAATGTAAATATCAATCCCCGAACATTAATTAAAAACCCTAACCATTCAAAGTAAACTGATTAATGGTTTTAGGATAACACATCAATAGAAAAAATAATCATAAAAATTTAAATTAAATATGGTATATGATAACATGGATTAATAATCCATATAATACAAAAGAATCAACTAGAGTGTTGAAATAGATGAACATACTCTAAAAAATCTTCGACTAAATCTTTGGATAAATAATCTTTTACATTGAAAAGAAGAGTTTTTTTGAAAAATATTTGTATAAAACCAGAAGTGAAGTAAGATTTTATTTTCATAATAAAATAAGTTATTTTATGAAGATAATTGTTTCCAAAAACTGATTATAGAGTTCCCTTGAAAATAGATAAGAATTGTTGAAATTTTCGTGAATCGGGATTTTATTTGGAAAACAGTTTTGAGAATTTCTTTTAAAACATGTAACTATCCATAAAATTGGGAAGTATTATGGTTTGTGTACATGTATAAAACACTCAAACATAATTAATTATAAGTTAATAAAAATACACAATAATTTCATTGAGGTAATTAAACATTGAATGTAACACGATTGAAAATAGATGTTCCGGTGGAAAACCCATACCTTAAATCCAATGTGTTCCCCTCTTGAACTTATGCTCCAAGAATATGAAATTAGACTCTTTAATAACATAATTCCGAACATATTATACATGTATTTAGTTTTTCCTAATTTTTTATAGTTCATTTATGTCCTTATTCAGAAGTTATAATAACAAATTTCGTCATTCTGGTGTGTTCATTTTCTTGATTTTCATAATCGGTTCTCTTGGTTTTAATTAATAGAGTTCTTATGGAATGGATTCATATATCCATAACTGAAATTAAATATTATTTATTAATATAAAATTTTTTAATAGTAATTTCAATCATTTGGTTACATAGAAATAAAATGAATCATTAGATGAATTATTAATGATATTCACATAGATTACAATAGAGATATTTTTATTATTAGGCACTCCTTTGGTCTTAATATTTAATAATATGTAAATATACTGGCTATTGAATATAAATTTGGAAAAAATACATATATTATAGTCTGTTTCAACCATCAAAATGGTTTCATGACCTGTAATGTAGGAGAAATTGAATAACAAAATTTCATCATTGACAAAGGCTATAAATTGGAACCTCATGGATGTTGATTTCATTTATAAAATAAAACGGGGAGAGAAAGAGGATATTGGTAATGGATAGTCCATTAGAATGATATAATTCTGTTATATAGGTGATTATGGAGTTATAATGGTCATATGAAAAGAGGATTTGAAGAGAGGAAAAGAAAATATATGAACATGAAATTAAATGAAATGTTGAGAGATCCCTTATGAAAATTCTGCAGCCTAACAGCATCGCTTAACATTTCATAAAATAAAATGATGAGTGATAAAGGGAATCAGATCAAATGTAAAGAAAATGGAATGAAAAAGAAATTCATAAAATATAACTCTAACAAATGAGAAGGTAAATTCAAAGAGACAAAATAAAAGAAGTGTCGACTAAAAGAGGAGGGTGAAAGATTCCCTTACATTATAGAGTAACTCCTAGAACATTAAGGTTATGACCTTGGGGGGCTTAAATACTCATTGGGAGGACTCCTAGAAAGGCTAAATCACCAAATATTCAAGAATGAGGGACTTTGAATTAATTAAACCTAATGGATGAGTGAGTATTTATTGTAAAAGAGAGGGAGTTTTTTAATTATATCAAAGGGACACCTCATTAGAGGTTTTTGATAAACCATGGGCTTGACCATGGTATTGGCCCATGGTTTTAACCACATGGGTCACCACAAGTCATATGTTACTGTACATCAGTCGACCAGACTTTTATTATGTTATTATTATGTCATTAAACTAGTGAAAACTCCAAACTGTATTTTCACTATTCACGAAAATTCATGTATTTTAGAAAAATCCAAAAATTCACTGCTACCATTTTTTGACATGTAAAATTCAAAAATAAACTCCATTTTTCAAAAATAATATTCTAAATATTATTAATTTAATTTTTAAATAATATCCTAGTCATTTTGAAAAATAACAATTTTAAGGTATAATATTTTTTATATCACATTGAAAAATTAATTAAGATATCATTATATTATTACATTATGAAAATAAAATAAATACATTATTTACTATTCAAAAGGGTCATATTAGTATTAATATTACTATTCATAAGGTTATGCTACTATTCACCCAAAAATAGGTTTGTTCTATCTGACTCCAAACGACATACTAGTCACAACTCTAGATGACAATTTTTCAAAAATCAATACATATTATAGGAAAATTTGTGTTTAATGGATAGATCATAAAATGTATTTAATATTGATTTTAAAAGACTTGGGTTGTTACGTTCACCCCTAGTTACCAAAATTTCTTCCTCAATATTCACAAAATGTTACCTAAAATGATTCGGGTATATCTTCAACATATGATCCTCTGGCTCCCATGTTGCTTCATCCATCTTATGGTTCTCCAAAGAACCTTTACCAGACGAGTCACCAAATTTCTCAATACATGTTATATGGTATAAAGAATCCTGATAGGCTCTCCACAATAAGACAGATCAGGCTCATGTACTATTTATTCATTGTTGAGTACATGTGTGGGGTCTGGTATATATTTCCTTAACATTGATACATGGAACACATTGTGAACTTTGGAGAGACGTGGTAGAATTACCAAATGGTAATCTACGACACCCATTCAGTCTATAATTTAAAAAGTTCTGATGTACCTGGGACTTAATTTTTTCTTTCATAGAGAATATTATAATATCGTTCCTTTGAGATACCTTAATAAATTGTGATCTCCTTCTTGAAAGTCCATGTCCTGTCTTTGTTTATCAAGATAGCTCATTTTCATACCTTGAGCTATTTTGATACGGTTTTGGATAATCATAACTTTTCTATTGTTTCCACAACATGTTCTGGGCCAAAAAGTTTTATTTCACCGAAATCAACATACAAAATTGGTGTATGAAATATTTTTCCATAAAACACATCATATGGTTCAATCTGAATATTTGAATGGAAGTTATTGTTTTCGGAAAATTCCACGAGAGGTAAATAGTGATCCTAAATTCCTATAAAATCGTGTGAACAAGAACTCAACATGTATTCCAATGTTTTAATAGTCTATTCTGATAGTCCATCAGTTTGTGGGTGGTAGGAAATGCTTAAATAAAGATTAGTATCTAGGGGTTTCTGATTAATCTTCTAGAATCGTGATGTAAAATGGGGATCCCAATCTGAAAAAATCGATTATTATGCACCATGAAGTCTTAAAACATCATTAATATAAAGTATTACTAAAAAATCAAGTGGTAAATATACACTTACAACAAGAAAATGTGATGATTTTGTACGAATATCTACAATGTCCCATATTGCATCATTCTTTCTTGGAGTCTTTAGTATCGCCATGAAAATGTGCATTGTAATATCTTCCAATTTCCACATAGTAATAGGAAGGGGTTTCATGAATCTTATAGGATGTTGTCTTCCAGCCATCATCAGTTGACAAACCAAATATCTCGACACATAATCAACAATCTCCCTCTTCATGTTTTCTCAGAAAAAATATTGCTTCGGATCTATAAACATATTTGGGATACTAGGGTGTATAGGGAAATTAGAACTATGAGAATCATCCAATAGTTCCATCTTTAGCTCAGGAATAGAAAGAAGACAAAGCCACTTTCCAAATTTCAAAATTTCACCATCATATGAGAAGTTAGTCAACATCCCCTCATTAATAGATTTAATTTTATTTTGAAACTCCTCCTCATCAGCCTAAGAACATTTTATCCTTTCTAATAATGATGATTTGGAAACTATTTGAAGAAGCAGTTATGTGTTACCTTTCTTGATAATTTCCATAAGCATTATTACTAGATTTTGATCAAATGATCCCTTTTAACTCTCAACTTGTTCATAATTTCATGGTTCTTTCTACTCAATGAATCTACTTATTTATTTTCCTTCCCAAGGTGGTAGTGTATTTTGAAATTCTAGTGTTTGAGTATCTCAATCCATCTACTTTGTCTCATGTTGAGCTATTTCTGTAATAAATATATATTTCAAACACATAGGATCAGAATATATCGTACATTTTTTACCATAAAGGTAATGTCTCTAAATAGTCCGATCAAATATTACCTCTAATAACTCAAAAACACGAGTTTTATAGTTTTCATCATGAATATTTAGCTACCAAGATTCATAGGCAATCACTCATTCATTCTGCATAAGGACACAACCTAGTCCATTCTTTGATGCATCGCTATCGATAACAAACCCATCATCCCCCAATGGTAGGGTAAGGATCATAGCATTAACTATCATCTTCATTAATTCTTCAAAAAATTATTTTCATTCATTTTTATAAATGCACTTATCCTCTTTCTGTGTGATCCTGGTCTTAGGGTTGGCTAAATGGGCGAAGTTCTTGATGACACACCGGTAATAACCTGTCCAACCAATAAAACTACGCATCTCAGTTATGTTCGTGGAGTAGTCCATTCTTGCAAAGGCTTTATCTTAATTGGATCTATCGATATTCCGTCTGTAGAGACAATGTTCTCCAAAAAGGAAACTAGTTGGAGCCATAAATATCACTTTCTAAACATACCATATAATTCATTTTTTATCATAGACTTCAAAATAGTGCGCTGGTAATTTTCATGATCTTCATAGCTTTTAGAGTATACCAGGATATCATCAATATACACCACCAATATGTCATCATGATATTCCTTGAAAACTCTATTCATCATATCCATGAAAATAGATGGTGAATTAGTTAGTCCAGAAAGATTTACTGTAAACATGTAATGCTCATACCTGGTTCAGAATGCTGTTTTTGGAATGCCTTCCATGCTCACACGCAAATGACGATATCCAGATCGAAGATCAGTCTTCGATAAATATTAGGTTCCAAATATATCGTAACATAAATCCTTAATTCATGGAAGAGGATAAATATTCATTATTTTAATATCATTAATTTCCCTATAATCAATGCACAACCTCATGGATCCATCTTTCGTTTGACAAAAATGATAGGGGCTCCCGATGGAGGAACACCGGGTCAAATAAATACTTTATCACTCAATTACTCTAGTTGTTTATTTAGTTCCACTAATTCCACAGTGGCCATTCATTAAGGGGTATTTAATAGGAGTCTTGAAAGAGGAATTATGTCAATAGAAAACTCAATTTCTGCTCTGGAGGATGTCCAGGTAAATCCCCTAGAAAACTGTCATCATATTCTTGTACACAAGGTACATATACTATCTATACATTCATCTTCTCAACCATATTTATTTCATTCCCTTCCTCCACAATAATTAAATTTTGCAGTACTACTAGGGGTGGATATAGATGACAATCAAATAGAGAGGTTTCTTCTCTAAAAATAACACACTCTACACCATTCTAAAAAATTGTAACTTCCTTCTTATTGCAATAGATATTCACATCATAATTTGATATCCAATTCATACCAAGAATTATATCATATTCAACCAATGGTATGATGATAGGGTTAACAACTAAATAATGTTTATGTGTTATAAGGGGGACTAATCGACATGCCTTTGTTGCAATGATACATCCACTAAGAGTTTGGACTGATAACTCCTTTATTAAATCAAATTAGACATGAATAATTTTCATGGAAGACTGGGAAGATATAAATGAATGGAATGATCTAGAATCAAATAAATCATTGGCTATGTTTGAGGAAATGATCAATGTACCTACCACCACATCATTAGGAACTTCTACCTCTATAGTTGTGACCATATTATCTTGGCCTTGCTCCCTTGGCCTTATTTGGAGAACATTTCCTCAACACATATGAAATTGATGTGAATAATGTCCTATATCCCTAAAATTGTCTCATAAAACATTGGTAGATTATTTCTTCTCTTTAAAATATTGATAGAGGTGGGATTTTTCTCATCACGTGTTGCAAACTCATATTATTTTTAAGCAAGTGCCATGGTTTTTTCCCAGATGTACATAATGATATAAATTCAACTCTTCCCTTCTTCCCCATTTCCTTATTTCCTTCCACATTGTTTTCAGAAGCCCTATTCTTTTATTGATTTCCCTTAAAGTCATATGAAATAGAGAATTCATTTTCTGTCTTGATATCACTTGAGACTGTATCTTCATATGATGAGAAATTTAGGGAGACTAGATCCCTTCAGAGTAATGTTTTCAAACAATCAATGAATCAATAAATTTTACTCCTTATATTGCATATGCATTCCGTATAATTCCTTTCCTACCTTGTAATGTTGGCATCAGACATGGAAAAATTTTCATCCTTCATATGCTTCAAAATCCAAAACCGCCATTCCATATCCACCCATTGTTCATCAGGAATGCATTTCTCTATAAATATTTCCTTAAAGTCCCTATACTCCATCTCTTCTATCTCCTCCTCCTCCTTTTCATTTTTGATTAGTGACCACCAGTGATCTGTATCACCTGATAGAAGATTAAATTCCATGAAGACCTTCTATCTTTCGTTACATCCAAAAGAAAGAAATACCTTCTCTAGGGAACTTATCCACTATTCAGCAAAAAATGGTTTTATAGTCCAATTGAATGATGGAGGTTGTTGTTGCATAAAGCGATCTAACATAACTCCTCCAGGTGGCATATACAGATGCTCCACATGGGTAAGTTTTTTTTAATAACCTTAGAATGTTATCCCAGTGTAGTTATAAGTTGCTCAACCCTAGCCACATCACCAGAGCCAACATCATTATATTGAATCAGAGGGAATTCCCTACATCAGACACATGCATTCGTGTGGTTTCCATTACTTTTAGTAGTTACCATTTATTTAAATCTTTCCCAATAGATTTTAGATAAAATTTGAATTATTCTATGTATATCGTTTGGGAGTGTCATAATGAAGAGTGAAGCAAGGAACATTGTTGTGTACTTGGATACCCTTGGTCAAGCCCGAAACTCCATGTAGGAGCTTTCAATACTAGGTACATCTGTGCCAGAGTCACTTCTACCTACCGGTATCCATACAAGGATGTATTTCATGAATGATAAACATAATATATTCCTTACCAAAATAACAGGATGTTCTTTTATGTTCATCATTAATGGTTATCTTTGAAACTCTTCCCAAATCTACGTTTTCTAAATCTTGTTTCCATGTTTTCTACTAAACTTTTTTTGATACCAACTATAAGGGCCCAACCCCAGTTTCCTGGAAATCATGACTTATTTGATTACTTTGGCATGAAAACATGTAATAATAATCTGGAAAGACCTAGTAGTTTCATATTATTATAAAAAAGATTCATTCATATGTTATGAATTAAAACATGAAAAAATACAACCTAGAAACTCCTTAGACTATATCCATAAAACCTATGTTATTTTAGAATGTAATTCATAATAAACTACTACATGTCATGAGAAAATAAAACATAATAAATGGGTGAGCTATAATTCTCAGTAATTGTGGGTAATAAAACAAAAGATAACATAAACATTAGACATTATGAATAATTGAACACACATGGACATAATATGGTGGAAAATGAGATGATTAAATATTTCCATAACATAACATAGTATTGGGTAATGTAGTAGTGGAAAACCCACACGAACCATCAATAATATTTTCATGATGATGTAATTAATAATGCAAGACAACATAACCATACCATCAAGGCATCTTCCCAAGACCATAAGTGATCATTTGGTCAAGGCCTTGTGCCATGACCGTAGTTTGACTCATGAGACCTACCGATGCACCGAGGGGCTATAGAGGGCCCCAAAAATTTTATATGTCCAATGAATTCTTCATATTAATGAGGATAAACATAAAAAAAATATACATTTATATTGAAAATAATATATGAAATGTAAATAGCTTTCCCTGAACATTAAGCAAAAACATTAACCATTCAAAGTAAACCAATGAATGATTTTATGATAGCACATCAATAGACAAAATAATCATAAACAACTAAATTAAATATGGTAGATGATAAAATGGAATACTAATCCAAATAATACATAAGAATCAACAAGAGTGTCGAAATTGATGAAGATACTCATATGAAATATTTAAGTAAATCTTGAGATAAATACTCGTTTACATTGAAAAGAAGAGTTCTTTTGGAAGAATATTTGTCTAAAAAACAGAAGTGATATAAGATATTATTTTCCAATTAAAATAATTTATTTTATAAATATAATTTTTTCCAAAAACAGATTATATATTTCCCTATAAATGAGATAAGAATTTGAGAAATTTCCTTGAATCGGGCTTGTATTTTGGAAACAGTTTTGAAGTTTTCTTTTAAAACATGTAACTATACATCAAATAGGGAAGGATTGTGGTTGGTTTACATATATATAATACTCAAACAGAATTTTTGAGGAGAAGATAAAAATAGCAAATAATTGCATTGAGTTACTTAGAAAACTAATGTAACCCGGATGAAAATGGAAGTTCGGGGGGAAAACCCTTACCTTAAATCCGAATGTGTTCCACTCTTGAACTTATGGTACTGGAATATGAAATTTAACTCATTAATAACATAATTAATAACTTATTATACATGTATGTAGTTTATAATAATTCTTTTTTTCTTAATTTATGTATTTATTGATATGTTATAATAACAAATTTCGTCATTCCATTGTGTTCGTTTTCTGGCTTTTCATAATTGGGTATTCTATTTTAAAGTAATGGAGTTCATGTGGAATGGATGTAAATATAAATAATTATAATTAGATATTATTTATGAACGTAAAAATGGGATAATGGTCATTTATATCGTTTGGTTACATAGAAATAAGATGAATCATTATATCAATTATTAATGATATTTACTTAGATTATTTTAGAAGTATTTTGATTATTAAGAACTAGTTGGGTCTTATGATTTAATAATATGTACATATACAAGTTATTGAATATTAATTTTGTTATTATAAATATATTATAGTTTTATTCAATAATAAAAATAGTTTCATGACCATTAAGAAGGATAAAATAAAGAATGAAACTTCATCGTCCACAAAGGCTATAATTTGGAACATCATGGACGTTGATTTCATTTATAAAATTACAGGAGGGGGGAGAGAGAGGATATTGATGATGGTTATTCCATTCACGTGATATTATTATATTATATATATATGATACTGTAGTTATCATGTTCATTTGGATACTGTAGGTGAGGATAGAAAAAAAAGAGAAGAACTTTAAAATAAAATAAAAGTTGAGAGATCCCTTATAAAAATTCAGCTGCCTAATGGCATCACTTAAAATTTTATAATATGAAATGAAGAGAGAAAAATTATATCTTATCATATGGAAATAAAAAGTATAGAAATAGAGATACATAAAAATCTCCAACATATGAAAATGGAAATTCCAAGAGAAAACATAAAAGAAGTGTAGACTAAAAGAAGAAGGTGAAGGATCCCTATTCCTTATAGAGTAACTCCTAGAACATGATGGTTGGGACCTTAAAGGCTTAAGGAAAAATTGGTAGGACTAATAGAAAGGTAAAATTACCAGATCGTTGAGGATGTTTGATTTGGAATGAATGAAACTGAATGGATGAGTGGGTATTTATATTAAAACAGAGAGTGTTTTTTAATAATTTCAAATGTACACCTCATTAGTGGTTTTTTTCCAAATAATTGGATTACCCATGTAATTTTCATATGGTTTAGCCTCTTGGGACACCTAATTCCATATGATTTGGTACACGAGTCTACTATCATATTATTATTCCATTATGATGTCATTAAACTTCAGAAAACTCAAAAATGTTTTTTACTATTCACGAAATATTCAAGTATTTTAGAAAAATCCTAGAAACTCATCCATAAATTTTTTTGATGTTTAGAATATTAAAATGATTTAAATTTTTTAAAAATTATTTTCTAAAAATTATTAATTTATTTTTCAAATAAAATAATAGTTAATTTGGAAAATATAAATTTTAATGTATAATTAGTTTTATATTACATTGAAAAATAAATTATGATCTCATTATATTATTTCCATATGAAAATAAAATATTATTATTATTTACTATTCATAAGGGTTATATTTCTATTAATAACGGTATGTTACTATTTGCTAAGAATCGTGTTAGTTCTATCACACTCTAAATTACATACTGGTCATAACTCTTGATGACAGTTTTTCAAAAATCAAAACACAGTATAAGAACAGTTGGGTGTATTGGGTGTATTATAAAATGCATTCAATAATTATTTTCAAAACCATGGCGTTTTACAAGAATACTATAGGTTTTAATTTTTTGAGTAATTTTTGGAATATTATTTTGGAAGAATCTATGTATTATTGTGGAAATATGGCTATTTGGGATATTTATGGAAACTATTAACCTATAAACAAGAATATGTGACTAGGTTAATTTCTTCTCAGTATGAGTATTTTATTGTAGTTTATTTTATTAGAGATAAATGTTAAGATTTATCATGGAAGACTATGTGATAAAATCCTTCTAAATTTAGGGATTCAATCATAGTTGGATTATTTTAAGATTTTTTTAGAATAATTGAGAATTAAATGGTCTTTGTTGAACTTTTTGTATTATTTATTTAATTTTGTATATTTAGAGTAGTATTTATTTTTATATAGGATTATCCTTTTTTGGGATTATTTGATCTCATTCTAACGATTTTTGTACTAGTTGATGTCTAAAGAAAGGGGTAATATATAGTTCCTCTTTTATTTATTATTTGATTTCTAGAAGTTGATTATATCACTTCTGGAGTAACCAAGTCATCTTGAATACTCATCGTTTGTAGAAAAGACGTTTTTGTGGTAGAAATATATTAAAGGAAGAAACTACACTTGAAAAGTTAGTATATTTCCTTACATTCTTAGTGAATCTCATAAAATATTTATGCATCTATAAGAAAATAAACCTAAAACAAAAAACACTTGTTTATTTACTTCTCTTAATAGGGAATCAATCGGTGTTTAACCTATCACAGGATTATGATTTTTTGGAGGTTAACATTCCCCGGATAATATTTTCTATCAAACTCCATAAGAACTTTATGGTTTGTTTTTCTTCAATATCTATGTTTAATTATAGGGAATCCGAGTATGTGTTATCTTGGGTGAACATTGTAATTCTCTTTATTTCTGGGATGTTATAATTTTATTGGCATTTTTTCTAATGTGGGACATTCAATGAAGTTTCCATGAACATTTTTAAAATTACGAGGACACAATTTCCAAAAGGGGTAAAGGATGTAATGTCCTAGGTATTTATAGAATAATAATTTTATTATTTCAATTAACGTTTATGAATAAGATATTAATCTTATATTAATATGGAATATTTTTCTGATAGCATACTCTACACTCGATGATGAGTTTTTTTTAAATATTATGTTGCACACTATATTGAGTTATACTGAATAATAAAATAATAAAATAATAATTTTAAATTGTTGTTAACGCATTGTCATTTTATTTTCGAAAATAAACCTAATGAACTAAATTATTATTAAAAATTTTTGTTAAATGTTTTTACATTTATTCAATAAATTTAGACTCTTAAAATAAGAATGAATCTTATTTTATGCATGAAAAAATCAATTTTTTTAAAAGATCATTTTAGAGCCTTTTGATAGAGTACACTTTTTAAATAATGTTTTTGTCACATCAATAGATTTTATTAGACAAAATAAAATTCATCTTTAGAATGGGGAAATCATAATTTACTATGTATGAAATTTTGGTCTTTTTCTGATAATGTTAATTTTTTCATTAATAGTGAAAAATAGTGCATTTTAATTCAAATCTTTTTTTTCATCTAATTTATTTATATATTTATATTGTACTATTAATTTGTTTTATTGTATAATTGGATTATATATTTATTATTTAATCTATTGATGACCATTTGATTTAATTTCACATTTTAATTGGACACAAACTCATGTCAATCTTTTGAAAACTATTATTTCACAAAAACCAGCTTTATGGGTTTGACAATAGGAATTAATTTTAAATTAATTACTACAAGGTTTGTGTTTGGAATTTTGAAAAATTGA
This sequence comes from Viscum album, assembly GCA_963277665.1. Classification (NCBI taxonomy): domain Eukaryota; kingdom Viridiplantae; phylum Streptophyta; class Magnoliopsida; order Santalales; family Viscaceae; genus Viscum; species Viscum album. The sequence goes on from OY728145.1 coordinate 1,840,847,074, forward strand.
TTCCATATTTTACAGCTGAAGGTTTAAATTTTTTAAATTGATACCTTTTATTTTTGGACATGAGTAATAGTAACTTATGTAAATATTTTATTTACCTATATTAAAAGGTAAATATTGAAAATAAGGGTAAAAATAATTAAATTAATTTATAAAATAATGATGATATAGTGATTACATTATTAATGAATGGTTTAAATAAATAATATTATTTATATTAAAATAATGATATTAAAATAATGATATTTTAAATAAATAAGATTATTTATATTAAAATAAAGATATTTTAAAAAAAATTCATGCTATTAAAGAATTTTATCGATGATTATTACTTTTTTTATTTTAATTAGTTATGTTTTCTTTTATGAATCATGTTTTTATGGATTTTGAAGAATTCATGATATGAATAGTTTAAAAATTAACATAAAAGAATTTTTAAAAAAAATACTATTTTATAAAATGATATAATAGTCCTAAAAATCTATGATTAGGCAAAATGACATATATAATGTTTAACATGTTATTAATAGAACACATTATGTTCTATTTACATTTTATTGTAACTATATTAACCATATAGTATGAATATACAAGAAGACATGATTAGAGTAAATTAGTAAACAAATGGTTGAAGCTAAAAGGTAAGATTAATTTGAGACCTAAAATTGTGTAAAACATATTGTCTAAAAGGATTTATGACAAATAAATTCAAATTATATTAGTTTTGAACATTTTTCAATCGAAACTCAATTTATAATAAAATAATCTTTCAAGATATTCAAAAAGTGCCCCTCATCCCTCTTATAAAAGGGAATCACCTCTACCCATTTAATCCCACCTCTCAAGGCCCTTGGCTCGTCCAAAATCTTCCCAAATAATCTCCCAACATAAATCTATTCATTATATAATCCATTCCATTGGAATAAGGAAATTCAAAAAATTCCTTTTATCTTTAATCAAAAAATGATACCCAATTTGAGGTAATGTCTTTTCTCAAGCTTCTCTCATTTATTTTCACTTCTCCAACCCCCTAAATTCTCATAATTAAATTATTTTGTAACAAAAAGTGAATCAAAACTATAATATGTTATTTTTATGCGATGGATTCTATGTACAATTAATCAAACTTCCATCTAATGGATATGAACATACTGTTTTTGTGGATGACCGACTACTACCTCACGAACCGATGATTGGTCGATTTTTCCCCACAAACTCTCATAGTGTCTGTTATGATGGTCTAATATTTATATATTATATATATGATATTTATATTGACTCAATGATAATGTTTTCTTATTTAAAATAGTTTTTTATGCATTCCAAAATGTGTAAATACTATTATTTCATTTGAGGAAGTGCGGGCTACCGCCGCCTCATAGTGATATGACACGTTCATGCCATACCTGGATTGTATAAAGTATGGTGTTAATGAAAAAATGTAATGTATATAAAATACTATATTATAATGGAATGATAATAGACCTATGTATCATTTTTTTTCATTAATTTAAATATGATAAAAATGAATGTAGCCTTCATGTGTATGTATGGCTTTCTATCTCCATGAATGGTACATTTCATTTATTATCTCCAAATTTTATGTACTACCATAAATAAATATATTTATATTAGATATATATGATATTTAAATTATGAATAACATTTTGGAGATAGTTTAATTTTTACCACTTAGACATGTTTTAATTATAACAAGGTCAATTTTATTCAAGTACTGAATATCGACAAAACAATCGATATTAAAATAAATAATTTTTTAATGTTTATAACGTAATAATAAGTGACATAAAAGGCATAATAAACTTGAAAAATGTTATTATGAAAGTTTAAATTAACTTATGAATATTATTCATGAAAACAAGGAACATGCATGCCAAGTCAGACACAAGGTATAGGATCCTTTCAACCTCATCTTTTAGTCAAAGACTTCTATTATGTTTTGTCATTTAATTTCCATTTTATAATATTGGGATATGTTCTTATATATCATTATTGATGTAAACTTTCATTCCATGTGATTATATACCCTTATGTCTCCCATCAACTAATTTTTTTAATATTTAAGTAATGTTTTTAGGATCTAGAATTTTGGTAAGAGAATTTCTAAACTCAATTTAGACACATTAGGTTTTTCGCATACTTAGTTGATTATATAATTCCAATATTATGTGTGGAATCACTATTTATTTATTTATGTTGTAATTTACACTTCCCATTGTGTGGACATAGTTTTGAAACACATAATTCATCCATAGACAAATTCTTACATTATTTATTGAACATTTCAAGGTAAATCTTAGATCAATCTCCATTCATTGGGTTAAATATCAATGTCATTTGTTTTTTTTAAAGAATAAGTGTGAATGAAATAGGATTGGTTTACACATAATATCCACATAAATTGGGGGTATTTGTATTTTTTACACATTATTAGATCATTTATTTATCCCTAATAAAATGGTACAATCTTTGTTAGAGGATTCGTCTCAATATTCATTAATTGATGCATATTTTGGTTTATACATGACCTTATGTTATACAATGTATAATTATAAACTTTTTATTTTAATTTCATTAAATGGTTTTCAAAAAGAATATCTGGTTTTACTAAGTGTTTTACTAAATGACAAGAGGAATTATTCTTTTTATTGTATGCCTTGACAATGATCGTTATTCCATTGCGATTATTACTTGATATTTGGATTCCTTAACATGTTGTAATGTTTTTATAAGGGAAAATATTCCATACACCCTTTTTACAAATTTTTGTATTTAAAATGGTTTTGTGAATGCATTGATTATTAAAATATATTGAAATGATATATTTTTATTGAAATGTGGAAAAGTTATCATTCATTTTTTCATGTTTTATGAGTAAATAATATGTTATGGTTCATGGGAATTGTTTATGTATATGGGTGGTTCTGTGATAAATCAAGCACAGGTGATTCCTAGATAGCACTCTGATGCATTGGGTAATGTAACAGAGGTAAGAATCAATGTTTCTCCTAGGAGATTCATGGAATATACTATGATTGGTATTCCCAACATAACTCCCTATATAGCTGTGAAATCAATAATGTATGTATGTTATGGATTCCACATGTTACCTTCATGATTCAAGAATTTTGAGTTTTATTAACAAATATAATGATTTCATGAGGTATGTTAATGAACTTCTATTTTATTATTGAATAGTATTGTTTCATTGATTTTTATGTATTGATGGATTAAGGATTTATTTTCTTATTTTATATCCCTTACTATGTTTTTCTATCATCACATGTTTTTGAAATATTTTCCATAGTGTATAATGATGTGTAAGAGAACAGGAGTTTTCAAGAAGATTTATATCAAGAATAGAATTATTTTTATATTTTAAAATTTTTTATTATTGAAAAAAAAATGTAAAGAGAAGAAGTGTATACATTGTAATTTCTGAGATGTAATGTAATAGTTATGACATATTTCGGTAAAACTCTAAACCTGAAAAATTCTAAATGTGAATTCTTGAATTAACTCAAGATTATATGATATTTAGGTATATGACTTTATTAAAATAACCCACTATGAACATATAACTTAGGTCTAACCACTATCCCCCAATTCATCACACCACCCATCCAACAAAAAATAAGATACTGTGGTTCACCATCCATCAAAATTAAAACCATAAATAATTAATGTTAATTAAACATTTAAACCCTTATAATATAAAAAGGTATTTTCTATAAATATATAATTTTGATAAAAAAATATATTTCCAAACCTATATTAAATTACATTCTAAATCCATTAAAATTACTCAAATATTCACCATTAAAATAGATGAATCCAATTTCAATCTATATGAAATCAAATGGTTTCTAAAAAGCCTATAATTTTAAAAAAACATCACGTTTGAAACCATGATATTCTATGACTTTTTAGAAAATTATTCACATGATCATTGAAAAATAGACCTCTTAACACACTAATTTCATTAAATCATACTCAAACACCTATTTTGAAAAACAAATTCTATGAAAAAGAAGAACACAACATTGGTTTGAATCTAATCATCTAAAATAAAAATTAAAATCTTAATTGTTGGGATAACATATATTTTTGTCAAAAAGATTATAAAATTCACTTAATATCGTAATAAAATAACCCTTTTAAATAAATTCAATTATATTCACCAATCATTAAAAACAAAATAGTATACCAAAACGATTTGAGAAACTTTGTCTTTATATTTTTACAAATGAAATATATCCTTTTCGTAACAATGTAAAAATAATAAAAAATATTTAAAATGCAATTAATTTAACTTAAAATAGTAAAAATAATAAAATTATTTAGAAACCCCTATAATATTTTATTATATATTTAAACACATTTTTATTTAATATTCCAATTGACAAATATATATTTATTAGAAATACCCCATTAAAATGTAAAGTAAATGGCATGTTTAAATACACCTTGAAAATTTATTTCCCTTTAATTTTCAACTTACACTCGTATCAAATTTTTTAATATGGTAACATAAGAGACACACATTTACCCTAATAAATCAACATAAAAACATTGCATAATATTTTTATAGCTGAGGAACCCTTTTTATCACTAATAATGAAACTCATAAGTTTTTCACAATAGAATCAAAAAATTCATGAACATATATTCTATAACATGAACTATAGATAATGATATAATTATATCCAAACCAAATTAATAGTTTATCCTCAATTATTGAATCATTTTCTTAATTTTAAATTATTGAATTCTTATACCTATTTATGGAATCTTAACATCAATGACTAAGAGTAAATATATATGAGAAAGATATTATGTAATAAAATATGATCTCAATGATATAGAAGTAAACAAATAACCCACCAAATACATAATAAATTAAAAAAATATGGTAATTTTTTCAATATAGTTAGGAAAAATTTATTCTACATATTTGTTAGATGATATCTATATGAACTACCACATCACAAGGAAAATAAATATTTAAATTATACAACAAAATTAATAAGCCTCTCAATTTTCATTTTTCAATTTCACTATATAGTAAAACATCAATGACTAAATAAAGTCAAATATTTCGCATTAAATATCTATCACAGTACTACATGATGTATGAAATTAAATGTCCCTTTAAATTTCATATGTCCATGACACCTCACTATTAAATAAATATAATTTCTCATTCTATGATAACAAACACATAAAAATAAATCATCCTTATAAATTAATGTTTCACTATAAGGATGTTTATTATCATTTTTATAGGAAACATTTTGAGTCATTATATATCTTATCTAAATAATTAAGAGTCCATGACTGAAAATAATAATTCAACTTATAACATCCCAAACCACTCCAAAAACTTTGACCAAACCCTTAGTTGTGTTACAATTTATTAAGTCCCTTACCATCAACTCTTAAGGGCCAATGATATTATTGAATATAAAAAAGGTAAAAAGAAACCATTGGGAAATGATTTATATAAAGAAAACACTAAATTAATAACTATGAAATTGTATAATGCATGTAATACCCTTTTAATTCATATTTATTTCTTTTTAAATAAAATATGATGTATTCAATAACATTCCATATTAGTAAACCTAGGCCCATATGAACATAAATATAGTAAATCGTAATAACTATTCAACTAAATTGGTAGGTATGTATAATGATAATTTTATAAAAAATATTTATATACTCAGTTATTATTGAAAAATTTATTTATTATTTCATGATAAATATGTTTTCATTTTTTTGAATGGTCATTTTGTACATCCAAATGAAAATTTCTTCAAATATCATTTTGTCCCATTTTTACCAAACAAAATCATAGGAAAAAATTAATTATTAAAAATTAATGATTAAGATATTAAAATATATTTAATATATAAAAATTCAATATTAGATTCAGTTGAATTTTTTGGATTATTCTAGATAATAATTATTTTTCCTTAAATAATGAACAAATATTAATTCTAGAAAAATATTCATTTATTGTCAGATAAACTACAAATTAGATATTGAATTCAGTATTAATTAAACCTATGTATCATTAAATTAGATATATTCTATTTAATTACATAGGAATATAATAATAATTTAATTTAGTATTAGTTAATTTTTTTGGCTTTGAACAATAATTTTATTAAAAAATATTTTTAGGCATGAAATATGTTTTTATTGAAATTTATTAATATAAAATAGATTTATTAATAATTTTAGTGAAATTTAATAATATATATAAATATAATATTTAATAATTTATTTGATTATTTTTACAACTAAGGGAATGTATTTAAAAAAAATTTATCCTTAAAATTTTATTTCTTGAAAACAATTTTTCATTCTGATTTCAGCACTTAATAAAAATATAATTATACCTATTATAGAAATTTATTCTTTTAAAATGGATTCAATATTTTTAATAATAACAATAAATATAATTTATCTGTACAAAAATAGTTTTTTTTCAATGTAAATAGTAAAATAGCTAAATTTTGTTACCACCGCTGTGGTTTAAACGGGGTAACTGGGTGGGGGTGGGGGAAAAATCATGAGATAAGGGAAGGATTTCCCCAAAACCCTATAAAATTACTATCTATTTTGAATATATTACAATTATGAATTCTCATAATTTAAATACCTATACATTTGAATCCACTTTCCCTTAAAATATTGTGGACCATAATTTCATAATAAATACATACATGAAAATCAAATTGTTAACTTCATAAATGAAATATTATTATTAAAAATGTGGTAAAATGTTATATGTAAGATATTTATATTATTATAGTTATGATTATTGTTATGTAATGTGATTTTAATAAATTCATATTTATAATACAAGATATTAGAGTGCTTCTGATGCAAGACAAACCTAATATAATAGTTTTCTGTTTCAATTTCATTTCATTGTGATATGTTTTAATTTATTGAACACCTTATTTTTTCTATGGTGTATAAAATTCCAAATAATTTTTTTGGGATAATAAATGATTTAATTAATTTTTTTTTAATATCTATATGATTTGTATGAACCAATTATATATTTTTTAAAATTTTATCAAATCCGTAATGGTTTTATATTAAAATCTCAATTTTTTAGAGATTTATATGATTAAAATTTGGGTAGATGAAATTATATATATCTCACAATGATTATTTATTTTTTTATTCAATTTTTATTTTTAGATACTTTTTTTCTTTTTATTTTTATCTCTATAATTACTCAAGATACCAAAAGAATTTTTTGAGGAAACCAACATTATTTCTCTCATCGTATTATAGTGTTTTTATTCTTTGTATATATCTTATTCAAATTATTTTCAGTAATTTTTGTTATATTGAACAAGATTCATTAAATTTATTTTTTTATCCATGTATTAATTTGTTTAAATTTTTCTAAATGGTAATTTATTTTCATTTTCTGAAAATGGTACTTTTGACTTTTCACTATAACTATGAAAGGAGTTTGATTTATTCTAACATAATCCAAATGAATGGATTTTGATTCCTAAACAAACAATATATTATTTTAATATTCCATTATAAGTTTCCTTTTTTATTTCCTATGAAATTTTTTCTATAATATTTCAATAAATTTATATATTCCAAATATGTGATTCCCAATATAAAGGGTATTTTCATCAATAAATGATCTAGAGATCATTTAAAGGTGTTTTATCTATAACAATATCATTTGATGTTTATTATGATTTAATGGTGATATGATTCAGTCTAACTATATTTTTTATTTCTCAAGAGGTTTTATGATTATGAAGATTCAATTTTCACTGAACATATACCATTTACACAGTTTATGATTTGACGAAACAATGAATGTTTTATAATATTATGGAACAAATACATATGGTTTTTACTTTTTGATAGGAGGGTCAAATATTATATAGACCTAAAATTCATTATGTAAATAATGTTATCTCATGAGTTAATAGTGATTTTAATTATTCATATACCTAATTTAGTAAGGGGATATTCTAAATATTATAGTATTAGGATTTAACCTTGATTAAATAAATGATGGGATATATAGTAATACTAATCTAATATGATATTGTTTGTAGTTAGAAATGACTATGTAAATGTGTCTCAATTTATTTTTGAATGCCGCAATCTTATGCCTTATTCTTATAAATTTTTTCATGTGTTATTATTGATTATAGATCATTTAACACACTAATGTATAAATTATCTTATTTAAAAAACTTATACCTTATTTTATGGATATTGATATTTGATATATTTAGTGTGATTATTATAAATCAGGATCATTTTATTGTATCCATTGGCTTATCTAATTCTCAATCAAGTTCATTTATTGATATCTATTATGTTTACCCTTACCAAGAATACATAGTCATAATTTCATATGTTTCCCTTCAATATGTTATAGTGACTGATTTTTGGTTCATTATCTTTTATAAGGGTATAGTTATAAAGAACTAAATAGAAACATTATAGATATATTATGCAGACATTTTTTCTATACCCATATTTCAATAAAAACTAAACAACTTTGGTCCTCAAGCATGTATTACTATATATTAAATTGAATATTCATTAACATTGTTTAATATTTATGTATGAAATTAATGTGTCACTATTGATTACATCAGTGGAATGGTTTAGTGATTTTGGGAAACTAGAATGTGTCATCATAAGTGGGAACCCTTAGGATAGTATTACATATATGATAAAATCTTATGTTATTGTAAATAAATGAGTGTGAATTCCCTAATCAAATAAATCCCTATCTAGATACTAAAAGTGGATCTGGTTTTGAAATATATATATCTAAGGGAGCTAGCCTTGAAAAGATTCGGTCTAGTATATCCTGACTATGATTCTGGTGAATTATGAATAGGCCAATACATGGAGCATGTTTTGAGACTCATGATGGATATTAATAGAATTAATCACAATATACTAAAGATCCAAAATAAAGGATTTTAATAGATAATTAAAATGGATGACCTTCATTAAATATAAGGTTTCAATTTTTTAATAGTAGGTGAAAATATGTTACCATCCGATGATTTTTTTTCATGATTTATCACACTTATTCATAATGATTTATAAAAGAAGTATCCATTTTGGTTTTTTTATTTGGATTGAATATATAATGATAATGTTTCGGTGCTAATAGATATTATAAAATAATTAATTACACTATTTGTATTTAGGTATATGAGTTCATGAATATCATGAGAAATATCAAAAAAATGTTAATTAAAATCCTCAAACACTATATGTAAAAATAGTATAAAAATATAACAATTATATGATGATCTCCTAAATAATATATGAATATTTTCTAATTTATGTATTTCAGAATAATCTTTATACTCCTATTGTCATATTTTGTCTATGTGTATTTTTTTGGATTTTGGGTCTGGATTGGCTTTATATATATATAATTTGTTACCAATTTCGAGAAAGGGACGTAAAATTTGATATTACTAACTAAACTATGATTATTATTTGTTTCAGTGTACATGTGAAATTCTAATGGATATTACATCCATTACACATGTCGTTATTCTGACTAAATGTGTGTATTTATTCCTTATGATTATGATAAAACAGAACATCGATGACACAACTATTCTATGAATGTTTTTAATATATTTCATGAAGAGTTTCATAATATTAATCTGAATTATGGAGATGATTTTTCAATAGAACTCATACCTTTTTAGCATATATTTTATAGTCTTCATATAGAATGTTCACGTTTGAGTGGCAGGAATTGAAGAAATAACTCAAGGAGAATTTTGATTAGGGATTCATTAGGCCATGTGTGTCCCTAGTGGTGTAATTATTATTTTCCTAGAGAATAAGGATGGATCAATGTGACTTTGAATAGATTTTCAATAACTTACCAAGACCACAATCAATAACCAGAATCGTGTTTACTATATCTATGATTATCATTATCAATTATGAGAAACTAAATATTTTTCCTAGAATAATCATTGATCTAGATACTATCCATTGATAGAAAAAACATAAGGAATTCATCAAAATCCTTCTGTTTGAGGTATGAAGATTATGTATTTATAGTCATGGACTTTGGTGTAACTAATTTCCTTCATATCTTCTTTAATTTAATGAGTAGAGCATTTAGATATTACCTTAATCAGTTTATAGTAGTCCACATATTTTGAATTATTGTATATTCCATGACATTATAAGAGTATAAATATCACATTATGATTGTATTAAAGACACAAATGAAATATATTGTGTATGAAAATTTTACCCCACTTGATATTTTTCTGAATATGAATTCCTTTTTGGGTTATATAATCTTAAGTGAGGGTAAACTAGATGATCCATCAATCATAAAACATATTGAACATTGGATTATACCAACCACTTTGAAATAAATCCATATTTTTCATGGATTTTATGGATATTACAAAAAACTTATGAAGGATTTATTTTTGTCAACTTCTCCAATCAATACATTAACATTGAAGGGAGTTAACTTCCAATAGAATAATGCATGAAAATAAAATTTTATAGAGTTTATGATGCGATGGGTTATCACATATTATTACAAACTACACTGCAATGGATTCTTTCTCATGCATAATACTAAAACAATATGAGACATGACCTGGTCACCCAAACCATATGTTGATAGACTATCCCTCATTTCAATCGAAGGTTCTGGAGAAAAATTACCCGACTCATGATTTGGAGTTAAAATTGGTAATCATTGAACTAACGATCTATAAGCATTATCATTATGGAGAAAGGTGTTATATATATATATATTTTTCATAATAGTTATATATATATATATATCCATAACGAGTTTAAAATGAACCAAAAAATTTGATTGGAGTTGATGAAATATTATTGCTGCACAGCACAAAACACCATGGGAAATATAACAAGGTGGATACTTCTTTGTGTTGAAAGGATCATACTAGCATAACTGTTATAAGGAGTATCAACGTTCATATCTTTATGGATTTGTATAGTATAAACCTAGATATTTTTAAGTAAGGGGAGAAATATTTTATTTATCAATTGAGGGTTAAACAATCTATTGTAGTAAACGTTAAACAATCACCATATGAGGATGTAGTGCTGCAAAAGAAGGTGATAAATATTCTTGAGTTAAATATTGATTATGAAGGATTAATAAGGTTCATGAAAAGAGTATGTGTTCCATTAATAGCAGACCTGAATAATGAACTATTATAATAAGATCATATATCATAATTATTAATTCATCATTTATGTATAAATAGTAAAATATATATGATTTTATGTTTCAAATGGGTCATGAAGAAGAAGTATATTAAAGACTATGTATCATAGTTCTTAGGATTTTGAGGATGGTAGATAAATTTCATTGGGGATGTAACAACCATTTTTGATTCCAAAACTAAAATGAAAAAATATAACCATAGATTCCATTTTTAGACTCCATAAACCATCTAATTTCCATAAATCAATTTGGATTTTAGTTTATCACCCTTTGATTTCAACACAATAAATTTCTATAAGATAAGACCTCCCCCTTGCAATAATTTCTATGATATACATTAATTAAGTGGTAAGGCGACAAGGGGTACCACATTCCAGTTTACCAGATCGATATCTTAGGTATTCCTCGACGTTCTAGAGAAGTCTAAGACATTTTCTAGATATGGAGTTCTATTTCAATGTTTCGATCATCCCCAAATATATAGTCTTCATGATATGATCATTTAAACTCTAAAGGATTAATTAATATATTATTATCCTGATTTCAATTCTGGTTGTGATCAAAATCAATTTCTTGTTGATTTATCTTAAAAAATATCTTACACTTGATAATTCTTATGGCTCCCTATGAATCCATCTATGGAAAGAAGTGTGGATCATCAACATAATAGATTAATATTAAACAATTAATTATACTAGGATTAGATATAGTTTAGGAAATGGAAGATAATTTAACATATATTCAGTATCATATCGAGGTATCTTTTTGTTGATAGATGATTTATTTTGGTAATGATTAAAGTTATCTAAAATTTAATGATATTTTGAATGTGTTCCAATGAATTTCTCCATCACGAAGACATATGAGAATATAAAATAGGGAAATGTGAGTCTTATTTATGTTTTTATCCTTCATATTTTTTATCACGTAGGGACTATAGGTTGTCATATGAAAATCTAATTGATGTTATATTAGTTTCACAATGTGATTGATGCATATATATAGAGGATATATGTCACTAATCATTCCCATGTATCGAAATCCGATGTTGTATTATTTTTGCATGATCATTCTTATTAATATAAAAATGCGTAAATATTGAATCATAGAGATGCACTTTTATAGAACACAACTAATAACATGGTTATGGTTTTTTAAAGTAATTAGAAATTTGAGGAGGATACATGGGAACCTAAGGATGTGATGAAGTAGATATTTCCCTATTTGATTACACTAGAGTGAAAATATTTGATTGTAAAATTCATTTTATGGTGTGTTTGTTGAAAAACCTAAATATTTTAAATGTATTTTGAATTAAATAAAACATGGAGTATTATATTGATTTCATTAAATGCAACTCAGAGACTATATGATGTGTGATATTTTATACCATCATAACCAAGAAGATACATTATAAGCTATGAATAGTAATGAACATTCGATGAAAAATATGTATAAATGTTTTTATTGATGAAATTTTTGACAAAATTATGACAAATAAGTAATAAATTTTTAGTAAAAAATTTGTATGCCTCAGTAAATATGGCTTCCACGAAAATAGTTTTTAATGCACTATTGCACACGAACCATATAACTAATTTCAATTTTTTTAAAATTTTTCTTTCAGAAATGAATATTATTTTTGAAACCATCATGTCAAAACTATCACATGGTGATGTTTTAGAAACTTTATGAAATTTTTTTTTTCCAATGAATATTGAAAAATACCAATTTTTATAAAAATTTCCATTTATTTTAAAGTCAATGTACCGTTATATTTCAAAATATTTAATAGAGGATAAATTTAATAATTTAATTTTAAATAATATAATTAATTTCGTATTAATAAATTTTTTTAGATTATATTGGTATAATTTAAATATTAGGCATAAAAAGTTTCCTAAAATAAATTTTTGTGTCCAAAATTAATTTTTTATGTTAATATATTAATTTAATCTCTATTAAATTTTTTTTAATAAAATATATTTATTTAAAATTAATATTATATTTTTTCAATAATTTAAAGTTTTTTCAAGGGGTGGAATGGTTGTAAATTATATTTTACACTTATAAATTCATTTTTTGAAAACTCGTTATCATTGGGGTTTAATAGGTTAACTAATATTAAAATCTAAATATTATTGAAATTTTATAAGATAAAATGGAATCAATATTTTGATTTGAAATATTTAAAATAATTTTATTTGGTGTACTTAATTTTTGGTTTGAGAGAATATAGAAAATAGTTTAATTTTGTTTTCTTGACTGTGGTTAAAATAGTTTTATGAAGGAGTGAAATCCCGAAATAAGGATATTATTTCCCCCAAAAAATAAAAAACTCATATTATTTGAAGATATTAACCTTATATTGTACTAACAACATCTAAATTTCCATTTTAGCCACTTTACCATGATTATGAACTTAAATTATTGAAATATTTTAACAAATTCCTTGTTTGTGTGTTCCCTCACTTGTAAATGAGCTCCTATTATACTCCCAAATTCAGACAACATGATCCTTCAATATAGGAAAACACCTAATAAAACCCTTCCTTGAATAATTCTATTAAAATATGTGATTATTTTATTCCCCACATAATAATCTTCCAAGTATTTCAATGTACCCAAGGAGTTTTATCAATGAAGAGGTAGAGATCGTAACCAAAATCATTTACTTTTATTTATTCTTTTAATTCAACTAATCCTACAGTATTCTGGAAAACATGATTATTAAATTATTATCAATAAAATTAATGGTATTATTATTATTTAAAATCTATTTATCTACTATTCTTAATACAATTGGGGATAAAAGTATTACTCGTGTGTAGGTGTATACTACCACCTCCATATTGTGAGTGAACTCATTTTCCACCTCCATCATTAATGGATAGATATTGTGATATATTTAATGTTTCTAAATGATATTTATTTTAAAATAAATCACCTTTATATTTGAATTAATATTTCCCTTTACTATTTTCCATCCATTAAAAAATGGAATCATCTCGCATGCATATGTACATACCACCATCACCACATAATGATAAAATTAATTTTTCATCACCTTTTTATATGAGTCGTGTTAAATATTTGTATAATTAAATTTCAATATACTTGTATAATTATAAAAATCATTTTAATTATGTAACCAATATAAATTTTTATAGATGAAAATTACTTAACTAAAACATACAATAAAAATAAAGCAATTAACACAATAAATGATGAAGAAAATGAAAGAAAATTTTTGAACGAGTGATAAAATGTACTGAGTAAAGAATGAGTTTTTTTAATGTAATTGTATGGTTGTTTTATATAATTGTTTATAATTTTAAAATATTATAAAATATCATGGATTTTCTAATAAGGAAGATGGATGTGAGGTAAGAGTTTTTTTCTCAATTTCCCTTCCTTGAGACATGTATTAATGTTATGCACTAATTTCATATCTATAGAGTTAACATAAATTAATATAATATATTTTGGACTCATAAAATAATAAAATCTTCATATTTATATATCCATATTATTTTCATGCATCCAATCACTTTTGATTCATATAATACTTAATAAATATTGGTTTAATGTTACATTATTATTTTTACCCTAAATTTTTAAGATTAAATTATTTGATGATGAATCTATATGATATACACCTCCCATATATTAATTGGTTTCTTATCTTATTGTTAATTGTTTTATTAGATTTTATGTTTTCAATTCAATTTTCACTATTTATGAACTCATGATACTGAAATATATTTTTAATGAGAATTTATATTAATTATCTCCATAGTTAGAGGTAGTTTCATTGTATGTGAAAATATTGCTAAAAACCAATATGAACAAAAACAATTACACATTGAAAATTCACTAAATTGTCCCACTAAATTTCGATGGAACTCTAAAAAATGAGTAACTGTAAAAAATGGATATAAAAAACTAAAAATAGGACCATATAATTGTAAAACAGTCCATATCCTTGAAAATAATTTTTTCACACTCAATTGGGAGTTTCCACTATCTGAAATTATTAGAAATAATGGGGAACCCACAAGGATGTGGGATTTGAAAAACATTTCTATTGTATATGACCTCCCCAAATAATTTTTATTAAAATATTAAATGTAAAAATATAGTCCCCTACAACTAAATACACCAATATAATATAACATCTTACATGTGAAACTATATTTGATAATACAAAAAATGACCATAAAAATTGATGCAACCAAATGGACACCATTCTACCATAATACAGAATTATAATTTAATCATAAGAACCTAGGGAACAAAATTCTAAAAACATAACAATGATATGAATTTATATAAATTTTCCTAAATTTCCATAATTTTCATAAAATAACTCAAAAAAATATGAAAACCACCATTATATTAATTCCAAAAAATAGTCACATGATACCCCATTATTGAACTGCCAAAAATCGTACTATGATTTAGTTTCAATAAATATATAATCCCCTATAATGAAATTATCACACTAAAACCTTTAAATTCTCAGAAATATCATATGACTAATGACGCCAACCTATACCTCATGATGAATCCAATACACATCCCTAAACCGAATATTATCACTTTTTATATCCTCTATAATCCATTAACTAGAAAATATTGGCCAATAGAAATCGGTTTTCTATTTATAAATAAAATACCATGTTAAAATACTATATCCATGAAGAACAATGCTTTTTAAGGTCAAGGGTCTACAAAAATATGACTTGACACCTAAACCACCAATGTTTTTAAGGAAATGAAATACAGAGGGAGAGATCTTAAAAATATACCATGAATGTGGTTATACGATGATATGGATAAAATGGGGGGGGGGAGATGGGAATTTATGGTTTAAAATTATATTTTATGGGGAACATTTCAATGATTGTTGACCAATAATCATAGTCATTGGTACTATATACTAATAGGGTAATCCCCTTTTTCTGATAACGCCATATGCATAACCAGAGTACATGATCCAAGTGACTTTGAACTGACTCTGAAATATGTCCATGAAAACTAAAAATGTTGTAGATCCCAACTAAATGTTGTTATAAACTATTCATCAATTATTTAACTCCCATATATACTGAAATTCTACCTTATACGATGCAAAATATTCTAAAAAATATCATCATTCTAAACACCTCAAATATATAACCAAACCTCAAAATATATCATATCATATATCTCAATGTTCTAAATAAATTATATCTAAAAATAATCCTCAAAACATAAAAATTATAAAAAGGGTTCTCAAAATATTTAAATGGTTTCATGAGTCTAGGTCACAAAATAAATGCCACAACATATAACCATTTCTTGTAATTTTACAGTGTATAAAAATAATATAAATTCATCAAAAATAATAATAAAACCATTAATTTGGAAATAAATAATTATTAAATATAAAATAATTATTAACTATTAATTTTTGTAGCATAAATTAGTTAAATTAGTTCTATTCCAAAATTTATTAGAATAAAATATTACATATTTCATGTTTATCAATGATTTTATTCTGAATTAAATTAATATTTATTTGAGAAATCATGTAAATATGATAAAATTTGAGTGAAAGTTATATAGGTGAAGAATAATATTTTAATATATTTTATATGTTATAATACATAAATAATAATAACGGTGCATGATTTTTAAATAGATAATATATCATATTTAATTTACTACATCACTCATCATGCACAACTATTTTTTGTTGCCTTTTCAGTTCATATTATCATGATTTAGAGAGAATTTATTTATTAGAAAATCATTATTTAGATGATATATTTGATGTTTAAATGATTAAATTTTTAAAAAATGCAAATGTATTAATATTTAATGTGTTCATTTTTAAACAATTTGTAATTATATAAATATGGAATAATATAATTATATTTTTAAATACTTTATAAATGAATAAACTATACAAGTAAAATGACATGTATTAAATAATATCATCTTAATTTTCTATGAGGAAAATATTTTATAAATCCGGGTATATGTAATTAATGCCAATAACTATGTAGTCCACCATGTTTTGATGGTTTCATAACTATAAGATGCTTCTTATTTTTGTATACTACTACCAGATCAATAGGTTTTACACATTAGTGATCAGTCACTGGATATATATACATCTAAATATATGTATACCCATCAATAAAGAAATAAATAAATATATTTATATATATGTTATCATAAATGGGTTATAAGTAGTATTTCATATAGATGATGAATACATGGTGATTTTAAAAAATTAACAACAACAATTCCTTAATTGAGTATAAAAGGAATTTTATACTAAATAATGTATCCCACCCATCAAAATCCTGATAAAAAATATAAAGACAAGTTATAATGAATATATATACATGATAAGGAATGTCTATGATAATGAGTTAATATATACAATATGAGTAAATAATGACGACACATTAATAACTTTATGGAATCTATATCCTTATCATTTTAATCGTAGTGATGCATCCTACCTAGTAGGATTATTAGGTGGGATTCATATTCATGTAAAGAAATTATAATTTTTTGGATCAGAATCCCACAGATTATCATATATGAAATAACACCACTCTATATGGTCAAATATATTTCTATGTAATACCACCCTATTGAAAAAACTCTCCTATTAAAAATCAATGATATGTATACTAATATATTTTCACACGAATAGTAAATTTAGTTACGTTATTTTTAATACCAAATACCAAATATAATATATAATGAAATATCATAAAAATACCATCTCATAGAGTCTTATCCCATTTAATTTATGGTATATAATAGAGTTGTGTATATAACAACCTATATAATCACCCTTATCTAAGATGATTATATGTGTTTTTGGAAATCCAAACTAAAATATATAGTAACCAGAAAGATGATCCTACTACTCTATGTGATGTCTATGATATACACCCAATAAAAAACTTACCATATGTTAATTCCATATTGAACAGATATCTATCAGGATATAGTTAAATAATCTAAATTGATATTTATAACTTTGTAAACCCATGTGGATAGGGGAACTGAATGATATATAAGTAATTATCACAAATTTTTTTTCATAATAGATTGTATATTTGAAGTCATTCTATTCTATAATAAGGTAATGATATTCATGCAACCTGGGATGAAAATTTTTATTATTAGAAAAAAATTAACATTATACAGAATTTTTTTGGGTCTTATCGTAGAGTATATTTATAAAAAAATATGTTTTCTATATCCTATAGCTGTATACAATCATAGATAAGTAAATAAATAAACTATTTATACCTTAATGTTAAGAGATTGTGTTGATCCTGAATCTACCCAGTAAATAACATAAAATAAAGACCGTTAATAATAAAATTATCTCGAAAATTCAATTTAATTGAGAATAATATCAAATTAGCTATAACGACTTCCATCGTGATGAGTTTGTAATATTACGGGAATTGTGATTTCATAATTTTTAGAGGCATAGTGGGGGAAACAGTGAGTATTGGGACTTTAATAAAAATTATTTCAGTTGGAAAACCTTAAGGTATTATTTTTGTATATAGTCGGAGGCATTGAGGATTTCATAGGTGCTCAGGGGATTGATGGGAGAAGGATCATTATAAGGGACCTTATATGAGGAATATAAGATTAGGACATTATGGATGTATTTACAGTAATGCAATCAAAGGAAAATTGAAAACTTTTAATTCTATGAATTTGAGAGGAGTATTATATTAATTTTTAGCAACTATGGTATTAGAGAATCCCTATGGATTTTGTGGCAAGTTTAAAATATTTTAGAATTATTTTATATATTTTTGAGTGTTGGATATTCTTTTAATTTTTCCATAGTTCAATAATGTTTTATATAAAAAAAGTGAGAAAAATTATTTTTTATATGATATTAAAATGTGACCCAAAATAATAAATTATTTTTTATATTGAAATTATCCTATTCATGGAAGAAAATATCATACATGTGAGATTTTTATAAGACTAAAACCATACAAATTGAAGATACATTATATGTATGGTTTTTCTTAAATTGAAAACCAATCATATACAAAATATGTTACATATTTCATAAAATGTACCATATGATAAAAATATATAATGCTTGGATAAAAAATTATATAATGAAATTTTCCTTTAGAAAATATTATAAGTACAATAAATATACTACGTATGAAAAAAATCATTTACTTATATGGGTTTTGGAAAATGTGAAAACCATATGTTTGGAAAATTTATATTATGTAATATAATTTTTTACAAAACTATGTTTTTTGAAAGTTAATTATCTTATACAATTAACTAATAATCTTTAATATCATTTCCGTTAAAAATATATTTCATATTAAAATTATTCTGAGAAAAATAGTTTACATATGGTTAATATTATTCACATGTGAAATTTATATTATGTAGATATATTTTTCTATGTAAAATATCATACATATGAATTACATATGTTACATATTTATTTCCTTTGGAGGAAAATATGTTACATATGTGATGATTTATTATTAATACATTATTTTTCTACTGATATAATATCATGTATTTAAATTATATTAAATTTGAAAATTCACGATGGAAAATATTTTACATATGAGAAAATTCAAAAGGAAAATATCACATCAATTAAAAATATAATATATATATTATTTAAAATATATCATAGGGAAATAATTATTTTAGTTATTAGGTTTTTGCCTTCTGAAAATATTTTACTTTTTGGATATTTGCATTATGAATTAAATAAATAAGTTACACATGTATTTTTCTTATAAAGGGTAAACCTATACTTATTCAAAATATATAATGTATAGACTAAATATATTGTGTACATTGTAAATGTCATATGTATGAGGATTTTCATATGTGAAAACCATAATTTTGAATTTAAATATTATATAATATTTTTTTCATATAGAAACCATTATGTAGTATGTATATATATATATATATTTTATTTTATTGATATTTTTTAAACGAAGAACATCATGTATGGGTAGGGAAAAATTCATATGATAGAGGAGACCCTAATTATTGAAAACAACCAAATTTATGATAATATATATCTTATTATAAGGTAATAGGGGATTTAATGTATGATAATATTCATTATGGTGTTGTAATTGAGAATTTTCAAAAGACAAATTGTTTTTTGTAATTTCTGAAAGTTTAAATAAAAAACTAAAAACAAATTTTAAAAGGTTATTTTTGGTGTTTATAAAATATGTAAATGTTTGACTCATTCATTTATAAGTATTATTATATTATTCTTATAATATGTGTATTTTCATCAATTCATAACAGATTCTACTTCCATTTGATCATGGAGATTACTAGAGGTAAATCTGCAAGTCTGTTATTATTCATTCTCAGTTTCATCCCCTCATTATCCTTGTTATGTTATGATACATGAAAAGGTGTCTGGGTGAGGATTCAACTATATAATGTAGGAATCATCTCGATATGATGGGTAATTTTATTTACAATGCTATAGGAGATCCTTAGTGTATTTTTGAACTAGATTTTATGATTATTCAAGGAGGCATGTCACTGCCTAGAAATTGATTGAGGGAATCCTTTTTAAAAAAATTAATAAATTAAATGAATTAATAAATTAGGGATTTTATTTTAAGATGCTTTATATGGATATCGATTTTGTTAATAACCTAACCTTATAATCCTTTAGTGGGTGGGTACCATATTACATAGGAAATAGTGATCACATCCAAAATGTCATAATTTTTTAAAAGTATTGGAAAACCTGATATATTTATTATTCCCAAATTATAATTGAAATATAAAAATATAAAATATGAAACATTATTATATCCATGATATCATTAATAATATCAATACTAATATCTCAGGGCATTGAAAACAAATAAATGGTGTAAAATTAAGCTTAAAAAATTTAATGTATAGTTGAAACTATCATAATTAAATAAGGAGTAATTAACATAGAAGACTGGATAACCAATATAAAAGCCATTGGATTAAAAAAATGAGTTTACTAAGTATAAATATATAATATCTAAATATAAAATGAATATATATAGAAAAATAAATACTTAATAATAATTGAATTTCATAATTTAGGACATTCAAGAGTAAGGCCTCTCAACCTCGACATCATGGATCTCACCCTTATAGCCTCTCAAATAAGACATTATCATTCTATCAAAGCTTTTCAACAAATAAATTATCATTACAATAGGGACTTTCAACCATGTAGTTTTCATTTTATGGGATTTAATACACCAAAAAATCATATAATTACATGATCTTATACCCTCACCATATTCTATATCATGAGACCTACTGACACCATGAGAGGCTATCAATAACTGGGCCCTATTTCCAACATTCACATACTCTACAATACTTATTTTATATGGATCAATAAAATTTATTTTGAAAATTAGTAGGATTTTAATAATTATTAAAATTGAATCAAGAATAATAAAAACCAATATTTCATCATCAAAAACCATCACTGGGAAGAATATAAACATGTTTATTGGATCATATACCTTGTAAATCATAATTATTATCATATGATTCTACCAAATATTTAAATTTTCAGTAAAATATCATTAGAATATTTATTGAATGAAATACCCCATTCACATTGAAATTAGTTATTTAAAATCAAAACCCTATAAAGATATTAGGAAAAATTCATTCATTGAAATTAATTTTGGAATCTTGTAATAGAATATTACATAAATTGATCTATCATGATTGCATAAAATTGCATTCATGTCATGTATGTTAAATAATGATTCCTTTTTATATTTTTAGTAAAAAGTATAAAGTTACACATTTGGGAAATGTAAATAAGATTACATTGAATTTTTTTAAAAGTAAATAATTTTTAACAATTACCTTAAAAATTCATTTGAAAATATTATGAACATTTTTGAAAACATTTTTTTGAAAACATTTGCATGGATGAAAAAAACTCCATACTAAATTGAAATTATTTATATTGTTATAAAAAATTGTCTAAATTGTTTTATTTAACCATGAAATGAAAATTTTATAGTTACAAGATAATTATATGATTAATAAAAGGGGAAAATGAAAGATTTTTATGAGATAATTATTATATAAGTTACTCCAATGGAAATTAAAACATAATCTACCCCGAGACAAAATGATATAATAAAACAAATCCATTACCACTTTGGTATATTTTTTGTCATAACCCCAATGAAATAAATGACATTAAATTAAGTGTAATATAATATGACAATAATTTAATTATTGTTATAAAATATCACTATGATATTATATATACCACATGAACTAAAAAAGCGACGAATATGGAATATTTCTTAGGGAAACAAAAGTGGGATGACTAAAACCATTTACTAAAGCATGAAATTCTTTGTATATGTCAAACAAAAAATATAATTAATATTGATTTATTATATATTTAGTACATAACCATAATCATATATATTAAACCGCATATGCATTACCTATGACATTTTACCATTGTTTTATTGACGATTCATCATTAAAATCAATGTTCTCGATGATAAATGCATCATTTTTCAAATTAGTTTTGGTTAGGTAGTTTTGATCCATTATTATTTATTATGGTTGTATCATATATAAAATTTTAACCATGATATAAATAACAAATATATTCATTAGACAGACACACACACACACACATATATAAAATTAAGATATATACAAGCGAATTACATTATTTATAGAGACAATAGTTCACACATATGCATGAGCATTGTATCCATCATTCAAAAAATTAAAATAAATAATGGTGAATAATAATTCTACCTTCCAAAATCATAATATTATAATAAATAACACACACATATATATATAATATATCATTATACACATACAATTAATGTGGTGATGATAAAAGAATTATATTTTGAAGCGGATGCAGTATGGTATACGTAGACACAAAAAATGTTTGACCCTTACATAGGCTGAAAAATGTTTATTACTATTTTTAAATAATAATAATAAAATATATGTATTATTAATAACCTTAATTAATTAATTAATATTTGATACCATTTATTTGTAGGAGACACAAGAAGAAATAAAATAGAAAATTTCTAGTTTAATGTTATACCACATTGTGGAGAATCCTATTTTGGATTACATATTCTGAATGAGAGGAATTGTATTTTTGAAATAAAATAAGGTCAAATATATGCTGGAAAAATATTCTATTTTATTATTTTATGGAATTTGTTTTTATGAGACTAAAAATGTGTGAGTAAGAGAAGAGAATAAATACTCTTTTATAAGGGTTGGGAGAGAGAATCTTGTAATTACATAAAGTATTATTTTAATATAAATTATATTTCTATGAAAAATGCCTTAAAATTGGTGTAATTTGAATATAATATGAATATTAGTAGAAATATTTTATTCAATTAAAATTTAACATGTTTTAGTTATGTTTTCATACTTATCTCTTTGTTTTTACCCACATTAATCCTTCTGACAACTATAACATTATTAATGTTTTCAACTAATTAAGGATTAAGAATGATACCATAAAAGGAAAATTGACACAATAATAGACCACAGTTGATATTTTCAACCAAATACCATTCTTATAGATGTATATAGTGTTTTCATGAATTTTAATTCATTTAATAATAAAACTAACGTAAAATAATAGTAATAAAATTCTGAGATCTGTACACATAATTTATAATATAAAAACTAAAGATAAAAAATTAATTAAAATATAAACCATTAAATAATTATTTAGGTGTTATATATATATATATATATATTAACAATTAAAATGACACTTTAACTCACCTTAAAAATTTTACCTATAGAGTTTTTTATAAACATTATGTTGATTTTTTATTACTTCCATAAGCCTTGTGTATGAATTTAAGGAAATTATTTAATAAATAATAGGTAAATATTAATTACAATGATAAAAAATTATTTATGTTTATAATAAACTTTTATAATGGAAGATAAGTGGTTTATGAATAAGTCAAAAACATTTATAGATATTATAATCAATAGTGTGAAATTTTAGACTTCATATTTACATAAAATGTGAAATATGTAATTTTTAAATAGAAATGGAATAAAAGTATAAAATATTAAAATATTGTATGATTATGGTGAACCCCCAGCATAAAATATATTAAAAAAGTGTGGGAATTTTTTTTATTCATTATTTCATTATTTATAACCTAAACTACCTGATTTAACCTCTTCGATTTGATAACTATTAACTGTAGTACTTATTTATAATGACCAAAATGAAATGAGGCCTCTTTAAAAAATTTGGACCTCAATATTCCAAATATGAAATACATCATTCAAGATTAAATTTCTTGAATTGGAATGAATTTCATTAATATGAACACACAAAACAAAATAAAATATGTTTTTAGAAATATGTACGAGCCTAATAATGAACATATACAAAAATAAGTAATAATAACCAATAATATAAAATGAAATATATAATTTAAAATTTAAAATTATTTATTTTTCTTTAAGGTAAATTGGGACTTTTAAATTTCATTATTTATTAAAAATAAATGATTTTTTTTGCAAAAAAGTCACAATTTCTCACTTTTTGAAAAACCCTATATTTTTAAAAATACCCAAAAAAGCACTCATATATAATTTTAATGTAACTCCCCAACCCAAGTTACCTAGAGTCAGTACATTATTTTAATACATTGGCATTATTACAAGAAATCAAGTCCCAAAGGACCGATCAGTTTAGCAGTCTTGGAAAATAGATTACATACATTAACGTTACATTTCACTTTAATACATACAAAACAACATAAATAATCTTTATTGAAGCCATTATTACCTTGGATTAACCCTTTATATCAATCACAACACACTTCTTCAAATCCTGGGACAAAAAATAAAACATTGAAAGGGGTGAGTTCAAACTCTCATTATGGGTAAGAAATACAGCGGAAACATTCATAAATATGCATAAACATTTTAGGCAATGTATAACTAAAATGAAAGCCTTTTAAACTTGAACTTCATCATAATATAGTTGAAATAAAATAAGTAATTACATTTACTCATTCACATGGATATTATACATGTTGAAAAATCACATAGAATATTAATAAAAACTTTCATAATGATATAATGCATAATGTTGAACTTTAATTTCTTTTTCAAGGCCTCGTTTCATGACCTAAGGGATAACTTTAACCGTAACCCAACCTGGAGAGCCTCTGTAACCGGACTCCATCTCGGAGAGACTCTGAAACCGGAATCCAACCCAGAGTGCCTATAATAACCAGACACCAACACGGAGTGCCTCTAATAACCGGACACCAACCTGAAGGGTCTGTTGTAACCGTACCCCAACCCGGAACATACTAGTCCAACCCATTCATCTTAACAAGAGGATGAAATATAACATAAAAATTCGCATTAAAACTAGCATAAGAAATGCGAAAACATTAATCATAAACCATTAATGGAATAAAAATAACTCATACATAGTTAAACATATCACAAAACCTTCAATACAATATGGATTATTTGTATCATAATAAATCAACTTCATACAGGTGTAAAATTTATAAAAGGATGTTGACATAGATGAAAATGATATGTAAAACTCTTTGAGAGAAATACCACTTTTCGTGAAAACATTTAAAAGTCATAAAATTTAAAAAATAAGTCATTTAAAGACATTTTTGAATCAAAGTGACCCATACCACTTTGAAACTTTTGAAAGGAATTAACATTTTAAAAACATTCATGCCCATAAAAATAAATCCTTCAAACCAATTTTGAATACATGGAAATTAATGAGAATGATTTAGAAGAGTAAATATATAAAACAGTTGAAATGATGTTTTAGTAAAAAGTACCATAATATAACACCTTTTAAAACTCTTTCATAAGACATGGACTTGGATAATAAATATGTCCCAGTAGATACTTACTTAAAAACAACCTCGGATAATAAAAAGATTGTGAAATTAACCATTACCAATTTGGTAACTTACGAAACATACAAGCCATGAAAGAGGTATAATACAATGAATATGTAAATACACATAAATTAAAGTGTATTACACAAAGAATTCAATTATGGGCAGAACATACACAACACAATAGGTGATTGTGGAAATATGGCATGAATCTCCTGGGAATAAGGATTGAGATGAAAACCCCTTACCTTGTACTTTTACTTGATATAGTGTAGGTTAACCAACTTTATAATAGTTAAATAATTGTTATTAAATTATACAAGATTAATATACATAAATATGATATCATATATGATCTTTTAATAATTCTTTGTTAATAATATATTAGTATTATCGTTGTTTCAGGTGTCAACTGATTCGTTTTCCTTAATATACTTTGTTATGTAAGTCGTGTTTGTTATGGATAGGTTGTATCTTATACATATTTAGAATGATATAAATTCCTTAAAAATTACATTTAATCATCAAATTAGAATTATTCTTGACTAGATATGATGTAGAAATGAATCTCATCGCGTTCATGGAGACGGTAATCCGTAGGTACGCACGAACGCTACTTCCATTTCATTTTTCATTATAAAAGGAATCAAAACCAAAAGATACATAGGTATATTATTATTACAGTATATTATAATATCTTATATGTGTTACTTATGTTTATTAACACCATCCTTTATATGTTCCATGTATGGTATGAACGAGTCATATCACTTTGAGGGGCCAGTAGGCCGCACTTCCTCAAATGAAATTATCCTGTATATATATACAACATGAATCTAATAATGGTATGTTATAAAATGGATTACAGAAGCTTATATACAATATATATATAATTAATATCATATTTAAATATAGTTCCATAATAATGGCCACCATTAGAGGTGGTTGGATATAATTGAACAATCATCTTTTCGTGAGGCCTTTGGTTTCCATCGACAGAAACATTTTGTTATTCACCAATTATATGGAGGTGTGTGTAAGTGTAGTTCGAATACTTATCATAAAAATATCCTAGAATATTTATGTTACTAGTTTTGTTACAAAATAAAATAATATTAAGAGTTTAGGGGATGGAGAAGTAAAATAAAAGAAAAGAAGCTTAGAGAAATTGTTACCTTTAATTCGGGTAACTCCCTTTGGTTTGAACCAAAGTGGACTCTTGAAGTGCCTTCTACCTAAGGTAAGGCTTCTAGAAGGAGGAGAGATATGTATGGAGATTTATTGGTCAGAGGTTGGACGAGCCAAAAGGTTTGAGAGGTGTAAGGAATTGGTTATAAGTGGTGTCATTTTATAAGGTGGATGAGGGGCTCTTTTTGAAAAACATAAAGTATTATTTTATAATAAATTCTTTTTCGGTTTATAATGGCTCAAAATTTGACTATTTAAAGTCTAAGGTGTGTAAGGTTCGAAATTATTTCAACCAATATATGTTAGATAGGTTTGGTGCATTATATTAACCTTACATTTTAGTTTTAACTCTTAGTTAATTAGTTTGACATTTACCATGTCACTTTGTATTATTATATTATATAGATAATAAACTTACTATAAACTTCCAACCGACCCCCAAGTGGTCCATTTAGTATTCAAATATCATGATATAAGACATTTGGGCAATCCTTAGATTTTTAAAAATAGAATATCAATAAATATAATAATATCTGTTTTAAAAACAATTTTACTTCAATTTTGACTCTATTGGGTATTTTGTTTTTGATAAATTTATAACCACATTATTACATCGAAATGAAATCATATAACCAATAATAATATGTCATATTAACCCATAAAATTATTGTAATTCATAAAATTTATCAAATTATACTTATTTGTGTATTTATAATATCAATTATTTAAATATTTCACTAATAAAGTAATAAATGTATCACCATTGAGTCATAAATAAATTAAATTATATAATGTCTAAAAATTTTAAATAAAATAAAATTATGTAGGAAATATTCTTATTTTTTTAATTATTATTTACAATCAAATTTATCTTATGTATTACCCTATATTAAATTTTGTTAATAATTAAGCATTTATTTTAACTCTTTTATCTCTCATTTGAATTAAATAATAATAAATGTCCTATTCTAATCCAAGTGGACCTAAATGATAATAATTTTTTAAAAAGGTTGTTTTTGGTCGAGATAAACTTGTCCAATAGAATTAGGAAATGTGTTAGGGTAATATCAATATCATATTTACCCTTAATTACCTTTTTTACTTATTACCGAGGTAAATAAAAGTAAAAAGTTACTATTCTGAAAAAATTATTTTCATCTCATTGAACCACATTATACTCCTTTATATTAACTGTGTCTCTTAGATTTTCAAAATTTCACTCACAAACGCGGTAAAATTATTTTTTACGTGAATTCCCAAATTCTCCTAGGCGGTGGGTAAAAGACGGTGAAAAGTTCAATAAAATTTTTATATATCTAAAATTATTATAAACTAACTTCAATGAATTACATTGAAATTATTTAGGTATTATGTATCTATTTTAAACTTAATTGTATTTAAATAAAATAAATAATTATTTAAATAAAAATTCGTTTTTAATCCACAACATAGTGTTTTTTCATTATTCATAAAAAATTGAAAGTTTTTAGAAAAATACCAAAAATTCACCTGAGGCTAATTTTGATATTCCTAATCCAAATATAAAGTCCATTTTTAAAGATAAAAATAATAAAATTTCAAAAAGTCGGTATTACTATTCATAACAGCTACTTTGATTGGCAGCGATGTGTTAAAACTCGTAATTGCGTTTAACAAACACTATTGTATTATTTAAAGAGAAGAGTACCATGAAATCTTGGGGTGTGACATTCTCCCCTCCTTTAATAAATTGCGACCTCAAAATTTATGCTCGGTATTGGAAAATTGGGGTTGACATTTCAAAATATTTTAGTTGAATTCGCACATCCAAAAATGGATTAATGAGGCCTCTATTTAAAATAAATATTGGTACGTATTAAGGATACCGAAAATAACACATACCAGGATTCCATGTAGGATAACACGGATGTGGAAAAGAAATCTAACCATCAATATCTGATGGGGAGTGGTAGAGAACATGGCTTGGAAAAGGCCAACAATCACAAAGCCATAAATTTGTGATGATCTAAGGTACTATCTAGGACAACGTTTTTATATTAAGATCCCTTTCTTAATGTTGAGGAATTTATTTATGAGATTGTATAAGATCATAAGTAGATATTATTACTTTATAATTATAGTTTTACCCATTAATAAATTTCTACCAAAAACTCATATTTCACTCCAAAACATAATACAATTCAAAAATACTCTATTTATCTTAATCGTATAGGGTTACAAATATAATGAATTTATAATTCACATATCAGACCCATTAAAAAACGAAACTACATTATACATTCTAGGGACTTCACGTAGTCCAGTGGTAGGCGATAAATCCCAATATCAATATGGTAGTGGGTTCGATTCTCACACATTTGTCTAACGCGACAGTTTGTCACACGGTCTGCATGTTGTTCTTTTATAAAAATCCAAAAATAACCTGTCAAACATAATCCATTCCAACCTTCACACATATCCGAAATACTATTATCCAAACTCAAAGTCCAAAATTTATAAGGAATTTAAACACAAAGAAGTTATTTTTTTCCATGTAATTACATGTGAACACCATCATCACGTATTATTTTAAAACATGGTAACATCCTGAATTACCATAAAACCTTATTAACTACATTCATGATCCCTTATTCCTTATAGAATAATGGATATACTCTTTCTATCCAAAAATTTTGTAAAATCCAACAATGAAAAATCACTAATAAGTTTCAAGGTAGTGAACAATGTCCAATATAATTTATTCAAATCAACCATCTCTTATTCCAAAATCACTACCTCATTATCGGGAGGTTGTTAAGGATTATCTATCCTTCAACCATGTATTTTCCAAAAAGTGTATCATTTTATTATGTCACTTTTCATAGAACCATATAATCTCAAATCCTCAATAAAATAGTACTCCATTACAATCCTTATTTATCTTCATAATTCTTGTAACCAGTATACTGTTGATACAACACTCAAATAAAATAATTCTATAATAACAACATAAGAACACTAGTCATTCCTCTTCATCTGAGAAAGTATCATAACTTGGTTATTATCAAATATCATAATTTGGTGCATACTCTAATGATTTGGACATTGGTTTGCGTAGTGTCCCAACTCCTTGTAGATGAAGAATTGTACATTTGAAACCCTTTTCTTACCCTTGCAGTCACATACTTGGTTTCCTTTTTCTCCAAACTTACAAACAACTCTCATTCCCTTCAGTCATGTTCTAGGGTGTTTCTTCCCACAGTTATCACATATGTAAAAATTCTTCTTTTCCCTCTTCCCTTTATCCATATTTCTCTATTCCATTCTTTTCTGCTCTTGCTTCCCATCAAAGCCATATGACTCATAGAATTCATTACCTATCTTATTAACACATGATACTATTTCTTCATATGTTGAGAATACATGGGAGAATATTTTCCTTCTAATTGTTGGATTAATAAATTGAAATGATATGATCCTTCTTACTCTTTGGATCATACGTATTGCTGGATTTCACCTTCCTTCTACTAGGCACCATTTCTAAACAATGGCATACACTGGTTCTGTTTATGAATCACAATTCATAATTCCAAACATGTAAAATAAATTACGAAAATTGAATAGTTTATAGATATAATCCATAATCACAAAAATATTTTATTTAAGGAGATATATACTCGTACATCCTTCATAATGATTTATAAAGAAAATGAGAATTATCCTAAGCATATCCTATGGGAGTGTCGTAACCAAGAGTGTAGCAAGGTCCGTTGTCGTGCACCAGTTCCCATTCGAGTCTAGATCAAAGCGGTATTTTCAGGTTATACCCAAAGGTATATCTTTTCCAGAGCCACCCTTACCTGCTTGTATCCAGAAAGGTATGTATTTATTGGAAAAATCACAAAATCTCTACAATATCAAAATTCTAGGAAGATCTTCTATACTAATCCTCAATGCTTATCTTAGGTCTATGTGCTCTAATCAGATTTTATCTAAATCTAGCTTCCAAGGTTATTTCTAAACTTCCTCTGATAACAACCGTAATGCCCCAACCCTAGTTACCTAGAGTCAGTATATTATTTTCTTACATTATCATGATTACAAGGAATCATGTTCCGAAGGACCGATCAGTTTAGCAGTATGGGAAAATAGATTACATACATGAATGTTACATTGAACTTTAAGACATACACAACAACATAAATAATCATTATGGATTCCATTATTCCCTTAGCATAACCCTGCATATCAATCACAACACAGTTCTTGGAATCCTGGGAAAAAAATAAAACATAGAAAGGGGTTAGCTCAAACGCTCAGTAAGGGTAAACAATATAGTGGAAACATTCATAAATAAGCATAAATATTTAAAGCAATGTATAACTAAAACAAAATCCTTTTAAACTTGAATGTCATCATAATATGGTAGAAATAAAATAAATAATTCCATTTACTCATTCACATGGATATTAAACTAGTCGAATAATCAGATGTAATATCAATAACCACTTTCATAATGATGGAATGCATAATAATGAACTTTAATTTTTGTGTCAAGGCCTCGTGCCAAGTGCTAAGGTTTAACTGTAACCGGAACCCATCCCGGAAAGCCTCTGTAACCGGACTCCATCCCAAAGAGTCTCTGTAACCGGACTTCAACCCGGAGTGCCTCTAATAACCGGACCAAAACATCGAGTGCCTCTAATAACCGAACACCAACCCGGAGGGTCTGCTGTAACCAGACCCCAACCCGGAACATTCTAATCCAACACATTCATCTTAAGAAGAGGATGAAATATAACATAAACTTTTTTATTAAAACCATCATACGAAATTACAAAACATTAATCATAAACCATTAATGGAAAAAAATAACTCATCCATAGTCAAACATATTAAAAAAACTTAAATACAATATGAATTATTTGTATCATAATAAATCAACTTCAAACAAGTGTATCATTTATCAAAGGCTGTTGACATAGATGAAAATGATTATTAAAACTATTTGATAGAAATACCCCTTTTTCATGAATAAATTTAAAAGTAACAAAATTTAGAAAAAAAGTCATTTAAATACATTTTTTAATCATTGTGTCCATACCACTTTGAAACTTTTGTATATAATTAACATTTTAAAAACATTCATGTCCACAAAAATAAATCCATAAAAACCATTTTTAAGAGATGGACATTAAGGAGAAATATTTAGAATAATAAATATTTAAAACATTTGAAATGATGTTTTAGTAAAATGTACCTTAAAATAATCCCTTTGAAAACTCATTCATAAAGCATCAAAATGGATAATAAATAGTTCCCAGTAGATACTTAAGTAAAAACAACCTCAGATAATAAAGAGATTGTGAAATTAACCCTTATCAATTTGGTAACATAGGAAACATAAAACCCATGAAAGAGGTATCCTATAATGAATAATTAAATACACATAAATTAAAGTTAATTACATATATAATATAATTATGGGCAGTAAATACACCACACAAATTTTAATAGTGGCAATATGGCATGAATCTCACGGGAAGAAAGAGTGAGATGAAAACCCCTTACCTTGTACCATTCCTTGATAGGGTGTAGGTTAACCTCCTGTATAATAGTTAAATCATTGTTATTAAATTATACAAGAATGATATACATAAATATGATATCATATTTGTTCTTTTAATATTTCTTTATTAAGAATATTATAGTATTATCGTCGTTTCAGGTGTCAACTGATTCTTTTTATTTTTTATACTTCATTACGTAAGCCATGTTTGTTATGGATAGGTTGTATCTTATTCATATCCAGAATGATATCAAGTCCTTAAAGATTACTTTTAATCCTCAATGTATAATTATTCTTGTATGGATATGATGGGGAAATGAATCTCACCACGTTCGTGGAGGCGGTAATCCATACGTACGCACAAATGCTATATCCATTTAATTTTTCAATTTAAAATGAAAAAACAAAATGATACATAGGTATATTATTATTATTGTATAATATAATGTATTATATTTGTTACTTATGTTTATTAACACCATCCTTCATTTGTTCCATGTATGGTATTAACGAGTCATATCACTTTGAGGGGGCGGTAGTCTGCACTTCCTCAAATAAAATTATCGTTTATATATACAACATGAAATGAATAATTGTATTCTATAAAATGGAATTGAAAAATCTTATATATAAAATAGATATCATTAATATAATATTTAATTATAGTTCCATCATAAAGTCCACCATGATAGGTGGTCGGAGATAATTGAACAATCATCGTTTTGTGAGGCGTCTGGTTATCATCCACCGAAACATTATGTTCTTCACCCATTAGATGGATGTGTGTGTATGTGTAGTTAGAATACATCTTATAAAAATATCCTAGAATATTTATGATAATTGTTTTGATACAAAAGATAATAATACGAAGGGTTTAGGGGTTGGGGATGTAAAATAAAAGAAAAGATGCTAAGAGAAATCATTACCTTTAATTTGGGTAACTCCCTTTGGTTTGAACCAAAGAGGACTCTTGAAGTGCCTTCTGCCTAAGTTAATAATTATAAAAGGAGGAGAGGGATGTAGGGAGATTAAAATGTCTGATTTTGGATGACCCAAAAGGCTTGATGGGTGTGAGTAATTAGTTATAAGTGGAGTCCTTTTATAGGGGGGAGGAGGGGCTCTTTATGAATGACTTAAGGTATTATTTTATAATAAATTAATTTTCGGTTTATAATGGCTCCAAACAGGATTATATACAGTATAAGGAGGGTATGGGTCGAAATAATTACAACCAATAGATTTTAGATAGGTTTGTGTCATTATATTAACCTTATCTTTTTGTTATAACTCATAGTTAATTAGTTTGACATTTACCATGTAACTTTGTATTACTATATTTAATAGTTAGTAAACATACGATAAACATCCAAGATACCTCCAAGTGGTCCATTAATGATACACCTATCAGGATATAAGTCTTTTGGATGAACCTTAGATTTTTTGCAATATAATATCAATTAATAATATAATATTTGTTTTAAAAACACTTTTATGTCAATTTTACCACTATAGGGTATTTTGTTTTTGATAAATTCATAACAACATTATTACTTCGAAAACAATTCATATAACAAATAATAAGATTTCATATTAACATATAAAATTTTTTGAATTCATAAAAAATTATGAAATTATATTTATTTGGGTATTTATAATATCAATTATTTTAATATTTCACTAACAAAATAATTACTGTATCACCATTGAGTCATAAATAAATTAAATTATATAATGTCTAAAAATTATAAACAAACTTCCAATATGTAGTATATCATTTTATCTTTCTAATTAATATTTGCAATCAATTTTTTCATATGTATAACTCTATATTAAAAATGTTTTAGGAATTAATTTTTGATTTTTACTCTTTTAACTCTCATTTGAATTAAATAATAATAAATGTCCTAATCTAATCCGAGTAGACCTAAATGATAATATTTTATTACTAAGGTTGTTTTTGGTAGATATAAACTTGTCCAATAGAATTATGACATGTGTTTGTGTAATATTAATATCATTTTTACCCTTAATTACCCTATTTACTTTTTATCGTGGTAAATAAAAGTAAAAAGTTACTATCCACCAAAAAATATTCTCATCTCATTGAACCACATTTTACTCATTTATATTAACCTTATCTGTCGGATTTTCAAAATTCCAGTCCCAAAAGTGGTAAAATTATTTTTTACGTGAATTTTCAAATTCTCCTAGGAGGTGGGAAAAAGACGGTGAAATGTTAAATAAAATTTTTATATATCTAAAACAATTCTAAACTAACATCAATGTTTTACATTGAACTTATATAGTTATTATGTATCAATTTTGACCTTAATTATATTTAAATTAAATAAATAATTATTTAAATATAAATTCGTTTTTAAACCACAACTAAGTGTTTTTCACAATTCATAAAAAATTGTATGTTTTTAGAAAAATACCAAAAATTCACCCTAGGCTAATTTCGATATTCCAAATCGAAATACAAAGTCCATTTTGAATGATAAAATTTATAAAATATCAAAAATTAAGTATTATTATTCATAATAGCTACTTTGATTGGTTGCAATTTGTTAGAACTCGAAATTGCATATAACAAACGCTATTGTATTATTCAAAGAGAAGCATACCCTGAAAGCTTGGGGTGTTAAATTTAATTGAATTTTAAAAAATTTTATTTTATTCTCAAATAATTTTGGTAATGTTAAATAATTTAATTATAAAATTTTAAGACAAAAAAATATATAATTTTATTTCTAGAAGACATATTGTTGATTTATAAAATAAATTTTCTAAAAAAATGAGTGCTTATTTCCAATTATTAACCAATAAATTTTTATTGAGATGGATGATTATATATATTTGATAATAATTTTAATCATACTATTACCCATCAATTTATGTTATTGTTATAAATATTACATTTAGATAATAATATTTAAATACAATATTGAGGTTCTTCTTAACATGGGGTAGCATGTAACATAATCTATAAATGAAATTTAACATGCTTTAGGAGAAAAATATTTTAAAATATCAATTAGGTACATTGTAATCCCATAAATAAATTTTCCAAGAAAAATTTAATCTTGGTTTACAATTATTCATCATTTGTAAATGAATTTATTAAAAAACCACATTGTAAAATAGTATTCATAAACCAACCTCTTAAAAATGGAAAATAGAAAATTCAAAATGATGTAGAATAAAAGAAAAATAGGTTTCTAAAAAGGATACTAGTGGTGGGATGTAAAATTATATTCATAGAGAAAACTATAGTTTCCAAATAATATTATATAGTGAAAAAAATATTGATCATAAGAAAGTGTATGATCATGAGAATGTTAATGACCACCAAACTGGAAATCAATGATGTTTCAAAAAGGACATAGATTCATTTGAAATGAATATACTAACTAATTCTTTTATTTAATGATAATATTCATAGTGTTGATAAATTATATTTCTTATCTTAAAATAATAACATATGGAAGTATACAGAAAATTTATATTTCAATTCATTAATCAATTTTACCATATAATCAACTTTTTCTCCAAACAATGAGATTTAACAAAAAAAAAATTCTAACATGATGGACTAAAATAATCATTAACAGAATTTTAAAAAAATAATAATAAATTTTATTTATATTTTATTTAATAAAAATACAATGTTTGTGTAACTTAATATAATACCCAAAATGAGTACATATTCATATAGTGTAATAATATAGTAATATCTAAAATTCTACAATAAAACCAGTGGTATAATAATCATCATTAAATAACCGTATTTCTGATATACACCCAATAAACTCAGTATTAAAGAATGTTTTTACCTCAGCGGTTGTCTCATAGCCATCATATTAATCCTCAAAATTGTTATAAAAATTTTCTTAAATAATGATTTTAGATAAAATATATGGTTATATATACAACAACCGAATAAAATTTCTACCAAATTAACATTAATCACCAAAAAATGAAAACAAATTAGAAATATTTGATAAAACACTTTTTCCCATAATCATCATAATTTTTTTATCAATTCATTTAAAAATCATATTGTACTAGCCTGGACATCATATAGGCCTATGGTAGGTGCTTCACCGTTTTCCCATTTAGTTATGGGTTCAAATTTTCCGACTTACTAGATGTGTTGTGTTGTCACCCATAATTTGGGATTTAGTTTATCAAAAATTATATTAATATTATTATTATAAAATCCCAAGAATATGATGAAGACCATAGATATTTACAATTATAATAAAAACCTTTTAAAACTATCATTTTATAAAAATGTTATTTTACCCTCCAAATAAACTATTCCTAATGGATTATTATTAACATCACATTAATGATCTTATGCACCATAAAAGAAATTAATAACATTAAACTGATTTACAGAAAATATAAATTACCTATTCAATAAAAAACTCTTAAATATATCATATACTAATTTATAGTGTTGTATTCCCATAAATCTCTCCCAAAATATCTATAATCATTTTTAAATCCCATTAAATCAAACATTAAAATGCAAATACAAGACATTAAACAGATGATAATAATTAAAATTTTCAACAAAAAAATTATGTTTTATCCCATATAAATATGGAATGTCATAAGAGTATATATTTTCTATTCCAAAATTTATCATAATTGTTTATAAAAAAAATTAATTAATTGAAATATATCCATTATGATTGTCAAACGAGGAGCGTAGTAGGGGCACATTCACCTTTCTCCTAAATGATATCCAAAATATAGTCAACCAAATCTTTTCGGTGTTCTTATGGATATATTTATCAATTCGAACATCAAAACAACATTCCTTATCCATACATTGATAAATTTTTAAGATAAAATCACAATTATACCATAAAAGAATTATAATAATATTTTATAAATAAACATAAATTCATTCATAGGGTTATGATATATTATATATGTTTTTCAAAAAATAATTCACATGTTTTATAATAAAATTGATATGATAATAGAAATAACTTCTTCAATCACAGAAGCCTAGAGACTATAGTTACTTTATTTCATTTATTCAAAAACTTCCATCCCAAAAAATCTAATATTTTTGTATACTTGGTATATTAGAAACATAAAATATTACCATATTAGATTTTAAATAAAAAAACATATTAGGAAATGTTATATCAGCATTGATATCATTGATAAAAAAATTATTCATATCTTCAGAATTGGAAAAATAATATCGGGTGAGAGATGATTATAATTAAAGATTGTGTATAGTGGAAGCTATCATGAGTAAATTGATAAAATTTGACATAGAAGAGTGTATAATATAATAATTTCCATAAATCATGTAACATGATATCAAATAGAATCTAGGGATAATATCAACCCATTAAATATAAGGATAATTAAAATTTAATCCTTAGGAAATTAAAGAAATGCATAATTTTAGACATTAATGATCAAGGACTCCCTAATAAGAGATCATTAATTTTACCATTAAATAGTCTCAACCAAATTATTATATTTCAATATATCCCTTTACATAAATACCTTATCGTCCCATCATGGCCTCCCAACCAAGACATTATCATTATATAGGCTAGAATACACAAAATACCTAAGTATTATTAAATGATATTATAGACTAATCCAATACATATTATCAACCATGTTTTTCTAATGATGCCTACTGATGCATATAAGGGATATCTATAATAAGGTCTTACCCATCACATTAAAGCTTATTCATTCCTTATATATTTAATGACTAATACACTTCATTTTTAAAATTCATTCTGCATCTATAATTTTATGTATTTAATAACAAAAAATGTAAATTGATATTTCAAATTCATAAAACATTGAGGGAAGAATAAATATGGTATCATTGTATCATACCCCGGATATAATATGATTAACATCATATGATGTTATCATATATGATTTTTTCTGGGGTCATTTGAATATTTCTTGAGGAAAATTCTATTTAAAAATTGAACTAACTCATTTAAAATAAATCTATATAAACATTACTATGGAAAATATTTCCATTGAAAAATACATAAGAAACATGTAAAGGATTCTTCAAATCATGGATCAGTCATCGTAGTAGTAAATTATGTTCATTCTATGTATATAAAAAATTATTCTTTTTAAAATTTCTATATAAAATCAAAATTAACTCATTAAAAAAAGATATAAATATTATAATTAATTTATATTTTAAAACTAAATCATGTGAAAGAATTATTATAAAAAATAATTTATAAATACTAAAAATATTTCCAAATAAATTTTTATAAAATATAGATATAGAAGAAAAATATTTCATTATAAATTGGAAACAAGCCTGTCATTATTGAAAATATTATATCTGTTTTTCAGTACCCAATAGACTAAAATGGAATTATTACATGAATATTAAATGAATATAAAAATGAAATAAAATTAAATGGTTTTATCATATAAGTGTCACATAATTTCCTCGATGGGAATTTAAATATAAACAATCCCAAAATTAATGAGATTGTAAAAGAAAAACCTTACACTTTGGTATCATTTTAATCATAACCCCCATGAATGGAATAACTTCTAATGAAACAACGAGTATATGAAATATAGTGGTATTTCTAATATAACTTTCAATGAGATAATATATTCACCAAATGTATGAAACATTTTATGAATATGGCATATGACTCATCGAAACAAAAGTGAGATGAGAAAACACCTACCTCGGGACTCACATGATTTTTCATGTTTTAACCACCGGAATAATATATATATATATATATATATATATCATAATACTATTTTACAACCATAATCATATATATTTTATCGTATATGAATTCTTTATAACATTATACATCCATTTTATTTACTATTT
Source organism: Viscum album (assembly GCA_963277665.1). NCBI lineage: Eukaryota > Viridiplantae > Streptophyta > Magnoliopsida > Santalales > Viscaceae > Viscum > Viscum album. The sequence continues at coordinate 1,840,886,973 of OY728145.1, forward strand.
TTTATTAATATTACTATTTCATTGGATAAATTATCTTCTTTTCATAAAAATAATTTTTGGTAGTCTTAGAACATTCATATTTTATAGGGCTACAACATATACAAAATTTATCCCATTATATAAAAATAATATAATATATATATATATATAGGTTCATCCATTAAATGTTGAGATACAAAATGAGTAACAATATTCATAAATATGGTAGGCCATACATACACATTAATGATGTTTCCATTTTTCGATGGATGAAATGAAGGAGAGTAAAATATTAATTCAACTTTGAAAAATAAAAAATAATTACATAAATAACATATTAATTTATTAATTACATCAGGATAACTAATCAATTATAGTGGTGATGAAAAATTAATTTCATCTCTTTGTGGAGAGGGAAAACCATTTGTATGAATGAGGGCTACGTTCACATTCAGAATAATCGAAAAAAATTTATAATGGTTTTTAAATAATAAATATTACAATTAAGTATTTTTATGGTTCTTATTTTTTTTATAATTTCTTCCATGTTTTGATAGTATGTATAAGAAGAAAAAAAATTGAAAAAAATTGATTAATACTTATACACCATCCTTGAGAATCCAAATAAGAATTTAACCATATTATTTGAAGGAAATAATATTTTCCAATGAAAATAAAATCTGGGATATGCTGATGTAATATAGGTATTTATAGTGGTAGGTATAATCAAACTTATAATCCTCAAAAAGATTGATTAAAAGAGGATAATAGGTACCCTTTTATAATAGGGGTTGGGGCAATTTAGTAATTCCATAAAGTATTAGACTAATATAAAATAATTTTCATATCAAATGGATCCAAATTTATTTAAATAGAATATAATATGGTGATAATTTTAAATACATTTATTTATTAATATTTTGACATGGTTGTTTTATTTTTTCACCAATATCACATATGTTTAACCCCATTTTATCCCTTTGGACAATTACCACAATATTAAAGTTTTCTATACATTAAGGGCCATGAATGTTAGCATAATATAATATTTTACCCATTAATGGTACTTGGTTGATATTTTAAACCCTATCACATTAAATTTCCAAAAAAAATATTTTTTTCTAATTTCTAATCAATTAATAAAATATATTTAACATAAAATAATATTAATTGCATTTTAGGAACTATTCAAATAATTTGACATTGAAAACAATATAGATAAAATGTAATTAAAATATTAATCATTAAAACATATCTAATATGTCATATTTATCTTTAAATTTCATGGTAATATTTAAATCATTCAAAAAATTCGTTTAGTGATTTTTAGAATCATTTACATTATTTTTAAATATTTACACAAGCACTATGTCAGTTTTACGTAGGGATTTAATGTAAATAAATATTCATAAAAAATCCTGAAAAATTTACAATAATTAAATAATTATTTTTATTTAAAATAATTATTATTAATCAGAAATAATATTTTTATACCCCAATCACAAAATTCAATATATATTAATTTAAAGAGACTAAAGCATTTTACATTTGATTTACATAAATTAATAAATAATAAATTTTCAAAGGTAAATGGCACAAAATTTTCCAAAAATTAATAAATGATTGGGTATGGTCGAATAATACTCATATAATATATTAAATTCGTGTTTTATGGTTAATTTTAGTCATTGTCATGTTTTTTCAATTTAATTACATTATTAACCCTTTCTATTATGACAAATATTTATTAGGGTTATTGTTCATAATAAATAAAAATTATAGGGACATATTTACAAAATCGTCACCTCATAATTGAACTTTTAGAAACAATTTCTCGTGATTTTGTTTCTAAAATATACTTAAATTAAATTATGATAAAAATGGAAACACAATGGAAATATAGTTTTTAGAGAAAGTATTTTAAGCCTAAAATTGAATTTATACTAAAATATTGAATAATGATGACTGATATGTAATTAATTAGATTATTTATAATGTAAAGAGACTTATCTGTCTTTAATATCAAAGGGTGATTTAAAATTAATTTTTTTTTTGTGGAAACAAATGATAGTTTTACAAAAAGCCGTATTTTTACTATTCATAGAAAAAGACAATATTTTTTGAAAATGTCTCAAAAAATCACTGTAAGATAATTTTTGTATGATGATTTAAAAAAAGATATTTTTTGTATCAAAATAAATTCAGAAGGTTCATATAATTTATTGTAATATTCTCCAAAAAAAAATAATATTTTTTTTGAAGAAAACATATTTATGAAGCATGAAACGACGTTACTGAAAAATTGCATTCATATTTCCATGAATTAATAAATACATGTTTAATGAGTAGGATCTTTTTATATATATGAAATTGTGAATAATTCAATTCATATCCACAAATTAAATATGTAGTTAAAAACTAAAACATGTAAATATTTTTGGTATTATATTTAGGTCGATTTAGACATAGAGGTGTTCATAATAGAAGCTATCAAAAAATCATATTTATTTAATGAGTAATATACTCTAAAATATTTGGCTGTTATATGATATCCATAATGAACTGAGATTTCAAAAATCAAATACATTGAGTTATATCAGTTTTTATTATTCCATATATATTAATTCCAGATATAATATTTATATAATGTGTAAATGTAGATCAATTATTTTTTTAATTCATTTATAGGATATTTTGATGAGTTGAGAACTCATGTTTCTTGATATAAGAGAAATAAGATTAGATATTTTCATTTGAGGCTGATCAAAAATGCTAAAAGGAAAGTAACTCCATGAATGGAGTAGGTGGTCCCATTTAATGAATTATTCTGTTTATCCATATTATCGTGTGACATGCGATATTATGTATCACTACATCTTTGGGATTGAAATTTAATTTAAAAGTAAAATGGTTTCATTGAATTCTATAAAATAAAAAAGTTGAAATGACCACGATGGACCCTTAGATACCATATATTGACTCCACCACTGATGGTTGAAGTATCAATCATCATTGTATGAGAAGATATATAATGATATTAGATGTGGAATATGAAATATTTGTAATGTAGTGGCCTTAGTATGTGTATCCCAAGACCCCACATTGTATAAGAGAGTATTTTACTAAGAGTTTTTGGCACACGTTGTCTTTGATTGAATAATGAGAAATAATATAGCCCTAGAAAAACATGATTAGAGGGTGGGGTCAGTGTTCTTACCCCACTACTACATGAGTACCAGGATAGTGGTATTGTTTTTTATATATTTTGGGTATGATAGAATCAACCTTGGATTACTTGGTAAGTGAGAGATTTATTATGAATTTTTTTGATTGATTTTGCAATAAAAGTTCATTTGATGTTGAAATATTTTAACATCATGGATAATCATGGAGAAGTAGAGTAACACACAATATTGTTTAACACATATCATTTTATGCTACTAATGTTATCTAGAGTATATGGATTGGTTAAATAAGGTATTGGGCTCGTTCATAGTAAAGAGATCTAAAATTTTAGGAGGATGAAATGAGCCTCACAATTAGTGCTAATCATGAACCTCAATCGTATGGGACACATAGTACAGTATGTGGGATGCACATGTTTTTAGAAAAAAGAAATCATGGATTCATGCCTATACATAATTTAATACTATCTAAAAGTGACACTTCACAAGGCTTTCAAACAGTTAGGAAAATTGTGTGCCTAGCCCATACGAGTGGGGTACATTGGCATTGTTTGTTACATGCCTGATGAATGGTCTGGCCAACCATAAAGAAAACTTGTAAGACCACTTACTGAAAGTGAAATGACTATTTAAAAAATAATTTTTTTAAACCAATAATAAATATTCCATCCCCATTTCTCCCATATAAAAACAATTTCCCTCATTTAAATATCCTCTACAAGTCAAGATAAGATTTTCCATTTCCCCTCCATCATATCTCGGTTCGCATCACTGTTAGAGGGGATGGATCCACAAAGGTATTTTATCTAATAAACTTTCTTATGTTCTTTATTTATCTTCACATATCGTGAATTATTTATGTTTGAGCTCATTTATCTTATTTTCATAGAGTTAATCAATTATTTTGATTTCTCATGTTATAGATTGATTCAAGATCCGACACTAGATGAGGAGCATGCTCTTGGTCTAATGAGCATAATCCAGATCCAATCTATAAAGTCTTTTTCAATTTAAATGTTTCTTTATTATTTTACATGATGGAACCTCCAATGTCTCTTCTATAATGTTATTTAATCAAATTAATGGTAATTTCCATGATGAATGGGACCATCAACACCTAATTTTTTCCAGTGTTTCCTTCACATGTGCCACCCATAAGGGTGTTCCCTTCCTTGAGGGACTATTTTCCACTTTTTCCTATTTTTTAACAAATAATTGTTTTTTATTCCTATGTAATAAATTATTGCTTGAATTTTGAATCATACTATGTAAGAGAGTGTCCATATATTAGATCCCATTACATAATGCCATAATGTGAATGGATCAACTGGATTAAATATTGATGGTAACATGATGATATATTTTAAAATTAAATTCTGTTCTATATATTTTAAACTCTGATATCTAATACATACATCGTATTTAATATCAGGCAAATACATGGATCCATACTAGATTCCATGGGAATTTGAATCATTCTATTTAATTACAACCTATTATGAATTCTAAATACACCGATTGTGATACATGGATCCTTATGGGATTACATGGACAATATCATCATGATATATAATTAACACTTGTTATGAATTGTAAATACACTATGATGTATAATTGGATCATTATGGGATGTCTTGAATGGGATCACTGAGTTGTAATCTTACCTACTAATGTGTGATACAAGTTCCCTAAGGAAGTCATCATAGGAGACCTCAGTGGAAAGATGACTTTACTATGATATGAGTGATAATCTATACGCTATGTGAGATACGTGGGATTGGATCATGTTATTATACTTTTACCATGTCAATAGTAATACATGTGACTCCTCTAATGGGTCATCATATACATTCTCTTTGGTTATTTCTATTGATAGATCTTATAGCGTGATACATGGGACCCATGTTATCGGTGGCTTTGGATGGGATTCTTATTAAATTTATTAATTATAGGGATTTACTTTTTATTAAAATCAAATATTTCACATTTTTTATCTCAAGGACATGTTCTCCAAGAAAAAAAACATTTAAGGGGTCAGTCAAGTAATAATGCATGTTTAATGAAAACATATTTTCATCATACATTATACCATACTTGAATTGGTCCGCCTTAGGTTATAGATATCCGCCATTGGCTAAGTAGTTAGCTCAAGTCTAGTATCCAACAAGTAACCTGATTTGATTTATTTATTTTCTTTTTATGCTCATTTAAAATTATCCAATGACTAAAAATTATATATCTACAAAAAGAATTTTTCAAGACATCATTGGTGGTGTCCTACTTTGTATTTCTCACACCATGCTTAGGCTGGTACCTGAGACGAATTTATGGTTAAAAGTGCAGAAAAAGGGAAACATCAATCTACTGGAGCTTAATATTTAGTACTTTGATGGATTACAAGAGTACATGGCCAATCTTTTTCTTCTAATACTAGTAGAGGAATATTTTTGGCCTTTTTGTATTTTTTATAGAATATGGTATGTTCTTGCTTCTATTGTATCCTTTGAATATCAATTTTTTGGCTATATAAAATGAAAATCATCTTTATTTTTTATCGATTTATGATTCGCCTTCTTTCTATTAATTAGTTTGATGTTTTAATATTTTTATACAATATCTGTATTATTGCTTCCACTAGTTTATATATATTAATTGCCACTATTCTACACTATGTATCATAGTTGGAAAAAACCCCCCCACATACACATCCTAGGACCACTCTTAATCTCAAAAACCTTTTGCATATGAGGATTCATTCTTGAATTCATGTGGATCACCGTGTTGGGAACCACATACTCTCTTCTGATGTGGGATTCTACAATATAGTGTGAAATGAATATTTTCTTTTTTTCATACGATGGATTTATAATGCAAACTATGATTAATAGAAATTTGCCTAGGAGCAAATTTCTAAGGTAATATAACCCATATAGAAGGGAATCCCAAATTACCAAGAATGGGTTATGGTTATTGTATATTGTTCTTGTAACAGTTTCATTGATTTCTATATTGGGAGATTCACATATATTATGAGGTTATTATTATTTCTCATATTTATATAATGGATTCGATTTTCCATGGCCCATGAATGTATGGGGGGTATCATCTCTTGCATCATATTAGGCACTAAAGGACTCCCAAATCGTTCATTATTCTATGCCATATCATTCTTAATGCGTAAATTGTACAAACTTCTTATGATTTTTTTGAGTTACATGTTTAATTATATGTTGAATTGTGATAATATCCCATTTTTGGAAAAAATAATCAGATTAATTAATGTGCTTCGATAACTTGAAATAGTATTTTTTGAATATATTGGTGATGATACCTTAATTAACTAATTCCTCCATGGTTGATCCAATAACGAAATTCTATGGTATAAAATATATTCTCATTATATTATTTAACACCAATTGTAAATTATGAAGAATACACTTATATAAATATTGAATGGAAGTTCATTAAATAAAATCACTATAAATGACAAGTTATATCTAGATACTATATTTAAAAATTAGTTCATAGTTACATGACATTCTCATTGTAATTTGTAAGGTGTATATTCCCTTATATGTTTGAAATGGTGATCCATTTAACTGGAATGTGATGTATTTACATTCATATAAATAATATGTAACCTAAATAAATATATACTTTTAAATTAAATGGTTATCATGAAATATGGATTATAATTTGATATGTAAAGGCTACTTTTCTCTATACCTTACAATTCATACTCCAGATACCAAAGCCTTTGTTGTGTCATATGAGGCAGTGAACCTAACCTAACAATAGTAGTGGGATGAAGGCATTGTAACTTGAGACTTATACAATTTAACAAATCACATAGTTTTATATTGTGAAGTAAGATAAGATGTGTGAATCATTATTAGAATTATTTGTTTGTATTCCTTCCTGATGTCATTTTTTCTATTTTATTTTAATATATATATAATTCATGAAGTTTAATGTGTAGAGTTATTCCATAATGACATCCTCAAGTCATAAGAAAAGAGGGTGGCATAGACCATTCTCTGAAAGTTATTGGACTTGATCCACTAGTAATAAATCATGTAGTTCCTCCAGAAGAATCACCATTGGATTATCCACTATGTGTTGATGCTAAATTCTATGATAGATTTTACTTCTTTGTGTTTAATGTATAAGATTCTCTTTGAGCTTCCCATCATATGGAAACAATGACGTTAGAATGCCAACAGGAGCACCATCCATCCTTTTCATGGGATGGCGGTTCTCAGTATGGTCTAAGTAGTCAACATCATCTACTAATACAATTAAATCATTCAAAAATCTATGAAAGTAGACCCAACAAATGATTTTATGAATATATAGTAGGATTCCATGTTGGTTATGGAGTATTCAACATGTTTTACTAAGCATCAATTCTTCACATTGACTCTTACTAGTGATGAATTGATGGATGCAAGATGGATCAATGATGGGCTTGCAAACTCTATCTGATCACAGGTGAACATTTATCATCTCATAACACATTAAAAAAGAGTGAACAATTCCCTCATCACATGGTGGAACCTTAGGGAAGCTAGAAATTTGAGCCATAGAGTTCTATTTTCTATTCTAGAGGATAATTTGTATACTGGTAGGAAATGTGATTTCGTGGGTTCACATAGGGGAAACACCAGGTAGGTGACATACAATAGTAGGTATGTGGTGTCCCATCAGTGTGTAGGGAATGCCATAAGGAGACCTTGTATATGAGGAACCTGATCGAGTGTTCAACTAGCAGTAGGATACATCCCATACAATGATTCATTCCATCTATTACATAGAGAGAAGTTTTCTGTACTAACACTGCATTCAGGGACATGATCAATATCTCCATTTTAGGATCAGATCTGGTCTACTACCAGTTGATTTAACCAAGGAAACATTGATGGTTGTGGGAATAAGAAAACAAATTTTCATATCTAATAGAGTGGAGCTACCTTGATTTTCATGTTTCATTCCAGGACCTCAGGTCATCCCCTCTCTATGTAGTTGATCCTACACCTAAAGAGAAGAGACTTTGTCCTTATACTGTTTGACGGACTATTCATGTAGCCTCTACTTTAGTGTATTAATTATTTTATATAAGATATTCATACAATCCTATATCTTTAGATATTATTAAATGTTTGGGATTAGGTATGGATTACTTTTGGGTTGTTATGACCAGTGACACACCATTAAGGGATCGGTCTGTGAGTATAAACTAGATCATTGAGTTTCACCTAAAATTGTTGGGTACTACTTCATGTGGAATTTATTTTTCAACCGTATGACCATCTTTGATATCATTAAAAAAATATAGTGGTCAGTTTCTTGTAATCAATGAAAAATTATATCATTGGAGGTTTTCATTTACACTACTTAAGGGAAACAAGTGAAATTATGGGAGTGAATAAGATTTTCAAGTGAGTCACCTAAACCATTGCATGATGGTCATGTAATAATGATATTATAAATGGATATTTACTTTATGAGTGATCAATGAATGTGTCTTGAGGAATTCACTCCACTGGTGGATTATTTCTGGCATATCATTGTTGTAAAATTCACTGAATTGCATTATGTAAATGTGGGGGAGTTCCCGATCGATCATGTTCTAGGTGTTGAACTAGTATTCATTAATCCATATGAGATGGAACACAAAATTTACATGAACTCATGAAGAGGCAATAAAACATAGTGGAAAATGATTTTATATGACCCAATACCCTTCCATGGGGATCCATTGTTCTTTTCTCAAAGATGGAATACAATACCCATATATTTTATGTGGATTACAAATGATTAAACCATATTATTTTGAAGAATTATTATCCAATATTTCATATATGTTACCTTTTTTACATGATTAATGGATAAAAATATTTCCTTATGATCGATTTGAGGTTGTTCTACAAAAAGTTGTGTTTGGGAAAAACAAACATACCACATACAATATTTGAAAGCGGGTATAGAATGTATGAGAATATAATTATTTAATTAAGAAATATAAATGAAATTTTAATATTATTTTCCTTTATGGATTAGGTCTTCCATCAATATGTATATTCATTTGTGGTAGTCTTCATAGACAACATCTTGGTGTATTCCCACACAAAAAAACAATAATCCCAAACATCATGATATCATACTAAACACATTGAGAGATAACCAACTATATTTAAGGCACAATAAATGCCTATTTTGGATAGAAAATTTAAACATATTAGGAAATATTATTTTAGAGGATGTTTTATATTTGGAGTTAGATAATGTGATCCCCATGGTTTCCAAAGATAATACTAGGAATGTATAAAACTATAGAAGTTTCTTGGGGATGTTGATATATTATAGGAGATTCATTCAAAAATTATAATGTATATAAGAAAATGTTATAGGCCAAACTTAGAATATTGTGAAATGTTTATGGCCAGAAGCTTGTGAGAAAACAATTTATGAGTAGAATGGGAGACATAATTCAGTACAAATCCTAATCCTTCTAGAGAATGGATTATGATTCAAAATTTATTAAAATGAAACATTATTCAGGATTAGAGTAGTTCTTATATTTATATAACATGTTACAATGTAAGGGTCCCATCGTCTGAGAGAGTAAAACTGGAATTTCTTTATAAACAACCTCAATATAGGATCCATGTTTCATGATTTCCACTATTTGAGACATTATCGATTGGGTGAGAATTTCATTTTTTACACAGGCCACAAAAGTATCAAATATATCTCTACATAGTGTGACCAGAATCTTTGGTAGCACAAGATGCTAAAATAATTAATTTCATCTGACTTTGATCTTGATTATACACCCATTTAGTAAACTGTTGTTGTTGAAACCCAAAAGAAAGAATACTAATACAATTTTCATCTCGTAGTGAAAAAGTTAGTGTCAGCTGATGGATTTATTTTCTAAAATTCACATGTAAGTTCATGAATGTAATGGGAAATAAAATTGTGTGTCTTTACTAGTGACATCCTCCATTTTATATTGTGATCCTATGAAAAATATATTAGATCATGAGGGCCACATCATGAGGGAGAGTGTCTTAGGAGATAATCCATCACTTTGTAGGGTTACTAAATAGAATGTGATATTTTATTATATGGGTGTGTTTGTTTTCATTCAGACATATTGTAGGAGCTGATATAGGAATATACATTTCTCCATTTAGTAAGTTCACATTGAGATTACCAAGATGTACTAAGACAGACATCATTAGTATTGGTTGGAAGGTATCAAGATGTAGAGTGTGGGTCTCATCATGAGGTGTTCTAGCTATCAGTAGATGAATGTGAAGCACCAACAACTTACAAGAATTATACAACCTCTATAAATTCTCAAATGTGAATTTAATGACAATAATATGTATTTTTTGATGATATTTCTGATATTCCCTCAAGGGAGTGATGAAGTATCTGTGATCATCTACATGTTAAAGAAGTATGAGAAATTCCTATATATCTTATTAACCTTTTAAATTACAAATATTGTGAGGATTTATAATATGGAAATTTTTTTCCTTCGTTGAGTTCATCATTCCAACACACTAGACCAATTGACCCATATTTTCAACACTATTCTACCAAGAAATACAGAAGGATCATGGTTCACAGGTTCTCATGAGTATAACATATTACCCCTAGACAAATGAGAAGATTGAGAGGATGAGATGAGTGTAATAGGACTTTATATTGGAAATCATAATTGATTTCAGAGGTTCTTAGTAGAAATATATACCTCTTTTCATGTTTTCCCCATAGTAAAAACATTCATGAAATAAATGCGATGGCTATTTATGAGGCCCTTCACAGTAGGCCATTCCATTGACCCATGTGATTGTTAGAAGTGTGAGATGTAAAACTACTTTGTCCTTGTCTAATTTTTGTGTATTAATAGAAAGTAAAACTTATTAATAAATGTGTGTCTATAGAACTATCTAGTAAGAAGTCTTATACAAAAATCGATCAATGACTTCAAGATTTAAAGGTGGGATATTAGGTCTTTGGTGAGTTTCACCAAGACTGTGTCATAGATAGAGTCATACACCGGGAATGATATCAGCTCGTTATGATGGAAGATTTGATATCATTGAGAGGTTTGGGCTAGTACACGACCAATTGAAATAACTTCAAAGGTACCATTCCATGAAAAACATATTACGAGTATCATAAATTTAATAATATCAATATGAATAGTCTCATTCATTGGATGATTTGAATATCTTTATAGGAGAAGATGAGTCCTTTGAGGAGAATCTGATACATATCATTGAATAGAGAATGAAGGATATCTATGGAAAGTCATTTCCTCTAGTCTAGGTGCTATGTAAGAATGTCCAAGTACAAGATGATACCTAGGAGTGGTAGGAGGATGTTTATGCTGAGTTTTTAGAACATTTTGCTGATGATACATTACCACCATTAGAGGGGAAACTCGACGACAAATTGCATTCTAAGGATGGAGTTTTTAATATTCCGTATTTTTTATAGGTATAAACACAAATATTACTATTAAAGACCTCTAATTTTATTCTAATAATGTTATATAAAGCATAAGTAGTGTTTCTGAAGTGTTGAGGGCTTGTTTCGAGCCTGATGCACTAGAATTTTTTGTGGAAGTATGAATCAATTGATTATCTTAATATTATAGCTAACCATTCAACTAAAACATGCATGGCACTTAGTGTAGCAAGAGGGACAGATAGTTTGTCTACAACCATGCAAGCCAGGACACTTGGCTATTCAAAATTGTATACTTTTATGAAATATCCATTTCACATAGATTGTGCATGGTTTGGAAAATGGTGTGACTGTCATATAAAAGTGTGGTACTTGGGTTGTGTTTCCCACACGGAAGGTGCAAGGTTGTTCCAACCACGTAGAAAAACCATGAGACCCCATATGTGTTGGGTAAATAACTATATTTTCCATGATATGTTTTAATAACTTAAATATTTATCCTCCCACACTTCCCCAACACAAAAAACTATCCCCCATATAAATCTCCACTTCAATACAAGCTAGGGTTTATTGTTACTCCTCAATCTAATATTTATTTTCTTCCTAGTCAGGTTTGTTGGATGTGAAATGATAAGATCACTAACCATTATTCTCCATCATTTTATTATCTTACCATATCATGGAATATTTTGATATGATCTCAATTTCTCTATTTTCAATGTATTAAACCGTCCTTCTGATTTTTCCCATTCTAGATTGATTCAAGAGATGAAAATGATGGGTATAGTGTTTTTGGATAAATTCAGTGGTCTAGTTCATTTCCCGCATGCATTCATAAATTTATACTATACATCATTTTTCATTATGTCGTGCCTTCCCAAATCACATCCATTATGTTAAATTATCTAAATTAATGATAATTTCAATACATAACGGGACCCTGGTTTCCTATGAATCAATGATATTGGGTGTTTCATGTATATGAGCCTCCCATAAGGGTGTTCATTTCATAATATCCTTTGTTCCCCTTGATAATTTATTTGGACACCTTTTTAGGTGTATGTTTCCTTGTAATAAAAAATGCCTCTAATGGTGAATCAAACTTTTGAAAATAGTGTCCATGTTTTAGAAACCTAGGCCTTATAGTATAATTTGACTGGATCACATTAATTAAACGTTTTTTTTCAACATAATTAAAATTATATAAATTAAATTTTTTGATAAATGGTATAAATTATGATAGGTAATCCCTACTTTTTTTCGACATTGAGGATGATATTTGGATCATTATGTGATTTCTTGTATGACTTCATCATGATATAAAATTAATAATTTTTAATAATTTTAAATACACTGGGAGAGAAATAAGGATCCCTATTTTTTCCCTTGAATAATCTCATAATTCAGTATAATTATGAGTTTTTAGGAATTGGAAATACATTGTGAGCGAAACATATATCCTTATAGGATGCGTGGACGGGCTCATTAGGATTACTTCTTAACTTCCCATGAGTGATAACACTTCCCTAGGAGAGTAACTATGGATGAGATCAGTGGAAAGATAGTAACACTATTCCATGAGTTGTACATGGTCTCTTATGTGAGATACAATGTATATGATATGGGTATTACACTTACATCATTACCAGAGTGGTATATGGGATGCATCTTGTTGGTTTCCATGGAAAAACTCTACGTCAATGTGTATTGCTAGACCTCTCAAAGTGATACATGGGATACCAAGTATGGGTAACCATAGATGGGATCAATATTAAATTTATTAATTATATGGATTTCATTTATTAATTTTGGGGATTTCATATTTATTAAAATATAAGATAGCCCAATTTTTTTCTTAAGGACAGGCTTGTTAAGACAAATAACAAGAATGGTGTCAAAGGACTACTAATGCCTTTTTTATAAAAACTTATTATCTTCATATTAAATATCATACATGTATAAATCCACCATGTTTCAGGGACATATGGCGTAGGATTATGTAGGTAGTGTCGGTCGAGTATACCACAATGAACCCATTCTTATTAATTTAATTATTTATTTCCATTCATTTATTATTATCATTACACCACACATTTAAAATGAACATACTAGATTGATATATACCCCATAAAAGGTATCCTAAAGAGTATATATCACACCCTACTAAAACCAACATTATTAATTTATAAAACTACATGTTTATATATGTAGATAACGATATGTGACCAGCTTCAGATGGATTATTTTTAGTACATGGATGGATGATGGGGTAATAGGGATGATTCTATTCTCATGATTCTAGTAGATATAGATTTTTGGTATTTTTTCTAGATTGATGTATATGAATAATTTCCCTTTATCTCATATATGTAATCTTTTATAGCTACATGAGAAGGCCATTATCATTATTTTTTATTATTTTTATAATTCCTCTTACACCTATTTATTAGTTTTATGATTTATTATTCCATTGTTGTATGTTTGAAACTACATCCACTAGTATCAATATATTATTTCATGTTGAACTACTAACTGAATCATGAAGGAAAATAATCTCCATATACACATCTAAATCCCTCACTACTAATTGGAAGCCTCTGGTGTAAGGGGGGCATGCTTCTGGTCATATTTTTGACCATCTCAGAGAAATTTGTAGAGTCTTTCAGGGTGAGATTATATTAATATGATCATCATAATCTAAGGGATACTATGAAATATGATGTATGGGAATTATCCATATTGTTAGGAATGAGATTCAAAAACCCATGTATGGTTTCCAAACTATAATGTGATTTAGCGGATCATGATTGGTTCCCATTCATGCGATGACCCCTAAGAGGGGTAGTATAGTGACTTTACATTTGTTATATCCTAGAGTGAAAATAGAGGTACTGAAACTACATGTTCCTGGGAGGGAATACATGGTTATGTGTTAAAGTCATTAGAGGATGTACAAATCATAAAATTAATAATATTATATTTTCTTTGGAATTAAACTAACCTCTTAGATTCGATTATAGGAGCTATTATGGGTTAGAACACTACCCCTAAATGTGATATAATTGAGTAAAACTAGAGGGATCCACAACCCCAAATTATAAAGGAATGAATTAAATGAATGAAAAAAATCTAATTGATCATGGGGACACACCACCAAAATAGTTTTTGAATGTAACGTATTAATGTACTAAGTAAAATGGATGGGTGTAACACTTACCTCTTTGGGGGGATATACTTTAAATTATTATATTGAGATAGGGCCTAGTGGGATAGAAAAACACAATCCATACTATGTAATATCTAGGTGGAATTAACTACCCTATATTATATTATATGATAGAAGGGTGGGTTACACTACCCCCCCCCCCCTAATGAAATGTATATATGAGATGATTCGAGGGGATACAATCCCCACTATGTAGTTATAAAAGTTTGTGATATACAATTTTCATGATGTAGGTAGGATTGTTTACCACCATGTGATCATATATAATTATTATGATATTATGAGTGGGTTATTACCTAACAGTTAGAATTGTTATTCCACATGCATCGAGATATATGACACATGATGATGCAGGTGTGGTCAATATCAAGAGTCATTTTAAAATTCAAGGATCATTGATTATTATTTTATTATGAGTTTATTAAAAATTTATTATCTATTAAAATTATATAAGCAGACACTATATTGACTAGTTAAGTTTGGGACACTTTTTAGGCGTCTTAATTAATCATACTCAACCCCTTATTTGGGTCTATTAAACCATGTTACCTAATAAGTCCTCATTGTTTAAAGGATTGTGAATGGAAATGGACCACTCTGGATGATCATACAAGGAATCTTGGTTAAGAACTGATGATGTAATTTTATAAGTCTAATTTTTTGTAGTAGATCGTATAATATATATTTAACATATGTATTTGTATATATTATCATCTGGATGGGTGATACATTATAATTTAAAACTATTTAGTAAATTTCATTTGATATATAATTATTCTATTTTATAACTCTACATAGTTTTATTATTATCTTTGGATGATGTTTTTTTATTTTATTAAAATTTTATAAATTTTTTTGGTTACATTATACCCATGGAATATCATTTGAACAAATGAGTATGTTGGTACCCTCATGTATATGTAGAGGTGGACACGTAGTCACATAACAATCCATTATTGACATCATTGTGTGATCATAAAATTAGGTGTTTCGTAGTGGTATTAAAATATTTTTTAATTTAACATAGATCTTGAGATGTGGTTGACTATACATTTGAATATGGGTAATTTCCTAAGAAATCAGTATAATGTTCCTAGACATCAATTTCCTGATCTGAAATCCATTTTACAAATGATTTGGTATTTCACAGATACAATTCTATTGATTATTGTTCAAAATGGTATTTTTGATTTGTTGATTCATTGGTTTTATAATCCCTGCCATGAGTGCCATGATACATTTTTTCATGTACATTATCAGCAACATAGGTTCCCTTGGAGTGTCCATGTTTGCGTTCATTAATGAAAAAATAATGATTATGAGGAAATCAATTAAATAATTAGAAAATAATTTTAATTACATAGTGATTCCAAAATAATTAATCTAGTAATTTTACATATATACTATTGGTTGCATTCAACTCAAATGAACAGAGTAATTTTTTCTAACCCAGGGATATTTTTATAATAATAAATCATTCAAATATGAATCCAATATAAATTTAAAATGTTTTACACCATACCATGATAATTTTATTTCATTTAACCAAATGATATTTAGTTTTTAATTTATAGTGGTTATGAATAGGTGATAAATATTAAAATATGAACATGTATGAGATCTTTAAATATAGGGGCATAGAGAATCATATAAATGGTTGGTGGGGAATAATAAATAATACTGGGTAGTTGTATGATTATAAAATGCATTTTATAATTGTGTATGAGAAACCTATAATGAGGGTTTCAAAATAATGATTTATATTTTTATACTTGAGGTTGGAGTATAAATATTTTCTTATAAGTGATGTCACGTGTGAAAAATGATTAATGTGATTTTTAGTGGATCCTTATGCCATTGTGAATTGATAATGTTTTTTTTTTGTATATCAATTTATATAATTGAGTATTAAATATTTTTCCTATAATTTTTGACATAGTGGGGATATCTGAGTGTAACTCGAGGTAGGTGATAACCTAGACTTGTAAATTACATGGATATGTGAATCATTGGTAGATTCTTCATGATTGATAATGATGCATGTGAATTGATAACTGGTGTGTGGTGATAGTAAATGATATTCCTTGAAAAACATTTATAATTCACCTAGAGTTATTTTGGATTCAATAATGGATTTAAATTGTATCATTAGATATATTATTAGAATAATTAAATTCATGTTCTGTTCATAATTATACGGTGAATGTGGATCCAAAATGTTTGGATCTAGATTGAATATTGCATGGGTAGACTATTCCGGTTTTGTGAATATGCATGATCAAGTAGGTGATAGTGTGAATGGACTTGAAATTAGTGAGACGAAATAAAAATATTAGAAATTAAGAAGTCTGTGAAACGATTTTGGCTATATAAAATTTTTATATAGTTATCATGATAAGTTATTATTGCATTATTGCAATGGATTAATGTGATATGGCTTGAGGAGAGCCATGTAAAATTATATGGTATCATTTTACTAAGGTGTAAAACACCATGAATAGTATTCATTTTAGTAAGGGGTTTTGTTGAGAACCATTATAATGTAAAAAAAATTAGCACCATGAAGAGTTCATGTAATGGTTTCATAGGATGGTTTCACTTGAAATGCTTCATTGAATTGATTTTTAATTTATACTTTTTTTAGTAATGGATGGAAGAGGTTTCTATGGAATTTTTAATTTCCCCCCTATGGTTATAAAAACCCCTATAGATGGATTATAATACCCTAGAATATATAATCGATCCTCTTATCATTTTAGGGGTGAGAATGATGGATGAGTGCGGCTCAAGAGGATGTAAAAATGTGTAATATTTTAATTTTTCAGTGTTGTTATCATGTATAAGTTTATGTAATATTTTGTGGTGGGGAACCACTAACATTTTTCATATGATAAGGATTTTTTTTAATCGTTTATTGTAGATGAAATCTTGGAATAATAGTGGACCTATCTATTAAGTGCATATGGTTTTGGGGATGACTCATAGATGAAAAAAAACAGTTATATGTGGAAAATGGATAATACCATGATTGGGTATCAGTCATTGGAAATATATATTAGTCAGTATATGCATTGATTAACATCTTTTAGGCTCATAATGATGGGTTGGTGGTAAGAATGGGTCTGTATTGTGGGAAACATACCAGTTTGTGACATAAACTATGGATAATCATGGTGCACATTATTAGAAACATGAAATGTTAAACAGGGAATGAAATTTCATTATGAATATAGTATCATTAGGAAGATGATGAATTATTGTGAGTTTAATTTTTCCATGGTTATGTGTGAAACCAAGAAGTTGATAATTTTTTTAGACATATAATCTCAACATACATGTTTGTTTTCATAAAATAATTGGTTCTAAAATTCTAATAGATTTGCTGAATCATCATGGAATTGGTGGAAATAATTTAAAACATTATGCACATGAAGGTGATTTTATATAACGTGTAGTCAATATTGGTGTGATGTTTGAATGAAAACAACTAATAGCTGATGTGATATTTAAACCATGTTGTAGTTATCATTGATTGGGATGGTACATAAGGGTTGGATGAGGATTGTTCTCAAGTTTTAAAATATCTATAGTGTGTAGGATGTAAGTATCTTCAATATTATGTGTTAGTGAACTCTATTGACTTATAATGTTTTGGAATTTTTTACCGCGGAGAGGGGGAATGTTGAGAATTTAAAATAATTTAGGAATTATGAATGTTTCAACACCTTAGATTAATTTTTTTGATATGTTTGAAGGACTATCAGATTCCATGGGTTATCTAGTGATTGATACTAGAAGAGTTGCGTTCATGGGATCTATATGGAGAAAACTATGGGACTTCAAGGTGGTCCTTAGAGTAATGGAATCCACTGATAATTGATAATTTATAGTTGTTGTGAGATGAATGTTTGGATTCTAATATTTTTTAGTATCTTGGGTAATAGGGAAGACATGGGATTGTTGTGTCTAGTTCATTAAAATTTGGAATGATTTTAGGGTATTTTTTGGATTTGGATGATTTTTGATATTTTTATTAACTTTTAAATGTTACCTATCACATAGGGGAGTAACGATATGTTACCTAGGAAATGAATATATTTTGAAAATGAAAAAATTTTCTTCTGTTTTTTAATTATCATAAGCATTGAAGAAATTATATTATGAATGTTTTTTTCTATATATAAAATGTTAGATGTGGAAAATATATATTATGTATGTTTTTTCTAAAATGAAATAACCTTAAATATAAAAAATATATTAGGTATGATAAAATAATATGTTATATATGATGAATTATTTTACTCATGAATAAATAAGTATGTGACTTAGTGAAAATTTTTACAGAAATTTTCATATGTAATAAAATATAATATGTTTGAATGAAATATGTTATGTATATGGTTTTTACAAATGATAAAAACAATGTGTATAGAAAATTTATAATAAATATTGGATTAATTTTTTTTTTGAAAAAAAATTCCAATATAATGAGTACAAATATAAAAATTGTGTTTCATATGAGCCCTTCCATTGAAAATTTATGATTTACTAAAATTATTCTAAAATATATATATTATGTATGGTTAATATGTTAGGCATTGAAAAAATACATTCCTTGGGGAAATTTTATATTAATGAACAAAATATATCACATATTAATTTAATTCTAAATAAAATTTATTATATATTAGATAATATTTTAGACAAATACTATCGTTCAATTGAAATTATTTCACATTCTGGAATTATATTATGGGCCATAATTATCTAAGTAAAATATCTTTCTTATTGATTATAGGTTTTCTATAAAAATCATAGTAAATAAAATATATTTTTTTATAGAAATTTCCCATGGTAAATATCATATGTACATAATATATATATATATATATATAAACTGGTTGGGGACAACACCCTCTTTTTATTGATAAAACAAGGATCACATTTCAACAGGGGTGAGAAGTAACAAAAACATGACCCGATGTCTTAGTGGTATGAAATCCTAATAATGTCTAATGGGTCAACATTACTTTTGTAAAATAGCCAATAATAATTCTAGTGGAATAACACATAATGATAAAAACCAATTCAAACATATCTATTTCTCGCTTGAGTAGAAACATCACATGTGCTACCATTCGATGTTGATGTGTCTCAACCCTACTAATAGTTACAACATGATAGACTAACAAAACATGTCATTGAACCCCTCTATAACACATTAGAAAATGGGACTATGTAAAATAATAAGAAACAGAAATTATATATCTCAATGGGACCACCCAGCCAATGATACTTGTGGGGGACCCACTACACCATCAATCTGATAATCCAAAACATCTGACTAATGAATAGAAATTAGGTACACATTTCATGTTATCAGGGATGAAACACTCATCCCTCTTTTGAGGTATCTCTCTTAATGAAAAAACATGAGGTACAACTTTCATTTTGAATGCATAAAGACAAAATTGGAATGGATGAATGATGGGTGTCATCACAACCATCTATATTTTGAGGTCTCCATCCCGATAACACAACATGAGGTTCCACATTTCTTTTCAATTGCTCCTAAAAAATAATTGGGCTTAACCTAAAACCTATATCCCAAAATGATGGCCATGAGTTTTAGTAGCGCAATGTTAGAGAAATAAAGAATGGATTCCCAAGGAAATGTAATACTATAATGAAATGAATAAATCCCTAACTCCCGATAATTGAATAGGAAGATATATATATCCTCTAATCAAAGAAAAAAATGATTACAAACCCAAGAACATTGTAGCCTTTATCATTGAGGCCTCAACAAAATCCATCCAAGATGAATCTTCAACCACTAATTCAAGTGACCTAATAAACAAAACCATCACCCATGTGATCTCCCATATTGATTTTTCTCAATGATGAATATTCTTCCATGATCCTAGAACATAGAGGAAGCACTATCGATTCTCGATGAAATTCAAAAATTAATTTTCCCATCATTATCTAATAACACAATGTTGAGGCAGTCACCAATAACTAGTCTGGAAATAACTTTGTGCAACATACCATATAGGGGAAGATATATTGGTAGATTCAATGAAGTATATAATTGGGAGAGATCAAATACAGTGAGAAGTTAAGGGAACTGACTATACTGCCACTATTCCTAGGGTGATATTAGCTGATGCTAACCCCCATCTAGAATTCCTTTGGTGAAATAAATCCAACTAAAAAAATAGTAGGACAACCACATATCACTACCTCGAGATCTGATATATCTATCATTGCACAATGACACTATAGAGACAGAAGCTGTTGCTAGAATGAAATACTAAATAAATATAATGGGTAGTCCCCTAAGAGAAGAGCTCCTGAGATAACTGAAACGTATATTATTTACTTGTTATTGATGGGGTTTTTTACTTGTAAGATCCCAATAATTGTACATTTATTTTTTGGATATCAAATCTAGTGGAGAATAGGAACTATAGTAGTATTGTTGAAGGGGTATTGTAGTAATACTATAGCAGTGGAGGTCGAAAATGTCGAATTGGAGACTACAATAATTGTGGAGGTCATGTAATGTGTACTATATATACATGGGTACTATTGTTGTGATAATCATAGAATGGGCCTTATTCCATAATTTTGGACTTATGAGCAATGTATTGGGATTCATGCCCACTAGAACTTTGGGCTAAAATATATATACTGTAATAAACTAGTTTGTTTGGTGGGTTATACCTAGAGGGTCTATGGCCATTCTTTCAGACCAGTGTGTGTGTAATGTGTGTGTGTGTGATCTAATAGTACACCTAAGTTTCTAATACAATATGTTATGTATTGGTTAATATATATTATGTATAAAAAATAACAATATATATCTGTTATTTTACTTATGAAGAAACCTTACATGTGGTATATATTTATTATGTATTGAAAAAAAATGTTACAAAAATTTTTCCTTTTAAGTAAAAAACCACATATTTTATTAATATAATATATATGGGTAAATTTTTTTATGCTCTCTGTAGATATCATATGGATAAAGACAATCGATGTTAAAAAAATTTCATAAAAATTAAAATGTTACATATAAATTTCTTCAATGAGGAAACCCCTACAAATGGTTTATATATATATTACATATAGATATTATCCAAAAATATACATTATTCATGCATATCTAATATATGAATGGAGAAACATGAGTTTTTTAAACCCATTTATAAGATATCATATATCATATATATAAGCACATGGGTGTGATAAATGTGACAAATTTCAATAGGGTATAAGACTTGTAAATTTTTTAAAATGTCGATTTTGTTTCTAGAATTTCATAAGTATTTAGTAAACAATTAAAAACCAATTTAATGTGTATTTTAAATGTTTTTGGACTTTCATGGGGAACATGACAGAATAGATTTATCATTCCCATCTAATTATAAGAGAATATTTTTCACTATTATGAATTGATTAAAGTTCCCTATATTCCCAGAGATATCTTGAATTAAATAATATATTCTGGATCAATTCATTGACATTTAATATCTCTCATTTGATAATTTATACTATGAGACTTCAAATGGTAAATTATCACAACCAAATCCATTTACACATATTACTAAGTGGTTTCTAAACATAAATATCCATAAATACCACACAATTTCATGAATTCCCTGTGTCATCAGAAGAATTTGTTCATAATACATCAGTGTGTGACAAAAATAAGTTTTTTTATTTTACATTTGATAACAAGTTCTGAAACTGCATTGGATACCCAAAAGAATACATAGACTAAAACTGTGATCTAAAAGGTTAATAAGTAAATAAACAAGATAAATATACATAATGTGTGAGTTATCAGCATAACATATTATCATAAAGATTTGGATCATGCGAAATCTAATTGAAAAATAACACCCATAACATAGCCTTGAAAGATCATTAATGCATAGGAAATGTTACAGTAACACTTAACATGACATAATATGAGTAAAAAATGACTTCCTAAAATAATCACATGGAGGAAAAAGTATTATACAGTATTCAGTATACCATATAATCCCATACATTACCCCTTATATGATAAATTATTTACCCTATACATTATACAACTAACTAGGTGCACCCTTCATAACATGTTAAACAAATTTGTGTGCCACAACAAGGAAATCAGTTATAAGGAATTACATAATCATTACGAAAGAAAGAAGAATGGGTTTCATAATCTTACTTCCCAACATAATTAATAGAAATTTCATAATGAAGGAATTAGATAATTAATCAGAATGTATGTATTACTATATCAAGAATTTTTTTAATAAACTATGTTTATATATGAGACAGTTATATACATAACTTAGAAGCACGTCTTAACATTGATTGTTGTTTTCGTTGATGAAAATACATTCAAAATGATTGAAAAATTATTGAGAAAAACACCATCTTCACTTACTACCACAGATCAAACAAAGGGCAATGCCAAATTTTATCAGTGCTATGAAAAATGCAGTAATAAAAGTCGAATCTTTAGGATCACTAGAAAAAAGCACCCATAATGTTAACCTTTAGCAGTGCCCAAAATGCATTGATATTAGTGCATAATTTCACAGCACATATTTTAGTGCTGAAAAAGATAACATTTATCAGTGACATGCTTAGTGTAGATAAATGTTTTTAGTAAAATCTATAATTACTTTATTTAAAATTATTATCATTATATTAAAAAAGGAAAATTTTATATTTATATTTATATATATTTGATACTTGGAGGTACAATTATATATTTCTAATTATATATTTATGTTCTTTTAGAAATAATTTATTAATTTATATTTATAATTATAAATATAATCACATATTTTTATATAAATAAATATATGTCTTTAATTAATTTGGATAATATGTTTATTGGTGAGTGAGTGTAATTGACGCATTCATATGTAAT
The DNA here is from genome assembly GCA_963277665.1 of Viscum album. Lineage (NCBI taxonomy): Eukaryota > Viridiplantae > Streptophyta > Magnoliopsida > Santalales > Viscaceae > Viscum > Viscum album. The sequence continues at coordinate 1,840,910,788 of OY728145.1, forward strand.
GTATTCATCATTAATGTTGATTTCCACATTACACCCTTATTATTATTCATGTTGTCGATATATATGATAATTATGATCTATACATTAATCAGTATATGATTCATTCATGTTATACCCTTGAATATTTTATGTTATTATGGATACTTATAAAATTAAAATAAATATAGTAAAAAATATATATTTTTATTATATTTATAATGAATTTTTTTATTATTGTATATAAATAATATATTTAGTTATAATTATATATTTTTAAGGAGACGGCTTGCCTACCTCTCGATCTTTTTTACGATAATTATAATTATAAATATATAAATATATATTTAAATAGTTATAAACTTAGATAAATCTATTAAAATTATATATATATATATATAATTATAAATAAATATTTATAAATATGTTTATTTATACTTATCAATATATATATATATATATATATTTAAATAACTTTACAATAATAATAAATTTATGTATTATACATTTATTTTTATAAATATATATAATTATGTAGATATAATTTCAGATATATAATTTTATTGAAATATATAAAATACATATAATTATGATTACAAATAAATATAGATATATTTTAAAAATTATAAAATTATTATAAATAAATGAATTCTATATATTTATAAAATTAAAAATTTAATAAATATATATATTATAATTTTATAATTATTTAAAAAAATTTATATATTTTTTAACAATAAATAAATTTATATTTATTTTAATTTTTTAATTATAAATAAATGTTTAATCAATTATATTTATAATTATAAATTAATATAAACTTGTAATTAATATATTTATTAGATTTATAATTTTATAGATTTATATAATAGTTATATTAATTATATATGTTTATGAAATTATAAATGCTAGAAATATAGTTATTTTAAGTTTATAAATATTTAAATGAATGTATTCAATTTTACAGTTTTAAATAAAATTAATTATATATTTATTTAAATAATTATAAAATAATAATAAATACCTATATTATATATTTAGATTTATATAAAATAAATATATATTTATAATAAAAAAATTTAAATATTATAAATATATTTATTATAATTTTATAACTATACATAAATAGATATTTATTATTAATATTTTTAATTTTCAATATATATATAAATAATATATGAATTATATATATTTAGATAATTATAAATATAAGAACTATTGTATTATAATTTTTTTTATTTGAATGAATATATATAATTTTAAATTTATAAATATAAATAATTATTTATTTATTTATTTGACTAATTATAAAATTATAATAAATATATATATTATATATTATATATTTATATATAGAAAATATAATAATTTTATTTATTTAGTGTATATAAATATAAATATAATAAATATTTTTTATATTCATTGATAATTATATATAAATATTTCATTAATCAAATAATTATATAATATTAATTAATATCTATATTACATATTTATAATTATATAAAATAAATATATTAGTTGTATATATTTATTATATAAAATTTATTATTAATTAATATTTTAATTATAATTTAATAATTATATATAAATATATATTTATAGATTTAAAATATTTATAATTATTTAAATATATATAACTATATGTATAAATTACAAACATTATATCATTATCAATTCAATTTTTGAGGTTATAAGGATATGCCTTTATAAGTACTAAAAACAATGATAAACTTTGTCATTATCAACACAAAAAATCTCTAATAAAGGTCTGTTTTATTAAAAGTTCAAATTTTAGCACTGATAAAACTCACCTTTATCAGTGCATTTTATATAGCACTAATAAGAATGTTATCCAGTTTTATAAATGAACACTAACAATCAGCTTATCTTTTTTACAGGTTTAATCTTTCCCGAATCCATTCATCTTTGGCAAACCCGCTCTCACCGTAGCCACTCTAGTTTCCCTTCTATCCACCTTCACTCTACCCTCCTCTTCTCTCAACCACCACTTTACCCACCTCTCTCTAGCTACCTCTATCACTAGTGCATGTCTCACCTCCACCAATATAATCAGTGCTCTTGCTGCCAGCAATCATGCAACCATCGCTCCCTATCATACCCTCACCTCCATACCATAGTCACTCCATCAGAGATGAACCAAAATGTAAAGGTATAACCTTTTATTATTATTTCTCTGTGTTTAAGTCATTTGAAAATAAAATTTATCTGTACATCCTATGTTTGAATTATCGGGCCATTCTCTATTGATATGTGATAGGTTACCCCATGTTTTTCAATTGAATTCTAGAGCCATGAATGTTTTTATTTTTACCACCATTTTTGAATCATGCAATTAAATTAAATGTTTTTATCTGTTGTTAGAAAGGTAAATCATGTTTACATGATTTTCATTTCATTTCTAATGACTTACCAGATGTGGAACTTGTTAAATATATTCATTAGTAAACAATGAAAACCTTGTATTTGAGAAATTGCATGAATTATATTTTTAATTAAATTCTATGATTTTAAAATGTTTTTCTACATATAAGTTCTTTATCAATTGGAACAATATTTATAATTTTCAATTCAAGAAATAATAACATCTAGAGGTTGAGATTTCTTTTAAAAGTAATTCTATAAATGGATATATGAAGAAAAATAATGATGACAAGAGTCAAAAGGAAGTGGGAGAGTAATATAGGAGGAATATGATTTAAGATCATTTTTAACATTTTTTGTGTCATTTCCTCTTAGTAAATAATATTTTACAATTTTCATATTTTACTCACGTAATCAACTTTGTTCTTTTGTAATTAATACTAATGATAATATTTACAAATAATTTTTTTACCAGATGTGATTCAACTTATTTAAAATCATAAAATTATTTTATCAAGTAATATTTTTAACTATGTGAGTCATTAATTTAAAAATAATCACACAAAACATGTAAAAATAGTTAGTATCAAAAGTGGGTTATCAAGAATAGAAGATATATTGAAGAGATGGTTATAAATATGATCACTTTTTAGAAAATAAATTGTTTTATTTTAAGAAAGTGTGTATATTTTAAAATAATCTAAAATATAATTTATCCTTTAACATACTTAATTAAAATATTATATATAAAAATTCTTTTATTATAATTTAAATAACTATTTTAAAGGTTAATCATAAGTTTTATAAATTTTAAACAATATATATAAAATTTGAATATTTTTTCATTAAATAAATATTTAATCATTAAAAAAACCAATTTATTTATTATATACAAATAAGGTAATGAACGTCATCATTTATGAAAAAATAGTATATTTCACTATTCATTTATAAATATAATCTTTTAGAAAAAACCTGAATATAAAATGAATAAAACATTAATATATAGAATAAAAAAATTAAGTTCATTATATAAATATAAAATATCTATTTTCAATTGACATTAATGATAATAAAAAATAATTCAGTGGAAAATAATAAATTTTTAATGAAATAAATATTAAAGTAATATGTTTACTTTACATCCTTTTCATTAGTTGACTAAATCTATTTTAAGCATTACATGAAATTATAGTATTTGAAAAAATATTTTAAGAGTTATTTAAAATAAAATTTGAGGTTTAAAGAATGTTTTAAATTTTAAAATTATTGGTGATCACCGAAATTATGTTTTAAAAAATTAAAATTTATTAATTGGATTTAAAACAAACATTTTGGAGGTTTTTAATGTGTTATGAGTATAATAAAATGTTCTTTATTTTTAATGGGGTGAGTTGACACTTGTTTTATATATCTAAACCAACATTGTTTAGCCTTGGTTAATTTTTATATCGATGTTTTGGAGTTTTTGTTGATTTTAATATTTCCAAATTATTATGATTATTTCATATGAGTGTTTTTTACCATGTCGATTGTATTTTGATACATATTGTGACATTGAATGTATTTCAATGTCCATTTAAAGGGTACTATGAATTACCATTTTTGTGTCAATGGGTTTTTATAAAATTAGTCCAAAGAGTAGGTTGGGATGTTTTTTATAACTGATTAATGGATTAAAATTCCATTCATGTATTGAATAGAGATAACCCATTTGAAATTTTATGAAAAAAGAGTTTCATATAATGTATGATAACCTCTTAATCACTTTGATTCTTGTATGAGTATTGTATCTTGTGATCCCGTATGGGGATTTTTAATATTGAAAATTTTTAAATGTTGTTTTAGATTGAATTATATTGGGGATACATCTTATATGGGTTGGAGATAAGGAATTAGATATTTTAAATTCTATGCACATAATACATGTAGTTTTTTGACTGTTGTAATGTCCATTAGTATCATAATGGGAGTATTGTCTAGATACTATGTCATCTCTGTGTGGGAAAACCCATGTGTGATAGTTGGATGATTGGGGAAGCATTTCATAGCTACTTCAAGTTGGTTTGACTTAAAGAAATATGTGGCCATTATGATAGTTGAATCTTTTTATATGATCCCTTGGGTGAAGGCATCCTAGATAAATTACCTTTATTAATCATATGTATGATGATTTTCTATGAAAAACCCATCCTTGTTGTATTACCAAAGTTGTGAGACTTTCTGTACTAGTTCTTGACTGTGTGTTTTCTTTCTTATTTTTATGTTTTTCTATACATATTTTTTAATACATATTGTGAATGGGTTTTAATGAAGTAATAAAAGAATGTGTAATTTTGAAGTGTTTTCAAAGTATTTTAATAATCATATTGAAAAAGGTTCTAAAATTATAAATCATAGAATAGTTTTCTTTGGTCGAATAATTTTTTTTCCAAGTGAGTGCTTTCATTTAATGAAATCATTAAAAAATAGTATTATCACACTTTTCTGTTTTACATATTATGTGGTAAAGTATTGTCGAAAAATTTCCTTTTTATAATGTATTTGGAACTATATTCATTAGAATGTAATACTAAATTGATATCCTGGATTTGGTATGTTGTGGTAACTTATTTGAATTTTATATCACTCCTATATTTTATGGGTTCAAGATTATTATAGTTTGTTTTGAATCCTTTAGAAATTCATAGGGAGATATATAGTTGGATAGTGACCCTAGATGAATATATTTTACATGTATATTTTAAAAAATATTAATATTATAGAATCAAATTGGTTGGATATGAATACAGAATAAGAGAAATTGAAATGTATGAGAAAAGAGTATGAAGATGGGGTGAAAGAGTTTATCTAATTTTAGAGGATCACGAATATGAAGCTTGTGAAATCAAATTTATGTGTTTATAATTTTATTATTCAGGTATCATTAGCCCTAGGGTGTGGGATGAACACTTGATCTCTCATGGAATAGACCAATGTTTTAATCTTTGTAATGAACATAGGTGAAATGTGAATGTATCTGGTGATTGGGATAACACATCATTTTACAGATCATATTATGTGATTGTAAGTGTGGATAATAAAAAATAATGTATCGAGGATGTGATTATAGATGTTAGTGATGGTAAATATCGTATTGATGAAATAACAAAGATAGTTTAAGATGTAGTTCATGATTTTCCAAAATTAATTGATAATGTAACATGTTTTGAGAAATTTCCATTATATAAAACTTCTAATAAGTATATAGAATTTCCCACCATACTAAAGATGTTTAATTGAAATCAATAAATAGATATAGTGGAAGTTGTTTTATAGAACTACATGATCTCATTATTGAAATAACCAGAGAAAATAATATACTCATTATTGGAACATATAATGCCAAAATAATGATATTATCGATTGGTATAATCTTAAAAATAATACATGACTACCTGAATGACTGTATAAAACTTCACAAGGAAAACAATTCACTTATAGAATGCACAAAGTGTGGTCCTTCTCAATACAAGAAACATGAATCCACTCTTATGAATGGTGTGTGGTACATTTCTATAAATATTTGTTTTAAACACCTCTATATATGTTGGGATACTAAAATTAAATTAACATGACACACATATAAATGAAATAAAGATGGGAAACTACATCACCATATAGACCATCCTCATTGGACGAGAATTACTTATCAATATCCTAAATTTGAAAATGTGTCAAGAAACCATCATCTTGAGTTTTCTATAAATGGAGTTAATCTATTTGGTTTTCATACTATCACACATAGTACAAGGCCCGTTATGTTCATAAATTATAACTTTCCACTATGGTTATACATGACATGAAAATACATCTTGTTATTAATTCTTATATCGTGAAAACCAAATTGAGTAATGATATTAATGATTTTTTGCACTATTGATCAAGGATTTAAATGTATTGTGGTATTCTAGTGTTATGTTTCATGATGAATATAGAAATAATATATTTCCCCTTAAGAACCATGTTGTATAGGATGAAAAATGAGGTTTTTAGTTATAAAATTGTACGGAATCTATAATGAAAGGAACTCAATATTGTCCCATATTCAAAAAATGTTACGTAGTTAATGAGGTTGAATCATTCAATGGACACTATGTTTATAAGAATTTTCATATTTCTTCCGTGAAGAAATATGTACGAATCTTCCATGAAATCATTCGATGGATGTTTGGACGAATTTACAACACCATATCAACTAATAGGGGATCAATTATTTGAAAATGTAAAATATTTGGGCCCTAATTTTGGTAATAAATTTTCGTAAAACATTTAAAAACTAGTTGAAAAAATAGATCAGTTTTTTGAATTACCATCAAATAAATTTCGGTTCTTCTAAAATTTATTAATGTTGTGAATTTTTAGAAAATATATTTGATAGTCACATTGGAATGATATTAAATGAACCAGCAACCAAAATGATGGAATTAATTCTATTTTGGACATGATTTTCAAGGGAAGATGAGAAGAGTCAGTTCCAATGAAGGGTGAAAAAACTACATTTCATCCTATAGCTGCATACACATTTTCTAGGTAGGAAAGTAATCATTTTCGTATCATTAAAAATGATGTAGTGGTTCATGAAGGCTATTCATTTAATATCAAGAATATTGTTTCAATGACAAATTTACAGATAAAGGGTCTGAAATCATATCACTTCCTTGTTTTGATGTAATATCTAATTCCTATTTCTATATTTTTCATTTCTAACAATAATTTCTACATTAATTTATCAAGCTCTATTTACTCTAAAATGCTATAAGAATAAAAGTTATAAATTAGGATAACTTCTCATTAATGTAATGATAAATTATCGTCATATTATATGAATTCAAAATTTTATTCCCACTATAATTCCTTAATATGATGGTTCGCATGATGGTTCACATGGTGAGAGAGATTTTACTATGTGTCCCTATACAATATTGATTGATATACCCCAAGGAACGGTATAAGAATATTTTGAAAGTGTGTGTCAAAAACTGAAGCCTTATTGACGATTTCATTATATAGTGATGTATTTTCATGGAATCTGTTGAAATATATAAAGAATAAATGAAGGGTGTGGAAATTAGTGGCCTATTGAAATATCATCACACCAGGAAGCTTTCCAGTGAATGGATTTCTAGATGATATGCTTCCCCAATAAGTAATATAAATCAAGTACAACACCACTATTACATGTTCCATAACAATTTGGAGGTTTCTCATTTTTTTGGAACCCCTAAAGATGTTTGTATGAATTTTAGTCCATGAAAAGTTGAAATATGTATATAAAATTCAAATATTCAACAGTTTACATGATGGTTTCAAGACAATTTTAAAGGAGTTCGAAAAAAATACAAATTAAATTTCAGAACATCATCGATGGAATGCTAGAGTTCAAAGTGTGTATCTGTTATCGTAATTTGTTAATATGATTAATGGTTATACGTTCTATTAAAATGACAATGATGATGATATTACCCTGAAATATAGTGTAAAAAAATGTTGATGACGAGATGCATGTTTCCTATTCTAATGAATAAACTAAAATTCATGTGAATATGTCAAACGTTAGAATCATCAAACCAATATGGGAGTTGGAATATACAATAGTTGAAGTAAAAAATTTTCAATTCAGATTTGTTGATAACATGAGTGATGCTAAAATTGATAAATTTGGATTTCTAATCTAGATTTTATTAATGAAGGGTACAATGATTAACCATTTATGATAGAATCAGTAAAATTACAAGTATTTTATGTTTTATATCTTGAAAATTAAAAGTGGATAATTTTTCTGTTATTGACCCAATAAACTAATGGTTTAGGTTAAAATTTAACAAATGATGACCCTTTCATTTAAACATAATAATAATTTCATAATGGTCCAAATATAAATCATGTAATTTATTTCAAAGCATACAACAATGATGGGATTTTGATAGTCTATAGATGGTTGACATCCCATCACCATTTAAAAGAAAAGAGTGTTCAATTATCTTGGTATATATTTTGGATAATATTCATTGTGTTTCCACATGTTATTATATGTTCCTTTCTATATTTAGGTAATTTAATTAAAATTTCTACCACTTTTAAATATATTGACCTATTTTCATATTAGTGCTCCCAATACTAGAGAACAATAGGACTCTCAAGCTATTTCTTCTCCTAGTGTAGATGAATGATGAACATCAGAACATGTTGTTGAAACTAATCCAAATAAACTGTGGATTTTCCAAAAACATTATTCTCCGAGTGTAGAGGTGTAAAACACTTATACAAATTTTAAAGCTACCACTCTAGTGAAACAATAGGTTTTTGAACATACTTATCCCCATATTATTGATGTACGTCAACCATTTTCAAAAGGCAATGCAACCGCTATAGAGCATCAACATATTGATTATAATGAATTCAAATATATAGTAGGAGACGAACAGATGATGATATATAAATAACAAGAACTCCATAGATTGATAGTGTTAGAAAATTCCATTAAGGCTAAAATCAAAGACATCAAATTTGATGTTGGTTAAAATTTATGTGGGAAGCATGTTAACCCCCACTAGAATATATTCAATAGTAATATTTGAATTATTAATTCATAATTCATGTAGATTGATGTAGATTCATTGAACCAAGTTGTTCCCACACTTTAGAAAATTATGTGGGAGGAGATTACATTATCATTATGATATCAGTTCTTAATTTTACTAAAAAATAAAATAATCAAACATTGATATAGACTTTATTTTCCCTAATAGAATGCATTTATAGTGGTTGAATACCATAATAAATATATATAAACAATTTCCATATGAATATAAATAAACATTCACATAATTCTATCCAGACATTATTTGAGGATGATGAATAGAAAATAATTTCACACCATCTTCTTATGTTTACAAAAATGATATCCTAAGAAGCATGGGATTCATTTTGTAGTCATCCTAGTGTACCTTATTTTAAGGTATATTGTGGCCTGTGATACATTGTTTGAAAATATGTTTATATATCACTTTTATTTAGAATTTATTATTTCTAAAACACCATCTAATTGATGAAAATAAAGAATAGGAAGAAAAACCAATATACCCTAACCCTAATGAATAGATGGGGTATCATTAAATTGATTAATAATTTGAATATATATTAACACAATTGTTAAAATTTTACATGGCTTGAAACAACAACATAATTATTTTCATATTTTTATATGAAGAATGATGATTCCAAATAAAAACCACAATTATCACTTTTCTTGTTCTATGTATGTAATAAGATGTAAATAAATATGAGATACTAATAGATAGAGACAGAAAAATGTGTGAAAGAATGTTTAAGTGAGACATAAAAAACAATTTCTTAAAATATCCATTAGAAATCAATAATAACATATTCTCATATATTTCCTTTTGGACATAATCATAAGAATCATCAACAAATGTAATTAATAAACACTTCAGATCAGTGCCTTTAAGTAACCAAAATATTACTGTCACATGAGAGGTGTGGGTTTTGGGGTGACACCATAAACCTATTTTGAAAAAAACAATAGAAGTATAAAGATATAGAATTTGTAGAGATGAAAAAATAATATAATACCCTTTATATAAATTGCTTTAGTGGTATGAGTATCTAGAAAATTTTATTGGGGGCATCAAAGAGAAGAAGAAGATCGATAACTACCATTACATGATGATTGTCACCAACCACATCAAGCATTGTGGTGGGACATTCCCCTCAAAGAGCTATCTTATTCAAGGTAATAAATATTATAATCAATTGTTATGTGAAATGTAAATCAGACATACATTGATACCTTTACTATACTGATAATATATCAGGTGAAAATGGCTATGATTTATATCTATCAACACCCTCTAATCTCTTTGTTGAGAGAGATATGACATTCAATATCGAAGACGACATGTTTCACAACAGTCCAATTCCAACATATCATATGAGAGTAGTGATTAGTGTATCTCATGATTTTCGAATCAAGTTACCAATTACACGTTATGATGAATATATACATAATGTTGAAAAAGTTGTTGAATGATTCATCACATAGCCATGTGATATAGTATAAACACATTCCCAGAAAAAGGTATTCATTACTAATTAATTGTTCATGCTAACTATTTAACAATTAATGAAATATAGTCCAAAGTATTGAATGGTATTATAGATATACAATGGGAAGGTCGTGAAATGAATGTTCAACTATATATAATTTTAATTATAAACCAAATAGTTTAAAATGTCTATAGAATGAACCTTTACCCCATTAAATATCCTTATTTACTATCATTGAAAGTTTATAGAGATATAATGTAACTATGTGGTAGAATTCACATAGTTGATTTTGAAGAAAAAATTAAATGAGAGGAATCTTATGAGTAAACAGATTTAGAGAATTGAAATTAATTCATGAAATATGAATAGATATGAGCCTTAGTGGTAAATGTACACACAAGGTCTGTTTAGAGGATTTTAGTTTACAAAATCAGATATACTATGTCAATTCAAACTAAAAACATTTCATTTTCTTAATGTATATATATCAATACCAATTGATAGTATACAACAACCATGCACTTTATTTCATATTTATAGTTGATTTATTACATAAACGTGCACCTAATACGACCCAGAATTTTGAGTGGTCTAGTTTCTTTTTGGGTTATGAACATTACATGGAAATATATGACAAAAAATAAAACATCTTTATTGAAAATATATTTTACATGACCACAAAATTCCATCGTACTTATCATTTCATGGGATAACCTGAGGAAATACAAAAGAAAAGGGTGCGAAATTAAGCCCTGTGAGGGAGTAAATAATTCCTAACATGAAAAATAAAACACATGTTAAGAAATATATATATTAATGGATAATAATGGAATCATTAACATAGAGGCATGATATAGAATGATCATCATAACAAGGAAATATGGAAACAACGTAAAACACTAAATCATAATAATAAATGAATAAGGTAAAACTCTGTACCATCATTATGGAAAAAATTCTAATAATGGAATTAGGTAGCCACTATCCCAACATGAAGTATCATGATACTAATCATTACCGAATCCATTGGAGTTCTATCATGAAATTCCATTCATAATCATTTCAATCAAATTCTCATGTGTGCCACATAAATAATATAACATGGATTAATTCAACACTATTATTTATTCCATGATGGAAGAATGTGGAAAACATATAGGAAATTCCCGAAAAATATGTATATTTTAATAAATGTGAATACCCTTGATAGAGGAAGATTAATGGTAATCCCCACATGATGATTTTGTAAAGGAAAATCGTGGTGCAATTTTGGAAACATAATGTTGTTATATGAAAATTTATAAAATTAGTAGATAAGAAAGAAAGGGGTCTCTCATAATTTATACAAGAAATTGATAGTGAGGGGATAATAGAACATAATATCCCAATATATGTGATGGAATATAAGATGCATAATACAAATGTAGTGCTTGGAATAGAAATGAGGATAGAGAAATACCTTAACTAATTTCGGCATAGTAATAGAATTGCTAAGGGTATAAATAGGGGAAGGATACATAACCCTTTAATTAAATAACATAAAATGGACAGTAGGTAATTGATTATAAATGGATGATAATATAACCAATTGAAATTAAAATTACTCATTCAACCAATATTCTTGAATTGAAATGAAGAGAGAAAGGTGAGGATCCCTAACATGGATGTGTGATCCCAAAGGCCTGGGAGACCCTTCTTGGGAGTTTAGGGGAAACATGGTAGGTCTCAAGTGAGTAGGGGGTAGAGGTTGGTCTAGCATAAAACAGGTTTAGATAAGAGTAATTGGTTATTTGGTGGTTTATATAGTAATGGTGGGGGGATTCTTTATTATTTTTGTTTTGGACCCTATACACTTAAAAATAAAAACCACAAACCATCCTTAGATTTTACCCATGGATTTAGGAAAATGGGAGTGGAATACATTATTTTAAAATATTAAGGCATTATATATTAAAATAATTCAATTTATTAACTGGAGGTGAGTCACATTTTAAAGAAAATGATTTTTAAATCATAAAATATTTTATATGTCGTGGAGGATTCGCCAATGCTTTATAATATAAATCATGTAATCATAAAATTATATGATTTTAAATGGAAAATATATATTCATACAAAGATAAAAGTTATAGTATTTTATTGTGTATCTATTGGGCCATTTAGGATTTCATAAAACACATTATAAATTTATTCGATATTTAATATTTAACAAAAATTTTGACAGTATCTAAAAATTATGAAATATTCACCACTGGATAATTTCGACATCCTCATACCAAAAATAATATTTATTTTATTAAAAAAATTTATTAAATGTGTTAATGATTATTTTTAAAAGAAAATTTTATTATTTATAGAAAATTCATAGGTTTTGATAAAAATAGTTTTTAAAACATAACAAAATTTTACATTGACTTCATTAAAGGTATAAGATAGTTTATATTTAAAAAAATTAATTTAATAATAATATTTTTTTAAAAAAAATATTAAATTCAATAAAAAAATAATTAATAAAAATATTTTTCTTAATATAATTTGAATATTAACAAAATATATTATTTGGTTTTATCATATCAAAATATATTTCTTTTTTTAAAATGATTAGTTGAAAAATTATAATATAAAAACAGTAATAAATAAATATATTAATAATTTTAAATGAATGGAAATATAAATATTCTTGTTATTACGGTTACTGTTATTTACTTTTTTCTAAATTATTTTTTTACCTTTAATTGTCATATTATCCTTTTATTGTTATAATTAATATTTACTACCATTATGTTTTTAAAATTTTCAAATATTAAGTTGAAATTATTAGCTAATAATAATAATAATGATTCATAATGTGGTATAAATTTTATCAGAATCAATTTAATTTAATATAAAAATATATGTATTATAGAGAATTGTTTTCTGAAAAATAAACATTTAGAGAAAATATGAGTTCTCTTTGAATATATAACTACAAATTTTAATTTTATTATTTTAAATTCATATTGATAGTTATGTAATATAAATATTTCATTTTGTTTGTTTATATTTAGGGATTATTTTAATTAATTAATATGAAGATACATTTTTAATTTTAATCTAGTTTTCAGAAAAATGAAATTTATATCCTAAAAATAATCTTATAATAAAAAAAATAATTGTGTAATTAATTTAGTTACAAATAATTAAATAATAGTTATGATATCTTGAAATAAAATTAATATAATAGTTAATTAAATTATCAACAAAATGAAAATTTTAAGTAAAAACTATATTTTGACTATTCACAAAAATATATATTTACAAAAAAATAAAAAATTATTACTATATGTTAATTTTTTTATGATGAGGAAAAAATGAGTTTATATATCATATATATTTTATATATTTTATATAAAATAAATAAATAAATAAATATTTGGTTAAAAGATATTTTTGTAAATAAAAAGGCATTTAGGAAATTTGATTGATTAATTTATAATTAGATAATACTAATCATCTACTAAATTTAATTTAACGGTTAAAGTAATAATTTTATAAATAATTTTTTTAGGTGTATTGTTGTTTATTTCATAGGCTATCCAATGTAAATTAATATTTTGTGAACTTAGGTCATTTAATTGGATATCCCCAGAAACAAATTTTGACATGTTAGTCATCATGCCACCTCTACAGAACAAAAAAATAGAATCCAAAAATTGATGAAATAGTGGAAGACCTAGTGAAAGCATTTGGAGGAAAATAAGGCGATGAAATACACTTGTTAATACCAATAATTCAGGGGTAAATCAGTAAAATTAAATCATATCAAATTTATATTCATTTAATTCATTACATATTCCTTATTGTGTTTTTAGGAAACATTGGATGCTCATAGTAGTCAATTTGGATACTCTAAAGATTTATTTATTAGATTCACATTATGGATTACCAACAAAACGACCACACATGATGGTGTTTGACTATTTTTAATACAGTAAATCCAATTTTTTAGAAGTAATGATCAATTTTTATAATTTAAATTATGTTATAATGACGATTTAGTTATTATAGGATGGTGTATAAATATCATCCAAATCATAGAATGAAGAAAATAATGGAGTATAGGGAACCAAGAATTTTATAAAATTTGATATTTATTAATTTATATATAATAATATTTTTATATCCAAATATAAATCCAAACAAATTAGTAATTTTTAACAATGTTTCTATACTATTAGAAACAAATTAATGGAAATCATTATTGTTATTATGTTCATTAATTTATCATATAGAACTTATAATAGAAAAACACATCCCCTAAGAATTATTTTCAAATTAAATTTCTATTTCATTTAAAATATTGATTAATACTTTGTTCATTTAAAATTTTCTAGTACTACTATGTTTGTCGATAAAAATATGGTATTCAAATGATGATTTTCTTAGAAATGTCTTGGAATCATACCTGGTACCAGAATGTACACAAATAACATTAAGATGCAACATCCATAGAAATAATGAACTATTTCATATTTATGATTATTTTTTTACTTTTTGCATTTTTCAAAAATAATAATTTATTTTACTGGTGGATTCCTTTCATATTTATGGGTCAAGAATGTATAAAATGATGATAAAAAGTAAAATTCCATCTAATTATTTAATTAATTTCATCATCATTTTATCTAGTATTTTTATTTTATTTTCCATACCATATTTATCTAAAACATTTTGAGTTATTCTCATTGATATTTTGAAAATTTATATTATTCCAAGGTTTTGAAGGATTCCACTACTTTTCTTCTTTGAACTACAAATAATGAATATTTATTCGATGTTCTTTTCTAGAAAAACAAATCTCTAATTAATTTTCATATTTTTAATGTTATAAAATGAAATAAAATAGTTTTATTAATAAAATTGGTTGTACGAATGGTTTGTGAAATATGGATTTGTTGGAATTGGTACCACCACAATCCAATACATTGTGTGACAGATATGACTCCATGTGTGTCTTTTTATTTAAAATTGACAATAAATTTATTATTATAAACAAATGGAAAACTCCAGACTAAAAAAGCAGACAAAAATTGTTTCAATACTATATGGAAATTATTCATAAGTTTGTATGAACATGTAAAAATTAGTTATTCCGCAATCTAATATATGATGTGACCAGTAAGACTAAAGCATCCTTTATCATATTAATATAAATGTTTTATTTCAAAACAGGAAAATATTTAAAAACTACAAAAATTACATTCATATTGTCTTTATAGTTTATGAAATCATTTCACAAAGTCATTTTTTATGTATAGGAATTGGACCCATGTTAAACTGATATACGATGTGACCAGTATTAGTCAATGTATGTGATTCAAATTTAAAATGTAATTTTAGTAAAAAAGAAATGTGGCATACTAAAATCAAATAAAAAATATTAATATTTATTTTATATACAAATAAATAAATCCACGACTCATTAGGGAAGATTATGAGTTAGCCTCATCTCAATATAATGCACAGTGTGACCGGTATGACTCCAAGTGCATCATATTATTCAAAATTGTCGTCCATTTTATTAAAATCGAAAAAATGATGTTCTAAAAAATGAAAAAATGTGTTTTTTTTCAACACATTAGGTTATTGATACATGAGTCATTTGGGATTTATAGAAATCATCCACACCTAAATATGAGGAACAATGGGACCGGTATGACTCAAAGTGTTTCATTGTAATTTAAAATTTATGTAAATTTTAATAAAAATTACAAGTGACTTTTTCAAAAATAATAAAAAACCCTGGTATTGTTCTGATACATTAGGAAAATTATCCATGAATCATTAAAGACGTATAGGAATCATACGAACCTCAATATAATGCATAGTCTAACCGATATGTCTCTATGTTGGCCTTTTAATTTAAAATATACATCCTTTTTTGTAAAAAGGAATAAGTGAGGTACTTAAAACCATAAAAACAAATTCGTATTATTTAGATACTATTGTTAAATTATCTATTAGTTATTTCATAATTATAGGAATAATATTTACCTCAATATAAGTTATAGTGTGACCAGCATGACTCGGATTGAGTCTTTTTTATTTAAAATTTACATGAATTTTAATAAAAATGTTAACTGACCTATACAAACCCCAAAAATGTTTTATTATTGTTTTTATACTTTAAAAAAATGATCCATGAGTCATTTTGGATTTTTCAAGAAGCATAAAAACATTAATCACATGCACAGTGTGTCTAGTTTGACTTGAGGTGCGTCTGTTTATTTAAAATTGACATCAATTTTATTACTAAAAAGAACAAGTGATGTAATCAAAATAATGAAAAATAAAAAAAATACTAAATATTGTTTTTATATATTAAGAATATGATCCATGAGTCATTTTGGATATGTAAGAATTAGTCACACTCAATCCAAGGCTCTTTGTGACTGATATGACTCATAATGTGCCTTTTTTATTTAAAATATACATATTTTTCAGTAAAAACGAAAAATAAACTAATCAAAATAGAGAAAATTCATTTTTATTGTTTGATATGTTGGAAAATTGATCTTTGAGTCATTTAATATATGTTTGAATCATCCCCACCTCAATCAAATGCATAGTGTAACCTGTATGACTACAAGTGTATATATTTTATTAAATAGACATTAATTTAAATAAAAGACAAAATGTTTTGTATTGAAAACAAATACCTTATTAATTTTTTTTTTATTTTTAGAAATTCTCTATTTGTCATTTGGGAAGTGTAGGAATCATCTGAACCTAATCCCAGCACACGGTGTGAATGTTATGACCACAAGTGTGTCTACTTTTATAAAATTGAAATCATTTTTATTAAAAAAATATATGAACTACTAAAATCCAATAAAACACATTTATATTGATTTAATAATTTATTAATAATATCCCTCAATATATTGGGATGTGTAAGAATCATCCAAACCTCAATTTGATTTCCAGTGTGACCTATTTGACTCAATGTGTATCTTTTCATTTAAAATTGACATTAATTTTATTAAAAAGGAAAACTAAACTACTCAAAACTGAAAAAATAAATACGGGATATTTTCATTTTTCATGATAATGATTCATAAGTAAATTATGACCTGTTTGAATCCCCCAAACCTCTTTCCATGAAATATGTGATCTATATAACTACAGGTGTGTCTTTTTTATATTATGTTGAACTAAATTTTTTATGAATTAAAATATGAAATACTGAAAATCAACAAAACAAAATATAATTGAATTGATAATTTAGGGAAATGATCCATGAGTCATTTGTGGCATTTATTAACAACCTAAACCTATATCAAATTCATTATGTGGAGGTTATGACTCAAAATTCCAATTATCAATTTAAAATTGAGATTTTAGTTGAAAATGTGTGTCACTCACTGAAAACCCGGAAAATGGTATTTGATTATCTTAATAATATAGGAAAAAATTAGTAAGTAATTAGTGACATGTAATAATCATTATCAAAAAAAATCAGCACAGAATATGTCCCATATGACTCAATGTATGTGTTTCTAATTTCAAATGAAATTTTAGTAGGAAAGAAGTAACATACTAAAAGTGAGCAAACATATTCAGATTACTTTGATATATGGTACAATTCTCCTTATGTAATTTGTGATGTATATGAATTATCCACACATCATTCTCATGCAAGCTGTGATTGATATAACTCCAACTGTTTAATTATTTAAAATTTCATTTAATTTCATTAAAAATAACTAGTAACATACTCAAAACCCAGAAAACACAATTATATTTTATTTATACATTAAGAAAAAAATCAATTCAAAATTTCCTGACTTCTTCGAATAAAAAAACTAAATACAATTCATGGTGTGACTAGTAAAACAAAATTATTTTCTTTTAAGTTAATATTTAAATTTTTTAATGTATTCATTCATATTACTTTTTAATTTACTTGTTTATAATAACATTAACAGAATTTTTATTCTCATATAAGTGGACTATTTTTATCTGGCTAAAGTGATTTTATTGGGAATTGATAGCATGGATAGATATTTTTTGAGAGGGGATTATGGGTTCAAAAGAGACACATTATGTGTTTAAATTTTTTGGGGATATCAAATGTAAATATATTTATACAAAACATTGTTTGAAAAGTGTACAGTAGAGTTTTATATGTATTTTTTATTTACGATGTAATTTTTTACATTTAAATTAAATATCATATGTATAGTTTATAAGAGTTTTCATCAGTTTTTTATTATTAAAATTGAACATTTTAGTATATGAGGTCATTATTAGTGAAATTTATAGTGCTGATAAAGTGGGACTATTATCAGCATTAAAAATAACAATGAGTAATGGTGGAAATTATATATTCTGAAGACGAACTGATAAAGGGGGGCCATTATTTGTTATGAGATTATCAAATATTTTTTATGAATATTAAAATACTTTTTTCACAATAAAAGGACATATTTGTAGTGAATTTGTGTATCATCAAATGTGGATGGAATATTATTCTGAAAGATCCCATAGAAAATATATTGATGGGAATATAATTTGCATTTTGAAAACACTTAATTAAAATCTAAAACATTAATAAAAATAAAAAAATACATATATTTAAAATAACCTATCAAACATAAAAACTAATCCTTTAAATAATGTGTGTCTGTTAATGTGAAATAGTTTGGTTCATGTTGAATAAAATGAAAAAATATTCCTTTCACATTTTTTGAAAGAATATTGAAAATGTACTTTGTTTGGATTATAAAATAAAACTAATTTAAATTTATCTTTTAAAATTTAATTAATGAAAGAAATTATATCAAATAATAATAGTAAAAAAAATTAAATCCTTTGAAAAAAACATGGATTAGTAAGAAAAAATATTTTTGACTTTAGAGTGAAATAAAATCATATTTACAAAAAAAATTTATCAATCATTTTTTGAGTACCAAAGAGAAAATTTGGAACTATTAATTTGAAAATTTAGGAATAATCCAATGAAATTAAAATTTATGGTCTTTATTCGATAATTATGAAATATTTTTTTTCAATGTAAATTAAATCATATGAAATCCTGATTAAAATGTTCTTGAATAATAAATCATTACTGTCTTGGTTTATTTTGAATCATTATATCCTATGAATTAGGTAGATGAATTTTAACCTAAAATGGAATTATTTTAAAATTATTGAAGATATAGTATGTATATGGGTTGTACATACACCATTCAAGATATATTTTGGTCATTATAGAACATGTTTCTCAAAGAATAAATTTTGACATGAAACTGTTATAAAGATTGTATCATTTAGGAGAGAGTTAATCAGTATAGTGATTATTCTTAAAAAAGTAGATATAAATTAGGTAAAATATAAAAACAATATAATTCAATAAAAAGTAATTTTAGACATAAGTTTGGTGTAGTACAACCAATCAAGTAGTCATATAACAAAATGAATAAAAATTGAGTTAAGAAACCCCTTATCGCATGATTTTGATTAGTTGAGAATTAAATATCCCCTTGTATAATGAGTATAAACATGTTATTAAAATCTAAAATATCATAATTAGTATTTATATTCTTACATTCCACCATTTTATAAAATATAATTTCATGTTTGTTAATAATATTTTGTAAAAAATATTGCTTTTGATGTTAATGTCCTTGTTTTCTATTGCATGACATATCATGAAATATATGGATCCAGAAAATAGGATATAGTTAGATAGTATATAGAATGATATTAATTTTTTAAATGCATTTTTTCATTATATACATATATATAATCATTTTTTTTGTTATCTTTGGTAATGAATGACACTACTTTATGGAGATGGAAGGTTATACACTCGCACAAGCCACATTATCATTACCTTAACAGGTGAAAGGGTAATGAATTAGGTTGAATATTAATTTTACAAAAATAATAACATTTTCATATATATATATATATATATATAACATATATTAATTAAACATATTTATTATTACCTTACATGTAAAGTGTTAGTGATAAATGACTCAAATAACATGTGAGGAAACATGTGAGGAGGTTGGAACGGGACACATGGAAATAGGAGGAGATGATAAAGGTAGAGAATATAGGTTACTGCGACCTGGTGTGGAGAAACATAAAAGCATTGAGGCCGGGAACGCATCCTAGAGGCTGGCCTGGGTTCTGGTGCAGGGAAAGATGTCATGGAACACCAATGCAATCTGAAAGTTATTGAAGTGTTCAATTGGCTACAGAAGGACCTTGCGAGTCCCTACAACCTAATAGGCGGTGCGAGATCCTCAATTCTTACCACAATCATCTTGGGAAATATGTTTTAAGGACTGGAAGAGGTAGGGTCAGGAGATGAATCAGCTGTTTCTATTTCAGTTGAGGGAGATGAAATTAACATTAAGAGCATTGATGGCCTTAATATGGATGTTGGTAACATTGACCATGATTATCCATATTGTACTACTATTAGTGGCATGAAAAATCCATTGAAGACAGTAAGGGTTTATCTGTAGGGGAGTCCAGTCTAATAGAAATAAGAGGAGGATGTCTAAGAAGTACTACTCACCCTTGCCACCTCCTATGAATACCCAGTCAACAGAAAATAAAATTGAAGAGATATTGGAAAGAGAGGTCATGTGTCAACTGGGACCACCATGTCAGTATGATCTATCCATGGAGTTGATTTTATGTTCAGATGATGAGGTGACAGATCAGGTGTTAATTCTCAATGCCTTGGAAGAGGAAGTGTCCAAGATGATGGGATGGGATATTGATGTCAATAATAATGAAGAACAATATATTTGGGTTGAAAAATAGGACACAATCCTGGTTGGGGGATTCAATGAGGGGATGATCAGGCTTGAGGAGTACATTCAGGTCTGCGATAAACTGACTTCTCCACTTGAAAACCTGATAAGGGGAGATCCGCATACTCAGGTATCCACTTTATCCTAGAGATTGTTTAGGGATACGGTGTTTGGTAGAGTTAAATTGTTTTTCAACAATTATGCTTTACCATTTTCTGACCAATGCTTGCGTGATCACTTTTTCATGATGTGTTTAGAAATGAGGAAGTTCATCTTCAGTTTGTGTTTCTCGGGGTGAATTTGGGTGTTTCAATTCCGTCATGTTATATGGTTCTGTCTTAGATGAGGTTAAGAGAACAAGTCCATCACTTCTGCATGTCATATGGAGTGGAACAAAGAGAGGGTATGTCTTGTCCATTAGTTCCATGCCCGTGCATCTTTGCACGACACAGTTTGCCGAGTTCTCATGCATTGGTGGAGTCCTTTTAATGTTGAGTTGATAGGGAGAGGTAGGACCAAAATTTTATTTTGGTTCTTTGGTGCATCTATTTTTGGTTGTTTAATGGAGTTGGGGTTTCTCACTTCTCCTTTAAAAGTTATTTGATAACAAAATAAAAAATAATTTTCAGTCGGACTCACACAACTTTGCAAGGAGGTAGTCTATTGTACAGAAGAACGATGTTACCCATTACTAAATGGATTTAAATGTAAAAAATAAATGATTTATATCACTTATGAAATTATTAGTAATTATTTTATATCATATATTAATATAAACTTTAAATTTATTACTCAAAATGTAATGTGTATGTGAAAAAATAATCATAACGCTTCGTCAGAGTTATCCACCATATACACAAGAGACGTTATCATATTCTATATAGAATGGAATTTAAAGAAGTATATATGATATTATAATTTTAAAAATATAAAAACATTATAAATGTCATATATAAATCATAGAAAAACAATTATATCCATCCATGAGAAGTAAGAACAGAAACAAAATTATGTCTGTTCACAAGGCAGTAGTCTGCCGTACAAACTATCAATTGTTTCATTTTCCATTTTAGAGAAAGGATGATGGTTGTAAGTCATGACCATAACATAAAAATTATTATTACATGAATTATAATGAGGTTATTATATCGTAATGTTTTAAAAAAAATTTGATGACCTGGAGGAATAGATGAAATAAAATTCTCAAATAAGGACGTTACCAAATTTTCAGAAAGCTTCATTTGGTCTGAATCGAACGACTTCTTATTTTGAATTACCAACCAATAAATGATTAAGAGATGAGGGGATATATTTAGGGAAGATATATGGGTAGTTATTGTTCGATAATATAGGGTTTTTATATATTTAAAGGTGATAATAGGGGTTATCATTTTATAAGTTGGTGGAGATGATAGATTGTATTTTTGAAAATAATGTGTTTGACCAATGTTAATGTAATGAATAATGAATAAAAAATGGAACATTATAGTACATGAAAATATATAAGGCATAAATATTATCATAAAATCGTAATTAAATATGGTTTTGTCCCTTTTTATCACTTCTTAATGATGTAAAACCAAAAATATAACTATTTATATCATAACTGTAGTAAATATTTTTTAAACTTTTAATAATCTTTATAAACAAAAATTGGGATAAATTTATATGATAATGTAAATTTTTAGTAATACAATTATGGAATTGATTTTTCAAAATTATATTCATAGGTTTGGAATACTTTAATTTAAAATTAAACCAGTAGTTGTGATAAATAAAAAAAATTCCAAAGGAAAAACATTCTATAGTTAAAAAAATTATATATAAATTAAAAATGAAATTTTTTAAATTGAAATAATTTTTATTTATAATTATATAATTTAACAGATTTTAAATTTGAAACCACAATTAAAATAAATTGGCCATGTAAAATTTTTAAAGGAAAAGAGAATTTTTATTAAAAATTTTTATTTTCACTATTCATTGGAAAATTAATATTTTAATAAAAATAGGAAATCTTAACTGTATGATAATTTTGATATGATTATTTCCAAAAACAATTTATTCTATAAAAATATATTTTTTAAATTTTATAAAAAATAATTTCAACTTATGTCTCTAAAGAACACCTAAACCACGTTTTAGAGAAATATTGAATTTTAAATAATTTTCTTTTAGTTAAAAATGTTTCAATTATTATTTCCATTCCATAGATGATCGATGATATTATATTTTTTTAATTTTTAAAAGATATACATTTCTTAACATTGTTAGTTATATTTATAAATGCTAATTTAGTAGCTATCTTGTTATGGTTCATTTAGTTTTGGGGTTGTGTGTTATATATGTGATTGAAGAGATCTAATTTACATAAAAACAAATACATCATTATGTATTAGTGTTTTAAATTATCTTATAATATTTTTTAAAGTCATTTATGTTAGTGAACAAGTTTATCCTCTTTTAAAACCATTGGATATTACATCCTACCCCCTTAACCAAATTTCAACCACCTAATTTAATCTTGATATAAACAATCATGGATTTATAAATTTATTTATTGGAAAGCTGACATCATAAAAAGTATTAATTAAAATTATCATAATGTTTGGGAAACATAAATATAAATGTCATCACAAAACAAGTTTTACACATTTAAAAGAATTTATTAAATGTAGATATATGGACATGGACGAAAAAATTAAATAATTATAGAGAGTAATATTAGTAATTGATCAAAATAATTTAAATGATCACTGAATATTACAGAAATAAAAAAATGTAAATAAATAATGATTTAATATATTGTAATCAACATATTATATAAATGTATTATGATAGTTTTTCTTTTCAAGATCATTTTCCAAAATTTAAGAGCTTATATATTATCTAAGAGTCTATAGAAATATACATAATTGATATCTATCAATTTCAAAAGTACTATTTCATCATTTGCTTATAATTTGATAATTTTACACTTCATATTCTACTCTATGAAATGATTTTCCAAAATGTTATTTCATTAATCATTATGTGCTAAATTTAACTTTAATCCATTCCTAAGACCGATAAAATAGTAATTAGAAATTCTTTCCCTTCATTAAAACAAAAAATTATAGAAAAAAGTATGATAATATCTAAAATAAATATTAATATATTAATATAAAAAAAATAATGAAAATAATGGATTAACAGAAATTATTCCTTAAATATATTACCTTATATCCCAAACATCCTCAATAACCTCAACATGAATTATATTTTTAACCCCAATTGTAATATCATAGCATTTCATCATACATCTAAAAAACATAATATAATTATTGAAAAAAAAATCATTTTCATTAAAGAAAATTGTTATACATACTTCATCCTAAGGGAATATCTCCAGAAATATCATTATTCACCTCAAAATAAAATGACATTATCCCATAATATGTTTCCTAGAACCGTAATACAATTTATCCTTGAAACCATCATTATAAAAATAATTTTATATTAACAAGTACTTCATATATGCAATGGTAGGAATTTTACCCTTATCCACCTTCTTTTTTTGGGTCATGCCCTATGAAATTATCTGATGAGATGGGCTATCTTCCAGCTTGCAGGTTATCCTTTTTCTAAAACTATGGAAAAACTTATGTGATTATCATATTTTTAATTCCACAAGATCCAATAATAATCTCAAGAATATGGTGATCATTTTGAAAAACAAAACATTTTTTACAACATCACTTTTTAACCAATTTTGTTTTCTATACAACTCATTATTTTCCACATTTAAAACATTAAACAACTAATGTTTCCATTTGGAAACCATTATTATCATATAATGGATCAACTGAACTGTTTATTTTTTCTTGGAAATTACTTAATTGATTCCCTTCTAATCCATATAAAAAACATGATTTAAGCCCTATGAGACATTCCCTTGACTATCTCTTTTAGTATTCTCATTGTGTAGGAAACGAAATATTACCCCCTCTATAGTCTCCACCACACAAACACTCAGTGAAATCAATAATTCTCTTATTTTAAGAGTTTTAAAGTTGGTTATGATATATTTTATTAATCATAAATCATTATAAGTGGTGATTAATAATAAAAATATCAATTTATCTATTAATCATTCCATTTGATTTCTTATCAACACTTTATGTGTCACATTCAATTTCACCCAAATTCTTTTTGGATTCCTCCATTGACTAAAACCATGATGCATAGTATGAGAAATAATAGTCACAACGGGAAACCACATAATCATGAAAAATAATTTATTGGATGTCTATATCATTACACATTATTTTCAAGGATTGACATTGTAGGTTTTTCCAAGTTCATTCGTTATCATAATCAATTGAAATAATTAATGATGATTTATAAATGTTTTTGGAATTTCGATAGGAAATCCTCCAAGGGTGTCAAAATAGGTGTGTAGTACGACACATTTTGATGTACCATGTATCACTCGAGTCAAGATTGACATGAAATTTTCCATGTTATTATCCATAGGTTTATAATGTGTTGAACTAAATACAATTGTATTGTCAAGATAAGAATGTCATTTCTCCAAAACCAGTCACTCCATGACTAATTTATTTGGATTTTGTTTTATAAAAGGAATTATCATTTTAATTATCATTATAATTATCATTATTTTAATCTATTGGCTTATCCCTAGAGTTATCAATAATGTTTTCTCATCACAGTTTCCAAAGGATAACTAAACCTTTTATATTATACTATATATGATTAACAATGACCTTTTCACAAATTATAACAGTATTTCTAAATATAAATATCGATTAATAAAATATATGGATTGAAGTGTAAAATTTTCTTTCGACAAATATATTCTAATTCATCAAAGATTGAATGAAAATAATTTTCATTTTATTTTATTCTCCATAAAGAGATCACGAATACATTAAATCTCTTAAATTGAATGGGATACCCATGGGAATACATAGAAAAAAAGGTGAGATAAAAAGAATAGTACAAGAATACACATGATTAGGAAAATAACATGGGAGTTAAAAGTATAAAATTATATCATAAATAGAATGCTCATGAGTAATTTCATGGGAGAATAACATAAATAACATAGTATCATATGATCCATGGACCATATAAATTTACGATGCAATACGAAAAAATACATAAACAATGGTCAAGCCAAACTACCTTGGTAAAATCACATCGTGGAAAATTTCCAATAATTGATTGGTTTTACTCAATAATCCCATACACGAAGCATCATTATACTGATGCATTAATAAATTTTTGGGGGTGGCATCTGGGAACACATTGCATAACATTTTCCTGATCAATTTGTTCGCATTAATGTAAATAAATCATGAGGCATAACATAAACAATACTTGTGAAAAGAATATGTTTCACATAATTTGGAATCATTTCATAGTAAGATAAAATTTAATAACGAATAAATATTACGCATTATAATAAGGTATGTTTTACCCACTAAATGTAAGGGAGAGTAAATTATGTATATATATGAGATATATATATATATATATATATAATTTCGAAGAAATCCATCACATAAAAGGTTGTTGTTGTCGAAAATAATTTTAAAAATACTTAAAGCTTTCATAGGAAAATTAAATTTTAAATTTGAGTAACATAAATTGATTTTATGTTGATATAAAATAATTTTGAAAGAACTATTTTCACTACTAATAAATTAGGTTTTGACAATGGTATTATAGGGCCTTTAAAATTGTGGTTTTATTATAGAAAAAGACTTCATTTACTAGTGATAAAAATGAAATTTTTAAGGGGGTGAAATAATAGTTTTCTTGGCTTCTATGTGCCTAAACCCTTTATCAGAACATCCAAAACCACTTTAATTGTACTCCTCCCCCATTATTAGTGCTTTTCACCCCACCATCACCTTAACGTTTGTTTCTGAATTTGTAGCATCATGCACACACCTGGATTCAAACCAAACACACCTCATTTAATGATTGTTGACAATTCATTTATTCACATTGATAAAATTGAAACATGGGGAATGAATTAGGAAAAATATATTGAATGATGTCTAAAATCTTCAATACATCCCAAGGTTTTAAATGCCATTGACAGAAATATCCTCAATTTATTATTGGTGTGGATGTACCTACACGGAACCCTTCACAACTGAATTGCTTGTATGACTTTCAATAAATTTAACCTTTTACCAGGGTACCATATTTT
Organism: Viscum album; assembly: GCA_963277665.1. Classification (NCBI taxonomy): domain Eukaryota; kingdom Viridiplantae; phylum Streptophyta; class Magnoliopsida; order Santalales; family Viscaceae; genus Viscum; species Viscum album. The sequence continues at coordinate 1,840,938,298 of OY728145.1, forward strand.
CTTATAAGTAGCCCATTGGGGTACTCATTTAGAATCATAGATTTTTCTGAATGTGAATTGCTACTTTGTATTGTCCCAGAGCATCGCTCAAGTCACAAGACACCTTCTAGGTATTTATATAACAAATTAAGAAGATTGAATTAAAGTGAAATATATGACCATTATTCCTCCTAGGTTTTAATTTAATATCACCTTTTTGATGAATTTATGAAGCACCTATATAATGGAGGCTATCACGGAGTACCCTTTCTGACCAAGGACTTACATGACTGGCCTCTTTTTAGTACTTGTAGAGGCCCTTGAAGGATTGATCATGGACACATCCATGTTTAGACAGATAGGTGGTCCATCACCCAATGTGATATTTGTTCTCCTAACATACCAATGCATAGAACCCCATGGGAAAGCATCCCTATTTCACCCTACCCTCTAGACCATTCAATCAATCCTTTGGGACTTCCTTAATGAAACCCATATATGGCCCTCCCCCTTTCACTTTATTATCTATGAGGGAACAAATCAAATCCTAAAACAAGGCCTCCTAACCTTAAAATCATGGGAAATTGAATGAATTTGTGTCCTCAACATGGATTTGTATTTCTAAAGTCATGGGTTTCCCTAGCTTCTCCTGATTCAGGGTCAAGATCCTCATAATGTCTATACAATTGTATATATATGGTCATAATGAGACTTACCGCATGGACATGGATGAGGAGTTTATAGTCCAGGATTTAGAGGAAATGACCATATCTGTCACATATCGTATATGAGCCTTGGATCCTATAGTTCCAAGTAGGGAGGGCATGTATCACATATTCTTTTATATTCAATAAGGTATTATATCCTCATCTCTCTACAGAATAGATTATTGGGAAACTATCATGGTTTAATCCCCTAGACTTTAGTATAAGAGGTTTCAGTCTTTCCCCTCTCTACCTACACATTGTTTACCTTCATTCCAACCTTACCTTATACTAACAACCAATGTAAAGTGAATAGAGGGATGTGTCATAGCCATGACCACTTCTTTCATAGCCACAACCACTTCTAAGTTCACCTTGTCCTCTTCCACCATATAAGAAAGAAATTTCTATGGTTTGAAAAATCACATGCTTCAACTTTTTTCACACAACAATAATGACTCATGTTAACTTAAAGGTTATCTATGATTATGGAATCCACACAATCCTCCTGATGGATTGAACTATGATATCTTTAATTCCTTTTCTATCCATAATATTAATGATGTCTATCTACACCCAAGCTCAAGTGATATCATCCATAGAAGTTGGTCCTAATAATAACCCAAATCATTGGGCCTCCGCATTTGGTGTAATTACCACATAATTTTATAAATCACCATGAGAAAATATATATCTGACAAAATTTTCATAGGATATCGAATTTAGGAAAGACTAAACTTAATCCTCTCAAAGGGATATATTCATCTACGACAATTATGGAAACATATAGTCTTTGATTCCAATACGAATGTGATAAATATGAAGCCTACCTGATATTGAAATGAAAATCCTAAACTAACCCTCTTCCTCTAATCTATATCCCATGTATGGTCTAATTCAACCTGAAAACTCATATCCCTTCATAGTAACATGGGTTTTTTTGATATAAGTCCAACACCAATATTTGGATAGACACCATCCGCCTAGACCTCATTCCCACATGAAAATAGACTATACAGGTAGGTCCTCATAAAATGATATTAAAATGTTTGTTGTTTCCTATTATGTGGCATCGAACTACGTAGTATATGATTCGATTTACATGAATAAATAGGATGACTATCCATATTTTTCTATCCCAACATCAAAACATATCTCATGTCCATGGATGAAGAAAAAATCTAAAGTGACATTTCTTATTATTGGATGAAAATAATATCAAGAGAGTCCCCTTAGTGTTATTGAAACCAGCATTGATGTTACTATAACCAAACAACATATAATTAGTATATTATATGATACCATCAATTGAAAACCATGATAAATGTAGATATCTCCATTGATGAAGAACCTCATATACATATAGATGATTATAAATTCCAAACATGCTAATAATTAATTTCTAATATTAGGATGGACAACATCATAGGTGGGAATTAATGAAGGATTAATAAAAATATCGTAAATTATATAAGATATTCCTAGAGTAGGCAATAAATCCCCCAAAAGGGTGTGAAGATCCCAACCTTGAATCCTCTCAACCAATGTGAGTTATTAAGCATCATAGTTCAAAACATATAATGAGCACTTACATATGGCAGGAAGGTCCTTTTGAAAAAATAACAAATAAGATTTATTAGTTACATAAAAATTACCCACCATAAATGGTTCACAAATAGTAAAACATCACAGGGAGTGGGAATCTATTGCAAATAAAGAACTATGGTGTCTCTTTCATAGTATAAAAGGGATTCATTTTCCAATCTCTGTCAGGCCAATATGTTTCCCTAATGAATTCCCATTTTTTCGTAAACAAAAACATTGTGAACCCAAAGTGATTCGTTAAAAATGATGATAGAACCACCTACCTATCAGGCCCCTTCTACTCTCAAAATTAATGAGGTCCCAGAAATACAATAAATAACACATCTATTTGGGATGCGGAATTCATAGGAGTTCCTTGTGTATTTTTTCATATATTCATTACCTTTATTTTTAAAACTCCCTTCTATCCAATGTCCCATTTCATGTATTCACTAATTTACTCCCCAACAGTTACTCTATCCAGATCCTTATCCACATGAGGGATGCCATTGAAAACATAGTTTTTTCAATGATGGGTCTCAAACTCATTTGTCTATGTTTTCCCTCAAAATGATATGATGGAGACCCCAGAGGACTCCCAACAAGCCCTCTAGCTAATCTGGAAACACCAATAGTTTGTTCAATGATTACGAGATCTCTTTAATTAGACAACACCAACCACAATATTCATACATTTCGAGAGAATATCCTATTAACTCAGTGACTAATCCCTCCAAAATTTCAAGGTGGTGGATCAAGTTGCCACATAATGCCTCATCTTGAAGAATCATGCGTACTTTTCAAGGGAACCATCAAGTTATCTCCACCAACAATATCGCATAGAGGTTAAACCTAAGCATGATGAGAGTATTTTCCTCAGTCGACCGGCCCTGATCCTTCAAACCCAGACATAAAGAAAACCCAAAGGGGGCAACATCTGGTCAATAAAAAGTAGGATCACATATTATATACCTGCATAGAATCTCAAAAAACTTTTTTAATGGAAAATATTGAGATGGAACATACATTTCATCATTTATCATGTCTTCTAATAGCCTCATATGGCCTATCACTGGGAAGTCAGTTGGAATGTCCAAACAACAAGTAGAGGGTAGTCTAAATTTCCATCCCCACACATGAGTAAAATCTATATCCAATAAAAGGAATGGGATGATTGGATCTGTTACATACCCATAATGTAGATATTTAATGGAACTATATCCCTATTCCAGTCACTGATTTTAGCATTCATATCTTGTAAAGGGTAATTGGTTTGTTGAAAATTCCTACACACATCCAACAGAAATTCCATGATATCATCATGGTGAAAAAAGTTGTACCTGATGGATAGAAACTTAACTCTATTCGCAAAAATGGGATGGCTTATAAGAAGAACACGATTGTGCAGACACATACCATTTCCCTTATCCAGGATGCTCATGGGGAATACTCTCCCATATTATGTGGACAACTATTTATAGTGAATACACCCACTCCAATTATAGTTAATAAATTAATTCAAATTTCTACTCCAAATTAGGATGAATCAAATTCCCTTGATAACAAATTATCCTTTAATGTGACCCCAATCACTCTTATGAACGCATCTATGAATAATTCTAATAAAAAAAGATTGTAAAATCCAAATTCGATCTACATTCATGATTCACTTTAAACAAGATTTCTTGAATCCATCATATTTTTACCTTTCATAGATCAATATCTTAACCTTCCATTACAAAATTATGGGAGTAGTAGAAATATTTCAGAAATTCCAAATTGGAAACTTCACCAGGATGGGTTTCTATATGGGAAGGATTCAGTCGATCTCTAGAGAGTGTCTCTTAATGAGATCCATGAATGCCCTATGTGTGGAAAAATGACCAAAGGGAATGAGGGTATTCACCTTTTAGTAATCCATAGTTTTCTCCTCCCCATAACAGCCTTCACTAAAAATGTACTCTCTAGTGTAATAATTACCATTATCAACACAATTTTCCATTTGGTAATGTTATGAGGAGAAATCCCTCATAATATGAGCCTCTTGTGAACCCAAATTTAGAAATTTCTAATTCCTTGTCACTAGTTGGGGAAATTATTTCTCAATTAGAATATAGCACATGGTTGTGGCCATTATCAATACTACCCTTGGTTAACCTATCTTCGTACAAAGAAGAGAAAATCCAATCCCATCACTTTTTATGTAAAACAATTGGGAAGTGTCCAATATTATTGGACTGGGTCATGGAATATCTATATAATTTTAATGAGGATATTCTAAACATGAGGTAACAACTATCTCGAAATTAAATAGCAGTCACTTTATAGACATTATCCACCACACAATACCATATCCCATAGATGTGGCCATAATATAGTATGCATGACATATTTTATAACATATGGTAAACTCATTGTCACCTATAAGAAAAGGTATTACAATTTTATGTGTAATAGACTCATGTTAAGGTATTAGAATTGTTCCAATGCCAAATTTAATGGGTATCCCCCTAGGCTTCTTCAAATCCAATAATCAAGAAGCAGTTGGGATTTATTTAACAATCATGCCTCTATGCATTAATGAGGTTATGATATCTGTTAACAAATACCCCATTTTGTGTTCATAGGAGAGGATGGGGTGTACATGGAGCTTTTCATTTAATTGCTTTCCCAGTAAAAAAAGGCATGCCAAAGGTAGAATCATGAAATGTCATTTCTATAGGATGGCTACAATAAATGGAAACCATTCATGAGTGACGATATGATCATAAAAAATAGGACCCAAATGACTTTCACCAATGTGAGGCTAGAGTAGATAATTATGTTCAGATAATTTTTTTTCAAGCATATAAGAAGATTGATCAAATATCTTGCTTAGATGAATTAAGACTTCGTATTGAGAAAATGTTAAAAATAAAACCACGATCTTCTAAAAAGAACAATTTATATGAGGGAATAATAATTCACCCAACCCACATTTAGACCACAATCCATAAAATCATAAGTGGAGATGTCGTAATATCATCCAGGGATATTTGGGAACAACCCCAACCTACAGGGCTAGGGATTTTTAAACAAAACCTCCGGAACATCAATCTACTCCCCAAGGGTTGTGAATGGAGAAAAGAAACCATCCATTCCCTTAGATATGTAGAATTTTTCACCTCAATAATCCCCTCTATATAAGGTATAAATTTTTTTTCCAATTAGGCATGATTCCACTGAGTGACTTCTATCAAATTGTTACATCCCTTGATTTGGAAGAATCACTTGAAAAAAGCATAAATAAACACTCTAGGAATTCCTTTCACGTCACTATCCATAAAATAGATAATATGGTTGTGAAAAATAATTTGAATAGGAACAATATATGGATTTGAAGAAGGAGATATCATAGAAATACAAATTTAATTTTTTTAATGCACATTTTATATGTGAATATCAAAAAATTCGTCATTAAAGACCCTCTAGAACATAATACCAATACATAGGATTTTGAATAAGAAGTATCTGGTCAATAGAGGGTCCACACTAATGTGATTGAAGGATGTGTTCATACCAAAAACTTGAGGCCCATCCATAATTTGGTTATCCCCTTGAATAATCAACCTCTACCTCCTCAAAAATAATTTAATAGAGTAAATGGTAACGGTCAAACAATGTATCAACTTCCCTTAATGAGATACTATCCATTTTTTTATAGAAAATATTTTCATAGAAATAATATGATATGATAGTTTTGAGAAAAGTCAAAGTAGAGTAACTCTGAGGAATCCTTCTGACAAGATATTCTAGGCAATTAGATCTCAAATTTTCACTTCTAGTTGACTCACCTAGGCAAATAAAGTCTTCTGAAAAAACTAATGAAGACTGGGAACGCCCGATCTATGTAGGAAATCAACAAGAAATATATTTGGATCCCTCAATAGTAGATAATGATTTTCCCCACTGGGGGAAAAACTAGAACATGGTAAGGCATATCCATACAGGCATACCCCAATGGGTTATCCACAAATGATTCCAGCAATTCCACCACTAGGGGTACTTCTAGTAACCACCCTCTTTACGCTCTATCAACTACACCTTCTGAGAATCCATCTCATATAGATATTAAATGAATTCATACTAACAACAATGAGTAATTAATAGCTCTATTTAAAGGAATTTAAGGATTGTGTGTTCATATAGAGTGAAAAAATAGTATTACCCATAATGGGTGGATCCTACCATCCTTCTCCAAGCATTTGTAATCCCACTTTTCAGATTTTTACCAGCTTCGGAGACCGGGAGTAGTATTTGATGCACTTAATTTCTCGTTGTAATCCCATGAAGGGTACCCCTGAACAATATGACGCAGTAAAGCTCATTATTTTACAGTCTCTACAAGGATTTACCTTTATATGGTAGATGATTTTTTTGTCATAGTCGAGCATAGGATGGGAAGATCTCCATAAAAATTACTCTTCTATTATAGCTCAAGGATGTAGAGTACAAGAGTCTTTGACTTCACAAACTAAATAAACATGATAATGAATGGGTCTCTGATTTCATTTCTCAATTGCTAGAAAAAATATATTAATTTAACATAATGATCCATGAAGAATATCTATTTACTTTAAATGTATAAAATCGTTTTGATGAGTTGTGAACAACATTAATCCCTATGAAATTTGTAAGAGTATTTGGGGATCTAGCTTCAATTTCTATATATTTGTAAAAGTACACCGTAGAGAGACAATCCAAGTCCCAAAATATTCCATCAACTCAAGTAATGAGAACAAGAAAATCCAAAGACACTACAATTACACTTATGTAGGCCCTTATACACCATCCTACCACAATTCCTACACCCAACCATCGAGATCCACCTCCAAAGAATCATAAAATATCCTCCTCATTAGGAAGATCAATGGGTTTAGTGGTAGAAATAGTTTGAGGAGATACAAATTAAGGTCTATTCCTTTCAAAATGAAAAATTACATAGTTACTTCATCGCAACAATGAAAAAAACGTAATTTAGATTCCAAATCTCATGAAGTCAAAAAAATTATGTAATTTAGATATGCTAGATTATTTCAATTTTCAAAAAAAAATGTTGGGGAACCCAATCTAGGAGTGTTTTTTCTTTAAATACCTCCAAATAAAGATGGTGGACATTATGAATGGGAAAATAAAAAAATCACCATCATAGGTAGAATTTAATTCTACTACCAATGCAAGAGAAAAAGGTAAATGGAAGGAAATGAAAACTAAGAATACGAAAAAGTAAGGTGATTCAATGATCTCAAAACATCAACCAGAATCATTCAATTCTTTGATAAGATTTGAAATAGTTTAATGTACCATAAGCCTCTTCAATAATAAAATATTCAACTCTTACAAATCCCATCCCTCTAATTTCCACTCCACAAAAAAACATTATATCCTGAAGGATAAGAATAAAATATAATAATATGATTTTTTGTCAAGAAAAAGCATTCCCTTGAACACAAGAGTCCTAACAAAAACAATTCCCAAAAAAGATGCACCACCTAGACAAATGGTACAACAAGTTTCACCCCTTTATAAATTATTCATCAGATGTGTAGTAAATCATTGGTTTTGTTAGTGTTATTCACTTATAACATCTATTCTCAAATGATGATTATAAATATAAATTTCATTTGTCAGCACATAATTAAGACATTGGGAGAATATTCCATTATGTTTGAGGATACAAGGGAATACATGGTCATTCTAGGAGACAATACATTATCCACAACCCTTCGCAAACCACTTACTATGCTGAAACTCTTGGGAAAGTTCTCTAGTATGCTCACCAGGAACACGAGAGTTCTGCCTTAACATATAACATGGTTATCCAAGAAATGGTCATATTGGAAGACTAGATAGAGGTTAAACCACAACCACATCAATTGGTAGGCTATCCTAGTTTGAATAATCCACCATGAATAAGAACACTTCTAACTCCAATCCCGAGGGATAAACTTCCACATCAAGAACACCATCTCTTAAGGTACCTATAAAAGGGAATATGCATTCTATAAAGTGAATACTATTCAATAAAAAATATGATTTATTGAAGAAACAATCCCTTGTTCTGTCTCTGTTATCAATCTTGTAAGTTGTTACTTTGTTAAAAGACATCTGGGAATAACTAATAGTGTCATTATAAACACCATAGAAATTTGAAGATGAGACCATTGTTTCTGAAGTATAACAAATGGAGTATAATACTAAGTAATTCCTTACAGTCATCTATCCCTTTTACTTGGATGATAATTTTTTCATAAAAGAACATGATTTAGCATTTAATATATATGACATATCAAATAACATATATATCAGAAAAGCCTTCATTGTAAATGGATTAGTAGTCAAACTTATCCTAGTCTAGAACCATAATCAAATGGATCTCAATAAATCTCTATTTTCTATATACACTCTATTTTTACAAGGTTTCGATAGAAATACGCATGAGCCTCTTGGTAATATCAAATTAAGAACTCATTTCAATGATTGATAGTCTGACATAGGGTTAATGGGGGTTTTTAAGGAAACAAGATTCAATATACAACTAGGGAGACCTTGGATACTACAAAATGTTACAATTACTTTATCATGCCAAAAACATCTCAAATATTCTTCCAATGGGAAGATTGGGACATTGATGGGTGATTAGGCCCCATTAACCTAATTGAAAACACAATGCATTGATGAAATATTTTATCACAATTTAGGTAAAAAATCAGTGTGAAATGATATCACTCAGATCAATGCACCAATTTTCATATATATGGTCCCATAAAATATATTTAAGAAACTAAATGAAAATTTTATACTTCCTATATATCAAACTGAATGGGTGTTATAGTCATCATAAAATCTTTCATCATCTTCAATATGTTAAATAACATCTATTTAGATTGATGGAACTGATGACGTCATCAAATCTCAATGTGATAGTGAAACCTTGAATGAAAATGTATTTATTCTAGGCCATGAGATTAAAAAAATTTAGTTTTGTTAGCCGCACATGAATAATCCATCATGATTATAGTTTAAGGTGAAGAGACTCAATCTCAATCCATTTTTCCCCTTTAAGACTCCAAGGAGACTACATGCCAACAAGTTAAGCCAAAATGATTTCATCAACATATAGATGTCCAAATGTAGACTCCCATATTCCCTCTTTGTAGAATGTTTTATAATATCCTCCCAAGTAAGAAGCACATGTAGGGGACCATGAGGAAGAGGAATATGAAGAAGATATCAGGTATTCCCTTACCACATTTAAGGATGTCTTCTCTACCACTGTGAATGATCCCATTCAAATACATTTGGGTCGACAAGAGTATCCAAAACCCACTCTAATTAGTGCTTCCATGACTCATGAAGAACATGTGGTATACAACTCTTTCTTAATGTATCATCATTATGTGTATTCATGTAATTAGAAAGATATTCTAGGCCTTAACCCTTAGGCATCCACCAATCACTTGGGATTCCCAGAAGATCATTGGTGATAAAAGCAAGCAGCTATGAGGATTCTACCAACACAGACCTCAATAATTGTGGCAGATGAGGAAAAAATAATCACCGTTAATTTTATTATAGAGGTACATATGCATAAAATCTATAGCCAACATTGTCCTTGTTATAATGTAGAATATTAAAATCTGATTTTTCATCAATTTAAAAGATCTCAAATGGGTCTATCAAAAAGATGACTTACAGGGATCAAAACAAAAAAGACTAAATTAATGCAATTACCCATAATCAGGACCTCTCCTTCATGAATGTGTATTCACTGTTCAACCATATTTTGATGGCCCAAAAAGATGAAAAATATATTGCTATCAAATCCCCTCAAAGTGTATTCTTCTATTGGGAAATGCCTTATGGCATAAATTATGGTATTGCTACATACAGATGTGATATGCATCACATATTCGTACTCTTCTTAGATAAGTATAATGAATTGATCATAGATGATATAGTGGTCATATAACAGCTGATTTTGGATCACCATATTAAATTAAAAACCATATTTAGTTATCATTGACATCATAATATGATGATAAACCCTTTGATATGTGTTACTATGGAATCATCCAGAAAATCTCATAGCATCTTCATACGCCATTATGGCATTGAAGGTCATACATAAAATTATAAATAGATCCTAGGAATTTCACCTCCTAGAATCATGAATGAGTTGAGAATACATTAATGAAAAATTGACCAACAATAGGTGTATAAGATCCAACCTTGAATGCATGTTTTTTCCATTCCCAAAATTGATTATGAAGGGGTAAACTTATGATTGGACTTATGACTATCATGAAGAATTTGATTCCCTAAAAAACACCTCTTGATCCCACTAGTATTGATTCCACCTATTTATGGGGAACCACTATTTCTGAACATGATATACCTTTAATGTTCTATGGGGGATTTACTCATACAAAAATGTGATGTTGTGAATGAAAACAACCATTATTATCTCATTTGTATCATGTATGACACCAAGACATACTATTACATTAATGTGAATATAATCATGGAAATAATAATTTCCATTTAGAATAAGAGGTAATTACTACAACACCATGAGATTAACTATGTTTTTTGCAATGACCTACTCAAATATTACCTTATTCATCCTAGAAAAATAGGACATCAACAATGGTTGGATGTTATCCAACAATAGTTTTACATACAACTTTTTCCACAAAAATCATTAAAAGGCTAGGATTTGTAAGACTTCCTTACTGAGGAAAAATCTGAAAGGAATAAATCATTGAGTACTAAAAATCCTAATGAATAAATTTTCTATAGTCAGGATAACCCCTAAATATGGGAAATGTATTTTTACAGTGCTTGTAGTTGTCCAATGGGAAAGTGAATTGAATACTATAATCTCATAAAAAGTTACGTTAGGAGTTGTGCTTATATCCCTATAGAATTAATTGTTTACATAATCTTTTATATTATATGAAATTTTTTCCAATAATGAGGGAGAATATCATTCTCTAATTATAGGCCATGATTTTTCACTACATGTACAAATGAAACACCTAGATGTGAATGGACATTCAAAATTGAAAATCAATTAGATCAATGAGAATTATTCCATTAGAAAAGAAGTGCCAATACCCCTATGTGATTATTTCTAGTGGTTAATGGAATAATTTCCAACAAATAATACATTTAATCACATTTAACATTCATATAATGCCCAGATAGATGCATTGAAAAATTCAGATATGACATTGGATGATCCAAATAGAAATAAAATAGTAATTGGTGATGTATACCACTGAATGGACTCACCTTTTTTCAGATTAGAAGTTAAGAAGTAAATAAAATACATCCCATCCCTAATCCATATGTCCCTAGAATAGGGATGGATGGCACCCATCATCAACTACCATCATGATGGGGTGCTCCCATTGTATAGAGTTGGAAGAGATTAATTCAATAACAATAAAATAATTTCACTCTTTATGGTGTCACAAATCACTAGAAATATCACTAAAAATGAGGTAATGATGTATTACTTCTTAGATGTGTCAATGGAGAAGAGACGTTGTGTGTTACAGAATAAGTACATGTAGGATCATGTGGTGCCCCCCAATCAGGGTATTCAATTTCTGATCAAATCTTAAATATTGGATTCTTATGGCCTTCAAAAAAACAATATTTCACAGTTTTTACTATGAAATTACATTATTATAAATTCTATGAAAACTTCAATCAACTACACCCAAAGTTTCAATACACCACTAAATATTCATGGCCAGTTGACACATGGGTAATGGATGTTTTAAGACAATTTTCTCTAGCAACTGATTAACGGTTCATGTACATACTTACTACTACAAATTTATTCTCTCAATGGGCTAAGGAAATACACCTCAATGAAGTCTGAGAAAAAAGAATTATTATCATTTTTAAAGCTAATATAATTAGCAGATTTTCTTTCCCCCATTATATATTGATGGGAAAAGAAATAAATTTATGGTCTACTAATATAGAAAAGCTATATCAAGAATAAAATATCCAATTCAGCTATTCATCCCCCAATAATGCAGAGGATAATGGATAGATTGCGTATATTAACAAGACCTTTATTTAAAGAACCAAACCTAATGTACATTGAAATTAAATTTACTTTTCAGAATAATTAATAAATTACATGAATATATTCCCAAATAACATATTATGTTAGTGTCTGTGGAAACATGGATCATAATCATTTAACATTGTGTATCTTATACAAATTTCCCATAATTATCATCCCCTTTAGTTTTTCTACCTAAAACCTTTCCATATATCATAGGGAAAAAAACGATAAAAATAGTGAGGTCAAATTCTAATTATGGGTAAAAATAAAAAAAATAAACATATGAATTTGAAAACATGAGCATAATTTTTGAATATCAAAAATGTGATTCATGAAATAAATCTTGGCAGTACATAAGCCATTGGCCCTAAAGTAACATTTACCATGACAAAATATCATTGTAATGAAACATGGAATTGTGGGAAAAAATAAGTATATAAAATGATTTTTATAGTAGCCAAGTCATTTTTTCCCAGACCATCAAAGTTGAAAAAGCTATTATTAAACAAAGTTCACTTATTGTTCCATGCATGTATTACTGAATCAGATTTACCTGCCTTTACAAACCTGTATTACTGAACTGAAATTAATTTCCATTCTGATATTGTATATCTTATGAGATATAAATTATTACACAATGAATTGGAAGAATATTTAGGTCCCACACATCTCATAATGAAATCACTCTTACATGTTCCATAAAAACATAAATCATTCCTCATAACATAACTCATAAAATAAAATGGGTTTCTTAAACATCATTAAATCATATCATAATCCATATAAAATATTGTTCCATAATGAAAACAATAAAATCAATGTAATAATATTAATATGAAATTAACCTTATTTAAATTGCGTCATATTAGATAGAAAATATTTTAGATAAAACACTTGAACTTAATTCCTATGAAAAATCTAATTTCTTCTTAAGAAATTATTTTGTTTCTAAAAATTCTACAAAAAAAATAAAAAGGAATGTATTTAATGGAAAATAAACATGAAATTGTGTAGTGTAATATTTTTGAAAACAAGGCATTATGAAGATGAAAAAATTTGTTCATCCCATATAAGTTAAATAAAAATTCTTCTCGCACTCTTGGTGGACAAATCCAAAAGTTTCTCAAATAATATAAGGAATATATACTCCTTTCAAACCATTTCATAAAAATTCCCCAATGGTTATAATTAACATTAATTTTTTTTAATAATAGAAAAAATAGTATGTAATTATGAAATGAGGATTTGGATGGTAAATATATCCCAATAAAAACTTACTTAAAAACAATCTCGAGTAAAAATGATATTGAAAATTATCCCTTACCTTAGGTATGATTTCATCTGTATGTGTTGAAAAAGAAAATATATTTGGTTAAAACACATTATTAACATGTAATAGAACCATATTCATATTAATGATATAATATATTATCAAATTATGGCTTTGTATGACCCATTTATTTATTAATTTAATGTGAAGTCAACATTCTGTGTAATTTTCATTTTATTTACTATAGGTGTTTTGACTTGGTATGTTTGATCTTATTACATAGATAATGATTTACATAATTATAGAATATAAAACATGATTTGTATATCATATATAATCAGTATATAAATATATATATAATAGATAGATAAATGAAATCGAATACACTGTTCATGGAGACTGTAGATCATACAAACGCATGAACGATGTTTCTGTTTTCTTATTGAATTGAATGGAAGCAGGTAAATTTCACACACACACACACACACACACACATATATATATATATATATATATCCAATAGAATTATTATTTCCTATATATCATGATTATTTATTATATATACTAAATTATCATTCTTGAAAGGTTAATGTGGAGAATGGTTCTCATCGAGTAGTCGAGGCAGTAAGTCGTACGTACGCACGAGTGAAGCTATTATTCCCTTGATGGTTAAATAATATGGAATTGGATGGTATTTTCCATGAAAATTATAATTATTATGTTATATTAATTATTTACATCCATTATACTCATCAATATACCCATACAAATTATGTATTGTTTAAGAATAATTAAACCATGTCGTGGAGACGGTAAGCCGTACATATGCGTTAATGATAATATTGTTATTCGAAATATGGATAAAAAGTGGTATATGGTTGTAAAATAAATATAAAAACATCTATGAATGAAAAATATACTATATTTATTACATTATTATGTAAACAATATAAGAAGATGAAGTATAATATGAAATTAATTTTGAATAAGGTGATAAAGAAATTACCACTTTGTTGGGTGTCATCTTTTAGTATGTTGAAAATGGCATTTTATGATGGATTTATACTAAAGTTGTGGAATCTAGAAAGAATATAGGGATGTTGGGATCATATTTTATTATAGTTTGGTGATACAAAGTGATTTAAATGTGTGAGTAAGTTGGAATAAGTGGTGTCCTTTTATAGGATGGTGGTGGGGCTCTTTAGGAATTTCATGAGATGATAATTTATTATAAATTTATATGAAGTTATTAATGCTCCCAAACACATTTTTATAGAATATAAGATGTTTTTGGGTCGAAATAATTTCAACAAAAAAATAAAATTTATGCATTTTTTGATGTTATTTGAATCCTTATTATTTTTATTTATCTTTATTTAATATAAATTATTTTATATTTGTTAATAATTTTATAAATATGAAATTGTTATAAATATTTACTTATGTATTGTAAAATTTGTTTAATTTGATAATTTAGGAAATTATAGACCATATAATTTACATTTTTTTATTTTTAAATATTTTTATGATTTTTAAATAATTAATTAATATATTGTTTTTATAAATTATTAATAGTGTCAGTTTTGACACTATTCATTTATTTGAAATTAAATAAAAGTCACACATAATATAAATTTGAACAAAAAAAATTAAAAAACTAATTAAATGTCATATTAATCTAAAAAATCCTTGTATCACTTTAATTAGTTTATATTATATTATGTTTTGATACTTTTAAAACCATTTATTGGATACATATATCAATAAAATAGTTAATTCATCACTATTGTATCATCGTTAATTATAATTATTTAGTCACTAAAGATTAAAAATTATTTTAGACGATGCATATAATTATATTAAATTTTTAGATATTATCTATTTTCAATGTTATATGAAGTTTATCACTATATTCAAATTATTATACTTATAAGAAATAAGAGAGTGCCTTGTTGTCACTTTCTCTTATTTTAATTATAATTACATCGCTTTCAAGGACAAAAGTCCTTTAAATGGATCCATTATGTCCCTTAGGTGACATTCTTCACCATTAATTCATCTGGTAGTATTTTTTCAGGTGGTTGTATTATTTTAATATCGTTATCATATTGTTTTTCACATTAATTTACCTGATTACCTTTAATTGAGTTAAATAAAAAATATCTTAGTTAATATTGATAATATCCAAAAACTAAAAGTAACCAATTTAAAAAAATTATACCAATGTATTCAAAATATGAAATCTATTTTTAAAAATTCAAACCACATAATTTGAGTTATTTAATTTTAAATTAACTCCCACTGACAATACCTGAAATTTGTTTTTTACGAAGTGAGTACAGTGAGAAGAATTACATGTGTTCATTTCCAATTTAAATGTGAAATTAAATCCAACGACCAACATAAGATTAAACTAAAAAATACAATACAATTACACTTTAAAACCAATGAAAAAGATAATATAACTACAATAATAAATTAGACAAAAATGCAGTTTTTAATTAAATTGCAGTATTTTTCACTATTTATCAGAATGTGAATTTCATCATAAAAATACCAAAATTTTAACCAAGTTATATTTTTATTTCCTGACTCCAAAGATAAAATTACTATTTCAAATAGAACTTATAAAATTTTCAAAAACATGATTTATAAATGGTTATCCATCAAAAGGCAGTAAAATGTTTTTTATTGAAAAATACATTATTAATCCAAAAAAAAGTTAATTTCATCTTATATCATATATAGTAAATGGATAATATGAATGGTAATTTCATATAAAATTTGAAATCTGGTTATTTGTATTCATAATAGTTAGTCTATATCAATTAAATAATAATATTTTAATAATATATCATTACTTAGTGAAAATCAGTATTTCATTCAATACAAGCTATTTAAGAAGGCCGCTCTTACCAGTAACACAATCCATGTTAGTGTTGTGTAATGTTAATGCTTTCTTTGGGGTTTCATAAGTCATAATCCAAATATATTTATTTTATACATTATATAAAATCATTACTCATTTTTTATGTATTGTACGCCAACTCGGTGTCGCATGTAACATGTGACATGATAGTTTAGTGTGAATGGATTATTTGACTTTGTGCATAGCGGGACATAAATGAAAATATTAATTTAATAAAAAAATAGCCTACAAAAGCTTAGGTTTTTACATTATACCACCCTTAAAATGTATTTTTCTCTCTAAATTATACAGGGTTATAAAATATTTACTACTTCAATGATTCTTTCATGGAAACCCTCATCATAAAAATGAATAATAAAACATCATTATAAAAAATAATGTTAGAAACATACCGATTACCAATGTAACTCATAAATGGGTTTTCACATAGAAGAGAATAGGTCGGATGTGAAAACATGGATATGGAAGATAAATCCAACCATCATGTTCTGATGGATAGGGATAGAGAAACTGGATTAGAGAAGGATAACAAAAAAAAAATCCATAAATCTATTGTGATTTATGGGACCGTCTTATTCATTGGATAAGAAGGTACAAAAATATCATTGTTGGTTTTCAATATAATTTCCCTAATGTTAAAGAACCCATGAATAAATACTTACATGATTTTAGTACATTATCGCCATTTTTAATTCCTTGATAAATTTCTACTTCGTCTATTATTTAATGAAATACGTTGAATTGTAAATTCTTGAATTGTTAGCAGATCATGATATTGAATGATAGGTCCATACATTTTTCTTTACAAAATGTTTATTTTAGGAAATAAAATATTCATAATTCCACATGTAGTGAGATGATACAGTAATCTAACTAACTTAAAAATAAATATAACATATACTATCCATAAATAGATAACATTATAGTCCATCAAAAAAACATATGTTTAGAAAGAGGTGTACTAAATATACCTAACATTTCTCTCCATTATCTCATAAGGTAGTTCTTGTTTATCACATTCCAAAGATGTGAATACCTTAATCCTGTATTCTCATGAAACATTGTAAAAACATGAATTACTATAGAACCGTAGATAAAACACGTATTCTCACAAAATTAACGTTTTACACACACTAAAAATATAAACAATTCTATAAACATAAACCATGATATCAAATTGCCCTTATATCTATCATGAAAACCTTAATATTATCAAACATCTCATCATCTTCTTATCCCTTCATTATGTTCATATCATGTGAATTCCAAAAAAATCAATCACATTTCATTGTTGTCGATACCATATACTTATTGAACCCCGGAATAGACCAATCAAATATATTATAATATTCTCTAATACAATAAAACTGATTCAACAACACTGTTTTTTAATCCCAACACATGAACACTTAACCATTCCATCACTTCGTCGTCATACACAATATCAATAACATTGAACGCATGTGATTTTTCATTGTATCTGGCCTTAAGAGGTTTCTAACGTCGATCATCAACATTACCCTTGGATTTGGGCATTATTTAACATAATTCCCCATTTCTTGGCACTTGTATCATTGAAGTGTGGTGGTTCATTTTCTGTAGTCTTTTCTCTATTCACACCATTAGAAATATTTTTCCCATTACATCATCACTCAATAGCTCGAGGACCTTCTTTTCTTCACATAAAAAATATTATAGTCCCTATAAGAAAATCTCCATCATGATCATTCCCATACTTTGGGCATAAGGAAACAATCAACATTTTCTCACCATTGTCTTGACATTTTCCGTTTAACCCCATATTTAATTTCATGTAAAAACCATGTGATTTATATATAACACCCAATTCCATTTCTACATTGATTGCCCAATGTGAAATCTCTTCATTCCAACTAAACACTTTTATAGATATTTCCATTAGAGGACTTGGGTTTAAGACACTAATGAATCGATCAAATTTACTTTCAGGTTGGATGATAAAACCAAAATCATACCATGCAGTTCTTGTGATATATTACTTCTATATACCAATATATTCATCATCTTTTTTCTTAATGTCAAGGAAATATTTTTACATATCTTTTTGAAGAATACGAGGGATGTACTTATTGGAAAATAAGTTCTTAAACTCATCCCATTCTGTGGATTTAATTTTATATTGATTCCATGTATTCTTGATCAGAGTCCACCATTGGTCTACTTCACCATCTATATTATAAACAAAAAAACGACTTCATCATCTTCTGAGAAGCAAATGTTATAAAATATCTTTTTAATTTTACTGATCCAATATTCGGAAACAGGTGGATTAGAAAGCCCACTAAATGAAGGTGGATGTTGCCTCATGGTGGACTCAACAAAATTTTGTTCCCTTCCCTGCCCATTTGGAAGTCTTAATTGATTCATATATTCATTAATTATATAAATACTATTTTTCATTCCATATCCCATAACATTTGGATGTTCTAGAGGATAGTCATAGAGTTTCCTAGTGCATTAATCATTAAAACGGTTACTTTATGTTCTTTCCATTTTCAAAAACCCAAAAATAATAGTGTAAGAGAAATAAATAATATTTGGATAATAACATAATCAAGTGGGAGTCAATTCATTATGTTAAACTGTTGGTATGATCCTCAGTTATTCATGATAATTACCATAATTCTGGGATGGTAACCTATATTTAGACTTACACTTAGGGGCATCTCTATACATAACTTATAAATATCTCTAGGGATCTCTCTAATTTTTTCACATCCTTTTTTCCAAAGGTCAACTAATCATTCTCTCAGATACCAACTATGAGGACATGATCTTGATGTGCATAGACAATCCACTTAATTTTTAGAAATCATAATTAATTAAAAATATATATTACCAAATAAAATATTAGTTTAGTGTATTTGGAATCCTGGAACATTATCTTCTATCATTGTGAATGATCTTCAACATCTCAAATAATGATCTTACCCTTTAGTTTTCCTATATAAATACTTTTTTTATATCTTTTGGAAAATAAAACATAAATTTTTTGAGCTAAATTCCCAGTAAGGGTACACATTAAGAACATCAAGCAAAACATAAACATAAGAATGTGAAAACATGATCATAAATTTTGAACATCCAAATCCGGAGTCATGAAATAAATCATGGCTGTACGTATTGCATAGATCATAAAAGAAAATTAACCATGAAAAATTAAAATCGGAATAATACATGGTATTGTTCCATTAAAATAACAATATAATATTTTTTCCATATTAGCCAATTCATTTCTACCAAGACCATCATAGTTAAAAAATTATAATACTGAACCGGGATAACATGTCATTCTAGCCCTGTACTACTAAACTAGATTAACTTGTCATCCCATTTCTGTATTACTAAACCAGATTTACATTCCATTCCATTCATGTCTATATCATGAGATATAAATCATTACCCAATTAATTGGAGGGAGATAAATGTCACACTTATATCATAATTAAATCATTATTATATGTTCTACAAAAACGTAAATCATTTATCATTGCATAACCCATGAAATAAAATTTCTCTCTTGAACATCGTAATATCATAACATAATTAATATAAAATATCATTCCATCATTAAAAAAATCACAGTAATAATATGGACATAAATATAACCCAACTTAATGTGCTTCGTCATAGATGGAAAATAATTTTGATAAAACACATGAACATAATTCATTAGGAAAATATCCTTTCATTGTCATTTTTTTCTATTCTTAAAATGCTAGGAAATTTTAAAATAAAAGTATTTAGATTAAAATAAACATTAACACTTGTTGAAAAATATTCATGTAAACAAGGCATTTTAAAGAGGTAAAAATATTTTCGTTTCATATAAGTTAAAAAACATTCTTCTCAAACTGTTGTTGAAAACGAAAAAATACCTCAACTCGAATATTGAAAAAAGATTACTATTATAATTTTTAATAAAAATTCAAAAAATAGTAAAATTAACATTAAAAATTGTATAATAATAGAAATATTATTACATTATTATAAAACACATATGTGGATGATTAATATATCCCATTAAATAGATACGTTTAAATAATCTGGTGTAAATATGAGATTGAAAAATTGTCCTTTACCTTAGGTTTGATTTCTTTCATATGTGTTTAGAACTCCTGTATAGTGGGTTAGAACATATTATTATCTTGATATAAAACCATAATAATATTTATTATATAATATATGATTAACTTATGAATTCATATTTACTTTTTATTTATCAATTCCAAGTTGAAGCAGCGTTTTAGGAAATAATCGTTTTATTTATCGTATGTGTTTTGATTTTCTATTATTGATATTATCATATAGATCATGATTTAGTTTCTTAAATAATTTAAAAAAACTTATTTATACATCATATATATTATGTATATAAATATATGAAATAGGTACATAAATGAAATGGAATACATCGTTCATGGAGAGGGTAAGTCGTACGTACACATGAACGATGTTTTTGTTTCCTTATTGAGTTCAATCGAAGAAAGTAAATGAAATATAAATATACCTAAATTTAGTACAATTATTATGTCATATAATTTGGGATAATTTATGATATATTCATTATAGTCAATATTTAATGGTTAAAGAGGGAATTGAATCTCATCGCATCAAGAAGACGGTAAGCTGTACGTATGAAAGAGCGACGATATCATATCCATGATGGTAAAATACTATTAAATTGGATTTATATGATTTTTAAATATTAATTATTATATTATATTGAATCTTTACATCCATTATACACATAAATATAACCATCCAATTTATGAATTGTTGAAAAACAATTACACTATAGTGTGGAGACGGTAAGCTGTATGTATGCACACATGGTGCTATTGTTATTCCTAGGATAGATAAAAGGAGCTACAAGATATTCCCATATTTATAATAACATCTCATAAAATAGATAATTCTATATTTATTACTTTATTATGGAAACAAAATAAGAATTTAAATTATAATAATAAAATAAATTTGAAAGAGGGGATAAAACAATTACCTTTTTTCGTGTATCTCCTTTTGGAATACACAAAAGGACTCATTAAAATGGATTTATGAAAATGTGTAGCCTATAAAAGTACATAAGGTATCTTATGAGATTATTTGAGAATATTTTGGATGATCCAAAGGTCTTTAAGGGTCTGAGTAAGTGTGTAGAGACGGTGGTATTTAGTAATATGGTGTATGACCACTTTTGTAATGTCTTGAAATCATAATTTATTATAAATTTAATTTCAGTTTATAATGGTACCATACACATTTATTAATAATTTAATTTGAGTATGGTTCCAAATTCTATCAATAAATAAAATTTAGACCTTTTTTTATTATATTTTCAACGTTATTATTTTGATTTATCCTTATATAATTTATTTAATTTTATTCATGTTAATAATATTATAAAATTTAAATGGTTATAAATACTTACATACATGTTTTAAATTTTCCAAAATATTGAATATTTACGATATTTTTTACCATTTAATTTTAAATTTATAGTTTTCTAATATTTTTGTGACTTTTAAAAAATTTAATCATTTGTTATTTTTATAAAATATCAAATGTTTCAATTTTGATACTACTCATTTATTTGAAAATAAATAAAATACAAACAGAAGATAATTTCAAAAAACAAATATATATTTCAAACATTTTTTAGGAACATAAAAAATTCTAGGATCACATTAATTAGTTCTTATTATATTAATATTAATACTTTTAAAACCATTTATTTGATATTTCTATCAATAAATTATTTTCTACATCAATATTTCGTAACCATTAATTGTAAATATTTAGTCTCTGAAAATTCTAAATAATTTCAAATGATGTATATAATATCATTATCTTTTTATATACTATTTATTTTCAATGTATTTTTTTGTTTATCAATATATTAAAATGAATATACTCATAATATATAAGAGAGTGATATGTTGTCACATTCTTTTGATTAAATTATAATTACCTAACTATAATGAAATATGTTTATTAAATGGATAGATTCTAACATTTAGGTGATATTGGTTTACTTTAATTAATATAATTGAATTTTACCATGTTTTAGGATAATTTTAATAAGTTTCTCATATTATTCACTAGCCTAATTTACCCGATTTAACATTAGTGTGGTAAATAAAAATTACGTAGTTACTATTCATAATATCCAAAAAACAAAAATAGCCTATTAGAATTTTTTGAACCACTACTTCCAAATTTGGATTCCATTTTTTAAAATTAAAAAAATATGTGTTTCATTAATTAATTTGGAATTAATTCCTATTTCCAAAATAAGATGTGATTTTAATAAGTAAAAATTACCAAAAGATTCACATGTGTTCATGTACAATTTAAATTTGAAATTACATAAAATGACCTAAATTGGATTAAATGATAAAAATATAATTTAATTACCCCTTAAAACCAATTAGAAATATATTCTAACTATATAAATAAATTATACAAAATGACAGTTTTGAATTAAAATGTTGTATCATTTACTATTCATCAATATATGAATTTCATAGAAAAATAGATAAATTTAAACCAAGTTTAAATTTTATCCCCACATCCATAGAAAAGGTTTATTATGTCAAATAAAAGATGTACCATTTTTAAAAACAGATTAAAAAAGGGTTCTCCATCAAAAGGCGGTAAAATTGTATTTTTTTGAAAAATACTTTTTTTATCAACAAATTTGAATTTGGTCATTTATCATGTATAGAAAATAAATAATATTAATGTTAATGTCATATAAAATTCGACATTTGATTAATAATATTTATAAAAACTATTTTATATGTATTTACGAAAAATATTTTTATAATATATCATTGTTTAGTGAAACTCGGTATTGCGTACACCGCAAGTTGTCGAGAAAGGTCACCCATGCATGAAACACAATACAAGTAAGTGTTTCATGTGGTTCATTATTACTTTTTTTGTTTCATATAATTTAATTCAATTCTAGATCTATTATACATTGTACAAAATCTATACTGAGTTTTGTGTGTATCATACACCAACTCAGTGTTGCGTGTAAGATACATCAAGTCAGTTTATTGTGAGAGGAATGTTTTACATAGTGAATTGAATGATATAATTAAATAATTAAATTTATTATAAAAATGGTCCATAAAAAATCAAGGTGTTAAACTTACCAAACATACTCTGGAAGATGGTGAATAAAGATAAAAAAATTGGTCCTTACAATCTCTTGCATGCCTTATTGGATTATCATAGTACAACTCATTCTAAAATGTGGGGAACCTCATACTCATGGGAGTATAATATATAAGTATTCATGACCATCTATGTCTAGTTTTCATTTCCCCATATTACCATTTGGAGGAAATGTTTTTAGATGTACAGTCACAAAAATTACTGATTGAGCTAGACCGAGTGGACAAAAAAATAGAATACCCTGCATCACATGGAATTGTATCAGAATCAACTAGCATGAGATTTCAATAAGAAAGTCCAAAACTATTCATTATTCCGTTGATAATTGGTATTATTGCTTAAGATGATAACTATAATAGTAATTAAGCCTCCAAATATTGAGCTACTGTGGGACAGACCTTACTCCATGCATAATGGTTACTATAACGAAGATTATTGCTTAAACTCAATTGTTGGAGAACTAACCAAACCTCCAACCAATGAAACGTTCCTAAAGAAGTACTTTGTTTAATCACATGCAGTTCATATTAGGTGTAGGATGTTAAACCACATTCAACATATGTTTCCATATTTCATGAAATTAAACTATATATTATTGACAATGCCACATGACAATAAACTATTTGACTTGAGGTCCAAGTCACATGATATAAAACTGAAAAACCCCATTTTTCCACACCACATGGCATTAAACTATATTATTAATGTCTCCCTAATTTGAATTGAATAAAACACTCAAATACTAGGAGTTGATTTTCCTTATGGTACCTCAAAAATGGGATGGGTTGATTCTATCCATGAATATCTCTCACATCATTTCCACTCCCTTGTGGAACATAAGGACCATTATTCCTTGCGTATTGAACAAACCTTCATATGATCCTTTTTTTAAATATATGTGAGGCATGAATATAATTCCAATAGAATACATACTAGCAGCTAGATATTCAATCTCGATCCCAACTATGACTATAAAGAAACAATTTAACCTATCCCTGTGTATGAACCAAATAGATATAGGACACTCTTCCAAAACATATGATCTTATTATCATACCATCTCATGTCATGGGACAAACCATTATTCTAGAAAAATTTTAATCCCCTTCCTCATATCAAAACTCTGTTGGTGCATGGAACATTATCATGAAATACATGTTTCTTGATTCTCATCTCTATAAGGTACATAATGACACCATGATCTAAAATCTCATGTCAAACTACAATATTTTCGTCCTTTAAAGATGGTTAATCTATGTCCTCACCACATGACGTTAAAATTAATGGGATTTTATGTACCATGGGTGGCTAGATTCTCATCATGTTTGGATATTTTGTGATACCCGAATCTCATATCTCTCTCTAACCAAAATTTAAAATCCCATATCCCCTATGTACAGATCAGACCTGCATGGGGAGTCATGTCCAAAACTATGTGATGTTTGATTCTCATTTTCATGATATACATAGTGAAATCCAGATCTCCTATCTTGGGTCCAACCATAATTCTTCCATCAATTCCCATCCGCTCTCTTACATTGTTACTATATGAAATTAATCTTTTGTGAATATCATGAACTAGATATGGCATGATTCTCATCCTAATGAGATATATAGTGATGCATGGATCCTATATCCTATCTCATCTATGACATAATTGAAACACACATATCCTTAGCTTTTATTACCTTCGTGATATCTAATAATCCATTACCAATCCTTGTTTATGACACTGGGAACAGATCATGTGGGCATAGGAATTAAAAAAATTATTTCTCTGCATATGTAAGGTGTATCTGTTAAAATTAGGTCTATTATGGTAATAGCTCCAAGACCATAAAAGGCATACCATACAACCTTAACACTTGATAGTAAACTGTACGATCGTTTTTGATCTATGTATGGTATGATTTTCACCAATAAAAGATACATAGTTACACCCATAACTTCAATCATTGTCCCAACCATAGCCTAAAATGGTAAATCTACTACTCTCTTGTGTACAAGATAAATGTATATGGGGAGATACCATACGAGTTCTCACATTACACATGGAATGGTATCTATTAGAACTATGTGTGGATTGATTATTACTCTAACAAGATACATTGTGACACATGAGATCTTCACATTGGTTAGGACACGATATTATTTTTCATGTCAGAATCATGCATGTGATTTCCATAAGATGTTAAATTAAAAAACCAATGTCATTTCAACAAGACATCAAAATACATGGTAAATATAGGCCTACATGTGTCTTTATTCTCATTCCACTAAGATATGTTGTGATGAATAGGCCTTAAACACTATCCCCGACAATATAGTAAAATAAAATTCCCCCTCCATTGTTTAAAATAAAAACAATATTGGATCATTTATTATTCATTCTCCCAACAGAGAACCCACAAAATAAACATGTAATGTCACACTTATACATATGAGTAAAATGGATGAATGGGACTCAAAAACCATGGACAATATCGGTCCAATGATTATTTTATGCATTGAACATGGCCCCTTTCTCATGTCATACTCGTAATACTGAATACATTATGATCTTTATAGTTTGTACTCATATTTTGGTTGTAGAATTTATGTTACATGAGTGGTCATTTCCCAGATAATGTTGAAGGAACCCCAATCGGCCTTGTGTTAGTTTTCCCCATCATTGGTCTGTCATCCAAATGATTCTACTATTTGGAAATGTGGTACATGCACATGTTGTCCTTTCATAAACAATCCCTCACAATAGTATTGTCAAATATATACAATTCCTTTCATAAAATAAGACTCTTATATCATTTTATTGTTTTCATGATGTTATGTTGGATCCCAAATTTGTAAATTAGTAGTCTTCCACTATACGGTTGTACCCTATCCTTTATCCTGACCAGAAAGTCTCCAAGTCCATAGTTTAAATTTCCACGCATCATATGTTCAAATCATACTAGAATAATGTTGGGTCATTTAACCATGTAACATCAATTGTTTCTAAAATATTATTTTCCCAATCGTATAACATAAAACTAAAAGAACCTTGCATTATGAATTTGGGTCGGAACATCATTGAAAACCTAATCCTCTAATTTATTGGAAACCATGAATTTGAATACATATTCTATATTGAAGAACATTTATTTTCCAAAAAAAATCAAAGGGAGGTCCGAATCTCCAAAAAAATTCATCAGTGTTTAATTTTAGTATAAATAATTCTAGAGAGCTGCTTTACTTGACCATGATGCATGCTCCCCGGTTGGCCTTTCATAATTTTCCTGCATAATATTTCTATCATCCAATGGATGCCACTATTGACTATGCAGTACATTCCTCAGTTGTAAATGTATAAAATATCTCTCATAATGGTTTTTAACTAGGGGTAACTTATTTCTTGGGAGAGACATCCTCTAACGTCATAAGAACCTTTTCCAACACCGCTATTCAGTTATAGAAATCCATGATTCAAACCATACAACATTCTCATACCATACATGATTATAGTAGAACATTTCGTGAAATATTATCAATAATAATAGAATCATAAAACAATTGTTCAATGATAATATCCTTAAATTAGATCACTCATAATTTACCTATTGTGAGACATTGAACTACACAACATAGTGTCCTTGTGGGATGATATTAAACTGTAGAGCATATATTCTTTAATGCCTGAATTTAAATTGTGCAACATAATGTGATTTCTACATAAATTTAAACCACACAATATAAAGTACATACAATAGGAATTTAAACTATATGAAATAATGTCCTTGTTTCATGACATTAAACTACATATCATAATTTCCATGATGCACGACATTAAATTGAAAAACATAATTTCCATAGTTCATTATTATAACTGCACAACATAATTTCTATTCATCATCACATTAATCATCACAACATATTTTAATTGATGCATGACATTAAACTGCATGACCTAATGTCCTTGATACAAGACATTAAACTGTTTGATACCTTCATTCTTTTCATGAAAGTTTTTATCTCCACATCAAATTGGTCATCTAATCAAATTTTTACCCCTTCACACCTAAAATTCATGTGGGAGTGGTGTCCCATTAATATCATGTGGAAATATTGTTGATTCGTTCATTCTCACACATCATTTCATAAAAAACTACCCATTGTGGTTTTGGGAAATCCGAATCACTATAAATTTCCGTCACCTAAGGGAAATCGAATTTCTAGATTCATAGGAACCCCTTCACCTGGATCTATAGTGCATTACCTTAATAGACTTGAATAAGTCTCCCCATAATAGTCATGTAAGCCTAAAGATGTTTATATTTGACTATGTAGTTCATGCCCCATATTCTATTGCATAAAACAACCCTCATAATGGGGTTTTCAACTAGTCGTAACTTCATTCTTTGGAGACACCTCTTCAATTGTGGAATCAAATGTATTAGATTCAAGAACTATATAATAATGGATAAAGAGTCCCCTTGGAATTATCTAAATAATATTTGTTCATTCATAGACAACGATCCATGTTTTGGTTATCGTATCAAAATTCATGTTCAGAGATATTTGACCTTATTCATGAGCTTTATTTGATTGGCATGTAGGAAATTGAACTACAAACAAAACGTGACACAATAATCAGCTGATTGAATAAAAGAACAGAGAAATCTAGAAAAAACATGAGTCTTAGATCACTAAACATATACTCTACATGGAATAGGAAAACTATCATGAGATGAAAATATAAAAGGCACAAACATGTTAGGATGAAAACCCGAAAATGATTATATAATAAAAATCAATGTATTACTTAATAAGTACACTTTATATTGAGATTAGGAACAACTAGAGTGATTCCACAAAATAAATAAGTTTGTAGGGATATCCAAACAAACCTATAAACTGTTAAACTACAATCATTAGGCATCCTCGAATAAATAAAATAAATTTAGAGCTCTATCATTGTTATTATTAGTAGGTAGTATGAAGATGTAATGATATGAAAATTAGATTCAACATTATGATTACAATAATAAGATATAGAATATTAAATAGATTAATGTTTTTGAAATAATTTTAATTTATAAAATTTAAATCTCTATATGAACATCCACATAATAGATTAACTCTTTCATTTATTACAATTTCCTTTAAACATAAATCTTCATCTATTGAACAACCATATGATCCCCATCATATTCTTGTTAAAGATCAGTCAATCGACTAGATTTAGTATTCTAATCTGGAAAAAGAAATTCTTTTATAGCTATAATGGTAGTCAAATCATCCATTTAGGATTCCAATAGTGAATAGTAGAGATATTCACGTTATCACTAAGCACTATTTTATTATTTTCCAAGGAGTGACACTTCTATAGACTTCACATTGATCTGCCTCCTAACTCCCATATATTTTTGCATTATTTGGTTCCATTTGGGATAATTTATCTTAATAGTAATTAATGATGCCATGTGGTTTGGCCTTTACAATCTATTTTCGAATCTTATGCTCTTGATCCCACCTAAAAACTTTCTCTTTCACAGTACCATGGATTAAATAGTTAAAACCCACCAAATCCCAACATGTCGAATAGAATAGAAATCACTTAGATTCACAAAGTAAAGTCCTCATGTGGTGTCTTAGATGTTATCTTCCATATATCTTGACAGACCTTGTGATGTGTGATGCAAAGACCATTCTTAATGTATGGATCATATTCAGTGTCATTTTCAGAAGGATAGATATATTACATGATTAGTTCACACAAAGATGTTATAAGCTCTGCTCCCTCCCGAATAGTAACAGATTCACCTTCTGGTGTTGGTCATGTTGATTCAGAAGATTTTCCCTCAGATCATGTCAATGAATATGATAATCCTACATAACGATCTTGAATCATTTTTATGTTCAATATAATAGTAGGAATACAAAACAATAATAATATCTAGATATCCTTACCCAATAATAGGGCAACATCGTTGGAGGATTCCTCCACAACATTCCCAGATTTCATTGTATAGGCATGAACCCTTTGATGAGAGGCACTCCCATGGATCATAAAAGGAACATATAGATGAGTCTTAGCAGGGCTTACCATTTCATGATCCACATGACTGTTCCCCCTCCCCCAATCATTAAACTATAAAATATTTCAAATTCTTGACCGTTTGTCGTAACCACAATATTTGTTGGGGAAGGAGATACGCATAACAACTAATCTTGACTAGGGAATGAGGAATAAAAAAGTTGATTGTATTGAAAATATAGACTCATGTCAATTATATTCTTTAAATAGTGCCCCAAATTCTTTTAAAGTGGTAGGAAGATTAACATGATATAGTATTTCATCAAAATGATTTCCAACATTTATCCTCAAAAATATTGAAATCCCAAGCCCCATGTTATTATCATATATGGAATACCTTGGAGGGGTTGGTTCATGACTCTCCTCTGATGACTTGAGACCTAAATAGCCTCCTTGGTGACAACCATATGGTCAACATAATTCCTTGAAGGATTTTGTACTCAATGAGATGCACTTAAAATATTATAGAAGTGGAAACTACTCTTTTTCACGTGACATGTTATGAAATACATCTAACATACAATATTATTCTTCCCCCTCCACAATGGGAGGAACAATTGTAGGTGAAGATGATTCACCCTCAAGCTGTAATGCTACTTTAGTTGAGGGATCCATTTCACAAGTAAGAATCTGTTCTAGTTCCGATGTTCCCTTCTATTTTATCATAGGCTCATGTGTATGAGTATTTATAGATGAGAGGGAATGAGTTACTAAAATCCATGAAATCATAGACAATTTTTAAGGGTAGAAATGAATAACACAAAGATAATTTACCACTGCAATAAAAGAGTTTATCCATTGATTTCACACGTTAGTGTTCCTTATTTAAAAAATTATTCAAAGGGAGGACAACATCAACCTCATAAAAACATGTAATATTGGTGAGAATTATCCCTCCATCTATCCTCCATGGCATGTCATCCTAGAGAAACCTATCCTGATTCAAGTGGTGACTTAGTAAAACTGATAAGAGAACCACCAGGGATATACCCTATTGACAGAACATTAGTTGATATACCGAGGAATGATTCCAATTTTGATTTTATTCGTCATTAGAACTGATTCCTTGACAGAAAGATAATGTAAAATGGGAAAATAGTTTTGTAGGAATAGAAAATACATCATAGGGATCAAAAAATTCAATTCATTTATTGAATGGTGAATGATTGATCCCTTTATCATCACCATGTTTTATCATATCATCCCCTCACCCCGTGGTAGGAACCTGATAATCAGTTTCATTGAAGATAATCTCTATCTCCCAGATATGACACTCCAAAAAATGGGATTATCCTAAAATAGAATACCAAATGGTTCTTAGAGATCGCCTATCACTGGAATGTGGTACCCCACATGTAGGAGCATCCAAATAATTTCAATATTATAAGATAGGTGTTTCTAAATTTGTACAGCCTCATGTATCACCTATTCAAAATACATACTGGACCTTTGTGAAGACAATCCATTAGCCCTAGATATAGCTGACTTCCCAAACAATTTCATTACAGCAGATGGACGAAAAAATAGAACCCAATTCACATCTAATCGACGACCTCCAAACCGTCATGGTGTAGCTATAGTCAGTGAAATTTGTTTATCCATTTTGATTATACCAGGGGGATTATATCTCAAATGAGTTCATTTTGATGAGCCATGAATCTCATTTTCTACACTCTCCGACTCCGATAACTCATCCTAAAAAAGAGATGTGGCACATTACAAATGATAAGGATATTTCAGGCTCTACCTATTTATCCCAACTAGTGGGAAATTCTTTTCCAGTACCCCATTAGGGATTTATGAAATCAATGATTATTTGATACGAGTATGTAGATAAACAGGTAAAATAGACTAAAGGTAGGATAATCACCATCTTCATCAACTCCATAGATTTGAGTGTCCATAACTATCTAGCTACCATCTGATGATGTTATACTCTACTGTGAAATAGTTGGGATATAATTATTGAATTCATGTACTAGAACTAACATGAAAATATCTAAGAAGCATATGCTTCAGATATAATCTCTCCATCAATCTTGGTCACGAATACAACATCCCTAAAGGCTAGCATGTATGACCTCAGGATATTGTCGGTCACCCCATTATTAACAAACCTTCCAGTTGAAGGATTCTCATAGAAGAAGATGTTCAACACCTTGAATAAACTCAACCATGTTCCAATTTCATGAGGAATCAAGTATATTGGAGAAATACCATATAAAACATAGAGGTATGGTTAAAAAATTATCATGGAGATCTGGATCCCACTTTTCAAGGCTTAAGTCCAGAACTGAGTTGTGATTCATCCACAATAAACATAGAATGGTCTTGGGATTTTGAATGGATATTTATCTACATGAATATGAAGAAAAATCTAATGATGTTTTTCCAAAAGGGGTGTACAAACACCCTAAATTCATCCCCACCATCTTGGATGCCACAATGTATTTCCCTCGACATACGATGCCCTTAAATTCACAGAGATGTAGCAGATAGGCATTGAGACAAATGGAAATAAATCTTGAAAGGTGTGCCATTGAAAAAGAAATTATGATTTAATTCATATCCCAACTTCTCAAATTCTTCATTCTCAAATATCGAACAAAAGTTACCATGTCCACTTCTCTTCACCACCATGGGATAGCTCTTTGGATTCTTGAAAATGCGGCCATTCAACTACTTTATCAAAAAATTGTACATCCATATTTGTGGGTGAATATCCCCTTTTTGTGGGGAAATACCTTTTTAATGTAATTAAAAATTTTGTTAGATCATGCACTAAATATGGTTTCCAATGGATGTTTTTCCACATAACCTTTAAAGGGATTAATTATCTATACACATATCTGAGATTCAGATACCCTACGATCATCTGAAAATATAACAAACTAATCCTGAATTATTATGTACCAGATGAAAAGAATTCGTCTGTGGAATCCATTAGAACAACATCCCTGAAAAAAAAAATAATTCATATGTATATGTATTCCCTTCCAACAAATCCTCATAAAGTAAAACATATTCCAGATCAATTTAAACCTCTACCTCTCTTGGGCACACCAAGAATGCCCACATCCAACACCCCCTCATAGGTGAATTTCATAACCATTCTTCCAGCCCATTGATTGAACTATATGTGAATCTCAAAATAATGATCAATAGAAATATATTTATTTAACGTGTCTGTGGTTTTGTATCTAGAGAACATGTGGTGTGATTCAGAAAATAGGTCAGGGAATACGTCCCACCATTTATATATTTACTGATCCTTGAAATATTGGTGGATAAAAAGTTCTTGTGATTATGAAACCAAGATGTTAGAATATAGTTCTTTAGATCCAGTGTATGTATCTCTCACAAATGTTACTATCCATAATGTGTCCAATAATCACTTTATGTAAAATCACTATGATACTACTTCATATGTCCTACAAGATCTAGAATGGTGGTATAAAAGATTCCATAATAATTACGTCCTATGGGTTTCATTATTTCTTTAATGCATTTAGTATCCAGTTCATAAAAATGGAAATCTGATGGGAATATATTGAACTTACAAGTAAATATAAATTTTTTTTGGGTAGTTTTATTTTTTTATGAAATCCATGAAAATATGGAAATTTTGGAGAGGCATGAGTTTGTTTGTGAGGATCACTCAATTGTGTCATGAATTTTAATCTTGAATGAGCATCATTCATGTTCCCTATTCATGTCACTCATAAAACCATATGCATCAGGTATCTAGATATATATCGAGGCTATGTGAACAACATTGTCAGTGGATGAACATGAGCGAAGAATTTGTACGAAAGTCTTTTGTGGTGGGACCTGAAAACTCATAGTTGTAAGAGTAGTTTTCTGAAATTGTAGCACTTTTTATTGGTGAGGAAGCATCCATACATGACCAGCATATTCACTCCTCCAATGAAACATACTTGATCAAAAAACCATTATAGAATCCTTTTATGATCAACCTGTGTGGACCAATCATTGCTTTCATCTCTTTTTTTCCATAGCATGAGACCCTCTTATTTTATAATAGGTCCAATCCTAAGGGTGGTATTTTTTTGACACTCCATATTTTTCATTAGATTGAAAAGTAGAAATTGCTAAATACCATAGAAAAAAAGGGATGTAACACAATATTAATGTTCATTATTTGTAATGTCCCAAAATTTTGTTGGCACAAAACTCTTAAATTCACTGTCAGTTCCATAGTACATGCACGGTACACCTATGCACAAGATTTTTTAAAAAAAAATTCATCTTCCTATGGTTCAATGTTTTCCTATAAGTATTCTCATGGGGACATTATTTTTATGTTTGGATTGTCCCAAAGGACAATTTCTTCTTTGATCACCCTAGTTTATCAGTTATGTAAAATAAAACCTTCAACGTAATTCACTAACACCTAATGAAGATGGAATTAAAGAGAAATAGATATAATAAAGTCCTACCATAGTTTAATGTAACAAAATATATGTGAGGAACTCTCCTAACATCTATTTAATTAAGACTAGAATGATGTTACATTCCTTGACCATAGTCATACAAAGATCACCTCTAGGAATAAATATGGAGACCCTTAAAGGATTGATAAAATTAAATACCATGTGTAGTCACATAGGAATACCATTGACCAACGATCTATTAGTTCACCAAATCCTACCTACATGGAGCACCTCCAATGTAATGCTCCATGGTTCCCCCTACCTTATAGCCTATATAATATATCAATCAGGGATTCCTCAAATCCATCCTTGGCAATCCCTATTCCCATTTGGCCCCCTTATCCGAGAGGGATTAAATCAAATCCTCCCATAATACCTACTGACATAAAAAATCATGGTATAAGACATTCTAGAGTGTCAAAAAATATTATTATATTTATATAATGAGTGGATTCAAACAAATATCTAACCAGAAGTTCAGGATCCTCACGGTATCTATAGATTCATATGTCTACAATCAGAAGGACCCATACCAAAGGTTTTGTGTTGAGGAGTTTCCAATATCTGATTTCATGTATACAACTGTGTCCATCCCTTATAATATCTGAGACCAGTTTCCTCTATTTCCCAGAAGGTAGGGTAAGGATAACAATATATTTTTAATTCATCATGGGATTATATCTTTATCACCCAAAGGAACATTCTATAGGGAATTCATCCTGGTTTAATCCCCTAGTATTTCTTTTAAGAGGTCACAATCATATTCTTCTCTACCACAACTTCCTTAACCTTCATTCCACCATTACCTTGGAATCACATACAATGTAAATTGAATAGTGGAACGTGATGTAGCCCTAACCACTTTTGTAATATACATGGCCTCTTCCATGTTCTCTTCATCCCCTTTCACCAAAGATGAAGGAATAGTGTTTTTTTCAAACCATTACATTCCTCTTGTTTCTCTCACTGACCATGACACACATGAGCTTATAGGTTAGTGTTGATCATGAAATCCACACAATACACCTGATGGAATGAACTATGAGTACTCTGATTGCTACTCAAACCAGGACACGTAAGATGCCTATATAAGGACTAATCTCAAGAAACATTTTACACAGAAGTGGATCCCAGCCATAAAAGAAATCACTAGGACTCTTCTTTAGGTGTAAGACCTAAATAATCCTCCAAATCACAATGAAATAACATATCATTCATAGACTTTTTCAAAAGGCCTCATCTTCAAGAACGTCTGAACATAACAATATCATAAAGATATACTCCCTTATGAGACATAAGAAACTACCTGGGATTTGATTCCAATACAATGGGATACATAGGAAGCCTCTATGAGATTCACACCCAACTCCTAATCCAATCCCGTTCTTCAGGTTGATATCCCTTGTGAAGTCTTATTCCACTTGGAATCTCATATACCTTCTAGGTTTTTAGGTTTTTTAGGAAAAAGTCCCACATGAATCATTTACTAGGCACATATTTCCTATATGTTCTTTCCACATGATGTTAAAATGTATGGTTAGGTCCTTATCACATAACCTTAAAAGGTACAATATTTCTCAATATGTTTTCCCAAAATAGGTTGGTTTTGATTTGATTCATAAGGATACATAATAATCCCATCCATGGGTTTCATCCCAACATCAAAAATCCTCTCCCTCAGGATGATGATAATCTATAGAGTGACATTTCATCTCCCTGGATGAAAATAATATACAGAGTTCCCCATTCATTGGCTTAGAAACTATCATCATCATAAAGATGAACAAATATATCTATGTTGTATATAAGAGGATTCTATCGATGGATAACCTCAGATACATTTAGATAGATCCAATAATTAAGAAACTCAGATACATACAGCTGCTTCTAAATTACACCAATGATAATAGTTTATTGCAGATATTGGGATGACATACATCATACTTGGGAATTAATGAATGATTCATAAACATTCCATAAATCTATAAGAGAGTCATAGAGTAAGAGATTACCACCACCAAAGGTGTATGATGATCTTGACCACCCATCCCCTCAACCAATGTGAATTTTTAATCATCATAGGTTAATCCACCAAATGACTACCTACCTTTGGAATACTGGTCCCATTGATACAAAACAATTTTCTATTTTTTGTTCTCAAAATAAACCTATTAGGTATAGTTAAAATATAGAAAACCAACTTTGGGAGAAGAAATTAATTTGAAAAAATAAGTACCATGTCTTTTTCAAAATATAAAAGTGATTTAATGACGATGTGCCATCAGACCATTATGTTTCCCAAACGAAGTACAATTTCCATCGGAAATAAAGATGAATATCTTATTCCACCTCACCATGTTTTTCATGTTTAATGAGGTCTATATATATATACCGATGTTTTTTTAATTCATATATTTATAGAATTATTTTTATATACCTTTATAAAATATATGTGTGTGTTTTTTTGTGATATATATACTTATATTTATTTAAATACATTATATATTATATTCATTTACATATACTAGAATACAATATAAATATATATCTATTTTTAATACACATGTGTATGTATATAAAAAATATATATATATGTGTATAGATATATTTCAATAATGTAAAAAATTGTTAGATATGTTTTTCAGTACATTGGTAGAATATGTATTGAATTACAAATATATATAAATTTATTTATTAACACACATATGTTTATATATTAATATTATTTGAAAAGGTAATATATACATGTTAATGATTTTTTATTAGGTAAATAAAATGTAAAATTTTTTAATTTAATAAAATTAATAACAAATATTTATTTTTTATATTTTAATAATACCTTTTTACATAAATATATTGATACATATATTTATAAAAGTTATTTATTATTTGTGAATATAAGAAAATATGAATATATTTAATTATAGGTAAATGTAAACATTGAAAAATGTTAAAATTTGAGTACACAATGTTTAATATGAGTATAATACCATGAAATCTATTCAATCACCCCCAAACAATAAGACCCCCTAAACATGGATAAATTTTGATGAGATTTTATAAAATTGTTATACACTAACTACAAAATCAATTTTGGGGGACATTTGGTCCTTTTATCCAAAAAACTGGACCACATATTCTGGCCAATCACTAGTGTATATTGCTCATTTTAGGAATAAATTTGAAATATGGTACATCAAAAATTGAAACCAGGATCAAATGTTATGTCTTATTGATTTTAATGTTAGGTTTTCAACTTATATTAGACCACTCATCAACTCATTTACGTTTTTGGATTATCTATCACCATTATTGAATTCATTTAATTTTTTTCAACCAATTATTATTAAATAACTATTACATTATAAAAACAGGAAAATTACTAATTAATAATAATGTTTAATTATATTATAACTCATTTTCACTATAGATGTTATCTATCCATTTTAAATTCATATTTAGTATTATATATAACTTTTTTTAAAATATATATTTAATTTATATCACTATAAATATATTATTGTATTATTGTATTATTTTTTTTAAAATATTTTTTTACGAAATATACCCATTATATTTACAATAATAAGGGTCCTAATAAAGGGTGATCATTTATTATCACTTTTTCTTTTCTAGGACTGATAAACCCCCTCCCCCATTTTCAGTACATTTTTTCTAGCACTTAAAAGGGGGGGGGACTTTGTCATAAAATTTCTAAAATCACATTTTATAGCACTAAAAAACCAGTCCATTGATAGTGCTTTTAGTTGGTGTTGTAAATTCCATAGCAAGGGATAATCCCATTTCCTTTCTGGTTTTGAACATTTCATGAGGAAAATAATATTTCTGTTTTGAGAACACTTATTTAAAATATAAAAAATTCTAATACATGAAATATATTTTTGGAAAATAATGTGTGAAATGAAAAAAAGGATTTCATAAAACATTGAGTGGTCATGGTAAGAGTAAGGGATTTATTCATGTAAAATTTGTTAGAAAATGATTCCTTTCAAATTATTATGAGAAAAGTAAAGTTTCCCTTTTTAAAAAATAATTGGAATATTTTGTTTAATTTTTTTATGAAAAAAAATAATGATTAAAATGAAATTAAACAAAAATAGTAAGAATATTGATTTTTTTAGTAAAGATATATTTGAATGAAAATAGATATTTGACCAAAGAGAAAAATGAATTCATATTTTATAAAAAAAATCATTTATTTTAAGTAGTAAAGTGATCAAAGTGGTACTATTACTTAGAAAATTCATGAATCACTATAGGGGAATAAAATAAAAAGTTTTTATACATTTGGTGATAATAACACATTAGATCCCCCCTAATATTTATCATTAATTAAGCAAAAGAACAATAAAAAATCTCAGGGAATAAAAAATGAAACTAAATTACCACCTAAATAGTTAATAATTCATTCTTCTCCTTGTCATTGATCACTCGTAAAATAAGTAATTGAGATAAATGAATTTTTATCAAAAATATACATGTAAATATGGAATATTTATTAATCTTATATATTATTTTGTCTCTCCTATTCCTTAAGGTCTACGTTATATTATCGTTCCTTATTTAGGTCAACAAGGACCTTTTCTGGTAATAATAATTCCAAATTTGTACCATGTGCAACCTAACTCTCAATTTTAGTATATCATATCTGAAACCAAGTGTATTCATATAATCCACTATATCATGTCTATGTTATTTGTAGCTAAGTCAATTGTAGCCCATGCACATACACCTATGTGTAGCCGGAGCCTCAATGTTATGACAAAAATATATGTTACATCTTATTTCATTACACCACCTAATAAACATTATAGTATACCACGATCCATAAAATAACTAAAAGGAACACATGAAATACCATTTAACATTATAACATGAGATATGCGTACTAATCTATGACTAAAGGTAGAGTATGTGAGAGGGATAAGGCCACCTTATAATCACTTGATATCATTGATGTAAAAGAGAACTCCCCCAAAAAATTTATCTATTGGTTTCATTACGAACTTGGGTAGGGTAACATATAAAATCAAGAAATATAAGGAAATATCAAAAAAGACCACACTAAGGGGTATTACATAGCCTAAGTCTCATCTACCCTTATCATCTCACATTACCCCAACAACCCCTTTCAATGTATATGAATTGAATAATCATACAAGAATAGAGGTCAAAATATTATTTATTTAATTATTACTTAAATGAATTTAATTTCATGCTTATCACATTAATATTTGTAATCCAATTAATAATGAAACTATTAAATTATCTTGATTAATCACAATTATTTCATGATTATTGTGAACATCATGGACCTACAACATCAATTTACTAGTTCAATTTTAATTTTTTAAATATTTGGACACTCTATGGCTCATCATATGCTAACTATTCATAAAATCACTTCTAGTGTATTTGAAATAATTACATCAAACATCTAGATATTAAAAAGGTAAAAAACATCTTTCATCGATCCATTAATAAATAACAAACAATAATCATGAAATATTATGACTAATGATGGGCAATCCCCACTATGAATTCATCCTATCCATGTAGACTCCTACACCATTTCACATCTAATATAACCTGGACCACATTTATTGGACGAATGGTAACTATATCCCTAGCATCCCAGACTAGTTTTCATCATAGGTTCCCAACAACAAAAAAACCTTATCAATAAAAAAATAAGTCTCCAAAACCATAGAGAAAACATACATATCAAATTTACATTCCTACATGGGTTAAGACACTAATACCATGAAATATAAGAATATGTATCTCACTTCAAATAAAATGTGTCTCTCTCAACCCACAAAAAATTATTCATTATAAAACTACATTTTTAATACCAACATTAAGTAATAATTTTATTTTACATAGGATACCCTCACAAGAGTGAAAAGGAGAATTAACTAATCATTTCTAACCATAAACATGATTTAATGATTAAATTCATTACAAACCAAGATGATAAGTGTCACACTGCTCATGCTGCATCCATTCATTAACATATTTTTTATATAGGTTGTTAGAGTTTCAAAAAACTAACAAAGATGAACTGAAAATATGAAAAATAAAATAATAAATTTATGACATTGTATTAGTAATCATCAAAATTAATAATAAAATATGAACCTAAAATGATATCAAAACCTAGAAATCATATTTGTCTCTGAATGAATTATCAATCACTTTAGTCATGTGATAGGATATTATCCCCACGAGCATCATTATTTTTAGCATGGTTACAATATTTAGATATTTATAAATAGGAAACAAACATACATCATAACTAAATGGTAGTATGGGATTTTAAGGTCAGACATGGGACCCATGGTGATTGGTTTGGAAAATTAAAAATTAAATAAAATACTCTTGAACTATTTTAGGAATAAAATTTAAATTATAATATTATATGAATAGATGATAGATTTTTTTTAAATAGAAAAACATGCTCGAAAATTTAAAATCAAGGTTCATCATTGAATTGTGTATAATATAATAAAATTGAATTTATATTGTGATGGATCCGTGTTAGTTGAATCCAATATTCATGATAGAAAATCCCAGAATCAGGGATGTCCCTTTTTCACACAGGTCATGTAATTTCCGAAATTATGTTAATTTGTATCACAAAACCTAATTAAATCATATAAATTAATAAAAACTATGTTCATTTTTTGAATATTAACATATTCAATGCGGTGAAAGTATCAATCCCGCATCGATCACACAGTGGTCATGAATGATAGAGTGAGGAAGATATTTACGAAATTTGGTTTGTGGTAAAAGACCCAAATGAATTTCAATAAACAAATACCTTATAAAATTCCCTCCCCTGTCATTATAATTTCAATCACTAGGTTTACACCCTCT
This sequence comes from Viscum album, assembly GCA_963277665.1. Classification (NCBI taxonomy): domain Eukaryota; kingdom Viridiplantae; phylum Streptophyta; class Magnoliopsida; order Santalales; family Viscaceae; genus Viscum; species Viscum album. The sequence goes on from OY728145.1 coordinate 1,840,979,549, forward strand.
TCTATCCATGATTGGTAAGAAAATAATGATCATATTGAATGCATTATGACAGGAGTGGTCATCAATCCCAATGGTGGGGGATATCTAAATGAATGAATTGATTGGAGCATTGGAATATTTTTAAAGATCACCCTAGTTATAAGGTAATAAATGGTGAGATTAAGAATTAGTCCAAGGCTGGTACTGGGTAGGCACAATTTTATAGATTCAATTAAAATTATAAGAAATGGTGATTCTTTATTTAAAAATACTATCTAGAGAATTTACAAGATGTGTAATGTGTTTACAAAATACGGAATATTTTAATTTCCAGGAATTTTGAATTTCAGTTAATCCATTCCAAAAACCCATCATGGAAAAACTATTATAGTGAAAATAGAGTACAATATGTTTCAATTAGTTTTTTATTGTTCTCCACTTCCACATTGGCATAAAAAATATGATGTCAAGCTGTGATCGATGATCACTGGGCAAAGTGTCTTTTTTCTCATAAATTCACATCATTTTATTTCAGTAATAAATATATAATGTATCCTATCATAACTGATAATGAAAATAAAAGCATTCACAAATCAGCATGATTTATCAATAAAATACATAAATTAATGTATTAAAATATCATAAAATGAATGTGTGAATTACAGTAATCAAATTCCCCCACATTTCAATTCATACATATTCTCAATGATGGAATCTAAATGTACAACATAGTATGTTAACCCTATAATTATTAAAATTCAGTTTGATAAAATCAATTTGATATAATGAAAACTGAAATATCCAATCATCGTATTAGAAACGGGTTCAATGCCTCACTTTTCAAATAATACAAATCAATCAAGTATATCAATTTTCTTATTTTGAAATCGCCAAGCATTTAATGCCATCCATTTTCAATTCTCAATACATTATAAATCAATACCCCACTTCCAATTTACCTCACATTGAATTTTTTCCTCATAATTCAGGTAAGAATGAATAGTGTGATTCACATTTCTCAAGATATTTTCACTTACCTTAGAAATTAAAGGAATATAACATACACACCCAATAAAGATATAATCATAATAAATTTTGAGGGATTCACCATTCAGGATCAAATGACACAGAGGAACATGGTAGGATGGTAAATGATGCAATAAAAAATACATAAAATATAGTTCAATGCTAAATTAATTTTCATTGTAATTAGTTAAATGCAAAAGGAGAGTCACATCTTCCCCCATTATCTCATAGAATGCTCAAAAAAAGATTAAATGCCACAAATGAAATAGCCTCTTTAATTATTATTTTTTTGTTTTCAAATGTTGTGATGAAGATTATTATCACATCAACCACCTAACCTCTAGTGATATCCTAAACAAATTATTTTAATAATTATATCAAGATCACTAATCATGTAATAGTGATTTTTTAATTTCCCTAGAAAGAACCCATTTTTTTATTTTTTATTATTTTTGATAAGGGTGTAAAATAAATATAATGAATGTACCTTCACTAAATCTAATGAGACTTTCCTAAAACGTATAAATTACAAAATTTTCATCCCTTTAATACTTTTTTCCCCACTATTCTATTTTACAATCATAAAACATATTGATAGGAACGTAGGAATGGATAAAATAAGATTCTAACTTAGAACATTTCCTAGAAATCCAATTCATGGATTCTAAGGGCCTAAAAAAGGATTAATTTGATGGGTGTATATGGAAAAGATTTAATAAAAAATTTCTCAATGATACTAAAAGTGATTCGATTAAGTCATATCCTTGATAATATGCAATGTATGTTCTAGAAGAAATCCTGCACAATTTTCTTCGGAAATATATGACAGGAAAACTATAAATAATTAATACATTGGATATCCTATGAATGAGATGAATGGTATGAAATATTACTCATCGAAATATACATGAATAATTAAATCAATTAATGAAAACAAAATTTTTTAAAAAAATACCTAAATATCATAAAAATTTCATTTACAATGTTTAACATGGTCATAAAATAATGATTTTTAAAATCTTAATCCACTTCACTATCTCTACTAATTCCTTTCAAAAAAATTCTCTATCAAATTTATTATGAAATAATATTAAATATAATGAATCATAATTATAATGGGTAGTTTATGTCATATTGTTTTGTTAATTGAAGCAATAATCATTTGAGGGAATGGAATTTAGAGTTAAATATGTAGAAAAATTTCTAGAATATAGTTGAAATATTTAAAATTATTACACATACTCCACTTACATTTAATCTGTAAATATAGCTGCAAAATCTTTTGGAATGAGATTCATGATTTGTAATGATATCATGAATTTTATTTTTTCTTAACGATGTGTATGTTATTCACGACATGAAATGGTCATGAAACATCATCTTCATTATACATACTATTGAAACAACTTCCTTTGATTTACATGGAAAATAATACAAACATGTGACTATATTGGCCTTTTTAATATTTTCAAAATTCTAAAAAAACTGACATTAAATACAAATATAAAAATAAATTCTTAGAAAGAAATAAATCTAAAATGATCGGAAAAAAATTTAGTTTAATACCACTATATGTTCTTTTTATAATGGTAATTTATCTTGAACAAACCTTACATAGCTGATCAGAGATCTTTATAATGTTATCGATCAAATTTTTACTTAATATTGACTTTGAATTCCTCAAAACAGATCTTGAATTCTAATCAATGGAATTGACGTGAACCATAGATGTCGTGACAAGAGTCTGAATAGAATAATTACAACATAAAAAATCTCAACATAGTTCCAAAATTAGTAAATTTATTCATTTTTAACTTATTGGTACATGTGTATGAATTTGTTTAACACATCAGGTTTTATAGCCTTGTGTTATTTTTTATGCTTATTTTTGTTCATCTATGTAGTGAATGATGTTTGTTACATGTTATTCATACTCTCCTCCATGTGCTGTAAATAAATCTTGTAAAAACTTTGTGATAAATTTGTTATCCATAATCTCTTCTTCTTCCACTTCTTATATTTTCTACGATCATAGTTTTACAAGTATTTTTTTCCCTTAGCAGTTGAGGGTCTTTTTTCTTATATTTCATCTTTTTGCAACTATTTTTTGAATTGTGCATCAAACCACTCAATTGACTTCTTGATACCACCATATTCATCATTTTCTAAACCTAAAAAATCATGTGCATCATAGATAGGATAAATATCGACTCTTGAGGTGGTATTTACCACCACATAGTTATCCATGTTTCTTTTTCATGATTCTCCTCAAAGAATTTCTGATATATAAAATGGGGTGTTATAATGTCTATTCTTTGGTATAGTTTTGAATATTCATAGGGGTAATTTTTTATCATACTAAACTCATTAAAAATCATCAACATATCACTCAGTAGTAATGAGAAAATATCCTTGGCTGATGTTTTTCTATGAAGCCCAACCCTAACCCCTAAAAAACCCAGTATTGTAAAATGTAATAAAAATAAATAAATAAATGTATAGTAAAAATTTAAAAAAATATGAGAAAATAATTTTTCAAAATAAAAAATCCATTAATTATCATTCCCTATCCCTGAAAACGGCACCAAAAATTGATTTCCTTCCTGGAAAACTTATTTTTAACATAGTTACAAAGTTTATAAATTTATAAACAAGAAATAAATAGACCCCTAAACTATAGAGTAATATAGGATATTAATTTTATGGGTTGATCCCACATAGATAAGGTTGGAAAAAATATTAATTAATTAAAATAAACCTAAACTATTTTACGAAACTAATCAAACCTATATGATTGAAGTAAGAGATGATAAATGATTTTGTTTTATTAAAATTGAAATGACTGATCAGAAATTAGATATATTTTTTCATATATTATTAGGGTATAATACAGTTAAGTATAAATATTATTTTGTTAGAACCATGATAGTTAAATAAAAGGAAAATAATTTGACAACCCAAATATCCTCGATGTCTACTTTTCACAATTGTCATGTTACTTTTTGTATTCAATGAATTGGTATCCTAGAACCATATTTATACATAGAAAATAATCCATGAAATGGTCAGTGAGTGAATTTTTACCTATTCATCGCAACAAAAAATTCAATCACTCATCGATCACAGAATGGTCATGAATGATATACTGAATAAGAGAACATAGAAAATATGGTTGCATCAGAAGACCAATTTAATTTAATTAAAATATAACAGGAGTTATTGCATTCAATCCCAAGAAATTATTATTTCTTTTTTGAATGTATACCACTCATACTATCCCTGAGTTAGTAGGAAAGTGAATATCATATTTGATGCATTATGGAAGCAATAGTCCTTGAGTATAGTTATGGGGCTCTCCGAGTGAAAGAATTGAGTGGATACAAGTCCTATGTTGATAGATATACCAATATCTCACGTAATAATATAGAAAATAAGGATTGGTATATGGGTGGTCCGGAGTGGGTCCCATGTCATATATTCTGCCAATATTTATAGAAGCTCAAAAATTTATATTTTAGAATCTCAACCCATTAATTTACACAACAAGTAATGTGTTTACATGATGTGTAATATTTTAATTTACAAGCATCATGAATTTTGGTGTTTCGCATCAAAAAAAGAATCTTGAAAAAGTGATGTCATTTAAATGGAATACACAATGATTAAATTGGGCTTCTTTATTTTTCAACTCCACTTATTCTTCAAAAGGAGGGTATTACACTTCACTACTTCGCTCGCAGCATGAAATGTCGATTTTATTATAAATTCACCTATTACCATATATTAAGTTTATATAATTATATCTTAAAATAAATAATAATTTATAATTTTGAATATTCAATAAAAAAATATAAAAATTAATGTGTTAAAATAAAATAAAATGAATTCCTTAAGTACATGATTTATTTATCCTTATCAATTCATCAAATTCTAAAATTATAAAAAATAATTTCTTTTTCTAAATATTATGAGTTATTTTATAGATTATGGTAATCTATAGCATGAAATAACTTTTTTAGATAGTTTAATTTATCTTAATTTTACTAATCACACAAAATGTGGTCCTCATTTCCATCTTATTATGGCCAATCACACTTAATTTGATAATTATGTAAATAATGATTAATTTACACTAATAGATAATGAAATTATAATGTAACTAAAACTATACCATGATTAAGAGATGTACCATCATCGTGAAATAGTGGGTAAAAGGGGAGTAACATGAATAAATGTAAACACCACAATAAATGATCGAGACACCAACAAAACCAAATCATATTAACCCATAATCAAAACTATATCAATTATGTTCCCAAAACATAGAGATACCACTTCACAAAAATGGATCCTTAATGGATGAATAGGGGAAGGAAATAGGAGAGGATAAAGGGAGTAAATTGATCTTTTAAACACTTATCTTGAAGAGCGATGTGGATATAGTCTTTTGATGATTTAGCTAGATGGTGAAAAACTTTGCAGTAGCTGCAAGGGGTTCTAGGGAAGGAGATGAAAATAGAATTATCGTCACTGAATCGATAACATTATAAATAAAGCTTTTAGGAATCCAGCTAAATGATTTGGACTCCCACCATTATTATAGTTCTATTAAATAAGGGGAAAAATAAAAATAAATGTTTTGGAAAACCACAAACTGACTTCTTTTAAAAAACATGTTAATCAATTTTTCCTTAAACCAGAGCCTCCACCATATGTGCTAACACAACCTATGTAATTTTTGAATTTTAATTCCCATCACTATTTCATGACAGTCCTTGCACTAACTATTACAAACAATGGATTCCACCTACACTACACCCAACAATTTCCCTAAAAACATGATCCTGATGCATTTTCGAAAATACACATTTCACACAAATATAGACATCAATTCAAAACACCCTTCCCAACTACAACACAAGTTATCTTAGTAGATGTGGTTCACTCCATCACCAAATGACCTTTTCCATGACTTGAATCAAAACTAGTATGGCCAAAAAATCATTCCCCATAATCATTCATCTATTTGCATTCAAAACCATTACCACCACTCCCATTGACAAGACATCATTTCACTAAACTGTTTATAATTCTTTTTAACCAATATATATCCTAAAAACATCCCAATGACTCATCTGGGCCCCTAAATATGAAATTAAAGGTCTTTATAAATTTTATCACTTGTATTGGATACCTCTCAAAATGTTATCATCCTCGAGAATTTAAAACAAGAAAAGAAATAAAGTGAAAGGGGTAATAGAAACAACATCATGAGATACATTTCAAGGTTACTGATTTAATAGGAGAAATACTAATGCAAAATAATTCTAGAAAACATAAACATGAATTTACACAAAATTTGAAAAAAAAATTAAACCTGTATATTGAAACGAAATATCAAAACACATTTTCTCAATAACTGGAAGATAAAATGATCACCAGAACCACTCATGGTATTGATCATTCATATGTTACTCTTACTCCTATGTTCCTTATTCCATACCAATCTATCACAAAAGAAAATGAACCAAATACCTAAAATTCCTGAAATACATGAAACAATGCTAACTGGGTATACCTAACAAGTCCCCAATGTTTTCCCACCACATGGTGATGTAAAAAAACATCCATAACAAACTATGATAAACAATTAGAACAATTCAAGCCAATCTATCACAAAGTGTATGAAATAGTAAATATCAATGATATATAAAACATCTAGGCCAATGTTCTAAACCCAAATGTAAATAAAGATAAAAAAATTTCTTAGTCTCCATGTAAATATTTTTTTTACCAAAAATCCATCCTACTATGAATGTGATGACAAGAAATAGAAGATGGAAAAATATAGGGAACCCTTTCCATTACTTGAGTCCTACAAAACTAGATCAAAAATTAAAATAGAAAATGTATGGTATAGGAACACATCCTATTATTATTTCAACAAATAATATATAGAATGTGTAATATAATTAAAATTTTCTCTATATCAATTAAAATAGTTCAATTTATGAAACATTATAAACAATAGAAATTTTTTAAAAACACCCTTACGATTTCAAAAAAAAATTATGATCAAATAAACTAGGAATATTTCAATTATATTTTAGATAAATTGAAAAAATAAGAAAAAAACCCTATAAATGTTAATATATGAGAATTTTAGTAACAAACAAGGAAATATACAATCATCGGTAAAACCAAGAAAAAATGACAAAGAATCGTTTGGGCGCTATTCTATAGGAACACCATTTTGAAAATATAAATGAAACTCTAATCTATAAATAATGAGAATTTAATCGATATTTATTCTAATCATAATCTGTCGATATCATACATCTAGTGGAATCATAAAAAATATACTAAAATTTCTATTTCATACTACACCCATGGATTCCATTGTACTATGCTATCAAGATACCTTTTTTAAAAAATATAACCATTTAAAAAAATCACAATAAATCATTTCTTCTTCAAATTTTCAAAAATACATTCTAAATTTACATCCGCCCCAAATTCCTTTCATCAAACAAATAGTTTTTAAAAATCATATTTTAATAATAAACCCCTAAAATAAATATTATTTTTTATAAAATAAATTGTAATATAAAATAAAGAATATTTTATATATTGAACAAAAGGTATACATAAGAACACAATGAAATTCTTAAATTAAAACCTTTTTATAGAGACACCTACCTGCTCAACAGAGTAAAAATTGTAATCTTCAAAAATAGACACTGAAGAATGAGTAGAATTAATCCACATAAGAATAGATCTATATAAAATAACATCAAATCCCTATAGAAACTCTTTGATCTAAAATTCACTTGCCAATTAACATCTAATGTGGCAAGGAGGGAAGATATATTGAGCTGATTTATGAAGAGTTAATGAAATCAGATAAAAAATGGAACATACCATTAATAGATCTGTCATGAGTCATGGAAAATTATAGAGAATACTACGGTTTAAGCCTATAGAGTTCTATGGAAGGATTAGTTCATGAATATTACAAATTATGATCTGATTAGATATAGAAATTTCCAAGGGAAAATAGGTAAATTCCAAATTATTGATGGTTTAGATCAAGGTTCATAGTTAGGCTACATGGTTATATATACAATGCACCAATTATATGTGGAAATTGTATATTTAAAACAAATGTTATAATTTTTATGATGATGAGTATCTTTGATTGGTAAAACCCTGCTCATGCCATGATACACCCCTAAAAACCCACTCAGACGCCCGTAGAGACACCTTGAAGATTGGAATGGTTTAACTAACCATTCTCAAACAGTGAAAAATGCCATTCTAACTCCATAGTCCTTTCCACATAGTTACAAAATGTATCTTAATAACCATGTGTTATGAATGTTATCATCAAAAAATTATGTTCTCAACCTCAAACCCTCAAAAACATTATTATCCTCAAAATACTAAAACAAATTATAAAAATAACGTATACTTTTGACCCATATGTCTTAAAAATCCTCCGCACCATAAAATATTTTCCATAAAAATTGATAAGGTCGTTGGACTCAGAAAAAGAGACATCCTTTTCTAGCAGACTAACTGTTCTTTCTCCCTTGTCTCATGGATATCCCATCCTTACCTCCACTATAACAATCATAAGGAATTTATTAACATCATAGTTCATTTTATCGACAATCCATATTCATAAATGGTTACTAAACAACAGGTTTATTAGGATCTAGATAAAATACATCACCTTCAATAACATGGGATGTGTCTTGTTGATACATCCTCACAGGGGAAACATAAAATTCATGGTGAATAGATTTCATGTGTGGTGGAATTCCAAACAGATAATACACATTTCTATGAGATTTAATGACATAAAATGGGCTAAAAACCCTGAATTCCATCATTCATTACATACATGATCTACAATGTCCCAATAAAGGATGCAATTTTAGGAATAATTGATCACCGAAATCAAACAAAATGGATCAACATTGAAGGCCTGGAAATTCTTTGTGATGAAAATTTCCCATGAAAATTTTCATACTGATATGCTATACTCCTTATGTTGTCTCCTAAACAAGTCTCATCTCAATGAAGTACCACTATACAAACTCGTCAAAATATTCATGAAATCTACATGCCCACCTAAAAATAACTAATGGGTACTATATTAATTTAATACTAATATCTATTGTTAAAGGAAAATAATACTAGTAAAAGTTTATATCCCAACAAACCACCAAAATCAAGCAAACATGCCCAATGAATATCCTCAATAAATTGAATAAATATCTATTTCTTCCCATAAATGTGAAGGTGATATCTCATTCCTAATTTCATCTTTTAACCCACTACCTATTATAATCCATTACATAGTTTAGATGGGAACCATGGGACACTATCATAGTCAATTGTAGATGTAACCCATGATGTATCACATCCTCTTAGACATACAAATTCCTGAGATGATCCACCTTCATCATACCCGTAAAAGGTTGGAAATGAGGAGATTTCACAATCCTATCAATAATCACCCTAAATTATTTTATTCTATAATTATTCAATTGAAAATAGATAATGAAAACCAAATATATAAAATCACACATATATTCCAGAATGGGTAAAGGCTGCAAGAAACCTGTAGGTATCTTGTGGACCTCTTTAATTCTTATAGAAACAAGGAACCATGACCCAGTTTCCACAACCAACCACTTTATCCCCAACCACCAATTCTGATGACTTATATAATGATACATCTTGGTAGAACCATGGTTTATGGAATAAGAATAACTATTTTCCGGGTCCATAAATTTGCACCATAGAGATATAGGAACAACCATATTTCCTTTGGAATCATAGGGAACCAATATGAGATCAAGAAAAATAACCCATGGTCTATAATCAATTTTGGATTATAGTAAATAGATTCTAATCAATGAATAACATATAATCATTCATTACCAAATCATTACATGTAGAGTTGTCCATCACTAAGGCTAAGAACACCTACCAACTACCATCATCCATTACCAAGAACAACATAGTGATGAAAAGAATATGCTACCACTTGTCTCTTGATTCCATCAAGGCTTGAGTTAGTACCTTCATGCTTTACATGTTATCAACCACATTCTCATCCCAAGGTTTATAAGATATATAAAAATAAAATGTCTTTAGATAATAAAACCATTATATTTATCACAAAATTTAGATCCCTGTGAGATAAAATATACTTTATAAATTATTAGAATATACTCTGAATTGATTACTAGAGAGGTTTTGATGCCCTGTTTTTCAATAAATCAATATAGATTCAAAATTCAGATAATGGGTAGGGTGGTTATTCTCATCATAGAATAAACACCTGTAGCCAAATACTTCCACCTTTTTACAATTCATCAAAATATTCACAAATCATGAAATAAAAAATTAGATAGATATATCATATGTTTAACCTGCTTCTAAAGGAATCAAAACTAGCGATAAATTCAACATCGCCTTCACTTACAAAAAATATGATATAAAGTTTCCCTTAAATCTAGACAAAACACCTTTATGAGTCACAGATTCCATTGGATATGAAATCTTAGATATGTCCTAAAAATTTCCTATAATAACACACTAATCCAAAAATATTCAGACATAAAAAATATTTCTAGGATGCTGCTAGAATATTACCACCTGCATTTTTTAGGTTCCAGTAAGACTCCCTTCATAGATATAAATTTCCCATAAATTTCACTTGTTGGATCTAAAAGTTACACTTTGAAATAATATAGTATAAGAGAAAATATAAAATAATTCCATGGATGACAAGAAAATGATATGTGTGTCCATCCATTGAATTAATGTACACCAAAATATAATCCAAAAATAGGAACAACATTGATTTTCATTAACTAATGAAAAATTAAGTTCATCAGATCCATAAATACCATAGGGGACATAGGAGAACAAATGGAAATAATATAATCTAAAAATGAACGTACAAATTCCTAAATGTTTCCTATGATATATCCACCTCTATGATTATCGACTAGTTGTACCCTGAATGATTCTCTATATTTAAAACCCATCAACCCCACTTGAGATGATCAAATAGAAAATAAATCCTTGGTAAGGGGTGTTTATTCATAAGGGAGAATGTAAAAAGTAATATTAAACCATATATTAGTTGTTAAGATGTAAAAATAAACAAGAAATACCTTGAGGTAAATAATAAGCACTGTAGGAAGTCTGATGTTTCGGTGGATAATCAACACGATCAAGAAAAAAATATGACAATTGACATGATATCATTTGAGTATAATGAAAAACATACCCCACAACACCTAATATAGAATCCACCTCACCATGAATGAAATGTTAGACCCCATAAAAAATATGAACTAAATAAAATAATTATAATAATAGATATGGGCCTTAGGACTAATCAACAAATCCATGGAACAAATTAGAGTGAAGGAATAAATATTGAGAACAAGAATGTCCCACACCCCATAAAATTCATCTATCATCACAGAAGATAAAGGCCCTCAAAAACCATGGTTGAACCTCATTTCAAAATGCATTGGATTATCAATTGATAATATAATATGTTTTTAATGAAATAACAACATTTAAATTAAATAGGAAGATATAAATGAATGCGTTGTACCTATATCCAAAAAATATAGGTACATTAAGGTTAAGATAAAAAAGAAATCTCTAATAGTATCTATCTCTGCAATATGTTTCTCTAGAATGTACTCCACTTTAAAAATAAGTATGGTCCCAAATCCTCCCTATGCTTTCAAATATATATATGAAAATACTCCTTGGAATGAGGATAAGATCAACAACCCATGTATGAATAAAAAACATAAAACCCTTAGAAAGGGTGAATCTCACTATACTTCATTTGTGAATCCTTTCCTCTCTATATATCCCACCATGGCCAATGACTAGGACTACCGAGTCACCATAAAAAACCATTTCACATTTATTTATACTTCATCTCTAGCCCCCATTTCATCCACATCCATAGAGTTTGGGAATCATAATAGAATTATCTATGGAAATATTTTATCACTCAATACCATATGAAAACTATGATATATATTGTGATTATACGGATATGTTTTGGAGTTTTCTGCAATAACTTAGTGAAGTGGGCGGATTAATACAAATCCAAATGCACCCATGCACTAATGTTGGAAATTACTATGTGTTTTCTACTCGTAGTGTTTCATGATAAAATCATGAGTTTAATTTTTTTGTGATGGATATCTATATAATATCCTGATGATTCCTAGATGGAATGATGTAGTCTAACCATCTTGTTTCTAGTCTATCAATCATGTTTAGGAAAAATCTGACCTTTCAATTATATGTAGTTTTTAGAAAATACATGATCTTTCCAGTCTAATCAAGTAACCCTTAATATTAATTGGGTCCTTTGAAACAATGGATGATGGGTTTATTCTTCATAGTAGATTTGATGGCATATCTAATCCCTCATCAAGGGTTTCTAACTCAGTCTTAACCAAGTGTATGAATTGTGTGTAAAATAGTTTTATCCAAATATGGGTCTAGTATAGAGTTTTCTCGTGGAACACGTATTGTAGATTCCTCACTCAGATTCAAAAGATCTATTAAGTGAGGAATTTTCTTACAAAAAATGATAATAAAAAGTCATATTAAGATAAAATTTCCAAATCAGAATGAAAAAAATTATTAAATCATCATAATTATTTTAAATGTAAATAATTTTATTCCATTTTGGATTCAATAAATGAAATACATAACGTTGAATAAGAATTTTTTAATTTAAATACGCCATTAATATATTTCATTTAAATATCCTAACAACCAATTTCCAAGTCTGTAAGTATCCAAAACCATCCATGTAAACTTGCGTTCAATCGTAGAAGTGAGATGTTTAAGGACCCTCCCACACATACTACATGAATTCCAACGGTCCTAACTCTTTTCCACCAATATATCATAAACACCATGAAATTTAATAATATTGTAGGATTGGTATTAAATTAAATACCATTTTTTAACAAACCAACCTGAGTCAACCTATCATGTCCCATAATATGGCCTAGAATATGTGGATGTTCTGAATAACATCCCATTTAGGTCTCATGAATAACTAGAATGAGGAATGTCAAATGATTACTGATAGAATAAAAGAGTACATATCCATGATTCATACTTCATTATGTTTAAAGGGATCAACCCAAAAGTATTACAAGGAAATATATTTTACAAGCATCCATGTGAGTATCTATTACCACTATTCAATTCCAGTAAAATGGATATGATAATAAAGATATGATGGATGAATATGTTCCACCCTTTTATTGATTTGAGTCCTAGAAAACTTCAATAAAACATTTTGATGGAAAAATTAGTGTGTAAGACCAATTACCTATATGATTTCACCGAATAATCTAAAAAAATATAATAAAATTAAAGAAATATCATTATTTTTTTAAACAAATCCTATTATAAAGAACTATAATATGTTGAACATTTTTTAAATCATACATTTGTTTTAATGAACATTTTCATATTCACATAAACTAGGAATATTTTCAATATAAGTGAGACAATGTGAAGGAATATTCCAAAACATCCATGGACATGTCACAAGATGAGCATGTTAGAAACCAACCATTAAATAGACCACAATGTGTAAAACCAATCATAAATGGAAAATCCTAATATTGGGGCTCTAGACTTTTCGAATATGTACTCATATGATTAAATGAATCATTAAACGTATCATAATGCAAATCCAACCAATTTCTAGTCGTATCATAGTCTACCGATATCAAACCTCAGTGGTATTACTAACAGTAATGTGTCATATCAATTTACTAATACACAAATGGTTGCTAATGTTCTATGTATTCCATCAATTCTTTAAAAATCATTTTTATCTCAAAATCACCAATAAGATATTTCCATAAACATATACTTTTTACAAATCCATTTTAAATGAAAATCCCCTTTAGAAATAAAGATTCTAGGAAAAAGAAATCCACTTCAATATATAATATAACTTTTTAATATAAAAAACCAAATGGATTCATAAGAATATCAAATAATTCGTGAATTAAAACCTTTTAAAATTTACACTAACCTCATCAACAAAGAACAGTTTTCACATTATGAAAATAAATATGGAAGTAGTATATTCGGTCATCACAAGACAAGATCCCTAAGAACAACAATCAAATCTCTATCAAAACCCATAGATATAGAATTTATATCCCAATAGATTACCAATGTGACAAGTTGATAATAGATTTTTTGAGGATATAATGTGAAGGAATAAAAATATATTAAAAATAGAATATACCTTGATGAGATCATCCAAGACCAGAGGACAAACACTAATAATCCAAGGGGAGAATCATATAGAGAAATGTGGATGGTTTAGTTCAATACTAATTGGGATTATCATGTGATTAGAAATATAAAATTAATTTATAAGAGTAAAATTATAAATTTTATAGGGTTGTATTAAGGTAAATTATTAGACTGTATAGTAAGAAAAATTATATACAAACCATTCCTACGTCTTTTTACATTAAAAAATGGACTTGTTTCCCAAGAGAGGACTCAAAATGTTTTGTAAAACCATGTGCATTCCCTATACCACCCTTATAAAACCACTCAAGAACCCAAACATTCTCTTTAGTGAGCTGCATGTTTAGGGTAATTGTATTCAAAAAACATAGAATACCATTAGAACCTCAAATATTCATATAAGATGATTGTCACAAAATTTCCACCTAGGAACCCAATGGGTCCAGGAAAAATTCATTAAGTAACACATTATATATTGGACCATGATATTTTCAAGATATAAGGGTTCAATATTATTTCCTCATTTTAGGTACCCATGGATCCCATGTGCAACATTTATCAAATAATATCAATGGGGTTATAAAATTTCACCACACAATTTGAAAAATATATTTTCAATAAATTCATTTATTGAAACCCCATTAGTAAAACTATTTCACAATGATTTTAAAAACATCATTATTTAAAAAAATAATGGTAGAATCATATTTTATCAAAAACAAATTATGCCCACATATCAAACAATTCCAATTAGAATTTCTATTATCATGAAAGAAATTGTTTTGGAAACGCACGATCATTAGTTGGTAATAAATGAGAGGCAATTGATGGAGCTACGTACGTCAAACTTGGTTTTAACACCCAACGTGAAAGAATTTACCAAAAAAAACTATGTTTACTCAATAAAAATTCATAGGAGGCCTGAAAAGACATCAAATAAATTCAAATCAAGTCACCATAATAATAAATGTTGGTTGAGATGATAGATCAAGACATGCCTCAAGAATCAAATGGGATACACCACAACTAACATGACATCTATACTATAGAAGATAATCAAATGATTGATTTATAAGAAGTTGATATGTAATTTATATTTCATCGATATATAAGACTAATTAATCATAAAAAACTAATAATATCATGAAAAATAGAAAAATCAAGAAAGAATGAGAGAGATTCGATCAAACTAAGTGATTCAATGAAAAAAAAGAAGAATGGGATCCATACACCAATAACTAGAGATCTATGGGTTGTATAATGCTAAATAGGATTACCTATAAAATAAGTGGATAGATTAGGTTTGAGGATGATGGATTAGGGGATTTAGTAAGGGTTCTATCGGCATAAAATTATAGTAATACCATTATATTAACAGCACTACCTAATGCTACATGTTAGCTAGTAGACACTATATTTTTTTTATTGGAAAATATCTTGTGGAAGACCACTAGTGAGATGGTGGCCCCATGAGTCATTAATGGATCTATCCAAGTCCATTATATGGGTGATGGATTCCTTTAGGCACTGTTTATTCCAATCCACATAGAAAAACTATTGAAATAAAACAAACCCCACATAAACCCTAAGAATGAGTGTCTTAAAAGTAAAATAATGATGGTCCATTACTAGGATTTTCTAATTATCCCCATCATAGAACATTATGTCCTTATATATTCTAGATAAATAAAAATTATATGGAAATATCTGTGGCCACCTATCCCCCACTAATTGTACATGCTCCCAAGTCACTTGATAATTAAATTTTCACTACCATAACACTTTAACCAAAAAAAATAAACGTCATATGAGGACCATTAATATGGGAGTAAGTAATATCCACTATTTAAACTATATCTAAAATTTCTATATCCACATCATTTTCATCCAAATTCAAAAAAAGTGAATGATTGAGATGGTACTTAGCGAGATAAGATATATATTTAAAAACATGTATACTTATCAAATTTTTAGTTGGTTACAATTTATATGAAACCACACCATTCCACTGATTTATCTCGAATGGTCTAATATATCTAAGATCTAGCTTCCCAGAAAAATGGTAACTATAACAATGTGAAGAAAACATGAATACCCGGTCACAAATGGATAACTACAAATGATGATGTTGGTGACCCATATATTATTTATTTTGGTGATGTGTTTTGACCATGATGAAGATATATCATCAATCACTGATGATGGATCCTAAATAAGAGTTCGACCTATAAGAGTCTCCTCTACCACCATTATTCAAAAAAGAGGTAACCTATATGAGTGATCATGCATATACATGAAGAGTTATATTCTGATCTATGGTTGGTATCTTGTATTTTAAGCATATTTGAAATGTCCTCGATGTTTATCCCATGATGCACCAAAATAGAATATGCAGACAAGAATAGTATACTACATGATCTCAATGGTTTGATATGTGTGATAATTTTTATATGGATGGTATGATATAATTAATATGACATGATTACCCTTCAACTCTTGGAGAAATTTCCATAATCATGTTGGAAACTCGGTATCCCTATTAAAGAGAAATGTAAGAGGGGAATCCATTTAATATTAAAATTTATTACATGGACCACTCAACCAGATATTCAACCTTTCTGGTGTACCTATTAATATTGTAATGATCTTATTTTTCTATTTTCCAATCACAAACAAGATAGAATTATTTCTTAGGGGAGTCAATGGAATCCCAACTATGAAGTCCATGGATAGGTTATCCAATATACATATCGGTATGAAAAGAAAGTGTAGTTAACGATAAGGCATTCTATGATCTTATTTAATGTGAATGATGGTGTAATAATAGAATATGTATAATAAAAAATTTCTTTTGTTATTCATGAACAACATTAAGGTTGTATCATTTCATAATAAATCACTATAGTTTTTAGGTGTGTATCCCATTAATAATTTTTGAAATCATTATAAAAAAAATCATTGACTGATAATGTGATGGAAAAATAACTACCATTGTAATGAATTATATAACAGGGGAGAGACTAATAAGGAATGGTCTCTCCTTTATATAACTATTCTGTAACTCATCTGAACTCATCATCCAACTAATAGTCCTATATGATAGACTGAAGGATGGATTATGGAAACTAAAAACAGGTCAAACCCATTCTTGATTTATACTCCCATGTTTCTAAATGAAATTAATTGAAAATAAACATAATTTTACACTCTTAGTTTTATTCCAATATAGTATTTTATGATTATTTACTAGTGATTTAATTAATAATGAAATTCAAATTCCATAATATATAAGTGACATCAATGTAGAGACAACTAGAATTTCTCTACCCATCAACTCAACCTAATGTTCTGGTCTATATGGGAATAGTTATAAAATATGATTTTGTGATCATAAAATATATTAAACCACTCTAAGAAAAATAGAGTGTAACTAATAGTTATGTGTATAAATAACTTTTATTAGCAACATTTTAGGTGTGATATAATTCTTCTCATGTGTTACACTTAGTTGATAACCATACAAAAAAACATGGTCATCCAATATAGGAATCTACCTCGGACAATAACCATATGTATCACAATATACCACACATCCTATATTAGTTTTTACAATGATCAATATAAAAGATGATGGTAGATTAAATTCTTTCTCTTAATAATAATCATGATATTTATCATCATAAGAGAACCTTATTCCTTCTGTAGTATGAAAATTCCACAGTGAAGTTAGCAATGCAAAATACATGGAATATCATAGATAGTATATAGATATAACATATAATATTTGTATCTAAATTACCTTCCATGGTACTTTTCATGAAAATACTACCACCACATTTTTATTATTTTCATTAAGGAAATGGTTATAAAAAAACATGTCTAATAAAACTAATATATCATAGAACGAAATATATTTTTGATAGTTTCTCATTAAGGTAGTGAATCGTCATTGTTTCCAAATAAATATTCAACTCGTGTTCATGCTCACACTAAAATATAAATTGATCTCGAAAGTCATCCACAAATTACAGAAATAATGTATCAAGATACTTGTGGAATATCTTGTTTATTAAATTCATATTCATTGTTGTATATTTTTTTTAGGTGAAAATAAAACACAATATGTTTATAGTGGTCATACCTACTCATAATAGTGGTATTAAAAAAATTGACTCATTAGTAATGAGATGATGCTAACATGATAGAAGATCAATCTTTTAAAACCATCTTAACCATTTTATCCTATCAAAAAATATTCATCATAGAGAAAATGATACTCATACTTCACTGTTACCCAATTTTTCATCGAAAAGTCCTCATATAAATTAAATGAACTATATTCATTCCTTGAAAGTTTCATAGGGTCCACCTAGGGTGATATGTTAGGGAAACAAATCCCATCTCTAGAAGGTATGTCACGAGCCGTCCCTCAGGGCACATGCCTTGAATACTCCCGTCCCTCAGGGCACATGCCTTGAATACCCCAAGACCACCATCTATAGGCCAGGGGTGGGATTCTAGAACCGAAAAGGTATATCCCTATATTGGGAAGGCATAGCCTTTAAACCATGAAACACACAGACCATGTACTCTATAAGAACAAACCACGTAGTATAACTGCGGAATGAAAAAGTGTGATATGAAGTTGAATGGGCCAGAATACAATCCAAACTAAAAAAATACATAAAAACAAGAAAAGCTATCTTAAAGTTGTCCAGTAAGGATCCTACCTGAAGGGTAGGAACAATTCGTCACTGTGGCTCTCCACATTAGTTGGTCGCCCCTATGAACTCTCTAGTCCTGGGTCACTAACCATAGTGAATATTGTCTGTCGTCTTCACAAGACACAACGAGGTGTGAGAGAATCCTATGAAGGGGTGAGTATAATAATACCCCTTAGGGACCCTGAGACCCCCTATATATCTCTAAGAATTCCACAATGGAAAAATAACAATGATGACCCCAATCATAAATCGCAATTAAAATACTCAACTCAAGACATGATTAAAACATAAAGAATAAAAATAATGATGACTATTCATACATAAAATTCATCTTATTCTATTGAGATGTTTCACTGTTGATCCCTGAAGAAGTCTATCTATCATCGATCCATATAGGGTCATAAGTCACTGATCCACATAGGGTCTTAATTCATCGATCAACATAGGGTCGTTAGTCGTTGATCCACAATGGGCCACTCTAAGGATGATCCTCACGAGGTTTCACTATAGATAATCTACAAAGGGTTGTATGTCGTCGATCCAAAAAGGGTCGTTAGCCATCCATCCACAGATGGTTGTGTGTCGTCGATCCACACATGGTCATAGGTTGTCGATCCACACATGGTCCTAAGTCCCCAATTTACATAGGGTCATAAGTCGTTTATCCACGATGGGTTTCTCTATGTCTAGTATATGTTGGGTTGTGCAACTACTGATCCATATAGGATAGTTGTGATGCTGACACATAAAGGTTAGTATGTTACAAGACATCCATCCATAGAATTCCCAAACTTGGTGCGGTTGAGTTTACAGAAAATTGTTCTTCATGATATTGAGCATACATAAACTACCAAAAAGATCCACGAAAAATTATCCCAAAGAACTGAAATTTCATAAAGGATCCAATGCAACAAACAGTGCATCAAACTGACACTCGATCTGGATGTTATAGGTAATTTATTACAGAGGGCCTTGTTAGATTCAATTCTGATCCAAACTGTCCATACGCAAACATTCTCCAGGACACATGTGGAGTATCTAAAAAGGACTACATCTTAATAAGGGATCTAGAGAAATAGATGTATCATCAAAAATACATATGGTTTTGATGATAATTCCCTTTAATAAAACTGGGCTGGAAAGGGTATGGGTAAGGTCTGATCGAGTCTGACAAACCCGAGCTGGTCTACTAAGAAGTGCTCGAACCAGCTAGGCTCGGCCCGGTCCAGTTGGGACTAGCCCAAAATGTGAGGATTCATGCTTATCCCCACTTGCTAGGTGCGTCCCTCTAGTGGGAATTGGTCCACCTCCTTGAATGAATTAAAGCAATTTGGGTTCCCCAATTTGAGGCATCGGGGTGGCACCACTCCACCTGACCAGTAAGCGAGGACTAGTCTACTGTAGGACCCATGTGCATGGTAATTCCCTCTACCGTAGCTCAAAGCCACATCCCTCACCATCATTACTCTAGTCACTATAAAATATTATGGAAAAAGATGGTCACACCTATTCACCGCAGTGCCTTCGGGCGCCACCGTCCCCTCGCGGCTGGTGAGAGCCAGCCACCGCCTCCTTCGGTCGCCGCCACAACCATGCGGGTGGAGTTTCGATGGGAGACCGTTGGAGCTCCAAAGGTCCTATTGCTTTCCAATCTGCACCTACGTGCCACTCGGGATGTCGCCTACACAACAGGTCCCTCAGTTTCACCTTATCGCTATGTTTCTCAGTCACCCATGAAGAACGCAACCAAAGAAAATTTTTTGGAGGGCCCAAGCCCCGTTTAGTTCATCCCAAACCATCATCATTAGTTTTATAACAATGGCAGAGTTCAAACATCATCAAGATAAGATTAATTCCTAAAAATATTAGAATAGTAACAAACCCCTACCTTGAACTCATTGGACGACACTACAGATGTGGAAGAAGGGTCCACATTCCAAGGTGCTCATCGGTGTTTGTTGATCTCTGGATTGAATTCCAAATGGTGTTGTTGACTCTTTGTTCATGGTTGGAGGAAGAAGTAACTAGAGTTTCTTCTGAGGTTCCTCTCTTGTGTCTCCAAAACCCACACCATGCTCTGGTAAAATAAGAGGTAAGGGACCTCCCTCATTTTGTTTCACTAATGCGGTACATTAATGAACTGCATTGAATGTTCCATTAAAACCTATGAGTAGCAGGGTTACGCAACCAAAGGTCATGTCCTTAAATGACCCCCATTCAAACATGATATTGAAAAGTGGACCTAATACCTTTACTCAACCATTGAATGAAAATAAAATATCTCATAGAGTTATTTTATTATTTTTTATAAAGTCCAAAGAATTTTTTATGACCAATCCTTTTTGTTCAATGTTAAGCATCACCTAAGATAATCCTTGTGCTTCAAATTAAAATGATCCCTCAGATTTTTAATCTGACCACTGGTTCAAATATAGAAATCTACACTCTCATGTTTACTGAATGTACCCTAAAAATATCAAAATTCTGTTATGAGATTTTGGGGCCTCGGAATCACGTGTGGTCAATATTCATAGGCTCATAAAAATCCCAAATATTTTTCAAAAACAATTATATTGAAATTATGATTCTTTACATCCTACCAACCTTAGGTATTTACTTCCCAAAAATCCCCAACAAAGTTAGGGAAAAAAGTGGAGGTACTGAGCAGATATCTGAACCTCCCACTCCCATGAGCTCTTCTGGAGTTTCTCGTGCTACAACTGAACTTACACTAGAGGAGTCAACTGTCCATGGAGAGTCCGATCTTGTTTATCCTTTATCTCCATTGTGAACACCAAAAAATTCTACCTATCATTAATGTCCTTCTCACCATAGTCAATGAGGTGTGATTTATAATGAACGTACCTCCTCAACAACAGCACATGAAAAACATTATGCACCTGGTGCATTTGTGGGGGAATAGGTAGGCAATACTCCACCTCCCTTTCTCTAATGAGGATCTATAAAGGTCTGATGAACCTCAGAGATAGATTTCCTCCCTAAGAAAATCTCTGAAATTCTTATTAGGGTGAGACCCATAGGGCGACATGGTCTTACTCCTCGAACTCCAAGGGATTCTGTCTACGGTCATCATACAAATTTTTCCTTCTACGTGTAGTATTCATCTATTCCTAGATGTTAAATATCTTTTCAATGGTAACTCATACCATCTCTGGACCCATAAGTGCTGACTCCGCTTGGTCTATCTTGTATAGAGGTGTTTTAAATGGTATCTTGCAATAGGCCTCAAACAGTGCCATGATGATGGTGGAGTGATATCTATTGTTGTTTGTGAACACCACTTGGAAAAGGTGGTCCTCCCTACTACAGCTAAAATCAAGGATGCATGCAAGATGCATGTCATTGAGCATCTATCTGGTCTGATCCGTTCAACCATATTTCTGAGGATTAAAGGTGGTGATAAAGTGTATCTAAGTCTCGAAAACCCCTTTTAATCCCTTCCACAACCAAGATGTAAAACAATCATCAAGACTTGAGAATATCATCAATGGATCCCTATGAAGTCGTACCATCTTCTATATGTAAAGGAGTCCCATGTCCTCTACATATCCCTTCTCTTGGATGGGTATGAAGTGGGATGACATTGTGAGTCAGTCAACAACCACCAATATGGAATCGTGTCCTTTGGACTTATGTGGTTGACCTATCATAAAGTCGAAGAAGATTCCATCCCACTTCCAGTATGGCCTCTAAAGTGTATGAGTCAAACCTTGTGGAACGTGGTGCTCGGATTTCACTTGATGACATGTGAGGCATCATGAAAAAAATTCCACCACTTATTTCTTACCCCCTGGACACCAGTACTAATGCCGGAGGTCCTAGTACATCTTCACTACATTAGGATGTACTCACAAATCGGATGTGTGGAATTCCCTCAAGACCTCCTCTCATAGCATCACTGGTACCATGGTGCATCCTCTGAAAAAGACGAGTTTCTCCCCTACTTCAAAAAATCATTCAGGAGCCCGACCTGAGGATATCTGAGCACGTCAGGCCATGCAGTCAACAACCCTAAGTTGTGCCTCTTGTACTTGATGAATGAGTGGTGTAGTAAAAGTCATGGACTGGAGGTATTATGCTTCATCACTATCCATGAAGGATAATTTAAATGCGACTAGCTAATCTATCAACTCATTCAACAATTGTAACCCAGACATCCTATTGAGTGAATCTTCCACCACGTTCCCCTTCCCCGGAGTGTAAACAATCTAAAAGTCACAGTCTAGAAAAAACTCCACCCATCACGGTTGTATTAGGATTAGGTACTTCTGTGAGAATATATACATGAGACTATTGTGAAATGAGTAGATAGTAAATAATTCTTCCATCAATAAGCGCTGCCACATATTCAAAGAAAAGAATATTGCTACTATGTCAAGGTCATGGGTAGAATAGTTCTGCACATGTGGCCTCATCTATCGTGAGACGTAGGTGATCGACACATTCCCCAACATCTAGACACATCCCAGTATGGTACCTAATGCATCGTAGTAGACTACATACCCAACTCCCTCTTTTGGGAGCTTCAAGATGGGGGCACTCGCCAGTCTCCACCTCAGCTCCTGGAAACTCTACTAGCATCTATCTATCCACAATAATGGTTTTCACTTAATTTTCATAGCGGAAAATGGTGATAATAATTTGGAAAAGTCATGTAAAAATCTTTGTAAGTACCTATCCAATCCAAGAAAACTCCACACATTGGTCACACTCCTCGGTGGCTCCCATGAAATAATGGCCTCAATATTTACTGTATCCACTGAAACTTCAGCCTCTGAGATATCATTCCCCCGAATGTGGATGTACTCTATCCAAAATTGGCACTTTGCGATCTTACCGTAAATCTAGTGTCCTAATATTTTATCCAAAACTATCTCCAGATGAGTGGCAAGCTCCTCCTCTGTCGTTGAGTACACAAACATGTCGTCAATGTAGACCACCATGAAGCGATTGAGATAATGCTAGAAGATCCTATTAATGAGTCCCATGAAAACTACTGTGGAATTGGTAACCCCAAATGGAATCACCAAGAACTCATTATGGTTAAACCATCATCTGATGGCTGTAATATGTACATCCTCATCTCATACACTGAGCTGATGATATCCCGGTCTGAGTTGTATCGTCTAAAACCGCTATACTCCCTTCAGCTGATCAAAAAGATCATAAACTCTCAGGAGTGGATACTTATTCATCACGGTCACCTGATTCAAGAGCTGATAGTCCACACAAAGCCTCAAGATCCTATATTACTTTTTGGTGAACAAAATTGGAGCTACCCATGGTGAAACACTAGGCCTAATGAACCCCTTCCCCTGTAAGTCCTCCAGCTGTACCCTCAACTGACAAAGCTCCATGGGAGCCATCCGATATGCTATCATAGATATCGAGGTCGTCCTGGGGAATAGGTCTATGTATAAGTCTACCTCTATGTGAGTAGGTTGTCTCATAATATCATCAATAATGACATCAATATTTTGGTCCACCCAATCAAGATATCTCAAACTCCCCTCATCCACTACACCAACGGTGAAGATATACAACTGATGAGTGACTAGATACACCATTCACTAAAAAATTCCATCCTGAGAATAAAATGTTCCCTTCTTGATGGTGAAGAAAAATCTGGTCCCATCCTCACGGTCACACTGCACATTGTGCCTAAAATAGTCGATAGGAGCATGTATTGTGTATATCTAGCCCATACCCTAGATGACGTATTATTCCCTCGACGCAACTAATATGTGATCCCAGCCAAAGATCTAGCCTCCGTAAGTAATCTCACACTTCTGATAATAGTGTGTAATTGACAAATCCTCTCATGTAGAAGTCTCTAATAAAAAGGATCGAGAAAATTTCATTACCAGAATCGTTGAGGTCTGAATGAGAGACATGAAAATTGAAGAGTGATTGGAACCTCTATCTATAAGAACTATAGATAGGGTGGAGTAGACACAAATCATACCTAGAATTATATCTATAGAGTCGAGGTCATAGGCCTCAGCTTCCTGAAGCTGAAATCATCCCCATCAACATGATCCATAAGGTCGCGATGGACCACCTAGAGGTGGTGGCGGTAGAACCTCAAACCGTATTCCACAACCTGATACACGGTCTACTCCTTTTCCATGGACACCACCCTACGAACCTCACCACTCAAATATCTACCTCTGCCTTGGTGGTCCTTTGACGATCTGCTTATCATCGGTACGACAGGTATGGCATCTCAAACCATGTGACCCTTCCCGCCACATGAGTAGCACAAACTTCTCTTATGATGACCTCCTCTATCTCATGAGCTCAACATATCCAAAACTACATCCTGGGGAAGTCCACAAGAAGGTTTGGCCCACATAGTCCCATACTTTATCTGCTTACAACATGATTCAGATGAAATAGCCATGTGTCATCCGGTGGTGGCCTTTATCGCCGCTGCCTGCACAGCTTGGAAGGACTCCCCTTGAAGTTGTCTATCTAGCAATTCAGCATACGTTGGAATGATTAGAGACATCATCGACACTATGATCTCTTTTAGGAGACACTACTCATTGTTCTGGGCCCTATAGAAAGGGTCATATACCATGTCAGTTGAGTAGTGGGAGAGGAGAGTGAATCTCATAGAGTACTGGGCTACTATCGTGCTGCCTTGCTGTAAGTACAAGATCTATGGAATATTCATAGTGCATATAAATGATGGAATGAACTCCAACATGAAGATTCTCAGAAAGTAAAACAAATTTAGGGTTATCTCATCTTTCATTTGTAACATTGGGATCTACTATCTCCCAAGCGTGACCTAGAAGAGACTAGCGGATAAGATCACCATCTGGTATGCTATTGTCCCAACTAGGTTGATAACTCTAGCCACAACCTCCAACCACTCCTCAGCTACATGTGGATCCATCTCACCTGATGAACATGGAGGCCTCTACCACTATAACCTTGCATCACGCTATGTTTGTGTGCACTATCTGCTGGTGGGACTAGTGGAAACTGCTTCCCTATGGGTAGTGTTGTTGCTGGTAAACCACCAGAAGGTACCATCACCGTAAGAGAGACTGACACTGAAGCCTCATCGATTGATTGTAAATCATCATGAACTCTCTCTAGAATACTCGATGGATATATTTGTGGTTACATCCTATAAAGGAACAGATTCACCACAACAAAATAAGATTACACATGGTGAGTTGACACAAAATATATCAAAAAGAAAAACATTTCAATGACATAAGAAATCTGTGTTTTTGGGTATCGAGTGGGAAATCAGAACTTAGGGTCTTGTTATATTGGTATGTAGTCCATATCAATAACACTAGACTTCCAAAACTGAAAACCATTCTCATAACATATAATAATATTTCCCCATTGAAATGATTATTGTCTTACTTAATTGGTAGAACTGAATACTTCGATACCACATTGTCACGACCCGTCCCATGGGGTCCATGCCATGACTTCCCCAAGCCCTACTTCCTTTGGCTAGGTGTTGGAGAATATCATCAGAAAGGAATATCCCTACAAAATGAATACATTTCCTTCAAACAAACAAACAACCATAGAATGTACACAATAATAACAAATGATGTAGTATATCTACTGAAAGTAAAAGTGTGAACTGAAGAAGAATGGTCGGGAATACAAACCCAAATAAAGAAAAAATAGGAAAAAATAAATCATCTCCTGAAGTAGTCCACCACAGATCCTCACTGAAGGGTAGGTATTGTTTCCCACTATGAATCTCCACATCATCCAGTCACCTTAGTGCAGCATCTAGTCTTGACTCCCTATCCTCAATCAATGATATATGTCATCTACAAAAGACATAACTGGGTGCGGGTGATGCCCATGCAGGAGTGAGTATAACAATACCTAGTAGGAACCTTGAGACCCCTCAAAGGTCTCCCAGATTATCACAAAAGTAAAACCAAAAATCATGACCCCAATAATAGAGAAAAATTAAAATACTAATATCAAACAAGGTATATAACATAAAGAACAAGAATAATTATTATTATTAATTAATCTAATTCATCATATTCCATTAATAAGATGCTCTGCTAGCCCATGATGAAGTCTCATGATCACCGATCCACACAAGGTTGTAAGTTGTTGATCCACAATGGGCCTCTCTAAGGCTTGTCCTCATCAGGTCATGGTACTGTTGATCCATAGAGGTTCATAAGTCATCGATCGACATGGGGTTATAAGTCAACAATCCACATAGGGTCGTATGTCGTCGATCAACACATGGTCGTAAGTTGTCGAACCACAATGGATCCTAAGTCACCGATCCACATTGGGTTATAAGTTGTTGATACATGACAGGACTCTCTAATGCTAGTCCACATCATTTCGCGCTACGGATGATTTACACATGTTCGTTTTAATTATGATTCACAAAGGGTTGTATGTTACATGATAGAAAGACACCAAATTCCTGTACATGGCACGTTTGAGTTTCATAGAAACCAATCTTCAAGATATCGGTGATACCTCAACTACCATGAAGTCCCATGAAAAAGAATCCCGAAGAACCACCATGTCAAAATGGTTCCAATGAAATATGGGGCTAATGAGGCAAACACTCTTTATATAAGTTATAGGCATTTAGTACCAAGGGCATGGTTGGATTCGAGTCTGATCCAACACAGCCATACTTTAACATTCTCCAAAAACCTTGTAATGTTTCTCAAAAGGGATTTTTCATCCTCATGTTCCAACGCTGCATAAATCATCAAACAGATACTTGGTTTAGAAGATAAGCCCCTTTAAGAGAAATTTGGTTAAAAAGGGTCTGGGTCTGGTCTGACCTAGTAAGACCAACCCGACCGGGTCCGCTAGTCCCGAACAGAACTGAATGGGCTTGGCCTTTTCTAGCTTATCCCGATCTGGCATACTAGGTTGCGGGCTCAGCCCACTAATCGTGGATTTGGCCTGGCCTACCCTGCTTTGGCATGACCCGCCTCCCCAAACAGAATATGTTCAGGCTCCCCAACTAGTGGTGCCAAGGTGGCGTCGCTCCACATGACTGGTCTGCGTGGACCAGTCAACAGCGAGAGCTATGGGTGTGGGTTATCCCTCTAATATGACATAGGGAACTGACCCTCCTCCTCCATGCACCACCGCCTCCTCCTATCGCCAACTCCACCGCACCGAAGAAGTTTCCATGAGCTACCAGTAGCACTCTGGAGGTCCTATTTCTTTTTTTCTTCTGATCCTACGGGCATCCCGGGACACCCCTACACTGTGGAGAGCTCAGTTTCACCATGCTGTTGTGTTTCTCTATCTCCCACAATGAACGCATCCAAAACAAAATTGGCTGAGGGTATATGCCTTATTTGGTTCGGCCCGCACCCTCTGTGTTAGAGTTATAAAAAGGGGATAGTTAAAACATCATTAAGAGAAGATTAATTTACTCAAATAAAAGATTGAAAAAAAAACCCAACCATGAACTTGTTGGAAGGCATTTTGGATGAGGAATAAGGGTCTACGTTCGATGGTGTTTTTCAACGTTCATTGATATTTGGATCGAATTCCCAATGGCGTCATAGAATATCCATTATTTTTAGGTTGATGACATCACCAATGTTTTTTTAAAGGTTCTTCTCATGGGTCTCCCAAACCCATTCCAATCATTGTTTAAATAAGGGGTAAAAATCATCCATAATTGTGTTTCATTAATGAGGTTTTTAACGAACTGCATTGAATGTTCTATTAAAACCAATAAGAATCATGGTTACACAACCAAAGGTTATGTAATTTAATGAATCCCATTCAGGATTAATAGACTATGGCCCATCCACCATCTCTCAATGGCTGATCGAAAATAAAATAACTCATTTAATTATTTTATTATTTTATGTGAAGTCCAAAAATTAATTTTTTTCCAACCCTTACCGGTCGATGTTAATATTTTTCTAAGAAAATAATAACACTAAAAATTCAATAGTGAACTTGGATTTTAAATCCTTACACCATTTCAAAAGATAGAAATCAACACTTGCTCATTTACTGAACTTACATTAAAATATGTTCAAAATTATGTTTCAGGCTCTACAAGCCTCAGAATCACATTCAGTCAATTTTCGCAGACATATAAAAATCCAAAATAATTTAAAATGATTTATATGGATTTTAAATGACTTTACAAGGTATTTAAATTGAACAGTATTAACTTTTTTTCCAATGGTTAAATACAATAAGAGAATATTAACATCAGTTGTGTACATAGATCCAAATTTATGTAAAACATTACCACTCTTTTTGGAGGAACTGAAGAATTCGTCAAGAAATTCTGAAGGAAACGTTAAAACCCCAATCTAAGACCAGTAAATAATGTCACATAATCATTATCAACCAAAATGATTGAAAACATAATCTTGAGGTATGGTTGAAAATACCCCCCACACAAACAAATTTGGGTATCACCCTACCAGGAACACCTGGTAGCCCAAATCTATATCAAAGAATGTAATACAATGATAACAACAATATATATCAACTAAATAATCATTAAACCATTTCATAATAAAGATGGAATAAAAGATATGTAGACAATGAACATGAAATCCCAAGACTTAGTCCACAATGACTAGCAAAATATAGAATAGAGGACAATAGAACCCCTACCCTTTCCTCTTTAGAAGATGCATTGCGTAATCAATAACAAAAGAAATGATATCAATTGGAAGTATTGACACATCCATGAAATAGGTAGATATGATGGACTATGAGGAAAATATATCAAATTGTATGATCCCAACCTTTTTTGTTGATTTCTTGGTATTTTTTCAGGTACTTTTTTTCTAGTTTTGAGTAAACGTGTTTTGGATATTACCTTGGGGTTACATTTTAGTAAAATTTAGGGTTTTTAAGGAAAATGGAAGTATCATGTATGGAACATTGTTTTCCCAAACCATGTGTCCCATCACCACAACCAATGTGAACCCAGACATAAGGGATTTGCACAACAGATTCATGGTTTGTCAAACTGTGATCCCCTTCCCAGTAAACCATGCATGGATGTTTAATTATGAAAAATATTATATTTAAATTTATCTAACCCTCTATTTTAACCCTTATTGGGCCCCAACACAACCCTAATCAAACTACCTAACTTTTTAAGACAATTTAATGAATTAAAATCCCTCCCAACATACTTTTTTAGTGAATAAGATAGTATATTTAAGATCTACACCTCCCCAAGTTTGTGTTTTCATCATATTTATATTTATATATCTATATCTAAATGAAAATTATAGTTAAAAGTTATATGTTCATACATATTTGGATCTATAACATGAATTAGAATTTTATATCATGATTAATTTGATTCTAGATCATATATTGGGAGTAAGATTGTGTTTTTATCCTGGGTTTGACATATCTGTTTCAAAATGGGGAATTCCATTTGGGTGATTTCTCATAATCTAATTGAGGTAGGTTGTCTATTATTAAAATCCCAAAGTAGTGATTTCAATAAATTATATGTAATTGGTAAATTTATATTGGATTATTTGAAATTGTTTTTTGATAATTGAATAAATTAATTTGATTAATTAATTAATTATTGGATTGTGTAATTGGGGGTCTATGGATTTTTTTAATTGGGATAGTTGGAATTTGAATTTATTTTAGGGATATTGGTATTTTTTTCAATTAGAATAATTAATTTATTAATTAATAATGGGATTGTGGATATTGTTTAATTATAATAATTAATTATTGAATTAATTATATAGATATTGGGATTATTGAATAAGAATAGTTAGTTGTTGAATTAATTATTTGGATATTTATTTTATATATTTGGATTAATAATTTTGTTTAATTAATTAGTGGAATTGATTTTATTAATTACTTACAATATTAATTAATGGGATATATGTGATTATTTAATTGTTAAAATAATAAATGGTATGATATGAATATGTAATTATTAGATTGGATTATTTAATTGAAGAATTAATTAATTTATAATTGTGGTATATGTGATATTGTGATAGATTTGGTATTGTGGTATCATGATATTTGTGATATTTGTGGGTGGGACGTAGCCTTTTGCATCATAATACCATAGGGATAATGAATAAGATGAATGGTAATAATTCCATTCAAATGTGTATTGAGATGATAAATTGTACTGAATTGAATTCATATGTTAATTGAGGTAATTAAAGGTAAAAATCGAATTCAACTAAGAAATTAGATGATGAATGGAACAATGGCTTCCAAATATAAATTGATATGACAAATGATTCCAATCACATTAAAATTTGAATTGAGATGATGAATGGAAAAAATAAATTCATATATGAATTTAGATGATAAATGGTAATAATGGAATTCAAATATGTGATATCCCTTGGGGATAGATCAGACTCCAGAACGCACTGAAGAAGGCATTGAGGATCGGTTGTCCATTTGAACTCAGGAGGTTTATGTGGATAAATAATGAATAGTTGATAATGTGATAATTTTTACCTTTGTATTACACCAATTTATTTATACATATATATAATATATTATTTACTAGATATTGTTTTAGACACCAATGATGGTAGCCTACTGAGTGGTACTCACCCAATACGTAGGTTGCCTGATTGGTAATCGAATATACATTATGGATGAAGGATATTATAAGGGGAGGGGATATGTGTTAAATAGATGATCTAGGATAGATCATGGATGAGAGAACTAGAAATGGATTGTGAAACTCTCATTTGTTTTTAGTGTCATTTGTTTTGGGTTTTCAATTTGACTGTTGGAATGTACTTTTTCTATTGATTTGTATTAATATTGTATTTATTTTTTGGTCATCCTGTGATACTTGTATTATTCTATTTATATTTATATATTTTGGTTATTGTTTAATTATTTCTGATGGTGTATTACTCTGATAAATAAGGGAAATATACCCAATATTGACATTGAACCCTCATTGATGGTCGGTAGCCATTGTAATATGGGCAGGGGAACATGATTTCACGTAGAAGACCAACAAGGGGAACCTATTTGTTGCACCTAGCTTGGGATGTTACAACGTGTAATGAAAGCAATGTATTAGTTTCTTTATTATTTTATCTAACTATATGGGTAAGGTAGACATGAGACTAGGATGACTTAATCCTTAGTCATTATCTCATTCATGATATTATCTAGCCCATGTATGAGGGAATACCCTAGATCCTAGTGTGGGATGATTATTTTTGGTATTTGATTTTACAGTTAAATTTTATTTCACCTTGGGTGATTCAATTATTATAGGATGTAATAATTTTTTCAATATTATTTATTTGTATCAGTGTATGTAATTATGGTTTAGTATGCCTGAATCATAATAGCGACTCATGCTTATTTTCAAATTCATCATTTATAGTCATTCATAAAAAATAATTCTTTGGGTCAGTTGTTGGATTGGATATTGTTTTACGTTTACTGTGAAATTAAACTAAAAAATGTTTCAAACATGAAATAGAATTTTATAATAGAATGCATGATCGGAATAAATGGGTGTCTAAGGAGAAACATTAAATATGATATTGTTATCTCCCTCTATTTACCATGACATGGATGTAGGATGGATAAGGGTAGTGTTAGCACATTAGTTTTGACTATGTCGAATGGTTTAAGGGAGTGATTTGTTGCGACTAGTGCGAATACCACTTGTTAAATGTGTTAATGTTGGATATTATGTCTTGAGATGTATTTTTATAACTGTACAGATATTACTCCATGATGATTCTTTGCTGATAGGATGAGAATAGGTTTTGGATGGAGATGATCCACTATTAGAGGAAACTCAGGCACTGATAGTCATGGGTAAGGAAGTGGGATTGATGTTTCGAGAGAACATTTCTCACTTCATTGAATTTATGGAGAGAGGCCCAATGTGGGGTGTGATGATCACGTATGACTATATGTGAATGTTGTAGTTACAGAACCCTCCAAATTATACCACAGACGGTGGGCCACATGGAATAAAATTTTGTATTGAGCTTATCAAGATGATACGTGACAATTTAGAGATTCTAGAGAAGAAAAGGTTAAACTTGGTTGCATATATGTTATGAATATAGTACATTCATGACATGACATGATAGGTAGATTGAATGTCATAAATATTATATTTTTATAAATTCATGGAGAACATTTATGAAGAAACGGTAAGGAATGAGAGGGAATTTGGGTTCATTCGTTTAACTAAGGGTATAATGATCATGGTGGACTATGTTGTAAGCATTCAATATTTTCAATGATTATCACTAGAATTTTTAGGGGATGAGTTAGCTACAAAGAGGGGTTTGTAGGACTTACATAAATGTGAAATAATGTCCCATTGTAACCACTTTTGATTAAAGAAGTTGTAGTTGGTGGTGGATCAGGATCTTATAGCTGAGGGGAACATCAAGGAACATCCAGTGCAGGACCAATGGTTGATACTGTATGATCTGAAGTTATGAATTTTGAGAGAAGGAAGTACCACTATGAGAATATTTTATAGGGTGATAGTTGAAGGAGTATCCAATGGTAGGTATAAGTCACAGATGACCATTCCTAGATTATTTATCAAAAGTGTGTTATGATGGGACACTATCTTACGTAGTTTGACCGATCACTAGTAGAGTGTATATCTTGTGACATGACCGGTCATCTGAAAAAATTTCTATAGGAATCCATAACAAACAGGTAGTGAATGGGGATTGAGATAGAACTAGAGTGTAGAAATGGTATATTCTAGACCATAGTAGTAAAGCTTTTCTGGTTCTACTATATATGGAAGTATAGGTAGTCGATGAGATAATTCTGTAAAAGTGTACCCATATTTATAGATTAGTGCATCTCAGGGAGCTCAGACTATATCACATGGAAGTAGGGAATGATAATTATATACAGTTCATCCTATATTGGTGGATATAAAGGATGGACCAATGACAGTAAGAGGTACTATTCATGTAGTTTCTACATCACTGAGTTCTTTATTTTATTAATTGCACCTCCAATTCATTTATTTCATCCCATCTTGTAAGGTTTTTAACATGGTGGTGGAGTTGATGAGTAGGATTTTGATAATAGATACACCAATAGGAATATTTTTGAGATATATCTATTTTGGAAATGGATGGTTCTTCAACATTGGGAATTAAAAATTAAGTAGTGATATTTACATTCATAACATGACAAAAAATTTACCAAATTGTGAGTATAGAATGGCTAGTGTCATACCGATCCTACAAAATATTGATTCCACAAGAGATTGATTGTTACTTCTCATAGGGGGGAAAATATATTCACCAAGGAATTTGGGATATATAGGTAGTAAAACAAAGCCCATTAACATATAAATTAAGGGATATCGTAGCCAAATATCCTACAATGATACTGGATGAAGGAGGTGTAATCCATGTGTTTTTTACAGCCATAGTGGACATGTTTTAGGATTTAATTCTTGAAGAGTTCTCAGTGCATCCACCAAAGAGAGATGTGATGTTTAAAATTGATCTCATGTTGGTGGATGTGCTAGTTTCTATTCCAAAATATAGAATGGAACTAGTATAGAATAATGAATTAAAGACATAGTGGGATGATTTTCGGGATAAGCGCATCACCTTGGTGTTGTATAGTGTTTTTTCTATGAATAATGAGTAATATATATACTTGTGGGTGGACTAACAAAAATTTGACAAAATGATAATGAATAACTGGAATTTTCTTCCCCATTTTAATGATAAATTTTCCCAACTAAGAGGGGATTGTGTTATCTCCACGATTGACTTTAGGTCAAGGTTTCATCAATTTAGATTTTGGTCCCATGATATAACTGAGAAATATATCATAATATGGTATGTCCTATGTTAGATCGTCATTTTTTATTTTGGCTTGATTAATGCAGTAGAAGTGGTTATGGTCTTGATGAACTTAATCTTCCAATCACACAAAGATCAGTTTGTGATTTTGTTTGTGAATGGCATCATGGTGTATACCAACACTTATGACGATCATTCCAAACATCATGAAAACATAATGAGTTAACTGATAGAGAGTAAACAATACACCATGATAATTATGTGTCTGTTTAGGAATGAATATGTACAATTAGTGTGTCACATCATCTTGAAGGAATGTGTGTCATTTTTCTTAGAGAATGTTTAGGCAATTGTTTCTTAGGAGCATCACAATAATTTTTTCAAATCTGTACCTTTGTAGGGTTAGATGGATATTATCATAGGTTCATCTATAAATTTTTTAATTTTAAATCATCACTTTTGGTTTTTAAAAATGTTAATAATGTTTTAATAGTTGGAATCATAAAAAAATTACAACTAGGATTTGAATAAATTATTTACATTGGAACAAAATTTTGATCCTACATTATCCATTCGATGAGTAAATAGTGTTCCTTGACACATCTAGGAAAGACATGGAGTAGTGTTAATGGAGGGAGATTGATTTGTGTTTTATGGGTCTCAGTATTTGAGGTAACATGAATGAAACTACGATACACACAACCTCGATTTTGAATCCATGATTTATTATTTGATGTGTTAGTGACGTTATCTATTGGGTGAAAAATTTACTCTATATACAGATCACAAGTGCGTAAAATATATTTCTTAGCAATACGATATGAATCATTGGAGATAATTATGTGTTGATTATGTGTATTCATTCGATATTGAGATAGCATATACAATGGGGAAGCGAAATAATATTACTAATGCTCTAATTACGAAAACACTAACTCACATAGTTCAGGAGTGTAGTGCTGAGTTAATGATGATGAACATACATGATGAGATGTATGTTGTAGTCCAGGAGAGTCAAGATATGATGACTTTCATATTTGGTTAAGT
The DNA here is from genome assembly GCA_963277665.1 of Viscum album. Classification (NCBI taxonomy): domain Eukaryota; kingdom Viridiplantae; phylum Streptophyta; class Magnoliopsida; order Santalales; family Viscaceae; genus Viscum; species Viscum album. The sequence continues at coordinate 1,841,015,511 of OY728145.1, forward strand.
AGATTCTACACACATGAGGTGGATCAACGATATGTAGAATGTGGATCCGGAATATTTGGCCATGAAAAAATTCCTTGAAGATAGGGATTAACCTTCAGATTATAGAATAGATAAGGAGAAATCATCTTTTCCAGGAGTTAGGTTATGGTGTATATGGGCATGCTAGAAGAGATAATAAATTGATTTCAATCTAGGAAGTTGCTGGTTCATCTAGATGTGAAAAAAATTTACTATAATCTACAATGAGCATTTTGGTGGTCTTGTCTGAAAAAGGAGATATAATGTATTGTGAAATGATTCTACACATAACAGTTGGGGAATCATGGGCATCAATGACTTGGTGGTTTACTATGAACATTTACCATTTTGTAATGGAAGTGGTATGATGTTACAATGGACAATATTTTGGCTCTCCTAAGGATTCGTTAGATTAATGAGAATATTTTGGTGATTGTGGACTGTTTGAAAAGGGTAGAGAATTTTATTTTTATATGGGAGACTCTCTCGGTGGACTGGTTGGTAAAATTAAACAATCCTGAGTTATTTTTTATACATCGGTTTCTATAAACTATTGTTCCAAGCTATAACTTGAATTTTACATTAGGCTTCTGGTAGGACTTACAAAATGAATTTTTGAAACATGTTATGTTGAGTATGTATTTCCATGCAATGGAAGATGGGCAGTTAGAGGATAAATATAGGTGATTGAGGATGTTTTAAAAGAATGTTTTTTAACCTGATTGTTCTTGATAAAAAGAAAAATACTTGTTGGAGTTATCCTATAATAACAGTTATCCTGAAATGTTACAGATGTCACCATAAGAAGATTTTTATGGTAGGCTATGAAGATCACCTCTACGCTAGATAGAGGACGATTAGTAAGATTTTTTAGGGCCAAGTATCATGTAGGAGTCATCAATGTAGGATTAGTTGATTTAGATTCATATGGATACATCTCAGATTAGATATAACTCATTTTATGATAGACATAGATGAAACCTAGTATTTATAGAGTGTGGTCATATATTCATTCAGTGGTCGCCTAGGTTGTGTTATAATTGGATACATAGACATGGATATTTGTTTCCCATTTTTGATGGACGACTTGAGTTTTTGGAGAGAATCATATTGAAGGAATATAAATTGGATCTTCTATAGAGATATATTTCTCTTCATGATGTTTTTCATGATTCATAACTTTAGTGGTATCGCCTTGATCATTATAATGTGATTGATGTGGATGATCTTGAGCTTGAGGTAGATGTGTACTTTGAAGAGCATTCTATATGTGTGTTGGATCACAATGAGAAATTGTTGAGGTGAGAGAACCAGAATATGGTACATTTAATATGGAAACATAGTAATGCAAAGGAGTAAACAAGAGAGATAAAATAATAAAAGATGGCTCATATCCCTAATCTTTTTGAATTAGAATCTTAAAGATGCATGGGAGTACAACTCGAGCTCAAGCTATTATAAAAAATGGATATTATAATATATTGACAGGTTTTAAGGATGTCTTAGAATTGTTTTCATGTACTATTTCTATTATTTTTTAGTACTATTTTATTTATTTATTGTACCACGGGGTGAGTTTGGATGAAAAAAATAGAATTTTTATGTAAAAGGGTATATTCATGGTTGGCACATGGTTTTCCCAAACCATGCACCACATCTCAGCAAACAGTCTGAAACCAGACATATGGGATTTTCATTCTTGTCATATATTGTTTCGAACATCACCCAATTAGTAGAAATTGTGAACTCCCTAGAAAAGGTGCATGGTTATAGAGAATCGTTTGGAAAACCAGGCACCAAATCTCAAGAAACAAAGAATAATTCTTCATTTACCCAAAAATAGGATTTAAATTTATTGCCCCCCATTTTATTCCCTAATTGGCCCCAACATGGACCTAATCAAATTCAGTCATTTTTTGAAGGAATCTTGATGAATTCCATGCCCTATCAGCCTCTAATCAAGAAGAATCAATGGGAAGATTGAAGATCTACACCTCTACTTGTATATGTTTTGTTCATGCTTTGATCTCTCTCTCAATCACTCCACTTTTCGAATAAAAGATGGATGTTTAGACACTTCTTGTTCAATATATCGATCTCAATTTGTCAAATCTTGATTAATTTCATTTTGGGAAAATATTTTAATACGAAGATCATGTTCTTCAGTATGGGTTTAACCTATCCATTTCAAATTGGGGTTTTCCCTTCTATGATATCTTGTTAATGAATCGAGGTATGTGGTCTATAAATCAAATCACCAAGACTTGATTTAAATTATATGTATTTAATTGTATAATTTATATTGGATTATTAGAATTTCTGTTTCTTGAATTGACTTACATAATATGGGAAATTAAATAACTATGGGATTTTGTAAGTGGGGATATTAAGGTTGTTGAATTGGGAAAATTTATTTTTTAAGTTAGTAGAGGGGATCTTGGTATTATTGAGGTATAATAATTAATTTTTGAATTAATTATAGGTTTATTGATCTATTTTAATTAGAAAAAATAAATGTTCAATTAATTATGGGAATATTGATATTGTTTAATTAGAATAATTTTTTGTATAATCAATTATGAAGATATTGAGATTGTTAAGTTGTATTAGTGAATTATTGAATTAATTAATGTTATTGATTTCATTAGATAAATATTTAATTAACTAATGAGATAGTTGTTTTAATTAAATGATGACTTAATTAATGGAATGAAGTGAATATGAAATTGTTACAATGGATTACAAATTTAGTGATTTAATTTATGGGATTTTTTATTACATGTTATAATTTGACATATGTGATATTTTGATATTTTATTATATGTGAATATAATGCATGAAACATGGTAAACTACATCAAAAGATGATATTGATGATTAAATAATGAATGTTAACAGTAGAATTCCGAAGTTAATTGATATCTTGAATGGTAACAATGGAATTAAAATTTTAATTGAGACTATGAATGTTAATAATGGAATTAAAATGTGAATTGAGTTGTTGTATCATAAAAATGGTATTTGAATGTCAATTTAGATTATGAGTGGTAACAATAGAATTTAAATCTAAATTGAGATGAGGAATATTAATGATTGAATTGAAATATTGATTGAGATGATGGATGGTAACAATGTAATTAAAATTTGTTATATCCCTTAGGGATAGTTCTTATATTTGTATAGGCTAATGTATGTATTGAGGTTCTGGTGTCCATGGGAACCTGATGGTTTTTGTGGTTAAATACATAGTATTTGATAATTCAATAAGTATTTACTTATGAATTGTATTATTTCATTATACAAATATATACATTTTTATTAATTGGATATTTTTTTTGATACTATTGGTGGTGGCCTACTAAGTAATACTCACATGCTATACAGGTTTCCTAATTTGTAAATGAATAGACTTCACGTTTGTAGGATAAGATAAGGGAAAATTCCCCGTGTTATATGGATTATTCGAGTTCGAAAATAGTTGATGGAACTAGATGTGGTCATGGACCAAATTATGAGTCTTCATTTTTTCTAAATGGGATTTCATTTTTACACTTCTCGCATACTTTGGCATGGAATATCAACTATTTTGTTTTTATATTCTTTTTCAAGAATGGAAATCATGTGAAACTATTATTATTAATGTTATATTAACATATTTTAGATATGTTTTATTAATTTGAATTGGTTTATTACTCTGATAAAAGGGTAATGTCTCATTGTGATTGATACTAGACCCTTACAGCTAGATGGTAGCCTCCGGCATACACGGAGGAATAACTGAGGTCATTTATTTAACATGATCAATGAACCAATCTACGGAACCAAGGTTGGGATGTTATAAAAAATATAATTTTCTTTTGAAGTTGAAAAGGTATAACCTTTCACCATTAATAGGAATGTATCAACATCTTCTGGAAACACATCTACTATGTAAAGATTATTCACTCCTGAGATCTACATATAGATCCATGTTGAAATTAATGTTTCTAAATATGACATAGTGGATAATGGAATAGAATAAAAAAGAATATAATATGGTGTATAAAGAGTCTATAATAGATTCCGTAGATGACCATTGTTTAAAGAAGAACTATATTCCTTCAAAGGTACCGATGAATATCATTGAGTATTCCACAATATTACACCCTATTATCAGGTAAATAGAATAGAGGTATCCAAATATAATGGGGTGGAGGTGTATTAATATAATAAACACATCCAAAACTCATACAAATTTTATTCAACAACCTCTACATCTCATGAGTTCCAATAGTTCTACTACTAGTTGGAAGGGAAGAACCAAAGAAACCTCAAATTCTAACCACATATATCTCTTCCATTATATGACTACCAATATTGTCATCATAGGTATTGAGATTAATAATATATACCTATCAGAATATTTTACAATTAATGATATTCATATACTTTTAGTATTCAACTATTATCAACACCACCTATAGAAAAAATCAAACCAACTCCATAAAACAATTGGTGTACACTATCACCAAACATTCTCCCTACTATAAATAAGTAAAATCCAAATGGTTTTACATATTTTTTTATTAAATGTATAAATGAGGTAGGAATAAGGTATTTATGTCTTTACACTCTAATAAAAAAATCCATTCACTAGATTTTATGAATCCCACAATCTTTTTCTAAGACCATAATGCATAAACATTGAACACTTCACCTTAACTGACTTAAGAGTAATTATGAAATAAATAGACCTTATTGATCTTTTCTACACATTAATTATCTACAGAGTATTAACTACTAGCCTTAATGGATGGAGGATTTGTGTAGGAACTATTTTCCTCGATCCTTATCTCGGTTATGTTCGTTTTTTTACCTCAATAGAATTGTTCTGAATAAGAATTATGTTTCTTCCACTACTCAAACCACCCTTATGATAAATTATAATAGATTCTGATCACTTGTAAAATTGAAATGAGAATAATTATATATTATTTCCTCCTCAATTACTCATTCAATATGACTCAATGGCGTTATTCTATATAAAAAAATAGAAATAAATGATCACATAAGGGTAATATATTTTTTTAATGCAAAACAAAACACTAATAGAAACTGATCATTAGAATTTAACACAAATCTTGAGACAAACCACCCAACATAACAAGGTGAATTAAGGTTAATAAAAACAATATCTTGCTAGTAACTTAGCTCAACCTAACTATAATGCCTATAATATCATATCCTCTATCTTTGAACATCCCATGACTGAGAATAAACATGATCTAATTCAAAATTTTCATGACCCATCCTAGAAAACCCTTCCATAGAGTGTCTAGTGTAGACTATATAAAATCCTAATGGTCATTCCCAATCCATTATGATGATTACATGTAATGGTTAAATCAACAATAACCATAGGAAGTAATTTTCCCAACACGAAATAAGATGCATGGAAAACAAAAGTTCAAAATTACCAAAAATAATTATTCCTTAACCAAAAGACTGAAATGGTAATATTATATACAATATTAGAATGAATAAATACCAAAGTCATGTCCAAAAAAACTAAAATGTTTAACTAAAATATTCAACAACTACTAAATGAGATAAATATTAAATTTCCATTCAAATATACATTAGGTACTCATACAAAGCTGACATAATGCTAACCAGCTCATTGTGATGCCTTTCCCTTTCCCCCGTCAAATAAAACATGGAATTCATACCCCTAAGGGAGTGCATACGATTTTTCCTATATTTGATTACTTGTATCCCACCTAGTCTATAAATAAAAAATAAATATAAAAAAATTATATTATGCTCATTTTAATATAAAAAATGGAATGGAAAACAATTTTCACATTTATATCAAAAGAATTGTAAAATAGTTCCCATTTTCATAGTTATATATCAACTGCTATAAAAATCCTTTTCTATGAAAATGCACTTTTATAAAATCATGAAACATTTCATAATAATTCCAAATTTAAAAAATCTATGTATTATAGATATCACCACATGGATGACACCAGAAAGGCTAGCTAGGACACTCATACCACAATAACAATCATGACTAATGAACAAAATACATGTTCCCAAGAAAAATGGTCATGAGTAATTTGGGAATACCCTAATTTTGAAACCCAATTTGAATTAAATCATGTTCATAGAGAAAATGAATATATGATATATGAATAGTTGAAAAACCAAGAAATTATAACCCTTATTGTGGTTGGAGAGAAGGGAAAATTCTAGACCCTAATTCAAGGTGCCCAAGGATCCCATTTTCTATATTTTACAATTGATTTTAGAGGTGTTATCAAAGTTAAAAATACAATTCAAAATAATAGTTTTCACAAAAATCATTGTTTGAAAACATTCCATAAAACGATTTATTGAAAATCATCATTGATTTATAAAAATTAGTCAGAATCCATAGTTTATAAAAAAACCATTTACACACACATATACAAGAAAATTATATTACATTATAATTATAATCATGGATAACATTCATAAAATCAGGATCATAAACATTTCATCGAATACAGGCTAGTGATGAAATCACCTACCACAAACTCAGATCGCACACCCACTACATTGGGATATACACAATAGAAGGAAAGGGATGTTCGGAAAAATAAAGTGGATGACCTAAAAATGATTCCAAAAATATTGAATCATGTTTTCATAAGAAAAGGTTTATGGAATAAACTGGATCATCACATACCACTTGAAGCACACACGCCACAATCCAACAATCATGAGATTTGACATCCAAGAGATGATTTAATGAATGGTCTGTAAGAAATGAGAGAGGAATCACTAAGTGAAAAATGGTTCTAATAAACATATAATTTAACAACCATAGATTCTATGTATAATATAATTTCAAATTTTGGATGATATTGATTCATCAATACATATCTATTCAATAAAAACTAATGAAACCAATATCAACACAACAAACTAAGAAGATTAATGATGATTAAAATTACAAGTAGGTTCCTACTTAAGAGTCCTTGTCAGATTTGGTTTGAAAATGATGGATTAAGGTGTAAATCAAGGGGATCAGGTGTATAAAATCACATTAACACCTTCACATTCCTGGACCGACATGAAAGATTCATCTACATGATTGTCTCCACCAATGAGCTCATGAACAATATCCAAATCCAATGGAAATTAGTTAGCCAATTGGATGGTGGATTGAAGGTTATTTCCTAGACTCTGGTACCATAATTCATGCCTATAACTATATAATTCCACTAACAAAATATAATCATCCCATTATCTATATTGTAGCTCCGTATAGTGATCACAAAACAAAATAAATATCCAAATAAACCCAATTATTCTAAAACAACATAAATCAAAAAAAGCCTCATAAAAATCATAGAGGGACGTAAATGGGAAAGGTTGTTATATATTGGACTACTTTTATGATCATCATATGATTTCATATGATCTTGAACCACCTTTATTTACTCGCCTTGTAACAACCGAATCTTTTATTATTAAAAATCCTACTGATCTAATTAAATGTCTTATTATATAAGATGGTTGTACTACATATGGAAATCCATGGTTGTAGAGACCCGAAGCTTAACGTACATGGACATTACATTACATTTGCGGAATACTTAGTACATAACAAAAAAACACACACACAAGGATCGTAATAGTTTAGTGTCTTCGGAAACTCAGAATATAATCTTCTAATCATGGTGAAAGATCTTCAAAATCTCCCATAAAGATCTTCTTTTTTTTTACCTAAAACCTTTCTTTATATCCTGGGGAAAAGAAAACATAAAAGGGTGAGCTCAAATTCTCAGTAAGGGTAAACAAAAGAAATATCAATCACATCATATACATAAGCACATAACTTTTGGAAATCATAACCTGCAAAAGAGATCATAATTTCATAACATGGGGTAAATCATGGCAGTGAAATGTAATCACAATAATCATAACCTAAAACATGAAACTTTGTGGCATTCACACATAATCATAGAAAATCATTTCTTGTTAGTCAAGACTCATTGCCAAGACTATCTTAGTGGACAAAGTCCCTTTCTGAATCGAGTAACCCTCGTTTCAGTCCTGTTTCACTGAACCGGTATAACCTACCGTTCCAGCCCTGTCAATCTAATGAGATATAAAATCTTTACCCAATGCATTGGAGGGAGATATAGGTCCCACCCATCTCATAATGATACCATTCTTATGTGTGCCACAAAATCATAAATCATACATCATTTCATAACCCATGTAATAAAAATGGGATTCTTAAACAACATGACATCATAAAACCATTCATATAAGATAAAGGAATTCATAAACGTAATTCCATCACAAAATATTAAAATCAATGTAAAAATATGGATAGAAACAGAACCCTTTATTATCTTAGATGGAAAATAATTTTGATAAAACACTTGAACTCCATTCTTGAGGAAAATATCCTTTCTTCTTCAAAAACACTTTTCTTTTCTTAACATGTCATACAATTATAAACTAAAAGAAGTTGATTAAAAATAAACTTGAAAACTTGTAAAGAAGATTCTTGTAAATAATGTTTTAAAAATCCATTCATGCCGTATAAGTTAAAAAAACATTCTTCTTACTTTTTTCGGAAAAGTTAAAAAGTACCTCGTACGAAAAACGACAAAAGATTCCTTTCATATCTTTTCCTAAAAACTAACCAAAGGGTAAAATTGGATTTAAACAATTTTAGATGGATGTAAATAATATTACATATTCAGGAAACATGGATGTGGATGATAAAATACACCCCGGTAGATACTTACGAATAAACAATCTCGGATAAAAATGAGATTGTGATATTTCCCTTACCTTATGTCCGACTTGCTTTGTAAGTGTCCGAACCTCCTGTATAATGATTTAAATCATGTTATTTACTTATTCCAGAATCATATTCATTGTTATGATATCATATATGGTTCACTTATGACATTATATTACCCGTTCTTTTGTAAATTCCATGTTAAAGAAGCGTTTTGGGTAAAATCGTTTCATTTATCGTAGGTGTTTTGACTTGTTGTTCTTGACATCATTATTACTTATATCATGATCTACTTACTTACAGAATATAAAATATGATTTATATATCATATATATTCAGTATATATAATAGATAGTTAAATAAAATGAAAAACACCGTTCATGGAGACGGTAGTCCGTACGTACGCATGAACGCTGTTTTACTTTCCTTATTGTCTTGAAATAGAAGTAAGTAGATGACATACATATATATATATATACATAAATCCAGTAACTTTATAATGTCATATATTTCATTATTATTTCTTATATATACTTTATTATCATTCTTAAATGGTTAACATGGAGAATGAATCTCATCGCGTCGTGGAGACGGTATTCCGTACGTACGCACGCGCGGTGATTTCTTTTTCTGTAGGATGGAGAGATGGTGAAATAGGGTTGTTTAATACTTATAATAACATATCAGTATATGAGTGATACTGATGTTATTACTTCATAATTAAACAACCTAATAAGAAGAAGTGGAAGAAGAAATAAAGATGAAAGAATGGGTAACGGTAATTACCTCTTCTTTGAAGCGCCTCTTTGAGACCTCCTCTTAGGGCACTAAAATTGGTCTTTGAGGAAGACCAGAACATCTAGGATGTTTCTAGGGAAGTGGAGAAGAGATTTTGGCAGGGGTTGGCCGAGCTTGGGTGCTCAAATTGGTGTGAGGAGGAGGGGGAGGAGGTGTCCTTTTATAAGGGAGGAGAGGGGCACCTTAGGAATACCTCAAAATATTTTTTTATATTAATGTCAAAATCGGTTTATAATGGTTCCAAATGGTCTTATTTCGAAGATAAAGTGGGGATGGGTCGAAATCCTATCAACCAATAAGATTTATACAAGTTTAGAGTATTATTTTAACCTTATCAATTATATTTAACTCTAAGTTAAATAATTTAACTTTTACCGTGTCTTTTTGTTTTCTTTCACTATATGGTTAATACACTTACTATAACATGCCAAACGAACCCCAAATTGTTTATTATTAATACATATATCCTTATCTATGTCATTTGGCCGAACCTTATATTTTTAGGAATAAAATAACAATTAATAATATAATATTTGATTTAAAAACTATTTTGTGTCAATTTTGACACTATTTGATATATGATTTTTGTGAAAGTCATAACAGAATTATATGTTCGAACCAAGTTGATTAAATCAACACTAATATTTCATAGTAACCTAGAAAATTAGTGGAATTCATAAAAAATCTCAAATTACATTCATTTGAGCATTTATAACATCAATTATGTTAATATTTCCTTAAAAGGGTAATTACTGCATCATCGTTGTGTCATAAATACATTAATTTATTTAAAGTCTAAAAATTATAAATAAAATATCATTATGTATTAAATCGTTTTAGCTTTCTAATGAATGTTTACAATCGAATTTATCTTATGTACAACCCTATATTAAAAATGTTTTAGTAAATAAACTTTGATTTTAACTATTTTAACTATTCATTAAATAATATAATATTAAATGTCATAATCTAATCCAAGTGGACCTAAATGGTCATATTATATTCATAAGGTTGTTTTTGGTCGAATTACACTTATCCAATAGAATTAGGACATGTGTTAGGGTAATAGTAATATCATATTTACCCTTAGTTACCCTATTTACTATTAACCATGGTAAAAAAAAGTAAAAAGTTACTATTCACCAAAAATTATTTTCATCTCATTGAACCACATTTTACTTACTGACATCAACTGTGTCTCTCGGATTTTTGAAATTCCATTCACATAAGCGGTAAAATTAAGATTTATGGAGAAATTAATTTTTTTAACTACCACTTAGTAGTTTCACTATTCATAAAAAATTGATGTTTTTCAGAACAATGCCAAAATTTCATCCTAAGCTATATTTCATATTCCGAATTCAAAAATGATGTCTATTTTACAAAATTCATATCATAGAATTTGCATTAATTAATTATATAATTAAATCCCGCTGTTAAAACAAATAGCGTGTTTTTAAGAAACAATATCTATCAAAAGATTGACACTTGATTATGTCTGGTTTAAATGTGAAATTACATCCAATGACCAACATTGTATTATATTGTAAAAATATATTCTAAATATACTTTAAAACCACTCAAATTAATAATTTATTACTATTAATTATTTCGATTAAAAAAAGTTGTTTTTAATTATAATTTAGTAATTTTCACTATTCATCAGAATATGAAAGTTATCCGAAAAGTACCAAAATTTCACCTTAGGCTAAATTCGATACTCCGAATCAAAAAATAAAGTTCATTTTGAAAAATAAGATTTACAGAGTTTTAAAAAGTGGTTATTACTATTCATAACGGCTAGTTTTAATAATATTTTAATAGCATATCGTTGTTTAGTGAAACTCGGTATTGCGTATTACACACGCTATCGAGGAAGGTCGCGATTGCATGTAATGCAAGGAAAGTCAAGGATGCGTGTTGTGCAAGCTCCTTTTGGTGTAGCGTACAACACAAGACATTAAAAAGAATATTTTTTTATAAAATCTTGGGCTGTTACATTCTACCCCCCTTAAAATGAATTTCGCCCTCGAAATTCGTCGGGGTTATAAATGGTTTACTATTCGAAAGTTTCTTTAATAGAAACCCACATCGTAAAAAGGAATATCAAAACCAATCTTTAAAAACAAAAGTATGAAACATAACGGTTACCCAAATAAACTAATCATTGGGTTTCCACATAGGTGAAAATATGGATATGGAAGAGAAATCTAACCATCATGTTCTGATGGAGAGTGGTAGAGAACATGGATATGGAAAAGCCAGTAATCACAAATCCATAGATTTGTGATGATATAAGGTACCATCTGATTCATCAGGTATAAGATCACTAGGACAACATTTTTGGTTTTCAAGATCATTTCCCTAAAGTTGAAAATTTGAATTAGAATAAATACTTACTTTATTTTGGTACAATCTCACTGTTGTTCGTGCCTTGAACAATTTCCACTTCATCTCTTAAATAAATGAAGTTGAATTTGTAATTCATGAAGTGTTAGCAGATCATGTGATAGAATGACGGGTCATTCCATCTGTCTCAAACAAAAGGTTAGCAAAAATTATATGCATAAGTCGATCTATAGTGAGATTAATCATATATGGTTCCTAAAATGGACTTATACTTCAAATATCATACTACTTAATATAATAAAACTAGTTTATACTAAACAGGGACTTCCTGTAGGCCAGTGGTAGGGGATAAAGGCTAGTCGTACTTCGGTTGTGGGTTCGATTCCCACAGCCTTGTCCGAAGCGATGGGTTGTCGCCCGTCCTGCAGGTTGTCCTTTTTCCAAAACTATATAACATCCCATCAATAATATCGAAAAAACAAACAATACTAACTTATGTCCAACATAATCCATTCCAATCTTTAGGCTTATCCATAATACTGCAGTACACTCCTAGAGATTTAATACTGTCGTTGATCCCCACATATCATAAGATATGTCTTGTTGGTCACAATCCAAACATTCAAAGTCCTTAATCGTGTATTCTCTTGAATACATGAATGCAGTTAAAGTTAACACTTTCCACATACCAAAATCCTCAAAATTCTATATACTCAAACCATGATATCACTTAGTCCTTATATCAATCATGAGCTCATGAATACTGTTAAACATTTCATTTTCTCGTTTTCCCTTCATTATGCGCATATCATCTACATTCCAAAAATATCTGAATAACCTTTCATGGATACTGGTAACATTAATAAAACACTTTTAAAACTCAAGGAAAGACAACAATGTATCAATCCTTAGATGTCTCTTTATTCCATAGTACCATGAGATTACTTATACAACATTACACTTGATAAACATGTAATCATTTCACTACATTCTTAAACCATTAACCGAGCTTCAACAATTCTTTCATCTCACAATTCATTTGTAGTCTCTTCATCATCATCCACATAAATACTACCCATACGACCATACTGATTCTCTTCAAGAGTCTTTCCCTTAGGGCATTTGTTTGCATAATGCCCATACATTCCACATTTAAAACACTTAACCATTGTTGATGTCGTAGCAATACCATTATCCTCATCCATGGTGTTAACCGACCCTTTTCCTTTGCACTTACTTGCTTTGTGTCCTTCTTTTCCACACCCAAAGCATCTTCCAGTTCCCTTGAAACATTCTCCTTGATGCCTTTTCCCACATGATTTACATAGGGGAAATTGAACTTTCTTTCCTCTATGGTCATCATGAAACTCCATCTTTCTCTTATTAGCCGAGTCAGGAAACTTACCAAATTTAACTTTATTGATCATATTATGAGATTGCTGATTCGGCATAATAATGATGTTTGGACTTCCGAATCCCATTTCATTTGGTTTCTCATGAAGAATATCATTCCATTGTCCATCATATCCTCCATTATTGTGAATCATCTTGTTTCCAGCCATTTTCTAAAACCCAAAAAGAATAGTGTGAGAGGCAAAAATAATGCTAGGGAAAAAAACATAATAAAGGGGGAGTACCTTCAATATCTAACATCATTGGTTTAATTCTATTATCGTTAGCGTAATTCTAGTACTATAACCTATACGTATACTTATCCCTAGGGACATCCCTAGACATACCTTAGAAATATCTCTAGGGATCTCACTAACGTTTTCGCATCCTAGTTTCCAACGGTTGACTAAACCTTTCCTCTGATACCAACTGTAGAGACCCGAAGCTTAACGTACATGGACATTACATTACATTTGCGGAATACTTAGTACATAACAAAAAAACACACACACAAGGATCGTAATAGTTTAGTGTCTTCGGAAACTCGGAATATAATCTTCTAATCATGGTGAAAGATCTTCAAAATCTCCCATAAAGATCTTCTTTTTTTTACCTAAAACCTTTCTTTATATCCTGAGGAAAAGAAAACATAAAAGGGTGAGCTCAAATGCTCAGTAAGGGTAAACAAAAGAAATATCAATCACATCATATACATAAGCACATAACTTTTGGAAATCTTAACCTACAAAAGAGATCATAATTTCATAACATGGGGTAAATCATGGCAGTGAAATGTAATCACAATAATCATATCCTAAAACATGAAACTTTGTGGCATTCAAACATAATCATAGAGAATCATTTCTTGTTAGTCAAGACTCATTGCCAAGACTATCTTAGTGGACAAAGTCCCTTTCTGAATCGAGTAACCCTCGTTTCAGTCCTGTTTCACTGAACCGGTATAACCTACCGTTCCAGCCCTGTCAATCTCATGAGATATAAAATCTTTACCCAATGCATTGGAGGGAGATATAGGTCCCACCCATCTCATAATGATACCATTCTTATGTGTGCCACAAAATCATAAATCATACATCATTTCATAACCCATGTAATAAAAATGGGATTCTTAAACAACATGAAATCATAAAACCATTCATATAAGATAAAGGAATTCATAAACATAATTCTGTCACAACATATTAAAATCAATGTAAAAATATGGATAGAAACATAACCCTTTATTATCTTAGATGGAAAATAATTTTGATAAAACACTTGAACTCCTTTCTTGAGGAAAATATCCTTTCTTCTTCAAAAACACTTTTCTTTTCTTAACATGTCATACAATTATAAACTAAAAGAAGTTGATTAAAAATAAACTTGAAAACTTGTAAAGGAAGCTTCTTGGAAATAATGTTTTAAAAATCCATTCATGCCGTATAAGTTAAAAAAACATTCTTCTTACTTTTGTCGGAAAAGTCAAAAAGTACCTCGTACGAAAAACGACAAAAGATTCCTTTCATATCTTTTACTAAAAACTAACCAAAGGGTAAAATTGGATTTAAACAATTTTAGATGGATGTAAATAATATTACATATTCAGGAAACATGGATGTGGATGATAAAATACACCCCGGTAGATACTTACGAATAAACAATCTCGGATAAAAATGAGATTGTGATATTTCCCTTACCTTATGTCCGACTTGCTTTGTAAGTGTCCGAACCTCCTGTATAATGATTTAAATCATGTTATTTACTTATTCCAGAATCATATTCATTGTTATGATATCATATATGGTTCACTTATGACATTATATTACCCGTTCTTTTGTAAATTCCATGTTAAAGAAGCGTTTTGGGTAAAATCGTTTCATTTATCGTAGGTGTTTTGACTTGTTGTTCTTGACATCATTATTACTTATATCATGATCTACTTACTTCCAGAATATAAAATATGATTTATATATCATATATATTCAGTATATATAATAGATAGATAAATAAAATGAAAAACACCATTCATGGAGACGGTAGTCCGTACGTACGCATGAACGCTGTTTTACTTTCCTTATTGTCTTGAAATAGAAGTAAGTAGATGACATACATATATATATATATACATAAATCCAGTAACTTTATAATGTCATATATTTCATTATTATTTCTTATATATACTTTATTATCATTCTTAAATGGTTAACATGGAGAATGAATCTCATCGCGTCGTGGAGACGGTATTCCGTACGTACGCACGCGCGGTGATTTCTTTTTCCGTAGGATGGGTAGATGGTGAAATAGGGTTGTTTCATACTTATAATAACATATCAGTATATGAGTGATACAGATGTTATTACCTCATAATGAAACAACCTAAGAAGAAGAAGTGGAAGAAGAGATAAAGATGAAAGAATGGGTAACGGTAATTACCTCTTCTTTGAAGCGCCTCTTTGAGACCTCCTCTTAGGGCACTAACATTGGTCTTTGAGGAAGACCAGAACCTCTAGGATGTTTCTAGGGAAGTGGAGAAGAGATTTTGTCAGGGTTTGGCCGAGCTTGGGTGCTCAAATTGGTGTGAGGAGGAGGGGGAGGAGGTGTCCTTTTATAAGGGAGGAGAGGGGCACCTTAGGAATACATCAAAATATTATTTTATATTAATGTCAAAATCGGTTTATAATGGTTCCAAATGGTCTTATTTCGAAGCTAAAGTGGGGATGGGTCGAAATCCTATCAACCAATAAGATTTATACAAGTTTAGGGTATTATTTTAATCTTATCAATTAGATTTAACTCTAAGTTAAATAATTTAACTTTTACCGTGTCTTTTTGTTTTCTTTCACTATATGGTTAATAAACTTACTATAACATGCCAAACGAACCCCAAATTGTTTATTATTAATACATATATCCTTATCTAAGTCATTTGGCCGAACCTTAGATTTTTAGGAATAAAATAACAATTAATAATATAATATTTTATTTAAAAACTATTTTGTGTCAATTTTGACACTATTTGATATATGATTTTTGTGAAAGTCATAACAGAATTATATGTTCGAACCAAGTTGATTTAATCAACACTAATATTTCATAGTAACCTAGAAAATTAGTGGAATTCATAAAAAATCTCAAATTACATTCATTTGAGCATTTATAACATCAATTATGTTAATATTTCCTTAAAAGGGTAATTACTGCATCATCGTTGTGTCATAAATACATTAATTTATTTAAAGTCTAAAAATTATAAATAAAATATAATTATGTAGGAAATCTGTTTATCTTTCTAATGAATATTTACAATCGAATTTATCGTATGTACAACCCTATATTAAAAATGTTTTAGTAAATAAACTTTGATTTTAACTATTTTAACTATTCATTAAATAATATAATATTAAATGTCATAATCTAATCCAAGTGGACCTAAATGGTCATATTATATTCATAAGGTTGTTTTTGGTCGAATTACACTTATCCAATAGAATTAGGACATGTTTTAGGGTAATAGTAATATCATATTTACCCTTAGTTACCCTATTTACTATTAACCGTGGTAAAAAAAAGTAAAAAGTTACTATTCACCAAAAATTATTTTCATCTCATTGAACCAAATTTTACTTACTGACATCAACCGTGTCTCTCGGGTTTTTGAAATTCCATTCACAGAAGCGGTAAAATTAAGATTTATGAAGAAATTAATTTTTTTAACTACAACTTAGTAGTTTCACTATTCATCAAAAATTGATGTTTTTCAGAACAATGCCAAAATTTCATCCTAAGCTATATTTCATATTCCGAATTCAAAAATGAATTCTATTTTACCAAATTCATATCATAGAATTTGCATTAATTAATTTTATAATTAAATCCCGCTGTTAAAACAAATAGCGTGTTTTTAAGAAACAATATCTATCAAAAGATTGACACTTGATTATGTCTGGTTTAAATGTGAAATTACATCCAATGACCAACATTGTATTAAATTGTAAAAATTTATTCTAAATATACTTTAAAACCACTCAAATTAATAATTTATTACTATTAATTATTTCGATTAAAAAAAGTTGTTTTTAATTATAATTTAGTAATTTTCACTATTCATCAGAATATGAAAGTTGTCCGAAAAGTACCAAAATTTCACCTTAGGCTAAATTCGATACTCCGAATCAAAAAATAAAGTTCATTTTGAAAAATTAGATTTACAGAGTTTTAAAAAGTGGTTATTACTATTCATAACGGCTAGTTTTAATAATATTTTAATAGCATATCGTTGTTTAGTGAAACTCGGTATTGCGTATTACACACGCTATCAAGGAAGGTCGCGATTGCGTGTAATGAAAGGCAAGTCAAGGATGCGTGTTGTGCAAGCTCCTTTTGGTGTAGCGTACAACACAAGACATTAAAAATAATATTTTTTTATAAAATCTTGGGCTGTTACAATGGTTTTATGTTTTTGTATTTTAAAATACCATTATGAATTATTACCGATGATAATATATCCATTGAATAGTGATCACATGATTAGTATAAATATAGGGATTTAACAAATCCAATTTACTCAGACAAAGCAAGTGATGACCTCATCCAATAGAATTGCTCCATATGATTCCCATTTGTCGGATCATAGAAAGGAGGTGGCTTCATTGGGTTTCGATCTTGACCAATCCCAAAATGATCTTCAATACATTATGATCGAATGGAACCACCTATGGAAGAAGTGGATGATGATAGATATTTCCAATCAAGCGATGTTATCCATGCCACCCCAAGAGTTTTTCATCCATGCACACCATACCCTTTAGTATTATACGGGTGTTATAAGGGGTTATGTAACACGACTATATCACTGTGATTATGTACATTATTCTTGTATATATAATATATATTCATTTTATTATTTTTACATTGAAATTAGTTTTTAATGAAAAATATCATTTTTTGTTATTATTCAATTAAGAAATATGTTTAGAAAAATTGATTGATTTTTTGAATTAAATAATATTTTAATAAAATTTTGTTACAAACGTACTCTTTTTTTGAATATAAATGATCGTATAAATTTTATGAATACAATTGTAATTTTTATTATGGTTTGAAATCTATTTTTGTCAAAATGCATGAATTTTTTATAAATGTCGGATTTTATTTTAAAAGTAAAAAATCATATATTTAGAAAATTATTTAGATGAAATTAATATTATTTTTGGAACCTGGGCATTGGAATCATCAAATAGTGATTTTTTCAACATTTTATGAGACGGTGGAATTTTTTGGTAAAAATTAAATACCGTTTAAATGTATAATGTTTTTTATGACATCATAATCAACCAATAGTGATGTAAGAAAATACTATAAAATTTATTTTAGTGAAATATATGGTTTACCATTAATATAATTTGATTTTAGTTTTATTATTTACATTAAAAAGATTTTGTAGACCCTCCAAAACTTACAAAGCATTTCAACTTTTTAAATTGATTTCCTTCAGAGTGTGACTCACCTACAGATATTCAAGCCTAATATATTAAGAATTTCGGCCACTAGCTTTATAAAATATGGTTTTAGACTCCTATTTTGAAAATTCAATGTGAAAAAACGATGGGTTCATCTGTGTTTTTGATTAGTTTAATGTGTGGGTCCAAAACCTATATAATAAAGAATTCCATCTATTTTCCTATATAAAACAACCCATTCTCCCACTTACTCTTCACTCAATGACTTTGGAGCTCAACCTACCTCTTCCTTCCTCTCTCTATAATCCTTCAAAAGCTCCAAATATCCCATGAAGTCTCTCTCAAGCCACTCCCATATCTTATGGATCACACTTCCATGTAAGGGATTTCTTTCTTTCTCAATTTTGTCCAAATCTATATACATTGTTATGCCCTTTCATATTCAATTAAAAATGATATAGTATGATTTGTCACCACCCCCATACTTCCATTTTTTTGTTTTAATGATTATATACCCCCTTTTCTCTCATAATGCCTCCCATGTTCACACATTACCATCTCGAAATTCTGTAAGGAATTTCTCTTTCTTCATTTAAAATGAAGAAATTATTTTGTTTTATAATTCTAAAATTTAATTTCTCTTGTTGAAAAACATATCGATATTACCCCCTTACATTAAATTACATGTAAATATAATAAGACACTCATTAATCTCTCATAAAAAATTTTTATGAATTCTTCTGTCACACTGTTATGCTCCGAAATAGCACCAAAATTTTCTATGACAACGTCATTGTGCCATGAATACCATTCACATTTATCTATCAGGGGTATTCACCACTATGCCTATTTACTCAATGATTATATAGTTTCATGTTTTAATTATACATTCCTTTATTGTAGAATTAATGATTTTGTTTAATGATTCCATGTTGTATGATCCATGTGACACACTTATGCATGAAATGAAATGGTTAAGAAGGGTGCACCTTGATATCATTCTAACGCATTGGGTAAAGATTAGTATCATCATATGTCAAGTTAAATGAGGTCTTACTCCAGATAAATCATGTGAAATGAGTGTTTACTCATTCCCAACATGAAATGATACTTGGATCATGCTAATATCAGGTTAAATATTGTTGACACATGTCCATGTTATGATAACCATGATATATCATGAATTTAGGTTTATTTTTCTTGTATGATCCATTGATATTACAATTTCTTTACATGTATGGTAATATTCATGTTATTCGTTGTTTACTCCCTTACTAGGATTTGTTACTCACCTTTTTCTTATTCATTTCCTCAAGTTATCGCATGAAAATGCTATTTACAAAGGTATGTTGTGGTCATGTAAAAAATATTTCCATACAATGATGTGTTTTTTGTTTTATGATAATATGTAATGTTTCTAATCTCAAACGAAACTATACCTCTTGATATTCATAGTTGTATTATGTCCATGTTTATGTAATAAATCATGTTTAATTGTGTAATAAAGAGAAAGTCAGTTATGCATAGACCACCTATACAATATCAATCATACATTTCCTCAATTCTGGTCAAAGAGAAGCTAACTCTTCAATCATGTTCATACATATAATATATTATAAATGTTATTATAACAAAACATGCATTAAGAAAATATATACATTGTTCGATAGCTTACAAGATAAGCCACATCGAGAAAAAATAAATAACTAAACTATCATTATTTAAATGTTATCATTGTAATATACTAGTTAGAGTGATAGGTATGAAAATTATTAACTTCATTATACAAATTTGGTTCACATATTTTCATATAATTATTTTACAATTAAATTATAAATTAATGAAAGACCCTTTTAAAAATAAAAGGAAATGTTATGTTGGAAATTTTTTTTATTCCAAACAGGACTTTTTTCTACCAATAGATAAAAAATCAATATTGATGGATTATATTAATTATATATATATGTATAATATTGAAGTTTTTTTATTTTTTATTTTATGTGTATAATATAAAAGATGTAAGAACATGTCTGATTTGAGATATAAATGATGTATTTTAAAAAATGTAATTTTTGATTCCTTTTAATGGCGCACTTTTTTTAAATGTGGTATTCGAAACTTTTATAAATTATATTTGAAAAAATAAATGTCTTATTTGAAAAAATAATATAAAAATCATCATCAATTTAATTTCGGGTAATTTTATGGAATCATTTATGTTTTGTGGAATTGTAAAAAAACTACATTTTTATTGAAAACATCATTTTTCATATAAATAATTTATAGTGTCGAGTTTAATATTTAGTGGGTTTGAACATATAATTAGATCAATTTTATATCATTTAATCAATTTTAGGTCATTATTATCAATTCAAGATTAATTTTTAATATAAATCCATTTCAATCTTTTGAATGTATTTACTTCAACAACCCGTTAGTCTCCCAATCAACATAATTAATTTTAAATTAATATTATCCAATTCTATGATATTTATTTTAAAAAATATATTCTATATTTGGAATAATATTTTCATAATTTAGTATATAGGTTTCTTTTATTTTTTAAAAATATGAATAGTGATTTTTATATTTTTTATTACGATGGTTAAGGGCAAATCTGGTAATTAAGGGTAAAGATAATATTATACATTTTATAAAATTTCCCTAATACATGTACAAATTTTATTGAATGAGTGATATTCAATCAAAATATTTTTTTTACCAGTTTTTTGAATTAATGTAGTCACCTCGATGAATTTAATCCATTTATAGTATTTTATTCAATCAAAAGTCCTTTTTGACATTCTTTTTTTAAGATGTTTAATATATTAAATATGGGATTATATAATGAATATGTATGACTATGATTTTTTTTTCAAAAAAACCATTTCTATCTTCAACATTGTAATTTATCATTAATATATAAATAATAAACATAAAGGCTTACAAAATAATGAAACATTAATTGTTTAATTAATGTAAATATCAAATAAATGATATTAAAAATATCAGATAATTAATATCATCGACCAATTTTATAGAATAATTTTCCTTGTTAGTGATGTATTAAAATAATTTATTCAATATGTCACATTATTATGATATTTTAAAATATTCATGTACTTAATAGTGCCAAAGTTGAAATTAATTATATATTAAAATATAAAATACATTTTTTAAAATTATATTAAAATTATAAAAATATTACATTCATACAAAAGGATATGATACGACATAAACTATCATCAATGACTAATATATTTGTTTTTTTGGTCATTTTATAATATTTTTATTAACCCTAAAAGATTATATTTCCAGATATCGTAGTTAGAGTTAAATGGGTTAAATAGCTGTTAAAAAAAAAGTTGATTACAAAAAACGAAACCATGAATAATTTTTATTGTATGATTGGATATAAAAAAATCATCATCCATCATTCAAAACAAATCTGTTTGGAGCCATTTGGAGTAGAAAATTAATTAATATGAATTTAATATTAAGATGAATTTTAGGTGTTCACATCCCATCTCTTATAAAAGAGAACCATTATTCCCTCTTTTTCAAAAAAGAAAACCAATTTATATCATCCAATATATTATCAAATCCTGACATAGAATCCCTCACCACATTCAGCAGGCCTTATTTGAGTCTTAATACCCTCCATAGAGGTGTTAAAGAGTTATTCAAAGGAGATCATTTGAAGAAGAGTTAACATTTTTAATTATGTCTTTTCCATTTAATTACTTAATACACTTCAATAAAATCATATTCATCAATGATGGAATAATTTATCATTTATCAAAAATATAATCATAAGTGAAAAGGTTAATGGAATCACCTATTTGCCTCTCATTTTCAATCAAATTTTAAAAGAATTCATGATTGTGTGTAAGGTGGACAATTGCCTCACGGACCGATGCAATTCATTATCCATCCCCATCCTTACATGATGGTTTTAATGATGAAATTATTGTTTATATATAATATTAATTACATTTTTAGGATTTTAAAATAATTATATATAATTTACATTATTTTTTCCATGCACATAAAAATGATCTAGTCATTTGTACATATTTGTAAACTATCACCTCCACAAAGTGATGTGATTTTTTTTCATCACCACATCACATGGATAAAATAGATAACAATATTAAAATAATTAATATGATATTAATTATATTAATAAAGTTATTTAATGTCAGAAAAATACTTCCCTTCTTTCCATAATGATAACTGAGAAACGGAAATGATACTCATGAATTCATATGCCTTACCAAATTCATGGTTAAAATAGAGTTAATTTTTCATAACACACGTAATGGTTTTTTTAGATAAAAAAATAGAGCATATTCTTTTATTTTTGTGAATATTATTTTCAATATGATTTACTGGTGACCACTTTTACTCTTGCCGTCATACAAATTTCATTTTGGACACAACAATCAAATATCTTTGATTCATCCAATGTGAACATAAATAATAATGAAATTGTTATAAAATGTTCATAAGTAATATAAATGAGATAATAAAATTTAAAAAGGTTTTAAATGAATTAAATTATTAATATATATTTATTATTTAGAATGATACAGGACATATGTGGCAAATCATATTCCAGGAAATGGAATTTGTTTCAATATCTTTTCTTTGAGGCATAATTTGATGTTATACACCCATCTTATTTTATGTTGTGCATATAAACCTTCATTGAAATATCATGTCATAATTTAATTTATTCTCATGTTATTTAATTTTTTGATAAATTTTATTCCTTCATGGGATTATGATTCAAATAATTCCAAGTGGTTTGGAACCCATGTAATTAAACATCTTCTTTAAAATGTTTAAAGATTTAATTTAAAAATTATTTTCCTCATGTAATTATTTTTATATTAATTAATGTGATTATTAATTAAGGAATTATAAGTTAAATTTTACATCTATTTTAAAATTTTATTCTATTTATTTAATAACATGAATCTTTTTTCAATATATAACATTTGAATTTCATTACAAAAAGAAAAATGATTGTTCCTTTTAACTTATAAAAAGAGTATAAATTATTTGGACCCATGAAAATTATTTTATATTTGGACTCTTCTATATGAATTAATGATTTTAATTTAAAAAGAAACCACTTTCCACTATTTTGGAGTATTTTTTAATTGGGTTTTTGGAAAAGGATTTATAATATGAATTACATGAAATGTTTCCTTATGAGTGAAAATAACATTTATTAGTGATATGTTATAAATTGATTTTTTTTATGAATTGTGATTATATAATGGTACTTGGACATGTTATAAGTTGTTACATGATAATACAAGGGTTGGTGGTTCTGTGCTAATCTAAATACGTTTCATTCTATGATAGACCTCCAACTCATTGGTCATGGAAGTATATCGTATGTATTTTCCATTAATAAGAGTGACATGTGTTGAAGAAGGCCACATGGTTATTCCATTTTAGTATAATTGTGTCCCATGTAACATAGTTATATATATATATAAATTATTATGTGTTTTTATATAAAATATATGAGGTTCAAAATGTAAAATAATGATCTTTTGAAATAATTATTCCTTTTTCAATGTAAGAAGATATTTTTTATGGAAATATTGTTATGATATTTCAGTCGACTAATGTTATCCATTTTCTATTCACCATGATTAGATTTTTTCTCATCACATGTTTTAAAATGATTTATAAAGGGCTTGAGGATGAATTGAAATAATTATGAGATAAAGGGGAAATTTTTTGATGATTTTTTGAAAAAAGAAACCATGATTTATTTCTAAAAGGATCCTTTTATGAAAAAATTGATACACAGAATATGTGTCCACTTGTAATGTATGGGTTTTCTATAAAATTGTTTAAATGAATTCTATAAAACAATAATACAAAAATATATTTGAAAAAAAATTTGTTGTGTATTTTTTTTAAAAAATAAAATATATTATTTTTATGGCTGGGTCCCTAAAATTATATGCAGCTTCCACTCAAATTGTGTAGTTATAAATTTCAAAAAAACTCAAGCTGTCTACTTTCCGCCATCATATAACTATAAATATCTAAATTTATGTATGAAACATGTGATATATTTTATTGATAAACTAAATTATTTGAAAATCTATCTAATGATGATAATTAGTTTAGAGGGATAATAGAGATTCGAAATAATATTAGAGACCCCAACAGACCCTTGATGTAAAACATGCATCATGATCAGAGATTTTCATATTTGGAACCCCTTGGACCCTCAAAATCTCTTACAATTATATATTTAATAGATCCTACCTTATGTTCAATATAAGGCCCCATCCTTAAAAATCATATAATCTCGAGTCATTTCAATAATTCACAATGAGTATCTTTTCACATTTAGAGTTCTAGAGAATTTGTTCATAACTATTACATGACATCTAAAAATTACAAATAGACACATATTCTCTATCCAATTTTTTTGAAAAAATAAAACACCATTAAATAAAACATTATTTCATTTCTTGATATAAATTTTATTCAAATATTCTTTTATATTACCCTTCCTTATAAAATTTGAAAAACATTTAAAAAACATGGGATGAGAAAAAATCAATGTAAGTGATATAATACAAGGAAATAAAACATTATTCCATCAATATATAAAAATAAATAAATCAACACTTTTAACTAATAAAACATAAGTTATTTAACATACCTTCTGAAAACATATGTTTTATAAATATTGCACCGAAATCATAAATCATAGAGGTAACTTGTGGAAGCATAATATACATACATCGTAGCTTTCACAGCTACATTGGGAGTTACGTTGTGAATAAACATCACAATATATTCCCTAAATATATTAGGAGAAACATTAATGATTACCTCTGTCACATTACCCCATTAATTGTAGATCTAACTAGGGATTACCTACCTTTGGTTTATCATGGAACCACTAATATATGTAAACAATTACCATGAACAAAAACATATTCATAACACATAAAAAAATCATAAAGGAAAGATAAAATTTCCATGTTGCAATCACAATATATAATTTCAAGATATTAACATAATAAATACTTTTTGAAAACCATTTTCAATACCAAAATATGTAAAAAATTATATAGAATTTATTTTCCTGTTAAAACACTTATGTATTATTAAGGGATCCAAATATCAAATAATACTTGCATCGACGGAAAGGTTTTTTTCACCATGTACGTTAAAAAGAAAACAATCCCTTTGTCATTTAGTAAAAAACATCTTAAAAAAACTATTCCTATTGAATCTAGTTTAATAAAATTAAACTAAAGAGGGTATAATTATACCTTGAACAAAATAAGGACATGTATAAACCAAATTTTTCCTCAATGTAAGGATACCGAGTCAAAGTCCGTATCAATGATTGTATAATTTATTTAAGGATAAATCAATGAAATAATTATGTGGGAAAAATATAAATACATCTAGTATTAGTGGATATTATGTGTAAAACAATCAATTTTCATTCACAAATGTTCGTTGAAAAACAAAATAAATGACATGGATATTTAACTCAATGAATGGATATTGGTCTATGATTTACCTTACAATGTTCGTACAAATGATGTAATAATTTATCAATGGGGTGATTATGTGTTGAAAATTTATATCCACCAAAAGTGAAGTGGAAATTAAAAAATAAATAAATAAACAGTGATTCACACATAATATCAACTTTATATAATAAACTAAGTATTCAGATAACCCAATGAGTGTAAATTGAGTTTTGAAATTCCCTAACAAGAAATCCACATCCTAACGACATTACTTAAAAATTCATATAATTAGTTGTTGATGGAGAAAATGGTAACTAATCAATTATACATAAAATTTATAGTAATAAATATATAGAATAATATATCCCAACATATGAAATTGGAAATTAGACATTACAAAAATAATTCATTGACTAGAAGAGGAGTTTCAATGCTTCCCTTACATTGAGTTCGACTTGTCACATATATTCCTTGTTCTTCATAATTAATAAACATAAGTTAATTTATACAAGATTAAAAACCTTTTTCAGGTTTATTATTCCTTTAATATCAATTATTTCTACATTATAAACCTTACATAATTATTTATGTTAATATAAGTCGTTTTGTTAATATTTGGTATATGAGCAAAATAAACTAGTTATAATTACAAATTGTTCATGTGGTCAAAATTCCATTATCTCTATAATGGTATTCATGATTAAAATGTCATATATATCAATATATATATTTATTTATAATAGTTTATGACAATTGTATATTAGAAATGAAACGCACCATTCATGGAGATTTTAAGATGTACTTACACATGAACACTACATTAATTTTTTTCCATTTAGAGGAATGAAAAACAAATGATACGTAGGTATTATATAATTATTTTATAATAAAATATTTAATATAAATAACATATGATCATTAACAACATCCTTTATACATTCCATATATGGAATTAATGAGTCACGTCACTTTGAGGGGTCGGTAGTCAGCACTTCGTAAAATGAAATTATTGTATTTACAAATTATGGAAAGAATAAAGGAATGATTTAAATAAAAAACATAAGAATAGAGACAATATAAATATAAATATAACATATATTAATATATTACAATCATAATGGCCACTATGAGAGGTGGTATAATAAAATCCTACAATCATCGTTTCTTGAGGTAGTAGTTCATCATCCACATAAAGAGTATGCTCATATCCATTAAATGGATATGTGTGTAAGTGAAGTTATAAAAAATCTCATAAAAACATCCTATTATATTTATGATACTTGTGTTATTATAAAATAATTGAATAAATAGAGTATAGGTGGTTGGATAAGGGAAAATAAATGAATGAATCTTGAGAAAAAGACATTACCTCAAATCAGGTAACTGGTTTTGATTTATGTTAAAGGCATTCATGAATTTCAATTTCCCATTGTACGACTTCTAGGAGGAATAGAGGGAGGTTAGGAGATTATTTTGGCAGAGGTTGGATGATCCAAGGGCCTTGAGAGGTGATATTAAATGGGTATATTTCTTTCCTTTTTATAAGATGAGTATTGTTCTAAATCCTATAAACAAATAGGTCTTAGATATGTTTAGTTGTAAAATACAACATTAACTTGTTTCTTTAACAATTAGTTATCTAATTTAACTCTTATCATGTTTTCTTGTATATTCATACTATCTGGTTAATATAGTTAATATAAAATGTGAATAGAACATAATGTGTTTTTTAATTAATTTTTAAACATTATCTTTGTAATATAGATGAATCTTATAATTTTATGACTATTATATCATTTATTAAAATATTAATTTTTAAAAAAAAACTCATTTATGTCATTTTTTGTAAAATTCTTATCAAGACTTTTTTAAAATCCATAAATACACAATTATTTCAAAAACCCATCATTAATTAAAATATAACAAGTCAAACCCATTCATTAAATTCATGGATGGGATAAAAAGTTTTAAAAAAGATTTATTTTAATATTTATAATCTCACATATATAAATCATTCATTAATAAGGTAATCACTATATTATTATTGTGTCATAAATAAATAAATTTATTTGATTTCTAAAAATTATAAATAAACTACCATGATGTAGAAAATATTTTTAGCTCTCAAATTACTACTTATAGTCAAATTTATCACTTACATAACCCCAAATAAAAATTTATTTTATTAAAATATATATGACTATGTAATATTTTTCTTTACTTTATATTAATTCTTATAATATGACATTTCCACATCTAGGTGGCTCCATGGATTCCCAAAAATCGACCTAAGGATGCCTATGGTTAGAAATATCTTATCTAATAGGATTAGGAAACATTTTATTGCAGTTTATTGTTTTTATTATATTATTTTTTACACTTATATACCAGGTTTACCCTTTAATCATGGTAAATAAAATAATTCTTGAAGATACTATTCATTATGTCCAAAAAATAAAAGGTACATATTTAGAAAATTTTAACCATATGATTACAAATATGGAATCCATTTTTTTAATTTCAAAACATCGAATTTTCAGTAATTAGTAAAAAAATTCCCATAGTCAAAACAAAAAAGTGGGTTTTTATGAATTAATAACTATTCAAGGATTAACATGTGTTGATGTCCAATTAAAATTTGAAATTACTCCCAATGACTATAATTGGATTTTATGATAAAAATATAATAAATATCTAATTTAAAAACATTTATACTAACAATATAAATATATAAATAAATTAGATGAAAAATAAGTCTTCAATTAAAAAGCTCTACTTTTCACTGCGCATTTCAAAATGAACTTTATCCAAAAAAATACAAAAATTTCATCCAAATTAAATCTTTATGTCCCTCTTATAAAAAAACTGTATATTTTGTCTAATTGAATATATAAAAGTGACAAATAATCGATTTGAAAAATGGTTATCTATCAAAAGGCTATAAACAGACCTTTTAAAAAAAATTTATTTTTTCATGCTTAAAATTAGATTCAATATAATTTCAATCCTCTAAAATTTATTAAAATAATGTAAACACTTTTAGAAAATACATGTAATCATAATGTAGATAGTTAAATTCTTTATGAAAATACAATTTTTATGTGTTAACTACCATTTAAAAAAATAATATTATAATATTATTGTTATTTTTGTAACACAGTGTTTTGTGCAATATAATATTTCAATGAATCACGATGTTGTGTGTTGAGTACTCTATTATAGAAAGTGTCCCCTTTAACATCAAATCAATATCTTACTGATAAATATTAATATAAATGAGAAAATATTTATTCTATAAATACCTTGGTCGTTACATCCTTTCCCATATTTGAAAAACGCATCATCGTAATTTTAAAATAGGTCTTGGAAGATTGGTTGTAAGTACCACATCAAAAAAAGTGTCAAAAAACAACCAAATTAAAATAAAGAAAGAGATGTAAAAAGTTTATCCATGATAACCCAAACTAGGATTCTATGTAAGAAAACCTGGATATGAATGAGAATATATCCATCATGTTCTGATGGAGAGTGACAGAAAACATGATTAGGAGGAAGATAACCACTAAAAAATCACCAAATTTTGATAGGTTAAAAGTTAATCGATTCCCCAATTGGAAAAGTAAATTGAATTTTTTTTTTGTTTTAAGTTCCTTTTCATAAAGTTGCATAATATATTTATGATATTGACAAAAAACATTATTAAATATACTTACTTTTCAAGTAGAGTTTCATCCATTAATAAATTTCTTCTAAAATCTCTTATTTTCTCCATATGATGATTATATAAGATGACATGGTCACACTTGAAGCACTAGAATCAACTGATAGGGAATCACATAATATAAAAAACTATGAACTATAAATGTTCCCAATCTTTAGAAATTAACCAATACCGAAATGTTACGTATGAGATCAGATAATCCCCAAAAATAATAATCCATTATAAAAATAAATATTACTCATAATTTCAAAAAATTAACAAAAAATACCCAAAGTTCAACAAAGACCATTAAATACACAAATTTCCTTAAAATTATTTAAAATAATACAACTAAGATTAAATCCCAAAATTATGATGGATTTGATCAAATAGTCTTCCATGATAATTAATAATATTTATCTCCCAATAACATCAACTAATTTTAAAGTCTCATATAGAAAATTAATTAAACATATTAGCTATTATCGATGATAAGTTAATAATTTCAATAAAAAACCCAAATAGACATATGTCCACAATAAAATATCTATTCCTGCGATATAATATTTCAACCATTACTCCAAAAATTAAATCCCATAGTATTCTATTTTTCATATACATATAGTGTTCCCAATAGAAAGAACTTCTTAAAAAATAACATTTATCTCTTAATCAAAAAATAATTTTCCTATACCAATGATATAAATTTGATAAACAATCTGGGATATTATAAACTTATTTTTTATCCATAAAATAATTTAACTAAAAAGATTAAGTAATAATAACCAATGACTTCACATAGGCCAGTGTTAGGCGATGCTCTCTTGTTGTCCTTTAGTTGGGGGTTCTATTCCTGCAGCATTGTCGGAAGCGACGGGTTGTCACATTTACTATGGGTTGTACTATTTCTAAAACTATATCATTCATATATTATTCTAAAAAATAAAATAATTTCTTAAAAAATTACCACAACATTCTTTATCCTCAAAGGTTATCTAATACCTTTCATTATGTAACCAAAATGTAATAACCATTACTCATCTAAAAAAGATCATATGAACCCTTAAGGTTTTCCATTATGTACACACAAGAATATAAAATTATTCCATGATTAAAATTTTAACATATCAAACATCAGGGATACACATATTATAAAATGTTGTTCAAAGTAATTACATCCTTAAAAGAGAAATATTACTTTTAAAATTATAATCATCCTACAATCTACTATAACTCTTGAATCCTATATATATAGACTTATAAATCATTAATTGTTCATCATAACCCGTTATCTATGCATTTACACCTTATCACTTAATAAAACATTCCAGCATATAGAATATCTTGATTATTAATAATTATCAATCCAAATATGCTTATTCTTTGTGGATAAGAAGATAAATCATACCTTGAATCCAGATTTCATTATATTTAGGATGTTCCCATTATCATTCAACATGTTGTCATATGTTCAATAATTAAAGGTTCTCTCCACATTGTTAATTTCTCTTTTCAATAGAGCTGGAAAAATTGAGAGCTTGAAATCATTTGAAAAATATAAAACGAACAATAAAATTATTTTAAAAATTGGCAGGGGTTAGATTACTCAAACAATATCTTGTATGTGATTTTAATAATCATGAAGATGTATAAATCATTTGAACCTTATTTTTCACTAATAGTGATGATTAGATCATCAATGAGGGATATAAATATTATGTAAGATCTATTTTATTCCAACTTGACAACTGATCCTTTATCTGCAGAAAAGAATAAACACTTCAACCTGAAAGAAATTATTATTATTAAAAAAAGAATCATGTAAAGCGTAAAGAAAAAATAAACGAATTTATATTAATATAATCCAACATCCTCCTTATATTTCACTTTTCATTTTTTTATCCAGAAAAATTATTTTCCCATAACCATCCAAATGTTTCTATATGATAACAACCCTCTTAGTTGTATGATATATTTTACTTAAACCATGATAACATCCTAACATCAATCGTTATCTAAACTGACCGCTGATACCAACTTTAATTCCCTAGCCTTAGACATCACATAATCTTGAGTTTTTCCAAAACTTTCATTGAGGATTTATTCATGTTTAATGTTTTAGAGAACGAGGCCATAATTATTACATTACATATCAATAATTACAATGTAGATACATCATCACTATCCATTTTATTTACAAAAATAAAAATCCATCAAATTAAAAAATATTTATTTTATAGACATAAATATTCATGAAATCTTCCATTCTCTTACCCTTCCATATACTGTGTGAAAAACATTTCAAAAACATGGATTTAGAAAAAATGGTTTGTAAGGGATATAAAATTAAAGAAAAAAGCATTAGTCCACTAATACATAAAAATCTATGAAACCATACTTTTCAATCATAAAACATAATTTCTTTAACATATATCTTGAAATCATAATATATAAGAATAACACATATAAATCATAAATCATAATGTTTACATGTGGAATACATAACAAAATTACCTTGCAACATTCATAGCTACATAGTGAGTTATGTTGGGAATACCTATAATAGTATATTCACTAAATATAATAGTAGAAACATTAACATTTACTTCTGTCAAGATACCAAATGCATTGGAGATCTACCTCGGGCTCAACCGCCATTGGTTTATCACATAACCACCAGTATAATTTTACAAGTCCCAAGAACCATAATATATATATAACACATAAAAAAAGCATAACAGAAAGGTAACATTTCCACATTGTAACCACAATATATAATTTCAAGATAATTACATAATCAATGCATTCTAAAAACCATTTTCAATAACAAAATACATAAAAAATTGTATATGGAATTTATTTTCCTTTTAAAAGCATTATGGATACTTAAAGAAGCTATATATCATATAACACTCGTGGCATCATAAAGGTTTTTGCCACCACGTATGGTAAAAAGAAGCATTCCCCTTGAGTTTAAGTGAAGCACTTCATAAAACAAAATATTCCTATTGAAAACCATAAAATGAAATTAAAATAAAATGGAATAATTATACACTGTACAAAATAAGGCCTTTTATAAACCAAAATATTCCTTAATTAAAGGATACTGAGAAGAAGTCCCCTATAATGTTTATCTCATTAGAATAAGGGTAAATCAATGAAATAATTATGTGCAAAAAATATAAAAACACCAAATAAAATTCTATATTATGGGTAAAACAATTATATTTCATTCACACATATTCTTGGAAAAACAAAACAAATGACATTTTTATTTAACTCAATGAAGTAATATTCATCTAAGATTTATCTTAGAATGTTCATATAAATTTTGTAAAAATTAATCGATGGGGGGATTATGAGTTAAAAAAGTATATCAAAAAAAAGGGAAGTAGAAATTACAACATAAATAAATAAATATTGATTCCACACATAATATTTTCATTATATAATCAATGAAGTATACGTAAAACCCAATGAGGTGAAATTGAGTTTAGGAATTTCCATAAAAAAATTTGGTTGCCTAATAATGTTACATAAAATTTTAAAAAATGATTTGATTAGAGTGAAAAGGATCTCCCAGAACATGGAACTAAAATTTACAGCAATAATGGTATTTAAGAACATATCCCAACACAAGAAAATGGAAATTAAAATACATAACATAATATAAGTCATTGACTTATTGAGAAGGGTGAAATGTTCCCTCACAAAGAGTACAAATTCTAATATATGTTCCTTGTTCTTCTTGAATAATAATCATAAGTTAATTTCTACTCACTTTAGAATCTTTTTGAGGTTTATTATTCCATTTGTATAACTTATTACAACATTATAAACATAATATAATTATTTACATTAATATCGGTCATTTTATAGCTATTCGGTACTCGAGAAAAAAATGAACTTATTATAATTTAAAATTGTCACCGTGGTCAAAAGTACATTATCTCCAAGATGCTATTCATTATTTAAATATCATATTTACCTAGTATATATATGTATTTATAATAATACATTACAATTTCAGATAAGAAATGCAATGCACCGATCATGGATATGGTTAGTCATACGTACGCATCAATGCTACGTTCAATTATTTTTCATATTTAATGGAATGAAAACTAAATGATACATACTTATATTATAATTATAGTATAATATAACATATTATATAATTTAAATATGTTAATTAATGACAACCTTTATATGTTCCATGTATTTCATGAACAAGTCATATCACATTGAGTGGGTGGTAGAAAGAACATCCTCAAATAAAAATATAGTATTTACACATTATAGAAAACATAAATGTGTGATATAAATAAAAAATCATAGAGACAATTTAAATACAATATATAATCATATATAAATATAGTACAATCATAATCATCACTATGAGAGTTGGTAGGGTAAAATTAAATAATCTTTGTTTCATGAGGCAGTAGTTCACCGTCTATAGAAACAGTATGTTCATTTCCATTAGATAGTGGTGTGTGTAAGGGTAGTTAGAATCCTTTTCTTAAAAAATTTATACTACATTGAAGATAATATTTTTATAAAAATAATTAAACAAAGAGAGATTATGGGGATTGAGAAGGGAAATAAATGAATAAATCTTGATAAAATACATTACCTCAAATTAGGTTACTCGTTTTGATTTAAGCTAAAAGGATTTATTTAATTTCCTTAAGCCCATGGTAAGAATTATAAAAGAAATAAGGGGATGTTGTGAGCTTATTTTGGAAAATTTTTGATGAGCCAACGGTCTTGAGAGGTGCGATTAAACGGGTAGAGGGGAAGCCATTTTATAGGAGGGAGGATCGACACTTTAAGAATATCTTGATGGGTTACCTTATTATAAATTGAATTTCTTTTAAAAAAGGCCCAAAACAATTTTAATTCAAAAATATGTTTACTATTTAATGAAATAATATGATCCAATATATTTTAGAAATGTCTAGATTTCAAATGAAACGTTTTATTTTAGCATAATCCATTGGTTAATTAATTTAACACTTATAACGTCTTCTTTTATATTCATAATATATGGTTAATATTGTTACTATAAAATTTTAATATAACCTCATGTGTTTCATTAATGAAATTTTCAACATTATCTAAGAAAATTTTCTGAATATTATATTTTCAGAGCTATTATATCATTTAAAAAAATAATATTTTTTTAAACTCATTTATGTCCATTTTTAGACTATTCATATCATGAATTTTTAAAAATCATCCGAAACATTATTCATTAAAAATATGTCATTACATAAAATATAAAAAGTCATAAGAATACATAATTTTTTTTATGGAATTAAAAACTAAAAAATAGATTTATTTTAATATTAATAATCCCATTTATTTAAATACTTCATTAATAAGGTAATCATTATATCATCATTGTGTTATAAATAATTTTTTTCATATGACGTCTAATAATTATAAATAAAATACCATGATCTTGGAAATATATTTATATTTCTAATTACTATTTAAAGTATAATATATCACTTAAATAACCAAATATAAACATTGTTTTAATAAAAGATACATGGTTATGTTATATTTTTCATTATTCTAAATTAATTCTTATAAAATCACATTTTCACTTAAATGTTGTTTCATGGGGTCCCAAAATTTATTTAAGGATGCCTAGCATCATAAATATATCATCTAATAGGACTAAATTTTTTTAGGGTAGATGAATATTATTTTTTACCCCTATTTACCAGATTTACCCTTTAACCATGGTAATAAAATTATTACAGAAGTTATTATTCATAATGTCCAAAATAAAAAAGAACATGATTAAATAATTCTAACATTATGATTCAAAATATAGAATCCATTTTTTTAAATTCAAAACATATAATTTTCATTTATTAATTTAAAATTAATTCCTCTTTTCAAAACCAAAAAGTCTGTTATTAAAAACTATTAGCTATCAGAAGATTAACATGTGTTTATGTCCAATTAAAATGAGAAATTATTTCAAATGAACATTATTGGATTAAATATAAAAATATAATCCAATTATACGTTAAAAAAATTAAAATTACAACATTACTTTATACATAAATTAGAAGAAAAGGCAGTTTTGAATTAAAATGCAGTATTTTTCACAATTAATGAAAAAATAAACATTACCAGAAAAATACCAAACATTCATCCAATGCTAATTGTAATGTCCAAATTATATAAAAGAAATTTATTTTTTATAATATAACATGTAAATGTGAAAAAAATTGTATTTAGAATTGGCTCTCCATTAAAAGGTAGTAAAATGACCTTTTGAAAAATTAAAGTTTTTTATGCTTAAAATCAGATTCATTCTTATTTTAATCGACTAAAATTTATTGGATAAATGTAAAAACATTTAAAAACACGGGTAATCATAATTTAGTTAATTGTGTTTATTCTTGGCAATACAAAGTCTTTGTTTTGACTAATAATTAAAATAAAACTATTATTATTTTATTTTACAGTATAACTCAAAGTTCTATGAAACGTAAAATTTCAATGAATCCCATTGTAGAGTGTTGAGTAAATGATCAAAAAAATTACCATTTTTAACATAAAATTAATATATTATTTATAAATAATAATAAAAATAAAAAAACTATTATTCTATAATTTATTTGGTCGTCACACTCGAGTACCATATCTCTATGAAGCAATATGACTTTATCATGTGGTCGATGATCATAAATATAATATTCTAAACACCCTAATATCTAATAAACAACTGAAAATCCATATAAATTTCCTATCACTTCATCTTGGGGACATCAAGTTTTTGAAGAAAGCCAATAAGAATATGATTCTCATCCCTTTCATTCAATAATAATAAACACTAACATGAAATGTGTGAAACTATGATCATTAGAAAAGACCCCCAAAGTATAAACATCATATAATGATAAATCCTTATCAAAATAGGGTATAAAAATAAATAAAATTAGTGGAACTCACTATGAAAAAAATTCACTCATCACATTAGAATTGAATATATCCCTATGAATAGAAAATTATTTTATCTATCTTTACTTCATCCCTTAAGAGAATATCTATAATAAACTCAGCTAAAAAATCCTTCACCTGAAAACCCATAAACTAGGAATCCTCTACTTGATTTATAAAAGTAGTTGACACTTTCATCAAATCAATAAAACCACTTCCACCAGTTGCTCCTATAACAAGGTGAAACAATAATAACTCCTCAAAAACATACCAATAGTCCTAAGACCCACATTTAAAACCACATGAAGTCTTAATTCTTAATTCCACTACTACAAAATTTGATTTACTATGTGAAAATGACATCACAAGGACATAATAATTCAAAAAATTCCATCGAATTTTTCTATTGAAGTTCAAGTTATTTTGGGAGAAGACAAACATCAATCTTGTAGTATCATTGAAGAACAAAAAATGTTCACAAATACGGTAGTTTTTCCATATCTGTAAATAAAACACCACCACACCATGTTTAATATAATGGGGTTTATAGTAACATTTAGAATTATATAACATATAGGACCCATAGTAAACAAATTCCAACTATTTGGTTAACATTTAATCAAAACAATGATTTGATACATCACAGTAAACCTTAAACAGAACTCTCTTTTTTTAAATATTAATAGAATTAACAATGAAAAAAGTTTCCTTGAAATATTCAAATGTATCCCAAAACATGATAGTTCATAGAAACACATAACCTTGTATAGTTAACACTTTCATTGGAGTCATAATCATTGATAATTTTACTATGAATTTCATATAATAACAAGATAGAACAGGGAAACTATAAAACAATGAATCATTCTTGTGGGATACCTATGAAACCACTACCTTAATCATAAAAATATTTATAAAATCTCCATAATAAGATAAAACATTCATGACGAAGTAGAACTCATGATTCTTGAAATAACAAATTAATAATTTCATGAATAGATGATGTGATCAAATAATCCTAGATAATACCATAGAGTCCATAATCAATCCTAGTAGGATGCTAAACATCATTAGTATATGATTGATAAAGTCTACCATAATATTCTATATACACTCAAGAAATAAATCATTTTTTAACACCAAAAAATTATCTAAAATGTTTGAAACACCAAACTATATTAAGACAAATTCATAGATACCATAATGATAGAGAATATGAGCCTTTCTGATATCCTTCTCTTTTACTCGAATCCAATGATACCTATACCATTGATAAATCATCATTAACATGCATTTTATTTTAAACTAATCAATTAAATATTAAATATGTGGGATAGGGTTGCAGTTCTTTACCATCACCTATTTCAAAAAGTGATAATCGACACACAACTACATAATTCCATATAAATTGTATAAAAATCTAAATGGGGATACCCTAGTTGAATAAATGGATGAATTAACCTTCGCTTATAGATATCATCGACATGAATGAATAGATCCTGCAACACATAAGATTCTATCCAGTATATAGATGTTATTATTTCTAAGATGCCTTATTGTAGCTCTATCACAAAATTGATCTCTTATCAATGGGTTATATATAAAACCACTTCATTAAATACATCATTTTACTCTTACAAATCCGTGGGAAACACCACATGTTGCTCTTGAAAAAAAAACACAAAACCACCTCATCCATTACCGAAGATAAAAATTAAATATGTCTTTGTCTAATATGAGGGTCCTTCCCAAAAAAAACATCTTGGGTTCCATCAACATCAAAGAATATGATGCACAAACTGAAAAAATACATAACATCCAACACCAAATATAGCCAATCCATGTTACAAATAATTTAATATGTTTGTATCTAAAAACATAGGAAATCTAAAAATGCTTTTATCTATACAATAATTAATTCATAGTCTCTACACACATGAAATAGTTGAGCTCAACCTTCATCTAATGTAGTAAATAGCAATGGAAATGGAATCCACTCCACATCAAGTCCAAAAAAATGAACTAGATTCGATGAAATAAATTATTTTTTATCCCAATAAAAAATAATAAAACTATAATTAAAATAAGAGCATAATACCCTATATGAAATTCATATATACAAGCATTGAAAGTGATAAATAATGAAACTTATCATGTCCTACAACATGACCACTCTTTAATATTTATGACCACCTCCACCACCACATAATATCTATTATCCTTAAGGATGTGTAATATAATTGTGGAATCCTCTATATATAAAATCCACAATATACTGATTAAATGATGAAACCCTCTTCTATTAGTACTCTAGAAACTACTATAAATCATAGGTTTTCATTGAGACACCATCTTCACACTAAAATCAAATTGTAGCCAAACACTCTCTCTTTTGATAACCATAACCTCCATAATAGTAATAAACTATGCCTATCCCATTGGAACGAGTTTTAAACCTAATATATTAGGTGGAATGAGGTGAAGGATGCTATATTTTTTTTTTCCTTGAGGACATAATCTTTTTCTTCTGATTAGAAAAATACGAAACCACATTCATTGATCTTCTATATAGAAGGACACAGAGACTCACATTTTATGGTGATATAGCCCAGGCCATCATCTTCTCAAAAATCTATTCCACTTCCATTACCTTATCATCTCGAATTTTCAAAATAACAGTGACCTGGGATTGGATCTATATACAAGAAAATTTCAATGAAATGTCTTGCAGTACCCTCCACATTAGGTAGAATTTATTTATAAAAAACATAGAAGGTCCATGTTGTTGATACTATAATAAAGAAAATTGAAATCCATTAAATTGTGTAAAGGATATCATGTTGGAAATATAAAAGAAGGATCAATGTCAATAACTCAGCCTAAAACATATCCCAGAATATGTCCTAGAAAAAGATGAATTGCTAATGAAACTAGATGAATAAAATCCACACCTAACATGAAGTCCGCCTCAAAATTATCATAACAAAAGAAAACCATTTATCATTTTATAAAAAGGTCATATATACGGTTATCCCAACTTTACTTAACAAATATTATGTATCTCAAACTGAATGGATAATTCTTCTTCTATAGAAACAAGAAATGAAACTCTATGAGTGTCCTCAATCATGATTTTAATCTCATACATCAACCATGTGTTGATCAGTTGGTATATCCTACCAAATATTTTCTACATGAACATGATGATGACATCAAACTAGTGTCAAATCAATAAAAGAGAAATCACATGTATACTTAAAAACAAGAAAAAAGACATTTTAAAGAAAATTAGTTAATTTTTTAATTTTCTTAAACATATTTCTAATTTTCTACCTAAATTCAAATAGTAGACTAGAAAAATTATAATGCATGTTGTAATACAAGATCTCTACCATAAATAATGAACAATTTTATATTGATGTTATATTAAACAACATGGTCCTTGATAAATA
Organism: Viscum album; assembly: GCA_963277665.1. Lineage (NCBI taxonomy): Eukaryota > Viridiplantae > Streptophyta > Magnoliopsida > Santalales > Viscaceae > Viscum > Viscum album. The sequence goes on from OY728145.1 coordinate 1,841,055,964, forward strand.
TTTTAGGTTGTTATAAAATCATAGTTCCTTATGAGTTTCATTTTTTATAGCATTCACTAAAACTAGATGATACTCTTTCATAAAAAACTATTATTTTCTACAAGAACCAAACTCCAAACACAATCCTATATCCCAAATTGTAGCCTTTTACACCATTATTTCTATACCTCTACCTATAATGATACAATATCCTAGACAATAACTAATATAGGGAGATGACAACCCATCTATGATTTCCTCTAATAGGACATAATTTGGTGACTTCCACTTAATGTATATAAATAGAAAAATTTAGTGACATCAACATATATATATTTGGTAAGAAGAAGTAATTAAGGGAAACCATCAACAAAATCCATACATAAATTTGATGAAAATTAAAAATACATGTCGTGCCATTCATTAGTGAATGTAAAACTAAATGTACCTAACGCAATATTGGTTAGTGATAATAAACTACAGTAATCTTTTAATAACATCTCAATAAGTCATCCATGATAGTAATGTATTGCTTTACCACTAACCTGTTTCATTTGAACTAATATATATATATATAGAGGGTTAGTATAACATGAATAATCAGTATACCCATTCTTAAAGCATCGTATAAAACCTAATAAAGAGACACACTAAATGATACTAAATAAAAAAAATTAAACCAACACATCACCTAATAAGGTAATTCTAGTTTTTAATCCACCTTAGGGATTACTCAGAAAAAAATTAATAGAAGTAAATCATTATGTTATAAAATAATATATATATATATATATATAGAGAGAGAGTTTACCTCTTCCAAATATCCACTTGTTTTTCTCTATTGAAACCTAATGAATATGCCCCATGATCATCCATCCTATATGTCACCATATGTCTCATATAATTGTAACACTTCTATTACTATAACCTATGCAACATGATGTCTCATCATCATCATATCCCTAGAGTGAAAAAGTGTATGACTATAATCCTCTACATCCTTCATATATGAATTTTACCTCAAGTCGTCATACTAATGCACATAAACCCATTGGTAGATGGAGTAAACATTTTTATATGTGAGTATGTTCTATACCTATTGTTATTATAACCAAAATATAAATATGTAGTAAACCACGAGGCATCATTTCCATAGTAGGAACACACTATATATCACAAGACATTATATACCTCGAGAAGCCCACCCATTTCGGTATGAAGGAAGAGTAGGGGACGGGGAGACTTCTCCCATCATTATATCACCATCCTATATTTTGGAGAAAAAACACCCCCAAAACCACTAGGTGTAGGTTTCCTTATTAATAATTGGGTTATAGATTATGAAATCATAAAATATAAAAAAATATCGATCAAAACCACACTATGAGAAACCGAAGACAATTATAAACCTCTAACACTATAGTCTAATAGGTCCCTTATATACTACTACTAAATTCATGGAATTTAATAATAAAAAATTCATCATGTTCAATATTTATTGACTAATTAGCCATCAAATCCATATACATTAAAAATAACAATCTAATATTCTTAATCATATTGTTGATGACACTATTAAATTATCATACTTAATCTCAAATATGAAAAAATTATCATGAAAACTAATAACCAAAACTATAAATTAATTTTTTCAATTTTGATTTCATAGACATCCCGGTATTCTAAGACTCAGCCTACAATAGCTCTTAAAAAATAAACCTGTTGTGCATAACAAAACACCATTTCATGAAATTGGAGATTAGTCAAATATTCAAAATATTACCCTCTATACACCATGTATATATAAAAGCACATCAATAATGATTATAAATATGAATGAGAAAGTCATAACGTAGATTCTTCACATCTCCCCATTATCCCAGACAACTTTATATAACATAAATTCAATTCCACCATCATTGACAATGACCATCCCTACAGCCATGGGATCATTGAAAATCATAGGTCATAAGATTCCAACCACATCCAAAAGTTATAAAAAATTAAAAAAATGTTCCAAATATCTTTTTCAAACATATATATCAAAGGTGTTTTCCACAAAATTATAATGGAATAAAGACCATGAAATCTGGATAGATATGCCTACCAACCATTAAAATTCTGATATCTTATCCCCTGTCAATATCTTTTTTTATCAAAAACCACTTTTAATCCCACAATGTATTAATTAGTTCATTATAAATTACATACCTACATATGTAATAGTAATTGAATTAGATAAACATAGGTATTTATAACCGTGATTCCATGCATTTTGTTATAAAAACACTAAATTGAACAGTTTGACAATGATCATGATTATTCGAATAATAATAATAATTTTCAATTTATGTTATTTCATTATAAAACAACAAGATAATTAAAAACAATAATTAAATAACACTACCAAATATATATAAAACCGTCTTAGTAAACACGATAAGGTTGCATAAAACATAAATGTAAAACAATCTATAAATCCAAAAATAATTTTTTCATATGATAGAATAATCAGTAATCTATATCTTGTGATCTTTTTTTATGAATTAATAATATTCTATAATTACATACAAATAAGATTTACATTGAATGTGAGTGATTCTAATGATTAGTCTAATCAAGAATATAAAACTATTTTCATAGTTCATTAAATTTTTAATGATTTTATTTATTATTTAAAATGATATCTCCTTTTCAACTTATTATGGTCAATCACAAGCATTCATTCAAGGACCCGTATAATGACTAATTCACACCTTAAAAGAAATAAAATGTCATGTAATTGTTCCCCAAACTCGATTAAATGATCATAACTCTCTTATAATGAATTAATAAATAAGGAAAACCCATTGTCAAAGGTAACCCCACAAGAAATTATAGAGTTGTCATAAAAATATAATAATCAAAACCCACCGTAAAGATTAATTTTATTCCATTTACAAAATAAAGATAAAACTCCACCTAAGAAAAGTATTATGGAAGAATAATTTGGGGAAAATAGTAGAAGAACAAGATAGTATAGTGACCCATCCTTTTTTTACATTACTATTACAATATTTTCATGATAAAAACATAATATTATTACACATAGTGGATCCAAAGGTATAGTGTCTTGGGAAAGCTAGGACCATTCATAACAATTAAAACCTCAAGAATAAACATTTATTTAATTCCTTCTCATCCAACAATTTATTATCGCTTGACCTATTCATAGTACATGTAGTCACCTGATGATATATTTCAAAAGGGTTGAGCTAAATTCTCAGTAAGTTGATATATAAGAAAAATATAACAATGGGTGATTATAACCCTAACATTGGAAAAGGATCATGAACATGAGAGGAAGCATTTATAAGAAACTTGAAATGTGGTAATGCATAAAAATAAAACATCATGCCTTAGTGGTTAACTACCATCCATACTTGTAATCAATGGTATTATTCTCTTAACACATAATTTCACATTAACTCATGAGATTCATCACTTTTTCTAATTCATTGGAGCACTATATAATTCAGGGCACACCCATTACATTCTAATATTCATATTTCCCTATATAATTCCAAGCACACCCGTCACACCGTAACATTATCATTATCTTGCATGACACATTGAAAATATATAAAAAAAAAAAATTACCCATGAAAATGAATGGGTTTCACCTCATATGAATACATTCATTAACATTGGTTTCCCAAAATAAATAGGGAATAACATACATGTTACAAGAACCGTCAACCATGAATGAGAAGTAAAAGGTGTGTTCTTAAAAGATGACTTGTTTTGGAAAACATTTTGTTTGACATAAAAACAAGTGAAAAAAAATCTATATCCTAGTAAATGAAAGAAAATCTTCACTAAATTATTTCTAATTAGTAACCATATCCAAAATGTAGGGAAAGAGGGAGAACTCGAAGGAAGAAGGTTGGGTAAGAAAATTTCCCTTACATTATATCTGAACACTTCCTTCGCATTAATGACTTATATAACCAAATTATATTAAATAATTAAAAATTAAATAACCTATTTTAAATTAATATATTTCATTATGGTTTCAGTATGTTATTTTATGTGCCTTTGGACGAGTTATTGAGTTTAAAATCATTTTTCGAGAATGATTGTTTTTATGGGTTTTCTTGAGCAGTTCACTTGTATTCATTAATTGATGTTCGGGTAGAACATGGGTAAAAACCCAAAACTGATATAAAATGATATTAATGATATTATAGGAGTATAAATGATTTTATAATTGATTATATTATATACCATGTGGATGAATTATTAGATAAGAATTAAATGATGATTTTTTGGGTTAATTTGGGCGGTTTTGTGACCACAATGATTTTGTTTTATTTATTTATTTAGTAATATGTATAGATCATTGTTCCGGACCATGAAATAAAACATAATAAATTTATAAAATTATTCTTCCACTATAAAAATGGTTGCATGATCATATCTGATGGATGAAATGGAGATAGAAAATATGTCATTCTTGAAAGTGATAAATTAACACCTTACTAAAAAAAGATTTTTTATAAAATAAATGGAAGAGAAGAAGGGGGTAGGATGGTAAAATATCTCATTAGTATCATAAAATTAAATAATAAGTATGATAATGGACTTACCATACCATGTGGATGAAGATAGGTGGGGGTGAATAATAGAATAACCTGAAATTGAAAAGAAAATAAAGGAAAGAGGAAGAGAAATTACCTCTTGAATATTCATAATCAGATCCCCCCTACATCACATTCCATAAAGAGCTTCATATGGTGCTATCAGAAAACTTGAGTGGAAGCTATTGTTGTATGAGAACTCAACCAATGGGAGATTTTGATCCCATCCACCATTGAATTATAGAGAGAAGGCTCTTAGAATATTATCATGAGTCTGAATAGTCTTTTCAGACTGGCCATCAGTTTTGGGGTGATAAGCCATGCTGAAATTTAATTCATTACTCAGAGCATATTGAAGGCTCCTCCAGAATTTAGATTAGAAAATTGGATCACGATCAGAGACAATCGAGAGTGGAACTTCATCCAGTCTCACCACTTCATTCACCAATATCATTGAAAATTGTTCAAGAAAGATGTCTTCCCGAATAGCAATAAAATGTAAAGTCTTGGTGATTTGTTCAAACACAACCCATATTGCATTATTTCCCATTGACATCTTTGAGACACCCAGGACAACTTCTATAGTGACATTCTCCCAGTTACACATGGTTATAGAAAACGACTATATCATTCCTTTGGTCTTTTGTTGCTTTGCTTTAACTTACTGACATACCAAGCACTTTGATATATATTTTTCAATCTCCTTCATTATGTTATCCCACTATAAGTTTTCCTAGGGATCATGGTACATCTTCGTACTCCTAGGATAGATATAAAATGATGAGCAATGTGCATTTTCCAATAGCTCCTTCATTATACCGGGTGATGAAGTCACACAAATCCACGTTCCAAACTGAATCAAACCTCCATCATCAATATGGAACTCTTGTTCCATCCCTTTATTTAATGTATTCACTCTTTTTTTGTATCTCCACATCATCCCTTTGTGCTTCATTAATCTTTTCGTGGATGGATGATTTCACAATCAGTTGAGAAAGGTAGCATTTATCCCCTTCCCTAATGATTTCTAAATATGCTCTTTTTATATCCAATAAGATAGAGTCTTTCTCAATCTGTAACATAGAGAGAGTACCAGGTTCTTATCTACTTAGAGCCTCATCTACCTTGTTCTCCTTTCCAGGATGATAGTGAATAGAGAAATCATAATCATTTATTAGCTCTAACCATTGCCTTTGATGCAATGATTATCTCCTTTTGTGAGAATATATACATTTTTCTTTTTTGGTCTGTTTATATATCACACTTCACACCATAAGGTAGTGCTGTCAAATTTTTAATGCAAAAAACATGGTATCCAGCTCTAGATCATGCATCGGGTAGTTATGCTCATTGATCTTTGACTACCATGAGGAGTAGGCTATCACATTTTCATTTTTCATGATTTCACATCCAAATCCTTACGATGAAGCATTACTATATATCAGAAAACATTTTCCACATTTTGGTTGTGTGAGTACAGGTGCAGTGATCATCCTTCTCTTTAACTCCTTGAAGCTTCCCCCACATACTTTCGTCCAGAAATACATTAAATTTTCCCTTATTAACAAAGTTAGTGGGCATGAAAATCATGATAAATTTCTCACAGAACATCAGTAGTACCCATATAATCCAAGAACATTACAGAGTTATATGACACCAGAGGGATTTGGAATCTCCACAATCACCTTTTTTTGAAGAGTCCAAAGAAATACCCTTACATGTGATCACATGTACAAAGAAAGTGACATTCTTCATGCAAAAGTCACACTTTTTGAACATGTAATACAAATCATTCTTTCTCAATGTCACCAAAACATGTCTCAGTTGTTCTTCATGTTCCTCATTTCTCTTAGAGTATATGAATATATCATCAATAAAAACAACCAAAAAATTTTCTATGTAATGTCTAAAGACACTATTCATCAAATTTGTGAGGATTTCCAAGACAATAGTATGTCTGAATGGAATCACCAAAAAATCATAGTGCTCATACCTTGAATGGAAGGCTATCTTTTGAATATCATCCTTATTCACCATTAACAGATGATATCTAGAATGAAGATCAACCTCTGAAAAGTATATAGATCTAGTTAACATATTGAACATGTATTCAATAATTGGAAGAGGATACTTGTTCATTTTAGTGATCTTGTGGAGTTTCTAATAATTGATACACAACAACATTGTTTCATACTTCTTCTTCACAAAGTGCACTAGCACACCCCAAGGTGTTGCACTTGGGTGTATGAACCCTTTGTCCAGATTCCCTTGCAGCTTCTTATTTAGCTCATATAGTTCGATAAGATCTATCCTATAGTTACACATTGGGATAGGAGATCCTTTCTGTATGAGTTATATTAAAAAATCTACCTCATAATCTCGGGGAAGTCCAAGTAACACTTTGAAAAATACATCACTGTATTCCCTCACGATGAGCATTTCCACAAGGTTAGCATTGTCCTTTTCCACAACCATTATAGGAGAAGTATGCTACTTCATAGGGAATCAACACCCATACAGTTAAAGGATTTTTCAAAGGAGATTCATGATCTCCCTTGATTTTTTAGAGGATAATTGGATGGTTTGAATATGGAATGATATTTCCTTTTCCCGATAGTTGATATGTTCCCTATATAATGAGAGCCAATGAATTACCATTATAGCATCGACTTCCACCAAGGGAAGTATTATAAGATTCAATATAAGAATATTCCCACATATTCCAACAGGAGAAGAGTCAATCATTTGGGTTGCAATGATTTCACCACATGGTGTTTTTACAGATATATCTACTTCATGTTTTTGGGGATTCGATTATATAGTTCTAAAAAATGTGCAATATATACATGAATGTGTAGAACCAAAATCAGATAAAACTATTTCCATTCATTAGTGAATAGGAAGTGTACCTTTTATGAATCCATTATCATGATCCACTTCCTCAATAGTGATTTCATATGCCTTACCTTGATCATTTGGATTTGTTGGATGATGATGTTGAATACCCTCGAGAACTCGAGGTTTAGTGTAATGGATTACAATGTGCCATAGCTCCCTACAGTTGTAGAATTGAACCTTGGGTATTTCATTCCATTCACCAGCTACATTCTCCATTCTTTTCAGGTCTTTTTGACACTCTTGAGCATGGTCTCTTTCTTTCCCAAACTAGAAGCACTTCCATGTCCCTTCAAGGTACTTCCCATGGTGAAACATTCCATATTTTTGGCATGTAGTTTTCTGAGTTCTCTTACCACCCTTGATTTTAGATCCTCCATCTTGAAACTCCATCTTTCGTTTCGTATCACCACAGCCATGGGACCATTCCCCGTACTCCATCTCTACTTTTAGATCACATCTTACTAAATCTTCATGACTCCCATTGTCTTGAATTGAAAGAGCCTTTCGAATGAGTGGTTTTAATCCATTAAAGAATCAGTCAATTTTTTTTTCATTGTTGACAACAAAAACTAAAGAGTGCCTTTCAAGCCTTGTGAAATTCTCATTGTAGGATATGAGTGATTCTCTTTATTTTTTCTTGAGCTCTATAAATTCTATCTCCATATTCGTGTGAAAAGTTCTTGGGAAATACTGGTTAATAAAAAATATCGTAAAGTCTTCACATTCCATCTATTCAATTTCCCCCCTTGTCTTGGTGTTCTTAATCAAAGAACACCATTGATCAACCTCTCCATCTAGATGATAAATGGCTAAAGCCTTCTTCTCGGTCTTAGAACAGTGAAGCACATAAGATATCTTCTCCATAGAGTTTACACAATTTTCTACAACTAGTGGATTAGAAGATCCACTAAACATAAGTGGTCAGTGCCATATAAAACATTCGATATCAAGTTTCTCATTATTTGGTGAAGGATGAAGTCCCAAAATAATATGGTTATTTTTCATAACCTGAGATAGTTGGGTAAGAATGGCCATGATGTTCTGAATTCCACCTCCCAAATCATCGAGGATGTCGTTCAGTAAATCATTGCATTTTTCCTCACATGAGTTGTTGACCTGGTTTCTCCTGGTTCCCACCATTTTCTAAAATATAAATGGTTATAGAAAAAAATAGGGAATAACATACTGTTACAAGAACCGTCAAACATGAATGAGAAGTTAAAGGTGTGTTCTTAATTGAAGAGTTATTTTGTAAACCATTTTGTTTGAAATAATCACTAGTGAAAAACATGTAGTTCTATGAAAAGGAATGAAAATATGGAAAAATTATTTTTATGATGTAACCATATCAAATAAGGATTGAAAAACGGAAAACCTAAAGGATGAAGGTTGGTTTCGAGAATTCCCCCTTACCTTATGTCTGAAAGCATCCTTCACATTAATGTCATGTATAACCAAATTAGATTCATTAATTAACAATTACTGGACCTTTTTACATGAATATGGTTCATTATGGTTACATTAAGTTATTTTATTTCCCTTTGTATGAGTTTTAGAGGTTAAAATAATTGTTATGTAATATTTATTTTTATGGGTTTTCTTGAGCGGTTCACTAGTTTTCATAAATTGATGTTCGGGTTGAACATGGGTAAACACCCAGAACTAATATTACATGTTATTAATGATATTATAGAATTTTAGATGATATAATAATTGATTATATTATATACCTTGTGGATGAATTATTATATAATATTTAAATGATGATTATTTGGGTTAATTTGGGTGGTTTTTCGACCACAACGATCTTGTTTTGTTTAATCATTTTTTAACATTTACATAAGTTAGATCCCAAGCATCAAATAGGAAAGAATACATATATAATATTTTGGTTCAACCATAAAACTAGTTTCATGACATGATCTGAAGGTAGAAATGGAAAAAGAAAAAAGTTGTTCTTGAAGGTGATTGATTAACACATTACGAACAACGTTCTCTTTTATAAAATAAAAGGAAGATAAGAATGGGGTTGGATGGTACAATATCACTTTAGTATCTTACAATTATAGTATATTTATGATACTTGAGTTACCATACATTTTGTATGAAGATAGGTATGGAGATAATAAGAAAAGAACATCTAATTGAAAGGAAATTAAAGGAAAGGGGATGAGAAATTAGCTCTTGAATCCTCCTTTTGAGATCCTCCTTAAGGGACCTAGGCTTGGTATTTTGATGACACTAGAAGCTCATGTTCTTGATGGAGGGGCTAGGGGAGATTCATGTAAAGAGTATAGACAAGTATGGAAGCTTGATATGTGTGAGGAAATGAGGGTGTGAAGGGTGGTATTTATAGTGGAGGGGAGAGGGTTATCCTTAATATTTAATTCGCTAGTTTAATAATTTCCCCTTAGAAAAGTTATATTGTGTCCTTCATGGCCAGGAATTGTAAAGGGTGAATGTGACATCAAGATTTAGTTTCTTAAATCACTTGTGATGTCAAGAATAGTGAGTTTAAATTATAATGTATTGATATGGTAAATTAATGTATTTTACTATTCATAATAAATTCATGTTTTTCTGAAAAATCGCCAAAAATCACCCTAACCATTTTTAGACATGTAGAATCCAAAAATGAAGTCCATTTTTTCAAAAATAATTTTATAAGTATTATTATTTAAAAAATTAATTGAAATCGTAATTTATTATCAAAAACATGTTTTCAAAAGGTTATTTACTTATTCAAAATTATAGGTATATCATACTTTCAATTTGAATATTATTTATATATTATATTAGGTAATGTTACTATTCATTAGGGTATATCACTATTCTTAAGGGTATGTTACTATTCATATGGGTATATTACTATTCACCAAAAAATATGTTTTCCTTTTTGGACTCCAAATAACATACTGATTACAATTCTGTATGTTAGATGTTTGAAATTAGAAACATAGAAATGAAAAACTTATATTTTAATGTCACTAAGCGATTAGTAGTTCTTTATGTTTTGTTTTCATGTGATTTAATGAAATATTTATAATAAGGTAGTTTCCTTTGAAACAAACTGGGTCTTTATAGAGTGTACCTTCAATCATGAAACTTAAATCTATATGTATCAAGCAGTTTTACTCTTAGGAAGATGTATATAGGGGGTCAAATTGTCTGAAGGGATCAACTAAGGTATAAATGAGGGAGAAAAAATATAAAAAAAATGATTTTCAGTCTTTCCCGTTATAGGGTAAGACTGTAATACTCTAATATAGTGTGGTGAACTCCCAACAAGCTTATGGTACTCTATATCGAGAGATTATTTAGTTTTCAAGGAATTTGGACCTCATAGAACATGCAATTTTAAAAGATCCATTGACTATTTTTTGTAGACATAATGGCATCCAACAAAGATTGGTCCCATACCCCCTTACAATTTATGTTTTCCAAATCAAATACTATTCAGGAAAATCCACATACTTCTCATTTCTGATAATAGATCCCACCGAGAACCATTCCTAGATTCCATTCTTAAATATGTCCTATAAGTCCATTTCTTTATATCAATATTTAAAAGAAATAAATCAAGGAATAAAAACCCTAACCGTGGTAAAAAATCATGTTCCCAAGGTCACGGTTCACTCCAATTCCAAGCTGTCATCAGTTTGACTATAATAAATACTTCTAATTCCAAAGAAGAATAGAACATGATCAAGACTCTAAGAAGATTTCAATTTGATAACACCATGCTCACCAAAATGGTTTGGTGAATCTCAAAATAAAGATTCTAATTTCTTACCAATAAAATCCCTCTAAACTCTCTTATGACGCCACTTATTCGAAATAAATATGAAAGTAAAAAATAATATAAATTATATTCCATGCACTAAAATAATCTAACAATTTAAGGGGATGTTGTAATGTATCTAGTATATGGAAATGTGTATCTGGATAGTGGAATATGAGACATTATTAAATATTAAATTAAAATATATGGGAATAAAATAACATAACCTATCCATTATATGATTTCATTAAATAATATAACATTAAAAACCTCTAATATAATGTACTTTTTCCTAGAAAAGGATTTATAATGAAATCCCATGAAATGTTCCTCTAGACAGTGGATCAGGACAAATTATTTACCTCAAAATAGAAACAATTATATTTAGAGTAGACGGTGAATTAGGAATTAAAATTTCCTGTAAGTCACTAACCTCAATTATTAGGTTTGATTTCCCTTTCAATAATTCTTCATCAATATAAATATGATAAAAAAACCAAACTTCTTTTGAAAAATAATCCCATGCATTATCACCTTTTATATTTTGGCGACTAATTCTTATCTGAGATCTTGGATAAATATTACTGAACTATCCAACCCTAAAATATCATCTACTCTTACAACATTACACATTACTCTCTAAGTCAAATTGGATATCCCCACAAAATCATAGATATAAATAGAAGTTTCATAATGCAAATTAATATGATCTTCCACCAAATGTATTGTAAAAGGTGACCCGCAATATATTTGGACCTAAATTAATCCTCAAACATAGAGAAACACATTATTACTATTCTTATTGTGACTATACACACATTAAAATTTCCTAATTTCATCTTATGGTACATAATTAACAATTTTTTTCAATCCCAACCATTTAAAAGATGATTTATACTGGATTCAATCACTATATAATGTTACCAAATATATATAATGTACATAAGTATTATAGGGATCCTATTTCCATGATAACCTCAAACCATTTATTAATATTTTAAAAATTCTCAGTACTACCAATATATTTATGTATTTACCATATGAATAACTTATTGATACTAATGAAATTCCTTTCAAAAGAGATCCTTAAAGTTAATAATTCCATTAAGTCACTCCCCATTTGATGGTTCAAAAATGGTGAAACCATTTTTGAAGAAATAAACCATTTAAAAAGTTAAAAAAATTACATCTCTAGAGAACCCTAGTCCCATTAATGTCACAAAATCTAAAAATAATACCCATTTTTCAAGGAACCCCTTATTGTTTGGTTTCTAACATGACAAATGAAAACTGCTTACCTTTCCATCCAACTATAACATATCCTCTCACAAAACCCATTATACACATTTAAGATAACCTATTCTAGATTAATTATAAATTTCATAATATTTAAAAACCTTTTTAGGATCCATCAGACATAATGTGTTTCTATTCCCCTTGGAATGATTTCAATTAAGAATTCCATAAAACCATTATTCATATATTCGAACATCCATTCTAGTTATAGAAATATATGAAAAATAACTTTCACAAATAAAAAATGTCATTATATTTACATATCATGGTTTAACTAAATAAAATCTTATGAAAGCCTATATTTTCCTATATATATATCTCTAAATATGATGATGGTGGATAAAATAATATGGGATGATTCCCCATAAATAATAGATTTTTTAACCTCTTCATTGATATAAATTAAGGATATGTTATGAAATTTGGGCCAATATAAATATTCGTGACAACATGGGATTTCATACTTGGGTTACCAAACCCATGTACCCACTAGTGGAATACATAAAATTATATTAAATATAAATCACTTAGTTCTATATCCATATGGTAATGAATACATCCCCAAACATAGACCTAAAATCCACAAACATCATCATAATTATTAAACATAGATAAAAAACAAATTTACCCAAAATTGGTGTGTAAAACAAGGCCTAAAGAGAGGAAATTATATTATACAGTGATTTTTCTACCATTGAAAAAAGTCTTGGACTTACTCATCAAATCAATCCCGACATTTATAAAAAACTCCAAAATGGACCACGCTCACTCTAGGTACCACGAGTTAGAACAACAGATACTCTAGAGAACTCAAATCTCATAAGCATTTATCATTCAAATAACTATATCATAGAAAATATTTCATACATGAATAATTAAGGTAACACATATTGTATGTGATTAAAATAAACCATATGGATGCCACTGACTAATTCAAGCTAATGTGTTATAAAGATTGGTGTTTAATGAAAGTACATAAAATGTGTTGTTAAAATGAATATAATGGATGTAAATCTATAATACTAGTAAGAAAGTAGAAAAATGATCACTAAAACATGTTACTGAAAATAAATAGAAAAAATGGAATATATTCCCCAAAAACTATTGATTTTTAGCTTCATCAACCCATCATATTTGGAGCCATGCTTTTACCTCTGAACACGGGACCTTTACATAGTTTGAGAATAGTTTCGAAGGATTTTCATTAGAACTCATCTCTATATGAAGAATTATATATATATATACATATCAGTAATCATCTACCCCAAGGGCCTATCTATCAAAATAAGGAAGAATTATATATGCATATAAAATTCCCTCACATAGACTGTAACACATTTTCTCTTAATAATGATCATATACAAATATATCATTAATTGTATGTATAAATATATGTTATCCCTACTGTATATGAGGCCACTCTAATATAAGTTAAGAAAATATCATATGTATATGACGCCCCATGATATATAAATTATCATGACTTCTGCTGGAGCCTAATAAAAATTTCTTAATACCTACATATATTATTTGACAAAAAAGTGCCATAAATATTAAATATGAAAAATAGAAATAAATAATCATAGTTTTCATGTAAATATCTTAGAAAATAAATTGGATTCATGGGTCTTGACATAAAATCTGAAAATAATAAATTTTAAAATTAATCTCAACATATATGTGTCTCAAAATATATATTATATAATTGAAAAAAGATAAAAAAAATTACATGGTGATTAAAAAATAGGTAATTTGGAATAAATTATGTAGATTTTAATGGGAACTAGTTCTATCCATGTAACCCAAATAATTAACCCATGGATATTAACTAAAAAAATTGCATTTTAATTCATTGCTTGGATTATAATTCATAAAATTTAAAAACTCAATCATGTGAGTGATTACAATGCAAAAATACCCATGAGTTATAAAGGAATAATCCATTAGACTTCGATTTTTTTAAGAAATACTTTTTATTATGATATTGGACAAATTAAACCATTATATGATAATCCCTATGAGTAATCAATACCCCTTCATGATTTAGACATAGATGATGAGAGAGAAAGTGTAGAGGACCACAGACCAAATACTATATAGATGTGATAACTTTATCCCCAAAGGTTTGATATGACACCACTGACCTGTTTTAGAGCCCTAATTTAGAGAAAACCAATAAGGGTTAAGATACCAAAAAATAAAAGAAACATTTTTCAAACTAAAATGTGAATAAATATTCTTATAGAGTAATAATTATATACTCCCTCTTCCATCCAATGTTGGATCAATCTATGAAGAAAATAAAATACATACACTAAATGAATTTAAATATTTATATTTCGATTTTATTGTTGTAAAAATATAATAAAAATGTATAAAGAATAACAATTTAGATTATAGTTGATAAAAAAGGACACAAATAGAAACAAGAAAACAACCTGGACAACAGATCCATACCTACGTGGAAGAAAATTACTGGGAATCCAAGGTGGTGACTCTAAGAGGCTCTAGAAAATTAAAATATTGATTGATTTCCACGTGAGGGAAATAATTGGAGTTAATGTGAGTCTAAAATACCATTTAAAAATAAATTTAATGGAATAAAACCCTAGAAGATTGAGTACAAGATTTATTTCCACTACATTCATTGTATTACTACTAGTGACACAAAAACACTACTACTACCAAAATGTACTTGATGAAATAAAATACGTTATCTATTGACATTATTCAACATGAAATACTCTTTTATTACTTAATAATGCAATATTTATGTACAGAATCCATCAAAAATAATGAATTAAACTACACATTACTAATAGGATAATATTAATAGATAAATATCAGTAGAAATGATATGGTTATTACTACCCCCACATGGGATTCTAATACCCAATAACATCAATAATCTTATTAAATGAAAATATGGATCCATAATGCCTTTACATCATAATCATGTTCTCAATTTTCATTTGAATTATTCCAATGCGAGAACTATACCCATACTAAAGGATTGAACATTTCCATCAAGGTTTTCTCAGTCAAGTCAATGATAGTAAATTATCTCTAAAATGGTACCATCATATTCAAGAACCCTGCCTTCATTTTAGACCACATGAGTTTGGTCTGTAATATAAGTTCATATCCTAAACCCTTGGAAAAAATTTTCATTTCACTAAAATAATGCGGTAAAGTCAATTTGAAATCCTATTACCCAACATGATATATTATATTAAGTGGACTAATTAGTAATGGATAATTCTTCCCTTGCACTCATATTCATCAATGATCAAGAAGAGATTATCCTCATGTGAATATATGATTAAAGATTCCAAATTACTAGGGGTAGAAATGATTATAAATATATGATTAGTAGAGACATTACACCATCATTAACCACATCAATATCACTTTTATGTACTCCATATTATCTTGGACTATTTTTATAAAAATCAACAATTAAGGACTGATCTCAATCCAATATTGAATAGAATGAAATGGTATTATATAGTGAACCTAAAATAGGGATATCTGAATCGATTCTAGGAAATATAATTTTCAGAATTTGGGGTAAATGAGCCACCCAAGGGACACTAATATCAAGGGTATACTATAATAATATATCATAAAAAATATAAATGTTCTTTTACAAATTACTATCAAATTATAGTTGATAAAAAGTGCTTATATTCCCATATTGTCCCATAACTTTTTGAAACCCATTCAAAAAATATGATTTGAATCATAGTTACTAGTTAGATATAAGTCCAACTAATACCCAATGGATTTTCATAATCTATAAAACATAAATATTTTTAAAGTAGTGATCTAGAAATGCTTCTTATATTTCTAAAAAACGAGTTTTCTATATTAGAATATCAATAATAACTCAAACCACATATATTCACTTTCGATGAAGAGGCCATCATTTAAAAAATCCAGTTCAGTTTTGTATTATTTATAAATACGTTAAGAAATTTGCATAAAAATTCCTTAGAGGATATTCATTTTCAACTATAACTCATTTATAATTAAAATGTCTAGATATTAATATAAATATATCTCATTTCATTTCTATTATCTTGGTTAATCTACACACATAACAACATATATAACAAATGCATATATTAAAAATTAAAAATGGGGAACAATATTATCTCATAACATATTCCAACATTCTAGTTCAAACATCTAATCATCTATTGATATTTTTAAATGAATCATAATCATAGGAAAATTTACCCTAGATCTCCAACCACCAGGTCTATCTTGATCAATAATATATGCATGGATAATGATATGATAGTTCTTTAACTATTAAATTTTTTTTTGATATTGATATGATATAGATATATAAAAACCTAATATTTGGATACATAAAAATTATGTTGCCAACCACATATTCCTACCTCCAATAATCTTTAGATTTATACCCCTTCTATGGTTGTGACATTATACATTCAGAATCAACCAAAACATTTTCTTTTTCTTATTGCATAATGAAACTCAATATAAAAAGAATAAATATATTATACCCACCAAAATTCCATCAAATTAGAATCCCTTTGATAAAAGTTATATCAATGGATCTTATGATTAGTGTATTAAATGATAAAATCAACGAATAAGTAATACCTCCATGTTGGTTTGGGAATGTCATATAAATTAGTGATCTACATAATGTGTTATATAAGTCCGATAAAATTCTCATAACATCTTAGAACTATAAGAAACCACATTATATTATTTCATTAACACACACACATAGACAGTCACACAAGAGAACAATAAATGATGCATTTTCAAACATGTAAAAACAATTACATGAATTTGGAAATATCTGAATAGGTTCCCTTTTAAGCATCCTATTTAATTATACAAACTCTATCCATCACAAATATGAACAGAAAAAATTACCCATTTCATTATTAGAATGGTCATATAAGATGTTATATGAGAAAAAGTTGTGATAAAACTATAGTAATAACATTCCATTTCCAATAACCATCAAACCCTAAAGACCTCCTTTGACAATTCTTTAATGATCACCACATTCATTTTTTCATTTTCCACTAAAACCCTTTACTGAGACACATCCTAGACTAATAATTAAATTTAATGAATAAAAAATAAAATTAAAAAATCATTCCATGTTTTCTATATAGTTGAACAAATCCCAAAACCACATAAAGACACCTTTCATGATCATTATTCAATTTAAAATACTATACGTTATCATACCAAAAACTAAAATAAATATTTCTATATAGTGATTAAATATCCCGTTGATAAGTTCAATGAAAATTATATGTGCTTTATGTAACAACATATATATGAGAAACAAATAGATCTCGTCATGGTTTCTCATTCATGTAATATAAATAAGTGTGATCTCTGATATATGGTATGGAGAAGCATAAAGTGAACACATTCATAACACATCCTTTGATATAAGTGATACGGAAGTAATAAATGAACAACATGAATACATAAAAAATAAAACTCATGAAATTATATATTTGTGTTATTAAATAGAAACTCAAATAAAAATAATAATCAATCACATAATGATGGACTGTATAATTTTATTTACCAAAACATGCAGTCAAAACCTTATATTATCAAACAATAATTTAATGGAAATTTATAGAATCTATACCCAGATATTTCTTTTACATGCGAGAGATATAAATTCATTAAGAGGAAATATAATTTTGGTTCCCACCTATAACATTTTTAATTCTAATGTATTCACCATGAGCCCACCATAATTTTCATCTCATTTACAATTGATTTTATTTTTAATATGGAAATTATCAATATGTATAATGTGAAATAAGGAAAATCAAAAACTTCCCCATTCAAAAGAATAATTTTAATATATAGGAGAACATTAATTAATCAATGTATAATATGCTGGGCATTGTTTTTTTAATTTTTAGTACCCTTATAAAAATACATAGGGGATAGGGTACATTCAATGCACTGGGTTATCCATGGATGTTACGAATTAGGATGATTAGTTTTCATTGGTATAAGACCAAGGAAATGATAGGTAACTGTCAGCATGGTTTAATAAGATAATGTGATTATTCCAAATCATATCCCCATAGAGTGTTTATATTGGTGTGTAGACATAAACCAACTCACCATACATCATGGTGATGATTAATTGAATTCTCAATAGTCTCTTTTAAGGTTGATTACCCCAAGGTGAATCTATACCCAAATTTCATCCAATTTATATAATTTAGATCATTATTTATTTCCAAAGAATGTATACACACTTTTACCTACCATAATGTAGGATTTGTTTTCCACCATATAATATATCGTGCATTATAGCGGTTTTTTTAAATTTATAGTCAATATAATATGAGTGATATATAACAATAATGACATTTAAATCCAATCAATTAAATGGGTAAAATTTAATTTCCTTTTCTAAGGCTACATATGAACCAATAATGATTATTGGTGGTTAATAATTCATCAATACCAAAGATTAAAAATTGATATGTTAAAACCCCCATATGGATTTGATGTAAATTCAACCAAAACCCCTTGAAATAGGTTCCATAAAAATATAATTAAATAACATGAATAATGGAATTTACATATATAAAATCTAATATATGATGTATGTACACCACTAAAATGAAATTATATTCATTATACTAGACATATCCAAAAGAATAGAATTTGAAACAAAAAACAGTTACATCTCATCATGACTATCATGAACATAATTTAACCCCATGAATATTAAACATAGATATCATAATAACTTAATTAAAACCCTTAATGAATCCTTTTTTTATTTATAATCTTCATAAAATAACATTCCCTATTTGAATTCTACAAATTCACATCATGTGTTTATAGTTTTATTTGTTTTTACTAGTTTATAACAATGAATATATGCATCGATTCAAATTCAGAATATAATAATTTATATGTCATAAAATTTTTAATAAGGGATGTTTTAAAAATATTTATTATGTTTTGAATTCTTTTCACGAGTTCTTTACTCTATACCATTGAAGATAAAATCAATAACATGATTTTTTCAGTTATTCTTATCTATCGAATGGATTTTTCATAATCGATGAGTTATAAAATGATATAACATATCCATAATAAAATAAAAATAATTTTTTACACTTTTATATTTTATTATCTAGGTAATTGTGAGCTCATATTCAGTCATGGTATATATTTATAGTATTGCGCAAGTATGTGGTTAAACTGAGAAAAACATGAAAATACCCTGATTTAATGAATAGATATGAGGTGAATATACTATAATATCATTATAATAGATGAATAATGATCTTATTAATTGTAAATTTATGTATTATATTAAAATTTTTATTTATATATTAGAAAGAGTAATATAAATAGAAATATTACATAATTTAAAAAATATATTTTCCTCTTAGCATATTTAATTACACTAATTAAATTAATAATAATCCTCTATTTAATATATTTTGATTTGGATGTCCAATTTATCATAATAGTACCTTAATGATGTAAAAAAGCATATTTTCTCAACAAAATGTTTTAGAAACCATCCATTATGAGAAGTTATGATAAATTAAATTCGTCGCTTAGTGTGGTGGTTGTCCGCACGTACGTACGAATGAAGATTTAATTTTTTTTATACATTGGATATATATAAAGAAACTATGATAACATTAATATAATAAAATTATTATATATAAATGAATCTAATATGACAATATTATGTTGGATAAAATAGATTTTGCGGATTATAATGAAGTTGATAATGCTCAAGTTGAGGAGGTATATTTTCTTTAGAAGTCCCATTGGAAATAAAGGAATTATAATATCTAATGGGGATAACATGATTTTTAAAATGGGTTAGGGTAATATGAGGTGAAAAAATGTCAGATATTAATGGATACATTTATATGAGCGTGGAGTATTGAGGTGTTGGAAATGTTACCCCATTATAAGTGAAAGGATATGTAGTTTTTTAGGAACCCAATCATTTTGAAAAATCCAATACGACTATTAAATTTTGAGTGGATGGAAAATGTAATAATATTGTTGGTATAATGATTATGTGATAAAAATAACCTTATATAATCTGTTATGAGAAAACCATGATTGTTTTGGGGTTTTTTCTTAGAAAACCACTTCCATAATTTACTTTTACTTTTGTAATTAATTTTCAATATCGTTAAACAATATCAATGAAAGAAATTTCCCACTATATGTAATTTAATATTTTGTATTCACAAATTTAAGATCATTTTATCTTTTAAAATTTCATAATTTCTAAAATATTATCATTTAAAAAAAATGTTATTCACATAAGAGAAACAAATTTTAAAAAATATCTTTGTAAACAATAGATTTATATTTAAAATAATAATTTTTTAAATATGGGTTTGAATGAAATAAAAAGTTTCATTAAAAAATACTTATAAGGTACGAGCCTTCAAATAAAAAAACTAAATCATTATTTAAATTACTTTATTCAAAGAAATAGGGTTGTGATTTTCATTATTAAACTATCATCTTAATTGGTTTTATCAATATTGAAAATATGATTTATAAATTTAAAGAATAATTTAAGAAGAATATTTTTATTTTTTAAATTAATAATTGATAAAATAAATTTTTTAAAACATCTATTTCATTCTCCTAAAATGATAATGTAATGAAAAGTACATGTCGCATTAAAACCCTGTTTTTAAATAAAAAACATCAATTTCCAAAAAAAAATCTCAAAAATTCATACGAATAAAACATTGATATTCTTAATTGGAAAAACTACTTGTTTTTTAGAATAAAATTATAACATTTTAGAATTAAAATTTTATATATACTCATTAATATTTTATATTTTGAGTGTGATAGTCTTGAATTTAATGATTAATTTCGAAAATATGTTTTATGGTATTACATTCCCTCCTAAATAATTTTTTCCAAAAAAGTTGGGTATATATAAACTATTGATTTTCTTTATTCTCATCTCTCTAGGAATTTCTAAAATCCTAGGACTCCTATTCTATTTTTTCATATCATTATATAAATTTCAATAATCATTTTGTTAGATTCCTGAACATGTTATATCATGTTTCATGAATATAGATTGATTATTAATTATTAGACATGTTATGCTCCAATTCTATACTCTATGTACTATAAAATGAATTCGATTGATCGTGTATTTCATCAGTTACATAACCTACAAGACTTCATGAAAATTATAAATTTTTGGGTGACATATAATATTTGTAATCTAAATGACCAATTAATTATAGTATTTTTAGAGGGCCAATTTACCAAGAGCATAAATTCCTTTTTATAGAATGTTAAATCACTCTTCCAGGATAATAAATTTTTTAATACATGGAACCCTTCATGAAATTATATGTCTTACATTCGATTATAATTATACCTCATTAGATTTAATAGGGATGCAGTAATATAATTTTGAATAGGCAGTACTTAATAGTAATATCATAAAAAATCTCTTAGAAAAATAGATTTTTTCTCTGACCTATTCCCAATTGGTCAGAGTATGAAACATCTTCTTGTACAATGATTTTTATTGTTCGATGATTTAATGTAATTTACTATTATTCATTTTATATTGATATTAATCAGACAAGCCCTAAAAGTTAATATAAAATTACCAGAATAAGTGTTCTAATGTTTGGATAGTCAATTAAGATTTACCATCAGTCAAGGGATGATAAGCAGTGCTTAAATATATATCAGTGTTGAGAGAACATTGAGGAATCCTCAATAATATTTAGGTGACCTAAATGTCATGATTAGGTATAATCGATAGATGCGATCTATAACTCCATGGGATTTCATTAATATAGTGTCAAGTAAGGTACTTTCGGGTTTAACCTTATCTTATCACTATGAAATGTTGATACATACTAATATGGTCAATGATAACCTATATAGTTATATTCTTCCTCAGATTATATAGTATTATAGAAGAAAACTACAATATTATAATTTTCCACTTCCATATATGTATAATTATAGGTTCCATAAATCCATTATGATTCTATATTTATGACATTATCTACCAGAATAAAAAACATTTAGACACCTAACCCACAATTTTCTACATCATACCATCCAACAAAAAAGATTCACTTAAATCCATGTATATTGTTTTTCAATCACGGTGTATAGAGAAATTTGTTCTATGTGAATATTCTGGATGTTGACTCATAAAATTTAGTACTAACTATATAAATAAGCTATTTAAAAACATCCCAATTCCATATATAAATAAAAATTCAATCAATTTTCCAAAATTCATTACATTAATATTTCTTAATAAGTCCAACCCTTCCTACTGGGACTTATCTATATTTTCTACTTAGGATGGTTTCACAATTTCATTGAAATTTATCAATTCGCGCTTATATAAATATCCTAAAATAAATCATTACTGGATCTCTAAATATATGTTAATTAATAATCGTCATTATGGTCAGAACTCAAAGGTTCTTCTTAATCAATGAATCAAATGCCACATCCTATTTTTTATGGTTCATGTTTATCGATTGGTCCATGTTCATGATTAGTTCTAACCATATTCTCTACCATAGGTTTTTATCCTTCTAGGTGATTGTTCGCACAAATATCATATATTATTAAAAATATATCTAATAATTTCATAAGAGTTTGTGTCAGTAAATTTCCATATAAAATAATTTCTCATCCATCCCAAGGACATGATTTGGTATACCAGTATCATGGATTCCCAATTTCATTGATGCATTGGAAATCACAAGGTTGTTAAGAAAAATGACACAACCGTTTTTTTTATCTTATTTCCCAATAAGGTTGGATGAATGAAAAAGTGGGGGGAAATAAGATTTTAAAAACATTATTAACAAGTATACAATTCTATGTAATTGTAATAAAAAAATTAAAATAAATAAACTGAATGATTTTCATAATATTTCAGATCTAAATGATACAACTCTCATCATCATCCATATCATGATCTATGAAAACTATAACAAGTTTTAATGGATTTTATATATTTTTAAGGGATACCACAACCCTTTTACAACTTAATTTGTTTCCCATAGCGTAACAGCAAAAGAAAATTTCCATTTTCACACTTGGTTGCTTAACCCAATCAATTTACATTTTTGACACCTAAAGGAAAACCTCAGAATCTAGATTCTAATGTTGTGGTACAAAAAAAGTTCCACTTAATTGATCTGTTATATAACTAAATACCTACCATTTTATGAATATAAAATAACTTGAATTACCCTAAAGTTTTCTCCTTTGGATGTACAACCCAAATATTTATTTTTTGGAAACCCCAACCCACTTTCATATAATTTACTAGGTAGTATAGAACCATATAATTATTCATAGTGAATATAATTGAATGAATTGAATAATACATCACTACAAAGAAATTTTCATAATAGAGTGTCATGTATATATTTTTATTTTCTAAAAATAATGGATCAAATGATTGTGATTCAATTAAGAGTAGTAGTTGATCTACAAAAAAATTAGAAATTGTAGAGTTCAATAATATCCATGTCTTCAGAACATATATATGGATAATTGAAACTACTTATATATAGATAATCTATAAATAAAAAATTAAAATCATGAACTGTGTCACATTTCATCCTTCTCAAATAGACATATTATTTCTTCATTTAATGTGGATGGAAAATATACTCATGTGGGGAACATTGATAATATTCATTATAAAAAATGTTCATTACAGTGATAAAATAATATAATAATTAATATATTACAAGATAAAATATAATATTCATTATTAATGTCCCTATGAGAACTCAGAAAATTAATGTTAGTTGAACTATAAAATTTACCACCACTTTAAATGTGAATGTTTCATTTTCCCAATATACTAGTGAAAGTCTTCTACCAATGTGAAGAGTGTTTAATACAACATATAATTATACCATATTAAATTACTTAGTATTTCAATAATACAAACATATTTATGGAATATGTAAATTAATAAAATAATATGAATCAAACATGAAGTATTTCTTCAAATAAGACAAAAAAAATAAAATAGAGCATGTTCTGAACTAAAATAGGAAAACAAAATAAGTGATTTTTGGTCACATTGTAGGTTTCCAATATTCCCAAATGTACTTTTTTTCTTGATGTGTCCACATCATTCATATTCATGTTGTCACAATATTTTTGTTCATGTGGTCAAATAAATTTGGTTATTGTGATAAATTAATTTTCGTTCATGCGGTCACTAAATTTATCTTTGGGGAGTCAGTTACATT
The DNA here is from genome assembly GCA_963277665.1 of Viscum album. Lineage (NCBI taxonomy): Eukaryota > Viridiplantae > Streptophyta > Magnoliopsida > Santalales > Viscaceae > Viscum > Viscum album. Next base: position 1,841,080,851 of record OY728145.1, read on the forward strand.
ATTTGATAAATTTTCAATTTTGGTTACTTTCATCAAGGGTACATATTAAAAAATTAAATTATTCAATCGAGGTCACTTAACTACGATTCACTTATAGGTTTTTTAATATTTTCACATAATGTTACCACACTAATGCCCACATGGAGACTTATTCTAATTTTAACATAACGTCACTTATCAAATTCACAATTCAACACAAATATGGTTACAAAATACATCCTCTTTAGGTTTTAATAGAATATTTAAAAACAAAAAATATAAAAAACATATAGTGTATCATAAATTTAAATTATTGTACATATAAAAAATACTAATAAATAAATTTTATAATAATTTACTTCTACATTTTAATAATTGCATAACTATATATTACAATTAATTCCTTAATTTATTATAAAGATAATATACGTTTATTAATAATTATAACATTTATCTTCATAAAAGACTCATAAAATTTCAAAGACTATGTGAATTTAACCCGTTTACATGTTAAATTTTTTAATAGGTTGGGAAGTTAAGAAATATGATGATAAAAATATGATAGTAACCTACTAAACTGAGAAAAAATCAGATCAATTTTTTGTTTGAAGTTTTCAGACATTAAATAATAAATTTTTATCAAGGACTAATAGAAATTATATATTTTGAGGAAAAATTTTCATTAATATATTTATTATTGAACATAAAGTAACACTTAATGCATTTCCAATACAGTCTTTTTTTAGGGTCTCAATAAGTATTTAGAGTTTTCTCTCATGATCATAATGGACCATACATTATTATAATATATCATTAAATAATATATTTAACACGTTATCCAGGTACTCCATCAAAACTCTATTCACTAGTACCATAAAGAAAATATTTCTATTGTTCTATCCAAAATGAATTATCACAAACTCAAAATGTCTATACCTTGTTTGAAATGTCATCCTCTATATATCATCCTTCTTGAACCATATATGATCATAACAAGAATAAATATCAAGCATTGAAAATTATTATTCTCCTTGAATTTGATCAAATAACTCATCAATTTTTTGTAATGGATTCTTATTATTTATATTAATTTCATATATCATATTATAATCAACAAATAGGCTCATAGATCCATCATTATTTTTTCACGAATAATGATGGGTGCCCCTATGGTGATACACTAGGGTGTATGTAACCATTATAACTAAATTTTTTTAATCATTTAATTTACTCCATATACTCCCCTAGTTTCATTATATAATGGGTTTTTAATATCGGGTGTAACATACCATGTTTTTAGAAAGTGAAACTATGTTTGATAGCATAAATAATATGCCTTATGTGAACAACTGGATATTATTATTTAAATATTAAATTGTAAACTAAATGTTAAGTACAAGGAATAAATATTATTAATTGATATACATAAGTATATAAGTAATTATTTAGTAATCAATTAATTAAAAATGGAAATAAAATCCTCTAAAATAAAAAGAAAATGTATTTTTAAAAACTATTTAAATGAAAATAAGTGACATTATAAAATAATAAAATCACTATTGATGAATTTTAAAATTTTAATATATTTCTAATATTTTAAATTAATTTTTTAAAATACATATTATATGTTTTTATACAATATATAAAAACAAATTCAATTTTATGGATGAAAGGAGTGTTTTTTAAAAACTATCGTTTTACTTCCATTTGATGGTGAACCCATTTTAAATTACATTTTGACACTACAATAAGTTATATTTTTTAAAAAAATATTTCATTAAAATATAGATAGAAAAATTTACTTTTGTTGAATTTTTTTAAATTTTCAGATAAAATTCAGATTTTAATGAATTTTGAAAAATTAGGCATTTAATTTCAAAACTACTTTTTCATCTAATTTATTTATATTGTTAGTTTTTTTAAAATATTTCAATTAATATTTAGATTAAATTTTTATCATTTAATTCAATTTTTGTTTTTGGAAGTAATTTCACATTGAAATTGGATATAAACACATATCATTTTTTTGCTTTTCACTTTAAAAAAACCCGCATTCTCATTTTTCAACAGGATCAATTTTTAATTAATTCATATAACTACTATGTTTTAAATTTTGGAAAATTTTTTTAAATGTTGTAATATGTTTAAAAAAATTATTTTCATAGGCTGTTTATTACATTATGAATAGTAGCAACGATGATTTTTATTTAACAATCTTAAAAAAAAAGTGGATAAATTTGGGTGACAAACAATAAGATAAGGAAAAAACAATTAATCTAACACATAATAAAATACTATTGGATGGTAAAATGTATACACTTAACAGCTAATTATTTTAATTGGTTCATATCATGAACTTTTTTCCATGAAATTGATATAAATATTATTAAAACAAAACAAATTTGAAAACGTTCTCCATCTTATTTCTTATAAGTATAACAATTTTAATATATGAGACAACATGATAATAATTTAATAATAATTACTATATAGAAAAATAATGAAATTATATAAAACTTTTAAATTTATTCATAATTTTTAGAGATTGTATGATTAGAATAAATATAGACACAATAATGATACAATAATTATTTTATTAATGAAAATATAAAATTTTCGATATGGAAAATATTAAAAATAATATATTTCAAACTAATTAGGGATCTCAATGAATTTTATATGATAATATAAAATACTATATACCTATTCAATTTTTTTAAATGTTATCTTTTTGATTGGATTTTATTTAAATTTAATGAAATAAACATTGTCATAATTGACACAATTGATATATAATAAAAATAATATATTGTTAATTTATTTAAATAGTATAAAAATAAATTTAAATAAAAAGTGAGTATTATAAGGTCTAAAATTTCATAATGTGTCATGTTATAAGAAATTGACACTATATAAGTAAAATTCTTATCTATTTCATATTTAAAATGTTGTCAAAACAATTAATATTAAAAAAAGAATAATTGATTGTTAAACGAAATTATAAGGTTTGAAATGGAATCAAAACTTGTGTACAAATTTTCTATATATAATATTAAAAATTATCACAACATTATATTTGATATAACTTATGTGGCCTTCATTTAGATTTAAAAATTAATTTATATTAATTAAATATTTTAAGAGTTTCAAAGGGTTCCACTCCCCTCGCATATGAATAGGTACCAACTCATCCTTATAAATTATTCTTCTAGAACCATTTGGTTCATCAAAGATATTTAGAAACAACCAAATAATCACTACACACACTATTGAGGCCATGTTTATTGGAAAACAACCTCTTTAGAGGGGTCAAGGTGTTCTTCAAAAGGTGATTAACTGAAGAGGTGTTATCATTTTCGTTAAGTACATATAAATTATTTCTTCTTCAAAATTATTAAAATATCCTAACAAATTGTTTAAATAAAAAATAAAGTATCATAAATATTCTATTATGTAATTATTTTAATATTTTCAAATAAATCTTTTTCCAAATTCATAAAATGGGAAATTATCATTTCATCTGGGTGTACGGAGGACTACCGCCTCACAGACCGATATAGTTTGTTTATCATTATCGTATGTAAATATAATTCTAGTTATGGAATTAAATGTTCATATGTGATGCTCATGAAATATTAATCATTTTAAGATAATATTATATCAATTATTTTCATACTTTCTGGGCACATAAAAATGATAACATCGTTCGTGCATACGTTTGAACTATCACCTCCATAAAGCGGTGTGATTTGATTTTCATCACTGCATCGTTTATATGATATATATATAGATGTTTACATATATCATTACATATAAATATTAATATGATATTTATGGTGTTATTATCACTCTATAATCATATAACATTACTTACCGTATTTCTATAATGGTCTCTGAAAAATGAAAATTGATTGTTATAACATGGTAATAACCAATATAAAGTAATAATAAACATTAAAATGTTATAAATAATATAAATAAATAACATAATCTAATTATTCATGAAAATGAAGAACATATGTGAAGAATCGGACTCAAGGTAGGAGACTTCCTCTCAATCTCCTTTCATTGATGAATATCTTGATATTATGTAACTTTATTACTAGTCACGGTGTATATATGACCCTTTTGACAAGTTATATAATAAATTTATATATTATAATGAATTTTAAATATTTATAACATTATTAAGTAATTATTTTTATTCCGGTGTTTCACATGTGGAAAGGGACTATTTAACTAAAATATTATTTTAAATGTTTTAAATATTTATTTTTATATATATTTATGATTAATGTATATGATTTCAAAATGATTTTGGGGATTTATTTTTATGGACATGAATATATTAAAATTCAATTTTTATATAATGATTCAAATTGGTATGGTATACTTTGATCCAATTATTTTTTTTAATTTCCATAATAGTGTTCTTAAAATAGATTGATTATTTCAATACCATGGAAAACTATTACACACACACACCCTAAATGTAATTTATCACATTCATGAAGCTATTATGAATTTACGGTTAATTTTTAATTATATAATGTTATTTTAAAATAACATGTTTTCATTAATGACTGTGCAACATGTGAAGATGATGTGTTATTTCAAAGTAGCACTATTATTTTCCTCTTATGATTGTATTTTGTGTAATGATTATGATTTGGTTCTTGGGAATTATTTATGTATATATATGTTTCTCTCATAAATTGAGGGCGACTGAGCCTATGATATCTCTCAAATTCAATGGCTAATGAGACGAGGTTAACTTTTTGGCTACCTACTAAGATATTTAGGGAATATACTGTTATGGGTATTTCAAATGTGACAATGAATGTTACTCCCTATAGAGCTATGAAAGTTAATATGTAAGTATTGTATGAATGAAAAATCAAAAAAAACATAATTTATATTTTCTATTATGTTTTATTTGAATATTAGGATTTCATGTGTTAGGAAGAATGGTTTATGTTTTATGTTTGAAAGGGGTGATTTTGTGAAAATATTTTAAGGGGGTCAAAATATTCATGGACTAAGGACTTCATTCCAATGTCATGGCCCCATAGTGAGATTTTTATGCTCATCCCATGTTTTATAATTTTCATAATAGCTCATAATAATTATTAGTAAAAAGGGTATTTCGGTATTATTTTATTGAATATATGTCATTTAATGAAATCATGTTTTATATTTAAATTGTTTTCAACTTGTTAACAAAATATATACTATTTGGATGTTACAAGTTTGTTTTATTATGGTTTTGTTATGTATGATTTATAGATTACTCCTCAAAAACACAAAACCTATAATGATCTGCAATGTGAATTATTGATTTAGCTCTAGATTATATAATGTTTAAGGCTGATAATTAATGATGGAATAAAATAATGGTTTAGACAACTCTAAGATAAGAATGTTTTCTAAAGAGTTATAAATGTCATCATGGGTTTATATTTTTATGGTTTATTATAAGAATAGTGTCTTAAAATAGATATTAATAATTTATTATATGAAATTTTAATGCAACTAATTGTATTTTTCGGGATCTTCAAATTTGAGGTTGTTAAATGTTATTACATTTTAGGATTGAAAATGAAAGGAATGAGATAAACATTGGGGTTAAAAATTGTTATGGTTATTTTTTGAAGATTTTATCTCATTTTGGGAATGTTATAATAATGACATAGTTTTAGAAAAATAAAAAACATCAGTTAGGGTGACAACATGTCGTGTCAAACATGGATGCACGAATCAAGCCCATAACTAAAGTGTGACAATGATTTATCAACAACCACTTTCCTACGCGAGGTTCTGAGTTAATATGACTTTATCATTTTAGTTAAATTATTTTATGAAGTAAGAATATGTAATTTATTTGAACTTATAGATACCCTTGGTATTGGAAAACTATTTCAGAATTAAGTGATAAATGTTATTTTAGATGAAGTTCACTATTTTGGCAGCATTTTATAATTAAGGTAAATATAATAATATTGCATTTTATTTGAGGAAAAAATATTGAATTTTATTTTGGATAATTATATGATATTATTTTGTACTTATGTAGATTTAGATTATTTATGAAAATGATTAACCTATCTTAGAGAATAAGTAAGTAGGTTAATTCATATTTTGTATGTGACATTAATAGTGAATTACGATATTTGGAGGTAAATGTTAAAATTTAACCCATAAGTCTATGTGATCAAATCCTATTGAATTTTGGGACTTAATAATTATTTGTACTACATTGAGGAATTTGAGGGATTGTTATTTTTTGAATGGTCTGTTTAGAACATTGGGTGTTACTAATGTATTTTAGTGATTAAATGCATTCATTCTTCTTATAAACAATTATTCTTTTTCATTAATTATTTATATGATTCTAAACCTTTTGGTTGTGGTTAATAATTCATCATAGGAGAAATATATTGTTTATATTTTGTGGATTATGTGGTTCCATAGAATATGATTTATCTTAAATACTCATAGTTTGGAGAAAAAGATGAGTTTGTGTTGAAACTGATTAATTGATGAAATACTAATTAACATGTTATTATATTTCAATACTTTCTTCATCAAGGAAGTATAAGAATTCCACAAATTTATGATAATTATCTTAAAACAAAAACGATTTATGTTATCTTTTCCTACTATGAAGTCAAATACTTTTTAACCAATCAAAAATTTATAAAATTGTGATTATTAAATTTTTCATAATAATTAATTCTATTATTATATATTATATCGTGATTGTTATTTTTTATTCCACATACGTGTTTTGCTACATGGAATCTTATTACGTGTTATCTTAGGTGACCATTGTATTTCCCTTTTCTGGATATGGAAATTTAATTAATTTTTTTTTCCAATGTGGGATGATAATAAAGTTTTTTTTAAACGTGATACACTAGTTACCTTCCTTGAGTTCATATTGTGAGGAAGGAATTTTCTATAGGGTGGATGTAACATCTTGAGTTCATAAAAATGAAACACTATGTTTGATAACCTACAAAATATGCATTAACCGATCAAATAAATATTATTATTTAAAAATTACTTTATCCCATATATCTTAAAATGGGAGGAATAGACAATATTAATTTATTTACAAATTTAGATAATTAATTATTTGGTGAAATATTAATTATAAATGAAAATAGAACTCATTTTAAATAAAAAGAAAATGTTTTTAAAAAATTGTTTTAATGAAAATAAGAGAGCTTATAAAATAATAAAATAACTTTTGTAAAATTTTATTAAAGTAATATATATTTTATATATTAAATTTTATGTTCAAAATTTAATATAACTGTTATATAGAAATTATATAAGAAAATATAAATTTATATATGAAAAGTGTAATTTTCTAAAAATATAGTTCTACTGCCTTTTGATGGGAACCCATTTAAATTTTCATTTTAAATATTTTATAATTTTTACATAAAACAATAAACACTTTATTTGAATCGTGAAATAGCAATTTACTTTTCAGGAATTTTTGGTATTTTTTTGTTAAAAATCATTTTTTAATTGACAATGAAAAATATTGAATTTTAATTCAAAATTTTTTTTCAAGTTTTTTTGAATTATAATATTATATTTTTAATTGGTTTTAATGTATATTTCGGTTATTGTTTACCATTTAATTCAATTTTGGTCATCATTTTAAATTTTATATTGAAATTATATAAAAACACATTCAAATTTTTTGATGGTTTTTTACTTTTAAAAAACATACATTATCTTTGGTCAACAAGATTAATTTTAATTTAATTACTAAAACATATATGTGTAAAATAATAAAAAATGTATTAAATATTTGTAATTAGTTTATATATATTTTATTAATATATAACATTTATTTATTGGTACATTATCAACAGTAACTACGATAATTTTTATTTAACTTTATTAAAGGTAAATAAGGAAATTAGGGTGAAAAACAATATGATAAGGATAAAAATTACTATATCACCTAAAATAATATTATTGGATAAATATAATTATTCCCTTAACACCTAATTATCATAAGTTATTCATTTAATGTATTTTTTCCGTGAAAGTGATATAAATATTATTAAATATAATGAAAATGACAACATTCCTCTTATTTATTATAAGAATAATAATTATAATATATGGATAAAAATTATAAAACATAGATCATGAATATTATCCCAAAATTTATGATATGATCTACATAATAACGTTTTTTTATAATTTTTACAAATTAAATAATTACCATAAATACTATCACAATCGTGATAGATTAATTATTTTTTTGAGTGAAATATCAATTAAACAATTTGATAAATTCTAAAATAAATATAATTAGAAATAATTAAATTAATATATGAATTTAATTTGATAATATGAAATATTATCATATTATAAATTATTTTATTCGATGTTACATTTCAATTTCGATTCTATTTAAATGTATTCAAATGAATAGTGTGGAAATTGACAGTATTGATATTTTATAAAAAAAATATTTTATAATATTATATAAAAATTAAAACAGAGTTAAAAAATAAAAATTTGTTATGATAAGGTCTTAAATTTCATAAAGGGTCCTTTTAGAGAAATTTAACATATATAAGTCAAATTTACAGCTTTCTAATATTTTAAATCTTGTTACCATAATTAATGTTAAAAATAGAATAAATAACTGTAAAACAAAATGATATAGTTTAAAATGGAATAAAACAATGTCTAAAAATCATTTCCTGAGTTCATTTATAACTATGATCATTTTATCTCATTAATTAACCATGTCAGAGTCATTGGGTGTAAAATAGTAATTTATGTGAATTTAATATTTTCTGTGCTTCTAAGGTTGCCCCTCCCCTCTCCTATAAAATATTACTCAATATTCCCTATTACTCATATTTCAAGAACCAATTGGTGCATGCAATATCCATCCCAAACCCTTCCCAAAATCCCTCTACACATTCTTGAGGGAATAGTTTATATATAAAACCATCCTTATAGGTGTTAAGGTGTTATTCAATATGTGATGAACTAAAGAAAAGGTATAATTTTAATTAAATAGTTATATTATATTTCTTCTTCCACTTTTTTAAAATATCACCCATACATGATGAAATAATTACTAAATTTTCATAAATACATTGAGATATTATTTTGTTAATATAATCACTTTAATCCATTTCCAATTTCCTCAAATGAGAAATCAACTTTTCGTTCAAGTGTAGAACTTACAACCGCCTCACGAATCGATATAGTAAATTTTTCAGCACGATCATTAAAGATGTTTTCTAATTATGATATTAAATTTTAATATGTTTTATTTAGTAAATATTGATAATTATGAGATAATAATTTACAATTATAATATATTTTCGAGGAACATAAAAAAGATAACATTGTTCATGTGTACGTGTGAACTTTCACCACTATGAAGCGATGCAATTCATTTTTATTCACCACGCAACTTGAATGATGTATATATAAATATATTAAAATTATTAATAATATATTAATTATTTTATGATAATTTATTAATAATAAAATAGTTCTCACCTTCTTTCCAATATGATCAATGATCAATGAAAAATGTTACTCATACATATGTATGGCCTACAGTCTACATGATTATAATGTTCATCATTTTTCATAACCAAAATTATTGGTTGGATTTAAAAATTATGATATAAATATTAAATTAATGATTACTTCATGAATATTTTTCTTGAGACGATAGACTTATGACCAGAGAGACTATTGACCACATTAAATGTTCATTTTCGACTCATGTACCAAATGTCAACAAAACATCATACGCGGACTTAAATAATAAGGTAATTGTTATTACATGTTAATAAATAATATAAAATGAATAAAAAAATTAATGGTTATCAATAAAGTAAATATTTAATCTTAAATTATTATTCAGAAATATAATGAACATACGTGGGGAATCGAAATCGTGGTATGGGATTTCATCTCAATATCGTTTTGTTAAGGAATATCTTGATATTGTCCGCATTTTTATACATTAATGGGTATATAAACCCATTTTAAAATGACATATAATGAATTAATATATTATAATGATATTTAATGCCGTTTCAAATGGTTTTCTTTAATAATTATTTTTCATGTGTTTCTCAACTATCAAGGGAAACTTTAACTAAAATATCATTTAAAATGATTTAATGATTTATTATTATAAATCATTCATATTAATGTCTACGTTTTCAAAATGGTTTAAAATATTTATTTATAAGGACACTAATGTTTTAAAATTTTAGTTTATTTTACTGTTTAATTGTGGTATAGGACACATTGACTCAAAATATTTATTTTCAAATTTCTTAATCGAGTTTTTCAATTTGATTGATTATTTCAATAATATGAAATAGTATTTATAGATATGACATGAATAGAATCTATCACTTCCATGTCACTATTTTTTATTTATTTTTTCTTTAATAGTTTACTATTTTATTTTAAAATAATTTATTTTCATTTATGGGTGTGTAGCTTTTAAATATGAAATGATATTTGAATATGGAGATTCCATTTTCCCATTATGCTTGTTTTTTGTTTTATAATTATTTTTTGGTTCATGGTAAATTTTTATTTTCTTGTGTTTTTCTATGATAAAATAGGTGGTGAACCCATGATAGCCCTCTAATTCATATGGTAATGATATGTTGTTAATTAGTTATGTTTCTCCTAAGATATTTAGAAAATATATTGTGATTGGTATTCCAAATGTGATAATAAAGGTTACTCGTTATGTAGTAGTGAAAGCTACAATGTAAGTATGATAGAGATTCAACATGTTACCCTTTTGATTCATATTTTATATGTCTTTTATAGATATCATATGAATTCATTTGGTATGATAAATGGGTTTTGTTTTATGGGTGAAATGTATGAATGTTTTAAAATGTATTCATGAGATTGAAATATTCAAGGAAAAAAAATTCCATTCCTACATTTATTCCACATACAAATTTTTTTCTCATCCCATGTTTTAAATTATTTTTAACGTGTTTAAATATTGTTATGGAAAATATGATGCCTTCATGAAAGTATCAAAAATATGTCTTTAAAATAAATCATATATTATTTTTAAAATGATTTTTTTGTGAATAAAATTGATATTATTTATGAAGTGTCCAGTTTGTTTTATTGTAGTTTTATTTTTATTTAGTTATAGATTAATTCACTAAAATTTTAAACCTTAAATGATCATCTATGTGTATTCTTGATTTAACCCTAGATAAAGTAATGTTTATGTCCATGTCCTTATAGTTAGTATCAGATGATTATTTGGACAACATTGGAGATTACGATGTTTTCTAGAGAGTTCGGGATAACATAATGAGTTTATAATTTTATGGTTGATTATAATTTTAATGTCATAAAATCCATTTTTGACTTTGTGGTAAGAAGTTTTAAGGTGCCTAATGATATTTTTAGAGATACAGAAATTTGTGGTAATAATGGGTTATTACATTTTGGAATGAAAAATAAATAATAAGGGATAAACATTGATGTAAATTTATTTATGGTTATTTGTGAGGATTTTATCTCATTTTGGAATTGTTATATAAATGATATTGTTTTATAAAAAAGAGAAAATCTCATTGGAAGTGTGAGCATCTGTCATGTTTGAAACAGTTGCATGAATCAAACCCACAACTGAAGTGTGACATAACATTATCATCAACAACTAACCTATGAGAGGTCCCTAGTTAGTATGAAATTGTATTTTAAGTTAAAATAGTTGATGATATAAGAATTAGTTGATTTTGGGAACACATGGATATGTTTGGTATTGGAAAATGAATTGGTAATTAGGTGATAAATGTTATTTTGGATGAAGTTCAATATTTAAGGGAATTTATATGATTATGGACAACAGAATGCTATGTGATTTTATTTGAGAAGTAATGGTGGAATATTAGTTGGAATTAATATAATATTTAATTTTGGACTTATGGTGATTTGGGTTATTTATGGAAATGATTAAATTATATTAGATAATATGTGACTATGTTAATTACTTTTTTCTAGGAGAAAATAATAGTGATTTGTATTATCAAGAGATAAATGTTAAAATTTATCATGGAAGTCTATGTGATCAAATCATTCAAAATATTGGGATTCAATATTAATATAGATTATTTTGATGAATTTTAAAGATAGTTAATTTTCGAATGATCTATTTTGAACATTAGGTATTATTATTAAATTATAGAGATTAAAAGTCACTTTTATTTTTATAATGGATTATTTTTGTCAAGAGTTAACTAATATTATCCTATTGAATCTGGATTTGTTTAATGTTTCAAGATTAGAGAAATATATATTTTATATTATTTGAATTATGTGATTCCATATAATTTGATTCATCTTGAATACTCATCTTTGGGAGAAAAATATTAGTTTATGGATGAAATTGATTAATGGATGAAACTATAATTACAAAGTATGTCTGTTTCTTTATGTTCTTATTCAAGTATGTAAATTAATTCCTCAACATTATAAAAAGAATACTAAAATAATAAATTTTTCTATTTACCTTTCCTACTATGAAATCAAAGATCCATTAAACCATCCTGAATTTATAGGATTGTAATTATTATCTTTTTCGAGATAATTTTTTCAATTATTCTATTTCAAAACAAGTTTATTTGTATTTCATCCGTATACATGTTTTATTACATGTAATCCTATTATGTGATATCATAGGTGACAATCGTATGTAACTTTCATTATTTTAATGTTGATATTTTATTAATTATTTTTCTGATGTGGGATTGTAATTGAGGTATTCTAAAAAGTCATAACTTATTTACCGACCATGAATTCAAATTTATGAAAGCAATTTCCAGGGGGGAGAATGTAACATCTTTAGCATTTATGAAAGTGACACAATGTTCAATTGCGAACATTATATACCTTAAGAAAAAATTATATATAATTATTTAAATATTACCTTATAAATTAGATATTAAAATGTAATGATTGAATAGTATTAATTAATTTACAACACTATATAATTAATTCTTTTTTGAATATGTTATTTATAAATGAATGTCAAACTATTTTTAAATAAAAAACAAATGTTTTTCTAAAAGATATTTAAATAAAAATAATTGAGTTTGTAAAATAATAAAATCATTTTTTAGGGATATTTTTTATTAAATATACCTGTAATATATTCAATGAAATTTTTAAAATTCATCTTATATGCTTTATAGACATGATATAAGAAAACAAAATCAATAATATAGTTCAAAAGAGTATTTTTATAAGAATACAGTGTTTATTCCATTTGATGGAAACCCATTTTAAATACCCTTTTTTACATTTATATGGTTTACTTGTAAAATTATTCTCTGTATTTAAAAGGGAGGCGTCAAAATTAACTTTTGTAGTATGTTTTTTAATTTTCTGACAAAATTCACAATTTAATGAATTGCTAATAAATAGTGCAATTTAATTCAAAACATCCATTTCATCAAATGTATTGATATTGATAGATAATATTTTTTTTTGGTATTAATGTTTAAATTGATTAATTTTTAATAAATTAATTCATTTTTTTGTAATAAAATTCAATTTTACAAAGAAAATGGATAAAAACACATTTCAATCTTGTGATGGTTTTTATATTTCAAAACTCTGCTATCTTATTCTGTCATCGAGATTAATTTTATTTTTATGACTAAAAGATATATGTTTTAGATTTTGGAAAAATGATTTAATATTTGGAATCAGTGTCCATGTTATGCTAATAGGCCACTTTTATTTTTTTAGCATTATGAATAGTGACTATAATAATTTTTATTTAATGTGGTTGAAGGTAAATGAAGAAAATATGGGTAAAATACAATATGAAAAGGAAACCATTTACTCAAAAACCTGAAAAAATCTATTAGGTGGCTAATAGTCTACCCTTAAGTCCTAAGGATCATATTTGACTCATTTAATTGAATATATTCCATGTTAGAGATATTCATAAATTTAAATGAAAAAAAAAGATACAACATGTCACCCTTTTATCTCTTATAAATATAATTTTTTTAATCTAGGGATAAACAATATAAAAATTATATTATAAATAATCCCAAGATATATAATAAATTTATGTACATTATGTAGATTTATTTATAAATTTTGATATTAAATATTTACCATAAATACTGATAGAATAATGATTCAACAAATATTTTATTAAGATAACTATAAAACAAATGATCTGAGAAATATTAAAATAAATAAAATTTTAATTAATTAGAAAACTACAAGAGTTGTATAGGTCACTAAGTCATATTATAATTCTATTAAATGTTTTTATATAACGGTATCTCTCTATATTAATTTTATTTAAATTCAATGAAATCAAAAACTACAAAATTTTTAAAATTGAGTGTATTCATATTTTATAAAATATATATTTATAAAATAAATATTTATAAAATAAATTTCAACTTTTAGAATTGGATAAAAGTTATAAACTGGATATGATATGTTCAAAAATATTAAAAAATGTCCATGTATGTAAAATTTAACCCATATAATAAAAATAAATAGTTGTTTATTATTTAATCTTCAGTTACCACAATGATAATTAAAACTGAATAATCAAGGATAAAACGAAATTATAAGGTTTAAAATGGTATGAAAACATGTCTTAAAGATTTTGATTGAGAGGATTTGTAAATATCACCATCTAATATTACAAATAAAAAAATTTGGAGTCATTTTTTTAATTCTCTAATATTACATAGTACGTAATTTCTTCAATTTAATTCAATAAGTTGCACTACACACAACACTGAGTTCAAGGGCACCATGACTTACCAAACTAGCTATTCAATAGTGGTTATGAATATTATTAACTTTATTTTTAATTTTATATGATCCTTATAATTTTAGAATCCATATTATAAGTTTCTTAGACATAATATAAGAACCAATTCATTTTTTTCGGATAATAGAAGTATTTTTTTTAATGCTATTTTACCGCCTTTTAATTGCGAAAACATTTTAAATCCAATATTTGATACATTTATATACTAAATTTGAAAAAATAAACTTCTTAATAAGAATCTAGACATAAAAATTTATTTTTGATAATTTTTTTGTGTTTTTCTCATCACTTTCATATTTGGGTGAATAGTGAACGATACAAAATAATAACTGAAAAATACTTTTTTAATCAAAATAATTTATATTGTTCAACTATACATATGAATTGTTTGGAACCATTATTAGATTATATTTTTACCATTTATGGAAATGTTGTTCATTGGATGTAATTACACATTGAAATTGGACATAAACAAGTGCTAATCTTTTTCTAGTTATTATTTCTTAAAAATAAGCTTTTTGGTTTTGACAACGGGAATTAATTTTAAATTAATTAATCCAATTTATATGTTGTGAATTTGGTAAAACAAACCTCATTTTTTAATTCTTAATATCAAAATTATCTTAGGGAGAATTTTTGGAATGTTTTTGAAAATATTATCTTTTTGATGAATAGTGAAAAACAATGTGTTTTTTGTTAAAATCGATTTTCATTTAAATAATTATATATTCTATATAAATTTATTTTAGTTAAAAATTGATATATAGTACCTAAATATGTAAAATTTTATCCATTGGAGTCATTTTGTAATAATATTAGATATATAAAATATTATTGAATTCTTCACTGTCTTTTACACACCTCCTATGAGAATTTTCAATTTCACGTAAAACATAATTTTACCGCTTTTATGAGTATAATTTCATAAATCTGAGGGGAACTATTGATATCAGTAAAAAAAATTGGTTCAATAAGGTGAAAATATTTTTTGCTGAATAATAACTTTTTACTTTTATTTACCACCGTTAAAAGTAAATATGGTAATTAAGATTAAAAATGATATTATTCTTACCCTAAAACATGTCATAATTCAATTGAATAAATTTAATTCGACCAAAAACAACCTTAGAAATAAAATATGATCCTTTAGGTCCACTTGAATTGTATTAGGCCGTTAACTATTATTTTATTTAAAGAAAATTTAAAAGAGAAAAAATCAAATCATAATAACTAAATCATTTTTAATATACGGTAACACAAAATATAAATTAGACTATAAATATTAATTATAAAGATAAAAATATTTTCTTAATCATGTTATTTTATTTATAATTTAAATATTTAAATTTATTTATGACACAATGACGATTCAATAATTACCTTAAAAATGAAAGAATCAAATAAATTGTATTATAAATATTAAAAAATTATAATTTGAAAGTTTCTATAAAATAAATGAATTTTATAGGTGAATATGAAATGATAGGGTAAATTAAATGTATCTTGTTCGAAGAAATCAAATTGTGAGTAATTTCATAAAAACCAAATACCTAATAGGATCAAAATTGACATAAATTATTTTTTTTAAAAAATATTATATAATTGGTTGATAAAATAATACTAAAAATATAAGGTTATTATAAAGTGATTAAATAATATTATATATTGAATTAATGAACCACTTGATGTTCTATTTGAATTTTATAGTATGTTTATTAACAATATAGTATAATAATACATGAAGACATGGTAAAAGTGAAACTATTTAACCCAAAGATAAATCTAACAGATAAGGTTACAATGGTAACCTAAACATTTCTAAAACCTATTGGTTGAAATTATTTCTACACATAACCTCCTTGGACTTGAAATATATTATTTCGGAGTCATTAGAAATTGAAAATTATTTTATTATGAAATAATATTTAAATCTTTTCCTACGGTTCCCCTCACCCCTCTTATAAAAGGGCACTTCCCCTTCTCTAAAATTCACACCACTAAAGCCATTTAGCTCGGCCAAACCCTTACAAAATATCCTCCCAACTATAATAACTTTATCTTAGAGGCCTTAGTTTTATTATAAATCCATTCTAAAGAGCCCATTTGATCAAATCAAATGGAAGAACCCAAATAAGAGGTACGGATTTCACCACCCTCTTTCAGGTTTTTTTCTTCTTCCACTTACCCTTTCTTTGTTATTATCATTCCAAAATAATACATCCAGTACCTTATATATATTTTAATGTCATTATAAATATGGAACAACCATATTCATTATTTTATCCATCCTATGAAAGATAATGTCACCATGTGTACGTACGTACATCTTACCGTCTCCACGCCGTGATATAATTTGTTATACAACACTATATTATTTGGATGGATATAATGATGAGTTATATGAATATAAATAATTAAAATAACATGATAATGTCTCTAAAAAATTAATATACTATCTAATTATACACTTTTATGGAAATGATATTGTCACTTGTGCAGACGTACGGATTACCGACTCCACGACATGATGGGATTCATTTCCATGTTCACCATTCATCGACGATTATAAAAATATAAATTATTAATAAGTATGTAATATATGAAATAATATTTATTCTGGAGATATATATATATATATTTATATACTTACATATATCATATTCACTTACTTTCGATCAATACATTATTAAAACAGAAACAACGCTTATGCATACGTTCGACCTACCATCTCTCTAAACGGTGTTTTCCATTTCATATATCTATCTATTATAAATATGTATATTCCAAATATGTATGTTGTCACGAACTGTCCTCGAGGCTCGTGTCGTGACTACCCCAACCACGCCTTCCCTAGGCCAGGGGCTGTCGACTGCCACCAAAGGCGTAAATCCCGAAAAGAAGGGAAGGAATTTCCTTAACAAAGTAAACAAACACCATAGAGTAAGAAAGTTGAAGTAAAAACTAAGTAAAATGGGCACAACTGTAAGTGATGGAAAGTAAATGGGCCATAATACAAACCCAACTAAATGTAAAGTACAACTGAAAAGAAAGTACAACAACTGAAAAGTAAAGAAGCAATGTCGAGCCGTCCACAAGAAATCATACCTGAAGGGTGGGTACAGATAGTCTCCTCGGCTCCTCGGGTCCAGCCATCCGCTCCGTGTACATCCTGCCCAGTGGTCCACCTCCAGGTACCAACATTCTCCACAAGCCTCAACCACAATCAGTGTTGTCCGTCGTCTACATCCAACAAAACGTAGTGCGAGCATAGCCCATACAAGGGTGAGTATATACCCATACATATACCTAAGTCATCAATTCCAGTCCAGTTCCAACATCCGATCCCAAGTTTGATCTAGTCCATACAGGATAGCACAATCCAATCCACACAGGATAACACAACCCAATCCACACAGGATATCAAAACAATCATATCGAAGATAATGATTGAAATTCAAGACCCAGCTCACATAGGTATACTCTTCGTAAGGTGATTGAGATGATCAAATGTAGCCACCGATTCATCTAAGTTGTCGGACGCACATATGATACAAGTCTAGCTAAGCTGTCGTACCCACAAAGGATACAAGACCAGCCACTCTGCCGGACCCACAAAGGATACAAGTACAGAGTCAAATACTGTCGGACCCACGTAGGATACAAGAACAGTAGTCACGTACTGCGGGACCCACATAGGATATAAGAACAGTAGTCATCACCGTCGAACCCATGGAGGATTTTAGTACGGTCCTCATCGCTGCCGAACCCACGGAGGATCCCGGTACAGTCGTCATCGACTTCTCAGTCGCAGCCAACTCTAGGGTTCCCACACACAGCATGCTCGATTCCGGGAGGGTAAGATCCACGAGCCAAGGGTTAGATACATCAACTAACATGAATCCCAAAGATGATGTATCCTAAAGTTTCGTCTCATCAATATGAACTCAACGCGACTGATGGCGCGTCAATCAGACGCCTGGTCTGAGAGTTATTGGCTTTTTCGTCCAAGGGGCCCGGTTGGTTTTTATGTCAAAACCAACCTTACCATACCCCAATTGTGTCCAAACCATGAGAAGAGTAATCCAAATGAACTTTCTCACTATAAGGAATCCAAAAAAGTCGACGGCACGTCAATCAGATGTTCGGAGCTCAAGTTATAAGCATTTCTGCTCCGAAGGCCCAGTTGGTTTTGTGTTCGAACCAACCCGGCCATACCCAAAGTTCTCAGAAACCTTGAGTGTAATATACTGAAACAACCGTCTCAATACAAGGATTGAATCTCTACTGATGGTGTGTTGTTCGGAGTTATGTAGCCCTTATTATGGCCATTTGAACGAATCTGTCCGATTTTAGGGGGGTTTGGGCCCGGACCGACCCGGCACAAAACCCCCTGGGTCGGCCCGAACCGGGTCGACTCATCCCAGATCTGAGTCTGGACCATTAGGGCACAGCCCGGCCCAGAGCTGGGGTCCGGTCCTGCGCTAGCAGCCCGGACCAGCGTGGGTGGTCTGGCCCGGCGCGGCCGTTCCAGCTCGGCAAGGCTGGTTGGCCTGGCGCGGGCGCAGCCCGCTTGGCTAGTAGCACTGCCGTTTCGGCTAAGCAGAAAACAGGGGGTGTTTCCCCCCTTGTCTCAAAACGGTGGTCCCTCACATGGAGGGCTCCCACCTATCTTCCTCCAGGGGTTATGACCCTCAGCCTCCTCCGAACGTCCGACCCTGTTGGCTGGTCGGTGCCACCGTTGCGGGACATCGCGGTCCCGGCCTTCGGAAGCGCCAGTGGCCGATGATTCCGACCTCCCTCCCCTGCACAGCCACGACTTAGACCGTGGCCCTTGTCCGTTTGGCACGATGTAACAGTTCCACGCCCCTCTGCCGTGGCCCGACCTTAGCTGCGGGTTCTTCAGCATCGGCGTGGCACGATGGCACCATGCTTCTTTTCTGTGGCCCGCTCTGGCCGTGGTTCCCTTGTTCCTTCGCGGTGTGATGGCACCGCGCCGCCTCCATTCCAAAAAAAAATTAGCAACCATGTGGAGGAGCTTAGGCTGTGTTCGTGCGGTCCGACCTCCTCCCGTTATCTTGAGAATCGGTGGCATAATAAGCATCAACGATGATCGTAAATTAATATTGAAGGTAAAAAAATTCCTTACCTCGATAACGAGTTGAAGATCGATTAGCGTCATGGAAAGAAACATCGTGGGGTGAGGCTCCGTACACGTTAATGAAGATTGTCCGAGGAGGAATGATGTCTCCCTTCCTTCAATGTGAGATGAATAATGAAGGAAGGTACATCGTCATTCTTCGCGGAAGGTGTCACACAGTGGCTACGGAGAAGAGATGAGACGACACATCGATCTCTCCTTCCGTCGACGACGTTCTTCGTCGATGTCTTGGTGTTCCTTTAATTCTCCAATAAGGAAGATGAAGATCCCCAAGGCTTTGTGTATTTTCTCCCAATCTCCTCACAAAACTAAATCCCCCAAATAAATTAAGGAAGGCTTATTTTATTAACACAAGCCATGAATTCAAAATATTCAAAATTTAAACTCTTAATTAATTTAATTGAATAACCTTAATCAATCTAATTAATGTGAGAGTTGACTTTCAATTTAAGAGGGGGAGCGGGTGAGTTACAAAATTAAATTACAAGAGGGAGGTTTAATGGAATTGAAGGTGTGTGGCTCGTCTGGGTCCCACCTCACTAATATCCTACAATGTAGAGTTAGGATTTAGTGGGTCCCATTCCAAATTCCATGCATAGGTTATGACTACTTACAATAGAAATAAAAATTGTAGCACAAATTTTTTTAACAACAACACCTGAGAAAATGCAACTCCAGAAAAGGTATTCCTAAGTAATTACCAATGCTACTGTTTCATTGGTGCCCTCAGATTTTGATTTTGAGCACCGGTTCAAAAGTTAGAAAAACCTGCTTGTTCGTTCACTGAACGTACCCGAGCTAAACTTCGGAAATTGATTCCGGGCACACTGGGCTTCAGAATCAGGTGCCGTCAGAAACGGCATACATGTAAAATCACAAATAAAATTAAGAAAAAATTTCCCATGAAATTTATGGGTCATTACATATGCTATATAAATCAAGTTTTATATTCTGGAATTATTTAAATAAGAATCTAAATGATATGATCAAGAATAACAAGTTAAAATATGTATGATAAAGAAAGCGATTAATACCCAAAATTTTAACTGAACATGAAAATAATTATTAAATGCGTAATATAAAGTCCTAAATTAATCATGTATGATATAGTAAATATGAATATGGTTTTGGTATAATCTAATAACATACAATGGTAATTATATAGGAGGTTAAACATACCCTCGACCAAAGGAAAGTGCAAGGGGTTTTCATCTCACTCTATATTCTCGTGAGATTCATGATATATTTCCACTATTTCCTTTTGTGTGGTGTATGTACTGCCCATAATTTTATTATTTGTGTAATACACTTTAATTTATGTATATTTACATCTTAATTGTATTATACTCCTTTTATGAAGTGCATGTTTCATAAGTTACCAAATTGGTAAGGGATAATTCTTCAATCTCATTATTATTCAAGATTGTTTATGTGTATGTTTTTACTAGGACATATTTATTATCCTTGTCCATGTTTCATAAAACAATTTTCAAAGGGATTATTTTTAAGGTACTCTTTTAATAAAAAATAATTTTAATTTTTTTAATGATTTATTATTCTAAACCTTTCTCATTAATGTCCATGTTGTTAAAATGGTTTTAAGGATATATTTATATGGACGTGAATGTTTTAAAACGTTAATACCTTTCAAAAGAATCAAATTGGAATGGGACACATTGATTCAAAACTATCTTTTAAATGAAATCCTTTAAAAATTATGTGACTTTTAAAAGATTTCATAAAAACTGGATATCTTTCTCAATGATTTATACTGATCATTTGGACCTATGTCAACATCCTTTATAGGATATTATTCTTGATCGAGGTTGATTTTTTATGATAAAAATATTACATATTGTATTTAAGTGTTTGTGATATGCTTGATTTTGGATGAGTTATTTTTATTCCATTTAGGGATTTTGGTAAATGTATTGACAATTCATATGAATGTTTTAATACGAATGTTTATGTTATATTTCACCCTTTTCATACGATGAATGTATTGGACTAATATGTTCTGGGTTGGGAACCGGTAAAAGTAATCCCTCTAGTTTGGGGTCCTGTTACAGCAGACCCTCTAGGTTGGAGTCCATTTACAGAGGATCTCTGGGTTAGAGTCTGGTTGTAGAGGCTCTTAGGGTTGGAGTCCGATTATAGAGGCTCTCTGGGTTGTGGTTCGGTTACAGTTAGCCCTAGGTCCTGGCACGAGGCCTTGACCAAGAAATTAATTTCTATTACTATACATTTTTTCATTATGAAATAAGTTATTACATGTGATTATTCTACTAGTAGAATATCCATATGATTGTTTATATGGAAATGTTTGATTAATTTTTCCCATATTATGTTCATGTTTAAGTTTTAATTGTTTTTGTTTTTAGTGCATATCTTGCCTTAAATGTTTATTGAATTCACTAAATTATTTACCCTTTCTGAGCATCTGAGCTCACCTCTTTCTTATGTTTTATTTTCCCATTATATAAAGATGATAGTTATGAGTGACTTACAGGCATAATCTAGGAGTTTTGTACATTTCTAATGGAATAAATTACTATCGATTTTCTTTTCAAGTTGTAATGTTGAACATCTTGTATGTAATATATTTTCCAATAATACTAAACTGATTGGTCCTTTGGGACTTGATTCCTTGTAATCATGCCAATGTATTAAAATAATTCACTGAATCTTGGTAACTGGGGCCAGGGTGTTACATTTGGTATCAGTGGATGTTTAGTAAAAACCTTGGAATCTAGATTTAGATCAACATTGATTATATCACACTATCCTAAGATAGATTTTGATAATTAGTGTTGAAAAATATCTATAATTTTGGTACTATAGAGATTTTGTGATTTTCCAAGAAATACATCCCTCTCTGGATATGAGCAGGTAGAGGTAGCTCTGGAATATATATACCTAGGGGTAAAACCCAAAAACATAGCTTTAAGCTAGACTTGAACGGGAACTGGTGCATGACACCGGGCATTGCTCCCCTCTTGGTTACGACACATCCTGGATATATATTTAGGATAATTCACATAATCATTATAACCCATCATGAAGGATTTAAGAGTTAATACATCCTTAAAGAAAATATTTTTATTATTATGGATTATATCCATAAACTTTTCAGTTTATGTTATGTATTTTACCAGTTTGGAATTGTTAGTTTCTATTCATAAAAAGACCTAGTGTATGAAATTGTTTAGAAATGGCGCCCAATTTAAGGAATGAGAACTCCAGCAATTCAGATGATCCAATGAGTATTAAGTATCATATATTTCATGGTATTAATCCAAAATTTAGAAGGGAAATAGTAACCCATGTTTTCCCAACATATAAAAGAATAATATCATGTGTTAATTAGATCAGTAAAGAGTTTTCTGATCCCTATAACTTTGAAGGGAAGAAAGAGAAGTAAATGATTTTAGATGGAAATATGGATAAAAAGAATAGGGGAAAGAAGGATTTTCCCATATGTGATAAATATAGATAGAATCACCATGGTAAATTCTTGAAAAAAATGAGAGATTGTGATAAGTGTGGAGTAAATGACACCATGTATGTGATTTCAAGAGAAAGAAAAAGGTTTCAAATGTAAAGCGATTCATCTATAAGGCATTGGAACACAATACGAATCAATGTCCTAGTCATCAGAGTATACCATAAATGATGCTATTGGATAATAATAATGTTATGATACTACCTCAAATAAAGAGGAATGACTAGTGTTTTTGTGTTGTTATTATTGAATTATTTTATTTTAGTGTTGTATGATCAATATACTTGTTATGAATTATGGATATAAATAAGGATTGTACTGAAGTACTATTTTATTGAGAATTTGATGTTATATGATTTTAAGAATAGATACCTAATAGTAAGATACAATTTTTGGAAAATAAATGTTTAAAGGAACGTTAATCCATAATATGGTCCTGATTATGAGGTAGTGATTTTGGAATAAGAGATGGATGATTTGGATAAATTATATTGGATAATCTTGACTGCCTTAGAACTGATTAATAGTTTGTTTATTTCATAATTGTTGGAATATTCAAAATATTTGGATATAAGGTATTTATCTAGTATTATATAAACTATATGGGAGAATGAATATAATCAATAAGGTTTTATATCCATTCAAGGAGTTACCATGATTTAATATAATATATTATGAAGTTGTTCACAAGTTATTATGTGGCAAAAGATCTTCATTGTGTTTAACTTCCATAAAAATTTTGGACTCTATATTTTAATAGATGTATTTTTGATATGTATAAAGGTTATAATGGATTATGTTTGAAATTGGATACAATTTTTAAGGTTATTTTTGGATTTTAATAAAAAGGACAACCTAGATGTCGGGCGACAACAAGTCGCATCCGGTACGACCACGAGACTTGAACCCACAAACGAAGGGTGACAATGGTGCATCAGCTACCACTAGCCTATGTGTTGTCTTAGATAGTATAATGTAGTTTTATTAAAGGTTTTATTTTTGAATTATATATTCATTATTTTTGGAACCCTATACTATTAGGATAAATAGAATATTTTTTTGAAATCTTTTGAAGTGAAAGATGAGTTTGTGGTAGGAATTAGATAATGGATGTAAATATACTTATAAAGTATATATATATATATATTCCCTCTTATTCTATAACTAAATAAAATGTTAGTTATGTGACTTAGTCTTAGTCTCCTTTCATTGAGGCATCCTTTTATTTTAAAACAACATTATTTTATACAATGTATAAAACCTTTTGACTTTTCATTTAAAGTGGAATCATTTTCTACAATGCGTTTTACTAAACAACAAAAAAAGGACTGTTTCTTTATGTAAGCATTAGAAACAGCCCTTCTACCGCTGTGTGTTTTATTTGATCTTTGGCTTCCTTAAGAAGTCAAAAAGTATTTTAAATGAAAATAAACACCATATACTATTTTTACGTATTTTGGTATTGAAAGTGGTTTTGAATATGGATTTGTTATTTAAATATATTAAAATGATATATTGTGATTGATTGCATCAATAACTCCTTATAAATATTTAAATTTTCCCTCCAATTATGTGTCTCTATTTTCCACCAGTGTTCTCTTAATGGATATCAAAATTTAGTGGTAACATTTTTCAACTCCATTTCCCTCTGATTTAGACAAAATTTTATTAACCGAATTTCCGATGTGGGTTCTCTACAAAGGTATTTTTATATTTTTAACCTTCTATTTTGGAAGAGTAATATAAAATTGTTCAGATGAAATTTGTTTAAGGAGGGGAGAATGTAATACCCCAATATTTCATAGTACGGTATTTCTTCGAAGTAATTCAATAACTTTCACGACACACAACACCGAGTTCAAACTCACCACGACTTACTAAAATAGATGTTCAAAAGTGGTTATGAATAGTATTAACTAAAATTTGAATTTTATATAATACTTATAATTTTAGAATAAATATAATGAGTTTCTTAAACATAATATAAGAACAAATTCATTTTTCAGAAAAAAGAAGTATTTCAAAAAAAAAGCAATTTCACCGCCTTTAAATGGTGATCCCTTTTTTAATCCAATAATTGAAGCTTTTATATATTAAATTTGACAAAATAAACTTTTTCTTTTGAAATGGGACTTAAAAATTTATATTTGAAAATTTTTTTGGTGTTTTTCTGATAACTTTCTTATTTCGGTGAATAGCGAAAAATACTAAATTTTAACTGAAAACAAATTTTTTAATCAAAATAATTTATAGTGTTAAAATGTACATGTGAATCATTTGGAAGTATTATTATATTATATTTTTACCATTTAATCCAATTATGGTCAACGGAATTAATTTAACTTGGAAATTATACATAAACAAGTGTCAATTTTTTGGTAGTTATTATTTCCTAAATATACGCCTTTTTGTTTTGACAACGAGAATTAAATTTAAATTAAAAAATGATATTTTTTTTTGTTTTGAATTTTTTAAAATTGACTTCATTTTTGAATTCATAATTTCATAATTATCTTATAGTGAATATTTGGTATGTTTTTAAAAATATTCAGTTTTTAATGAATAGTGAAAAACACTACGTTATTGGTTAAAACCGACTTTTGATTTTAATAATTATTTATGATATTTCAATTTATTTTTGGTCAAAATAAATACATAATATCTATATATTTTCAATTTAATAAATCTGATACATTTTTTAGTAATATTATATATATATAATTTTATTGAACTTTTCACCATATTTTGCCCACCTTCTAAGAGAATTTTCATATTCTCCTAAAACATAATTTTACCGCTTATGTGAGTGGAATTTAAAAAATCTATTAGGAATGGTTTATATCAGTAAAAAAAATGTGGTTCAATAAGATGAAAATAATCTTTGGTGAATAATAACTTTTTACATGTATTACCACGGTTTAATGTAAAAAGGGTAATTAAGCATAAAAATGATATTATTATTACTTAACACATGTTTTAATTCTGTTGGATTAGTATAATTTGACCAAAAAAACCATAGGAATAATATATGATCCTTTAGGTCTAATTGGATTAAATTAGGACGTTTATTATTATTTTATTTAAAGAAGAGTTAAAAGATATAAAATCAATGTTTAATAACTAAAGAGTTTTTAATATAGGGTGACACACAATATAAATTTGACTATAAATATTCATTACAAATATAAAAATATTTCAAACATCACGTAATTTTATTTATAATTTTTTGACAAAAAATATTTAAATTTTTTTAGCACACAATGATTATTTAGTAATTACCTTATTAATGATAGATTCAAATATATGGTATTATAAATATTAAAATAAATATAATTTAAATTTTTATGATATACACGAATATTATAGGTGAATATGAAATTATACGGTTGATTAAATTTATCTTTTTCGAAGAAATCATGTTTTGATGACTTTCAAAAAAACCAAATACCAAATAGTGTCAAAATTGACATAAAATAATTTTTAAACAAATACTATATTATTGGTTGATATAATATTTCAAAAAATCTATGGTTCTTCCAAAGGGATTAAATAATATTATATATGTCATTAATGAACCATTTGAGGTTATCTTAGAAGATTATATTTACTTTATTAACCATATAGTATAATAATACATGAATACATGGTAAAAGTTAAACTATTTAACCAAGAGTTAAATATAAATGATAAGGCTGCAATGGTAGCTTATATTTGCCTATAACCTACTGGTTGAGATTATTTCAATGCATAACCACCGTATACTCAATGGAAATCATTTCGGAGCCATTAAAAACTGAATATAATGTTATTAAAATGAAATATTTTAATCTTTTCATTAGGTGCCCCTCACCCTCTTATAAAAGGTCACTTCCCCTTCTCTGAAATTCACACATCCAAAGACATTTGGCACGGACAACCCCTACCTAGATTTCCTCCCAAAAATAATCCCATCATTCTAGATGCCCTAGTTTGATTATAATTCCAACCTATGGAGCCCTTATGGTCAAATAAAACAGAATAACCCGAAGAAGAGGTAATGATTTCACAACCCTCTTTCAAGTTCTTTTCATCTTCCACTTACTCTTTCTTTATTATTACCATACCAAAAGAATAATTCCAGTGCCTTATATATACTGTTATGTTATTAAAAAAATGGAACAACCATATTAATTATTCTATCCATCCTATGAATGATAATGTCACAATGCATGTGTTCGTACGACTTACCATCTCCACATCGTGGTGTAATTTTTTATTCAACACTATGTAATTTGGTTGGATATAATGATGCATAATATGTATATAAATAAGGAATATAACATGAAAATATCTCTTTGAAATTAATATTCCATCCAATTCCACTCATTTAAGGAAATTTTATTGTCTCTCGTGTGTACGTACAGATTGTCGTCTCCACGACGCGATGAGATTTACTGCCACATTCACCATTCATCGACAATTATAAAAATATATATTACTAAAAAATTTGTAATATATGAAATAATAATACTAATAGAGATGTATATATTTATATATGTATATATATATATTTATGAATTTATGTACATACATATATATTATTCACTTACTTCTATTAAATATGTTATGAAAACAGAAACAACGTTTATGCATACGTACAACCTACCATCTCCATAAATGGTGTTTTCCTTTTCATATATCTATCTATTATAAATATTTATATTCAAAATCTATATGATATATAAATCATTTTTTTATTCTGGATGTATTCAAATCATGATCCAAATGATACGATCAAAAATAACAATTTAAAATATATATGATAAAGAAAGCGATTATTACCCGAAATGATAATTTCACATGAAAAAAAATTGGTAGTATAATGTCATAAATGAATAATGTATGGTATAATAAAAATTAATATGGTTCTTTTATAATCTAATAACATACAATAGTTATTATATAAGAGGTTAAACGTACCCTCGACCAATGGAATGTGCAAGGTAAAGGGTTTTTATCTCACTCCAGATTCCCAGGAGATTCATTCTATATTTCCACTATTTCCATTTGTGTGGTGTATGTACAGACAATAATTGTATTCATTGTGTAATAAAATTTAATTTATCTATATTTACATATTCATTGTATTATAATTTCTTAATGGGGTGTATGTTTCATAAGTAACCAAATTGGTAAGGGATAATTCCTCAATCTCATTATTATTCGAGATTGTTTATGTGTAATATTTTACTGGGAAATATTTATTATCCATGTCCATGTTTCATAAAAGAATTTTCAAATGGATTATTTTTAAGTGACTCTTTAACTAAAGCATCATTTAAAATGTTTTAAGGATTAAATCTTCAAAACCTTTCTCATTAATGTCTATGTTTTTAAAATGGTTTTAAGGATTTATTTATATAGACCTGAATGTTTTAAAATGTTAATTCCTTTAAAAATATTCAATGTGGAATGGGGAAATTTGATTCAAAACTATCTTTTAAATGACCTAATTTATAAATAATGTGAATTTTAAATGATTTCATGAAAAATGGTTATTTTTTGTAAAGATCATTACTGATCATTTTCAACTATGTCAACATACTCTATGAGATATTATTCCTGATCGAGGTTGATTTATTTTGATATAAACCTTCCATATTGTATTTAAAATTTTTTAATATGTCTTACTATGGATGAGTTATTGTTATGTCATTCATGGTTTATGGTTAATTTACAGACATTTCATATGATAGTTTTAATCTCAATGTTTATGTTAAATTTCATCATTTTCTTTAGATGAATGTATTGGACTAGAATGTTCCGGGTTGGGGACCGGTAAAAGTAATCCCACCGAGTTGAGTTCTGATTACAGAAGACCTTCCGAGATGGTGTTCGTTTATAGAGGCTCTCTGGGTTGGATTGTGGTTATAGACTCTCTCCGGGTTGGAGTTTGGTTATAGAGACTCTCCGGGTAGGGGTCCGGTTACAGTTATCCCCGAGGTCCTGGAACGAGACCTTTAACCTGAAATTAAATTCCAGTATTATACGTTATATAGTTCTGAAATTAGTTATTACATGCGATTATTCTACTTGTATAATATCCATGTGAATTTTTATATGGTAATGTTTGGTTTATTTTTTCCATATTATGTTCAATTTATTTTTGAAAGGTTGTTGTTTTTATTACATATCATTCCTTAAATGTTTATAGCTTCCGATAAATTATTTACCCTTACTAAGCATCGAAGCTCACCCCTTTCTTATGTTTTATTTTCACAGGAGATGAGGACATTAGTTGTGAGTGACTTTTAGGCATAATCTAGGAGGCTTGGACTTTTATAATGGAATAAATTACTATTTTTTCATTTCAAGTGGTAAGGTTGAACATCATGAATGTAATCTATTTTCCAAGACTATAAAATTGATCGGTACTTCGGGACATGATTCCTTGTAATCATGCCTATGTATTAAAATATTGCACCGACTCTGGATGACTGGGGTTGGGGGGTTACATTTTCTTTAAAAATTCTTTTATATTAGTTTAATATTTTATGTGTTTCATGGGTGCATGTCCCTAATCCTATAAAAAGGTAGCCACTCTTCCCTATTAATCACACATAAAGAACCAAATGGATAAAAAAATAATCTTCCAAAAAACAACATAAATATCTACCCACTTTCTTCGGGACTTTAATTAGGTAGAAAACTCTCCTTGGAGGTGTTTATGTGTTTTTTAATATGTGATCAACCGAAGAAGACGTATGGTTTTGATTGAGTATTTATATTTTAATTGTTCTTCCACTTCCTTAAAATCTTCTCCAACCATGGAGAAAAAATTATTACAGTATAAAAATAAAATTATTTTTTATTATGTTAATATAATCCCCTGAATCAATATTTAATTTCATCAAATGGGAAATAAACTATTTGTTAATGTATACGATGAACTACTGCCTTACGAACTGATACTATTCATGTTTCATCACCATATTTAAAGAATGGTTATGAATATAGAATTAAATTTTCACATGTGATATTTATAAAATATTACTCATTATATGATAATAATATATCAATTTTGTTCTTATATTCTATTGACATTAAATTGATAATTTCCTTCATGCGTACGTGTGATCTATTACATCCAAAAAGCGATGTGATTCATTTTTATTCACTACATCACATAAATGATATATATACCAATAAATTATTATTATACTATTAATGATTTTATGATCATACTAGAAGTATAGAATATTAATTACTATATTTCAATAATGATCAATCAAAAATGAAATATATTACTCTTACGTACGTACGACGTACCATCTCGAGGATTATAACATTGTCCATTTTTCATAAACTAAATTAATTGTATAATTTAAAAAGTAAGATTAATGTATAAAATAGATGATTATTATATGACTATTATTTTTTACATGATGGACTTATGATTATAGGGACTATTGACCCCACCCCATGTTCATTATTGTCTCATGTACCAAATATCGACAAAATTTCTGATGTGAACTTTAATAATTATGTAATTGATAATAAATGATAACAAATAATATTACTGGAATATTAAATATTATAAATGTTTAGAATCAAGTAAATAATTATCCTAAGATCATTATATAGGAATATGAAGAACATACGTGATGAATTGATCTCGAGGAAATGGACTTCATCTCAATCTCATTTCATTGAGAAATATATTGATATTTTGAACCTTTATTATCCTTTAAGGTGTATATATGACCCCTTTGACATGTTCTTATATGAATTAATATATTTTCATGATATTTTATATTTTGTTTAATGTTATTATTTAATAATTTATTTTCTTGTGTTCCTCAAGATGTAAGGGACTCATTAACTAGAATATTGTTTTAAATGTATTAAGGATTTAGTATTCTCAAAAAATATGATTAATGTCCATATTTTCAGAATGATGATACAAAAATTAATATATATGTGATTAATTGTTTTAATATTTTAAATTCATTCATTTTTCCAATGTGGTATGGGATGTATTAATTCAAAAATAATTTAAATGTTTTTAATGTGTCTATAAAATTTATTTATTATTTTAGAAACATGAAATGATCTTTTACATATTCACAATGAATGAAATTTTCTCACTTTAATGTTGATGTTGGGTTTTGATTTTATCTTAAATTTTTTTGAATATTATTTTAAAATAAAATGTTTTGATTTATTAGTAGATATATTATAATGATGAAATTTTATTTAAATGTTGAAATGTAATTTTCCTTTAGGTTTATTTTATATGTTATAATTGTGTATCTTTTCTTGCGAAATGTTTATGTATATGGGTGGTTTTGTGAAAAACCTAGGGTGGGTGATATAACTTCCCAATATTTTTCAATGGAAATTACCTTATTATATGTATGTCATAAAATCACATGAAAACGCAACATAATGAACTACTATGTGATAAGTTTCCTTTAAACATATGTTTTTCAGTTCTTGGTTTGGAATTTTGAAAATACGAAATACACGGTTGAAATAAGTAAGTTATTTGGAGTCCAATAAGAAACACATAACTTTTAATGAATAGTAACTTACCCTTAGGAATATTAACAATATCTGTATAAATAGTGATATAACCTAATTAATATTATCCTTACCTATGATGATATATAAATAATAAACATGTTGAAATAATGATATACATATATTTTATAATATGTAAATGAATGTTTTAAAACTGCTTTTTGATAATAAATAAATATTTTAATTTAATATTAAAATAATAATATTTATAAAATTATTTTAAAAACATGGAATTCATGTTTGGATTATACACGTTGAAAATTGGTTAGACTGAATTTTTGGGATATTTATTTAGTACATTAATTTTTCTGTTGAATAATAAAAACACAGTTTTTCACATAACCAGTGTATCTAAAATTGCATCATTCATGATGTAATAATGAAATAAACATTCTAGAACATTAAATTCTCCCAAATTTAATTTAATTTAATAAATGGTTCTTTAAAATAAAATTAAAAAATATCCGAACCTAAAAAGATCTTTCCATATCCTAAAGTCCAAAGGTGATTCCATAAAGTATTTTTTCTCTTTCTTTCAATTTCCTTTTAGTAAATTAATGAATTCGAAATATAAAGTTAAATAAACATCAACTAGTAATTATATTTTATTAATATAAGATTTATAATGTTAATTAAACTATTTAATGTATAAAATTTGATATATTATTTTGTTTAATATTTTATTCTAAAAACACCTCCCTCCTCATGTATAAATACCCCTCCCTCCCCTTGCCAAAACACACCTCTCAAGCTTCAATCATTGTCAAAACACTACCCAATAACATTCCCCAGACCCTCCACCAAGTCCTAGAGCTTTTTTTCTAATCAAAAGTCCATGCCTAGTTCCCTTAAGGATGATCTCAAGAGGTGTATTCAAGGTGTAATTTCTCCTCCACTTTCCTTTAATATCCTTTCAATTTCAGGTTATTGTTTATTATATACCAACCTAACATCATCAAAATTGTATTATAACTCCATTATCATACATATATTGTAATTTTATGACAATAATGGTAATTATACCATCCATACCCCTTCTCCCTTTCCTTTTTGTTATAAATAAACATGTTGTTCGTAAGATGTTAATCTGTCTCCTTCAAGAACGACACATTTTCATTTTCCATTTCTACTTCAAGATGTAGTCATGAAACAATTTTTATGGTTGAAAAATAATATTTTATATGTATTACATATTATTTAATGTTATGGAACTATCATATGTACATATTACTAAATCATTAATCAAAACAAATTTGTTGTTGTCGAAAAACCACCCAAATTAACCCAAACAGTCATCATTTAATTCTTCTCTAATGATTCATCCAACTTTTTATATAATATAATCAATTATAATTTCATTTAAACTCATATAATATCATTAATAACATGTTATATCAGTTATGGGTGTCTACCCATCTTCTACCTGATCTTCAATTTATGTATAAATGTGATCTTCTCAAGAAAAACCATAAAAACAAACATTACCGAACAATGTTTTTAAAAATTATAACTCATAGAAAAGAAACGTAAATGACTTAATGAAACCATAATTAACTATATTCATGTAAAAAAGGTTCCATAATTTTTAATATATGAATATAATGTGGTTATATAAGACATTAAAGTGTAGGAAGCGTTTAGATATAAGGTAATTGGAAATTCTCAAACCCAACTTCTGTCCTTCGAGTTCTCCATCTTTCACTCCTTTTTTGATATGGTTACTCCTCAAAAATAGATTTTCCATCATTTTCAGTCTTTTCCTGGTATATAATTTTTTTTCAATTGTGTTTATGTAAAATAAAATGTTTTCAAAAAAAATCTTATTTTAAGAACACACCTTTTAATTCTCATGCAAGGTTGATTATTTTTGTAACATGTATGTTATTACCTATTTCTATTGGGAACACATTGTTTATGAATGTGTTCTTATGATATGAAACCCATTCCTTTTCATGGGTTAGTTATGTTCATTTTTTATGTATGTTCATTGTGTCATTCATGATAAATTATAATGTTACGTTATGACGGGTGTGCCCAGAATTATATAGCGCAATATAAATGTTTCAATGGGACAGGTGCACTCGAAAATAATCAGCACTCTAATACATTGGGTGGAGTGATGAATCTCATTAGTTATTTTGAAATTATGTGTGAAGTTATTTAATATTTTTTCCCAAGTATGTGTTTTATTTAACCATTGATACATGTTGTTTTATTTTTATGCATTGCAACATTTCAACCGTTTTATTAATTATTCCTCTAATGTTCATGATTGGTTTTCTAGGTTAGGATTATGCTCAGTCCAAACAATATAGTTTATATCTATTCTTACATTGGGCTATTATCTCACTCTTTTTTTATGTATATCCTCATGGGACTATATGTACTAAGGAGTGTTCAAGAGCGAATAAGAAGCTACTGAGGATGGAATTAAATAAATGTTCATGGTTGATGTTGTAAATATTATCTATGGTCCTAGTTTTCCCAGGACACTAAATCATTGGAATCTCTATATGTAATACTACTATTTTGTATCTTAAAAATGATGTAATATTAATTTAAGAAAATATTTTAGTCACTAGATTTGGTATTAGAGGCAATGTTTAGTTAATTAGGGAATCAGGATTAGTGAACCCCAGAGAAAACCTCTAGCATGTGACTAAGTACATATATACACATAAGAATCTATACATTGGGATCCCATAAGTTATTCTTTTACTGAAAATTGTTCAAATGAATATGATATTCATGACTTTTTGAAATATTATATATCCTTTTATATTTTATAAAATGATGGGGACTTGGAGAAACCAGGCCATCAACTCATGTGAGGTCCAATGCAACGATTTCCCAAATGACATCCCCGAAAATTTGGGAGGTGGTGTTCAGAACATCATGGTGATGCTTACAAATTTATCTCTGGTTATGAACAATAACCATAATAATGGGGAGCTCCCTCCATAATCGAAGAGGGAAAAACTAGATATCGAATGTTTTAGGCAGCAACGACCACCGAATATTAGTGGATCTTTAGATCCACAAGTTGTGGGACTGTGGATCAACTCCATGGAGAAGATGTTTTTTGTGCATCACTGCTCTGAGATGGAGAATTTAATTCTATCCATTTATCATCTATATGGATAGGCTGATCAATGGTGGGATTGGATTAAGAAAACCAATCCAATGGAAGAAATTTGAGGGATGGAATGGGAGGACATTAACATAATGTTTAATAACAAGAATTTCCCAAGAACTCTTCACACGAAGATGGAGATAAAACTCATAGAGCTCTAGAAAAAAAAGGAAGGATAATGTGTCTCTACATACTAAGAGAATTTTACAAGGATATAATAGTACACTTCAGGATATCTTATCAATAATGATTGAAAAAATGATTGATTCTTTAGTGGATTAAATCCACACATTCGAAAGGCTCTTGGAATTCTACACATTGGGAGTTCTGAAGAATTTGTTAGATGAGCACTCAATATGGAGATAGGGTTTGTAGAATGGTCCCATGGA
Organism: Viscum album; assembly: GCA_963277665.1. Lineage (NCBI taxonomy): Eukaryota > Viridiplantae > Streptophyta > Magnoliopsida > Santalales > Viscaceae > Viscum > Viscum album. The sequence continues at coordinate 1,841,116,443 of OY728145.1, forward strand.
TATGGTTATATAAAAGGAATGATGAAGTTTCAACATGGATGATCCAATGACATAGGTGGTTGGAAAACTCAATGGCCCACATGCCAAAAATGTGGGAAGTTTCACAATGAGAGATGCCTCAAAGGGATAGGGAACTGATTCATGTGTGGGAAAGAATGACACCACAATCAAGAGTGGCGAAAAGACCTGAAAAGGAATGAGAATGTAATCAATGATAGGAGATAACCACCATGGTTCAATGCTACAACTGTAGGGATCTTGGACACATTGCAAGTCAATGCACTAACTGTCGAGTTCTTGAGGGTAGTTATCATCAATAGCCACAACATACAAAGGTAAAAGTGAGGCATATGCCATCACTTATGTATTTCTTGAAGAGTTACCCCGTGTTCCCTCTAATCATCAGGTAGCGTTCTCAATAGAACTCATACCCAGAGCTACTCCTATCTCAATGTGTCCATATAGGATGGATCCTATCAAACTTGAGTAGTTATAGATGTTGTTGTAAGAGCATCTGAACAAGGTGTTCATATGACATTGTGCATCACCTTGGGGTGTTCCAGTGCTCTTTGTGAAGAAGATGGATGGAACAATGTCATTGTGTATCGATTATCGAGAACTAAACAATGCCACTATAAAGAACATGTATCCTTCTTCAAGGATTTATGACTTGTTCGATAGGTTAAGAGGAGATCAATACTTTTAAAATTTGGATCTTCTTTATGGATATCATCCGATAAAGGTAATGAAGGAAGATATTTAGAAGACTTCCTTACATACAAATTATGGGATCTAGGAGTTTTTGGTGATGCCCTTCAGACTTAATAATGCCCCTGCATTCTTCATGGATTTGATGAATAATGTATCTAGACATTACGTAGAAATTTTTTTGGTAGTTTTATTGATGACATTATCATCAAATCCAAGATCATGGAGTAACATTAAGAAAATCTAAGATTTGTGTTGGGGACATTAAGAAATGGGAATTTGTATGTCAAGTTTAGCAAGGAGGATTTTGGATAAATCAAGTCACTTTCGCAGGAAATGTGATCACAAGTGAGGGAATTTCTGTAGACCCCTCAAAAACAAAGGCGATTGAGGAAAGGCCCAGGCCCTCTATGGTTGCAGTAATCCATAGTTTTCTAGGATTAGTTGGGTACTACCAATGTTTTTTGAGATATTTCTCACGGTTTTCAAGTACGCTAAGTAATTTAAAAAAGAAAGTGGTAAAGTATGTATGGACCGATGAATATGAGGGAATCATCAAGGAGCTAAAGATAAGGATAATCACTATACCTGTAATCACACTACTATAAAGTGGAGAATGTTTTATGATATACAGTGTGTCATTAATGAAATGATTTGGTTGTGTACACATGAAAAATGACAATGTGATAGCCTGCACTTCATGACAGTTGATGATCCAAGAGCAGAACTACCGGACACATGATCTAGAGTTGGCAACCATGATTTTTTCCTTGAAAATATGGCGGGACTAAGTTTAAAGTGAGAAGTGTGATATATACACTAACCCCAAGATCCTAAAGAATATATTCCCACAAAATAATTGCAACTTGTGTCATTGGAGATGGTTAAAGCTAATCAAGGATTACAATTTCTCTATTCACTATCATCCTGGAAAGGCGAACAAGGTAGCTAATGCTCTATGTTGAAAAGAACCTACTACTCTATCCATGTATAGATTGTAGAAATACCCTATCTTCGTGGATATGCAAAGGATGGATTTATAAATCATAATGATAGGGGAGAAATCCAACCATGCCCAAATGATTTTGTAACCATTCATCCAAGAAATGATTAAAAAATCCCAAAGGGAAGATGTGGATATACAAAAGAGGGAGAATGAAGTAAAGGAAGGGAAGCTGAAAGAGTTCCATATCGACGATGATGGTGTTATTGAAATTGAAATGAGGCATTGTGTGCCTTCATCACCTGGGATAATGAAGGAGCTATTGGAAAATGCACAAAGATCAACATTATAAATCCATCATGGGAGTACCAAGATGTACCGTGATCTCCGAGAACACCTCTAGTGGGTTAACATTAATAAGAAGACTTCAGAATATATATATCAAGGTTCTTGGTATATCATTATGTTAAAGTAGAGCGACGAAAGACCAAAGGGATGATGTTGTCATTGCCTATAACCATGTGGAAATTAGAGAATGTCACTATGGACTTTGTCATAGGACTTTCGAAGATGTCATTGAAAAATAATGCGATATGGGTTGGGGTTGACCGACTCACCATGACTACCCATTTTATCGCTATTTGGGAATACCTCTCCCTTGAACAACAAGTAATGATATATGTGAAGGAAGCGGTGAGACTGCTTGGTGTTCCACACTCGATTGTCGCTGATCATGATCCTAGGGTTCACATCTAAATTCTAAAGAAGCCTTTTGCATGCTTTGAGTATTGAATTAAATTTCTGCATGGCCTATCACCCCCAAACTGATGGATAATATGAAAAGACTATTACGAAACATGAATATATTCTAAGTGCCTGATCTCAAGAATTCAAAGGTGTATGGGATCAGCATCACCCATTGGTTGAGTTATCATAAAACAATAGCTTCCAATGAAGTTTTCAGATGACTCCATATGAAGCTCGGTATGTAAAACGATGTAGAACACCAACCTATTGGGATGAAGTTGGAGAAAGAAAACTGCATGGACCCGATTTTGTGTAGGAGATGATTGAGAATGTTAATGTCATCCAGAGACATATCAATGCTTCTCAAAGTCGGAAAAAGCGCTATGCTGACAACCATCGAACGGACTTTGAGTTTGACGTTTGAGATAATGTCTTCCTTTGAATATCACCATGTGAGAGAATCATGCGGTTTGGAAGGAAAGGGATGCTTTTCCCATGGTACATTGGCCCCTTTGATATCCTTGACCGCATTAGAGCTATGGCCTATCGGCTTGTAATTCCACCTAATATGGCTCAGGATCATGATGTGTTTCATGTATAACACTTGAGGAAGTAAATACCTGATCCATCAAATGTAATGAACATAGAGGTGGTACAGATAGAAGATGATATCTACTATGAGAAGAATCCAATAAAGCTTCTAGAACAGAGAGATGTAGTTATATAAAACAGGACAACCCACCTTGTCAAATTGTTGTGGAGTAATCATAAGTTTGAAAAAACTACATTGGAACTGGAGGAGGTGATGAAGGAGAATAACCCTCACCTGTTTGTGTAAAGTGGTGTTTCAGGGAAGAAATTTCAGAAGGGGGAAGAATGTAATGATCCAATGCTATTCAATGGAAATTACCTTATTATAAATATGTTATAAAATAACAGCAAAACACAACATAATGAACTAATAATTTATAAGTGTCCTTTTAGCATATGTTTTTTCACTTTAATGTTTGGAATTTTGAAAATCTGACATACACGGTTGCAATCAGTATGTTATTTAGAGTCCAATAAGAATAACTTAATTTTTGGTGAATAGTAACCAACCATTATGAGTAGTAACATAGCCTTTATAAATAGTCATATAAAATAATGAATACTATCCTTAACTATGTTAATATATAAATAATATTCAAGTTGAAATTTTGATATACCTATATTTTGTAATATGTTAATGAATGTTTTAAAATGGGTTTTTGGTAAAAAATATATTATTTTAATTAATATATTAAAATAATAATATATAGAAAATATTTTTTTGAAAAATGGACTACATTTTTGGATTCTACACATCAATAAATGTTAAGGTTGAGTTTTGAGATTTTTCAGAAATACTTCAATTTTCAGGTGATTAGTAAAAAAATACAGTTTTTTAACTTGACAAGTGTATCTTAAATTGCATAATTCATGATGTAAGGATAGTATAAACATTATAGAACTTTATATGTTGTCAAATTATATTAAATTTCATAAATATTTCTTTAATAAACAATAAAATCAATTTCCGAACCCAAATAAAGAACTTTCCAAAGCCTAATGTCAAATAGAAATTCCGTAAATATCTTTTTCTCTTTCTTTCACTTTCGTTTTAATAAATTATTGAATTGGAATAATAAATATGATTAAAAGTACAAAAAAATAATATTATATTAATATTTTATTTATGATGTCAAAAACTACTATTACATGAATAACATTTGATATGTTAATTCATTTAATATTTTATTCTAAAACAACTCCCTCCTCATGTATAAATAACCCCCTCACTCCCCTTTCCAAACCACACCTCTCAACCTTCAAAAATTGCCTAAACTCTGCCCATCCATTTCCCCTAGCCCCTCCCCCACATCCAATACTTTTTGGTCACATCAAAACGCCAAGCCTAGGTCCCTTAAAAAGGATCTCAAGATGAGGATTAAAGAGCTAATTTCCCTTCCTCTTTTCTTTAATTTCCATTCAATTTCATGTTCTTTATTATTATCTTCCTACCTTTCTTCCTTAATATGGTATGGTAACTCCAGGATCATACAAATACATAAATTTTGATATAATAATTGTATATTATATTATCCATACAACTTCTCCATTTCCTTTAATTTTATAAATAAAAACGTTGTTCATAAGGTGTTAATGTATCAGCTTTAAAAACAATTTGATTTCTTTTTTCCATTTATACTTTTATATCTAGTCATGAAACCATTTTTATGATAGAACAAGAATATTGTATATGTAATTTTTCAAATTTAATATTCTGGAAATAAATTATGTACATATTAATAAATTCTTAATCAAAACAAGTTTGTTGTGGTCGAAAACCCACCAAAATAAACCCAAATAATCGTCATTTAATTCTTATTTAATGATTCATACACATTGTATATAATATAATAAATTATAATAGCATTTAAAATCCTATAATATCATTAATAACTTGTAATATATGGTCTAGGTGTTTACCCATGTTCGGCCAGAACGTTAATTTATGAATACAAGTGAACCGCTCAAGAAAAACCATAAAAACAATCATTCCCAAAAAAATGTTTTTAAATTCTATAACTCATCCAAATGCACATAAAATTTCTCATTTGAAATAATAATTAACCATATTCATGTAAAAAGGGTTTTTTAATTCTTAATTAATGAATCTAATGTGGTTATATAGGACATTAAATCGAAGGATGCGTTCAGATATAAGGTAAAGGGAAATTCTCAGACCCAACACTCTTCCTTCGATTTATCCAACTTTCACACTTTTTTGATATGGTTACTCCATAAAAATATATTTTTCAACATTTTCATTCCTTTTTTGAGAAATATATAATTTCCACTGGTGTTTATGTCAAATTTTTTTCCCAAAAAAACACTTCTTTTAATAAGACACCTCTTACTTCTCATTCATGGATGACAGTACTAGTAACAAGTATGTTATTCCCTCTTTCTTTTGGGAACTGAATGTTTCTTAATGTGTTCTTATGAGATAAAACCGATTTATATTCATGGGTTTGTTATGTTCATTTTTTACATATGTTCATTATGGAATGTATTATTAATGATAATATTATGATGTGACGGATGCACCCGAAATTTTATTGTGCAATATGAATGTTTCAATGTGACGGGTGTTCCTAAAATTACATAGCACTTAAATGAATTTGTTAATGTGAATAATCTCATGAGTTAATGTGAAATTATGTGTGAATAAGATGATAGATTTTTTAACCAGTATGTGTGGTAGTCAACCACTAAGACATGATGTTACATTGTTTTGCATTTCCACATTTCAAGTCTTTTATTAATGATTCCTCTCATGTTCATGTTCTTTTTCCTATGTTATGATTATTCTCACTCCATACATTATAGTTCTTTTCAATTCTATTACTGATTTTTTATCTCACCTTTTTTGATGTATATCATTAGGTGACTACATGTACTAATGATAGGTCAAGTGCCAAAACGAATCTTGATAAGAATGAATTTAATAATTTTTTATGTTTGATTTTGTAATTGTTATGTATGGTCCTAGTTTTTCTAGGAGTCTAAACGTTTGGATCATCTATTTGTAATACAATTATGTTGTCTATTTTTAATGTGATTCAATAGTAATGTAAGAAAAGGTAGGGTCACTATAGGTGAGCCTGTGATATCTCTCTAATATATAGGGTAATGATATGGGGTTAACATTTTGGGTTTCCCCTAAGGGATTTATGGAATGTACTATGATGCATAATCCAAATGTGACCATGAAGGTAACACCCTATGTAGTAGTTAAAGGTACAATGAAAATATGATATGGATGCCATAAGTTACCCTGACGATTTGTCTTTTTTATGAATTTTTTGGGAATCTTATGATTTCCTTTTGTAAGATAAAATAGATATGTTTTATGAGTGATATTAATAATTTTGGGAAAATGTGAGTTTAAAATATACTTGAAATAATAGTTTATTTCCTTCTTTTATTCCCTTTACTGATATTTTTGTGCTTGTCCCCTGTTTTAAAAAGTTTTTCACCTATATTAATATTGTAATGGATGAAAAGGATGTTGTGATTAAATTTTCTATGATACATTTTGAAAATAATTCCTATATTATATTTAAAATGGGTTTGTTTGGTGTAATAATTGGATAAAATTTTGAAGATTCCACATTATTTTTTTAATATTTTTTATGTATGTTATATGTCCTAATTATCTCAAATAGTGTACCATAAATGACACTTAAAGTTAAATGTTGATTTAACTCAATATTTTTTAATGATTAAGAAAAGTACTTTATTAAGACTTACACTAAAAACGAGTTCAATAGAGAACCCAACTTCATGCTCTAGTGGATAACCATGTAATTGTTCTATATAACATAAATGATTCTTTGTACCATAGGTATGTCCTCTATTCTCCTAATATTATACATATCCATAGTTAATGTGGGACATTCCACAATTCCCAAAAATTTATTATGTAAAGATGATAGGTAGGGTATAAGGCCTCGGCCTTAAACCTTACTTAATATTGAATTAAATGAATAATTCAAATTGAGGATCTTTTCAGGTTTAATGTTTTAGAGAATTAGAACATAACTATTACATCTCAAAAGATTACAATGTAGACACTTCTACTAAGTTTCGATAATAAATAAAACTCTTAAAAAGAAACATGTCTAGTTCCATGTTTTATATAGCCTGGCATTCCTTTGATCCCATCCTTGACCTTATTCCACATTAAGTGCTATGAAAAAAATTTCAAAAAAAACGTGAGGTGAGCATAAAAAGCTCAGTATGGGATACACAAAGAATGAAAACTGTTAGTTTTTCAAACATCAAGTAAACCATGTATACTCTATCAAAGTAATACCTTCACCTTCATGAAGTAGTAAAAACTCTTCACTGAATAAAGTATCAATACTTACCTTTTTGTAACCAAAGGATTACCATAAAACCCATATAAACAACACATATCATATATAAAGGTAACTTGGGACATAAACATACTTAAGTGGAATAACCATACGTTCTACTTCCACACATATCACTTAATGGAATAGCCATACGACCAATTTCCATACATACTTAATGGAATAGCTATACGGCCGACTTCCATACCCAATGCATTGGGGGTTATAACGTAACCACCCATCCTAGTATTCACGGCACCACCCGTCATAAGGTTTATCACGTAACCACCCGTCAAATGTCCAAGTACCAATATAAAATCATAAAACATAAAACCAATATAAAGGAATGATAACATTTCCACATTTCAATCACAATATATCATAATAGAATCCTTTATCAAAACCATTTTCAATACCAAAATACAAAAAAGAGTATATGGTATTTATTTTATTTTAAAAACATTACAGCTTGTTGAGGAAGCCAAAGAACAAATAATACTCGCGGTGGCGGAAAAGGTCATTGTCGCCGCGTACGTTAAAAAAACATTCCTTTTTGTCGTTTAGTAAAACTCTTAGTAGAAAAATATTCCTTTTGTATAAAAGTAAAAGTCAAAGGGGTTTATACACCGTATAAAAGAAAGATGTGTATAAAATGAAGTATTCATCAATGAAAGGAGATTGAGACGAAGTCCCTTACCTCGGGTCCGACATGACTCGATCGTTCTTTAACGTCCTGAATAATAAACAGGAGTTAATTTCTACTTGATTAATAACTTTTTTAATGTTCATTATTCTATTTATATCACTTATTTTCATGTTATAAACATTAGGTAACCATTTATCTTAATAATGTTTGTTTTGTCGATATTTGGTTCTTAAGTCGAAAGTGGACTTCTTACAATTACATGTTGTTCGTGTGGTCAAAGGTTATTTATATCCAGAATGACATTCCTGATTTTGATATCATATATATCATATATATCTAGCATATACTTGTATTTATAATATCACATAATCATTTAGAGGTAAGAAATGAAATGCACCGTTCATGGAGACAGTAAGCCGTACGTATGCATGAACGCTACTTTCATTTCTATGTCATATTAATGGAATTAAAACTAAATGAGAGGTATGTATATTTTAATTCCAGAATTATATTAATCATTTATATGTATCATTCATTATATATATCCATTATATACATGTACTTTTAACAGTACATTACATTTGGGGATAAGAAATGAAATGCACCGTTCATGGAGACGGTAAGCCGTACGTACGCATGAACGCTACTTTCATTTCTATATCATACTTTAATGTAAAGAAATAATAATGATATAGAGGTATAATATAATTCCAGTATAACATCATATACAATAACTTTAAATCCATCCTTTATATGTCCCACATATGGCATTAACGAATCACATCACTTTGAGGGGGCGGTAGTACGCACTTCCTTAAATGCATATATCGCGTTTACCTATAATGGAAACCATAATGGTATGCCCAAAATGAAAAATACAGAAGCTTAAGGAAAACATAAACATATTATATATCATATATAAATATATTGTCACCTTAATGGCCACCTTTGAAGGTGTTAAAATAATGTTGAACAATCATCGTTTCAGGAGGCAGAAATTCGCCATCCACGGAAACAGTATGTTCTTTAACCATTAGATGAAGGTTTGTGTAAGTGTAGCTCGAATACTTCTTATAAAAACATCCTAGTATATTTATGATACTGGAGGTGTTACAAAAGAAAATGATAAAAAGAGTTTAGGGGGTTGGAGAAGCAAAATAAAACAAAAGGACTCAAAATAAGACATTACCTTAAAATCGGGTAACTCCCCTTTGTTTGAGATCAAAGGCTTCCTTGGGAAGACTTATGCCAAAATTGAGGATTCAAGGAGTAAGAGAGGGAAGTGGAGAGACAAAATGGGTAGAGGTTGTCCTAGAAAAATCCTTTGGGAGTGTGGGTAAGGTGGTAGAGGTGGGGGCCTTTTATAAGAGGAGAAGAGGGGCACTCTTGTAAAGTTACAACATGTTACTTTATTTTAAAAAGAGTTTCGGATTTTAAAGTTCCCACATTGATTTAATTCGAGGATAAGTTGATAAGGGTTCGAAATACACCCATAAAATAGGTTTTGGCCATGTGTAGGTCTTAGATATTATATTATCTTTCCATTTTATTTAAATCGATAAATAATGATGTCATCGCTGCATCATCATGATGTCATAAATAATTTAATTTATTTAATGTCTAAAAATTATAAAAAAAATACTATGATGTAGGATATCTTTTTATATTTCCAATGACTATCTATAGTCAAAACTCTGACTTGTATAACCCCATGTAAAAATTGTTTTAGTAAAACATTTCATGTGTGTGTCATTTTTAATTTAACATTAAATAAAAAGTTATTTATGTCATTTCCAAACCAAAGTGGCTCCATGGGGTCCCTAAGTTGACCCATGGATTTTCTCGGACGACCAAGACACATACAATAAGGGTAGGACATGTGTCAAGCTCATCTCATATTATTAAACATTATTTTTATCTTAAACTACACTAATTACCTCTAATCACGATTAAAAACATAATAAGTTACTATTCACCAAAAAAATTATTTTAATCTCATTGATCCAAATTTTACTTCTTAATGACAACCATGTATGTTAGATTTTTGAAATTCAAAACACAGAAGTGGTAAAATTTCATTTAAACAAAAAATCAGTTTTTATAAGTACCACTTAGTGGTTTCACTATTCATCAAAAATTGATGTTTTTCAGAAAAATACCAAAAATTCACCCTATGCAATATTTGATATTCCGAATTCAAAAATGAAGTCCTTTTTAAAAAATTCACAACATATAAGTTTCATTAATTAATTTAATAATTTATTCCCGTTGTCAGAGCAAATAGCGTGTTTTTATGAAACAATAAGTATCAAAAGATTGACACTAGTTTAAGTCCAATTTCAAAGTGAAATTAATTCCAACAACCAACATTGGATTAAATGGTAAAAATATATTATAATTTCACTTTAAAAACAATTAAATAGATAATATAATCATCTTAAAAAATTATATTAAAAAGAGGTTTTAAATTAAAATACAACATTTTACACTATTCATTAAAAAAATGAACTTTATCGGAAAAATACCAAAAATTAACACAAAGTAAAATTTGATGTACCAATTTTAAAGAAGAGTTATATTTAGTCCAATAGAATGTATAAGAGTGAACAAAACTATATTTAATGACGGTTCTCCATCAAAAGGCGATAAGTGAACATTAAATGAAAATTAGGGTATAAATGCCAAAAATTGAATTCTTTCCATATTTTAAGCCTTTATCTTTTATTGGATAAAATTAAAAACATTTCACAACATATATAATCATATTTTAGTTATTTCTATCCATTACCGCCAAGACAATGGCTACATGTTAACTACCATTTAAAATAATATTATTATATTACTAGTATGCAACGTATGTTTTCAAAGGAACTCATCATTGTGTATCGGGTACGCTATTGAACATAGAATCCCCTTTAAAGTAAAATTAATATTTAATTCGTAAATATTAATAAATATGAAAACTCCATATTCATTATTTACCTGGGATGTTACATCCTTCCCCCCTTTTGGGAATTGCGTCCTCGTAATTTTATTCACTTATCAAAATAAGTGGGGTTATTTATCCCTCATAGCATTTTCAGATTCCCACATTTCCTCTTCAATCACATGGTTTTTCAACAAAACATTTACCTGATAAATCACCTTATTACGTAACACCTACTCCCTATGGTCAAGAATCTGGACTGGTTGTTCTTCATAAGATAGGTTCTCCTCCAGCTGAACTACCGTTGGACTCAAAACATGAGATGGATCTGACATATACTTCCTCAACATCGAAACATGAAAAACATTGTGTACCTGAGATAAACTCGGAGGTAAAGCCACTCGGTAAGTAACTGATCCAACTTCCTCCAGAAATTCGTATGGTCCAATGAACCTTGGACTCAGCATTCCTTTCTTACCAAATCTCATCACACTTTTCCATGGAGAAACCTTGATAAAAACATGATCACCTACCTCGAAAGATAGATCCTTCTTCCGGTTATCCGCATAACTGTTCTGCCTGCTCTGAACTGTTCTCATGTGCTTCTGAATCAACTGAACTTTTTCTGCCATCTATTCTACCAATTCTGGTCCCATCAGCTTCCTTTCACCCACTTCATCCCAAATTGCCGGAGTTCGACATTTCTTCCCATATAATGCCTCCAATGGTGCCTTCTGTATACTAGAATGAAAACTTTTATTATAAGAAAACTCAACCAAAGAAAGATGTTGGTCCAAACTTCCCTGATAATCCATTGAACAAGCTCGTATCATATCCTACAATGTATGAATTGTTCGTTCTGACTGCCCATCTGATTGCGGATGAAAAGCTGTACTAAAATTTAATTCATTACCCAACGACTTCTGAAGGCCTTCCCAAAAGTTAGAAGTAAACCAGGGATCACGATCGGACACAATGGAGAGAGTAACTCCATGTAACATGACTTTCTCTTTAAGATACAAACGGGAAAGTTGATCTAGGGAAAAAGTATCTCGTATAGAAAGGAAATGAGCATATTTAGTCAAGCGATCAACAATAACCCAGATTGCATTATTACCTCGAGATGTCCTCGGTAATCCCACAACAAAGTCCATGGATATGTTTTCCCATTTCCACTCTGGAACTGGTAAAGGTTGAAGCATCTCTTTAGGTAACTTCCACTCTGCTTTAACCTGCTGACAAGTCAAACACTTCATAGTAAAATTAGCAATATCTCTTTTCATTCCATCCCCCCAGTAATACTCTCGTAGATCTCTGTACATCTTAGTACTGCCAGTATGAACTGAAAACGGGGAACTATGAGCCCCACATAACAACTCATTCTTCAACTTTGAATCACAAGGCACACACAATCTCTTCCCGAATCTCAAAACACAATCATTATCAATGTTGAATTCAGGAAACATACCTTTCTGAACCAACTCTACCTTTTTCTGCAACTCGCTGTCTTGCTTCTGTGCTTGCTTGATTCTGACTGATAGAGAAGATTTCACTGATACCTGAAACAAAACAGAAGGACTTCCTGCACCAACAACTTCTATGCCAATGTTCATCAAATCAAAAACCAAAGGATCTCGTTCCAAACGTAGCATGGTTAATGAAGAATTACTTTTTTGAATCAAAGCATCGGCCACTTTATTTTCTTTTCCCGGATGGTAATTAAGTGTACAATCATAATCCTTGATTAATTCTAGCCATCTCCTTTGTCTCATGTTCAATTCTTTCTGAGTGAATATATACTTTAAACTTTTGTGATCAGTATATATTTCACACTTTACTCCATACAAATGATGCCTCCAAATTTTCAAAGCGAAAACAACAGCAGCTAATTCCAAATCATGTGTTGGGTAATTTACCTCATGAGTTTTCAACTAACGTGAAGCATAAGCAATTACCTAATCATTCTGTATAAGGACACAACCAATTCCCTTCAACGAAGCATCACTGTATATAACAAACTCAACATTCCTGGAAGGAAGTCCCAAAACTGGAGCAATCACCAATCTTCTCTTCAACTCCTGAAAACAATCATCACATTCTTTTGTCCAGATGAACTTAACACCCTTCCAAGTTACCTTAGTCATTGGACTAGATAACCGTGAAAATGTTTCAACAAACCCTCGGTAGTAACCTGCCAAACCAAGAGAACTACAGATCTCGGTTACATTTGTAGGTCTTGGCCATTCTTCAACAACTTTTGTTTTAGCAGGATCAACAGTTATCCCATATTTAGAAATAATGTGACCATGGAAAGAAATTTGTTGCAACCAAAACTCACCCTTGCTGAATTTCCATATAGTTTTTCTTCTTTTAAGGTTTGCAATATAACACTTAAATGACTTTCATGATCCTATTTGATTTTATAAAACACCAAAATATAATCAATAAAAACAACCAACATTTTTCACCTGAGTCAATTGAGCCATCAATGCAACAAACTGTTTAGTTTTGATTCTGACCATCTCAGGATACTGATTTGAAAGGTAATTTCCATGTGTATGCCTTCCAAGAAAATATGTTTTGTCTCCTCTATGAAAAACCATTCTTAACACAAGAATATCGTAGGAGAAGAAACATGGTAATCTTTAAATGCTATATCATTTCAGTCATATCATAAATTAACTTATAATTTAAAAATTTTCTAACTACTAAAGTTGTCTAAACCGAACTTTGAAACCAACTATAAGGCCCCAACCTTAAACCTTACTTAATATTGAATTAAATTAATAATTCACATTGAGGATCATTTTAGGTTTAGAGTTTTAGAGAATTATAACATAACTATTACATCTCAAAAGCTTACAAAGTAGACACTTCTACTAAGTTTCCATAATAAAAAAACTCTTAATAAGAAACATGTCTAGTTCCATGTTTTATATAGCATGACATTCCCTTGATCTCATCCTTGACCTTATTCCACATTAAGTCCTATGAAAAACATTTCAAAAAAAACTTGGGGTGAGCATAAAAAACTCGGTAGGGGATACACAAAGAATGAAAACTGTTAGTTTTTCAAACATCAAGTAAACCATGAATACTCTATCAAAGTAATACCTTCACCTTCATGAAGTAGTATAAACTCTTCACTGAATAAAGTATCATTAATAACTTTTTTGTAACCAAAGGATTACCATAAAACCCATATAAACAACACATAGAATATATAAAAGTAACTGGGGACATAAACATACTTAAGTGGAATAACCATACGGTCGACTTCCACACATATCACTTAATTGAATAGCCATACGACCAATTTCCATACATACTTAATGGAATAGTCATACGGCTGACTTCCATACCCAATACATTGGAGGTTATAATGTAACCACCCGTCCTGGTATTCACGGCACCACCCGTCATATGGTTCATCACGTAACCACCCGTCAAATGTCCAAGTACCAATATAAAATCATAACACATAAAACCAATATAAAGGAATGATAACATTTCCACATTTCAATCACAATATATCATAATAGAATCCTTTATCAAAACCATTTTCAATACCAAAATACATAAAAGAGTATATGGTATTTATTTTATTTGAAAAACATTACGGCATGTTGAGGAAGCCAAAGACCAAATAATACTCGTGGCGGTAGAAAAGGTTGTTGTCACCGTGTACGTTAAAAAAACATTCCTTTTTGTCATTTAGTAAAACGCTACATAGAAAAAGATTCCTTTTGTATAAAAGTAAAATTCAAAGGGGTTTATACATCGTATAATAGAAATTTGTGTATAAAATGAAATATGCCTCAATAAAAGGAGATTGAGGTGAATCCCTTACCTCTCATCCGACTTGACTCGATCGTTCTTTAACATCCTGAATAATAAACTTGAGTTAATTTCTACTTGATTAAGAACTTTTTTAAGGTTCATTATTCCTTTTATATCACTTATTTCCATGTTATAAACATTATGTAACCATTTAAGTTTATAATGTTTGTTTTGTCGATATTTGGTTCTTAAGTCAAAAGTGGACTTCTTACAATTACATGTTGTTCGTGTGGTCAAAGGTTCTTTATATCCAGAATGACATTCCTGATTTGGATATCATATATATCATATATATCTAGCATATACTTGTATTTATAATATCACATAATCATTTAGATGTAATAAATGAAATGCACCATTCATGGAGATGGTAAGCCGTACGTACACATGAACACTACTTTCATTTCTATGTCATATTAATGGAATTAAAACTAAATGAGAGGTATGTATATTTTAATTCCAGAATTATATTCATCATTTAGATGTATAATTCATTATATATATCCATTCTATACTTGTACTTTTAATAGTACATTACATTTGGGGATAAGAAATGAAATGCACCGTTCATGGAGACGGTAAGCCGTACGTACGCATGAACACTACTTTCATTTCTATCTCATAATTTAATGGAAAGAAATAATAATGATATAGAGGTATATTATAATTCCAGTATAGTATAATATATAATAACTTTAAATCCATCCTTTATACGTCCCACATATGGCATTAACGAATCACATCACTTTGAGGGGGCGGTAGTCCGCACTTCCTTAAATGAAGATATCGCGTTTACCCATAATGGAAACCATAAAGGTATGCCCAAAATGAAAAATAAATAATCTTAAGGAAAAAATAAACATATTATATATCATATATAAATATATTTTCATCTTAATGGCCACCTTTGAAGGTGTTAAAATAATGTTGAACAATCATCGTTTCGGGAGGCAGAAATTCGCCATCCACGGAAACAGTATGTTCTTTAACCATTAGATGTAGGTGTGTGTAAGTGTATCTCGAATAATTCTTATAAAAACATCCTAGTATATTTAGGATAATGGAGTTGTTACAAAAGAAAATAATAAAAATTGTTTAGGGGGTTGGAGAAGCAAAATAAAACAAAAGGACTCAAAAGAAGACATTACCTTAAAATCGGGCAACTCTCTTTGGTTTGAGATCAAAGGCTTCCTTGGGAAGACTTATGCCCAAATTTATGCTTCAAGGAGTAAGAGAGGGAAGTTTAGAGACAAAATGGGAAGATTTTTTCCGAGCCAAAGGCTTTGGGAGTGTGTTTAAGGTGGTAGAGGTTGGGGCCTTTTATAAGAGGAGAGGAGGGGCACTCTTGTAATGTTAAAAAATGTTACTTTATTTTCAAAAGAGTTTCGGATTTTAAAGTTTCCACATTGATGTAATTCGAGGATAAGGTGATAAGGGTTCTAAATCCACCCATCCAATAGGTTTTGGCCATGTGTATGTCTTAGATATTACAATATCTTTCCATTTTATTTTAATCGTTAAATAATGAGGTCATCGCTGCATCATCATGATGTCATAAATAATTTACTTTATTTAATGTCTAAAAATTATAAACAAACAACTATGATGTATGAAATCTTTTTATATTTCCAATGACTATTTATAGTCAAAAATCCGACTTGTATAACCCTATTTAAAAATTGTTTTAGTAAAACATCTCATGTGTGTGTCATTTTTACTTTAACATTAAATAAAAAGTTATTTTTGTCATTTCCCAACCAAAGTGGCTCCATGGGGTCCCCAAGTTGACCCATGACTTTTCTTGGTCGGCCATGACACATCCAATAAGGTTAGGACATGTTTCAAGCTCATCTCATATTAATAAAACATTATTTTTACCTTAAACCACACTAATTACCTCTAATCGCGATTAAAATCTTAATAACTTACTATTCACCAAAAAGATATTTTAATCTCATTGAACCACATTTTACATCTTAATGACAACCATGTATGTCGGATTTTTGAAATTCAAAACACAGAAGTCGTAAAATTTCATTTAAACAAAAAATCAGTTTTTATAAGTACCACTTAGTGGTTTCAGTATTCATCAAAAATTGAAGTTTTTCAGAAAAATAACAAAAATGAACCCTAAGATATATTTGATATTCCTAATTAAAAAATTAAGTCCATTTTACAAAATTCAAAACATATAAGTTGAATTAATTAATTTAATAAATAATTCCTGCTGTCAGAGCAAATAGCGTGTTTTTATGAAACAATAAGTATCAAAAGATTGACACTAGTTTAAGTCTGATTTCAAAGTGAAATTAATTCCAACGACCACCATTGGATTAAATGGTAAAAATATATTATAATTTCACTTTAAATACAATTCAAAATATAATCTAATCATCTTAATAAATGATATTAAAAAGAGGTTTTTAATTAAAAAACAACATTTTACACTATTCATTAAAAAATGAACTTTATCGGAAAAATACCAAAAATTTACACAAAGTAAAATTTGATGTCACGATTCTAAAGAAGAGTTATATTTAGTCCAATAGAATGTATAAGTGTGAACAAAACTATATTTAATGACGTTTCACCATCAAAAGGCGATAAGTGAAGCTTTAGTGAAAATTAGGGTATAAATGCCTAAAATTGAATTCATTCCGTATTTTAATCCTTTATCTTTTTTTGGATAAATGTAAAAACATTTAAAAACATATATAATCATATTTTAGTTATTTCTATCCATTCCCGCCAAGACAATGACTACAGGTTAACAACCATTTAAAATAATATTATTATATTACTAGTGTGCAACGTAAGTTTTCAAAGGAACTCATCATTGCGTATCGGGTACGCTATTGAACATAGCAACCCCTTTAAAGTAAAATTAATATTTAATTTGTAAATATTGATAAATATGAAAATTATTTATTCTTTATTTACTTGGGATGTTACATAGGGGCCTCTACAATATTTAGATTTTGTAGTTCCACATTAATGACAAAATATTCTACCTCACCATTAAAAATCATGATTCTATACCGTTAATTTTTTCATTATTATTTTAAGAAATTCCATACGAAGGATCATATTAAATCCAAACATATTATTAATAACTTTGTTTCAAAATAATGTAATCCCATGAATCATAATTATATATTCCCAAAAAATAATTATTGTGGTAGGATTCCCACTCAGTGTATTAATTCCAAAATCCCATACCATGGTGCACGAAAAAAATGAATGTCTTTGGGAAAAAAACATGATATGAAATCATAATATAATACTCTACTAATGTTTCTATAATTATCTCTATTAATAATGAATGCATTCATATTCCACACGCTATCTAGATTGGTCCCTCAAAATCATATCTTTAAGGTACCTACTAAACATCTTTTAAACCCAAATATAACAACCTAAATATTAGACCCTAAGATCTTCGATATAAATGACATTATTAGTACATAATAAAATAGTCCATAAATAATTCAAAAAAATTTAACCATATAAATTTAGATATATAAATAAATTATATTTGAAAAAATTAGATGAAACATGAAAAAATTTAGGGGATAATAATATTTGATCCATCATATGTTGAAAAGTTTCACATTATTATGATATATGTTTCTAGGGGATGGAAAAGAAGTAAGTGGAATATTATATTCTCAGTAAAAAGTAGAAAAAAATTATAGTCTTTCATTACATAAACATGAGTGAATATTTATGTAATGAATAAATGAACAACATGAAGCTATAATCACCTAAATCCATAGGTTTGTTATATCCAGCACAATAAATGTAAACATAAATAAAAATATTTATAGATATCATAATGATGAAATTCATAATGATGATTATTAAATTATATAATAGATGCATTTTTTCAAAAAGTAACTTCTTATAAGAATAGGTATAAATGAAAACCCACCAATTTATTCCCATGATACCCATCGATGCATCATGGGGATATGTAATATTGGTCCCCACATTGGACCTGATTCATTCTATTGAATTCCCAATTATAGTCAATGAGATATTTCATAAAATACCTAAAGGAATATATTAATGAATAAAAATATAATTATATATATATTTATAAATACATAAAATAAATATGTCACCGTTAATAAAATGATCTAGATGTGTGTGAGAACAAACCTTAATCAACTTATAAGTTGCGGGGTTTCATTAAATTAGTAGGTGGTACACTTATCAATGACATATGAGGGATGTGGATAATCCAATATCCAATGTTATTCATTGAAGATAAAAAAGGGTCAAATAATTACCATTTGAAGGATACATATTTATTTTGTTGGAAAAATATTTAATCATTGTTCATTAATTGAATGTCAATATTCCAAATAATACCTTTTGAGAGTGTCTCTAGGGGTTTCATCAAAGAGCCACTCATATTTCATTAAGATTATGATTGTTTTAATGAACATCCAAATTCTTTTTTGGTTATTAATCTTGATGAATATGTTTTATTGAGGAATCCATATTCTAATATATTTAAAGTGATATTTTTTATAATATATTACACAAACATTTATGTACCGAAATATAGGATGAGTTGTCCAGTATGGAAAATATTTATTTTTATAATATTTTTTGTAAAATATAAATATGAAAAAATTTAGAGAGGGACATAATTATACACATGTAAATCCAATAAATATCATGATTAATATATAATAATATTTTCCATGGGAATTTATGCACCACAAAAAAGAAAATGGGTGGAGAATATACCATGGGACCTAGATAATGAAAATTTAGATGGAAAACCCCCACATATGGATTCGGGAGAAATTAATTATTTAATATCTAAAATAGTTGGGTTATAATTCATCGTTAAACATAATAATAATGAAATTTTATGACACAAAGTTTAATATATGATGTATATACAACCCATAATAAATCATGTGTATGATAAAAAAAACATGTCCCAAAGAAGAGTAATTATAGAAAAACCCCATACATTCATTCCTGAAATCTATGGTTATAAATTAACATCATGTCTCCCAAAAATAGCTATCATAATAAAATATTTATAACAATACTAAAAAACTATTATCATTTATACTCTTCAAAAATTGTAACACCAAGTGATTTATTGATATATTTCTTTTATATTAAATCTAATCTCTTTTGTAGCCTTCTATACACTCAACAACATGTCTATGAAAACTGTAATAAAATATACCATTATAAAAAAAACATGGAAATATCATGTATTAAAGTCCCTAAATGTGTTCTAAATGGTATATGTATTACAAACATATTGAATAAAGTCATTGGTTATCAACTGATTGAAAATTTTAATAAAAATCAATTAATGTAAAAGAATTTTTTTTCCAAAACAAATAATAATGAATGAATTTTTTTATTATTACAATAAATTAAAATAATCACTATTGGTGACTAATATTAATGAAACACACACACACACACAGATATATATATATATATATATGTATATCCAGTAAAATATTTTATCATCAAATATATCTTACTAGGAATGAGATAAGAATAAATCCAATTTTATTCTTAAAAAGTACGTTTTATTAAAATAGGTTTCATCCCGCATTGTGCTATTAATTAAAATTAATTTTATCTAATTATATAAATTTTTATTAAAAACATATATTTATTTTTTCAATAAAAATTTCAGCATAACCTTAGGCTTATTTTTAAATAATTATTTTTTAAAGTTTAATTGTTTCATCAATAGTTGGAAATATTGATTTTTATTAAAAATATATCCCAATTTTCTGAATTTCAATTTTTTTGATATAAAACAGCTAAAAAGTATATTTTATTATTATATTATTTTTAATCAGATTCTGGTAATTAGAATCAATTCTTTGTTGAATTTTTATATAAATTGTTTTTCTATTTATGAAATTTTTTTTATTAAAATATCTATTTTCTTCACATGTGTGAAAATAATTTTAAATTATTTCATTTCACATTAAAAATTTTTAATTTGGTTAAATTGATCCAATATTTTTACTCCTCATAATTAATATTACAGATTAATATATACATAATTTGTTGTAAAAAGTAATAGTAATAACATTAATATTTTTTTGTTATAGTTAGGGTTTAAATAAGTTTACCAGGGGTTCTTCTATAAAGTAATGTTTTAAAAATTACATATATACTTTTTTAACAACAATTTATTGGTTTTTTTTAAACATAACCTTATCAATTTATAATATGAGGTATTTTTTCCTATTTTCCCAAGAAAGTTACATAATATTATTTTAAAACATTGAAAAATTAAACGTGTTCCACTCACCTGAAATAAAAATGGGAACCTCCCTACCAACCTTCTTCGCACATCTAAGTAATTCTTTCCAAAAAAACATACCAATGAAAAAACCTTATGGTCATTAATAATATATCTAAATGACATATTTCTATGTTATGGTAATTATCTTCATTATGCTCTTTATCTTTTTTACGTCTTTTTTTACAAAATAAAATCATGTTTTAATAATTAGAAAATAACAAAAAATTATATACCATATATGGTGTGGTTATTATATGTATAATATAAACTATATAAATATAATATTCTAATAAATGGGAAACAAAAAAGTTCGATCCTGTGTACAGAAGACTACAACCACATGAATAGATGTAATTCATTTTTATCAATGCATATCATGGATTGAGATATTTTTTTTATTTAATTTATGTATTCATATATATATAATATTTGTTATCTAATTTTACAACTATAAATATAATATCAAGTCCACTATCTAACATTCCAAATTGCTGAAAAATGTTAACATTTTTTGTTCATACAATTGGACCACCACCTACATGAAGCAATAAGATTATATTTTTCATTTTTACCTAGAAGATAATAAGAATTGATTGTATGATTATATGTTATTTATATGATATAATAAGAAATATATTAAGTTGAAATTCTATTTCTATCTCTCATTCCTTTCGTCCATTAGAATTTGATAAGTACGTTCATATGTACATGTGACCTACTGTATCCATTAATTGTGCAATATATTTTTCTATATCAAAATATTATGGATGAATATAAATATTTATATATTGAATATATATTATAATTATATAATTATAATATATTTTATGATTATGGAACCATGGTCATAGTAAACGACCAACACTATTGAACCCAAATAATCATGAAAAATAGAATAGTTGTAACACTGAATAAACAAATTTTTATTAAATGAGTTGTAAAAGGTTATCGGTAAATCATTTATGGTATGATATATATTTCTATGGTAATATATTTATAATAAACATATATTTTTTGTAAAATTAGTTTGAACATGTATGAAGGAATTCATAGATATGGTAACATTTCCATTTTACAATATCATTGTTTAGAGGGATTGACAATGATAGAGATATTGAAGCAATAATATTATGATATAAATCCTATGAAATTATGGAATTATTATCATATATTTTTATTTAAATAGAATACATGTTTTAATTTCAATTTAAACTATTTATGCACTCTTGATACTAGATGATTTTTTATTGAAAAAACTAATTTATTTCTTTCTTTGGTGGAACATAATTTTTATTTGGTACCTATATTTTATAAAAATGTTTTCAATATGATTTTTAATATTATTTTAAGATACTTTAATGATATTTTTTCACAATAATTTACATTTTAAAAAAATTAGATGTAATGTTCTTGTAGATTTCTATTCGAGGTACTTTTTTTTTCATTTTATAGAAGTGTGAAATAAACATTTACATATAAATTATATGGAATGAATGAAATTTACAACAATAATTACCATTAAATATTTGAAACCACAATTTTTGTAAATGTGTTATTTAAATAAAAACGGGTTCATTATTATATTGTAATTTTTTTGAAATTAAATAACTTATTATAAAGAAAAGGAACCAATTTTCGACAACAAAATATCATTTTAATTAGAAAATAATTTTCTATGTCTGATGTAATCCTATATTGTTTCAAAAAATATACTTGATATATAATCCAATTATTTCTTCCTTGTTCTTGTTTTTGTAGTTTATAATTATTATTGAAATGTTTTTATTAAACTCATTTCTTTAACATGGTATTTCCTTAGAAAATGTTTATTAAACACATTTTATTTTCATGTGATATGATATGATGATGGCCATATGATATTCTGGGGAACATATATATTTTATTCATTATGTCATGGGTTGAACAAGAAATATATATTCATCTAATGCACTGGATAAATTAGGATATCTCATTAGATAAATATTATTTTAATGGGGAGTGAAACCAAGGAAGTATGAGACTCTATCTTCTATGATAGTTTTAGGAGTGAAATTTGATTACAATAATGGTTTTGGGATTTGACCCAATCAACTATGATATGCATCAATGTGACCTTCTACTACTATGTAAATTATTTTTTATGTTTATTTAAATTCTATGAACTCTTTTTATATGCCGTTATTATACTCTCATAGATCATATCGTTTGATTCATTTATGATTCGTGTATAATAAAAAATGAATATTTACTCCATGACATAAAATTATAATATATTATTTTCATGTTATAGTTTAAAATTGTAATTTTCATGTTCTCATAATATTATTCTTAGGCTATGTTTAAAAATCATTGATATCACCATGGTTTACAAATTCTAAGAGTAATATATTATTTTTTTTCTATTTAATTTCACCAGGTAATTAATAGGGGTATTAGGTATGATGTGTATTAGAAGGGTAACATGAATGACAAAATAATTGGGAGATTATATAGTTTACATAAAAAATAATTGTTTACATGTCAATGTTACAAAGGAACATGAAATATAAAATTTTAGAATATGCATTTATAATATATAATGAATATACATGTATTAATATTTGATATCTATGTAAGAAAGATATGGGGAATTTTAGTTCTTATCAGGTCACAGTTTAGCTAACAATTATATACATTACTGATAAAATTTTAGTAAGGACAGTTAGGATAGTCTTAGGTAAAGGGGAAAATCCTAATCTATGGAAAATAATAGATTTTGGTTTTCCTTGAAAATACCTCTATCTAGATGCTACACATAGATGTTGTTTTGGAACAAATAAATCATGGAGAAATAAACATGAAATATTCGATTAAGTATATTACATCCATAATTGTTTTTCAAAGTGAGAGTTCCCTAAATGTACACCCATTATTACACCATTGGGAGATATTCTCATGTTAATTCAAATTTTCTTTATGAACCATCATGATGAATATAGTCTGATAAAGATTATTATAGACCTTGTTTAAAAATATGGTTCCATATATCTAATGTAAGCACTCTTTATTTATATAAATTATATATTATTTTTCAGTATTATGTGGTTTCCAACTATGATTATGGTTTATTACACAATTATTTTTTGTTTTATTTAATGAAAGGTAACCAAAGGAATAATATTCATGATAAATGGGTTTTAAAAAAATTTCATAATTTACATATTCCATGAAAAGAAATTTTTAGATGGAATGAAAAATATTGTTTCTATGATTTCACAATTTTTTCAAGTAATGAACCATGTTGAGCTTACAAACATGTAAAGAAGGAAAAAATATTCTACAAAGTTCTTCATGAGAAAATGTGTATCTTATTTTAGTGGTTCCGGTGATCCGCTTGTAGCTGAGTAATGGATCGTTATGATAGAGAATATATTTTTTTATTATCATGTGATTAGAACATAATTAATTTATTTTGGTAGTCAATAATTTATATGGAGAATCGGATAAATGGTTTTCTCTTATCAGGAATACAGGGGTACTGGATTAATAGAACTCCATGAAGAGGTATTATATTAATAACTTATTTATCAATAATCAATTTACATTTATAATTTTTATGAAATGGATATAGAATTACTTGATCATAATATAAACGATGAGGAAAGAATTGCAATAAACTAGTAAAATGATATATGAATTATGAGATATGGTTTTGTAATTATCACCAATGATGATTTTATGATTGATTGATTCCCCAATGGATTAAAACTGAGTTTTTAATGGTTGTTAGTAATATGAGACTTTAGTATCTATGAAGAAATAATTATATGTACTATGAGGTTATAAATTGATATAGAATCTACACAATAATATCATTATTTTGTTAATAAAAGAATGAACGAAGTTGAAGGAAAATCTAAAAACCCTGGAAACATTATGATAACCTTTAATTCATGATAGACTTGTGGATGTACAAATTGAGGAAATTTTTTTAAGAGGAATAATTAATTGTTTAGGATTTTAAAGGATGGTAATAATGTTTATTAATGGAAAATTTATGAGATAATGTTTGTTAATGATTAAAATTGAGACAAAACTCCAAAAACTTCCAAAAAAACACCATAGTTCATCAAATTTAATGATTATGGGAATTATGAACCAAAATTATCTAATAGAATGGCCAATGACTACTCAATGATAGTAACATCATAATCTTAAAGGAAATGTAAAATATCATGTGGTTAATATTTCAGATGAGTGGTACAATAACAATATCATGAAATAAACACTTACCATTAACTCTAATACTACCAATGTATTATTTGAATTTGTATTTACTTACTCTAATATATTTAATGA
The DNA here is from genome assembly GCA_963277665.1 of Viscum album. Taxonomy (NCBI): domain Eukaryota; kingdom Viridiplantae; phylum Streptophyta; class Magnoliopsida; order Santalales; family Viscaceae; genus Viscum; species Viscum album. Next base: position 1,841,141,841 of record OY728145.1, read on the forward strand.
TTTTTATAAGGATATAAAAACATCAGAATGACTATTACATTTTGAATTATATGTGAAAACACATAATGGTAAAATCATCACAACATTAGTCTATAATTCTTATCCAGATACATTTTGTTGGAATATCCTTATGATAAATCTTATTATTCTTGATCTTGATGAATTTGATGTTATAATAAACATGCTTGGTCTTTCTCAACAATAAAACCAAATAAATTGATATAGAATGTATGTCATGTAAAATATAACAAAACCATCCTATTATAATATATCAATGAGATTAGAAATATTAACATATGATTGAAATTAATTCTTGATTCATATTTAAAATAGCTGATTATCTAAGTTGGTTTTCGAGATACTCATCATCAGTTATATGTATATTGTGTGGATGTTTTTTTGGTGTACTTCCAAATTAGTTTCCATGTATTCTACTGATTAGTGATCATTAGTTCTCAATATACATCATACTTTATGCAACACCTATTTATAAGGATCCATATAGAATGGCCCCGATTAAAGTAAATGAATTGAACACGAAACTCTATGAGAAAATGGATAAGGGAATACATCAAAAAAATTCATCACTAGTGGATAAAAATATTAATTATTATAAGAAATTATTTTGATCAGTGAAACTCAACATTGACTATTGAGACCTTAACAAGATCACTATTAAGAAGATTTATCCTCTAAACCCTGTTAATGAGTTGTTTTGATCAACTGTATAGGGATCGAAACATTTCAATTATTCGGATTTTTTTGGGATATCATCCTTTGAGGTCATGAAAAATGATTTACCCATGAAAATATTTCAAATATGTTACAGAAAATATTAATATATATATATTTCATGTCATCTTACTAACACACATGCTATCTTCATGGGTATAATAAATAGAGTATTTTATATATTTTGTTGATTAGGTTGGGGTAGTATTTTTAAATGATATAATTTTATATTAAAATATTAATCAAGAGAAATAAGATTAATTTATTATTATAATAAAGACCCTACAAAAAGATAAGCAGTTCACAATTTTTTTAAAGTGTGAATGTTTTGTGAAAATGATTTCATTTTTTGGTCATATAATCTCACGAGAGGGTATATTAGTAGATCTATCAAAGATAAAAGTTATTAAATATTAGACTTGGATAATAATAATGAATGAGATCATAAGTATTTTTGGTTTAGATGAATATTATTGGTGATTTATGGATAATTTTTCGTGTATATCTAATCCAATATCTATGTTAAGTCATATAGTATCCGAGATACATTTTCTAGATGAATGTGGGAAAAATTTACTTTAATTGAAAGGAATTTTAGTCATATAACTTATTCATACATTACCCAATAATATATAATGTGTTTTAATCTATAATGATGAATCTAAGAAGTTATGGTTATATGTTATCATATAGAATTATATTTTTTTAGATTATTAATCACACTAACTAAATTTTTATGTGAAAAATAACCCAACTCATTATTTTTATTAGATATGTTAATTTTTTATTTAAGTATTAATAATAATTATATTTAAAGATAAATATGTCATATTTATACTAATAATAAATGTATAAAATTTATTTCACTAAAAATATATGAACTTACATAATAAAATATTTTTGGGGATGATTAAATATATCACTGATGAATCCATTACCTCCTTGGGAAAGCAAAAAATGTGGTAGATTCTCTAAGTGAAAAGATAATTATATATTTTTTATGATGTAGATCACATAAGAACCAATGTTTTTTGAATTTTGGAATGATCGATATGGAAATATTAAAGTAATGAGTGAAATTATATCTAGATCAAATTTGTGTTAAACCATCTATCCCTGAGAAGATTATGGTGGTGAAAACGTAAGATATGTTAATGATGAAAAAGGTCAGAAATGTTTATAACTTCAACCAGGAATTTAATTGAATTAAATGGATAATAAACCATTTATGAGATATGTACATACCTGATTTGAAGTATGATATATTTTATTAGGCACATAGTTCTTCAATCTGTATTCATCATAGATGTACACACATACACACACACACACATATATATATATTCTTAAATGATTAATTATAGATGAAAAACATGAAGAGACATATAATTGAGTAATTATGTTGTTTATTTATATATTAGAATGTTAAGTATGACAGAAAAATTTATAATGCGATGTTTTAACCATTACCAAAAACAAAAAGGAAAACAGAAATCATCACCATGGATATTTTCATCAAACACTGATAAAAACAAAAAAATCCCAAATTAAACACCGATTATAGTGGATATACATATGTATTCATCACATTATATTACCATTATGGTAATATTATATCTATATCATTTATCTAAAATTTTATCAAGGACGTGGTAATGTTTTTTTTAGTCCCACATTCTATTTTTCTTATCGAGATATGATGTTCACCAAAAATATATAACATACTATTTAATATGATTTTTGATATAGATTAACATTTTGGTACCTTATAAAATCCCTATAATAATATTCAAAATGAGATAAAAACTATGTACATATATTATATGTTGTTATATTTTTATATGGATTGCAATTATCGCTATGATCATCAACCTTATCTTATTGAGTAATCTTAAAAAAATATGTATTGAATGATAATTGAATTCAATATTTATGAAGAACTATATTAAAATAACCATAAAATACACTTTTAGTGGATTATGTTAGAGAAATTATGAAACGACTACCTTATATATATAGTTAAATTATATGGATTTTCATATCGATTTAACAACACAATAATGAAAGGTTGAGAAGATGGAAAATTTATTCTGATAATTATCAACATGATTTGAAATTTGAAGTTGGTGATAAGTTTTTTCCATGAATTTGTCTATTGAAGAATGTAACTTGATTTCAAATAATGGGAAGATGATTCTTTGGTAAAAATTCCCTTTTAGATTCTTGATCGATTAATAATGGTAACTTATTACTTGGATCTTCCACTAAACCTCTCTCAAGTTCTTGATGTTTTTTTGTATCTTTCTTAAAGAGTTACTAATTAGATCCATCACATGTACTGAACATTTAGATTGTACCAGTAGATAATGATTATTCATATCAAGATTAAGAAGTATAAATCTTGGATTTTAGAGATAATGTGATATAGAACAATACTACTCAATTGGTTAATGTTCTCTAGATGAATCACAAATGCATAAAAGAATAATTCGAATTAGAAGATGTTATGAGGTAGATATATCCTTTTTTTTATTTTTGATTAATATTATTTCAAAGGATAAATTCAATTTACTGTGTGTAGAATATCCCACCTAGAATTTTTTTGGTATATTTTCTTTTACATTATTTTAATTTATTTCATATGTTGTGATATAATAATTCTATTGTCTAAACAAACCATAATATAGTATATCATTATATCATATCAATTAACTTTTTTTCAATAAATTTTATTTACTAAATTATGAAAAGTATTTGATATAAACATTTACAAAATAAATTAAAGAGTTATCAATTCAATAGAAATAATAATTAAAATCATTTAAATTTAAACAAAGTCCTATTTCGAGTAACTAATTTTATTCTCAAAATGAATTTATATATAAATAAATTAAATTAATCAAAATTGGTGAATCATACCACCCCAAAATCTACTGAATCAATACCATGAAGATTTTCCACATGTCCTCATGTTCACCTACCGATACCACATAGGTTGCTGAAAAGTAACAAGGCAATAGGGTGTTTCTGTAGACAGACTATTCCCTAATTAATAAGAGTGAAACACAATGCTAAATAAAAAACATAACCAGTTATAGAAAATATAAAAAAGTGGTATAATAAATAATAATACAAGATAATAAACAATCAGGCATAATATGATTAATATATAGATTAAAAATAATGATAATCATGATATGAAGTTGCTATATAAAATCTATTACACAAGATATATGGGAGAAAGTATACAATAAAATATATACCTAATTCCAGAAAAACAAAATTATTTAATTACCTATTTCAAAATAGCATGTTTTTTATTTTGTTTCCATACTTAACCTAGTATAAATAATTCATTATCAGAATTTGGAAGCTTCCATTTATCTACACATGTGACCATGAAGTCTTCATGGGCACCAAGGGTGGCCCAAGAAGGGTGTGACATATTCTCAGAAGGCCACCACTAATGGTTTCATGACCAATATTACAAGTTCTTATAAAATGATAAGTGTTCCAATAATAATAATTCTAGTCTTTAGAATTATAAATAAATTCATCGTATTGGGTTCCTCATGGGATACCGAAACAAATTTTTCTATTTAGACCTAATATAGATATCTATGAACCCATGTGATTTGTTAAAGTGTGATATAAGATATAATTGGTGGTTATATATAAAATATTTGTTTATGTATCATACAAAAGAATTTGATTTTCGTGGTAGAATCACCATTTAATTGAATCAATTAAAATTTTATATTTCATATAAAAGAAATATCTAGAAATTAATTAAGGGAAATATTGGTCCCATCCAAGGGAAACCAATTCATGGAACCCATGTATCTCATCAAGAGTTTGATCAATACTTAATTTTTTAGTATTCCATAAAATTATATCCATATGTATAATCCCATGTATTACACCCCCCATGGTATAAATATAGTATTAGACCTCTAGGTATATCTTTGGTATCTCGCATATGGGTCCAAATATCACTCACGACTATGTGTAACCATCAAGACATTGAGACCGTCTATTGTATCTCCAATAGGGATCCAACATCCATCATAAAGAGGTAGTGAAAACTCATGGTGATATAATATAAGTAATACATAGTATCACTCCAGGTGTATATGTAATTAACTTAAAATTTTAATTATGTAGAACAAAGAGCCCATATAAGTTGATCAATAAATGGAGCACCTTATATCATCATTGGATATGTATGGATATATAGGTTTTTTATAAATAAAACTACCCATTTAAATATATATTTATAATAATAAATCATTAGACTATTTATCCCATTCATTTAATATATTTTATTCTAGATATGTCATTAAGAATATTGGAAAACACATTCAGCTAGAAATTCAACTGATACCATGATGTTTATGGGTTAAATTCACATCCTACCATTTATCTTAATTATATACATTAGTTATAATTTGATTAATACAACAGAAACACACATAAATATGTATTTAAAAAGAATATGGATAATTGGAAAGTTGGTCTTCAAAGATAGGTGTAGCCATAGCGGTGGATTATATCAAGGAGAACAAACATAGTATTGATTTCCCACTTTTTAAGACTACTATGATACTAAAAAACCATTCAATGTGATTTATTAAATATTTATGAGAAATCTAAAAAACAATAGGCATGTGAAAAAACAAGACATTATATAAATTCATCAATAATATAGGGAATGTAACTAGACCACATACCTTAGGTTTATAAATCAATTCCTTGAGTGTCAGATACTAAAGCATGAAATAATAAGATAAATTTGGAGAATGGTGAAAAAATTGAAAACATGGAATATCATCTCACACAAAAATAAACACAAAATATTGTAGTACATCTGATGGAAGGATGGAAGAGGAAATGAGATCTTACCAAGAGGAATGCAGCTCACTTGAAGACAACTAGAACATATCCTGGATGGAGGATATCTCATGAAACCTTGAATAGGTATAGAATAATATACTCATAAGGATTATATTCGATACTAATAATAAATATAATATCAATTATAAGAATAATAGGTTATTCCCTATTTTCTAGAAAATTGGCCCACTATTTACATAAAAACAATTTCATTATAGGATGTGTAATTTTCAGTCTTAACATCTCAGGTAAAACCTTTGCAATATGTGATAAAGGACTAGCCAAAAAAATAAAGATCATGTATTCATAACACATGGTATATTAATATACATTCCATTCATCTGGTCAAGATTCAGGTTACATCCCTCTTGAAACTCCCCCTATAAAAACAAATCATCTGGACGTTAGATGAAGTTTTTTAGTTCGAACAAAACTAAAAAAATCCCTCAAATAAAATTGAGACCGTAGAACCTACCCTAATTAAAACACCTCCCCAATAACTTTCCATCTCGAGGGTAATGTGTCATCATCTAAGAACTTTTCTAGCCACTATGTACAATCATCGACCACTCTATCCTAGTTCTCATCCTATATATAGACATGATTCCATAACACTAATACAAAAAAACTATCCAAACTCATAGAGTATTCAGGATCCAATCGATGATACATATCGAATGCCTCTGAAGATATTCATCTTCTCCAAGCTCTATATCCTTAGGGTCACACAAATGATTTATATTATAATGATATAGGTTAATCTATGATACATGTTAGTAGTCATGCATGACACAATACTTCTAAGGTAATTGAAACCAATAAGCTATCAGATCAACTCTCTTCGTGATATCATATATCCTAGAAATATGGGATGATAACTTACTCTATCCATGATGCAAATATATGACCTAATCCATTCATAAATCGATGATATAATCGATATCCAACATCTAACTCCATTGGTCAATGAAAATGATTAGTATATTAATTCAACCTGGAATAATCTACAATAATAATTATTTGAAGTAGACGTACATGCTCTGAAGTCTCCTAAATGTCACCAAGACCTAGTAGTGAAACCTCACCATCCTCTAACTAGCAAATATGTAAATTGTATGACATATCATAAAGTTCTATATAGGGATCTATATGATTCATTATTTGAAATATCTAATTGAAGGGGAACTATAATAGAGGTATAGGTTTCACCTACAATCCTAAATAATCCAAGATGCATTCCTAGATCATGTCTTGTAACTGATGTATCATCAACATGGATTACTCATCGGTCTAAGGGTGAAATTATGTACTTAAGAGAACTTGTGAATCTAGTGAATTCTATATCCCTAATCATAACTGTGAAGTAAACAGGGAATGTTAGTCTAATACGATATAATAGGGAACACCATAATGGCCCACAATCTCTAAGATATAAATACAACAAATATCATCATCTCAGATGATCTCCCAAATATGTAGGATGATTGTTACCATATTCAACATATCAATGATTACCCATACAACTTCACTGCATCAAGAGGCTATTAGAAAGACTATCATGAAATCAATAGATACATCATTAAATTTAAATTAAAAATCGATAAAGGCTATAGAAATATAGTAGGTCAATGCTGATTCATCATCACCTTCTTGATGTTGGAACACCTCATGATGAATCCTACAATCTACATCATCTTACCCAGCCAAACATATTGATGATGTATGTCTTGGTACATCTGGGTATGCTTAGAGTGAACTTCCATATAGAATAATGGGATTCATGCATCCACTCCACCTAAATGTTAATAGTCACCCATAGATGACCATGGGATAACAAGGACTAATTCCAACAAAAACACAATCATGAAGTGGTTTCTCACATTAGAATCTCTCCCTCTTGGTGAGGAACTCATGATCTGATAGTACCACATCCACAAAAGCTCTATATAAGAGGATGAAACTACTAGTGTTGTCAATATAGACCACCCATAATATTCCATAATCTATAAGATCATATCAGAAAAAATCTATCAACATATATTAATGGATAGACTTTTCAATGTAATGTGACTGAGTCATCGATATTAGGGCATCAGATAATTTGTTCCACTTTCCGGGTTTAAAATAATGGTCATTGTTGATTTATTTTTGGTACTCTTCTATCCAATGATGTGAAAGATTCATGTCACTCTAGTGGACATGTACATCAGACTGTTTTCATCTATATAATCAATGATCCACTCCACCAATAAATTATTCCTCCAATATAATATATAATAAACCCAGAAATTTAGCTTGAGGTTGTGTTTAGGGTAATTCTACTCATGAGGTCTTAACTGGTGGGACCCACATGCCCAAAATTGATAACCCTACATAAGAAATAATCCTAGCCTAACTCCTAAAGTATCAGAATACATATTATAGGATCTTACCATCACATTCAAAGGTAGGATCATTACCAATGATACTCAACTATAAAATCAACCTATTTCCATGGTTAAAAACCATGACATTAAGGCTGAAATCCTTAGTCGTAGAATATGTCATGGTTTTCCTAAACTGTGGCCCCGATAGACATTGTAATAGGTTCAAACCTGTTACCAGGGTTCAAAAAATGGATATAAGTCTCAAATTCTTTGATCATTAAAGTCATACTAGATCTATAGTTTAATATGTATCCCTAGGTGTTATTACCATAGTGAAAAAATGTGTCTATAACACTAGTAAACAGTGCCTATAATAAAAAAAATAATATATCACCGACTGGATTTGATCTCTACACCTCACCTAAGGGATTCAACATCTTAACCGCTATACCACAAAGATCTTTTGGTATATATATATATTTATATCTATTATGTTATATATATTATCGAATAATGTTGCTATATAATTATCATGGTGGAAATACAGATTCCCACTCAATTTTCAATGGGAAATGTTTTCTCCCACACAATTTAGAGAGACCAATTGTCATGATTATCAAAACGATGGCTACATGTGTGGGCTATTTCCAAAGATTTAGTGAAATAGTGGCTATATCCCTTAAAAAAATTTCCTAAACCCATGGTTTTGAATACCATGTCTATAGACCAAAAATATGGCCACAATATTAGAATAAATGTGGCTATAAAATACATATATCCATGGTTTTGAAAACATTCACTATATTTCCATGCAATAGATTAGTTTTGTACTTGTGTTAATCTCCCTTTAAACTCATAAAAAATCATATAACAATATTATGACAGTAAGAACTTTTTCCTATTTTGAATCAGGTCCATAATACAGACTACTATGTGTAAAATGTGTTGAATGACCCACCTATATAATCCAGCTGACCTCATGAAACTTATCATATGAAATTAATTGTCTTTCTTCTCCTTCGAATCAATGGTTCTCACATTCTCAAGGATTAGGGATACACTTGACTCTGAGATGATATAACTCATGATGTGAACCATATTGATAAAAAAATGGAATTTGATATTATTTTCATACAGATGTTTCTCTTTCAATGTATTTATCACAATACAAAGATGGTTAGAATGATCATTTAAAGTGTACTAATACACTAAGGTAAAATCACTGAAGACTACGAGAAATGCAACATTGTTCTCGTGGAAAACAAAATTTGATAAGTCTATGAAAATGTCTGGTGAATTCCAAAGATCTGATGGTATAGGAAGGTTCTTGTATAAGATATATCGTCAGTGGAATGCTATACACGACATGTTTAAGGGCCTCTGATGAACTGGATGGTAACTCAAATAAAAATCAATCATATTTAACATTTACACCACTCAATGTTTGTCGAAGTGTTTTTCTATAAATGGGAATGGATATCTAATCTTTATAATAAGTAGTTTCAACTACAGGTAATCCATACACAACTTCATGTCACTGTAGATCTTCGTGGATAAGAGGACAATTGATCTCCATGTAAAAGTAGTTGCACATGGGAATCCCTTCACATAAAAGTCTTCTAATTTTTTCTTGTGTTTATGGAGTTCATCAGGTGGCATCCAATAATGTGGAATAAACACTTGTTCCAAACCTAGCACTAGCTCGATGATGAATTCCACCACTCTTATAGGAGGTAATATAGGGAAATAATAATGGATTTCATCTTGGAAATAATAAAAGGTAGAATGGAAATTGAAAATCTATATTAACTTATTTCTATTAAAGAGACAAGACAACAAGGCTATTAACCTGCCCATCCGAGTATTCTTGAGTCTAGATCATGTCACCCATATATCATATTCAATCTGATGAATAAAACAACTTCCCTCAAGTGATATAAAAGACTATCTATAATAACATTGTAATAGGAACCCGTCTATAAAATGTGGTAACTATTTCCACTGGACTATACCCTCTAATTGGACAACTATAATTGTGTTCATAGTAATAATACTACTAATTAACATCATATCAAATACCAAAATTTCCATAATTTCAAAATAAATGAAGGATTTTGGTTCACCCATGTCAAATATGGAAGAAACTAAAGTAGAGAAATCTTTAATAGTTACTCATATAGTAGAAGTCCACAGATTATTCTCCCTAGTCGTAGGATGAACTGAATTGATTTGGCCTAATCCATGACCCTACAATTTAGCGTGACTAACCTGGGTGTGGCCACTCTACCAGAATTAAACCATATATGTCTAACTACCTCAACCACATCCACATCCATATCCTTTTTGGTTGTTAGTATACCAACACCCATATTAACAAGTAACTACTGATTTTATTCCCTAATGCAGTATTATGGAAAATCCCTTCTCTCAAGGTACATGAGGTAATGTTCATTAAGAATGATTGTAGTGACCAATCATACAAAAACCATTACAATTGATCAGGTTACATGTATACTAGGGGTTTTTATTCAATGACCAATCACATAGGTGACTCACCACATAGTTGTCAATGCATGTCATCTAGCAGGAACATGCCCAACATGAACTCTCAAAACAATGCTTCCATCTACTAGATAAATCATCGCCCTTTTTGGAAGCTGAACTACCATGGATAATATTTCTACCTTCCTTGAGTTTTCAATATATTATGGGGTCCAAGTTCTCTCTCTCTTAAATGGTAGATGGAAAGAGAATGTTCACTAAAGTTCTAATGGAGTACACAATAGAATCCTAAAAATTTCCCACAGCAGTAAAGTCATCAAAAATCAGAGTTAGTGAAAAAAGTTTGATCTTTTTGAAATGAGATGAATACTATACCACTAACATGGAACCATGTCCTAGGTGCATCAACTCCAAAAAACCGTCTACCATAAACATCTTGTGGATGTTGTAATCATAAAAGGATATTTAGTGCCTATCTAAGACCAAACTATGATGATGTTCGAACTTGGTAATTACATTACACTATTCATTACCATAATCATGAAACATATAGGTAGTGGTCATGACCTTCCACTAAAGAGGCATCTCAGAATTCAAAATGATATAAAACATGGCCTCTATACAAGGTTTCATGGACTGAGTTCCACCATTCCTCTAGAAGGTAGGATTTTTCTTCTGTAGGAATTCCCACACCAGCTCTGCTATAGTAAGATAATGTTTCAGAGCACCCTGTATAGATTGTATGAAAAAAAGTAAAAATCTCAAAACTAGGGATAAATTATTAATGGATTATTTTTAAGGGGTTCCTCAAGTGGCACCATAAGAGGTAATATAGGTGGTTCATGGACCACACCCAAAGGGGGGTGTTCATTTTCACCCTCATAGCATAATATATGATGACATCAAGGAAATATATATATTCAATTTCAATGAGAATTCCTCATATTAGATTTAATAGTAGATATAATTAGTGAATGCAAGATATTGATGGTAAAAATCCTTTATATGCAAGGTTCAAGACTCTATGACTTTTCTTAAATTTAGTTATAGGTAAAGGGGGTATTTTAAAATATACTACAACAGACATTCCTACTACCAACTTATATTTTTGGGTTTGGGTCAACGGCTCATAGAACAAAACACAGGTTCTAGTATACTGATTTTTCATTGAAATACTTAGAGGAAAACACCCATTTTTATTCATTTGCAATCCCTACTGAGAAGTAAACATTTCATTTTATAAATTATGTATAATAATGTTCAATCATATTTATATGGATTTATATTTCCTAATATATTTCATATCATTACTATTTCCAATTTCATTAATTTTAATACTATTTATAAATGGGAATATATATGTTAGTCAAATGCGAAATGAACCTTACATCTAGTTTCCAGATCTAATAGTTCATATGTTGAGATTCAATGAGTGATCTACAATTCCCAATTCATACACACACTAACATTATAAATTTACTTTTTTATTCCAGTATTAAATAAAATAATATTTGAACCCGTAGAAATAGTGGTTTACCGCTCAATCATGTTATAATTGGTTCTTTGAAATGTCAACATCAATCTATGGGGGAAACACCATTTCAGCTTATATAGTAACTTTGTATTATCCAATGATGTTATATGTGGAAGAAATGTTAGATAATTCTAATATATATAATAGTCAAGAAACACATAAAAAGAAAAATAAATACATGAAATGCATGTAGAAATATAGATATATAATGGCATAATGTGTGATATTTATGTCCTAAGGTTCATAGTATATTTCATTATTTCATACGCCATCATCTCAAATTTCCAATGTAGAGGAAATCCCATCATCATAATATCGACAATGATAACATCAATCAACACGTGAAACAACCAATGGTGAAATCCATAAAATAGTAAAAGGTGTTCTATACGAAAACAATAACCCATCCAAGGAAATTTTGGAGTCCCTTACATGTGGATTAGTAACTGCCATGAAAATGATCATTACCAAATTCATATAAATCTTATTTTATTATCTAATTTCCATATAGTATGAAAAAAACGTATTCTTCTTATGATTCAACATTGTCCCATCACAACAAAAAATCCACATAGTGGTTCCCTGATATGTTTGGATAGATGACCTCATGCACTCACCCACTTACACCAAAGGCTTCTGACTAGTTGTTAGGGAATACAATGTTTTTGTGAGGGGACTATGCCCTATTGTGAAAGAGTGTAGAAATTTAAGCTAAATATTATAATATAAAAATTAGTAATAAATAATATATGGTAGATTTAATAATCATAAATAATCAATGAAAATAAATAGAAATATAGAAGTAAAATAATTGAGTGACACAAAATAATGTTGATTTTGATAACTAGATTCTATTCAAAATAATGTACGCATAATACCTGGGAGAACGAATATTACAACTAATTTTATAAGACACCAGAATGGAAAAAATTTGAAACAACTAGAATCATGTTAATTTGATCGGTCCTTTACTCCCAATGTCCATCCTATTACTCAGAATCAATCATCAGAAGCTAGATGCTTCCCTTTATCAACACTTACAGCTAATAAAAATGCTTAGGAATGAAGAGAAATCCATGTAGGTTGTCAGATATTCCTTGTATTCCCCCACTAGTATTGTATATATCAGTCTAGTTAGTGTGTATAAATTGAGTAGAGTACAAATAAAGAAAATTCAACTCATTAAATAAATAAATTAATAGATCGGACATGATTCCTCTTGGAAAACCTGATCAACTCTACCTACTTTGTCCAATTCCAAATATATTTGAACCAAGGTGACCTATATAAGTAACACATATTGTATAAATGGACGTTATAATTATGAATCAATACATGGGCCATGCCCAATAATTTTAATTCTCTTAGAGGATGTGTCCTTTAATGGGAATAATTAATTTTCATGATTTTATATAAAAGGAATCTCTTGAATTTAATTAATATCCATCACATGAAAGTCCATAGCGAACCATATCATGGAACAAAAGAATCACATCATGAGGAAAATAAAAACTCATTTCCATATGAGTATGACCAAGGAGATCCATAAGTGTAATCCCATGTATCACTCTATCATTATATAAGACAATACAATAACTACAAGCCCATCCTTGGTATCTCACATAGAGGATCAAGTATCACTCATGTCAAATTATAAACATATCTCCACCGATCCCACTCACAGTTCCACCCATAAGAACCATTATCACTCACCTAGAGGTAGATAAAATTCATGGTGTACATGTATAAGTAATTCTTAGTATCACTCATATAATATATGAAATTCACTTACAATTTATAATTATTGATCATGAAGGGCGCATTCTAGTCGATCCATATATGGAATCACTTGTTTCTTTCTCAGCTATGTGTGTAGGTATGGAATCACTATAAAGAACACATACCATTACAAAAGGGGATTATAATCATAACAAATTAATTAATATTTCTGATTAATTTTATTAATTTTACGAATAACTATGGAATTAACCATATGTTCCAATTAATTTAACTGATACATTAATTTATGGAATAAAGTATAGGGTAATAATTCAGGGACTACCATTCCTTGTAAATAGATTAATTATTTATTAATCATTTATTTGAATTTCAAAAAATATATCAAGAGGTGTTTAAACCACATAACTAAAAATGCAAAAACGTCATTTATGGAAAGAAATGCTCAATGGGGAGGATAATGTTAATGAAAACCACCAACGAGTTGATTTACATCTTTTTAAGGATATATTGAACATGTATAACAATTTAGATTAATTTATTAGAAATTAATGAGTCATCATTGGAATTTTATTGCATGAAAAATGGAATATGATATAAATGTTAGTAGTATTGAGTGAAAGGAACTGTACCAACAAACATAGTTTTATAAAGCTCTTATCATCTGATTTCATCCCTTGAATTGATATAGAGTATTATAAATGAGGTGAAGAGAAGAAAACCCTAAAAGGGAATGTCATCTCCCACTAAAATACTGTAATATATGGAATGACAACTGATGGATGAAATGAGTATGAATTGAGAGATTTCCTAGATTTATCCAACACAACTGACAATGATAAAAATGATGATCGGATGGAGGATATATCTGTAAACTAATATTAGGAATAACGTGAGCTCCTCATGGTGATCCTCGTCTAAAAAATGAATAAGAACAATACCTCATACAATAAAATATTCTCTATCCCCATTTTAAAAAATAGACATTGAAGTTTTGTTGTTGTAATTGAAATAAATGTCATGTAATCATATTAATTTACTTCAAAGGAAAAACTATTACATGTCCTAAATGTGGTACTTATTACCAAATACACAACATGTCTTCAATGCATACCATGAATTTTTAAACCCTCTTTATCTCTTGTGTAAAAATAGGTTATATCCCTCCTAAAACTGCAATTCGATGAACTCTCCAACTATACATTAGTTCTATTTTCTAGGATTAACCAAAACTAAAAGTAAATGTACCTCGATGAAAATACAGGATGATATAATTTGTGAATAAATTTATTAGTAATTATATATATTAAATAATATTATAATATAATATTTTCTTTCGCATGAGTTAAGAATAAATACTTATTTGTTCTTAATAAATATATTTTAATAAAAAAGATTAATGTTGTAATTTACATTCTTATTTTATAAACAATTTTTTTCAAAATTTTCTTTTTTTCAAAAATTGTACTTCATTTTTGAAATCAAAATTTAAAATTTATCATAGAGTGACTTTTTATGAATATTATAGAAATATTAAATTTTCAATGAATAGAGAAAAATATAGTCTTTTTTAAAAACTGATTATTGTGTTTAACGAATTTCCAAAGGTATTTTTTTTTAAATTGGTATGAGAAGTAACATTATTTCAAATTTATTATTATTAACAAAATATATGTAATTAGACTCAATTTTATGTTTAATCATGGTATAAAAATATTTTGTGCCTAAGAAATCTTTTTCATTGTGATGCAAGTTTTAATAAAATATTTGGGTTATATTTTAAATTAAATTATACCTATTATCTAATTAGTATTTAATAAAATATAACATATATTTTTAATCATAATAATGTGAATTATATAATATTCTGAAATTTATTTTATCGGATAAGAAATCTGAAAATAGTAAATGTAATATACCATAGATAAGGTTAAAATAGTTTTTATAGATAGTTAATCTATAAATATTATGTCTAAAATGATATAATAATTCATGAAACTCCATTGGTTTGTTTTATTTTTACATAAGTTATTAAAAATTATAGTATGATCTTTTTTGGTTCATTTTTTGAAAAATGAGACTTTATATTACTATAAATCTTTTGAAAAAATATTCGGGTTCCATTATCCTCAAATATAAAATGGAACCTCCTCCCCTCACTTATTGAAACCTCTTAAGAATTTATTTTAACTAAAACTTACAAAAATATCTCCCAGACATTCTTAAACAGTTTTTAGGACTTTTTTCATTCCCATAAGAATAACTCATTTGTTCTTAATAAGATATCTAGATGAGGTTTTTTAATCGCTGTAAATTATATTCACCATGTGCATAATTCTTTTACTTATTCTTTTAACACCATAGATTAGTTATTAATAATTAAAATATAATTACACAATTATATGACTTATAATGATAAATTAACATTTCATTGCATAATCAAATCCATATCCTCTACCATTTAAGGCGAAATGAAACTATCGGTCATGTGTACTATAGAAATGAAATGCATGAATGGATGTGATTTTTATTCTCTATTTATTTCTTTACAATGCATGTTTTAATTTCATTTTAAACATTCTATGATCCCAATATATATAATGAATGTATTTAAGGAAAAAATGAATAAATTTACCTCTTTATATGAAAATAATTTTTCCTAAGTATAGATGCTTTTTAAAAATGATTTCAATAATTTTTATAATGTCATCCTATTTTTTATAATACTTTTCACCCATAATTAATTTTTTATAAAATTGATTAATATATATTTTATTTTATAATTAGATATGTTAAAATATATTAATTTTTAAATAAAACTGTATGGCGGTTGTTTTCTTTATTCTTATATAACATGAATTAATTTCATGCCACTATAACCACTCAATGATTTCAAGAATTAATTATAAGTCATAATGTTTTATTTCAATGAAAATGGTTTCATTTATATTTATTAATGTTTAATATTTTTAGTAATAGATTTATAATTAAAAAGGACATTTTACACAAAAAATTCTCCAACTGATATTTAAAATATTTATCTGTTGATGAAGAAATCCTATTTTTTTTCCTAAACTTTACTAGGGATATAATCACTTGAAACCATCCTTATTATTTATCTAGATGGAATATAATTATGATAACATGTTTTATATAAAACCTATTTATTTTCCATGGGTAATTGTATTCTAAAATAATTATAAAATCCATTTCTTTATCATGGGTCATTATACGAACAATATTTTTGGGCCTTCCGGAACACAAATATATGTGATTTTCATTATGTGATGGGTGGGACCATAAATTTATATCCTTCTAATTCATTGGGTAAAGAAGGATACCTCATGAGATAAAAATTCCTATAATGGGTGCACTGTGATATTCTTAAGAGTGAGCCTTGACTATTATAGTGGTTTTAGTTTTTAACCTCATCATGTATGATATTCATGGTTACGAGCTTTTACAACAATATAAACAATTTTATATGAAAATATGTATTTATAAAACTCATTTATAATTCTTGTGTTATACTATAACAATTTTGTTTTCTCTTAATAATTTATTATCCAAGTCTAATAAGCTTCCATTCCTTATTCCATAACTCCAAATTATGATCCCTTCTCCCCATGGTATATTATTCAAATTTTATGCACTTATTCTCATACCCTTATGATCATTTTATGCTTAAATGATCATTAAAATCTCCATTTTTTCCATTAATAGGCCTCACATATCACTCATTATTTTTCTTCCATTTCACAAGTTATGATGAAAGGTATTATGAAATATATGTCTAAAAATTGTTTTATTTATGTCAAAATTAGTGGGAAATGATGTTGGTCACTTATATATTTGTTATTTATGTATCCATGTTTACAAAGGATATAGAACTATAAAATATGGGAATTGATCATTTAATTGTTTATTGAATATTCATCTAATAATATTTTATATCTATGTATGGTGTGTATGATTTTATATATTAATAGTTAATCTCTTTATAAACTCTACAAAATTTTTACATCGGGTGTTTATTATGGTGATTGTTTGTACTATCCTCTTTAAAATGGTATCTTTATTCATTATTCTTAAAAAAATATCATCATAAATAGTTCATTAAGGTAACTATTATGAAATTTTAATAATTATAAATGATTTTATAATTACATTGAAAATTGTTTTACTCTTTATGCATGAAGATGAAATCGATAACAAAAATATATTAGTGATACTTATCGATCAAATGGTTTTCCCTTATTTTATGAATTAAAACTTCATATATCATCTAAAAAATTTATTTAAAAATTTATTTAATATTATAACATTAATTGTTTTCATATATTCATTCTTGATATATATTTATAGTATTATTCAAGTTGGGGTTTAAACTGATCTTAATATTAACATATCATTATTTAATTAATGACTATGAGGTTCTTTTATTAGAATATTCGTATTCAATAATAATAACGACATTTTATAGTGTTTAATTTAATTATATATTTTAATGGTAAAATTTTTTTAATAAGAATTAACAAATATTAAAATATTACATATTTTGAATAATAAAATTTCCTCTTAGCCGAAATATTTCAAACGATGGAATTGATGATGACCATTTGTTTACTATATCAATAATACAAAATCCAATTTTTTTAATATCAAAAACATAATTAGATCATAAAAATAATATTTAAAAATTAATCAAATCTAAAAACAATCCATTATTTATGGCTATAAAAATCATTTCCTTCACTCATGGGGGTTATAGTATGCACGTACACATGAACATGGATTTCATTTTTTCTGATGGATGAAATAAATGAATGGAAAATGATAATTACAATAATATTGAAAATTACTATTGATAAATGATATTAATAATATTTTATTAGAGTATATTTAAATTATTTAATGATAAAATTAGTTTGATAAAAAATATAGTTGATAATACTCACATCGAGGACTTGAATTATCCATTGATGTATCCTTAGGAATGTAGGCCTTATGATATCTTTCTCAAATAATAAGGATTTAAATGTTGGATATAGTTATTATATGTCAAAAATATAATATTTTAATGTTATATTATAAGGATAAATGAGTCTTGAAGTGGTATAAATGTTTCCGTTTTTTAACTGAAGGGAATGGTAGTTTAAGGAGTAACCCTTACATGTTTAATAACATAAAATTATTATTCAAGGTTGAATTAATAAAAATGGAATAAATTTAAGATGATATTGATTTTGGCTCTAAAATTACTAAAAATATAATTTTTAGAAAACTTTTGTTTATTTTAGATAGTTTTTAAAGACATTATAACATTTTCCCTAACATACATTTAATTTGGAAATTAGTTTTTAAACTTAGTAATAAATATTTACGAAAAATTTATGATTCAACATTATGACTAATTTTAACTTCATATTTATAATAATATTATTATTTTATAAAAATTATTTATAAAATTTTTAGATTATAATTTTAAATTAAACCAGCTTAATTACAAAAAAATAACATTTAAAAAAATAATTTCTTAATACATAAAATTATATATAAGATATAATTATCATAGATAATTATTTCAATAATATAAATTAATTTATTATAATAAAATATAATGAATTGGGCTATAAATTTAATGTTAATGTAGTTATACCTTGAAAATACATGATTTAAAATAGAAAGAAAGTAGTTTTTTTATTAATTTTTTATTATGATCTATTAAAAAAATATGGGACATATGATTTATTAGATCAAAGAATATTTTTAAATGAATATTGTCAATTTTTAAATTTATAATCTATTTCATAAAATGTTTTTTGAAATTATAGTACATTCTTAAATAATTATATTGAAATAAAAATTTCAAGTATCGTTAATTCTCTATTTTTCACGAAAAACAACATTTTCTAAAAAAAGATCAAGAAATTCATACTGAGATAATTATAATATACAAAATTAAAAACTGAAGTTCATTTTGTTAAAAAAATATTTAGCAATATGAAATTAAACTTTTTAATATACAAACAAAATATAAGTTATCTTGAGTGTGATAACCTTGGTAATAATGTTTATATTCCATTATAGGAACATTGGTATTACATATT
The DNA here is from genome assembly GCA_963277665.1 of Viscum album. Classification (NCBI taxonomy): domain Eukaryota; kingdom Viridiplantae; phylum Streptophyta; class Magnoliopsida; order Santalales; family Viscaceae; genus Viscum; species Viscum album. Next base: position 1,841,161,715 of record OY728145.1, read on the forward strand.
AGTTTTACTAAAATGGGTAAATAAATATCTATAATTAATGTAATGACTTCATAAATCCTTGTTTGAAATATACTCATGTTTAAGATGATGTTAGTGATACCGAGATTTGAATTAAATCATTGTGAAAATTTTATATCCATTAAAATGATGAAATAAATCACCAATTTTTGGTATGTAGTATTGGGTTTCCATTGCCAGTTGATAGATTTTTTATAATTTATGGGATGTAAAATAATAATATATACATTCATTGGAAAGGGATTAGAATCACCCCAATGAAATTCACTAGGACATATAAAACTTATTTAACCCACCATAACAAGATTAAATTATAGTACTCTCAACTCATTTGTCACATATATTCTATAAAAATGAAAATATCATAGTTACCAATTATGGATAAATAAAAAAACTATATTTTATACTTGGGAGGAAAAATAAAAATATCCTCATGAAAAAGTCTTGAAAAAATTCCACCATTGGAGGCAATTATCCATATTTATTTTTTTATCCCATATAGTGTCAAACATTTTATCTAAGATGTAGGAATTCCAACCTTATACTGATCCAAACCCTCTTTATTTTCATGGAAATCTGATTTTCCTACAAGTTCATGGTGTGTCCCATCAAGATATGAAAATTTGATACTCCAATTGTATAAATTAAAAATAACGTTAAAGTGAGTCAATGAATCCATACTATAATTAGATAAAACCGGATCCTTTAATGGTTAGAGATGTCCCAATGATTTTTGAATAATTATACAATAAGAATAAAGTAATAAATTTTTAAAACCATTCCAAATGTTTTCATAATATTGTATACATGCATAATGTAACTTGAGAATATTCCAAATAAATTTCATGAAAACCAAAATAATTTTCTAAAAAATTAAATAAAAATAAATATTTTCAAATATTGAATAATGAGTGTATAAAATACATGAACAATACATTCATTTATTAAAGGACCCTACATAGTGTAAATAATTCATAGCATATCTGCAAGATACCTTTTTTATATATATTGCTGACAATAAGTGAGATATCCAAAACCTGGCCAGGGTGACACTAATGTCTAAATTATCCATTATCTTATGTTACCACAAATAGAAATACATGAAAGAAAATTATAGCTATAATAACTTATCCACTGTCCTGAACCCATGATTTATGAATCTATTTGGGGTGTTAATCCAATAATATATATTTAATTGACCTATATAAATTTAAAATATGACTACACTAGATTCACTTGTGGAACTTTTTCATAATAGATGAGGTGTTAGGCATGGAGTGTCCTAGTTGATCACAATAAAGGAATTAAAGTAGATATCATATAGAATTTGGGAGAACACTAATTCCTCCTGAAAAAACCTTGTAACAGTGTCTGTAACTAGAATCGTCCTATAATCTCTTATAGACATTAGAGAACTATCTTCACCCATACTATTATGGGTATAATTTTTTCCTACACCAACTTCTTCACTAACAGATATCTTTTGAAGGATTAAACAACACTACCAGAGTTTGAAATGACTCCCTCAACCTAATCTCAAAATTTCTCACATTCAATCACATTTCTCCAGTCACATTTTGAGAAATGAAGAATATTTTTTTTAATGATACGAAATTCTCCATAAGAATCGATTAATTAATATACTCCATAAAATATATTGATTTTAAATGATAATGTGTCTTGTCATATAATTTCATAATGAAAATATACTAGGATCCCATGTAACACAGTCCATGATATTTTTTCAAATGAATAATGATATCTCACCATTGAAGTCCCAATCTATCTAGTATAAAAATATATAGAGGGACCCAATACTATATTAGAGTCTAAATTATATCAAATATATTTTCAATAAATTCTACATAATCCCAGTTTTTCATAGAAGATACCTCACACTAGAAGAAGAAAGAGTGATAGAACTAAAATTCTTACATGGAATCAGAAACTAAGAGTCTATACTATGGAACATTTTTTCATGCTTCTTAAATGAACTATTTTAGACTCCCATTAACCAATAGGTCAATGGAGGTCCTTATAGGTAGGATTTGTTTATAAACTTCATCATATGGATCATTGGGGGATAAACATGTCGAGAAAATATATAATAAAAAAGTTGAATACATTAAAGTAACAACTAATAAACGAAATTTTAAAATTTATATATTTATTTCGAAAATCATATATTAATCCCCAACGTAACATCCCAACCAATAGTCCACTAAAATGGTTCCTTGATTTAGTTGGAACTGGGCCTCAAGAGAAACTCCCCATATTCAATAACATATAGACTACTAGTGAGGATATAAAGGTGGTATAGAGGGGAGACCATACCATCTAGATCATTTAGAAAAAACCCAGAATCATTAATAAATAAACATATCAAAATATAATTACAAATGAAAATTAATAATAGTTGAACAATAATCATGTATGAGGATTATATAAAATAAATATAGAGAGGTAAACAAGGACATGTAATGTATAAAAATAAGTAAATAAATGATTAAATTTGTAAATATCTCAAATAGGATCATGAGAATATGCTCAGTGTTCTTTTCATGTTCTACCTCCAATCATAGAATGATAGAAAAAAGAAAGAAATATATGTGAACCTGGTCTAGAAATCATGAGATATATTTGGCTACCCTAGTGCCATGGTAGCCTTAATTGGGTTTGAGATATACTCAGTAGTCAACCTCTAATGGTGTCAAAATAATTCACGTCCTTGTGTATAGTATAAGGTAGTGGGATGATATATCAAATGTGAAGGAGTTTAATAAACATATATTTCACAAGTTGGTCTTAGATTCTTAATAAACACCGAGCTGACCATACATACATAGTTCTACGCCAGAATGACATTGAATAGATGAGTAGATGAGTAGAATTACCAAGAGACGGGTGTAACTCAATCATCCAAATATAATCATAATATTATCCTAGACTATAATAGATTCCAAACTATTAAGAAAGAAACTAAATAATAATATTCTCACATTTTGAGCCATCATTGATCAACAATAATCTACCCCAAGACTACCTCCATAGACCAGGTAATTGAAACATGTCGTGAATGTAATATCTAGCATGGGTTTCCTTTCCATAATTCACCTGTACAGACACACCAATGTAAATATATATGGAATTTTAGATTTACAAAAATAAAAAATACGTAACATATAGAAAATAACAATGAATTTAAAAACATTAAACAGTATAATAATATGAATACTTAAACTGAAAGGTAAAAAGTATGAATACATGACCAACCATAATGATGTCTCAACATGAAAAAACTAGAACATAAACAGATGAGATATCCCAACTACAATTCTCTACGGTTAACACCCCATACACATTCAAAAGCACCAAGGTATCCTTATGTTCCTCTATAGTCACTACTGACGAGTCCTGAATCATTATAAGACACAACGTGTTCCTGAAAAACTCATATAAGGGTGATTATATACATACCTAGAAGGACTCCCTGAAATCGGAAGGGGGCCATTAAGATACTTGATAGGAATAGAAATCACAAAATAATGTAAGAGAGTGATTAAAATCCTATGACATGGTTACAAATTTATATAATGTCAAAAACCTTAACCCAACTAAGAGAGAAATGGGATCTCCATCTCATATCCTAGCCTAGAAAAATTATTCCAATTGTTACAAGATAACATCATTGATCCCATGAATCATGCATGTCATTCTATATAAGTAAGTATGTGGAGGGTCCACATCTCACCATTATGGTGTATAGTCCTGGGGGGATAATCTTATTTCATAGAAACCATTCTCTTATATCTCAAGGGGTTCCACATAGTGTAAGGATGACCCATAAACAACCTGATTGGGGGGTATAACTCTGTTGATTGAGGACAAGCAACCTGACGACATGGGGGTGAGGTACCACTTAGTAGACTGAGGAACTGTTAACAAACCCCATATTAGGTTACCACATATTATATTGATGAGCCACACCTTAACTCCATGGGGGTATCACTCAGTAGATATAGTACCTGAACCCTAACTCAAATAGAGGGGTTACTACATATTAGAAATAGGACCCACACTATAACGAAGAAATAGGTACAACTCAGTAAATATTGGACCCACAACCTAACAACATATTTTGGTACCACTTCATAGATAGGGTATCATTTCCCCTGCCTTTTAGTAGGGGTAAAAATGTGTATATATAATAATTTAACCCTATTTGGTAATAGGGGTACCATTAAATTGATATATGACCCACATCCTATTCTGTAGGGGGTACCTATCGAATGATCCCACCAGATAAGTGCCCCCATTGAGTTCAACCTCAAGAAGTTCCAAAATCTAAAAAAACTCATAATATCTCAAAATAAACAACTATGTACACCGCCATATTCTATATAGAAAAATAAATATGATAGGCTTTTCACAGGCCTAAATTAGAACCCAAATGATGGAGGCATGGGAGGTTGATAGCTCCTCCAAAATTCAGATGAGGTACATAGTGTGTTTGGGGACCCATATGATGTGTGGTCCTGATCATTTTCTTCGATTTTTCCCTAAGGGTTCATGGGTCACTGGTCTTGTATCCCTTCATGGCATTTAGAAGGATTTCAAGACATTCCTTGGACAAATAGATATTTTCACGTACATCTTTCCCTTTGTATGTATGCTTGACCATGTTTATGTACTTTGGTAAATGCAATTTTTTTCTCAAAAGGGGTTCCATCTATGTTCTATGTTATCATGAATGACAATCATAGGAGGGTCACATGACATTTGACCATGTCCCATGGCATGTGATATTTCAATTTTTCTAAAACCCTAGCACTGCAGCTACATGGGTACTATATGGTGTGTGTTCATCTTTTGGCATTCATTATTGTTTGGTATTTTCAAAAAATATTTAGAACAGATTTTGGAATTTTATATTCTATTATACCAAATCGATCAATTCATTTTTCCCCAAGAGCTAAGCAGAAGCCTTCACTACCCATTTTTTCCATTCATAGGTTGGGAGATTAATTTTTTCAGTCTTCTCAAAGCCCATATGCATAATTCATCACATGTTACCTTAAAAATTACACTTTAGATCCTAGATGCATACATGATACTTCCGAAAAATGAATCCCATTGGACACCTTCTCTAATTGTCTAATCCATTTCTCCTGTTCGATTCATCCATGAATCTGGGGTTCCAATTGGTCATGGTCCAACCATGAAATCTCTAACTAAGGCCATGTGGGACAATCATTGAATAATTTGAAGAATAATTGGTATAAATGAACATAAAAAAGGTAAAACGAATTTCTGTAAATTTTTCATTGATAGTAGAATCATATTGGTGTGCCCAAGGTGTGATAAAGTGAATAATCAATTAAGACCTGTACACAAGAACATGAAAAGGATTAAACATGGTTTAGTTCATGCTATAGGTTTGAGTATGTTCAATATATTTAACAAATAGGGGGAATAGTCCACAAATTTAAGATTCCAATCTCAAAATGGATCTTTCACTGATGAAAATTTTTCTCACCAATGAATGAGATAAGTTTTTGTGTTAATTGTGCCTCGATCTTCTTGGATATGGATTTTTTTCTTCACTCAAATCCAATTTTCCATTGTATGTGGAATATCACTCCTCTAAAAAATTATAGGGTTTTTATTATAGTCCAATCGATCTTTCAAAATTGTAAATTTATAAGGGTAGGATATTTTTAGTTGTTTAGTTATATAAATAATATTATTTATTTGTTATTATTATACAAACCCTCCAAAAGTCCCTACATATAAATTCCCCACATGGAAAACATTTAGATAACACCTAGGGTAAAACTCAACACAATCTCACATTTATTATACGAGACTCCATTTAATAATTATATAATTTTTAATAAGAAAAAAACCCCATGTAATATAAAATATATTTGAAATTTTAAAAAATAATTTTTGGCACACTGTGTCTTAGAATAAAACATTGTCTCAGTTCATGGATTCAGAAATATTTCATGATATATTGTAAAGTGTTACATGAAAAAATAGTGACATTAAATTATTCCCACCTTCAATATTTTCCTCCCTAAAAAGAATGAAGTAAAAAAATCACATATACCGAGCTCATATCTGGCTCTCCCTCACCTATGAGCTCTTGTGTATTCACATGTGCTTCCATAGACCAAAAACTAAGGGAATGGTCCATTCTTTTGAGATCAGCTCAAACCAATCCTTAATCATCATTTGATGCTCAAAAAATGTGGTTCCATCCTCGATTTTCATCTCACACAGGTCAATAATGTTTGTAGGTTCATGCATGCATCTTTTTAACCATGACACATGGAAGACATATTTCACCCGCTCCAACTATGGGGGTAGGGACAGGAATTAAGAAACCTCACCAACCATCTTCAAGATCTCAAACAACCTGATGAATCTCATGGATAACAGTTCTACCCGAAAAAATCTGTAATGTCCTCACTACGGGGAGACTCTCAAGAAAATGTGGTCTCCTTGCACATTCATCAAGGGAAACAAATGTCTACCTATGTACAACTTGTATTTTTATAGGATGTCATCATCATCTTAAAAATGAAATTTAAATTTTCCATTGAATAATTCAATATATCTAGACTAACAAGAGATGCCTTGTTGATCCCTATTCATCACAATGGTGTCCTAAAGGGTCTCCCATACATGTCCATAAATGGTTCAATATTGATAATAGACTGGTTTATATTATTATAGAATTACTATACTAATGGAATTGGAGTGTCCCTCATCTATCCAATGTCTAACAGAAAATACCTAATTATATACTCCAGCACATTTATAGTGAACTTGGTCTGCCCATCTGTTTATGGGTGGAAGACTATACTGATTTTCATAGTGGTCCCAAATTACTTCTGTAGGAATTTCTAGAACAGTGATTCAAACTACAAATCACACTCAGAGACACTAGTCAATAGAAATTAATTAATGAGAAAAATCTCCCGAACATACAACGACCAACAACTCTACATTGAACTCTACTCATTGATGTTATGGAAGTACACTGACATTGTAAATCAGTCAACAATAACCCAGATGTCATCATGGTCTTTCACTATGCACATAATCTAATTAACAAATCCCAAGGATAAGATATCTCATTTCCATTTAGGGATCTCTAATGACCATAAAAAAGCTTCTAGAACCTTGTTCATAGGCTTCACATGCTGATAGGTGATTCACCGTGAGGTGAACTCAACCATTCTCTATTTCAACCCAGTCGACAAAAACTATACATGAAGGTCTTTTAACGTCATTTTCACACATTTTTTGGACAAATAAAATATAATTGTGTAAATCTCTCATCACATTCTTGCACATTATGATTGGGACAACAGTCCACCAATTGAATTGGATGATATGATTCCATCCACAAAAATATATATCAAGTAAATATTCTGAGGATATCTAGTCATGTATGACCCTACAGTAGATGTTTCCCAACTATGAATCCCATTATGGTGGAGTGGATGAGTCAAATCCATAAACTAGTTAATTAATGAACACTCATGTTCTACTAGGGTGTACTCCATGGAATCCAACTACTCAGAAAAATTCTATACCAATCAAGCCTGGGAATTCCCAGTAAGGTCATATTCCACCATGATTCCATTTCTTAGAGTGTATTTCAATGTTATAGTTATAAAAAAATATGATTGGATCCTTTTCCTTACGTACAGGTTTCTATGTGATAAGAAATACATGAGACTTAGATGGTATGAGTAAACAACAAAACACTCTCCCAGAAGATAATGTTTCTACATCCTCAGAGAAAAGATTATCACTGCGAGCTCTATGTAGTGATTCATGTACTTCTACACATATAGTCCGAACTACTGTGACCCATACTTGATAGCTTCCTATATCTGAATAAAAATGTATCCAAGAGATTTTTGGATGTATTTTTAATATAATACATTCTCTATATCCTCCTATTCATGTTTAAAAAATGATGACTCATCAGCCTCATCCACAATTCCTTGAAGGCTCTCAAGAACTATTCAATCTATGTTAACAAATTCCCTATCAACAGTGTAGTGGTCCAAGGGATTCTAATCCTAGGTATGTCATTCAAAAATATTTTATGGTACCCATTCATGCCATTAAAATTCCAAAAAATATACATTATCGTCTAAGGATATCAAGCACAAATTTCAACGATAATCTCTATGGGTAAAACTAATCCACTCTAAAATATAAAAACCCTATTAGGTGAACTGCATGAATCTAGAAGTAGTTCTTTCAGAGCATATCATACATATAGTGATCCAAAAGAAAACCTAGGTCCATCCTCATGATCTAAATAAGATTTTACTATAATTTATATTATTAAAAAATATTATAAATGAAGACAACTAAAATAGGTAAACGTAGGGCTGGATGTTCTTCTTAATAAACTCCCAAATAGTTTTATCATGACAAGAGATCAAAATTCATGAACCCTATCAAAGCTCCTATCTATTCAAAGAGGTCATCATTCCTCGTAAAGGGTAAATTTTTATATATAATGTCCGGGTTTATGCAACAATAATCATTGAAAATATAAACGATCTTACCATATTCTTCGTGAATAAATCTAGATTGGGATAGGGAAACACTAGTTCTAATAAAACTATTCTCTCTAATGTCCTACTACTAATACAGAATATACTGATGCTCTATGGGGAAAACACAACATGCTTAAATAGTTCTTATAGTGGTCCTGAGAATAATGTCAACAAAAAACTCAATATACTTCCCTTGAGGTCATCCTAGAATGATCTCTAGGAGGATATCCATAAAATCCTCCCTAGTTGGAGGAATTTTGGTTCTTAAAAAGAATACGACATCTCAGGACTGCTCGTTGTAGAAACTCAATGGACTCTGGCACTGGAACTCACATAGTTCTCTAAACATTCATTGAAACATATCTTGTTCTGATGGTATATCTACCTATCAAATGTTGTGGATGATACTACATGTCCACATGTATGGGGACTATCATGGATTGGACCCTAAAATATGCCTTCATCACTCATCGGATCATCCTGAAGATATTGAATTAGATCCACGGCTAACTTTTGTCCTAAAGGAATCCTAAAAATGTAATCTAGACATACCTTGATAATATGAGCATATATACATATATATAAAAGGTAATTATATCTCAAGAAAGATTTTCATAATAATAAATCTAATATAATACATATACCATTAACCCTTGCAACTAAGGTATTTGTATATCGGGTCGAAAAGCATGTATTAATGTTGTGGTGAATGGATACATCAAACATCACACAAATAGTGGTTTCCACAGACTAAAATCCAAAATTGATATACATTGGAAAGGCTTACCTAAATCATAATAAAATAGTAACAAGAGGTCTACGCCAAACACCATCCCATGGAATGAACCACGTTGATAAAAATATATCATGATCCAACCCAAATGGGCTCAACCGCAACTACCCCAAGAATGCCTCCATTGGTTAGGGGCTGGAGGTATGCACCAATATACATATCTATCATGGGATTAATCTTTCTAGAGTATCTTATACACCAAATCTAACAAAATTTATATAGAATAATAGTATAATAAAATAGAAATATACAACATCTTAAGAGTAACCATGTATGTATAACCTCTAGGTAGTACAAAAGTATGAATGATTAAATAGAAAGGTAAAAAGAGAAAAATAAGCAACCATCAATAAATATATCTTAACTTGAAAGAACAAAAAAGTAAAATGTAGAAATATCCCATTACTAAATATCCATGATCTGACCATCATACGTGGTGAAATGCACATGGGTATCCCTATGCTTATCTGTAATTGATGATGACCTATCTATCATCTATATAATATAAGACACATGCGAGAAAATCCCATACATGGGTGAGTATATACATATACATTAACATGCCCCAAATTCATAAGGGGGAGTAGTAAGACACACAATATGAATAGATATCTCAACCAAAATAATGAGAGTAAAAAAAATTGAAATACATGTACATATATATATATATTCTCAAAAAAATCCAAAAATGGGGGAAAAGAGGATGTCCATCTCACACCCTAGCACCGAAAAAATGTGATAGTAGTTCCTAGAGTCCATCAATGATGTCCATTACGAAGCATGTTTTTCTATTTATGTATCCATGTGGAGGGATTGTGTCACCCCACTATGCAATACATCTAAGGGGGAAAATATATGAGAATAGGACTTGAGACCTCGTGTGCAAGGTACTTCCATTAAATGAATGGATGACCCACACCCTATCCAACAGGGGGTAAAATTCTACAGATAAAGGACCCATACCATAGGGGGTTACCATTCAATAGATAGAGGACATGTTCCCTAAATCCATATGGGGTAGAACTCAGTAGATAGAAGACCCACACCCTAACACCATAATGGGGTACCACTCAGTAGATAGGGGACCCTAACCCTAATTCTATATGGGGTACCACTCAGATGTTAGGGTATCTGAACCATAATGCCATAGAGGAGTTCAAATTAGTTGATAGAGGAACCACACCATAATTCCATGGTGGGGAACTCATTAGATTGAGGAACCAAGAAATAGACTATTAGGGGGTACTGTAATCTAGGACTACAATATAAATGAGTTTTCATTGTACCACCCTTTAACAACACAAAAGAAAATATTTAATAAATGTATCCCCTTTATTAGTAATAAAAAATAATTAAATAATGGTTCTTTTAACAGCACTATAAATGTTGTTATAATTACCCCTTTATCAATTCTATTTTTTGGCACTAATAATGGCACCCCCATTATTAGTGATAATTTAGCATTGTAAAAGGGACGCCCTTTATGACTACTTTTTTTAGCTGCACTAAAAATATAATTCGTTATCAAATCTTTTTTATTAATGATTATAAAGTGAATATATTAAAAATTATACTTCACTGAAAATAATATATTAATATATTAATGTTGATATAAATATTATATATAATTTTTTAATATATTTTAGATAAGGATAAATGCGCATTTACACATAATATAAATGATATATAAAGAATATGGAAAATAAAAAATTTTAAAAATATTTTTTTATATACTAATTATTTACTTATTATTGAAGAATGGTAATTTAATAACAATTATTAGAAATGAATTCCAAAAATTAATAAAAGATATAAAATCAATTGAAAACATAACATGAACTTCAAAGAGCCATAACAATTGATTTGAGTGTTTTTTGGGCTCTAACACATTTGTAATATAATTTTGAAATTTGTTATACACACATGGGACATATGGGAATCCTTTGTAACAATATTGAGACAAACAATGTCATAGATTTCCTCTAAACTGAGTTTTTAGTCTGGGTACAACAATTTCTATTCATTCAATGGAATGTCAAACTCATTTTAGGGGGTATTTTATCATTTTTTCATTGGGGACAAAATTTATTCTTAGGGATTACATTCATATTGACATTATGGATTTTAAATATTATCACTTTTTACAATGTAATATTATTTATAATAAAAAATATTCCAATATTTACATATTTTATATATATAATCACAAATAAAAAATATAAATTTATAAATAAATAACTAAACATAATAACATATAAAATATATTTCTAAATATGTAAATTGCATCGAAAAAATAATAACCATTTTTTTAAAATTCAATTGTATGAATGTTATAAACATATAAAATTAATATATATATTAATATATTTATGTGTGCATAAAATATGAAATATATTTATATATCTACATATTCTAATAATTGTATATAAATATTAACATATAATATATGTAAATAAATATAGATATGTATAATTATATTTATAGATGCACACACACATACAGTCACACACTCACACATATATATACAAATGTATACATGTAAGAATGTATTTATTAACACAAAAAAACACCCAAAACATAAATTATATATGTATTAAAATATATATATATATATATATATATGGATAAAAATTGTAACAATATATAGATATATATATCATAAAATTAAGATCAGAATAATATAGTTGAGGAGAAAAGGTGTAGGATTATGAGGGGGGTATCGGGTTTAAAACTCTTGAATGTTAGGGGTGCACATGGGTTGGGGAGGTAGTTTATATTTCTGTTTAGGGGGGGCACTGAAATTAGGGGGTTGTTCAACCCTCTAAATTTTCATAATTTTGTTTAAAAAAATTAATTCTTTGACTTTAGAGCTCGGATATAATATATTTTTATCAGTTCAATTGTTATCAATAATAAAAGGGGCCATAATCATCTCTTTCTCTAATGCTGATAAAATGGACCCCATTAATCATTGTATTTATTAACAATGCTTTTTAGCACCTTAAATTCCTATTTTGTGCTCTTTAAAGGACATATCAGTAGTGGTGTTCATAGAGGAGCTAGGTACTACACCACCGTGAGGTAAAACGTTGTTGATCGAGGACCCTCACCCTAGTCCGTGAAGATGGTATGACACTAATGATCATTCCCATGAGCGTCCATCATCAGGAACCTCCCAATGAAGCTTCACACTCATAAAACCTTTCATCATATCACAAATTCCACTATAGAGGCCACTGTCACATTCTATATGAAAATACAGCCATTATAGGCTAATCACATTAAAAAATCCATCCCCAAACGAAGAGGATACGAGTGTCCAACAGTAATTTATTGGAGATGTAGAGACACATAGTGCATAAGGGGACCCACACAATGGGTGGTCCTACATTGCGACTCAGTCGTGTCTCAAAAGGTACGTGGATAACTACATATATAGCCCTACATAGAATGCCTAAGCCAACTATGGTCCTTACCATGATATGGGCCATGTCTATGTAATATAGTACATGACTTTTCCTCCCACATGATGATACACCTATATGCTTCTCCACATTGTCTATCTACTAAGGGATGATCACACAATGTGGGACCCAGTCAAATCTTAGGTTACCACTAAAATTTTCAAAAACCCAACAATAAAAGTAGTGATTGTGCTATAAATAATGTGTTCATCCTTGTAAAAACAAAAAGATAGATTCCATTCCATTATTCCTGATCTATTACTTTTTTGTTAATAAATGTGTTTTGGTTTCCTAAAAACAAAGGGGAGTACCTCCATCCACAATTATCAACCATTCATTGGATGAAAAATGGATTTTGGTCGCTCCTCTTATAGAATGTATGCTTCATTCATCTCCCATTCTACACCAAATCCTACTTCTAATCTCGGATCCATAATGAATACATCCATAAACTAAAAATACTTCAATTAAATCACTTATTTTTCAATACATTCTTCATGTGTAGTTCCTCCATGAATCATGGGGTCCAATTAGCCTCAGTCCCCCAGACAATGTTGAACCAAGTCCTAGTGGGCCAATCACCGAAGAAATAGAATATTAACTAGAAGAAATGCACAAGAAAAAAGGTACAATGATCATTGGAAAAATGTTCCTCGCAAAAAGATATAGAATTATGTGTCGAGGTTGAGGAAAATTTAATAATCAATTAATATCAGTATATGTGATCATGAATAGTTTTTCTTTTGACATAGATCAAAATATAGATTCAATAGTGATCAAAATTTTTGGCCAATAGGGGATGAACAAAAAAATTGAGAGTTTCAAAAACAAATTAGATCATTCTATAATCATTAATGTGATCTCCAATAAATTAAATAAGCCATTGAGTTTTCTACACCTCAATGTACATAGATCTGGAGTTTTGTCATTACATAATTTTGATTCACCAATGTAGTTAGAAGCTGACTTCTCTCAAAGGTCCCATGGTTATGTTGATGACCATGGTGATCCATAATAATTTATATTTTATAAAGGTGGTATATGATTATTCTTTCAGTTAAATAGATAAATTTTATTATTTATTATTATTATTATTATTCTCACCCACCAACGGTCTCTATTTTCGAATGCTTGGTGATGACAAATTTTTTGTCACACCATGGTTAGAACCTAACTTCTGGATTCAACAGTGTTCTTTAATTTTTTATCCAAGTCTCTATATAATTTTTATCATATTTTTTAAGAAACCAATTGTGTGTCATATAAAATATATAATTATTTTTTAAAAAAATTAAATCATGGTGAACTGGGTATTGAAATAGAAAACAATCTCATCACCAAACTATAAAAATATTTTAAAAAATATTTAAATATATTTTTAGCACAAAATATGGTATCAAAAAATATAATATAGATTCATATAAATAATGGGTCATAATTCCAACATTTGAAAATGGGATATGAATTTCATGTTTCTCAACCAACTCATGGATGTGACCGTTATGCTCAATTTCACAATTGAGGGGGTGTGGGATGTCATCACCAGGAACCTCAGAAATGTCAAATGAAATTCTCATTATCATTAACATTGTGGTGTGAGATGATATTCTCAATGACCCAAACCAAATTCCCTCTAGAATGATCCAATGTTTTGTAACCCCTCTATCTTGTGATCCCACTACCTAGGAATTTTGAAAAAAGAAAATCAACATTTCTCAATGCACAATAGACCATTATGACTTTATCCATTTTACATTTAATAGGTTAGGATATCATCTATGCCACTATAAATTAAATTTATAAAACCATGACACGTTATTTATAAATCACATTATGTTCTTTGAAAACACCCATACCATATGATACATCTCTACACATCATCAAAATATACATTTTTTTAATAAGATTGTTCAGATCAAAAGGAGGTTTTCTTATAAATAATGATATTATCATTAAAAATTTGATGTCAATATTTTTAAGGATATCTTTAAATTAGAATAATTTAAAAAATCTTCTGGTTATTCAAGGGATAAAAAAATTTTTATATTCAAAGAATCCAAATTAGAAAACCCCATGAGTGGTCCAATTATTTCCCTATAATGACACATTTCGTGACTAATTATGTATTTCCACTATAAAAGTGTGGATCCGTTGTAGGAAATAACCTCTATCAATTTATAAGAGGGTATAAAAAACATCCCAATGTGGATTATGCATTTAATTTATAGCATTTGAAAACTTATTTTCAACACCTATAATGTCTGACCTGTGACACAAAGACTATATCATATAAATAAAAAAGATTTAAGGAAAACTCATATAGACCACCTAACATATTCTCGGGAACATCCACTCCTCCTCTATTATTCTTCCAGTCTTGTTGGAAGTGTATAAAAATAGAGGAATATTCAAACACCCTAAAAATAAGGAAAAAGAGCTCGCACTAATTTAAAATTTTGTATGACAAGAGTAACATAGGAGTGAATCTTGAAGATTTGAGAGCATACCAATATGGTTCCAATACACATGGAATCTCATGATTAGGATATTAAATAGGGAAGGATGATCTTATACTATGAGGGGGGAGAAGAGATCACATGAATACCAGTTGGGAATTAAATGTGAAGGACAATGAGGGAGGATTATTTGAAGAAATGGAAAAACAATATTTTATTTCTTTTTAAAGAGCCACACATTTTTCCATTGGGTTTGTAAAATTTTGAACTAACCAAACAGCCTCCTCTACTTGTGAGATACACCATTCCAAGTTGGGTCAGATAATTTGATCAAACCATGCACAAACTATGTTGTGCTATTTGTTAGGTGGCAAAAGTTGTGGATGAATGGCACATGGTTTGAGAAAAACATGAAAAGCCTATATGGGTCACCCCAGCACAACCATACAAATAATCATAGATTTCTGGACCCCCGCATGATTTAGAAAAATTATTCTATTGATGAAATTGGTTCGTATGGTTGACATTCAAGGTTAAACTAACCAAGTTCCTATAATTCCCATCATACTGCCTCTCAATAAACTAGAGTATTCAGTGTCAGACTCATTCAAAAATAACCCATACTACTAAATAACATCACCAAAATTTATCCATTATTAATATATAAAATTTATGTTATCCAATTCTATGAATTATATTTTGAGGCTAAGTTAAATACATTACTTAATCAATATTATCCATACCCATATTATATCCTCACATTAAAATGATCATGTTGTGTTTATGAATTCCCAAAGCACCATTAAGAGCTCTTTTAGGAATACATAATTTGGAGAATTAAAATCAAGAAAACACAAAAAACCAATTCGTAAATATCAAAACCTAGTTCTCCCTTTACCATCTTACCTTGAACATGATATCATTGTCGTCTCTCTCATCAACATTACCAAGATGCTCCTTACCATAGGTCTTAACCCATGAATAGTTAATTTTATGTCACCAAACCTAAACCATTTAAATATCCTAATGAATAAAAAATATATTTATCTAATGACTCTCCAAATATATTTATCATATTACAAATGAAGACACTACCATCAACCTTCAATCGATTTTTAATGGTCAAAATCCAATCGACTAAGCTTAAAATAGAATCATTGTTTCTTCCCTAAATATAACAGATCTTCTTTTTATGTGTCACCTATCTCCTCTAAATGGAATTTCCAAAGTAATTTTTTCACAAATAGTATCCTTCTAAAGGAGATAAAAAGGCTGAAGAACATAGGTCCAACTATTTCAAAAATATTCATGGTTATTATGACTGAGGCATCACTAACGATTAATCTAAATCCCATATTCCATTGAGTACTAAGACCATCCTTAGAATTATCATTGATAAATGTACCTAAAATCTATTTATGTATCCTAATAAAACCAATCCAAATTCCTACATCTAATAACATAAAATTTCCAAAATAAAATTCTAACAACATTTCTTGCATAAATATAACCATTTCCAATTGATGTTTGTTCACTAGCAACCAACATCCCACTCCCTACCAAGGAGAACCCCAATCGTTACATCAATGAAAAGAGAAGTCGGTCATCGCCAATCATTCCTTGTCGCTTCTATGCATACAACTGGAATGGTTGTGAACCCACTAGTTCCTGAGAATCATCCTTAATCATTACACATAACACATTCCAGATTCCTTATAATAGATTCCATGACAATCATAGAACGGTCAAAATGAAATGAGGGTTGACACCCATGAATTGAATGATGTTTATATCACACCAAGTTGCATTCTTTTAAACTTCTCCACAAGATGAACTGCTATGGGTTTTTTTCTTCTAAATATATTTTCCAATTTTATTTACTTCTGTTGGCATGTAAAAAATTATCTCTCATCATAATCCAGAAAATGACATGATAGGGTGCCTTAACTCATCTATACTACAAGTACCCAGATATTTCATTACAATGAATTCATTTATATACCATATTACTCACGTATAAAATTTTAAATACATCCATAAATCAAATAATTTCACAATTTCTCCCAACAATGTATTTTTTGGTCCCACTATAGATCAATCATTACATGGTAGTTAGTTTATTTGGAAAATATCCCAAATCATTGGAAATTAATTTTAATTTACCCAAATGATCCAGATAACTAATCCTATAAGAGTAATTTTTGAACTAATCATCCTTCATATCACAATATTCCACTTAATGAATAAGGATATAAATGGATCCCTCTTAAAAATGGTGTGAACTATCTTTCCAAACATAACCATTTCACATCATGTGCCACCTAGTACCAGCCCTTACATATGTTACATTGAGTAATCAATTTATAATGTAATTCTGACAATAATATATGGAATGATAGTTTCAAATAGAATGGATATTCCCTTGGTATACTTTTTCATTATTGAGAACCTCTATTATTCCATGATCAAACAAATGGAACCCTTAACAAGGAATAGTTTAAGAAGTCAGTGTGTCAAAAGTGAAACCACGAGTCATCATGGTTAGATTCCAAAATTGTTATTTTTATCAATTTGAGTTTAAAAATCCAATAACCTAAGGATCTATTAAAAATTTTATGTAATCCACAAATGAATGATGTATAATTCAAGAGCCTCTAGTGTACTAGTTTAGATATTAGTGTAACAAAAATCTCATTGCCAAAATAGGTGTTCATCAACATCTAGGAAACCTATCTCATAAGATTAACATTAGCAATAGAATATTGAACTATTATGTTTTCAGTGAATTATAGGGTACTCTTTAAATATAACCATAACCTGAATAATGGGTTTCTATTTCACAGCATCCAATGGGTCTGAAATCTCCCACTAAAAGACCAAAAACCAAAACCTGAAAGATAATCGTCGACCTAAAAGGGTTAGTATATCATGACAATGTAAAGGAACTGAAATTTACTAGGTATCTTAAACGGACAATTATGAATTATTATTTATAGTTAGATGAATATGAATTGTAACATTTAGGGTCATAAAACATTATAATTTTGGAAAAATAATTTATTTATGAAAACTCAGATATATATATATATATATGTTGATAAACAATTATAATGTGTATAAAAAAACAATCATTTTAATTGAAAGGTTAATTACCTTTATTAAATCTCATACATATTTAATAATTGAAAAGAAACAATTAATACAATTTTTATTGTATTGATTTGGATGCCACTAAAATAGTGTTATGAGTTCGATTCCCAATAGTCCTCTAGTGTGCATCCCGATATGCTAGATGATTCAATATAGATGTGAGGATTAATAGGGGTTTTATTATAGGTATTTTAACTTATTTATATATAAGATATTAAATATAAACAATAATAAATAGAAGCATCTGGATATAATGAAAAATTAAAATCAATAATAATTGACTGCTAATGGTCCCTAGTCATGCTCTGACGTAAATAAATATAGGTATACAAGTACATAGAAAGTATAAAATCTATTTGAAAATAAATTACACTACAATAATCTCAAATATAATAATGAGCACATGATCGATCGTATTGGAATTTACAATTTCATAAACTAGAAAGATAACAACTTCCATGTACAATCAAGGAACAAAATCTTAAAATAATGGGATAAATCAAGGAACCCCATAACATGGAATTCGGAACAGAGTTTGATATATACATAGTATGATACCAATAATATGTTCTATATATATAGATTCAATGTTTACAAAATATGGATGTTTTCATATATATATAATGTAAAGAATTCTAATATACACTAATATATCAATTCAATCATAGGTTCGTCATGGATGTCCGGATGATCTTACCTAATTCATCCAAATATGAAATGTCCATGAACATATGATGAAACATACATAAATTTTCATACATGATATGAATATAATTATATATATACAATATCATGGAATTGTGGATTAGTTACAATAAATTTACATAATAATCATATATATATATATCTTAGTAAATGGGTACTAACAGTAGGACCTAGGTCATAACTCAATCACTCGTGTTTAATCATAAGAGTATAATACACTGTAAGGGATTCCATTCCCATAAGATCTAAAATGATTAATAACAATATAATTAATGTTCTTAAAAATAACAGGTCATATCCTGAAAATCTGATAACGGGATACAAAATTCATGTATATCTTCCTACTCATGGTTGTTACCATAATTCTCAACATCCCAACTATGGGGGAATGATATGTCATTCCAAACAACATAAGCGATGTGATATGTGATGAAAATATTCATCAGCATGGATATGTGAATCTCCATAATGAAAAACTATATAAAAATTCCGTAAAAAATATATGGAAATAGGAAATTAATAGGCACTATGATCACTTAGCCTATGAATTTAGTAATGTGGAATCTGAAATATCTCATGGAACAATTGACCTTTATGACTATATATGTTTATCATTCAATCGTTAAAGAGATCAACTATCCCAAAATTAATTTAAATTTTATAGATATACCATTTCATTTATAAATCATAATAATGTAATGGAAAACACCAACTACATATGATATGTCACCTCACAACGTCTAACAATTCAGTTTTGAATTATTAGGCAGCGAACCTCAAAATGATGTTTTATTAGAAAAAATGATATTTTCATCAAAAAATTCATCAAATCTAATTTAATAATATCATTTATGTGAAATAATTAAATACAATGAAATGGTGATTCAAAAATAAGTAGCTTGTTATATTAATAAGATATAAATTAGTACACCCTAATAGAAAACTCATTCATATGAAGATAATGATGATTTTTAGGATTAATTTTTTCAAAGAAACATAAAATGGTTATTCAAGATGACTTCATAACATCAAAACATATCAAAATGGTTATAAAACACTTCACAAGTAGGAATCGACAACTAATTTAAATAATTTCATTATTTATATGTGACACTAAGAAGGTCTGACATGTGAAAAAATACATTTATTATAATAAGATGTGGATTTAAGGGCGATTAATATTGAACACCTACCACATGACAAAGATGGTCCACTCATCCACTTGTATGCTTTGACATGGCAAAAAATGTAATAGAATATGAATATTACTCACACACTTTTAAAAAAAGTTCACAAAGATCACAACAATTTGAAATCCATACGACATGATAAATGGAGGACAAAAGAATGAGGAATCGAGATCCAATCAATACGGTTCACATGCAGCCAAAAGCACTTGATTCAGTGGTTGGATGAGGAAGAATAATAAATATATAGATAGAGGACATGAGTTCATTATTCCCCTAACTAGGCATGAATTCGGGAGAAAAGGGGTAGGAGATGAAAAAGAAAGCGGAAAATGGTCTTTTTTAGATTTTCATAGAGCTGCAAGCTTTTGAAAACCATTATAAAACCGTGAGTCTCCCCTTCCTCAAATCCACTCCCCACATGGTTAGGTTTTATGGGTTGATCATACCACACACCATATATGTAGTGTTATTAGTAAAATGGCATAAAGTGTTTCGGAATGGAAAATAGTTTTAGAAAACATTATGCAAACTATGGAGGTCAGCCAATTTACACTTGTTCCAATCTGTACTACCTCATTGCCCCTTTAATATTCTATAAAAACATGATCATCATAGAAATGTTCCATACAGTTGACCTAAACAGTTCAACTAACCATTCTGCAACTATGATCCCAATGATGCCTCTCCCGAAAACTACAGCTTTCTGATCCCACCACCTATTAAACATAGCCAAATTCATGAGAAACATCCACAGACCTAAAACTCATCAAAAAAAAATCAAATTTCCATATTCAAATTTTCTGATTTACTCTGCAAGGCTCTGTTAAATATTCATACTATCTTGTAATTGAAATGATTAAATTCATTCAAAATTTAAACTAATCCTAATACATGGGACGTTATACCCATCCCCTATCATATAAATCCATTTTGATCAATTATTTAACCATTCTTGACATATATATAAAAAATTATAGGAGTCATATTATATTTAATGAATGATATAATTAACAATAATGGATCTTAAAGCTAACCAAACCACTCAAACGAGTTATATTAACCCACTTTTCATTAATAATTAAATATAAAAAATGTATTAAATTTACTAATGTCGATGTGGTTACTATACATAGTCAAGGTATTCCAATAATAAGGAAATTAGGAATAATAAATTACACTTTCAACAATATCATCTGAGTAGTTCCCACTTAGATATTACAACTGGTGGTTCATGAGACATATAAGTAAATGAAAAACCATGGAAAAAAGTCCGAGTAATTATTTTTCTACCAGGGGTAGATCACGTAGAGACCAATGTATGCTTTCCATTAATATGTAACTATCACTTATAGATAATTGGAAGTCTTACATTCCAGTCATTCTCAATACCATACCAAAAAATGCTCATTTTGTTCAGAGTACACTTGTTAATGACCAATAATATATTATACTATTTAATCTCTACAACACAAACAAATGACCATAGAAGAACCTATCACATAAAAGAGGCTTACATAAATTACAAGGGATAATGTCATACTAATTAATAATTTTAAAAATTCATTATTAGTTGAAATAAATGATATATTATAACAATGGGTCCAAGTAAGAATATTTATTTACCCTTAGGTATGGTTCACTTAGGTGAAAATATACATGTACCTACCAGTGAAATAAATGTTCGCATAATAGTTGTCTTTAAAACAAAGAAATTTCTTCATGGACATGCATGCCACCACTAATAGTACTCACACATCCACATATTTCCCCCAAAAAATTGATAATGTATTGTAAAAAATAGTATTACAAGAAAGGGTGAGCCAGACATGGCCTAAATAAAGAAATAAAATAATTGAGTAGTTGTGAATCAATTGAAAACATCCTAGAAAAACCCATACCACTATAGAAACAGAAAAAAAATTATCCCTTTCATAAACCATTCACTATTAGAAGAAATAATATGTACTTTAAAACAGTAACCACTCATAATAATGCTCAATTTATTTACATATATTATATATAAACAGCCTACAGACAACCCTAAGAGTGCATATGAATGGTCTGAGTATAGAAAAACCCATGAATGACCCTAAAAAACTCAACAAATAATTAATTAAATAAAGTTCACAATTATGTAATAAAAATTAAGAATGAAATATGTACATAGTGGAATTAATTATAATGTAAAAGTGAAAAAGTAACATAGATAAACAGGTTTTCTTGCTACTCAATTAAGAAAAAAACAAGATATTAATTTCATTAACACATTAATGATTTTCATGAAGATATTTCAAAAATAGTTTGAGATAATAACATATATCCATAATGGTGTCTTCCCACCACTGAGGTATATCCATAAAGGATTCAAATTAAAACTGATTTTCAATATAATGTGGTGTAAAAATATATATATATTAATATGAAATATTAATCATACACCCTCATATAGAGTAACTAAATATAAAATTACAACATCCTCACATAGACGGTAACTCATTTTCACTTCATAATAAAAATGATACATTAATATAAATATCCATGACCATATATATTTATACACACATATATCTCATCCCTATTTTTCATGAGAGCTACCACATCTTAAGGAAGAATATATAATTTTTACATAAGATTCCCCTTGATATAAAAATTATCGTTCCACAATATGGATCCTAAGGGATACATCTCAACATTTTCATATCCTCTATATCTGAAAATAAGGACACATATTGGTAATATTAGTAAGACAGATTCTAATAAAAATTATCATATCAATATAAATCGAAAAAATAAAAACCTATATTTCTATACTAAATAATTAGACTATAACCTAGATGTAAATTATTTTATGAATTATATAATATCAATAATGATTTTCATTAATATTAACATGTAAAGTCATAAATATAAATAAATGGAAATTCCTAATTTTTGTCATTAGGCTTGAATTTATCAATTTTTCAAGTGAACAATCACTAAACCCAAAAAAATAATATCATTACTTAAACACAATATAAATCAGATAAAAAATAAAATATAATTTATTCCATGAAATTTTTATCAATTAAATCCATGTAAAAAACAATGAATGTGGGTTCATGGAATACAGATGCATAGGTTAATAAACAAATATTCATCCAGCTTAGTTTCATCAGAGATTATTTTATTAGTTTATTTATTTTATAAAACAGTTATTTGAGTATCCTACATTTTACATCTTCACCAGATAATAGAAAAAAATGAAATGGGACAAAAATAAGAGGGTTAAAAACCGAAGATAGTGTATATGCAATAACCTAATGATATATGATGAAATATGCAACTATCAACTCGATATTGAATCATTCCATTTACCAAATAAAGGGTTATGTGAATCCCATAATCTAAAAAAATCTAGTCTCAATATAAAAAATCATACCTCGTAGTTGAGGATTATTGAATCTTATTACCTCCTGGGGAATCCATTAAATAAATTATATCATATCCCTTAAATAATTTTAATGTTGGTATATATTTGAAATTATGGTAAACATAGTTGGAAAATGAAAATATATAACCAATTTTGAAATTACCCAATATTGACGTACACTGACAATACATTTCATTTTCAGAATAATTAATACATGACAAAAAATTATCGCAAAGACTATATTAGTTTAGTGTAGTTGGAGAGATGTAACATAATATTCTTACATGGTGAAAGATCATCAACATCTCTCATAAAGTTCATACCCTTTAGTTTTCCAACCTAAAAAATTTCTTTATATCTAGGTTAAAATAGATCATAAAATAGGTGAGATCAAATTCTTAGTAAGATTGAACATTAAGAACACAAAAAACATAAACCAAAAAATGTGAACACATGAACATAAATATTGAAAATAAACCTCATGAGTCATGAAATAAATATTTGCTGTCTGTAAGTCATAGATCATAAAGGAACATTAACTATGATAAAATATCATTGTAATACAACATGGTATTTAAGAAAAAAAATAATTACATAATATGATTTCTATAGTATCCAGGGTGTTTCTTTCAAAACCATTTTAGAGGAAAAATTCCATTAATGAACTGGGATTACATGTCATTCGAGCCATGTATTACTGAACTGGATTTACATTCCGTTCTAATGGTAAATTATTAAACCAAATTTACATTCCATTAAAATCATGTCTATCTAATATGATATAAATCATTACCCAATGCATTAGAGGAGGATATTGGTCCTAGAAACTAATAATGAAATTATTATTACGTGTTCTATAAAAACATAAATCTTTCATTATATAATAACTCAATAAATAAAATGGGGTTCTTCAACATAATTCCATCATGACATAATACATATAAAATATCATTCAATCTTTAACACAATCAAATCATAGTAATAATATATATAAAAATATAACATTATTTAATAGTGTCATTTTAGAAAAAAATTAATTTTTAAATAACACTTGAACTTTATTCCAGAGTAAAATATCCTTTACTCTTGATTAATGTTTTACTTTTTTTGAAATTCCATGCAATTTCAAAAGAAAATAATTTAATGGAAAATAAACATTATATTGTGTATTGGAAGATAAAATTAATTATTTTTTCCTAAAGCTATAAAAATCCATTCATACTGTACGAGATAAAAAAATTTCCGCTTACTTTTTCTGGAAAAGTAAAAAAGTAACTCATATAAAAAATGAAAGAAAGATTACTCCAAAACTGCTTAATAAAAATTCACTAATGGGTAAAATTGGATTTAAAAATATAGTAGAATAATAGAAATATTATTTTATAATTAGAAAACATGGACCCGAATGATTAATATACACCAGAAAAAACTTATAAAAATCAATCTCGGATAATTATGAGATTGCAAAATTAACCCTTACCTTTGGTCTGATATGAAACGTTTGTATCCAAAACTCATTTATAGTTGGTATAAAAATATTTTAAGTTGTAAAATAATTATAATAATATTTATGATATCATATATGATTCAATTATGACTTTATATTAACTATTCATTTATCAATTCAATGTTAAATCAACATTTTGGGTAATAATTGTTTTATTTATCATACGTGTTTTGACTTGTTATTCAAGATATAATTATATAAATAGTGATATAATTATTTATAAAATTAAAAACAGGATTTATATATCATAAATATTCAGTATAGTAATATATAAATATATATTAGATTGATAATTGAAATAGAATACACCATTTATGGAGATGGTAGGTCATACGTATGCTTGACTGTTGTTTTTTTTCATATTGAATTGAATGGATAAAATTTAATGAAATATATATATAAATAAATCATGTGTAATTATTATGTCTTATATTTAATTCTTACTTACTATATATAATTTATAATAATTCTTGAGTGGTTAACGTGGAAAATTATTTTCATCACGTCCTGGAGACAGTAGGATGCATGTACGCATGAGTGATGATATCATTCCCTTAATTGTTAAATAGTATGGAATTTGATGATTTATTTACTATAAAGAATAATTATCATGATATAATCATTATTAAAATCCATTATAATCCTCATTATATCCTTGCAAATTAAGATTTGATGAATAAAAAATTACACCACATTGTAGAGATGGTAATCTGTACGTACGCACGTATGGTGATATTGTTATTAATAGTATGGATAAAATGAGTTTGAAGGTTTTACGATAATTATAATAAAATATAATCATGTCTATGATTAATTATATAAAACTTTAGTATGTAGACAACATAATAATATGAAGTACAAGAAGAAAATAATTTTGAAATAGGTGATAAAACAATTACCTCTTATCCGAGTATTTTCATTTGATTTTCACAGGTCTCTCTATGCTAGATTATTGCAAAAAATGTGGACTTTATGAGAAATTTAGGGATGATGGGTGCTTATTATAGTAGTGTTATGACAATCCAATGTGCATGAATGGTTTTTGTAGGTGGGTAGAGGTGGTGGCCTTTTATAATAGGGGGAGGGGCACTTCATGACTATCTCAAAATATAAAGTTATTATAAAACTATTCTCAATTTATAATGTTCCCAAATAATTTATTTCAAAGATAATATTATTATGGATCAAAATAATCTCATAAAAAATGGTTCGGCCATTTTTTGATTTTATTTTAAATATTATCATTTGGATTTATCCCTTTTAATATATTTCATTTTATTTTTGGTAATAATATTCTAAATATTAAATGGTTGAAAATATTTATTTATGATTTTTAAATTATAAATAATTAGTGACTTTTTCAAATTTTAGACCCTGTAATTTCAAAAAAATTAAATTTTAATTATTTTTGTGCTTTTTAAATAATTTAGTAACATGATATTTTTATAAAATATTAATTGTGTAAATTTTTTCTCTATTCACTTAGATGATATTAAATAAAATGTATAACAAAGATAAATTCGAAACAAAATATTTTACACCCTCCTAATGTGTCATATTCACGTAAAAATTAATGGATAAAATTAATTAGTTCATAAGATATTTATTTTAATATTTTTAAAACCATTTATTTGATATTTTGATCAATAAAATAATTTCTACATCACTACTGTGTCATCTTTAATGGTAATGATTTAAAATTTAAATATTATAAATAAAATCACTTGGTGTATATAATTTTATTACCTTTATGGATATTATATATTTAAATGTTTTATCATGTTTACCACGATATGAAAATTATTATACATATATGAGATAAGAGAGTGACAAGTTGTCAATTTATTTTGTTTTAATTATAATTATATCACATTCATGGAAAAAATTCCATTAAATGAATCAATTCTAACCCTTAGTTGATATTGGTTTACATTAATTCATCCATTCAGGTTTTGAAAGTTTTAGGGTAATTCTATTATCTTTATCATGATCTTTGTTACCCTGATTTACCTGATTTACCATTAACTTTGGTAAATAAAAATTACCATAGTGACAATTCATAATATCCAAAAAAAGTAAAAAAGTAACATATTGTGGACCCACTAATTAAAAATATTGATTCCATTTTCAAAATCAAAGACAAATATTCTTCATTAATTAATTTAGAATTAATTCTTGATTTCAAAACAAGAATGTGAGTTTTTACTTAATAAAAACACCCAAAAGATTGAAAAGGGTTTATATCCAATTTAAAGTCAAAATTAAGTGCACTGGCCAAACTTTTATTATATTATAACAAGACAATACAATTTTACATTTAAGGAAATTAAAAATATAATCTAACTACATAATTAGACTTAATGACGATGTATCTTTGCATTGAAATACAGTATTTTCACTATTCAAAAAAATATGAATTTTATCAGAAAAATTGATACAACTCATGAAAAGGTAATTTTTATGTTCATATTTCAAAAAAAGTTTATTTTGTACTATATAATTTAATTTTTTTAAAAAAAACTAGATTTAAACTAGGTACACCATCAAAAGGATTCAAAACTACATTTTTTTTAAAATATATCTTTTATCTGAATATTTGATTTGGTTATTATATAATGTCTTAGAAATATATAAGATAAATGATAACGTTATATAAAATTCATAATGTGGTTAATACTATTCAAATATATATTTTATATCCCATTTTAATAGTATATAATTCTTTAGTGAAACTTGATATTGAATACAACTCAAGCTATCAAAAAAGGTCCCTCTTGCGGGTAATGCAAATCAAGTCAGTATTTTGTTTAGTTATAGATTTCGTTCATGTTTTGTATATCATAATCAAGACATATTTATTTTATACATTGATCAAAGTATATAACCATTGTTACATGAAATTAATTCTATCAACTGGACGTGAAATTGTTTGTAACATTAGCCTATTATAATGTTGCATATACTGCAAGATAGTTCAATGTTGAGTATAGAGCATGATAATATTTTTTTAGAATACAACACAAGACATCAAAGAAGTTAAAAATAATCTATCTCAAAAAATATCAGGGTGTCACGTTATACCTCCTTTATAAAAAATTTCACCCTAAAAAATCATCGGGGTTATAATAGTTTTACTACTGGAATGTTTCATTCATAGAATCTCACATAGTAAAAAATAATACTAAAATAACCTTTTAAAAAGGAATGTTAGAAACATAATAGTTAGCCAATGTAACTCATCACTGGGTTTCCATATAAGATAACATAGTTGGGAATTGAAAACATAGATATGGAAGATAAAAAATCTAACCACGATGTTCTGATGGAGAGTAACGGAGATCAAGGTTTGGAGAATGTTTACAACCAGAAAAAAATTTATGGAAGGATTTAAGGGACTATATGATTGATCGAAAAAGTGTGTACTATGGTAATATTGTTGTTTTTCAATATCCTTTCTGTAATAATGATAAATGTTTCATGATAATAAATACATACATGATTTTATTACAATCTCACCATTGTTCATGACTTGAACAATTTTGACTTCATCCATTATTTAATGAAATAAAGTTGTATTATTCATTCTTAATGTGTTAATAGATCAAGTGATAGAATTATAGGTAATTCCATTTTTCTCAATAAATGGTTAACACGGGTAATGAAATATGCATAAGTCCAACTATAGTTAGAAAATATATTAATCCAACAAACATCAAATGGAAAATAAATTATAGTATCTATAAATGGATAAAATTAAAATGACTAAAAAAACAAAATATATAATAAATTAAAAATAGGTGAACTAAATAGTCATAAAAATTTTCTCCAATATATCACAATTTATTTATTTTTTGTCACTTTCAAAACATATAAATACACTGATCATGTATTTTATAATTACATGAATTATAATATAACCTCAGTGAAAACATTCATTCGGTAAACATTATCTCTTTCCACACAACAATAATAAAAAAAAATTTACATCCTCATGCCCTGATATCACTTTTTCCTTTTATCAGTCATAAGTTCATTAATATTGTCAAACATCTCATTATATCCTTATATTTTCATTAGGCGCTTATTATGTGCTTTCAAAAATTATTTCAGTCACTTTTCATGGTTACCCTTATCATATAATTATGGTAATCCACAAATGAAAAAATAAGTAGATATTTCAATATTCCATAATACTATAATAGAGATTCAAAAACACAATTTTGGAATCCCATTAAATAAACACATTTTCATTCCCCCACTTCATTGTCATAATCACCATTTCCAATATAAATTACATGTGACATTCCTTTGTCTTTGTCTTTAAGAAAATATATAAATTTATATTCATCAAACAACCTTGGATTAAGGAATTGGTTAAAATAGTGCTCCATTTCATCGCACGTGTAGCATTGATGATTTGTGTGGTGCATTCTCTATAGTCTTTTCTCTATTAATATAATTAGAAGCCTTATTTACATTACATAGATACTCAAATATTCGATGAAATTTTTTTACACACATAAAAAAAATTTCTTGTCACTTTATGACAATCTCCATCATGCCTCTATCCATAGTATAAACATAAGGATACATTCATCTTATCGTCACTATTTTTTAAAATTTTCCTTTCAAATCCATCTTTATTTCATGTCAAAACCATGAGATTGAAATGTAGAACCAACTTTTATTTATTTATTTGTTATAAAATGAACAATCTCTTCATAGATTTTAAGGTATCATATAGCTAATACCCTTTTAAGACATTGTTTTAAGCCACTGATTAATCAACCAACATTACTTTCTGGTTCGATGAAAAAGCAAGAATCCTACCATGAAAGTCTTGTATATTTTCCGTATATATACCAACAATTATATAATATTTTTTCTTAAGCTCAAGTAAAACCTTATATATATATGATATAAGAATACGAGGGATGTAATTATCGAAAAATATGTTCATGAACTCATCCCACTCCATGGATTAAATTTGATATTACTGCCATGTATTATTGAATAGTGCCCACCACTATTCTTCTTCACCTTCTAAACGATAAACAACCAAATTGCTAATTTTCATGTTCCAAATAGATAAGGCTATAAAATATGTTTCAATGGTACTGATCCATAGTTCGACAACTAGTTGATTAGATGACCCACTGAATGATTGTGGACGTTGCCTCCCAAAGGGCTCAACAGAATTTTGATCCATTCTCTTCTCATTTGGAAGTCCAAATTGATTCATAGCTTGAGTATGAATATAAATATGATTTTTCATTTCATATTCCATAAAATTTTCTGGTTCAGGTGGAAAATAATTATATTTCACAGTGCATTGATCATTAACACAGTTCTTCTGGGTTCTATCCACTGTCAAAAACCGAAAATAAATAGTGTGAGAGGCAAAAATGATACTAAGAAAACAATAAAATCAAGGGTGTTACATTCAACCCCAAACGTCTTTGGTATAATCCTAGGTTATCCATGATCATTACTGTAATTATATGATAGTAAAATATAGTTAGACTTATCCTCAAGGACTTCTCAAGATATACCTTAGAAATATCTTTAGAGATCTCACTAATGTTTTTCCATCGTAGTTTACAATGGTTGACTAAACCTTCACTCTGATACCAACTAAAATGACCCATTATTGACTTTTATAGAAATCAATTTTCTTAAGAGGAGTTATTATTAAATAACACAAAAAATAATCCCAAAGACTATATTAGTTTCATGTATTTATAAACTTGTTACATAATCAAATAATGGGGTGAAAGATCTTCATAATCTCCCATAATGATCTCCCTAATTATTTTTTCTATGAAAAACATTCCATTATATCCTAGGGAAAAGAAAACATAAAATGGTGAGATAAATGTTTTTGTAAGGGTAAAAATGATGAACATAAAAAACATAAATATAAGAATTTGAATAGATGAACATAAATTTTTAATATCAAAATTGTGAGTCATGAAATAATTTTTTCCGTACATAAGGTATAGATCATAAATGATCATTAACCATGATGAAATAGAATCGATATAAAACATGTATTTTGTAAAAAAAAATAAACAATTAATCGGATTTCGATATTTTCACTGGAATTTCTTACTAGACCATCATTGTGAAAAAAATTCATTAATGAACTGGGTTTACATTCTATTCCAGCCATGTATTACTAAACCAGATATACATTCCATTCCAGCCCTGTATTACTAATCCTAATAGAATTTCCATTCCTTTAAGGTTTATCTCATCAGATCTAAATAATTACCCAATGCATTGTATTTTGAAATAGGTCTCACCCATCTCATAAAGAAATCATTCGTAAATGTGCTAACAAACATAAATCATTCCTCATATAATAACCCAATAAATAAAATGGGATTATTAAACATTATTCCATCCTAAAATAACACATATAAAATATCATTCCATCAATAAAACAATAATTTCATAATAATAATATGGATAGAAACAAAACTCTATTTTAGAGCATCATCTTAGATGGAAAATAATTTTTATAAAAAACATGAATATAATTCCAAATGAAAATATAATTCATTCTTCAAAATTGTTTTATTTTTTGAATAATGAAATTCAATTTGAAAAGAAATAATTAAATTTAAAATAAATGTTAAACATTGTATCAATTAATATCACTTATATTCTCATAGATGATAGTTGATTACCCTTATAGATGTATCAATCCACATCACTTATATTCTCCTCCACCTACAACCATACATTCCAATATTTTACTCTAATCCCTATTTTCAAAATAGGAAAAATAAGTACACTGAGGATTATGTTATACATATTTTTAATTGTTATTAATATTTCTTCAAATCAATAAAGATGGATGAGATGTGTTTGAGTTTTTAGGAATGAAGGTAAGTTTCTTTTATATGAAAAATATATGGAGAAAACATATTTTAAAGTACTTATTTATTCTAAATAAATTGGATCACAAAAATCCTAAAATAGTATATTACTCGTGGAATATTATTTTTGAAGGCTAAAGACAACTTATTATATACAAACATGGGTATATGAATTAATATTGAGGTATTAATAATTCTTGTTTTTTACAATGTGATTTCACAAATAATTTGAATTCGAGTCTATGAAATATAAAATAGAAGAGATTGATGAGATAAGAAATATTTTTAATAGAAATACATAATGTTGTTGGTATTATAAAATTTGGAGAATATAAAGAGTGTATAGATCCTAAAATTCTAATGAAATTGTATTCTTCAACTAGAGATTGACAATTTTTAAGAAATAAAATTTATTTTAAGTTATATATAGTAGAACATAATTTTATTCTTTACTATTCGAGTATACTATTATATATAAGATTGATGAATTTAGGGGAATATTTTCAAAAAATGTTATGAAAAAAATATCAAATTGTTCTTTCTTATATTATATTTTTATGCTCAAAAAATGGGATATTCTGTAAAATCTAGTGGGATGATAATGATGAAAAAATTAGGATGAAACATATCCAAAACAATTTTATTTTTTAATTTTATTTTTTGGATAATCCAAAGAGTTATGGTAGTTGAACATAATAAGGAGTTATCACACAAACTATGACTAAACATTTTAAAATATTCCTTTCACTTCTATTTCTTACCTAATCATTTCACATTGGTTAGGCTAAGTCAGTATTTCTAGAGGATCATGTATTAACTACAAGTATATGTTTATTTATAATGTAATAAAAACAAAAATAATGACACCACTAATTAATCCCTTCATATCATTGGTTTATCTGTTTATGGGGAATTTTAGGATGTATCAGAACATCTAGGCTCCCTATGTCAGAAATATAATTTATTTTATTTATAATATTAATTTAAAAAATTAAAAATGTCTACCAATGTTCATTATGAATTTGTCTCATGAATGGAAGAATAGTATAGTTCCCATTATTCAAAATGTATGCCTTTAATGTATTGATGTATTTACTAATAATTTATGATCAATTGAAAAAAGTTATGAAATGAATTTTAATAATAAAGGAATCATAGACAATTATGGTATAGAGGTAAATTATATTCTTATTTCATTATCTAAAAACATAAAAATAAAGGTGTTGGGATTAAAAAATGTAACTGAAATATGTGAGAATACAAAGAGATGATATGAAAGAAATTATAATGTCAATTCATATATGATATAAATAAGGAGAACTTAATTTTAACACATAAAAATGACTAAAGATGACAACAATGATTTCTTGCTAATAATGGTGAATTAAATTATTATTAACAAAATTGGAATTTGTAAGATATTGAATTACACTTTTTTTAATCATAGTTTTATAAAAAAATTATGAACATGTTTGATCATATGATTTTATCTCAATAACATAAAGTGGATCTAACCCTGGTGAGCATCATAACATTCTCATATCAGGTGGAATGGGAATGTACACATCAATTAAAAATAATGAAAAATTTAAAAATAAATTAAATCAATGAGGAGTCTAGAAATGAATGATAAAGATGATGAAGTTCCTTTTGAATTAGATAGTTAAGATTAGAAATATTATCAACCTAAAATAATCATATCACTTATTGTGATTAACAATAAGAAAGTACAGGTAGTCTATAAAAGTTATATCATGTTCAAATTACATAGTTATAGTATCATTGTGAATTTTGAAATTAATTTAAAAAAAACGATGTGGATATTATGATGATGAGGTTGATCAGACTATAAGTAAGAGATTTATAAGAATTAAAAAGAATTACTAAAAAATTAGAGTATGAGGATTCTATTACGAAGAAAAACAAGAAATATATTTATGAAGGAGAAAGAGGATGAAGTATTTACTCCTAACCAAAAAGATTAAGACATTTTTAATAAATTCTAAAATTTCATTAATCATGTAGTAATATTATGGGATACATTTTATATTAAATGCGAATAATATGATTTCACATACATAAAAAATTTATTGATATTTAAAATAAATTATTTTTTGTGTAAAATTCAAACTCAAAAAATAATTTAAACTCTTAAATATGGAGGAGTCAAAAAAATATGTATCATATGATGGTTTTTCTGTTGAAGGAAGATTAATATATCTATGATATTACAAATTTCTAGCTAAAAGGTGTGGAAAATGATACAATCATGAATGATGAAGTATCATAAGGATAAAATCCAGCTAACAGATGATGAGCATTAAAGGACATAGTTTGAATTCTTAAAAGATTATGAATCAATGAATAAGATGATATATGACTATAATGAATCTATGAAGATTGAGGATGATTCATCACTATTTACTTAAAATGGGAAATCACAAAATTATGAATATTATCATATATAATTCCTTTTTTAATTCAATTTTACCTACTATTCTTGTTTATAATTAAAATACGGTATTGTATTGGCTAGGAAGGGAAAAGAGAGGCTCTCTCTAATACCAAAATGGAATAATGATGTACTTGAAAAACTGTCTCTCTAAAGAATAATAAGGTAACAATAGTGTAATACGTATAACATTAAATTTAAAGATATATTTATTACATAAGAAGAATCATATTTATTGGGTATTTATGGTGTTATGATTTTTTTTCATGTGACATACTAATATTTTCTTTATATGTATCGAACTGGTAGAAGATATGAATCAGGGGAGTGTAACTCTTAGAATATGATGTTTAATTTATCGAATAAATAGGATGATTGCATTTATTAATTTTATCTATGAACACAAAATAGTTTTTCATTCTTTGATGAAGAATGTGGAATTTTATAGAAATAGAAAATTTATCAAAACAATTTGTCTATAATGAAAATTTTACTGTAAAAATGATGGAAAATCATGGTGATATATCACATATTACCTATGTCACATTGAATATTAGTAAGAAATGAAACCATGTATCTTATATATTTCTAAGTATCAACTAATGTTAGGTTAAAACACGTCTCAAAAACATTTGATACCATAATGGAGGGTTCATTAATTTCATCATTGTTAGTTTGTTAATAATTAAATGTATCGAGTCAACTATGATTAATGGGGATAAGCTAATATAAAAAGATGTTTCTTTTCTGGAAGGTCCCAAGAACAATATCATTAGGTTATTCCAAATATGTATTGGAGGCAATATAATTATTTTGATAAAAAACTCACAATTCATAAAAAACCTAAATATAAGACACTATGATAAAAGGAGAACGGGAAGAAAAAAATGTGTTTAAAATTAGTGATATAAATTACTCATGATACAAGAGTATTAAAAATGAGTTGAAATTGTGGTAAATTATTACTAACTACCTTGTCTAATGGATTTTTAGTAAAATTGAATAGCATTATACGGTAAGAGACATCCCCCAAATTTAAATTGAAGGAGATTAAATTTTTAAAACATTCCAAATGCGGAATAAGTTCCATAATTCCTAGAAAAGTGTGGTGGTACAGTAATCTAGACCAAATGGAATCATTCATTCAGATCTATGTAACCCTATAATAAATAACCCTACTATTGTTGTTTTTTATTTCATTATATTCATCAATTAATTCTACGGTATAAATATTTCAAGTGCTACTCTGATATGAAAGAAATCAATATCTAAAAATCAATATCTCTAATTTTCATATTTTGAGTCCCCTTGAATCAAATTAGTAGTGATCAGTAATAAAGAATATGGATTTTAAAAAATATATATTATTTCTTTATTTTTCTATTAAAATTTTAATTATTATATTTTAATTGAGTAGCATGGAGGTTTTATTCATTGTAAATATGTGGGTATTTTTGGAAAATTAAAGATGAAATTATATGACTTGTAAAAGAATATAATGTATAGGTATTCCAAAATGGATATATTCTTAAACAATATTAAAGTTTCATATTGATGGGTGGATATCAACATGTATTTAAAATAATATTCCGCATGCACTCCCATTATTATAATGTATTTTTATGAACAATTATTTTCATGTTGTAATTACTATCTCTGTAAATAATTTTCAAATAAAATGAATCATATTTTTAAGATGGATATTTTGAGATATAAAATACTTTTTTGGATCTATATTATTAAAAAATAGTGTAATTTTTTTAAATACAAATAAATATGAAAAGAAATGATTTAATGTGCTTGGAATTATATATTCATTTGTGTTTTGTACTCCTACAATGTTTTTAAAACAAAATAACCAATTATGTGGATAAGAAGAATGCGTTTCTCAAATTGAATTAAAAATAATTATTGGAGTCAATTCCTACCACATACCATCATGACAAGATATTTTCATCATGATGAACATATTATCATGATTGTAGTGTGATCCAAAATAATTTCCCTCTTCTATAGGAATATTGATTATTTGAGATATCAAGAAAAAACTCATGAATTGATTTTTTTGTGGAATTATTACATATTTATAGTTATATGGTTTCATAGATGTATATTTGGAAGGATATTTCACATATGGTTAGTCACATTTATTAGAGTTTTCTTCCATGGCGAGTTGTTCATAAACTGGCATATTTGAAATCTGAAATTAGTGGCTTGGAGTAAAGTTGATGATGAGTATTTTATATTTATACATTCTTACATGAAAAATCTAATTATTTTAATTTAATATAAAATACATAAAAGTTTAATTGAAAAAAATATATATTTCTATAAGAATATGAGCACCATACATCACTGAAATAATCCAATGAAACTCTCAATATATATAAATATTAATATTTTGTATCATTTGATCAGAGATGTAATGGAATGCAGTGATGTAAATATTAATTCTATTTTCACTAAAAGATTGTAGAAACTTATGTAATGGAAACATAATGAGTGAGATTTAATAAGATTCAACTAAAACATCAGGTTTAACATTAATTTTCATGGGGTAGTATTAAATGTTGTCTGCCTATGTGGTATAGATTTTGTTCCGAATGTGGGATAAATAGGGAAAAAAATTCACTAAATGAAATTGGTCACTCGTTTATCAAGTAAAGCTACTGAGAGTGTTCAATTGGGGAATTTACATAATGTGAAATTGGATAAACTATGTGATGGAGAGTTTATTTATTTTACTTTTCCACAATGTTTATTCACAGAGTTTCATAATTCACTCAAATTAAAAAAACTGATTTTGTGTTGAAATACTTTTTTCATTAGAAAAGAATTGTATTTTTATGTATATCTTATATTTTAATTTTTTAATTAAACTGATCTATGTTTATTCAATAAGAATCTTTGGTTTTTTAGAAGTCTAAAATGAGTATATTGATGTACCCTTGTTTAGATTTAATTTCATGATTAATTTTGTATATTATTTTTTATACATAGGTAAATGATTATAATATATTTATGATATTTTATTAATGTTTTCGATAAGGTTTGAGTAGTATTGATATGATATTTTTTAGATATATGAGTGATTAAGATGAATTTTAAATCACTAGTTCATATTTCCTAAGTATGCCTCTATATATTCTTTTAAAAGGATACAAAAATAAATATACTGAATGAAATAAAATTTCTTTTGTCAATATATGTATTTTTATTTAACCAAAAAACATTACTAATCTAATTGAAAATAAAAAATGAATAAATAACCAGTACATGACAATGAATGTGAATTATCTTTTGAGATCCCTCATGAAGGTAAATGACGTTCTGAATGAGATTTTTTCATCTTTTATGTGAAATGAGTTGTGTGGTATGGTAGATTGAGCTTATTGAATAATTAATCCATGTATGATATTTCATCTACGTGAATAGAAATTGAGTTAAGGGGATTCTATTATTGGTCCACTATCTAATTGATTTATTTTACAATGGAAGAACCTATGATATGTCATATTTTTATGAAATATGTTATAATATTTCACATTTATTATGATAAACTATGAGAAGTAGACAACATATTATGATTTATTTGGTGATGATTTAATTTTTCACAATTCAAATTTTTTTTATAAATAAACCCGGATGATATACAAATGGATTCTATTGATTAAATATCACATCTGTAATGTGAATATAGAATTATAAAAATACATGAAACCTATTCAATAATGAACATGTTTAAACATGATATAAACTGAATTTAAAGAGTTCAAAAGGAAGTGAATTTATTTTCCTTTAATTTATAATTAATTAGTAATTGTGATGATTCATTGATTCTGTTTTGTTTGTCAAAACACATTCAATCAGTACAATGATTTGATATGAGTATTTTTAATTTAAAATATATATTTTTAAGATGATTCTATATTTTTTTATATATATACATATTTCAATAACATATAAATTTTTAGAAAATTAATCATTGAAAAATAATTTACTCATTCATGTTGTGATTTAGTTGATGGTGAATGAAAAATAATACTAACATGGTTAACCCCAATTAATATAATGGGGTTTTTTCCTATGGATTATGATAAGGGATGTTTGGGTATTTTGATGAGAACAACGGGGAAAAAAACTTGTTCTACTACATAATGATCATAATAAATGATGATTGAGTAATATAAAATTAGTATAAAAATAATGGAACATTCTTTTTAAAGGATTTAGTCATAGTATTATATTCCAAATTTGGTATTTAAAATGATGTATATAAAATAAGTCTTTCTATACTAGAAAACATATTTTATGAAGAACATGGTGATTTGGAAGGGAAATATAAAATATAATACATTTTGAGGAATAAATGTTTGATGAAAAAGTAGAATGTGTGAATATGTGTAAAATATTGAGAGAAGATGATGTGCGTCTTGATGATGTTTTTCAGAAGAAATTATAATCCTTAATTAGTTATTGTGAATTTAATATAAAAAAGTGTTTTAGTTATGAATAGAAGTTCATCATATGATTCTAAACTGAGTAATCACACTATTCTACCTAGGAATTAATGATCACGGGGAACATAATCAGTAGATACTAAAAACATGATTCTAAAAGAGATATTTACCAACTTGTTCAGATCACTATTAAATTGGTAAGAAGATGTAAAAAGCTAATGGTGTGTTAAAGAATATATTCATTGGATGATACATGGAATAAATACATGTATTTTTGGTTAATATTTAGTAATGAATTCATGGATCAATGGGTGTTGAACATCGAAATGAGAAGAAACCCTCACATGGTCAAAATATTTTAAAAATTGATTGTTCCTTTTCTTACCTGTTACTCACTTCACATGAGTACGTTTGAGATAATTTTTTTGATATAATCATGTATTAAATTATAATAATTATTTAATTATAATATAACTAATTAAAAACACATCAACCACTAATTAACACCCCATACTAAGTGGTGGATCATCTCCTACTGTATTTTTGCAAGGATACCTCTTCTATGACTAAAAAGACCTTGTTTACCACATCTAATACTTTATGAAATAAAAAATAGGCCACCCAAACAAATGTTGAGTAGTTTCGTCATTTACTAATATAAAACACATTAATGAGAAGCCATGACCCGTCCACCGGGGCCCATATTGTGACTACCCACATCCTTCCTCCTAATGGCTAAGTGCTGGAGACTAGTGCCGAAGGTATCAAACTGCAAGTGGGAGGCATTTTACTAAGTATATTTATGAAAAAATATTCCCAACCACATAGGAGACACTAAATTGGAAGCAACTATCACTAAAATAATACCGGTTACAAGTAAAACTCATACATTTGGGCTAGAATGTAAACCCAAAAAAATAAACTAAAAACAACAAAGTACAAAAGAGGAATCATTGGTGTCCATCCGCAGAAAACTACACGTGATCGTGAGAGTAGTTTAGCTATTTGTAGATGAAGTGAAATATCCCAACCAATTGATCCTACAGGACCCCGCCTGGTTCATGGCCACCATGTCCACCATCGTAGCTTTCTTCGGTCTCATCTCCCTCAGATCCTCTTGGTCCTGGTCCACTAATGTCTCTATCGAAACATCAAACATCTGCACTAAACAAAACATCTGTGGGAAATTCCCATGTAGGGGGAGTAAAAAATTACTCGGTTGGGATCCCATAGCAAAAAATAAATATCTGACAATTACCCTCATTGTAAATCATGATGCACAAGACAACTCACACCAATTATAAATTTAGGATAGCGATAAAAGAATGATCATTCACATCATCAAACTCCTTGTTTGCGGGGAAACTCATCATCTATCGAGTATAGTTGGCCTTCCATGTCACATAGAAGTACTTCCCACTAACCATGGAAAACATCGGTATACCTCCCCATCAAGTACGGTGGGCCTACAATGTCAAACAGAGGTGATTCCCACTAATCTCATCAAACTAAGGTACTTATTTTCCTCTCATACCATGGGACTTAAAATACACAGATATGTGATTCCCACCATGGGCCCGTAACGCCCCACATAACTGCATCTTGGTGGCCATTGTCCGGTCTCATAATGTCAAAAGCCATGTGTCCTCAAGTATAATCCAACTATAGGGTTCCTTATGTATCAAGCCTCAGAGATCCAAACCCCAAGACATTCATAACATCTCAACTTACATTAAAGCCTCATCATGTCATTCTAAATGATTTTCCTTATTGAGAGGGTCCCAAGTCCACAAAAGACATGTTAATCAGACCCTTAGTTTTCAAGATACAGGTGTTTTAGTAAACAAGTAAGAAGTTGCTTATGGGCCTGATCCAACCAGAGAAACCTTCTCTAGGGGCCCCACATACCCCGTTTTAATTCAACTGACTTGACCTGACTCGATTCGAGTCTCGGTTGATTCAGTTTGGCCTGCCCTAGGGCCAAGATGCATGGGTTTCGCTGATCTTGGACTAGTTTAGTCGAGGGTCCAGCCGGCCAGTTCGCCCGACGACCTGGTCTAGTCTGGCCTAGCCTGACAAATTTGGGTCCATCCATTCTTCCCGGGTTCATCCCAGTGTGTGTTATTCTGGCCCGTCGGTAGGGGTCCGACCCTTTGTGTCGTGGGCCCAGTCTGATGGGCTGTAGGTCTAGCCCACCGGCTGGGGAAGTGGTCGTCCAGCATAAAGCCCAGTCCATATGGTGCGGGGCATCGGTGTGCTTCCGGGTCGGGATGTGGCCAGATATAGCGTCCGACCCTCTATGTCCCCATAGATGTGTGGGGCTCGTCCTACCATGGTCGAGCGAACACAGCTTGTCGAAGCACCCGAACACGGTTTTTTCCCTCCACATGGTTCCCTCATGCCACTGTATTACCTTGCGGCGGCCACATCCTCCTACGTCCATGCAGCACTACCGTCCTCTGCCCACAGCCACTGCCACTATCCACCACCGGCTTCCACCACTATTGCATTTTTGGTACCTTTGACGGTCAACTGGAGTCTCTTG
This sequence comes from Viscum album, assembly GCA_963277665.1. NCBI lineage: Eukaryota > Viridiplantae > Streptophyta > Magnoliopsida > Santalales > Viscaceae > Viscum > Viscum album. Next base: position 1,841,203,339 of record OY728145.1, read on the forward strand.
AGTGGTCCATTTCATGAACTGCTTGTGTCTGCAGGGTCAGTAGGATGCCACCTTGACTGTGATGCCCTTGGAAATGCGTTGTTGGAATGTTGACCATCCAACCTCGATGAAATCACTACGAACAACTATGACATATGGATTGGGATTGCTTAGGTTGGCCCACACCCTCCGTGATTGAGTTTTTCCATGGGGAAACAAAAAATTCATCACAAATCATGAATAAAACCCCAATTCAAATCCTTTCATTAGAACCCCCAGCACGAACTAGCAAATCGCGGATCAACCCATTAGTTGGTAGATCCACGTGCATTGTTAAACCTAACAATGGGAATGTAACCCCAAGAATAAAACCCATACCTGGATTTGTGGGATCTGGTGACGATGAAGGATGTGATTGGCGTCACCGTCGATCCACGGTCATTGGCATTCATCGCCGCTTGTCAACCTCTTGATTTGACCCTCCAATGATTTTCGCATTGTTCACCATTCTTCATTGGGGAGGGAATCCACCCATTATTTATTGGAGATTTCCCATTTATTCCTCATCTTCTCTCCAATAGAAATGATTATTTTTAAAAGAAACTTGTTGCAATATTTTAGTCACGTTGTGAAATTGAGTCATTAATGACGCTCATTGATGGACCTCATTGAGTAAACCATTTAATTAACAACATAGAATTCACATTTAAAACACCTATCAAATAAATTAAAATCATTAAACTATATTATTGAATTGTGGTTTCGCCACTGAAATATTTATAAAAAATAAAAAAATAGAGAAGTTATTTTTTTATTTTTCTAAAATTTATAAAAAAAACATTCGTCTGATTTTTTTGATGATGTTAAGATATTACCATGTAAATCATGGACCTTTTAGTTCTATGATGCCCTAAGATTTACCATCCGAGCACTGGTTCTAATGTTAGAAATTCCCGATCTCATGTTTATTGAAAATACCTTAAAAATCATCAAAATACCATTTCTGGCTCTATGGGACATAGAATCATGTGTTTTTAGCGCGTGTGTTCTAAAAATTATTCAATATAATTGAAGATAATTACACATAATTTTTGAGTCATTTCATTCTCCCCACCATATGGCTTTATGTCCCCAAAATACAAAAACCTAATCATGCAGATGTGGGTATTGAGCACGAATATGGTCCTCCCACACCCATGTGCTCTCATGGAGATTCATTTGATGCCACTAAACTCACACAAGAGGAATAAACCACCCATGTTGGACCTACTACTATCGATCCTCTATCTCCACTGAGAAATCCGAAAATGTATCCCCATTTTCAATGTTCAACTCACACTAGATGATGGCATGCGATTGATTAGGCACGCACCCTCTCAATTACGACACGTGGAAAACATCATGCACCTGGTGAGTTTGTAGAGGAAGAGATAGGTGGTTTGTCACTTCACCAACTCTGCTCAGTATTTCAACTGGTCTGACAAACCTCAATGATACCTTGCCTCTCCACCCAAATATATGCAATCCTCATTGGGGTGAGACCCTAAGGAATACAAGATCACCCTCATCAAACTCCAAGGGTATCCATCTCTTGTCGACATAATACTTATTACTGCTTTGTGCTGTTCTCTTCTTCTCTTGGATGATATACACCTTCTAAATTGTATTCTGTACCAACTTTGGACCCATTAGTGTTGACTCCCCTAGTAAAGTCCATCATAGGGGTGATCCTCAAGGCCTCCTGTACAGAGCCTTGAATGGTGTCATTCCAATGGTGGAGTGATAGATGTTATTTTATGAAAACTCCACCAGTGGCATGTGGTTATCCAAACTGCAACCAATATCCATGATGTAAGCACATTGCATGTCCTCCAAGGTATGTGTGGTCTGATCTGTCTGACCCTCTGTATGAGGATGAAAAGTTTTACTCTTGCACAACTATATCCCAAACACCTCTATTAATCCCCTCCTCAACTGGGATGTAAAGCGAGAGTCACGATATGATAGGATCATCAAAGTCACCCAATAAAGTCATACTATCTCTTAAATATAGAGGCATCTAATTCCCCCAACTGATCCCCGCTCTCTGATTGTTAGAAAGTTCGCAGACATGGTGAGTCGGTCAACAATGGCCCAAATATATTTATGGCGCCAGTATGTACATGGTAACCCCATCAAAAATTCCATTGAGATAACTTCTTATTTCCACTATGGAACATTGAGTGGTTAGGCAAAGCTTGTTGGATCCTGATGCTTGGCCTTCACTTTTTGACAAGTGAGGCATCGTGAAACAATCTTGGTCACTGCTTTCATCATTCCTAGCCACCAGTACTGACACCGTAGGTCCTGGTACATCTTCTCCACTCCAGGATGTACCTCCAAAGGGGATGTATGGAACTCCAACAACACCTACTCTCCCAAACTCATTAGTACTATGGTGCACCCTCGGATAAAAATTTTATGCTCCCCAATAATTGAAAATCCATCAGGAGTATGTCCTAATGTTAACTGAGCACATCGAGCCTTGTAGTCATCATTCGCCAGCACTGCCTCTCTGGATTACTCTATGTGTGGAGGAGTAGTAGTCACTAACTGATGGTAAGTAGCTCCACCATCATCTAAAAATTATATCTACGTAATAGTTATCTGGTTCGTCTCCTCACTCATTAGCTAAAAACTAGTCCTCCTGCAATGTGTGTTTTCCAATATGTTCCCCTTACAAGGACTATATAATATCTCAATGTCATAGTCCTAGAGGAACACTATCCAGAACGAAAATCATTGGATTAGGTCCTTCTGGTAGAAGATATAACTATGACTATTGTGGTTTGAGTAAGCTATAAACCACTCACCCATCAACTTGTCTTGTCGCATCATCAAGGAAAATACCACTACAACTAACTGTAGGTGGTGGGTCGCATAGTTATTCACATGTTTTCTCAAAATTCATTACCCATTGATGATCAATGATTTCTATTGCATCATGACACAACCTAGTCTGGTCCCTGATGCTTCGTAGTAGAGTACATAATCACTGCCCTCCTCTTGCAGCCTCAAGATGGGGGGCACTAGTATGTCATCACATCAGCTCTTATAATTTCTGATGACATTTCTCCATCCACATGACGTGTTGATCCTACTATTTCATAGCTAATAAGGGTAATATTACTCTTTATAATTCGGGCACAAACATGCTATTGTAACAAGCCTACCAAAAGAAGATTAGAAACTCAGTCATGCTCATAGGTGGCAGCCAAGAAAGAAATGCCTTTATCATTGGGAACCCCCTATTACTACATCCTCTGAGACGACGTGTCCAAGATTGTGGACTTAATGAATCCCAAATATAAACTTCGAGATATTTCCATAATGTTAGTTCTCTTAGAGAGTATCCAATACTATCCGCAGGTGTGTAGCATGCTCCTACTCTAACGCCGATTACACCAAGATGGAATCAATGAATACAACAAGAAAATGGTTATGGTAAGGCTGTAATATCCTATTAATTAGTCACATGAAAAAAATTAAGGCATTGGTCATGCTGAAGGTCTTCAAAATGAACTCATAGTGTTTGTACTAGAACCAGAATGATATCATTGGTACGTCCTCATCCCGTACCTGAAGGTGGTGATAGCCTTATCAATGTTCTATCTTTGAGAACCACTTCACCCTGTTCATCTGGTCGAAGAAATCATAGATTATGGCTAGCGGATACTTGTTCATCACGGTCTCCTAGTTCAGGTTCCAAAAGTCCACACTGATCCTCAAAATCCGGTTCCCCTTCTTAGAAAAAATCACTAGGGATTCCTAGTGTGAAACCATGGGCCTTACGAACCCCTTCTATTTCAAGTCCTCTAGTTGTATCCTAAGCTCGTGATGATCTATAGGAGACATCCAATATTCCGGCGTGGATATCAGTGTCGTCCCAAGGTTAATGTTGATGAGTAATTCTACATCTCTAGGAAGAGGGAGTCCCAAAACATCCTCATGAAAAACATCCTTTTAATCGTCCACCACTACAATAATGTTTGATCTCCTCTCACCCACTACATAGAGGTTGAGGTTATCCAACTGGTGAGTGATCAGATTCACCCTCCTCTGAGAAAGTTTTCCTATGCAGCAATGCCTTCATTGTCACCAGTGAAGGAAAATTTTGTCCCATCTTCATGGAAACTATGCATTATACCCCTAAAATAGTCGATCTAGGCATGGACTATGGATAACCAGTCCATACCCAAGATGAAATTGTAAGGCCTCAATGCTTCTACTAGGAGATCCCAGGAAAAAATAATGCCTCCCAGTGTAATGTCACACTACCAGAACCATTGTGTAATCGTCAAATTCCCTCTAATAAGAGTCTCTAGACATAACAATCAAGACAACGACTCCACTGGAATCTCTGAGCTCTGAATGAGAGTCATGACAAGGAAGAAGTGACTAGCACCTGTGTTTATAATAACAACAACTATGGTGGGGATGGACTAGATTGTCTCTTATATTATCTCTAGAGTGATGTGGTCACAGGACACCTTGGGGTGGTGGAGGTAACACCTCATACCATCACCCAACGCCTACTTCTTAGCCTACTCGCAAGCCACATCAACGACCATGTGGGCCTCTTCTCTCGAAATGATGCCTCTACCTTGGTGGCCCCTTAGTCGTCTACTATTCATCTATATGGTGTGTTGGGTAGTCCGGTTTCATGTGTCCCTAACCGCCAAACGATATTTAAATCCTTGTTACTGGTGGACTCCCTCTAGTATGGGATCCCCACACTACCAACCCTGTGTCCTGGGATCATCCCCTGAAATACCTGGCCCACTGTGGCCCTAGTGTATACTATCTACTACCTACTGATGACTCTACCACATGGGTTCTGATCGAGGCTCTAGCTATCTCTTCCTACTCTATCAATAATCTACATACTAGAGGGTCTCACTCTAGAACCCCATAAAGAGTATGGATGATGAGAGAAAACACGGACACCCAGATCTCCAGCTCATGCCAATTCTCAAAGGATTGTAGACATAAGAATGGGTCTCACACCATATCTATCGAGTATCGAGATAGATCAGTGAACCTTGTAGAGTACCCGCCCACTATCATGCTTCCCCACAATAGGTGATGTATCTCTTGAATGCACACAGAGTTCAAGGTCCTAGGGGAAACTCCTCCCTAAAAATCTGCTCGATGTCTGCCTATGTGAGGGTCTCCTTATCAAGCGTCTGTGTGGTAAAGCACCATCATCTTCCTTTAAATCCCAACATAATGCTACATGACAAGATATCATTCTGGCTAGGAAATGTCCTAAAATATTGGAAGACATGCGTCACTACCACAAGTCAATACTCAACGACATAGGGATTTTTCTATCCACTTAACATGGGAGGTATCATTATCAGAAACGTGTGTTGGGCACTAAGTCTATCTATGTCCTCTCTTGGAATCACCGACATTATATTATTTCCATCGGGTGGTGGTGGCAATGGTTCTCCACCCGGTGTGGCCATCTCATGAACTGGTCACTAAACGGATGCCACATCATTAGGCGAGTTGTCTTCAAGACATCATATCAGAATCTTGCCTGGTCGTCCTTGCAGAGGCATCCAGAAATTGATCAACATAGACCACAGTCCAAACATTATACCTATTGAGATAAAATTTATTTAAAATAATAGAAGGATAACCTTATGCAACCAATGTTTTCATGCATCGATCCGAAAAGAATAAATCAAGGTCGTGGTGTATTGATACGTTGACCACCATACCGACACTGAACTCCTAAAATCTGTAAGTCAAATTTGAAATACATTACACAATTTACACAAAACAAATCACATAATCCTTTCATTGTGGTAGGATTGACCTCCCTCTAATGCCTCATTTTTCACAACCCATCCCCCTGGGTTTGTGTCATGACTACCACAAGACCGTATCCTGAAGGTCAGGGCATAGCGATAAGATCCCAAGGCATCAAACTTCAATTGGGAGGCATTTTCCCTTGTACTCTGATGCCACATTTTTCACAACCCATCCCCCCTGGGTTTGTGGCATGACTACCACAAGACCGTATCCTGAAGGTCAGGTCCTAGCGATAAGATCCCAAGGCATCAAACTTCAATTGGGAGGCATTTTCCCTCGTGCGTGTACGCACACACATTCCTAACTGAGTCACATACACTAAATAGAAATGAATTTCACTAAAAAAAATCTGATTACATGTACAACTTGTATGAGTTGTCTAGAATAAAAAGGTAACAAATAATCTTAAAAAAACAATTTAAAAAAATGAGACTCTAACTTCTTTCATTTGAAAACCCCACCTGATCCTTAGATTAGTGTACATACTAGAGGATGATGTATAACAAACCATCCACCCAATCCTCTTGGGTCTTGCCTAGTCCTAGACAACTATGTTCACTATCGTAGCGTCTGTAGGTCCAATCTTGGTGAGAACTATGGGTCCTAGTCCACCAATGTATCTGTTGAAAACATTAATTGTCTGCACCAAACACAACGTGTATGGGTGATGCCCGTGTAGGGGTTAATGAAATAGTACTCAGTAGGGACCCTAAAATAAAAATTAAATACCACACATCGATCCTGAAGGTAATAGATGATGCCCAATACATCTAACACTATGTATAAATTTATGGCACTGATAGTAGAATCATCAGTCACAACATCAAACACCTTAGTTACTAGATAAATACTCTTATATCATGTACAATGGTCCTAAAAAGTCACACAAAAGTGCCTCCCTGTATCCTTGGACTTCTTAGGTACACATCCTCATTATATACAATGAGCCTGTAATGTCACAAATAAGTGATTCCCACTAATCCTGGAAAACAAAGGTACTCCTCCCCATCAAGTACCATGGGTCTACAAAGTCCCAAAAAATTAATTATGACGACAAGACAAAAAAGTCACATATAATTTCATCCAAATGGTCCATTGTTGAGTCTCACAAAGTCGAATTTCAGAAATCTCGATATCTCAGGAAACCGCAGGGTTCCTCATGTAGCGTTCCTAAGAGAATATATCCTCCATCCAGTCGTCACATATCAGTATACATGAAATTATCAACATGGAATTATAAAAGATCATCATTGTCAAGAGGTTCCCAATGCCACCAATGACTCGTCAATCAGACAAACATTTTTTATGATACATGCATTTTAGTAAATAGGGGGCTAGGTGTGTGTGGGCCCGGTTAGTCCCAGTCTGACCTACCCATGATACCCATTCCAATGGTCCCATATACACCATTTAGTTTAAATAGACTCAACCTGACCCGAATTAGATATGATCTGGTTCAATATGGCCAGTCTAGCAACAAGGCCCAATGGGCCTCGCTAAACCCAGCCTCGTTTTTCCAAGGATCCAGCCTACTGGTTCCACTGGTGACATAGTCTAGTCCGTCCGAGGGGGAGGTCCTCCATCCCTAAGATTGGTCCTAGAAGTGTGGGTTGTTGGTGCACCACCTAGAGGAGAAGTGGTCGGCTTCCATATCCAGTACCAACTAGACCTAAAAACGCGTGGGGCCCCTCTTACCATAGTCGAGTGACCGTAACTCGCCTATACAGTCGGATATGGGTCTTCCCTCCACGGGATTCCTTCCATGCACCGCGTCATCCCATAAGTATAGTGGAAAACTAGCCGCATCATCCTACCAACTTCTCGTATTGTTGTCCACCACTCCTGTATGCCGCAAGTCGCCCCCATCAGCGGTACCTTGGACCAGTTACCAGAGTCATTTTGGTGGTCCATTTATCAAAATGATTACATCTAAAGGCTTTAAAAAATGAATCCTTCACAAATAAGCCCTTGGAAATGTGTTTTTATCATGTTTATCATCCAACCATGAATAAAGATCAACGAACAACTATGGTTGATGGACTGGGCATTGTTTGGGTCCCCAGATGCCCTACACATTAGAGTTTAACCATGGGAGAATACACAATAATCATCAAAATCATGAATAATCCCCACTTAAAATACATGCATTTGATCCACCCACACGAATGAGAGAATCATAGATCAACCCATCATTCAGCTGATCCATGTTCATTGTTAGACATATGAATGGGAAGGTGACCTCATGAAGACAAACAACCCTACTTGGATTCATTGGATCCACTGATAATGAAGGATGTGATTTACATCATCGTTATTCCGCGGTCGTTGGCGTTCATCATCACTTGTCAACCTCTAGACATGTCCCTCAAATATCTATGGATTCGTTCATCATTTTTGTTTGAGAGGGACACCACCAGCAGTTCGTCAGAGATTTCCCAGCAATTCCACTTCCGCTCTCCAATGGATTAGATTATTATTTAAATAAACATGTGGCAAATTTTTACTCATGTTGTGAAATCACATCATTAATGACTCTCATTAAGGGACCTCATTATGTGAACCATTTAATTGATGATGTTTCAATTACATTTAAATCAATGAACCTTTTATAGACCTTAATTAAAGTTCCTTGTTGCATCATAGTTTCACCACTCGACTATTTATGAAAAATAAAAATAACATTGAAAATTTATTATATTTTTATTCCTAAATGTCCAAAAAATAACTTTTCATTCCCACCCTTGTTGTTCGAAGTTATGTTTTGCCTATGAAAATCCTATTGCTATGAGTTAAACAGTGCCCTCAGATATCGGATCTGATCACCAGTTAAAATTTTAGAAAAACCCACCCGCACGATTAATGATCGTACCTTAACAAAAGTTCAAAAATCCATTATGGCTCTATTGGCCTCAAAACCACATGTCATCAGAGCATGTGTCGTTAGAATAATTCCATATAATTAAAAATAATAATACTGATTTTACAAGACACTTCATGAGATAAATCGAGTTCAATTTAATTTAAATTTAAATATTTTATGATTTTTTTTGGATATATTTCATCATGGATATCTAAAAATAATAGATATCAATGAACTCATTAAAAATATAATGGTGTTTAATATTATGATAGTACATTTCAAAATTTATAATTAAAATCTGTCTGAAGAATTCTATAATTATATCCCCTTAGATAAATGTTATTTTATTATTTATATTCTTTGCCAAAAATATTCAAAAAGCTAGCTAGGACTAAATTTATCTTAGAGTATTGATCTATCAATTGAGTAATTGGATCCTCTGTAACTAGTTCTCAATATAACATGAAACCAAACCACCACTAAAACCTTGGTATATGTTTTTCTGAACTCATGAATTGGATGGAATAATTATTTCTAATTCCATACAACCCCTGGGTTAATAGTTCCAAAAAACAGCATAAATTCTAAAATGGGATCATCAACAAGGGGTTTTACAGTCAAGAAAATCCACACATCTTACTATCGATTCTACCCTAATAGATTGTTTTAAAACATCATGTTGAATGATAAAAACACCATAAAAATTATTATCTAATTTTAATTAATCAAAAATTATAAAATAATAATTTAAATTCATGAATTTAGAATTATCACAAAATAATTAAATTCTCTTTCAACCCCAATCAACTATGTTATAAATATTTTTTATGTAAATCCATGTACAAAAGTTGCCAATAAGAACCAATACATACAAAATCATTTAAACATAAAAAAATTAATAATAAGTCACTTTCTCTAGGAAAAAGTCAAACAATCTAACCCAAATATTAAAAACCTCTAAAATTCCATTTTAATAGGAAAATAGCATATCCTTACTCATTTACCAACCAAAATCAAGCCCTGAAGAGTTATATATCTCATTATTTGTAGGTAATAAAAATGAAAAACCTACATCATCAAGGGTTATGGCCTATTAGGGAATCCATTTTATATGTTTGGTCATATATTATAGAAACACTACATTATATAGATCATATAAAAGGAATTTATTATCTAGAAAATTGAATAATATATTATCACTATATTAATTAAAAAATACAATTTGGTTATTTTTTTATTAAAAAAATAATTTCGTAATGGAAATGAATTTATAAAATTATTTTTCTTTTAAGAAAATATTAACAATAAAAAAACACCACATGTTATATAATCTATCTTGTTGATTAAAATACATGTACACATGACTCTCACAAACATAGGGTAAGGGTAAAACTATATGTAAATATCCAAAAAATCATACTTTTATAATTACACAAAAGTAATAAGGAATAATAATAACCATCATCCGACCATATATTAAATATAAAATATTCACCCTCAATGCATTTGTGATGAACAATACATATCTCAAATACATGATCCGATAATCCTATCATTGAATATCATATGAATTAATTATAAAACATATTTATCAATGAATTTGTACAATTTTTATTTTTGATGTTTAGATTTCTTTTTTTGATCTAGTGTCCCACTAACCATAATCATGCCTCTGAATTGATCGCATGTTGCAGACCAATGGTAAGGGTCTATTTACAATACTAGAGAGACTATCCTAATGATATCATAAATCTAATAAAAATAGTTAACATATTTTTTATCCATTATATAATTTCATAGTACACAGATGCAATTATTGTGATGTTATATACATAATCTAAAAACAATAAATATGTTATAATAAATGAGACCCCACAATGTCGTACAAGGAAGACATTAAAAAAAGTCCCCACTACGACTAATAAAATGATGACTACCAAATAAACCTAGAGAAGCATCTTAATTTCATTAGTCTATCATGGGGCCTATTTCACAAAAGAGATGATTTTGAAATATCCTAATCAATTATATTTCATGTTTTATAACTTGTGTATAATATTTATGGTTTGACTATATTACGAAAATTTAATGCTATTTGTCTACAAAAAAGTGATGATCCACCAAAAAATTCTACAATATATTCAATAATATATCTACTGTATGTATGAGAAGAAAATTAAAATTAAATGAATAAAATATATGAATTCAAATCATGTCATTGTGAGAAAACCATTCCATAACATCTCATAGAGAATCATTCCTCAACCAATGTTATTTAATAGTTTATGTATTATATATGGGAAAATTTATAGATGATTTATCAATTTAAAATTACTCTATTAGTTGGTGATAATTAACAAACATAGGTAGGGGATGTATGCAAACAAAAATATGAGTGTATAATAAATAATCCCATCCAACAGTCATGGAATTGCAGTAAAATAAAAAAACACTAATATGAACTACCTAATTAAGGGAAATACATAAAAACATTTAATATAGAATGAGTTTTTTATTGTGCAAGAATTCATACAATTACATACCGAAATCCAAAATATGGTAAGGGTGTCACTTAGCCTTTCCCTAAAATGATTATAACCCATGAAATAATATATAAACCTAGTAATATAAATAATTACATCATTTTAATGTAATATAATTGTGACTATAATCTAATATGTATCATGATATAGGACATTACTCGTTATTTTCCCTAAAACTATGATCTCTTCTGTTATTATTGATGCTAGACCACAATTAACCATTTCATTCAGTTATCGATACATTGGTTTGAGGGAATCAAATCTATCTATGACGTTTTGTATCAATATAGATAGGATAAATAATATAAAAACATATTTAGAAAACTACTCAATAATTACCTCTCCACTACATCAACCCTCTTGATCACATCCATTAATAGGACATAAAATCCAGGATCAAATCCTTGTAGACATTTCCATGTTAGATAAAAATCACAAAATCACAAAATAATCCATATAGGATACCAAAAATACATATGTATTGACTTATATTTAATTAATGAAACCTAACATGCTCTTTCATCATACATACGGAATACTATAAAACACAGTCACTTTATAACAAAAATGATACTTTTTTTGTGCACAAATTCATTCACATAATTAAAAATTGACTACATGATAATAAAAATTACCTAGTTTAGTAATAAAATAATTAGCCAAATATTATCTTGAATCTCAATAATTCCCAACCACTTTTATAATGATAATAATATGGAACACAACGGGATTTTGTGAATCTATTTTTTAAATATAATTTAATCATTTTAATATTTTTAACGTCACATAACACTGAATATAGATTTCTATTATTATATAAAATCAATATGTTTGGATACAATTATATATAACCCTGATATATGTTTCTTCTACATGAAAAATCGACTTAGATCGCGTTACACGACACACTGAGTATTTGTGAAATAACACATTACAATAATAAATATTTAAATGAGATAGTGGTAGTGGGGGTGTGCCTTTGTGCTAAAGGTTCTCTCTGATTCTACATCAGAACTAGGTTCATATCTAGGTGTGAGCGAATTTTCACTCAGAGGCATTGACTCAGGCATGATGCTTGTAGGAGGTGATGCAAACACGACGCAAGCAGACGAAGAGATATAAATTATATAGGCATGACGTTGCACTAGGTCTATAGGATATATTATGAGACTTTGGGAAATTTAATGGGACACATTCACACTATAACTTTAGGAAATGTATTGAGTAAATATGTATTGATCGGTAGGATATCCCTTTGGGGGATATAACATGTCTTTCTGGCATGTGTGTGGTGTGTGTGTTTAATGTAAGTGTACACCTAAGCATCTAATATATATTTTAAATGATATAATTATATCCTAGCCATTAAACATTGTATATAAATAGTAATAACTAATTTTAAAATATAATTCATAATGGTTCTTTTTAAATAAAAAACATTGATAATGAGAAATATATATTTTTGTTAAAATCATTATATATTTAGAAATATTATTATGTAAAAGGAACAGATTTTTGTTTCCATATGTGAATAACAATTAAATTAATTTTAGGACACTATTATAAATATAATTTAGAGAAATAAAAAAAAAATTAATTATAGAGGTTAAAATAAATATAGGGTGTATTTTTAGTATTTTCTAATAAGATTTATTTTATGATGAATAGTGAATAATAAGGTATTGTAGTTAAAAATTGCCTTTCTATTTAAATAAGCAGTATTATATATTTGTTTTTTTAAAGTCTAGTTATACCAATAATTGATATATTAATCCAATTTATGTATTTTTAAACATTTGATTGTGAAATTACATATAAAAACATTTTAAACATTTGGACATCTTTTTTACCTGCCTTTTCACACATCTACAAGATTAGTGTTATAGTAAATTAGTAAATTATATGAGTTGAATTATAAAAATTGGTTATTCATGGATATAATCAATACATAATTTTTTTCCTAATATTATCATCTTATTTTATTTATGTGTATTAAATTTACTATATTTATAAACTACTATTATGTGTAGACTAGGTTATTAAGGTTAAAATATTGTTAAAATATTTTAAAATTACCCTAAAATTCATCATAATTTCACTGGATAAGTGTTATTGGACAAAAATTGTAAACACCAAGAAATTCCATGTAATTTTTTTGATTATATGGGAATTTTACGAGTCTGCAAAAATTGACAGTGCGTGATTCTGATGCCCAGTGTGCCCTTAATGAATTTTAGAACATTTCTTAGGTACATTCAGTAAATGTGCGGTCAAGTTTTCATAACTATTGAACTGGTGCTTGGAATTGAAATCTAAGGGCACTATTGAATTCCCAACGCTGATATTCACTTATGGAGACATTCACCTCGAAAATAGTTGGTTGAGGGTGAATGTTAGTTTACAGGTTTCTTGTGGAAATAAAAAAAATAAAGAATAACTTTTATTTTATTTTTATTGAAACCTTCCTACATGGGTTATGGAGGTGGGGAACTCCCGAAATAAAATCCACCTAATTGAATTCTAGTGGTGGGGACCACCCAAACCCTCTTTAATGGGAGAAAACCTTTCAACTCCCCATTTAATTATTCGAGACAGTTAAAATTAACTAAATGTGTCAACATTTATTTGAGCCAACTAAAATTAATTAAATCTATCAACATTTAATTTTTCCAACATAAATTAATCTGTTAAACTTATATTAATTTATATTGGAACCTCTTTACCATTGAGAGGGTTGGGATGTTAATGTAGAAGTGGAGAACTTGGGATAATTGTGGAGGATCATTATCTTCAACAAAGAACACCATCCTACAAATATCATTCTCTAACGAAGAACTCGATATCTTCTCCAACAAAGAATGCACCATATCCAATAAGGCACGTCTTCAACAATGACGAACCATCATCTGTCCTTCCCACCTCACTGAATTCAACAAACCATTGAGGCAGGGGTGTGATTTCGATTAATCGTCGTTAATTTTCTTTCACGTTGAATCCCATGCCATGAGCCGCTTTCTACCACTCTAACACGGAGGGTATGAGACAAACGAACATGGTACGACCTCTCTGCAAATCCTTTTGGTTCCTGATGTGTTCTTCATGAAGGAGGAGGACAGTGACTGACATAGGTGAGGCATGGGAACGGAGGCTGGGACCACAGTCGGCTACGATGAAGGCGACGGCACGACCGTGCCGTCCAAGAAGGGCCATGGCCCATCGGCCGTAGTGGAGAATGGGTGAAATCCTGCAGAGCCTTTCCCCATGAAGGGAATGGCAGCATGCATCCGCACCTCCTGGGGAGCAAGTGTCACAACCTTGTGTCGCAACGACAAACGAAGGGCGGCAAGCCGAGCTGGCCACCGGCAAAGGCGCTGCACGCAACTATGCCACGCGAAGGAGGGGGTGGGATGTCCTGCCATCCATGGTGGGCAGCCACATCATAGGCCACCCCACACCACAGTTCGATCCATCTCGGCTATCCGGGGGACCAAAAATGGGTCAGGTTGGCCCATGCCGAGTAGGGCCGGGTCCGACAAAACCTAGACCATCTTCGACCCATTTTTTCTTTTTTGGCCATATCTTGAGCTATGGGAGTCCATTTGAGAAACCGTCTGCAGTGACAGAAACCTTGGAATGAAGAGGTTCTTTTGATATATCTCTATTGAGTTTTAGATAATGTTGGGGTACATCCATGTTGGATCGAACACGAATCCAACCGGGCCCTCAGGACAAAAAGGCCAACAACTTACAAACCGGTCATCTGATTGATGCACAATCTATTTCATTGAGACCCCTTTACATGGAGTTCCATTGGGATACTTATTCATGGTACTTCGTGGAAGTTTGAATATTGACCCATCACTGTAGGAGTGGAACATACCAGAATCAACCGACAATAGTTGGGGAACCCTGTAGCAGGTTGTAACATGAGAAAGGGATCATATGTGCGTCTATGCATGGGATCCTTTGTGGGTATATGTTTTAGAGTCTATCGTGTACCCTATATAAGAATCCACCTGGGACAACTCTATGATCCTATGTGGTTTTGATGTACTAGTATCCTATGTGGGTCTGAGTATGTACTAGGATCCTATGTGGGGATGATGATTTAGGATCCTATGTGGGTCTAATGATTTAGGATCCTATATGGGTCTGCCTCTTAACAGAGCAAGATGAATCTGTAGTTACATCTAATCATATTTATTACCATAACTATGTTATACCTAGTGTGAGCAAAGCCTTTACATTTATGGAGATACCTTTTTGGTGTTCTTCTCTGTGGAGTACATGTGCGGTACTTTCCATTGTGGATATACCTTAGTGGTGTTCTTCTGTGTGGCGTTACCTTTGATTTAATTACAATTGTGGTGTTACCTTCATGGTATTCTTTATTTTGTGGAAACAGGTTCATTGAGCTAATGAGTTGGGCCTTGTGTTTCCTCATGATTGACATGGGTATACTTGATAACTTATGTATATGTATGGGAATATACCTAAGTAGGGTTGAAAGTTGTTTTCATGATTTTTGGTTTATCTATTGTGGAAATTGTGAGACCATTGAGGGTCTCGGGATACCTACTAAGTATCGATATACTCACCTCTGCATAGGATACACCCTCAAATTTTTGTGTTTTGTGGAGATTATAGACATCACTGACTGAGTACTATAGTACAAGGACTGGAGGTTTCTCGGAGGTGGAACTAAGACAAGTCGTACTGTAGAGATGACCGTTCCAGAGCTGTACCTACCCTTTAGGTAGGATCCTTGGCGGGTGTTCATAGGTGTTGTTTTAGTTTACTTATATATTTCAGTTTTCTTGTAATTTCCAGTTTGGCTTGTATTCTGTCCCCCTTTACTTACTGCACACACTCTTTTTACTATTCATATCACTTGTGTTCATATCATTCTGTGTGCTTGGTCATGTATGTTTATAGCATATAAAGGAAATTCCTTCCCGGTATTCGGGGAATATTCATTTCAGTGCTTGTCTCCAGCCCCTGGCCTATGGAAGGAATGCTTGGGGTAGTCATGACACATCCACCAGGGGACGAGTCATGGAAAATTGGTATCTGATGTAGGGTCTATCATAGAACATTGGACTCTGAACGTTTAATGGAAATATTTTTATTTTTATTGAGTGTGGTTATTATTTTAGGGAATCCAGTGTTGGTGTAGAAACCGACGTATCAATACACTATGACCCTAACTTCTAATTTATGACTCAGGGCAAGAAAAATATGATTGTGTGTGTGTTTTGAAATGTTTTCTTTGTGGTCTCTTTGAGTCAGCTAATCAAGAATAACTTGTTGACCATGACACCCTTGTTCCTTTTCAGGATTCCTCTACACAGAAACCCTACTATGGTTCCTGGTATAGTACGCGCTGATAGCCCACCGAGAGACGAGGCCTCTGTTGAGGGCCCTTTATCAGTTGGAGTACCTGTGGAGGCACCAGTGATACCATTTCACATTGATCCACCAATTCCACCAGCCCCAGCAGTAGAGGGTGCACACCGCTTGAGCACGTTGCACGAGTTCTAGCGCCAGACGCCACCGAGGTTCCAGGGGAAGAAATACCCACATGAATCTGAGGATTGGCTGGAGGTTGTGGTGAGAGTCTTCTGACAGGTAGGGACACCAACTGAACTCTTGGTGATCCTTGTCGCAAGTCTTTTACAGTCAGTAGTAGTAAGATATTGGAGCTTGATGATCCAGGTTTATAACGAGGTGACACTCCTCTGGGAAGACTTTGAGAGCCTATTTCGGGCAAAGAATTTTCCAAAGACCCTTCACGTAGTGTGCATACATGAGCTTATTCATCTGTAGTAGGGCAGCATGACTGTGGATCAGTACTCAACAAGGTTCACCAACCTCTCATACTACTACAATGATATAGTGTAGGATCCATTATTCAGGGCCAAGACCTTTGACTAGGGACTCAACCGGGAGATTGGGGCTTCGATGATTTCTCTCAGTATCCCGACAAATGAAGGGGTGTTAGAGCGATCCCTCTTAGTGGATAATTTTCATGCTGATAAGTCACCACCATCGAGACCCACCACCGTGCGTCACATAGCGGAGCCTTCTGCAGCTGGCAGTAGACAGATGTCGAAGAGGCCAAGAGGATCATACCTACAAGTGGATGACCACAGCATTCATGGTTAGTTATATGGGGAACTGGAGACAGAGTTAGTCATGTGAGGACCAAGAAGTGTTACACAAGTTGTGGGTAGTGTCATATAACTGGTGACAGTCCCACCTTCTATACGGATGATCAGTAGAAGGACCTGACACAGGGGATGGCCATGCATCTGTTGGTTGGTGATGATTAGATTTGTAATTGCCACCACCACTAAGTGGTCCAACCCGACCACATAGAGTAGGTAGATAGGGGAAAGCTCATCTCCAGGTAGCTGAGTCCTAAGACCACGGTGTTCCAGAGATGATAAAAGGTACAATCTATGGCTACTCCACCTTAGCTATAGTACTTATACACATAGGTGCCCGTCATTCTTTAATTTCAACTACCCTCGTTTGGAGCTCGGAGATTCCGACGGAGCCGTTGGCTCAATCTTTACTGTAGGAGAATCCTACGGCAGATGATTTGATGATTAAACACTGGTTCTGGAATTGTGAGCATACTATAGGAGGAATGAGCATCAGTTGGGATCTCCTAGTAGTGGCGTCATGGCCTTATGATGTCATCTTGGGTATGGACTGGTTATCTATAGTCCATACCTAGATCGATTTTTTATTCCCAATGTGTAGTGTACCCACGTATATGGGACTAGGTTTACCTTCACCGATGAGAAGGGAGCATTTTCCGCATAGTAAGGACTTACCCAGAGGATAGTGTCGCTGAGTACTCATCATTTGGCTAGCCTTACCCTCGGAGCGGTTGATGTGGAGATTCTGAGCTATCTTGTAGTGGTGGACCAGTAGGAAGATGTATTCCCTAATGATGTTCTGAGTCTACCTCCATGTATAGAGGTGGACTTATACATTGTCTTGTACCTTAGGACGACACCGATATCTACACCAGCGTATCGGATGGCTCTTGCAGAGCTTTGTGTGCTACAGATATAGATATAGGAAATACAAGATAAGGGGTTCATCTGGCCCGATGTTTCTCTTTTGCAGCTTCACATTTGTTCGCCAGGAAGGATGATGGGAGCTTGAGACTTTGTGTTGGCTATCAGAGCCTGAAACAGGTGACCATGAAGAACAAGTACCCAATTCCAAGGATTGACGACCTCTATGATCAACTGAAGGGAGCACAATGGTTCACAATGATAGACCTCAGATCAGGCTATCACTAGCTCAGAGTACAAGAAGAGGATTTGAAGAATAGAACATTCAGATGTTGGTATAACCATTATGTGTTTTTGTTCATTCCATTCAGCATGACCAATGCTCCATTATTATTAATGGGACTCATGAACATGATCTTTCAGCCTTACCTAGATCACTTTGTAGTGGTCTTCATCAGAAACATTATGATCTAATCGGCTACCGAGGAGGTGCATGCCTATCATTTCTAGATAGTTCTGGACACACTCTTAGAGAACCAACTTTATGGTATGCTCTCGAAGTTCATCTTCTAGATATGATAGGTTCACTTTCTAGGACATGTTATCTTAGAGGATAGATTTGCAGTGGATCCAGTGAAGATTGAGGCTGTACTTTCCTGGGATCCAACCTGGAGTGTGACAGAGGTACGAAGTAAATTGGGTTTGGCGGGATACTACCGATGTTTTGTGCAAGATTTATCTAGAGTTTCAACACGTATATCATCATTGAAGAATAATGGGAAACCATAAATGAGTTCAAAGGAATGTCAATGGAGTTTTCAGGATCGCATGCAGAGGCTGACTACTTCAACCATCTTGAGGCTTCCAGAGGAGGGCGTTGGGTCTGTTGTCTACTATGAGGCATCAGGGACCCGACTCATATGTTTCCTAATGAAGGAGTGAGTAGTGATCATGTATGTTTCTCGACTGCTGAGACATCATGAGAAGAACTACGCTACCAATAACGTGGAGTTAGCAGCATTTGTCTTCACTTTGATGATGTGGCAACATTACTTTATGGGAGATCATTTTACTGTCTTCTCTGATCACAAGAGTCTCAGTTATATATTCTCTCAGAAGGACATGAATTTGAGACAACGACATTGGATTGAGTTCCTCCAGGACTATGACTTCGATATAGTCGATACTCATGGGACGGTTAACATTGTAGGAGGTGCAATCAGCAAGATATCTCGTATACTGCTACTAGTTGAGGAGATGGATCACCTGGCCGTTTGGCAAATATCCTTTGTGGATTGATATGGAGATGATTTTCTTCAGTCACATATAGTCACTCCCCCACATCTTCAGTGAGTTAGGGAGGTGCTGCATGGAGACACTAACTGTGATCCTCAACGTGTTCAGATATCCTCAAGATAGGCACCTGATGGATTTTCTGATGGAGGGGAGCATGTCATCCTCTTCAAAGGACGTACCTTTCTACCAGTGACTCTTTAGGAGGAAGTGATGACGGAGTTCCACACATCCCCTCTAGGGGTACATCCAAGAGTAGAAAAGAGGTACTATGACCTCCGACGAAAACATTGGTGGTTAGGAATGAAGAATGCGGTAGCAGAGTATGTATCTTGGTGCCTCACCTGTCTGTAAGTGAAGGCGAAGCATCAGCTACCATTAGGCTTAGTTCAGCCATTTGAGGTCCCAGAGTGGAAGTGGGATGGGAAATCCATGGACGTCATGATAGGAAATTCACGTACATCAAGGTGGCATGATTCTATTTCAGCGATCCTCGACCGACTCACCATGTCGGCCAACTTCCTACCTATAAGAGAGCAGGGTTCAGTAGACAGCATGTGACACCTCTATTTGTAAAATATTGTGATGATACATGGAGTACCCTTAATGATTTTTTCTGATCGTGATGCAAGTTTAAATTCCCTACTATGGAAGGGGTTGGCGGTGTCTTTCAAGATGTTTCTTCGTTAGAGAATTTCCTCCCATCCTCATTTTGATGGCCAGACTGAGTGGACCATTCAAACCATTGTGGACATGCAACATGCTTGCGTCCTTGACTTCGGTTGCAGCTGGGAGGATTACTTGCCCTCAGTGGAATTTTCATGCAACAACAGCCATCACTCCACCATTGGTATGGAACATTTTGAGGAGTTGTATGACAAACCTTGAAGATCGTCATTGTGCTAGACTAACCCATGGGAATCTGCACTTATGGGACCGTATATGGTATGGGCTACCACGAAGAAGGTGCAGATCATCCAGTAGTGGCTGAAAACTATAAAAAGTAGGTAGAAGTCTTATTATGATAGGAGACAGAGACCATTGGAGTTCATGGATGGTGAACACATCTTCCCATGGGTCTCACCCCGACGAGGTTTACAGATATTTTTCCAGGGTGACAAATTATCTCTGAGTTTCATGAGACCATTTTAGGTCCACATCAGAGTTGGCGAGGTGGCTTACCACTTATCTCTACCACCTCAGTTGCACTGGGTGCACGACATCTTCCACATATCCCAACAGAGGAGATATGTACACGGCCCTTCATATATCATTGTCTGGGGAGACCTTGACATCAACGATGCGGTGATGTTTACGGAGGTTCCAGTGGAGATTGAGGATCGATAGGAGAGAGTACTTCAGGGGATATTGATAACATTGGTGCTTGTACATTGGCATCACTGGATATTCCAGGAGAGCACATGAGAGTATGAGGCTCAGATACGTGCTCAGTTCCCACACATGTTCCCTTAGTTTGAGTAGGGGATTACGGGGATGCAAAGCCCTGAGGTGGGAAGAAATAAAGACCCAAAAATTCTAGGTAATTTTTTTAATTATATGGGAATTTTACGAGTCTCTAAATATGGACGGCACGCCATTCTTGAGGCCCGGTGTGCCCGGAATGAATTTATGAACTTTTTTATGTACGTTCAGTAAATGTGCGAGTGGGTTTTTTGTAATCTTTGAACTAGTGCTGAAAATTGAAATCGTAGGGAACCATTGTATTCGCAGCACTGATATTCGCTTAAGGAGACATTCACCACGACTGTAGTTGGTCAAGGGTGAATGTTTGTTTACATGTTTTTTCGTGGAAATAAAAATAAAATAAAGAATAAAATTTATTTTATTTTTATTGAAACCTCTATACATGGGTTATGGAGGTGGGGACCATCCAAACTAAAAACCCCCGAAATTGAATTCTAGATGTGGGGACCAAACTGTAGCACTCCAGGTAAATAAAGAATATGACAAATTTATATTTATCCCTATTTGTGTAAAAAATATTAATATTACTTTAAAGGGAACTCTATGCTCGATGGCGTACCCAATATGCAACAACGAGTTCCTTTGAAATCTTTTGTTGCACTATAATAATATTATTTTAAATGGTAGTCAATGCCTAGACGTTTTAATGGACGGAATGAACAGAACTAACTAAAAAATGATTATATATGTTTGTCAAATATTTTTACTTTTTATAATAAATTTTAGAGGATTAAAAATGTTAATGAATTCAATTTTAAGCGTAAACACTCTAATATTCTTTAGAAGGTCGATTAACCGCTTTTTGATGGAGAACCTATTTTAAATCCACTTTTTGACAACTTTATGTGTTATATTTGAAAAAATAAAATTCTTCTTTTGAATCGGGACATCAAAATTTACTTTGTGTAAATTTTTGGTATCTTTCCGATAAAGTTCATTTTTTTTAATGAATATTGAAAATTATTGTATTTTATTTCAAAACCACTTGTTAATATAATTTATTTATATGAATAGATTATATTTTGAATTGTTTTTAAAGTTAAATTAGAATATATTTTTACCATTTAATCCAATAGTGGTAATTGGAATTAATTTCACTTTGAAATTGGACTTAAACTAGTGTTAATTTTTTAATAGATATTGTTTCATAAAAACAAGCTATTTGCTATGACAGTGGGAAATAATTGTTAAATTAATTAATGTAGCTTATATGTTTTGAATTTTGTAAAATAGACCTCATTTTTGAATCCGGAATATCAAATATAGCTTAGGGTACATTTTTGGTAATTCTCTGAAAAACATTAATTTTTGATGAATAGTGAAACCACTAAGTGGTACTTATAAATACTGATTTTCCATTTAATTGAAATTTTACCACCATTTTGTTTGGAATTTAAAAAATCCGAAATACATGGTTGTCATTATGAAGTAAAATGTGGTTCAATGGGATTAAAATAATTTTTTGGGGAATAGTAACTTATTTAGTTTTTAATCATGATCAGAGGTAATTAGTGTAGTTTAAGGTCAAAATAAAGTTTTAATAATATGAAATGACCTATACACCTATCCTACACTCATTGGATGAGTCATGGCCGATCGATAAAATCCATGGGTCAACTTGGGGACCCCATGGAGCCACTTTGGTAGGAAAATGACATAAATACCTTTTTATTTAATGTTAAAATTAAAATGTCCCAAACATGAGCTGTTTAACTAAAAAAATTTTTTACATGGGGTTATACAAGTCAGAAATTTGATTATAAATAGTCATTAGAAAGATAAAAACTTTCCTACAACATAGTATTTGATTTATAATTTTTTGACATTAAATATATTAAATTATTTATGACATCATGATGATGCAGCCAACACCTCATTATTTAAGGATTTAAATAAAATGGAAAGATAATGTAAAATATATAACCTACATATGTCCAAAACCTATTTTATGGGTGGATTTCGATCCATTATCACCATATCCTCGAAACACATAAATGTGGGACCATTAAAATCCGAAACTAATTCTAAACAAAAGTAACATTTCTTTACTTTCCAAGAGTACCCCTCCTCTCCTCTTATAAAAGTCCCCCACCTCTACCTCCTTACCCACACTTCCAAAGACTTTGGCCTAGCCAAACCCTACACATTTTGTCTCTCCACATCCGTCTTTTACTCCTTGAAGCCTCACTTCGGGCAGAAATCTTCCCAAGGCTGCCTTTGAGCTCAAACCAATGGGAGTTACCCGATTTTAAGGTAATGTCTTCACTTGTGTTATTTTGTTTTATTTTGCTTCTACAACCCCTAAACTCATTTTATTCATTTATTTTGTAACAATTCCAGTATCTTCAATATACTAGGATGTTTTTATAATATGAATTCGAGCTACAACTACACACACATACATATAATTGTTAAATAACATACTGTTTCTGTGGATGTCGAATTTCTGCCTCACGAAACGATGATTGTTCAAAACTCATATAACACCTTAAAAGGTGGAAATTAAGATGTCACTATATTTATATATGATATATAATATGTTTATGTTTTACTTAAGCTTCTATAATTTTCTTTTTTGGCATACCTTTATAGTTTCAATTGTGGGTAAACACGATAATTTCATTTTAGGATGTGCGGACTACCGCCCCCTCAAAGTGATTTGATTCGTTAATGCCATATGTGGGATGTATAAAGGATGGATTTAAAGATATTATATATGATGTATGTTACATATAAATGTAGAATATAATTCTGTAATTAAAATATACATACCAATCATTTGGTTTTAATTCCATTAATATGACATAGAGATGAAAGTAGCTTTCATGCGTACGTACGACTTACCGTCTCCATGAATGGTGCATTTCATTTCTTACCTCTAAATTATTATTTAATATTACAAATAAAAGTATAATCTGAATATATATGATATATATCATATCCAAATCATGAATATCATTCTGGATATAATGAACCTTTGACCACACGAATAACATGTAATTGTAAGAAGTCCACTTTCGACTTAAGAACCAAATATCGACAAAACAAACATTATTAACGTAATTGATTACATAATGTTTATAACATGGAAATAAGTGATATAAAAGTAATAATTAACTAAAAAAAGGACCTTAATAAAGTGTAAATTAACTCATGTTTATTATTCAGGACGTTAATGAATGATCGAGTCAAGTCGGACCCGAGGTAAGGGATCCTACTCCTCTCTTAATTTTTAAGTACACTCATTTATATCATTCATTTTAAGATCATCTTTGTTGTGATTGGGATGTTATTTTATATTACTCTTACTGTAATTTTTATGTTCATATTATGAGAGACCCTATTCTCTCTCATCAATCCGTTTTGGAAGTTTTGAGTGGCGCCGTTAGGCTGCCGAATTTTCGTAAGAGTTCTAACCTCTCTCTTTCTTTTTGATGTACTATCCATTATGTCACTTCTTTCAAGCTCATCTCCTTTATGTTGGGGGATGTTATTTTATATTCCTCTTGCTGTAAAATTTATGTTAATATGATTTGAGACCCTATTTGATCTCATCAATCCATTTTTGTATGTTTTAAGTGGCGCTGTTAGGCTGCGGAGTTTTCGTAAGGGATTTTTCATCTCACTTTTATTCCCGTGATATTTATTCTACATTTGCCACAATTTCCATTAAGTGGTGTATGTACTGCCCATTATTTTACTCATTGTGTAATATAATTTCATTTATGAGTATTTACATCAATGTTGTATTGTCCTTCTTTCACGGGGTGTATGTTTTGAAAGTTACCCATGTCGGTAAAGGAACCGTTCACCCTTCTCTTTTTAGAAGACTTATTTTGTTATGTATTTTAATTAACATAATATTATGTTGGGATATGTTCTTATATATCCTTATTGATCTAAATTTTATGACCAAGTGATGATATACACTTTTTATCTCTCATCAACTCTTTTTCTGAATTTTGAAGTGATGCCGTTAGGATGTCGAATTTGGGCAAGGGAACTTCTTAACTCAATTTTGATTATTTGGGATAAACTTGTACTCCATGAATATGCCATTCTATGATTATGTGTGAATGTCCTCTGATTTTATTAAACTTAATACCCACTTATATTTCGTGTATTCGTTTGTCACACATAATTATGTAATTGATTTATCCTTAATCCAAGGATACCGTCTTTGTATAGGACTTCGTCACAATCTCCTTCCATTGAGGCATATTTTGTTTTATACACAACTTTATTTTATACGGTGTATAAAACCCTTTGAATTTTATGTTTATTCACAAGGAATATTTTTTATACGAAGCATTTACTAAACGACAAAATGGAATGTTTTTGTCGTACGTATGCGGTGAAAACGACTTCTCTGCTGCTGTGATCATTATTTGAGTTTTGGATTCTTCTACAAGCCATACGTTCTTTTTAAAAGAAAAATAAATACCATGTTTTACTTTTATTTTATTTTGGTATTGAAACTGGTTTTCATAATGTTTTTATATCAATGTGTTGTATTGATATCTTGTGATTGAAAAGTGGAAATGTTATGTTTTCTTTATGCATGTTTTATGTGATACAGTTATGTTATGGTTCTTGGAAATTATTATGAAGACGGGTTGTTCTGTGATAAACTAATGGAAGGTGAGCCTGATATAGCTCTCAAATGCGTTGGGTAATGCGAATGAGTGAAATATTAAGGTTTCTCTGAAGAGATTTAGAGAATATACTGTGGTGGGTATTCCAAACGTAACCAAGAGGGTTACTCCCTACGTAAGAATTTTATGAATTCCCCAAGTTACCTTTTATGTCGTATGATTTCTATGATTTATTCATGATTTTATGAGGTATGTTAATGTGCCTTTTTTATGGATAATGTATGATTTCATTCTTATGTATATATGAACTCATGTTTCTTTTCCATATTTTTTTGACCCTTACTGAGATTTTTATGCTCATCCCAGGTTTTTGAAATATTTTTCACAGGTCAAGGGAAAGGTACATAATGTTATTATGGTATCAAGGATGTGTTAAGAAAGAATCCTTGTTTTATTTTTAAATCTGTTTCCATTGATGGGAAAAAATGAATACTATCTTTTCTGTAACCACATTGTTTTAATGTGGAATGTAATGCACTTTTTATGATCTAATCCTCTAAATCTCTAAACATGAAAAGATCCTCAACATGTAGTCTTGTAATAACTCATGATTAAGTAAGGTTTAAGGTTGGGGCCTTATAGTAGGTATCAGAGGTTGGTTTAGATAACTTTAGAGGTTAGGTTGTTTTTTAAGCATAAGTGACATTACCATAGTTGTTAGGATTTCAGAAAGAGTCTTAGTTTTAGATAAACTGAATGAGTAAGTATGTCTTAGTCTTTAACTTCCTCATTAGTACATGATGGTTTTTTGATATAATCACACTAAAATTTCTGTTTTTAGTGAATGGATGGATCTAGCGGGCACCAAAGAGACAATAGGTTTGAAGGAAATTGTGGTGGTTCTCTGATTAAGATACTAGATAAAATGGGGGATTCAATGAGGAAACTCATGGTTGTTCTAAACCAACTATCAAGGAGTCATGATCAACCACTTGAACCATGGTATGATCTGTAATTCATCATGTACGAAATGACCAATCGATGTGGATGTTCAGGTAATAATTATAAAGGTAACCATTAGAGTTCATATGATCCTTACTTTTGAGGTAATTATGGGTTATTATATGTTATGATGGAAAATGAAAGGCATGAGATAAACTTCAGGTTAAAATATGTTATACTCATTTTTGAAGATTTTATCTCGCTTTCGTGAATGTTATATGAATTATATAGTTTTGGAAAAAAGGACAACACGCAGACCGTGTGACAAACCGTCGCGTCGGACAAAGCTGTGGGAATCGAACCCACAACAAAAGTGCAATTGGTATTTATCGCCTACCACTAGACTATTTGAATTCCCTGGTTAGTTTGACTAAATCTTTGTAGTTAGATTATTTTAGGAATCAATAGTACGTTTATTTGGGTTATCTATGGAAATGATTAACCTATCATGGAGGTTATTTGATTAGGTTAATTACTTTTCAATATGAGAATTTAAGAGCATCTGATGTTATTTGGAGATAAAAGTTAATTTGTTCCTTGGAAGACCATGTGATTAAATCCTTCAAATATTTGGTTTTCAATATTATTTCGGTTTACTTTGAAGAATTTTATGGACAATTGTTTATTGAATGGTCTTCATTGAACTTTGGGTTTTGTTGGAAAAATTTTGGAGATTAAGAATAGATTTTCTTTTTATAAAGGGTTATACTTTTCGGGATTATCTAATTTTGTACAAACCATTTTGGTTTTGGTTTTGGTTAACGTCTAAAGACATGGGAATTATATAGTTCTCTTTTGTGGATTAGGTGATTCTCTAGAAGTTGATTATAGTTAACACATCTTCTTAAATACTCGTCCCTTGGAGAAAATATGAGTTTTTGTAAGAAATCTAGTAGGAGATGAGAGTCTACACGACAAGTAAGTATGTTTCATTAAGATCAAAAATAAATTCCTCAATTAAAAGTAACTTAATACAAAAATGTTGTGTGTTAACTTTTCCTACTAGGGAATCAAATACCGTTTAACCCATCACAAGTTTGTGATTTTCTTGTGGTAAACCTTCTAATAGACATGTTTTACTATCACTCTCCATCAGAACATGACCCTTTTTTCCCTCCATTTCCATATTTTCATTCTTGGAATCCTAGTATGGGTTAACTCGGGTGACATTTGTACTTCTCTCCAATTATTTAAAGTGATTGTTTTACCGACTCTTGTTCTGATGTGGGACTTTCAAGGATGTTTCCAAGCCCAATTTTGAAATTGCGAGGATGCAATTCACAAAATGGAGGAAGAATGTGACACCCCAGGTAAATAAAGAATATTAAATTTTTATATTTATCCCTATTTGTGAAAAAAATATTAATACTAATTTAAAGATAACTCTATGCTCGATGGCATACCCAATACGCGACAACGAGTTCCTTTGAAATCTTACGTTGCACTATAATAATATTATTTTAAATGGTAGTTAACGACTTACCGTTGTAATGGAGGGAATGAACAGAACTAACTACAAAATGATTATATATGTTTGTCAAATATTTTTACTTTTTACAATAAATGTTAGAGGATTAAAAATGTGAATGAATTCAATTGTAATCGTAAACATTCTAATATTCTTTAGAAGGTTGATTAACCGCCTTTTGATGGAGAACCT
Organism: Viscum album; assembly: GCA_963277665.1. Classification (NCBI taxonomy): domain Eukaryota; kingdom Viridiplantae; phylum Streptophyta; class Magnoliopsida; order Santalales; family Viscaceae; genus Viscum; species Viscum album. Next base: position 1,841,231,649 of record OY728145.1, read on the forward strand.
ATTTTAAATCAACTTTTTGACAATTTTATGTGTTATACTTTACAAAATAAATTTCTTCTTTAGAATCGGGAAGTCAAAATTTACTTTGTGAAAATTTTTGGTATCTTTCCGATAATGTTCATTTTTTAATGAATAGTGAAAAATGTTGTATGTTAATTCAAAACCACTTTTTAATCTAATTTATTTATATTATTAAATTATATTTTGAATTGGTTTCAAAGTTAAATTAGAATATATTTTTACCATTTAATCCAATAGTGGTCATTAGAATTAATTCAACTTTGAAATTGGACTTAAGCTAGTGTCAATCTTTTAATAGATATTGTTTCATAAAAACACGCTATTTTCTCTGACAGCGGAAATTAATTGTTAAATTAATTAATTTAACTTATATGTTTTGAATTTTTTAAAATAAACATAATTTTTTAATTCGGAATATCAAATATATCTTAGGGTGAATTTTTGGTAATTTTCTGGAAAACTTCATGTTTTGATGAATAGTGAAACCACTAAGTGGTACTTCTAAAACTGATTTTCCGTTTAAATGAAATTTTTCCACCTTTGTGATTTGAATTTAAAAAATACGACATACATTACTGTAATTAAGAAATAAAATGTGGTTCATTGGGATTAAAATAATTTTTTGTTTAATACTAACTTATTAAGTTTTTAATCGCGATTAGAGGTAATTAGTGTAGTTTAAGGTAAAAATAATGTTTTAATAAAATTAAATGACCTAGACACATGTCCTACACTCATTTGATGAGTCATGGTAGACCAAGACAATCCATGGGTCAACTTGGGGACCCCATGGAGCCACTTTGGTTGGAAAATGACATAAATACCTTTTTATTTAATGTTAAAATTAAAATGTCACAAACATGTGTTGTTTAACTAAAACAATTTTTACATGGGGTTATAAAAGTCTGAGTTTTGAATATAAATAATCCTTGGAAATGTAAAATTATTTCCTACATCATAGTATTATTTCTATAATTTTTATACATTAAATAAATTAATTTATTTATGTCCTCATGATGATGCAGCGATGACCTCATTATTTGACGATTTAAATAAAATGGAATGATAATGTAAACTCTAAGACCTACACATGTCCAAAACCTATTGGATGGCAGGATTTCGAACCCTTATCACCTTATCCTCAAAACACATCAATGTGGGACCATTAAAATCCGAAACGCATTCTAAAATAAAGTAACATTTCTTTACTTTCCAAGGGATCCCCTCCTCTCCTCTTATAAACGGCCCCCACCTCTACCTCTTTACCCAAACTTCCAAAGCCTTTGGCTCGGAACAACCCTAAATTTTTTTTTTCTCCCAACATATTTCTATTACTCCTTGAAGCCTCACTTTGGGAAGAAGTCTTCCCAAGGAATCATTTGAGCTCAAACCAATGGGAGTTACCCGATTTTAAAGTAATGTCTTCACTTGTGTTCTTTTGTTTTATTTTGCTTCTTCAACCCCATAAACTCTTTTTATTCATTTATATTGTAAAAAATACAGTATCTTCAATATACTAGGATGTGTTTATAAGATGAATTCGAGCTACATTTACACAAAACTACATCTAATGGTTAAAGATCATATTGTTTCTCTGGATGGCGAATTTCCGCCTCACGAAACGATGATTGTTCAACACTCATATAACACCTTCAAAGGTGGCCATTAAGATGTCACTATATTTATATATGATATATAATATGTTTATATATTACTTAAGCTTCTGTATTTTTCTTTTGTTGTATACCTTTATGGATTCCATTGTGGGAAAACACGATAATTTCATTTTAGGAAGTGCAGACTACCGCCCCCTCAAAGTGATTTGATTCATTAATGCCATATGTTGGATGTATAAAGGATGGATTTAAAGTTATTATATATGATGTAAGTTACATATAAATTATGAATATAATTATGTAATTAAAACATACATACCTCTCATTTGGTTTTAATTCCATTAATATGACATAGAGATGAAAGTAGCGTTCATGCGTACGTACGGCTTACCGTCTCCATGAACGGTGCATTTAATTTCTTACCTATAAATGATTATGTAATATTATAAATACATTTATATTCTTGATATATATGATATATATGATATCCAAATCATGAATATAATTCTGGATATAATGAACCTTTGACCACACGGACAACATGTAATTGAAAGAAGTCCACTTTCGACTTAAGAACCAAATATGGACAAAACAATCATTATTAACATAAATGATTAAATAATGTTTATAACATGGAAATAAGTGATATAAAAGGAATAATGAACTTAAAAAAATGTACTTAATAAAGTGTAAATTAACTCAAGTTTATTATTCAGGACGTTAAAGAACGATCTAGTCAAGTCGGACCCGAGGTAAGTGATCATACTTCTCTCTTTCTTTTTAAGTACACTCTTTTATGTCATTCCTTTTAAGATATTATATCTTGTGATTGGGATGTTCATTTATATTAATATTACTGTAATTTTTATGTTCATATGATTAGAGACCCTATTCTTTGTCATCAATCCATTTTGGAATATTTGAGTGGTGTCGTTAGGCTGCCGAATTTTCGTAAGAGATCTATGTCTCTCTTTCTTTTTAAGTACTCTCCTTTATGTCACTTATTTTAAGCTCCTATTTGTTATGTTGGGGGATGTTATTTTATATTCCTCTTGCTTTAAAATTTATGATAATATGATTAGATACTCTATTTGATCACATCAATCCATTTTTGTAAGTTTTAAGTGGCGTTGTTATGCTGCCTAGTTTTCGTAAGGGATTTTTCATCTCACTTTTATTCCTGTGATATTTATGCAATATTTTCCACAATTTCATTTGATAGGTGTATTTAATGACCATTATTTTACTCATTTTGTAATATAAATTCATTTATGAGTATTTACATCAATGTTGTATTGTCTTTCTTTCACGGGGTGTATGTTTCGAAAGTTACCCAAGTCGGTAAGGGAACCTTTCACCCTTCTCTTTTTAAAAGACTTATTTTGTTATGTCCTTTAATTCACATACTATTATGTTGGGATATGTTCTTATATATCCTTATTTATGTAAATATTATGACCAAGTGATGAGATACCCTTTTTATCTCTCATCAACTCTTTTTCTGAATTTTGAAGTGACGCAGTTAGGCTGTCGAATTTTTGCAAGAGAACTTCTTAACCCAATTTTGATTCTTTGGGATAAACTTGTACTCCTTGAATATGTTGTTCTATGATTATGTGTGAATGTCCTCTGATTTTATTAAACTTAATACCCACTTATATTTCGTGTATTCTTTTGTCACACATAATTATGTAATTGACTTATCCTTAATCCAAGGATACTGTCTTTCTATGGGACTTCATCTCAATCTCCTTTCATTGAGGCATATTTTGTTTTATACACAAAATTATTTTATACGGTGTATAATCCCCTTTTACTTTTATGTTTATTCAAAAGGAATATTTTTTATACGAAGATTTTACTAAATGACAAAATGGAATATTTTTGCCATACGTATGTGGTGACAAGGACTTCTCCGCCGCTGTGACCATTATTTGAGTTTCAGATTCCTATACAAGCCATACCTTCTTTTTAAAAGAAAAATAAATACCATGTTTTACTTTTTATTTATTTTGGTATTGAAAATGGTTTTCATAATGTTTTTATATCAATGTTTCGTATTGATATCTTGTGATTGAAAAGTGGAAATGTTATGTTTCCTTTATGAATGTTTTATGTGATACGATTATGTTATGGTTCTTGGGCATTATTATGAAGACGGGTGGTTTTGTGATAAACAAAGGGTGGGTGAGCCAGATATAGCTCCCCAATGCATTTGTTAACGCGAAGGAGTGAAACGTTAAGGTTTCTCCAAAGAGATTATGGGAATATATTGTGGTGGGTATTCCAAACGTAACCAAGAGGGTTACTCCCTACGTAAGAATGTTATGAATGACACAAGTTACCTTTCCCATCTTATGATTTCTATGATTTATTAATGATTTGATGAGGTATGTTAAAGTGCCTTTGTTTTATGGGTAAAGTATGATTTCATTCATATGTATATATGAACTCATGTTTGTTTTCCATATTTTTTAACCCTTACTGAGCTTTTTATGCTCATCCCAAGTTTTTGAAAAGTTTTTCATTGGTCAAGGGAAAGGTACATGATGTGATGATAGTGTCAAGGATGTTACAAGAAAGAATCTATGTTTTATTTTTTAATATGTTTCCATTGATGGGAAAAAATGAATACTATATTTTATGTAACCACTTTGTTTAAATGTTGAATGTAATGCATGTTTTATGATATAATCCTCTAAAACTCTAAACCTGAAAAGATCCTCAATGTGTAATCATGTAATAACTCAAGATTAAGTAAGTTTTAAGGCTGGGGCCTTATAACATGAACCCCCTTTAATTGGAGATAACCTTTCAACTCCACATTTCTTTATTTGAGAAAAATTAAATTAATTAAATGTGTCAACATTTTATTATTCCAACATAAATTAATCTTTTAAACATATTTCAATTTTTATTGGCACCTCTATAACCTTGAGAGGTTTGGGATGGGAAATGGGAAGGGGAGAACATGTGATAATTGTGGAGGATCATTCTCTCCAATGATGAACACCTCCCAACAAAGACCATTCTACCATGAAAAACGCGCCATCTTCTCCAATGACCAACTTTCCATCTCCAATAACGGGAATCTTCAGCGGTGAAGAACTAACATTCATACTCCCCTCCTCACTTACATCAACAAACCATCATTGTAGGGGTGTGATTTTGATTAATCATCATTAATTTTCTTTCACGTTTAATCTCCTCCCATGAGTCTCTTTCTACCACTCTAATGCGGAGGGTACATGCCCAAAGAACATGTCCCAAACTCTATGAAAATCCTAGTGGTTCATGATGTGTTCTTTGTGAAGGATAAGGATGATGAATAACACTGTTGGGGCTCGGGGATTCCAGCTGGCACCAAATTCGGCCAGGATGAAGGGGATGGCGCGACCGTGCACCAAGAGAAGGGTTGCGACCCATCAGCAGCAGTGTAGCATGGGTGGAGGTTGGCGGAGGCCAACCGCATGAAAAATAAACTGGCGCACGTCCTTTCCAATTGATGAGAAAGATACATGGAAGTTAAGGGAGGGCGGTAGGCTTAACCGTCCACCAGTGAAGGCGTGGCGTGAACCACACCACATAGAGGAGGGAGCAGTCGTCCGACCAGACATGGTTGGCTGCTGCACCGCGGTCCTCCGCATAGCGGGACAACGCACCTTAAGACCAAAGGGAAACCGCACCGTTGGCCGGGCCATGTCGACGGGCTAGTTTGGACCCAGCGGGCCAGGTCGGCATGGGTTGGTCCGGCCAGGTCATAACAGACTCAGAACAACTTCGACCCATTTCTGCTCTTTCGTCCATATCTCGAGCTGCGGGCGTCTGTTTGATGAACCGTCTACAACGCCAGAAACCTTGGATAAAGGTGGTACTTTTTCTACACCCAAAATGTGTTTTTGATAATGTTGGAGTATGTCGAGGTTAGATCAAACAAAAATCTTACCAGCCCCTCAGAACAAATAGGCCAATAGCCTATAGACCGAGCGTCCGATTGACGCACCGTCTGTTGCGTTGACAGCCATTTCATGTGGTGGTTCTTTTGGATACACCTTCATGCGACTTTTTTTTAGTTGGAGTATCGACCCATGACTTGAGTTGTGGACCCTCCTATAATCAAGAGAGCATAGTACGGGAACCCTGTAGCTGGCTATAACATGAGAAAGGGATCCTATGTGGGTATGTACTTGGGATCCTTTGTGGGTCTGTGTTCGAGAGTCTCACTTGGATCCGATCTAGTAATCTGTGTGGGAATACTATAGGATCCTACATGGGTCTGATGTACTTGTATTATATGTGGGTATGATGATGTACTAGGATCCAATGTGGGTCGGATGATTTAGGATACTATGTGGGTCTGGTGATTTCGGATCCTACGTGGGTATACCTCTTAACCGAGTAAGATGATTCAGTAGTTATATCGAATCAGCATTACTAACGTACCTATGTTATACCTTGTTTTAGTTGAGTCTTTACCTTCGTGTTGATACCTTTGTGGTATTCTTTTGTGTGGTGTACATGTGTGGTACATTCCTTCATGGTGATACCTAGGTGGTATTTTTCTGAGAGGCGTTACTTTTGTGGTACTTAACATTGTGGTGTTGCCTTCATGGTATTATTTCCTTCGTGGAATAGTTGAGCTTTGAGATAATGAGTTGGGCATTGGGATTCCTCATTAATGAGATGGGTATATATGAAAAAATAGGTATATGTATGGGCATATACCTATGTAGGGTTGAATGTTTTTTCTTTCTTGGTGGTTTATCCATTGCGGATTTTGTGATACCTTTGAGGGTCTCGAGGTCCTTACATAGTATCGTTATACTCACCCCTGCAAAGGCTGTGTTTGGACCTTGTTTTGTTTGGTGTAGACGATGTATACCACTGATTGAGGACGAGAGTACCAGGACTGGAGGTAGCTTGGAGGTGGACTTTAGACGAGGCATATCATAGAGATGATCATTCAAGAGCTGTACCTACCCTTTAGGTAGGATCCTTGGTGGGTGTTAATGGGAGTTGTTTCAGTTTATATTTACTTTCAATATTTCTTGAATTTTCCAGTTGGGATTGTATTTCGGGCCCTTTTACTTACAGTACACACTCATATTACTATTTAGTTTACATGTGTTTGTATCTTGTTGTGTGCTAGGTTGTGTGTGTTTATAGGATATAAAGGCAATGTCGTCCCAGTTTTTAGGGAATACGCCTTTCAGTGCTAGTCGCTAGCCCTTGGCCTTTGGAAGGCGGGCTTGGGGTAGTCACAGCATGGCCCCCAAGGGACTAGAAATGACAAAAATCAACCATAAGAATAAATTACAACCATTTTAGTAGAATTGGGTAATAATAACATAACAAATATGTTTTAAGTTAAAATATGTTAAAAATGTCATTCTCATAGTTTTAATAAATTAATGAATTTTAATATAGGGTTATACAGAAGAAAAATTAGACTATAAATATTGGTTTAAAATATAATAAATTTACAAAAGTCATGATAATTTATCTGAAATTTTTAGTGAAGAATTAATATAATTAATAGTGTGTATAATTATAATGCAGAAAATGTTAAATTAATTTAAATATAAAATTAATGAAAATAAAAATATTAAGACTAATATAATTTAACATCATTAATGATGTAAACTAATTTTATACATAAATATGACATTTTTTTGATATATTAGTAGTGTTGGTTCAAATTTATCATGTTACTATGATAATTTTTAAACGACAAACAATGAATTTTATAAAAATGACATAAATAATACTTTAAAATAATAAATATTTTATTTAATGATATTAATTTCAAAAAAATAGTATTTGTCCCAGTAAATTTAATAAGTCTAAAAATATCATAAATGATCTAGTTTGGGTCCTTTTGGAATATTATATTAATAATATTCTCAATTAATATTAAAAATCCATTGTGTCATCATAAAAGATAAAGGGATTAACTATGGGATAACGCCAAAAGATAAGGTAAATATTGAGACTAAAATATTTGAAAAATAATTTTTTGAGAGTGTTTAGAAGCAAAATAATTTTATATTTTTAATACCTACTTTTGAGAAATTTTAAATCCAAAATCAATTTATATTAATTTAAGAGTTTATGAGTTTTATAAAGTTCCCCTCACCACAATTATAAAATGGAACCTCCTACCTCACATATTCACAACATACTTTTCCATCAATCTTGTCCATCCCTAAGCCATTTCCATTATTATACTCCTTAGTAACATTGTCAGGGTTTTTTCTCCTCCAATGTCCATTTTTAGTCTCCCTAAGAAGAGATAGAGAGGGAGAATGTCGAAGAAGATAGAATCTCCATACTAACTAATTCTAAATTGGTTTTTATTCATCTTCATATTCATGTTATTAATTCATTTTAAATTATCAATTCATGTATAAACAATATTGAACTATTTTATTAGGGTTATAAGGAACCCTATTCCAACATTTATTGATCCGAATAAAAATTAATTCACCACAGTTGTGTACATACGAATTAACGTCTCCACATAGTGGTGTAAATTTTTTTTCATAAAAAATTTATAAAAATGGGTAAAATTACGGATGTGTTGGATATAAATAATAAAAAATACATGATATTGGTTCAATGTACCTAATGTACCATCCAATTCCTCACCCTTTTACAATAAACAGAATTATATCATCGGTCATGCGTACAAATGACATAATATCTCCCTGAAGCAATGAGATTCATTTTCCTCATTAACCATTTTAAGAATGATTATAAAAATTTATATAAGGAATAAATTTGAAAGGTATGAAAAAATAATTAAAATTAAATAATATATAAATTTATATTATTTCCCTTCTTCTATTCAGTATGATAAAAAACAAGATCACTGTTCAAACATACGACCATCTTACCATCTTCCTGAACAATGTATTTCATTTCAAATATCAATCATATATATATAAAATAAATATTTATCAGATTAAATAAGTTTTTATATTATTTATGTTTCTAAACCATGATATAACTAAAATAATCATGAATAACACGTCAATATAGGTACAATTTACAAAGGTGTTATTACCAAAAATGATTCATTATCTAGTTGTTTTAATAAATTGTTAATTTAATGTTATAAATGAATTATATATGATAAAAACGTAATTATGATTATTTTATAAGTTACTAATATGTTTAATACACCATAAATGTGTTTTAGGCATGTATGGAGTGAATCTGACCTAATGTAAAAATATTTTTTTACAACCATTAGTTTTGTAAGACACATTACCAATAAACTACATGGTTATTTTAAATGGTGCATAAATATCCCATTAATATCATTTATGTGTATATTCAATTTGATTATAATTTTTTTTAATACATAATTTTTTTCCCTTCATAGTTTATATGGTAGTACTGATTATAAAATTTTAAGTGTTAATTTCACAATCCTTTTATATTTGCGATTGTTTTTATGTTTGTATCTATGGAGGAATATCTCTCATGAATGTCCATGTTTCATAAAAAAGTATAAAAAAATTATTCACTATTATTCTAAATTTTTAGAGTAATTTTTACCAGTGCATTACATTTTATTAAATGGATTGAAATGAATCTTTTGAAATTTTCCTAACAGGGTAATTTTTGACATTTCTGGAAAAAGTACAAGAATAATGGGTTTTAACATATATAGAATGAAATAAAATTTTATATTTCATGAAACATTTATCCCATGTAAATTCCCTTACAAGCATACAATTCTATTTTAAAATAAATGTTTTTGTTATAAAACTATGCGAAATTTTAAGAAAATATATCGTTTTCCATGAAGAAATGATATATTATTCAAGAAACATTTTAAATGATTTTTTTATTATTTTAATATATGTTTTCCATGTGGTTTCAAGGAAATGTGGTTTTAAAGTGTTATATGTTTTAATTGGTTTATTTAAGTAAAATTCATTTTCGAATTGATCGTTCAAAATACTTACACAACTATGATTACATACATTATTATTGAAAAAAAAATTCAATTTCATTCTATAAATGGTTTATGTTTTGATGGAATGATGTTTAAGAAAACCTATTCCTTTAACATGCTATTATATTGAAGATACGATTATGAGCCTTATGAATTTTCCATATGTTATGATAAGATTAAGTGTTTATGATACCCATTCCTTTTAAATTATTATAATATGGTTGTTTATGATCATTTGGAACATGTAATTATGATTTCATTATGAGATGGGTGAGACCGATGTCTACATCTAATGTATTGGGTAATGATTGATACCACATAAGATAGACTTGAAGGGCCTTCTCTGCCAATATGGTATTGTGAGTTATCCTTGAATACCAAATATGGACATTGGAATGAGCCATGACAACTTGTATGGTTGTGGGAGTAAACCACGAATACCAATATGGCATCAGAAGTGAACTAATACTACTAATATCGCCTTGAAATATATTATGTTTCTACTATGGAAATAATTTTTATATTCCTTTATTTCTACCACAATTAATTTTTTTTCCTAGCATATAATTCTACAAATCATGTTCTTTATTTCCAAATGATTCATGTTTAAAGAATTTACATTCTTTAAAAAAAGATTCATGTTTACAATTTTTGATATTCTTATTATGATATTCAATATTTGTTACCATGTTATTAGACATTTAAGCTCATGATTATAATTAAATATATTTTTTTACCCTTACTAAGCATCATAGCTATCAAGATTTATTATTATTTATTTTCCACTATTTTTCAATAATGTTTCTAGTTCGAGGTAATAAAGGGTAATATCTTTTTGAGAGATGTAAAATATATTTCATCAAATTAAATGAATGTGTTCCGAGTTTCCAAAGGTAGAAACCTAATTTTGTCTTTGGGTGTGTTTTTTCAAAATGTATTATGTATCTTTCAAAAGTGATGTAATGTTTATGTATGAAATGTGATGATCACCGCAGTTGGCGTTAGATAAAATATTTCATAAACCATTGGAATCTAGGATGAGCAAGCATAGTGAGATCCCCAATTATATTTATAAGGATATTTTTAGGGATGTCTCAAGGGATAAGCATAATGTGTCCACGTTTTAAAATTACCTGTTATGATTTAGGATTCATATATGAAATATTTCATGATTTTGTGTTTTTCTAATATGTTAAATATTTCTCACATAATATTTTATAATCTTAGTCAATAGGGGTACTATAAGTAATATGGTTAATATTAATTTTTTCAGATATGTAAATTATGGTAATTAAGAAAATCAATTTTCAAAATGGAAATCTTGGGAAGAAAATCAAGAAGGTGGTATGAGTATTAGTTACACTACTAATAATAGAGTGGTCAAAAATGAAATATGAATGGTATGTGATTTTCTCAATATATTATTTATATTTAACATATAAATAATGAAAATATTGAGGTTTTGGAACCTTATAACATTATTTATTATTATATATTCTAGGAATGATTATGATGATGATTCCAGAGTAATTGACTAAAAATAAAGATAGGTGATTGAAGTGTTTATATAATGGTATTCATAAATAATGTTGTAGAATTTCACTTATGGTATTATTGATTAAGGTAACATCCAATGATTACTCTACATTAGTTTTCTTTAATGATTTAAGACAATTTGATAAAATGTAATGGTAACACTGAAAAATGATAGAGTTAGTAAGGTGATATTTTAGGAAAACACATGATTAATGGAATAATGACCCATAATATGTACATGATGATGAGATATAGATATATTGGTAATTATATTTTAGATATTGATAAGAAAACTCGATGATACTAGTTACATTATAATAGATTAATTGTTTATTGACATGTGGGTCATGCTATCATGAATTAAGTTTACATATTTTTTAATTGAGAAAACGGAAATATGAATTGTTAAATAAATATGTATGGTAAATTAGGTTACTATTGTGTTTCAATAGAATATATAATGATTGTATTCACATAATTGGAATATGAAATCGGAGAGATACCTTATAATATATGGGAGATAAGTGTTCAACATATTTTTTACACTTATTTCTAATGTTTTGTATTATCCAGTTTTTATAATGATTATATAATTATATATTCCAAGAATTCGTATTTTAAACATCAGAAAAGTAAGTGTGATGAAATTATTATTTCACCATATGTGGAATTTTGAATATTTTGTTAGTTATTTTCATGAACTAAATCTGGTCTCCATCAAAACCAGCACCAACCCCAGCACGTGAAATGGCCCTAAGGTCATTCCCTATCATCATGGTTTGTAACATGTTCCTGGGTATCAATGATTTTGGTTTGGGAACTATTTACCTGTTTATGGAGACCTAAAACATAAAAAACAATCGACAAATTAAATAAGAAAATTTATTCCAAACAACATTTAAACAAAATCTAAAAATGAATAAATAGTTTCAAACATATAAAAATAGGTCTAAATACACATTAAAGTAGCAGAAAAACATACTTATGGACTCCACACTAAAAGGAGACATCACCCACAAGCTGTCAGCCCCAACATTGCACTATGGAAAGGAGCTAACAGCTTGAACATCCATCACCCAAGGGCTTGGATTTACCTATTTAAAATGAAATTATATATATATATATATATATATATATATATATGTTATTTCCATTCTTCTATTCAGTTTGATAAAAAACAGAATCACTGTTCAAACATACGACCGACTTACCATCTTCCTGAATAGTGTATTTCATATCAGATATCAGTCTTATATATATATTCATATAATAAATATTTATCAGATAAAATCATTTTTTATACTATGGAAGTATTTAAACCATGATATAAGTAGTGTAATCATTTATAACACATCAATATAGGTACAATTTAGAAAGGGGTTATTACCCAAAATGTCTCATCATCTAGTAGTTTTAATAAATAGTTAATTTAAATTAATAAATGAATTATATATGATAAAAAAGTTATTCTGATTATTTTTTAAGTTACTAAAATTTTTAAATACACCATAAATGTGTTTTAGGCATGTACGGAGGGAATCTGACCTAATGTAAATTTTTTTTTCAACTATTAATTTTGTGAGACACTTGACTAATAATCTACATGTTTATTTTAAATGGTGCATAAATATCCCATTAATTTCATTTATGTGTATTATCATTTGGATTATAGTTTTTTAAAATAAATAATTTTTTTCCCTTCTTGGTTTATATGATTATGCTGATTATAAAATTTTAAGTGTTAATTTCACAATCCTTTTTTATTTGAGATTGTTTTTATGTAAGTATCTATGGAGGAATGTCTATCTTGAATGTCCATGTTTCATAAAAATGTATAAAATAAATATTCACTATTCTTCTACATTTTTAGAGTAATTTTTACCCATGTATTACATTTTATTAAATGGATTGAAATGAATCTTTTTTCATATTCCTAACGGGGTAATTTTTGACATTTCTGGAAAAAGTACAAGAATAATGGTTTTTAACATATATAGTATGAAAGACAATTTTATATTCCATGAAACCATTATTCCATGGAACATCTCTTACAATATTATAATTGTATTTTAAAATAAAAGTTTTTGTTATAAAACTATGTGGCCTTTTAAGAAAATATATTTTTTTCCATAAAGAAAGGATATATTATTCAGGGAACATTTTAAATCATTTTTTCATTATTTTAATATCTGTTTTCCATATGGTTTCATGGAAATGGGGTTTTAAAGTGTTATATGATTTAATAGGTTTATTTAATGAAAAATTATTTTCCAATTGATCTTTCAAAATACTTACTCAACTTTTATTACATACATTTTTATGGAAAAAAATTAATTTTCATTCCCCAAATGGTTTATGTTTTGATGGAATGATGTTTATGAAAACCTATTGAATTCACAGGGTATTATATTGAAGATATGATTATGAACCTTGTGAATTTAGCATATGTTATGATATGATTAAGTGTTTATGATACCCATTCCCTTACATTTATTATAATATGGTTGTTTATGATGTTTTGGAACATGTAATTATGATTTCATTATGAGATGGGTGAGACCGATGTCTACATCTAATGTATTGGGTAAAGATTGATACCACATGAGATAGACTTGAAGGACCTTGTCTGCCAATATGGTAATGTGAGTGATCCTTGACAACCAAATATGGATATTAGAATGAGCCTTGACAACTTGTATGGTTATGGGAGTAAACCACGACTACCAAGACGGCATCAGAAGTGAACTAATACTACAAATATTTCCTTAAAATATATTATGTTCATACTATAGAAATAATTTTTATATTCATTTGTGTCTACCATAATTAAATTTTTTTTCCAAGCGTATAATTCCACAAATCATGTTCTTTATTTACAAATGATTCATGTTTAATGAATTTACATTCTTTATGAAAATATTCATGTTTACAATCATTGATATTCTCGGTATGATATTAAATATTTGTGACCATGTTATTAGACATTTAAGCTCATAATTATAAATAATTGTATTCCTTGTTTACCCTTACTAAGCATCACAGCTAACCATATTTCCTATTATTTCTTTTCCCCTATTTTTAAATAATGTTTTTTGTTCATGGTACTAAAGGGTAATATCTTTTTGGGAGATGGAAAAGATATTTCATCAAATTAAATGAATGTGTTCCGAGTTTCCAAAGTTAGCAAGCTAATTTGGTCTTTGGATGTGTTTTTTCATTATGTATTATGTATTTTGAAAAAGTGGTGTAATGTCTATGTATGAAAAGTGATGGTCACAGTAGTTGGAGTTAGAAAAAATGTTCAGTAAACCGTTGTAATATAGGATGAGAAAAAATTGTGAGATCCCCAGTTATATTTATAAGGATATTTTTAGGGATGTCTCAAGGGATAAGCATAATGTGTCCATGTTTTAAAAGTACCTGTCATGATTTAGGATTATTATGTGAAATATTTCATGATTTTGTGTTTTTCTACTATTATAAATATTTCTCACATAATATTTTATAGTCTTATTCAATAGGGGTACAACAAATAATATGGTTAATATTAATTTTTCCGGATGTGTAAATTAGGGTAATTAAGAAAATCAATTTTCAAAATGGAAATCTTAGGAAGAAAATCATGAAGGTGGTATGAGTATTAGTTACACTACTAATAATAAGGAGGTAAAAAATGAAATATGAATGGTATGTTATTTTCTCTATATATTATTTATATTTAACATATAAATAATGAAAATATTGTGGTTTTGGAACTTTATAACATTATTTATTATTTTATATTTGAGGAATGATAATGATGATGATTCCAGAGTAATTGATTAAAAATACAGATGGATGAATGAAGTGTTTATATAATAGTATTCATGAATAATGATGTATAATTTCACTATGGTATTATCGAATAAGGTAACATCCAATGATTACTCTAGATTATATTTCCTTAATGATTTAAGATAATGTTATAAAATGTAATGGTAACACTGAAAAAAGATTGAGTTAGTAAGGTGATATTTTTCAAAGACACATGATTAATGGAATGATGACCCTTAATATGTGCATGATGATGATATATAGATATTTTGGTAATTATATGTTGGATATTAATAAGAAAACTTGATGACACTGGTTACCTTAGAACAGATTAAGTGTTTATTGACATGTGGGTCATGCTATCATGGATTATGTTTACATATTTTTTAATTGAGAATAAGGAAACACAAATTTTTAAATAAATATGTATGGTAAATTAGGTTACTATTGTGTTTCAATAAAATATATTACGACGGTATTCACATGATTGGGATATGAAAGCCGAGAGATACCTTATAATATATAAGAGATAAGTGTTAAGAATATTTTTTACCCTTATTTCTATTGTTTTGTATTTTCCAGTTTTTATAATTATTATAGACTTATATATTCCAATATTGTGTATTTTAAACTGCAGAAAAGTTGGTGAGATTAAATTATTTTCTCACCATATGTGGATTTTGAATATTTTATTACTTATTTTCACGAACTAAATCTGGTCTCCATCAAAACCAGCACCAAACCCATCACATGACAAGGCCCTAAGGGAATTCCCTATCATCATGGGATATAACATGTTCCTATGTATCAAATATCTTGGATTGGGAATGATTTACCCCTTTATGGAGACCTAAAACATTAAAAAAATTGACAAATTAATTATGAAAATTTATTCAAAAAAATATTTAAAAAAAATACAGATATGAATAAATAGACTTAAAAATGTAAAAATAGGTCTAAATACACATAAAAGTTGTATAAAAACATACTTATGGACTCCACAATACAAGGAGACATCACGAACAAGCTATCATCCCCAACACTGCACAGTGGAAGGGAGCTAACAACTCGAACATCCATCACCCAAGGGATTTCCTTTACCTATTTAAAACATGGTCAAGTCTACATACACTCATGTTATGTAATTAGGGTGTAAAACTAATACTAATATGATACCTCCAAGTGATTCCATATTGTAAAAAATAAAAAATAAAAAGGATTCCTGTTTTGATATGCAGAATGTGGTGGAAATAATTTCTATAGAATGAATCTTTTAAATATAAACATTATTCAAAGAGTGTTTTACATGGATGAGAACATTTATGTAAAACATGTTGGATAATTTATTTTCTAGAAAGAACCACCTTATGAAAACGTAAATTACAAAATATTTAATGAGCTTTAATATCATGAAAACCGCTAATCACTACTTAGTCTCGGGCCCCATGTACAATGTACCTCAGTGTAATGTAACAATAGAAAAATATTTTATCATACAAGATCCACTATTATGGAATATACGCATAGCCTATTAGTCCCAAAAAATCATCAATATAGTTTTGTTAGTATTGTCATTATCCATTTATCTTAGTGAAACAGGGACAACACTACTCCAGATCACTAGCATACTAGTACATGTCTACCCTCTTTGATACTCAGGCTTCCCCCATTGGGAAGAAACAACGTTCACAAGATTACAAAAGAAATTATCATATAAACACATTATTTATGGTCATAATAAACTCAAAACATTAGTTAAACATTGTTTTCACCACTTACACCACATGATAAAACATTTAAGATTTCTATTAAATAACATCCAAACATTTAACTTTGTTTTTCATAAAAAATATGTTCTAAACCCCACTTTGATAACTATATTCTTACCCATATTAACCAAAACAGAATATTCTACAACCATAATATTTCTACAAACCCATTATTTGATTTATAAAACAACCCCTGTTGGCATATCATAAAATATACATGTAAACACCTAATTTCAAACAAATTTGGTTCATATAAATAATTTACATCACAAACATTAACAAAACTAGATTTCACATTAATTATAATGAATGATAATTGTGACAAAATAGAAATTCTTCAATTATAACTCATATATCATAGTATAATCATGAAATCTCCTTCAACATGTATCAATGCCCTTGATAATTTGGGAGAAATTTCAACTACACCTCTTCCGCACCACAAGGGACGTAGATGAAGCCTAAAACTGGAATAATAGACCATGAAACCCAAGATAACCACTAGGTTCAAAATAATATATTCTTGACATATGTAATATCAAGAATAAGTGAAGATACCCCATGAAAAAGGATGGAAATCAATGAAATTTTAAAGAAGCTGGTCGGAGACCCACTTACTTGAGAGATCTTGAAGAAATTGTCCCCAATACAAATATGGAGGATTTGAGAAAGCCTAATAAGTTATAACCAAATTCAATATGCATATGATCATTAATGAGGGGGAAGAGAGAGAGGTGTCAGTCATGGGTTTAATGGCATTAGTTGAGACTTGAAATCACTGATAAATCATAAAAATTGAAAAAGATATTAAATAACATTTTTTTAAAACTGGAAATGGGATTCTGGGCTAGCCCATTTCCTTAATTAAAAACCCAATTCTACCATGATTATTGATTATTAAGGGGTCCAAATTGATATTTTGGTGTTAAGTGGTCAATGGAGTCCATTTTGGAAGTAACATAGGTTCATAATTTTGAAAAATGATAGAGTTATAAAGGAATCAAAAGTGGTTTTTAAATAAGAAAATGGGCTCAATGTTTGGCCCAAATCATGAAAACTAAGCCTTTCCTCAAAAAATTAATGTGAAACACCCATAAAAAAGAAATAATGGAAATTAAATGATATTTATCATTAAAATAATTCATGGATGTGACAATTATCCACAACATTGATGAATTTATACCTTGTAAATTCAACCTGATGCTTGATATGAAAACAAGAATGGGTACTCTTTATCAACCCACATCTTCTGCTCCCAAGTTTGATTTGTATCATTCCCATGATTCCAAAGAACCTGGACTTTTGGAATATACAATCCTTATAGAACCATTTTTTGTAATTCCACTATTCTTACCAGCCGCTCATAAAGAGAGAAATAAAGCTATATATCTAAATCCTCAAAATTAAATATTTGTGATGCATCCAGGTTGTATTTCTTCAATGAGTAGTCATGAAAGACTTCATGTATGGATGTAAACTGAGAAGATAAGGCCAACCTATATTCCTAATTTCCAATATGCTCGGTGTTCTGAAAATGTCCAATATACCACATCGTCGGCTTCACTTTATTTTACAATCAATGATGGATGAGATGTGGGGCTACATTCAAGAATACCATGTCACCCACAAAAAAACTCTAGGCCTTGACACCTATGGTCAGCATACAATTTATGGAACTCCGAGTTTTCAATAAGCACTACCTAATCAACCTTTCATTCATAGATGTCTCATGTACCAGACTTGGCCCCAGTAGTGAGGTCTCACCTACCTTATCCCAACACAGGGGGGGACCAATAAGGTCAACCATAGAGAACCTTAAAAGAAACCATTCTAATTGTGGATTTGTAACTGTTATTATAAGAAAAATCAACTAGCCCTAAATGGCTATCCCAGGAACCTCCAAAGACTATAATACATGAATAGATCATGTCCTCCAAAATCTGATTCATGCGCTCTGTATGACGATCAGTTTAACGATGGTATGTTATGTTAATCTTAATTTGATACCCTAACGACTTATAAATCCCTTCCCAAATCCAAGAAGTGTAATGGGGTTCTCTATTTAAGAGAACTGTTAACGACACACTATGGAGCCTTACAAACTATGGAAGATACAAATACCTCAACTCATCCACTTTTTTGTATCTCTGATCTGAATGAAGTGGGCTGATTTTGTCAGATTACCAATCACCACCAAAATGTAATTCATACCACAATGGGAATGATAGGATCCAAAACGATGTCTACAATGTCTCTCCTCATACCAGGCCACCAGAACAACTGAAAAATGTGATAATACATCTTGGTGGATCCGGAATAGATATCCCATTAAGATTGGTGGTTGTTCTGCATCACCACTATCTAGAGAGATAACCACACTACTGAATATCCCATTAATCACAGGATGACCTCGGGAGATGAATACCAATCAGAAGACGTCTCCCAACCATGAAGAAACTACTTCGACCACTGATAATGATCATCAATAGAATGTTCCCAGTGAGATAACTCAACCAATGAATGAGTCAAATGAATGCTCACAATGAACGCACCCCCATTTTACTCCTAGGTCTCCCTAGGAATATGAGAATGTACTTCCATTTGATTCAACTCATCACTGGACTTCCACAAAGATTTCATTGTGAATATTCTACTTAAGGTGTTAGCCACTATGTTACCAATTCCCATGGTATAGACAATGTCAAAGTCGAACCCCTGCATAGACTCAATACAACGATGTTGCCTCATATTGAGTTCCTTCTTATAGAATATATAGGTCAAGATTTTGTGATCAGAGTAGTCCACAAACTTATCCCCTAAGAGGTAGTGATTCCAAGTCTTCCAATCATGCGTCATAGATTCTAACTCCAAGTCAAGGGTAATGTAATTCTTTTCGTGTGTTCGGAGTTGCAAATATCCTTATGAAACCATATGATCATAATGAACAAGCACCCATGAAATACCCAAACCTGAAGTGTCACAATACTCCATATTACCCTTTATATCCTCTGGAAAATTAAAAATGGGGGAGGTAGCCAACCACCTCTTCAGCTCCTTGAAATATTCCTGACATTATAGGCCCCATACAAACTTCACCCCATTATGGATGAGTGTGTTCATCGGTGAAGCAATACAAGAGAAATCATGGAGAAATCTATAGTGATAACCAGTCGGGATGAGGAAACTCCTGATCTTGAACACATTATTCAATTTCTCCCATGATATAAATAAAATTATCAACTATGGGTCCAATGAAACACCTTTATTTGTGATCACATGCCCCTAAAATTTCACCCCATTAATCCAAAAAGTGAATTTGGAATACTTTTCATAAAGTCGATTCTCACAAAGTGCCCAGAACAATCTGAAAGTGATGGTCATGTTCCTCCTTAGATCCAGAAAAAACTATGATGTCATCCAGAAATATCACAAAAAAATAATAAAGATATTGATGGAACACCCTGTTCATGAGTGCCATAAAGTCTGCTACAACAATGGTCAATCTGAAGGGAATGAGAAAGTACTTGATGTGGCTATACATTATTTGGTAGGTTTTCTCTGGGATATCTTCCTCTTCAAATTGAGTTGAAGATAGCTCTAAAGAATTTAGATTTTATAAAACCACCTTTACCGATTAATCTGATCGAACATGTTGTCTATTCAGTGCAAGAGATATATGTTTTTTATTGTTACCTTATTCTTCTTCCAATAGTAAATGCAAAACTGGATGGTTCCGTCTTCCATTTTTTCTAACAACACAGGAGTGGCCCAAAGAGAGATACTCTTCTGAATTAATCCTTTGGATTATATGTCATCCATGATATCTGTAACTCCCTTAGATTGGTGGGTTCCATTTGATACGTGGTAAGTGATATCAGATGGGTTACCTATTCTAGAACAATTGAGAACCCCATATCTCTCTCTAGGTGGAAAACTGAAAAATCATACAGAAATACCTCTAGAAACATGTTACCTAAATGAGGTAGTCCACCATTTGTAGCATGACCCACATCCTCTATAATTAGCAATGATAACTTAGAAACAAGATCTCCCAACTCTGGGAGTGGAGGTCCGGGATGACTCCACCGAAGATCCCATTCCCCAAAAAAACCTGACAACTCCCATCCAGTGCCCTGAAACTGACCTGACCCCTATAACAATCGATGTGTACCTTGAATTGTACTATCCAGTCCATGAAATTTATTATGTAAAACAGATCCATATCTAAGACCATGATTTCTCACTCCATCTCTACCCCTGACAAGGAAAGAACCCACTATGGGCACCTAAGAACCTACTCCTTCTTCATTCACTACAGCTTCACCAAATATATCGCTAAAGTCAACAACTCAGTTGTAAAATTCATAATGTCCACAAAATCGGTAGAAATGAATGAAAATGATGCCACAATATCAAAAAGAGCAACAGATATTGATGATTCAATCAAACCGGTACATTGAACTATTGACGGCCCCGCCTTTGATCTTATTGGTGCCTCATCCACCACATGGAGATGACTGGACTCTAGCTGAGGGTGATTCCTAGTCAGTGGGTATTCCTTAAACAATATTTTCCCAGAAGATGACCCAGCTCTACCACCACAACCACCAAATCAATACCCACCCGTCCTTGATGGATCAGACTGAGCCGACACTCCACGTGAAGCCACTAATCCCGCCCCACTCTAATGTGGGAGTGCCACCATGGAAAAGAGTTGTAAGTGACCCATACATCCACATTGATAATAGGGATTCAAGGGAAATGTACATTCTTTTCGGATGTTCCCCGGCCTGCAACACTAGAGGAAGAAGACATATATCACATCATAAGCCACATATTAAAACTGTCGAGAAGAGTGACCTGAACTTCCACCACCCTTTTTTTCCTACTCATACCGCTTCCATTTCTTCTCGAAAGAGCTACCTCTGCCAACTAGTGATATTTTTCTAGAGAAACCATACCTATATTTTTGGTAAATCTCCACCGTACACACCCAATAAACCACCTCAACATATGTCCTCAAATTAAACAAGGGAACATTGGAGTATATCTCCGGTCGTAATCCTTTATCAAAACATTGGGCAATCACTTACTCATTAGAGATGATTTCAAGAGCATAAAAAACCATCTTAGTGAAATGATTGGCATACACCATCACATAAAGATCCCCCTGAACATGATCAATGAACTCTTGTGATCTACCATATGCTAAGATTTCAGGTCAATACTATTAATTGAATATGACCTTGAAATCAACCTAACACATTGGCTCATTCATCCTAGATTAAAGTAGCGAATCCCACCACCTTGGGTTGGGACCCTCCAAAATAATAGATGCACACTTCACCCTGAGCTCCTAAGGGGTATCCAGCAACTCTAACATGCACTCGATTGTTTCGAGCCATTCCTCTACTTCCTGGGTTTGTATGCAACCTCAGAAAGAAGGAGGCTTTTTTTTAGGAACTCATATCCTTATTCATTCCTAGGACCAGTATCAAATTTTATAAAATGATATGGAATGGGATTTATTACACATTCTATAGCCTGGACATCCCAAACCACAACCTCTACTAACATCTAATTAAGTGGTGAGGGAGAACTCTCCCCACATCCTTCTGTGGATTCATGGGAGAGTTCCGGGGAGGTATGTTGATACAAAGAGAAATAAGTCACAGGAGAAAAAATTTGTTCAACAATTCTGAAAATTTCATCAATATCATAAAATATATAAAATCCAAACACATTACAATGATAAAAGAAACAACTAACCTACCCCCTGATGTCCACGTCTAGTCTGTATCCCGCACATTTCTGCTGGATGTATAGTCAAACAAAAAATTCCAATTTCCCATGGTGACTCATGGTTTTCCATGGGTGGTGTTGGAGAAGCACCCTAATCACTACCAAATCTCAGATACTTGATAGTCTTTTCTCTTGTTTAGCCCAAATCATCCCAAAATAATAATATAACCCAAAAACATTAACCACATCTGATACCATTTTTTCAAAAACCAAATCTGGTTTCCATCAAAACCTAAACCAAATCCGGATAGTGGCAAGGACCAAGATGTTTTCCCTATACCCATGGTCTAGAACAAGTGATTGGTTATAATAGATTTTTGTTTGGGAACGATTTACCGAAGTATGGATACATAAAACATAAAAACAATCGATAAACTGAATATGAATATTCATGCGAAACAAGATTTAAAACAAATCCAGAACATAATACATAGTTTTAAACATGAAACAAGAGCTTCAAAGATACATAAATTTAGTAGAAAAACATCCCCATGCAATCCACATGAAAAGTATACATCAGCCACAAGCCTACTCCACAACACTGCATGATAGAAGGGAGTTAACTGACCAAACCACCATTACCCAGGGCCTTGCCTTTACCAGTGACAAACCTGATCAGGTATACTTACTCCCAAGGGGTGTAATTTGGGTGAGATTATAATTCCAATAGGATACCATAAGCTATTCGATAGATTAATCAAAAAAAGATAAAAAAATGCTAGTTTTGATAACCAGAAAGTGGTGGAAATAATTTCTAATGAATGAATCTTTTAAATGTATTTTGTTTTCAAAGGGAATTTTCCCTGATGAAGCAAATTTATATAAAACATGTAAGATACTGTAATTTCTATAAAAACCCACCATATTCCAACGATAATTAAAAATGAGTCAATGATCACTAATCTCAGGAACACCCCTAGGAAGTAGTTATTCATGGGGCCCATATACATTGTACATAGGTGTAATGTTACCATGGAAAAATCCATTATCATTCATGATCCACTAGTAGGGAACATAACCATAACCTAGGGGTCCCAAAAAATCATCAATATTGTTTTTTAGTGTTGTCGTTATAAATTATTCTTAGAGAAATTGGGATAAACCTACTCCAAATCACTAGAGTACTAGTACATATCCACCCTCATAGAGACCCAGGCTTCCCCATTTATGATGAAACAACTTTTAAATGATACCAAAAGCCATTATCACATAAACACATCAGTTATGTTCATAATTATCTAAAAACCGATATATACACATTCTTTTCACCACTTAAACCATACAATAAAACCATTAGGATTTCTTTTAAATAACATCACCATATTTAAGAATATTTCCCCCACAGAATCACTTAAAAACAACAAATTGAACACTAAGTGTATACCCATATTTAACAAAACATAATTTTAATCACCAAAAAATTTCCATAAACCTATTACATGAGTTATATAAAAACCTTAATTGTTCTAACATAAAATAGACACCTAAAACTTTAAATTTAACACAAAATTATCACGTAAAAATTATTTTCTCTATAAATGTCAAAAAAACCAGATTTCTCAGCAAGTATAGTAAATGATCAATGTTATAAAAATTGAAATTCAGAAAATCAAACTCATCTAGCATTGATTACCCCAGGAATCACCTAACACAAGTATCAAAACCGTTGAATATCTTTTACAAAAAATCCTATACACAACTGCTGCACCATAAGGGAAATATATCAGGACTAAAATAAGAAGAATAGACCACAACAACCAAGATAAAACCCTAGGCTGGATACCCTAAATTCTGTACATAAATAACATCAAGAATAAGGGATGAAACCCCATGCAAAAGAAGGAACTCTAAGAAACTTCAATGATAATGGAAGGAGAACCACTTACTTGAGGGATCTTAAGGAAATCGAACCAAATACACTAGTAGTTAAACATAAAAATAGAGAAAAATTAAAGTGAGGTTCTAATAAGGCTTAAAAGAACATGTGGGAACCAAAATGGGGGGAAAAGAGTAATAAATGAAGACGATAGGAAAGAAACAAGTTACCTCATCCAATCTAGATTATTTGAGAAGCTGAAGAATTTCTACCCTAATTGGCAATACATATGATCCCCAAATAGGGGGAAGGGATAATGGGAGAGCGCCAAGGTTCATTGGTCTCATGTGAGACTTGGAATCACCAAAAAATAATTACAATTGAATAATATACTAAATGAACAATTTTTCCTAAAAAACCGGAAATGGGCTTTTGGGCAGGCCCAATTCCATAATTAAAACAAAAATCACCCTTGATTACGTATTATTAAAGGGTCCATCTAACACACCATGCTTTCACGATACGCTTCTCTTTCAATAATGCAATAGCTTGCATTGTATGCAAGTTCGAGATTCTAACACACCGCGACCAATCAAAGTAGCAGTTATGAATAGTAATACCCACTTTTTGAAATTATATAAATTTTATATTTCAAAATGGACGTAATTTTTGTATTCAGAATATTGAAATTATCCTAAGTTGAAATTTTTGTAATTTTCAGAGAACTTCCAATTTTTTAGGAATATTGAAAATTACTTAAAAACAAATTTTTTGATAAAAATAATTTATAATGATAAATTATACTATTGAGTGGTTTTAAAGTATAATTAGAATATATTTTTTCCATTTTATCCAATGGTGTTAATTAGAATTAATTTCACTTTGAAATTGGATATAATCAATTGTCAATCTTTTGATATATATTGTTTCTTAAAAACACGCTATTTGTTGTGACAACAGGAATTAGTTATAAAATAAATTAATGAAACTTATATGTTTGGAATTTTGTAAAATATACATCATTTTTTAATTCATAATATCAATTATATCTTAGGGTGAAATATTGGCATTGTTCTGAAAAACATCAATTTTTGATGAATAGTGAAACCATAAGTGGTAGTTAAAAAAACTGATTTTTCATTTAAATGAAACATTACCACTTCTGTGATTTGATTTTCAAAAATACTACAAACATGGTTGTAATTAGGAAGTAAAATTTGGTTCCATGGGATTAAAATAATTTTTTGGTTAATAATATCTTTTAAGTTTAAACACGATTGGAGGTAATTAGAGAAATTTAAGGTAAAAATGATATTATAAAAATATGAAAATACCTTTACACTTGTCATACTACTTTTGGATGAGTCATGGCCGACCCATAAAATCCATGGGTCAACTTGGGGACCCCATGGAGCCACTTTGGTATGAAAATGACATTAAAACCTTTTGTTTAATTTTAAAATAAAAATGTCACAAACATGAGTTGTTTTACTAAAACAATTATTAAATTTGGTTATAAAAGACATATTTTTTACTATAAATATTCATTATAAATATAAAACGATTTCCAAAATCATGATAAATTTTCTATAATTTTTATACATTAAATAAATTAAATTATTTATGACACCATGATGATACAACGATTACCTCATTAATTAACTATTTAAATAAAATAAAAATATAATGTAAACTCTAAAACATACACTTATCAAAAACCTATTGGATGAGTATATTTAGAACCCTAATCATCTTAAACTAGACATATATAAGTTTGGGGGCTTTAAAATCCGAAACCCATTATTTAATAAAGTAACATTTCAATCTTTCCAAAAGTGACCCTCCTCTCCTCTTATTAAAGGCCCCCACCTCTACCACCTTACCCACACCTCTCAAGCCTTTGGCTCGGCCATCCCATGCCCATTTTGTCTCTACACAAACCTATATTACTACTAGAAGCCTCACTTTGGGTAGAAGTTTTCCCAATGAAGCCTTTGGATCAAATCCAAAAAAAGTTAACCGATTTTAAGGTAATGTCTTCCCTTATGTTATTTTGTTTTATTTTGATTATCCAACCCCTTAAACTCTTTTTATTACTTTATTATATAACAAACCAAGTATCTTAAATATACTAGGATGTTTTTATATGATGTATTCCAGCTACAATTACACACACCTACATCTAATGATTAAATAACATACTGTTTCTGTGGATGGTGAATTTCTGCCTCACGAAACAATGATTGTTCAACACTCATATAACACCTTCAAAGGTGGACATTAAGATGTCACTATATTTTTATAAGATATATAATATGTTTATGTTTTACTTAAGCTTCTATATTTTTCATTTATGGCATACCTTTATTTTTTCCATTATGGGTAAATGCGATATTTTCATTTTAGGAAGTGCAGACTACCACCCCCTCAAAGTGATCTGAATCGTTAATGCCATATGTGGGATGTATAAAGGATGGAGAAATTATTATTATACATTATATTATACTGGAATTATATTATACCTTTATATAATTATAAATTCATTCCATTAAATACGAAATAGAAATGAAAGTAGCGTTCATGCGTACGTACGACTTACCGTCTCCATGAACGGTGCATTTCATTTCTTACCTCTAAATGTTATGTAATATTATAAATGAATGTATATACTAGATATATATGATGTATATGATATCTACATCATGAATATAATTATGGATATAATGGAAATTTTACCACATGAACAACTTGTAATTTTAAGAAGTTTATTTTTGACTCAAGTACCAAAGATCGACAAAATGACCGTTATTAACATAAATAATTAAATAAAGTTAATAACATGGTAATAAGTGATATAAAAGGAATAATGAACATTAATAATGTTATTAAGAAAATATAAATTAACTCTAGTTTATTATTCAGGAGGTTAAAGAACGGTCGAGTCACGTCGGACACGAGGTAAGGGAACTTCTTAACCCAATTTACATTCTTTGGGTTAATCTCTTACTTTCAAATTATGTCTTGATATTATTATGTCCTATCTTGTATTTTCACTTTCTTAATGTGTACTTATAGTGAATACACATAATAGATCTATTTTATTTATAAATATTATCTTTTTAAGGGACTTCGTCTCAATCTCCTTTCATTTAGGCATACTTTGTTTTATACACAACTTTCTTTTATACGGTGTATAAACCCCTTTGACTTTACTTTTATTCAAAATGAATCTTTTTATATGAAGCGTTTTACTAAAAAACAAAAAGGAATGTTTATATTGTCATATTTATGTGGCGATAATGACTTCTCCACCGCCGTGACCATTATATGAGTTTTGGCTTCCTCTACAAGCCATAACATTTTTTAAATGAAAAATAAAACCCCAATTTTAACTTTCATTTATTTTGTTATTGAAAATGGTTTTTAAAGTGTTTTTATTATATCAATGTGTTGTATTGATATCTTGTGATTGAAATGTGGAAATTTTAAGTTTCTTTTATGCATGTTTTATGTAATATGATTATGTTATGGTTTATGATATGTTTAAACCTGTTCATATGAGGAATGCATTGAACATAATAAGTGATAGGTGGAACCCGCTATAGCTCCTCGATGCATCAGCAGGTCTCATGAGACAAGATAGTGTCTTAGAACGAGGCCTTGACAAAATCATATTTGTAGTCTTGGCACGAGGCCTTAGCTACGTGGTTATGATAGTCTGGCATTATGCATTCCATCATTGTAAAAGTGGTTATTGATATTGCATGTGATTATTCGACCAATAGAATATCCGTTTGAATAAGTAAATGACATTATCTCATTTTACATTTTACATATTATATTGATGTTCAAGTTTAATATGCTTTTGTTTTAGTCATACATTGTCTTAAATGTATATGTTTATTTATGAAAGCTTCAACTATATTGTCGTCCTTTCTGAGCATCTGAGGTCACCCCTTTCAATGTTTTAATTTTTCCAAGATGTGAAGATGTATTTTAGGAATGACCTACAGGGATAGTATGAAAGGGATATGAGTGTGGAAAATGGAGAGTATTTTATTGTAGTTTTTCACTTTATGATGTAATGTGACATTTATTAATGTATCTAGTGTTTCCAAGGCTGCTAAACTAATCGGTCTTTCGAGACATGATCTTCTTTTATCATGCCAATGTTACGCTATAATGCCCTGACTCTGGGTAACTGGGGTGAGAGCGTTATAGTTGGTATCAGAGGCAGTTTAGTACTAACCTTGGAAGCTAGATTTAGATAAAATCTGATTAGAGCACATAACCCTACGATAGACTTTGAGTATTAGTATATAATAACTTCCTATAATTTTGGTATTATAGATATTTTATGAGTTTTCCGAGAAATACATCCTTTTCTAGATACAGGCAAGTAGAGGCAGCTCTAGCACAAATTTACATAGGGGTAAAACCCGAAAACACTGCTTTGAGCTTGACTCGAACGAGAAATGGTGCATGATAATGAGCCTTGCTGCACTCTTGGTTACGACACTCCCGGGGGATATCCTTAGGATAATTCTCATTTTCTTTACAAACCATTATGAAGGGTTATGGGTATATACTTCCTCAGTGAAAACATTTTTATAAATATGGATTATATCCATAAATAGTTCAATTTATGTTAAGTGTTTTTCATGTTTGTTATTATGTATTTCAATTCATAAACTAATCTAGATTATGACATTGTTTAGAAATGGCGCCTAGTGGAAGGAATGGAAACCGTATCAATGCACGCACTCCATGTAGGGATTTCCCTCCAACTCAAAATAATTATAATGTAGTTGGTCATACAACTGGTGTTGATCAGCTAATCACCATACTGGGACAACTCACTCAGGTTATGAATAATAACCTTACTCGTATGGAGCACCCTGATCCGCAACATGGAGGATCAATGTTAGACCGCTTCATGAGGCAACAACCACTAACATTTAATGGGGGTACGAATCCATTAGTAGCTGAGAAATGGATGAACTCCTTAGAGAAAATATTCCATGCCTTGGGGAGTAGTGAAAGGGAGAAAGTTTTCATGGCAGTTTACCACCTGACTGGAGATGTCGATCAAAGGTGGTCACTATTACAAAACACAAAGGAAGATGAAGAAGTATCAAGTATGTAATGGAGGGAGTTTAAGGATATTTTCTTAGAAAAATACTTTCCACATGACCATCGAGAAGATATGGAAAGGAAATTTCTGAGTCTGAGACAAAAGGAGGATGAGAATGTCTCAAAGTATGAGGATAACTTTACAAGGTTAGAAAGGCATGCAGCAGATTATATATGTATCCTAAGAAGTAAGATTGATCGTTTCTTTGATGGGTTAAAACCATTTCTCCATTGAGCTTTAGTATCACAATCATTCTCAACATATGAAGATATTATCTCATGTGCTATCAAGATAGAAAAGGATTTCCATAAGTCTTATGACAACAAAGTAAAGCAAGAGAAGTAGAGGATAGTGGAAAAAGAGACAGATAATGGGAAAAAGGGAAAGAAGTATTTTCCATTATGTGATCATTGTGGAAAGAATCACCCTGGTACTTGCCTAAAAGGAATGGGAGTTTGTTATAAATGTGGAGAAAAATGTCACCAGGCTCGTGATTGCAAGGGAAAGAAAGAGGCTATCAATATTGAATGCTATAATTGTAAGGAAATGGGGCATTATTC
This sequence comes from Viscum album, assembly GCA_963277665.1. NCBI lineage: Eukaryota > Viridiplantae > Streptophyta > Magnoliopsida > Santalales > Viscaceae > Viscum > Viscum album. Next base: position 1,841,261,682 of record OY728145.1, read on the forward strand.
AAATGAATGTCTTAAGTGTTACGAAAACTTCCCTCAGAAAAGGCCAAGCGAACAAGGACAATCTTATGTTGTTACTACATTTGAAGTGTAATAATTAATGTATTTGTGCTTTAGGACTCAAGGATTATATTATGGTTATAATAATAATGTGATATATATAAGGATTGTACTCCAGTACTTGTTTTTTTTCATTAAGGTTTTAATATGATGAAGGTAATCATATTTTTAGTATGTGACAATAATCAAAACATTACGTTGTTTGGGGAATCTGATGTTACAATTGATTTTAGAATTTTGAGACCTTTTAGAGAAAGTCTGGACAAAGGTATTTTGGATAACTATAGAGGTTGGGATCGATTAAGTTAAACCATGGATAGTATTGGTTAAGGTTAAAACATTTCTGAAGATTATTTTTTGAATATTATAATACTATAGTTTTAGGAAAAGGATAACCTGCAGATCGGGGGATAACCCGTCGCGTCGGACAAAGCTATATGAATCGAACCCAGAACCATAGTACGACAGGCCTTTATTACCTACCACTAGCCTACAGGAAGTCCTTGGTTATTACAAAATAGTTTTCCTAATATAAAAGGTATGTGTTAATATTTTGAACCTTGAACAATTAGGATAAATATAATATTTTTGAGTTATAATTTCTTTTTGAATGAAAGATGAGTTTGTTGTAGAAATTAGTTGAAGGTTGAAACTCTACTTTTCAAGCATAAATATATATATACTTATGTCTATTTCTATGAATAAATTAATTCTTAAACATTAGTAAAGGGATATTAAAAAAAATTGTGTTATCATAATACCTTATGTCTTGTTGAACTGATAGTATTTTAAATCAACATAGATTGAAGGCTTTGAGGCCCTCAATTTTACACTTGTTTGTGATTGATGACCTCAATCACTCCCTACAAATATTTACCTTTTCCTCCAATTATATGTCTCTAATTTCCACCATTGTTCTCCTTATCGAGATCATAATTTGGTGGTGACTTTTTCATTTCCCTTTCCCTCTTATTAAGGATAAATTTCATTAACCTTATTTCCGATGTGGGTTTCCCACAAAGGTATTTTCTATTTTGAAACTTTTATTTGCAAAGAAAAATTTCAAATTGCGAGGATGAAATTTATTGAATGAGGGGAGAATGTAACACCCCATGCTTTCACGATACGCTTCTCTTTAAAAAATGCAATAGCTTGCATTGTACACAAGATCGAGGTTCTAACACACCACGACCAATCAAAGTAGTAGTTATGAATAATAATACCGACTTTTTGAAATTATATAAATTTTATATTTCAAAATGGACTTCATTTTTGTATTCGGAATATCTAAATTTTCCTAAGTTGAATTTTTTGTAATTTTCGGGGAATTTCCAGTTTTTTATGAATAGTGAAAAATACTTAAAAACAACTTTTTTAATCAAAATAATTTATAATGATAAATTATACTATTTATTGGTTTAAAAGTATAATTAGAATATATTTTTACCATTTTATCCCATGGTGTTCATTAGAATTAATTTCACTTTGAAATTAGACATAAACTATTGTCAATCTTTTGATATATATTGTTTCTTAAAAACAACGTATTTGATGTGACAGTGGGAATTAGTTATAAAAATAATTAATGAAACATATATGTTTGGAATTTTGTAAAATAGACATCATTTTTTAATTTGGAATATCAATTGTAGCTTAGGGTCAAATTTTTGCATTGTTCTGAAAGACATCAATTTTTGATCAATACTGAACCCACTAAGTGGTAGTTAAAAAAACCGTTTTTTCGATTAAATGAAACATTACCACTTCTGTGATTTGATTTTCAAAAATCTAACATACATGGTTGTAATTAAGAATTAAAATGTGGTTCAATGGGATTAATATAATTTTTTTGGTGAATAGTAACTTTTATGTTTAGTCACGATTAAAGGTAATTAGTGAAATTTAAGGTAAAAATGATATTATAAAAATATTAAAATACCTTTACACTTGTCCTACCCATATTGGATGAAACATTGCCGACCCAGAAAATCTATGGGTTAACTTGGGGACCCCATGGAGCCACTTTGGTAGGAAAATGACATTAAAAACATTTTATTTAATGTTAAAATAAAAATGTCACAAACACGAGTTGTTTTACTAAAAAAAAATTAAATGGGTTTATAAAAGTAATATTTTTTACTATAAATATTAATTATAAATATAAAACGATTTCCTATATCATGACAATTTTTTTATAATTTTTAGGCATTAAATAAATTAAATTATTTATGACACCGTGATGATGGAGCGATTACCTCATTAATTAACGATTTAAATAAAATAAAAAGATAATGTAAAATCTAAGACATACACATGTCCAAAACCTATTGGATGAGTATATTTATAACCATTATCACCTTATCCTCGAAATATATATGTTTGGGACCTTTAAGATCTGAAACCCATTATTTGATAAAGTAACATTTCAATCTTTCCAAAAGTGCCCCTCCTCTCCTCTTATAAAAGGCCCCCACCTCTACCAACTTACACACACCTCTCAATCCTTTGGTTCGTCCAAACCCTTCCAATTTTGTCTCTCCAAATTCCAATATTACTCCTCGAAGCCTCAATTTGGGCAGAAGTCTTCCCAAGGAAGCCTTTGGCTCAAATCAAAAAAGAGTTACCCGATTTTACGTTAATGTCTTCCCTTATGTTATTTTGTTTTATTTTTCTTCTCCAACCCCTTAAACTCTTTTTATTCATTTATTTTGTAACAAAACCAGTGTATTCAATATACTAGGATGTTTTTATTTGATGTATTCTAGATACACTTACACACACCTACATCTAATGGGTAAAGAACATACTGTTTCTGTGGATGGCGAATTTCTGTCTCACGAAACGATGATTATTCAACACTCATATAACACCTTAAAAGGTGGAAATTAAAATGTCACTATATTTATATATGATATATAATATGTTTATGTTTTCCTTATTCTTATTTATTTTTCATTTATGGCATACCTTTATGGTTTCCATTATGGGTAAACATGATATTTTCATTTGAGGAAGTGCGGACTACCGCCCCCTCAAAGTGGTTTGAATCGTTAATTCCATACGAGGGATGTATAAAGTATTGAGTAAATATTATTATACATAATATTATACTGGAATTATATTAAAACATTATATAATTATAACTTAATTCCATTAAATACAAAATAGAAATGAATGTAGTGTTTATGTGTACGTACGGCATACCGTCTCCATGAACTGTGCATTTCATTTATTACCTCTAAATGTTATGTAATATTATAAATGAATGTATATACTAGATATATATTATGTACATGATATCTAAATCATGAATATAATTATGGATATAATGGATATTTTACCACATGAAAAACTTGTAATTTTAAGAAGTTTATTTTTGACTCAAGTACCAAAGATCGACAAAACGATGGTTATTAACATAAATAATTACATAATGTTCATAACATGGTAATAAGTAATATAAAAGGAATAATGAACATGAAAAATTTTATTATTAAAATATAAATTAACTCTAGTTTATTATTCAGGAGGTTAAAGAATGGTCGAGTCAATTCGGACACAAGGTAAAGGAACTTCTTAACCCAATTTCCATTCATTGGGTTAACCTCTTACTTTCAAATAATGACATGATATTATTATGTCCTATCTGGTATTTTTTACTTTATTTATGTGTAATTTTAGTGAATACACATAATAGATCTTTTTTTAAAAAAATAAATCTTTTTAAGGGACTTCGTCTCAATCTCCTTTCATTGAGGCATATTTGGTTTTATACACAACATTTTTTTATACAGTGTATAAACCCCTTTGACATTGAATTTTATTCAAAAGGAATCTTTTTATATGAAGCGTTTCACTAAACGACAAAAAGGAATGTTTTTATTGTCGTATGTATGCAGCGACAATGGCTTCTCCACCACCATGACCATTAGATGAGTTTTGGCTTCCTCTACAAACCATAACTTTTTTTTAAATGAAAACTAAAACCCAAGTTTTAACTCTCATTTATTTTGGTATTGAAAATGGTTTTGAAAGTGTTTTTATTATATCAATGTGTCGTATTGATATCTTTTGACTGAAATATGGAAATTTTAGGATTCTTTTATGAATGTTTTATGTATTACGATTATGTTATGGTTTATTATATGTTTAAACCTATTCATATGAGGAATGCATTGGACTTAATAAGTGACGGGTGGAGCCCTCTATAGCTCCTCGATGCATCGTCAGGTCTCATGAGACAAACTAGTGTCTTAGCACGAGGCCTTGAAGAAATCTTATTTTTAGTCTTGGCAAGAGGCCTTGGCTACGTTGTTATGATAGTCTGGAATTATGAATTCAATCATTATGAAAGTGGTTATTGATATTGCATGTTATTATTCGAACAGTAGAATATCCACGTGAATAAGTAAATGACATGATCTCATTTTATATTTTCCATATTATGTTGATGTTCTAGTTTAAAATGCTTTTGTTTTAGTCGTACATTGCCTTAAATGTTTATTTTTATTTATGAAAGCTTCCACTATATTGTCATCCTTACTGAGCATCTGAGCTCACCCTTTTCAATGTTTTAATTTTTCCAGGATGTGAAGATGTATTTTAGGAATGACCTATAGGGATAGTATGAAAGGGATATTTGTGTGGAAAATGGAGACTATTTTATTGTAGTTTTTCACTTTATTATGTAATGTAACATTTATGAATGTATCTAGTATTTCCAAGGCTACTAAACTAATCGGTCTTTCGAGACATGATCTTTTATGATCATGTCAATGTTACACAATAATTCACCGACTCTGGGTAACTGGGGTCGGGGCGTTACAGTACAAATTGATATTTTGGTGTTGATTGGTTAGTGAAGTCCATTTTAGAAGTGGAATTTGTGAAAAAGTTCATAAAAATTAAAGAGTTATAAAATAAACAAAATTGGTTTTTAAATCTGGAAAAGGGTTCACTGTTTGGCCCAAATCATGAACAATCACCCATTCTTCCAAAAATTCATGGGAAAACACCACAAAAAAGTATGATGGAAAATCAAATGAAATGAACCATTAAAATTAGTCATGTCTATGAAACATATATTATATTTTAGGTTTTGATAAAGATAGATTAAATGACCTTTCATTCTATTTAGGGATCTCCTGAGTACCTAACGCTTTAGAAGTGAAATATTCAAGTTAATTTCATGGAATTATAGATGAATTGGAAATTAATCAAGGTACAAAAAGGTTTGAGACTATGAAATAATTAATTACATAATTATTCTCCAGAAAATCATATAACATTATGCAATACACGTTGATGTAAAATGTTTTTCACGTTATCATTGTTTTGAGGATATCAATGAATCATTCATGTTTCATTATATTATAATTTTTTTATTTTTAACTTAATATGGATCAAATATTTATTGTGACCAGTGATCATTGTCCATATCTATGATTATTTATTCTATTCCTCAATTCCCAAATCCTTACTTATGTTCTATTAAATGGAGACATATTTAGGATTTACTTTAGGTAATTATTACGTTCCAAAATTTCATTTTTAATATGATGTTATAGAATTAATTTTTACAATGAGGGTTTCATTGAATAAAATATTGAAGTATAATTGATTTGATAATGTAGATGAATTTATATGGAGAAATTCATTTTTCGGGGGGGGGGGGGGGGGTTTAATGTTACACCCTGATATTTTGTGATTTCTTAAATAATATAATATTTTTTACATTTTTAACTTCACATAACAATAAATATATATTTATATTATTACATTATCTCAATTTTTTAGGATTAATTTTTAATCAATACCAATTTATGTTTCCACTTCATGAAACACCAACTTAGATTTCATTAAAAGAAACCTTGATATTATCTTAAACAACAATTTACTATTATAATTATTTGAATGAGATAGATATAACTTAGCCATCAACCCTAATAATATGAATAGTAATTAAAAATTTTCAAATATAATTTAAAATGGATCTATAAAAGAATACATATTTTAAATGTGAAACATATTAGTTTTTGGTAAAAATATTTATTTGTTATGAAATTATATTATCTTAAAAGAACTTCTAATTATGCCATACAATGAATAGTAATAAACATTGAAATTAGATAATATTAGAAATTGAAAATTTTAAAATAAAATGAATTTTTGAATTTGTAATTTCAAAATAAATATTGGGTGATTTTTGTGATTTTTTCTTGGATGCCTGTTTTTTTGTTGGATAGTGATAAATATCGAATTGTAGTTTAAAACTAACATTCTATTTAAATAATTATTTTTAATTTAATTTATTTTTAAATCCAAAATATGTAAATAATTAATATATTTATCCAATTTAAGTCTTTGGAATCATTTTTAAAATAAAATTGTATATAAAAACATATTAACCTTTTCAACATCTCTTTTACCTGCCTTATCTCTAGATAGGAAGGATTAGTGTTATCCATTATTTAGTCCCTTATATAAATTTAATTTTGGAAAATATTAATACCTAGATGTAGGCAGTATTGATTTTTTGGTCTAATTTGATAAAAGAATTGTTATAATAGTAACTTATGTATTTTTATTTACCACATTTAAGTGAAATTGGTAATTAAAGTTAAAAATAATACCTTAATATAATTAAATTACCGTAAAACATTTCATAATTTCATTGGATAAATTTTATTCGAATAAAATTAACCATTGGAAGAAATTATAACATATTAAGATACTTGTGTAAGAATGTGATATTTATTATATTTTATTTATGTTATGTTAAAAAATCCAGTCTCAAAATTTTATTATGTAAATCAATTTTAATATAGGGTTATACATAATAAAAACTAAACTATAAATATTACTTTCAAAAATAAATAATGTTTCTTCAAATTTTTAATATATTTTTAATATTAAGGGTATAAATGAGGGAATTAAAGGCTTGAATAAACATATTGTAGAAATTGTTTTATTAATGGACATTTCCAATTAATGATATGAAAATCATTAAAATAAATATAATTTCATACAATTAATGAAATACACTAATTTTATAGAAAACATTGACATACTATTGAGATATTAGTAGTGTTTTTTCAAAGTTGTCTTTTAAATATGATAATTAATAAAATACAAATAATAGATAGTATAAAAAATGAAATAAATGACACTTTAAATTAAATAATATTTTATTAATCTATATAGAATAAAAAACACAATAATTTTTCCATGTAACATGAATATGGTTCCAAATTTCATAAAATATCCATTTTGGTTCCATTTGGTATTTTATTATAACTATATTAAACGCAATGTGTAAAAATTCCAAGTTGTCAAGTTAAAAGATAAATGTTTTAACTAAGGGATAACTCCAAAAGAACATGTTAATATTTTGACCAAAACGTGTTAAAAATAATTGGATTAGAGGATTTAGATCCATACTAATCTTATGTTCCAAATAACTCACATTGTGTTTATTTTAAATTGAATGTCAATTTAAAATAATATAACATTTTACGAGTTTCCTAAATTTCCCCTCACATCAACTATAAAAGTGAAACACCTACCTCACATATTAAATCAACATTGCACCTTAATTCTTGTAAATTACATGAGAATTTACCTTTTCAATTTATTTATTAACATTATAGAGTTATTTGTCTTCTCAAAATACAAACTCTATTGCCCCAAAGTTGAAATCTATAGGGAGATCATTGAAGATGAGTTATTATTCTTACAGACACTTTCACAAGTAATTATTATACTATATATTCATGTGTTTATTACATTATAATGTACCAAGTATAGTATCACTATTATTATGATATGTTATTATGATTTCAGAACAACCATAATCTACCTTTTATCCAACCTACGATAAATGAATGTACCACGTGTGCATACGTACAACATACTATTTCTATTCCATGGTGTAATGTTGTTTTCATCACTATATAAATTATTTGAGTTTTATTATTAATATAACGAATATAAATAATAAATATTCCATGATATTAATTTTCAATCTAATATGAAATACAATTCTTCAAAATTTTACAATTAAAGGGATGATATCATTGGTTGTGTATATGCATGATCTATCATCTCCACAACACGATGAGATTTATATTACATATTAATCACTTCATGAATGATTATAAAAATGCATATAATGAATATAAAAAATATATTGAATATAAATTATAAAAATTACAATATATTTTTTAGACACATTTTTTCATTGAGTATGATATGAAAATAAAAACAATTTTCATGTGTACATATGGTTTACCGTATCTATAAAAAATGTATTCCCTTTAAAATATATATCCTTCATATAAATTTTTATAATAAATATATATCACATATAACTAATGATTTAAATTTTGGAAGTAAATAATTATATATGTAATAGGATATAGGATAACAAGTAAAAACAAGAGCGATAAATAAAGTGTTTATTACACCAAACATTGCTTTAAATTGGAATTGGTAATATACAGTTAATTTAATGTCATAATTGATTCATATATGATATAATAAAAATAATTATTATTCAATTATAATTTAATAATATGTTTAATACCACCATAAAAGATCTCTAAACACGTACTGAGGGAATCATACTTAAGGTACATGATTTTGGTCTCAGCTTTATTTATGTCAGACACATGCCTCATAGACTACATGTTCCTTATACATGGTGTATATATATTCCAGAATTGTATTTTATGAGTATTATACATATTATTATTGAATATTTATATCCATATATTTTTATTTCTTTCATGGGGTATACTTTTTTACTTGTTATAATGTTATAAGTTTTATTTTTTTAATATCTTTTTTATTCAGAAATTTTTATACGTAAGTACATAGTAGGGAATATTCATGTACCATAACCATCATTCATAAAAATATTTTACAATATATTTTCACATTTATAATTAAAAAATTTGAAGTAATTTTTACCCATGTATGACTTTTTATTAAGTAGTTAGAAAGGAATATTTTGTCGTTTTCCTAACGGGGTATTTTTGTGACATTTCCAGAAAAAATTGGAGAAGATGTTTTTTTAACATATAAAACATGAATTGTTTTTTAAAAATTCAAAATTACTTTTTTAATTTTTGTTTAAATTAAATTCATAAATGATTATTTTCAGATAAAATGTTTTCTCAAAAAATTTTACCTCTTTTTTTAATGAAGAAATGATATTCTCTCCATGAAATGTATGAAGTAATGTTCATTCATGATTCCATTATAAGTTTCCCATGTTGATCCAATGAAAAGTTATTTGACGTATTTTCTTTTTTAAGAAGTTATTTTTCATAGAAATTAATGATCAATATGATTTTTTAAAATCCATCCACATCAATGATGACATACCTTGTTATAGTTTTTGAATACAATTTATATAATTTCTCTAAATGGTTTATGTTTTGAGGTAATGAAATTTATAAAACCCAATTCTTTTCATGGGATATTCTTTTGATGAAATGATTATGAACCATATATATTTTTCACAACTATTGATATGATTACCTTTTTATGACACCCTTTCCATTACATAGGTTATGATATGATTTTTTAAGATCATGTGGAATATGTATGTATGATTCGATAATGAGATGTGTGGGACCTATATCTCCTTCCATTGGAAGGGATAAATATTGATATCTCATCAGATATAAATAATGGGCCTTGTCAATTATGATGACCTTGGGAGTGAACCATGAATACAAAATATGGTTATGGGAGTGAACCATTACTATAAAGATGGTTGTGGGAGTGAACCATGACTTCCAAGTCTTAATGATAAGAGAACCCATACAACAAATATGGCCTTTATAGACATTCGTTGACTACTATTTAAATCATAATTATATTCTTAGGTGCCTTATACAATTCCATATTTTATTCTTATATTATTCTTCTATGGATCAGGTTTTTTATTTCCATAGAATTCTTGTTTTTTGAGTTTCCAATATTTACGCCATGATTCATGATTATGATTTTTGATCTGTAGTGTATGATATTATATTTTCATGATCATGCTGGTAGACCCTTATTCTCATGATCATGTTTACTTGTCACCAATTTTTACCCTTATAAATCATCATAGGTCACCCTTTTTATTATGTTTTATTTTCACCATTTTATAAAGAATGGTTTCAGTTTTTGGATCTAAATAGAATGATCTTTAAGTTATATGTTGAAAATATTTCACAAAACCCCATGAATGTGTTCCATGTACCAAAAGGCACAAATCTGATACACATAATGGACATGTATTTGTATAATGTATTAAGTATTATGAATATTTTCTGTAAGGATGATGTATTAAAAGTTAAGGTAACTATAGAATATCCTATAGATGGATCCCAATAATAACATGACAGTTATATATGTTGATGATCCCATTTTAATCCCATCAATGCAAACTAGCATGAGGTATTTAACTTATCTACACATTATAATCCACCCAAGGTTTTACCTCAATATATTTTCGACATGGCATTGAAATTATTATTAAAATAGAGACCATTCCTTGGGAATTTTATTACCTCAGTCACCCTATGATAGAGAATACAGAAAATAACTACCATTGACTAAAAACACATCCAAAATCAATAAAAGATAAATATCTCTAGGTTACTGCAAGCATTGAATGTATTATATTGTATTAGTATAATTTCTAATTTATTTACCCTCTATTATGTGAGGTTTCTAGTAATACGTAAGAAACTCTCTAACGATAGTAGACATATAGAAGGCCTCAAACCTCTTAACCCATTATACAAGCCTAAGAGATCACATCCCAGGCTGGTAATAAATTATAAAAATCATGAAAACCATTTGGGGTCTATCACTCATAAATATTTGTAATTAGAATTAATTGAAACCACATCAATTAATCCTAAAAATATTACCTAGAGAATAAAATCTATTTTTCTCATAAGATTCAATACCATTTCTCTCTTGAAACGATGAAATCAAATGGTCCCATTTGAGGTATTCTCTATCAAAACCCATGTTAATGAAAATTTAATCACATATAAAATAACTAGTATATTTATTAATATATCAATGATCACTAATCTATACATTTTTAGAGTTAACCCATCTTGTAACATCTTCTGATTTGGGCCAATATTATTAAAATCAATAAATAAATATAAAAAATAAAAATTAATTTTTCCCACTCAAAAATAAAAAATAAAAAAATTGGGATTTCTAATAGTGTTTCTGAACAAGCCTTCCAATAATATCCTACTTCCCATGATTGATAACTGATTTAATGATGTACAAATATATATTATGATGTTGTAAATTGAGGTAGAGTGTGAGACAAATCTGAGAGTATGGGGATGTGTCTTTTGTTTTGTCAAATAGAGTTGAAATTTTATTATTAGATTTTTAAATTAGAATATTATACAATTAATTATTTTCTTTGGATCTTAATAAAAAATGTATTCCTTTATTCCTCTATTAAGATACAATTATCTCACTATAAGGTAAATAGTATCTTCGGTGTTAACACACTGATATTGTTGTTCACACTTGAATTTTGGCCAGATCCCACTATGATTCTTAATTGACATAGTGTAACCCAGTAAAGGGATTAATATTTAAACAAATCATAAAAAATATACCTTGGAATTTTATGATAACTACCCATCATTTATAAAAAAATATTTATAATTTCAATATTATCAAAACCCCTTCTCAATGAAACTATCCCTATTAAAATTTCAACCAATATTAATTGAGGTTCAGTTTTTCCTGTTTTAAATGCCACCAAAGTATAATTGCATAGAGAGGAAAATAATAAACTATTTTCCATGATATTTCATAAAATATAATGTTGAAATTCATTAAAAACTATATGACCAGGTTAATTTTGATGAGTATCCACCTTTCATTTTTCTCTTATCCTCCAATAATGTTGTTAAGTCATTTTTATTTTCAATGTATAATTTTCAAAAAAATATCCAGACCATAAAATTATAAAAAGTACTTCATAATTTCAATTCATATATTTAGGTATACTTTTTAAATTTATTAATTTTTTGTGTCATACTAATTAATCTTTTTTGTATAATTATTCATTTAAAAAAATATAATATTATTTTTAAATTTATAATTATATATTTTTTATAAATTATTATATAGTTTTCGTAATCAGAGTCACATACATTTAATATTCAAAAAATATATCCATTTATTTAAAAAATAATTTTTAATCACTGATCACAAAATATATTTTCCTATGTGAGTATGGAAGAGTAAGCTTCTAATGTCCAATTATCTGTATTCATAATAAATCATAAAGATAAATCTTGAAACGGTCTAATATGATTCCTCACTATCTAGAATTATCAATCTAAAAAATATAGTCAAATGTATAATTAAAAATTATTAATTTTATTATACAAAAATTATTATATATATTCCAATTTTAATAAATAATCAATTTTAAAAGGCTTTCACATGTATAGTGTTTTTCTACTGCAAAATGAATATTGGATAGTTTTAAATTTGTTGACTTATTATATAAATATAAATTATTTATTTTTAAATGTTCTATTACAATATTTATTTTTTTCTAAATTTGAAACACAAAAAACATAACCAAATTAAATATTAATCTTATTTAAAACAGCATTAAAAATAAATACTAAAGAATTTAAAAAAAATTTTTAATGTAACATTCAAGGAAAAACTAAATGAGAGTGGTGGATCATCTTAAAACTAATTCGATGGGTATTTTGGTGAAGACAATGACCGGGGGGGGTTAACAATCTATTGGTATGATGAAAGAAGTGTGAAATAGTTGAATAATTGATTCATAATATTTGAAAAAACGTTTTAAATAATTTTATGTGTTTTTAAATGCTTTTCCTGATGGTGGTAAATAATTTAAATATTTTACAATTGAAAAATTATTAATAGAGGGTTGATATTGCCTTGTTATTCGTGGTACCTCGACATAGTTAGGAAATATTTTAATTCTTATGAAACCCATTTCTTGAATATTTAATTTCTTAGAACCAATAATATCTTATATAATCAAATTAACTATGTTACGATAGAGTAAAATTTCAAGAAACTGTAAAATAATCATCAATAGTAACCCAACGTTACTAAGAATCGTTTGATTTAAATTTTTTCCTCTCAAGACATCAAAACATCAAACTCCTTTATTTAAACTAATATACTATTCTCTAATACCACATTACAAAATAATTTTAACCATTAATCTATAAAAGTAATTTAGAATATTGTATATGGTAGATATTTAATCATTATCCTCAAAGAGATCTAAATATCATCTCTATGCTCTTCTGTTTACTTGGAATAAATAGATATATCGTCTTAAAACAATAATTAAAATATTTCATAGAGTCTATGAATTAATGTTTCATTATTTCCATGAAACACATGAAAATTTAAAATACCAATGAGAATCATTAGATAATCATATAACCCATAATTACTAAAAACGAGATCATTAAAATTTTATACACCTTTAAAATCAGCTGTTGATATCCTAAATTTTGGTATTTTTTAAATAACATTTAAATATTTTGTTAAAAAGATGTAATAAATCAAATTAAAATGTATTTTTTCTTCACATTCAATTATTTGAGATTTCAAAAATAAATATACATGTGATGTTTTCCTTTTATATTCATTATAATTGTACCAAATATACCTATGATGACACACTATAGTGAATGAAACAAATTTATTGAGGTATATTAATTTAAATTTAAATGACATATGATTTTGTGGATTTTATCATTATTTTGGTAATTATTTTTCACATTTACTTTGAATAAAGGAATTCAAGAATTTCTTTTCCTTCTTGTGTGAAAATATTTTTAAAGCATCTTGAAAAACTTCTTATTTTCTGTCAACTACTATATTGAGTTTATTTCATGATGTTTTATCTATAAAATATATATTAAAACATGTTATTTTACAAGATATAATATCATTATCCTAGTGAATAAGTTCATATTTTCAATATTTTATATCCCACTCTTATTGTAAGACATTAGTGTTACCATCAGGTGTTAAACAAGCACCTTATTATGATAAAAACCAATGTGAAATTTCAAATTGATTGTGTAATCCATATTTGATAATATTTTCAAAGTCATAAATATGAAGGACCTGAAACATTCACACACCATTAACATCAATGATACCACATTAAAATAAATACATTATTCATATTTAATTCCCAAGGGTAAATCATTATGTATATCAAAAATAATTAAGTCAACATTCAAAATAAGCTAATCAATCAAATAATATGTCTTGAATGATTGAGATAAACCATTATATAATAAACCTATAACTATTGCGGTTCAATAATATATGTACCATGAACAATCATATGACTAAAAATCAATTATACATGTTAATTACCAACAATATATAATCACCCAGTCATTTAAGAACTCTAATATTTAATTATCTAATGAGAAGAATATGTTTCTTATCTCATTTATTCATCTTTAAGAGAGGGAATACTAATTTTTTTAGATGTATTATAGTCTATTCTAGAACATCTTATTAGTATTCAACAATCCTTACCACAATGAAGAAGACAATTCATAAATAATCATCTAAAATAAATAAAAATCCTCAATATATGAAATCTATTTAGTGTATCCTAATAATATGTAATTGAATTTTTTAGATTTCCATATTAAAATAATACAATGGTTTTAATTCAAAAAAATTATGATTTGATAATGTTAGTTGACCTTTTAAATCTTCCATTACTTTTATTCCTGGATTCCACATGATTCTTGTTTTAACCAACAGTTATTATATGACTTACTATTAATAACGTTGTATCATATTCTATGCTAATAGTCCTCGATATATTTGTATGATTCATCCATACCATTATTACCATGTTAGTATAAAATATTAGTTAGAAAATGGAAAATGTTGATTTGATATTGGGTTACATGCCCATTTAAAATTTATGTGTTATTAAAGAGACAATATAGATGAAATTAGTTGTGAACTAGAATATTTAATAAAATGATTTCTTTAATCTTAAATACAATGATTCTTTAGATATATTAAAAATACCCTCATAATTTTTTAAAATGATTATCTTTATATACAACTACCATCAAAATATATTATCCAAACCCTTTGTTGAATATCATCTAATCCTTTTACATAATACTAGATACTCCTATTATGACCTTGTAAAACCTTGTATGTGGGGTTTCTGGTGTTTGCTTAAAAGAAAATTCCATTATGATCATCCCAAACAACTATTTATCCTCTTAGGTCTTTTAATAAATATAAAAAATAAGGTAGATCTAGTAATAAATACCAAATCATTACATATATATATATATATATCCAAATTTATATTATTATTAAATTTTTGATATTATGTATAACTTTTTCAACAAAATTAGTATTTATAGGATAATCATCACATCATCATTTATCCACTAATTTCGTAATAGTGTTCATAAAATATCATATTGAAAGCATATTTCTATAATATAATGTGAATATTAAAAATGACAAAACAATAATTTAACCCATATAGTTTTAAAATATCTGTAAATAATTAAACAAATATCAATAAAACCTAAAAATATCATGGGATCATAACAAATTAGAAGAAAAGATTAATAAAGTTAGTAAAAAATCAAAACTAGAATATTTTTAATATTTTCAAAATTCATCGATAGTGATGTGTTGTAACCATGGTTGGATGGACCACATACTGGGGGGATCTATTTTCTATGTTTATGAATTAATCCTCATTTAAATGAAACCTATTGATCTAGTTAGAGTTATTGATGAACGAAATTAATTGTAAAATCTTTACCTCATGTAAAATTGATATATATAAGACATTATAACACAACATATTTACAATGTTTGACATAAATTACTAATACATTTAATGTTATCAATTTCCCTTAACACGGATTCTCGACTATATCAAAAAAACATATCACAACCCTGGGAAATAGTTTTTATCTAAACTAATCCCACAATTTATTCCTTCAATAACAATTAATATGACATAGAATACATTGTGTTTTAGCAAATCAAGATTTCACTGGAGGAATCTCAACCTCATCAATAATGATCCAACAATGAAAATATTTTTCATTTGATTAATTCTATAAAAAATGGAATTAAGATCTTAACACATGAGGATTTGAATCAGTAGGACTAAGCAGCTACATCATTATAAAATTTATCAGCACTTCTTGTCTTGAAACATCCTCTAGTTCCTAATAGACCTATATTTTCCTCAGCTTCTTCAATACCTAGGTTCATCGATACTATACATTAAATCCTATCATTATCCTCATGATTTAAGGTTAATTTAATTCTCTAAATTCTTCAATATAATATTCTCAATACATAAATACCTTCTTCATCATACTATTTATGAATTTATAGTTCTCATGTACATGTGGTTATTCCAATCATTGAAAAAAATATTGATAGTTGTATATATTTGAATTTAAGACATTGAATATTTTGATCATGTATCTCATGATTTATTTATCATAACATCATGTAATTACAATATTTATTTGTCATATAATACGAGCTATTGTATTTAAAATAAATCCTTAATTTATTATAAATTGAAATTTAATATCCCATAATAATTTAAATAAATTCCTATTCAAGAACATAAAATACAACTTCAATTAAAAACTTATTTTAAATCCACGATGGATTTGGTCATAATACTTTCTAAATTTTTTACGTAAATAAATTCATCCATAAGAAAATATTTCTTAAAATTTCTTATACTCAAGCAAGAACATTGTCTCATCTTCATGTCCATCTCTATTGTAATTCATTGTTCCACATCATTCAATATCTCAACATTTGTAGGTATTATTATCAGATGGATATAAAAATAGCATAAATAACTCTTAATTTTTTTATGGGATCATTAATTTACATTTATACATTATAAAAAATTATTCTATTGTATGAATATATGATTTATGATACATGGAATAAACATTTTTTCATAATGCATCAAAAAACAATTAGCACAATCATGTTATTAATGGTAGTTGATTTATGTCATGTTTTCATTTAGATATATTATGAAAATATGAATCACATATCTCTATTACTATTAGATTACATTAAATCATAGTGAAATTACATATATGTGTTTGATATCAAAAATGCATAAATCAAACTTTATTAATGTAAAATTATTTGTTTATAGAAAGGCCCATTCTATTATTATTGAAAAGAAATCTAAAATTTCAATGATTGAAGTTAACCCTTATTTCTATTGATGATTTGGACAAAATTCATACACTGAAAAAAGATCATTATTTCCCCCAATTTTCCTACACATGGAATATGCATGCTTATAAAAAAGTATGAATTATTCATTTTTTGTGGAAGATAAATTATATTCTTGTGTAAGGTCCTCAAAATTCATGGAAGATAAATAAAGATCTTTTTATGTATGTTCAATGTGTTATCTGTATGGATGGTTGATCTCTGGTTACAGAAAACTATATTGTGCCATAGCTTAAATATGAAAATGTCAATATCTCTTATTTATAATAGTTTTTTGTCTATCTTATTAATGATGATGGGACCCTAACCTTGGTATAATGAATCCCACATCAAAAGTTTCCTCAACCAGTGCACCATAATAAGATATCATACTCCATTAGATACTCGAGTAGAATAACTATGTCTACTCCAGAACACACACATTATTTCCCATGGTGCATGAAATCTCACATGCACTATGAAACTCATACACAATTACCGTGTAATCTCATTCATTCCTATTGTGGAAAAAAATTATCCATATTCCCACATGCTGACATGGGATGGACACATAGGTTATCTTCTATGTGGTGAGTTTTACTCCCACAAATATGGTCAGGCTGCACCATTGGTTTTCTTTATGATGGAAATATTTTTAATAAAATATTTTAAAAAAATATGTAAAATATCAACATAATGAAAATTCCATCTCAAATATTTTCATTAAATATTTAAATATTTTTCCATATCCTTCTCAATAAATCTCTTTAAGCTATAATATAATATTATATGGAAATCATCAAAATATAAATTATGGAAGGTCTTCTTGGACTTCATTATATATCATACACCATTTTGTATAATATTCCACCACTATAATACCTTATTATACATATTTTTATTATTAATAATATTCTAACAAGCATAATATTTATATGAAATTCAATCCATTCATGAAATCTATTTCTATTTTAAACATCCATAATAATCCTATGATAATCATCACCCAATCTAAACTAACCAAAAAAACATCAGAAAAATAAGAAGGTACATTAATCAAATACATCCAATTCCATTTTATAAACCCTTAAAATCTACCATGAATCATTGCCACATATTCAGTCACCAAAAAAATATTGGCTCATTGGCGACAGATGAAACACTTATATTGGATAAAAATAATCTCTGTTTTTCAACTTCACCATCCACTAAAATCATTATATTCAACATTTGTTCCCATTTAATTTTCATTGTTATTAAAAATAACATAAAATAGAACATCTATGTGGCCTTATCATATCATTCTCATCAAAAATTATCAAAATTTAATCCCTGGATAATAGTTTCTAGCAATTCATTAGGGAAACAAGGTTACCATTTAAATTTATATGAAATATCAATCAATTAAATAACTATAAATCAACATGGGATTATCTTGTGTATAAAACAATATTTTATAACTAATTTTATCAATGATATCAAAAAAATAAAATATTTATGATATCAAACAAAAAAATTCATTCAAGAGTTCTATAGAATATATTTTTTCTTATAATTAATATAAAAACACACACCTTAATTAAAATGTCAGACCATGTAGGTTAATGATAAAAAACCTCCCCTTTTCCTCAATATCTTCATTAATAAACTCTCACATTTAATAAGATGTTTCATACATATGAAAATAGAGTTTGATTGTGAAAGTGGGTCCATCATTCCTCTGGTTTTTAAATCTATCTATTTTTTTCTTAATTACTCTCGAATTATACATATTATCATATTCTCATTATTTATTATCCACCTCATGGTATTCACTTACCCTATTAATTTCATGGTAATTGATACACTTCAGAAAGAAAAATATCTTCATGATTTCAATATTTGAATACCTGAATCTTATCATGAACATACCTAGATATAGTTCATAACCCATAAAATAATAAGGAATTAATGGGATTATCTTAGCGTATCAGACACAAAATCTTGGATGAGAAATTCAACTCAACTTGGGAAACCCTTTTCTCTTATCTCATCACAAGAATACATATTTGGACACATACTTTCACTTTGTGTCTCAATAGATTCATTGTTTTATTTTGTCCCTTGTGCTTCTTCATGGAATGTAATTCTTTTAACCATAATAGTTATCAAAGTAACTTCATTTCATTATTCATGATGTATAATATTTATAGTTTCTTCATTGGAATAAAATATAGTGATATAGTAATTTGATTCATGAACAATTTTTGTACATATCCCACAATTTATTTATATTTCTGTGTTGTAACATATTGATGAATCCCCATAAATGTTCCCCTAATCTTCCAAAACGGCATGCTCTTATTTAGAATCGTCATGTTTCTCATGTTTCTCTATTTCATTATCCAAATATCTATTTATTTGTATAATCTACATGGTACCATTATTAATAATATTCGACTCATCAAAATTTACATATAACATACCATAATTGTTATTTTGAAATAAATTGCATTTCTCAGTATGGAGAACATATACTTTCTCAATTTTCAGGCATTCTTTAGACATTTGTCCTTCCAAAATGCATCTTCACCATGATTTTTCATGATCATGATAAATGATTTTTATTCAAAAGGTTAGTTTTTATTTCTTTACAGGTCTTATCCTATTAGATTTATTCCTTATGTTCTCACCAAACCTCACCCAATGTTTATCCTTCCTTCTTAGTAGATACATATTGAAACCAAAAGAGTAATCTATTTGTTCATTATTAACACGAAAACATAAATACACATGAATCTAGGATCGTCTATATCATTTTATAATCTATCCAGAATAATAATTTTTCTATCATAATTCATTATTACCAATTTTTTCCTAGGGGATGTAGTATTCCTTAGACATGATATTTTTCACTGTGTGAGAACACATCAAAGAATTATGGGCCAAAAATTAATTGGTGTCATTTTTAACCTTTATATTATTAAGAACAATAAAACTATTTCAAATATGATTAAGTGAACAATAACATTTTTCACTTAGTTTATACATTTTTTTTCTGATAGGTTTTATCTTTGATCTCCAAAAAAATATTTAAATAATAATTGTATTTGATTAATTATTTATAGACTATGAGACATAATTCATGTGTCCTAACAAATGATTCATCATTATGTGTTACATTGTTTAGAATATCACATAACTCCATTTCATTACTATCAAAATTCAATCTATGCATCATGATTTCATCAATATAGATTTATTCATTCTAGATAGCCTCTCATTCACTTGAGATACATTATTTATGTAATATTTATCATTCTAACATTTTCCAAAAAATTATCTTTTGTTTCCCTTTATCATGAATCTGATATTAATTCATGAGTTGAGTAATGTTATAACCAAAACATTCCATCTTTTTTTCTAGTTCCCACCTAATATTTTTTCTAAAACATTAATATTTATCATAACATTTTGATGAATCAAATGCCTTCTGAACTTGATAAAATAAGTTGACTATATCATATGATGAACTACATAATGAGTAAACCATATTTTTTTATATGAATAATTATTTTACAATTATAATAATTATTCATATGTTATATTTTTTTAAATTTTTGTATCACCACATAATCCTTATAATATTTTTATTTTTCAAAAAATATATTCATAATTATTTTTTTCAATATGAAAAATATTATCAATATTAAAACATCAAAATGATTCCCTAAAATTTATATTATATTTTCCAATATTAAATCACTTTTATTACAGGAAAAAGTAATTGGTTGGGGACTTATTTATATTCCATTTCATATAAATGATGTATTTCAATATCTTTATTTTCATTTTCAATTTAGTTTAGTCACCATTTTCTAATTATTGCAATATTTATTCGAACATTGGATTTATTATTAAAATCATGTAAAATCATTATTTTCTAGGCTAAATGATTTTTATTATGACCAAGAATGGTTATATATTCCATATCCTAAAAATATTAACAGTTGTAATCCAATATGTATGTGAAATTTCTTGTAAGATTCGCCATAAGAATTGAGTCCTCCAAAAAGTCACTAAATCCAAATATGTTATAAACTATTTCACTTACCCTATAAAAATAAACATCTATATTCATATAATATCCAATTTTTATATCTGAGAATATTGTCATAAATTATGTTAATTTGGATTCCATGAAATTGATATTACACTAATATATGTGTAATAAATCATGATAAATTACGTTGGATGTGTTAATTTACAATAAATTGGTATATTATTTCATTACTGGAGACATTAGGTTGTAATTATCTTCTTTTACACCCATAAAAATATTCCCCTCATTAGAAGGACATGTTATTGAATATTTAGTAGTTGGTGGAAGTCCAATTATAGTAGTACTAAAAAATTTGGTATAGGATTGAAAGGATATAGGTAAGCATAACATTATCCAAATTGTGGAAGTTTATACAATCAATCATTAATAGTATCTGTATTTAAGAGAATCATGATTCCATATTTCTGAAGA
The DNA here is from genome assembly GCA_963277665.1 of Viscum album. Taxonomy (NCBI): domain Eukaryota; kingdom Viridiplantae; phylum Streptophyta; class Magnoliopsida; order Santalales; family Viscaceae; genus Viscum; species Viscum album. The sequence goes on from OY728145.1 coordinate 1,841,283,577, forward strand.
TGATGTCATACTAGTTCATTAGATGTATCAATCCTATAATTCTCCAATTAGTTCCCCATGCCGGATGGATTATTAAGAGGTGTGGGTGATGATTGAAGTTGTGGTAATATTTTTTGAATTCAGAACGTTCTAAATTCAACATCCTAAACTATATAGAACTCTTCATCCCATAAATAAATTCACATGTCCTAAACTTGTGTGATCTAGGAGAATTAAATGTAGTAAGACAATATATTTACACTGATGGTTCTAATATATGACTCATTTCCATGTTATTTACTACACCTAAATAGGATTACCCATGAACTTCGATAATTTTTTATCACAACGGATTGTCCGATACTATCAACAAAGAGTACGTTGGGTATACATTCAAATATATTTTCTCTAAAAAATTTCCACTATGTTTACTTACTTCTAATTTTGACAATAATATTGTTCAATTTTTTAATAATGATCTAACAAAGAGTGAAATTATTATTTTCCATTTTTTCTTCTTCAACCCTAGAAAATATGGCCTTCTTCAATGCAAAAATAGTTCTACATGTATAGATATGTACCTCCTTAATAAATTATGCAACATAAATAGTATTGAAACATCCTCCCTTTCTTTAGATACAAGGATATTCCAAATATAATTTAATAATTGGGTTCATGGATATCAAACATGAATATTTTTTCTTTTGACTATGATACCATGAGTATAAATTTTTCATAAGTATTCTCAACAAAATTATCTTGAATCAGAAATGTTATTCTTCATAGTCTTGTGGAATATATTTTAATAATATATATAAATTGATTGATATAATCAAAAAAAAATATTGAAATAGTTATAAATAGTTTAATTTAAATAACTATATATTTGGATCTAGACTCCAATAATTTATTCATCCCAACAACATATAAATACATGAAATTATTTTTACATCAAATCAAGGAAATGATTTCTAGATAACTCCTCCTTTTAGATATATATTTTCTATATATTATTATTATATAATAATATCTTTTTTATATTCTCATTAAAATATGAGACACATCCTCCATTTAAAAATAATATTTTAATCTATAAAGTATAGGGTATTCTTTGTTTCATCAAACCGCTAATAAAAACCAACACCACATGAAAATGTAACTTCATGTGTCTATGAAACACTCAGAGACATTTTATTATCTTCATGTGTATATTTACTGAATTTCATTATTCGACAATATTAAAATTCTCAATATCAATAATAAATATTTTTTAAAAAAACTATAATAACTCAAAATATTCTTACAACTTCTTCACAATAAAACTATGAATGTAACCACATTCATCTCATGCTTGGATACATTCTCCTTGCAATGTGGAATTAATATTTCATCATTATGCATTAAAAAAAATATGGATTGACATATAAGTAATGACATATAATTCATGTCTCTTGAGATTTATTGTGAACACATGAAAGAATCATTTCTCTTCTATTTGAAATAGGTGTATTCACAATAATTATATATTCAAGTGCTTGATCCCATTGTGTATATGTCATTCTTTTTAAAGGTAGAATGAGTTACTGAAAAATATATTTTTTATTTTTATGTATTGAAATATGAATTTTCAATGATTTAATTCAACCAATAGTTCTATATAAGATCAATTCAATCATATGATAATTGAATACCTCTATCTATTCATTGTAGATATGAATAAATGATATTAAAAGTCATAGTAGATTGTATCACCATAGAATGGCTTAATATAAGGAATATTATATTCTTCAAGTTAGATGAATATACTCAATGATACTTCTCTTATAATCATGGTCGATTATAAATATAAAAAAAATATAATATTCATCGAATACATATAAATTTATTCTAATGGAAACTCATCATTTCCAAAAAAATTCTATTACCCACATCAGATATATACCAATCCCTACTCATTGAATATTAATCATTCCAAGAAGATATGAGCTCGTTTTATTGAAAATCCTTAAGTATCATAGAGTAACAATATATTTCTACTGATAAAAGATCCTTATATTCACCATATTGAGGGTCAATCATTCTGCATTGCAAAATATCACACAAGGTATCTTGTAGTTGAACATGTGGTAGCTTATTATTTGGATAAAATACATTTCTATAATTTTGATAACATTGGATCCATAATCCATTCCTACATAATCCAACAAAAAAATGTTTATCTACTACCTGAGTTCTCTCTAGAACACTCACACACAATTTCCCATTATGCAATACACCTCACGTGTTCCATGAACCCCCTATGTGTCAACCAGGTATAGTCATTCTGGCCCATATATCTTATCTAACTCAGTATGCTTTCTTAATGTCTTAGAGTGGAAATTAAGGCTTGATCATTCATGATTACCTCTACCCTCAAACATGTAGTTGTGATATCCCCATGGATTTCTTTCTACTGTAAATTTTTTTGTCAATAATCCAACAAAATAAGTAATGTAAATTTTATTATTAATTAAATTTTTAGTTCATATAAAAAAACTTCTATTTTTAATGACATTCTCAATAAATCTCTTAATGAAAAAATAGAATATTTCATGTCCTTCAAATCATTCTTTACAAAATATGTTCGTTGACATCTAAATGTCCTCTACACAATGTTGTGGACATGAAAAATTCTCAAATACCATATTACATGCCATTTATTCTTAAAAATAATACATAAAATTATATATATATATATATAATTATAACTATTAATCGATGAAATACAATTCCATTTCCTGAATCCATAACAGTCATGTATGAATCATCAACTTACCACAACACACCAAATATATTTTAACTCACAAAAAAAATTAAGACAATTATTTGGGATCCAAATGATTCATTGACTCTAGGAATTGTGTGTGACGACCAATAAACCCCAATTTTCCTTAGAGTGACTCATAATGTCACACCCATAACCTGATATCCCCATATAAGGATCATAAGAACATTCATTTCATAATAGTTTCAATAAATCTATATCTTCCTAAATATATATATCCTATAAATTCATGACTTAATGAAAGATATTTATTAAATATATTCCAAATACCTTTTAGGATTATATATTTTGGGAATTTTTAGTTAAACATATACTATGAAAATCCCTTCCATTCTCATATAATTAATATTAAATTAAAATATATAATAAACTACATATTTTATAAAAAGTCATCAATATCTTAAATATATTCATAACAAAAGCTATAATATTAGAAATATCAAGTATAATAACATTCTTTATAACACTACAAAATATAAATATAATCATGGGATGATATATCATTCTATGTTATCGAAATATAAAATATATGATGCTGAAAACATAATCAAGGAATACAATATATCGTTGGTGTATGTTCATGGATCTATGTAGTATGAACCTTTTTGTGTTTCTAAATATCATAGTGTATGAAGGAGGCCTTGAGCCTGTCTAGAAGGGTTTTATTGATTTAAATATGAAAACAAGGATATTACACGTCATATAATCTTTACACACCCTGTATTTATTTTTCAAGACAAGTGTTCATCATGTAATGATTTGTTAGAATTCGAGGATAAATTCTTAGACGCAAATTGTTTTCAACATAAGCCAAAAAATCACCATTTACATAACTTGGTTACAAATATTACATGACATTGAAACTCTGTTTGAGGTGAAATAATAAAATGTGATGTGGGTTAGGAATTCTTAAACACTCTTCCTCCCTCTTGAATTCTGAGTGGTTTGCGCCCTCCTCCGCAGATTTTTGGGTACCCTTCAATGGGGAATTTTTATTTTATTCCCTATTTGGAGCATAGTGGACCACGTTGTGTTGTAATTTATTTTTCTATTAGATCATTCCTAATTGGTATTTTTTCTTTACATTTAGACTCAGTATGTAACAAAATATCATCTCCCATGTTTCTCATGGGGTTCACTTTTTGTCAGTGAAATTTTGAAATGTGATCTTTACAAGATTGTAGTTTCTACATAAAAGTGGTGGTTAAATATCAGAGCTGTTTGTCCATCATCATGTGGAGAACATTGAATGTTTTGAGTTAATGGATTCATTTCATATTATTTTATTACTGTGCGATAAAAAATTTATTTTTCTTTAGAGCTTTAGATTTTTATAGAATTAACCTAAAAATGGTTTAACCAAATTAATAAATTAATGGGTTATAGAGATCAAATATTATGATTCATATAAATATGATGGTTGGCCTCTAGATTTTATATACATTTCTACATTCATTATATGATTTGTTAGATTGTCTTTATTATATGATTAAAATGGTGAAATATGTAAAGAACATAAATATGGAAATAATAAATAACTAATGTGATTAAAATAATTATATAAGAATAATGTTTTTGATTTAGTGGATTTTATAATTTCATGATAATAAAATTGATGTTATATGCATGATTGTTGAGAATGATATTCTATGTGATTAATTGAAGTGATAAACAATGTAAATAATGTTTATACTAGTCCTTGCAAAATAAAAGTCATTTTAGATTATAATGGTACCTCATATAGTTTTATTAAACTAATTTAAAATAGAGGGGGATTGATTAATCTTATGATATCTTTTTATTTCTTGATGTATATGGACTCCCTTAGTTGGAACCTATAAATAATGAATTAGAAATTTCTAGATGTAATAAGAATAAGTTGATGGATAAAGACTATTTTTTAAGCCGGATTTTTTTATCTACTTGAGAGGTCTATGTGCCTTATATATGGAGTCATGAGATCTCTATTATGTGTGAAGTTTGGATGACATGTTTTTAGGGTCCATATTATTCTATTTTATATGGTTAATTATTTTTTTGATGCTTTTGTAATGTTATTAGGATGTGATATTCATTATGTTATTTGATAAGGGGTAGGGTGGCCCATATATATTATTTTCGTAGCATGGTTGATCTTCGGATGGCTGGTGGGATATGGTGTGTTTTTACAATATGATGTGGCAACATCTAATGCTTCTGATAGAGATATACTTCAAGATATGAATGAGGGAAACAAGTATCGAACCATGTATTATGGAATGTGTTTTATATGGGATTAACCATTAATGAGGTTCTAAGGGCTAGAATTTATGTTAATGAATATGTTAAATAGATGATGGATGGGTTTATTGTTTTATCAGAATTCTTATACCCACTGCTTGAGGCATCTTGGTTTTAATAGTTCCATGATTCCACTTCTTTTTATCTTTTTATGTTTTTTATAGAGTACATATACATATATATAATGATTCTAATAGTGAATAATTTATTAATTATTAACCCTCATGATTATTGTTTTTGGAATCCTAATGATAAATGATGTTACTCTTGTGAAACGGTGGACTTATATTGGATTCGTCCAGCCTAGTGTGGACATCACTATGATTATTAATGTAATGTAATGTGGAATAATTTAAATGGTTAATTACTTTTTAATGGTTTAGTTAATATAATGAAAATGATAAAAAGGAAATAATTATATAATTCATCTTTTTAAATATGTGTGTTCTTATATTTTAGAGTCCTAATCATGATATAAATGGAAATTACATTATTTTTGAAGAAATTTGTAATATATTCCACCAACACATGTGTAATGACCCTAAATTCAGTGCCTTTTGAAACATAGAACACATTATTCTAATTTTGTGAAATATCTAAAATACCTCCCAAAAATATATCCCCCTTTATTTTTCCAACATAAATCATTGTATATATCTATGGGAAAAAGAATACATATGAAAAAGGTGATCTCAGATTCACTGTAAGGGTAAAAAAATATAAAACACAACATGAACATAAGAATTTAATGAATATAACAATAATTTTTTTTAATAATACCATGAATAACATATATCAAAATAAAAATTCAAGGAATAAATTTTAGAAGTTGAGAAGACCTGAATCCAAATAGAATAATGAACATAATGCATGAAATAATATCATAAGAATAAATCATGGAATTTATAGAAGATATATAAGGACAAAAAAATAATTTATATAGTAGTCATGGATCCACTTCCAAGGAAATATTAGTATAATGTTTTCAATCCCTATACCATCCTGGTATTTAAGGTTAACTCCCATAACTATCTTGGTTTTCATGGTTCACTCCCATTACAATCTTAGTAATCAGGGTTCATTCACATGACCATTTTTTATGAAAAGGTCTTACAGATCTATCTCATGATATATAAATCATTACCCATAGTATTTGAGTAAGATATAGGTCCAACCGGTGATATAATTAAATAATTCTTACATGTTTCACGAAAATGTAAATCATTCATTATATCGTATCCCAAGGAATAAAATGTGTTTATTAAACATCGACCAATAATAACATAACCAATGTAAAATAAATGGATATCAGAAATAGAATTCCTTCTTAAAAAAATAAAACCATAGGATTAATAGGGATTGTATTCCTGAAACATAAACCTATTAAATAATTATATTTTGATGGAAAATATTTTTGATATAACACTGGAAATTAATTCGTGAGGAAAATATCCATTATTTTTAAAAAAAAACCTTTTGAAAAATTAATGAAAGAATTTTATTTTAAATTTACCTTTTCAGATTTTATTGGAGGATTCATGGAAATAATTTGTTATTGTAGCATAAAAATACATTCATTTCATATAATTTTATAAAACATTCTACTCTCAATTTTTCCCTAAATTTCAAGAAGTACCTCATATGGAAAATGAAAGAAATATTATTAAAAACCCATGTATTAAAAATGTCAAATTGATTAAAAAAGAATTTAAACAAACATAGATTAATAAAAAAAACATTTCAATTGTTTTTTTTAAATCATGGAAGACAATAATAAATAAACCCTAGTAAATAAGTTCATATAAACAATCTCATATAATAATGATATTGTGAAATTATCTGTTACCTTTGGTCAGATTTCCTTTTGATGTATACGAAAATCGTGTATAATTGATTAAATAATTTTAGTAACTAATTCCCGAATAATATTTATATTTATGATGTTGTATATGCTCATATGAACACCTGTTTAATTATATTTCATTGTTACTCTTCTTTTGGTGTTAACAACATTATTTTCGCACTCATGTATTGACATATTAGTTTGCAATTTTTTAAATAGGATGTAGTTCAATAATTTAATGAATCACATTAAGTTAATATATATCATATTTACTCATTATATTCATTTATATAATCATGCATTAATGGTGGTCTGGTATACGAATTGCATCACATCATAGATACGATTGGTCGTACACATGCAAAAGTGGTTGTATCATTTTCTTAATAGTAAAAATCATGGAATTGGATGGTATAATTCATTATTAAAATTCAATAAAATGTTATAATAATAATATATAGTTTTTATTTCCATCATTATACCCATAAAATTAATATGGTGGTGAAATAGATTACACCACCGTGTGGAGATGGTAAGTTGTACATACACATGTGGGGTGATATAATTTTTCATAGGATGGATAGTAGGTCAAATATGGTCATTAAATTACCATAATAACAAATCATAGTATAGGTGATAATGGAGTTATTTCATTATAATGGAAAAAATGAGTAGTAAATAGAATAATTAATGATTTAGAAATAGTCGGTAAAGGATATTACCTCTTCTTCGGCGATATCCCTTTAGATCATCTCTTATAGGCCCCAGAGTTAGGCATTTGAGATGTCAGTAACCACTATAATGTTACTATATAATTTTATAAGGTATATGTGCTGTGTTTTTATGATCTTTAAGGATCAATGAGTTGTTAAAAAATTGAGGTAGGACGATCCGATTTTTAATTGATTTTGGGGGCACTTTTTGAATCTAAAATAATGTTAATTTTTAATAACATACAATCAAATCCAAACCCAAAAAAAATACTTAGTATATAAGATAAGAAGAAATAAAATTTTAAACTCATCAACCAATAAAGTTTTGACATGTTTTATTTTTCAATTTAAAGCTTCTCAATTTAATTAACACTTTTGGTTGTATTTAATTCATAACAACGGTAACAAATATTTCAATATTAAAAAGGTGAAATATTAACTTATATGTTATAAATAATACCTTAAATGAATAATTTATATCATTTTATACAATATAATAATTACTATTTTTCATAAATGTTTAATGATAATTAAATAGTTTAGTATATTTTATTTACAAAATATAAATACTGTCATTTTGGACATTATTAATTTAATGGGTTTTAGAAGATATCATTATAAAAGATTGACAATGAAATAAATATTTTAATATATCTATAAGGGCTCAAGGTCATACATTAAATTCATTGGATATATTAGTTATCCATAGTTTTATTTATTTTAATATTTTTATTAACATTAGTTTTATATTTCTATTTATAAAATAATTACTATAGTTGTTTTTTAAATTAATTACTGTATATATTTTATATGATAGAATAAAAAATTTAATTCTTCGGTGAATATAAATACTCTATGTTTTAGTAGAATACATATATTAAAATATATATCCTAGAAAATCATATATTATAAATGTTATATATATTAAAATATGAATTTGAAAACATTATCATCACATTATATAAATTATTCCAAGTGTCATAATATTTTCCATATGAATTAGGATGATCAATAAAAAGACCCATTGATGATTATAGTTGAATCATGCTTGAAAAAAAAAATATTTTCTTACGGGTTTTAGTCTTTAAGGGTTATTATCATTTTCATAAAATTTATTTTATTGGGTTTTCATCAATTTAATAATTTATGAAGATTCAATGTTTTTCACATTAAAGTAGTTATTTATTTCCTAAAAATAAAAATACAAACTTCCATGGAATAGAAAAAATTGATCCATCAAATTAGTAATAATATTCAAATTTATAATTTATATAACCATATTTTAGAAATGATAGCATTACTAATTTTATATTAATACATATTTATATTTTCCATAACTAAAATATAATAATTGTACTAATCTCATTCAAGTGGCTTATGGAGGCTACCATTTAGACCCATGGATAATTTATTGGAAAAATAATTCATCCAGTAATATTTGGAAATGTGTTAGAGTAATTTTAAATTATTTAGTTTACCCTCAATTTCTTAATTTACGTTTTTACCATATTAATAAAGATTATCAATGAAACTATTCATAATGCCCGGAAATAAAAACAAGATATTTAAATAATTTAGACCCAATTATTATACATTTGGGGTATATTTTTCAAAATCATATATATGTTTCTGTATTTAATTAAAAAATAGTCACTTTTTCTGAATGAGAATACATTCTTTAAAAAATAAAAATCAAAAAAAAATATTGAGATGTTTTTACAAAATAATGAATGTAAAATTTTTTACAATGAACTAAATAATATTAAAAATAAAAGTACAATAGATTTATATATTAATATCATTATATAATAGTAATTATCCATATAAACTATTTCAATGGAAAAATTTGTTTTGATTAAAATATAGTATATTTTTATTATTCATAGAAATATGAATCTTATCAGAAATATAAAGAAATAATCCAATGTAAATTTATAAATCCCACTTCCAAAAAAGAATTTTATTTTTTTCAAAATGAAAATAAATAGGTTTTTAATTCTAGTTTTAAAATGGGTCCTCTATCAAAATGTGGAAATAAATATTTTAAAAAAATTATTATTTTGTACCAAATAATTAGTTCGTTCTAATGTTATGTTTAGACAAACAAAATATAGGATTAATTTTAAAAGTTATATTTAATATATGAAATATATATTTCATTAATAAAATCCCTCAATAATTACATTATTATTTTATAAAATCACTTATTTTCATTATAGTTGTGTTTTAGAAAAAAAATTCTTTTATTTAAAAGGGTTTTTTTTGTCATTTCTAAATAATTAATCAAAAAATAATAAAATAGTATTTCCATAATTCAGTTAATAATGTTTATACCAACCATTATAATGAATAGGTTATAAGGTAACATTATTATATTTAGTTGTTGTCTTAATCTCGGGCTTGCATGGAATGAATTTTAAAAAACTAATTTAAAATTGTGTGTAACACAAGACAAGAATAATGTTGCATATAAAACAATATATGTAGGATTTATGTATAGTGTATTTTATTTGTTATAGTATATATCACATTTCATTAAATAAATTGGAAAAATATATCTAATAAAAATCTCTGGGTGCTACATTCTACCCCTCTTAAAATAAAGTTCTTTCTTTAAATTTGTTATCGTCATAAAGGGATTAATATTTGAATGTTTCTTTCATATAATGCCACATCATAAAAAATGACTATAAATTATACTTAAAAAATAAATATTTGGAAAATAACAGCTACCTAGTGTATATTTTAAGTAGGTGTCTATGGAGGAGAACGTATATGAAAATGTGGGCATGAAAGAAATGCTTAAATAATCAAAGAGAGTGATTAATAACCATGATCACAAGAATGCGGGAGATCTAGAGAAAATTTACACTAAAAAATCCATACACTAAATAAGTGTCAAATAGGTCATTGATATAATAAAAAATAATGACAATAATGAACCATTTTAGATTATAATCCCTATTCCTAAATCATGAATTATTTTCGTAAGAATTTTTAAATATTTGATTTCAGTAAAATTAAATCATTGATCGAGGCATGAATGAATTTACACATCATATATTGTTCAAATAAATGATGATACATTTTTTAATCCTAAAGATATTGAAATCATGCAATCCAAAAAAAGAATGATAGGTCATTCCATCTAATTTTATCAAAAACAAATGTCATTGGATGTTATCTAATATGCTTAAGTCTACTAAGGGTTTGATAATTCAATATTATTACAAACATCATCCAATTTTGAACATAAATGTTTCATTAATTTATCACCATATAGTCTTTATGATAACTAAAAATACAAAACATTATAAAAATTATCACTGATTTTTCTTAACAATTATCCCCCATAAATTATAATGCACCTATTGTTTGTCACATTGAAAACATATGAAAACCATAATCATGTCTTCTCTTGGTTCAAGGTAATGACCAGAATTACCATATATACTAATTTAAAAAAATTCATGTATCATTATTCCAAACATATTAGATATGTTTAATAAATCTCAAGGAGTTGTATACTTCACTCATGATAACATAACCCTCTTGACATAAAATCCAAAAATTAGTTCCCAAGAAAGTAGTATCATTCAATTTACCTTTTCATATCCAAAATATCATTATCCAAACATCGATATCATTACATAATGGAAATGTAAAGGGTTATCTTTCCATTAATCACATGTTCTCAAAATATATCACCTTACACTTAAATTACTTTTCTATGCCTTTATAACTATTCAACATATCCTTTACAATCCAAAATAAATAACTTATACTGAAAACAAATATATATTTCATGATTTGTTTAACATTGTATTTTAATTCTAAACCATATAAACCTCAATCATCCATCATTATTATTAAACCATTATTCAGGATCCATAATCATACTCTCTCATAAAATATTATTCTTGTCTTAAATTTCCTTAAACATAATCTAAACAAGATTTATAGGTTTAATGTAAATAATAATCCTTGACCATCCTAAAACTTTGAAAAGTTTTTTGAAATATATTTATCATCAAAATTATAACAAATACTTGTAATTACTTCATTATTCTCATTATGTTATTTACACATAGTAAATTATTATCCAAATTTCCATACACTCCACATCTAAAATAGTCAAGGATAACTATGTTTTATCCAATTATGATTATTGACATAGAAATGAAAACAAAGTGTTATAGAATCATATTAGATATTAAAAACTTATAGGTAATGAATATTACATATAATATTTCAATATATGATACTTTTAGATTAATTCTAGGTTATTCCAGATTATCAAAATAATAATAAGATTTGGACCCACACTTAGACTTATTCTTAGAGGATTCCTAGACACATCCTTCAATGTATCTATAGGGATATTTAAATTGTTTTCACATCCCAACTTGTAAAGGTTGACCAAACCATCTTTCTAATACAAAATGTAAAGTCACAAACTTGACACACATGGATATTACATTGCTTTTGATAAAATACAGAATAAATTACAAAATCAAGTTGGAAATCCCTTGAATTTTGGTGCCATTAGAACATTGGGACACAGACATCTAATTTGGTGAAATGGATTTAATATCTCCCCTAACATTCAATTTTTTTGTCTTACCTAAAACCCTTATTTTTATCATAGAGATAAGAAAAAGTATGAAAATGGTGAGATCTGATGCTCAGTAAGGTTAAAAAATAAAAATATAAAATAGATTATATACATAAGAATGTAAAAACAGGAACATATCTCTTGAAAATCAAACCATGTATGACATATATTAAAATCAATACTCATTGATTAAATACTAGTAGTTCATAATACATGAATCAAAATTGGTAAAATAACATAATCAATGAGATCATAACATAAGAATAAGATATGTAATTTGGGTCATACTTACAAGAATATAAAAAATATTTCCAATATAGTAATGTAATTACAAACAAGGCTATATAAGTAGTATGGGTTCACAATGAATACCACATTGGTAGTCATTCTTCACACACATAACATTCTTGGTAGTCATTGTTCATTCCCAAAACCATATTAGTAGTCAATGTTCATTCTAAAGACCATATTTGTGGACAAAATCCAATATTTCTATCTCAGGAGATATAAATCATTAAAAATCTATTGTATGGAGATTGAAGTCCCACTATTACATAATTAAATCATTCTTACGTGTTCCTAAAAATACATAAATCATTCATCATATAATAATTCAATGACATAATAGGATTCTTAAACAACATTTTATTATAACATAACCCATGTAAAACAAATGGAATTTCTAACAATAAATCTGCTATAAAACAAAATAATACAACAATAATAATAAGGGTATTGTACTTGAATCATTATGTGATAAATTATTGAAATCTTAGATTTAAAATAATTATGATAGAAGACATGCTTTTTTTTGAAAATGTCATTTCTTCTTCAAAAACATTATCTTTTCTCAAAATGACATGCAATTTTAATAATAATTCATTATATTAGAATGTATCATTGTATGATGGTAAGATAATATTAATTCAATGAAGGTTTTATGAAAGAGATAAAATCCATTCATGTCGTATAATTTGAAAAACATTTATCTTGTTCATTTCCTAGAAATGTCATGACATACCTCGTTTAGAAAACGAAAGAAAGATTCTTTTAAAACCTATTAATATAAGGTAAAAAGAGGGTAAAAATGGATTTAAAAATCAATATGTAAACAATAAAACATTTTATAAAAATATTTTTATAAAATATGGACACTGATGGTAAATAAACCCCATAAATACATAAGTATAAATAATCTAAGATATTAATGAGATTTTGTAATTATCCCTTACCTCAGGTAAAATTTTTCTTTACATTTATCTAAAACTCAAGTATAATGTTTTATATAATGTCATTATCGTATTCCAAATCCATATTAATATTTATTCTGTCACATATGAACTTATTAACACTCTTTTAATAATATTTCATTTTTACTCCTTGATTGTGTTAACTACTTTATCTTCTCAGGCATGTTGTGTCATATATGTCCTATTTAATGGTAATAATATATAGTTCTGTTGTTAAAATAATTATTTTAAGGTAATATACATCATATTTATTCATTATATAAATTTATATAATCATGTATGTGTGGTGTACATTGATATGAATCTCATCACATCATGGAGATGGTTGGGTGTGTGTACGCACTGGAGGTTGTATCATATCCTTAAGAGCAATAGGTTTGGAAGTGGATAGTATATTTGTTGTTATAGAATCAATACCATGTTATAATAAAATACTATTTAGTTTTTATTTCCATAATTATAAAAATACATGTAATGTGGTTGTGAACAACAGATTACACCACGACGTGGAGATGGTAACTCATACATACGTAGGCGTGGTGATTTCGTTTTTTGTAGTATTGATAGAATTTAAAATATGGTCAAACCATATATATAATACAAAATATGTATATTGGTGATATTGGATTTATTACTTCATAATGCATAAAACAAAGAAATATTTATTAGATGAATCAATGATCTTTAAAGAGTCTGTAAAAATGTTACCTCTTATTCATCGATCTCCCTTTATATATCATTTTAATGGCACTAAAATTTGTATTATGAGAAGACCAGAACCTAAAAAATGTGACAAGAGAAGTTTTTAAGGAAATGGGTAGGGTATGACCCTAATTTAATGGAAAACATTTTGTGAAAAATTGAGGGATGTGGTACCCCTTTATAATTGAGGTGAGGGACACTTTTGGAATATCAACACAAATTAATTTATAATAAAATTAGTTCCAATACAATAAAATCAAAAATGTTTTGGATTCAAATTTTAGATGAGATAAGGTGTAATCTCATCATCCAAAAAATATTATATATGTTTTTATTTAAATTTAAACATCATTATTTTAATAAAAACTTAAGTATTCTATTAAATTGATTCTATATTAACAAGTATTTCAGTATAAAAATGGTTCAATAATCACTTTTTTTATGTATGTTAGACAAAAAATGAATACATTACATCATTTTTTATAAATTATTATTATTATATATTTTAAAAAACTTTTTCTGATTGATAATTAATTTAATAAATCTATATTTTGAGAAAATTTCAATATTTTTTATTTTGGAACTTTTCATTTCGGGGATTTCTAAAAATATCATGGAAATATGTTGACAATAATGAAAATTTCATTATATTCGTATGGGGTGAAGATCATCTAGTAAATTAGTCAGATTTATTTTTTATCCCAAATTATAATTATTCTAATATATTTAATAACATTGGTTTTATACTTTCATTATATAATAATTACTACAATAGTTATGTGTAATTATTTAATATACATAATTAATGTGTGAAAATTAAAAATAAAATTCAATGACAAAAAAGATAATCTAGATTTCTAAATATTTCTTATTGTCAAATAAATTTCATGGAAAATCCAACATCTAAAATGTTATATTTATTAAAACATGAATGTGATAACGTTTATATAACATTAATTAAGATATATAAGTGTCATAATATTTTCTAAATGGATACAAACGGTCAATAAAATGGCACATGGAATATTATGGCAGATATATTATCTACCAATAATATTTATTCTTGTTTTTTGATAATTTAATTTTTATTATCATTTTAAAAAAAATTATTTATTTTTCCGTAATTAAATAATTTCGTCATCATTAATGTATTTTTCTTTAATGTAATTATTGTTTTCCTAAAAATTATAAATAAATTTTCGTGATAAAGGTAAACAATTATATTTAAAGTGTTAATTTATAGTTTAATTAATATTTTGTATATCCATAGTTTAAAAATGACAAATTTATTAATCTTGAAGTAAAACATATTTAGGTTTTCATTAAATAAGATATATTAAATGTACAAATCTCAACCAAATGGATTTCAAAGGATAACATTTTTACCCAAAGATGATTTAGGTCTAAAAAAACTAGTCATTTTTTATTAATAAATATTAGTGTAATTTTATAATATTATATTTACCCTTAATTTCCCAGCTTTCCTTTTTTACCATATTAAAAAAATACTAATTTTACTATTCATAATTTCCATATATATATATATATATAGATAATTTAGACCCAATAATTTTGGATAGAGAATATTTTTTTTCTAAAATAATACTAAAATAAGATTCACAAATTAATTTAAAATTAATCTCAATTTCTAAATGAGAAAACATGTTTTAAATGATAAAACCTTAAAAAAATATTTAATGTTATTGCATTATAATTTAATGTTAAATTAATGCCAAAGACAAAAATTATTAAAAATTGATAAAAATATAATATAATTATATTTTAAACCCATTGAATAATATAACATAATTATATAAATTAATTTGAAGACAAAAATATTTTTTCGGTTACAATTTTGTATATTTTTACTATTAATAAATAATTGAAACTTATTAGATGATTTTCAAAAATTAAACTGATGTAAATTTTTAAATTCAACTTCAAAATAAAATGTTTATTTTTTCAAATAGAATTTAGAAATGTCTTAAAAGTAGATTTATAATTGGTGTTCCATCAAAAGGAGGTAAAACTGAATTTATATTAAAAAAAAATCTTTTATCCAAAAAATTGAATTTGTATTTACATAATTTATCGAAAACATATAAGATGAATTTTGAACATAATATCAAATATATTAAACAAATATTTATATAATAAAATCTATCATGTATGAATTTATTATTTTATAAACTCCCTTATATGCATTTAAATAGATTTTTGAAAAACATTTTCATTTTATTTGAAAATGGTTCTATATTTATTTATAATTAACTAATTTCCTAATAAATTAGAAATATTATTATAATTAAGTTAATATTTTTTATATCCTCTATTATTTTATGTAGGATATAATGTAACATAATAATATTATGTTGTTCGCTTAAACTCAATCTTCCCTGAAATGAATAATAAGAGAAGAACATGAAATTGTATGTAACACAAGACAGTGATATTATTTTTTAATACAAAAATATAATAATTTTTTTTATTTTTGTGAAATAATATATTATTATTTTCGATAACACAATAAATGAAATGAATTTAAAAAATATATCTCAAAAAAAAATAAGGGGTGGTAAATATATTATAGTTGTTCTTAGTAGTGGAAGATGAGCGTCTGAGCTACGTTAGTTGTAGTTGACTCTATGACATGGTTATTCCCATAGTGTGATTGTGTGGAATATGATATATTATCTATTCTGTCTACCAAACCCATTTTCATTAGGCTAACTGAATCCCAGGGGACTTTAGGGGGTTGTTCTTTCCTGCATCCCTATAAGAGTTTGTATGAATGATTACCCACTCCGGCCCTTCCATATTCTCTTAATATTTACATTTGGTAGTAAGAATAACGGTCAGTTTTAACATATTTGTGTTTATATTGTTTGGGTGGATATTGATTATTTCAAACACATGTATTACTGTATTTATTTTTCTATGTATCATTATAGTTTTGATGGGTATAAGCTATAATTTCATGATACTCTTACTTGGTGTATGGTTTGTGATGGAATGTGGTATAGTAACAAATTTTTTATAAAAATCATATATATATATATATGGTGGCTCCCAAAAACTACTTGTCACTATAAATGGATACATATATTAGATTATGTAACGTATGAGGTTCATGTGGAAAGAATTTCCAAGTTATCTTCAGGATGTACTATATTAGAGATATATGTACATGAATCTGTGATTTTGGTAAAGAGTGGAAAACCAGTGTCGAAGAAGAAGCGGGGTACACTTGAAGTTTCTTAACTATATAATATGTTACCTCATACATGACACTTTGTGAGAGTTACCCCTAGCGTGTTTGATAACATTGTATACCTGTTATGTAATGAGTTAGTTTCACTATTGTTCAGTGTTCATCATCCGAAATTATTTATCTTTTGCATGATTTGATTTGGGGAAGATCATTTTCAGTAAATTGTTACACACACCCAACTTACATACAAAATTACGTTCTGGTTTGATGGATTAGGTTTAGTATTAGGCATGATGTTATTATTTTATAGTTTTTAGGAGATTCGTGGACTTCATGGTCCCTACTGTCTTTATCTTTTTGGTAATTTTTCCTTTATATTGTTATAATAATATATTCCATTTATATTTTGTGTGTTTTAATTTTTTATATAAAAATTATTTAGTATTTGTTTAGTGGATCTATATTATATCACTGTTTCATATGTTTTATTAGTGGTTAATTCCTCCCATACATTTCTATTATACCCACAGTGCTCGTCTCCATAAAGATGGATAGTAGGGGAAGGACTCTAGAAGTTATCTTCTCCCTTCCATAATTTCTATCCAAGATGATGTACACTATGTGGGAGGGTTTCATGATATATTTCTATCATAGGTTTAGATTTTATTTATATTTTGGATTTTAGAGTTAGTAAAGGTTGATTTTTTTAGGGTTGGTAGGGAAATTGTATCATCTAAATATAGTGACAGATAAAAATATTAGAGACTGATTGAGACACTTGTATATAGGGCCCCTGTGATCTGATGTCGAAACCATTATGTTTAATAATCAAACCAAATGATGTGATATGGGTTTTGGGTTAGTGACCTTGGAATGTGTCATGAATAATTATTCATTACACCTAGGTTTGGAATTGAGAGATACTGGGATAGTTTAAAACCATAAAAATATAATAAATAAATAATTTAATGTTTAATATTCTATATTCCATGTTTTGGAGGTCTATTAGTTTTTTTTATTTTTACCGGTATGGATCCAGGTAAATTTTCTCATCACGTTTTTTTTCTAACATTTTTTGAAGGATGTGCTATAAGATAACTATCAAGTGGAGGTCGAAGACAACAAAAATAAAAATGGACTCCTTGAGAGGTTAAACAACATATTCTGTAGAATCATGTTGCATATATTTTATAATTAGTCATATAAGACACTTTAAAGGAGTTTGGGATTGTTTTTATCTATTATTGTATGAATAACTATGTTTCATTGTATATAAAGTTACTATAAGGAAAAATGAGTCTGTGATGGTTTTTTTCCTCAAGGATCACTAGGTGTTTGTAGTATCATTGATGATGTTCTGAGACATTCTCTGATTAGAGTATCTTTTTTGGACCTAATGGAGACTAGTCTATAATATCAACATACCATTTTAGAGGGGATTTATAGTGTAAAATAGTTTTGGATGTTTTTCAGTTCCCTTTCTTATATTATTTATACTTATTTCTATATGCAAAGGTTAGAGAGAGTCATTTTAAGGAGGATTTGTATCCATAGGTATATCATCAAGTCACCCACTTTATCATGAAGTCATATCTTGTGATTTTGGAGAGAGAATAAAAACATTGAGGAAGATAGATAGAATAATACAACCATGATATGAGAGTTTTCATGATTTTTAATGAAGAAGATATGATGTTCAAGGTTCCTAGTTTTTAGGATAAAAGAGATTTCAATTAGTTGGGGTAGGTCTCAGCCCTCATCATATTACTTTTTGGGGGACATGGATCTTAATCCTTTTAAAAGTGAATATAATTTTTTTATTTCAGTTAATTTTATTAGTGGGGTGAGTTCTTGATCATTATATGTAGTTAGCATGTGATAAGTGTTTATCTATCGGTTCTTCCAATATAGATGTTTAATTTGATGAAGCAAGAACAAGGTGTTCTAGTTTGGTATCATTAGAGAGGATATGGGGAAATCAGAGTGCATCGCCAACACTATCCTTATATATAGATAAATGAGAGAATCTATAGAGGTGATCATAAGTAGGGTCATAGGGGTCATCGAGAAGGTCACAGTTAGCATCATGCTTTATATTTTCAACTATCAGGAAATCCAGACGTTGTTTGAGGTAATAATATCTTCTTTTATACATGGATGTGTTCTTTGTTTAATTAATGCAATAAACACTATTTAACATCACCTAAAATCATCCATACGATGGATCTTGATGTAGAGAGGCATCCAGTTCCCTTCCATTTGTAAACACTAGTTTTATGTAGAGATGACATATATGATGTATGTTGATATGGGGGTCTAGTGTTGGGGAAGCTCTACTCTTGGTGAGATTTCCAGTTATTATAGATACAACCATATAAAATCATCATCAATATGGATTATTTTTGTTCAGTGAAGGTTATTATGGATTTATTCATGATGTAGGTTGGGTTTACTTATATTAATAGAGAGAGATTAGTATTTTTTAGTGAGGGAGAACATTGGATTACATAGAGTCGCGTTTTTTCCTTGTCATCATTGATGGTTGAGTAGATGAGGAGATCCTGTAATTTTTAGCCATTGGTGTCTCCTTGGGATTTGGATATCTGTCTTGATGTGTTTATATAATAGGTTGTATCATTGCCCCATCACTAAGATATTGAGTTTGTAATCAATATATTTCCAAGAATTCCACCCATCCTAATGTCTCGTTATAGGATATTGCCTTCTAAGTTTCATGGGATGTGATTATAGAATGGGGATCTATTTCGTTGAGGTTTTTTGGGAAATGGGTGTCACCATATGGTTAACCAATTTTGTTTTTGAATAATTGTGATGGATATTTGTGTCTTTTTATCATTTATAATTTTTTAATTAAGTCATAGTAAAGAAATAAATATCATATTCCATGTATTGATGGTTTATTTAAATGGATGAAGTGATAATGATGGTTCTTAGAAGAATTTTTTTGATAATCATGATATCATATCTGGGTGAAGGATGAGGATATTTAGAAGTCTACTTTTCATTATCTTCATTAGAGATTTCCATTTAGTTTATATTCCATTTTTTATATGAATTATCCAGTTATATTCATGGGGTTATGAATACAGCGTTCAGAAATTTCATGGATATGTTTACGGTCATTTAAAAAGCAATATCCTTGTGTGCTCTGTGGTTGGGGAGATAGAGGAATAAAATCAATGATATAGTTTGAGAGTTATTATTCAAGAGAAGATATTTGGAAAGTTGTGTAAATGTGAGTTTTGGGACCATGAAGTCTATTTCATGGGGCGTGTTGTGTCACATAAGAGAGTAGTTATGGATACTTTGAATAAGGGGGTGGTCCTGTATTTAGAATCACCCAAGATACTAGTAGCTCTTTATATTTATGTGGTCTTAAAATATTTTAAATGAGGTTTGTAGATGATTTATTACGTTTTAAATCAACTCTGATAGCCTTGAAAAAAATGATTTGGAGTTCATATGGTCTAAATAGTTTGAGGCATATTTTATGTACTTAAATGAAATGTTAGTCATCCCTCCTGTACTTTTCTCTAGTATAAGGAGTTCAGTTGGATATGTAATTTTTTTCATAATGCCTTAGATTTGGCATTTCTTTTAATTAAATAGTGAATAGTTGTTTCATATAGGTCTAGGAAGTTTTATACCTATGAGTCTATCTATAAAATATATGATCTTGAACAGGAAGAGGTTGTGTTTTCTTTGATGTTGGGTCCACATTACATCATTAGAGAGCATTTTGTGTTTTTTACTATACATGAGAGCATAAGTAATTCCTTCTCCTAGTGTAACATGGACTTGTGTCAACATTGGTGGACATAATTATTTCACGAATACAACAACAATTAATTTTATATACTAGTGAATGCAAATTTTATATCTAATGCATTGAGAATAAAGTCATGTGGTGGTACTTTGTATGAATTTATGTATTCTTATAGAGTAATTTAAGGAAACTCCATGATAAATAAAAAAATTTAAGAGATTTTAGGTATAGGTTTGCATTTCGAGAAGATGTTGTTGTTGTATTTGGTTCAACATGTGGCGGATTCCCCGTTGGGGTATTTTGAGGTTGTGGTCTGGAGGGAATGGGTTGTTTTTTGTGATTCCCTTGAAAGTGGGTCTGACGACAGATTAAACTGGGTTTTTCTTGAGGAGAGAGTTTTCTCCTTTGGAAATGCATGAAATAGATTTACATGGGTTCCATAACTCTATATTGGTTGTGTATCCAAGGGTGATTAAGACATACCAAGAATTGAGAGGTCATGTTTTGGTGTCCTCGATTGAATCATGCAGTTTATGAGTTTCTTTCATAATGTTAGACCTTCAAGAAGGTTAATGTCAAGCAACATGTTTCTGATGGTTTGTTTAAGATGTAATTTTTTCCCCGGTGGATGTGGGGGGACAAATAGATATATTTAGTTCTTAATTTACATATACTATATGGATCATATGATGCTATATTGGTGATATTGGATCTTTTGATAAAATTATCTATCTTTATAGAGAATTGGGAGTCAATCCTAATAGATTTTTTAAAAAGGTTGTATCTGGAGAAGGTAGTAAAATTCCATAGAGTACCAAGGATGATCATCTCTAATTAGGAACATTATATTACATCATAGATATATAGAGGTCTCCAACATACATTTGGTTCCTAGTTAATCCTAATCACCACTTTTCATCCACAAAAAGATGTAAATTGATATAATACCATCCAGAATATTGAAGACATGTTGGGATCTCATGTCCCGAAAATTTGAGGTTCATCATTGATTCATTTGACCATGGATGAGATTTATTATAATAATAGTTTCCACTCCACCATTTGTATGAACACATTTGACATTTTTTACTTCCAACCTTTCTATTCATCATTATACTAGACTGGGGTTATAAGGGCCATAATTATGTGTTCATAAATATTAAAGAATACGAATGAGATGGTACAGGTAAATCCTGAGAGAATTAAGGAAGTACATGGCCATTAGAAATCAAATTACACAAATTAGAGGAGAACTCTAGAGTTAGAAGCTCAAGATCATGTGTTCTTAAAGGTTCCACCACTTCTTGGGTGGTTAAGTTATGGCTGTGGGAGTATTCTTTCTCACTAGTTTGTTGTGATTTTTTGGTTATTCTCTCAAGATATAATTTTGGAATATTGGATATTAATTCCCTTATATATATTCCAGATACACAATTTTTTACATCTGGAATAACTCTATTATTATCATCATGATGTCCCTCATGTCATCGATTTGATAACATATATGTTGATGTTGATGTGATTTTTATTGAGTGGACTTTGGAGATCCAGGAATACTAGGATATTGTGTTTTATGGGTGGGATATTCTCATGAATTGTATCCTATGAAAAATTTGTATCATGGAGTCGAGTAACTCAGACCATGAGTCACATATGAACTCTTATTAAACTACGATATTTCAGGTTTATCTCTAATTTTGTACCATTATTAATTTTGGGGATGTTGAAAATTATTTTTATTGAGATTGGTTTCTTATAGTTCTTATTGTGAAATTACTATAGTTTGAGATGTATCTCCCAAAGGAGAATTATTAGGAGATTATATTTTCTATTTGATGTTTTTACATATTTCCAATGAGTGAGGTGGTTGAGCTCAGGTGATATCATGATATTTAAGAGGTAACTCACAGGGTTCCTGTTTAGACGACCCCATTTTAGTTTTCCTTATAGTATGGTTATAAATTTTCAAGGAGAAAAATTATTTGATTAAAAACTATTTTAAGTCAATGAATCATTTTATTTGATCAATTTTCATGTTTCTAAAAATCCTAGTTTTTGTAGGAGGCCAGAAAAAGTCTAGATATTTTTAGCACCTACAAAAATAAAAAAGGGAGATTATAGTCAATGTAATATTTAGACATAGTGTAATTGTTTAACTAATATTCTTGGTGTCCTTCAAAAATATGAATGAACTTGATGTTAAATTCTTCTAAGAACCGTGTTTTACAATAGAAGATGAAAATGTGGATGTTACATGATGAGTAAGCTTTACACAACATGTAAATTTACTATGTAGTATGCTTTTAAAACATACATCATTTCTGGTGTTACTATACCATATTCCTCTATAAAACAAATGAGTGGCTGGTGGTCCTCTTCGTAGAAATTATGGGTTCTTTTTTTATATGGACTGATTGTTGGCTTAATTCGATCATTGGTCATCCAATATATGTTATTGCTTCATTTTCTAGTGGGTTCTCCTTGATCGGTCACATTTTCACCAGTTTCTTCTCACAATGAAATGGCAGATCATCTATCTTATATTTAATTTTGTTTCATTTATTTATCTGTTCGTTATTTTCATGTTTTCTTTAAGAGATAGATTATTCCTCCTGGGATAGGTGATTAAAGATCCATAAATAATGTCCATTCTAATAAAATTAACATTGAAACATTTGGATGTTGGGGATACATTACTTATGTAATTATTTTGTTTCAATCAATAATTGATCATTGTTTAGACCTTTTTAATATATATAAGTATCATAAAAAAATAAATTAAATAATAAATAAATGGGTTGTAGTTATGTCATCTTATTCTTTTTACCATTATTATGTTTCCCTAATGATTATCATGATAGTGTGATATCAGTTATATGATTTTTTAGATTATTTGTATTATTTTAATATCATGTTTAAATTATTAATGTAAATAAATATGGAATTAATGGACAATTATATATGTTAAAAATATTTAAAGTATAGGTGTGATTGTGATATGGTGTTTTTTAATGCGACGACAATGAAATTGAGGTTATGTTTATGTATAACTAAGAATGATCTTCCATGTAATTAATGGTATTGATTAATAATATAAATCATGATCATGATTTGTTGATAATAAATATAAGTCTTTTTATATGAAATGGTATTCTATTTATTGGATTAAAGATATTTAAATTCTATGGAGTATGTTAAACTTTTTAATAACATCTGATAGCTTGATTCATTATGTTTTCGATAGTCAAAACCTATTAATAATGACTCAGTTAATTCAAGATTGAATAAGAACTAGATTTTTGATAAGGATAATTTATAGAGACTAAGTCTCTATTCTTTTTGGGAAGGCCGAGTAACGTGTGTTTGGAGATGTGAGGGTTCTGTTATGTGTGAATGATAGATGTTGTGATTTTTTTTTCTAGAGTGTCCTATTGAATGTGATTGTTTAATTCATGGTTTGTTTATGATGAAATGTGGATGTGATATTCTCTATACGACATGGAATGTATCATGGATTACTATATGTGATACGATCCTTGGATGTCTAAGCCATGGATGGGTGATATGAATTCAGGTGGGGCAGTCCCCTAAGATATTGTAGCTGTTGATGCCAATGGTGGGGAGAAGTGACTTGATATAAATGTTGATTTCGAGGATGAAAGTTGATATGATGAAACATATTTATTATAACCTTACCCATGGATGTGATGTTTATTATTTATATTCTAATTTTTTATTTTCTATAATTGATGATGGTTGGTTTGTTTATTTTATCATCATCCCTCTCCAAAAATCTTGAGGAATCTTGGTGTGCATGGATGTGTGTTTTCTGTTAGTGGTAGATTAGTAATGTTTTCCTAATTTTCTGGAATATTGAATGATTATAATAATAAGTAATTAACTAATTATTAACTTGGGGGTTGGCATTGACTGAATTTAAATTCTATAATATGTTACTCTTGTGAAATAGTAGACATAGTATTTCATTTTCCTATAGGGAATGTACATTAATATAATTATTAATGTAATTTAATAATGTATATTGCTAATGATTTATTAATGGATAATGAATATATTAATGGAAGTAAAACTAAAAAAATAAAATAAGTAATTAATGGATCTCTATTAAATTGCTTTGGTCTTATATGATATGTAGTCTAGTAGTGGAAGTTGAAAGTCCAAGAGACATTAACTACAATTGATTCTATGACCATGTTATACCCTTATTTTTGTTTTGGGGTATATAATAAAATCTATATTTTTTGGTTTCGTACAATACCCCACCCCTATTGGTTAGAGATACTCACACCCATTGGACTCCCAATGGTTGGTTTCCACAACATCTCGGTGGGAGGATATATAAATAACTACCCCCAATGGCCATACTCTCTTCTATTGGAAGAAACTTGTGCGGGTACGCACAATGATTTTTTCACATATATGTTTGTAGTGGGATATGATGTATTTTTTTTTTACAATTATGTATTTCCATATATAGTACCAAAAGTATTAATTTTTTATGATGGGTTTATATAGTAATTGTTTGAGGTACTTACTCATTGTATGGGGAGTGATGGATGGAGATATACTACCTTAGGTTTGATAGACATCATATGGTTTGCGGGGGATCCATTAAAGTTTATTGATATGCTGTATAGATTTTTGAATGGGATTATGTGTTGATGTGATGAATGAGGTGCTTGTTGTGATGGCTTGGACATGTGTCTTTAGGATGGCTTATTTTGGAGAGAGAGGAATTAGGATGTGAAATGCTGGGGAAGAGGGGAATACTAGTGGGAAAGTGGGAGTATATTATACATGATTCTTCTGAACTATCTTCTTTGATCCTTTTTATATTTTACTAGGTGATATTTTTCCATTATGACACTGGGAACATAATATATCTTTTTTGGAGAGGAGTTATATTCTCTAATCTTCACTGCGATTTAGTATGCCTTTATTGTTTTTATGAAAGAAAATGAAGAGGATCGTATTGAATATACTGTTATTTTCACCATATGTATATATTATGTTTTTTTGGTGTCAACCAAAGAAGGCTAATGATCATACATGAAATTAATTTCTCACAGTTTTATAGGAGTTGATTGTGATTTATGGTCACAATAATCCATACCTGTTTTGTACATATTATCTTCCTTTCATGTATTAAAATACGATATGGAATTCCATTTATTCAATTGGGATATATATATATATGATATTGTTTTTATCCCTATATAGTATTACCTCTCTTGACTCCCTGTTCTACTATAGTGTAATTCCTCAAATTCATTTTTTATACCCTTAGGGCTAGCCTCAAACTGATGTCCTTCTAGAGGAAGGACTCATGTAATCTCGTTCTCCCTTCTCTCATTACCATCCAAGGAGGGGTACACTGGGGGGGTATGGGGTCTTGGTAGTAGGATAAAATAATATTAATTATTCCCTAATAAACTAAAACTAAGAGAATTTATTATTTTATGAAATTAATAAAATATTATTTAATAATAATTAAAAACTCAAACTATCGGAATGCATAATATAGGAAACCAATTCATTAAATCATCACCTTATTCTATGATATTATACTGATGTGGGGAGAGGTGTACAAAAAAACCAAAAAAAAATTTGTCTCATGATACCCATTGATGCATTGTGAGGGTATATAATTTTGGGATACACCCATCACATATTTATGTATAATGAACTAACCATAAGAGATATTAAGATATTCTCTATCATTCAACAAGGAAACTTTTTCGGTAGTAAAACATGAAAATAATTATAATGAAAAATATAAATTCTATTACATAATCAATAAATGTTAGTAGTAAATAATCAACAAGAATATCAATATATTCCTCCGTTATTAAAAGAGGTTTCATAGCCATAATCACCCAGAGAATGAGGGGTGATGTTCAAATAATCGGCTTGTTAAAAATTATATGTATTTAAATAAATAATACAGAACAAAAATACATTTCCATATGTTAATTGAAGGGATATATGATTAACACCCATAAAAAAAAGGAGGCATATAGATGAAAAAGTTATATTTCCAAAATAATCAATACAAATCCATTTTGGATAATCGAATATATGTATTTTTTTCATTTTCCAAATCAAAAATTGGAATAAATTTCCATGTAAGAATACCCATGATAAATTCATAGACTATTGGTATAATGGTAATTCCATACATTAATAACATTATCATAATTCATGTAGTTGACGAAATTATTTGGTCACCGATGAAAAAAACCTTTCTAAATTAATCTAATCACAAATTTGTGTTGTTATAAATGAAAAAACACTCCTAAAAATAATGTTTCCAATATTATCAGAAAAGAAGGGATTAAAAGTCAATTGTTTAAGCCCCGTGATTTTAATCCCCAAAATGATAATATTAATATATATAAGTAAAAAATAATGAAACAAAGACCAAATTAGGGAAAATACATTTGAAAATTTTATTTAAATAGAATGAAAAACATAAATAATTATTTAAAAAAATAACATTTAAGTAAAATAAAAATATACATATCTATTTCAAATGTTACTTTTCAAAAGGTATAATGAAATATTTGGAAACTATTTAATTTTAAAAATAATCTATAATAATTAATCAATTGTAATAAAATAAATTTGTGGGAAAATTAAGTGAGTAATCAGATATTATATAATAAAATTATAATCCCATTTAATTATTTTCAAAATATATTTTTTCAAAATGCACATTGTATGAAGAGTAAGTAAAATTACATTTCATTAAAAATTAATATTTCCATAATGTTGTTGGGAAATTTACATATAATAATGTAATAGGGAGGAATAAACCATGTATGAAAAATGATGTTTAGGATGAATGAATATAACGTAAGGAATGAAGACATGATTTTTCAACATCCCCTATAAAAAACATACTATTTAAAGTAAAAATTATTTCAAAAATGTGTTTTATGTGGTATAAATGTATATAATGAAAATACACCATCCTATAATCAATTGAAAAAATATAATCTAATTTTATAACTATCTGGATGATCAAAAATCAATGAATGATAATTGAGTAATGTAACGACCCGGACCCAGCCAGCCACCCGAACATTGCCAAACAGGTCGGGTGTTACTACCTTAGGTGCACCTCGCCGAATGCCAAATGCTGCTGACTAGTAGCAAGGGTATGTTAGGTATAGTGGGGAGGTTATACCCTCTTGGAGTATCATAATAATGGTACTGGTCCGAGAATAATAATAAAGATGCAGTGGAATGGACGACTCAACAGACTCAAACCAGAACTGTAGAGCGGAAGCATAATCAATATAGACAAATAGTGGATGTAATAAATATAAACAACAATGGCAGAAAGTAAATAGAAAAATGCTCAATATCACAAGCTAGTACTACTATAAACAACAAACATGCATCCATAGCAAGTCATATTGATCAATTAATAACGACGCTAATGGCTAACCAACAGTTGCTTCATAATATAGTAAACATGCCAATAAAGAAGTTAAAACTAAAACCAAGTAACCTAGATATGCATGACCTCAGGGTCCATACCATCTCCATGCAACAACTTACACAACCCAACTCCTGAAGCTGGCCTCTTTTCTTCATGTAAATCCTAATGTGAGCACACATCCCGAAGGAACCGTGCATGGTGTGAGACAAATTTCAGTAGGATACCACCCAACGGTGCGTACCAAATGTCTCTATTTAAACAGTCATGCTAGTGTAGGGAAAACTGTAAGGAGTACATTGCAGAAATAAACACTAACTCTTTTGGTGCTCACCAACCACCGTGGAGTATCACCTGCTTCGGCCCACGCTGGAATCTCTATCATGTAGCCTAGAACCATGTGCCCCATGACACCACGTGTATCAAGTACCGATGTCTCGAAGGCACACCCATGAATAGTAACCCATCACCTTATGCCTCCTAATACCTCGTGCCTCAAGTACCGATGTCCCGAAGGCACACCCAAGATGTAAACCGGAGGAACAATGATTTCAGCTCACAAATCACGGCGAGCCACATCCCCCAACCTAACAGTCTCAATGATATCCCTTGAAGGCTCCACACCTCCCACATGGCTTTCTTTGGCAACCACCCCCAACCAAAATATCTATCCACAAATGCGGGGGCCTCTACCCACACGAGTGGTCAAAACCACCTCATCAAAGAGTATCTCTGTGTGTATACTACTCAGAGTCCTGGGTGAGTGGTAATCACCAAAATAGTACCTAAGCCACCAATACATCTGACACCACGTGTCCCTACGACCATCAAGCTCAAGTCTGATTGCATCGTCATCCTAGTAACCCATGACATTCCAAACCTGACAGTTGTAATGCCTCAAGTTGATGTCCATAACGGCCAATACTGGGGTCAAAACCCCCTAATGTAACCCCGGTCGAGCCCAACCTTTGATCGGCATCACTCAAGTGTAACCGGGCCAAGCCCAACACAACCTGAAGGGTCCAGCATGTGCAATTCAGCAATTGCATACATATCAAATTTATACAGAACACATAATTAGGAAAATAAACCTAAACAGTTGAATTGCATTGTGCACAGTGTTGTCCCATACCAGCACTGAGGTCTTGAATTCTTATAACAATTTATATCAGGCATAATAAATTAAACTCAACAGTTTAACACATTAATATTTCTATTAAAAACATTTTGGTATTCCCCAGCCAAAATTCCCCGATGAGCAATGGCCCCTCACCCGGCCCTGCTCATGTAAACTGTTAACATGGCATACCCTAAGGCATCCCATACGTCCAACAATAAATTCAATAGAAACAGCAGATAAAATAGGTCCCGCTCAAAATACCAAAAAACGTGTTGAAGGTCACGTCACCCAAACAACCATGAAAATGCAAAATGAGGTATTCACCACCTACCTGAGACTCATATGATGATACTCCTCGGGTAACAGTTTCCAACTCGGTCAAAAACACGGAAAATATACAAAAGATTCAAAACCGCTCTATAACATGTACAAGAAAAAATATAAAACAAAACGGCCCAAGAAGAAATGAGGCCTTACTGTGGGGTTTCCAACGCATCCAACCGTGATCAAATCTGACTTCCGATGAAGAACCAATGGGCGATTGAAGATCTAGATGCCTTAGGTACGGAGGTTCTATCTGGAACCTCAAGA
This sequence comes from Viscum album, assembly GCA_963277665.1. Lineage (NCBI taxonomy): Eukaryota > Viridiplantae > Streptophyta > Magnoliopsida > Santalales > Viscaceae > Viscum > Viscum album. The sequence continues at coordinate 1,841,313,957 of OY728145.1, forward strand.
CGAGGCTACTGCATGTTTTAACTAAAAAAAGGACATTGTGTGTACATCATGACTACACGCCATGTATATATCTTTTAAGTGTTCATAAGATGGATTAATTCCACCGCCTTACATTCCAGACCAGCCGAAATGAGTACACGGCGTGTACCTATGGGTACACGACGTGTACATGGTTTGTCTTCTCTCCCTCACCGACTAACCCACATGGAATGTATATCCCTCAAACATGGATAGACTACACGGCGTGTCCAATGTGGACATGGCGTGCACCTGGTTCTACATGGACAATAGGCCTACACTCCATGTATGGCCACCACACGGTTAGAAGTACACGACATGTGTAAAACTACACACCTTGTAGGAAGAACTATCTACACGGTCATCACACGGTATGTACTCGGAGAGCACACAGCCTGTCACTTGCATAACATATAAACTGTGTGTACTTAAAGTACATGGCGTGTAGTCATGAAATTTCTAGAAACATCCCATTTTCTCCAGTTTCCTCAGAGACCAATCAAAAATTCAAACAGGGTAAGGATTTTGACCTGTTAAAAAACATGGGTTCTTACAAACTCCCCACCTTAACGTAGCTAGCCCCCGAGGTACGGAACGAAACCTGGAGATGGCACCAAACACACCCATCCCGGTTAAACAACCTGGACTACCCCGGTCCCAAGGTTTTGGCTAAATTATTCAAGGGGCTCCCCACCATAGTAATTGCCTACTAAGTCTCAACCATCAATTCTCAAAGCAACCAAGTTTTACTAACCTGTTTTTTGCATGCATAGTCCTTCCATGACACATCGTCACTCCAGCACCTCATTGATGCTCACGTGTCTCTCATGATAGCCAACGTAGCCTGCACCTCATCGGTGTCCTCCTCCACAAGGTCCTAGTTTCTAGAAACTCATTTAAATCACATCCTCGATGCCCCTATTCCCATGACACCTCATGTAACCTGCATCCTCGATGCCCTAATGCCCACGACACCTCATGTTACCCGCATCCTCGATGTCCCGATGCCCAAGGCACCTAAATTAACACGCATCTTCGATGCCCTAATGCTATGTATCTCATACATATATACATACATATATATATATATATATATATCACGCACCTGATATGGTGCCAATCCCACTGACATGCATTTAGTCAGTCCACATAGATATGCACTACGTGCACTCAAAACAGAAAAGCCTCTACAGGTCATGCCAAAAAGGATACATGGAGATCACGGCCACATCGCAGTGTACCTCTAATCGTCGTCATCTCACTAGCCTGCTCAACCTCTGGAAGCTCCACAGCTTGCACCTGGCCTGAAGTATGGCAGCCTAATGCCTGACCTCTCTACAGTATTGCTCCAGTAACTGGGCACTAACCCCTCAGTTGGTTCCCACTGTCACTATCACGACCTTCACACACAGTTGAACCTCAACTACACTCTTCGGGTACTGAATTTAAACTAGCTCCAGACGCTACAGTCTATCCTGGTCCCTACATGTCAGGTATCTGAGAATGATGCCTGCAAAACCTCTCCAGATGCCCGTCCTGTCCACATGCCTGGAACTCCTTTGGAGGCCTATCGTACTGAGCCCGAACATGTCCTGGCAATCCACACTGAATGTAAATCACTGAAGAACTTCCACAAGATGGTCTACCTGAATCCCTAGCATGAATTCCCTTCTAGAACTCATCTCGTCCTCACTTCCATTGTCTGAACCATAACCTGATGTTGTCGCCCTGCCCAAGAGAGACTTCTCTCCCTTGTTTCCCTCAGCTATGAGTGCCTGATTCTCTGCTTTAGAGAAGGAACCTAGCATGAATATTTCCACCTGGACCCGAATGGCGTGTCGTAATCCGTCCTCGAAGCGCCTCGCCCTAACCACGTCATCGCTCAACATACCAGGTGCCATGTGAGTCAACTCTGGGAAAGTAGCTGTGTAGTCCATGATGGACATGTCTCTCTACTGAAGACACAAGAACTCTTGATCTCTCTCTTCCCTCTGTGTCTCAGGGTAAATGTTCTCAATGAACCTGTCCTCTATGTCCTTCCAAGACAGTCCCTCGTGCCTACGAGCCTGAACTGGTACGTCCCACCAATGCTTCGCCAGTCCTCTCAGTATGTACGTCACTAGCTTGACCCTCCACCCTGGAGGCATCTCGATCTGCTCAAAGATCATCTACATACATTCTATCCAGTTGTCAGCCTCCTGCAGACCACCCTCAACCTGAAAAAGTGGTGGGTGCTGTGACTGGAACTCTCGCGCCAGATACACCATAGAAGGATCTGTACCCTACACGCCTCTGTCGATCCCCTGCAAGATATGTACCAGTTTAGCTCGGAGTTCCTCATCGATCCAAGGTCCGAATGCTACCAAACCTGACTGTTGTCCTACCTGCACTGAATCCTGGACATGCGTGTGTCCCTGAGCATGTCCTTGTGGCTCGTGCTCTACCAGTACTAAATCATGTACCTGGTCTCATGGCACTATATCGTCTCCTTCCTGACACTCCATTGAGTTGTGAAGGAGTAACCCGTTGAATACCATAAATGGTCAGACAACCCATATATATATATAAAAATATATTCTATGCAGATAAGGAAGGAAGTAAAGAGGCAATGTAGAACAACTACCCTTACTCTCCCCTATCGCAACAGATGCCCTCATAATCCCGACCTCATGGCCTCCTTACCCGCCCTCAATAGATTTAAGTATCAATGGTACCTCGGGCCATTCCTGTCCTGACAACTCACGTTGCCTCAAAACGTCGACGAGCTCGCCCAATCTTGACATTTACACTGCCTCAGCCATAGTACCTGCCTGCTCTCTTAAGAGCCAGACCCAAATATCCTTCAACATGTAATTATACAGATATATAAAAAATGGAATCTATATTGCAAAAAATAATAAATTCTATTAGGAGTATCAACTATTCCCAATTCAAAGCATACATAGCATGGCCATGGATTTTTCTTCACATGGAAATATCACTTCACAAACATACGTGAAATTATGAAATTGAAATACCCAAAATTGTGCCTATCAAAAGCCAAGCAACCAAGCCATGCCATACCAGGACAAATTCCAATTCTCCCTTATCGTATAGGGTCAATGGTCACACATCCCAATAACGAACATCACACATCATGTGGGCCACCATGGTGGAAATCATATAAACTGTAATATGAGAAAAAAGCAAACAACAATTACCACACAAGGTAACTTGGTCCATCCCTCATATCTGTGGCTGCAGGCACCCAAGCACAAGCTAGAAACTCAGTTCCAGTAACATCCTATCTCCAGTATACCATATCCCAAATAGTAAAACCATTAGAAATAAAAAGAGAAGTCTCAAACTCATTAGTAGTCAGCAAGTCACTGTTACTAAATCACTATCAAGAACTCCTCTAATACCACTTTGTAACGACCCAGACCTTGATAACCACCTGAACAGTGCCAAATGGGTCGGGTGTTACTACCTCAGGCGCACCTCCCAGAACGCCAAAAGCTACCGACTAGCAGCGAGGGTCTGTTAGGTATAGTGGGGAGTCTATACCCTCTCATAGGATCATAATAAGGGTACTGGTCAGAGAATAATAATAAATATACAGTGGAATGAAAGACTCACAAGACTCAAACCAAACCCACAGATCGGAAGCATAATCACTATAGACAAACATCAGAAGAAATAAATATAAACAATAGCTACTGAAAGTAAATAGAACAACTTGCTGAATATCACAAGCAACTAATTCTTTAAAAAACCAACATGTATCCATAGAAAGTCATACTTATCAATTTATAATGGCGCCATTGGCTAACCAATAGTTGCTTCATAATAATGTAAGCATACCAATAAAAAAGAGAAACCAGAACCAAGTAACCCATCTAGGCATGATCTCAAGGTCCATACCATCTCCATGAAACAACAAACACAGCCCAGCTCTAGATGCTGACCTCCTTCCTACATGTAAATTCATAATGTATGCACATGTCACGAATGGCCTGTGCATGGTGTGATACAAATCTCTATGGGATACCACCCAACGGTGCATACCAAATGTATGTGTTTAAATAGTCATACGAGTGTAAGGAAAACTGTAAGTAATAAATTGCACAAATAAACACTAACTCCCATGGTGCCCCACAGCCACCTTAGAGTATCACCTGCTTCGGCCAACAGTGGAATATCTGTAATGTAGCCTGGCACCATGTTCCCCCTGACACCACATGTCTCAAGTACCGACGTCCCAAAGGCATGCCCAAGAACAGTAGCTCGGTACCTTGTGCCTCCTGACACCTCATGCCTCAAGTACCGACGTCTTGAAGGCATGACCAAGATGTAACCTGAAGGAACAGCGATGTCTACCCTCAAATCACAGTGAGTCGCAGCCCCCAACCCGACAGTCTCAATGCTATCCCCTGGAGGCTCCTCACCTCCCACGTGGCTTTCTACGACAAGCACCCCATCCAAAATACATAACCGCAACTATGGGGGCCTCTACCCACACGAGTGGTCCAAACCACCTCCTCAAAGAGTATCTCTGTGTGCACACTACTCAAAGTACGAGGTGAGTAGTAATCACCAAAATAGTACATAAGCCACCAACAGAATTGACACCTCGTGTCCTTGCGACCATGCTGCTCATGTCTGATGGCATCGCCATTCTAGTAGCCCGGTCCATGCCCAACCTGACAGTTGTACTGCCTCAATTCAACGTCCATGATGCCCAATCTCATGGTAAAAACCACCCAAAGTATCTCGGGCCAAGCCCAACCTGTGATCGGCATCACTCAAGCGTAACCAGGACAAGTACAACACAACCCGAAGGGTCCAGCATGTTGAATTCAGCAATTACATACATATCAAATTTAAACATAACATATAATCAGGAAAAACAACCTAAACAGTTGAATTGCACTATGCACGGTGATGTCCCATACCAGTAATGAGGTCTTAAATGCCACCACCAATTCATTTCCGGCTTAACAAATTAAACTCAATAGTTTAACACATTAATATTTCTATTAAAACAATTTTGGCATTCCCCGAAAAAAATTCCCTAATGATGAATGACCCCTCACCTGGCATTGATCATGAAAAAAGGTAACAGGGCATACCCAAAGGAATCCCATAGGCCCCACAAGCAATTAAATAGAAACGGTAGATAAAACGGGTCCCGCTCAAAATACCAGAAAAGTCGTTGAGGGCTGCACCACCCAAGCAACCATGAAAACACAAAATGAGCTATGTACCACCTACCTGAGACTCATACAATGATACTCCTCTTGTAACAGCCACCAATTTTGTCTAAAACGTGGTAAATCTAAAAAATATTCAAAACCTCTCAAAACCCTATTACTCGTTCTAGAACGCAAATCAAAGAAAACAGCCCAAGAGGAAACGAGGCCTTATCGTGGGGGTTCCAACGCTTCCAACCATGATTGAATCTGACATTGAACGAAGAACTGGGGAGCAATTGAAGATCCAAATGCCTTAGGTGTGGAGGTTCTGTCCAGAACCTCAAAACGAGGATACTGCCCATTTTAACGAGAGAATAAAATACCTGTCGTGTACTTCATGACTACACGCCATGTAAATATCATTTAACTATTCATAATATGGCTGAATTCCACCGCCTTATATTCCAGACCAGCAGACATGAGTACACGGCGCGAACTTGTGCATACACAGCATGTACTTGGTTTCTCTTCTCTCCCTCAACGACTTACCCACACACCATGTATATCCATCATACACGGCTAGACTACATGGCGTGTCCAAGGGGTACACGATGTGCACCTGGTTCTACACGGACAATAGGTCTACATGCCATGTATATCCACTACACTTTCGGAAGTACATAGTGTGTGTAAAACATCTCACCGGGTTGGAAGAAATTTCTACACGGTCATTACACGGCATGTCCTCTGAAAGCACATAGTCGGTCACTTGATTAACATATACATGTTGTGTACTTAAAGAACATGACGTGTAGTCTGGAAATTTCTAGAAACTTCTCGTTTTCTCTATTTTCCTCGGAAACTAATCAAAAATTCAAACAGGGTCGGGATTTTGACCCGTTCTAAAAACTCGGGTTCTTACAAGTTACCAAAATCTGTTACACCTTGGATAATAATTTATTCAAAATTTTTTTGGATCAAATTTAACTAATTTGTCATTGAACATTACATAAAAAACTGACATATATGACAAATATTTCTCTATGCCCACTGAACACACCATTAAATAGAAATCATGGGGCATAATATAATGATGCATTAATGAATTAGATTTTAAAATAGATAAATATTAAAGGATGAGTTTCATTTTAACCAAACCACTTGAAAGTCATTTTTGGCACCTGGAAATTTCTAATATAATATGTGAAATATATTATGATCAACAGGTGGTAGAAATATATCCTTAAATTAAATTGTAAAAATATTCAATGTGATGAATCTATGAAGCATGAAACACATTGTGGACCGCCACTCTAAAAATAATTCCACTATATAGAGAAGAACCCATGAAAAAATTAGTCTGTGAATTGTGATAGTGCCTCCATAACTAGGGAATAATTCTAGAGTAAATTTTAGGACCATGGTGGTGATTTGGACCCCTAAATATTATTACCCCCTTTTGCGAATGACATACCCTTTTACTAAGTCATTCATGGGCCTATAAATTCTTCATGTCCTCTCACAAATGGAGTCCACTCAGAACCATGGAATTCATCCAATTTCGTAGACTGTTGTATCCCTCTTATATAAATAGTTGAGTGTGAGAGTTGATGAGAGAATGAATAATGATCAAAATAAGTTATGGTAGAGATTTCTCCCACACATGAAGCACTTGGTGGACTAAATCCCACAAATAATATCTGAGTGTCACTTTTTGAATTATATCTGACATACCATATACTAAAATCCATATGTAGAAGATTCCATGTGGAGGTAGTGTTTTTTGTGGATTGAGACAATATTTTATTTCTCTAAAAACGAATAAATATCTTCATAAATGGACAGTATGAAAGAAACCCTTCACATATGATCCTTCTCAAAAAGTCCATAGACAAATTATCATTTAAGATTATGCATTTTGGATGGTTCTTTATGAATGAACCCTTCTTGGATGGAGCCTTGTTGAATAATGCTTCATAGAAGAATATTTTCGGTAATCCGTAGATGGATGATTATATACAGACTCCCTTCGTAGATGACTCTTTATAAATGATGATTTATGAATGACCCCTTTACAGAAGGACCTTTTTAGTCAGCTCTTTCATGTCTAACCCTATTTAAAAACCCTATGCACTCTCTAGTATTTACCATGGTGGTTGTTCCCTATCACCCCTTCTTGGGATCAGGGAAATGACAGTCTCCATACTATCGTTACTAACCACCATGAAAAATGGGGAGTCACACCGCATACATTTTAGGATTCGCCGAGGAGATTTTCGGTTATGACATATATATCCCCAATGTACACCATCTTTGATACCATGATTTTTATCAATCCTCGTGAACCTCATAAAATCTTATCACATGAATCTAATGAATGTTTTAACCAGAAAGGACTACTCTTGCGCATGTCCCATACTATTCATTTCTTGAATTATTACTCTTATTTTTCTTTTCCACGTGATGTTAAACTATATAGAATTGGTCCTCACCCCAATATGTAAAACCATGATTCCCTCTCCCCTACCACACGACATTAAATTGTGCTGCCATTGTCTTTTCCACATGATGTAATACTTTATAGAACTCCTCCCCACTACACGATTTTTAAATGTTATTCCATCGTCCCTACAACATGATGTTAATCTGTTCTTCCATATTCATTGATACATGACCATAAGTGATACATATGGTATGCGAAGTCATGTGGGTAATCTCCATAGTAGGGTGGACCCTCGGAATATTGAGGGGTATACATTCTAATGGTAACATGGCTTCTAACTTCAATATGCTAATGTAAACCTCCCCGTTCTAGGGATTGATAGTAACCATTGGACATTTTATTTGTTGTGGGTGAGTGTTGAACATTCACATAATTCCAAGAACTAATTTTATGAAATTCATAATGAGGTAAGACCATTGCAATTCTTGTGGGTGACGGCCATTTTTCACCTCTTTGCCTCATCCTGGGAAATAGTTGGATGATCCACCTATTGAATCTATCATGGATATGAAAATATAATGGATAATTAGTGCACTCAATGTTCTCCCCTCTCCCTGTTGGATCTACCACCATCCATATGTGGATGGAGTGGTACATTAAATGTTTATATCCATTACTTTTTCATGTTTCTTAGACTGAGAATGACTCATATGGGCTTATAAATTAGTAGACATCATGAAATTTGTTGCCATCCCAAATCATAAATGGAATGACTGAATTTGTAACCCTATCCTTGTCCCATCTTCCTTGCATAATCCCAAACCTCCTACATCTGAAATGGGATACCTCTAGTAAAAATCCTAAATCACATGCTCAATGGGACTTCTCCATATAATTATTCCCCAACTATATGGACATCCATATATGTGCAATCCCAAATTATTCCCTTGTAATTAGGTATATTGTATACGTATTCCCCAAAATCATCAAACTACATGGGATTTAATTCCCAACTAAATGGGATTCATGGTAATCTTCCATGACGTCCGAACCCAACACCTGGATCCAAACTAATCTTATCAGGGCTACATCCTCAATTGGTTAATTTCTACCAAGGAGACCATATCACTCTTGGGACCCTTGGGCCGCCTCGACATAAGTCCCACACCATATTTTTCTTGTCACAATTACACCAAAAGTACTTGTTGAATGACGTTAATGTGCATGGTTTGGTCCTGGTCACATGACTATAAAAGAAATGTGCCCTATTAAGTGGCATAAAATACATGGGTTGTAATTCCCGCCATTGTGATCCGTAGGAAGCCCATATCACTGGTATGATCCCAACATCAAAACAATTATCATCTCCATGGATGACAAAAAACTCAAGAGCACCGCTCTAAATGGATGAAAACTAACATCATTCAAAATAATGACAAAAGTATAATTATTCCATTCATAAAAGGTAACCATTGGTGGTTAACCTTAGATAAATATAGATATCCAATTTAACGGATAACTTAGAATACATAAATTGGATTCCAAACACAAGTATATTTGTGATTAGTTGTACCTAGGTTTAATCCCATTATAAATACATGGGAAAAACCATGTATTACTATACCTATAATAAATTTATAAGACTATATCAGATTAGTCCACAGCTCCCCCCTAAGAGTGTGATGATATAATCCTCAAATCCAATCATTTAATGTGAGCTATAAAGTGAAATTTTTCAAGTTACCCATTGATTTAATTACATTGTAATGTATGTCCATGAATCATGGATATAATAGATATTGGGATATTTAGGCTCTAAGAAGAAAACCCATTGGAGACTGTTATATGGCCTTGTTCCCAACATCAATGACTGGAGACCATTTAATCACATTCATCCTTCCATTTTTGGATGGTCACATCTTTAATGGAATAAAAATGGAGAACCATACATGAATCCTTATCCATGGTGGTGGTGTTTCTATACATCATTCAACTTTCTCATAAAAAAGAATATGGTGAATATAGACCATAAAATATGCATGTGGTAATGTAATAATAATTTTAAAAGTTTTTACTATTTCTATCTATCATTTACATCCTATGAACTCTTCTGACCTTCCTTCAATCTAATAGTATTTCATATGTTTTAACAAACAAACAAACCATCCACTATACAGGAGGGATCGTCTATGAAGAATATTAATCCATCTCCAACCCATAATCATCAATTTTGGGTCTTGAATGTAGTGGTTAGATATTACAATATAAATGGTGTCAACCCCACCCTCAAGGTAGCTAAACATGACCTCTATTCCTTGAATCCCCACCAGCTATTCACCCAGTGATGGATGATGGTTCAGAACCATATGACTTCAGTAGCCATATCCAATCGTTTTGGGAGCCAATCCATTGAACATGATAACGAATGATTCCCTTAATATATAATGGCAGATAAATTAATTATAAATGACTTAATTTGAGTAACACAAGGTTCTCACCCAATGGACTATTTAGAAAATCATCATTGACCATACCGTGTTGAACAAAATCCTTTTGAATAAGAAGATACTACCCCGAGGACCCTCGCTGAAATCAAAAATCTCATAGAACCCAATGTGTCTTGCAAAGATAATTGATTGTTTAATTAGAAAATTTCCATCATCCTGGGTTTGGCTGAATAATCCTTCCAGTTAAATATTGTTGCAAATAATGTGAATCAATATATATTTTCATGCCCCAAAGAATCCAATTAGTCATATATGATATAATATTATACATAGAAATATATTAAATCTAGTTCACTAGAATCCCTCCATGAATATACAAAAGAAATATATCATTAGATGTATATTTACTCTCCCTCTTACAAATCCCATCGACCATATATAATGAAAAATTACGTGCAACTGCAAATTCATAATGATACATAAAAATACCATCATTGAAATAAGGTGGAAATATATAGTCATATGTATATCCCTACAGACAAATATGATGCATATAAGTCAAATATGATAGAAAAAAATGAGCAAACACACATCAATGTTCACAATCATGAATCCCACGTTGAAAATATTGTTGAATCCAAATACAATTGTAGTCAAATATATGTAGTAACATACCATGACCATCAACTAAATTGGGTAGTAAGAAATATTTAGACACATATCTCATCCATCCCAAATAAACCCCATCATTCAAATACAAAAAAATGAATGAGATGAAACACTTACCAAATTGCATGTATGAAGCCATCAATTCAAATATGGTTGAATCAACTTATTGGTAATATCTAATTTCTATGGGTACATATCAATCCTATCAACCAAATAGGGAAGAAAGTTATAGGTTGATGCATATAACTGCCAACGCATATGAAACCCATCATTTCAATTCAATAGAAAACAATGAGAAGACACATATCCATACTTGTAATTATTAATAACACCAATAAAATAAGAGGGAATCCAAATATAGGTGGAGTAAATGTGTAATGACCTGTGTTTTGAATCGGACTAAAATCTGAAGGAATTTGAACTTTTTCCTTTACTGAATGGGTCATTTTGAATACTGGGCTTCAGAAAAATGTTCTGAAGGTTGGAACCCTTCCTTTTAATGTTTTGGGCATGGGTGAAGTCCCGTTAAGTTTTTCAGGAGGCCCGAGAGGTTCTGGGAGTGTCGGACCTGAAGACGGCTGGTTTTTGAAGAGCATCTATAGGGGTATGGTTGGTGCATGGTTTCCCAAACTGTGCGGCCCATGCCGTGTGCCTAAAATAGAAAGGTAGAAAAGCCAGCATGGCCTGTGCACGGTTTCCCCAAACCATGATGCATGCCCGTGCGTGGTGCCCTGGGTGTCCAATGGGGTGCCGCACGGTTTGCGCACAGTTGGGAAAACCATGCGGGATAAATCGTGCGCCACACCATGTTTGGGTTTATGGGATATTTTAATTAAATTAAATATCAAAAAGATATAAAAAACATAATTAACTATGTCTCTCTCTCACCCTCACTCAACCCGCACGCAGCCCCCTCCTCTCCCGTGAGCCGCGCGTGACACACACCCTCTTACAACCTCCTCTCATTTGACAATTTTTCACTAGATTTCCACTAGTTTCTTCATTGAATCATCAAGGTAATCTACCTCTTACATATACTCCCTATTTCTACCCATATTTCGACTTAATCTATGCCCGATGAGATGCGGCTAAACCATAGAGAATTGGGGTGTTTTAGAGATTCAGTTTTGTTATTGTTCTAGGTCATGCGGAAGGTCCGTTGGGACTCCTTGGTGCGTGTTCCGGCAACTACTGCCGAAGGCGAAGCAGTTCAGGTGGTTTCGGATCATCGGATTGGTTTTGGGGTAAGTTTTTCACCACTTTCCATGTTTTACACTTGTTGAATTTGGGGCATTAGATGTTTATGGGTCCTCATCTTGATGATGGCAGTGCGTAGAGCTCACGGTGTGGTTTCATCTTTGTTTTGGTTTTTTGCCAACACCATAGGTAAGGGTTTACTATTTATGGTTGGTTTTTCCTTGCCTAAATTGATCATGTGTTCTGTGTTAAGGTTGGTCGTGGTAGTTTGTTATTGTGTTGATGGTTTTGGCTTAGTTTCGAGTCTCTAGAGCTTAGGCGACTCGCCTGCACTAGCATAGGTACGTATTTATATGTATGTGGGTTCCCTCGGTATGCATATATTCATTCATGGTAGTGAATATACAAGTATGAGGCTAGTTGTAACCATTACATATATAAAAAGTGCATGTGCAGGTGAGTAGAGACGGGAAAATTCGTATAAGCATGCATGTAAGGATCCCCGTGCGCATGCTCATGGACATGTGGGGTGTATGCATGGGGGATAGGTGTCCTTGAATTTTTGTGAAGGGGAATATACTCAGTGGGGGAGCTGAAGCAGCTCTTAGTTAGAAAGCCCCAAGAGCCGGAGTGGACAGATGGATCCACCTTGAGGTAGGGTCCCTCTCCTTGCCATTTAATTTAAGTAATGTGAAAGTGAATTGATATTACACTGCCTTAGCAATTTAATTATGCTAGTTAGTTCCGATTGAATGCTTCTGTGAAAATCGTGTGAATTGCAGGAATAAGAAAAAATAGGTTTCTTGGTCACTAAAATAATGATTTAATTATAAAACCCCTCAATCATAGGTGCACTTCCGTCAAGATAAAAATTAGTGATATACTTTTTATGCCTGCATGCTTAGTTGTTGTGATGCCTTTTTATGCCTTGTATATGAACTTGCTTTCTTGAGACAAAGGGAATGAAAATGTTGTGATACTTGTGTTAGGGTCAATTTTCCATGTTATGAAAATTTATTGAGATGGTAACCTTAGTGGGATGACCTAAATGACATGTTCCCTCTAGAAGGTATCAAAGGGTCAGATATTGATAAAAAAATATCCTTTAAGATGAAATGGTTAAAATAGAATAGACAGATTAGGGTGGAATGACCACAACTTGGGATACGTAATGAGCATGACTTAAGTAAGTAAAATGAATATGTGAATATCTTGATATAGATACTTGAGAGGAGTTTCCTTAAGTATACTTTTGATGAACGTGTGTATGGAACTTATATAGAAATAGGATATATGATTGATTGTGATTGTGGAATGTTTATATGAAATACATAATATGTACTGGCTTATTCACTCTAACGTAATTGTGATAATGATTATTGAATGATTACAGATGGGAGGAATGCATACCCCATTCCAATTTATCTTGAGTATGGGTGGGAGGCAAGTCTACCACACGGCAAATCCGATTTCAATACATGTGTGGAAGGGAGGCATTGTTACCCCTTGACTGTTTATTTAGGGACGGGAGGCATTCCTACATCATGCCCACAATATTAATACGTGTATGGAAGGGAGGCATTCTTACCCCTTTTCTGTTGACTAATATGGATATGTGGCATTTCAACCTCGTGCCCACTATTCTCTATTGATGTAAGGTAGGCATTCTTACCCCTTTCCATTTTATTTAGAGACGAGAGACATTCTTACCTCGTGGACACTATTTCAATACGTGTATGGAAGAGAGGTATTCTTACCCCTGGACAGTTGAATCATAGGTACGAGAGTCATTTCTACCTCGTTCATGTTATTCTTTACTAATGGGTGGGAGGCATTCTTACCCCACACCATCTGTAATCTAAATTCCCTTATATATATATATGGTGAGATGACCAGGATACTTTACCGGCAATGAGCCGAAGATGGTATTACCGTCATGTGGGGCCTGGGAACCTGGACGGGTGTATTTACTTATGTATTTCTACTTACTTATTTTCTCCATACCTTCTCACTGTTTAATTGTTATACACTCTCTGGTTTTGGTTTGACAATGGTTGTGCCAGCCTAATATGATTTATATCTCACACCCTACTCGGGCCGCCATTGCACTGGGGTACCGGAGTAGACCTTCCAGATTGCAGGACCAAAGTTGTGTGATGTGATGTTTGTACCTGATCAGTTAAGAGAAAATGTCCAAGCAAGAGATTGGTATTCTTAGAGGATTTCTATCAGGCTTTGGTGTCTTTTTTTATGTATTGGTTGTAAAACATGTTGTATTATTTACTTCTTTCATAACTGTATCATCATATTTACATGTATGCATTGTAAACTGGAATTTTTCACCTTTTATAAAATGATTCTTACCAGTATTTTGCTTCTGCCTTTCAATTTTTTACGAAATCCGCTATTGAATATTGTTTACTCTGATAATACCAATGTGTTACTCTGATATGATGGTATAGTCTCCCCACTATCACCTCCCGAGACCCTCGCTGCTAGTTGTAGCCTCTGGCGTACGGGGACACACGCTAGAGGCCATTTGACCCACCAGTCTAGCCACTAGTTCTATGGTAAGTCGGTCCAGGACATTACAAAAAGGTATCAGAGGTGTTTCTTTTCTTTTTCCTTATTGTTTTGGGTTGGTAGACAGGATATTAAGAAAGTGTCGGCGCTTGGCTAATAGTCGTGCTCGGGACAGATCACCCCAAGTACAGGAAATGACCAAGTGGCCAGGGCTGGGAGTTGTTGTTCATGTTGTTTGCTATTATTGTTGATATGAGTTCACCCTGAGTGACTGTTGTATTTTCTACTACTTATGGTTTAAGAAATTTTTAAAATTTTACCCTTGGCCTGATATAGCAAGGAAACTTCATTGCATGCATCATATGAGGCACATAAAAAATTAACAGGGCATGCATAGTTCCATGCCATGTAATTGAATTTTAGGTGTCTTTTTGAATCGAATTGTGTGCCTTTATTTCATGTCATTCCTTTTATTTACTAGCATGCCTATTTTAGCTACCATGTTTCGGTGATAATATGTCATGTTGCCTTTCTTGATTATGTGTCGTGCTTCTTTTTTACAACATGCATTGGTGTTAGCTGCTTGTAGTGACAAGCATGGTTTTATATAGGTAATTTATGGCATGAGTAGAATCTATTGGTTGTGAATATTATGGGAGCCAGTTTTCAATTATAA
Source organism: Viscum album (assembly GCA_963277665.1). Lineage (NCBI taxonomy): Eukaryota > Viridiplantae > Streptophyta > Magnoliopsida > Santalales > Viscaceae > Viscum > Viscum album. The sequence continues at coordinate 1,841,329,104 of OY728145.1, forward strand.
GGTGTATAAGCGCCTTATAGCTGGGAAAAGGTAACCTGTGTAATAGGTCTTTTGAAAAAGGCTGTTAAAAATATTTAAAATGATAAGTGAGTTAGTTTTTGTTAAATAGGGGAAGCCAAATTCCAATCTATAATGTGTGTGTGCGCCTTATAGGTTAGTAGATGTCCACCCATATACTTGGCACATTGTATGTGTGCATGTTAAATTCTTAGTTGAAATCTGGTTTTGATAAAAAGGGGAGTCAATTTTCAATCCATGATGTGTACGGGAACTTCATGAATTGGGAAATGACAACCAGTATAAAATGTAAATTATTTTTTTACTATGAAATGATTAAATGAAAATGTTGCCTAATTTCGAAATTGAAAGGTTTTGGCTAATTTTTAAATTTGAACAGGACTAGAGTAGGTCAGTTGGGTAAGTTTTATATGAGACAACATAGTTGGGGTGTTTAAAATCTCAAAAAAAATTGAATAATTTCTTTGGAGTTGATTTTTGAAGAACCTATGATGAATAAAATGGGACCCTAGTAGGTCACCTTTTTGGTTAAATGGTTTGGGTTTCTTCTTTTATTGATAAAGACGGGAAGTCTTTGAATGTTAATGTTTTTAAAAGGATGTTTTTGTGAAACTTTCCTTCTTTCTTGATGGGTGGTTGGAACTTTGAAATGGTTAAAGATTAATGAGATAAAATGTTAAGGGCTTGGTAATGGAACTAGTGGTGGTGTGTTGAGACCCTCGAGGAAGGTGTAGTTTTGATCTTCTCAGGAGTTGCCTTAGAACGGGACTATAGATTTCTCCCGTGGGCATTGTTTCCTTAGTGGTGGATTGATTATTGGATTTTGTTCCTAGAGACCATGTTTCGCATGACCCTACGTTGGGGTCAGTGCTTGATCTTTATAAGGGGCTATCCCATGGTTGGTAGAGCCCTTAGTGTTTTAATGCTTTTCATGTAATGTGAGTTTTCTGACGTGAGGTGTCATTCAGGTGTTGTTGTTCCTTGTTGGACTCTTTTTTTCAAATGACACCCTTGTTCAGATTGGTGGTCATTGGGTTTTGTCTTCCGTTGCGGCTTTGGGTCATCTCCTCAGTAGAGTGGCCCAACAATATTGAATCAGTATTGTCCCAATGCTCGAGATGAGGTTTTCTAAAGACTCGTGTTTTTAAAATTCCAGTCTCGGTGGTTTGGTTTTCTTTTATTCTTTGACATACATGGGTGAAACACATACAGTTATGGGTGTTTTGATCTAGCGTGATGTTGAGCGGCTAATCTTCTTTACCTTCGATTACTATCACACTCCTAAGTTTGGGAGCAAGTTGCGTCGAATTTGTTAAATGAGATCTTCCAATTAGAAGAGAAAGTACTTGGAATGCCTTCTGGAAATGGTTTTATCTTGATTAAATTCATGTGAGACATGCGAGTTTTAAAATGTGTGCATGTGTCGGCAGGTGAAGCTGAATTCCTTCCTTGAAGTTGACCAGTTGAGGTTTGACTGTTCTTCCACCCAGTAGTCTGGAATGATTGATTGGAATCCATTCAAACCTCTTAGTGTATTCTATTTAGCGACGAGCATGTCCCCTATCTTGCCCTTGTTCTAGATTCACTAAGAGAGCGTCAGTCTTGTCCGCGCTAATTATTTGAAGCCGTTAGGCTTGATCAGATGGTTCTCATTCGGCATTGCATGCGTGATGTGTGAATTCTTGTGTGTTTTGATCTTGCAAACATCATCATAAGTTGGTTTTAGGCTTCTTTTAATGGGTTTGTGCTAAACATAAGGTACCTTGGAGAAAGTCATTGTGGTTCTGTTTGAAATACACCGGCTATTAGGCTGAGCGTTCTTGTAAATTGTCATCCTGGGATGCCTTGACTCGGGGTCCTTGTTTAATGTATGTGGTCGATGACATACCATTATCTGGCACGTCGTCAAGTAGAGGCAAGTGCGGTTTGTGTCGGTCGGTGCCTAATATGAACAATTGGTTCGACTTGGGCCGTGTGGTCGATGGGGAATCGACCGTTTGATCTTTTTAAAAACACGCTAGGACTGTCATGGGAACTCTTGGGGCGTGCTTTGAAAGTTAATTCCAATGGTGGTCCGAACCATAGTTTAGAATTGGTTTCTTAATGTTAAAAATATAAGGTGGGAAGTACATGTGCCTAGATGCCTGGCAAGACGACGATGGGTTCATGTCTCTGGGTAGATGGGCCTGGGAAGAGTCGTCACGGTGTTTTGGTTTGGAAATTAGCGTTCGCTCGAAATCTGGTAGCTTAAGCTCTGTATGCTCAAATGGATTCTTAAGAGTGTGTTGGATGTTTGTGAACGCAACATGATTGTTTGAATGAAGCTTCACGACCCTTGTAGGTCAAGTGGTGTGTAGATTTATCCCAAAGGCTTCTCCGGGACGAGAAGTTCTAGATGGGAAGCTTTTAATGACCCGTGTTTTGAACTAGACTAAAATCAAAAGGAATTTGAACTTTTTTCTTTACATAATCGGTCTTTTGAATACAGGGCTTCAGAATACGGTTCCAAAGGTTGTAACCCTTCCTTTTAATGTTTTTGGTCATGGGTGAAGGCCCGTTAAGTTTCTCGGGTGGTCCGAGAGGTTCTGGGAGTGTCTGACATGAAGACGACTAGTTTTTGAAAAGTAGCTGCAGGGGCACGGTTGGCGCATGGTTTCCAAAACCGTCCGGCCCTAGCTGTGTGGCCTAAAATTGAGAGACAGAGGAGTCTGCACGTCCTGCACATAGTTTTCCCAAACCGTGCTGCCAGCCTGTGCGTGGTGCCCTGGGTGTCCAGTGGGGTGCCACACGGTTTGGGCTCGGTTTGGATAATCATAAAGGATAAACCTTGCAGCACACCATGTTCAGGTTTTTGAGATATTTTAATGAAATTATAAATAAATAGAAATAAAAACAGAAACCTAATTAACTAAGTCTCTCCCTCACCCTCACTCAACACGCACGCAGCCCCCTCCTCTCTCGTTCACCGAGCGTGACACCCCCTCCTACGGCCTCCTCTCGTTTTCCGATTTCCACAGGATTTCCTCCGGTTTCATCTTCGAATCATCATGGAAATATCCCCTCTTGCTTATCCTCCCTGTTTCTGACTTAATTTCGACCTAATCGGCACCTGGTTAGGTGCAGAAGAACCCTTGGGATTTCAGGTGTTTCCGAGTTTCAGTTTTTTTTTGTTCTAGGTCATGCGGAAGGTCCGTTGGGACTCCTTGGTGCGCATTCCGGCAACTATCGCCAAAGGTGAAGCGGTTCGGGTGGTTTCAGATCGTCGGATTGGTTTTGGGGTATGGTTTTCACCTCTTTCATTGCTTCACACTTGTTGAATTTGGGGCTTTTGATGTTTATGAGTCCCCAGCTAGATGTTGGCAGTGCGTAGAGCTCACGGTGTGGTTTTGTCTTCATTTAGGATTGTCACCAACACCCGAGGTAAGTATTTATTATTTCTGGTTGGTTTCGCCTTGCCTAAATTGATCTTGTTATTTGTCTTATGGTTCGTCTTGGTTGTTTGTTAGTGCATTGAAGGTTTTGTATTAGTTTCAAGTCACCAGAGCATAGGTGACTCACCTGCGCAAGCATAGGTACATATTTATATGTATGTGGGTTCCACCGGTATGTTTATATTCATTCATGGCAGCTAATAAACACGTATGGGGCTAGTTTTCCATATTTCATATATGAAAATTTCATGCGCAGGTGAGTGGATATGGGCATATGCGTATAAGCACACATGTAAGGATACTCTAGCGCATGCCCATGGCCATGCAGAGTGTGTTCATAGGGGCTAGGTGTCTCTGCGTGTGTGTGAAGGTGAATATGCTCAGTGGGGGAGCAGCAGCGACTCTTAGTTAGAAATAACCAAGAGCCGGAGTGGACGGATAGATCCACATTGAGGTAGGGTCCCTCTCCTTGCCCTTTAATTTAAGTAAAGTGAAAGTGAATTAATATTTAACTGACATATCAATTTAATTATGCATATTAGTTCCAATTGAATACTTATGTGAAAATCATGTGAATTGTAAGAATAAGATAAAAGAGGTTTCTTGGTCACTAAAATAATGATTTAATAATAAAACCCATAAATCAGAGGTGCAATGCCTTCAAGATAAAAAGTAGTGATAGACTTTTTATGCTTGCCTGCTTAATTGTTGTGATGCCTTTTTATTCCTTGTATGTGTACTTTCTTTGTTGAGACAAAGGTAATGAAAATGCTGCGATACTTGTGCTTCAGTCAATTTGACATGTTAGGAAAATTGAGTGATATGGTAACCATAGTGGGATGACCTAAATGAAATGTTCCCTCTAGAGGGTATCAAAGGGATATAGATTGATAAATACTTATCCTTTAAGATGAAATGGTTAAACTAGAATGGACAGACTAGGGTGGTATGACCACGCCTTGGGATACGTAATGAGCACAACTTATGTTAGTAAAATTAATATGTGAATATCGTGATATAGATACTTAAGTAGGAAATGCCTTAAGTATACTTGTAATGAATGTTCATATGAATCTTATATAGAAATAAGATATATGATTGATTGTGAATGTGGAATGATTATTTTTAATGCATAAGATGTACTGCCTTATGCATTCTAACGTAATTATGATAATGATTATTGAATGATTGCAGTTGGGAGGCACGCATACCCCATGCCAGCTTTTCATGACTATGGGTGGGAGGCATTTATACCCCATGCCAGATCAAATTTCAATATGTGTATGGAAGGGATGAATTATTACCTCTTTCCAGTTTATTTAGGGAAGATAGGCATTCATACCTCATGCCCACTATTTCAATTCGTGTATGGAAGGGAGGCATTCTTACCCGTTTCCAGCTGAATCATAAGGACAAGAGGAATTTCTACCTCTTTCCCACTATTCTCTTTGATGGAAGGGAGGAATTATTACCCCTTTCCAGTTTATTTAGGGATGAGATGCATTATTAACTCATGCCCACTATTTCAAAACATGTATGGCAGGGAGGCATTCTGACCCCTGTACAGTTGACTCATAGGGATGTGAGGCATTTCGACCTCGTGCCCTCTATTCTGTATTAATGGGTGGGAGGCATTCATACCCCACACCATCTATAATCTAAATTCCATTATATATATATGGTGACATGATTAGGTTACTTTACCGACAACGAGCTGAAGCTGGTATAACCGGTAGGTGTGCCTTGGGAACCTAGGCGGGTGTATTTACTTATGTATTTCTGCTTACTTATTTTCTCCATACCTACTCACTTTTTAATTGTTATACACTGTCTGGTTTGGGTTTGACAACGGTGGTGCTTTCCTACTGAGATTTATATCTCACACCCTACTCGGGCCGCCATTGCACTGGGGTACTCGAGTAGAGCTTCTTGTTTGCAGGACCAAGGTTGTGTGTTGTGCTATTTGTACCGGAGGAGTTAGGAAAAAAGGACCATGCGGGATCTTGGGATGCTCCGATGATTGCAGTAGGGATTTAGTGTCTTTTCTTTTTGTATTGGTTGTAAATCATTCCATATTGTTTATTTCTTTCATAAATGTAACATCATATGTACATGCATGCATTGTAATCTAGTGTTTTCCACCTTTTATAAAATGGTTATTTCCTGTCTTTTTATTCTTCCTTTAAATTGTTCATTGCTTCTGCTATTGAATATTGTTTACTCTGATTATACTACTATGTTACTCTGATATGATGGTAAAGTCTCCCCACTATCACCTCCCAAGACCCTCGCTGATAGTCTGTAGCCTCTGGCGTATAGGGAGATGCACTTGAGGCCATGCGACCCACCGGTCTGGCCACTAGTTCGATGGTATGTCGGGCCGAGATATTACAAAAAGTCATTCATTTTCATATAAATGGTATCATACATATTGTGCAGAAATTTAGTAAACACTAATCCCACCTTTCGAATATGAAGCCCATTAGTAAAATATGATTTCAATTGAAAATGTAGTTATGATATCCTTGCTATAAATTAGGGGAAGATTGATATATCTTCCCCAACATAAGGGAAATGTCAGTACCCACAAGAAAAAAATGGAGGACCATAGATGGATCATATTCGTGCTCTAACATTATAATTGGAATATATTATTATTCCATCCAAGTAAATCTATAAATTTTTATTAATAACGATGGAGGATCAGAACACAATTATTGACCATATCATATATAATATTAAAAATGTAATCATGTTTGCGGTGATAGAAAGGTGTCTGGCCAAAAATCACAGAACCCCATGTGGGGTGACTCATCTACACAATGGGGTGGTAATTCCAGAGTACACATGAATCCATAATCCCATACAATAGGTATGTCAGAAATATTCCACAATAAATTGAAAACCATATTGGGAATAAATACTCATTCTATATAAGTGACACCAGTTTACCATGGTGTCCACTTGAGGGAAAGATAATGTACTTTCAAAAAATAGTATGATTGCTGGGATATCTCGATAATATAATGACATCCACTCGAACAGGAACCCATATCTAAAGTACTTCACCTACAACAAGAGGCCCCATCCTCTTGAAAGATAGAACCTACAAATAAATCATGCTAATGAAAACTGTAAAATGAATAAAAAATCCATGATCCTTCCCTTATAGGAGATGACACTCTTGTTTGCATTAAACAATTAACTTTGGTGGATCATAAACCATTTAATATGTTACCAACTTATGGAAATTTAAATATATCATGGTATGTTCCTCCCCCTAAAATTTTAACATTTATCATTGGAGTTCCTCTCTAGAGCACTAACCATGAAAGATGCCTTTGTGAAAAAAAACAAGTCAACCATCAGACCATATCTTATATTGAGTGTCACATTAGCTCTGATAATTTAAAGAATATAAAATAAAAGAAGCTAAACCTCTTTATATTATCCATCCTAAGGTACTCAGTAGGGTATATTGTATCGAAATTATCTCGGTAGTCAGAAATCAAGCTATGATAACATCCATCCCAATTGTGCCATGTATAGGAAAGGTCCTCCCCGTAGTGACATATCATTTCAGAAAGAACAAATTACCCTTATTTTCATTAAACCGTAAGGTAATCAACATGGTATATGATATAGAAATCATACATGTAGTAATACTAAAACCTACGATTGTAGTCCTCAACATGGAAGCATCAAATTGGATAGTCCTCCCTATAGTGACAACATGTTTTAGAAAGAAGTTCATCCCCTAATCGTCTTCTTCCAAGAAGATCCCCCCTGGGGTATATGATATATATATTCTCCCTATATATGAAAACCAAAATATGGTGGTAGTAATATCAATTATATCATATTCTTTGATGGACCTCCTAGTAGTGATGTACAATATAGCTAGGATGGTCCTCCCCTTGTCGAATCAAACACAGGAAATCCCTCATATGTAGAGGCACTTGGATATATTATGTAATACATTTTTGTAACTCAATAAATGAGAATCTATATCCTTTATAAAAAAATATATTTCATAGCACTACAATAATCCTATGATCCACTCAAGACCATTCACATGAAAACAATACCACTATTATCATAACTACATGTGATAAAATTAATAAGAAGCATCCATGATGGGAAAATAAGGTAGAGTAATATCTGGTGGTATAATAAAATGACATGTTATTGGTGAGAAGATGATTTTTTGGGGATTCTATACATGTTATATTTTTCCGTTCATCAACAAATAAATTCGACATACCAAGTTTATTTTAATAGAATCCATACATAACATTCACCAAAAACTCTAGAAAACTCTCAGCCAAATAAATGAAAACTTTATTACTTATAATTGGTAATCCAACCATGTCAATAATATTAGATGATATTTTTTTGTAAAATATACATTGAATACCTTCTTTCTTCATGGTGACAAAAATACAATTGGCATGGGAATAATATCTAACTATCCCAGCTCAATACACTACATAAGTAACATAATCTAATCAATGATGCCCACCTAGTGTTTATATACGTAGATAGGGAGAATGTTGATATTTTCATTCCACCTGTTACCCATCTAGAATAACCCACTAGAAATTGAATATTTTGTTTTAATTATCCCCCTGAGGCTACTATGTAATATACCATTTTAGAAAATATATCATTATTGATAAGAACTGCCCTTGAATAAGTCTCAAAATATTTGGGACCGATGAGGTGAATCAATAGAAAAACTCCTCATCCAAGAATCTAATAAAATTTAATAGGATATTAACATAAGGTAAAACAATAATCAAAAACTTATAAAATCTTAAAAAAAATTATTTTTCATGTGGGAATTATATCATATCCGAATTACTTTAGAACAAGAATGTATGAGAAAAAGATAGAAGTGATAGTGTAAATAGTTGACATGGTATCAGACCAACCCTAGAAAATTGTTTTTAGGGGATTGTCAATAGAGAATTCCCCTACTAGGAAGAAAAACCTGGGATAATGCAAAATAATAACTGAATGTTATAAACCCAAGAATGTTGGGCCTATTTCAATTTTTCTTCAACCACCACCTTGATGGAAATCTGTTTGTTCCTATTCAAGGGGTTAAAAATTATAGTGTACTCCCATTTCATCCCATCATGTGACTCATTTTCCCCATAAGGGAGGCATATGACTAGGTTACATATTAGATCACCCGGAATCACCCTTCACTATGAAGCCTAAAGATATCTCGGAAGGGAATGGAGAGGTACCACAAAGGGAAGTAACCAAACAATTATAATTGTGTAGTGAGTACAATGCACATTATTCATTATGAATTAGTGAATTTTGTGGAAATAAATCCTACAGAAATAACTGAAAATGATTCAAATACTGAAGAATAAGAAGGGAAAGGTTCCACCTAAAATCTATTCCAGACTATGAATGAATGTGTTCTTACCTGAAACCAGAGAGTCTCCCAATATCTATGTGCTCCATGTAACAATCCCATACTTCTTCCTCAAGAAACCTATAATAAGGAGAATATGAAAAACAGTGTTCTATACCACCCGCCACCTCCTCTTGATGAGAATGACCTCCTTACACATGATGGTAGATTCTCCCGGCAAGAAGAATAAATTAAATAGTTGAGGTGTATCACAACCGAATTACTCACGGAATCATTAGTAATGTTTATGCTCCTAGGGAAGTGATGTAACATAAAATTTCAGGAGGTGTACCTCATCTATAAGGGTTCATCCTAGAAATTGTAGTGAGACTAGGAAATTCCCCAAAAATAGAACCTAGACCATCAGTCTACCAAAACCAGATCAAGGGTGGGTACCAAGATTTCCCTCCATTAATGAAGCAACCAGAACATGTTAAATTAAATCATCAAAATATTCCTCCAACTAGATACCTAGCCAAAATATGTTTTAATTTTGTATATCAAATTTGACATTTTTTTCACCTATCCAATTACATGTTCAACAAAACACTCATCAATGGATTTCCAACACCATTGAGTCATTAGATGTTTGATTAGATGTCATGGAAGAACAATGTGCACTAGTTCACTCATAATAGAATCCTTACCCTTACAGGGTACAGGACTACCCGAAGCCCATAAATTTTGAGAGTCCATTGATTCCATTGTTCAAAGGTTCAGATAATCTAGAACAACATATTACCCACTATGATTCCCATTTTAATCCCATGAAGGTAACACAAGATAAACATGATGTAGAGAAACTCAGATGATTCGTAAGAACCCAAGAAGGGCTAGCCTTCATGGGGTACACTAGCTTGGATGCTTGTTATCTCACTATATGGGATGAACAATGCTATATGTTCCTCTTCTTGATCATATCAATGCTACAGAAGATGACACTTAGCTACCTCTTGATCTGGAAATAAGGATAGAATGATATAGTTTCGTATTCTATCACCTGATGGAATGGTTTGACGTATTCCTTCAACAAAATTCTCCATGAGGATGATATTCTTTCTATATGAATTGATATCCTCTACGATGAAATATGAATAGTTCTCATTGGGATGAAATAAACAAGTGGGTTTAAGGATTTGACCAATATTTCAAGAATAATGGAGGAATCTATAAAATAGAATAAGCTCATATCTCAGATAACTCCATTCGTCCCATGGTAAATATCAAGAAACATATAGGTAGCATCAATCATATTTATTCCATACCTCTCACCCTATCTGGTTCTTAATCCTACAAAATATTATGCAAACCCCCATGAATCAATAGTGACCCCTACATAAATATGACGAGTGGATTCGACTCTGAATAAATCAAATTGAGGAATGAAGAAATCAGGTTTATTAATTCTGAGATTATGAATTCTATGGATATTTAATTTCATATATAGAGAATGACATACTTCCTCTACCCAAAAAAATGGGCCAAGAAGGTTTTTCTCGATGATTAGCCAAATTATTCCCCCTTTCACCGGATACTTAGACACAACATTCAATTATTCTTTGTTTCTAAATGATCGGTAGAGAAAATGGTAGATTCTTGTAATGTAAACAAGGGACCACCATGATTACAAGTGGCATATGTGTCCACTACTACCCATGAGGAAGGAAGAGAGTGGCGTTGATGTTTTTTGATGAAGGGAACAAAATTTGGATTGTTTTATGTCTTTGAAACCAATGAGCAGTGCTCATTTAGTAAAACGAGAAACATTAAATCAATCAACTATGCCCTCGACTTCTTCCAATTCAATACAACCGACATCATCCGAGCCTCCAACCTATAAAAGCCAGTCCATTAGTAAGGATACTATACAAAAAGACAATAGAACACATTGGAAGATAATTCTATAGAATGGAAATGGTATATTTGACACTTCATTTTTATGCCCTCATATTTGAAATAACATACACCACCCACAAAATGGAATAAATAGAAGTGATCACCTAGAAATAATTATCATCAGAGGAGGAATTGTATTTTAGTTCCATTAACAACATTCATTTAATTAATCTATTTTATAATAATGGTTATGTCTATGAAGGTGAGTCCCCAACATTAAATAAAGAAATTAAAGGAAGATGATGCATTAGCTTTGGATTCATGGGAAGACACAGTGATGGTAGGAGCCTGAATTCAAGATAAACCCTTACTCAGACCATAAATGTTGCATAAAATCATGGAATAGAACATCAGGGAGTCCCACAATGATATGAAAATCCCCTTGCCCCTGCTAAAATACACTCTAGAAAAATCAACCAAAATATCAATCACAAGAATAATAAGTAAGATATCACCCACATCGAGTAGCCAGACCATCCCAACCCAACCCACCATGAATTGGAACATATCCTCCTCCAGTCCCATTAGTAGGCCTATCATTATTTAATGCTATATACCCTAAATGATCTATGTAAGAGAATCCCCACTCTAGGAAGCACTAGTATATAGTCTAGAAATATGATATTCTGAAACTATTAGCCACAATACCATCCAAACCGTCAATCAAATGCACATTGAGTTTGTCAAAAGACCATATATATGTACTTATATAATAATTTATATGACCCCATGACTTTGAAGAAGATTTAGTCACTTCTGTGGTTTATTATACATGGACCAATTCTATAGAATTTCATGATGATATGTTACTCAAAAATAAATATTAAAGACCATTATACATGGAAATAACATAACTGTATATGGGTATGACATGATAAATGGTGTATATGTCATGAAATAATTCATTGATAACAGAACTAGTGTTAATCCCATTCTAGTACGATTAATTCACTAGTTAGGTTGTGATGAAAATAGCCTACCACCTACCTCCATTAAATTGCAACTTTATGAAGAAAGTTAAAAGAATATATTATATTAAATATTTAAATGTCTAATTTGGGGGTGTCATATATGTCAAAGAATATAAGTTTTATTAGAATAAAATGACCTTAAAAATATATCATGGAAGGCCACAGTTTCTCCAACATGCAATTGTTCCCTCGTCATACCATAAATGAATAAAATACTATATCAATGAAAAAATTGTGATAGTGTACACTAATATGTCCCTCACATGAATAATATGACTCACATTATATTGAAAAATGGTTCTATTGGAGTAATGGGAAATAATCCCTGGGTGATGGTGTTGGATGAATCATCACTCAAAATTGTATTGAAAAAACCACGAACGACCCTTTCATGAAGCTCAATGATTAATATGATGTTCGTGCCAAATAGATTGATAATATGTGCCCAATGTCAGTAATATACAAAAAAATCATCATTATTTTAGACATGAACACCTAATATAGAAATGATGGAAAATATGAAAACTCCCTAAAAAGTGGAAAAATCATGTATGGAATTATATTTAGTTTATCCCCAAAGCTCCAAGAAATCCTTAACTCACAAGCTGAGGTAGGAGAAGAAATGTCTTCACCCATTATGGATGAAAAATGTCCACCGAACTTCAATCAATCCTCTCTATAGTTTTTAAGAAATACCCCACTATGATCTGGGCCAGAGGATATTACTTTATATCCTAATTGATACGATATGGACTCCCCTCACTACATGAGGATAGAGTCTCTACCAACATTATTGAACATAGAGAAATAAATATGGTTGCAGAAGAAGATCTATGTCCCCCTTCGAATAGTGTGGAAATGTTTTCCATATAAAAATAGGTTTATATATCATTACAAAGGAAGCATCGAGATATAATCACATGGAACATTACAAAAAAACCATGAATTAGAACTGAGGTTGAGCACACCACATAGGCCTACAAGAGGACCACTGAAGCTACAAAATAGCCACTAAGAGAATGCAATTGACACATGCTGCAAAAATAAATGCATAATATGACAAGAATATCAAATAAGTCTTTATCTGAAATGTATGATATCTAAAGTGACTCTCCAATATAGTCCCATTAAAATATATGAATAGGAAAATCATTATTTTCTTCAATTTTGGGGATCTCTACTAGCATTTCCTGATGGTCGTTTTCCCAATCTCGATCACAGAACTGCAGATCAACACAACTATTGGATACCTGGCTCTTGTTTTCATCTATATCTATTCAGGAAACAAAAAAATACGAATGGCCATATAATATGAAGAATCCACCTCATCTGGTTCCCTAATGAAATATTTTTCATTCGATTAATTCTCTTTTGTTTTATAATTTTCTAGACTACATAACAATATGAAATTTATTACAACTTCAAACCCTTCATGGGAATGTTTCTCGAAATATATATTGATGATGCAGTGGTTACTCCCTTACAATACTCCAATCACCTGGACAATCTAGAAAGTGTCATCAATAAACTACAACACAGACCCAAAAATAAACCATTTGAAATTTGTCATCAGAGTCACCAAAGGGAAATTCCTCTGCTTCATGATACGCCATTATCGCATTGATGTTGACCAAAAGAAGAAAAAAGCTATCCTTTTCATGAAAATCCTCACAACCTCATAGAGTTGAGAGGAATTCATTGAATTTAACCTACATTCAGTGCTTCTCATACAACCATTCCATTAAATGTCTTCCATTCAATAAGTTGATGAATAAAGAGGACGCAGATCAATGGTATGATCATTGTCAAGAATAATTAGACAATCTTATGAAATTCCACTTCAGCTCGTAATTTTTCATGCTGTTTATTAAAGAAAGACCACATATTTTAAATGTGACGACTATGGTGTCATCACTATGAACCTTCATCACACAATAGAATGACACATGCAGTGAAGAAAAATTTTACTACATCTATCAAACAATGATAGATGTTATGAATTCGTATTCATATATTGATGAGATCTTTCTTACGCTAATCGTTGTAGTAAAAAAACTAAGTCACTATCTATAGGATCACAGGGTCTATTAGGTCTCTAAAAGAAACTCACACATATACATCCTCAGTCATCTGATGTTGAAAGGTTATATGTCATGGTGGTTGGCCATCCTATGGTAGTTTGATATCCAGTTTGTGGTTCATAATGAAATCAAGGGCTACATGTAATGCCCCGACCCCAGTTACCTAGATCCGGTGCATTATTTTAATACATTGGCACGATTACAAGGAATCATTTCCCGAAGGACCGATCAGTTTAGCATTCTCAGAAAATAGATTACATACATTAACTATACATTACAATTTGAAGAATAAAACAAAAAATTTATAGTTCTTTGAGAATTCCATTTTTCCCTTTAGCATAACCCTGCATATCATTCATAATACACCTCTTGGAAACCTGGGAAAATAAAACATAAGAAATGGATGATCTCAGATGATCAGTAAGTGAAAATAAATTAGTGGAAGCTATAAACATTTAAGGCAAGATGTGTAATAAAAACAACAACCTCTTAAACATAAACTTGAACATAATATGGTAATAATAAATGAAACATTACCATATAAACATGCACATGGATATTCTACTAGTTGAATAATCAATGTAATATCAATTTCACAATAAAGGAATGCCTACTACCAGATATCATTACCACATAGTCAAGACCTCGTGCCAAGACTACAAATAAACTTTTTTGTCAAGGCCTTCTGACAAGACACTAGTTTGTCTCATGAGACCTACCGATTCATTGAGGATATATAGTAGGCTCTACCCATGACTTACTAAGTCCACTGCATTCCTCATATGAAAAAGATGAAACATAACATAAAAATTAGTACTAAAAGTAGTATATGAAATTTCAATACATTGACCATAAACCATGAATGGTATAAAAATTGAACATCCATAGTCAAAAATATCATAACTCATTCAATACAAAATGTACGATTATATTATAATAAATCAACATCAATAAAAAAGAATTTACATTTAAGGATGCTAACATAGTTGAAATTGATGAGTAAAACATTTTGAGAGAAATATCATTTTTTTTAAAATCATTTAAAAGTCACACATTTATAAATTAATTTAAAATAGATTTTTGAATCAAACTGTCCCATACCATTTTAAAACATTTGAAAAGAATTATCATTTCAAAAAATCCATGTTCATATAAATAAATCCTTAAAATCATTTTGAAAACACGAACATTAATTATAATGATTTAGAAATATAAATCATTAAAACATTTAAAATTCTGATCCTGATAAAGAGTATGTTTCAAAAATCCTAAAAATATTAATTCTGAATACATTTTTATGAAAAATGGAAATGGATGATAAAAATATCCCAGTAAATACGTACATAAAAACAACCTGAGATAATAATGAGATTGTAAAATAAACCCTTAATAATTTGGTAACATACGAAACATACACCCCATGAAAGAAGTATCATACAATGAATATGAAAAAAAAATTAAAGTGTATTACACAATGAATACAATTATGGGAAGTAAAAACACAACACAAAAGGTAATAGTGGAAATATGGAATGAATCTCATGGGAATAAATAGTGAGATGAAAACCCCTTACATTGCACTTTCCTTTAGTCAAGGGTATGTTTAACCTTATTTAAGAATACTAGAGTATGTTATTTAATTATACAAGAACCATATTGATATTTATTATATCATACATTATTCATCTATTACTTTATACTACCCATTTAATAATAATTTCCATGTTATGTTAATATTTCGGGTAAAAATCGCTTTCTTTATCATACGTGTCTTAACTTGTTTCTCTTGATTGTATCACATAGATCATGATTTAAATACTTCCAAAATATAAAACATTATTTATATATCATATATATTTAGAATATAAATTTGTATAATAGATGTATATATGAAATGGAAAACAATTCTTATGGAGACAATAGTCTGTATGTACACAAAAACACTGATTCCATTTTCATATAGTATTGAACGGAAGCAAGTGAATAAGATATATGTATGTACATAAATACTTATATATATAAATATATATAAATATATCTCCAGTAGTATTATTATGTCATATATTACATACTTATTAGTAATATATATTTTTATAATCGTCGATAAATGGTGAAATTGGAAATTAATCTCATCGCGTCTTGGAGACGGTAATCCATACGTACGCACGAACGCTACTTCCATTTCATTTTTCATTTTAAAAGGAATCAAAACCAATTGATAAATAGGTATATTATTATTATAGTATAATATAATATCTTATATATGTCTCTTAGGTTGATTAACACTATCCTTTATACATTCTATGTATGGTATAAACGAGTCATATCACTTTGAGGGAGCGGTAGTCCACGCTTCCTCAAATGAAATTATCATATATATATATACATCATGAAACGAATAATGGTATGAAATAAAATGGAATTGAATAAGATTATGTATAAAATAAATATTATTAATATCATATTTAATTATAGTTCAATCAAAATGGAAACCATGAGAGGTTATAGGAGATTATTGAACAATCATTGTTTCGTGAGGTGTTTGGTTTCCATCCACAGAAACATTATGTTCTTCAACCATTTGATGGAGGTGTGTGTAAGTGTATTTCAAATTAATATCATAAAAATATCCTAGTATATTTATTATACTGGTGTTTTAAAAAATAAAAAGTATAAGAAGATATTAGGGGTTGGAGAAGTAAAATTAAAGAAAATAAACCAAGAGAAATTGTTACATTTAATTTGGGTAACTCCCTTTGGTTTGAACCAAAAAGGACTCTTGAAGTGATTTCTGCCTAAGGTATGGCTTCTAGAAGGTGTATAGGGATGTAAGGAGATTAATTGGGTAGAGTATGGATGATCCAAAAGGCTTGAGAGGTGTGAGGAATTGGTTAGAAGTGGTGTCCTTTTATAAGGGGGAGGATGGGATCTTTAGGAAAGATTGAAAATATTATTTTATTATATAAAGATATTAGGTTTCTAAAGCTCCCAAACACTTTAATGATGTCTATAATATGACTCCTAATCGAAATGTAATCATCCAATAATAATTGGACAGGTTTTTGGTATTATTTTAGTCTTTATAATCTTATTTATTTAAATCATTTATTAATGAGGTAAACACTACATCATTATTGTGTCATAAATAAATTTTTTTATTAGATGTCTAAAAATTATAAAAAAATACTCTGATGTAGGAAATATTTTTATATTTCTAATGAATATTTATAGTCTAAAATAAAACATATATAAACCTATTTAGAAATTTCCTTTCTAAAAGATATATGTTTATGTCAGTTTTGTATTTACTTTAACTTAATTAATATAAAGTGTCATTATCACATACAAGTGGCTCCATGGGGACCCAAAATCGACCGAAATATACTCATGGTCGAACATGTATCAACAAATAGGGTTAGGACACGTTTTAGGGTAATTTATTATTATTATAATATTATTTGTTTACCCTTGTTTACAAGATTTACCCTTTAACCATGGTAAATAAAATATTTACCATGGTAATTATTCAAAATGTCTAAAAATAAAAGATACCTATTTTTACAATTTGGACCTCCTGATTTTAAATATGGAATCCATTTTTCTAAATTCAAAACACATAAGTGGAAGAAATTAATTTAAAATTAATTCCTGTTGTCAAAACAAAAAGCGTGTTTTTAATAGATAATAACTATCAAAAGATTGACATTTTCTTATGTCCAATTTAAATATGAAATTATGTCCAATGAACAACATTGGATTCAATGGTAAAATTATAATCTAATTATACATTAAAATCACCCAAATTCATAATTTATCACTATTAATTATTTCGAATAAAATAGTTGTTTGTAATTAAAATTTAGTAATTTTCATTATTCGTCAAAATATGAAAGTTATCAGAAAAGTAAAAAAATTTCACCCTATATAATTTCGATATTTTGAATCCAAAGATAAAATCTATTTTACCAAATTAAAAACATAAACTTTGAGTTTATAAATTTAAAATTAATTCCCGCTGTCAAAACCAAAATGCTTATTTTTAAAAAATAATAACTATAAAAAGGCTGACACTTGTTTATGTCCAATTTCAAAGTAAAATTACTTACAATGACCAAAATTGAATTAAATGGTAAAAATATAATCTATTTATACTTCCAAACCATTATAATTTATAATTTAACTATATAAATTATTTCAATTAAAAAATTTGTTTCAGGTAAAATATAGTATATATCACTATTCTCCCAAATATGAAAGTTATCAGAAATACACCAAAAATTTATTGAAACTAAATTATTATGTGCCAATTTTAAATAAAATGTTTATTTTGTCAAATTGAATATATAAAAGATTAAAATATCAGATTTAAAAAGGCTTCACCATTAAAAGGCTGTAAAATTGCATTTTTGGAAAAATACTTCTTTTATCTGAAAAAATGTATTTATTCTTACATTATGTCTAAGAAACTCATATTATGAATACAAAAATTCAATGGATTATATGATGTTAAAAATTCAGTTAATACATTTCATAACTGCTTTTGAACGGGTTGTTTGGTATGTCATGGTGCGCTAGAACTTGATGTTGTGTGTAGTGCAATTTATTGAATAACATTGAAGAAATAACGTACTTTGAAATATTCGGGTGTTACATTCTTCCCTAATTCAATAAATTGAGTCCTCGCAATTTGAAATTCATTTTCAAAAATAAAGGGTTTAAAATAGAAAATACCTTTGGGAAAACCCACATCTAAAATTAGGTTAATAAAATTTAGTCTTAATTAGAGGAAAAGGCTAATGAAAGGGTCACCACCAAATTATCATCACAAATAGGAAAACATTTGTGGAAAATAGAGACATATAATTGGGGGAAAATGTAAATATTAATAGGTAGTGATTGAGGTCATTAATCACTAAAAAGTGTAAAATTTAGGGCCTTAAACTCATCAATCTATGATGATTTAAAATACCATTGGCTTAACAAAATATATGGTATTAGGATAACACATTTTTTGTTTTAGGATCCCTTTAATAATGTATAATAGTTAATTTCTTTATAGAATAAGATAATAAGACAATCATATACTTGACAAGTAGAGTCCCATCCTTTAACTAATTTCTACCACAAACACATCTTTCAGTCTAGAAGATAATAGAACTTAAAAATAATATTCTTTTTATCCTATTCACATAGGGTTAAAAATGAATTTATAATTCATCTACCAGATTTTTTTTAAAAAAAAGACTAAATTATTCAATCCCAGAAATCATGTGGGCCAGTGGTAGGTGATACACCCTTGTCACACATCGGTTGCGGGTTCAAGTCTCGCAGCCTTGTCGGACATGACTGGTTGCCGCCCGACCTCCGGGTTGTCCTTTTATGGTAATCCAAAAATAATCTCAAACTAGAATTATCCAAAATACATCTATCCAAAATGAACGTACAAAAATTATAAGGAAGGTAAACAAAATGAAGATCCTTTTTTCCATGTAATAATATGTGAACACCCTCATCATGTATTCTTTTAAAACACTGAAACATCTTGAATAAACATAAAACATTATTGATTACATTCATGATCCCCTATTAGTTATAGAATACTGGATATACTCATTTTATTCAAAAATGTTGTAAACTCCAAAGATTATGGAATATACAAATCATTAATCAGTTACAAGGTGGTTAAAAATATCTAATAAAATTTATTCAATTGAACCATCTCTTATTCCAAAATCACTACCTCATTATTGGGACCATATTAAGGATTACCTTTCCTTCAAACATATATTTTACCAAATGACGTAGCTCACTATAATATCAAATCCTCAATAAAGTATTACTGAAGTATAATCCTTCATTTACTCTCTAATTTATATAACTAGTATAATGTAGATACGACACTCAAATGAAATAACTCTCTAATAACAACATAAGAACACTGGTCATTCATCTTCATCCGTGGTAGTATCATATCATGATTATTATCCAATAAAATCATTTGTGGAATACTTTTATGACTGGGGCATTGATTAGCGTAGTATCTCAACTACTTGAAGATGAAGCAGTTTACATTTGAAAACTTTTTCTTACCCTTGAAATCATGTACTTGGTGTCCTTTCTCTCCACAATTATAACAAACACCCATTTACTTCAAGAATTTACAAAGGTGATTATTTCCACATTTATCACATATGGGAATATCCTTCTTTCCCTTATTCCCTTTATCCATCTTTCTCACTACCATCCTTTTCTTCACTTGCTTTCCTTTAAAGCCATTGGACTCAAGGAATTATTTACTTATCTTACTAATATAAGATATTATTTATTCATATTTTGAGAATACATGGGAGACTATTTACCTTCTAAATATTAGATTAATACCATGAATGATATGACCCTTCTAACTCTTTGGATCATACGTATTGCTTGAGTTCTCATTCCTTCTACTAGGAACCATTTATAAACAATGACATACACTAGGTCAGTTTATGAATCGTAATTCATAATTACAAACTTGTAAAATACGTAACGTAAATTAAATAGTTTATGGATATAATCCATAATCACAGAATTGTTTTCATTGAGGAGATATATACGCATAAACCCTTTATAGTGGTTTGTAATGAAAATTAGAATTATCCTAAGCATGTCCCCCAAGAGTATCGTAGTCAAGAGTGCAGCAAGGCCCATTGTCGTGCACCAGTTCTCGTTTGAGTCTAGCTCAAAGCGGTGTTTTCAGGTTTTACCCCTTGGTACATCTATTCCAGAGCCGCCTCTACCTTCTCGTATCCAGAAAGGGTGGTATTGTTTGGAAAACTCAAAAAATATCTACAGTACCAAAATTCAAGGATGTTCTTCTATAATAATTCTCAATGTCTATCTTAGGGTAATGTGCTCTAGTTAGTGTTTATCTAAATCTAGTTTCAGTGGTTATTGCTAAACTTCCTCTGATACCAACTGTAACACTCCAACCCCAGTTACCTAGAGCCGGTGCATTATTTTAATACATTTGAACAATTACAAGGAATCATGTCCTCAAGGACCGATCAGTTTAGCAGTCTTGGAAAATAGATTACACACATTAACTATACGTTACAATTTGAAGTATAAAACACAGCATAGATAGTTCTTTGAAAATTCCATTTTTTCCTTTAGCTTAACCCTGCATATCAATCATAATAAATGTCTTGGAATACTATGAAAATAAAACCTATGAAAGGGGTGAGCTCAGATGCTCAATAAGGGTAAATAATTCAGCGGAAGCTATAAACTTTTAAGGCATGATGTGTAATAAAAACAATAGCCTTTTAAACATATATTTGAACATAATATGGTAAAAATAAATGAAACATTACTATATAAACATGCACATGGATATTCTACTAGTTGAATAATCACATGTAATAACTACTTTCACAATGAGAGAATGTCTAATACCAGACGTCAATCCCACATAGTCAAGTCGTCGTGCCAAGAATAAAAATAATTGTTTTTGTCAAGTCCTTATAGCAAGACACTAGTTTGTCTCATGAGTCATACCGATGCATCAAGGAGCTATATCGGGCACCACCCGTCATTTTCTAAGTCCACTACATTCCTCATATTAAAAAATTTAATCATAACATAAACATTAGTATTAATATTAGAATACGAAATGCCAATACATTAACCATAAACCATGAATGGTATAAAAAAAGAACATCGATATCAAAACATATAATAACTCCTTCAATACAATATAGAAGATTGTATTATAAAAAAATAACCTCAATCAAAAATAATATCCAGAAAAGGATGCTAACATAGTTGAGAATGATGAGTAAAACATTTTGAGAGAAATATACTTTTTGTAAAATAATTTAAAAGTCCCACATTTATAAATAATCTTAAAATTGATTTTTGAATCAAAGTGTCCCATATGCATTTGAAACATTTGAAATGAATTATCATTTCAAAACATTCATGTTTATATAAAAAATCCTTAATATCATTTTTAAATCATGAATATTAATTAAAATGATTTAGAAAGTTAATCATTAAGACATTTAAAAATCTAATCTTGATAAAGCGTACCTTTAAAAAATCCTTAAAATATTCATTTTCAAATCATTTTTATGAATAATGTACATGGATGATAAAAATATCCCAGTGAATACGTATGTAAAAACAACCTCGGATAATAATGAGATTGTAAAATAAACCCTTACCAATTTGATAACATACGAAACATACACCCCATGAAAGAAGTATCATACAATGAATATGTAAATACACATAAATTAAATATTATTACACAATGAATTCAATTATGGATAGTACATACACCACACAAAAGATAATAGTGGCAATATGGCATTAATCTAACGGGAATAAGGAGTGAGATGAAAACCCCTTACCATGCACTTTACTTTAGTCGAGGGTACATTTATCCTTTTGTATGAAGACTATAGTATGTTATTAAATTATACCAGAACCATATTAATATTTATTATATTATACATTATTCATTTATGAATTTATACAACCCATTTAATATAAATTTACATGTTATATTAATATTTCGGGTAATAATCGTGTTCTTTATCATACATGTTTTAACTTGTTACTCTTGTTTGTATCACTTAGATAATGATTTAAATACTTCCAGAATAAAAAACATGATTTATATATCTTGTATATTTAGAATATAAATATATATAATATATGTATATATGAAATGGAAAACACTATTTATGTAGATGGTAGTCCGTACGTAAACTTAAACGTTGTTTCCGTTTGCATATAGTATTGAATGGAATTAAGTGAATAAGATATATGTAAGTACATAAATACAAATATATATATATATATATCCAGTATCAATATAATGTCATATATTACAAACATATTTTTAATATATATTTTTATAATCGTCGATGAATGGTGAACTTGGAAACGAATCTCATCACGTCGTGGAGACGGTAATCTGTACGTATGAACGAACGCTACTTCCATTTCATTATTTAGTTTAAAAGGAATAAAAACCAAATTTTACATATGTATATTATTATTTTATTATAATATAATATCTTATATATGTTACATAATTTCATTAACACCATCCTCTATACGTTCCGTGTATGGTATGAATGAGTCATATAACTTTGAGGGGGCGGTAGTCCGCACTTCATCAAATGAAATTATCATATATATATATATATATATATAACATGAAAAAAATAATGGTTTTCAATAAAATATAATTACATAGGATTATATAAAAAATAAATATCATTAATACAATATTTAATTATAGTGCCACCATAAAGGCCACCATGAGAGGTGGTAGGAGATAATTGAACAATCATTGTTTCATGAGGCGTTTGGTTTCCATCCATAGAATCATTATGTTTTCACCAATTAGACAGAGGTGTGTGTAAGTGTAGTTATAATAATTATCATAAAAATATCCTAGAATATTTAGTATTCTGGTTTTGTTACAAAAGAAAAGTATAAGAAGAGTTTAGGGGTTGGAGAAGTAAAATAAAAGAAAAGAAGCTAAGAGAAATTGTTACCTTTAATTTGGGTAAATCCATTTGGTTTGAACCCAAAAAGACTCTTAAAGTGACTTATTCTTAAGATAAGGCTTCTAGAAGGAGGATATGAATGTATAGAGATTAATTGGTCATAGTTTGGATGATACAAATGTCTCTAGAGGTGTGATTATTTGGTTATAAGTGGTGTCCTTTTATAAGGGGGAGGATGGGTTCTTTAGGAAAGATTGAAAATATTATTTTATTATATAATGATATTCAGATAATAAAGGTCCTAAACAAATTAAAGATAAAGATAAGATCACTCATGATCGAAGTTAAATTATAAAATAATAATTGGATAGGTTTTATGTATTATTTTAGTCTTTATAATCTAATTTATTCAAATAATTTATTAATGAGGTAAACACTACATCATTATTGTGTCATAAATAATTTTTTTTATTAGATGTATGAAAATTATAAAATAAATAACATGATGTAGGAAATATTTTCATATTTATAATTAATATTTATAGTCTAAAATATATAATATATAACCCTATTGAAAAATTGTTTTCTAAAAGATATATGCTTATGACATTTTTGTATTTACTTTAACTAAATTAATATAAAGTGTCCTTTTCACATACAAGTGGCTCCATGGGGTCCCATAATCAACCCAAAGTTTCCCATTATCAGAAATATATAAACCAATAGTTTTAGGACACATTTCAGGGTAATTTATTGTTATTATAATATTATTTAGTTACCCTTATTTACCGGATTTTCCTTTTAACCATGGTAAACAACATATTTACCGAAGTAATTATTCAAAAAGTCTAAAAATAAAAGACATATATTTATACAATTTGGACCTCATGATTATAAATATGGAATCCAATTTTCTAAATTAAAAACACAGAAGTGGCTGAAATTAATTTATAATTAATTCCCTTTGTTAAAACAAAAATAATGTTTTTAACAAATAATAATTATCCAAATATTGACACTTTCTTATGTCCAGTTTAAATATGAAATTATGTTCAATGACCATCATTGGATTAAATGGTAAAATTATAATTTAATTTTAATTTAAAATCAATCAAATTAACAATTTATCACTATTGATTATTTTGATAAAAAATTAGTTTTTAATTAAAATTTAAAAATTATCACTATTCATCAAAATATGAAATTTATCAGAAAATTACCAATATTTTACCCTAAGATAATTTCTATATTAAGAATCCAAAAATGAATTATATTTTTCCAAATTAGAAACATAAAATTTTCATTTATTAATTGAAAATTAATTCCCACTGTCAAAACAAAAAGGGGTATTTTTATGTAATAATAACTTTCAAAAGTTCAACATTTGTTTATGTCCAATTTCAATGAGAAATTACTTACAATGAACATAATTGGAATAAATGGTAGAAATAAAATCTATTTATACTTATAAACCATTAAAATGTATAATTTAACAATATAAATTATCTTGATTTAAAAAGTTTTTTTCAGTTAAAATATAGTATTTTTCACTCTTCACCCAAATATGATAGTTATCAAAAAACACCAAAACATTATTGAAACAAAAATCTTATGTCCCAATTCTAAATAAGAAGTTTATTTTAGTCAAATTGAATATATAAATGTTTGAAATATTTGATTTAAAAATGCTTCACCATTAAAAGGCGTTAAAATTGCATTTTATGAAAAATACATTTTTATCTGAAAAAATTTATTTGATCTTACATTATGTCTGAGAAACTCATAATATGGATTCTAAAAATATAAGGATTATATAATGTTCAAAAATTCCATTTATACTATTCATAACTGCTTTTCAACGGCTTTTTTGGTAAGTCATGGTGTGCTAGAACTTAGTGTTGCATGTAGTGCGAGTTATTCAATTACTTTAAAGAAATAACATACTATGATATCTTGGGGTGTTACACTTCACATTTGAAATATTTCTTATAGAGAACACCAATATAGAAGTGAGTTGATTGGAAACTGAATTAGCTAATAAATATGATTTTTTTCTAGGGGGTCCCTAGATAAGGGATTTTTTTTATGGTGCATCTCGAAGCCCTACAAAAACAAGGATGGAGATCCCCAAGCTAAAAAAGTGGGGATATGAGTTTTTATAATATCTTTAGAAAAGGGAGCCCTACCTTAATCATTCCTATTATCAAAAGGGTTAATACAAAATGAATTAGTGTATATGGATCACATTATTGAGATATAGTTTACCCTTCATGTTCATGTTAAACACTTGAATTTA
This sequence comes from Viscum album, assembly GCA_963277665.1. Taxonomy (NCBI): domain Eukaryota; kingdom Viridiplantae; phylum Streptophyta; class Magnoliopsida; order Santalales; family Viscaceae; genus Viscum; species Viscum album. Next base: position 1,841,354,734 of record OY728145.1, read on the forward strand.
AAATGTGATTCAAAACTGGTCATTATGAAAGTTAATAATGATTATGATATCAATAATGATGATGTAATCCCTATTCAACATCACTTCTGAGGAAAAATGGAGGAATTCATATCCAACCCAATATTGGCACATATCCCACAGTTATAAAAATACCAAGACAGTGCTTTGTAAAATGATTCCTTAATGATATCCAATCCTATGTGAGAAGAAATAGTCATCATCATTTTAGACCATCATATGGTATCACCCTTAATTCAATGAAACATGAATAAAATCGATGAGATTATCCGCATCCCATAGCCATATGATCCTATCAATGGATAGATGAAACTAATCGTACAATACCATTAAAAGGGATATCTCCCACTATATAGGGTGGGAGGAGAGAAAAATTGAAAATGAGAAATTAATAATTTTCTCTATAATGACGTAAACCATTAGAATGAATTCTCTAATATGATCCTTAATGGGGTTATTTGTAGTTTCGTTAATGTAAAATATACTATTGTTTTCGTGAAGGAAGTACATGATAGAGTTTTCAGATCTCACCCAAATGGACCCATGATTTCCAACCAAATCTAAAGCCCTAGATAATTCTTTCCCACTCAAACGTATGGTTGGACTAAATTCACCAAAAATAGTTATTCCAACCAGGATCATTCCAACGTTATCCACTTACCCATGGATTTTCATCACACATTGAAGTAATCCTTACCTTTTTTCATACTAGAAATGGATGTTGGGGGATGATAACCTCCCATCATAGTCATGACGTTCATGTATGTTATTACTGCAACTGACTTGTTAACTAAGTGGATTGAAGCCTTACCCCACAATGACATCTGGTCAAGGAATATTGATAGATTGGTGAGAGCCCAAATCATCACAAATTTTGTGATGCCTTAATCAATATTGATGGAAAATAGCACTAATGAATACTATGATAAATTGGTCTCAAATCCAACTATTATTTTCACTACCATGCCAAAAATAACAACAGATAGATACATTCAACAAGACCTTGTCAACACACTCTTGAAGATGGTAGAAAGGGATTAGAATCCATGGCCGAATTAGTCCTTCTATGCCTTCCAGGTTTACCAGACGATGACCCACCTGACTAAAAAAACCTTATACTCTTAGTATACACGATAGCACTTGTCATACCCATCAATTTTCAATTTCTCACCCTCTATAGGTTCAACCTGGACCAATTATCCATATATGAGACATCCATGAAATATATGGATAAATTAGTGTGACTAGATGAGAAATGATTAAAACCTTACATGTTTTGTAAGTAAACGAACGTAGAACAGTGCAATCCTTTAAGAAAAATGTTCACCTTTTCAATTTTTTAACATGAGATATGATACTATTTTTAGAACCCCGTTTTTACCCAAAAATAATCCTTCGATGTTAGAAGAAAAATCATGGTGGGGGCCATATGTCACATAAAAGGTCTACTTCATTTGATCGTGTTACAAAATCTCAATGGTGGAACAAATCAACATGTTTCTGAAAAATTCAGGGTCATTAAAGAAGTATTTCACTTGATTATGGATTATTCATCACAATCACCTAATATTAAATTTTGTTTCATACAACCTAACCACAACGTGATAAACCATTTGACATTTTCATGCCAACCGCATTATGTTAAACTCTATGGTGCTCATAACCACAACATGACATTTATAAGTGATGCGTCCATCTTTACCATATGATTTTAAACTGTATAATTCTTTAACATGACTACATAATATTAATCTAAATGATGAACAATAATTTTAATTATTTTTTTAGAACACATGATCTAGATTTTGTTTCTGATAAAGATGAAATTCACTTATTCTTACATGATAGATTGATTGATTTGGGAATTATTTTCTCTAGAACTATATGTGGCTTGATTAATATCATTATAAGTCACAATGTGACCCATGGTCATTACATGTTAGGTCCAACATAAAATTTCCCTCTATCATGAGATAATTTTATTATCAAACATTGTCATCAGGGCCTCTCTTCATGTTAGTCTTATGATTATTGGTGATAAAAAGATCATCTTTCTCATCATTTTAACATTCATGTTCTCACAAACATGTCGTTAAATGATATGGAACTATAGTGGCCTTCTATGAGAGGGTATCACCTTCATCGTCAATAAACTATCATTAATGTTCATTAACTATGTATGGATTTATTACGATACACATGAGATATGTAGTGATTCTAAGATATCATATATCTGGTCTTTTAACCCCAATAAGAAAAATTTAAAATACCATCTCCAACCATATGGACCAAATATATGAATGAAGTTTTATTTTAAGAAATACATGTGTAATAATGCATATCAATGTACAATATATGGATATTACCATAAATATATTATTTATTCCCAAATTTATATTCATTCATCCATCTGGTCTCTTGGTAATGTTTTTTTCATTAGTTTGTGGTTTGGCATGGGGCCTCCTAGGTCCTCATTCATGTTGGGACATGTCAGCTACACCATATACCTTCTACTAGAAATAATCGTATCCCCTAGTCCTTGAAACATGAATTCAAACTATGATACCATATTTCATAGATGCGTGAGGATAAATTGTGGAACACCCATTATCTTCGCCACAAGACGGTAAACTGCACAATGCCATCATGATTAGATAACATGAGGGGACATCCCCACTGATATCGATCATCCACCATGATATATTCAAGAACTATAAAGGCCTTGATTCCATTTAGTACAAGATAGGCAATAATGCCTAGATTTTGAAACTACGGTCCATCCATGATAAAAAAGGAAAATTAACTTTTTTCATTGTATGAGTCTAATATTCATAGAGTGCCTTTTTCAAATGAACTATGTGTGTCTTGATTCTTGCTATTTCATGGTACATAGTGACACACTAATCATTTAATATTAGGTCAATATTCAATATTTTGTCTTCACTTTGAGTATCATAAGTCCATACTATATGAAATTAAACATTATAACGATTTATAGAATATAGTTTTCAAGAGAAATATAGTTACGCATAGGCTATGTACCCTAGGCCCATTGAGAGAATTTTTTCCCCATTTACTATAATGAAATAATGATCTAAGAAGGAAGTATCATTTCTGAGATCATTTTCCTAGAATCTATCATGAAAACATAAGTTCCCCTATATATGTTTTAGATCTATGTGGGAAACATATCACTTAATGAATAGTCCTGTTCAGAATGCCTCTTCCTTTCACAGAAACTTCATTTCAATCCATCTATCTTTTTACCGTGGGAAATTTCATATCATAAAAATCTTCCTACATTCTTGAAAATTAGGTTTTAGTGTACTGAGGACAACATTCAATGATAATTCATAATATTCCCCATTAAATACACTTGAGTCACCAATAAAAAAGGATTGTTAACCAAATGAAAATGTGTTCTGAGGAGAGGCATCTTTTATCCCTGTAATACCTAGTTGATTCCATGCCCCATATCATTTTATATTATATAACAACCCATGAGATCATTTCTTTCACCTTCTTCCCACCTTACGTCCAGAGCATATTGGAACATCCCAACATGATTATCCACCCTTCGAGCATGGTTTCAATGACAAATGATCTAATCTATATGACTAGAATCTACAAAAGTCCACGTCTTCATCACCAAATGATGTTTAACTACATGTATATTTACCTGTTACATGAAACTAAAGTACATGATATTAAAAAAACATGTCTGGTTTGATTTCTATTATCACATGATATGTAGTGTTGTACATGCCTCATTTCTCGAGTCCAGTAATATCACAAATTGAAAATTCCCCATCCTTGTTCATTGATAATACATATATGTGGGAACATTAATGAACTATTTTTGTCTTGATTATCTTTTATAAAAGATACGGATTAATGTCTAGACTTAATTTATTAGACCCATTCATATAAAAAATCATTCTTACATTTGTGTAAGAATAACTTCATAGAAATAATCCCTACATATTCCTGAGATTTATAGATTTGGAACACCACTATCTCGTGTAGGCTACTCCTTTCACAAATGATTCATTATTTATGGAATTCTATAAATCCTAATAAACCTCCCCAACCAATACAAGTGGAGGGTTAGTATGTTGGGGAAATCGTTTTTTGACTATGCATAATATTCCTTAGTTGGTATGTATATATTTCCCAACAAATTCATACTAGCCAAAGTAAAATTCAACCACATAAGAGGCTTTTCCAAACATCGTATTCCCAATATATATTCTGTGCCCCCACATCACTCCTCAGATCAAGAAAACACCTATATTTTAGCATATATCACCCCATCATGCCTGAAGAAGATAGAATTTTATTTGTTAGATTACAATTAAAAGGAAAAATTGTTTACCCCTTGGTCAAAAGAAAATAGTTTTATAATCTGAATGTGCAGTTTGATGACATTAAACTATGCCATCCATGTACTATTTGAATAATAATAAACATTTTCATGTTCCAATACAATATTATATATTCCAAAATAATTTTGGTGTAGTTTTTCATTCATATCCTATTCCAATATAGATTCCATCAACATTTTTTGACATCATTTGTTTTACAAGACACCAATTATAGTATTGATAAATCAAAGTAATAAAGAATCACTTGTTTATTCAAATTTGAGGGATATTTTCCCACGGAAAAAATTATATCACTATGCATAATATGCCACATTTTGATCATCATCAGTCACTCACTACATGGAATATATTCAAAATGAAATTCCATTCTCATAAGAGGCATTTCATACATTTGTACACCCCATATTACATCATATTGGAAACCATTGTTGGTTTTACTCCTCTGGGTCTAGAACTGTATCATATTTTAAATATAGAAATTATAAAACTAGTTTAATGAAAAATAAGTCATTCTTTCTTAAAAAATATTATGACATTCTCAGGAAACAAGACCTATTGGAAAACTCACCCCAAAATATTTGGTCCAAGAAGTTTATACTAAAAACATCAATGAAATTTGTCAAGTTTAGAAGACTCTATAATTCCCACAAAAAGTAAAAAATATCACAATTTTAAATACCTAGATTAGGAATTGGGGGTAAAAGTCATGTATCATCTCTCTATACCAACGTTTTGCATCATTTAGAAACAAATCTGGCAGGAAACAATTAATGACTTACAAATCATGTTTGGTTAGAAACCTGTAATGGTTTGCCAAAGTAAATTTTAAATTATCCATGATAACCCTATACAATAGTGAATATAGTAAAACATTCAGGTGATAACTGAAAAGCGAATTGAAATTTAGGGTTTCCCATGTAACAATATCAATAGTTACATTATCCACACTAAGTCCTTATTTTAGGAAAACGTTACAGCATTATCTGATCTATCATTCATACTATGAATTCTTATTCATTGGAACACCATATTTTCATACCCCATAACAACCCACTCTGATGGGGGAAATTTTTTAGTTGATGAAAATTCCCCATTTTTGGAGTGATTTATATTAGTATTAAAAAATATTTAAAATTAATCATAGAATAATATTGAAGAAAATATTTAAATGGATGAAACCAAGAAGCATGAAACACTCCATGGAACATCGCACTCCGTATATTTTTTCATTTTTGACATAGAATCCATGATAAAATAGTTCATGTATTGAGAATGTTCCACTAAAACCTGTGAATGAAGACAAATTTATTTGTGGTACTAAGGATGTGATTTTTACCCTACAAAAGATTTCCCACTTTTTCTAATGAATTCCCCATTGACTAAGTAATTAATTTGAAATGAAATTATTCATGGATCCCAAAAAATAGAGGCCATATGGCCATTATCAACTAGAAAATAAATTATTCATTTTTTATTCTCATCTAAAAATAGCCAAGTGGGGAAGACGAGGGCAGGAAATTTGAATGATTGGGAGAAGTTTCATGTGAAATGCCTGCTGCACCAATATAACTTCATGAAATCCATCCCATGAACCATATTTTGGTGTCCCTTTTCAGATTCCATCTTATGAACCATATATTGAATACCCTCTACATATGATGCCATACAGAGGTAGTGTCATTTATGGCATGAGGTGTTATTTAATGTCTCCATGGAAGAAATAATTTTCTTCATAGATGGACCCTTTGTGGCCAACCCTTAATGTATTCTTCTTCTATTTTAGTCTCTTTGAGGAATCCCTTAATTGACAATACCTTTTGTAAATTTCATGATGGATTACCCCCAAAGAAAGACCATTGGAATATAATCCTTCTTGGATGATTAATTTCATGAATCCCTTCATACATGGTCCTATACAGACTACCTTTATAGAGGATTTCTTGTTGATGATGGTTCAGAAATGACCCCTCCATGGACAAACCTTTTTGTAAATCTCCTATCTGGCCTACACTTTATGGGAAATCCTATATTCTCAATAGTCCAAACCATGGAGGATGTTCCCTTGTATCCCCCCTTGAGATCCGTGATAGGCTGCAATCCCAACCATCTATGTTGGTCCCATCACTATTTTCACTCACCCCCATGAGAAAATGGAGAGTCATACAATGAAAATTTAAAAGTAGGTTGATGAAATTTTCTATTATTAACATTATACCCCCACATCCACCCTACATGATACCATGAATTACAACATTCCTAATGCACCACCTAGAATCTTGTCACATGACTCTTATGACAGGTTTAGCTATATATGTATTCTCTTGCAGAATCCCCACACCTACCATTAATATGATTCGTTCTTCTATTTTTCTTATCCACATGACATAAAATTGTTTGAAACACATCCCTTCACCATGAAGTTAAACTGTGATTCCATATTACAAATAATATGATAGTAAACTCTACATCCATTATATTATCTATTTAACAGTAAACATTACAAAACTCATACCATCATCATGATGTTCTACTATGATTCTATCATACAAAAAATGACGGTAAACTATGCTAAAATAGTCTTGGATACATAAATTTAAACTTGAATAATGGTAAGATGAGTCATGTGGGTAATATTCATAGTATGGGGGACCCTGAGAATATCCCCAAGTTTAACTCCACATAGTAAAATGGATTATAACCTCAGTATTCTTACAGTAACCTCACTATTCATTGGATTTAGAGTAAATGTTCAGCCATTACCATTGATGTGGGTTAGTGTTGAACATTCTTCTCTTTCCTTGAATGAATTTTATAGAAACCCTCCTAAGGTATTCACCTATACATTCTAGAAGGATTTGACATATGTTATCGTAATTACCTTATCCTCGTACATAACAATATTGATCACCTAATGTGACCACCCAAGATATTAAAATTAAAGGGGAAACATGCACACTTGAAGAATTATTCCCCTCCCTTTGGGATCCAGCACCATCCATCTTCAGATGCAGTGGGATATGAAATTTTCCGATCTACTATATCATATTGTTTGTCCCACTGAGAATGACTCATTTGAAAATTCAAGTTAGTGGAAATCATGAAATCTAACCAAACCCAAATCAAGAATGGGAAATTTCCACGTGTAAGCCAAAACCATGACCCTTCATTTGGGCTTCTTTAATTCTTAAGACCCTACCACCATCATATCAAATGAGGAACTTCTACATGTGATCCCCAATCATATTCGCAATGAGACATCTTGAGAGATATAATACCCAACTAGATGGGATTCCATCTTAGTGAAATATACAACAATCCATTAAAATTGGGATACTGTCATGCATAATCCCCATGCTCACCAAACTACATGTGATTTTATTCCCAACTAACTGTGATTTGGAGGAATCGTCTATGTGGTTTACAACTATCACCAAAATCCACCCTTATATAATCTTCTTCATATACTCGATATGGTCATATATACCGATGAGACCATATCTCAAATGGTGCCCATGGGCCCCCTAAACATAGGTCCCACACAACCTTTGAGTTGGAACATTTTTCGTGAGAGTTATTATCGCATGACATTAAACTAAATTGTTGGTTCATGATCACATGAACTTAAAAGGTGATGTTCTCTATTAAGGGCACTAAACAACATGGGTTATTATTCCACCCATGCAGATATGTTGGAATCCCTTATCAGGGATTCAAGGTTGACGTAATAAAAATTATTATCTCCCTGGATGACATGAAACTCGAGAGCACAACATGAAATAGATTTCAAATAGAATAATCCAAATCAAAGACCAAATTATCTCTAATACTTCTATAAAAGGTAACCATTGACAAGGAACATCAGATACATCAGGATATACCCATTAATGGAGAACCTAATATATATCTAGATGACTCTGAAGGAATGATTATTTTTGTTAAAGCAGTACCATGGTGTAATCCACCTATAAATGATTTTGAATGAACCAATGATTCATGTACATATCCTAAATCTATATGAGAATACCAGAATATGAAATGCATCCCCTTAAAAGTGTGTGATGATCCCAAATTTCCTTCCTCTCGAACAATGTGAGTTCTCAAGTGTCACTGTCTATGTTACCCAAAAAGATTCTACCATTAGAACTTGGGACTATGAATCATGAATATGAGTTCCAAATGGTGTTTTCAGATCCCCAAACAAAAGACATTGGAGATCATTCGAATTCCTTTTACCCAACATCCATGATTTCACACCATTAAACCCATTTCAATCAATCATTCCTAATCTCGTCACTTATTTAAGGGAAATTGATATTTCGTATTATTAAACATTATCTTAAATGATTATGAAATATCTAATGATAAGATATAATATATAGGTAGTATACACAAAACATAAATGGAATTTGGATAATATTATAAAACATGTCTTGAGGAAAGGAATTTTTGTTAATAATCCTTAACATGGTACAAATGTTTTCTAAACATTCACTAAATGTGCAGAGTAATTAAATTATGTGAACACATGTGTTTCACCTATAAATAGATTTTCTCTTAAAATAAATAATAAAACAACAAAAATAGTTTTATTCAATAATATTATTATGGCTTAATTCCTAAATTTTATAAATTCATTTTCACTAATTTAATAGAATTTTTAAAATCCCTATGTCCAAATTAACTTCGGATAATATTTTTGTATTTTTCTAAAATGATTTAATTTTTTTGAATAATTAAAAATATTGATTTTTAAAATCTGTTGAATTAATTTAATTTAATTTATTTATTCAAAAGTCCCATTATATTTTTTATTTGGTCTTGAATTGAAATATGATATAATTTATTCCAAATAAACAATTATGAATCTATAATATTCATTTTTTCTATAATGTATTTTTATTATTAAAACACATTTGTCTAAAAACTATTTTTCCATTGCGTTGTATGATTTATTATATAATTTGATTACATCCAATTATTAAAACCGAATTTCAAAAGCATGATTCCATATATATAATCAAGAGGTCATAAATATCTAAATAAACCCCTTTTATTTTTTTTTTCCTTTATGAATAATAACCATGGTAAAATATGTCACATATATAAAGGGTAAATTGTTCAATTAAAGTTTAAAATAAAATGATAAAGCATTAAAAATCTAACCAACATTTAATATTAATTATTTAGAGGGGAGTTCCCATATATTATAAAATTCATATATATGTGATTTTAGATCCATTAGACCATAGTTATGAAATTTATATTATTTTATGTAATAAAACATCGAAAACCACCCTATCATTCTTTCAATTTAATTTTTATTATTATATCAGCAAATGGTTATTTGTAGAAAATTCAAAAATATTTTTTTGAACATAATTAATTTTCTTAAAAAATTATAATTTATTTCTAACTTGTAACGGAGGAATAATTTTCATAATTGATAATACAGCCTGAGATACATATTTATTCAATTAATAAAAAATAAAATAAATTATAATGATATAGTTAAATGTATTAAAATTGCGATTATTTTTTCCATCAAATTTAATAGATAAATATGACATTTGAGATATTTTCTATAAGAATATTTTTTAAAACTTATATATTTCTTAACTTCTTTGATGTAAAATTAAATGAACAGTTCCAATATTTAAATTATTGATATTTTATTAAAATTATTAAATTAATAAAGTATATACATATCATAAAAATCATTCAAAATGTCATGTAAAAATACTAATGATCAAAAATTTCCCAAATATTTATTTTTTATATAAAATTATTTCAGTATATGTAAAATTGTAACCCATTATGATTTAAAATTTCATCTCTACAGTTATGGTTAAAATTATTTAATAATGGGGTTAAACTGAACGAAATAGATTAATATAATACATAAACCTATCCAAATATTATTATTTTAATGGCTTTAAACCATATCATATCCTGTATTAGAAATTATATTGTGGTTATACGACTTAAAAATGAAAATTAATTTATTGTATTTAAATAAATATTTTATGTCCATGTGTTTTCTTTCATCCACTATAACAGAGAACCATCTATCCACTATTATTAAACCAATATAGATCCTATTTTTTTAAAAACCATATAGAACACTCTTATCTAAACACACATACAAGTTTATTATGGTTTACTCTTTCTAAAATTCCTAGCCATGGTCCCCTAATAGATGTTATAAAAGATTTCATATAATGATGAGGTAATCATATTTAACGAATCATTCAAATTTCTGTATTCTTTAGAATCCTATAAATAAAATTTATCCACCATTAAATGTTACACAAACCATGATAAATATACAGATATGTTATTTTGATTACTAAATGAATATTTTAAATCTCTTTTCTATGCTATGTAATTACAAAACACTACTCATGTGTATATATGACTTAACATATCTACATAACATTGTAATTTAATTTTTTAACCACAGTACATGGAAGGCTATAATGATGAAAATAAGAAATATATATGAAACTTATGAAATAAATAAGCATCAATAACATTAATATCATATTTTACATCTTACGATATATTCTGTTGGAAAATCTTACATTATCATGTACATATGTGTTGAGTACCACGTTTATAATGACATGTGATTGGTTTTTTATTTTTCATTTAAAAGGAAGACAATAAGTAATGATTTAATTGATATATATGATATTCATATCATTATTAATGTTTTTGGGATTATTAATGTATAATCATTGTTTCTTTACTAGAACTCACATGACAAAACAAGCATGAGAATATAAAGTAGTTAATACCCAATGTAATGATAATAATATATGGTTATTATCAAATGGGCGAATCAATGTTATAATGGGGTAATATATGATAATTAAAATGATAATATTTATCTTATGTTAATCAATATTATGTTTCAATCCATTATATTAGAGGTTAAAACATGTTCAGTTAAGGGGAGTCTTGAGGTTAGGGGTTTCTTAGCTCAATTTCTTTTTACTCTGTTATACTTTTACATCATTGAAAAAGTTATTCCATGATTTTTTGTATAATTATATTAGATTACATTATGTTTTATTAACACTTTTCCTGTGGATTTAGACAATTTGACATGTTATTATTATATTTATTAATTCTCACATAGATGACATGTTATTTTTGTTTGGTTTTATCTCATTTTCAACTCCATTGTGAAATATTTAGTATTATATACGTAATTTTTTATATAGTGTATATATGGAATGTTTCGATTAATTACAAAGAATATTCATTTATTGAATTTTATTAAACTTTAATTTCATGTTTATTATTTCATGATGATACAATTTGAATGTTACGAAAGATATTTTAATAAAGTTTATAATCTGACTTTTTGGAAATTCACTTATTTTTCACTGAAGGAATGTTATAACTTATCATTATGAAACACAATCTATTTTATTATCAATAGTATATTAATAAAGAATAAATATATTTTTCAAAAATGTTCTATTTTTTAATTTTTATAATTTAATTAAATGTTTATTAGGAATGTCAATCTTAATTCTATTTTTGATCGAGTTTATTTTTTTTCAATTTCTAAAATTTTCAATGTTATTTCTTATAACCAAATCCATTTTCACCCATTATATATATTTATATATTTATTATATGGGATCTAAAAGAAATACATAAATGAAATATTATTTTTATATTTCTATAAAATTTTATGTATTTCTCCAATGGACATGATTTTATCACAAAAACATTATTTATGAAGAATCTATGGTCATATATTATATCATATTAATTTTTCGGTCATTAAATTTCAATTTAAATATTAATTTTCTATTGATAATTTTGTAATATATTTCTCTTAAATAAATACATTATTTCTATCATGGATATGATTTTTATAAATCATATTCCATTTCTATATATGTTGTCTTCTTTCGAATTATTTTTTATTAACAGGGTGAATATATATATTCTACAATATTTAATCAATATAATCATTTATTAGTAATTAATATTGTTGATAAATTATAATGATAATTTAATATATCTGGAATACAACAGACAAGCATTGATGGGTGGGTCGAAAAAGAATATATATGCTCTATGAATAGAAATTCCTCTTGAGAAAATTCAGTTGGACAATATTTTTATGTGGATTTTTGGTGTATTCATAACAATAATTTAAAATTATTTAGCACAAGTATTTTATAGTAGATATATCATGATGTCTGAGATCATGAAATCGAACATTATAAATTTCCATCATTGATAGTTTAGTTACAATAATACATGGAATTATATTCTTGATAGTATCAATGGATGCATTTCCTTCTCATTTAATTTATTAAATTTCACGGGATTCCATCTATTTACCTTTCCATATTGGTTAGGCCTTATTTACTCATAATAACAATCATCATATATGATGGTTATTGAAAAATTTACCTCACCCTTTTCTAAATTTCCCTAGGATATAAGAATAATTAATTGAATGATTTTCCAAGATGAACCACATTTTTGTGTTATGTTTTATATCTTATACCCAATATAGAGTGAGTATGATGTATGTATCTTGTTCTCCAAGAACACTATACTGATATTTCCATTGGGATTAGATCCCTTTAATCATTTCTAATTTAATAAATTAGTAATCAAATCTAGGATACTAGATTGGGGGTTGTTATAGTTGTTATTATAGGATTTATATTAGAAACCATTTGATCAAGATTTAAATGAATATAGATAACAAGGGAATTATGATAATATCTTATAGTATTTTTATGCTTTTTTCCATTAAAGGGATTTATATTTTATAGCTTAATATTTAGGATGATTATGAGTTAATTCAGTTTGTTCCATTATTTAGTGGTGGTACCTAATAGACGGAATAGAATCAATACCAAGAGTCAATGTAAGGAATTCACTATTGAACTGACTAATAAAACTATTATGATTGTTTAGAAGATAATGAATATACATGGGAAGCTGATCATAGTTACATCTAAAAACATTGCACCTGTGAAGAAACATAATGACACATTTCATAAAACACATATATTGGGTCTTTTAAAGCAATAGAAGCACCCATAATTTCACAAAACTAATAATCTAGTGTAAACTAAACAATATTTTTTGTAACAAGAAAAAATATTCTTTATCCAGGGATAAAATGAAAGGGAAAAGGTTATTTTGAAAATCAATTGACCAAGATCATTTGATGATAAAATGGTGGAAATTTATCTAGAATACTATATTTGAAGAATAAATAGATCATATATTGAGTAAATTAATTTTTAGGTAATACTTTCCAATAAATATATCCTTCATGCATGATGATCTAAAATGATAATAATTTAATTCTCCTTAATGTAAATAGATGATCACATTGTAATGGATATTGAGGATACATTTATATTACTATCCATGTATACTACTAATTTGAAACATAATTAGTTGGAATGAATTAATATTTCAATGAAGTCCATAACAAAATATTTATAAGGGAATTGGTGTGTCAAAATTATCCATCATATAATGAAATAATTCGCTAATCCAAAAAATAGAGAAGTAATTTTATATATACTATATTTTCAAGTTATATCGAGATCTGAATATATACGTTGAGTGATAATAAAAAGATAATATATTAGAGATAAATGGAATAATACAATTACCATTGTTTGAAATTTTTGGAAATAATTATCACAAGAAATAATTTAAGGTCATGAGATATTGTTACAAATGTTGGGAGAAGTTTTATCAGGATAATGAATAAAAGTAATAAAAGGAAATTATTTTTTTCAATTCATCATCTATATATAATGGTGGAATTTTTCTAACCAATGACTCATGGATCAATAGAACTAACCACAATAGATGTTTATGGGGTAATTATAAGCTCCTATATCAAATACTACTAATGATGATGTTACCTTTTTTGTGGCTGAAATTACATTAGTCAAAGCCTCAAATTTAGATAATGATTTATTTGATTATATATCTTCATTAATTTTAATATATTTTAAAATTTAAAAGTAAATTTTATATTTACCTACCACTATAATAAGGGAATTTTTTATAAACCCCTAGAATAAACCTCACAAAACAAGGTTATTTTATTCAGTTTCCATTAGGAAACATAAACCTGAACAATTTTAAAATATTATGATAACAACAATTGTTGATTTTTTACAATAATTGGTATGGATTGGATTTCTAAATATAATTAAAAATCTTATTTCAAATAGATGAAAATTATGATTTGTGGTAAAGATATAGAATTTAATATATTTATATGGGAGAGTACGTAATCTTATTATTATATAGATCCACTACCAACAAATCATTTGAGTGAGATTATCATGGAAGAAGATTAGAATAAATCTAGAGAAAGAAAGGGTAAAACACTAATCTTAAAATTAAGGACATATTTATTTGATAGGAATATTTTGATGTATTTCCTACATAATTTATTAGTCAACAACCAAAGAATAAAGTCAAAATTTCCATCAAATTAATACTTTATGGAGGACTTATATCAATGTCTCCCAATATAATGACCAGTTTTGAATTAGTATAGTTGAAGAAAGAACTACATGAGTTATTTTAAATGGGATTTAGACACCCTATTGTCTCACCTGTGGGAGTGTACATTCCTTTTGTTAAGAATAAATATGGTTCTATGTGGCTACACATTAATTAAATGACAATCTGTGTTATTTCTATAAAAAACAATCATTATCCTCACATTGATGAATTATTTGAATTACGTAATAGTGAACAATATTTTTAAAATATTGACAATCATTATAGATACCATCTATTGAATGTAACAAAGAATTTCATTCTAAAGAAAAAATTTCACACATGATATGAACATTAAGAGTTTAGAGTAATGCCCATTAGAATAACTAATGTACCCTATATTTTTGTAGATATAATCCACATAGTATATCAAGAATATTTGAATAATTTTTTTAATAATTTATTAGTGTAATATTGGAGTACTATAAATGAATCATGGATTAGGGGAATAATATTTGGATCATTGTTTAATCTTATAGTGAATACCAGTTTAATGAGAGTTTTATCAAATGTGAATTATGGATTCAAAATTATTTTTTTTAAATATTGTCTCCCTAGTGATGGAATCATAGTTGATCCCTAAAATTAAAAGTCATTTAATTAATTACATACACCAAGGAAAATAACTGAGTTTTGTAGTTTCATTTGGCTGGCAGGTTACTATCAGTTATTTATTTATAAAATTTCTTGAATGGATATCCTTTTTGGAAATATTAGTTCTAAAATAGACATGTTCACATGGATAAATTAATGTGAATAATATTTTGAATAAAATAAGATGATTATTTTGACTTATCATATTTTTTTAGTCTGCAATTGAGAAATGATGAATTTTATATATATAATGATGCATAGAAGAAAGGAGATGGTTTTGTACTTATACAGAAAGATAATGTTATTACTCAATCTATATGTAGTTAAAGGTTTAATAATAGAACTATCCAAACTAGTATGTTGAGATTTGTAGCTACAAAAATTTCATTGAATTTATGGATACATTATATCAATGAAAAAATATGTTATATAAAAATATTACAAAATAGAATAAAACATATTTTCCTAGAAGGATCTCAATATGACATAATAGAGATAGATCGAGCTACCTAGAGATTAATATTTCTCAATATACTACTACCCATGGATGTCAAATAATATAGCATCTATTTTATCACATGAGTGATCATTGTGTCATGAAAAAAATGAAATATTATAGAGATCATATACTCAATGATTTATTAGTGAGGGAAATGGGAATTATTATGGATTTTGATGCATCACTTCTTTTTTACAATTCCTTCTAACCGATATTTATTGGAAGTAGGTATGAATTTTCCATCATAATGATGGTAATTTTCAAAATAAAATTGAATCTGTAAATTATGGGAAATTTTCAAACATTTTATATGATGATAAAATATATAAATTTCAAATGAGTTTATGTGTTACATATATAGTTTTTAAGAAAAGGGAATTAGTAGATACTTCTCATAACTATAATTCATCTTTATTCTCTAGTATTACCCAAATATATATAGATTTGAGAGAACATTTTTAGTTGGATAATAAGAAGACAAAAATTGTGGGTTATGCGTTTAGATGTTCGGTTTTTCAACACAAGAGGGATTAGAGATAAAATCTTAGGGGTTTCTCAGAACCTTTAAAAATTCCACTGTGTAAATGTGAAGAAATTATAATGGAAAATATCATTGGATTAATATGTGAATCCTAGAAAGAATGATGTAATATGGGTTATGTTTGATCACCATACCGATGGTCCACATTTATCTATTTTAAGGGAAGCTTGACCACTTTCGAATCTTGCATAACTCTATATTTATGGATTTTTTATAAATAATGGTACACATATATTAATTTGTTTGATCATTAACCACAATTTAAATTCAAAATTTCTGAAAACATTCTGAAGGATCTCGATAACAAGCATCATTTGAACACCTTATATCACTATCAAACTATTGTACAACATGAATGGAAAATTCATATATTAGAACAAATTTTGTGTCCATGATCACATTAATTTTAAGCTATATGGGTTAGATATTTACCTAGTATGATGATTCTTATAAAAATATAATTTCTTCAGTTATTCAAATTGAATTGTTTGAAGAACTTTATGACATGATTTTTATTACTCTAACTTGTTGGGATGAAGTCTGAGATAGAATTATTTCTACACCTATATATTGGTGAGGAGAAAATAATTAAGGTATTGACTATTTTAACCCATATTAAATAATCCTAAACTAATTAAATGTGCAATGCCGATAAAAGAAGAAAATATTTGGAATTTCAAGAGGGATATCATGTTTTTATAATGGTGTATCTATGAAAGGGAATCATAATTTCTGGTAAGAGATTAAAATATATCCCAAGGAACATAAGACCATTTTAAATTTATGATGGAATTGGAGAAGTGGATTATGATTTGGATATACCACTAAGACACTCTAAATTAAATGTTGGTTTCAATATATCTTTATTGGGGATGTGCATGATAAATAAAAAATATATGGTAACATATGAGGAAATATAATTGGAACCATATTTTTATTAATTTTAAGAGACTCTCTAGATTCTAAAATCTTGAGAAATGATGTTGAGGAATCTAATTACTCTATAAGAAATGTTATTACAAATAAATCGTACGATAGATTTGGTGGCATAAGATGATAAATAAATTATGATGAACAACTACCAAAATATATTTTTAAGGTGAAATTATGGATGTCCTAGGATTAACTTTTTCAATGAGAAAAAATTGTAACACCAGAGTATTAATCATAATATGATTTCATTTTAAATAAATAATAACAACACGAAATTTATTTTACTGAAAAATATGATGAAAACCGAAATTATAAAATTTTGAAAATTTAATTTAAATTAATTAATTTCATTTTTGAAAGAAACATAACAAAATTATGGTGTGGGGAATTTTTTTTTATTTTTCTAAAATGATTTAATTTTCAATGAATAGTGAAATATTTAAACTTTTTAAAGTCTATCAATACATATCATTAAATAAATTAATTTAGATGTAAAATTATACTATTAACATAGTCATAAACTAATATATTTCCAATTTTACTTGTAATAATATAATTTGGATAATGAATTATCATGATTTCGATATAAAATGATTTTTTTTCATAAAAACAAATTAATCTAAAAACAGTTTTTCATTGAATTTTATGAGATTTTTTAAAATTAATTTCTACCACTTATAAAATTTAATCTTGAAGTATTTATTATATATATAATTTTATTTTTTGAATTTTTTAAACTAGAAATTTTTTTGTTAGGAATTATTAATTGTAACCATGGTAAAATTTATCACAATAGTTATAGATAAATTGGGTTATAATGTTTACAAATAATATGATACGTAAATAAAAATGAACTACAAAGAGGCCTATATCTAAATAGATTGTTTGAATTTGGCCATATCCACCAGAAATTTGAGAATGTGTAATTTTGTAACCATTTGAACTAAGTAATGACATATATATTGTTATATGTAATGAAACATTTAAAATGTATGTCTCTTTATTATAATTTATTCTATATGTTCACAAAAGTATAATGTTATGTTATGAATTAATATAAAATATTATAAATAGTTCAATAAATTATAATATTTATATTTTATGAAAAATAAAACTTTAATAAATTATATAAAAAGAATAAAAACCATAAAAGAGGAATATAAGGATGAATAATGGTTAAAAATCATAATTCTCTATTTATGAGTATTTTAGTTCACTAAATGTAAAATTATAACCATTTAATATTAAATCAGTCATTTTAGTTGTAAAACATAAAATTATATAATGAAGCAATTAAATAATAGGATAAGCTTTAAAATACAACATAAAACTGTCCAAATTTTATTTGTTCAAGGGACTTCAACAATATGAAATCTTAAAATTTCAATTATAGACACATTTTTCAACATTCACATAAAAATTAATTTATTATATTCAGAAGTTTTTTAATAATTAAATGTGTTTCCATTTTTCAAATGAAAAAGGAACCTCCTCTCTCCTCTTATTTACACCATAGATACACAATTACATCTAAAACTCTATAATTGTTTTTTATTAAAATAGTTATCCATTATTTTAAGGCACTAATGATCTTAAAATACAATCCTAAGGTCCCTTGAGAGAATATCAAAAGGTTATCTTTCAATGAAGATGAAATCATCTTTACCAAGTCATTCATATTTTTTTATTATTTAACTACATCTAAATCATTAAAAAATATAATAAAATAATTTTTCCAATATAATATGTATAATAATATTCTACTATAATTATAATTTTATAACTTTATTATATTTCATACTAATCATTGTTAATTTGAAATCATTTCTCACACATATGCTTGAATTATCAACTGTATGACGCGTATTTAATTGGGTTTGACCACCACATTGCATTGATGGTAATAAAAATTAAAAAATGAAAAATATAATATTTAATAAGTAAAAAAGTATTGATTTTTAATATTATATATTAATCCTTACCTATAAATCAAATCAAAATTGATATTGGCACTCATGATAATGTGGTGACTACCAACTCCATAGGGTGATGTGTTCTGTTTATCAATTTTCATTACATGGAAGTTAATAAATAAGTAATATATATATATATATATATAATTGTTTCTAGTTTGGAGATTATGGAACACTTATCAATGTTTGGCGATCATAACCCCAACCAAAAAACATACATGAGAGAATAATGAAGTTAACAACTAAAAATTGAACATAATGTAATATTATTGAGGAATGAGTGATAATATGTTATTAGAGGATCATATATGATATTATAAATGTTAATATGTTAATTGTACAATGTTATAACATTTTTAAAATAAATATAAATGAGGACAAAAAACATTCAACTAAGGGGAAACATGAGGTAATGATTTCTTAAGTAAAGTTCGATTAATTAGATTATTCTCGTAATTCGTTTACTAGGTTATTCCTTGATTATGAGTGAAATGGATTATGATTTTATTATGTTTAATTTCCCATTTTTGATTTAAATTCATCCCAAATTATTACAAAATTTGATAATTCTCACATTGTTGATAAAATCATTATAAGGGATTTATTCTCAATTTAAATTCCATTGAAACATATTTGGTATTATGAAAATATTTATTTTATGTGGACAATATTCCAACCCATTGAAGAATTTGAAAAGAATATATGTCTATTTATGTTGAATAATGAGTCATTACATGTTTATTCATTCAAGGGGTGGAAATTTTAATGTAACAAATATGAAATAATTTATTTTCCTATCCAAATGTTTTGGGATAACACTTATTTTCATTGAAAGAATCAAAATAAAAATCCCTCTTATAATCCAACACTTTTCATATTCACTTGGTATTTATGGATTTCACATTTTTCTTCTTAATTTTCCTCTATTTTAATCATGATTACTTCCATAACTTTTTTAAAATTAAATCAGATCATATTTTTCTATTTGATCAGTTGTACTTGTTTTTCTATATCCGTATTTCTGATAATAATTTTAGAGAAATAATTTTTATTGAATGAAATTTTATATTATGGAAAATATATGTTATATATGACATTTTAAAACAATTAAATGGATTCATTATAGTCATTTATAATTGGATCATCTTTGAATTTCTTAAAAAAATTAAAATGAATAATTTTATACCCATACAACGTTATCATATTTTCCCTCTGTCAAATCTATTTTACACTCTTTAGAATATTCAAAATTCTTTCAAATGATTAAAAAAGAAACCACATTAATGAAATTTCATTTCAAATTATCTCATCTACTTAATTTATTTCTCAAAAGTACATGATTGTTTTTACAAAAATCATATTTTTGATGACTCTATGGTCATCACTTATCTACAACTCTTTTTTTGGTCAAAAATTTTCATTAAAAACATTAAATTTCATGTGATAATTGGAAATTAGTTTTCTCTAGAATAAAGATATTATGTGAATCATTTTTTTCTTTTTATGTAATCTAAAAACAACTTCTATATATTGGGATTTACAATGAATAATATAAGATTGATATAGGAAAAATTGATATTTCATTGTATTTGTAAAACACAAACAATTTTTGATAGGACTTATTGTTATCATTAATTTCATTAAAGAAATTCCCAAGAACCATATTTATTCCTATAATAATTTATACTCTTCAATTATAATCATTATATATATATATTAGTTTTTTTCTCCTTTTTTACAACAGCTGGTGTAAGTAATCATCATTTCTTTGAACTGGTTTCATAAAAGATGGGGTGGTATGTATTATTTTTACAATGTATATAGCAATTATATCATATGGAGTACTATAATATATGTAAAAATATTCTAATAAGAAAATTTATTTACATTGTAATTTTGGTTACAATCCATAGATACAAAACTATAACTTGTCATATTTAAGTTACACTTAATGAACGAATGGTGAATTTTAAATTAATGAGTTTAATGTTTATGTAAAATTTCAAAAACTAAACAATTAAATACTATGTATTTTTGTCAAATTATACAAATTTATATGTAATCATAAATTTTATTTCTCTCTCTGTATCTCAAGAAGGGGTGCATTGATTACATAATAAATGTATCTATTTGAAAAAAGGGTTCAAATCAAATACCCCCATTTAGATATAAAATAATAATTTACCAAAATATTTGGATCATATATGTTTCAATATTTATGATTTTTTTTAAAATACTGATCAGCTCTCAGGTTATACGAAAAATAATAATATTCTACTATTTGAAATCTATATATGTAACCAAAATATTATATAAAATAAAATTGAGGACAGATATCATTATAGTTGTTTAATTTATATTTAAAATGAATGATTTTTAAAGAAATAAAATAATTTAAAACCAAAAAAATTGTTCAATTTAAATACAAGATAATCTGTCTCAAGTTGAGACAAATCCTCTCCACTTAGAAATCACTCGCTACCCAGTAGATTATATAAAAAAATATCTTCACCAATACATGAATTAGATTTTACAAAGGTATAATAATTGTCCAAACTACATAGGGTATATTATGTAGTCTCTATCTGAGTATAGGTAAAATAAGACACAATCATACCACTAGTATAACATGTGGGGAACAGGAATAATTTTTTTAAGAAGATATCAATGTATCTTTCAGTTTAAAGAAGGAGAAACATTCTATTTTGAAAAATAGATTATGCACTCCCAAAACTGAAAATGTAAATGAACTTATGATTATTGATAATTTTAATGATTTAAACCTTTAGTGTTTCTTGATCTACAAGGCCTTATAGTTCGTGACTCTTTAATATTGTATGAACTGAGGCTCGAGTCATGTTTTAAAAGGTGTGGAACAATAGAAAATAAAAGGCTTTTTATAATGAATGTATGATGAAACTATATTTAATTTGTGCATCGGATTCCTTAGTTTAGTGTATAACATGCAAGATATTCTCTATGTTTTAATTATTTTTTATTCCAAGTCACATGTACATGTAAATATTTTACATCAGCATATCTTATTACTACATGAGGTAGTCTACTACATCATTAAACAATAACATGAAAGAATGATCATCCCAATCTATTTCTCCTCATTTTTGGAAAAAACACATTATTTAATGAATACTATGAAATACTCTAGAAAAAATTGATAATGTAATCATTGGCTTTAGAGTTGATAATTTATCCATTATAATCATTTAACTCAATAAAACATGAGGAAATAATAGTGGTGATCCTTTTTAATAGTGACACTGATGGTGTAAATTTTTAATGGGGACACATGTGTTGTGTCTTCAGAATGATGAGAAATGATGTGTGTATTTTGAATGGTAAAACATAATTCATAGAATCATTAGAATGGTGTCTTGATTTGGTAGTGAGTTAGAGTCTGGCGGTGCCCAATTCTGACAGCGTACCAGGCTAGTAGTTACTCGACACATTACCAAAATCACATTCTGGTGGTATGTCTCTTCATCAGTAACTTATGTCAATGGTGAGACTTTGGTGATGGAGAGACAACACAAAAAGTGTCTCAAACTTTATGAAGCCTCATACTTGGAACTAATACATTACAAGAAAACCACCTATTAATAGTTGTTATTTTTGCATGTATCAGTGGTTTAAACCACCTCTATATTTTTGGGTGGTAGTTTACAGAAACTGCCACTAAATTGGGCGTCAAAAATCTGTTAGGGGTGGTTATTTCCATTTATTGGTGTTTTAAATGAAGCACCATTGCTGCCTCATTTCACATCGGTTTTACTGATTTTAGCAGCGGTTTTTACGGGCCATAGATTTTAATTTATTTGCTGCAGTTATAACTGTCGTGAATAAATTAAAATCAAGTGGCAATAAAACCCCCGGAAAGTCACAAAAACCACCGCAGAATGCACGTGGGTGAAGTGACTCTGTAGCGACAGTTAAAACCACCACTAAATTTAAGAAAATAGCAGCAGTTATAACCACTTCTATGTAAAAAGTACCTACAATTTGCAGTGGTTTTAACCACCACTAATGAATTACCAGTTTACATTAGAGGTGGTTAAAACCACTGCGAAAAAACTGACGGGAAAGAAAAATATGTTCTTCTTCCACTGAACCACTGCCATTAAAATAAATCCAACCATAAATACCAAAATCTGAATAGGTTAATGCATGCAAAATTTAAAAATGAATGGAGAAAACTAGTAAAAAAATTATGTTCGTGATGCATGGAAAATATAGTAAAACAACATAAATGGATATGTGTAGTAAGGAGGAGTAAAATACATGAACTGAATTGATAGAGAATGTGTATAACACTACACAACACATTCTAAGGCTGATTTAGCATTAGTATATATTAGTGATTCATGGATATGGAATACTCATTTAAGGTTATAGAATTAGGACCATGTGGTAATCATGAAACTCAAACATGATTGAGGTGGACTTCCTCCCAAACCCTAAGCCCTGCTGAGCCATGATTGATTAAGTAATGAAGGATATTTATATAGTTATAATTGATTATAGGGGTGAACCCAAAGAGTGGAATAAGTGACCTGAAAAATATCATGATGACAATTAATACTTTTGAGAACTGGTAAGTGAAATGGGAGTAATGGAAAGAAATATAATTATTATTGACCATGTTTGAAGCATAGGATACCTGAGCTGGTTTTGGATAGGATGAAAAATATCATGACCTACTATTCATTTTATATCAAAGCATTGGATCTACTTTTTATCAATAAATGTACTTCATTGATTGAGCCTGAGATGGTATATATGACACTATGCCCATGAATCATTTCATTAGAGACAATTTTCAGATTGGTAGGGTGAGGATTATCCAAATAGTAGAAAGTGTGAACCACACATGTGTATGTGGGGATGTTCCATATATAATATTAGGTTCCATGGGAGATATTTCCTCATGTGCTCAAATGTTCTATTTAAACATGTGGTTAGACAAGTTTCAAACCTGGCCTAGAGGGAAATGTACCCATTATGAGTTGCTGGTAGGGATGGGACTGAGATGAAATATGCATGAATCAATATGTGTCTCCTTATAATGGGCATCAAGACAAACATAGTTTTAATGCGTGACATGGTAAGAGAAAATTATCAGTGGAGTGATTTACTATCCAAAAAGGATATCATATCATCTTATATTTAGAGAAATACATGTTTTATAAGGGTAATGTCTGGTTCTATCCATACTTATCATATGAGGTATCTGTGTTTTATATGTGGTAACTATTTTTTAATCATCCAACACTTTTCAGATGAGGCATACTTATTTTATTTAATAGGGTATGGTTGTTAATTATCACTTTTTGTAGAGGACATTGGGCTTTGATGTTTAAAATCATACAACATGGACTTTGACTACAACAAGTGTAAATTACTAGGGCTCCAAATATATGAATAGGTTTTGGTTAAGGGTCTCCAAGCATTGACCAATGTAGATAGGAAAGGGAGAAACCTATAATGAGTTGATGATAGGGTTGTGCCCTGGATTAAATATTTATATGTAACTACTTATATCGTGATTATTGGAATCAATACACATGTTTTTATGATTCACGGTGTCAATGGATATCAACTCTAGAAGGGTTTACCTTCTTGGATGATGATATTTAATAATTACATATTATAATATTAGGCATCAAGAATTTATAAGAGGTGAAATTATCTCTCTTTAAGAGACATATCAACTTTTATTGTGTTGAGTTATCTATAATTAATAGGTATATATATTTTACACAAGGGTAATTATATAGTTTAAATTCATCATATTAGGATTTTATATGGTCTTTTGAACTTTTATACTAATTATTTACATCCTCGTATCAAGAAATGAGAGCATCATGGCCAACTGATGTGTCAATATAAATGAAAGGACATTATTGCTTAAAAAGTGGCTCATGTGAGTTTTTTTTGGGAAATGAAACCTTATTTAATGGATTATTTTATGGTGAATCATCCTCTAGGATCAATGATAGATGATATATACATCAATATATATCCAAGGAAATGGAAATCAATCCACCCATAGTTCTAGAATGTTGTGGAAATAGATGTTTGATGAAACTCCAGGGATGAATAAACCCATGTGATGGATGTATGAGTATATTTTATTGTAAAAATTCATAGACTAGGAATATCATGATATAAATTATTATAGTATAGATTGGTGTGGTTGGGGAATCAAGAATGTTTTTGTGGTGAATTAAACCTAGAGTTATATGATAAAATAGGCCCTCAACCCATGACGAAATATTGAATATGATAGCACACAGTGTAAGATCATACAACCAAGACCAAGATGACAAATTTAATGTCATGATTCATGGACTATGATGATGAATCTCTACAAGGTATCTATGTGTCATGGTATGGGTGAAACCCAATTCATAAGAGGTTAATGTAGTCCTAGGTACCACATGAACATTTTTATATGAACTGAACATTATTTATGGTTATAATCCGTGGATAGTAAATGGAGTAATGGCACCAAAGGCTTCAAAAATTTACATCTAGACCCCAAAAAAGGACGTCTATGCATCATTATGTATCCCATGAGAGTGTGAATCAAGACACATGTTGTTCTAGAATATGTTATAGTATATGAAAAACATTCTAACTAGGGGTAATCTTATATATAGAGGTAATTTTGGAATATAATGATTATCACAAGGCATCACATTTCAAAGGATTTGGATAAGGATAATGTTTAATGTCATGTCTTGAAGAAAATGATTTTTTCATCTCACAAAATGTGATGTTTCCATGTTTTATATGAGTAAATGTTTTTGAATATATCATAATTAATGTAAGAGGAATCAAAATTTTATATAGTGTATGACTTTTAGATCATCCAATACACATCGTAGAATGAATCCCAGTTTTATACAGTTTAATACCATCTCCCATTATGAGGAACCTAGGTTTTATATGGGGTATGACCACATTTTATCATCATGAACAGAATATTATAACCATTAACAATGCATGAAGATTCACTATCTAAACATTCTGCCTCACCAAAGTTTCCACAACACTATCCCCTTGATCACAATGAAACGACCCAATTTGTTCAAGACATCTACAATTGGTTTAACTTCTACTCATACAAAATCTCAATTACCAATTCAAATATAGGCCTAAATGGAATGATGTATACCACACTCGAGAAATAAAGACATAAAAGGAAACATCAGAAATAAATAAAATTCATAAAAAGGAAACATGATAATTCTATAAAATGATAGGACATGAAAATGTTTCGTGGAAACTATGTGCCACACATGTTACATATACAAACCAATTGTTCCCATATTTGTTCAACACATCAACAATACAACTACTCACGATCCGATGATGCATCGTCACCCTCACCACCTCCATCTCCACTTTCTACTATAACCTGAAAGAACATTATACTGAAACTTAATCATTGTTGCATATTTATATTAAAACTTAAAACCCATGAATGTTTGTGAAATAAATTATTTTTATTTTTATTTGATTTTCCTGCTTACCACCAGTCGATTCACTACCACTAAGGGCATATATGGACATCTGCTGATGTATATCACTCATCATGTTCTGTAAAGCGGATATCTGAGCCCCCTGGTCTTGAACTGTGGTACGTAGATAAAAAATCTCCCTCTGATCATCTTCGAGTATGGACTGACTATAACTAGGAGTAGATGCAGCTGGAATCTCTGGTGGCATGCCAATGACCTCAGATGGTACGGGTTCGAAACCCATACCGCACACTCTATGAGGATTCTCCTTCCCAGGGACTTTAGCAACGGGGTCATCCTGGGAGACTGAGTGGGACTACCTAGTATTTGCAGTACATAGTTCTGTAATATTTACCTATAAATAAGATATCAATATATATTAACATACTAAAAATTGATAATGAGTTATTATAATAAAAAAATTGACTTCATACCCCATCATTTTTGGTAGGCTCATTAACAAAACATCCATCTAATATTTGTGAACATCCAACTGTAGTTCAGTTCAAGATACTTTTTCCCCAAAACATTGTGACTCTATTAAGAAGATATAAATAAAAAATAAAATATATTAAACAGATAGTATTTTCTTTAAATATTTAAACTAATTAAAATATTTACAATGTCGTTCGGCTTCTATAAAATCTTTTTGAGCCTGAAGTGTGAGGGATGACTTTTTAAGCCTAGTTTGATAAATTCTGTCTTGAGAGATCATGAAATAAATGAAATTCAATTTATCAGTAATGTATTCAATGTCATCTCCTATTCATATACATGTATAAATGTAAATTGAGGATAATATGATATTATATATTTCAATACCATCCGCTTCTCATCACGATGTCTATCAATAAAAACATTCCACTATTCTTTCATTACCCCTCTTGATTGCTTCTCATACATTTGTTATAAAGTAAATAAAGTATCATCTACATCACACCACAATATCCATTTGAAAACATTTCATTTCTTACCATGGTTTTTCAATGTCCACTTCTGTGCTATCACATCAGCAACTATATAGTGGAGAAACATCTGTATACAGAAATCCATTTTGAAAATATTAGTAACATGACATTAAATTAAAACATAATGTAATAAAATTACCTTTATTTGGGAATCAAAAACATCATTTTTCCATCATGGAGGAATATGTCTCTAATCATCATAAGAAATAGGAAGGGAAATGGGCTCCGCTGCTAGCTGGCCTTGAATCTGGCCATGTAACCCCACGACGTCATTCATAGGGACCCCATAAGAATAAAATGGCATGACTATCTTCTCTAAATTAATATTCCAAACATCTGAACTTTTATATGTTTTTAACCACGATTTCATTTTTTTCATCTTCAATGAGAAAAGAATTAGTATAAAAAATGAAATACATTTATTTAATTAAAATTAGTACCTATGACAGGGATACTCCAATATGTATGTGATGAACTGGAAGGGGCGTGTCGCTGCCCCACTTCTGAGGCTCCTGAAGGGGGAGTCGATGAGTCATCCTTTAATGGGGCACCAATAGATTATGTGAGAGATGGTGTAGGGGGAGATGGTGCAGGGGTGTCGGTATCTGGTTCGTCAGATGTCGTGGGGAGGGAGCCAGATGGATCGTCATCTATCGCAGAACTAGATGAAATGGTGTAACACTTCCACCTTGGAATTTCTGTCATTTAATCAAATAAAATTAAGTTCAGAATATATATTTCAAAAAAATTATGCAAAACAAAAATTTAAAATGATAATAGATTACCAGTACTAACAGACAAAATATATATAATAATGATAATGAATGACTGCATAAATGAAACAAGTGGTTGATGAATGAATAAATATTTTTACATACAATCATTTTCCATTTAAATAATTTCAGTTTCCTACTCCATTTATTCAACAGCTTCATTTATCCTTTCCTGAATAATATTTTTAATATCATGATGGACAAATAATTCTGCATCCTGGTGTTGAAGGAATTCAATTTCAGAGGTCAAATCATCCACTTCATCACCCATATCATAGAATTCTCTTTGTGTCATGTGAAAAACTACACTCCACCCTTCATCGACAACATCATTCACATAATATACCATTTTTTCTTGCGATGCTATAATATATGGATCTTGCAGTTCACAATTACCAGCATCCATCAAGCGAGAGATGTTCACAGAAGTAAATTCCAAGGAATCTCTTTTAGTGCCTATGATAATATCGACCAATTTTCATTTGAATAAAATAATAGAAAATTGTTTTTGGGAGTTTAATTCAACAATATCATGAAGCCGTCCATAGTATCCCACTTCATTAAATGTTAATATACAACTATTCTGTGTTTTCAATCCCACTTCTTGATCTACTGTACGAAATCTAAATCCATTCACATTATAAGCGTCAAACTTTCTAACTTATGTGATAGGACCACTAGCAAGAAACCTCAAATCTTCCGAAAAGTATGCTGGAGTATCAGTATTTATGATCTAAAAAAGGAAATATAAATTTAATAGATTTACAATATGTATGTGTCAAAAAATATTCATATTTATTTCAATATTTAAGAACTTACATATCGTGCAAACCATTGTACAAGCTCTTTATTCATAGATTTCGTTACATCATTATTATTTCATGTTCGGCCTCTCATTCGTCTCTTTGTTTGTATCCTCAAATCTTCAATAAATAGATTCGAAATTTCACCATTCAGTAGCACATATCTATGTTCCTGTAATAATTCCAATTATGTTAGTGTCACATTTGAGATCCTCCAAACTGATCATCCAATAGCAGGAAATATTTTTGATTTCTGATGAATTTATATTGATTTGATGTGTCGTGAACACATCCAACTCAACTAAATCTTGTCTCAATATGATCCAAATATATGGAACAAAAGGTGTGACACTCCTAAGCCAAATAGCCTTTAGCAATAGAGCATTCTAGTTGAGCTTTATTTCTCACGCATGATTTCAAATTCTCACGATATATGTGATATAAAATAATAATATTATACATTTATTTATCTACTAATAAGCTTTAACATAACGAAAAAAATAAATAAAATACCTCTTAATTGGATACATCCATCGATAATGAATTGGG
This sequence comes from Viscum album, assembly GCA_963277665.1. Lineage (NCBI taxonomy): Eukaryota > Viridiplantae > Streptophyta > Magnoliopsida > Santalales > Viscaceae > Viscum > Viscum album. The sequence continues at coordinate 1,841,384,889 of OY728145.1, forward strand.
CCCATAATTAAGCTTCCACAACGAAATGTACAGTTAAATGCATCATGATAGTAAAAACGATGTAGGAAAGATCATATCCATTGTACAACGTGTCAATACAAACTTCTATTGGAGGTTTTCAAGCTGAAATGAATGTAGAGCGTCCTCACATAATTTCCTGAAAAATGTGCATAATTGGAGTACAAAAACAGTTACTTTTTATGGTAATAATGTATGAAAAAATGGTCGGAGCATACTTCTCATTCTCATCTGGCCAGAGATCACGGTTTATGTTTATTACATGTAAGTCTATTCGAGCATTGGGATGATCCTTCGACATTCCATGCTCAATAAGTAATGTGAAAATCAAATTATCACAAACATTATTCTCAATATTCATCACATCATGATTGTGTCCAACAAATTTAATTCCCAATACAGATGTTTCAAGAATATACTTTTTTTCTCCCATTATTGTGTTCTGATTTCACTTGACGATGCACTTCGTGCCCATTTTCTGATATCATTCAAATGATGAACCTTCCCAAATTCTATTTCAACATTTTCAAGCTATGTCAATACTTCATAACCATTTAACAACATTGGAGGTGGTCTACGATCAATGGAACCATTAAATTTTGAGATGTTCACTCGAAATCTTTGAGATGCATCGAGAAATATTCTTTGGCAGAAAAAGCACCATTTTCTAGTGGGAGGTAGTCATTTGGGCTCAAAATCAATTTTACAAATTGGACAAGCCAAACCGATGTAAGTGTTTTAGCTAGATAAATTTCCAAGACCAGAGAAGTCCCTAATGGTCCACATTAAAGCAGCATGCATTTTGAACATTGTTTTAGAAGAAGCATCAAGTGTCTCAACTTTGTTGCTCCATAACTCCTATAATTCGTCTATCAAAGGCTACAAGTATATATCAATATCATTTACAGAGATTTTTTTCGACGAATAATCATCGATATGATAAAAGATTTTTGTTGCATACACATCCATAGAGGTAGATTATAAGGGATCAAAACAACTGGTGAAATGGTATAACTGGTACCCAATGTCCCAAATGGGATAAATACATTGGCAGCCAACCCCAATCAAACATTCCCAGGATCAGCTAAGAAATCTAGATGTAATGAATAAAATTCCTTCCATGATTGGGAATCTCATGGATGTCTCATTAACCCATCATTGTTATTATCTACAGAATGCCACTTCATGTGTTCGGCGGATTTTGATGACATGAAAAATCTATTCAATCGAGGATTCAAAGGGATGTAACACAGAACCTTAGCAGGTGTGTTCCCTTTCTTCTTCTCCATGAAATTAGGTTCATTCATACTTCCCACATCACCCTTTGAATTCCATATAGAAGAAGAAAATTTCTTACAATTCTGTCTACTTGAGTCATCTCCCCAGTAAAGCATACAGTCATTGGGACATGTATGTATTTTGGTATAATTCAGAACAAGCTTGTCAAAAATATTATTTGTAACGCCCATCCCCAGTCACCTAGAGTCGGTGCATTATTACATATCATTGGCATGATCACAAAAGATCATGTCTCGAAATACCGATTAGTTTAGTAGCCTTGGAAACACAAGATACATTCGTAAACATTACATTACATCATAAAAATGAAAACTACAATAACATGGTCTCCTTAGTCCACACTCATATCATCACTGACTATTCTTTCAAGTCAGTCATAATACACTTATTCACATCATGGGAAAAATAAAACATTGAAAGGGGTGAGCTCAAATGCTTTGTAAGGATAACAATATAGCGGAAACATTCATAAGAAAAAATAAGCATTTAAGGCAATGTATAACTAAAACAAAATCCTTATTGAACTTGAACTTCAGCATAATATGGAAAAAGTAAAATAAAATAATGCCATTACTTACTCACATGCATATACTACTAGATGAATAATCACATGAAATATCAATAACCACATTCATAATGAGGGAATGTATAATGCCAGACATTCTGAAACATTTTGTCAAGGCCTCGGACAAGACGTCTAAAATGATTAAGGCTTCGGCCAAAACCATAAATCAAATTGGGGAAGGGCATCGGCCAATTCCACATCTAGTTGTCTCATGAGACCTACCGATGCTTCGGGGAGTTATAGCGGGCTCCACCCGTCACTTATTAAGTCCAATACATTCCTCATATGAATAGGTTTAAACATAACATAAATATTCGTATTAAAACTAGCATACTAAATGTCAACAATTTCTCCATAAATTATAGATGATATAAAAATAACACATCCACAGTCAAATATTTCACAAAATGTTCAATGGATGTTTTGTATCATAAATCAATTTCAATTAAACTTAAAACCCATCAATGGATGTTGACATGGATGAAATCAAAGCTATTTGAGAGAAATATCTCTCTTTTTTAAAAGTCCCATTTAAAATAATACATTTACTTTGAAAATATTCTTATAATCTTGTAAGGGAAGCTTCGACGAAGTTACAATGGCGGAAAATAGCCGCACCCGCCGTATAAGTTAAAAAAACATTCTTACCTTAAATTTGTCAAAAAGGTCAAAAAGTACATTGTTTGGAAAACGACGGTAAGATTCCTTTCAAAAACGTATAAGGGTATAAATGACTTTAACCCATTTTCCATTTAATAGTAAAAATGTTTTGAAAGACATTTTTAAGAAACATGGATGTGGATGATAATGAGGTCCCAGTAGATAATTATTTATAAACAACCTTGGATAATGAAGAGGTTGTGAAGTAAACCCTTACCTTGAACTTTTCCTTGGTTGGGGTAGGTTAACCTCCTGTATAATAGTGAAATAATTGTTATTAAATTATACAAGAATCATATACATTCATATGATATCATATATGATCTTTTAACATTGCTTTGTTAACAATATCTTAGATTTATCATTGTTTCGGGTGTTAACTTACTCATTTTCTTTTATATGTTTTGTTACATAAGTCGTGTTTTTCATGGATAGGTTGTATATTATTCATATCCAGAATTATATCATGTCCTTAAACATTATTTTTAAACCATCAAATGATAATTATACTTGAATGGATACGACGGAGAATGAATCTCATCGTGTTCGTGGAGACGTTAGTCCGCACGTACGCACGAGCGACAATATCAATATTTTGATATTAAAATAATATATAATTGGATATTATATCATATATACAGAATAATTATCATGTTATATTTATTATTTACATGAATTACATATCATTATTATACCCATCTAAATAATAATATATTGAATAACAATTATACCATGACGTGGAGACGATAACCCGTACGTACCCACGTATGGTGACATGTCATTAAAATGATAGGTAGAATACTGAATATGGTTGTTCAATATTTATAATAAAATCACAGTATATAGAAGATACTGGAGTTATAATTTTAGAATTCAAATAATAAACAAAGAGGTATTGGATGAAGAAAGAAACTTGAATGAGGGTGATGAAAATGTTACCTCTTCTTCGGGTTCTTCCTTTTGATTTGATCAAAAGGTCTCCTTAGGATGGATTTATGACTAAAGTAAAGCTTCTAGGATGAAGGGAGAAAATTTTGGAGAGTATTTGGGCAGAGGTTGGCTGAACCAAAAGGCTTGAAAGTGTGAATAATGTGGTAGAGGTGGGGGCCTTTTATAAGAGGAGAGGAGGGGCTCTCTTGGAAAGATTGAAATGTTACATTATTATACAATGATTTTCAGGTTATAAAGGTCCCACACTTATATAATTCGTGTATAAGGTGATAAGGGTTCCAAATCTACCCATAAAACAGTCTTTGGACAAGTGTAAGCCTTGTATTTTACATTATTATTTCATTTTATTAAAATCGTTAAATAATGAGGTCATCGCTGCATCATAATGATGTCATAAATAATTTAATTTATTTAAGGAATAAAAATTATAAAAATAATACTATGATATATGAAATCTTTTTATCTTTCCAATGAATATTTATAGTCAAACATATGACTTATATAACCCCATGTAAATATTCTTTTAGTAAAACATTTCATGTTTGTGTCATTTTTTACTTTAACATTAAATAAAAGGTATTTATGTCATTTTCTAAATAAAGTGGCTCCATGGGGTCCCCAAGTTGACCCATGGATTGTCTTGGTCGTAAATGGTACATCCAATGAGGGTAGGACATGTTTCAAGCTCATCTCATATTATTAAAACATTATTTTTACCTTAAACTACACTAATTACCTCTAATCGCGATTAATAACTTAAAAGTTACTATTCACCAAAAATTATTTTAATCTCATTGAACCACATTTAACTTCTTAATGAAAATTATGTATGTTGGATAATTGAAAATCAAAACACAGAAGTGGTAATATTTCATTTAAACGAAAAATCAGTTATTTAACTACCACTTCGTGGTTTCACTATTCATCAAAAATTGAAGTTTTTCAGAACAATGCAAAAAATTTCACCCTAAGCTATAATTGATATGCTGAATTCAAAAATGATGTCTATTTTACAAAATTAAAAACATATAAGTTGCATTAATTAATTTTATAATTAATTCCAGCTCTCACAACAAATAGTGTGTTTTTAAGAAACAATTTATATCAAAAGATTGGCAATTGTTTATGTCCAATTTCAATGTTAAATTAATTCTAATGACCACCATTGGATAAAATGGTAAAAATATATTCTAATTATACTTTAAAACCACTAAATATTATAATTTATCACTATAAATTATTTTTATTTAAAAATTAGTATTTAAGTATTTTTCTCTATTTATAAAAAATTAGAAGTTTTCAGAAAAATACCAAAAATTCAACATAGGCTAATTTCGATATTCCGAATCCAAAAATGAAGTCCATTTTGAAATATAAAATTTCTATAATTTTAAAAAGTGGTTATTACTATTCATAACGGCTACTTTTATTAGTCGCGGTGTTTTAGAACTCGAAGTTGCGTACAATGAAAGCTATTTCATTATTGAATGAGAAGCGTATTGTGGAAGCTCAGGGTGTTACATTCTACCCTCATTCAATAAATTGCATCCTCACAATTTGAAATTTTTCTTGGAAAATAAAAGGATGAAAATAGAAAATACCCTTGTAGAAAACCCACATCGGAAATAAGGTTAATAAAAATATAACTTTAAAAGAAAGAAAGATAAGTACAAAGGTCACCCGAGAATAGCCAAAACTAGGATTCTATGAAAATATGGATATGGAAGAAAAAAAACCATCAAGGTCTGATGGAGAGTTGTAGAAAACTGGATTAGGAGAAAGTTAACAATAAGAAAATCACAAACTTGTGATTGGTTAAACGGTCATTGAATCCACAGTTGGAAAAGTTAACCGGCAACGTTTTTGTTTTAAGTTACCTTTTATAAAGTTAAAGAATTTATTTAGGAGATTTACTAAGAATGTAAGGGAACATACATACTTGTCATGTAGACATTCATTATTTAATAAATGTTTACCAAAAACCCATCTTTCACTCTAAAAGGTAATAGAACTCAAAAATATTCTATTTATCCTAATTGTATATGGTTCCAAATATTAACACATACCATTTATATTAGTAAAACTATTTTTTAATAACCAGGGACTTCTTGTAGGCTAGTGGTAGGAAATAATGTCCTGTCGCACTATGGTTGTGGGTTCGATTCCTACAGCTTTGTCTGACGCGACGGGTTATGCCCTACCCTGCAGGTTGTCCTTTTCCTAAAACGATAGTATTATAATATTCCAAAAATAATCTTCAGAAATGCTTTAACCTTAAACAATACTATCCATGGTTCAACTTAATCCATTCCAACCTATATAGTTATCCAAAATACCTCCGTCCATACTTTCTCTAAAAGGTCTCTAAATTCCAAAATCAATTGTAACATCAGATTCCCCAAACAAATTAATGTTTTTCTTTTTGTCACGTACTAAAAATATGATTTCCTTCATCATATTAAAACCTTAATGATAACAACAAGAACTGCAGTACAATCCTTATATATATATATATCGCATTATTCTAATAACCAGAATATAATCAATGAGTCCAAAAGCACCAATAAATTAATTATTCCGCTTCAACTGTAGTAACAACATAAGATTTCCCTTGATTTCTTGGCCTTTTCTGAGGTATGTTTCCCTGACGCTTTGGACATTCATTTGCATAATGTCCCATTTCTCTACAATTGTAGCATTCAACATTGATAGCCTCTTTCTTTCCCTTGAAATCACGCGCTTGGTGACGTTTTTCTCCACATTTGTAACATACTCCCATTCCTTTTAGGCAAGTACCAGGGTGATTCTTCCCACAATTATCACATAATGAAAAATCCTTCTTTTACTTTTTCCCTTTATCTGTCTCTTGTTCCACCGTTCTCTTCTTCTCTTGCTTTACTTTGTTGTCATAAGACATAGAGAATTCATTTTCTATCTTGATAGCACACAAAACTATATCCTCGTATGTTGAGAAAGATTGTGATACTAAAGCTCGACGGATAAATGGTTTTATCCCATCAAAGAAACGATCAATTGTACTTCTAGGGTTACGTAAAAAATCTGCAGCATGCCTCGCTATCCTTGTAAAGTTAGCCTCATACTTTGCGACATTCTCATCCTCCTTCTGCCTCAGACTCAGAAATCGCCTTTCCAAATCTGCTCTATGGTCATAAGGAAAGTATTTTTCTAATAAAAGATGTTTGAACTCCCTCCATTCCATAATCGATATGTCATCATCTTCCTTTGTGTTTTGAATCAATGACCACCATTGATCAACATCTCCAGTGAGGCGGTAAACTGCCATGATAACCTTTTCCCTTTCACTACTCTCGAAGGCGTGGAATATTTTCTCTAAGGAGTTTATCCATTGCTCAGCTACTAATGGATTTGTACCCCCATTTAATGTTGGTGGTTGTTGCCTCATGAAGCGGTCTAACATTGATCCTCCACGTTGCGGATCAGGGTGCTCCATACGAGTAAGGTTATTATTCATAACCTGAGTGAGTTGTCCCAGTATGGTAATAAGTTGATCAGCACCAGTTGTATCTCCAGATCCACAATAATTATCTTGAGTAGGAGGGCAATCCCTACACGGAGTGCGTGCATTGATACGGTTTCCATTCCTTCCACTAGGAGCCATTTCTAAACATTGGCATAAACTAGATTAGTGTATGAATTAAAATACATAATTCCATATTTGTAAAACACTTTACATATATTGAACTATTTATGGCTATAATCTATAATCATAAAAAGGAATGTTTTCTTTGAGGAAGTATATAATCATAACCCTTCATAGTGGGTTGTAAAGAAATTGAGAATTATCCTAATCATATCCCCCGGGAGTGTCGTAACCAAGAGTGCAGCAAGGCCCGTTGTCGTGCACCAGTTCCAGTTCGAGTCTAGATCCAAGCGGTGTTTTCAGGTTTTACCCCTAGGTACATCTGTGCCAGAGCCGCCTCTACCTGCTCATATCCAGACAGGGATGTATTGCTCGGAAAACTCACAAAATCTCTATAATACCAAAATTCTAGGATGTTCTTCTATACTAATCCTTAACGTCTATCTTTGGGCTATGTGCTCTAATCAGAGTTTATCTAAATCTAGATTCCAAGGTTAGTACTAAACTACCTCTGATACCAACTGTAACGCCCCGACCCCAGTTACCTAGAGTCGGTGCATTATTACATAACATTGGCATGATCACAAAAGATCAAGTCTCGAAAGACCTATTAGTTTAGTAGCCTCAGAAACACTAGATACATTCGTAAACATTACATTACATCATAAAAATGAAAACTACAATAATATGGTTTCCATAGTCCACACTCATATCCTCACTGAATATTCATGCAAGTCAGTCATAATACACTTCTTCACATCCGGGGAAAAATAAAACAGTGAAAGGGGTGAGCTCAAATGCTCCGTAAGGATAACAATATAGCGGAAACTTTAATAATAAAACATAATCAATTAAGGAAATGTATAACTAAAAAAAGCCTTATTGAACTTGAACTTCAACATAATATGGAAAAAGTAAAATAAAATAATGCAATTACTTACTCACAAGGATATTATACTAGACGGATAATCACATGAAATATCAATAACCACTTTCATAATGAGGGAATGTATAATGCCAGACATTCTGAAACATTTTGTCAAGGCCTCGGCCAAGACGTCTAAAATGATTAAGGCCTCGGACAAAACCATAAATCAAATTGGGGAAGGGCCTTGGACAATTCCACGTCTAGTTGTCTCATGAGACCAACCGATGCATCGAGGAGCTATAGTGGGCTCCACCCGTCACTTATTAAGTCCAATACATTCCTCGTATGAATTGGTTTAAACATAACATAAATATTCGTATTAAAACTAGCATAGGAAATGTCAACAATTTCTCCATAAACTATGGATGGTATAAAAATAACACATCCACAGTCAAATATTTCACAAAATGTTAAATAGAAGTTTTGTATCATAAATCAATTTCAATTAAACATAAAACCCATCAAAGGATGTTGACATGGATGAAATCAAATATATTTGAGAGAAATATCTCTCTTTTTTAAAATTCCCATTATAAAATAATACATTTACCTTGAAAATATTCTTATAATCTTGTAAGGGAAGCTTCGACGAAGTTATAATGGCAGAAAATAGCCGCACCCGCCGTGTAAGTTAAAAAAACATTCATACCTTAAATTTGTCAAAAAGGTCAAAAAGTACATTGTTTGGAAAACGACGGTAAGATTTCATTCAAAAACGTATAAGGGTATAAATGACTTTAACCCATTTTCCATTTAACAGTAAAAATGTTTTGAAAGAAATTTTTAAGAAACATGGATGTGGATGATAACGAGGTCCCAGTAGATAATTATGTATAAACAACCTTGGATAATGAAGAGGTTGTGAAGTAAACCCTTACCTTGTACTTTTCCTTGGTTGGGGTAGGTTAACCTCCTGTATAATAGTGAAATAATTGTTATTAAATTATACAATAATCATATACATTCATATGATATCATATATGATATTTTAACATTGCTTTGTTAACAATATCTTAGATTTATCGTTGTTTCGGGTGTTAACTTACTCATTTTCTTTTATATGTTTTGTTACGTAAGTCGTGTTTTTCATGGATAGGTTGTATCTTATTCATATCCATAATGATATCATGTCCTTAAAAATTATTTTTAAATCATCAAATGATAATTATACTTGAATGGATACGACGGAGAATGAATCTCATCGCGTTCGTGGAGACGGTAGTCCGTACGTACGCACGAGCGACAATATCATTATTTTGATATTAAAATAATATATAATTGGATATTATATCATATATACAGACTCATTATCATGTTATATTTATTATTTACATGAATTACATATCATTATTATACCCATCTAAATAATAATATATTGAATAACAATTATACCATGACGTGGAGACGGTAAGCCGTACGTACGCACGTATGGTGACATGACATTCAAATGATGGGTAGAATACTGAATATGGTTGTTACATATTTATAATAACATCAAATTATATTTAATATACTGGAGTTATAATATTATAATTGAAATAATAAACAAAGAGGGAGTGGAAGAAGAAAGAAACTTGAAAGAGGGTGATGAAAACATTACCTCTTCTTCGGGTTCTTCCTTTTGATTTGATCAAAAGGACTCCTTAAGATTATTTTCTGACTAAAGTAAAGCTTCTAGGATGAAGGGAGAAATGTTGGGAGAGTATCTGGGCATAGGTTGGCCGAACCAAAAGGCTTGAAAGTGTGAATAATGTGGTAGAGGTGGGGGCATTTTATAAGAGGAGAGGAGGGGCTCTTTAGGAATGATTGAGATGTTACATTATTATACAATGCTTTTCGGGTTCTAAAGGTCCCAAACTTATATAATATGTGGATAAGGTGATTAGTGTTTGAAATCTACCCATCCAATAGTCTTTGGACAAGTGTAAGCCTTGTATTTGACATTATCTTTTCATTTTATTAAAATCGTTAAATAATGAGGTCATCGCTGCATCATAATGATGTCATAAATAATTTAATTTATTTAATGTCTAAAAATTATAAAAATAATACTATGATATAGGAAATCTTTTTAGCTTTGAAATTACTATTTATAGTCAAAAATATAACTTGTATAACCCCATGTAAAAATTGTTTTAGTAAAACATTTCATGTTTGTGTCATTGTTTACTTTAACATTAAATAAAAGGTATTTATGTCATTTTCTAACTAAAGTGGCTCTATGGGGTCCCCAAGTCGACCCATGGATTGTATTGGTAGGCAATGACACATCCAATGAGGGTAGGACATGTGTCAATCTCATCTCATATTATTAAAACATCATTTTTACCTTAAACTACACTAATTACCTCTAATCGCGATTAAGAACATAAAAGATACTATTAACCAAAAATTATTTTAATCCCATTAAACCACATTTTACTTCTTAATGACAATCATATATGTCGGATTTTTGAAAATAAAAACACAGAAGTGGTAATATTTCATTTAAACGAAAAATCAGTTATTTAACTACCACTTAGTGGTTTCACTATTCATCAAAAAGACATGTTTTTCAGAACAATGCCAAAATTTCACCCTAAGCTATAATTGATATTCCAAATTCAAAAATGATTTCTATTTCAAAAAATTCCAAACATATAAGTTGCATTAATTAATTTTATAATTAATTCCTGCTGTCACAACAAATAGAGTGTTTTTAAGACACAATTTATATCAAAAGATTGGCAATTGTTTATGTCCAATTTCAACGTTAAATTAATTCTAATGACCACCATTGGATAAAATAGTAAAAATATATTCTAATTATACTTTAAAACCACTAAATAGTATAAATTATCACTATAAATTATTTTTATTAAAAAAGTTGTTTTTAAGTATTTTTCACTATTCATAATAAAATAGAAGTTCTCAGAAAAAAAAATTCAACATAGGCTAATTTCGATATTCCGAATCTAAAAATGAAGTCCATTTTGAAATATAAAATTTATATAATTTTAAAAAGTGGTTATTACTATTCATAACGGCTACTTAGATTAGTCGCGGTGTTTTAGAACTCGAAGTTGCGTACAATGCAAGCTATTGCATTATTGAATGAGAAGCGTATTGTGGAAGCTCGTGGTGTTATATTATTCATATCATAAAATTATTCTGTGATTTTTGCTTCAAGAAATGAATCGCGAATCAATTCCAATATCATGTACATTTCCTTATTTGTAAATCCACATTGACATTTGATTTGGAACATCTTCAGCAAAAATGAATGCTTTGAATATTTCAAACACCAACTACACAACACATTATTCTCATCATCAACTAAATCACGAAACTAAATTTCCTCAATTATGATTTCTATTACATTTGGCTCCACATAATCAAGAGGAGGATCCAATGATATGTTACAATCTTGATCTCCTTGTGTTATAGTCTCAAAAAAATCACATGTCACGTTGCAATTTGTAGCAACCTCTTCTGGTTGTTCTGATATGTTTTGATGCTGATAGTGGTGTCTTGTAGTGCCGAATGCATCATTTATGTTGTTTTTTATTTCATTTTCCATTGTCAATGAACTTGGGGCCTCATTCTGTGGATTAACATAAGTGCTCAATCATTCTGTAATTTTTGATTCTCCATTCCAAATCCAACACTAATATTGACCAGGGAATTGCTTTAGTATTAAATGTTCATAAATTACTTCTCTCTTCAACCATGATCTAAATTTACATTTAGGACATGGAAATCTTATTCTCCCTTCAACAGAATGATTAAAAATTTCAAAATCTAAAAACTCATTCAAACCCTTAACATATTGTGGTGTGATTATCAGTAATGTGATCCAGCCTTTATCCATGTATATCACAATGTTCCTACACAATAATAAAAAAAACTAAAACACATTGTTATTACTAAATAATGAAATTGATTAGTATATAAGATAGTGTCATATTACAGAAACATAAAAAAATAATGATGATCCCCTGAGTTAGATGTGGACCCTCTTGTGTTTGGGATTGGGGATGTTTCCATACAAATAAAATAATTTCTTACTTGAATTCTTGCACTATGTTTTTCACTATGACCACATTATGATATAAGAACTCACAATATCTATGTCCACATAATTCATTCTTGCTTGGAGAAAAAGATATAAATATAAGGGAATCTATAATCCTACACGATATCCCTTGAATTGCATATTTGGAATGCATGTTGATGCATATATCAGGATCCCATTAAGAAACAACCATGGTTTTTCATATATGAGTACCCTTGAACTATTAAACATTCACATGAAGTAAAACCTCAACCAACCCTATGTCATATAAAACCATGAAACCATCTGATGGAAAAATCACTACCACTTCTCAAGGGTTGGCAAAACTTGATACACCTAATAGGGTCCCATTCACTATTGAAGGTGGAACCCATCCCATTTACAAAACCACATAACACCATATAGAAATAGAAAAGGGTAACCAACACAAACCAAGGAAGGCACTATTGGGTATCATCTCTACCAAAAAGGAATCCCTTGGATGAACCCTTTCTCCATTGGGGATAAAATCACTTTACCAAAATGTATGATTGAAAGACAGTCACCATTAGTGGAAATTCTCTAGTTGATAAAAGGTATGATTAGGGTCTAAATTAGAATCTATAACTCCAAAAAATTCAGCACAGAAATAATATCATGACCTCTATCATCTAGAATGATGTTACAAGAATAGAGGATGCAAATCATACATAAATACCAAAATAGATGTCACATAAATAATCTATACACATAAACCTATATATATAACACTTATAACTATTTTATTGACAATAAATAATCAAATGTGGTTATTGTGGGAGTGTTTCAAAGTGTCACTCATCTCTTACTACTCCTACACCACCAGCTATATAACCAAAACCAATTCCATGTAAGTCAATTATCCTATAATATTAGAGTCTATGAACTCAATGTTACTTCTAATCTAGAGGTTATAGCTCATCATTTCTGTAGAAATTTTCAATAAAAACTATAACATTATCCAAAATCATGGATACATCCCTACAAGGAATTCTCAACCTAACAACACTCACATGAGGACTCCAACACAGGTAGAGTTTTGTATAGAAAATCCCAACCTACGTTCTCTATAGTGTTTCCATATAAAACTCTAATATCGAATAAATCAATTATAAATAATTTTTAAGGAAAACCTTATGATTCTTAAAAAACTAAACACATTCTTAGATATGGTCATGCACCACTATAAAGGTTTTAACATATCTGGAACTCAAACTATCATTAATATTTATGGATATAATCTTTTCTTAAACTAGGGCTTAAATTAAAACCATAACATATTAATACCATATGAGTTTGAGAAAACATCATCCACTAAAAACAGTGTGTTGTGTAGAGAAATTATTTCTTGGATCTCCATACATTTTGTGGTTTCTAAAACAGACTACTTTCATGATTTGATGACTTAACAAAATCATATACCACAAGAGGATTAGCGGAATCTCAAAATCTAGGAGGCCTCAACTATAGGAATTCATGTTACATAGTTTTCTTATGGGTAGTCCATCAATGGGAACTACTGTCTTCTTTAGGAGAAGTTATATACTAAAAAAGGGGAGAGAATCCATCAAAAATAATAGGTATAGTATATCTCTTATATAAATATTTAAATCAACACCTCGTCACTTGGATTCAAAGTGTAAAAAGATCAAGCCCTGAGATAGGATTTTTACAATCATAACTCTACAAAAATTTGTTTTTGTGTGGGCGGAATTATTCATTTGATAGGATGAACCCGTAATTATTAGGGCATATCTAAATAAACTAAAATAGGAGTTACATGAAATATAATCATCAATAACTATATGATTCATGTATCTACTTAATTTTACCGTATATATGATGATTTAGAGATTTGGGTTCACTATAAGTTTACCAATGTCTCGGTGAAAGGATACATTTACAACCACACCTACTCTAGCCTCACTGGTATGATAACTAAAATAAAAAATCCCATGAAATCACAACATTAAATTCCTAAACTATTCCTCATGTGAATAATAACTGAAAACTACTCCTTGGACTTGAACCAATCTAATTCCACCATAAAATGACCTACCCCACAGAGACCAAAAGAAGGATGATGAAAAACTAAGTGTGCCAACCAAATCCTAACACCAATAGGCCAGTGAAGGGTGAAAAAGGCTGAGTAGGAATATCAAATAATATAAGAGTCCATATCCTATAATAACCAAGGTCATATACTATAATAACATTAAATATATATGCATCCTCAATATGAAAAATAACCAAAAATACCTATAATATATATAAAAGAACCATTAATATGTTTGCAATGCATAATGGGAATAAAAAATGATAAGTCCAACACCATAGGGGAAATCAAAGAGGAAAAAAAAATATTCAAAACACCACACAACTAAGTACAATAAAATCAAGATAAGGGAGGAAAACTCCACATAAAAATGGACTAAGGTATCACATAGTATAAAGTCATCAAATGGGGGTATATATTGTGATATTTAATTAAATGTGGTAAAGATGATCAATATGTAGTTTCACACCATATGACGAGGATGAGTATGATGTAAAATCAGTAATACTAATGAGAAAATAGATCCAAAACCCCAAATCCCATTTGATACATTCCCAATGTTAGATATTAGGGAAATAGAGGGATAACTAGGGTCGCGGGGGGCCTGGGGAAGCGGGGTCGCCAGGGAAGCAGAGTCGCGGGGGGCTAGGTGAACCGGGGTCGCCGGGGTCGTGGGGTTGCTGGGGTCGCCTAGGATACAGGGGAACGGGGTAACTAGGGTTGCAGGGTCATGGTGAGCTGGGGGAAGTGAGGTCACCGGGGTCCAGGGGTCGTCGGGGTCGTGGGGGGTCGGGGGAAGCAGGGTCGCCTGGGTCATGGGGTCGCCGGGGTCACGGGGTCGTGGGGGGTAGAGGCCTTAGATTTGGATGAATTCATTGTTGGTTCCTTGGAGTTCCATGAATCTTGTGAGGGATGAAAGTCTTGAGGCCTGATAAGTTGTGGTGTTCATGGAAATTCATGATGAAATAACATGGGAGATTAGGTTTTTAGGTTCTATGATCCTTGTGTGGATTGAATTCCTAGACCTCTCTTTGGTGTATTCCCATTGAAAATATTGGTGTTGTGACTTGAGGGTGATTTAGATCATATATGTGTTATTGCTCATGAGTGGAGAATTATGGTTAAATGGGATGATCAAGTATCTGAACGTGGAGTTGAACTAAGAGTAGGATTCAGACATCAGTGTGGGTATTGATCATTTTTGTTATTCTTTGAGTTTTAAGGCATAGTGGTCAGGATATGATAGCACATTGGTTGGTGGGATTGAGAAACATTGGTATAATTCATCTATGTAAGGACATACTATTGTTGATGCATAAAAATTGATGTCATAAGGTGGAGACCACATCAGAAATGTCATTCAAGATGCGGCTACTGTGGTTAGGGGATCAAACTAGGGTAATTGAAGAATAGTTGGTGTGTTTGGGCTTGGTGATTGGAGTTTCATAGTAGAATCATGTTGGGAATTTGGAGATGAAATGGTGTGTGTCGGTACTATCCTCTAGGAAAACATAATAAGATAATCAGAATTACATAGGTGGAAATATATCCCAGAAGAAATTCTCTCTAAACATTATATTCGGTAACATGGAAGAATTATATTCCTCCAAACCACTTCATAAGTTAGAATGAATGCAATACCATTCACATCAACAGAAAAAATAAATTTATGCAAAGTAAATTAAATGACAGTACAAAAGAACACTTCAATTTTATGTTGTTTGGATTGGAATAGTGGCTTCTACGGGAGAAACACTACAACATTTCATTTTACCGAAAATAAAAGATTACAACTTGTGAGTAATAATCCATGACCTGAGGCATCACTCAGTCATCCCAATAACATTAATAGAGTTTCATAGGGTAGTAGAAGATTTTATGAAAATGTATTAAAAGTATAAGTAATTACATGACCATATATCACAATTATGAGATTCTCCAGACCTTAGTAATACTATAATTAGGGAAGTGATTACCATGAATTACAAGTTTAAGGGATTCAATGATTAATTATTCTAAGTATTAGGTACAACATGCTCTGGTGTCACAAGTATAAGGGATACAATGCCTTAGTACCACACATATAAGGGATTCTATGCTTGATTAAAACATGTTTGATGGACTCCATAATCGAGTATCAGAAGTATAAGTAACTCCATACCTAAGTGAAATAATTCATTATAGTCAAGTAGGTATTATAATCTATCAACATTAAAGTTTAACAAGGGATTATCCAATTTTTTATAGAAACAGGTGATATGGTCTCATGAAAACCTTCTCATCAAATTCAATATAGTCATTACAAATAAGATTCAAGAAAAAACCACATAGAATGTGGTTTGGTATCCTAAGAATGCATAATACCTAGGGAGATTCCAATTGAACAACTTAAGTTGTCAAAATAGACGACAAAGATTGAACCTAAATAATAACAATTTTATAATATGTTTTTCTATAAAGGATAACATATTAAACATGGGTTATGTGTATGTTTAATTAATCGAATAGAAAATCAACCATGAATCTTCATAATTCATAATATAAGGAGACATGTATTAAGGTAAAATTACTAGAATTCGAACCTTAGGGTTCGTATAGGTCAAAGGGGTCGCGGGAGGTGGGGGAAGTGGGGTCTCCGGGGTCACTGGGTCGCCGGGGATTCATGGTTCTGGAGTTGCTGGGGTCGCTGGGTTCTGGGGTCACCAGTGTCTTTGGGTCATCGAGGTCGTGGGGTCCCTGGGGTCGTGAGGTCACCGGGGTCGCGGGTGGCTGGTTGAAGCGGAGGAAGCCAGGGGCCGGGGGAAGTGGGGTCGCTTGGTGTGAATGGGGTTCGGGTGGGGGGGGATGGTTTAGTAGTGTAAAAAAAGTTCCACGAAGGTTTATTATAAACCGCTGCTATACTCAATTTCTGTTGATGTGATAGTTCTTGACAGTGATAGCATGTTTACAGAGATACATGCTTAGATCTGTGACACTTTTTCATTCTGACACATACATATGATTTATTTTCAATTTTATTCATAAAATAAAATTCATATTATAAACATGAAACTCATTAATTATAACAATACTAATAATTTGATGATGATTAAGACAAGGAGGTCAACAACCTACCCCTTTTTTATGATAAAAAATCATGGAATTCTATATTCACAACATCAATGTTAAATAATGAAGATTAAATTAAAACACATTGTATAAAATGTAAATGTGTTTATATAAACCATTAATGTGTCATAAAATTATCAATGGAATGATATCACATAGTTTTATATTTTGGTAGAAACATATATGGTATCATTATCATAATGAAAATTTCCCATGAAATAAATGACATAATAGAGTACTCCACTTTTTGGGAGTATAAAAAAAATGCAGAATAAAAAAGAAATAGAATATGAATATGAATAAAATAGAAAAATACAGGGTAAAAATAGAATAGAATTAAACAATAGAATATTAGTCTGGTAATTAATATTGAAAAATTATTGAGGTTACAGTAAAAAAATCCAAAAAAAAGTTTCACAAAAAATATTAAAAAAAATATTCCAATGATCTACACTACTCAGTTTGAGTTGAAGGAGAACTAAGAGATTTTCTATTTACATTATCGAAGATAGAAGGTATAGAAGTAGGTCCTAATGTAATTTTAGTTTTGTTCTATGGTAACACGTGAATTTCTAATGAAAAAAGAAACAATATCTAAAGTGATTCAAGGCTCTCGAACGAGTATCTACCAAAATTATCATACATCTTACATGAAAGTTAGAGATAATAGATTTAGCATAGAAAGGAAATGTTGTTGAGGGTCTCTTTTCACTCTATGATGGATGAACATAGGTTTAGTTGTAGTATGGGTTAAGAGTTAAGTAACATGGAAGGCCTCGTGAACTACAAGAGGAATACAATGAAGATGTTGATATTATTTCATAAGGTGTGCAAACTCAATTATAATATTTCAACCTTGATACATTGTTTTGAATAAGTTATTATTTTCATGAATAAAAAGATTCAACATAAGATTAATTACTTTCAATTGATTCAATTTTTCCTTAATGTATTATGTCACAAGATCCATCATAAAATTCTAATATGGAAACATGAAATTTGCATCCATGGCATGCTTAGTATACAAACAAAATAGATAATACTTGATGGACATGGTTATAGTATATCAATTTAAATTTATTTCATTGGAATATTTTGTAATAAACATGAGAACATATCTAGTATTATATGTTAATCTTCTTATGGGTTTTCTAAGGTTTTGTAGTAGAATCACTTGGAAGCACTAGCGGGAACATATCTAAGAACTTCTTTGATAAACGTTCTAAGAAACATATCATGAATAAAAAAAGGTGGAGGAGATAACATACTATAATATAATTAAGTAATATTTTTAGCACTATCATGGATTGAATCCATAGAATATGTAAACCAAATCGTTATTCCATCCACAATAGACCATAAACACTCACACTCAGTGGAGAGTATTTTATTAAAAATTTCACTTCTGCATTATGGCACATATTCTTCCGATGAATGTGATGGATCAACATTTCAAATATTTATATTTGATCTTATTACCTTATCATATTATGAAGTGGTTCTTCAATCTTCACACTCATTCCAAAAATAAAATACATATTTTCTATGAAATCATCCAAGCAACCATTGGTGACCACATAAATAAGAATATGCTAGAATAAATGAGTTAGAGATATTTCTAAAACATTATAAATTTGAATAAACCCATTAAACTAATATATATTGTCAATAAAATATCCCTCATGATCCCTTTCTTATTTAATGGATGGTTTAATATTTTTTCTTAAACATCAAAGAAACTAACCCCATGTTTCTGAAAAAGTGTCAATCAACTCTTTGATGGAATAGCGGGTGGATGAACCATTAAAGGATTAGAATATATATACACAACTATAGTTGGAATAAAAATAGGGGTACCCTCAGTAGAAATGATAACATCTCATAAATCTAGATCTACATGGAATTCAATAGATCCATTCTCATTAAAAATATGTTTTACATGCTCATTTTCCTTCTGATAAAATACATAATCTTGAACAATGAAAATAATTTACATCATCATAACAATAACAAAATCTGAAAATAAATAACCATAATTGAAATATATAGTTTAAATTCTATCAATAATAAAATCCAAATCATTATTATAGGGATGCTGAAAACTATAGAAAAGAAAATAAGGAAGCAAGGAATAAGGGAAAAATTAAATTTCAACCATGTGATCATTGTGGAAGGGAACACACTGGTGCCACATTTAAAGGAATGTGAGTATGATATAAATGTGGATATAAAGGCCATCGTTTTGATGAATTCATGGTTATGAAAAAAATCTATGAATGGTTAATGCTATATGTTTAGGGAGAATAGACATTATGCTTATTATTTCCTAAAGCAATAAAGAAACATGCCACTTAGAATCCCAAGGGAATAAGAACAAGATTATGTGATCACAACCACTAATATTGATGTTTCAAATGATGTCGGAGAACTTATTTTAATCATTTCTAAAAATGTATCCAATGCTTTATTTGATTCTGGATCAAATCATTCGTTCATATTTTTAAATTTTTTCAAGAAAATTAGATTTTTACAATTTGATTTAATGAGGGAGTTGTCATTCAAAACTCTTAAGAGAAATATCATTACAAAAAAGTGGTATAAAGAAGTCCCCATTATGGGATATGAATATTCTTTATATCCTGATTTTATTTTCATTCTTATGATTAAATTTTATATTATCCATTATATGGATTGTTTTTTGAACCATGATGTGAATATTTATTATAAGAGAAGGGACGTTAAAATTATTGAGGATGATGTGGAATCCCTTATCATTAGGGAAACAACACCACCACCTGATTCACATATAGATATACCCCCAGTAGCTATACTGAATTCAATTATTGGGGAGGAATGGAATACAATAACTATGGTTCAAGAAAACAATGTTCAAATATATGATGTACCTATTTTTCATGAATATGTTGATTTCATTCCTGATGATTTAAATGGACATCCTATAGAGCTGGATATTAAGTTTTCAATTGACGTAATTTCTTGTTCAAGGCCCATATCAATGACCCCTTATAGATTAGACATTGTGGAGTTGGTGGAACTAAAGAAAAAACTATTGTAATTTATTGACAAAGGATTTATTATCCCTTGTGTTTCTCCTTAAGGATCCCTTGTTATTTTCGTTAAGAATAAATATGGGTCGATGAAGTTGTTCATTTACTACAACAAGATCGCTGCTATAACAACAATGAACATTTTTCCCCTACCTCATGTTGATGATTTATTTGATCAACTTCGTAGAGCCCAATATTTTTTGATTATTGATCTTCGGTCTCGATAAAATCATTTTCTGGTAAAGAAGAGAAAAATTCCAAAAATAAAATTTCAAACCACATATGGGCATTACGAGTTTATAATAATACATTTTGGACTATCTAATGCACCATATATTTTCATGGATCTATTGAATATTGTTTTCAAGGAATATCATGATGATTTTTTGTGGTATTTGTGGATGATAGCTTGGTATACTTCAAAATCTATGAGGATCATGAAAATCATTTGTGCATTGTTATAACAAATCTAAAAAGATATAAATTATATAAGATGTTTAGAATGTGGGAATTTTGGAATCAATCAATTTACTTTCTAAGCCATGTAGTTTGTAAAAAATTAACATAGGTTGTCCCTGTGGAGAAAATTTATTTGAATAATGGCCTACTCTAGTGAACAAAATTGAGGTACATAATTTTATTGGTTAACAAGGTTATTATCAAAATTTCATTGGGAACATTTCCCATTTATCCAACCCAATGACCAAGATTACATTTTATGTGGTTCAATTGGTAAGGACATAAGAATTTGATGAATGTTTTGAGTAATTTTAGGGGATATTAGTGAATTCTATAATCCTAACCCTATAATTGAGGATTGTGGGATTCATGATCTAGAGTTATTCGTCAATAAAAGGAAATGTTTGTGTCTTTATGCAGGATGATAGAGTTATTTCCTATGAAAAAAGTTGTTTTAAATTAATAAAAAAAACTATCCCAATCACAATCTTGAGTTAGCAGTAGAAATCATTGCTCTGGTGATATGGAGACATTATATCTATGGAGAAGAATGTGATATATATACGGATCGCAAGAGTATTAAGTATAGCTTCTCACAGAAAGAAATCATCATGCGGAAATTATGTTAGCTCAAATTACTCTAGGATTACAATTTTACTATACAATACCACCCATGAAAGGAAAACAAGGTTGAAAATTTGTTGATCAGGAAACATCATGGAGTTATCTACGAAATGATTGTTGGTTAGGATATTTTATAAATGGATCTTGTAAGGATAGATATGAGAATTATCAAATAAGGAGAAGCATCACTAGTTTTTGTTTTGGTTTCCCTGAAACCATTATTAGAAAGGATTAAAATTTATTAGCCTGACGATGAGAACCTTCAAAAAAAATTAATATTGTGAAAGATTGGAAGGTGGGTGACTTTGAGAGTGTAAATGGTGTCCAGATATTTTGGAAGATGATATAGGTTCAAGCTATACCAGAGATAAAAAGGGAGTTATTTGATGATTCACATAGTTCAAATTTCCCCATACATCATGGTAGTAGAATGATGTATTGAAATTTTACAGATCATTTCTAGTGGGATAACATGAAGAATGAAATTGTAAACTATGAATTGAGATATTTAGTCTGTCAACAAGTGAAATGTGAATGGATACATCCAAAAAGAGTCATGAAACCTCTACATATTCATGAAGGGAATTGGGATGATATCACAATGGATTTTGTCACCATATTACACAGAACTCTAATAAATAATAATGAAATATATTTAATTAATGATCGACATACAAAATTTGCCAATTTCCTCGTTATACTGGGGGATTTTTCACAAGAGATCCAATAAAGACTCTATATCAATAAATTTTTCAGACTTTATGGGGAAACTCTCATAATTTTTTCTAGTCTTAATACACAATTTACATCAAAATTATAGAAAAGTATTCAGATATCTTTGGATACTGAGCTTTGATTGAGTACATCTTGTCACCCACAGACTGATGGGAAATCGGAAAGGATGATCCAAACCATAGAGGACATGTTGAGATATTGTTCTCTTGACATCCAAGTTATTTGGGATCAATATTTACTTTTTTGGAGTTTACCTACAATAACATTTTGCATTAAAATATTCAAATTGTACTAAATGAAGTTTTCAATGGAAAGAGATATTGTATGCCAACGTGTGGGGATGATGTTTGAGAAAGGATGATTGTGGGACAAGAGCATGAGGGGGAAACAATAATTAAGGTAAATACTATTCAATTCCATGTAAAATAAGATCAAAGTATACCAAAGTTCTATGATGATAATCAATGATAGGATCTTTAATTTCATGTGGCAGATTATGTTTTCCTGAACATGTCTCCAAGGGAGGGCGTTATAATAATTGGAACGAAAGGAAAAATGAGCCCTAGGTACGTATGCAAATTTGAAAATCAGGATAAAATTTAAGATATTGCATAAAATTTTCCTATGCTTCCTATCCTGTCCAATGTACTCAATGTGTTACATGTCACATTTCTGAGAATGTACATGCTAGACTGAATGCATGTCCTCACTTATGAAGGTATATAATTTGAACCTAACATATCATACTGTGATGAGCCTATCTGGATTATGAAAATTGATGAACATGTGTTATGGAATTGGATGAATCGACTGGTATTGATACATTGGATAAATCATAAAATCAAAGAGGTTACATGGTTGCTTCAGGAGCATATGATGATGACCTATCCAAATATTTTTGAGAGGTAATGTTCGGAGGATTTTGGGGAAGAAATTTCTTTTTGGATGGGAGAATGTAAGACCACAAGGTTTGAAAACAAATATGGAATTCATGAAACACTGAGTCCCTACCAAAAAACACATTTTATATTCAAGCTGTTATACACAACATTTCAACGACTATGTTTTGAATTTAAAAAAATGATGACATAGAGTTGCGATCAGTATGTCATTCAGAGTCTGATAGAACTGAAATTTTTTAGATGAATAGTAACATACCATTATAAATAGTAATATGATTAGTAATATAACAGTTATGAATTTTAAAACATATAATTATTTTATTTTACTATGTCTATAAGATAATGAAATTTTGAAAAAAAATTTATGGTGACATAAAATTAGTTATATTTTTAAAATTGTTAAATTTTTTATTAAGTATTATTGTATTTAAAAATTAAATTAATCATATTTAAAATATTAGTTTTCAAAAATGGTGTTCATTTTTGAATTCTACAAGTTAAAAAATGGTTACGTTGAAAATTTTCGATTTTTTTTAAAATTCATTTATTTTTTTAAATAGTGAAATATTGTAAAATATAGTATATAAAAATTATTAGTTAATTCCACTATTTATGACAACATTAGTGATGTAATCACAGTTGGTTCGAACTCACATGAAATTATTACTATTATGGTCCACATGAATCAACATTATTTGATGTCTTTAAAGAATTAATAAAATAATGAATAAAATATTCAAAACTCTCTCGACTCCTCCACTCTAACCCCCCATCACTCCATATTTTCATCACGCCTCTAAGAATTAATCATCTCAATTTTCTACCCAATTACCCTTCCACAGTTACTCCCTAGGTCCAAGAGCTCTTTGTCTTTCTATAAGACCAAAAACCCTTTCCCTTAAACAGTTTCTCAAGGAGGTGGATTCAAGAGGTAAATTCACATTCTATTTCATTCAATTTCGTTTTACGTTCCTTTATATTGTCATCTTCTCCTAAAACACCATTGTATAAATTTCAATGAAATCTCTAGTATCACCTATATACTAGAATTATATAATTCTAATGTAATAACCATGATCAATAAATTTACTTTTTCTATCTTTTTATTTTATGAACAAAATCATTTTCCGTGAGGTGCCAATTTAAATCGTTTGTGGACGACGAAGTTTGTTTCTTCAATTTCACCTTCATTACTGGTAATGAAACCATTTAGATTGTTTAAACAGAATATAACATATGTATCATAACCTATTTAATATTGATTCACTACTATATTTACATAATATTAAATGACCTGACCAAACTATTTTCTAATAATAAAAAAATATTTTAAAAAAATATAAGTAAATATCATTAAATTTTCATCTAATGATTCATCCTCATTATATGTAAAAAATTGATAAAAAAGAAAATTAACACATATGTATGTTAAGTACTAACTTGTAAATTAATTTCTAGATATTTATATACATTCCACATGAACTCCATTAAAAAAAAACAGGAGAACCGATAATGAACAAAAATAAAGTAAACACTCCAGAACGACATCAATCAATATTATAAATACTATATAAAGATATAATAGAATTAATAAAATAATGATAAACTAAATACATGTCTAAAATGTTTTCAATTTAGTTATTAATATGTATACTTTTATATTGCACAACTTTATGTCCAAGAGTGGAACACATTCAATATTAAGGTAAGGGTTTTCCACCTGATCATCCATTTTCAATCAGGTTACATTTATTGTCTATTTACCTCAATGATATTATTATGTATTATTATTTAATCCTTATAAAATATGTTTTTGAGGTGTATATATTTTTAGCATCATAATACATCCTTATTTTATGTAGTGTTACAAATTTTAAAAGGAATATTAAAATTTATTTCCGAAATACAAGTCCGATTGAAGGGAATTTCAAAAGTTCTTACTTATATTCAGGGGAACGATATAATTTATTTTTAGAAACCATTATAATTACAAAATAACTCGATTTATTATGAAAATACTATCTCACTTAAATTATGATTTCATACATTGACTTTTCCAAAAGAACTATTCTTTTCAAAATAAAAGTGTATTTATCTCAATAATTACTCCATGATTTTTTAAGAGCATTTTCTTCTGTTTCAACCCAATTATTGATTCTTATGTATTTCTGAGATTAATCATTTATGATGTCATATAATTTAATATATTATTTCTAGTTTGACTATGTATGTTCTATCCTAAAACCATTCACCAATTTACTCTGAATGGTTAGTGTTTAAGATTAATATTCGGGGAATGTTTTTTTTATATTTCATATTTTAGTTTCAATATGATTGTATATGTTTCCTATATTTATCCTAGTTCAAATGAGGAACTAATTAGACTAATTATATTATGTTTAGGTCCTACTATAGCCCCTTGATACATCATTACATATCATGAGTCAAATAGACGTGGACTTTGTTGAGTCCTTTCCAATTTTGAGATTCGATTTCCGTAGAGGCCTTAATAATTTTTAGAAGTATTGGGTGTGGAATTCATGGTATATTTCAGAATATCAGTATATGAACTTATCTCATTATGGAGCTAGTAATTTAATGTTCATGAGTTTATTTTACCATTAGAATACCCACGATTATGTTTTATTATGGTATTATTTACTCAGATCATATTTTTGTAATATCATGTTTAAATTTTTCATTTAAAGGTATGTGTTGTCACCTATTCACCATGCCTAAGGATTATGTAATCCAATGCCTTATTTCTTACTCATACTAAGAATTTGAACTCACCCCTATCTTAGGTTTCTTTTTTCTGGGATACAATGAAGTAAATTATGAATGACATGCAAGCATAATCTAGGAAGCATGGATTTTTCTAATGGAATAAAATTGTGTTGTTTTACTTTTCAGGATGTAATGTTGATCTTATATATGAATATTTTTTTCCAAATATACTAAACTATACATTCCATCAAAAAATTACTTTCCTGAAATCCTGATAATGTAATGTAATAAGGAATCAACTCCGGGTAACTGGGGTAAAGTCATTACAAAAATATTAATTTAAAATGAAAACAAAAGGACATGTTTTAGATCATTTAGTGATTATGGAAAAATATACTCCAATAATAATAAAAGAATCATTTGTTTTAAATAGTTTTAATCAGTTTCATAGTAGTTTTAACCATAATTAATCAATTTTACCTTTACCATACAAATTATTTTTAATATGATTATTATTCATAATTATAAAATTTAAAAGGGCCTAATTTTCAAAATTTGTACATATAAATAAAAAAATATGTAATAAAGTTTTTATGATTTAATTTAGTTATAGGTCAGAAATAAATATAAAATAAAAATAAAAAAATAAAATTTATAATAAAAATAGTTTTTTTGTTAAAATGATTTTATAAAATATTTTCAAATGAAACCAATTTAATTGAAAATAAATGGATAATTAAAATTATAGTAATAATAATATTACGATAAATAAATTTTGAAAAAATTGTATCTTTTTGAATCATGTAATAGTTTTTAATTAATATCTGTATTTTTCGGTATTCTCTAGAAAATAGATCATTTCATAAAATCTAAAAAACACCATAATATTATTATGATATGCCTCATTAAAAAATTTATTCATTTTAATAAAATAAAATTTTTATGTTTTCCAAAAAAATTAAAATATTCTATCAAATAAATCAGTAACAACAATTTGGAAGAAGATATATTTTGAAGAAAAAATGTATTTATTAAAAAAAAAGATTTCTTAATTCCTAATCATATATCATTATATTTTATTTATCTTGAACAATATATATATTTCATAATTAAAATGCATTTATTTGTACCTATCAATTACTTGTCATTTCTATAATTATAAAAACATAACATGTCATAGTTCATTAGAGCTCGGTGATGTGTCTGGTTCATTATATCAAACATAGTATTGTTTAAAAATATCATGGTGTTACATTCCAAACAATTAATAAATAAATTATCCCTAAATTGATATTTTTTTGGTAATCAAGGGTTTTTTAATTTGAAACTGTTTTAGTGAAAACATGCATTGTAAAAATGGTATTAAAACCATACTCTATAAATGGAGGGGTTGAGAAATATAAAGGTCATTTAGGAGAATATAATTTTGTGTTTTTAAAATAAATGAGAACACTGGTGGGAAGTGGGAATATGGGCATGGAGAAAAAATGGTAATTTAGAAATAATTATAAGGAGTGAAAGAGAGAATTAATCATGTGAATGTAAATAATAATGAGAATGCTAATGACCAGAAAATAATAAATTTATGAGCTTTTTAAAGGTCATTGATTCGTAAAAAATGAATTTACTAGGAAAAATTTTTAGTTTAAAGATCCCTTTTATTTGTTTAAGGAAATCAATTTCCATTTTGAAAATGGAAATAAGTAAATATTATTTCACTCCATGTATAATTTCATCCATTAATCAATTTCCACTACAGTATCATAGATTTCTTCTAAACAAAGAATATTATATATAAACTATTCTGTGAAAAAAGAACTAACATAAACATCTAATGAATAAAATAATCAAAAAAATAATAAAAATAAATTGCTTTTGCTCTTAAATTATAAAAAACCATAATTTTATGGATTCTATAATATAGTATTAAAATTCATTATACCTTTACACGAATAAATAAAAAATTCACTCAAAATGTCCATAATAACTACAAATGTTCATCATTGATCATTCTATAAATAAATAACCCTACACCACAAATTAACTCAATAACATTAACATTATAGAATATTTTATAAAAATGGGGATCTCATAGCTTTCAGTTTACATCCAAAAAAAAAATTTAATTATATTCCTCCTAAATAATTAATAATGTTAAATCGCATATTAATCCAAAGGGTTACATATAACTCAACCTAATGAAACAATACCCATTATACCATTAATAAATAGGGTTAATTAATTCATAATCAAATAATGCAGTTAAAATCATCCAAATATCATGATTCAAAATTTATATATTAACCTATAAATTAATCATTAGATTGACTATAAATATCTCAAAAATATAACCTTATTAGTGATTTGATTTTAAACAATACATATTATTTATAAACTACTATCAAAGAGACAATTGTTAATGTTACATAAAATCATTTATTAACATAAAGGGTTATTTAATACTCAGTAGATTATTCTTCCTAAAAACCAACAAATCTCTCATGTGACCTAAAATTCCCACCACATACATCTTCTATAAAAACATAATTTATTAAAACCATTCCAATATACACCCTAAATATAGAAAATATAGGAATATAAAAAAACCATCACCTAAATCATTTTGTAACCAAATCATAAATAAATTAAAAGGTCATTAATAGGTTCCAATTTACTTCACCATCTAATTATATATTCTAACCATTATTATATCAATATCAATCATGTATGAGGGGTTATCTGTTTGTCAATCATGTGTCTCTAAAAAATATCATGTATCACTAAATATGTTCTCAATTACTTAAATAAATAATATTTTTAAATTATCCTAAAATTTTTCATTATTATAATGAAAAAAATATCATTTTTAAACACTTTTATAGAATATTTTTGAAAACATTATACAAAACTCATTCAACCCATTAACATTAATGATATTCATAACATATGACCTTCTATAGTCATGGAGTTTATCCTTGGATTGGGAATTTTAAATGTTAATTCAACTATTCTACACACATGAGGCATTAAAATGTAAATTCTATTTTAAGATGAACATTATATCCCTCCATTAGTAATTTCAATTATCAAAGTAAATTAAAATATAAATTCAATTATTTTACAAGTATAAAAAATCTTCTCATTCCACTAAGACCTTCCCCCATGTTATTCTTCTAATATACATGACATGTTGAATGATTAATATTCCTCCATCCAAAATCATCCTTAGATCCATTTTTCTCGTATTATGTGTGTTAGGAAAATCATCCAAGCCGATAATATTAATCATATAATGAGATAAATAATTAGAAAAAATAACATGTTTTCCCCATCTAACACCTATTTAATTTGGTTACTTATGATGAAAATCATTGAAATTTCCATCCATTTTAGTGTTACATGAATCCTCCTAGTTCCCACAACTGAAAAAAAAAATTATTGTTTTAGAAAAAATGTTCATAGTGAGAAATAATATAATCTTGAAAAAACATTCATATGATTTATAAATCATGACACCCTATTAAAAAAATATAGAACCATAGGTTTAGCACAAGCCATCATTATTAATCAACCATTCAAATCCCTCATAATGGTTTATGAAGAAAAAATGATTTATCCCAACCATATCCTCTAGGATTTTCAAACAATGTGCACAATAATAGAACACAAACTGTTCTATAAAATGATTTACAGATATAATAAAAAATATATTATAATGTTAAATACCATTAAAAGAATCATTTCCAAAAATAAAATCCAGAGGTATTATTTAGGAAGGGATATATTTTTAGGAATGACACACAATTTATACATTACAAAAACACAGGGTATTACACTAAACAAAAAGTTATCCAAATGGTTTTCACTAATGTTCTCTATTCCTAATCTTTATATACTGAGTAGACCCTTCATGGATTTCTAATATTGTGGCCCATTTTTTCATTCATAGATATTACATCTTGTTGAATGAATATTTATTATATAATAGTAATTTCTTCAAAAAAATTATAATTTTTTAGATTCATTGGATAATATATATATAACATAATTATATAGGAATATTTTTCTATATCTCAAATTATGATAATCTCACATTATTCCCTTCTAGACATAAACTATTTGAAAATATTATTCTTAACCTGATGAAAACTAACATAATAGAGGGTTGTCATAGATTATTAGTAAGGTTAAACAATAAAGATATCAACGATCACATATACATAATGTACACATAATGGTATGAGAACAAGAGCTTGATATTTGATAATCTATAGAAATAATATCATAGATCCTAAAATTTTATCGTGGAATAATTCTTAGAAGTGCATATGACATGATTGATTAATAAATAAAAGAAAATGATCATTGGGGGGAAATCATTGGCATAAGAAATAAGATTGTGGAAAACACATATTGAAAAATAATAGTTTCATTAGATAAGTATCATGTTCAAGATTATCATATTGTAATGGGTTCAATACCCACTACATCAAACCCTTTTTTTAGGGTTTAGTCTAAAGACTATCATAGTGGGTTGATTCTTATATTGAATTAGGTCCTCTCCCCATTACTTCCCTTACTATATCGTGATATATAAATATTTACCATAACAATTAGAAGGATATATAATTATATTTAAACCAATCAGAGTTTGAAAATCTATTTATATGAGTGCCATAGGATCATTAAATATTCAATATATATGATAACATGAAAAAGTTAATCCTATTTCCTAATCATTCCAAAAATTTATCATAACATTAATCATGAAAAATTATATGATTTTTGAAAAACATCTCATCAAAATAATTATAAATATTGTATTAAATTAATAGTTATTTAATCATTGAATAATATCCCAATTAAATAATAAGTAACATAAAAATAGGTTATCTTTGAAAAAATAAATTTAAAATATCACTTGAAGTATTTCATGGGGATTATCAAATTTTATTTTTGATATCAATTATTTAAAACAAAATAATTTTCAAAATAGCATAGAAAAAATATTATTTAATAATTTCCATGTATAATTGAAAATAAATATTAAACAAATGAGAAACCATGATGGATGGAAATATTGTTCATTCTTAGTAAGTTAAAACAAATAATCCTTTCACAGTTATTGTAATATTAAAAGGACGATCATTCAAAAAACTATAAAAAGATTCTATTTAATACTTTTTAAAATTCAATAATTGGTAATAATTTATATAATAAATCATTTGATAATATTAAAACCTAAATGAAATGATTTTTTATAAAATATGGACATGGTTTAAAACTGTTTTTTGACCAATGAGTGAAATATAAGAAGATTTCTTTAAAATTATTTAATCAGATTCTTAACTAGCTAAATAGTTTATAATGGAAATAATACTTCTTATATTAATAAATAAAAATAAAATAATAAGATTAATAATATTATTTTTACGGAGAATATAAAATTTCATCATCAGAATCAAAATCATAAACAATCATAGTAAACAAAGTGACCATAATATAAATCATTTAACCTAAGATCCACTTTATCAGAAGAACTCTAAATTATAATATTAATAATTAATATTAATTATTATTATATACGAAAATAATTTATATACATATAATATTATATATTATCTACTGATAACATTTCTATGTTCACTTATTAGTGATTAATTATTAAAATCCTTGTTTCCTTGGGTTAACCGTTATGTTTTCCATGGGGGAATTGGTGTTTTAGTGGTATTATTTTTAAATATATAATTATTAAATCATACATGAAATGATTAAAATAATATAAATTTTACATATATTAGTTATTTATTTTTTTAATCATCCATAATAGGTAGACAATAATAAAATGAATTTCCCTATTCACATATATGGTAGGTCGCACATACGCATGAATGCCATTATCATTTTTCAAGAGATGGAAAAAAAAGAAAGGTGAATAATAATTAATCATTCATGACTTATATTAGTATAAAAAATATATTTATTTATTGAATAATTTAGTATAACCATCCGTATAATTTGGTGATGATAAAATAGTTACACTACTACATTTAGGCGGTAGGTTTACATACGTTCAAACAATGTATTCACTTTTAATATTATGAAAAAAGGTGGATAAAGTGTTTCAAATAATAATGATAAAATATAATTCTATTATATATATTTATTACATTATTGTATAATAAATTACATGGATTAAGAGGTGGTATAAGGGGGAATAAAATTAAATACACATATCTATGAGTTATATCTCTTCATTGGGAAACCTATTTTGGATTAAAACATAATACATGAAAGAATGAAATACTTATAATATAACGAGAAGATAGATGTGTTTCATTAATCTATGAAAGTATTATGGTTAGATATTTTAGGAGACATAATACGGAAAAATTATGAATAATTAATGATAGGAGGTTCCTCATTACATGTGAGGAGAATGGTGCTCCTGTAATTACTTAATGTATTAAAATAATAAGATTTAATTTTTGATGAGAAATTGATAAAAAATTATATAATTACAATATAATATATTTTTTATATGAAATAATCTCATTCAATTAAATTTGGATATTTTTCAATGTTCTCATAATTATTGTTTATTTTTTAGCCTACTTATACCAATTAGCAATTACCCTCATATCATATTTTTTTACACAGGAGGGGGAAAGAAATATAATATATAATATAACCTCTCCCATAAATATGGTTTATATTTTAAATAATATTAAATTCTATTTTTATATCATAGTAATAGTGTTATGTTTATTTTATTTAATAAAATAATGTTTACTATAATATTTATTTTACGTAATTTTTTAAAATAAAAAAAATATTATAATATAATTTTTCTTATCTCATTTAAAATGGTTGAATTTTTTTATGATAATAATTATATGATATTTATATAATCATAAAATCAAGTTTTTATATGTTTATATATCATTATAAATATTTTATTAAAGGTTTTATTTTTTTATCCAATTTTAGAACTGAACATGGTTATGGTTTTCTCAATGTTAAAGTGCTATAATATAAATTATATTATGTAAAACAGCTCTGAAATAGACATGGTTTAAAATTTTGGAGGATTTACCATCCTATATTTTCAATTTTATGATTTTTTATATATTTTATGTAATATAACAAATTATTATTTAACACAAAATTCTATGACCATCATTTTATGTACTAATCACTTAATTTGACAATGAAAACAACATAAAAAAATTGAATTAGAATATAATCATTCTAAACAACTATAATATGTAAAATTTATCCAAAATATTCTTAGAAAACATTAACTCGTTTATGAAATGATACTCTTGGTCCTTTTACATATATTTTACTTTATTTTTTTCTATAATCACAAGATCTGTGTTGGTTTTACATAATCATTTAAGGTAATTATATCATGATATAAAATTAAATATAAATTTACAAAACATAAAAAATTATATTTCAAATAAAATTTTATAAAAAATAATTGTTTTTTAACCTTTCCATGAAATATTGTTGATATGAAAAGTAAGAAAGTGCCATTTTAATTGTCATTTACATTATTACAATAATGGATGAAATCAATGTAAGAAAGAATAAAAATGTAATATCATCAAATATTTGATACTTATGAATGAAATAAACTCCTAAAATAAAAAAAAAGATATATTTTTTAACCAATCTTTTTCATTATCATAGTATTTTTAATCACAGTTTACACATTTTACATTTACTTTATTAATGAATATTTACTATAGTTACAATTCATAATGGATAATAATTATAATAGATTATT
This sequence comes from Viscum album, assembly GCA_963277665.1. Classification (NCBI taxonomy): domain Eukaryota; kingdom Viridiplantae; phylum Streptophyta; class Magnoliopsida; order Santalales; family Viscaceae; genus Viscum; species Viscum album. The sequence goes on from OY728145.1 coordinate 1,841,418,478, forward strand.
TACCCAATTTAGTCCAATATATAATTACTATATATTCATTTATTCACAAATAAATTTCTAGAAGTGGTGTAGATTAATATAAGACATACACACAATGAGATTCTTGGTTCCAGTTTCTCCTACTTTTAAGGGTCCACGTTCTCTCCCTTATCGACGATGCTAACCCTCAGAACCCTTAGCCACTTTTACCACTACTCTAAAATCTCATTATTCTGCTCATCTCCATGTCAGTTTTAGTCTAGTGGTGATATTGATGTTATGGGAGGTTTGGTTCCACGGCTGATAGTGTCCTAGGTGTGTGACCTTTGTTGATGGATTTTTTTTTTCATATTTAGTCCTCATGATTTAATTGATGATTTTGTGGTTCCTTAATGTTGGTTCATCTATTTATTTCTTTTGGATGGTGTTTTATTTATGGGTTCATATCATATTTTCATCTTTAGATATGGTGGGGGTCGTGGAGTCACTCTTGAGGGTATTAGGTCAACTGATTTTTGAGAAGGTGAGCTTGATTTGTCGTTGTTGGATTCTATCCCTGGTTTATTGGGGGACATAAATGATGATGAAATGTTTTCTATAGCATCAGTAGGACCTTTTATTCTATGATGAAATGGTGTTTGAATTATGACATTGACATCAGTTGTGGATGGTGAAAATGAAATATCCCATGATGTATGTTGTAGGTGACATGACATAGGGTGATGAGGATGAATTTGGTTCTCATGTGACATGGTGGTTCACGATCTTCTCATGGTTCATGAATTTTTTTTGAATTTTAAACTATCATTTTTTGTTCCCTTTGTTTTTGTTTGTAATCATCAATTAATATGGTTTACAAAATAAAAAAAAATATTTTCATTCAAAATATCATGATGTTATAACAAATTTTAAAATGAATAATACAATGAGAATAATCTCTTGATCTGTAAGGAATACATTTCCACAAACTATAAAATATACTGATTTTATAATAAATCACTATGGGAATTTATTTATTACTATATATCTAGTAGTCATTAAAAAAATACATAACATAAGACAATTAAAAATATTGAGTGATTAGTCCATATTTTCTACATTAGTAGTATCTTCACGGGGGTTTCAATGTTCTAATGGGTTTTTGGGACCAATTACATTGCTGCCCCATGGATTGAGGAACTTTTATCTATAATTACCAACTCTCTTGAAATTTGATAAATAATTCTTATAGAGTCTGTCATTCCCATATAATTGTCAGATTGATAACCTTCATCTCCACACATATATTATTTACTCATCCCAATGTGGAAATTTATATATGCTTCATCCTATATTTTTTATATGTATGGAATTTAAGATTCTTTAAATAATCATCTTTTCCACTTAGTCATTCAGGATACATAATGTTTATTTTATTTTGTGTGATTTTGATTTCAACTATGTTCGTGTATTTAATCATATTTCATGATATCTATATTGGAATAAACATTTAGATTCTCAATCCATCTCCCATTCTAATAGGGTTTTCGTTGAGTTATTGTCTGCATTTTCTCTAATACCCATGGTTCCTTCGAGTTATAGTCATTAAAAAAATAGAGTAATAATGAGTAATGATAACTATAAATTAATTATCACAAATAAAAAAATAATTTAACCTCCAGAATACTAAATTTAAAACATTATCATGTTAGCCTATAGTTCATACATGAGAACATGAACCAGTCTTGGTTCAACATACAGCACTCTAAATTTGAGCTATATATCTTTTTATCCATCATAGATTATAATGATTTGGGTTAAATCATTATTCAAAAAAAATATAGATCTAAAATTAAAATGAACATTATTTAAAAATTATATACCTAAAAATCATTTAAACATATTCTCACAAACTTAAACTTTTTCATAATATATTTAATTCCATATCTATTAATTCAAACCATAACTTATTAATCAATACTTTTTATAAAATCTTATCCATGTCCACATTCCAATAAAGATATGTAACCAAATCATATTTTAATCCCATATAATGGCTCTTTAAGAGATCTTTAACTAACAAGTTTATATCCCTGAGTGTATTAAAAGTGGTGTATAGTAAGGACTACTTGTTTTCTAATAGTGATGATCTAATTAAAACAAAACCCTCTATTTTTGATTTTATTACCCATAGGTACATATATTATAGAACCATTATCCACTTGTAATACATATATAAGGATTTAATTTTTTGGAGAATCACACAATATCCACTATAATACAGCTTTAAGATGTCATCCTATACATATAAATCTTTCTTTGTATTATCAATTGGGATTTCAGAATACCTTTTCATCCTAATAACCAAATTACTATAAATTATCACTTTAATGTTAAATCACATACTATCTCAGTGGTTTATCTATACCTTCAAAATTCTGATAATCCATAACCTAGAAAACCAAAAATTCTAAATCCTCATTAATAACCCATGTATCATGACCGATATCTAGTACCATATGTTACATTCTAGACCCACACTCCGAAATTTGATTCACATAAGCATGTAATGTACATACTTGAATCTATAAAAAATGAATATTCTTGGATATAAATATCCAATAATAGTGTAATATAAATAAATCATTTCATTTCAATAATTATTTAATCATTTTAGATTTATATTTCTACAGAATTCAGAAAAAACATAAATTAATAAAACCCAGAAAATTCTCAACTAATAAAAAAACTTCAATTATGAATGAAACTACATAATATATAGTAATTTTTCAACCTATCCATTTAATTCTCCACAAAATATAACATGTTAGTAATATAATGTGTTATATATTTTTCATAAAATATGGGAAAAATGTAAGAATAATGTGGGATGATGAACTTAAAAAGGTAATCATATAACTAAAGATGCTTAAAATGTAATCATGGAATAAATATTAAGGGAGAATTATGTAATATGAATAATTCCTTAGTTTACATAAAATTATATCATCATTTATCCATGAAAATAAAATATATCACGAATAAAAATAATTAGTGATCTCATAGTAATGGATTTCAAAATATCAAACATCGAAACTTTTAGGCATTTCCTTTCACCAAGGAAATATACTGATATGGGGATATGTATAAACCAAACCTCTAGATACTATGTCTCATGGGTCCTATCGATGTTTCAAGGGGATATATATATACCCAACCTATCAGATGATTTAGCCCAATTTATTTTCCATTGGAGTCAATAATACAATTCATTCCATTCCCTAAAGATCTTCAATTGGTAAAAAAAAACTCTCTTTTGATATTATTAATAATATATAATGATAATACATAATCAAATACAGTTACCAACAAATCATCATCAATAATGATAAAACAGTTCCAAATTTCAATAAAATGAATAACATGATCATAACACATAAAGAGTTAGAAGGTGGATGGATAAACAATACATATGGATATTTCATGAGTATTCAATTAATGACTTTTTTAAAATAAAAAATATAAATATTCTTAATAGTTCCACATTCAATATATAGAAAAAATTTCTATGTCTGAATCCCTAAAGATAAAAATAAATAATTAATATTATATAGTTATGTCCATAAAATTTTAATTGGATTATAATCAATATATATGAATAAGGTTTATGGTTGAATAAATAACATACTTGAATCCACATATTCATAAAATCATGTTTTCATACTTGATAAACACCTTCAACAAAATTATTCATTTAACACCATTACAAAAAAGGATAAATAATCAAATATTTTTATACTTTGATTAAAATATACCAAAGTATAATTAATATATAAATATTTATCAAGGTGAACTAATTGCACAAATAAAATATAAGGTTATATTTTTTTTTAAAATTATAATTAACTGGGAGATAAAAATTCAATGAAATGTTAGTAATTTGATTGCGTTGATTCAAACTAAAAACATTCATAACCCTTTTATATGTACCTATTAAAAAGAAAAAAAGAATTCTTTTTAATGTATTTAGTTTTAAAAATAATCTCCTATAATTGATTCATAATTATTAATATTTTTTATATTGGAGATATTTATAGGGGAAGATAAAATATATGAAATTTTAAGGAAATTAGATATTAATATTTCTAAAAAATAATTTCTCAAAACTGATATTGTAAGAGGAGTCATAAAAAATCAAATTTATCAAAATATATTTTTACCAAAAGTGTTTTATCAATTAAAATGTATTAAAATATTATATTTGAATAACCCAATAACGTGAGAATGATGTTTATGATGAAATAATATAACCCATCGAAAAAATACATGAGTTATTAATATCTTTAATAAGAGTCATAATTATCAAAGTATAAAGTATTTAGAAAGGATATTTTTGGTTGTAGAAATGTATATAACTAAAATATATCATAATACGATATAATCATATAATATAGAAAACATTTAAACCCAATAATTTGATTATAACTAAATGAATGAAAATTGGGTTTCTAAAAACCCTTATGACTAGGGTAAAAATGGTTTGAAAACAAACATAAATAAAAAGAAGTAATTTGGAAATGTATTTACCTAAAATAATAAAATATATGATTAAAATATATCCATATTTTGTGGAAACACTTTTCAAAGTTAAACATGGGGCATAACATAAACATGTGTCAATGTATTAGAGTTTGAGACACTGAAACCATGCGACTTGAGTAACATTTTAATTATAACCCATTTAAAGGGGGTACTACACATGAACATTAAATAAAATTATTAAAATATAATTCCTTGTATTATATATCAAATTTGAACTATATTCTCTATATATATTAGATTAGGGAATTAATAATAAACACGTCTAAAATAGATTAATTTGAGATGAAAAACCATACCACAAAACTAATTTATTAAAAACATGCACTAAAAGTCCAACTAATTAAATATTTATCACTAAATACACACCAATAATGTTTATTAGTAACTTTAAAAATTTAAAAAAATTATTTAGAATCATTATATATACATTTTTAAATACATTAAATATCTACTACTTTTAATCATTATCACATTGAACTAGTATTGTAAAAGAGATATTTGTATATCTTATTTTAAAATTTACATAAATATTATTTCATATAAATTACTATAATATATTTTCCATTATATTATTTAGGTTTTTCTGTTTATGGTCCGTTGAGATAAAATGGGTGATGAGCATGTTTCGCTGATTATTAATTAATGGATGGTGATTTCTTATGTTGTCAGTTAAATGTTGGTTTAACATTAAGAAAAACTATATTATATAAATATTTATATCATATTATAAACATAAAGAATTTATCACTTTTATAAATGATATAAATTAATATTATTGTTCATCGAGGTTGGTAATACTATCTAAACATGACCCTTTATTGATTAATGGATGATTGTAAAATGGTTTAGTGATAAATCAATTTATAATTAACCTACTATTCTTATTTACTATTTATTATTATCATATATATGTATTTGAAATAATTATTAAATAATATAATTATATTATGTTATTAATAATATATAATATATCATTTTCATCCTAGTTCGCTCGTTTTAAACGATTGAGTTAAAAATAATTATTTTTTGGTAATATAATTAATTGGTTCCGAAATAATCCCTAACAGAACATTAATTATATCCTAAACATCATTTTTATCCTTTTAAAACATTATTTGGACTATCCATAAATAGTAGTAATGAAAATTAAAATGGTAATCAATCATTCCATGGAGGCGGTAGTCCACACATACACATGGATGATGATTTCATTTTCAATGAAATGATAAAAAGTATAACATTTTTTATTCTTTAAAAATTTAAGATATGTTATATATAACATAATTATATGTTAAATTAAATATGTTACCTTCATTTTACGTAATTTTAAAAAAATAGAACACGTTGTGTCGTGGATGTAATTTTCTTCAAAAATCATTATTCATGTATTCAGTTTTATTATTTGAAAATGGGAAGGTGGTTAATGCTTGTAGAATAATTAAATAACATATACCTATAAAAATTATACTTATTTTATAAATTTATTATAGTTATATTAAATTTTATGATAAGTATATTAACATAAATAAAAGGGAAAAATGGTTGATATATTAGAAATTCATACCTTACTACATAGATTATCTCTTTTTCAAAGGGGGATAAAACCTTATGGGATGAAATTTTTTTAATAACAGTTATCGCCCTAAAATTTTGGGAAATATATTTTTTCAAATTAATTTATTCTTTTTGTTATTATTAATCTCATGCAACACATAATATAGTTATATATATATATAATCATTATGTTTATCTTTCATTTACTTTATTAAACACATATAATATATTTTGATACAAGGAACACATTGTTTGTCTTATATTACACACAAGATCTAGTCACTTCGATAGCTTGTTTTACATACAAGGATGAGTTTTTAATAAAAAACAATATGCTATTATTATGTATTGTAATATATTATTCTATCTACCACTTAGCTATTGGAGTAGATGATATGAATAAGATTAACTGAATTGTGAAAATAAAATATAGACAGGTATATAAAATTAATAATTTTGTAGTCAATTACTATAAGTGAATATAAGATCTATTTTCAAATAATTAAATTACTTCTCTTTGAAAATTATTTTTCAATGTAAAAACATAGTTTTATATCCATTAAAAAAAGTTTTGATTAAAGATTTACATAAAATTTAAATATTATATATTTAATCAATATATTTGATACTCATCCAACATATTTTATTGGTATAAGATATAAATAAATCCAATTGTTTGAATAAAAAAGTACTTTTCTAAAAGGTAATTTTTAATCATTTTAATAGTGAACTCATATTAAATGTGATTCGTGAATATATTAAAACCTTTATTTGAAAAATTAAACAACATTTTTAATGATTAAGATCAAAATTTACTTTTTGTGAATTTTTTGTATATATTGACAAGTTTTATATTTTATAAATAGTGAATGACGCTATTTTTTAATTCAAAACTTCTTTTTCATATAGTTTATTCAAAACTATAAATAATTTATTTTTTATTTTTTTTACGTATAATTAGTCAAATTATAGAAAAATTAATTCAATTTAGGTTATTTTAATCAATTTCACATTGAAATTTGATATTAAAACATATCAAGCATTTGAATTTTTTTACATTGAAAACATGTATTGTTGGCCCTTCAAAAGGATTAAATTTAATGTAATTTGTTCTATTTATATTATTTGAATTTGAAAGCATGGATTCTATATTCTGAATTATAATATTAAAAAAAAATTAGTGAAATAATATTAATTTTTTGGCCAAAACTATTATGATTGAAATTAAAATTAATTATAACGATTAAGGTTATATTATGCTTAAATTAGGACAATACCTTAACCGTAACGACCAAAATTACCTTTAAAGTTGTCCAAAAACATATTATAGAAACATCTCAACCATATACACCCATTATTAGAATATTTTAAAATATTGGGTCAACCTGACACGGAGAGAAATGAAGATTTAATTCCTTTTGAAAAAAATTACAAGAAATCCACTCCTCCACCACTATAAAAATAAATTCACACCTTTTACTTATTAGGAACTCCAATGAACTTTAACTCATAAAAACACTTATCAAATAAGCCCCAAAATACCTACCTTCATCATATAATCATATTTTTTGTTATAAATCCTACCAAGGATTCAATTTTTTGAAGATAAGCAGAGTTACCCAAAGAAGAGATAACATCTTTCTTCAAGCTCCTTTGTTGAGTTTTTATTATTCATCCCCAAAAATATTGATTTTAAATTATTATAAAACAATCTATATATGATAAATATATTTATATTATATTTTATAATGTTTTTACCTATACTTACATGCACTTCTATATAATGGGAAACAATCTTATCGTTCTTGTGAAAGAGGAAGCACTGCCTCACAAAATGATGTAATTTTTATTTCCATTAACACTCCTAAAGGATTGAAATTATTATGGAAAATATATTTTCATATATATATATATGATATTTATTATGAATTTACTCTACTATAATTAAAATATAATATATATAACTTCATGTATTTCGCTTAATGTGAATATGAAAACTTCATTTGTGGAAGTGTGGACTACTACCTCTTCAAAGCGATGTGATTCATTTACACTATACATAGAATGTAATAATGGAGTTATTAGTAAAAATATATTATATATATTAATTAATTATTGTACTATAATGATTATATATATATATATTAAATTTTCTTACTTTCTTACAAAACGATAATAAAACAGAAACAATGTTCATCCGTATATGTGGCATATGGTCTCCATTAATGGTGTATTTTGTTTAATATTGGTATCTTTTATAAATTAATATAAATACTTTTATAATAAATTTTTATTATACTTATATCATGGTATACATACGATAGATCTGAATATAGCTATGAGGACCAATAATATATCAAATCAAAACCCAGGTGAAAATCAAAGCGATTATTACCCAAAACGTAACATTAAGATTGAGTTTATAATAAAAAAAGTAATATAAATCCATTATAAAATAAAATTTTGTTTTATATATAATAAAATGTATCTATAGGATATTTATATGTAAATTTTTTTTATTATATAGTAGTTTTTAGTAATTATAAAGAGAGTCAATGCTTAATGTAAGGGTTTTCTTGTCCCAATGTTATATTTGTTGAGATAGAAAACATGTTCACCGCGTATTTCTTGTATGTTGTGTTTTTACTGACCATGCATTTATAATATGATTGTTATATTTAAAATTATTCCTATTTACAAATTTTTTTGAAGAAATTTATTTCATGGGGTTAATGTCTCATAAATTACGAGCTATGTAAAGTAATTTTGACTCAATTTTCTTTCTTTGAGACACATGTCATGTTATGCAGATATATTGTTTTATAAGATGTATATAATTAAATTTGAAATTTTATATCATTGAAATTATTACTTTCAGGGTATTTTATGCTTCTTTTAATTTCATTTTCTTACATGGGGAGTATATTTAAAAAATACAAACTTTAAAGTGTTTATTGAAACAATATCATCATTTATGGAGTTTGTTTTAGGTTATGATTCCCCTTATACAATATTAGGTTTCATATATCATAAACTATAATGAATTATCTTCACTATGTAGTTATTTAGGATATCTTCATGTATTGGTACAATTTTTCAATTCTTTTGTACAAAAGGTGTCTAAGAATGTATTTTTAAGGTATTTCAAATTTACATATCTTTTCAGTTGGAAATCAATGTTATATCAAAGAAATGTATTGTAATAATTTTTTTATGCATTAATAATAATTTTTCAATTTATATTAAATGAAAACTGTTTTCAAAACATTTTATGTGTAAATTTATAATAATTCATTATATTATGGATGACATGGTTTTCAAAATGTTTTTGAGCATCTATTATAAGTTTTCAATAAAAATGGTTCTTAAATTATTATCATGATTTCTTTGTTGATTTTCATTGAAAAATGATTTCAAAATTAGTTCAAATATTCTTTTATAAATTTGTAAATTTATTTTAAAACAATTTTTTTGAAAATGTTTTAAGTATTTCATTATAATCATTACTTGTTTTTTCCATGGAATTGTTTTCAAAACGTTTTCAATCTCTATTTATAAGTTGTAAAAGTGTTTCTGATTAAAAATATTTTCCTGATTATATTATTTGTTTTCATGGAAAACTACTTTCAAAATATTTTCATTGTTTTAAAATAATTTTCAAAAAAATTTAAAAAATTAATATCATGTGTCTTTTTTTTGTTTTCCTGGAAAATGATTTTCAAAATATATTCAATAATATTATATTAGTATTCAAGGAAAACAGTTATCAAAATATTTTCATTATTATTTATATCTTTTCAATTTAAAATATTCTCAATTTATTTTCTATTTTTTTATTATTATTTACATATATTTTCATAGAAAATGATTTTTAAATTTTTATATATTACAAAATCATTTTTTAAATAATAAAGTATATTTTCCTCAGGATTTGTTAATAGATATTTGAAAATTATTTTCCATCTAATATGACTTCAATTTTTATTAATCATTCATTTTTAGGGAATTAATACAATGGTTCGATTCATATCATTTCTCTTAATGGTTTATATTTTCATATGATGATGTTTATGAAATTTTTTCTCTTTCATGGGGTATATATCATTAAAACCCACACTCATAAACAATTTATGTGTTTATTAAATATATATCTATTTTAGAAGATATATTTCATTCAATCTTATTCCAATTTTAATGGTTATATTCTTATGAAACCTTATTATTTCAATGTTTTATAATTGGATTAAATTTTAAGGGGAAATGTTTCGTTTACACAGGTTAAGATATCATTACTTGTTTACAATACCCATATAATATCATGTGTTATAATATGATGAATGTTACTAATCTAGTGGCCCACATAAGAATGAATTAATTTAGAAATGGGTGGGACCTATATCCCTCTTTAATGTATTGAGAAAATATTTTAATCTTATGAGATAATGATGGGATTCAAGTTGGCAGACTTAATCCACTATGGAAAATGGGAAAACCAAATCCACTATAAGATGATTGGAAAACCTGTTCCACTAATGGAATATGGAGAAAACAAATCCACCATGAGATTATGGTAAAAATTTATCCACTATCAAAAGATGGGGAAACCCACACTACTATGGGAATAGAGGAAAACCTGATTGAATATAGGAAGATGGTGAACCATGATACAATATAAGGAAAGAAATGAAACTTGGGATAGTGGTGTATCCTTCCCAGTAGTTTTATTCCCCATGAAAATCTTTTATATGTTCTAGAAATTGGTGTTGACTAATAGGTAATGATATTTACAGTTTTCATGTTTTCAACAATTCAATATCTTATTCCTATGTTATGATTTATGGGATTATTATATTGTTTTCATTATTATTCATCTCTTTTGAAAATGATATCATAATGAAATGTTTCATTATTATTATATTTGATATGTAGGGAATGATCATATAATGTTATGATAACATTATCGTACCCTTATGGTCATGTTAATTAATAAATATCTCCCTTCATTACCCTTACTAATTATCTAATCTCACACATTTTATCCTCCTCCACATTATTAAGATATATTTCATATATGGTATGTATAAGACGGGAGGTGTACTTTGATAATAGGCTGGGAGGTAATGCATCTCTCTAATGTAACAATGTTTACGATTCCTTGTTTCTAAAGGCAGGAAACTAATACGTTTTTTGGGTTTTCATTGTGTAACGTATTATGTATTCCACAAAATTGACGAAATGTGAATATAATTTCATCTTAGGTAATTATAGTTGGTTTAAAAGTGACGTTCCAGTTAATATTTGTAATCTAGCTTGATAAAACATTAGTGATATCCATATGGATATTTTTACGAATTTCTCCTATGGTGTCTCTATGGATAAGTCTAAGGATGTGTTAAATTTTATGAAAATTTCCAACAATTATGAAAGAGTTTAAATTGGGTGTTTTCCTAGAATTTCATACTTATTTAGATACAATATGTGTATTTGGATTTTGAAATCATGCACCTAGTTGTAATTTCTATCAAAATGTCGATCAGTCAGGACTCGTGTGTAACATAGTATATAGAAATGCTCCATGTCGTACCCCAGGATGGACACACCCTTGGAATATTCTTTGGTAATTAAAAAGCTCTTTAGGAACCAACATGAATGATATAAATAAATTTTCATTATGAAATATCATGGAAAAACCTATGGTTTCATATATTAATGAAACATGTGTCATTATTTATACATCCTATAAGTAATATTTTATGATTTTGTGGTATTATTATATGATAATTAATTCTCACCCTATGCATTCTAGTTTTATACAATAGTAGTAACTAGAAGAAACAAGGATATCATTGAATATTTTGGATGTGGAATGTTTGGGCAAGGTGAAAATCCATTTATAAAGTAGAAATATCATGAGGATAATTAGGATGGTCCATGAGTATTGGTTATACTACTAAAGATAAAGAAACCAAAATTAACATTTGAATGGTATGATTTATTATTTTAATATTATTTACATTAAATATAATAATCACTATTGGATTGATGTAAGTGAACCTTTAGAAATAATTAATATTTTATACTCTTGGAAAGGATTATTATGGGATAAGATGATAAAGCATAAATAATAGTTTCAGAACAATGTTGGATGATTGAACTATATATTTATAGGAATTCAAGAATTATGATATATGAAAAAAATAAGTCTATTATTTCAATTAAAGGTTTGAAAAAAATATTGGGTGGCTCTAATAAACTAGATAATAGATTAAAAGGACATGGGATATTTTTATTAAGGGATGTTAACCATTACCATGTCCCTAATGTTGAGAATATTGTGTTTTTCTTGGATAATTATATTATTGAAGGGTAATATAAATTGTATAGTAATAATTACCATGGAAATGATTATTGATTTTTTTACAGATGTGCCTATTTTATAAATGATGAATTTTAAAACTTCTTGTGTTTAATGAATATATATTGTAATCATTAAAATAAAGATTAATGCATGTTTTAAAAAAGTATTTTTGGTAATTTAGGTTATTTCCATGATTCATGAGTATATATGACAATGCTTTTCAAATGTATTGAATGTTACAACCAAGAGTTTCTTTTTGATATGCGTGGGATCAATGTTGAGCCAATTTTTTGACATTTGTTTCTAAAGTTATGGATTTTCATTTTTTGTATCGGATATAAGGTTAACCATTTATGTAAAGATTATGTTAATATTAGTATAATGATTTTGAGATTAATGTATTATCTCAACAGATGAGGATTTATTTATATGTGATTAACTATTCTAAAGACACGTTGTTGTTGCTAACCGATGACAGATGGGATGGCTTACCCTGGAAATAATGATTTATTAGTGCTTTATAAATGAAAAATTCACCTTCCATTTGGAAAAACAGTGGAGAGGTATACAATGATCATGGAAAAACTAAGGGTGAGACTATACTAAATCATGTATGTATAACTTATCCTGAAAATTTATCAACTATAGGTAAAGGATCATAAGAATGAAAAGGTTGTCCATTTACATTTTTCAGATGAATCAAATACCCCCTTAGGTCAACACATATATATGGCTATGTGATTGTTGAATTTCTCCTCACATTTTTATCTATTACTCTCCATCAGTTCATGATGGTTGGATTTTTATTCGATTTCCATGTATTCACTTTCCAAAAATGCACTCCCAAGTTGAAACATTGTTAGGATTTACATTGAGTAACCATAATATTTCCAACATTACATTATTAATGTAGGTGTTTGTATTAATTTTCATGATCTGGGTTTCAATGAATGATCATTTCATGTAGTAATCCTACAATAACATATAATAATTTTGGTGGATAAATTTATTTTAATAGAGTATAATGTTATATGGTTATATTTTTTTGAAATATTTAATTTCAAATTAATTTAATCATTATGATATTTTCCATTTCATAAAAAATTAATACAATATATATATATATATAATAAATAACTATTCTTATCTTGATTTCACTACATGAAATGCTTATGGTACATTTCAGTACAAAAAACACTATGTCTTCCTTGTATTACATACAATAGAAAGTCACTCCAATGGCTTGCATTACAAACCAGGGTGAGGTCTTACTGAACTAAAATATAGTATTAATATGGTGATTGAATTGTTATTATATATACCACCTAGCCATTTGAATACAAGATTTTAATAATATAACACAAATTTGAAAATATTATTTACAAGGGTATATAATATTTTTCTTTTGGTTATCCATCACTATATGTGAATGTTTGAAATATTTGAAGATAAAAATTTCATTTCAATGAATAATATATTTCTATATAAAAAAATTCATTTAAAAAATTTAAAAAAGACTTATTATTATTTATTTATATTAATTTTATATATTCTATATTAAATTAATATTTATGATACAAATCAACTATAATTTATAGGAATACAAAATTAAAATATAAAATTTTATGAATATAAAGATATATTCTTCTAAAAATAATTTTATCACCATTGAATAAATTACCCATTTTATATCAATTTTTTGAAACTTTTATAATTTAATTTGAAAAAATAACATTGTTTCAATAATAAAATGAAAAATTATATTGGGTGAATTTATGATATTTTTTTAGAAGTTTCATTTTTGATGAATATGGAGTAAAACTGAATTTTAATTCAAAACATTTTTTCAACTAGTTTATTTATTGGAATAAATAATATGTTTTTATTATTTGTAATGTTTAATTATATCAATAATTCAATAATTAATCCAATTTAGGTTATTAGGGTAAATTTCACATTGAAATTGTATATAAGAACATAGAAATAATTTGAATGTTTCTACATTAAAAGCATACATTGTCATCATGTCTACAAGATTAAATTTAAATTAATTTATACCACTTCAGTGATTGAAATGTGAATCAATGGACTACATATAGGTAATACTGATAATTTATGACATATAATGTGGTAAAAATATGTTATTACATAAAACTTAGATACTGTAATTAAAATTTATTATAATGATTAAGGTATAATTAATATTAACAAGGGACTAAACCATACAATCAACTGATAAAATAAACAAGAAATGTATATAAAATCCATTGGGTTGAAATATTTCTAACCTATACTCACATTTCTATAATTGGGACCATAAATGGACCCACCGTTTATAGGAATAATTTGGTTAGAATTCCTTTTCCAAAAATTTTAAATAATACCACTCCTCCGCCACTATAAAAACTAAGTCACCCCCTTCCACTTATTAACACCTCTAAAACCATTTCCCACCCAAAATTAGTTAAAATAATATCCCAAAATCCCTATATTTGTCATATAAACCCCAAATTTATCATAAATATAACCAAATAATCCCTTTTTTGAACACCAAGAGGAGTTACACAAATAAAATGTATCATCCTTCCGCAACCTCCTTTGTTTTATTTTCATTATAAAACCCCATAAATATTATTATTTATTTCTTATATAATAATCTAAATATCCTAAACATATTTATATTCTGTTAATATATGGTTTTACCAAGTCTTACCCTTACTTCTTAAAAATGGGCTACAAACATACCAATCTTTTATATATAGAACTACTGCATCACTGAATGATGTTATTCCTTTTTTACTTTATAACCTCTAATTGTAGATAATTATTTAGAAAAATCTATTTTTATATGGTATATATGATAACAATGATGTATATATTTTTATATAATTTTTATATAAAACATATCTTCATGAATTCCATTTTTATTAAATAAGATATCTTTATCCGTGGAACTCTAAACTAACTCATCCTTAATGTCATATGATTCATTTACACATTACATTAAATATATTAAGGATGGGTTTAGAAATATTATCTGATATATATTACATAATAATTATACTATAATTTTATTATATGTAAATATAAATTCATTCATTCTATTTAATTTTATTATTTTAATACGATAGTAAAACAGATTCATCGTTCATTAATATGTCTGACCTATTGTCTCTATAAATGGTTTATTTAATTTAATATTTGAATAATGTTTATATTAATGTAAATCATATACACCAAATAAATTTTGTATTTAAATCATTTTTCAAATTTTTTATATCATGATATACATATAAAAAACATAAAATAAAAAAAACAAAACACATGTGAAAAACAAAGCGATTATTTCCAAAAATGTACATTATCAATGAGTTGTTAATAAAAATTTTATATAAAGTAATAAATAAATAATATATGGCATAAGATAAAATATTATTTTTATGTGTCATATTTTTAATAAAATTATACTTAATATGAAGGATTTTTGATGGAGTATTAATAGAATCAAATTTAAGGAAAAACATTTATTATAGTGATTTTATTATCCATTAGACATAAGCAACGTTCAACACACATTTAATATATATTTTCTTATTACTGCTGATAGATTTATACTGTGATTATTATATTTAAATATTTTGATATTTAAATATCTATTTTATAATCATTCTTTTTTTGGGTTTACGTTTCAAAAGAAACCAAATCAGTAATGAAATTTGGTCTAAATTTCCCTTTTTGAGAAACATTCCATTTAATGCACATATATTATTTAATGAGGTGTATATACTATCATTTTAAAAGATATGTCATGAAAACCCATTTATCCTGATATATTAATATACATGTTATTTCTTTTTTTACATCTGTAGTATAATTCAATTTTACCATATTGTGGGAGTTTATTGAAACAATGTCATCATTTATCGATATTGATTATGATTATAATTCCGTTAATGAAATACTCTGATCCATATCTATACCAAATAACATTAATGTTATTCTAATAATGTTATTAAATATATATTCATGTAATGTCACCATTTTTCACTCTTTGGAACATAAGATGATTAATAATGTGTTTTTATGAATGACTGACTTTACCTCTATCTTCGGTCATAAATTTGTGTTCCTTCAAAACCATATTATCTAATAATGACTCAAGAATTTTTAATAATTTTTCCAATAATTTACAAATTAAAATTGTATTAAAACATTTTAAATATTTCTTTATAATATTTAAATATATTTTAAATGAAATGGATTTAAAAAAATTTATAAAATATTATAATTTTTCAAGGAAGTGGTTTGAAAATTGTTTTCAATATTTATTTATAGGTTTTCAATGATTTTATTTTCCAAAAAAATTCAACAATTCGTTCTTATTGTTTAAAATTAATTTTCAATGATATAGTTTTCAAATTTGTTTCAAGATCTATTTATGACATATCATATTGTTTACAAAGAAATGACATTCAAATTGTTTTCAGGTTTTCCTTATAAGATTTCAATGTGTTTTAAAATAAAATGTCCACAATGATTATTTTTTATATATTCAAGGGTACTATGGTTGAAAAATATTTGAGAGATTAATTTCTATTTTTTAATGAAAATAGTTGATTTTCTAAATATAATTTTTTATCTTTTCAATTAAAAACATTATAAAAATATACCACAATTGTAATATTATTTTTCAAGGAAAATGGTTTTCAATTTGATTAAATAATTCATTATGTGATTTCAAGGGAATTTATTTGCCAACTATTTTCATGAATCTATTAAAAAAGTTGAATTTTATTTTCAAATAAAATTGTTTTCAGAATGTTTGATGTTTTAAAAGTACATTTATAAAAAGAAAGTATATTTTACTATACATTTGTTTATAAGATATTTCAAAATAAAACCATTTAAGATGTCATCCATTGTTGTTACACATGACTTTATATGGAAATAATATTAAGGTTATATTCATATCCGTTATCTGAATGGTTAATGTTTTGATGGAATTAGGTTTATGAACCATTTTTATCTTTCACATGTTATAAGTTTATTAATCCGGTCCTCCATTATTGGTTATTAATGTATATAATCTAGTGGACCAAAATGTATGATTTTATTTTGATATGTGTGGGACATATATCTCCCTCTGATGCATAAAGTAATTATTAATATATCCTGATATAATGATGAGATTCATATCGACTATCTAAATATTCTACAGGAAGATGGGAAACTCGATATACTTTGAGAATTTATGGTAACCAAATCCAATAATGGATGATGGGGAAAACACAATCCCTTATATGGAAATAACTACAATTGGGAATGGTGGGGTGTCCCAACAAATAGGTTTAGTCCACATGATGTTCCCTGATAAGTTCTAGTTATGTGTCTTGGCTTATATGGAATTATATTTCCTGTTTATGTTTATGTCACAATTCCACGACTAATTCTTATATTATGATTTCATGGATTATGCTCTAATTACATTATGATTTATGTCTTATGAAATTATTATATTCATTCCATGATTCATTTTTACGATCTTTGATATGCAAGTTATTATCATCAAATTTTATGATCACATTCACATACACTTATGCTCATGTATATGCTTACATATCCCCTTGTTTACCCTTACTAAGAATATGTGATCACCTCTTTTATGATATTGGTTACACATGTAGTGAGGATATATGAAATTTATTATAAGTATAAGAGGGGTTATGGTCTTGTAGAAGATAGTGAGAGATAATTTATCTCTCCCATGTTTCAAATTTTACATTTCCATGCTTCAAAAGTCACTAAACTAATATGTTCTTTGGGTGTATGTTGTGTAACATGTCAAGTATTCCAAAAAATGATAAAATTTAAATGTCTGTTAAGCTTGTTTAATTATATAAAAAGAACAATTAACTTGTATAATATTAACAATGGTAGATTTGGGTATATTTTGGTCCAAATATAGGGTTTTTTTCAAAGGTAAATTAAGAAGAGGAGTGTCCCTTTTATAATGAAAAATGGATGGACTTTTTTAAAAATACCAACAAGTTTTCAATAATGTGTATTCAAAAAAAAGAAAAGTTGATGAAAAATGGTTAAATAATTGATAGTAAAAAAGATAACTTTATGGAAAACAAAAAAAACACAATTTAATACAATTTTGTTTTCATTTTGGTCACATTACCACTTCAGTTATTGATTTTTAAAATATTTGTTTTCATGATAAATCTTTTTTTACCAATAAATTTTTTTATTTATTCCAAATAATACAATTGTACTTATTATATAATATTTTCCCACTCTTTCCAAATTTGAAATTCATTTTATTTTATAAAATTCATAAAATTGTAAAGAAATAATTTTAAATTTAAAAAGTATAATTTATTAAAAAAATTGTTGAAATAATATTACACATGCACCAAAACAAATACAATGATAAATATATATATAAGTATAATTTTATGAAATTCAAATTAATTTATTTAATTTATTTGTTTATATAAAATGGTGAGATATAATGACAAAATATTTTATTGTAAATTATATTTTTAGAATATTAACCACTAGAATTAAAACTTACTATTATTTAGTAATAAAATTATTATTATAAAATCATCAATATAATGTTTAATGAATGGTCATTAATTACAAGGTTCATGAAATAATAATTTATATTTTACAAAAAAGGATTACTTTTTAAAATCAGCTTCTATGCATAAAATTATCATATTAGTCATTTTATTTACACCAATTGAATGTAATTCATACTTATAGTATCCTTTATGTAATTTATGTAACTGTTTTATAAGAAGGTTACTCTAATTAATAATACTAATACAACAACAAGTTTTTAATTGTCTAAACAGACAACAATTAAATTTTAAATCAATGTATGGAGTAAGCAAATAATCAAATTAAATTATTTAAATGTATTTTTTTATTAAAATGATTGGTTGTTACATATACAATACCGATTAATGGAATTAAAACGAGTCATCATGAATTTAAAATACTTAATTTACATTTTTTCTCTCAAAAACTCGAAAAATCATTGAATAAGTCTTAGAACATCAAAAAAATTATAAGGAATATTTTGAATCAAAATAACAATAACTAATAATTTCACTATTTTTTTTACAAAATATAACTTCTAGGATTCCCATGGACAACTATGGATCAATATATAGTTTATTGGTATGATAATAATTTAAAATATACCTCTCATGTGTTTATGATCCTATATTATTTCTTCGGTAAATTTCTAAATAACATAATTTTTGAACGATATAATGCAATTTTGTAATATAATTTCATGGTTTATACATTAAATATATCCTATAAAACATACTATTGAAAATAAAGTGCATTAATTACCACCATAGACTAACATGTTTTTAAAAACTCACCTGCATAGTCACACAACGACATAACAGACTCGGTCTGTCACCTACATGAATGTTGTTCCCAATCACGACATGTTAGAGAGAAGACCTTGGGCATCAAAAAAACTAGAGTGAATTATTTTTCCCAAAATCAAGTAGACTATATAGAATATATATATATATATATATATTATGATGAATCGAGTATATAGAAAAAATAGGGCATATATACTAAAGTAAAAAAAACGAAACAATAGAAATGGAAAAAACAAATAATGGCTAAAAACCATCATGATAAGAGTTGAACTATAATTCTGAAAACTCAAAACAAGAAAAAATTACACCATATGATAGGAAGACCATGGTATTCAATTTAACCACATGAAGCCCAGCTCAACTAAAAAAGACCTCACCATCTCATTGCGTCACATTACCTTTTCCTACACTGAAAGTCATAATAATGTCTTTGTGTCTATAAAGGAGAACATATGGTGTGAGATAAGAATTTCAGTAGGATCCCCCCAATGTGTTCTGCAAAAACACCATTTTCAAAAAATTATCGAATCACAATAGTTAAATAATATTTATATCTAAAACAAGGTAAAACATTCCCACTCTTCCAAGATTTCAAATAGTCATTGTGAATCATTTTTGAATCATATCACATATATCAATGAAGTTCATTGAATTTATAACATAACATATAAAATAAAAAATGTCACAAAACAAAAGAGATGTTTACATCATTCTATAGAACACTAAAGGTTATACTTGCTAAAACAATCATACCCCTGTATATAAAATTGTGTGCGTCAAATCTCTTGTATTATGAATCTAATATATAAGGTAGAGGAGAACCAAAAAATTTGGTCCACCATATAGGTCTAACAAGTCTAAAGATTAATCTTATTAGGGAGTAGAGAAACACCCTATGGGTTAAATCCCTGATAGTTTCAATGGTTGAGGCATATTATTGCACCTGAAACCTAAATTGTAACTTCTTCCTAATAGTTATATTTTTTCAAATAATCTCATCAATAAAATCACTGTAATACATTTCATAAATAAATTTTACAATACATTTAAAATACAGTTTATTTCAAAAAAATAATGTGAAAATTGTTTTTACAAAATTATTTATGCACACAAAAACAAATCAATCCGAATATAACGTTATTTTATTTAAAAAACAGATTATCAATTGTTGTGAAATATAGACTCATCCGAAAAAGGATAAAGGAAGAACCAACTAAATAAATAATGGGTTCCATATAACCTCAACTATATAAATAATCAAAAAAATGTACATATAACAATAAAAAATGCCATACCTAATATTCCAAGACTTCATAATTTTATTTCATAACATCCAATGTTAGTAGAGAGGTTATGTCACAAATAAATCATATAAATCACCAAAATTATTCAATTAACAATAAATGACTAACTCCTAAAATATTATAAAATCAAATATTTAGAAAGGATCAAAAATAATATCAACACATGGTCAACAGTTCTAATAACGTATTGCAGAAATGCTTCTAAAACCATTAAATATGAAGAATTAGAGAGATAACATACCTACAAAAATTCATTGAATCCACCATAAAGATCAATAAATATGAGAAATGATATGCATAGAGAATTTTTCAGCCAAATATTTTATGAGAGATCCTATCTTATGGGAAAGAATCCTTCATTTTGAATGGATATAAAATCATATTTGAAACATTTTGGAAATAAAAATCACTAAACAATTCAGTTTGTAATCCCCTTTCATAATGTGACGTTTATGATTTACATGATATGATAAAACATGAATCACCTTAGATTTAAAACAATACTGGTCTAAATTTTCACAATATGAACCTATTTCATGCATTTTAGACATTAAATTTTTGAACCCAAAATAAGGAATCCACTTGATAACATATTCAGGTCATGTATTCAGTACGTGAAATGAATCTCTCCAAAAAGTATTGCATAGTATAGATTATATGGAAAAAACTCGAAGAACATATGATTCTTCGTAAATACATATATAAACCTAAATATACCTTCATAAATTTATACTTATACGCATTCAATTAAAAGAAAAATAAATCCCATATATTTAGTTCATTTTAACTAAGAAACACATTTCATCCCCATGGGGTCGAAAAACCCCAAAAAATAGAAATTAGAAGTGCATTGATAAATAATTAATAAAAGGTAATGAGATATAACATACTATCCAACACAGTACATTTTATATCTAGGAAGTCATGTCGAATAATGGTGCATCATAATGAAGTGACACCACTGATCCCATTCTAACATTTCATTCTACTAAGCCTAGTGATAATATGATGCATATATCCATAAAAATCTAAATAAGATGATATAATTTCCATCAAATAATGTCACCTAGATGTCAATGATTTCAAATAGAAAATCTATAATATAAATTAATTGTAGTAACTCAATCTCTTCTAAACAATGAACATGATAGAAACCAAGATGATATTTCATTAGATGATATATATGGAAAATATATTTTGTACCCATAAATTATACTGGATATTGAATCTGTTTAGAAAAATTATCGACAAACTAATTGACATAAAATTTTCTAACCTATATCCAAGCCATCATAAACTAATTTTGAAGTTGAAACAGAACTAACTAAGGAGAAAAATTCAACAAAAACCAGGTCACAAAAATAAAACAACAATATATGACATCGATAACCATACTATAATCTACTAATAGTCTGATTTATTACTTGTAATTGATTAATATCCTAAATCAACTACAAATTATCTTTAATAGGACTTAGTACAACCAAATAGGACTACATCAAATTATTCCAACAATGGTGTTACCGACATGGGTTATATCAACCCTAGCCTTTTATATAAATAATTGCATGATTTTAGGAAATATTATACATTATAGTATAATTCATTGATCATAAAGTCTAGAGACTTGGAAGACTTGGTAAAAAACACAAAACAAGTGACTAAAGAAACACTTCATTATTTAATCACCATAAATATATCTAAACATCCATTGTGATCATACAACTTTATAGGGTACCCTGAGGATAACATGAAAAAAGGGATGAGCTAAAATTTCTATATGAACAAAAACATAAAAATGAGGCTTTAGCCTAGGGGTTTGAGATCGTGACATAATGATATAAAATGGGATATAGAATCATAAAACATAAAAATGGGATCATATAAACATGAATTCATGAAAATTTCTATTCAATATAAATCCTGAATTTAGCATGCATCATGTCTCATTGCACATCGAAAAGAACAGATCATGGTTAACCACCACGAACTCTGCACATGGTAGCACGACTCAAGGCTAACTGCCAAAATCGTTGCACCTAAAATCTCTTGAGACTAAAAATTACCCAATGCATTAGAGCAATATCTAAGATCAACCATCACAAAATATTCATGAATATTATTTCCACATAATTAGTCATACATAATCATACCTAAACACAAGGGAATCAATGGAGTGAAATGGGTATGACATTCATGTCGTAAAGAATAGTGAATGGACGTATCATAAAAGTGTCCATGAGATAATGTAATTAGAACATAAATTGATATTAATAATGTAATATAGTCATATATCATTGTAATTGATGTCAAATGTATGTGACAGCATGTAAGATGAGTATTTAGAAAATTCATATCTTTAAACTTTTTTAGTGTGGTTTTATGTAAAATACTAGAGAAATTAAAATAGAAAATGCAATAATATATTATATAAAAAAATAAAATAAAATTAATTGGAATTAATAATAATGAGACATAATTTATAAAAACATTGTTTTTGTCAAAAAAATGGTAGAGTGCACTTGAAATTCTATAAAAATTATAGATGTTCCCTTAAAACAATTATTCTTATCAGGATGTATTGAGGAGGGAATCACTTAAAAACATGTATATCCAAAACATATAAGGGTGAAAGGGTCCCAATAAATGAATTTTTTACATGTAAAAAACAGTTATAATTTGCTCATAAAATGATAATATTACTTCATTTTTGTAAAAGGAAGATCAGTCTACCTGTTGGAACAAATGATTTTCAGTTAGAATCCCCTACGGATTATCGACATGGTATCAGGTGTACAGAAGAGGGATTAAATAGAGATAATGGTGGTAATAGTATTATATATATATATATATGTATGTATGGGGGAGGTGTGAAATAATACCCCATCATTTGGGATTACAGATAAAAGGGAATAACATTGAGGCCATTCTTCAAAAAATGTGAAATAGAGAGGATCTCGTACGTTAATTCTGATGGTGTTCACCAATTGATATTAATTACCTAAATAATTAAATTAGGTTCATTAATTAATCATTTCATAACCTATTTTACATTTTAATGATTTAACATAACTATTTTGAATTCATTCATAACCATTTTGATTGATTATGATGTTCAATTTCATTGTTCGGATCCATTTGTTTCCTTGGTTTGAATGATCGGTTAACTTATATTCATGTTCGGACACACATGTATGATGAACATGGATGTCCATAATTAATGTTGTACAAAAATTATGATAATAGAAAAGATTAATTGGTTATAAAATACATTTGGTTATTTTGAGTGAATGTGAATCATGATATAAAATATTAATGTTAAACGCTTGGATTAACTTGACGTTTTTGTTCATAATTAACTTGTTTTGTATTATTATTTTAAATAAAGTGTAAAAAATTATATCCAGTACAACCCATAAGAAAAAATAAATATTGAACAATCTAGTTTAACCACAAAAATGGTTTCACGACCATAATATAAAATGGTTAAATAAATTTATAAATCTTTATCCTTGAATGTGATAAATTAACACATCCTGGATGATGTTTTCATTTATTTAATTTAAAAGATGGGGAAAGATGATATTGTAATGAAATATAACATTATAATAAAAAAATTCAAGTACATGTATTTTACTAGTGTTTTCATACCTTTTTGGACAAGTGAGGCAAGGAAAGAAAAAAGAAAAGAATGTAATGTGAAAAGAAAATAAAGGAATCAGAACGATGAATTTACTTCCTGAGTTTATGTCCTTTAAGAACCTCTTAAGAGGTGGGGATTTGTTCTTTTGAGGTGGAAAAAGAATTTTGGACATGGGGAATGATCTTGGGGAGATATTTGGGAAACATTTAGGGAAGTCACAAGCTTTAGAGCAGTTAAAAGAAGAGGGCAGTGTGGACAGTTTTTATAGTAGATGGGAGGAGGGGTTTTAAAATATTTTAATCATTAGATTATGATTTTTCCATATGACAATAAATATTTATCATTATATAACCAAAATTATAATAATTAAATTTTAATTATATATATTTTTTCTTACATCACTCATGATTTCAGTAATAGTAATGTTTTCTTACAATGTATATATACGATAAATTACCATATTATACTATTCATCAAAAAATCATGTATTTCAAAACAGTTCCAAAAATTCATTGTGAAAATTTTTCTACATGTAGAATCCAATATTTAAATACATTTTTTAAAATAATTTATTAAATATAATATTTTCAATTTTAATTAAAATCAAAATTTACTAAAAAAATACCTATTTTTAAACAATAATTGATTTTATAATGCTTTCAAAAAATAAATAAGGTCTGATAAAATTATCCTAACACTAGAAGACACAATATTTTTAAATTATGAACACATCTAAAGAAAATATAATTACTTTTAAATTAATTAATTAGTTGTAATTAATTATTTATTTCTTACAAAAATACTAATACTTTTACTATGGTCATATTATAACTTATAAGATGCCATTTTTTATACAATCAAGTGTAAGGTTTTAATTATTTTAGATGATGTGATATTCCTAAGGGTAATAAAAATATTAAAAAGTATATGTTACTATTTATATGTGTAACTTACTATTCACCATAAAAATCTTATCTTATCAGACTCCAAACATATTACTAATCGCAACCATGCATGTCAGATTTTAAAAATTCTAAACACATAAGAGTCAATTTTTTAAATGGTCACATAGTACATAGAAGTTCATTTTGTTTTGATTTCATGTAATTATATATCATTTTTATAATAAGGTAATTTCACTTGACAACTCATTGTGATATTACATTATTCCACCTTATAAAATTTTTCCCTTAAAATTTCATTTTAAATTCTAATCCATAAAGAGGTGAAGGTATATTTCAATCATTTCCTCCTCTAGTTCCCATGTTTCCCATTCATACTTATGGTTCCACCACATCACTATGACCAAGTGAATAGTCTTGTTATATAGAACATTATCTCTACGTTTCAAGATCTTCCCTTCCAGCTCCTTGTAAGAAATATCATTCTCCAACTATATAACCTTTGAAGAGAGTACATGTGATAGATTAGGTATGTACTTCTTATTAGGGGAACATGAATGAAAATTTTTAAACTGGACATGGTTGGTGGAAGTTCTAATTTATAGGAAACATCTCCAAAATAATCAATAATATCAATGGGGAAATGTTCCTTAGACTTACCATTCTTTTCATCCCAATCCTCATGACTTCTTCCTTAGAGATATGAATAGAAATAAGATGTCCCTAACTTTGAACTCATGCCCTTGTCAATAATTGTCTGCATAACTCTTCTATCGACTATGGGATTCCATGATGTGATGCTAAATAGTTTACAACTTCTCAACTATTTCTTCGACAATTTTAGGTCATATAATCTTACGCACACCATCTTCTACCCAACATGCCAGTATTTATCACATTTTCCGATGAAGGGATTTATATGGTGCCATTCAGATGCTTGAGTGGAATTTTTTTTATATAATAATTCAACCAGTGGAATATTTTGGTCATATACTACTTTTAAATCCTTAGAATAACCTATTATCTTTTCTTACAGTGACCGAGTATTTTGCTCAGATTTTCCATTAATTTGTGGATGATATGACGTACTGATGTTCAGTTAATTTCTTATAGAATTCTAGGGACTTCTTCATAACTTCGAGGTGAACCATGGATCTTGATCATAAAAAGCATATAGTGGTAATCCATGAAGACTTACCACCTCATTGATATATGACCGGAAATGATGATAATTTTATATGTCCTTTTGAATTTTGATAATATGTGTTGAATTTGTAAGACGATACACAGTGGCGCATATTGCATTGATTCTTTTGGATGTCTTTGGAAGTCCAGTGAAAAATACCATGGTGATGTTCTGCCACTGCCATGTTGATATGGGTAGTAGTTACATCATCCATTTAGAATCCTCCCTTTCATTCTTCACTTGTTGGAATACCAGGAACATTTATGTATACTCAGAAATATCCCTCATCATATTTTCCCACTAAATGTTCTATCGGATAGTTCAATACATCATTGTGCTCCCTGGGTGGGTAGAGAAGGTAAAGCTTTTTCCATTATTCAGAATAAAATTCTTTATCTCATGATCATATGGTACACAAAATAATGATGGAAATATTACAACTCCTCCCTCATCAAACATGAAACCAGAGGATTTTCCTTTTTTAATGTATTCCACTATTTTTTGAATTTCTTCATCATTAATTTAAGAATCCATTATCTTCTCCCCGAGGGAGGGTTAAGTGATCATATGGGAAAGGATTGATTATGTTCCTCCCATAATAACTCCCATTTCCATCCTATATAAATATTATTACATTAGATATTTTTTAATTCACATCATTGATAATGAAATAGGATCATTCCTACATAAAACATCTACAATTGTTTTCCTTACCTAGATGGTGGTGGATTGAGCTGTCAATATCCAAGAAGAGAAAAATCAATCTTCTCTAGGGAATATTAATCTATTTTTTTAGGAATATATTTTTGAGACTCTTGTGTGTGATATATATTTCACACTTCTCCCCATAGAGATAATACTGCCATATTTTTAACGAAAGGATCGTATCCACCAACTTTAGATCATGCATACGATAATTTTCTTAGGTATGTTATGCTTCCATGGGGTGTAGAATATCGCATTATCATTTTTCCTTATCACACAACCAAAGAACATATTTGAAGCATCACTATACACCATAAAGATTTATCCACTTCGTGAGAGTGTGAGTGCAGGCATAGTGATTAGCATTTTTTTAACTCCTTAAAATAGACTTCACATTTTGGAGTTTATACATAATTACACCCTTCAATTTATTAATGTTCATTGTGTATGAAAATCATAAAAATTTCTCCAAAAATCCTCTAGAATTCTTGGATAGACCTAGAAAGTTGTACATATCCATTATAGAGGTTGGTCTGGGCCACTATTCAATTGCCTTTATCTTGGAAGAGACAATTAATATCTCATTGTCGATGATAACATGCCCCATGAAAAATAGTTCCCCCGTAAAGAACTCAATATTACAATATTTGAATAAATATTATCTGTTCACTATTTATTTAACATATTATTCAAATGATTCTAATTTTCCTCTATTCTAATAGATTATATCTGAATATCGTCAATTTATATTACCACAATATTTTCGAGGTAATCTCTATAAAATATATTCCTTAAATCCGTGAAAATGCTTGGATTATTATTTAATCTGAAGTGTTTCACTATGAACTCATACTATCTATACCTCGTTCTAAATATTGTCATGGAAAATTCATCCTTCTTTTCCAATAATTGGTGATATCTTGAACAAATTTCCACCATAGAGAATGAATTATCCCTACAATGCTAATTGAATAAGTCACTTGTCCATGGAAAGGGATACTTTTTCATTATCATAACCATAATTAGATCATGATTATCAATGAAGAGGAACATTAATACATCATTCTTCTTGACAAAGTGGACTGGAACACCCCACAGTGAAGCACTCAGGAATATAAAACCATTATCCAGATTCTCTTGAAACTTATTCTTAATCTCTTCTAGATCTACGGTTGTCATTCTATAATATTTCTTTGATATTGGTACAGATCAAGGAATAAGTTCAATTGGGAATAGAACCTATAAATTAAGAGGAATACAATGCAACTCTTTAGGGAGAAAATTATTGTAATCCTTCAAGATTGGCATGTCATTATGCATCATTCACTCCGTTTAACCAATAATATGATCTACAATTTCTTAGTTATAAGGAATAAATATCCACATATGAGACATTATTTATAAATGAGACTCATCTTCCTCTTCACACTTGTAACGAATTGAAGGATGCTATTGGATTTGAAGAGTGATCTCCCTTTCCTGAATGTTTGTGTCGTCTTTGTATAATGATTAACATTCCATGCCCAAGATAGCATCAAACTTCATTAAAGAAGAAATGAACAGATTTTCATGGATTTTCAGTCCTCTAATGTTAACTGAGGAAGAGTTATATACCATGTACATAATAATTTCCCAATTTTTTATTCCCATAGATAACCTTCATTCCTAATTTTATAGTGGTTCTTGACTAGTTCTACTAAACATGCAAGATATGAAATACTATGTAGAACTAGAAGGAAAAAATAAATTTTCTATTCATGAATGAATAACCAGCATACCAATCACGAAATCATTTTTTACTCCACCTCAACATTAGTGATAATAAAAGAAATTCTTTTTTGGGTGGAGGTTGTTTTTGAGTTCCATTGACAAACCATGGAATTGAAAAATGGTTCGCATAATTACCATTCTCCATGAAGTGGTAACACTTCACTATAGGCTGATTGTTGATATAAACATTTTTTTATTCTTACACATTAGTGGGATTATTTATATTCTGTTAGATGTTTAATGCTAGATGTCATAACATTTTACATTTGAAAAAATTCTTCGTTCCCTCTATGAAATTCCCAGGATGGGTTTTGCCAAAAAAATTACACGTTGGGTGGTCTTGCTTCTTTCAATCAGGAATTTTTGTTGGAGATCTAGCCGCATTAGATTTCGTTTTTCTCTTCTTATCACCAGGCCCAAAATACCATTGAAATTATCCAATATCAATTTGATCCTCAAGGGAACAATGGACCATCTTCTTATAACTATCAAAGTATCGAATCTGCAACTCTTTTTGTAGAGTCAACTTTAAACCTCTAAAAAGTGATCCACCTTTCTTTCGGTGTTCAAAACATTTCCATAAGCCTACCTTACAAGCCTTGTGATGTTATCTTCATGCACTGCAATTGACTCCTCTTCCTTCTAGTTTAGTATGAGTAACTCTCTTTTCATCATGATATAGAGGATTCCGAGAAATGTTTTAATGAAAAAAATTACATTTAATTCCTATGAAACCATGTAATCAATATCTTCCAATGTATTTTTTTTATATGATTAAACCACTGATCAGCCTTCCATTAAAATGATGGGCTACCAGAACAACTTTCTCTTCTTCTGGCACAAGAGGATAGTGATTATCTACTAAGGGTAGTTAATCCACTGTTTTGTGAGGATGATATCATAAGATCTAATAAACACGGAAGGAATATTCTTTATGAAGGATTCAAAAAAATCATTTTCTTTCATTGGAGGAGGATGGTTTTCCACATGATTTGTGTTATTATTCATAACATGATCCAACTATTAATGTACTATCCTGATTTTTTTAGAACATGTTTCCATCATATTAGGCATATCATTAAGGATGTCTTTAAATTATCTCTCAAATTAATTGTTGTAATGTGTTCCTCTATTTCAAACCATTAAATTATAAAATTATAATAAAATTAGAGGGATTGAATACATTTTTATTAAACATAAAAAAGGAAAAATGTATCATAAGAGGATAAACTGGAAAAGGAGATGTATATCCTATCATTTTATTCCCTACCTTTAAATCTAGTTTATCCAATAAAAATTTATTAATATATATTCCTATGGTATTTGTTTTATTCTTGTAATAATGTATTGTTCCAAAAAACTGAATTTTCTATAGAATGTCCCCCATGAGTGTCAACCCAAGTGTAAAGCACGGCCCGTTGTCGTGCACCATCTCCCAATCGAGTCTAGCTCAATGCGGTTTCTTCATGTTTTATCCCTAGATACAACTATGCTAGGGGCACCACTACATATTTGTATCTTGATAGGGATGAATTTGTTTGATAAACTAATTACTCTATAATAACATAAATTTAGGTTTGTTTTCATTTACATAGTTTAATCCCTAAGGATAAAACTTATTTTCTCTGTTAATAATCTCCAAAAATAACTAGACCATGATCTGATACACACAATAGAAACCCTCTACTTTTACATATAACATTACATGATTTCAATAATAATTATACATTAGAGTATATGAAATAGTTTGTATAGTATAGTGTCCTAGAATAATCTGTACAAAAAATAGAAAGCATGGGATTAAAAAACACTTCATTATTTAATCATCAAAAAGAGATCATAATATACATTGGGCTCATACATATTTATTGGGTAACCCAGGGATAATAAGAACCAAGATATAAGGTAAACTTATATTATGGAAAAAAACCTATGAATAAGGCTTTAGCACAAGTGTTAGAGATCATTACATAATGTTATAAAATGGCATATGGAATTATACCCCATAAAAATGGGATCAAATAAACGTGAATTCATAATAATTTGGCAACAACATAATCAATGATTTTAACATGATTCAAGAATAATTGGACATGGAGGAGTACATGTCAAGGTTAACCACCGTGTCCGTTGCACATGGTAGCACAAGTGAAGGATAATTTCAAAAACAATTGCATATAACGTCTCTAGAGACTAAACTTTACCGAATGCATTGAAGCATAATCTAGGTTCACCCATATTAACATGTTCATGAATATTTATTCCAAATAAATATTCATACATAATCAAATGTACATAAAATATGAGAACCCATAGAGAGAAATGGGTATCACCTTTTTGTCATAAATCATCATGAATGGTCATATCATGAAATCTTCGATGGTAGAATGGAATTAAAAAATAAATGGACATTAATAAATTTAAATATACTTATAGGATTTTATTTGATTTTAGAAATAAGTGACAACATGTATGAAGAGTATTTAGAAAATTCATACCGTTAAATAAATTTATTGCAGTTTTATGGAAAATACTAAAGTATTTTAAAACCGAAAAGGGAATAATATTTTAAAGAAAATGATAAGATAAATAAAGATGTTTTAATAAAAAAACTGATTTTTTTAAAATCAACTATGGATTAAATGAAATCCTAGAATGCACATGAAATTTGGAAGACATTTGGGAAGATACCTTGAAACATGTTTTCTTATCATGAAATATTGATGATAAAATCTCATAAAAATATATATATATTCCCAAAAGAGACTAATGAAAGGGTATTGGTAAATTAATTTTTTACATGTACACAACATTTATAATATTAAAATTTAAATATAATATAACCACCTTTTTTTAAAGGTAAGATAAATAAACCTAAAGTAATAAAGGATGTTAAGTTAGAGTCCCCTAAGGGTTATCAACATGGAATCAAGGGTATTTAAGAGAGAATAATGAAATTGAAATGGGGTTATCTTTTCTATAAATATTGAGGGAATAATGGGGGAGGTTTGTAATCATACCCAAACATTATGATTTAAAAATAAAAGGACATAGCATAGAAGACATTTTTTAATAAATGAAAAATAGAGAAGATACCGTACAATAAGTCGGATAGTGGTATCCACTTTATATTAATGACTTCAATAATAAAAATAGGTTAAATAATAAATTATTTCCGAACCAATTTTACATTTAAATTATTTAGTATAACATTTTTTCATATACACATAACCTTTTTTATTGGTTATGAGGTTCAACTTCATTGTTTTGGTATTTTTGTTTCCTTGGTTTGAAGGATCGGAACCCTTCAATTCATGTTCAGACACAAATGTATGATGATGGTGGTTATCCAAAATTTAATTTATAAAAATAATGTGATCATATTAAAGATTAATGTTTTATAAAATTCATTTGGTAATTTGGAGGGATGTACAATCATTAAATAGAAAATTAATGTTAAATGCTTGGAGAAACATGGTCATTTTGTTTATAAATAACCTATTTTGTATAAGTATTTTTCTTCCATTTTTATAAAGTATTGAATAAAAAATAAGATAAATTACTTATTTAGTAGTATCGTTCAAAAATTAAAATTCTTTAATGACTAGAATAGAATATGTAAAAACAAGTTGATAAACTGTCGTCCTTGAATGTGATAAATTGACACATCTCATACGGTGTTTTTTGCTTCTTTCATATAAAATAATAATAAAGGAGAGATGATAATTAAGTATCCAATTAGAAAAAATATATAAATTACATGTTTGTTACTAGGGTTATCTTACCATTTGGGTGAGGGGAGGTGATGAAATGAAAAATAAAATGAAATAACCTGAATGAAAATAAAAGAATCGGAAAGAGTAATTGACCTCTTGAGTTTATCTCATTTGATAACCTCTTAACAGAAGAGGATTTGGAATTTCTAGGAGTCCAAGGGCTGATGGAAGTGGGAGAAAGTTTTGTGGGGTGATTTGGGAAGAATTTAGGGAAGGAAAAATTCTTGAGAGGATTGAAGTGAAAAGTGGAGTGTGGGTGGTTTTTATAGTGAAAGGGATGTTGTTAATTTATCACACTCAATTGAGATACCTCGGATCGGCTTGGACTACGCAGCTCTCGATCTATCGATACTATTCCCCTGGTGAAGACGACGGTGGTTGAACCGGCTCCTCCCCCTGGTGGGGGAGGGGGAATCATCGTTTCTTGGGAGAGGCAGGTCCTTTCAGTCATTTTCTTATATGGAGTTTCTTCCCCATTTTCTGAATGTTTTTCTTTATCTTAGGGTTTCTGGTTTTTTTGATGGAGCACCGAATCATAATCTTTCTTTATCTGAGTTCACGGAGTCCTCAGCCTTGCTGAATCTAACTCTGGTGGCCCGGTTCAAACTGAGAAGTCCCTCCGTGGATGACTTCGATCAGTTTGTTTTTGGATCTTGGGATCATCACAAACGTGCGGTGGTCGACATGATGGACAATAAGAAATTTATGATTAGGTTTGAATCAGAGGAAGATCTCATCCAGGCTTGGGCGAGGGAACCTCGCAACTTTAATGGAACTCGATTTATGCTTCTGAAGTGGTCCTTCGATCTTCATATGAACCGGGTCTCTCCTTCCAGCACTGTTTGTGTAATATTTCTTAATCATCCATTACCGTTTCAAAATCCTTCGGTTATTCACTTGCTGGGTAATCTGTTAGGTAGATATCTTTGTTCCGATTGTCGTACAGAGGTGGTTTGCCATCCAGTAAATCCCATGGCGTGTGTGGAAATGTATGCATCACCCTTCCACTTTGATTATGTTTGGATCATGATCGGAGAGGATTATAGTTACAAACAGTGAGTTTTCTATTAAACCCGGACTGATTTTTGTTGTCTTTGTAAAGGTCTGGGTCACCTAGTTGAAGCCTATCAAAGTGGGTTTCTTTCATGTTCGAGGGATGTGAGGCGCAGTGGAATGGATGAGTTAATGAGCACAGAGTATGGATCAAGGAAAAAGCTGCCGGAAAATGATGCGAAGGTGGGTCGGGCTATGACTACTAAGGAGTCGGCAGTAACAAGGAATGGGTCTCAACCGACGTCTTCAGCTGGGGAGAATGTTGCCTCTAGGTCTCATAGTGTTTCTTTGGATGAAGGCCTTAAGTTGGAACTGCTATCAATAGGATGAATCAGGATAAAGAGGCGTTTTCTCGGTCCCCTGATGTTGTGGGTTCATAACAGGTTGAAGAGGATCGAGACTTCAGTTTTGTGGATGTGGCCAACTCGACCAGAACTAAGGATTCCAAAGGTCTTGATCCCCTGGAGAAACCATTTCTGTCATTGAGTAACAGGTTTGTGGGGCTAGGTGAGGTCAATATAACTGTAGGCCTAGAGGAGGAGGTATTTATAGGAGGTGAGTGTGATGCGGAGGTCCCAGAGGATAGGCAGGTAGGTTTTATGGAGCAGGATCCAGTTGCAGGATCGGTGTAAGGTTCCCATAATGTGGTAAGTCACCCTCTTTTACTGGAATGGGTGAATCAGGGGTCGGGGGTTAGTGCCAGTCCGGGTTTGTCTGTTACTACCTTCACCGAGAAGGACTGCCTTGGTGGCGACATGACTCAGGAGGTTCTTCTAATGGAAGGTAAGGGGAAGGAGGCAGGTTATATTGCTGGGGATGAACAACGTTTGGTGGAAAGGCGACAAGCATTTATGGAAAGTAATTAATCAGATCAGAGGCTGGGTTTTAATATTGGGTGTCCTGAGTCTGTGTTGAGGGAGAAATTAGGGAAGGGAAGGGAGAACTCTGGGAGATGAAAATAAAACTTGGGTACCCATGTCGGCCGTTCATTCAGTGATATCATCCAGAGTGGAATTCAGTTGAGGTCTGCAGGTGAAAGACCCTCATCTGTGCCACTAATAAGACGTCCATGGAAGGATTATTCTTACCTACCATGGCCAATGCAGACTAGGTCTGCTTCTAAACGAAATAGAAAGGTTGTTCTTGTAGTTAAAAGGGAAGTAGAGTTTATGAGGGTTCTCCAAATATGGTTTCTCTTGATCAACATAGAAATCGGATCAATGAGAATGTTTCTGGAGACACCTAGAGTGGAAATCAGCCACCAGAGAAGATGAATCATTCAAGGGATGCGTGGAGGACTATGGTTATTATGATATTTAATGTTGTCCTATTTTGTGTTGCAGGTTGTTTTTTTGGGTTCTCTTGACCATGTTTGGGGTTGTATGTTGGGCATCGATCTCCCTTGAACCGGTTTTTATAAAATGAAAAAATGATTGGCAATTATAGTGAAAGGGGGGGGGGGGGTTTAATAATATTTAAATCATTAGTTTAGTATTTTTACATAAGACAAGAAATAATGATGATTAATTTACCAGAAATAGTAATAATATTCCGTGAATTCTAGATTTGGGTGCTCAAATCACACATGATTTTAAAAATACTACATTTAGCATAAAATGTGTATATATTATGAATTATAGTATTTCACTATTCTTCAAAAAATCATGTATTTCATAAAAATCCCATAAAATCACCCTCACTATTTTTCAACATGTAGAATCGAAAAATGATTTCAATTTGTAAAAAATAATTTTTTGAATATGATTAATTTAATTTTTAATAAAAATTATAATATAATTGAAAAATATTAAATTTAAATATATAACAGAATTTTTAATGCTTTCAAAAATTACATAAGGTATTATAAATTTTTCTTAAATCCATAAGACAAAAAAATTTTAATTTATGAAAAGATTTAAGAAAATATATTTTTCTTTTTAAATAAATAATTAATTTTATATAATTATTTAAGACCTAAAAAATACCAATACTTTTAATATGATCATATTGTCACCTATAAGATGCGTAAACTGTTTTATGAAATCATGTGTGCGCTTAATTTTATTTTTGATGACTTAATATTCATAAGGGTCATATTACTATTCATAATGGTAGATTACTATTTATAAGGGTCTGTTAGTATTAACCAAAATGATTTTGTTTTATCAGACTCTAAATATCTTACTGATCACAACCATGTATGTCATATTTTTGAAATTCAAAACACATAAGTTTTAAAATTATTTTTAAAGGTCACATTGTACATATTATTCCATTGTGTTGTGATTTAATGTTATTATATGACATTTTTATAAGAATGGAATTTCCACTGATTAAACATTGGGCCGTTACATGGGTGACCATTGAAAGCATCAAAAAGATATTTTCTAACCAAGGACTGATACATTTTCATAGTAGAAAACCCATCTATACCCATGTGGCTATATCATGATCCAAAAAAATTATGGATTCAATCCTAAAAATATCATCACGAATCTAAATTGTATGTTTTATATAAAAATATCTATGCAGATTTTAAGCTATACTCTACCTAACATGAGTCCTCATCACCTCTATGAGACTCCTCTATAATATTGAATTAGTTCTAGGATCCATCTATGAAATTATGGAAGAAGGTATCGTATAAATCCTTAATATCTCCAAAACATTAAAATATCTACATCATCATATTTAGTGGGGTTCTTGATCTGAACCAAATGATATGATTTCAAATAATGATCATTACAACTAGGAAACAATTCACCCATAAATGAGACTACGGAAATTTGAAAACAATATTCATATACACCTAATCCAATTTACAAACTAGAACTAAAAGAGGCCAGAGAAAACAATAATCTTTCAAATACTCTGCCTTTATCTATTTGCAGGTGTAACCATAGGAAATATAATCAACATTGCCACAAATTATACCCAGCCACTAGAATCACTGTCCCATGTAATAATACATCATTGTAGTTCAATGATGAATGTTCTATTATATACTATTA
This sequence comes from Viscum album, assembly GCA_963277665.1. NCBI lineage: Eukaryota > Viridiplantae > Streptophyta > Magnoliopsida > Santalales > Viscaceae > Viscum > Viscum album. The sequence continues at coordinate 1,841,455,718 of OY728145.1, forward strand.
CATTAAAACAAAACTAAGATCCTAATAGTTTCAAGGATGAAATCAAATATCCAAAAATTAAAATACAATTCAAAGGGAGAGAACAATCATAAATGGACTCCCCACCATAAAGGGTTTCATGAATGTTTATGAACTCATACAACAACTACTGACCGTACAGATCAAACTCAACGTGTGAAGAAGAAAACTAAAAATTAGATAGATCCATGTACAAAATATCATCTAGATCATCTATATAAAACAAAAGGGAAGATTACCATATGGTTACCATCTTCAATTCTAGGACACCTAATAATGGTACTTTACCATTGGGATCTCCTTCAATTACATTTCCCTTCAATAGGGTGTAGGTGATGTCAATTTGAATAATTTATAGGAATTCCAACAATTGTATCTCTTTATAATTCATTCAGTTATAACAAAATATTTATATTAAATTCATATAAAGTGTAATGATTTTGATAATTTAAAAAAAATTATCGTTCCATGAACACAAGTGAATACATAATCACATAAATCTCTAAATTGTGATTAGTGTAATAACATTCATGTGTCTGAATACGATGAGAGATGTAATCCCCAAATGATCATATTATATAATCATACAACCCATAATATTACAAAAAACATTATTATACACAACATACCCTACACCAAGATTATTTAAGATCAAAATATGAGCTAAACGTAATTTTAACTCATTAATAGAAGTATGAAACTTTTCAAACCATATTAATTTCACTCCATTCATGGTAAGATTGACCAATAGTTACAGTACCTTTGAGAATTATTTACTGAAATATCAACCATATCCAGCAAGATCAAGGATGTAAAAAATTTAAAATACCTTTCTTGGATCCTCTAATGATAAGACATCCTTCACCTTATCATGATCAATTGATAAGGCATAATCAAAAATCACATTCCTCAAGAAAATCATATCTTGGATATAAAAATAGATATTGAATGTTTTCTATAAAAATGTTGACACCATAGGTTTACAATTATAGAAATCAAATTGTTCTCATGATCACACTTGGATATATATTAATCTAAAATTACTTCTCTAAATACTACCACAACTATCAAGATAATGACGGAATATTTGGTTGATAAAAGCCACAAAAACAATAAGGTATTTCATCATATCAAAAAATCAAAAGATAATCATAATTGGTATACATAATCCAAAAATAGATCTTCATTATACTAGACTCTTAAACTCTATGTTGATGATATCTTGACCATAGATTAATCATCAAAAACATCATTACCCCTTCAGCTGGTCAAATAAATCACCCTAAATGAGAAATTGATAACTATTATTAGCTTCCAGCCATTTTATACTCAAGTTGTCTAGGAAAAATTACAGTGATCCATCTTCATTCATAGTGGAGGGAATAGGGTATTCCCACAGAGAAACAATAGTGAGTATTAAATAATTCACTATAATTCCATATAATTGAATCTTTATCACATTAATAACAATAATTTCCAGTTTATATTATGGTATTAAAATTGCCTATGTACCTAGCACTATATAAATCATGAACTATACCACCATGATAAGAGGAAGACATGAGTATTTCTTAAGGAAAATATAAGGGAAGTTCCAAACAATAGTAGGGAGATCAATTACAACAAAAAAATTATTTGTATCTCCTCTAATAAAAGACAAAAAAGTGTGATATCTGGGAGGGAAGGTCCTAATGACCATTCCTTGGAAACAATTATACCTTTAAAACACAACAAATACCATCATTAGTGATGAAAAAATAAAAGTGATGCTAAAAATCAATCTCAGTATGATATGTAATAGTCCAATCCATCTAGATGATGGTTTTTAACAAATACAATTTGATAATGTTGAAATTAAAGTGTATGTCTACCTCGGTTATTGATAAATAATAGAAATGACACCAATAACCTTACTCATTCATCTTCCCAAGATGTGTCACTACCTACATAAAAATTAAAATGACCACCATTGTATTTATGATGATTTCGATAAAGTGGGTGGAAATAAACATGTGGAAGGATCCAATATCAAATAATATAGATTCTAGAAAAGTGGATTTAAATATAATACTACTTACTTTCACTGGGATCAAGTTAACCACTTTTAGAAACACATCTACTACAAGAAGGTGATTTACTCTTGAGGCCTATGGCTAGAACTTGAGAGATACTCATACATCTTATTATCAATCCTTGTATTACATTGAGGCTAGAGATTAGTGTAAATGAAAGGATATAATAACCAAGCCATATGTAAATATTCATCTATTCCATAATTACCTAGTCTACTATCTGTACATAGGTAAAATATTCATGGATATGTACCTTATATCTGATAACTGGTTGAAAATTCTTTGGGTACTTCTGAGGATTCTGTTGATCATTATTTTCTACATGATGATCAAAAATAACCTTATCCTCGAATCGATTTACGTATAATTAGACAAAAAACATAAACAAAATTGATGATTACAAAATATCATTATATAATAGATATGTCAGACATTATGATATTAATTTAGGAACATCATGTTTGATAGAATATATGAAACAAAACAACTAGAAAAATCCATAATGCAACACCCCAATATGTTAAAATATATTATATTTTAAATTAATTTATTCTCTCTAAAATAATGTGATTTACATACTTCCACGTTAAAAAAATGAAAGACTCTGAAAATATTATTATTTAGAATGTATCTTTGCAAAAGAACTATTATGATTGTAGGTTTGAATAACCCTATGAAATTTATGAAAATAAATGGTTCTCACATATTCATTATTTACCTATTAATTATGAAAAAAAAATTTAATGTAATATTTTTTTATAAAAAAGATTTTGTTCTAAATGGTGGTTTAGTCATGTTGAATGATAATAATTTGAAATTTAATTTTACCACTTCAAAAAATTTATTTTAAAAATTGAAATGATTTTTTGAATTTATAAAATCTAAATAATCTTAGTGATTTTTTTTCCATTTTTAGTAAAAGCTTGATTTTTTGATATAAGGTAATAATATGTAATTTTTTTTGATAAAAATTATCATCTATATGTTATAAACAATATTTTATTTAAATTCGGTATTACATAAAAATAGTTTAATTTTATTACAATTTTAATAAGTTAGTCTATTGAAAACATCATCATATTGGATTTTGATATTATAAATGTCTATATTATGATATGTTTTTTTTTTTGGAATCCACTTTTCATTGCTCTTATGGGATTAATTTAAATTTAGATTATACCAGTTCTGATAATTGAATAATAAAAAAATAGATTTTATATATTTATTGATAATAAATTATTTTAGCTAATAATATCAAATTTAGTTATGACCATTATGAATAGTAAAATCAATTAATGTAATTAAGGAAAAAAATTATTTACGAACGAATTAAAATAAAATGTTATTGGATAAAATGAACAAAACAATTTCTAAACCCCATTTTTCCGTCTTATTTAAATCTTATCCCATATAAGGGTCAATAATGACTTGTTTTATAGGATTTTGTCATGATAATATTTATTGGTGTAAATGTTTCTATAATAAAATCCATGGGTGTCATCTCTCAAACATATAAAAGGCATTGCCTCACCTCCTATATTCACACATTAATGTCCAAGTTTTTAACCAATAACAAACCAAATAATATATTTAAACCACTATAAACTTCCTTGATCCTTTTTTATAAAACATTTATCCTGGGATTGATATTTTTTATAACATAAAGAAGATGTCCAAAGATGAGTGATCATTATTAAATGGGCATTTTTATTTTGAATCTTCTTCCAAATAAATTGAATAATATAAAACCATTATCATATAATAAACATATTTTATTCAATGTAAACATATTTTATTATGATTATATAATTACCTATATCCAAATCTTCTTCTATTTTGATGGTAACAAAAATGTTGATCGTGTGTTTCATGGACTACCACCTCACGAACCGATGTAATTCATTTTTCAACACCAAATTTCATGGTTGTATTAAACTGTATAATTGGAAAAAAATATTATATTTATGAAATTATTATAATTATTTACATTTAATGTCATATATAAATTCTTACATTCAAATCCATTTAAAAATGATAACTTCACTCATGTTCATGATAGACTACCACCTCAGAAAGAATTGTGATTTTCCATTAAATTATGTTTTAGATGTAAGGTAATAAGGATAAATGTATGGAATATATGTGATAAATAAGAAATAATATTCATTACTTCGCTTTAATATACAACATATTTTTTTACCAGTTCACCCATTAATGATATGATGACATCTCTCATGTTTACGTATGACCTAAAATCTTCTTGAAGAAATGCGATGATGTTTCCATGATCAAATTTCAATAATGATTCCAAAAAATATATATAATGAAAAAAAATTTATAGATTTAATATAATTATTTTTAATATGATACTGTATAATATTATCGATACCCTAAAGATTAATAAAAACTCCCCATGAGAAAGGAAGGCAATTAACACATGAAATAATGAAATTAAAATAATATTAATAAACAATTTGTGGTAAAATATTATAAGGGGATCATATATGATCTTATAAATATTAATATTATTCTATTATAAATGAATAACATTATTAATACCATTATACATGAGGTTTAATCATCTTCAATTAAAATGAAGCTTGTGTTAAGGGACTTCATCTCTATTTCCCTTCAATGACCCATATTGAAATGTGATGCAAGTAATTTATTAAATTGTATATATAATTAAAAATTAAAATGTAATATCATAATTAAATAATAATTAACAATAATTTAAGATTCATGTTGAATTATGTTATTCTTGTGGATTTGAATTAAAAGTTATGAAGTGGTAAAGAATTTCGTAATACAATTTCATTACTTTGTTTATATCATGTCTTCAATTTAATTGATATTATTTTATTATATGTGTAATATATATTGATAATTATATATTTTATTTCCAATTATTTTAACATTACAGAAATTTGATATGCATAATCTATTAGTTTATAATTCTCACATAATTTTAACAATCCTAGAAAGATTTTTTTTAAAAAAACTTTTTAGTAAAGATTGTTCATATTGAATTTCTATTAAATGAAATTATTGTACCATTGGTTTATAAACCGATTTTATATTATTTTACTATGGTTGAAATTTTGTTTCCATGTAATAGTACAATTTTTTAATATATTATACACAAAATTATTTAGAAAATGTTTTTAATAAAATTTTAATTATTTTATTTATTTAGTGGAAAATGAAATTTCATCCAAAAAATTGGATTTCTAAAAATTCATTTAAAAATAATTATTAAATTCCCAAATTATTTATTAAATAAAATTTTAACTATTTATGGATTTCTTAAAAATGTGATAAAGAAACATTAATTTCATTTCTAAAACAAGGCCTATTTGGATGTTACAAAAAATATGAATGGAATGTTTATATTAACATGTATGAAATGTACAAAATTACTATCTCTCAGGACCACTATATATATTAGTTCATCCATTATTATTTTCTATAGTTATTGTAAAAGAAAATTATGTTTAAATTTTTTTCATTATTTATATAATTTTTTTCCAATATTAACATGATATTTTCATTAAGAATATTTTAAAGATCATTTTATATAACTTATATGTATTAATGATAAAAAAATTGATTTTTAATATAATCAATTTGGTATATTTTATATTTAATCCTTATTTATTTCTTATATATATATTGTTTTTTGAATTTTTTGAGCAAGGAAAATATTGAAATTCACATTATTGACTGTTTTTTTTAGTCAGGAACCTACCCCTGAAATATTCAATTTCATGTTATCATTTGAAATTATATATCCCTTAAATATTTATATTTTTATCATGGATATATTTATTTCATCGTCCATATATAATCATTACATAATATAATGTGTATTAAAAGATATATTTGATTTGGTTAAATATTGATTAATTTTCATTCATTATATTATAAGAATTTTTGAGGAAAAGCCTCATTTTCTGGAATTAAATTGATTATTTGATCTATAAGGAACTCATTAGAAATGAATTGGTGGGCGAGGAAAATACCTTACATCCCGAATATGTATGGGTAGTATCATGATGTATGCTAATAATCTATAATTACATGGTTTTTACCAATAGTTTCAAATTATCTTGTTAATGGTATTAATAGTGTTGTTGTCATCAGGCCTAAGATCATGAAATTTTATAATTAATAATTTTTATCATTAATAATTTATATATGATTATCCATGAGATTTTCTTCATTGATATTATCCCTATATGAAATTCATTCTTTTTTCTTCATTAAATTGATTCATTTTTTACTTATCTTTCTTTCTATAAAAAGTATTCATTATCTACTCATGATTTTCATTTTATTTAAATTGGATTTCTTTTTAGTTTTTTATATATACATATTAATTATTATATATCTAATTGTGGTAGTTGATTTATCAATTAAATGGATTTTTTTTCAAATTCTTACACATCTAAATTTATTATTCCATTTTAATTGTCTTTCATTCACTCATGATATCTTCAAATTTATATGACCTTATGAATTGGGAACATCACACGGGTGCCTCTACCTGGTCAGTCATAGGACCTCAGGCATGCCTCCCTGTATTCCAGAGGATATCGAATATCATCGAGGGTCTAATATCATTATTAATGTGAATATTCACTCTTTATCAAAGTTTCACAATAAATAATTAATTAACCATTATAAAAATTATATAACCATATATAGAATAATAAAAGTATAATAGGGGTACCAAAAGAGGAATAAAATATCAAAAAAAAGTCCCAAAGATATGCCATCCCAAATAAATTCCATTTGTTAAATGAAAAACCCAAGATAATGACAGATTCAACTCATATGCGAGTCCCAATACCTAATCCTTACCCCCATACAATATTCATCCATATCGTCCACCTAACATAGGGATCTTTCCCCTATCATGACATGAAATCATGACTTCTATTTGGGTACAGATCAGGATGCCCGGGTAAGGTGTGTTTATAACTTATTGGGACACCACCTAGAGTGTCTAAAACAGTATCTAGTCGTTAACAGTTTATGCACTTAAATGAAGGATAAAAGAAAAATAATAATGTAAAAAAGATTACATATTAAATTATTTTTATTTAACCATGTAATATTTTTATTTCATAAAAATTACCATACTATCAAACTACTTTTGGGTAATGTTCGAGTCTGAACTCTTACCAATAGATACCCAATAGAAAAATATTGTAGTTATCAATTATCAATTCATTTCAATTCATATTATCAAAAATTGGTAGCTTAGTCCAGTGCCAAAATATTGGGATTAGAATTTCATGTATTGCTGCTCGTGAGTATTTGGAACATCACTCACTGCCTCACGCCTCATTTACTACTAAATAACCTATTTGTATATAGATCATCAATTGGTATCCCTCACTAATGTACTAGTGAATCGCATACAGGTATTTGGAGTGGTAGTCTGTATGCCACACACTTATTTCAATATTCCACACATATATAACATATATCACATTAATCAAGGTTAATCATAATAAATTTTTTTGTATCTCTCCATTTCATTTATTCCATCAAAATTATCCAATAATCATTTTTACACATATAAATCACATGGAATAATATTTTCAACTCACCATTAAACCATTTTTAATTTTTTAAATAATTTATCCCATTAATACAATAAGGTTAGGCCAAACATCTCAAAATTACCATCATCAATCATTTCATACATATGTTAATTAACCAACAACACAATCTAAATATTATCATCATTTCTATAATTTCAATATTCCTTTAATTAATTAACCAATTAATTAAGCTAATTAAACTAATTTTCAAATGCAATGAAATTAATCCAATTTATTATCCCATTGGAATTAAATAAAATAACTTTGATATCTGATTAAATTTCCAAATCTTTTCAATTGAAATTATAAATTACATACATGTCCTTAAATCGTGATTATGGTATTTTCAATTCATACCACCTACCTCGTGATTGATGGAAAATTCTAGTGAACTAAAATCCCCAACTTGAAGTTGAACAACCAAGATCATGGAAATGAATGATATCTATATCCAACATAAAATTTATTAGATTCATGAAATTAAATATATTGATCAATTACCAAGAGAGTAAAACATCCCTTCAAACGATGATAGAAAGTCATAAGAGAGGGATGAAATCATACGGATGAGAATATCGTACAAGGAGAACTGCAGATCCATCAATAGATAATTGATTCTTCCTGAACGAAGGTTGGAATTCCATGAAATATATCTTGAAGCCCTTAAAATTCATATATATAAATTTATTTTTGGGGTCTATGATTAAGGATTAATACCCACGGGTATGTGATTTTATTTTAATTTTCTAGGTGATTAATTTTCCCCTTGACAAAATTATGAAATGGGGAAAAAAGGTTTCCATAACTATATACCATATCCAAGATTATTGAATGGTTACTATTAAGAGGGCCTAAAACATGGAAAAAAGTGATCCATCCATGTGAATCATCGATGTTTCGGTTGACAGGTTATGATGGTTTGGGTACAGAGATTTTGAAAACTAGGCATCAACCATGAATTATCCCTCTATTTACAAAAATGTTCTAATTTCACCCAAAAAATCACCAATGTAAACTCCGAAAATGATACAAACAAAAAATGAAAGATAATACCAGAAAATGATCTCAATTTATCATAAAAAAAAGGATGGGTATCTTACAATAATGCAACTTTATAATAGTTTTTACTTGAGATATACTCCAACTATCTCTAGATTACAAGTCTAAATGATCATGACCATATGAACATATATATACTTTTCTCTCCTATGATTCCTCCTGGACATGAAAATCATTCAAAATTATATGAACATTCAAGGAAATATTTTTCTAGAACACATTATCCATATGTCCCACAAGACATTTCAAATGATCCTCAAATGAATGATCAGTCTCAATCTCGACATCTTTCACATAAATTACTTAAGAATGGTCAAGGTAAAACAGAAAAAGCTATCGATCATGAATAAAAACATGCATCACACAATAAATCAATGGAAGAGGAAATAATTATGCCACCATCCCGATTTTCTCCATAACCTCATATAACCCAGTAAACAAAGGTGACATCTTTCCCTATCTTTGAATCCTATGTTGGCCCAAACATGGGGACACCTGAATGAACACATTATCACCCTCAGATTACTCTAGGTTTCTTCAATTTCAATCCAAATATGAATTATATCTACTTTGACCCATATCCATATGTTTATAAATTAGATGAACCTACTAAAATGATTCCTACATGAGACTCGACCTCAACAATTCTGAATCACCTACCTCCATCTAACATATAGGTGATCGGCATTCCCTACCATATAGTGATTCATATAGTTCCATCAATATAGTAGTATGAAAAACAATTATATGATAAATTAATGAGCATTAGGGGATTCTTCCAAGACCCAAAACAATCGAGAAGACATGAAAAATAAATATCCTCCAGAACATGTATTATATGTTTCGAATTCCCATATTTTTGTTGATGATATTTCATAATTTGAAATACATTTGTACCAAAACCATATGAAATCCCTTCCGTAGAAGATATATAAGGTTTGAGTCATGTCTTATACAATACATTGAGTCACCCAATGCATACAGACTATAAATAGATTGTATATATCTTCCCATAAATCCGATGAGAAAGTGTCATATATCGAAAATAAATTTTCTAAATTCATTATTTGATCTTATATCCCCCAAATTTAAACATTATTTTGAGGCTTCCATTAAATAACCACAAAAAAAATATCCATGGTAACATCACCCCACTTTTATATCGGAATAGAAAATGGATGTATTAAACCACTATGTCATTGATATTTAGATTTAACATGATAACCGGTGTTTCATCAGGTCATGATCCTAGATATCTCCATTTTCATGCATGGGAACCATAACTATCACAGATGGTTATAGAATATTTTGGTCACATATAGATATATATCCCATTTGGGGGAATTAATTTACCACATCATATCCTCATGTATAATCAGAGGAACAAAAAAATGATTCCTGGTATAGATGATCTCAATCTCATATGTGGTCAAATTTAAAGGTGGATCCCCACCTTTAAGGCCTTCCATCAATGAAACAAATTCCCATCGATGCCCTTAGATGGTCGCTCACATGACATCAAGTTCCCATCCAAGTATGCTAGATGCTGGAGACTGACAAAATGGTTTAACATCGATCACAAGGATACTAGACCCTCTTTATCTAAGGATTAAAATAGTAGATAAAATTAAAAATTTACCAATGATATGACAATAACCAAAAAATAACAGTATCACATGATCAGTAAAATAATAATATAACATCCGAATCAAAATATATAGATTTTTCAGGCTATGTAAATGTCAAGTGTCAAATGAAAATCCCAAAATAAAGACACAAAAAAAACCCATATGGATCCCAATACCATGTCTAGTCCCCTTATCTAGAATCAATCCCATATAATCAATCAATGTTAGGGATCCTACCCTTATCCTATCTTGAAAACATGAGGTCTATTAATGTATCAATTAGACCGACCAACTAGGTTGTGTGTAAAATATAGTTGGTAACCACAAACTAAATCTAAAAAAATATCCATTCAGAAAACGTGTATGTGGTTTTACAAATAATACAATAAATAATAATGTCAAAATTATACGAATTTATTTATTATATTTGTAACCACATAACACCTCCAATTTATAATGACAACCATATTATTAATAAATGTTTCCTCCCATTGCAGAATCTAAACCAATCCCAAGGGACATAACATATATCAATTCAATGGTTATAATTAACATTTCATTTCAATTCATATTATGACCAATGAGAAACATAGTACAATTCCCAAATTTTGGGTATAAAATTCTATGTCTTGAACATTGATGAGTATTTGCCGAATCAGTCCCCATATCGCATCCCGATTAAAATAAATCACCTAGGTGTATTTTGAGTATCAGTTTGTGTCCCACATTCCTACTCCATTCAATAACATAATGGTATTTTGAGCATCATTCCATAGAACACACTCATATATCTATCTATCAAACATATATCATATATATATCACATCAATGAAGGTAAATCAGAAATAACCCCTTTTTATCTCTTCACATTTGTAAATGCCCATATTTATCAGAAAATCATGATTAATCAACAAAATAACAAGTAATAACAAGATAGATTCTATAGTGAACTAGTTTTCATTAATTATATCATATTACCCATTAACCAGTTAAAGTTAAACCATCCATCTCATAATTACCATTAAAAAATAATTTATACAAAATATAGTTGACCAATCATAGAGTCCCAATTTATCATCATTTTATTAACCATAATATTCCATTAATTAATGAAAAAAATTATTTAATCCGGTTCAATGATTCATAATTTTTTTAAATTATATACTAATTATTTATCATCTGGAAATAAAATAAAATAAATTCAATCTCTGATGAAATTTCTAAATCATGGATATTGAAATTAATAATTACATACATGTTATTAAATAAAAAATATTGTATTCTAAATTCATACAACCTAACTCAATATTAATGACAAAATATTGCAAAAAAAAATCACCAATTTGAAGTGAAACAACCAGGATCATGATGAAGAATGAGATCTAGATCCAAAAACTAGTTCAAAGTTTGAACAAATTAGATCCATGAAAACAAAGATATTAATTAATTATATATAATATAAAACATCCATTTAATGGATTATAGGAAGATAAGAGGGATGGAGGAAACCATACAATATGAAAATATATTATCAGAAGAGATCCATATCCATCAACAGATATTTAATTCATCATGAATAGTTGTCAGAATGCGTTGAAACTCATTCTGGAGGATCCAAAATTTGTATGAATTATTTTAAAACTAATTAAGTATTTTTAATAGTTAATAATGCCTAGTTAAAAGATTTTTTTAATAATTTTAGGGTATTAAATATTTATGTGCATCGTTTTCTAAATAGGGTGCATGTTTTTCCCTAACGGTGAACTTCCACAAATGGAATCATGTGGTTACTACTAGGAGTGAATAGGGTTTTTAAAATAACCTAAAAACTATTTAAATATAATATGTTTATCTGCTTGTGTTTTTATGGAATGGGAACATGGTGTTGGAAAATTGTGCACCAACCAATAAAAAACTAAATTCATCCAATAATTCCCGAATTTCACCCCAAAAACACCAAACATAAAACCCAAAAATGATACACTCAAAAAAGGATAGGGAGTACCAATAAATGATATTAATAGACCTAAAAAATGGTTGGGATCAGAAAATTTATATAACACATATCGTGAATTTGAGGATAACCTTATTTTTTCCTTTTCCAAGGAATCAATGAAGTGAAGTATAAATGATTTGAAATGACATTGCAGAGGGAATAATGATATTACAAAAAAACATTATGTTGCAATATCTATAGTCAAAAACAATGTGAGAATTATAAATGTATCTATTTTACAAAAATTAATAAATTGTTCAGTCCATCAGGATTTGATTCCATGCATTTAATGGTAACCAAATAATTTAGATACTCACATTAGGTTTTTCTATTTAGGGTCGTTATAGTTGTTATTAGAGGATAATGATGGATTATTTGGTAACTACATTTATTATAACAAATATCAAAGAAGATAAACATATATTATAATTTTAAAACATTATATAAGAATATCCTATACATTTTTTATGTTAGAGATAATGTGTTATTTCATGAAATACATCTGCATCTTTATACTACAATAGGAACTTTGTTCATGAACATATGTACATATGGGTAATAAATTAAGTAAAGGCATGTTGGGGTTGACGTGAGCATTATATAGTATACAATAATAGTATTTATAGTTAACCTAGTCTGACACTCATGGAGTATATAATTTGGATAGTTTACATTTTATTTAGAAACAATTATAAAGCATTTGAACAGATGATGACAATGAATAAAAGGATAAACCTACAAATTGATAGATTGAAAATAAGGTGTTATGATTTTGACATTATGTAAATTATTATATGGTCTTAACATTATGAATATTGTTTCTCACAATAAGAGTTTTGGATTTAAATATTGGATTGAACATAATTTAATCATGTTAACATTGAACATAAAGGATGTAACACCTTGAGAGTTTTTTAGTCAAATTAATTGATTATTTTTAATATTTTTCATCTAAAACTAATTTGTATTTTGATTTTTGTATACTATATCCCAATGTTTGGATATAATTATATGATAATCCATGGTAATCATTCATTATATACTACAACAATATATTCATTCTCTACACACAACACCAACTCTGCATGGATTACATGAAACCCAATGTTTCTATGAGACAACATTTTTTTATTATAAATATTTAAACAAGATAGTTATAGAATAACTATTAAAAATAATAATATTAATGTTAATTAGAAATTTTTTCATATTATTTTATTTTTATTTTATAAATTAAACATTTTTGTAATAAAACATTTTTTATTGGAAGTGTCTCTATTTAAATGAAAATATAATATACTTAAATGAACATTTATTTTTTCCCATATGAGAAAAATAATGAAATTAATTTTATATCTATAAAAATATTTATTTTATGAAATAAGAATAAATTTTTAATTTCTAATTTCATATTTATCATTGTGTGATTTTTTTGGTATTTTTATGGAAGACATCACTTTTGGATGAATAATGATTAATAGTAAATTTTAATTAAAAATAAAGTTTCATTTAATTAATTTATATTACAAAATTATATTTTAATTTTATTATAAAGTTTAAGTAGATAAATTTTACATCAATTAATAAAATTTAGGTTTTTGGAATAAATTTTTGATTGATTTAGGACATAATAACATTTCAATCTTTTTGTTATTTTCTCTTAAAAACCAACTAGTGTAACATATATACATGACTGATTTTAAATTATTCACTTCATATTATGTAATTATAATTTAAAAAAATGGATTACACATACATAATAATATTTATTTATAATTTCTATTAAGATAAAATTATGATTTTACCAAAAATATTAGTTAATGTATTTAAATTTTTTAATATTGATTATGCAAAAAACATGATTACATAGTTGATAAACTATATTTTTATGGTAAAAATAACATAGAATCGTGTAAAAATACTTTTTATTGATATATTTTGACCTTGTGAAATTTTTTTTATGAAATGGAAAATTTTTGGACGAAAAATAGATATGAGAGACCTCTCAATATTGTATTCAATTTTATATTTATAAGATTTCCTTTCCTCCACAACTGAAAATGGGAACTCACCCGTCTCACTTCTTAAAACCTCTAAAGATATTTGGATACTAAAAACATACCAAAATATTATCTAAACCCTCCTCCCTAAATCCTATAATTCATAATTTTAAATGAAATTTATCCAAGGAATCCCTATGGTTCAAACCAAAGGAGTTACACAAAAAATAAGCTACATCATTAAACAAAATCTTTTATTCAATTTTCATTATATATCCCCAAAAAACTACTAATAGAAAGATTATACAATAAAAAAAGTATACTAAATATTTGGATATGTCTTTATGTTTATTTTTTGAAATAAAATCTCACACACTATTATCAAATGAGAGAAAAAATCATCGTTCGTCTTTACAAAAGACTATAAAATCACGAACTTATGTTTATCATTCTTTCATTCCCAGCTTTCACATTTTTAGAATAATAATTAAATTTATTTTTTTTATTATATATATATTATATTTAAGATGTATTTATTCATATTTAAATATTATATAATTAATACATTCATACTTTTAATTTGGAGTAAACATGATAAATTAGATTGTGGAAATGTGGACAACCTCCCCCTCAATGTGATATGATTCATTCACACATTACATGTAATGTAATAAATATGGGTTCATTAAAAATATATGACATATATAATTCTAAAAAAAATGAATATATTTATATAATTATATAAATACAAACATATACTTTATTTACATTTATTGAAAACTCTAAGAAAATAATATAGAAAAGTCGTTCATGTGTACATACGAGTCACTATCCCCATGAATGGTGTATCTCATTTTATGTTTCTATATTTTTTGAATAATTATTAATATAATTATACTCAATATATCTGAAATTTATTTTGTGGGTATAGTTATGGATATGTTGAAATCAATATTTATCAAAAAAAAAGTACTTGAATATAAGAGGTTATTACCTGAAATATAAAATTAACATAGAAGTGTTATTAAATGGGAAATAAATGGACATAATAAAATAATAATCGTTATTATAATAATATTTATTGTCCAATTAAATATTTATAATAATACAATATTTATTATATAGGATTTTAGAAGACATGCAATGAAATTCAACACTTAAGTTAAGGGTATCCTTGTCTTACTTTTTTATTTTTGAGAATTATGCTGTATTCACAATTAATTTCTTAGGTCTAGTTTATATATTATCCATGAATATATTTTAATATTCTTATTATTAATTTTACGTGTATTTAAACATACATTTTATTATATTTATTTCATTTTTTATGGTAAAAAAATAACAAATCGGTGAAATTACATTGTCTTAATTTTCCTTCTTTGATATACAATTCATGCAGAGGTCCTATATTATTCAATGAGGTGTATATACTTCAATTTTAAATGTTATATAATAAATATTATAAATTAATGATATTTGATACATCATTTAATTTTATTATCTCTTGGGGATTTTGATTTAATGTTACTGATGTGATAATATGTTATTGCTACAATATCATCATTTATCGGGAATAAATATAAGTATACTTCTATTGATGATAAAAATGATCCATATCTCAATAATTCTCATTAATTTTCATCTCTTGTACATATGCATGAAATCGTCAGTTAATTGTAATGTTATTTTACTTGATGGTATTTAAGATAATATATAAAATATTTTTTATACAAATATGAATTTATTTCTCTTTTAAGTCGAAAATATGGAATCATGAAAAAAAAAATCTATAAACAATTCATAAGAATTATACTATAATAATATTTCATTTAAAAAAAAATTAAACAATTTGTACATTTTAAATTTATTGGTTTTTAAAAATTAATCTTCTTGATGTTTTTTATTTATAATTTTTACCATTTTGTGGTGATAAAGAAATGTTCAACATATACTATTTTAAAATCTATCATCACCAACATTATATTGAAGAAACATTTTTATAATTAATAGAAATACAATTTTATAAATAATATCCCTAAAATTACGAACATTCAATATGTTATATTTTTTATAATGAGAAAGTGTATAATTTTTTTACATGTTCAAGAAGTGTCTTTTATTAATTTCAAATATTCCTTTATAATATTTTAATAATATATTAAATGAAATGATTTTCAAAAAGTTCTCAAGATTTATTAATATATTTTCAATGTTAAATTGAAAGATTTTTCAAATTTTTTCAACTTTCCTTCATGATTATTTAAATTTACTTTTAGAAAAAAATTCAACATGTTTCCAGGATACTTTACATGTCATAAATGTTATATTCAACGAAATGTTTTTAAAAATTATTTCAGGGATTATTTAATATATTTTCAATGTGATTTTCCAATTATTGGTTTTCAAAATGTATTAAATATTTATTTCTATTATTTAAACATTATTTTCATCGTATAGGTTTTTAAATTTTTTTCAAGCTTCCATTATAATTTTTCAACGTTATATTCAATGAAACTGGGTTTCGAAATATTTTTTATTGATTTTTTTTTCAAATATATAATTATATTTTACTCAATAAAGTATTTAGTGTTTTTTAAATGATTCATTTGTATGTTATTTAATGTGGTGTTCAAATAAATAAATTTTGAAAATGTTTCATAATTTAAAAAGTCATTTTCAAAGAATGGTTATTTTCAATAAGAAATTATCCAAGCGATTTATCAAAATCCTTCTCCATCTAAGGTAATATACTTTGATATAGTTTAGGATTATATGGGGATATTATCCAGGGTAATAATTCATCTTATTTCATTTAGTGGTTTATATTTAAGATGAATTATTTTAAGAAACCCATTTATCATCCATTGATTATATAATGACAAAATGATTATGAATTTCACTTCCATTCCATGGTTATTCTATGATGAAATGATTATGGAACCTATATATTTTACATCGTCTATTATATGGTATAATTTGTTTGATACACATTTCATTTAATTGGATATGGTATTAAGGTTTTAAAAAACAATCAATTTTATATTTGATGATATAATGACAGTTTTAATATATTATGTCATATATATGATAGATTTAACTATGTGATATGTGTCACCTAAATATCCATCCAATGAATTGGGTAATGATTTATAACTCATGAGATATAAATTAATGAAAAGGGTAGTGGACATGGATCAGTAAAACACATTGTCTACTAATATGGTCTTAGTAGTAAACATTGACAACTAAAATGATAATGGGAATGAAAAAAGACAATAAATATGGTATTAAGAGGTAACATTGACTAAATTTGTTGTCTTGGTGGAAAACCATTAAAAATAAGTGTCTTTGGGACAGAATCAATTCCACTAAAAGGAGTGGTCTTTGACTAGGGATGTTGGCGTGTCCCAACCACTAGGTGTATCCCCATGAATATCAATAACACCTATTCAAAATAATCCTTGACTTATGGTTATTGATTTTATATGCTTATGTGTATTCCACAAATAATTTTTATTATTCCTTTGTAATTATTTGATAGATTATGGTATTGATTTTAAAATGATTATTATCATATAAGCTTCAAATATTTAGGCCATAACTCAAGTATATTATCTTTCATATATTGTGCATGATTCTCAAATGTTATTATAATGTTCTCATAACCTTATGCTCATTTTATAATTACAAATTTCATTCAGTTACCTTGCTGATCATCTAAGATCACTTTTCATTTTTTTACATTTCCCCAGGATATGATGAAATGTTTTAATTAATACCACTAAAGAGGAACATATTTTTGGGTGATATTAATTATCATCTACAAAATTTGAATAATTTCTTACATGTTTGAAATGACTCTCAAATATTATAGTTATCATAAATTTATTTTTTAAATATGTTAAATATTCATTTTAATTGATGAAATATCCATATATGTTTGACCTGGGTCTCTATAGTTGATATCAAGGGAAAGGATCAGTCAACCATTGGAATCTAGGATGAGAACACATTAGTTCCATCCAAATAGATATTTTTATAGATCTGTATAGGAATGTCATTAGAGAAATTCTAAATGTGTTTTAGATTTAAATGATGTTGTCATAATTTATACACCCTATATGATTTTTTCATGATTATGTGGTTTTTTTTCTCGGTTATGTGTTGTTTGCACTAGGATTTATAGATATTTTTAATAGTGGGAACTAGAAAGAAATGGGTTACTATTTAGTGTGATGAGAAATCTTCTAATGATTAGTTAGATGGTATGATCACTAGAGTGAATTATTTTGTGATCATGCCTAGTCAATTTGTCGAAAACATGATTAAAAATATATACCATAACTAACTCTCATACCCCCCCCAAAGAAGATAAGGAAGGAGTTCAGTGAGAGTTTGAGTAATTGAGACCAATAATAAAAGATGATTCTACTTATTTTTGTTTCATTAATAAAGAATTAATTTCCAAGTGAATCTTTTAAAGGAATAAGAATTTTTTTAACTATGGAAAATAAGGGAAAATGTATGCAAATACAATAAAGAAATGAATAGTTCATTTAACACAATGGATGGTGATATTACAATTCATAATAAATCCTTGACTACTATATTCATTATGTGTGGGATGAATGTTCATTATGAAAATCAATATCTAAAGATGAAATTTCATTAAGATAATCACCAAGGTGGTACGAGTAAATATCATATTTATACTGATGATGATACTACAAATCAGATGTGAAAGGAAAGTGGTATTAAGGAATAAGATTAGGAAGCCTTATTGTTATATTAAAAATGTTTGTGGAGAGGCCTATATGTTTATGTACTTGGATTCAAGAAATATGAATTGTGAAAAATATAACGATTGTTGATTTTATGTTTTTTTACAATAGATTTACAATAATATGTTTAATGGTTTTGATCGACTAAAATATTGGTTTAATGAAATATTGAAATTTTAACTAAGGGAGGATAAACCTCAATATGATCATTGTATTAAGATAATTATGTTTCGATAAAAATATGATGTATATGAATAAGTAAAATGGATGGTATTGGTTAAAATTAAATTAATTATGAATTTTTTTCAAAACTGGATTATTTAATCATTTATTGATATTATAATGTTTTGGATTTAATAAATATATCCAAAAAACATTGGAATAACGTACCGTAAATTTATTAAATAATTATATATTGAAATTTAGTTTGTTACCATGTATCAAGAGAATACGGGATGATGCTATTTACATGTTTGGAATTTGAAAATGCATAAATAATTAATGATATATAGGGGATCAATAGTAAGCTATTATTGAGAAATTTAGTGAAATTAGTTTTTAGAAATTCATCATTAAATGGGTAATAAAGTTAACCATTTATGGAATGGGTTATGATAATATTTGTATGAGGTTTCCTATATTTTTGTATTATCTCCCCTTTTGTGCATTTAACCATATTAGATAACCAATTAAAACATATTGATGTGGTGATACTAAATACAGTTGGAATGTCTCATCATTATACCACAAGATCTTTTAGTACCTTAATAATGATGAATTTAACTTTACATAATTGACTAAGATATAAAGAGGATATTGATCACGGAAAAAAAATTGTTGAGATTTTCCAAAATCTGGTAATGAAATATTTTCATGGAAAGACTTCAAATTTTAGAAGAAAGGTCTTGAAATAAAATATTATGTAGTTATCATAATTTTTTAGTATATTGATGACCTTTTCAAGACACATTTGATTGTGGTTTTGTGACCATAATAAATTTAGAAACCATATTCCAAATAACACTCCATAAGAGCATGATAGTTAAATTTCTCTTCCATTTTAATGTTTTCAATTTCAAAAACGTTATTCAATATAGAAACATTTAAATTTGTTACATTAGGTAACTAATATGTTTCTAGATCTACCGTTTTAAATAATGTTTGACTATTAATTTTTACTATGACTGTTTCTATTAATTTAACATTGTAGTATTAAACCACTTATAACCGATAATAATTTGGGGGTAAAAATACATTTTAAGAGTGTAGAATTTGACACCGAGTGATTTTGTGAAATTTATTATGAAGTAATTTATTTTTTTGAAGTTTTTATGTTCAAAAAACACTGAACAGATATTTTTTATACAAATGAAATGTGTTTGGAATTATTTATAAGCAACGCAAATATAAGAATCATTATACGCATCAGTAAGATAATATTCTACTGCACACAACACCAACTAGGTTAGCGATACACACAACACTGAGATTCAACGAACCACTATTTTACTATTATTATAATTCAAATTAGATAGTTATTACATATCAAAAAAAACTACATTATTATAATAAATAATTTTAAAAAAAATTAAAAAAATTTTATTGAAATAAAACACATTTATAATGAAACATATAATTTTTTTAAAGACATTATATCATTGAAAATAATATTTTCTCAAGTGAACAAATTTTTATAGAGACCCTAGCCTTTTACATATAACATTAGATTATTTCAATCATAAATATACACCAGAGTATAATTCAAGGATCCTGAAGTCTAGCTTATTTGAAGACTAGGTACATAAAACAAAAAATATGGGTCTAAAAACACTTATTCATCCAATATCCATAATGAGATCCTAGTGTCCATTGAGCCCTCACATTTGCATAGGGTACCCTGGGGAACACATGAACAATGGGATTATCTAAAAATACTATTAAAGGAATGAACCTAAGAAAAAAGCTTAAGAACATGAGTTAGGAGGCATGACATAATGATATAAAAAGATTAGTAGAAATGGAATCATAACATATAAGCATGAGATCATATAAACATGGAATCATAGAAATATGGAAGAAACAAAAAACATGTCTTTATTATGAGTCAATGATAACTACAAATACCATTTCCCATAGTAGTACGGGTCAAGTATAACTCTCATTCCCATTTCCCATAGTAGTACATGTCAAGGATAACTGTCAATCTTATTTCCCATAGTATCACAAGCCAAGGCTAACTACAAATAATGTTTCACAAAGAATATCATTAGAAACAACTTTACCCAATGTATTGGAGTGCTATCTAGGAACAAACATCATACATTTTATGAATATGTTTTCACATATATAATAATATGTAATCAATCTTACATAAATATTAGGGTCACCCATGGAAAGAATTGGGCACCACAGTCATGACATAAAGAATAACCAATGGGTGTATCATAAATGCATCCATGAAAGAAAGGAATTATAACATACATGGAAATTAAATAGGAATATATCAATGTATGTGATTCCAAATAGTAGTGAAAACTTGTAAAAAATTAATTTGGTAGATTTTATCATTGAATCATTTTTGTGTGGTTTTAAGGAAAATACCATAGAGCTTTCAAAATAAAAATAAAAAAAAATATTTTATACAAAACCATATGTGAATAAAGAATGTTTTCATAATGAAAATAAAGATTTTATAATGGAAAATGTGGAATAAAAAAAAGTATATAGTGAACATGAAATTGGGTCGAAATTTGGGATGTTCTCTAAAACTGAGTTTTCTTAATGTGATGTATATATAAGGGAATCACTTAAAAACATATATATCCACAAAATAGAATGATGAATGGAACTGGTTACATGATTTTTCAACATTAAAATACTATTTTTAATATTTAAATAAGATGAATAGATAACCTTATTTAGGTAAAACGAAAGATAATGGAACCCAAAATAAAAAAAGGATGTTCGAGTTGAATCCCTCACGAAATATCAGCATGGTGTCATGTGTACATAAGATGGATTAATGAGAGGTAAGGGGGTTTCTCATCATTTAATAATCATTAACATAGATTGGTGTAGTTTTTTAATTATACTTAATTACAATGAATTACACATAAAATGGAATAGCTTAGAGGATATTTTTGAATAATAGTAAAATATAGAGGATCCCTTACCTTAAATATGACGGAGTTCTCCACTTTTAATTAATGACCTAAATAAAATAATTGTGTTTTTTAATTAATAATTCCCAAAAAGATTCTATATTTAATTTATTTATTAGAACATTTTTGTCTTCATTCATTACTTTTTTATTGGTTATAAGATTCAATTTCATTGTTTGGGTTTGTTTTCAAACATGGGTTTAATGACCATATCACTTATATTCATGTTCAGATAAACATGTAAGATGAATGTGGTTTCCCAGAATTGATATTATATGATATTAGTGAACATCATGGAGATTAAATGGTTGAAAATGTAACACCCCAAGCTTCTACGGTACGCTTCTCTTTTGAATAATGCGATAGCGTGTGTTGTACGCAACACTGAGTTCTAACAACCAATCAAACTAGCCGTTATGAATAGTAATACCTACTTTTTAAAATTATATATATTTTATATTTCAAAATGGACTTCATTTTTGGATTCTTAATATCTAATTTAGCCTAAGGTGAAATTTTGGTACTTTTCGGATAACTTTCATATTTTGATGAATAGTGAAAATTACTAAATTTTAATTAAAAACAACTTTTTTAATCAAAATAATTAATAGTGATAAATTATGAATTTTAGTAGTTTTAAAGTATATTTAGAATATATTTTTACCATTTAATATAATGTTGGTCATTGGACATAATTTTACAATTAAACCGAACATAAACAAGTGTCAATCATTTGATAGTTATTATCTCTTAAAAACACGCTTTTTTATTTTGACAGCGGGAATTAATTTTAAATTAATTTCTGCCACTTCTGTTTTTTGAATTTAGGAAAATGGATTCCATATTTGTAATCACTATGTTCAAATTGTGTAAATAGTTAACTTTTATTTTTAGACATTTTGAATAATTACTGCGGTAAATATATTATTTACCATGGTTAAGGGTAAATCCGGTAAATAAGGGTTAAACAATAATATTATAATAATACTAAATTACCCTAAAACGTGTCTTAACTCTATTGGTTGATACATGGTCGACCATGGGAATCTTTGGGTCGATTTTGGGACCCCATGGATCCACTTGTAAGTGATAATGACACTTTATTTTAATTAAGTTAAAATGAATACAAAAATGACACAAGCATATATCTTTTATCAAAAAAATTGTTACATAGGGTTATATATGTTGGATTTTAGATTATAAATATTCCTTAGAAATATAAAAAGATTTCCTACATAATTATATTTTATTTATAATTTTTAGACATTAAATAATTTATTTTATTTATGACACAATGATGATGCATTAATTACTATAATAGTGAAAAATTAAAATAATTGATATTATAAATACCCAAATAAATATAATATGAAACTTTTAATGAATTAAACTAATTTTATAGGATAATATGATATATTAGGATTGATTTAATTGACTTTTTTCGAAGTAATCAATTTGTTATGAGTTTCACAAAAATCAACTATTTAATAGTGTCAAAATTGACATAAAAGAGTTCTTAAAACAAATATTATATTATTAATTGATATTAAATTCCTAAATATCTAAGGTTCTGCCAAGAGACTTATATCATGATAGGTTCATAATTAATGGACCACTTGGGGGTCTCTTGGATGTATATAGTAAGTTTATTAACCATATTATATAAAAATACAATGAGACATTGTAAAAGTGAAACTAATTAACTTAGAGTTAATACTTAAAGATAAGGTTAATATAAGTACGCAAACCTGTCTAAATTATATTGGTTAAGTGGATTTAGACCTAGCCCCACCTTAACCTTTCAATAATCAACTTTGGAGCCATTAGAAACCGAATATGAATTTATTATAAATTAATATTTCTATCTTTTCCAAAGGTGCCCCTCACCCCTCTTATAAAAGGGCCCTCCTCCTTCTCATTTCTTCACACATTCAAAGCCTTTTGGATCGGCCAAACTCTGACCAAATACTCTCCCAACATCCCTTACTACAACCTAGAGGACTTAGTTTGATCATAAAGCCAACCTATGGAGCCCTTTTGATCAAATCAAAAGGAAGAACCCGAAGAAGAGGTAATGTTTTCACCACCCCTTTTCAAGTTCCATTCTTCTTCCACTACTTATTTCTTTGTTCTTACCATTCTAAAATAATAACTCCAGTATCTTACATATACTGTGATGTTATTATAAATATGGTACAACAATATTATGTATTCTACCCACCCTTTGAATAACATGTCACCATACGTGCGTACACACGGCTTACCGTCTCCACGTCGTGGTGTAATTGTTATTCAATATATTAGTATTTGGATGGGTATAATAATTTTGTGTAACTCATGTAAATAATAAATATAACTTGTTAATGATTCTGTATATATGATATACCATCCATTTATATATTATTTTAATATCAAAATAATGATATTGTCGCTCGTGCGTACGTACGGACTACCGTCTCCACGAACGCGATGAGATTCATTCTCCATCGTATACATTCAAGTATAATTATCATTTGATGATTTAAAAATGATGTTTAAGGACTTTATATCATTCTGTATATGAATAAGATACAACAAACATGGCTTATGTAACAAAACATATAAAAGAAAATGAGTAAGTTAACACCCGAAACGACGATAATTCTAAGATATTATTAACAAATCAATGTTAAAAGATCATATATGATATCATATTAATATATATGATTCTTGTATAATTTAATAACAAAAATTTCATCATTATACAGGAGGTTAACCTACCCCAACCAAGGAAAAGTACAAGGTAAGGGTTATTTCACAATCTCTTCATTATCCGAGGTTGTTTATACGTAATAATCTACTGGGATTTCTTTATCATCCACATCCATGTTTCTTCGAAATGTATTTCAAAACATATTTATTATTTACAAGAATATGGGTTAAAGTCATTTATAACATTGTTTGACTTTTTATAAGAGGTTTATAAAGGAATCTTTCCATCGTTTTCAAAACAAGGTCCTTTTTAACATTTTCGACAGAATAAAGGTAAGACTGTTTTTTTTAACTTATACGGCGGGTGCGGCTATTTTCCGCCGTTATAAAATCTTCAAAGCTTCCCTTACAAGCTTATAAGAATATTTTCAAAGAAAATGTTTTATTTTATATGTATCTTAAATGATTTCAAAATAAAAGGAGATATTTCTTTAAAAAGAATTTTGATTTCATCTATGTCAACATCCTTTGAAGTATTTTAAGATTATTTGAAGTTTATTTATTATGATACAAAACTTCTATATTGTATTGAAGGTTTTGTGATATGTTTGATTGTGGATGTGCTATTTTTATAACATTCATATTTTATGGTGAATGTATTGACATTTTGTATGCTAGTTTTAATACGAATGTTTATGTTGTGTTTAAACCTTTTCATATGGGAATGCATTGGACTTAATATGTGACGGGTGGAGCCCGCTATAGCTCCTCGATGCATCGATAGGTCTCATGAGACAAACTAGTGTCTTGGAACAAGGCCTTGACAAAATCTTATTTGTAGTCTTGGCACGAGGCCTTGACTATGTGGTTATGATCGTCTGGCATTATGCATTCCAACATTATGAAAGTGGTTATTGATTTTTTCATGTGATTATTCGATTAGTAGAATATCCATGTGAATATGTAAATGGAATTATTTCATTTTATTTATTCCATACCATGTTAAAAGTTCATGTTTGAAAGGCTTTTGTTTTAGTTATACATTGCCTTAAATGTTTATTCATATTTATGAAAGTTTCCGCTATATTGTTATCCTTACTGGGCATTTGAGCTCACCCCTTTTCTATGTTTTATTTTTCCCAGGAAGTGAAGAAGTAAATTATGAATGACCTGCAGGGATATTATGTGGGGATATGAGTGTGGATTATGGAGACAATATGTTGTTGTAGTAGTTTTTCATTTTATGATGTAATGTAAGACTTATGAATATATCTAGTGTTTCCAAGACTACTAAACCAATCGGTCTTTCGAGATTTGATATTTCTTGTGATCATACCAATGTTATGTAATAATGCACCGACTCTGGGTAACTGGGGTTGGGGCGTTATAGTTGGTATCAGAGGAAATTTAGTACAAACCTTGGAAGCTAGATTTAGATAAACTCTGATTAGAGCACGTAGACCTAAGATGATCTTTGGGGATTAGTATAGAAGAACTTCCTAGAATTTTGGTATTGTAGAAATTTTGTGAGTTTTCCGAGCAATACATCCCTGTCTGGATATGAGCAGGTAGAGACAGCTCTGGCACAGATGTACCTAGGGGTAAAACCCGAAAACACCGCTTTGAGCTAGACTCGAACGGGAACTGGTGCACGACAACGGGCCTTGCTGCACTCTTGGTTACGACACTCCCGGGGGATATGCTTAGGATAACTCTCATTTTTCTTTACAAATCATTTTGAAGGGATTATGAGTATATACTTCCTCAATGAAAACATTCTTATGATTATGGATTATATCCATAAATAGTTCATTTTATGTTAAGTGTTGTATAAGTATGGGATTATGTATTTTGATTTATAAACTGATCTAGTTTATGCCATTGTTTAGAAATGGCGCCTAGTGGAAGAAATGGAAACTGTATCAATGCACGCACTCCATGTAGGGATTTCCCTCCTGCTCAAGATAATTATAGTGGAGCTGGTGATGCAACTGGAGCCGATCAGCTAATCACCATACTGGGACAACTTACTCAGGTTATGAATAATAACCTTACCCGTATGGAGCAACTTGATCCGCAGCGTGGGGGATCAATGTTAGATCGATTCATGAGGAAACAACCACCAACGTTCAATGGGAGTAAAAATCCCTTATTAGCTGAGCAATGGATATTTTCCCTAGAGAAAATATTTCAGGCTTTGGGGAGCAGTGAAAGGGAAAAAGTTATCATGGCAGTTTACCGCCTTACTGGAGATGCTGATCAATGGTGGTCATTGATTCAAAATACGAAGGAAGATGATGAAGTATCAAATATGGAATGGAGGGAGTTAAAAAATCTATTTTTAGAAAAATACTTTCCTTGCGACCATCGAGCAGATATGGAAAGGCAATTTCTAAGTCTGAGACAGAAGGAGGATGAGAATGTCACAAAGTATGAGGCTAACATTACATGGTTAGCAAGGTACGCTGGTGATTATATACGTAACCAAATAAGTAAGATTGATCGTTTCTTTGATGGGTTAAAACCATTTCTCCGTCGATCATTAGTCCCACAATCCTTTTCATCATACGAAGATATTGTCTCATGTGCTATCAAGACCGAAAAGGAATTCTCTAAGTCTTATGAATTTAATGAAAAGCAAGAGAAGAAGAGGCCTGCTGATCAATCTTGGAATGGAAATAAGGGGAAGAAAGGAAAGGTTGAATATCCATCCTATGGTAAATGTGGGAAGAAACACCCCGGTGCTTGCTTGAAGGGAATGGGAGTCTGTTACAAGTGTGGTGAAAAAGGCCACCAAGCTCGTGATTGCAAAGGGAAGAAGGAAGCCACCAACGTTCAGTGCTACAATTGCAGGGATATGGGACATTATGAAAATGAATGTCCTAAGAGTTAGGAGAACTTACCTCAGAAAAGGCCAAGGGATCAAGTCCAGGCTTATGCTATCACTACTGCAGAGGTAGAAGCTCCAAAAGACGTGGTGGCAGGTAATTTAATGGTTTCCTCAAGTTTAGAAAATGCATTATTTGACTCTGGATCGTCGCATTGTTTCATATCTTCCCAGTTTGCTAAGAAAATTAGATATTTCCAATTTGATTTAATAAGGGAGTTGTCAGTTAAAACTCCTAATGGAAGTATCATTGCAACAAAGTTTTGTGAATCAGTCCCCATTAGAGCACATAAATTTTCTTTATCTGCTGATCTCATCGTCATACCTATGATTGAGTTTGATATAATCCTCGGTATGGACTGGCTTTCGGACTATGATGCGAAGATTTATTATAAGAAGAAAGAGGTTACGATTCTTGATGATAATGATAAGGAACACCTTATCTTTAGAGCAGAATCGTCACCACCTAATTCTTATTTAGATCCACCCCCAGTAGCTCAACTTAATTCAATTATTGGGGAGGAAGAGAATGAAATAACTGTCGGTGAGGAAGGGAATGTTCAAATAGATGATGTACCTGTTGTGAAAGAATTTGTAGATGTATTTCCGGAAGATTTACCTGGACATCCTCCAGAATGAGAAGTTGAGTTTTCCATTGATTTAATTCCTGGATCAAGGCCTATATCGAAGACCCCTTATAGAATAGCCACAGTAGAATTAGTTGAACTAAAGAAACAACTAGAGGAATTGAGTAATATGGGATTTATTCTCCCGAGTGTTTCTCCATGGGGAGCCCCTGTTCTTTTTGTTAAAAAGAAAGATGGATCTATGAGGTTATGTATCGACTACAGGGAGATCAATGCTATAACGATAATGAACAAGTATCCCCTACCTCGTATTGATGATTTATTTGACCAACTACATGGAGCTCAATATTTTTCAAAGATCGACCTTCGATCTGGATAGCATCAGTTGTGTGTGAACAAGGAAGACATTCGAAGACAGCATTTCGAACTAGGTACGGGCATTACGAGTTTACTGTAATGCCGTTCGGATTGACTAATGCACCCTCTGTATTCATGGATCTGATGAATAGAGTTTTCAAGGAGTATCTCGATGAATTTGTGGTGGTATTTATTGATGATATTTTGGTATACTCCAAAACCTACGAAGATCATGAAAATCACTTGCACATTATCTTGAAGACTCTGAGGAGGCATGAATTATATGGGAAGTTTAGCAAGTGTGAATTCTGGCTTCAAGAGATTTCTTTTCTTGGCCATATTGTCTCTAAATATGGAATCTTTGTTGATCCTTCTAAGACCAAGGCAATCCAAGAATGGCCAGCACATACGAGTATAACTGAGGTACGCAGTTTTATTGGTTTGGCAGGTTATTATCGACGTTTCGTCCAGAATTTTGCCCGATTGGCTAACCCATTAACGAAGCTCACACGTAAAGGGGTTAAATTTGTCTGGACAAAAGAGTGTGAAGAATGTTTTGAAGAACTGAAGAAAATATTATTCAATGCTCCTATATTGCCTCTACCATCGGGGAATTATGGGTTCGTTCTTTATAGTGATGCATCAAAGAAAGGACTTGGTTGTGTCCTTATGCAGAATGATAGAGTTATTGCCTATGCATCACAACAGTTGAAAATTCATGAACAAAACTATCCTACTCATGATCTCGAGTTAGCAGCTGTGATATTTGCTTTGAAGATATGGAGGCACTGCCTATATGGTGAAAAATTTGAGATTTATACTGATCACAAGAGTTTGAAGTATATTTTCTCACAAAAAGAAATCAACATGAGGCAAAGGAGATGGCTTGAATTACTCAAGGATTATGATTTCACGATACAGTACCACCCGGGGAAAGAAAACAAGGTGGAAGATGCTTTGAGTAGAAAAGACCATGGATTTTTGAACAATATGATAATTGAAAGGGATCTAATTTTCATGGATCTAGTGAAGATGGACATGGGAATAACCAGGGAAGGTGAAACATCATTTCATTTTCAAATGGTTGCCAAACCATCTTTAATAGAAAGGATTAAGAGTACTCAGACTGATGATGATGAATTTCAAAAGAAGATTAAAGCTGTGAATGATGGGAGATTGAGAGACTTTGTGTATGAAGATGGAATTTTGAAATTTGGGAAGAGACTTTGTGTTCCCGATATACCTGATCTAAAAAGGGAATTGATGGATGATGCTCATAGTTCCAATTTCTCTATACACCCTGGGAGCACAAAAATGTATAGAGATTTGAAGGAACATTTTTGGTGGGAAAACATGAAGAGGGAGATTGCAGATTTTGTGTCAAGATGTATGGTTTGTCAACAAGTGAAGGCTGGAAGGCAACAGCCTGGAGGAGTCATGCAACCTCTTCCCATACCAGAGTGGAAATGGGACAATATTACGATGGACTTTGTCATGGGGCTACCAAAGACTCCAAGAAGGAACGATGCAATATGGGTTATTGTTGATCGTCTTACCAAGTCAGCACATTTTCTTGCTATAAGAGAAGATCTACCCCTGGAACGTCTAGCAAGACTATATATTAATGAAGTTGTGAGACTTCATGGAGTACCCCTATCGATTGTTTCTGATCGTGATCCCCATTTTACTTCAAGATTCTGGAAAAGTCTTCAAAAATCCTTGGATACTGAACTTCATTTGAGCACTGCATACCACCCTTAGACAGACGGACAATCAGAACGGGCTATTCAAACCTTAGAAGACATGTTGAGATCTTGCTCACTTGACATTCATGGTATGTGGGATCAATATTTACCTCTGGTAGAATTTTCCTATAACAATAGCTTCCATTCGAGTATTCAGATGGCACCATATGAAGCGTTATACGGAAAGAGATGTCGTACACCAACCTGTTGGGATGACGTTGGTGAAAGAAAACTTGTAGGCCCAGAACTGGTGGAGGAAACAGTGGAAAAGGTGAAAGTAATCCAAAATCACATCAAAGTAGCTCAAAGTAGGCAGAAGAGCTATGCCAATAATCGAAGGAAGGATTTGGAATTTCAAGTCGGTGATCATGTTTTCCTGAAGGTATCTCCGTGGAAGGGAGTCATACGTTTTTGTAAGAAAGGTAAATTGAGTCCCAGGTACATCGGACCTTTCGAAATTCTAGAACGAATTGGGGTTGTAGCTTACCGATTGGCAATGCCGCCAACTCTCTCCAAAGTTCACGATGTGTTCCACGTATCTCTGTTGAGGAAATACATGCCTAATCCAACGCATGTACTCACCTATGAAGAATTAGAACTGGAACCCGATCTTTCCTATTGTGAAGAGCTCGTCAGGATTCTTGTTACGAGAGAACAAGTACTGAGAAACCGGACGACGCGTCTGGTAAAAGTTTTGTGGAGAAACCATAAGATGGAAGAGGCAACGTAGGAACCCAAGGAACTTATGATGAAGAACCACCCGAGTCTTTTCATGCGATAGTATTCTAGAAATTTCGAGGATGAAATTATTTGAAGGAGGGGAGAATGTAACACCCCAAGCTTCTACGGTACGCTTCTCTTTGAATAATGCGATAGCGTGTGTTGTACGCAACACCGAGTTCTAACAACCAATCAAACTAGCCGTTATGAATAGTAATACATACTTTTTAAAATTATATATATTTTATATTTCAAAATGGACTTCATTTTTGGATTTGAAATATCTAATTTAGCCTAAGGTGAAATTTTGGTACTTTTCGGATAACTTTCATATTTTGATGAATAGTGAAAATTACTAAATTTTATTTAAAAACAACTTTTTTAATCAAAATAATTAATAGTGATAAATTATGAATTTTAGTAGTTTTAAAGTATATTTAGAATATATTTTTACCATTTAATATAATTTTGGTCATTGTACATAATTTTACAATTAAACCGAACATAAACAAGTGTCAATCTTTTGATAGTTATAATCTCTTAAAAACACGCTTTTTGTTTTGACAGCGGAAATTAATTTTAAATTAATTTCTGCCACTTCTGTGTTTTGAATTTGGGAAAATGGATTCCATATTTGGAATCAGGATGTTCAAATTTTGTAAATAGGTAACTTTTATTTTTAGACATTTTGAATAATTACTGCGGTAAATATTTTATTTACCATGGTTAAGGGTAAATCCTGTAAATAAGGGTTAACAAAATAATATTATAATAATAATAAATTACCCTAAAACGTGTATTAACCCTATTGGTTGATACATGGTCGACCATGGGAGTCTTTGAGTTAATTTTGGGACCCCATTGATCCATTTGTAAGTGATAATGACACTTTATTTTAATTAAGTTAAAATGAATACAAAAATGACACAAGCATATATCTTTTAGCAAAACAATTGTTACATAGGGTTATATATGTTAGATTTTAGATTATAAATATTCATTAGAAAGATAAAAATATTTACTACATCATTATATTTTATTTATAATTTTTGGACATTAAATAATTTATTTTATTTATGACACATTGATGATGCATTAATTACTATAATAGTGAAAAATTAAAATAATTGATATTATAAATACCCAAATAAATATAATATGAAACTTTTAATGAATTAAACTAATTTTATAGGATAATATGATATATTAGGATTGATTTAATTGACTTTTTTCGATGTAATCAATCAGTTATGAGTTTCACAAAAATCAACTATTGAATAATGTAAAAATTGACCTAAAAGAGTTCTTAATACAAATATTATATTATTAATTGATATTAAATTCCTAAAAATCTAAGGTTCGGCCAAGAGACTTATATCATGATAGGTTAATCATTAATGGACCACTTTGGAGTCGCTTGGATGTATATAGTAAGTTTATTAACCATATTATATAAAAATACAAAGAGACCATGTAAAAGTGAAACTAATTAACTTAGAGTTAACACTTAATGATAAGGTTAATATAACTACCCAAACCTGTCTAAATTATATTGGTTGAGTGTTTTTCGACCTATCCCCACCTTAACCTTTAAATAATTAACTTTGGAGCCATTAGAAATGGAATATGAATTTATTATTAATTAATATTTCTATCTTTTCCAAAGGTGCCCCTCACCCCTCTTATAAAAGGGCACTCCTCCTTCTCATTTCTTCACACCTTCAAAGCCTTTTGGTTCAGACAAACTCTTCCCAAATACTCTCCCAACATCCCTCACTACAGCCTAGCGGCCTTAGTTTGATCAGAAAGCCAACCTAAAGAGCCATTGTGATCAAATCAAAAGGAAGAACCCGAAGAAGAGGTAATGTTTTCACCACCCCTTTTCAAGTTCCTTTCTTCTTTCACTACTTCTTTCTTTGTTCTTACCATTCTAAAATAATAACTCCAGTATCTTACATATACTGTGATGTTATTATAAATATGGTACAACCATATTCAGTATTCTATCCACCCTTTGAATAACATGTCACTATACGTGCGTACGTACGGCTTACCGTCTCCACGTCGTGGTGTAATTGTTATTCAATATATTATTTTATGGATGGGTATAATAATTATGTTTAACTCATGTAAATAATAAATATAACATGTTAATGATTCTGTATATATGATATACCATCCATTTGTATATTATTTTAATATCAAAAGAATGATATTGTCGCTCGTGCGTACGTACGGACTACCGTCTCCACGAACGCGATGAGATTCATTCTCCATCGTATCCATTCAAGTATAATTATCATTTGATGATTTAAAAATTATTTTTAAGGACTTGATATCATTTTGGATATGAATAAGATACAACAAACATGGCTTATGTAATAAAACATATAAAAGAAAATGAGTAAGTTAACACCCGAAACGACGATAATTCTAAGATATTATTAACAAATCAATGTTAAAAGATCATATATGATATCATATTAATATATATTATTCTTGTATAATTTAATAACAATTATTTCACCATTATAAAGGAGGTTAACCTACCCCAACCAAGGAAAAGTACAAGGTAAGGTTTATTTCACAATCTCTTCATTATCCGAGGTTGTTTATAAGTAATAATCTATTGGGATTTCTTTATCATCCACATCCATGTTTCTTCGAAATGTATTTCAAAACATATTTATTATTTACTAGAATATGGGTTAAAGTCATTTATACCCTTGTTTGTTTTTTTATAAGAGGTTTATAAAGGAATCTTTCCGTCGTTTTCAAAACAAGGTCCTTTTTAACCTTTTCGACAGAATTAAGGTAAGAATGTTTTTTTTAACTTATACGGCGGGTGCGGCTATTTTCCGCCGTTATAAAATCTTCAAAGCTTCCCTTACAAGCTTATAAGAATATTTTCAAATAAAATGATTTATTTTATATGGATCTTAAATGATTTCAAAATAAAAGGAGATATTTCTTTTAAAGGAATTTTGATTTCATCTATGTCAACATCCTTTGATGGATTTTAAGATTATTTGAAGTTGATTTATTATGATACAAAACTTCTATATTGTATTGAAGGTTTTGTGATATGTTTGACTGTGGATGTGCTATTTTTATACCATTCATAGTTTAATGTGAAAGTATTGACATTTCGTATGCTAGTTTTAATACGAATGTTTATGTTGTGTTTAAACCTTTTCATATGGGAATGCATTGGACTTAATATGTGACGGGTGGAGCCCGCTATAGCTCCTCGATGCATCGGTAGGTCTCATGAGACAAACTAGTGTCTTGGAACTAGGCCTTGACAAAATATTATTTGTAGTCTTGGCATGAGGCCTTGACTATGTGGTTATGATAGTCTGGCATTATGCATTCCAACATTATGAAAGTGGATATTGATTTTTTTATGTGATTATTCGATTAGTAGAATATCCATGTGAATAAGTAAATGGAATTATTTAATTTTATTTATGCCATACCATGTTGAAAGTTCATGTTTGAAAGGCTTTTGTTTTAGTTATACATTGCCTTAAATGTTTATTCTTATTTATGAAAGTTTCCGCTATATTGTTATCCTTACTGGGCATTTGAGCTCACCCCTTTTCTATGGTTTATTTTTCCCAGGAAGTGAAGAAGTAAATTATGAATGACCTGTAGGGATATTATGTGGGGATATGAGTGTGGATTATGGAGACAATATGTTGTTGTAGTATTTTTTCATTTTATGATGTAATGTAAGACTTATGAATATATCTAGTGTTTCCAAGACTACTAAACCAATCGGTCTTTCGAGATTTGATCTTTCTTGTGATCATACCAATGTTATGTAATAATGCACCGACTCTGGGTAACTGGGGTCGGGGAGTTACAGAAAATTTAATTTGGATACTTATATGGAAGTCAAATTGTTATATAAAACTTTTTTGAAAATTGTTTTTTTAAATTTGTGGGTTTTGGTTTCAACAAACATATTTTCCGTTATAACCTAATACCATTTGTAAAAAAATATTATAGAAACATAACTAGGATATATTAAATATATAATAATATAGTTCAATAATAACCTAAATAGTTTCATAATATTAAATAAATATGATAATATAAATTGATAAATTGTTGTCCTTGAATGTGCTGAATTATCACATCTCAGATGGTGCTTTCATTTCATTCAAATAAAAGGTGTGGAAAACAGCGATGATAATTAAATATCTCATTAGCATAATAATATTATAGTACATTAATAGTACTGGATTTTTCATTACATTTGGATGAGTATAGATTTGGATTGAAAACAGAACAAAGTGTCCTAAAAACGAACAAAAAGAAAGGGGGAATTTTTCCCCTTTAATCAACCTTCCTTGAGAGATTCTTAAGGGGAGAGGATTTGGTTTTTTTGGGAGACCAAAGGTTGTTGTACATAGGGAGGGATCTTGGGGAGAGATTTGGGTAGAATACTGAAAAGGAAAAATGCTGGGAATCTGTAAATAGAAGATGGAGCGAGGGGGGGTTATATGGGATGAGAGAAGGGTTTTCATAATTTTGAAGTCATTAGTTCCTTAATTTCCTATAAGACCAAAAATATGGATGATTCCAACACCAAAAATAGTAAACATGTCATGTGAATTTGATCCAATGTTGGTTACATCATCCACGATGCTAGAAATATTCTATTTAGCTTATATTGTATATATACATTAAATTACTGTATTTTACTATTCATTAAAAAATCAACTATTTCAGGAAAACCTCAAAAATTCACCCTAAACATTTTTATACATGCAGAATACAAAATTTAAATCCATTTGTCAAAATTAATTTTCTATATATTATTAATTTCTTATTTCATTAAATTCATTATTTATTCTAAAAAATAGTCTTAAAACATTTATTTATTTATTCCAAAATATAAGTACATCATACTTTCACTTAAATCTTATTTATATACAATCATAGGTAAGGTTACTATTCATTGGGTATGTATCTATTCATTAGTGTAATATTACTATTCATAGGGGTTTTTAGTATTCAACAAAAATTATGTTGGCCATATTAGACTCTAAATAACTTACTGATCGCAATTGAGGTCAAAATTTCAAAATTCTAGTCCCAAAAGTGACAACTTTTGTTCAGAGGTGACATAGAATGTAGTAGTTCATTATGTTGTTATTTTATGTGATTATTAGATATTTATAAGAAAATAATTTCCATCAAAAAACATTAGTTTGTTATATTCTTCCCACCTTATGAAATTTTCCCACAGAATTTTGCATTACATTTTAATCTATAAACAGGTGCGGGTAATTTTCCTTCATTACTTTCTCCAGTTCCTTGATTTCCACTCTGTACTTGTTATTTCTCTATAAAACCATGACCAGGTTAGCAATCTTTTTACATAGAACATTATCTCTAAAATATGATAACTTAATTAGTTGCTTCTCATAGGAATGATAACCGTCCAACAGTACCATCTAAGAAGATAGTACATATGATGGGTCTGTTATATACTTCATTAACAAGAATACATGGAAGACCTCATGTACATTTGACATGGTTGGTGGAAGTGCCAGTCTATAAGCCACATCTCTTACTCAGTAAAGGATCTCAAAAGGGATGATGTACATGGGATGTTAATTCACTTTCTTTCCCAACCATTTGACCTTCTTCCACAGAGATATGCATATAAGTACCGTGTCTCTAACTTGGAACTCATGGTGTCCCTAATGATTTTCTCCATAACTATTATGTCAATGGAGGGATGCCTTGATATACTTCTTAATGGTTTTCAACTTGTCAACCATTTATTCAGCCATTTTATTTCCTAGAATCATATACTCAACTACTTCATCCAAACATTCTGGAGTAATGATCCTTTTCCCATTATGGGCTTCATATGGTTCCATTAAAATTATTAAGTATAAAATTTTGTTATATAAGAATTCATCCACTGGAAGATGTTGGTCCCATCCATCTTTGAAGAACAAATAACATGATATCAACATAAAGTATACTATCATAATAGTCTACTCAGATTATCCATCAGTTTGAGGATGATAGTTCATACTGAATATCAGATCAGTGCGTATATCATGTTGGAGAATTGTACTGAACATTGAGGTGAATCTCGAATCACGATCAGATACAATAGATATCGGTAATCCGTGAAAACCTAAAAATACTTTAATGTATATCTGTGACTGTTGACCCAATTAGATGTCCTACTATATTTGTATAATGATCCACAAGGACCTAAGTAGCATTGTTTCCTCTGTATATCCATAGATGTCCAGTGACAATGTCCAAGTAATGTTATCCCACTTCCATGTTTGTATTGGTAGTGGTTTCATCATCCCCTTAGAGTTTTCCCTTCATCCTTCACTTGTTAACATATTAGGATCATTGATATATATTCATCAATCTCTCTTTTCATATTGACCCACCAAAATATTTCTCGGAGATCTCGATACATCTTCGTGCTCCCGTGGTGAATGGACCAGGTCGAGCTATGTTGGTCATTAAACATGTCCTTATATACCTCTGGATTAGATGATAAACATAATCATGACCCAAATCTTACAAATCCATCATCATAAATATTGATCTCTGAAGATTTCCCATTTTTGATAGCTTCCACCTTTTTTTAATTTCCAAATGTTTTAATTGAGCACCCATTATTTTCTCTTTGATAGACGGGTGGGAATTCCATTGAGAAAGGTTTAATGAAGTTCCTTCTTTATTGATTCCCTTTTATACACTCATGAAATATAATACAATCAAATCCTTTTTAATTATCATCATTGTTAAATATGTTGGATCCTTTCTAGTTATAGAATTTGTCGCCTTGTTTTCCTTACTAGGATGGTAGTGGATTTAGAAGTCATAACACTTGATGATCTCTATCCATCTTCACGGGGGTATATTAATATCATTTTGCTTGAATATATATTAGAGACTCTTGTGGCTTGTATATATCTCACACTTCTCCTCACAAGGATAATGTAGCTAGATTTGCAATGTAATGATCACAACCACAAACTCTAGATCATTCATGGGATAGTTTTTATCATTGATTTTTGACTTCGTTGAGAAATAGGAAATCACATTATTATTTTTCGTTAGAACATAGTCTAATACCTTCTTTGATGCATCACTGTACACCACAAAGAGTTCTCCCTTTCAAGGTAGTGTGAGTACTAGTGTAGTGATAATCCCTTTTTTCAACTCATTGAAACATTATTCACATTCCTGAGTCCAGAAAAACAATACTCCCTTCCATCTCTTCTTGGTAATTAGGTTTGAAAATTGAGAAACTTTCTTCACAAATCATCTAAAATACTCAGATAGACCCAGAAATACATGGATCTCCAATACAGAAGTTGGCTGAGGCCACTCTTCAATTTCCTTTTTCGTGGAAGGGTAATGAAATATCCATTTCCTGGTGATAATGTTCCACAAGAATGATATGTTATCCATCCAGAACTCACATTTACATTACAATGTAAATAATTTCTCCCATAATAATGTATTTAACACAGTATTCCAATTCTCTTCATGTTCCTCCAAGCTCTTGAGGTATATTAGAATATCATCAATAATGATAATCACAAATTTGTAAAGGTAATATCTAAATACTCTTTTAATTAAAACCATAAAATTTTTTGGAGTATTAGTAATTCTAAATGGATTTACTAGGAACACATAGTGTCCATACCGTGTAAAAATGGCGGCTTTGGGAACGTATTCCTTCCTCACCGTTTGTTGGTGATATCCCTACCAAGGGTCAATCTTTGAGAAATAACAGGCCCCACAAACCTGATCGATCTAGTCATCTATCCGAGTAAGGGGATAATTTTTCATTACCGTGAATTTATAGATATCATGATAATAAATGTAGAGGCACAATGACCCATCCTTGTTCATGAAAAAGTGGACTGGAACACCCCATTGTGAAGCACTATGGCGTATAATACCCTTATCCAGATTCTCCTGTAAATATTTCATCAGCTCTTCTAGATATATACTTTCATTTCTGTAAGGTGTATTTAAAATAAGCAGAGATCCAGGGATAAGCTAAATTGAGAACTCAACCTCTCAGTTAGGAGGAAGACTGGGAAACTCTCTAGGGAATACATTAGTCAAATCCCTTACGATGGATATGTATTAAAGCATGATTCTCTCCTTTTTCTCAATCATTTGAGTTAGATATGCTAGCTCAAGAAAGAAAAAATATTGAAACTTGATATGATGATTCTAAAGGAGATTTATCTTCCTCCCTACACTTTTAATGAATCAGATGATGCTTTGGGATGTGAAGAGTGACCCCTTTTTCTTGATAGTTGATGTAGGACTCGTATAAAGATAACCAATCGATGCCTATTATAATGTTTAACTCCACTAAAGGATGTTTGATGAGATTTTCTCAGAGGTTCATCCCAAAAATGTTAATCAGACAACAGTTATAAACCATGGATGCAATAATTTCCCCATTCAATGTTCTCACAGATAACTTTTCCTCCAAATTTTGAGCTGGGGTTTGAAAATTTTTACTAAAAATGAAAAATATGAATGAATTCATAAAACTGAAAAAAAATAGTATGTTCCATATTCTTGTATGAATAACTAGAGTACATGTCACAATATCATTTTCCAGATCCACCACAGTAGTAGTGATAGAACAATCCCTTCCTTGTTTCATTGGAGTTTGTTTCTTATTTCCTTCTCTAACCCTAGGCTTTGGATAATTGTTCTCCAAAAGGACATGCTCTTTGAAGTTGTAACACTGTAGAACTAGTTGATTATTGATCTAAACCATATTTTATACTTCATCATTAGTAGTATTTTTAATATCCCATCCATAGATCATTTCCAGATGACCTAACATTCCACATTTGAAGAAATGTTTGCTTTCATTTAGATAGTTACCACAATGCTTCTTCCCATAAGTTTTACATGGGGAAAATAAGGCTTTTCCATTAAGGTATTTGTATGTTTAACCACCCATATTTTTCTCTATGTTCCGCTTCATATCCCTAGGACCATGAGACAACTGAGAGTATATAATCTCCATCTCAACCTTAAGGTCACAATAGATAGTATCTTCATAACATTCCATGTTTCGAATCTCCAATTGTTTTATATAATTTTATCTAGTATGATAAAGAAGCAATCCACCTTTCTTTCAGTGATCCTGACAATGCTTGAGGCATACATTTCTTTCCTTATAAATATTACTTCATACACCTTTATATACTCTTCTTCATTCTACATGGGTCCTAGGAATTCTCTTTCCGTCTTGAGATGGATGGTTCGAGGAAACTATTTATTGAAAAAAATCATCTTTAATTTCAATCAATCCATGGAATCAATTTTCATATATGACATTGTATTCTTGATCAGTGTCCACCACTGATAAGATTATTTATCAAAAAAATTGACTTCCAGTAAAACGTTATCTTCTTCTGAGCACTGAAGGATAGAAAATATGTTTTCAATGGAGTTAATCCTCTATTATACGAAGAGGGGATTAGAAGATCCACTAAAAATGGTAGTCCTTTTTCCAAGGAAGGATTCTACGGAAAATGAAATTTCCTTGGAGGAGGATGGAATTCCACTTGATTCATGTCATTATTCATAACATTAGCCAGCAAATCAAGTACTATCAGGACGTTTTGAGCACCTACTCTTATCATATCAGGAATATCATAGAGTAAACCTTCACATTTCCTATTACATTTGTTGTTGGAACGTTTTCATATATTTCCTACCATTATCTAAGAAAAAAAATTCCATTAGTGGGAATGATTATATAGTAATTGAACATAACAAAAATTAACATAAAATGATGAACTGGTGGAGGAGAAGTATATAATAAATTATGATTCCTTATGAAAAAATCTAGGTTATCCACGTTCTATTTCATAACTTATAATATAATGGGAATTTTTTATTCCTTTAATAGTGGTTTGTTATAAGCTCCTGAATTTACCAGAGCATATCTTCTCGGAGTGTCAAAACCAAGAGTGTCAAAAGGCATGTTTTCATGTACTAGGATACACCTGCTCGATCCTGAGACTCCATGTCAGAGTTTTCACTCCTAGGTACATCTTCCCCAAAGCCACCTCAACCTGTTTGTATCCAGACAGGGATTTATTCTCATGATGAACCACTTAATAAATACTTACAAAAATTCATGAATGTTTTCTTATTTTTAATCTAATCATTAAGTTTCTAACTAAGGTGCTCGATTCCAAATCTCCAAAAACAACTATACCATCCACTGATACCAACTATAGAGACCCTTTCATTTTACATATAAGATTACATGATTTTAATCATAAAGATGATTAAGAGTACTAGCCATGAATAGTGATGTCTAGCATCATTGAAAACTAGATACATAGATAATAAATCAAGGGGATAAAGACACTTATTTATTCAAAATCAATTCAGAGATCCTAATTTTCATTGATCCCTTACCTCTGTAATGGGTACCCTAGGAAACTCATAAACAAAGGGATTTGCTAAAATCCCAATAAGGGAATGAACCTAATAATAAAGCTTAAGCGTAATATTTTGGAGGAATGACATAATGATATCAAAATCGTGATACAAATAGAGTCATATCATATAAATGTGGGATCATATAAACATGGAATTATATAAATATGGAAGAAACATAAAACACATATTTAGTAAGAGTCGGGGATAACCTTCATCCCATTTCCCATATTAGTGTTGATCAAGGCTAACCGCCAATCCCCTTTCTCATAGTAGTACATGTCAATGCTAACTTCCAATCCCATTTCCCATAGTAGCACTAGCCAAGGCTAACCGCCAAGACAGTTGTACATAGAATCTCATGAGACTTAACATTACCCAATCCATTGGAGTGCTATCTTAGAGCACCCATCATACATTGCTTGAACATTTTTTACAAAAACATAATCATACATAATAAATCTTACATAAACATAAGGGTCACCAATAGAATGAATTGGGGAACAAAATCATGCATAAAGCATTAAAATTGGGCTTCTCATGAATGTCTCCATGAAATAAAATAATTAGACCATAAATGGACATTATATTGGCATATATCATGTTATGTGATGTTAAACATAAGTGAAATCTTGTACAAAATGCATTTGGGAAATATCAACATTAAAACATTTTAGTGTGGTTTTAATGAAAATACAATAGATATTTTAAAATAGAAAATGGAACAATTTTTTATAAAACCATTAGTGAACTAACAATTTTTTCATAATAATATGATGGATTTAATAAAAAATTGTGGCCTTAAATAAATGAAAGAGTGGTCTTGAAATTGGGTAGTAATTTGGGCATTCCTTTAATATTAGTTTGCTTATTGCGATGTATTGAGGAGGGAATCACATAAAAACAGGTATATCCCCAAAACAGAATTATGAATAAAAATGTTTACGAAAGATTGGATCATTCAATTACCATTTATAATATGTAAATAATAAGAATAGATAACCTAATTTTTGTAAAAATAAAGGGAATGAAACTCGAAGGAATAATGGTGGTTCAGGTAGAATCAGTCACGAATTATTGACATGGAATCATGTGTATTTACAATAGATTAATGAGAGATAAAGGGGTTCCCATCATTTAAAAATCATATTTAATGTATGGGGGAGTTGAATAATCATACCCCATCACAAAAAATTACATATAAAATGGAATATCATATAGGATATTCTTGATTAAACGTGAAATTGAGTGGATCCCTTACGTAAGATATGGTGGTGTTCTCAACATGTTATTAATGACCTGGATAAAAAAATGTGGTTTAATAATTAATAATTATGGAACCTAGTATATATTTATTTTATTTAGTGTAACATTTTAATGTCAATTCACGATCATATTTATTGGATAAATACTTCAATTTCATTGTTGGGGTTCGTTTTCTTACTTGATTTTAATGAATAATTCACTTATATTAATGTTCAGATTAACATGTAAGATGATAATGGTTGTCCAAAATTGAATTTATATTCTATTATTGATCATCCATGAGATTAAATGGTATTAAATTTAATTTTTTTACTAAGATTAATGTCATATTATAATATAAAACCATACTGGCAACTGTTTTTGTTAATTAGTGGGTTTTGATTACAAAGAACATGTTTTTCATTATAAAATAATACCATTTATACAAAATGATTACAGAACCAGAACATACAAATATAATAATATAGTTCAACTATAAAAAAATGGTTTCATGTCCAGAATTGTGAATGATATGTGAAATTGATAAATTTTTGTCCTTGAATGTGCTAAATTAACACATCTTAAACAGTGCATTAATTACATTAAAATAATAAGAGGGGAAAGGACAGATGAAAATGAAATATCCCATTAGCATAACAAAATAACAGTACATATATGGTACTGAATTTTCCATAAAATAATGATTATTAGAGGTTAGGAAAGAAAATAGAATGAAGGAACATAAAAACAAAATAAAATAAAAGATGAATTTTACCACTGGAATCGACCTTCCTTGAGAGATTCATAAGGGGATATGGTTTGGTCTTCTCAGGAGACCAGTGGCTGTTAGTTGTGGGGAGGGATCTTGGGGATAGATTTGGGATGAATGTTTTCATAGAATAATTCTTGAGAGGAG
Source organism: Viscum album (assembly GCA_963277665.1). Classification (NCBI taxonomy): domain Eukaryota; kingdom Viridiplantae; phylum Streptophyta; class Magnoliopsida; order Santalales; family Viscaceae; genus Viscum; species Viscum album. Next base: position 1,841,499,687 of record OY728145.1, read on the forward strand.
TTGATGGAAGAGGGAGTGAGGGGATGTTTATAGTGGAGGAGAGGATGGTTTTCATAATTTTGTAATCCTTAGTTTATTAATTTTCCTCAACAAAAAAAATATTGATGATTCCATTACCAAAAATCCTAAATAGTTAATGTTAATTCACACCATGGGTGGTGACATCATCCATGATGCCTGGAATAGTCTATTTAGCATTTATTATATATATACGGTAAATTATCGTTTTTTAGTATTCATAAAACAAATCATGTATTTTATAAAAATATCGAAAATTAACCCTAACCAATTTTCCACATGAAGAATCAAAAAACGAAATCCATTTTTCACTTTTAATTTTCTATATATGTTTTAAATAATATTTAATGAAAATCATACATTATTCTAAAAAACATTATTATAACATTTATTTTCTAACTCCAAAATATATGTACATCATACATTCACTTAAATATTGTATATATACTATAATAGGTATAGTTACTATTAATTAGGATATGTCACTATTCATAAGGGCAACATCACTATTCATAAGGGGATTTTACTATTCCCTAAATATTTTCTAGTCATATTAGATTCAAAATATCTTATAGATCACAACCGTGTATGTTAGATTTATGAAATTTAAATCATAGAAGTGACAAACATATGTTCAATGGTCACATAGAACTTATTTTTTCATTATATTGTTATTGAATGTGATTATGACATTTTATAAGAAAGGAATTTCTTTTGAAAAACAGTGGGTATTTACAATTTTTTAGTCCATATATCATCAATAATAAAATTATTTTAAAAAAACATTTAAAATTATTATTTGAAAAATTAAAATTTGTCTTTTAATTCACAATATAAAAAATTATCTATGTGTAAATTTTTAGTATTTTTCTTGAAAACTTCAAATATTTATGAATATTAAAAAAAATAAATTTTAGTTAAAATATTGATTTTTCAACTAATTTATATAATTTGTTAAATTAAATATTGATTAATTTTTTAATGTTTAATAAGATCAATTTTTATTCAATATTTCAAAATTAGATCATTGGAACCAATTTCATATTGTACTTGTAAATAAAAAAATTTCAATCTTTGAAACATTTTCTCTTCAAAATCCTTTTGTCACAACCCATCAGTAGGATTAATTATAAATTAATTTCTAAAACATATGTGACTAAAAATTGGGATAACAATCTTTATATTTTCTATCCGAATAATATATAATTTATATCATTGTCAACATAGTTTTTTTACCAAAAGTAACAGTGAAATTAATTGAAATTAATTACTGTGATTAACATAAAAAGAGTACTTGTTGGATAAAAATTAATTTAAAAGGAAGGATAACCTATACAAATGTCCAAAATATATTTTAAAGACATATTTAGACTTTGTATCCTATTGGATGAAAAATTTACAATTATTGGAGGCACATGATATAAGGGGGACCACTCAATAGTGTTTTTCTTTTTATATGTATATGCACGCCACTCCTTATCCACTATTAATGGTAACTCCCCATACTTCATTAAAACTATCAATACATTTATATCATAATACCCCTGAGAAAATATTCTATCAACTTTACTTCCTTTATCTCAGATTCATCCATTGGGGATACAAATCCAACCAAGGAATCCCTTTAGTGAAAACCAAGAGAAGATGCCCAAATAATATGTAATCTCATTCCTCATGTTCTTTTGTTGAATTTTCATTCTCCACCCCATAAATTATTCCAATTAAATTATTATATAATAATCTATGTAAATAAAATATATTGGTATTTTTATATTAATGGATTTATCTGCACTCACAGTCACCTCTATCAAATGTTATAGACTATTATCGTATGTGTGTTCCATTGACTACAGCCTCGTGCACAGATGTTGGTCATTTTTCCATTTCCTCTTCTTAGGATGGAAATAATTATGATAATTATATTTATATATGATATATATGATATTTATGGTGTATTTATGGTTCTAGAAGTTTTATATATCACCTAACTTGATTCCTTCCATTTTTTGTAAACAGGAAAACTTCTTTTGTTGATGTGTGGACTACAAACACCTCAAAAAAGTTATGACTCATTGAAAGTTTATGTGAAATATATAGAGGATAAGTTTAGTAAATTTATATTATATTTATGAAATAAAATTTCTACATGAATTATAATATGTATATATTTATTAATATATCCATTACTTTTTTAATATGACAAGAAAATTGAAACATTTTTTATGTGTCTGTATAGCCTACAATCATCATGAATGGTTTTTAACATTTTCTATTTCTGGCTTTTATAGATTTTTATTAATACATTTAAACTTAATAGATGTTATATTTATTTCATGGTTATAACTATGGGGTAGATGAAATCAATATATAATTAACAACTCAAAATATAAGAAAAAAATTACAATTATTACAAAAAAAAATATAACTTTAACATATAAGTGTTAATAAATAGGTAATAAAAGATTATAAGGAAATAATATGTGTTATTATATAAATAAATATTTTTTCTGTTATATATATAAAACACATATATATATATATAATGTAGGAGGATTGAATGAGAATGGAGATAGTGAACACTTAAGGTAAGGGTCTTTTACTATAACTTTTATATCATTGATACTAATGCCACATTCACAAATAATTTTTTTTTGTTTTTTATAAACATCCATTGAATTCATTATAAGATTATTATAATTAATGTCATTATTATTTAAATATACATTTAATGATATTTATTTCACCGACTTTACAGTTGAAATGTTACTAAATATGTAATGTAATTTTGTCCAAATTTAGCTTCTTTTGAGATAAAAGCCTTATTATTCACTTATATTCATCTATGAGGTGTATATAATTCACTTGATATGTTATATCATGAATATCCTTCATTTAAAGATATTTTAACCATCATGAAATTTTATTTTCTCATGGGTATTTTGATTTATATTTACCAATGTGACAAGATTTTATGACTAAAATCTAATTATTTATCCAGAATGATTAGATTTATTCATCCATTGGAGAAAATAATGATACATATCTCATGAATTAGACAAAATTTTCTTCTACACTGGTTATTTATGATATTTTCTTATAATGGAACCATATTTCAACTCTTTGGTACTTATAGTTATTAAGAAAATGTTTATCCGGAAAATCTAACATTATTTCATTTTATGGTCGAAAATCCATGTTTATCCAAAGCAATGTTTTCAGAAAATTTTTCCCGGTATTTTATTCTATTATAGTATATAATTATGATGATATTTACCTATGATTTTCTTTTTAAAAAATTCTTTAAAAATAGAATACCTGTATATAATAGGACATGTGGGACTTTCTAAACATTTTATTGTGAAAAATTAATGCTCGATATGTATCAATTTATCTATTTTCATTGATTTCCATACAATGAATGTTCCGTTACAATTTTAAAATATTTATTTTTATGAAATTATATTAATAATATTATGAGAATTCATTTCTTTATAAAAATATCATTGGAGAATTATTTCAAAAAAAACATACATTAAAGAACCAATTTAAATGATTTTCAATGTTTTATTTTTTACATTTTAAAAAAAAATTTAAATGAAATAGTTTTATAAACACTCCTCTATTCCTTTATATGTTTTCAGTGTTATTTTAAAAGAATATATATTTAAACAATTTCAATATCACAATATAATATTTAAATTTAATATTTAATGAAATTGTTTTGAAAAATAAATGAAGATTCATTTATAAATATTCAATTTTGTATTCAATGAAAAAATTTCAAATAGTTTCCATTTATTAGTATATGTGTTTCAAAGATCCTTTCATTGAAATAGTTTCCAAAAAAACATAATCATTCCAATATATTCTTTTGATGATATTTTCAACGAATAGTTTTCAAAATTGTTTAAAAAATTCTCTTATATTTTTTGGATGTTATTTTCAAAAAAACATGTTTTCAAAAGAATAAATGTTATAAAAATGAATTTTCAAATGAGAAAGGATATTTTACCTAATAAATGTTTTACTCAGTTTTTAAATATTACATTAAATATTTTCCAAATTGTATTTTATATAAATGTATTTCTAAAATATTTTATTTTTTAAAAGGGTTTTTCAGTGAAATATTCCTTTTCTTTAGAACAATTCCAAGTTATATATCAACATAATTATTTTTCTAAGATGAAATCCTTTGATGTAGTTCATTATTTACTAGTTACATGAGATACCATCACCATTTATATTATTTCATTGAATAGTATATATTTTTGATGAAATGTTTTTTATCAAAACTATTTCACATCATTGAGTTATACCACGATAAAATTTATACGAAGACTAATGAAATCCCTGAGATATTCTATGGTGAAATGATTATTAATCCAATCCCTTTTCTGTGGGTTATGATTTGATAAAATGTTTCTGGTATCCATTTCATTTCATGGGTTATCATATAATGTTTATAAATCACATTAATTTTAATGTGTCATGATCTAAAGGATGTTTTAATATCTTGTGGCACACATATATATGATTTGATTATTTGATGGGTGATACCATTATCTACAAAAAAATCATTAGAAAATGATTTATATCTCATGGGACAAACACCTATGGAATGATGAAGGAACTCAGTTTAGTAAAGGACTTTTTCTAATAAGACAGTATTGTTAGTTAACCTTAAATACTAAGAAGGTATTGGGAATGATACATCACTAAAATTATGGTCATGGGATAGTAACTTGTCTAATAATCGATTATGGGGAGTGAATAATGACAATAAAGATGGTTTCTGGAGTGAACACATTCCATTATAAATAAAGAGCTATGACAGGGGTTGTTGTTGTGTCCCACCCAGTAGGTATATCCTCAATTTATAGACTAATTAGGGTTTAGAATTATGGAATGACATTTATGTAATTATTTCATATTCTTACATTTATGAAAAAATAATAATTATTTATTTTTAATATATGATCTCATGGTTTATACTCTTGAGTACCTTATGATTATTGGCATATGAACTACCAATAATAATTCCATTACTCATGTATGTGATCATTGATATGTAGGTTGTGATCATTGAATATTAATCTCATATTATGATACCCATATTCGGTTTTTATATATACATATCTCATTTTTTACCCTTACTCATCATATATTTTCACCATTTTTTTTCTATTCTCGATCATAGGTAGAATTGTTCTAAGAAGTAGAAATAAAGGGTACATTATGCGTGCGAAGCATTAAAGATAATTTATCAATTTAGAATAATGTTTTAAATGATTCCAAATACACAATCCTATTATGATAATCAGGAATTTACATTTGAAATGTGCTGAGGATTCAAATACATTTGATGTAATATTCATGTATATTTAAAAAGGTTGTCTATAGTGAAATATATAGTGACAATAAACAACCAAGTGGGCTGATTACATAATTTAAATATATCATAATTATTCCTAATAAATAATCTTAAAATATGATAGACATAACATACATTAACCAACTATCATACTCACCAAATAATATAGGGATGGAGGTTTATAAGAGCTCGAATGTTAGAGACCAATTTCGAAGGAAATATAGATTTCCATAATGTCATAAATATTTAATTAGAAACCTTTAATTTTCATCTCAATGAAATTGTTCAATTTTTTATATATGGACAACAAGCGATTAATGTGTTGAATTTCATAGAAAAATTGAAGATTATGATGGAAGGAAATATGTCTCATCTTAGTTATCTATTTATAGTTCATTTCCATAAATTTGGGGATCCTCAGTATTATACATGTGATTTAAATATTCTAATTGTTAACCCATATACGAGGGAAATAATTATGCCAAAATAATGTGGATGAAATATTTATGTAATGGGATTCAATAATTATATTATAGAATTTATTTTACCATTTTTTAGTTAGAAGAAACATCAATCATCTAAGAATTATGTTAAATTTTACAATCATATATATATTCATTAACATAAGACTTATGGATACCGTCATGTGGTTTTGAGTTCAAGATTGATAATAATTTTAATGAATTGAAACACCCATATTAATTTTTTGTGTCATTGGATTCTAATATGATTGTAGATATTTTGGGAGACATATACAGCAATGCCACACATTATATAATTATATTTTTTTGTGATAGAGGAATTTAATAATGAACTACCTTACTATTTTGGGTATATGATAAAATGTATTAGAAACAATTAGTGTATTTATAATTGGTTTTGTTATAATAATGCATAATTACAATTGAGAAATGTTATAATAATTATATTTATGTTATTTAATAAAATGTAAAACCCACAAGCATGGTGACAAACCATTTCAATCAGTAAGTTCTCGAGTTTGCACCCATAACAGGATGTTGACATGGTCATCGAACCAATCATTGTCCTATATTATATACTTTTTTAGGACATTGTTTTTATATGTATTATTTGATAAAAAAATATTAATTTTTGAATATTATGGCTATTATGGATGTTTAGAGATTAATAACATACAATAACATTATTGTTTTTTGAAAATATTAAAAAATAAAGGGAAATACTTGTCACACTTTTGGGATCTTATGATCAGCTAAATGATAAATTTAGTGTTATTGTCTTAAAAAATTAATTTTTAGATATTAATTTCATAGATTAAGATATACTGTATATATTGATTGAAGAATAATGACGCACACCTATAACAAGGTGCGGAAAAATAATTTTCTTTAAAATGAAACATAGTAGTTGACCATGTTTGTCTCCCGTGAGGAGATTTTCAATTTCACTATTATTTATTTTGACAACCATATACTATTCATTTATCATCATTCTATTATCTTATTAAAAAATGATGAATATTGTTTTTTAATTAATTTCTAAAAATATTAGATGTCTTTAAAATGAGAGTTAAAAATTATACTAACACGAAATGATAAATAGAATGTGATTATGATGAAAACACTTGGTTTTTGGGTAATTTTTTGGATTAATCATTATTATAAATTATTTTTCTATATTTAGATTAATAATTAATCTATTAAATCTCATGCATGAATCAATATCAATTTAGTTAGAGTTTTGAAATCTTGAATGACTTATGGAATCTAAATTCCACCGCCTTATATAATCGTATTGATGGAAAATCTCACTCGAGAGTATGACGACTTCCATGACCAATATCAATCATATGATATTTTGTATATTGATCATCTCTACATTATTATGTGATGTTCTAATCAATCGATGTGATAAATACGATGTAAAATAAAAAAATTGAAATATATTTAATTCCCATGTCATGGGGGAACATTTCTACTCCCATGAATGGAAGTCACATATACTATAAACATAATACATACATTACAAAATAATATGATAACACATTAATCTATCCTAGACCAGGACATAATCCAACCCCTCAAGATCATGGGTAAGATATCATTTGGTGGAATGAGATATAAAATAATAAAAATAAAATAAATTGAGAAAGAGAACAATAATATAAAAAATTATGAAAAACACATGAAATTAAAAAAATTATAAAATTATGATGATTTCTATATAATAGAGAATAAAAAATAAATAGAATAAAAAAAATTACAGAAAAGAAATATATATTATATAGAATGATGAAATTACGATATTAAGAATAGAAAAGATAATTCAAATGGGTGGATAAAACAACTGAAATAAAAAATTAATTTATCTATTTTAATTAAAAACTAAATTAAAATTACATGAAGAATAGAACATAAAAAATTAAGAAATAAAATATCTAAAAAATGTAAAATAATGGCAGTATATATATTCGATCTTTCTCCTCCCAAAGGATGTAAACTCCCTACAAGAAGAATTTTCTTCATCATTTATATTTAGAGATGACTAACTCATCATACATTCTATGTATAGGTCATTAGGATTTAAAATAAAAATCTTAAGAGATCATATCCCATAATACATGTGTTGTCATATCAAAATAGAAGATCCCGAATAAATCAATATATCAAAACCTCTTCTGGTATGGACTGTGCATCAATGTGAACATTGTGCACAATCTTGATGTGGTGGTTCCACACAGAATGCATGGCCACTGAATGGCTCTTGTGGTTCAATAATTGTGGTTTTGCTCATCCAATCCACTATTGTTCATAGTGTCCAGAGGTAATATTGAAATTGCTTCATGGGGACATGATCAACCTCTAGAGATGGTTCATATCATATCAGTTTTTTTTCAATGGAGATTGATATTGACCTTAAGGTCTCTATTAGCTTCCATGGTGGTTCTCTAGTGGTATATTGGATGAATAATGAAGACAATGGGGACAACAATAAAAGTTCATGGTGGTGGTTCATCTTTATGCACAAGGGGTCACACAATAGAATAAAACAACATCATTTTTAGTTAATCTGAATAATACCAAAGATCAAACTTATCAGACATTGAACAGAGGTGTGAAGTATGGTTTTTATAAAAATCATAAAATATGTTGAATGAATGACATGCTTGATATGGCGATGGGTACCCACAACAATATTTACACAAAAAAATTTACCTCGCGTACTACACATCCCATGCAGTCCCAATCCCAAACTATGATCAATTTTCATCACGTGGGATCACATGTTACATGATCATAATGCACGAGTGTGACCTTAAAAAATTCTTTACATGTAGGATATCATGGTGGGCTTCCATGGGTTGAAAAATATTTTGTATAACAAGATGTATTGGACCTACATTGTTGAGTTCTATAAAATAATGGCCATTTTTACTAGAATGTATAAAATTATATTTAAAAATTTATTAAAAAATTATTTTATTGAAATATATATTTTCAATTATGTTTTCATATATTTACATTTTTTATAAATAAATGTATTATATGGGAATTTCTACTAATATTCATCATAAAATAATTGAAAATTATGTAAAATTATGAATGAAATATGAGAGTTTAAAATAACCCCACACATAAATTGTGCTTGTCCTCGAGCATTAGAATTCATCATGGGATTATTGCGGGATGTAATTTTATCATTATTCAAATCTCAAAATAATTAAATTATATTATTATCAATGATAAATCAGTCATTCAAAAATCAAAATAAAATATTTACGGATTTTATCAATTTCAAGGATATAGTAAATTAATGCATTTTACATTATCCCTTTTTTAATTGGTGTAACATCTTTTTTCATATGTTAATTTTCCTTTATTTATAATTATTAAACATTCCAAAACATGATATATATCTCCATTGAATCTTTTCACACATTACTCATTATATAATTCATATAGATTTATAATCATATCTTGTAACTATTCTCCTAGTTCATATGCTTATAAAGGAACTCTTTTCTTTTCATTTTAATGATAATAGTTTCATAAGATCATTGGTACTTTCAATTAATGTTCATATGAAATCATGGATTATGTTATGAATGAATTTATGCTATAAAATTAGGGCCCAAGAAGAGGATAATTTTTAATCATAAAATTAAGATATAATAATTAATGTGTGATTAAATTATCCCTTTATATATAGAAACTCCCACTTCCCCTAAAACTCAATGTGAGGGTTATGATCAATGTAATGAATAAGGAATGATTTGTGAACCCTCCAGAATATTTTTTGTATGCAATATTTTCCGTATTTTATAATTTTATTCTTGAAATAAACATCACTTCTATCACATAACTCTATATGATAAAAATCACCAATATAATAATTGTTATTTTTGGTTTTTCAAAAAATAACATATTCATTTCAAAAAAATCCAATTTTGTATTTTTTTTATTTTAAACATCATGAGGTATAATAAAATAATGAATTTCATGAAAATAAACCGTTTTTAATTTAGGTATATAGCACCCCCACACTTCTAACAATATAAATCATTATTTTCTTCATTAATCACTTTACCACCTAATATCAACATTATAGTTCTATTAAAATTCTAAGAGGAGTGCAGGGATGGAGAATGTTTTCTTGAAAATAGTTCATTCCTAAATCATTCAATTGTGATTTGTGTTGTTTAAACAAGGATTTCTGTAATGTTGGTTACAAGATTAAAAAAATTTAATAATGTTTCATAATTAATTATAAATGTTTTTTCCACATTCATAGCTTTTAAAATTAAAATTTTTTATTATAGAAGGAGACATGTCCCATTATCAATCAATAAATATGATAAAGAAAAACTAATAAGTACATGGTCAATAAATCCTATTTGGAATGGAATGTATAAAATTGGACAACTACTAATGGCCTGAATAATAATCAGAAATTAATTCAACTATATTTTAGAAATTCAATGGGTAAAAAGGTATTTAGAAATTTAATTTACCTCGATCAAATAATTCCCTCAAAACATGAGTCCTCATTCTAATAAACATGTTTCGCATTTATCATCTTATTTCCCATTTTTTAAATTCATTATTATTATTATTAAAATATATAAATAAGAATAACATAGATAGAAATAAAATAATGTCTCATAGATATGTTATGAAATTCGTAACTACAATAATGGACATGATGTTTCCAATATAAATCTCAAAATTTGTTTTGAATTCCAAAACAAAGGGAGTTAAAAATATAATCATGAATTTAAGCTCCATTTTCAAATAAATAGTTTTTCTTCTTCCTCCACTTACTATCAGATTCCTTGCTCCCCAATGAACCTATAAAAGATTTAATAATCAATTAATAATATGGATCAGTAAACATATGCTAAAAAAGAATAAAGGGAGTATAATTCATTATAATCTAATAAAATTGATATAAAATGTCTAGAAAAAAAAGATAAATATATGTCCTGGTATAATCCACCCATTGGGAACAGACATCTTACGATCTCTATAAGGATATACCTACTGTAAACCATAGTCTATGGGTGGGTGGATCCTATTATATTTTTCTGAGAACATTTGGATCATCCTTACATTCAATTCTTCTGACATGGTGAGTAATAAACCATGGATAGAGAATAACAGATCCATCCCTTACAGAATAGATTATTACATACATGGCTTGGGAAGGATGAATTATGAATCGTCAACATTCATGGATGCTACTTAAGAAGTATCCTCATTACCTTCTAGTGCTAGCTCAACATGGGCTGCATGAATTGAATGATACAAGTGAATGTAAAAATGTATTATTTTTTAAAAAAAATGAATAATTAGAAATATATCTCCTTTAATGTTGAGATGATGGTTTATTGATTTCATCAATCTCAACAACATGGAAATCCTGATGAGCTTCCTCCAATTCATGATTAAAAAAATTAGATATATCTAAGACTTCATCAATAGGTTCATTTGTTGTTTCCTCATCTTATTCTAATGTATATAAATGAATTTCAAAATTTGAAAATTTGAAAATGTTCAAATTAATATCCAATTAAAGTTTACTAGTATTAAATGATATAATATTTGGGAGAAGATCAACACCATTAATTGGTTCATAGTTAATCTTTTATTCAGTGGTGACTGTATCATGGAGTTGAATAGTATCATGTGGAGGTACATATGGGGGGATCCTATATCATTTTGTTTTTAACTTCCATTATTTATTTGCTTTAAACATATTAGATGGATAAAAATATATTAATTATTTATGAATCTTATACTTTTGAGGGACTAGTAAAATCTATTTATAACTCACATTCATTCCTGAAGTAATCTATATCATTTTGATATCCTACACGATTTCCATCAGAAAAGTATTTTTCACCATGGATGCACTCCAGATCATCATGATAACCTGGGATATGGTTCTTAAAATTGTTTGGTAGTCGATTTACCTCAAGATTATTCTCAACTACATTGATATTTTCAGAGAATGTGTGGAGCTGTGGTGGTACCTATCTCTTGCATCCAATTCATTGAATGTCAATTCAGAGTGGATTTTCAATGATCATAAACTATTGAGGTGAGAGGCATATATTTAGTAAATTATTATTATGATTGAGTATTATCATAAGAGAAGTAGTCATTCATTAGAGAGATTCCTTAGTATATAAAATTTCTTCTATATATACCTTTGTGTAGCTATTATATGAATTAATAAAATACTCATTTGAAAACATAATAAAACAATTTATGATTGTTTTTGAAAGAAATTAATTTTCACACTTTGTGAAAATATGGAAAGTAGTAAATCTATTGATTGTATCCCTATAAATGGTTCCATTTTTTATTCATTCATGTCTGATGGCATGGAAAAAGATTATTTTTTACTAATGCAACAAAATGGATGACAAAAGTCTTCTCACATGCGGAGATTCACAATTTATTACAATGTATAAAGCACATAAACATTTTTTTATGTGTTTATTATTTTATTAAAACAATAATGAATTTTTCATATTTTATAAATTTATAAAATGATGAAATTACATGGATAATAGATATTTGAACTTATACTAACATTTAACACTAAATAAATTTTTATTAAGAATAATAAACATGGTCTTTTGTTTTTATTTTAGTTGAATAATTATTATCTTTTATTTTTGGAAATTTAATTTTATAATTCAGCTATTAAATATCATAGATCAATCTCTATCATTTTATTTATTGATTTAAAATATTTAATTCCACAATCAATCCAAATTCTAAATACTCTTATAATCATGTTTGATGTAACACATAATTCAAGAATGTTACATCTTTCTGGAAACATTTCCTTTTATTTTTTTTCTTCTATTGATCAGATGAACATCATCAAGTAAAGAGATAATGAATCTATGAGGTGGAAAATAAATAAAATAAAAATAAAAAAATAATTTAATTTAATGTCATTGGGTCAAATTTCTAAACTATTTTATAAAAATCAAGTCTAAAAAATCATTAAATAAAAATTTATAAGCAATTCATGTACAACCTAACATCTCTCATGATAAGCCTTGGGTAAGACCCTTATTATATAGGGCAGTATATCACTTTCTAGACTAAGAAATAAGAGAATAAAAAAAAATTAATAGAAGATTAGAGGTTGAGAATGTTGTGGAGAGAATAATGAATTAAATAAAATTAGATGAAGAGAACATTATATATGAAACATTTAATAAAATAACAAAATTCGGAAGAGAGAATGGTGATTATAATAATTATAAGAATAATATAAAATAACAGATACATAATTTAAAATATATATAATGAATAAATTGAAATATGAAAATGATGAATATAATGAAAAATAATAATGGTTAGAAGATATAGCTAAAAAAATTAATGAATTAATTGTATTAAAATGAAACAAAAATAAAAATAAATGAAGAATAAAATTGAAACTAAAAATGTGAAATAAATGGAAATTGAAAAAATAAGAAAATTGTAGTTTCTTCAGATTATATTTATCATAAATTAGGGTGAGTACTCTTTATAGGTCATTTATAACTATCCTTTTAGAGGTAGTGAGGGATATCTTGACCACCCATCTTTTTTTGAGTCTTGAAGCATAAAAATTCCATATCAGAAGTTATCCTCTACTAGAGAAACACATGGAAATAAAAAATGGAAACAACCAAATAAATCGGTTGTTCAATCACTATTCTAGAATATATAGTACTTTTCATGTTTTTTGTGTATATAAACTATATGTGGTTGTTCCATGTGGCAGATGGGTCTGTGGAAATGTGGTTATGGTGCAACAGTGGATGTCAGTGCTCCTCCAATCTTCTAGAATTCATTATGGCTGGAGGGAACGTTTAAATGGGCTTCATGGGGATCATATTAACATCCCATGATAGTTCATTTTATAGGGGGTGTTCAAAACAAGGAGATCGAGATCGTATAAAACATATCTAACAACTAAATGGTGGTTGTCTCATGGTGTAATGATGGTTTTCAGATGAAAAAGGTGGCAGTGGGGGATGAGTGCAGTGGGGTCTTGCATCTATGTTAGAGGTGTTATAAATCTAAAAAAAATTACTCTTTTAGTAAATGAAAACAATAATAAGGATAACACCCATACAAAATTACAATAGTGGTGGGTAGGGGAACTATTATAAAAAATAGATTAGGAGGTGAAGGGAGCAGACACCTATAATGGAGACGAAGTCCCACATCCATTTGTAAAAAACAATATGGGTTGTGTATACATAATGGATTTTGTAGGATCTGGAATAAACAATGATCACAGTTCGTCACACAGGCTCACATACCACATGAGCCTGATTTCCCCATACTTCCTCAAACCCTGCCACCATTAAAGACTCCCTAGGTGGGCTTCCATGACTGGTTGGCCCTTATCGCTCGCTAAGTGGACTAGTCCAACTTGATTGAGGGCTAGATATGGCTAAAAATATTTATATACATATATGTTTAAAATTATAAATTTTCATAATAGTTTATTTTACTTAAATAGACCCATTTGAATACCATTTTCAGAAGTACATAATTTTTCATAAAAAAATATAAAATACAGGAATATCAATTGAAATTAATAAAACAATCATTGGAAATTCGATATGAAAATGAAGAGAATATGACTGTGTCATAAAATCATAGGATTATATAGTGATTATGAAATAAAAATGTATCATGTCACTATATTTACTTATATTTGTAGACTGTAAACTAATTCAAAAATATTATAAAAAGGATCTTAAAATATTTATCACATTAAATTCATATCAGATGAAGAAAATAATCTTTTAAACAATAAATAATTTGGGGGTTTGAGATCCTTAAAATTAAATTGATCATTCAATTTGATGTGATCAATGATCTATATTAGTGTGTACAATTTTTTATTCTCTTCTCCTATATCCATATCTTCACATCCCACATATGTTCTCCAATATCTAAACCATTATATAGTTATTCTACGTTACCTTTTTAATCCCAATTCTCCATTCTTAATAGGATGATTTATTAACCCTTTTATAATATTGGTTATTAGAATGGTATTCCCAGAAGTCAAACCATATATTATTGATATCATGTTTAAATAGTGAGCACACCATTTATTAATAGTGCGGAGAATGTAAAATAATGATAATTTAAAATGGGATTATCATGTCATATAGACTATATGGCATGGAAAATGTAGCTCATATGATAACATGATATAACAATACATTAGAATATTTTTAATACAATCTCCTTCATATAAATAGCATTATATCCACTAAACCCCACATTTAAATGATACAAAATAATATATTAAAATATTATTTTATAAAACATAATTGTTATAACCTACATTTAAAGGTAGCCGGATTAATATTAAAAAATAATTAATTTAAAATATATGGATGATTCATGTTAAATGGATATCTATTAATTATAAAAAAAGTAAACATTTTTTTGAATTAAAAAAATGTTCTATGAAAAAAAAATATTTTCTAAAACAGCAGTTTAGTCGTGCATTTCACACATAATTTAAATGTAAATTTTCACACATTTGTAAACATTATTATAAAAATTAAACTTTATTTTAAATATTAATATCTTAACCATAATTGGGTTTTTTTTTTGTGTTTTTGTAAGTTACAATATTCAATAAATTGTGAAAATACGTATTTTTATTACAAGATACCTTTTAGATTAAATAATTAACAAGTTTCAAATATATATATACTTTTAATGAAAAATTATTTCAATAAAGTTTTAATTTAACAAATTTAGTATATTATAATCAATTTCATATTGTATCTTTATATTACAACATTATGCACTTATGTGAATTTTCAATTTGGAAGCTTGATTTTTCATCACATTTGTTAGTAAAATTTTATGACTATTTAACTAGTTACATGCATTTAATTTTTTAAAAATATTTCAATATCATGAAATAGAATATTATAAATTATATAATAAGTTCAAATTTCTTTTTGACCACTAGGAATTGTAAAAAAGTAAAATATTAATTACAACAATTGTGGTAAAATCTGATTTACTAAGTGATTAAATAAAAATGATAAGGGCTAAAATAATCAACTAACAAGATAAAACTCCACTTTATCAACACATATAGTCCTTACCACAACATAGGGTTGTTATTGACCCCTTTTAGAGTATTTTAAATTATATAATCATGATTGTAATTGATTGTTTTCCAAAATTAAATGTATGTCCTCTCCCACCACATATGAAAGTCCACCCCTCTAATTCCATGTTAACAACTCCAAATCCATTTTTTAAAGAACAATAACTATTAAAATATCTTCATAACTCCCCTAAAAACATCCTTGATTTGTTGGTCTTATCAAACAACCTACCTATGTTGATTTTTGTGCAACCAAAAAGATGTTGTTCATAGAAGAGGTAACATTCCCAAATGAGATTTTTATAGTGATTATTATTCCACATCAAGGTAATGACCTATATCTATATCCAATTTAATCAAATATGAAACAATACAATCTTATGTGTATATAGTGGACTACCTACTTGTGAACCAATGCAATACATTTTCTAAATCAACCATTTGTGATTATATAATGGTCGATTTTAAATATTAATATGACATTTAAGATATTATAATACATTTTAATTTTAATGTAACATACACATTATTATATTTTATTCAATTTAAAACTTGATAATGCTGAACGTGTGTATGTAAGAATACCTTCACATGATGTAATGTGATTCAATTATCCATTATGATTTACTTGGAGGATAATAAGGATATATTTAGTGAATTTATTTTAAATATATGAAATTATATTACCTCTCTAAATATTATATATCAAAAAAATCATTAAAACTTCACCAATTAAAAATATTATAATGTTGATCAGGCTTATATATGACTAACTATGTCTATGAACTGATACATTACATTATCCATGTTCAAATATCTAATAATGAATCTATAAATTTCCATAACAGACAGTAATGATACTTATAATATTAATAATACTCTATATTTTGTGGAAACTAGATAATAGATGAAATAATAGAATCTTTTAGGACAAATCATAGATGAGAAAACAAGACAATTAACACATGAAATAATGAGAATATTGAAATATTATTAATAAATGTGGTATAAAATGGTATAAGGGTGTGATGTATGATATTATAAATATGGTTATGGTTATTTTATAAAGTAATACAATTATTAATACCATAATACATGAGTTTATTACATGTTAAATGAAATGGAAGCATTAGTTAAGTTACATTATCGTAATTTCCCTTCATTGAGGGATATTGATTTGTTATAAACCAAATTAATTTTTTATGGTGTATATATTTCCACTTTAACATGTAATTTTAGAATTAATTAATAAATCCTGTTATTTTATGATTAAATTTTTATTATTCTATTCATTATAATTTGATTTGAATGTTATTAAGTGGTAAATAATTTCATAACTCAATTTCCATTCATTCAGTTATATTACTTCTTTGTTGTCATTGATATTATATGACTATGTGCACCAGGACATTTAATAATATTATTTTATATTTACAATATTTTTTATAGATTTAAATTTTATACATATAATTCATTCAATTATTAATAATAACCTTAATATTATAGTAATTGTTAGGGTTTATTTCTCAATATCATTTTAATTAGGATTGTTTATGCTTGAATTTACATTGAATGAAATTATTTGGTAATTGGATAAAAAACACATTAATTTAATAATAATATATTTATTAATAATTTTTTCATGTAGTATTATAATAATTACAGTAGTTTGATATTGAAGCTACATAGAAATGTTTTTAATAAAATCTGACTTCAATTCTTTCTTTGGTCAACAATCCCTTTAATCCAAAAAACATGTTTTCTAAAAATGATTATTTTTATGAATTATTATAATTATTTAGAAATAAACTCTATCTATGTTTTATATTTTAAATTTTTATTTTCAAAGTAATATTCATGTTATTTTTTGAATAAGGTACCTGATAATTTTACTAAACAGATGAAAGAAATATTCATTTTAATGCGGTTGGAATGTATAGAATTTACATCCATCATGAGAAATCACTATTTTAAATATTACGTTATCATTTTCAAAAGATATATTCCTGAAAAATTATTTTCAAATATTTTTAGAACATTTTGATTTTATAAAATAAATTCTCAATATGAAAGGGATTAGTTTCTTAATGATATTCTTAATGATCATTTTATGGTATTTCTCTTCATGAAAAATAAATGACGGTTATTTTACTTGTACTCCATGATATTTATGTTTCATTTTTACAGTCCTTATTATTTATATGGATGGTTTATTATTATTTTGACCATGTAATTTATTGACAATTACTTTCTTGATTCATTTTTTAGTCATTATCATCAGCCTAAAATATTGAATTTCTTATGATAGTAAGATATTAAATATCCCTTAAATATACATAATATTTATAATAGATATTTTAAATTATTTATCTATATATTATTTTCTAAAAATGATTTTATATATTGAAATATATTTATTTATCTATGGAGATATTAAAAAAATCCTTATTATTTACTCAATAAGGATATTCTATTACCTGGAATCTAGTTGATGAATTAAACGATTAATTTGATATATGATGAATAATTTAGAGATGTAGTGATGGTTGGGGATAGGAATTATATTATCCCTTGATTATTTATTAGTCCCATGATGTGAAATAGTAATATATATTTTAATATTTTTTACGAATAATATTGAATTGTCTTCTAAATGGACTTGATAGTAGAGGTATCGTGATTTCTGAGATCCCGATGTCTAGTAATTATCAATTTTCTTCATTATGAATTTAGTAATTACTATCCCTAATATTTTCATACTTATACAATCTCTAGGTTAATTTCATTAATAGATATTGATTAAATGGATTTTTTTCAATTATTTATCATGCCAGATCGATTATACAGGATAAATTCGTGAGAGAAATGTTATCTAAATTCAATGTATGTTTCATTATTTACCATTATATATTGATTATTCCATAGTTAATATTGATATTCAACTTACTCATTAAATGGAATGTGAGTTAATATATTTACCTTTCCATATTGACTATTCCCAATTTATTATTCTTCATTTACTCATGATCAATTTCAATCTATTTAACTCGTATAAATAATTTTAGATCACCATTATTGTTTTCCATTTATATAAATCTAATAAGAGTACTATGAATTTTGTGTAATGATATAGTAGTGGTAATAATTATAATAAAAATATAAGTTGTAATATTTTACTGAAATTTTATATGGGAATCTTGTAGGTATCATGTTTATAAAGACTAGTAAAATATTCCAACCATTAGGATGTAATTACTTATATAATACTACAATGTAAAAATGTAGACACCAAATATTGATTTTTTAGAGCCATGGTTATAATTATAAAATATAAAAAAAATTATATTATGATAAATAACTCAAAATAATATATACGTATCCCAAAATACCTTAGTAACAAGAGTCTATTTAGGGTAAGTACTGGACAATAACTCTCCACAACCTACACTTCATGTCCCAAATAATATATCTTCAGTGCACTAACATCCCAAAATGGAACACAATACCACATATAATATCAAAATGTAAGGATATAACCATGATATCCACTGAAATGAAATCTTAATCCAACCAATCACTTACCATAAGGGAATTCTGAATCCCCATAAAATGAAAACAAGAAGTCGTTAATCAAAAACAACTCGAGGGAATGATTTTGGTCAAATTGAAAAACACGATATGGAATATAAATATACGCATAGTCGTAAGAATCAATATATGAGAAATAAAATGCAATATATTTCAAATAAAAATGAAAAATAGTATTATATTCAACAAAAAAAATTGGATAAACAAACTCCATGGAATGAGTTGAACAAAAATGGAAAAAACCAAAATAATAAGAAATATATAATCCATGTGATTAGTAAAGAATTTCATTCTATCTCTCCAAAAACTAATAGACATAACTAATAGAAACCACACCTCCTCAATGAATAACCTAGTCAATACCATAATTTAATTACCTATCAAGATCTACGTACCACCAAATGGGTGTGTTGGGTGTGATTTTAATAGACTTTATAAGATCCCAGCAAGGTGTTTCAGTACTAGAATTTTTAAAACAGTTATTTTATGCTCAAATATTAAGAAAAATGGGCCGGATAATTTATTAAAATGTATTTATATCAATATAATGGTAAAAATATATCTTTTCCCAATGTTTCAAACAATCATTGTAATAATGACTAAATGATTGTAGCAGATATTAATGTAGTTCAATTCATGTATCATATATCATAACATATCCAAAATAGTGTAAACCAAAAGCACAACTAACCTCATGTGAAAGATTATTACAAGCCTTTATAGCTCAAACACTCATATCCAAATATAGAAAATTATACACATCTTGTCTATAGAAACATGCAATGGAATTTGGGTGATAAGAAACACCCCAAATAGTGATCATTGGAATACTTCTAACAAGACCTTAGAAAAATGGGGTGGAAGAGTAGAGGAACACCCCATGAGTGAACCATCCATTAGTAACAATTGATTTGGAATATTAATACATCATAAAACTAAGTACACATGGATTCCCATGCCCTGTATTTTCTAGATCTTCTCAAAATATTTATTATTGGAAAAACATTTGATAAATCCATATAAAAATATTTCAAAACTAGAATTTATTTTAAAAATACAAGTGAAAAAAATACTCCAAAATAGATGTGAACACACAGAAATACTTATATAAATCACAATATATTATTTATAAAATAACCTATTAAAACCAGAGTAATTATGTTTTATTTTACACTAGCTATATACATAACCACATACATTAAAATCAGGTATCATAGGCCTGAAACTGGATCCACAACCATCAATTAGAGAATATAAAAATTGAATAGGCCTTACTTATAATCCCAAACTCCATACATGTATTCCACAAAAACCTAAATCTGAATAAAGGTTATGTCATTCCTAACTAAAAGAAATTCAAATAACGACAATGTATCAAATGAATGAACAACCGTAATCCTGTTCTTGGAATGGATTTTGAAATGATCAAGGATAGAATCACTAAATGATCAAAAAATATGAATACATATCACAATATCACTATTACGACCAATGAAAATGATGAATTAGATAGATCACATACCCATGGAGAAAAAATATATCCACCATTAAGATCAATTTCAAAATGAAGTGATGTAAAAGGATAGTAGGTCCCTAAAATAGCTTGGGGGAGATCCTCGGTTAAGAGTGTGAGAATCATGCACACTGAATGAAAATAAAATCATATGTTCAATGTGTTAAAACAAAATAATCCTAAATAAATCCTGATTTGAAGCAATATAATGTCATAAATTTCATGATTTTCATGTCACACTCAAAATGTCATCATCCCAGATTTAAAATAACATTGATTGGTTATTTCATGACATTGTTGATGTTTACCAAATGATCATTAGATAATCCAATAGGGTTGAAATACATGAATATGGTTATTATTTTCCTTGAAAATAAAAGGTATATTAACGTGGAATGATCACATAGATTGTATAATACCCCAAAGGACGTGATATTTTATGACCATCAGAAGGTCATGTGGATGAACATACACAATGTATAACAAATAATGGATCTTCTAGAACCCCTTTTAAATGTCCTTATTCTCTCAAAAATTCATTATAGACACACATTATACAGTTCATGGTATCCAGACGGTCTCCCCCAAGTCACATGTCTTTTCAACCATATGATGTCAAAAAACCCATCAAAAAATTCTTATAAAATTTGGAGGAATCAATGAAATAATTTTTCCCTTCTTATGATTGTAAAATTCATGTTATAGGCCCCATGTGGATCATGAGACACTAAAATCCACTAGAAATATCATCACCTCGCTATGTGAAATCACGCTGGAAATCAAGCATCATCACATAAAGGGAATTAGACATGTCTCAGCTATCTATCACCCCAAATCATCCCTATATTCAAACAGAATGTCATCCATGATCATGATCATGCATCACCACTTGAACATTTGTTGGTATTGCAATGCATCTCTATTAGAGAGAGTTGTTTTCATTCCCAATACTCAAACAAACTTCTGAGATTCAAAGCCCCGATATAATAATGAAGGAATTAAAAATGGAAATGAAGAGAGCTTCTTGAGAAGGGAATATACACTGATATTTTGGTAACATGGTTATACACCTCAAAGAAACATCGTTGATTAGGTGAGGACCCTCGTGAATAGATGAATTGTTCTAGTGAAGTCCCCTGATAAATACAAATTTATATTGTAGAAAATTATTGATATGTCGCATAAGATTATTTTATGGAGTTTAAATATGTATCTTGATCTTGTCAATGTACCCAGACTTTTCATCCGGACATTTGGATATGCCTCATGGAAATTTCACATGACTATTAAAGAGACCTTTGATTTAATAAAATCCAATAAATGGGGTATTGATGGGATGGACACAGAGTTAGGTAAAATGATGTAACACCCATTTTAGGATCTTGTGAAACACATTACACTAATTCATTACACCAACTCCTTCATGTATCTATGCAATACATGAAGGAAAATCAGGAATATAACTCTGGTGCAATGGACTATAAATCCTCGATCAAATCAAGGAAAAATCTATCTTATAACCTCGTATCCTCACACCGGTACACCTAGTAATCAGAGAGTATTTCATAAATAGTTTGATCCCATGATCGTAATGGTTTTTTGTCTGATAAAATCTTGTAAATATACTAGGATTATCATATAACATGTATACGAACATATAGTGATCACTCAAAGATCATGTGATAGACTTATGAAGTTATATGAAGGAAATCACACATATATATTAAACCAAAAAAGAGATGGAATGGATAATAGTGAAAAAAGGAATATGAATTAAATGGATGGAAAATTAAATAAAAATATGGGTTACTTATGAAATGAACATATACACTGATTTTCATTCACATACCTTGAACCACTCAGGACATGGGATGCAATGAGTAAAAGTTCCCCATACGACATAAAAATACTTTGGTATACTATTTGGATCATGAAAAGTCCATGGGACATGTCAGAAAATGTGAAATTGTGCCCCCCAGTCATGCCAAACAAGTATAAAAAATCTAACAGGCTCACCATGTAATCCATGTGATGTCTTCTAGAATGGTCTCTCAAATGATATGGTTGATATTTTTCATGTAATATAATGCACAGGATGTGTCCCAGATATGTCAACTATCTCTCGAAATTCCCTCTAGACAAGTCACAATGATCGTGAGACATTGATCCGACACGTCAACCCAATTTTGCGATGACATGCTGACAAGTTACCAAGGTCATGCTGAGATCTCCAATCATATCAATATGACTCTTATAAAACCCTACAATAATTATACAAAACATTGATGATGAAAATAGATAAAGACATACTGATAATGAAACACCATTAAATACAGTCACCTATGATTATGTAATGGTCTCTAGGTCATGTTAGATAGGTCTTAGGATGTCCTCCAGAAAAGTGGGCCCTGATGATGTGACGACATTCCTTCATGAATTCATGATTAAAAGAACATACTCTTAATGTATAACAGAATTATGTGTCTATCATTGGGGATGTCAATAAAATAAATAAGGGACGTCAGGTAGAAAATCTAATAGGTAAGTAAGATAACAAGACCATGACAAGTAGGCATCCCTAGACAAGATAATACCCTCCATACATTATATACACCCATCCTCAGTTTGTAATCCCAGATTAAATTAGACTATGAGAACTCTAATTCCTACACTAACTTGGATATATTAGATTCCTTACTAATGTCAGTTCTCAAATAGGTATCCATTTCAATGTAACTCCCCCATGTCTCTAACATTTCAACCAATTGAAACCAATCATTCCCATGGGATGATCATTCTGCCTAATCAATCAGTGGGTTGAGAAATCAACAGAACTATGTGAACATTAGTTCATACTATAATCGTGATATGTAGTATTCCTAACTATGGAACGATCTCCATACTATATATCAAAATGGAAATGAAAATACATAATTCCTGCATCCATATGAAGTTGGAATAACATCATTCAAGAACTTATTTGTCACATATAGAATGGATCAAATGAAATTATGGAGTATTAATAGTCAAATCATTCACATCATGATCCTCCACTAACCATTAAATTCTAGTTGTGTAATACCAAAGGTGTGGCGTTCCTTGACTTCATCCATACAATGGATTCCACCTTGAGGCTATTCTGAAGGGTTTTACAAAACAATGATGACTTTGATTCCTGCTATTACTATTATAAGTAGGACATATCCTTGAGACTTGAGCTTAAAAACCCAGTGCCTAATAATACAGATATATATATCTTTTCTTCATGATATTAAACTGCATAGTATTAACGAATAACATTTCTTTTGATTCCTTATATAAACATGATACATAGTTTTCCTCAGGATAGCTAAATACTATCATAAAATTATTAAATTCCTCCCCACATGGACAAAAATTATGAAACACCTAGTTACAAGACATCATCATATGTGCATCCACCCATCAAGGGGAGGGAATGGAGAATCACAGTTATATATGTTTGTGTGTATATATAATCACTCAAATATCCCTCTATATTTTTAAAATTTATTTAACTTATTGATATTTTTGGGGTAATAGGTTCTATTTTAGGATTATGAATAGATTCATAAATACATCGTAAATCAATAATCGAGTCCAAGAGTAGGGAATGATTCCCCAAAAAGGGTGAGATGAGCCTGACCTCCCATCCTCTCTAAAAATTTGGTTTCCTATGTTCCCTTGGGTCAAAAACCCAAAATAACTACATGTGTTTGGAATGTAGATTTGTACTTAGTTATGAATGTGGGAACCATTGTGTGTTCTCATTAAGAGAAACAACGGTGAACCAACATCAATAATAATGCAATAAAATGAACATAACATAATCCAATGTCGAGCTAAACCAAATGAATTCCAATTTTTTATTATGTTTTTTAATATTAAATAGTGAACATGATATGAATTTAAATAATAAGAAAATGATAGTTAAAAACAACATCAAGACATTTTTTACATCTAACACAAACCGAAATTGATTAACCCAAAATGATTCTCTAAAATTGTATAATGTTCTATTGACCATGAGCCAGGCCATTTTTTTGTATATACTACACATAATACTATAACAAATTAAATTAATATTATAGTTAATCCTCTATAGTTGGTGATATGATGAAATAAGTCCATACTCACTTTCACAAGTCCATGTGCGAAAAATGGTTCGACTAAGAAAAAACAAACTACTGTGTTACTCAAGAAACATTGATAAAGAACATATCATGATTATGATGATAAGCAGATTTTTGACCATGTTCATTGTTGTCTTCATGATTGAAGATATCTCCCTCGCAAAAGACATTTCAATATTTCATGTCTTCAATGACTGACAGTTCGGAAAAACCATATGTAACTAAATCCCATGAAACCTCATAATTACCTCACCCGCCAACATCTTTAGAATATGGTGGGGAATGAAATGTACATAGAATATCATCATCATGGTACAATTCAACCCTTGAGTTTTCTTGAGAATTTCTTAATGTATTGAATCCAACGAGCATGTACCATCCAATGAAAGCTATAGTAAAACCCATGGCACTCATCGCTATAACCAACCAATTTAGGATCTTATCTCTAGAGTGTGATAATAAACACATTTTATATATGATGTAGGTGGACCAAGGAGTCTACAATGAACCACATTTGACTTAAGGGTCGCTAAAGAGGGATCAAATAAACTATTATCACCTACTTCATCATACTGATTCCCCTTAGGCACACATTGAGGATACCACATGATAAAATCTTCCTCTAATACTCTTAAAAAAATAAAGAAGGAAAATTAGGCATATACAGATCTAGGTAAATGTGTGTAGGATGATATCCATAGTCCCACTAATGAGGTGTACTAACAGAATTCATAAGTAATCTAGAATCATGCTCTTATCCCATACCACTCAAAAAAATTCATCAAACATATACCTGTAGAAATCATGTGGGTGGAACCTATCCCTAACCCCATGAATGTAGTCCATTAGAAAAATTTGACGGCACTGTAATGGATGATGTGGGAGCATATTCTTTCATTAACTAAATATATCATGAATATATTGTGGAGAATAAAATGATGAATCGTACATTCCTACACATACATTTCTAAAGTGTCACTAAATCCAATCATCATGTGAAGAACTCTATAGGATTTTTATAGCACTGGTACATATTCATGTATATGTAAATATTAATATCCCTATAGCAAGCATTAACCAACACTATAATAATTATAATCAAGTGGTTACAAAAGAGAAATAACAAAGTAATTATCCCTTCTAGGAGGATTATTGAAATATTTTGGTAATGGATGAGGAATCAGGCTAGAATCATATTCGCATTCTAATATAGGATCAACAAGTGATTACAATATATGATTCGAGACAACTGCACATTCCTGTTGAAAAATATCTACGACATAATCCAAAGGAAAAATATATAGACCATATCCCAATTCTAGCCAGGGCACACTAAATTAGAGTGGAACATGCCATACGAAAATATAATATTTCTATTAAATAAGACAAGGGGAATACTCCCAAAGAGTAGGATCTAGCTTATATTCTAGCTGTGGATGAGGTTCAATATGAGAGAGTAGATCATGCATAATAGAAGACTCAATTATTGTTATCAAATCTACCTTGCATATTCTGGTAAATCAAGGATGGAAAAAAGAAATTCATACTTTTTTCAATGGAAAACTGAATCAAAATCCATCATAGACTTCATAAGAAGAGGTTTATATTCCTTCATCCATTCCAGAGGTTCATCAGTATATTCTTATAGGGAATGTAAATTTAGACTGTGCTTATACTCCTACTCCAACTGGCGATCACAATGTGAGAGTGGCACTGTCCATTGGACAAGCTCATATGGCTGTCACTATATACTAATGATATATTTCAAATTCATAGTATTAGGTGGATTGTCCTATCTTGACTACGGTTCACCGTGTGATAATGGACCAATTCATGGGAAATTCACATATTCCTATCAATATAAAACATTCACATTAACTTATTCTAGTAGAATCTTAGTAGTGGTCTCAAACAATCTGAGTACTATATTATTATCAATAAGATCAAAAAACCATAATAAAAAATCCTCATAAACATAATTTTTTTTAAAGTATGATCGGAATATTCAATCCATGACACATAATAAGGCCCATATTATTAATCTTTTCA
Organism: Viscum album; assembly: GCA_963277665.1. Lineage (NCBI taxonomy): Eukaryota > Viridiplantae > Streptophyta > Magnoliopsida > Santalales > Viscaceae > Viscum > Viscum album. The sequence continues at coordinate 1,841,527,024 of OY728145.1, forward strand.
ACTCTAATGTCCATGAGGTCATTAGATACATATTCTCAACACCCTAATCTTCCATTGACTCTTCAAATAAAGAAGAAGATTACCATTACCTCCATAGTCCACCTCATGGTAGTGTGGATATAGATTATTGGGAATAAACTCTGGAAGTCCACCATGGTCAAAATTCTCATTATGATATATCTTATATACATGGAAATCTTGCGCTTTACCATACACCTCTGTATATAGAGGTGTTCAAATCTCAAATGCCATCATACATATTTGTTGTAACGACCCAAAGATTCATTAATAGAAAATACCTCTTGATCTAGTTAAATGTCTCTTTATGAAAAATGTTTTTATAAGATGTCAACTTCTTTAGTTTTACGTTAAGATTTGTGACTGTTACTTTTATAGCCGTTGAACAGTGATAATCTAAGTAGTATAAATATAAGGCTTTAACGAACCCATTTCTACTTAGACAAAGGAAGCGATGGCCTCATCTAGTAGAATTGCCCCTTACGAAGCCCATTTGTCAGAGCTCGGAAAAGAGGTGGTGTCTTTGGGCTTTACCCTTGACCAAGCCCAAGATGAGCTTCATCAAGTCAAGCTCAAACGTGATCGTCAATGGGAAAAGTGAAAGTTGATTGAAATTACCACTCGAGCGATGTTATCCGAGCCGCCCCAAGAGTCTGTCACCATCACACACCTTACCCTTAGGTCTTATGCGGCTATTTTAAGGGGTTATGTAACAAATAAGTAGCACCATTTTCATGTACATTATTTTTGTATATAATAATTAATATAATTTCTAGTCATTTTTGATACATTCTAATTGGTTTTTAAAGTACAAATAGTGTTTTTAGTTATTATTTAATTAAGAATTATATTTTATTAAATTAAATTATTTTTTAATTTAATAATATTTTAATAAAATATTATTATTAATATTAAATTATTTTTTTTATTAAGTATAAATGATCTTATAATTTTATGAATGCAATTAAAATTTTTATTAAGGTTTGAAAGCCATTTCTGTCAAAACCCGTGATTTTTTTTATAAATGTCGGTTTTTATTTTAAAAGTGAAAATTCACATATTAGAAAATTATTTAGATAAAATAAATATTATTTTTGGAATCAGGACGTCGAAATTGTCCAATGGTGAATTTTTCATTATTTTCTGAGACAGTCAAATTTTTGGGTAAAAAATAAATACCATTTAAATATATAATGTGTTTAATGACATCATAATGACCCAATGGTGATATAATAAAATAACATAATCCTTATGTTCGGCCAATATGTGTTTTATCATTAAAATAATGAGGTTTTGGGTTTGTTTGACTTACTTTTCAAATCATTAATGGAGCCCTCAACACTTATTCAACACTTTGCCTTTTTAAATTAATTTCCATGGGAGTGTGACTCACCTCCACATAAGAAACCCTATTTTTTTAATAAGTTCGTACCTTGGCCATATAAAATATTTCTTTCCTCTTTCCTTTTCCAGAAACCATGGGAAAATACCTTGGGATGGTTTGTGGTTTGGCTTATTTTAATATAAGGGGTCCCAAACCTGAATAATAAATAATTCTCTCACCTTTCCTATATAAACCCACCCAAACCCCCACTTCCTCTTCACTAAAATCCCTTGGAGTTCGTTCAACCTCTTCACTACTCTCTCTAGAATACTCCCAAGGTGCCCCAATCTCCCAAGAAGCCTCTCACAAGCCTTTGGAAGCACCCTTCCAAGTAAGGGTTTTTTCATCCTTTTCTCATTTTTTATCAATTTCCTTTAAGTTGTATTGCCCTTTTAATTTCAATTATGAATGTTGGGGTATGGATTATCACCTCTCCCATACTGCCCTCTTATTTTTTTAATGATGGGAGACCCCTTTATCTCTCATTAAAAGCCTCCCATGTACACCCGTTACTATGATGAAATTCCGAAAGAAACCTTTTTCTCCTCTTTTAATTTCAAGCAATACATTTGTATCATGAATCTAAATTCCTTTTCAATTGTTGGAAAATGTATATATATGACCTCCTTACTGTCCATTACATGTAAATATGATGATTAACCCCTTTCTCTCTCATCAACCTTTTTTATGAATTCTTATGTCATGCCGCTACGCTGCCGAAATCACATTGATTTTCTAAGCCAATATCATTGTGTAATGAATACCATGCCCATTTCTCCATCAATGGTATTCACCTTTATGCACATTTACTTATTGATTACAATGTTTCATGTATGAATTCAACATTCCTTTATCATGGAATAAATGATTATGTTTTATGAATCCATGTATTATGATCCATGTGGCACACTTATGCATGAAATGAAATGTTTAAGAAGGGTGTGCCCTTTATAGCGCTCCAATGCATTGGGTAAAGTATAGTATCATGATACGTCATGTGCAATGATTTTTGAATCATGCTAATTCAAGTGAAATGAGGGTTTACTCGTGCTTCAAGTGCAATGAGGGTTTACTCATGCTCTATGTGCAATGAGCCTTGGCTCATGCTAATTCAATGTTAAGTGTTGTTGCCACATTTCCATGTTATGGTTATCATGCTTTATCATGCCTTTATGTTCATGTTACTCTAATGCTCTATTTATGTTCCTATTTCCTAACATGTATTGTACTCCTCATGTTATTTATTGTGTACTCCCTTACTGGGATTTATAGCTCACCCTTTTCTTATGCATGTCCTCAGGTTATCCCATGCAATGCTAAGTACGAAGGAATGTAGTGGTCATGTAAAGGAAGTTTTCAATAAAGATGTTGTATTTCAAGTTTATAGTTTTTATGTAATGATACTAAGCCCCAAATACCCTAAACCTATCGATTGTCTTTGTTGTATCAAGTGAAGTTTTATGTAATAAAGCTTGCTTAAGTTGTAATAAAAAGCAGGTTTGTCAAAGTTGGTATCAGAGGATATGTTTAGTTATTTTTGGGATTAAGAAACCCTAGTAAAGCTTTAGATACAAGACTAAGAATAATAAAAACATCCCTATGTTTTGGTAAATACTATGTAAGTGGTTTATCAAAAAAATACATCCCTTTCTGGATACGAGCAGATAGAGGCGGCTCTGGCACAGATGTATCCTAGGGGTAAAACCCGAAAACACCGCTTTGAGCTAGACTCGAATGGGAACTGGTGCACAACAACGGGTATTGCTATACTCTTGGTTACGACACTCCCAGGGGATATGTTTTGATAAATTCACAATCTTAGTATGAATCCTAATTAAGGAAAAAATGCCCCTAAGAATATATGTTAGAAGGAAGATCATGAAAAGCCTGGATTGAATCCTATAGACTCATGAGTTAAAGAGATTAAATTTTATTTATAAGTCATCAAATTTTGTTTTTGGATTACCCTTTATGTGTTACCCCTAACTTTCCTTTTATTCCAGCCAATGGCCGGTAATAGGAGAACTCAGGCTAACAACCGTTGTGAAGATCAGTGTGATGATTGTACTAATAAGATGCCCAATCCAATGGGAGCAGGAATCACGAACTTTTTCATGCTTCTCTCTCAGATAAATCAAGTTTTGAATAGAAACATGGGTCATGAAGAACGTTCAACCCCCCTAAGAACGAAAAAGTCACTATCGAGAGCTTCATGAGACAAAGGCCTCCTACTTTTAGTGGATCATCTGATCCCACGATCGCTGAGCAATGGATCAACTCCATTGAAAAGATCTTCTCTATCCTTAAATTTTCTGAACAAGAGAAGGTTCTCCTAGAGGCTTATCGTATGGAGGGTTAAGATGATCAATGGTGGATGTTGATCAAAAATACGAAGCCTGACGAGGAGATCGAGGCTTTGGACTGGAAGGAATTCCAGAATATGTTTTTCGATAAATATTTTCCGCGCACCCTCCGTGTTAAGATGGAAAGGGACTTCCTTTCCCTCAAGCAGAAAGATGAAGAATTTGTGGGAGCGTACGAGGAAAACTTCACAAGGCTTGCACGATACACTTCCGGCTTTGTCGTTACCCCCGAATGCAAGGTTTACTGCTTCTTTGGTGGGATGAAGCCTAGCTTGCGAAAAGCATTAGCGATCCGTGACTTCGAAAGCTATGAGGAAATTGTCCGATGTTCCATCAAGGTTGAAATGGAGATCGGAGAATCACAGGGGTATCATGGGGACATGAAGCGGAAGGTGGACTTCAATGCTGGTGGTCCGATGGATAAATCCAATGGTGCTAAGAAGTTCCAGCACCCCACTTGCCAAAAGTGTGTAAAGAAGCACCCTGAAAATTGCCTTAGGGGGACGAGAAAATGCTTTAGGTGTGGAAGAGAAGGGAACCTAGATATTAACTATCGGCAAGAAGGACCCACTGCTGCGATAGAGGAGAGGAACGCTCCGTTCGAACCTCAACGCGTTGTTCAATGCTACAAATGCAAAGAACCGGGTCATTTTCGCGAATCAGTGCCCTAATCCAAGGGTTATCGGAGGCAACCAACAACCTTCAAGACAGAAAGGAAGAGCTTTTGCCATCACTACTGCCGAAGTGAACCCCGACAATGAAGTGGTGACAGGTACGCTAGTTATTCATTCAATAATAGCGAACATACTTTTTGATTCAGGTTCTACGCATTCTTTTATATCTCGAATGTTTAGTAGAACAATCCTAGCACCACCACAAATCCTGGAAGTAAAGATGTCCGTGAGTATGGCAAATGGGGAAATCATTGCATCCCATGAATATAAGTCCTCCCCTGTTATAATCTGTGGATTGAATTTCCCGGCAAACCTTGTCATACTCCCTTTGGTGGGATTTGATTTAATTCTTTGCATGGATTGGCTTTCCTTATATAGAGCCAACATAAATTGTCGGGAGAGTGAAATCACAGTCCATATAGAGAATCGACCCCCGATTCTTTATAAGTGTCAGGAGGAAGATGAATTTCCTTTAGCTCCATCATCTCAAGCATGGATATTACTTCCTTATGAGCACGCATATCTTGCTCAGTTGATTGAGTCCAAGGAAGAAACCACCCTTGAAGAAATGCCTATTGTGAGGAAATTCGCTGAAGTATTTCCTGAGAATCTTCCTGGTCTTCCTCCAAGAAGAGATGTTGAGTTCTCAATTGAACTTATACCTGGGCGCTACCAATACCCAAGACATCATATAGAATGGATTTTGTTGATCTTGAAGAGCTGAAGAAACAACTATAGGATAATCTGGATAAAGGGTTTATACGCCCAAGTTCATCACCATGGGGTGCACCAGTACTCTTCGTCAAGAAGAAGGATGGGTCAATGAGGATTTGCATCGATTATCATGAACTTAAAAAAATAACGATAATGAACAAGTATCCTCTCACAAGAATCGATGACTTGTTTGATCAGCTGCGTGGAGGACAATACTTCTCCAAGGTGGACTTGCGGTTGGGATATTATCAAGTAAGGGTAAAGAAGGAAGATATCCCCAAGACTGCTTTTCGTACAAGGTACGGGCACTATGAATTCATAGTAATTCCTTTTGGACTCACCAATGCTCCATCAATATTCATGGACTTGATGAATAGATTCTTTAGAGATTACCATGACAAATTTGTGGTAGTCTTTATAGATGACATTCTAATATACTCCAAAACCAAGGAGGACCATGAGGAGCATTTAAAAACTGTACTAGAGACTTTGCACAAGGAGAAGCACTATGAAAAGTACAGCAAGTGTGAGTTTTGGTTGAAGGAAGTCTCATTCTTGGGCCATATCATCACAAGCAATGGGATATCTGTGGACCCCTCCAAAACAGATGCAATTGAGGGATGGCCGAGGCCAACATCGGTAACTGATATCCATAGCTTCTTGGGGTTAGCTAGATATTATCGACGATTTGTGAGAAATTTCTCATGATTGTCCAACCCTCTTACCAAGATAACTCGAAAGGGAGTAATTTTTTCTTGGAGTGATGAATGTGAAGAATGCTTCAAGGAGTTGAAAAGGAGGCTTATCACTGCACCCGTGCTCACTTTACCCACAAGTGGGGAGCTTTTGTGGTATTCAGTGATTCTTTGAAGAAGGGCATAGGATGTGTGCTGATGCAGAATGATAAAGTGATATCCTATTCCTCAAGGTAGTTGAAAATCCATGAGAAAAAGTATCCAACGCATGATCTAGAGTTGGCGGCGGTGATCTTCGCCTTGAAAATCTGGCGGAATTTTCTCTATGGAGAGAAATGTGAGATATATACTGACCACAAGAGTCTTAAATATATATTCACACAGAAAGAGATTAATATGTGCCAGAGAAGATGGATAGAGCTCATCAAGGATTATGACTGTTCAATACATTACCACCCTGGGAAGGCAAACAATGTGGCAGATTCCCTAAGTAGAAAGGATCCAGCGATTCTATCAATGGTGAGAATTGAGAAGGATCCAATATTCTTAGACTTGATGAAGATGGACGTGGGAATCATAAAGAAGGGAACATCATCAATCCTTTCACAAATTATTGCTCAACCATCTCTTTTGGAAAGGTTAAAGAATGCTCAAAAGGATGATGCGGGAATCCAAGAAAAAATGGAAGCTATCAAAAAGGGAAAATCCTCAGAGTTTAATGTTAATGAAGAAGTAAGAAGTAATTGTGTAGTTTGTGAAAAGACTATGTGTTCCATCATGTTCGGAGCTGAAGAAGGATCTTTTGGATGATGCACATAGTTCAAATTTCTCTATTCACATAGGGAGCACAAAGATGTATCGAGATCTTCGAGAAAACCATTGGTGGGATAATATGAAGAAGGAGATCATTGAATATACATCAAAGTGCCTAGTGTGTCAGCAAGTGAAGGCAGAGAGGCAGAAGTCTAAGGGGATGATGCAACCATTGCCCATAATAGAATGTAAATGGGAGAACATCACCATGGACTTTGTCACTAGACTTCCAAGGACATCCAAAGGCAACAATGCAATCTAGTTAGTTGTGGATCGTCTTACAAAGACTGCACACTTCATTGCTATTCGAGAGGATTTCCCTTTGGATCAACTGCCACTGATATATATCAGGGATGTGGTATGGTTCCATGGAGTACCACTATCTATTGTTTCTGACCGAGATCCATGATTCACCTCTATGTTTTGGAAGAGTCTTCAACAAGCTCTGAATACTAAACTGAACATTAGTACGGCCTATCATCCTCAAACTGATGGCCAATCCGAGCGGACTATCCAAACACTTGAGGATATGTTGAGAGCGTGCTCAATGGACTTTAAAGAATATGGGATCAACATCTTCCTCTAGTTGAGTTCTCTTATAATAATAGTTTCCACTCGAGCATCCAAATGGCACCATATGAAGCCCTGTATGGGAAACGGTGTAGAACACCGGCATGTTGGGATGAGGTCGGTGAACGTAAGCTGCTTGGACCAGAAATGGTCATTGAAATGGTGGAGAAGGTGAAAACCATTCGGTAGCATATCAAGGCAGCCCAAAGTCGGCAGAAGAGTTATGTAGATAATCGTCGACGAGACCATGAGTTTAAATTCGGAGACATGGTGTTTTTATGCATATCTCCATGGAAGAAGGTCATGAGGTATGGAAAGAAAGGGAAGTTAAGTCCAAGGTACATCGGCCCCTTCGAGATTCTTGATCGTGTTGGGGATGTGGCCTATCGACTAGCACTTCCACCGACTATGGCCATGGTGCATGATGTCTTCCATGTATCCCTCTTAAGGAAGTACATACCAGACCCTTCACATGTACTCTCTTCCGAGGTGGTACAATTAGAAGACGATCTTTCTTATGAGGAGCAACCAGTGAAGATCTTAGATCGTAGAGAAAAAGTTCTATGAAATAAGACAATGCCCCTTGTCAAGGTGTTGTGGAGAAACCACAAGTTTGAAGAAGCAACTTGGGGGTCGGAGGATATGATGAAGTTGAGTTACCCAGATTTGTTTTAGTGTGGGAAAAGGAAAATTTCGAGGGCGAAATTTCTTAAGGGGGGAATATTGTAACGACCCAAAGTTTCATTAATAGAAAATACCTCTTGATCCAATTAAATGTTTCTTTATGAAAAATGTTTTTATAAGATGTCAACTTCTTTAGTTTTATGTTAAGAATTGTGACCGTTACTTTTATAGCGGTTGAATAGTGATCATCTGAGTAGTATAAATATAAGGCTTTAACGAACCCATTTCTACTCAGAAAAAGGAAGAGATGGCCTCATCCAGTAGAATTGCCCCTTACGAAGCCCATTTTTTAGAGCTCGGAAAAGAGGTGGCGTCTTTGGGCTTTTCCCTTGACCTAGCCCAAGATGAGCTTCATCAAGTCAAGCTCAAACGTGATCGTCTACGGGAAAAGTGGAAGTTGAATGAAATTACCACTTGAGAGATGTTATCTGAGCCGCCCCAAGAGTCTGTCACCATCGCACACCTTACCCCTAGGTCTTATGAAGCTATTTTAAGGGGTTATGTAACAAATAAGTAGCACCATGTTCATGTACATTATTTTTGTATATAATAATGAATATAATTTGTATTCATTTTTAATACATTGTAATTGGTTTTTAATGTACAAATGGTGTTTTTAGTTATTATTTAATTAAGAATTATATTTTATTAAATTAAAGGATTCTTGAATTAAATAATATTTTAATAAAATATTATTATTAATATTAAATTATTTTTTTATTAAGTATAAATGATCTTATAATTTTATGAATGCAATTAAAATTTTTATTAAGGTTTGAAAGCCATTTCTGTCAAAACCCGTGATTTTTTTTATAAATGTCGGTTTTTATTTTAAATGTGAAAATTCACATATTTAAAAAATTATTTAAATAAAATAAATATTATTTTTGGAATCAGGACGTCGAAATTGTCCAACGGTGAATTTTTCATAATTTTCTGAGACAGTCAAATTTTTGGGTAAAAATTAAATACCATTTAAATATATAATGTGTTTTATGACATCATAATGACCCAATGGTGATGTAATAAAATAACATAATCCTTATGTTCGGAAAATATGTGTTTTATCATTAAAATAATGAGTTTTTGGGTCTGTTTGACTTACTTTTCAAAACATTAATGGAGCCCTCAAGACTTATTCAACACTTTGCCTTTTTAAATTAATTTCCATGGGAGTGTGACTCACGTCCACATAAGCAACCCTATTTTTTTAATAATTTCGGACCTTGCCCTTGTAAAATATTGTTTTCCTATTTCCTTTTCCAGAAACCATGGGAAAATACCATGGGATGGTTTGTGGTTTGGATTATTTTAATATAAGGGGTCCCAAACCTAAATAATAAAGAATTCTCTCACCTTTCCTATATAAACCCACCCAAGCCCCCACTTCCTCATTACTAAAATCCCTTGGAGTTCGTCCAACCTTTATCATAATCTCTCTAGAATCCTCCCAAGGTGCCCCAATCTCCCAAGAAGCCTCTCACAAGCCTCTCTCTTGCCTTTGGAAGCACACTTCCAAGTAAGGCTTTTTTCTTCCTTTCTCATTTTTTTCAATTTTCATTAGGTTGTATTGCCCTATTAATTTCAATTATGAATGTTGGGGTATGGTTTCGCAACTCTCCCATACTACCCTATTATTGTTTGAATGATGGTAGACCCCTTTCTCTCTCATTACAAGCCTCCCATGTACACCCGTTACTATGACGAAATTCCGAAAGAAACCTTTTTCTCGTCTTTTAATTTCAAGAAACACTTTTGTATCATGAATCTAAATTCCTTTTCAATTGTTGGGACATGTATCTATATGACCTTCTTACTGTACATTACATGTAAATACGATGAGGAACCCATTTATCTCTCATCAACCTTTTTTATGAATTCTTATGTCACGCTGTTACGCTGCCGAAATCACACCGATTTTCTAAGCCAATATCATTGTGTAGTGAATACCATGACCATTTCTCCATCAAGGGTATTCACCTTTATGCACATTTACTTATTGATTATAATGTTTCATGTATGAATTCCACATTACTTTATTGTGGAATAAATGATTATGTTTTATGAATCCATGTTTTATGATCCATGTGGCACACTTATGCATGAAATGAAATGTTTAAGAAGGGTGCGCCCTTTATAGCGCTCCAATGCATTGGGTAAAGTATAGTATAATGATACGTCATGTGCAATGAGTGTTGACTCATGCAAATTCAAGTGCAACGAGGGTTTACTTGTGCTTCATGTGTAATGAGGGTTTACTCGTGCTCCATGTGCAATGAGCCTTAGCTCATGCTAATTCAATGATAAGTGTTGTTGCCACATTTCCATGTTATGGTTATCATGCTTTATCATGCCTTTATGTTCATGTTACTCTAATGCTCTATTGATGTTCCTATTTCCTAACATGTATTTTAGTCCTCATGTTATTCATTGTGTACTCCCTTACTGGGCTTTATAGCTCACCCTTTTCTTATGCATGTTCTCAGGTTATCCCATGCAATGCTAAGTACGAAGGAATGTAGTGGTCATTTAAAGGAGGTTTTCAATAAAGATGATGTATTTCAAGTTTAATGTTTTTATGTAATGATCATAAGCCCCAAAGACAGTAAACCTCTCGATTTTATTTGTTGTATCAAGTGAAGTTTTATGTAATAAAGTATGCTTAAGTTGTAATAAAAAGAAGGGTTGTCATATTTGTGACAGAAACAATGGGTACAACAATATATAGTTCCCCATAAACAACTATAATCCCCCCAATCAAGTCAGCATAAATCCCCATAATGAACCTTATATGATCTAGCTATAAGTAGGCAATATATTTTGGTATATAGGAATCTAACACTAACATATAGGGAGTGTTATCTGCAAACAACCTCCCCATCATGTTCTGTCTCCTTGCCACATTAGATTATGAGGAGGCAGATGAGATATACAAGGATTACATGTATATGTACACCAAATTATATTAGATACTCATCAGTGATTGAAGGATTGGAACCTCCATTATCCATGATAAGATAATCAAATTCGGATCATGAATACAATATGTGGTCACCAGGACATGACAACCACTTACATAGAAAATAACCCTTGAGTTATGTAGAAGAGAAAAACATACATAGTATTTTACTCTGCATATTGACCACTATCATCCGACTTATTTATAAGGAATATTCATTTGAACATATCCTGGTATTGGAAAAATATGACCATTTTAGTCCACCATGTCCCCATACAAACAAGACCCCTCAGATATGACATCTTGTAATGTCATATATTTCGATGATATTAGAGGACTGAGTAATGATTTATCCAGTTGGTTGCCACACAAAAAATATCCCAAAACTCAATGGTGCTAAGACATCATAAATGAAGGAATAGTATATCATGTATATCCTTTATCTATTCTCCTCAAAACAATGACAATTTATTTTAGATAGAGAAGAAGAATTTTTCATCAACTCAATAACATCCTAAGGAAACTAAATCATGTTGTGGGATTCCATTGTAGTTAGACTAACAACTATATAAAACATATATCTCACTTCATGAACGAATCACCGAGGGTTTGGGAATTACAATGGTAAAACCATTCACATCATGAATCCCAACCAACCAGGAAATTATTAGTGTGTAATCACTGATGAGAGGCATGATATTTATCTCTCCATGTTCAGGTTTCCACCTTTGGGATCGTCCCAATGGTGTAATAAAACTATGATGTGTATACTTATTTCTATTACTAGGATATGTAAGAAATATCTTGGTGACTATAGCTCAAATACTATGTTCATAGGAACCCAAAAATATCTCTTTTATACATGAAATCAAACATCACATGTTTAAAAAACTATGTGGACTTTGATTCCATCCATAAAAAAGATACATATGGTGCCTCATAACAGCTAAATTTTATCATTGAAATATTAAACACCTCCCTACATGAATGAAAAATATGAAGCCCTAGGATACATGGAATAATCATATAATCATCCCACTATCAGGTGTTTTGGATGAAGAACCTTAATTAAAAATAGATGTACTCACTCAAATATTACCCTCTATGTTTAAAAGATATTTATTCTATGGTCATTTTTCGAGTAACTGGTTCCATATTGGGAGTGTGAATAGATTCATGGAAATACCATAAATCAAAAATTTATTCCTATAGTAGGGAATGATTCCCCCAAAAAGGGAGTGATGAGCCTAACATCCCATACCCTCGACTAATGTGGGATTCTATTATCCATTGGGTATGAATCCCCACCTAATTGCTTTCCATTGGAAATAAAGAAATTACCCAGTTAGGGATGTGTGGACCATTGAAATTTTTCATTTAGAACAATGATGGATAATATAAACTAATGATTAAAAAATTGAACTACCAATAATCGACCACTGGGCCAAATAGAATAAATCATAGTTTTTTATATTTTTTTGATACAATAAATATTGAACCTGATGTGAATTTCTAAAATAAATAAATTATAGTTACAAAAAAGGTTGAGGCATTATGACTCCACTTATTACACAAAAAAATGGTGAACAAAACATGAAAAGCATAAACTGAATAATGATCTAATGACATTGAATCAAGAATTGTTTAGTACATCCATTAGAGACAAAAACAGAAAAAACTGGCAAGAATCTCACAACTCATATTGTGTAGTTAGGGTTCTTAAGAAATAAGTTATTCCTCACTTTGAAAAGTCCATGTGTGATGAATTGATGGATTAGGAATAATAATATAATTAGGCTACCCATGAATATCTGATTGGACACAAATGATTCCTTTTTTATGTACTAATTAATGATCATGTTCCTCATTGTCTTATAGATTGTAGATATTGCTCTAGGAAACAAAATTTTTAGATGAAAAGTCTTCATCTAGTGAAAATTATGGTTAATTATCTATAACAACAAACTATGCAGTCTAATTATTTTATTCACCCATTGAAAATCTTCAAAATATAATATTGAATGATACATTACTACAATACAACTGACAAGGTACAATTTTGAACAATGAGTCAACAAAATAGGATCTTCATGTTCTAAAGAAGATGAGTCCACACCATCCAATGAAATCTCTAGTGAAGTCAGTGGAACTCATCACTACAACGAACTATTCGGGGATCTTATCCCTAGAGTGTGACAAAGACCTCCATTAGTATCAGATAAAGGTGTAACAAGGTTTAATATATTGATCCCTTATACTTCAAGGATCACTGAAGAGGAATCATTAAAACCACAATCACTAGCTCTGTCCAACTGAATCCCCTCAGTCGCCGAATGAGGTTACTAGTTGACAAAAACCTCCTTTGATACCCTTGAATGAACAACATGGAATACCGATTACATGCATATGGAAATAAATAAATGTGTGTGAAATCAGACCCCAAATACCACTGACTATGTGTAACAACATATTTTGGAAGTAACCTGTAAGCATGGTCATATCTCTTATCACTAAAAACAAATATTCGATCATATTCATGCGGCAGTCATGAGGGTGGAAAATATCCTTACCCCCATGAATGAAGTCCATCATAATATTTAGATGGATCTAATTGGGAAGAAGTGGGAATAAATTCATCATTCAATATATGATATATTACATATTTAATGGAGAATGAAAATGTAATTTCTTACATTCATGTGCACACATTTCTAAAGTTTCATTAAATCATAACCATAGCTGAAGAACACTACCGAAATATTCCATCACTGGTACATATACATGCTTATAGGCATATTTTTATCCCTACATCCTAGGTAAACCAACACTATGATAATTATGAAATGTTGGTTACTCTAGAGAAATAACATATTCATCTCCCATCTAGGTGGATTGTTGAAAAATTAAGATAAAAGAGTTGGAATTAAACTAGGATCACATTCACATTCCAATTCGGTCTCACAAAGTGACAGTAGAGTATGAAAAAAGAAAAAGGCACATGCTCATTGAAAAAGACAAGAGTCATATTACAAATAAAAAGATATGTACAATATTATAATTATTGATGGAGATCACCTCATGATAGTGGCACATGTGAAAAGACAAGATCATCTTCAGGTTGTAGAACACTAGTGGAATTCTCCAAGGGCCTTGGATTTAGATCATATCCCAGATATGGATGAGGCTCCCCAGTTATATTGGAACATGCCTAGGTGCATGATATTCAAGAGCAGACCCATATTCTTTCTCCTATTTCATTGTTTCATCAAAATATACCAATAGGGAATCTATATTTGGAATGGGATTATAGTCCTGGATCTAGTCAGGGCACACCATGTGATTGGGAAAAATTCATCAGGATATGCACTTATCACTATCTCAAAAGACTAGCGAATTATTCCAAATGCTTAGGATCATGATCATAATCCCATCCAGTTGGAGTATTTCAATGTTATAATGGATCATGCCTCAAGAAGAGTTTGTATTTCTGTAAAAAAAATGAAGATGTGATTAGAATATTCCTATAGCTTCTACATAGCAGTCGCAATCCCTCTCAGTAGTAAATGATAATCAACATGGTCCCGAAACCATCATAGAGAAGGAAATTATCCCTACACAATTTTAATACTATTTTTAGAATATTCCACCCATGAAACATAACATGCCTCACATTGTTAATCATCAGAATTTCAATTTCCATGAGTTTATTCTATACATATTCTCACCCCCCAAACATATCATATAGTCTTGAACTAAATAATAAAGTGATAATAACTTCTATAGTCCAGCTCATGTTAGTGTCGACAAGTATCATATGGGCAATACTCTTGATGGCCACTATAGTAAATATCCCCATGATGATATCTCCCACACACATGGAAATCCACTCCTTTAACAATTACATTGGTACATGGAGGTGTACAAAACTATGATTCTGTCATAAAGAGTGGTTCTAGAACCAAAAGGGTCAACCATTTATAGTTCCCCATAAACTTCTAGAATACCTCCAATCAAGTCAACATCAGACCCCCTGAAGCACCTTCTATTGTATGACTAGATGGAGGAATGTAATTTTGATTAATAGGTATCTGACACAAACATATGGATTTATATATATAAAAATCCTCCCCATCATATTTTAGACCCTTTCCACTTTGATTGATGTGGTCCCACGTGAGATAGAAAATGAGGGAATACCTTATCTACACCAAATAATATGGGCATATAATCAGTGACCAAGGGATTATAATCTCACATGTCTTATATATGAGAGTCACCTTTATATCATCAATACATTATGATGTTAGCTGGACATGCCCCCAACATACATATCCTAGAACCCATTAGTGAATGATATGTTATCCACCTTTATATTGTTTGTCTCAGCATCGTGACCACTCTCTTCCAACTAATTTATAAAAAATTTCTTCTTATACGTAACCATGGAATGTAAAATATGGAGCATTTCACATCACCATGTGCCCATTCAAATAGGACCCCTCAAATTCAATGTAACATAATGTCGTATCCTCTATCAAAATTATCAGATTGATAGAAGAGTGATCGGGCTGGTCAGTACAGAAAAATCTCCCACTTTAATGGTTTCAATACGTCATGAATGAAGGAAGATTATTGCATACATAACCTTTAACTATAACCATAAAAACAATGTGAGATCATTTTTAACACTGAAGATGATTTTTTGATCAACCTGAAAACTTCCCAAGGAAAATAACTCTAATCAGGGGAAACTATTTTACCCACATCTTACATGAGAACATATGTTCCACATCAAACAATCTCTGTAGTAGCTACCAAAAAATCCATCTATGAGTGAATCCTGCCCTCAAGGACGATGGATATCTACCACCAAATCCACCAATAAGATCATCAATTCCTGAGACTATTTAGAACATATATATATATCAGCATAAATCAAACAATAACCCACTAGGATAGGGGTATTTATATCACAATATCTGTCAATACTTTCCTAATCCACCAAGAAGGTCCTAGGTAAATCAATGGCAGTCTTGGATTTACCCCATGTCATTGGATTGGGTCCATTTATATCTCAATGTTCATCACAAGATTCATGAAATCCCTAACTGGAATCATTCGATCCAAATAAAAAGTGTCAATCAATAACAATTGTGTCCCCATATAGTCTCTAAACAGTAGAGAAGGAGGATTTTTCATCATCATCGTCGCATTAGAGAAAAGTAGTTTCTTCTAGGTTTGGAAGTAAATATCAATGATTAACATCCCAACCATTTCTCAAATTATATAAAACCCCATTTTTATTTGGGTTCCCTTTGGATGTAAGGATCAGAAACTCCTTGAAGGATAATATTCACATGAAAAAATTAGAGGAGGGTATGATGGAGGAAATCTGACACCTGCAAGTTCAGAAGACAAAAAATCTATTACAGAAAATGGATCAAGGAACAAATTGAATGTATGTGGTATAAAGAGATATTAGTACATCGATTGTATTTGGAGAACCATCATTAACCAATATACCTCTATGAATTCCATCTTTGTCAACACAGAAATTATTTTGGATAATGCTAGAAATGAATATGGATGAAATATAGAAAAACCTACCATGAGAGGAGGGTGATGAGGATGATCAAAATCTAGTTTCATGCACCTTGAACTAGAGGATGCTAAATAAAATGAAACCATTAAATATTGTGATGTAATCTCGACGATGGAACAAAACTTATCATAAACGAAAATGGTCTTGATAAAATCCAATCAAAGCCCAGAAAAACTCTAAATCATTCTATAGTGGAGGAATTTTCAGAATATGATAATGAGATAAAAATCATCACACAACTCGTTGAGCATAAAATCAGTGAAAATATTCCCATTGGGTATCACATTTATGATAAGGTGAATATTCCACCCCCATACATCTGGAAATATATGATCGTCCTAAAATATTTGTTTTGGATCATCATAACGACATCAGATCTTGGAAATTATTAAACATAAATTAAGAATTAAAAGATTGTTTTTACTTATCCTCATTGAGGTGATATCCACTCCCTCATCATGGTGATCAATCAGTACTCAAAATTTTTGACAATTAGTGGGAGATGAAATAATGCCACAAAGTTAATCCCCACCCACACTCTGCAGACAGGAGGTACCTAAAACATAATTACCTCTAAAAATTATCAATTCCATTGAGTACCACATTACAAGAATAGAATCCATGGAAAGGGAACATGAACATGTGTAGATAGAGAGGAATCCATATATCGAATGGGTGTATGACACTTTTCAACCAACCAATTATTAAAATCCAACCTTCTCTTCCTTCCGAAAATATGGGGAACCCTAACAACCTCTCACTCACATTATATCCTAATGTGTTTCGCTAATAGTATCACAAGATTTGAAGGAGGTGACTAGGATTAGGTGTTTTTTATATATCCTAGTAGGACCAACCTTCATCTGGAAAAAAAACATCCAATAGAATCTGTTGCAAAATGTGAATTCCTTCATCCTCAATTTTTTTTACCATTTTAGATCTATTATGAGGAAAATAAAAATTATTGACCTAACTAACTGCATGTAAAATGATAATTATAGTGTGTACAACTTTAATGGAAGAGGTAAAGGTATAATCTATCCACATAAATTCCCAATATCTCAAGAAAAACCATTATAACAATGTGATGGAAATATCAAGGATGAGATAAATATGCCTCAAATTCAAATAATGTATACTGCTAGATTTAGTGAGTTAATTAAAATGGAAAAATTTATGGCAAGATTCATTTAGTAATATTGAGATAAATCTTGACTCATTACTTATGAGTATGAAAAAGGCTCCGCAAGGTAGAAATTACTGTTTTCACCCTCAATATAACAATAGTGACCACTCTACATCCAAGGCATTTCCTTAACCACCATGAATCTCATTTTTAGTGGAAATAAAATACAATATCTCTAAAAAAAGTTAAATGTGAGAAGGAATTCATGTTATTTTGAGAAACATATTAATATATTGAACATAATATGAAATGAGAAAGACAACCTTGTATTAATTTCATTCAAGGAACATAACTTTTACAAGATTCCACCGCCCATGAGGCCTAGGTAAGTCAGCCTCACCAACCATCCATACTACTAAACTTTCCGTAGAAGGATGGGTCATAACCAGTAGGATGTATTTATCATCAATTATGTCACTCAAATTATTTTAAATTCTAGATAGATGGTGTCAGATAACTCCTCATTAGAGGTGGGATGCATAATTGTCACCATGTCTGAAGAATAAAGGGATTAACAAAAAGTTTTGTGTATGCATAAGTAGATGATATACCAAACGATAACATGAAAAAATGATGAAAAAGATCATTAAAACCTTGGGTAATATCTTACCAAACTCTTAATAGTTATAAAACGTAGAATGGATACATTATAAATTTTACCTAAAGGTGGAGGCGACCAATAGATGCATGAATTAATAGAAGAGGAAGAGTCATAATCTACACTGAGGAATACAATAATCCTTGAATAATTTATCCCTAAAATATCTGAAAAAAAGAACCTCAACGCCAAATAGAGCCCTCATCTGATGACGATATCCACAGTACATTTATTAATCTGATACACTTAGCATACCGATTCTCTAATGATGAATATTATACTTAGTATGAGTTCCATGTACCAAATTAGGGAGAAGAAATCCATGGGGGTAGGTGCTTAGGATGCAGAGGCCAAAAAGATATGGATAAACCAAATATTTAATTCATGTCTCCACAAAAGACATATATGAAGAAGAGACCAATGGTAATGTGATCCAAAAATCTCAAAAGAGGCATGGATTAGTTCAGAACTGTGACGTTTTAATTAATTTTCAATTATCATATGTGACCACCTTGTGCATATGTTATTCTCTTACCATCATAGAAAATATGTATTTCCACCATGACATTCTACATTGGAATATGATCCTCCCTCAACATTTCAATAAGTATCAGGATTGAATTCCTTAAATGTCCCACCTCCTGATTTACATAAGAGGGAGAAACCCCACCACAGAAAGTTTGAACTCTAGAATAAAATTATGACATTACAGAATAGCTATATTTTGTATGAGAAAATATCTATATCATGGAGGAAATAAATTGTTTCCAAAAAAACTCATGGAGGAACTATTGAATTCCTATAAATCCAACATTAGTTTCAAATAGAAGTGAAAGGATCTATAGCTTATCCAAAAGTGTTCATGCAAGTAGAGTTTCATTTCACCATCTAGTTTATAGAACATGATCAGTAAGAGGTCATATGGGACACATCAAACCCCAAAATTTTTTTAGTAGACTCAATAATGTCAATATTTGAAGTTCCCTATTTTAAAATTTCCCGGTCATAAACATTATCCCTGTTATAACCCTCCAATGATTGGGATGTAGAAAAGGGTATTTATTTCCCAAAAAGATGAAAATTCATGGTAATGAAAAGCATTATATAAGACCACTTAGGAAGATGAGGGTCTATAATAACATTGGGGAACTCACATCAAAGATCGAGTTTATGATTATCTGGAATGACACCACCAACAATGTGTTTCTTGGAAGATGCTCCCTCCATGACCATGTGGTGATACCCTTAATATTCCAACATTTTCTGAAATACCCCATTATTGTACGAGTATCCCTACAAAATTTAACTTTCTGACATGGAGGATCGAGAACCGAGCTTTATTGCCCGATGATATCATCAAGAGGCTTGGCATTAGTATGGACTCTTGCTTCCATTGTTGTGTTAAAAAATACGAAGAGAGTTTATCACACATTTTTTTCGAGAGCGACTGGGCACATGAGGGTTGGGGAGTCTATGGAGGACTCACAGGTTACTCCCACCATGAGTTTTACTACGAATCCTTCGTGGAGAAGTGGTTCCAGGGGACGGACGAATCCAGAAATGAAGGGAGGGCGAGATCCATCATCTTCAACATTGTATGTTGGTGTTTATGGAAAGCGAGGAACCGAGCCAGGTTCTTGGGGATCACATCTACGGGGAGATCCGTTACTGCAAGAGTGTGTTTTATTCTGGTGGAATTGTGTGGAACTGTTGGTTTATGGAAGCAGTCCCCCTACCTTTACAAACTATTTGTGCCTCACATCGTAGACCAGCAGCCAGCACATAGACAGAAAGGACACTAGGTCTGGTAGAATCCTCCTAAAGCTGGATTCAAACTGAATTCCGACGGCTCTTGCGTGCTGGGAGAGATGCGTGGTGGCGGCGTGGTCCATGATCCTAAGGGTATTATGGCGTTGGATTTCTCGGTACACAATGGTTATGGAGATTCAATGCAGGAAGAAGCAAAAGGGGTGCTCACAAGTATCACAATGTGTAGGAAGCGGGTGCTTTCCATCTCCCAAGTCGAGACTGACGCTATGGTTATTCACGATGCTCTGCATGGGAATAGTATCTACCCCTAGTCCATTTCATACACTATTCGGAAATGTAATGATCTCCTGGATAGTAGCACCAGAGTCACTCACATGTGGAGGGAGGGAAACAAGGTGGCGGATCAGTTGGCCTCAATGGAAACCCCAAGTAGCATGGTCAGTTGTCATACTCATGTGTCCCATTTTAAACCGGTGGGGGTGAACTTGATACAGGGTGATGCCCTTGGTCTTCATTACAATAGATCCCCCTAGAAACTGGTTCTATCCCTATTTTAATTCCATTTTGATTAAAAATGGTATCGTTGGATGTAATGGACATAATATTACATGGTCATAGTTCCCCCTTATATTATTATGAAAACCCATTTGATGAGGCATAATTATTCAAAAATTAAAGAAACAAACTATTTTGGATGATGATATATTTATTGAAGAACCCAAAAATTTAGATATCGCTCCAACACAACCCCATAACATACTCAAGAACAATTATGTGTTCCCCATAAATATAGTTAGAACAATAGAATCAATACCAATGTTATATAACCATTTTGTTCCAAGTGAATCTGTAAAATAAAATGTGCTCCATAATCTATATAAAATAACTCAAGTAGTAGGGGATGATTATTTATTTGCTAGTGGATACTATCACTTCATTAGTGATAGACATTCCTATAGATTTATAACATCATCTAGAATTTCCTTAATTTTATTAAAGGTGGATTAAGAGGGGGTGGCCCTTGAAATTCCCCTCCTGCATTTGAGGAAGGAATCTCCACCACCATTAATGAACATAAAAACGTTATTATTCGAATAACCGAAGACTTGTGGCCCATAATGATTAGTTATACCACAACATGCAAGGATAATGATATGTACATAACAATTTAAAAGAATCATTGATACATTATTTCTAGTAAATATATATATATTACTAGAATAATGTTTTATTTATCTACGCTTCATATCGGCTTACCTGATGACCATCAAGGATTCTACAAGGCTTCCAAGTGGATGTATGACTATCCTACTACAAATTTAGAGTCAATTGTTAACATATTTTTAAAATCCAACATTGTCATAGAAGAGAAATAACCAATATGGGGTTCCAAAAGCATCAATGTTCAGAAGAAAATTGGGTAGGTAATGGTCGAAATAAATTTTTGATACCATAATTGACATTTTTCAAAGGCTAAATTCCCTTTTATGTTCATATAACTCTTGATCGATGCAACTGATACATTTTAGGACATTTAAATTATGAATGGGAACTTAGGGTAAAAAATATAGATGTGACCCCTAAAAAAGTGGAGGCCACTTCATTCAAAGCACCATAGGGGATATTTTTATATCATGTCATGACATTCAGATTGATGAAAACTGCATCCACATGACAATGTGCAATGTAAAATATATTGAACTCATTCATGGAAAGAATTATTGAATGTTATGTCTACAACATGGTGGCATAATCTTAAAAACGATGTGATCACTTCATGGATCCTAAAACATTATTCTACAATTTTAGACTTGAAAACCAAAATATGAAGGATTTTAAATATAATTTTAGGGTATGATCAAGGTGTTCATTATTATTGTGGTATTCCAACATGAATGTTTGGAGAAACCTGAACATACTAATGATATTCTAGAAATGTAACCCCATAGGATTGGAAAATAACTGAGGGTGTCTTGGTGGATCACTCATAAATTATAATTTCTAATACAACATGGATTGGAAATCACTCCATTTAAATAGGTCAAAAATGAAGGGAATCACTTATCAA
Organism: Viscum album; assembly: GCA_963277665.1. NCBI lineage: Eukaryota > Viridiplantae > Streptophyta > Magnoliopsida > Santalales > Viscaceae > Viscum > Viscum album. The sequence goes on from OY728145.1 coordinate 1,841,549,122, forward strand.
TGGAAAATGGACTACAAAGAAGCATTTGAGTGTCTGAAGAAGTACATACTTCCCCCATTGGTGATTATTACTCTAGAGAAATATAAGGAAATCTTTTTATATGTGGCTATAATGGAACACTCACTCGGTTCACTACTCACAAAAAAATAATGATGAAGTACGTGAGAAAAGTATATACTACCTTATACATACTATTATTGGTTTCAAGACCCTATACTCTAATGTCTTGAATAAGTGAATCACACTCGTCCTTGTAGTGTTGAATTGGATGAATTAGTTACAGCACCATGAAGTCCATATATTCCTTCATAATAACCCTCTCTATTACATCCTTGGATGTCCCATGAATAATGGGAGGTTGGCTCGATTGGAGTTCATTCTTCAATAGTTCAACATTTTTTTCATGTCATTAAAGGGAGTGAAATTATTGGCCTTGATGGATTTCCATGAAACACATCCCCATCCATAAATACACCAATACATTCAGAACATTTGACTGATGATGTTTTATTTCCCATGAATATACATATAACTAGAAGGTGTATTTTTATTTCACCTCCCAATGTCTGATAATAAACATGTTGGAAACCCCGAGACCCAAGTTCGTCAACATGGGGATTTTATTTTTTTCTCTAGAAATATTTTCCCTTAGTATTTGTCTTTATCTAAAGGCTATATGGATCAAGTGTTAGAATACTATGACCTCATGATTGTCTTGGAAATATGCTCACATATATAAATTTCTTTCCTAAATATCATAGGTTATTTATAGATAAATATAATGCATATTAATGGTTAATATAAAATAAAAAAGGAACAACTAGCCACTTGATTAGATTAAATGTAGAATTCCATTTTGACACCACATTACATCATGCACCTGGGCCAATGAATTCCTATGGTAGAACATTGGAAAATAAATTCATAGTCCTATTAATCTCTGATTAGGGGGAGGTGATCTTCTGCAACACATATTGAAGAATGGTCTCAAAGATCACCATCTGTGATGTGGTGGAAATCAATGAGGTAAACACTACCCAAGAGCATAAAAACCAATAGGTAATTCTAGATGTATGGATCCTATAATTCATTATCTCTAACATGGTACCCTAATGATTTATTAAAATGGAATGAAATATACTCTTTGATGAAAGGAAAATATTAACCTCCCAGATGGTGGAATTAAGGAAAAATACCTATATAAGGGAAGAATTGATGATATCCTTCTTATCTCTATAGATGATTGAGATATTGGTGTTTACATATAAGAAGTCTATGTGGTATCCTATAGTGCTCCTCAGTTTTAGACTAAGACCTACCATGAAATTAAGAGGTGGGGTTAGTATTCCAAAACCATTATATTGAACTGTATTGAATTCACAAAATAATTTCATTCAATATAGATCCATGAGAACATCATCCAATATCCCTAACACTTTAAAATTTTATTTAAATATCCTTTATCACATTACTTATGCAACATCTATGTTTTGGTCCCTTTTCCCCTACCACATCTAAAAAGTTCAAGTACATTCCTACATCTAATAGATTATTCTCCAAATGGGGTGACGAAATACCCCTTAATTTTATTAGTAAAAAGAAAATCACCAACATAATAATGTCCCGTATCATCACAAGGATCAATGCCCCTCATATGATACAGAAAAAAAAGGAACAAACTTTTGTTCTACATAGTTGAAGAAATTTTACCTAGAGTACAACATCATGTCCAATCAATCATCATAATATCTTGTAGAAGAGTATGAAAAATTAGGTACATTCAATTATTCTTTGTCAAATACACACAATAAGATAGTGAATATAGACATGAGGTCATGGAATGAAAAGGTCATATATGATTTATGGCCCTAATATACAACCACACGTAATTCCACTCAAGAAACACCATATCCATTGGTTTCTGGTACTGAGGTAGTTTTTTAAATATAAATTCAACTTCATTCACTACTAATATCCATTTGAAAACTACTCTAAAATGAATAGTAATAAAAAATGTGGATAGATGAGTTTGAAAAAGATCGATAAGAATATGTTGGACACATTGCACAACCTCTATGTCCATTCTAATTAGATCACACAACCCTTTAATAAAAAGGTTAGCCTCTATCATTTCTTCCAAGGAGAACTAGTGTGGGCTCTTAGAACCATATTGATGTAAGATGAAAATCCTCTGAAGCTGGAACCCAAATGAAAAGGGGATTAATTCAGACATATAGACTATCACAGTGGAGCTTACTCACTATTCAAATTCTATGAGGAGAATTTCCCAATTTCCACTAATTAAATTGTTTTTGTTAGAAATGCATTTCATTGATTAAATAATGAATCCCTCATCCCAGTTTAATAATGTTAAAGAAAACAATTACTCTAATCGTGTTTGTGTGGTGTTAAACTATATAAGAACTTCATAACCACATGATGCTAAACTATACAGTGAACTTCTTAGAAGAATGAATTTAAACTACAGAACCTCTCTCCTCACAATAAAATGATGTTAAACTTTATGAAATAGTTCCCTCTTGTAGTACATTTAGTTGTATGACATAGTTTTCCCGATCACATAATGTTTTGATGTATGAATGAAGTCCATACTAGAAGGATTTGATGTCCACAACATCATCATCCTTGTTTCATGATGTTTAAATGAACAAGTACGTCCTAGTTTCATTAAATTAAACTGAAAAAATTTATCCTCAACACATTTAATTAAATATTCTTGATCTATAATGTTAATCTTCATTCACGTTGGGTGACCCTCATCCTTACAAAAAGACATTAAGCTGCATGACATATGTCCTCAACACATTAAATTAAACTACATGAAAATTATTGAATAACATACGGTTCATCACACATTAGATATATCTAAGACAATTAATGATGATATGCCCCAGTCCTAATGTTCGATTCAGATACTCAAAGGAAATATTTTCATTCTAGAACTACGTGTCAATTGATTCCTTCTGACATAGGATACATAGTGATTCCTGAACAACTAGCCAATGTCCCAACATAATATTAATTTTTACCATGTTAGGTGTCCATCATCCATATTTCATGATGCTAAAATACATGGAATATTTCATTAATAGATGATGTAAAACTGCCTAGATCCCCAAAAATTTTCTTGTTTCACCTCAGGTAGCTGATGTCCATAATATAAGATGTTTAGCTAGAGGGTTGGCATCCTTTTCCCACAACATTAACATTCATTGGTTTTGAGGATTATGTAATGATTTATTCTCATTTTAATGAGTATCCTATGGATACTTATCTCATAAATCAAGGATAAAACAACACATCATACTAAATTCTCTTATACATTCTCTAAATACATCAATTTGGTGAAGTATTTTCATTGTTTCTTATTTATCACATTGACCATATCTCACATGATCATAGGAATTTTAGTAGGGAATTTTTTTACATCGAAAATAAATATTAGTTCATTATAGGTTGGACATGGTCCTAAATACTAGGCCTTAAAAGGAACACCCTATGAATTCATTTCATGATTTTAAATGGAAATGTTGATGTCCATAGCCTAACACAAAACTAAAATTTATTTGGACCACACATGAGAGTTACAATATCTATGGTGTTGGTATTCCACTATAACTCCAATCCAAAATAACATTTGGATTTCTTATTTTCCTCACAATATACATAGTTAAACATGGATTTCCATTACTGGTACGAACTATAATACTCAAAGAAATCAATTCAACCCCATTTCATGGTTTATAACTATAATGAATGTTTCCCATTCTAAAAATACATGTTGCTTGATTACACCCATCACCAGATATGTAGTGAAATCTATAACATCATTATTGATCCCATTATAAACATTACCTTTTCACATTGCGGAGAACACATAATTTCCACAATACATTAAACTGCAAGGTTTCCCAATAATTACACATGGATGGATTACTTTCCTCATAGGATCCATAGTGGTGCCCAAATCTCTGATCCTTTGGTCTAGACATGATAAAATCTAATATCCTCACATCTCTTCATATGGGTAAGACCAAAAATGTAAACACCTACATTTCCAAGAAAGATGATGTTTAATTACACAATAGAACTATCATAATTCTCTTTTTAAGATGGGGGTATAGTCATGCAATCTCATTTTGCGTATGTATGAGCCAGATATACCTATAGATATCATATGAAAGTAAGAAATATTGAAATATTTTTTACGTTGGATCCCATGTTCTTACCGAATGATATTAACTATATGAAACGAAATATGTTCTAACTGAAAGACATTAAATTGAAAGGAAAGTGACATTGTTGCAAGACTTTAAAGCTACAGGGAAAATACATCCCCAAGACATGATGTTAATCTATTCCGAATATCACCCATTATCTTCCATTAACAAGGGACCACAAGAGCATAACCCGGCCAGTCAGAGTACATGGTTCTTCAATCATCATTCAAGAACTCCAATCCATAAATTTTACTTCATGTTGAGACCAACTAATGTGACATCAAACATTCATTATCCCTTGGAATGGAAAATAGATATATCTTCCTTAACAATTTATTGGTGCCTAATATTGCAAAACTATCTACCAGTGACATATTTTATCTATAATAATTTCTTTAAAATCATTGTGAGCCTACTTTCACCGTGGTGGAACTCAAAAAATTAATGTGTTCTCAATCATACTAGGAATAATTGTCTCAAATCACTATCCAGGACTTACGAACATTATTTCATGATTTAGATAATTTTCATTCCCCATTCATAAGGATTTGGGAGTGCTAATGAAACTGGGTATCCTAATTAGGATCTTATGTAACATATATCTCGTATTAGATCCATATTAATCATGACAATAAACTTCATTCACTTTGATATAAAATTTACGACATAAAACTCAATCATTTAATGGTAAAAATCACAAGACTAAACAAAACAGTTGGAAGTGAAACATAATATGTCGGTTAAAACATCCTAAATGGAAAGATGAGAAACATAATTGTATTATCCCAATAAAAATATTCATCAATTGAATTTAGGATATTGTTAGGGATTAAATATATGAGGAATAAAATCACATAGGGCCAACATTATGGACCTCGTAAGAGAAGATTCATGTTTTAAGGATCACCTTGTCAAGGAAAAATATAGGGTAGTGGTTTGTCACTTTTCCTCACAACAATAATGTTATAAAATGGTAGAAATTAAAAAAATGGATTTCTTAAACCATTCATGTATATTAAATTTTCAATAAATCATACTACATGGTTTTAGTACCTCATGTTTCCATAACCACATATAGACCCTTGGAAAAGTAAAATTGGGTTTAAGGGACCATTGTTTAACTATTCATGTAAACCTATGTCTCAAAAATATGAACCTATGTTTGTAGGGAAAATGTTTCACTATAAAAATGTGATTTTTGAGCCTCATGAGCCCTTCCGTCACTACGATAACACCAAACACCACAGTGTCTTTTAGGCCATTCCCTTCACAATTTCCCATATTAACTTCATTTTTAGACAATTAGACCATGGTTTAAAATCGTTAAAACTATTATATTTAAGTATATTATACATAATCGATGTAACATCACCATGTTTAAAAACATTTATAAATATTGATATATGATAGTGCATTCCCAAAACATGTGATGTCCCCCACATAGTGATTCAAAACCATAGGAAGTAGGGATCAGGCTTCATAAGAGTTTCAAACTACACTAGGGTTTTAGAACCCTTCATGGTTATAATTTCCTTCAGAAAAAAATTGTCATCTGAATGTATGAGTCCTCTAAAATCTCTCGTTTCCAACAGAGAGGAGGGATATAATCATCCTTTAACATTCTATTAGAACATAAGGGATTTGAGTTTCCATCAAAAATAATATCCTTATTATAGGAATGGATCTCTAATCAACAAGATATTTCGTAAAAACACAAAAAAATTCATCCCCTTAATGTCCATTGGGGCATCCCTGTACTGTTTACCCCATTCCTTTTTCACTGAAATAAACTTTTGTGTTATGACATAAATCATCCACATTTCAAGTAACTAGGTCATCCTAGAATCCCTAGAATTTCTCCCTAAACCGATATTAAACTCATAAATTTATATAACCCTAGGAAAAGTGTCAGACACCTCAATTTGATAATTCTACTAGCACATAAGGGCTTTGACCACCCAACAAGAGGCATCTCCTTTTACCAATAAATGATATCCAATCCTCACAAGCCTCAAGACCACCATAGTTGAACTTTTTTCACTAGGGTTATTTGTTTCATCCTTGGAAAATATTACACATATCTATTATGTTTTCAATAAATTTAATTTATAAGGATTTTAGTTTTCACATATTCTAGAAGGATTGAACAAACAGAATTTAAACTACAAAAATAAAAGTCCCATGCAGAATGAATCAAAACTATATCAATAGAATGTACTGGAAACATGAAATTAAATAGCACAACATCTAGAGGTTTAGGATTAAAAATATAAACTATAGCATTATAAGTTAAAAGATCAAAGTCTCCAAACAAAAAAGATATGAGTTATGAGATAAAGTATGTAAAATACAACAAAAATAATATAACACACAATAATGAACTTAATATTGTGATTTCCAACATATGGTCATGTATAAAAATCAATCCATGATCCCTAACAACATAAACTATATTTGTTGGCGCAAAAATGTAAGAGGAAAAAAAATAAGAGTGAGAGGCCCTGTGACCGGCCTCGGGAAGCCACTGTGCGGAGTCCCCCCATGAAATACGGCAGCTGTGAAGCTGAGGAGGTGGATCCATCTCCGAATTCACCTAACATTCTCTATCCTGCCGCAAATCTGAGGAGGTGGTACCCTCCGCAAACTCCCATGACTTTCGTGATCCTGCCGCGAAGCACATGAGGCGGTGCCCTCCGTGAATGCCCCTGGCATTCTCAACCAGCCACGAAGCAACCCAATATCTCTTCGCACTGCGTAAACTGTGATTTGCGGTGCCTCTTTCCTATAAATACCAAGCTCCCCCTGAGCCCTCGAGATGGAAAATATGCCATTTCACCTTCCTAGCTCCCAAATCGCAAGGCACCCTTTGCTGTACGGATCATAAGCTAAGTGAGGAATTTTTGCTTCGTGAGGTTCCTCTGCATTGTCTCATTTTGATCCCTTATTCCGAGAGGGATGTCTTTTGCGAAGCCTACACGCTTTTTCAAATGAAGGGGATCCCCAATGGGACCTGGGTTGTCATGGAGAATTTATGCTTCACGAAACACCCCTCACGTACACGTGATCCACATTCCAAGGCAGTGTCACTGTACTTCGCAAAGCACATTGCTTCACGACACTTCGCTTCATGAGGCGCCGATTTTCTGCAAGGCAATGCCCTGTGAATAACTTTCCACTTCATGAAGCACCTCCCACTTGCACCTCCACCCCATACTAAGTCTAAGGAACCCCACTTCATGAAGCACACCCCTTCGCCAGTTCCCTCCAACACGCAGATCAACTAAGCTACACAAGGCCCCTACCTATGGACACCTCTGCTTGGAAATTCCTTCTCATGTGCGACCCTCTAAGTTTTCACAGTGTGACTTCAATGTCCCATGTATGATACCACTCATATCATTGCTTTGCCTAATGCTTCTTTGCATAGGCAAGCTAATGGATATTTTATCTTCGCATATCCATGAAAAAGTGGACCCTTAGATGGTTCTCTCTACAACCCCCTTTTGTATGGAATTTCCGGTGTCTTCCCTCCCATAAAGAGCCGAGGGCACCAGTTATGTATGTCCTAGAGGTGCGGAGTAAACCCACCTCGCCCGAGATTCAAGAAATTAAATTTCCAAGCACCCCTATCCTAAACACATGACGTTAAACTATGACATCACCCCGTGCCTCTCATGTTGCATGCCCCACCTTGGACATTCTCCACACCCCCATGGACTCCACAGGGGATGATATCCGCCTTATGATAGTGGAGTTTTTCCATGGGGGAAGGACAACCCCCATGTTGTAAGCCCCTAGCTTTTCGTAGAGGAGGCACTACCCATGCCCATCCTCACTTCCTTGGTGCCAAGGCTAGCGAAAGATGTGATAGGGAACATGGATCGTCCTTTAATTGGTCCCAAGTCCCTCTCCCACTTCGCTTTGTCACCCTTGGGCCTCCATCCTGGAGGTGGTCCCAACACCGTGGGCCGCCCAACACGTAAGCCCCTCTTCACTTACCACAGACGCACCCTTTGCGACGTGATCATCAGGTCCCTGCAACCTCTTGTTTCTCATAGTGAGCATGAATCACATGATCATAGAGTGACCAATGACCATGACACACCTTGGGAAGCCTCAGAACATGAGCCCCAAATTCCCCCTCATCCCGCATGATGTTAACTACATTCTGATCTAGCGGTATGCTGTTGTGACCCACCAGAACTATGAGGACAATGATCCATGTCAAGGCATGGCACGTAGGAAGTCGCCATGAGGTTTAATCCCACCATCCACCTAGACCATGGCCCTTATTCACATCGGTTTTCTGACATTCCCCCATACCGCATGATGTTAAAATGCATCCCAATCCAGCGGCAAGCCATTGTGATCCCACCATCTAGTTGTTCTGACACCCATTCACATCGGTTCAAGAGCCCCTTTCCAACCCGAACATCAGGTACTTTGATCCATTTCAAGGAATGGTACGTAGGAAGCCTCTATAATGTTCATGCCCACCACTAACCTGGACCAAGTTCCTTATTCAAGTCAGTTCGCCGACACGCACCCATCTAAACTATGTGGTCTTTGATCCATGTCATGTCATGGTACATAGGAAGCCTCCATGAGGTTCAAGCCCTCAATGCATTGGTCCTGACTGCCTCCGTGTCGGTGTGTCAGGCCCCTATCCCGAACTACGTGGACATTGATCCATGCTAAGGCATGGTATATAGGAAGCCTCCACGAGGATTAAGCCCAACGCCCATTAGACCAAGGTCCTTATTCACGTCAGTTCACCATCATCCATTCTAAACTACGTGGTCATTGATCCCTATCAAGGCAAGGTACGTAGGAAGCCCCCCTAAGGTTAATTCCCACCACCCGGTCATTCCGACCTCATTCACGTATATTCACCCACCACCTAGGGAATCCTAGAGTGTAAGCGCCACACATCCATTCTAAACTACGTGGACTTTGATTCATGTCAGGGCATTTTACGTAGGTAGCCTCCCTGAGGTTCAATCTCACCACCCTTTGGTCGCTCCGACCCCCCTTCACATTATTTCCCACCAACCGAACTATGTGGACTTTGATTCCATTCCATGGGGATACATAGGGGGTATCTTCGAGGCTCAAGCCAATCACTACCACCATCTTCATGATGGTCCCATCTCATTCCTCCTCTACTCCATCCAAAACCATCTTATATATTGATTCTTACCTGGACCGCCACATCCTGGTGAGATCATGCTGCCTCTTTCCCATCCATAGCTTTCAGGAAGCTGCCCACATGCTTCCCCCAATATCGGCGTTCCCTCAAGGGGGTTCTTAAATCTGATCCACTATATCTAGTGTTTTGATCAGCCCGATCCGTCTGTGCTAGATGTTAAACTTGCGGCATAACCTGTGTTGAAGATGTGATGCAGAGGAAAACCTCAGATACATGCCTATGGCATATGATTCCCCACACTCGATGTTGGATGCCTCGGGCTTCCGTGCCCTTAAAAGACCTATAATAAGAGACAAAAGACAAAAACACCAATTCCCCAGCATCTAGACACTCTAGTGATGCGTCAATGTGACTAATCCCCGAAATGAAGGTCACTACCCTGATCAGACCCCTTGGAATGTCCTGATAGAAGTAGTGTAATTAACAGGCGTCCATGGAAACATGACACTAGGAAGAGTTTCACGAACTATGTGTTGATCTATAAGGGAGTCCCAGACTAGGTGACGAGTTCCGAGGAGGAATCCATGGAAGGAAGAACCGATATACCATCATCCTTTTTGGATCATGGAATAGACGTCCCTGAATAAAGAGCGAATTTCTCCCACCTTTGGAAAGAGGGAATGCGGGGCAACCGAACAACGCTGATGTCCCCTGAACGCGACGGATGCACGCGCACCAGTGAAACCATCAGAAACAGAAATGGTGAACCCAACGTGATATTATTCTCCTCAAAATGGAGATTATTAGCGCTCGAGAAATTAGTAGAGTGACATGTCACCAGATCTATATATCATGCGCCGGGTCATACCAAGAATATAGTGGGCCTGGTGTGAAACTCTCCAGATGATGGGGTAGTCAAATTGTTGGGAATCTCGGTCTGTGACCTTGTTAGTGTAGATCCCTCTTACAGGTTGTGGAAGACGGAATGGTGATGGGGCACTGTGTGTCGATTTCTTTTTATGTCAGTACTAATGAGCTGATCTTTATGCCTTTAGGAACCCAGTTGCTACATCCATAACCCGATCACCTCCTACCCACCAACGCGGGGGCAGGGGAAATCTCAATGCGGCTACCCCACGCGGTTCTGCCTCTTCTGTGACGGCCTCGACTGCTTTCTCTACTGCGCACCCACAACCCCTATCCCCATCAGAAATTATCCAACAGATGGTAATCGATGACCTCATACGTAGGTATGAGCAAGAGGTGGTCATCCCTATGAGGGACATGTCCCGCCTGGATTTAGTGGCGTCTGTGCCTCCCCATCAACGCCGCCCCTGAGGGCCACACAAGGATCCAATGCTCCCCACTCCAACCTTCAATCATTTTGGGGGCCTCTCCCAGGAACGCCTCGACGAATCCATGCCCTAGGTCGATGAGGTAGGGGATGTCCGGGCCCGCCCTACCAGAGTTTCGTCCCAGGGGTTCCCAGTGAGGGCCCCCACCAGGCTATGCCAACACCGCCACCTGGTTCCTTGAGCTAAAGAGTAGGTGTAATACCTACCAGCACCACCGGTACAGGCCCAGCTGACCCGATTCCACCGTCGGGCACATGTCGAGGAGGACACCCATCAAGGGGCATCAACGTCAGCGGCTATTATGGCCCGAGCCACCAGCGACGTGCATCATCAACCCCCTACATATGAAGAGTAGGGGAAGCTATATGCCCAACCCGGATCGAGGCCCCAGCCACCCGATGGACAGGTTGGGTTGACTCTCCTAGTCGCAGATAGTGGGAGTGGTCACCGTGGACTAACCCACAGCAATGCCACCTACTACAGGGGCCCTCCTAGTGCAAACACCATGGAAGACGTGGGCCTTTCCCGCTCCCAGACCAGGCTCGGAGATATGCCATTTGCCACCTACGACCCGAATGAGGGTCTTCTCTATGGTATCAACACCCCATTTGGGAGCCTATACTGCACTCAATACACTGGATACAGTGCAGTCCCTTCTGCCACGGACCGCCGGGGTGGGGCGTTGCACATCCAGTCACTCTCCGATGTGAGGACCTTCCTCAAATACTTGAAGCAGCCAACGAAGGTCCCCCTCGTCCTAGTGACCAGAGGGGTGGAGTTCAACTTCACCGCACCAGTACCCACCACAGAGGTCCTACCCATGTTTGGTCTAATCAGTACGAGGACCTGCCTCACAGTGACGTCACCAAAGGAACTAGGCATGAGGTCCTACCCATGACCCTATCAGTTCAAGCGAGGGTCCCACCCATACCAGCATCCAGCACAGAGGTCCTCCACGTGTCCCCTTTGACATCTACCTTGGTGCTCCTTGCACCCCGACCCACTAAGGTAGAAGTACTTCCCGCCCCAAACCTAGTACGACCGAAGGACAATCTCATGCCAGGAATTTTCCCTTTCCCAAAGAGCCATAATGGGGTAGGAAGGTGGGCTGTCGCTACTGGAAGAAGAATAATAAAAATCTTGAGACTGAGATCAAACCGTTCTATTTCTCAGATTCTGATGTAGAGTACGACTCAACAGTGGAACCTTCCCCTTGTTCCTTTGTGTCAAGGACCGGGGTAGTAACAAGGAATATCAGCCTCATCCTTCTAGAGTGTGAAGTCCACTGGATTCCCACCTCTATTCATAGGTACATCCATGAGGAGGTAGTTTTGGGAGTCCCATAGGTTCTGACCATGCAGTCACCACCATCATCACTAGAAGCACCCTCTCCCTTGACCAGAGATCTTGGAGAGATATTTTAGGGACCGATGGTGATTGAGCAACAACATCACCCATCACTGGTAACCATGATCCCTGCACCAGAAGCTGTGGCTGTTATCCTGTTGTGTCGTGACATTTTGGTCAGGTCACCGTACTCCTCATAGGATGGCCTGGAATTCAACGCCCAGTCGGCAGGGTCACGGTATTCTTTGCCGCCCAGTCTACCGTCGTAGTGGTACACCTCAGTACCGCTACCGGTTCCTCAGGCACCTTCATTTTACACTTGTGGAAATATGAGGCCAAACCCTAAATCCAACCAAAGAGATTCTAGAACATTATTGCGGCAGATCACTTCCAAGAGAATTTCTGGTCAGCGGCAGCATCGAACATCTGTCCGCCGGAATCCCACACCCCAGAGGAAGTCGAGTGCTTCCATTAAACCCTATGGGATATGCACTTCCATCATTGTTATCATCAGGTGGTGTAACCTAGGAGCTAAGTTCACTTTGAGGAAATTGGTGAGAAATGTCATCTGGTTGATTTGGCCGCACTCCCCATGGCCCAGTGCCCGGAGTCACTAGGTCTCCAGAGGACCCTCCAAAAAAAATGTGTTCAGAGTTTCAGGGTACTCTACCAAATCATCAGGGAGTCAAACCCACACATGCATGTTTATGGCTGGGGTAAGTATGCTAACCTTCTCTTAAACCCCATTCGATGATAGCCGGACTCGATATGCGATATTGAGGACAAGCCCCTAGGAAGGGTCACGGTCCACATGGCCGATATCGTGGACATGGAGGACGAGATGAAATTTTTTGATGGAGACATACCCCCTGAGGGTATTCCACCATTGTTGGAACCATCCGGGAGGATTACTCGTTAGTAGAGGAACCTCCTAGGTCTCCCTACGCCCACCGAGTCGTTGGTACTCAATCGGAATGCCAGAAAGTGTAAATAGCTTGTCGGAGCTGTCAAGCACTATGACCCGTCCACCTCAGTTCAGAATATGGAGGAAGACCCTGATAAGGCCACGTTGCACTAGAAACATGCTGAGAAGAAGATGTTGGTCGATGAACTCTTGGCCAAACGTGCTATAGAGCAAATACCCGACTCTTGTAATCCTAGGCCGGGGCAGCAATGGTAGGAACAACTCCCCCATGAGAGATGCCTTCGAGCAACCTTGATCATACCGCTCAGGCAAATAGGATTGAAGCCAGGCCTCATAGCAAGAGGGTGTGATACATCTCACAAAACCCTCCCGAATGGCATGGAAATCCGAGGAATATGGCCCGGGTTCCCCTAGTGGCCCCTTAGGCCGCTCCTCTAGTTACTCCACAAGCCGTTGAACGCATCTACCATGTCGAAGAGGCTGTTAACACACTCAAGGTTAGGGATCCCCATTAAGACAGGGTCCCCCATCTGGACGACCCAATGGTGGAATTCATCTCCTACATCAAGGCATTAGAAACACGGCAGGTGGATGTCCCACTAGATGGAAAGCCATATCCAGCATGGGTAGATGATATGCCCTTACCCTCGGGTTTTGGAAATCCCACATTCTCGCCCTTTAACGGCACATGGGACCCGCCACAACACCAGGACCACTTTTCCTCCAGGTGTGACCCCATGTTTGGGACTCTATCATATCAGGAAGCTGCGAAGCTACGATTGTTTTTGTCGAAATTGGATTTCCATGCATTTTTCTGGTACAACCAGCTCCACATTGGATCGGTGACCAGCTGGGAGGATCTTCACCATAAATCCCTATACCAGTTCAGCTCCACCATGTGAAAGACTAGTATCACAGACCACTTCAGGTCCATAAAAAGGCCTGATGAGCGAGTTGCGGACTTAATTTATTGGTGTAAGGGGATCACATACTCCCTCGACATGCCACCGACTCAGCAGAAATTACTGACGATGTGTGTGGAGAATGGCATAATAGAACTATATCCTTCCCTGATCACTCAGAACTACCTCGGAGGGTTTCGAGACTTCTTAGATAAGGCCCAATGCATCATGGATTCTCTACAACAGGCTAGTCAGGCACGTCTGCTGCCCCCTATGATCCCAGCAAGGAGGGCTGCCAGAGCCGATCCCACCATGGTGGCCCAAATAGAAGCCCCCGGACAGTTAGAGTTGCTACCTATAACACGGGCTCTACAACCTCGCAGAGACCCTCCAGCTCAGGCACATCCTCCTGCCCAGCAGAGACTACCTTAGAATCGGCAGGTCCCCTCTCACAATGCGCCACTTCCGCCTAGGCAAGATAATCAGGCTTCGCCTCCTCACCAGGTTCCTCGGGCCCCTCGTCAGGGCCAAGCTCCCAGAGCCCCCAATCTGGAAAAACGACACCATACAAACTCATTTTCTGAGGATGAGTTTTCAATTTACATCTATAGTTCCCTATAGGAGGTGCTTTGCTCTTACCTGAGTGTAGAAGATTGGTAGAGGTGAATCTCAACGATCACCCCAACTAATGCCCCAATCATCAGATTCTAGGGAACACCCTCAAGTAGTTCTTTGTGTTTATAGACTTGCTCCAAGGACAGGTAGATAACAACATAGTCAGGCTGGGCTCGGCCCCGACACAAGTGGCAGGTGTCTTTGTGAGTTAAGAAAGTGGTAGCGATGACGAAGGTGAGTGGCAGTGGGTTCCCAGCTGCGGATCCTAGAAGTAAGATGACTGGATGGCTCGTAAAACAGTTTCCCATGACCATGGTATTATTCAAGAATGCTTGAATCAGTTGGCGCCTTCAGAAGCTACGACCAGCGCCTCTACGTCATCATCTCAGCTGACCTCTTCCCAGAAGAGTAGGCATCAGCGGCACAAGAAGAAGCAACACAGTCCACCAATTACATCGTCATCCCACACACACGGTGACTTCATTCCCACTGAGATGGGGATCCCTCCAAGAATCTGTCTAGTGGTGGATGATTCTTCAAGAGACAATCAGGTTTATGCTTCGGTTAATACCATGGAGTTGGTAAATCCCTACATGACTCCCGATGAGGGGGAATGCCAGGTGAACTTCCCTAATGTCCATAGCCCACACCAACGTCAGTGGAACCGCGGCCTTATGGTTCGTCAAGGAACATTAGCTGGCGCTTTCAGCCAGGACATGAACACCACTGAGACAAGACAACAAACCCAGCCCAGATCTCACCACACAGAACCTCCTATTCTGGTGTCCTCAGATCTACCTCCACCGCCGTTTGTACTACTAAATTTGGCATAACTACCTCGTATGTACCGTGGCCAGTCTCTCCCTAATACAAGCCAATATTAGTTGTCTGGCCCTCATCTAGAAGCTATTCTTCAGGGCTCGACTAGTGACAAACGGGGAGTACCTAGAACTAGCCAGCCGCCAGTCCAGCTGGTAGGGCTTGTCGTTCCTCCAATCGCAGAGCGGCCTCCTGTAAGAAGAATTATGCGCTTGGCGCAAATGTATGATGTCCTCAAGAAAATTTATGGAATCCTAGTGAGTCTTTCTATCCTTGAGGCTCTTAACCTGTCATAAGACATGCACGAGGCTCATGACGAGGCCCTACGGTGTTCCCTCCAGTTTGGGATGGAGGTAGCAGCTGCAGAGGCCTTCCACGCTGAGGTAATTGAGAATGCCGAATGATGGCCAGTTATCTCACTCTCTGATGAAGACGAAGACCCTCCCATACAGGGGCACATTCGTCAACTATACATCACTTTCCACTTCAATGTCATGGAATTCTGTCGTTGTCTTGTTGACATGAGCATTTGGATTAACCTAATCTCGACATGGACACTGCATAAGATGGGGTTGTCTAAGGATGATTTAACTCCCTCGGACCTAAGAATCGAGGGATACGACAGGACGGAGCTGGCCTCAGTCAATAAGATCCATTTGAATACCCAGTTTGGTGTTCTAGATGCTAGTACCAAATTCATGGTTGTCACCCAAGACACCGCATACAACGCACTGATGGGCAGGTCATGGCTCCACCTGCATGCATCAGTCCTTTCATCGTATCACCAATGCCTCAAAAACTCCCTCAATGGTCGAGTAAGACTACTCCAAAGGGATGCGTATCCTTTTTCCTCCTTTGAATCCCACTATCTGGATGCTGACTATTACCATATAATGAATAATAAGATTAAAAAATGTGAGGTTGAACCAACCCCGATCACAACTGTTCCCTAGGCAGGTCTGGATGACGCCTACATCTTCTCGATCCATTAGTTGGAGGTCACGACCCCTGACATCGGGTAGTGTATTTTTGTTTCGGGTAAAAGAGGAATGCATATTCCTAGGTCCAAGTGATGGCACCAACTAGGCACTAGTGATCCCGGAACCACCTACCCATGTACAGTATATGGACGTCAGGCTCATGGCAATGGAAGTACATCATACATGTCTGTTTCACTGGGTTGGAATTAACCAGCTCAAGTTGACAAGCCACTACTTCTTTGATGTTATCTAGTGTGGCCCTATGGGCTGTAGACCAGACGAGATTTGATCTACTACCTCCATCATTATGGTATCAACGGCGTATGGGTCTCTTGATTTGATGACCACTATCGGTCAAGCTGGAACCGGCCTCCCTTCAGAGTCGGGTGGCTCGGAATTGACTCCCCCCCCACGGATGATCCCTCCACAAGTGGATAAGAGGATCTATGGGATTCCCCATGCCTTTGAACAAGGCATAACTACCATGGTCGATGAACTGGTACAGGTGAACCTTTGAAGCAAGGTAGATTTGAGACCCATGTTGATCAGTGCCGCCATGTACCTTGAGGAGCATCAGCGGTACGTGAACTTCCGTAGGCAGCACATTGATGTGTTCTCTTGGAGTTACGGTGAGATTTTAGAACTAGATCCCTAGGTAGTCATCCACCACCTCCGTCTCTCGTCAAACCATCACGGGTTCAAGAATCCTCTAAGAAAGATGCACCCTTCTCATGGTGCCATGGTTGAGGCCAATGTTGAAAAGCTCATCATATCCATATTCGTCAAGTAAGTCTAGTACCCCAAGTGTCTATCCATCATTGTGCCATTCAGGAAGAAGAACGGGCAGACCAGAGTCTGTATCGACTTTCACTATCTCAACAGCCACTGTCTGAAGGATGAATTTCCTCTTACAGTGACAGAATTGTTGATTGATTCTACGACAGAGCTCCAAGCCCTCTCCTTCAAGGATGGGTACTCTGGATACAACCCGATCTGAATTTCCCCTGAAGACGAGGAGTCCACCGCTTTCAAGGACCCCCAAGTTACTTTCGGTTTCCAAGTTATTTTTTAGGCCTGAAAAATGAAGGTTTACCTGTCAGCGGGATATGCATCGCATATTCAAGACGATCTTAGTAACATTGGTGGAGTGCTATGTGGACGATCTGGGGGTTAAATCTCGCCAGCGCCAGGACCATCTCATGGACCATGAGAAATTGATCTGTTTCCTCCGTTCCCACCACCTGATGATGAACCCACATAAATGTTCCTTGGGGGTCATGTGCGGGATGTTTCTTGGATTTTTTGTCATGTACCGAGGCATCGAGATCAACCCAGAGAAGGTCATGGACATCATCCAGATACCTCACCCAAGCAATATTCAGGAGCTTCGAGGTCTCCAAGGCCACTTATCCTACATATGCCGATTCATTGCAAATATGACTGGAAAGTGTATGTCCTTTTCCCGGTTCATGAAGAAAGGATCTACCTATAAATGGGATTAAGAGTGTCAGACTAAGTTTGAGGAAGTCAAGAGGTATCTGCTGCAGCCTCCCGTCTTGATTCCACCTGTCGCCGTAAAGTCGCTGGTCCTTTATGTGACTACCCTGGAATGGTCACTCGACGCCCTGCTTTCCCAGAAGAACAATGAGGGGATAGAGAAAAACCACTACTACCTCAGTCGCATGCTCCTAGATATGGAGACCAGATACTCCCGCATCAAAAAGAGATGCCTTGCGCTTGTGTTAGCCATACAGAAATTGCGACATTACCAGCATCACCATGAGGCACAGTTGGTCTCTCGGGTAGACCCACTGAAGTACATTCTGAACCGCCCCATGTTGACTGGCCGACTAGCGTAGTGGGTGATGATCCTCCAGAAGTTCGACATCAGGTTTGTACCCATGAAGGCTATCAAGGGGAAGGCATTGGCAGACTTCCTAGATTCCCATCCAACCTCTGTGGATCAATCCATGTACCTAGATTTTCCTGATGAGGTAATCCTCTCAGTCGATCATGTCGTCTCATGATAGAAAATGCACTTCGACGGTGCCTCCCAGAGCCCCACTAGTAGGAGGATCAACGATCCTAGGCTCAATAGAGTGGGTCTGGTTATCGTCTTCATCACCCAGGCGGAAACCGTTCCGCCTTAGTCATTCATGTTGTCAAAAGGCTTCACCAACAACGAGGCAGAGTATCTGTCTCTCATCATTGGCCTCAAGCTGGCCCTTGAGATCGATGTTCTCCATTTTCACGTGAATGGGGATTCCAAACTAGTCATCAAGCAGGTCAATGACGACTATGTTTTCAGGAATCCAGAGATCGTGCCATTTTTGGGCCTCAAACTCCATCAAATGGACCATTTCCCTTCTCGACCAGTGGTTATCCAAGTCCCTCGGCCACATAATGGTCAAGTGGATGCTTTGTCCAGCATAGCTTCATCACTTGCAGAACCCGAGTAGGATGATCTGATTATACATGTGGCACACTAGAGAGTCATCGACCCATCACCCCAGAGGATGACGATGGCCTGTGGGTAAGCCATCTTACCACCAGATCCTCCATGTAAAGACCCGTAAAATTCAAGGGAAATTTTTTCTTAATTTTCTTTGGATTTTTAGAAGAGCGCGGTTTCTGACGGCACCTGATTCTGAGGCCTGGAGTGCCCAGAATCAATTTCCGAAGTTTGGCTTGGGTACGTTCAGTGAACGAACGAGCGGGACTTCCTAACTTTTGATCTGGTGCTCGGAATTGAAATCTGAGGGCACCGATGAACTCGCATCGCCGATATTCGCTTAAGGATACCTTTTCCGAGGTTGCGTTTATTTTGGGTCGAGAGTTAGTATTTGGGAGTTTAGAATAAGTTAAATAAAAATTTTGGATTACAAAATTTTATTTAAACTTGTGGGTTAACTTCTCTCAAAGGAAGTTAGGGTTGGGACCCACAACCACTTAACCTCCTTTGAGAGGATTAAGTGTGGTGGGGCCCACACGAACCCTAAACTTTTAATCTTCTCTCAAACTCCCTTAACCCCTCTTTAAATGACTTGACAATTGTTATTTAATTTTGGAGTTATCCTTTTTGAATTTCAAACCTTTGAAATTCATTTGTTAAGTTTGTGAATAAATTAGGCTCTTATCTTTTTTTGTTGGGTTAGAACTCTTTAGACATCTTGAGAGCTTTTGAGAGCTTTTCCTTCTTCTTCAACTTTGACGAAGAATGCTCAAGCCTTGACGAAGAACGCACAAGCTCCGACGAAGAACGCCACTCCTCTATTCTTCGTCTTCCATGTCAACGAGAGGGAACGCCGCTTCCTCCTCGGACTTCCTTCGTCGGCATATGAAGATTCTCCAACGACGTACCTCTTCGTACGTACCTCTTCGTCATCGGATTTGACGAACGATTACCGCGACGCCCGACCTCCGCGACGTTGTCTTCCGCGGGACGTTGACAATCTTCGAACCTATACCCAAGGTAGGGGTTGTTGTTATTTGTTTATTTATTTATCCTTGTTCGTAGTTCTAGCATGACTAACGTGAGGATTATAAATATGTGATATTGTTTAACGTAAGGGGGCCGGACCGCATGAACACGGCCGAACCCCCTCCTTCGTTCTTGTTGATATATCTTGCGGGTGGAAACAAGGTGGTGTGGTGCCGTCGCACCACGCGGATAATCGCACGATTATTTTTCACGGCGCCGTCGCGCCGCGCCGTGGAAGGATCATCAAGAACGCGATGTCGTCGCGCCGCGTCGAAGGAAATCAAAAGGGGCGGCGGAGGGGCGCGGTTTCGTCGCATCGCGCCGGACGACGAACAACGCGGCCGGTTCCGGGCCGCAGCGAGATGGGAAGACTGGTGGCACGCCAGGCCGCCGGCGACGGATGCCGGAATGGGGACTGGTTTGCCGGTCCCGTTGGAGAAAAACCGGCCGGCCAGCTGGCCGACCGGATGGACAAAAATCAGGGGGAATTTAATTCCCCCGGCAGCTCAAAAGCCCCCCCCCCCCCATTAATTTGGGGGGGCGGTTTCCTCGAGGGGGGCAGGCGGCCCCCCCGGTTTATTCAAGCAGGCCCCCACGAGGGGGGCCGGTTTCCAAAAAGGGCGAGGCACTTATGCCGCGCCGCCACTCCAAGAAGCGCGGGGCCTTGCCCCCCCACACGCTGCCTCCATGTGGCGCCAGGCCGCTGCGCCACCAGGCTGTCGCGCCGCCAGGCCGGCCGGGCCGGGTCGGACCAGGGTCGGGTCGACCCGGTTCGGGCCGACCCAGGGGGGTCGGGCCGGGTCGGCCCGGACCCGGACCCCCCGTTTCGAATCAGTTTTGGTCTTTTTGCCATAACATCAGCCACGAACCTCCGATTGATGAACCGTCTGCGGCAACACGATCCTTGGATCGAGACGGTCGTTTCGGTATATCGCACATATAGTTTCGGAATACTTTGAGTTCGGCCGGGTTGGTTCGTTCACGAGACCAACCGGGCCTTCGGAGCGGGAACGCTCATATCTTGAGCTACGGACGTCTGATTGACGTGCCATCAACTTGGTTGTGTTTCTCTTAGTGAGACGGATCTTTTGGCATGCTCCGCCCGAGGTTTGGACGCAAGTGGAGTACAGTCGGGTTGGTTTTGCCTTAAAAACTCACCGGGCCCCGGGGATGAAAATGCCGATAACTCTCAGACCGGGCGTCCGATCGACGCGCCGTCTGTTGCGTTGAGTTCCTGTTGACGATACGGAACATTTGGATACATCAACTCTGGACTTTGTGACAGTTGATGTATCAGCCTCTCGGCTCGTGGAGCGGACCCTCCGAACGAGCTTGCTGTGTGTGGGAACCCTAGTGCTGGCTGCGACTGCTTCTCCGACAGCGACGATTGTGCAGAGATCCTCCGTGGACTCCGACGACAACAATGCAGAGATCCTCAGAGGACTGCGGCGACGACTATGCAGAGATCCGCAGTGGACTGCGACGACTACTGCACTCAACGATCCTACGTGGATCAGTGCTACAGGTCCTGCGTGGGCCCGATCCTGTGTGGGTCTGATCCTGTGTAGGTCACTGCGGGGGTTAGTACCTATCGATCCTTCGTGGGTCCGACGACTTAGATGGTTCAGTGATCATCTTTATCGTCATCCGAAGAAGTATACCAGTGTGAGCTGAATCTTCTGTTTTACTCGATAGAGGTGGTGCGCTTGGTTGTAGCGGCAGACCCGCGATATTGGAGACGAGCGTACGGAGTACGGAGACCGTGTAGCTGGCTGAGACCTGAAGATTGCTCGACCGACTCGACTTGGAGTGAGTCGACTAGCCCAGTTGACGGAGCGCCCGATATTTGGCGGCAGACCCACGGCGGACAGAGCGCCTGGTAGTTGGCAGCAGACCCGCGGTACTCGACTGGAGGAGTACCTCTGTAGACTATTTGGGTGAGCGCCCGGTATTTGGCAGCAGACCCTCAGCGGAAGGAGCGCCCGGTAGTTGGCGGCAAACCCGCGGTACTCGACAGGAGGAGTACCTCAGCAGTCTTAGGTTAGTGAGCAGTATCTCAGAGTCATGACAGGACACTGTACACTTCAGATATGGGGCTCTTCAGTAGTTACGTTTTTTATAATGAAAATCCTGTGTGAGCTGAATCCAGTTGCTTTCCTGTGTGGATTGTGTTGTGCTATCCTGTGTGGATTACGTTTTGCTTTCCTGTGTTGAATACGTTTACATTCCTGTGTGGACTGAGTTGTACTTGGGCTCGGAGGTTGGAGCGTATTTGAAATTGATGACTTAGGTATATGTATGGGCATATACCTAAGCAGTGTCGGTTGTTACTTCGTGATTGTACCTTTCTTCGTGGTTTATCCTTTGTGGATTTGTGAGACCTTCAGGGGTCTCGGGGACCCTACTGAGTAGCTTATACTCACCCCTGCACGGGCTTTTCCCGCACTACGTTGTGTTGGTTGCAGACGACGGACAGCGTTGATCTTAGCTGAGGCTTGCAGAGCAGGACGGTACCTGGAGGTGGACCACTGGGCGGGACGTACTCGGAGAGGACGGCGGGACCCGTGGAGCAGTGGAGCTATCTGTACCCACCCATCAGGTGGGATTTTCAGTGGACAGCTCGGTGTAACGGCTTTTACCTTTAAGTTGTTGTTTTCCCTTTCGAGTTGTACTTTACTTTCAGTTTGGGTTTGTATACTGGCCCATTTACTTTGCCGCACTTTCAGCTGTACTCTGTTTTTACTTAGTGTTTACTTTCCTCTTGCTTACTCTGTGGTGTTTGTTTACTTTACAAAGGCAATGCCTTCCCTTTTTACCGGGATTTACGCCTAGGTGCTAGTCGCCAGCCCCTGGCCTATGGAAGGAGGGCATGGGGTAGTCACGGCACGGACCCCGAGGGCGGGTCTTGACAAATTGGAATCAGAGGAGTTCGGTTCTACCGCGAACTCTGGTCTTTTCTATGTGAAGCAATAATGTTTAGCATATTGAGTGTGGTTATCAGTCCAGGGAGTCCAGTGTTGGTGCGGCGGCCGACGTATCCGTACACCAGGACTCTGACTTCTGATTTCCGACTTAATGCACGAAAACATTGATTGTGTGTGTGTTTCAATGTTTTCTTTGTAATTACTTATATTAGCTCACCAGGTATACTGTTCTGACCGTGGCGCACCTGTTTCATTTTCAGGATGGCCCCACGACGGCAGCTAGCTAGGGTTCCGAGAGTCGAGTGTGATGAAAGCCCACCGTGCGACGAGGCCTCGGTGCAGGGCCCTTTGTCAGCAGTGGCACCGGCGGTAGCACTACCCGCTGAGCCCCCAATACTTCCATCACCAGCCACTGACGATGCACGTCGCCTCAGCGCACTGCATGAGTTTCAGTGCCAGAGACCGCCCAGGTTTCACGGAGAGACGGATCCCCAGGAAGCAGAGGACTAGCTGGAGGCGGTCGTCCGAGTTTTCAGGCTAGTGAGGACACCAGCAGACCTCATGGTGATCCTCGCGGCGAGCCTACTGCACGCAGCAGCAGGGAGATGGTGGAGCCTGATGCTCCAGGAACACGATGAGGCCACCCTCATCTAGACGGCCTTCAAGAGCCTCTTCCGCTCAGAGTTCTTCTCGGCCACCCTCCGTGCGGTGTGCATCCAGGAGCTTCTTCAGCTGCGGCAGGGCAGCTTGACGGTCGCCCAGTACGCGGCGAGGTTCACCGACCTTTCTCGGTACTCGAAAGACATGGTACGGGACCCCTTCTTCCGAGCCCGGACCTTCGTGCAGGGATTGAGACACGAGATCAGGGCATCACTGATCTCCCTCAGCATCCCGACCCAGGCAGGAGTGCTAGAGAGAGCCCTCCTGATCGAGAGTTTCCTGGCTGAGTCCACAGTGAGACCTACTGCAGGGCGGCAGATAGCGGAGTCTTCGGCAACAGGTAGCCGACGGATGACTCAGGGTTCCAGGCAGACCAGACCTACTAGTGGTCGACAGCACGACTCAGGCTCAGTTGTGCGGGGAAGCCGAGGTAGAGTCAGTGCCAGGCGTGCTGAGAGTGGGCAGTGATACTCCTGTGGCGTGATTGGTAACATGGCTCGTGACTATCCGACCCGCCATGCTGATGATCAGCAGTTAAGTGAAGAACCTCCCAGGCAGAGGAAGAGGTTCGACCGTGGCGGTCCGCAGGGAGGAGGCGGACGAGGCAGAGGAGCTGGATGAGCAGCCGGTGGTGGGAGACGCTTTGAGGCTCTGCCACCACCACCACCAGGAGGTCCACCCCGACCACGAGGAGTAGGTGAACATGCGATATCTCAGCTTCAGGCAGCTGAGGCCTTCGATCATGGAGCTCTGGGAGCCGATGGACAGGAGCAGAACTAGTGGATACGTCCTTTGTACTTCTGGTTCCTTGTTGCTTTTGTGTAGCGTCTTGTATTATGAGATGAAATAATAATAAAAACGCATACCTTTGTGATATTTTTGTTCTTGTCCTCTTTCGTGATGTTACTAAGAGGTTCCAGTTTTGGCTGTTGACTTGACCCTCACTTGTGAGACATCTACTGGAGGAGACCCAGTTACCACACACTGATGCCGACAGTGTGACTCAACCCTTGGAGGCGAGAGTAACGGTTGAATCTCTTAGTAGTAGAGTTGAGGCCTTACGACGTCATCCTTGGTATGGATTAGTATCATCCATGTTAGGATTGACTGTATTAGGCAAAGAATGTGGTTCATCCAGGGGATAGGACCAGATTTCTCTTATCGGCAAAGAAGAAATCTTGCAGCTCTGGTGGAACCGGAGATGGTCCAGGCCATGACAGAGAAGGTCCAGGTCATCCAGGAGCGGATGAGGACAGCTCAGAGCCGGCAGAAGTCATACGCTGACAGGAGGCGGAGGCCACTAGAGTTCGAGGATGGCGACCACGTCTTCTTGCGGGTCTCACCTCGACGTGGTATTCGGAGATTTGGCCGAGGCGGCAAGTTATCTCCACGCTTCATCGGACCCTTCCAGGTCCTCAACAGGATTGGTGAGGTGGCTTATCGCCTGTCTCTACCACCTCAGTTGCACCAGGTGCACGACTTCTTCCACGTGTCTCAGCTGAGGAGATACGTGCACGACCCGACGCACATCATTGACCATGGGGAGCTTGACGTTGACGATGGGGCGTCTTTTACGGAGGTCCCGGTGGAGATATAGGATTGAAAAGAGCGGGTCCTGCGTGGGCGATCGATTCCTCTTGTGCGCATCAGATGGCATCACATGAATCTCCAGGAGAGCACATGGGAGCGGGAGGCTCAGATGCGTGCTCAGTACCCTCATTTGTTTCCCTACTTTTGATGTATCTTTACGGGGACGTAAATCCCTGAGGTTGGAGTAATGTAAAGACCCGTAAAATTCAAGGGAATTTTTTTCTTAATTTTCTTTGGATTTTTAGAAGAGAGCGGTTTCTGACGGCACCTGATTCCAAGGCCCGGAGTGCCCAGAATCAATTTCCGAAGTTTGGCTCAGGTATGTTCAGTGAACGAACGAGCAGGAATTCCTAACTTTTGATCCGGTGCTCAGAATTGAAATCCGAGGGCACCGATGAACTCGTAGCGCCGATATTCGCTTAAGGAGACCTTTTCCGAGGTTGCGTTTATTTCGGGTTGAGAGTTAGTTTTTGGGAGTTTAGAATAAGTTAAATAAAAATTTTGGATTACAAAATTTTATTTAAACATGTGGGTTAACTTCTCTCAAAGGAAGTTTGGGGTGGGACCCACACCCACTTAACCTCCTTTGAGAGGATTAAGTGTGGTGGGGCCCACACGAACCCTAAACTTTTCATCTTCTATCAAACTCCCTTAACCCCTCTTTAAATGACATGACAATTGTTATTTAATTTTGGAGTTATCCTTTTTGAATTTCAAACCTTTGAAATTCATTTGTTAAGTTTGTGAATAAATTAAGCTCTTATCTTTTTTTTTTGGGTTAGAACTCTTTAGCCATCTTGAGAGCTTTTGAGAGCTTTTCCTTCTTCTTCAACTTTGACGAAGAACGCTCAAACCTTGACGAAGAACGCTCAAGCTCCGACGAAGAACGCCACTCCTCTCTTATTCGTCTACCGTGTCAACGAGAGGGAATGCCGCTTCCTCCTCGGACTTCCTTCGTCGGCATACGAAGATTCGCCAATGACGTACCTCTTCGTACGTACATCTTCGTCATCGGATTTGACGAACGATTACCGCGACGCCCGACCTCCGCGACGTTGTCTTCCGCGGGACGTTGACAATCTTCGAACCTATACCCAAGGTAGGGGTTGTTGTTATTTGTTTATTTATTTATCCGTGTTCGTAGTTCTAGCATGACTAACGTGAGGATTATAAATATGTGATATTTTTTAATGTAAGGGGGCCGGACCGCATGAACACAGTCGAACCCCCTCCTTCGTTCTTGTTGATATATCTTGCGGGTGGAAACAAGGTGGCGTGGTGCCGTCGCACCACGCGGATAATCGCACGATTATTTTGCGCGGCGCCGTCACGCCGCGCCGTGGAAGGATCATCAAGAACGCGACACCGTCGCGCCGCGTCGAAGGAAATCAAAAGGGGCGGCGGAGGGGCGCGGTGCCGTCGCATCGCGTCAGACGACGAACACCGCGGCCGGTTCCGGGCCGCGGCGAGACGGGAAGACCGGCGGCATGCCAGGCCGCCGGCGACGGAAGCCGGAATGGGGACCGGTTTTCCGGTCCCATTGGAGAAAAACCGGCCGGCCAGCTGGCCGACCGGATGGACAAAAATCCGGGGGAATTTAATTCCCCCGGCAGCTCAAAAGCCCCCCCATTAATTTGGGGTGGGGGGGGGGGGTTTCCTCGAGGGGGAAGGCGGCCCCCCCGGTTTATTCAAGCAGGCCCCCACGAGGGGGGCCAGTTTCCAAAAAGGGCGCGACACTTATGCCGCGCCGCCACTTATGCCGCGCCGCCACTCCAAGAAGCGGGGGGCCTTGCCCCCCCGCGCGCTGCCTCCATGCGGCGCCAGGCCGCCGCGCCGCCAGGCCGCCGCGCCGCCAGGCCGCCGCGCCGCCGCGCCGCCGGGCGGCCGGGCCGACCCAGGGGGGGTCGGGCCGGGTCGGCCCGGACCCGGACCCCCCGTTTCGAATCAGTTTCGGTCTTTTGGACATAACATGAGCCACGGACCTCTGATTGACAAACCGTCTGCGGCAACGCGATCCTTGGATCGAGACGGTCGTTTCGGTATATTGCACTCAAAGTTTCGGAATACTTTGAGTTCGGACGGGTTGGTTCGTTCACGAGACCAACCGGGCCTTCGGAGCGGAAACACTCATATCTTGAGCTACAGTCGTCTGATTGACGTACCGTCAACTTGGTTGTGTTCCTCTTACTGAGACGGATCTTTTGGAATTCTCCGCCCGAGGTTTGGACGCAGGTGGAGTACGGTCTGGTTGGATTTGCCTTAAAAACTAACTGGGCCCCGGGGACGAAAATGCCAATAACTCTCAGACCGGGCGTCCGATCGACGCGCCGTCTGTTGCGTTGAGTTCCTGTTGACGATACAGAACTTTTGGATACATCAACTCTGGACTTTGTGACAGTTGATGTATCAGCCTCTCGGCTCGTGGAGCGGACCCTCCGAACGAGCTTGCTGTGTGAGGGAACCCTAGTGCTGGCTGCGACTGCTTCTCCGACAGCGACGATTGTGCAGAGATCCTCCGTGGACTCCGACGACGACCATGCAGAGATCCTAAGAGGACAGCGACGACGACTATACAGAGATCCGCAGTGGACTGCGACGACTACTGCACTCAACGATCCTACGTGGATCAGTGTTACAGGTCCTGCGTGGGCCCGATCCCATGTGGGTCCGATCCTGTGTTGGACACTACGGGGGTTAGTACCTATCGATCCTTCGTGGGTCCGACGACTTAGATGGTTCAGTGATCATCTTTATCGTCATCCGATGAAGTATACCTGTGTGAGCTGAATCTTCTGTTTTACTCGATAGAGGTGGTGCGCTTGGTTGTAGCGGCAGACCCGCGATATTGGAGACGAGCGTACGGAGTACGGAGACCGTGTAGCCGGCTGAGACCTGAAGGCTGCTCGACCGACTCGACTTGGAGTGAGTCGACTAGCCCAGTGGATGGAGCGCCCGGTATTTGGCGGCAGACCCACGGCAGACGGAGCGCCTGGTAGTTGGCAGCAGACCCGCGGTACTCGACTGGAGGAGTACCTCTGTAGACTATTTGGGTGAGTGCCTGGTATTTGGCAGCAGACCCTCAGCGGACGGAGCGCCCGGTAGTTGGCGGTAGACACGCGGTACTCGACAGGAGGAGTACCTCAGCAGTCTTAGGTTAGTGAGCAGTATGTCAGAGTCATGACAGGACACTGTACACTTCAGAGATGGGGCTCTTCAGTAGTTAAGTTTTTGATAATGAAAATCCTGTCTGAGCTGAATCCTGTTGCTTTCCTGTGTGGATTGTGTTGTGCTATCCTGTGTGGATTACGTTTTTCTTTCCTGTGTGGAATACGTTTACATTCTTGTGTGGAATGAGTTGTACTTGGGCTCGGAGGTTGGAGCGTATTTGAAATTGATGACTTAGGTATATGTATCGGCATATATCTAAGCAGTGTCGGTTGTTACTTCGTGATTGTACCTTTCTTAGTGGTTTATCTTTTGTGGATTTGTGAGACCTTCAGGGGTCTCGGGGTCCCTACTGAGTAGCCAATACTCACCCCTGCACGGGCATTGCCCGCACTACGTTGTGTTGGTTGTAGACGACGGACAGCGTTGATCTTAGCTGAGGCTTGCAGAGCAGGACGGTAACTGGAGGTGGACCACTGGGCGGGACGTACTCGGAGAGGACGGCGGGACCCGTGGAGCAGTGGAGCTATCTGTACACACCCTTCAGGTGGGATTTCCAGTGGACAGCTCGGTGTAACGGCTTTTACCTTTCAGTTGTTGTTTTCCCTTTCGAGTTGTACTTTACTTTCAGTTTGGGTTTGTATACTGGCCCATTTACTTTTCCGCACTTTCAGCTGTACTCTGTTTTTACTTAGTGTTTACTTTCTGCTTGCTTACTCTGTGGTGTTTGTTTACTTTACAAAGGCAATGCCTTCCCTTTTTACCGGGATTTACGCCTAGGTGCTAGTCGCCAGCCCCTGGCCTATGGAAGGCAGGCTTGGGGTAGTCACGTCACAGACCCCGAGGGCGGGTTGTGACACTCCATGCTAGGATCACCAAGTTCATCAGATGTAGTGGTTGATACGACTCCCAAATGGAGAGCACCTTTTGTCGAGTATCTCTAAAATGGTTACCTCCCGGATGACCGGGCCGAGCGCGAGTGAATTTGACACCGCGCGATGTAGTTTACCCTCTAGAGTGGTCCCAGTCTTGAGAAGAACTTCTATAAGCATGGTTTTGATTGTGTAATCATCTGTTGCATTCAAGGAGTCGAGATTTCTTAGTTCATGCAAGAGGTTCATGTCGGTTCCCATAGAACCCACTAGATTAGGCTGAAGTTGTCCCATCAAATACGGAGTCTGGGGTACTTTTGGCTCTCTATGATCCACGATTGTATTGAGTTCTCCAAGAGATTCCACACGTTCCAAGATCAGTCTAATTTCCTACATCAGCCACCAGAACCTCTCCACTCCACCATGTTCTATGGGCCCTTCGCGGTGTCGGGGCTCGATGTCGTGGGGTCATACCCACCGGTTACAGCTCACCAGTGCAGGTTCATCCTGAACGCTACAGATTTCTTCTCCAAATGGGCAGAGGTAGTCCCAATCAATGAAATAAATGCTCGATACATTATCGCTTTTTTGAGCTCCATCATCATCTACAGATTTGGATTCCCTCACACTGTGCTCACCGATAACAGCACCAACATCTGATCAGGTGATATGAAGAAATTGTACACCATGTACAATATCCGTTCAAACTATACCTCTCGCTATCACACACAGGAAACTGGACAGATCGAGGCGTTCAACAAAACCTTCTATAGCATTTTGCAGAAAATGAATTGTTAGAAATAGATGATTTGGTCGTACAAGCACCCAAACACCCTCTGGGCTTATCAATGATGACTCGCAATTCCACCCAGGTGACTCCATATTCCCTGGTGTATGGTGTTGAGGTCGTCCTGCCCATCGAGATCTAGCTACTATCGTTATGCACTGTAGTCTATGACCAGCAAGCAACAGATATGGTTTCCAAAATCCATCAAGCTAAATTGGAATCACTCGACGAGAATAGGCTATGTTCCCTAAAAAAATTTGAAAGGCATCAGAATAAGATAACTAGACCCTTCAACAAGAAGGTTCACCTCCTCTCTTCCCTGCAAAGTGACATTGTATTGGCCCTCGGAGTGCCAATGATCCTCAAAAAACAACCACCAAAGTTGGAGCCCAAATGGGAAGGACATTGCATCATTCATAGTGTTTACCCCAATGGAGCATACTCCATGGTGACCATGGATGGTGATCGCATAACTCCTCCAACCAATGCCAAGTTAATCAATAAATACTTTCCCTGAGCCCCTCAGTCCTGCATGACCTTAAACTGTATGTTCCTGCATGACCATAAACTGGATGGTCTTGCATGACCCTAAATAGCATGATGCTCCTACACAACCTTAAACTGTACGGTTCTACATGAACTTAAAATAGATGGTCCCGCATGACCCTAAACTGCACGACAGTCCTGCATGACCTAAAACTGTACGGTCGTGCATGACCATAAAATGGACGGTCCCGGATGACCGTAAAGTGAACGACGGTCTTGTATGACCTTAAACTGTACGGTCCTTCATGACCTTAAACTGGATGGTCCCGCATGATCCTAAACTGCATGAAGGTCCTGCACGAACATAAATAGTATGGTCCTGCATGACTTTAAACTGTGCGACGTCCTGCACGACGTTAAACTGCATCGTTAGAACTATGTGTGGCTTGATTTCCATCCTCATGGGATACGTAGTAACTCTCAGATGCCTCATATTTTGCCAAACCCCGAGATCTTCTGTTTGACTATACCTGTGGGTATAGATTCCTCTGAGGGGCCATGCATGATATGGATTAGGCTTCCTAAGCCCCACTCTTACGAGGACTATAACAGTTGCACCATGTGCCCACTCTCATTCTTCTATCCTCTTGTGTCTTTACCGCAGGACGTTAAACTGCATGGCTTTCAAGAACTACGTATGGTTTGATTCTCATCCTCATGGGATACGTAGGAACACCTGGATATTTTGTCTGTTGGCCCAACCTAAGAGTCGGAATCTTCTCCATGGGACAAGACATATGGCGGGGTGCATGCTTTCACCCCAATTAACATCGAGCGACGATAGACCCAGCTGTATGCCCCCCTCCCTGGAGACGTTTTCCTCTTTCATAGATGTGTACAACTATGCTTCACCCACACCTTGACTGGGATTCCATCACATCCCAGTCCGGAAGTGCCCCTGAATGGTATGGATACTATGCCTAAGGGATCTATTACCACTTCAGGCCTATGCCCTCATGGATTTCATGAAACACGATGATACAAGTCCCATATTTCGAACATGTTCGATGATCGATGCTTGTTTTTTGCTCCCATTTCATGTCACTATAGGGACACTGTGTTTCGAACATGGTCAACAGTAGTCCTGGATCGTTAGGAACACCCCAAGACGTCCCAAACATCAAGTGTACTGGTTCTTTCTGACCCATAGTATCTAAGAGACAAACTCCCCTCGGGCGATGCCAACTGTCAGGACCCGTTGAATGGAGATATCCAAGACCGTCTCTTTGTTTCCAACATTGAGCACTGCTCACGTGGGCTTAGGAGCTATGATGAGGCAATAATTCTACAAGAGGGAATATGTCCATCCATCCGGGCCATGTTCTCTCTGATAGGATTGGATGAAATGGTGTGGGATTATGTCCTCATTCACGCTGGGTTACTCACAATTCCATACATATCCCTGGATGAGACATTCCCCCAGCCCCCATCCTTACAACGAGACGTTAAATTTCATGCCGGTTAGGCCTCCATGAACGAGGCCCAGCCTCAGGACCCTTGTCTTTTTCGGGCCCCCCGACCCTCGTCTTCACTGTAGGACGTTAAACAACAAGCAGGTCAAGCCTTCCTGACTGAGGCCCAGCCTCAGGACCCTTGACCTTTCAGGCCACCAGCCCAGATTTTCTTATGGGAACGTATGGTGTGCTGTAGGATTATTTCCTTGTTCACCGTATCGTACACCTCCTTTGTTAAGGGATATCCTACTCCCCTCCTCGTCCTACATGACGTTAAACTGTGTCTTGAGAACTACATGTTTCTTTATTCCCATCTATATGGGATACATAGGACCACTCGGATGTCGAAACATAGGGTCCATCCTCATCTCTCAGAAATCTCAATTTCACCTTGTCCCCTTGGCCTACCCTTTCTTGGAGAGGGGAGTATATGGCGTGGAATGGGATTATGTCCTCATTCACCTTAGGCTTGTAATGACCATGCCATGTACCTCTCCCTCTTGAGCATCCACATCGACCCTCTTCGGTGGTTCATCAATGTGCCTATGGGTACTCTGGTTTTGTACCTGGAATGCTGGGTTCTACACAGACATGTTTTCACCCGCTTTTCAAGATTTTTGTTCCCATTAATCATGTATTTCATCACCTTTCACACTAGAAGGGACCCCCTAAAATGACATGGATACCACGCCTAAGGGCTCTCCTACCATTACACGCCATCACCCCCAAGGGTTTCAGACAAAAAAATTGATACAAATCTCGTGTTGTGAATATGGTCAGCGGTTGATGCTCTTTTTTTGTTCCCAATTCAGGATAACACGATAAGGATGCTGCATTTCCACCACAGTTAACAGTTATCCTCCATCGCCATTCCAATCCCATTAATCCCAAAATGTCGGTTTCATGATTCACATCCTTCCCCACCTTCTCATGTCCAAGTAGATCTTCAAAACTCTTGGTATTATTCCTTAGGGTGCATCCAAACATTAGGAGGACCAAAGCAGCAATAGGGATGTCATTCAGGGCTACACACCAATTTCCCTTTGATGGGCATTCCAGGTATTGCATGAAAGATCTTACCCCCTGGTTTCCCACACTGAGTTTGACTCAAGTGGTCTTAGGGATCGGGTCGAGGTCTGCACTTACATGGAAAGCTATCGTCCCTCCATGGTCCGAGCTATAAGACCATAAAATAAGATATCCTCCGAACTACGTATGGCTTGATTACCATCCTATTAGGATACGTTGGAATGCCCGGACCCCTTGTATATGGGTCCATCTTGAGTTCTGCTAATTTGTCTTTTCTATTTGGCCTTCGAGACTTTGACTATGGGACAATGTGGTGTGGTGTGGGATTATGTCCTCATTCATGTCGGGTTTGAAATATCCACACCACACGCACCCCATTCTAAGAATTATCCCTCCTGTTTCATGTCCCACATGACGTTAAAAGGAACCCTCTAGAACTACATATTTCTTGATTCCCATCCTTATGGGATACGTAGGAACACTCAGACGTCTCGTTTTTAGGTCCAGCTCACATGGGAGCTAGTTTCTCCAGCCCCTTTCAATTTCACCTCTATTTGGGCCCCTTGTCCCAAGGTTCGCCTCTCAGAATTGCTTACAGTGTGAAGTGGGATCATGTCCCCATCCACGTCGGTTATGTTTCATGTCACCGTACACATTCCCCACCTAGCATCGTCTCTGCTATGTCTGTGCTGCATGACGTTAAAATGCATGCATGGTCCTATCACATGACCCTAATTTGTGACATTAGCATCCTAGCCACCCGATGAAAAACAACATTGCATTGTGATGACCTCCTCATAGAGGACGTCACGTTGGGTATTGGTCACACACCATACCATTTTTCAATAACTACTATGGCTTGATTCTTGTGGTGACGCCAGGGATGGCTACCGTAGGCTCGTCACTTCATAAAAACCACCCGTCTTAAATGAAAATCATGATTTATCAAATACCGCTTCTTTTGGTGTGAGTGACATGCCTGAACATCCATTTTATCCTTGGAAATGGTACCTCACCATGCCCCCTTCAAGAACTATGTTCATCTTGATCCCCATCCTCACGCAGTATGTAAGAATGCCATTTCACTATGCTTCAGGCCCAGATCAAGTCTCATTTTTGGTCCCTTGAACTAAAACCTCTACCCAGAAACACGTGGTGGTCAGAACCCCCGGTTCCCACGCACAATGGGTTGTTGTAATTTCTCACCATGAGTCTCCCACGTTTCCTCCCATCCATGGTATGAATTCTACGAACCTAAACTAAGATCTACCTATGGTAAAGGACTCGACTCCATCTATCAAATACGTCTTGTTGACATATTCAGATGTGTTTTGACATAGATACCAATGTGTGGAAATTTCATGAAGACATCCTATAGTTCCATGTCCATGCTTCGTGGGCTCTCTATTTGGATCGTCATCCTCATCCGCATCCATGGAGACCCTCGGACGACAAGGATTCTAGGCTTAAGAGCTCTCCATGTATGATGGGCCTAAGGGATCTCCTATCGTTTTGGGCCAACGTCCCTAAGGATCTCGGACGACATTTGCGACAGGTCTCATGTTTCAAACATGGTCAATGTTCGACCCTCATTTTTCTATCCCCATTCCAGGATAACGTGATATGGATGCTACATTTCCACCACAATCAACAGTTATCCTCCATCATCACGCCACCATCATTGTGATCCAAATTTCAAGTGTCATGATTCACACAATTCCTCATCCTCATGTTCATGTGGAATTCCAACATACTCTCCTTTATCTTTTCCCTCGTTTAGGTGCACTACATTGATAGGTTATCATCATTGGATTAGTATATACCAAGCACCCCTTCACCCTAACATATTCCTTCTTATGTTGGGAATGTCCCCCATTACTTCTTATTTCCCACATCGAGCATGACTCATGTGGTCATAGTAGTTTTGGTAGGATGTGTACCGGTGCAACCATGCTTCTCATAGTCCCGCATGACATTAAACTGCACATCCATAACTACATGTGGCTTTATTACCATCTTCATGGGATATGTAAGGACACCTTGGTATTTTCCCAAGGTTCCAGCCCCCGGGAATCATAAAACCTTTTCTTCCCCCTTTCTGGCCCCCTGGCCAGACACCTCATAGGGAACCATACAACTGTAACTCTTCCCTAAACATGTTCGGGATGCCACAAGATGACATTGGGAAGCGATTACACCCTCTCCAGCTAGGCTCCATATGAAGAAAATAAGGATCCATGATCAGACCGATGCGCTATCTAGTGTGCTTCCACCATGATGGCACAACCTCAAGAGTGTTATATTCTGTTCGAACAAACCCTCACTTCACATTCGACGCTTTCTGTGCCACCTAATTTGGACCCTATTCCTCTTTCAGATCTGGAGAACCCCCTAACAGTATGGATGCCTAACTTATGGCTCGCCTACTATCATGGACCAGCGTTCTGGAAGACAAATGGATGGAATTTCGAGTCAGGCCCTGTGTTTCAAACATGTTCAGCGGTCGACCCTCATGAGGCATCCCCACTTCAGGCTAACGCAACAAGGATAATCTGTTTCGAACATGGTCAACAGTTTTCCTTTATTGTCACATCACCCCCATAGTGTTCCAGATTTTGGGTATTGTTATTCACACCTTCCACTTCCATATGATTGGACTAGTCCTAACACCTCTGGCATAACCCTGGTCGTGCACCAGAGCACACTAGAAGAACGACTCGCTGATTGTCTTGAGGTCCGGATCCTCCTATCGGGCCTCTCACATGTCTTCCCAGAAGATCCGTATTGGTTACATAAATCACATATACCCAAAGCTTGGTCGACACATGATATTCAGATGGAATAGCATGGTGATCACCCCTTGTTTCTCACATTGGGCTCAACCAACATGAGCATAGGGGCTGGACACTTGACGTTTCACAAATATAACATATGCATATGAAACCGACCTCGATAATGAAACTCATGTATGATATGATATAAAATAAATCAAAAAAAGAAAGTATTTTTGAGAGTTTTTGATCCTTACAGCACTCGGGGGTCTATCCCTCCCATGGACGGGTTGACCCCATCAAAAAAGAGTTACAGTTCCGCCACCAGCTGACTTGTGGAAACTAGGAGTTGCTACCACTGGCTCAATTCCAGCTCCTCCTTACGAGTTATGGGGAGAAATTCATCATCCTCAGTTTGGGACCACTCCACGTCAGCCTGAATGATGGCGATTTCTTCAAAATCTTGCCACATACGCTCTTCTACCTCTGACAAATGGGCATTCAATCGCATGATCAGATCTGATTGTGCATTAAGACAGGCTGAGTGCTCATCTTCTTGGATATGTAGCTGTTGGATGTCATTTTCAGCCTTCCGGAGCTTCTTTATGTCTATTGCCTACCTCTAGTGCCAACCCACTCTAAGGCCACGATCATACTCCCAGATATTCTCTTTTATAATATCTCTGATGAGCAGGTGAGGGTGTTGGGCATCCACTTCCCCAACACATAGTTCACGCAACCGCGAGCGAAGTCTTTCCATCTCGTCCAGCTATAATGCCTGGGGGTGATTTCGATAAAGTGCATAGTCAGATTCCATGATTTTAGGAAGACTATAATTATGTCCTCTTCATCAAAGGTTGTCTCATACCAATTTGTGTGGTTGGAAAACTCCTATGCAGGATACGCCCTCAGGAAATCTTTAGCGGGATCCACGTCTGGCATTGAATCAGGTGCGGCATCTAGAATCAGATCAGGCGTGGCGGGACGTGGGTTGACAGGTCAATATTTATCATCGGACCCCACCTCAATGACCTCGGGCATGACCCCTCTGGTTGTATTTCCAATGATAGGGGGCGTTGCAGCTCGGGTTGGCTGGGTAAATATCTCCACGATTAATGGAATGCCCCTAGGAGGGATGCCTCCAGAAATCCCGACCAACCTCGCCACATCAGCACATGCCAGTCGAAGAACTGAACGTGAAAAAAAGGTAATGGACATCAGTTGGCATGATCAACATGTGGCAGTAATGAATCTAGCGGAGAGGACTTACAAAGATCAAACTCCTAGTCCTGCTCTGGAGTCGATCTTGACGGGACCCTGAAGCGTGGCCATCCATATATTGTCAGAAGTTCCGAAGATTATGGAGGAGCCACCTCGAAAGTCCATCCCCGCGAGACACATAATTGGACGCGGCCATAGGTGTGGGTTCCGAGGGTCCTGCATCATCATCCACTGAGGGGAGAGAATGATCTCTATGCACAAGGTCCTATTACACGGTTCAGACATTGGTAAGAAATCTACAATGAACTGAGACTAGAACCCGAGGAAAGAAACATGGGATGTTACCTCGAGATCCTCCTCGAAATCATTGAGATCCAAGTCTTGATCACCAAATTTTCCTTCCTCCACCAGGCTCCCTCCACCGGCCTCATCCCACCAAGAGGATTCGTCTGATTCTTCTGGTTGGGGAAAGTGCTCTCTCAGCTCAGCGACTGACAGATGTGGGGGAACCGTATGATCCAGAAGTACCCTCAAAAAGTATTTCATTAGATGTGGGGCACCCATGGATTTCAAAAATTCCTCCATCTCATTCAGAAATTGCTCCACCAGCGCCGGAGACACCGCAAAACTGGCCCAGACAGGGCCTATACCCGCTAAATCCATCCCTAGAAAGTCCAGGTTTTCCCAAATATCAGAAGGGCCGAGGAATTGATGGTTGACATCCCAGACGTCCTAGGACACTGGGAAAACAACATTCTCAAGCATGGAAATATGGTGCATCAATTTCCCCAGAGCCTGAGTGGATATCCTGCGAAATCCCATCGGGTGCCACCCCTCTGGTTGTCTCTGCTCTCCTGGGACCACTGAGTCCACTTCTGCTGTTGGATCTGCTGCCGCTTCCTCACCCTCAGTTGGTGCAGGCCGCACTACCATGGAATCCACGCCACCGTGAGAGGCCCTTACCGCCCTCTGACCCCGACCTCGGGATGGGGAAGGCCCCCCATAACCAGCTCGAACAGTTGGCTGCTTCAGCATTTCCCATGGATAAGCTTCCTCCATGCTTATGGCATAATCCTTCACCAGTCCAAAGGTGGTAGTAGGTGGAGGCAATGCATTCTGAATTTTACAGTCTTCCCTTGTGAACATGATCTACAATTTCCTCCTCACACAAGGGTGGTCCTCATGGAGCACCTCATAGAAGACCCACGGAGTCTGTCGTTGCACGCACCAGAATTGCTTCGCGAACAGGTGTGGGGTGTACGGCTCACAAAGAGGCTCGTTGTACACCATTTCAACCAAGAATCCACCTCTAAAGGCCATGAGATGGTCTTGGTTCTCCTC
This sequence comes from Viscum album, assembly GCA_963277665.1. Taxonomy (NCBI): domain Eukaryota; kingdom Viridiplantae; phylum Streptophyta; class Magnoliopsida; order Santalales; family Viscaceae; genus Viscum; species Viscum album. The sequence goes on from OY728145.1 coordinate 1,841,587,296, forward strand.
CATCCCCCGACCATCGTCAGTGAGTACCCCCGTCAGTAATGGAAACGTGTGGAAATTAAACTCGTCTGCCTTCCACACTCGGTTTAGTACCAAAAGTATGGTTAATTTGGACGGAATTCTCACGACATCATTCAGAATGGATGGGAGGAAGTTTGACCCCGAAGGCAAGATGGGGTTCAGATATTCATAAACCCCCATGATTAGTGCCGCAATCCACCCATACAGAAGATGGAGGGGCCCGCATATCCTCTGCGGCCTTTTTCCCTCGCTAACATGCCATAACATCTTGTACAATCTGGCGAGCATCAGAATCCCCATATTGACTCGCCTTCTTTTGGCCATCATGGATTCAATGATAAATATGATATACTGTACCACCATGATGGTATCCCTCACTGGTAGGATCCAACCACAGATAAGGGACGCAATAAACGCCGCCAACCTGACTATCGGTAGCTATTCAGTATTCACACTGAAACCCCAGGTCATCTATAGGTTGTCCTCCACGAGCCACCAATAAGAGTTCCCCTTGCCTTGTATATCCCCCTTCGGGCAAGTCTGAGCCCTCGTGGGAAACTATCGATCCACTAGAATGTTCAGAAACTGCTTGATCCACCACCTAAAGTGGACGTCTCTCGATACTTCTTTGTATTCCCCGGGGACAAGCCCCATCAGTGCCATCACCAGCCGCGACATCTGCTCTAGATCCTCCCACACATTCATGATGGGAAGTAACTCATCATACATAGCCCCCATGATCAGGACCCCTGAAATCTGATGGACATCCCACAGACTGATGTCAACCTCCCCATGGTGCAGGTGAAAAGTGTCGGTCCTAGACGACCATATGCTCAACTGCTCTGGAATCAGCTGCTTCCATTGATATAAGTGGAATTGGGATGCCAAGGCCGCCTCATACAAGCCCACTCTCCTCAAATCGGTCCCAAACTCTTCACAGGAGGCACCTACCCAGTAGGCCAATGCCCAATTGTCTGTGATGTTTCCACCATCGCCCAAGTCCCATTCCTCAGACCACCCCTTCTTCGAATCCATCATTGTATCCTTTAGTATTGTATGGTATAGATAAGGAGACATCTCTGGCTACAATTCATTCACATCAAAGTTGTTCAGGTGGTTTTACAGGTAGTCAGCGATGATGGGTGTGAATTCCTTCTATGCATGACCATATGACACCCAGAACCATTGGCGCTGGCACAACGTGCTCCTTAACCAGCAAGCTGGTTCGTACCTACTTTCTTCAGGAATGTAGACATCATCTCTCAGCCCGAAGACATACAAGGGAAGCCTCCGGCACAATAGTTAATTTTTCTAGCTCTCTGATTGTAGCTCCATTAATGAATAATGGTATGAGTGGCTATGGACCAAATCTCCTAGGCCCAGGCAATTTTCCAACTCATCCTTCCATGCGGCATCTGCAAGAACCCCCTGTGCACCTTCTTGAGGGGCCATTTGGTTTTAAAGGATTTGAAAATTTTCATCTCGGGTGTCGAAGCCTGTTCATGGATCTCGTTTGCGAAGCTGAATCACGGATCCTAGCCTCGACCTGCAAGTGCACATTCATGTTGCGCTGTTGCGGAGTCAGAGACTCACGGTTCGCCGCGAAGCCTGATTCGCAGAGAGAAGGCACGATGTACACGGATCAAAGTGAATCAAGAGTGCTAAAGGAAACATTCATGAATAAGGGAAAGGAGAAAAGACAGGTGAGCCTCCCCTATTTATATATGGCAGCCTTAGGCACTTCACAACACATCTGGATCGCGCCGAGCTTTGCGGTGCTCTCAGCCTATGTGTCGGCCATCCCCCTAGCGAGCCCTCTTCGTGATCCATCTCTGCGAGCGGCCGAATATTTTATCGATTGAACCTCAGACTTCGACCATTGATTTCTCCGCGGCTCCATGTCTATGGGGGGGGCATTTGTTGGTGCAAACATGTTGGAAGAAAATAAAAAAGAGAAAGAGGCCCCACGACTGGCCTCGCGATGCCACTGTACAGAGTCCCCTCAATCATCGCGGCTTCCGTGAAGCCGAGGAGGAGGTGCCCTCCGTGAACGCCCCTGACGTTCATGAGCCTCTTGCGAATCTATGGAGGAGGTACCCTCCGCGAACTCCCCTAACGTCTGCGAGCCCGCTGTGAAGCACAAGTGGAAGTACCATATGCGAAATCCCCTGAAGTTCGCGAGCCCGTCGTGAAGCACATGAGGTGGTACCCTCCGCGAACGCTCCTAACGTTTGCGACCCACTTTGATGCAACCCAATCTCTCTTTGCGCCGCGTAAGCTCTGCTTTATGGCACCACTTGCCTATAAATATTGATCTCCCCCTGAGCCCTCAATATGGATAATCCACCCATTCACCTTCCTAGATCCCAAATTGCAAAGCAAACTTTTATCTTTGAATCATGAGCTATAAGAAGTATTTTTGCTTCGCGAGGTGCCTCTGCATTGTCTAGTTTTTATCCTCTCTTTCGAGAGGGATTCCTTTAGCGAAGCCTAATGGATTTCGGGAAGTAAATGGATCCTCAAGGGGACCTAGGTTGTTGCAAAGCTTTTATGCTTTGTGAAACACCCCTCATGTAAACGTGATCCCCTTTCCAAGGCAGGGTCACTATACGTCGTGAAGCACATTGCTTCACAACACTTCGCTTCGAGAGGCGCTTGTGCTCCACGAGGCAGTGCTCTGCGAATACCTTTCCACTTCGTAAAGCCCCTCCCACTTCCACCTCCAACCCATTCTAAGGATAAGGCACCCCAATTCGCAAAGCACACCCCTTTTCCAGTGCCCTCAACCACGCAGATAAACCATGTTCCACAAGGCCCCTGCCTATGGAACCCTCTTCTTGGAAATTCCTTCTCCCATGAGACCCTACATGTTTTCACGGTGTGACTTCAAAGCCCCCTGGATGATACCTCCCATAGCGTTTCTCTGCCTAATGCTTCTTCGCATAGTCACGCTAATGGTTATTGCTTCTTCTCATAGACATGCTAACGTGGACCCCTCGATGGTTCACTCTCTGGCCCCCCTTCAGTACGGCATTGCTGGTCCCTTCCCTCCCATAAGGAGTAGAGTGTACCGATTATGTAAGTAGTAGGGGTGTGGAGTAAACCCACCTCATTCGATCTTTAGGACATTAAACTTCCAATCACCCTCATCCTCAACACATGACTTTAAACTATGACATCACCCAGTGCCTCTAACGCGGGGTGCCCCCACCTAGCAAATTCTCCACACCCCCTGGTCTCCATAGGGGATGATATCCTCCTTCTGGGAGTGATGTTTATCTGTGGGGGAAGGGCATCCCCCTTGGTGTATACCCAAAGATTTTCATGCACAAGGAACTACCCCTGCCCCTCTTCACTTCCTCGGTGCCAAGGCCAGCGAATGATGTGATAGGGAATGGGGAACCTCCTTTATTCGGGCCCATGTCCATCTCCCAATGCGCTTTGTCACCATCAGGCCTCCATCCTCGAGTAATTCCCATCACCATGGGCTGCCCAACGCGTAAGGCCCTCTTTGCTTCCCACGGATGCACCCTTCGCGACGTGATCATTACGTCCCTACAACCTCTTGTTTCTCATAATGAGAATGACTCTCGTGATATTAGAGTGAGGATCGACCATGACACACCTTGGGCCGCCTCAGAGCATGATCCCCAAATGCCCCATGTCCCATGTGACGTTAACTGCATTCTGATCAAGCGGTAAGTCATTGTGACCCACTCGAACTACGTGGACATTGATCCATGTCATGTCATGGTATGTAGGAAGCCTCTATGAGGATCAATCCCACCTTCCACCTAATCCAAGGTCCTTATTCACGTCGGTTCTTTGACACGCCACCCGTCCTGCAAGATGTTAAACTACATCCCAATCCAGCGGTAATCCATTGGGATCCCACCATCTAGTTGTTCCGACACCCCTTCACGTCGGTTCAACAGCCCCATTCCATCCCTAAATATGGGGCCATCGATAAATGTCAAGGCATGGTATGTAGGAAGCCTCCATGAGGTTTAATCCCACCACCCACCTGGACCAAGTTCCTTATTCACATCGGTTCGCTGATACTCAGCCATATGAACTATGTGGTATTTGATCTATGTCAAGGCATGGCACGTAGGAAGCATCCATGAGGTTCAAGCCCACCAACCATTGGTCCCAACCGCCTCTGTGTCGGTCTACCAGGACCATATCTCGAACTACATGGACTTTAATCCATGCTAAGTCATTGTACGTTGGATGTCTCCCCGAGGTTCAAGCCCAACACCAATTGGACCAAGGTCCTTATTCATGTTGGCTCACTGGAAACCATTTTGAGCTACGTGGTCTTTGATCAATGTCATATAATGATACATAGGAAGCCCCCTGAGGTCCATGCCCACCACACAGTTGTTCTGACCTCATTCATGTCGGTTCACCCACCACCTTGGGAAGCCTAGAGGGTAAGCCCCACACATCCAATCTGAACTATGTGGACTTTGATCCATGTAAAGGCATGGTACATAGGAATCCTCCATGAATTTCAATCCCACCAACCATTGGTCTCTCCGACCCACCTTCACGTCGGTCTCACCAACCGAACTACATATACATTGATTCACTGCCACAAGGATACGTACGGGGTCTCTTCGAGGCACATGCCCATCAATACCAACATCTTCACAACGGTCCCATCTCATTCCTCCTCCACTCCATCCAAAACCATCACCCATTCTGATTCATACCTGGATAGCCACATCCCAGTGAGATCATTCCACCTCATTCCCCTCAATAGCATCTGGGAAGCTTTCCACATGCTGCACCCAAAATTGGTGTTCCCTCAAAGGGCTTCTTCTATCTGATCCACTCTAGATAGTGTTTTGATCATCCAGATCCATCTCCGATGGACGTTAAAATTTTGGCATACCCTGTGTTGAACTTTGGAAGCTGAGGAAAACCTTTGATTGATGCCTATGGCATGTGATTCCCCATGCTGGATGTGGGATTCCTCGGGCTTCCGCGCCCTCAAGATGCCCTATAATATGGGACAAAAGACAGACACACCAATTCCCCAGTTTCTAGACATGCCAGTGATGCCTCTACGTGACTACTCCCCCAACTAATGGATGCTGACCTAACCACACCCCTTGGAATGTCCTGACAGAAGCAGTGTAATTAACCGGAGTAAATGGAACCATGAAACTGGGAAGAGTTTCAAGAACTATGTATTAATCTATAAGGGAGACTTGGACTAGGTGATGATTTCCAAGGAGGAATCCACATAAGGAATAACCAACATCCCATCTTCCCATTTCGATCAAGGAGCAGCCATCCCTGAATAAAGAGCGAAAGCCGCCCACCATTGGAAATCGGGAATGTGGGGTAACAGAACAGTGCCGACATCCCCCGAATGTGACGGATGCGCGTGCCCCGGTGAAAGAATTAGAAAGAATATAAAAAGATATATGACTCTTCCACAATGAAAGATATTGTTCAAAATTTCAATTTTGTGAATAAAGAAATAGAAATATAAAATTATTGACTATATAAGAAAGGAATATCATGTTTGTTTGCATTTATTAGCATTTTATAAAGAAAATCATTTATTGTCAAGGCATTCAGGTTTACATGATGTTATGAAATGGATGGATATTACAGATGATTCATGGAATATTGGATCACCGTAATATCATGAACATCGTGAATAAAATTGAAATAGACAACAACATATAATTTTTGGAATATCCATTCATAGAGGGATTATAGAAGGAGGAATATATTCATATTGGATTCTATCATATGAATATAAAATCCACGGAAATGTTTCAAAATTACAAGTATTTCACAATATATGCTCAAGGTAGTCCATAAGCTATTAAATCCTATGATCAAAAGAGTTAATTTACTGGAATAATTGATCAATGTTTTTATTCGTTTCCACCACATTATATTTCAAATATTCCACTTGATCTATAGTGTCATTCCCAGCATTAAGCGTCATGTCGAGGAATCACTACTACCTGGAATTATTTTCACTGATATCTGAAGTGAATGAAAGAAAGTAGGGTATATATGACTAAATATGTATTCATTAAGTCAAAAAATAGTTTATTTCATACTTCCTAGTGAAATATATTTCCTAGTGTGCAGCCTCCTCCATCGCACACTGTGATGATTCCTTTATGACTTCATCCTAGCTTTTATTCACTCAGGAGGAATACTTAGTGACTACCAACCTCAATTCAAGGTCCCTATTTTGTAGTCTTTAAGAAATATACTCCTTAATTTTGTAATTATTATAGATACAATCAAGAACCTAATAAATTTGGGAGACAATATAAATTGATGATGACCCAACCAGTCACTCATCCCTTCCATTGGGGTATCCAAAACAATGGTCTAGATCTCCCAGAAAATATACAATGGCATTTAATGGTAAAATGTAATTACCTAGAGGGTTAATCTAATACCATCATAATAATATGGATATATTTTGGGACTATATTTCTAAGAGAAGGATATGTTCTCATAGTATTTGATGAAGATAGAGGTAATACAACCTCAACATTGGTAGATAAATTAATCTCCAAGGGTGCAAGGATAGAACCTTTAATCATTAGTATGAATACACTACCACACGTGTAATAAGAGTTTATAGTCTAATGCATAAATGGTATGCTATCACTAAATAAATAAAATGATATGAAATATTTTTGAAACATACCTTTCTTCGTTGCATCGCAAGTGACATCCATTGCTCTGACCTTATCCTCGGTTAATGTGTAAACACCCTCTTGTAATGATAGGATTTTTGCAACATCAAATTATTTCCTTGAATACGTTATTCAATTACCACCCCAGATTGCTAAAGGAACATGGAAATTTTTTTGGTGATAAGATATAATGTGAAAAAATATCCTAGTTTCTAAAAAATTAATCTGCTTCACCAAAACATGATTATATCAAGGACAACTCAATAGGAAAATAAATCACTATGTCAATATCCTCCAACATTTTGAATGACCATGATAAATCATGTTTTTAAATCACTGATACATCTACCATAGAAACATTGCATGATAAAGTCATCAGATCATCCATATACCCTTCTTTATGGTCCATTCCTGATATAGAAGAGTTTTATAATAAAGGAACTGAATTCCCACCTACATCGTCAATAGTTTACATATGGTCCTCTAATAAGGATAAGTGTGGTATATTTTTTTATAAATAGGTGTATGATATTAAAATAATCCAAAAATATGAGGAGACATAAATGAGACACTTATGTAGGGATTCTGGAGGAGTGGACTCTGATAATTAAGGGAATTTACTTTTAACATTCCCTTCTAGGGATACCCGACAGAAGGTGTTGAAGATGAGGTAATTAATTTAAAAATTTAAATCATCACCCTCATATGACCCAGATGACCTAGTGAACCCTCATCAATGGCACCCAATTAGTAAAAAATTTAAATCCAATAGCCCTTCCCTAGGGATAATATATAGGGGACAACATGATTGGATGGTTTTTTTAGGCCACTTGGTATGTCAAGATAATACAAAGGACATTAGTACTGTTACGATGGAACCAAGGACCTTTAACATTAACATAATATCAGTATTTCCACTTCCATTGCAATGTATTATCCCTATTAATCATTTAGAATTTGCTGCATGACCTATGAAAACATTTAGTTTACCAGAGGTGAATGAAAAATACAACCTTGGACACATTCCAATTCTAATTTTGGTTCTTGAGTAATGTATTTGGTCTCGTCAGGTCAGTCGTTAAAAGTTATTCCCTGATGGGAGGAGACATGGGAGAAACCTCCCAAAGGTTACTATTACTGGAAAAATATATCGTAGATCTCACCCATTATCTGTTGTGTTCTCCTAGTCATCCCTTATCAAGATGGGATAATAGATTATAATGTTAATGCAGCTTCACCCTCTGGTATTACACCTGCTAAGACCACATCATTTTGAACTTATTCTCAAATTGAGGGTAACGGTAAATGCCTTACTTAGATGTTGTGTTTGTCTAGTGATTATGGTAATCTTGATGAAAAATATTTTTAGGCCATGGATTCTTTTCAGTATTCAGTGGTATTTTCAAATCATAGTGTAGCTATTTGGATAAGTTTCCATAGACACATAAGAAAATACAAATATTATCCTAACCCAGAGATAAAAAAACATCTGCACCACAAAGAGGGTGGTCTATCAAATATTGAGTATTATTTTCTGTAAACATTATCAACAATTGAAAATCAAAAAAGCAATGATCCCCAGGATGAAAATGAATTAGGTGATGAAATCTTTATTGGACACACAGAAACTGACTGCTAGACATGTTGGGTGCATAACATTCAAATATAAGGTCCCTTTTAACAGATGTATAAAGGTTACCCACTATAATTGGTAGAATATAGGTTCAAGAGTCATTGATGACCCCACCGTTATCACTATACATCAAGTGGGTATTAACCTATAGGATTTAATGATAAGTGGTCATGAAAACTCATTGTGGATTGGACATTCCAATCCTTCAGTGCAAATGAGAATTAACCCAAAAATAAACTATAAAAATGGTTTGAAATTAAAATTGGTAATTATATAAATGTTTAGGAACTCATAGACTAATAAATGAGCCCCTCTACAACCTCATAACACATGGAAGGGGCCTGAGATCCTGTAAGGGGAATTCCCCTATATATATGGAGTAAAAGGAGGTAAATGTTGGCCAACATAGGGATATGTAATCCAAAATGATTCCATAATTCAATGAATTTCTCCATTATAAAATTGGATAACTAGACATGACCATTCTCTTATATTTTGGGTATGTACCAACTGAGGTACTTTTCCATGAAACTGGAAAACATAATGGTCTAGTTGATACTACAGAAAACCTATTATCTATAGTTTTGGAATTTCCATTCAACATCCATGGTCTAGTAAGTAATGTACATTCCATGAGTTTATTTAATTGTAAATGAATTTGGATTTTAACCTATGTCTTATAATTTTCCTCAATGATAACGTTTGGAACCCCTATCATGAACAATATATTTTTTTAAACGAAGTGGTTCAATTTTTGTGGCCTTTTTGACATCCTGATCAGCTCTTGGGCGAGGTAGAAGTCCTCATACGTAATCTCAAGAATATAATGGGGGAAAATCATCGTTCATGACTTCTTGTATAGTTCCCCATATATCTACCCAATTTCTCAGAGACCAATACCCACAATTCCATGAATTAGGTGGAAAGTGTCTGTATCGTGGCTTTATTGACTGAACATGTCGATCATTAAGCCCTTATTTCAATATAAACAATTTTGTAAAATCCAATCATCCTCATACATCCTAATCTTTATTAACTCTTTGAATAACATTTATGTAATATATTTCAACCATAAAGGCCAACCCTAATCCATTTAATATATTCTAATGGATTAGATGTCCTAGTTGGTCCCCCACCCTATCATTTTTTTGGGGAAGGCTTCCAAATTTTTCAACAGTACATACATACATCTAAAAAAAGTTCTTGTTGATTAAAATAATTTATGATGGAATGATGGTCAATATATTTCTTTTTTATTCATTATCTATTATAAAAGAAGTTTATTTCATGGGATATGTTTTTTCAAAAAGAGTTGGGGTTCTTCAAAATCCATGACAAAGTATGATTGATTATTGTGGTGATGAAATGGGAGTTTAACTTGTACGACCAAAATAATATTTTAGAATAAAATATTAATTGGTATATTCTACATGTTAGACTCTCATAAACTTTATCACAATATTCTAAAATTACCCATCAACAATGTAGAATGTAGGATCCAAAAATTCCATGATAATATCCCAAGGTGTAAACACCTATTCAGCATATCTATTTCATGAATTGTTGGAAATATTATAACATATGTAATCCATATGAAAAAAATAAGTGACATGTCACTAACATATGAAGAAATTTTGTCAATGAAAACTCATATGTTACTAAGCCTCTTATGCATCACATAAATCATCAAAGGGTTTCTTTATTTTTTAAAGGATTCCAAAATAGCTTGGACTATAAAAATATAATGGGCTACATAAACCCCCATGGAAATCAGGATACTATATAATCTGTCGTGATACAGGAGTTTGTGTGACCTTTACAAGGTCATGTGATCCACATGATAATTGAATGATCATGCGATCAAGACATAAGATCATATTAAAATATAAAAGAAACTTTTTCAAAAGAATAGATATGGATCTACCAATTAACAAAAATTAAATTCTATTTAACTTTAATAAGAACTACAAAAATGAATTATTGTGAAGCCGTATTCCCATGATGGTCTTAGGAATGGATCTCACTATCAGTTTTTACTGGATGCTCTTGTGAGTGGATCACATGATGATGGAAAGGAATAATATATCTAGGAGTACGGTAGTAAGTGAATTTACCACCATATATTCCCCAATTTTTAGTTCCTTCTTGTAATAACAAATTTCACCCAAAATTATAAGCGTTGGACAACACACTAACTAGTTACAATGCCGAAGAATTATGTAGATATTATATTTCTCAAAACTGATCCCTTTTTCTCATTGAAATCATTCATTAGGGGAGGGGGAGTTGGTAATTTACAAATAATGATAATAAAAAATCAATGATGGAACAAATACATGAAATGGGGTATTATATTCCCCTCCAATCAGAGGATTAAGAAGGTGGAATGGTCACACAGATTGTGTGAGACATAAGAGGACACAAAATTACATGACTTAGGAAGGTCAGGAAGATGATATTACAATGTGAATAACCTACAATACATCACATTAATCCCATTTTATGAGTACTTCTTCTCTCATGACGAAATTTTATACACCTTATAATCATGAGGTGGTATCCATATAAGCTCCCCCAAGTCCCATGAAATGTTAACTATAGGATTCCTAACAATATATCCAAAATTAATTGTAAAATAAGTTGGAAAATATGAAATTTAATTACCCAATTGAATCCATAAAATTCAAGTGATTCTCCCCATGCAGTTTGTGAGATGTCACAGTACCATCGAAACATGTATTCCAAACCATTAAAGGGACCACTAGAATCCCACCATCATCAAGTGAAGTGTTTCAAATATGTCTAGGTGGTCCCCCTTCATCTCCAAATACAATGAAAATGCCTTTCCTTTATAATGATCACACATCATAATAGGACCCATTGTTGGTCACATAATGCATCACCAATGGGGAGAGTGATTTCCTTAAAAAACACTCATATAATTAATCAATATTCACATCCCTTGTAGAAAAAATAAAAGAAATAAGGGAGATTATGAGATCTTATTATGAAGATAGGACATGAGGAACTTATCCAAATGAGATCAGACAACCCAAAAATCGTCCATGTTCACATGAATCATCCTTTACAATCCATATTGATCTCGAGCGGACCCCATGTAATGATTCTATTGCTTTCCTAAAACCCCATGGAAGACACCTCAGATCACATGAAGGCCATTCTACAAGAATCCTGATATTGAAAAGTCCATAGACATGCTTAAATGGCATTGAGGAATACCCATGGAATGTTCTGATGATTATTTGAGACCCATATAATTTTCCAAAATCAATCAAATGGGGTTTTTAAGGAATGTTATCATGGTAACAAAATGTAATATGATAACCACAACATGATATTGTGAAACATGTCAAACCAACTCCCTCCGCCGACTACAGTCTAGATGTACAAAATATGTGTCATTAATAGAGAAAAATAATCTAGGAGGGAGGCATGTAAATCCCCAAGATCATCATGATTAATGTAGCCCTACATACTTGGATCTATTCACTAGTGCACCCATACATTAGAAAAGATATCCCGGAATGGGTGATGTCATGAACGGAATGGTTTTACATTATGTAAAATATAAGGAACAATAAAAGTAGATCATGGGTAAGCATAGGTACATCCAATGATCACTAATAAAACTCATGAGGGACATCTACAGGGTTATGAAGAGGAAATACCACATATCTACAGAAATACACAAGACATAGACAAACTATCAATAACAAAATGTATTGAATATAAAATAAAATGCCATAAAATTCTAAAATAATACAGTTTTATGTGATGAACATATCAGATTAACCTCATGCGCTTCGCATGAACCACTCATGTCATGCAATAACATTAGGAAATGTCCCTCAGATCCAGAGATGCTTCTTTTGTAAACAATATTGTTCATGTTAAGTCCCCTCGACATGTTAGAGTAGTCACATGGAACCCATAAAAATTCCACCCATGTATTGTGATATCTTATGGGCTCACCATTGAGACATTACAATTTATTCTATATAGTTCTACAAAACAATATGGTGGTACCCATGCATGTACAATATACCTCTTGATGGAATGTGAACATGAAAACAAACTCTCGTGATATCATTTGAACAAGTTATAATGATCTTTTGACATCCTCCGGATATGTTAGCCAACATTTGTGATAATACCCATAAAATTCAACTAGGTCATGTGTCACTCTCCAAACATGTCAAAATGAATCTTCTGACACTCTCTATTCATGTCATCTAGTGTTGGAATTCAAACTATGGAAATAATCTTTTCATATGTGACATCATCCAAGAAAGTGATATGAGATCATTCGATAGTCTCTATGTCACGTCAGTAATGTCTTGAGATTTACTACATATAATTAATCAATGATCATGTGAAGACATTTAGAAATTCTATCTGGATTATTTGATGCCTCTCATTAAAGCTAAATTGATCATGCGATTGTGTTCGGGAATTCTATTAAGATAATGATGTAATGTAAAGAAGATAATCTAGCCGGATAAGAAGATAGCGAGACCAGGCCAATAATGTATTTAAGGATATGATAACCTTGTCTACCCATAATATTTGAGATTCCTTAGTGTGAAATCTCTAATAAAAATGAAAAACAATAGCTTTGATACCTCCAGAAATCATGATATATAGGAATCCTCAAAAAGGAAAAATCTAAAATAGGTAGCCACTTCAGTGTTTGTCCCCCCAAACATATTACATTTCATCATTCAAGACCCATTTATTCCGATGGGATGACCATTCAACCTTTTATATAAGAGGATTGAGAAATTAACTTAAATATTATAACTCTTATTTATGAAATAAACTGGATATGTAGGATTCCTTCATAAGGATAAATATTTATACTAAACGCCAAATGGGTTGTCCCATTTAAAATTTCCCGCATCCATACACAGTGAGAGTCAGTATTTTCTATCCATTTTTTTCACACCAGGAATATATCATGTGGGTTTAGGGTGTTTCAATGTTCATATTAGTCATATCATGAATCTCATAAAACTAGGGTAATTTCAATGTTTAAGACATTATGAGTGGAATGATATGAATCCCCCAATGGAGAGGTGTTCTCCAAGGGACTATATTTAAGGGAATAAATGACCTATGATAAATATGATTCCTGATATAACCATGACACATAATATATCACTCTATGACTTCATCTCAAAAAAAAAGTTCCTATGTACCCCTAATAAATTTACTTTATTTATTAAATTAAACTCTTTATCTTTAACAAACAATGTGTGTTCTTATTCAAGTCAAAAACATGACAGGCAGGATACCTCAGAATGGCCCTATATCATCATAGGCATTTTAAACTCTTACGTACTTGGATGAAAACACCATCATCCCTATATATTGAAATCACTGTCATCCTTATGACATAATTTTAAAGAGGGAATCTATATACCTTGACCTCAATTATGGATATGTAATATTAAGTATGCACATAGACCCAAATACACACCCACGTGTGAATGTAGGATGTGAGTATAAGCCCAATTTGATTTCAATAATAATTATGTAAAAAATAATATCATAATGACGAAACATAATTATATATTAATGGTCATTAAATATTTACCATTGGATAACTACCCAGAGTATAGGGAGACAATCCATTACTTAGATATCAAGAAACCACATCCCTATTGTTATAATGTATTCCTATCCACACACCAACTATTTACCCTTACCTGTATTTATCTGGTTCTAATACCATAAGCTAAGGAATAATTTTCGATAGGGGTTTAATGTATGAAAACCTAATATTATAAAATACATCACTATAATTTACAATTGTCTTCCAAAGGATTCCCATATTTTTTTGTTAATTTAATAAAACAATATTAATAAAATAAATTATTAAACGTTCTCATGTCACATCCTTATACCATACATAAGAGTAGCCCTTTTGACATAAATATTTTAAAATTCCTTATACATAAAATTGAATAATAATATATAAAAAATAGTATTATTTACAAAGTATGTAACAAAAATAATTTCTTTTTTATCAAGTCAATGAAAAATAAATCACTTAGAAAAGGGTCCAATAGCATTAAATTTTCCTTGAAAATTTTAAAATAACAAATATCATTACATTCAGGTTCCAATTAATCCATAATGAAATAAAATATTCATCTACCGAAAACATTAATGTGCTAAATGTAATGTTAAATATGAAATAATTTAAAATGAATGAAAAACCATTGAAATCACATGTATTTACATAAACTAATAGATACAATATCATGTAATCAAACATATGTATTAATGATTGATTATAAATGAATGAAAAATTATGGATTAAAGGGGAATATCCCATGTTTATATCAAATAAATGGAAAAGTATATAATTTCATGTTAAAATTAATGTAATAAATTGAAATCCAATATAAAAGATTTTATTTGGGGATTAAAATTGATTTATCAATCCTAATACAAAAGAACCAATAATTTCTTAGACAAACAATACCATGGATTCATACCACCATAGATTGACTTGGAAAAAGAAATAAGAAAATGATGAATAATGAAGAATGAATGGGTTTAGAGGATCTACCCTTAATAAGTCACTCTGATTTAATGGAAGATAATCAATGGAGTAATGAATAATACTATGTATCCTTTCAATAACTCCCAGTACACAAACACATTGTACAAAGAATACTAAATTGGGAAAAAATATCTAGAAATAGATCATTTAAAATAAAAATATTACCATTCAATAAAAATATATGACTTGAATGTATGATATTAAAGAATGTGTACATGTTTTCTTGTATCACAATATCCTCAATTTTATATTATATAATGATTCCTTCCATTGAGTAACTTCCCTAACTAGTATTATTGTACTAATAAGGTGAAAAGTTTAGTGATCTCCTGTTTCATCCTCCATCACTAAAGGTTTTCAATTTTATTTATTGTTATAATGATATCATTTAGGGTTTTCATTAACCACTAATGGTCCATAAAAAGAACAAAAAAGTAAATATAAAAATAAAATAAAAATTGGATGTCAATAATAAATATATCAATATGTCTATGATAATATACAAAAATCACACATGTGTCATATATCAAAATATTACAACAAAACAAAACTATACTATTTAACCATGTATGTACATATATAATGTGTATCCAAAAAGGGTGTAAAACCCATGTACATGATTCCAAATTCATAAAAATTAACGCAAATATTTCATAAGAAATCATACCTCACCTACTGAAGGCATATTACATTACCTACAATATCACAAATACAATATATATACATAGTAGTTGTGTTCGTTGAAGGAGTGAAAATAAATCCCCATTAGAAACCCCATAATTCATGAAATTTCACGTTGTTTAATGTGATTATATATAATAATTTCATTGCTTTTAAATGATTTAATAATATCATTTTTATATTCAATTAATATGTTATGTTTCAACTAAGTCACCGGAATCATATCTTACCTTCATCAACCAATGGTGAAAAAATATCTGATATCAATAACAGAAAATTGATTCCCTAATATGATTTATTTCAATTATATATTAAATATAATTCATATTATTTATTTTTTCATGTTATAAACATCATAGCCATTACCATAGATCACACATCAATAGAATTCGTTATATAAGGAACTAATGTTCCCATTAAGTATCCCCAGGCTTGAATCATTTAACAATATAAGAGTTATAAAAAAATAAACCATGAAAAAACATCATTTTAAAAATCACATATCCCAAATAAAATCAATTTTATTTATATCAATTAAAATATTAACCTTTCTAAAAAACATAAAAATAACATTAATAAAAAAAATTCATATTAATAAGAAAACTCAACTTGTATAGATAAAATAAAAATACTCATTTTATGAATGCTTAACACTATTAATCATTAATTCAATCCAAATATAACATTTTTCAATTTTTAACTTCAAGTATATCAAAAATAATTCACAACAAGTCAACATCATATTATGTACCAGTATTTCAATCATAAAAATTATTATAATACATAACTACATTCTCTATCCATTTTTTTTATTCACCTCTAATTTTACATGATATTTCACTGGGAACACATTTTTTATAATAGTTATTCCTTAGTATATTCTCTTATGTATTAAATGAAAATTTCAGAAAAAATCACTAAAATTTGTGCGTCTATTTAACAAATGTTAAAAATATAAAACTTCACATCCACATAATAATATTTACATTAAAAAATAAAATATAGTGACTGTGTTATCAACCTTTATTACATCATTTTTTGACTTCAAACTCATATGTTATCTTATATGAACTAAAATTAATTCACAATTTTTCATAGAATATTCCATATTGTCATGTCTTCTACCCATTTATTCAGTATATACCACACATAAAATTCATTAAAAACTATACTAAATCATTTGAATTAATTAATCGTTTTATCTTAATAACTTGAATTAATAAAAAAGAGTTCTTCACATATCATAAAAATCATAAAATTGAATACCAATGGTTCTATATAGTCACCCACATCACACATGATATAGAATCCAAAACAATAGATAATTCATAATTTCTTTTAAAATAAAAATTATAAACAAAATCACCAAATATATAAAATAATAATTAAGATTAATAAAAGGATAATATTACAGCCTTTAAACAATAATATTATCCTTTAATGCTTTTTCTATGGTGTATAAAATTATTATAATGGATATTGACTCACCATAAAATTTATTATAAATTACTAAGTAAATATAGATGGACAGACATATAGATTATGGATAGAGATCTTCATCAAATGATTCTCATTATAATGGATGTAAAGAACATAATAATTTGTCATTGATAAAAAATTGTGGAACTACCCGAGATTAGAAAAATGAACATTTTATTTAATGGGTACTTACTGACTAGTCATTGGATGCATAG
Organism: Viscum album; assembly: GCA_963277665.1. Taxonomy (NCBI): domain Eukaryota; kingdom Viridiplantae; phylum Streptophyta; class Magnoliopsida; order Santalales; family Viscaceae; genus Viscum; species Viscum album. The sequence continues at coordinate 1,841,604,600 of OY728145.1, forward strand.
TATTGACCCACTAATAGGATGATTTAAATTAAAATGAATTTGAATCCTAGATCATCTACAAGGTATGCAATAAATCGCCACCAAGTCCTCCAAATACATTAGGAAATTATATCGAAAAAATTCAACTCCATCATATTCTCTTTCCATTATACTTCGACTATACCCGTCAAAATGTACACAAAATATTTCAAAATTTATTCAGAATTTTCAAGAATAATATTGAAAATTTACCTCAAAACATGGAGTCATTACAATCACTCAAGAACAAGGATTCATGACAATCAGAACATTCATTTAGAATCTCTATTGATAAACTAATGGAATTAGAAGAATACACAGATTCACATTCACATGTAACAAATTAAACATGCTCATATTACTAAAGATCATGTATCGGTAGAATTTATTTTCACTATAATATCTTCTCACTCTAAAAAAATAATGAATAATATTTCATGAAAATGTATCCAAATCTAGTTTCATTCCCTGATATAGATGTTTATTGGAAGAATTAAATTTAAATATACGTATTATGATAAATTAAAAACATCATGAATAATGATATAATTTAGTTGGAATTCCCAATTAAATTACATATTCAAAACTATTTTAATAATTTAAATGGAATAAAATTCGGCTTTTATAATTACCATTTCATTCGTAAAAAGTTATACCCCAATCATGCTGATACATGAACAAAAACATTCTTATTTTTAATCTAAATAGGTTAATGTTTATTTTAATAATATAAATTAGTACTAATCTAAGATATAGATAATAAATTCATTATAATTTAAAACTAATCAAATTTTTCTAACAATAATATTGTAAAAAATAAAGACATCTTACATATTACATCTATTAAAACTTTGATCAACATATCATAGCATATAAATCATCAAATTGATTCATTTTAATTGATTCAATTATGTCGTTTTTTGAATTTAATTTAATATAATCTGATGATCCTTTGACACATCACAAATAAATGAACAATATACTAAATAATATTATTTGGATGATTATGTTTTCCATCCATCTGGGGATGAAAATCTAGAAACAAATTCACTTTATAACATATCATGTTCATGAAAGAATTAAAAAAGTGAGATGTAAATCTTATATCATGGAAAGATATAATAGTCATTGGTATTCCATGTTCTTTTTTTGATATAAACCTTTTTATACCTTTCAACTATAAATTATTTATAGATTGAATGAAATTTTAAAACATTATTCATCTTATAAATAAAAATCCAAAATAGATCATTCCTATAGTTTAACAATTGAAAACCTGACCTAAAATACATGGTTATAAAATCCAAATTCTATTCTTGAATAGTCGATGATTGAAAATTACAATCTTTCATTTGATTTTCGTATTTCACAGATTAACCAGTGAATCATTTAAAAATAAATAAAATTTTGTCATGTTTTATAAATAGAATAAAAAATTACTATGAAGAATTATAGTTAGTATTGGTATAACATGTGAGTGGTGTATTCGAGATGTAGTCGCTAGGGAGACCCCACTCAGTTAGGGTTTGATATGACGTTTCCCCAGTGATGGTGCATCCCTCTCCTCAGCTCTCATCCCACCTCTATCCGGCTACTGCCTAGCGTGACGTAGTCGATCCCCTGCTTGTCTATTCATGGGATTAGTAGACGTCTCACCTGTCCGGCCTAGGGTATCTACCTCAACACTACCTCTCCTGGGATTCTCTGATCATCTATCATTCCACTCGAGTGATGCATTCGACCCGTGACTCTAGCCTCCTTCATAGATTCTTTTGTTGTGAGGCTATTGGCATCGAGGCCTGGAGGAAGCGACCATATGACCTTCCCCGGCTGGCGATGGTGTACCGGACCCCCCCCCCCATCGAGTTCTCTATGTCACCCCATCCAAATCATCTTTCATAGATCCGGTTAATTCATATGTGTTATTTTCTTCATGCCTCAATATATTATCGTTATTTCTCCTGCCATGGCTCCTGGATATCCCGAAATTCCAAAGATGAGGGAGATTAGTTTTCATATGGATCAGCATCAGATCCAGGGGTTTCCACTGAAGGGCTCCCTTGGTCCCAGATCTGATGATGTGTCACATTGTATAGTGGTGTTTTTTGTGAACATTTAGCATTGTGAATTGTTTGGTTTTGTTGGATTTGAATTGTGGTAGGGTTATCATCGACAACCTGAGCCTGTACGTGGACGCAGATGGACGTTGCAGGAATGTTGGGTGCTCGTGGTGTTCTTCTCCTTGCCAAATCGAATCACAATTCCCTACTAGTTTATCATGTTCCCTGATGGACCTCTTTAATTTTGTTTCCTCTGACATTTCATTGAGATCCTTTGGGCATGACCCCATCTTAGTTGGGTACAATAGACCACACAAATCATTGGATCATGTTGGTGGATTAGGTGAAGGTGGAGCGGTTGGGGTTCTTTTTTTGTTTCAGGTTTTCACTGAATTTTGTGGGCAACTGTGGATCCCCTAGGTCACGGCGTCTCATTCGTGTTTTTTAGGATGGTTTGGCTACTGTCTACAACTGTGGATTCCCATGGGCATGACCTTAGTTTGTTTTTCTTTCTTAGTTCTCACTTATCCAAAAAGTTTTTTTAATAATAAAAAATGATTTTTTAGTCAGTCATTATAACATGTGTGATCTTGTTATTATGAATTTTAAAAATATCTCATAATTTATTTTCAATGAACATTTAAAACAAAAAGAGAATCATATAAAGGAAATAAAGGATAAAAACTAAGACTATACCCTACTATCTTCTCCACTCCATTGATTTTATCGATTAAAAACCAGTACAATGAATTTGAATTCATCACCACTTTACTGACATTAATTATGATGATGATAAGAATAAATATTCTTGTAAATAATTTCCACAATCAATAGATATAATAATATATAGATATAAAAAATACTATTTAATCTATGACTCATCTTTGAAATCTTGTTCTATAACAACTAAAGACTTTTTTCTCAAAGCTTCAATAACCTACATCAACGTTTTGAAGTATATATAATCAAAATATCTAATTATTGATGATTTTAAAGCAATAAATACCTTCCTAAATGAAAATATATAACAAAAAAATACAAATAATCTCTCATATTTTATCAATACTATAAGTTTCTGGCTAAACAAATAATGCAAAAATTATGTAGTGCATGCACAACCATGACCATTATGTGTTCTTTATTATAGTAATTATTCTTGGGTTCCATATTATTTGAAAAACCATATCCAACTTCTATTTATTATGTTCTCTAAACACACTATAATCCCACACTAGATTCATCATAAAGACCTTCGTAATGATTTTCTAACATTGGTAAAATGATAATATAGACAAATTTGAATATTTTCATTATTTTCATAAAGAAAACCTCACATTCATCATCCAAATAAAATGTTTCTAATTTATTAATGAAAATAATATTTTGTGTATTTAGAAAATGAAATCCTTGAATAATTTGACAAAAATTATATTCGATCCCCTGAAACATCATATATAGAAGTCATTCTTATGATTTTTTCAAGTCATTACACCTAAAAATTTATCAATATCCATTGAAATTATATATTCATATAACCCCTATGAAATAATACTCAAATTAATAATATATAAAGAACATTATCATTTTGACATAAATATTATGAAATCTAAAAGTGATCATGAAAATAAATGAAAATTCCCCATTAATCTCATTGCCCATATTTATATCCAATATATAATTGAAAAAATTATTTTAGATATGGATATAAAACATTGTTCATCCAAGGAATAAAAATATCTAGTGCATTCAACAACTGAAAAAATATTCCAAAATCTCAAAATATATATATACCATGCTAAAATGAAATTCATTTTAGAATTTTATTGCTCACCCTACATTCATGATATCTTAATGAAATGACTATATTTGAGAACAAAATAGAATGATTCTACATGTAAAAAATAATGAATTCGTTATAATATATTAAAATTCATAATATAAACCTATTTCATTTCGAAATAGTAAATATATAATCACAATATCAAATCATAATTCTTAATCTTCCCTATAGAACCCCATTGAGATACTCATTTCATGATGAAGACATTTTATTCAAATATTACAACTTAATGTGGAACTGTATGAGATTTTATATAGGAATATAGTAAATGTGTATAAATATTACATCAGTACCAAGTACTATGTAAATATTGAATTAGAACATCCTATCTAGAATAAATACTATAATCTTTTTTGGGAACACATCCATATATTTATCAACCATATAAAGAAATATTAAATTCAAAAACCCCCATGATAATCCAACATTGATTTCGATTAACTAAGATAAAATCTTCTTTAGTTGAACCGTGTAACAGATGTACCTATTTTATTAGAACTCCTATTAAGACAGAAAAATATATGATTCATTACGAGAAAGAAGTAGTTTTGTACACATTTGTTAAAAATAAATATACCCCAAAAAAATGTGAACATTATTTCAACATTATAATCACATGAAGGCCTTTAATATCATTGATAATAACATGTAAAATAATTAAATATCTATAGATATCAATATTATAATCTATGAATCATTTTATTTCACCCACAATATTTCTCAATATGGTTTTCATATTCTATGATATAGATATAAAATTGATAGCCAAACCCGTATTAGATACTATGAAGATTTGATGTTAATAATAAGAAATAACACAATAAAATGACATAGCAATAATTTTTTAGTAAATATTATCCATACCATACCATGTATGAACATTTTCTATGAGTAACCAAATATAACTAATTTATAATAACTATCTAGGAAATACAACAATATATTTCTCCATGGTCAACCAACTACCCAACATTGAAATTTCTCGTTGATCTTATCCCTTAAAAGATTTAACACCTTCTTAATCATAAATCCATGACAATATCAATCATGTTTTTTTCATTAAACTATGTGACCATGAAAATTATTTAATAATTTAAGTTGAATGAAAACCTCCATCCCTTTCATATGAAATTTAAAAAACTTATAAATATTTAATAAATTTCCAAAAGAGTGATGGGTGACTTTTGGAAGAAAAAAATCAGGTATGACTTATTTGAACAAAAAAGAACACTTTAATATCACATTTTTCACAAATTAAGAGGTATAAAAAACCAACCACATTCCACTAGATCAATTTCTAATAATGAAATATTCACATAACTTTCTCTTTTATTTCTCTTGGATCTACCTGATCCCATATAAGCCCTAGTTTCTTTTCCCAAGAGCCTTTTCTATTCTAATAGTGATATATATTGATTTGATTAATATAGGTAAATAATAAATGTATCAATTTGTATGAATCTCTAACATTATTCCATACATGAATTAGTGATATATTGATTATTTTTACCTCTCATTGATAATTAAAAATATACCATGATTATAAGTCTAGATGAATTATATTCAATAAATATATTACCTTACATTAACTACAAAATGTTTTCCCCTTTATATATTTTTATCCTCTCTCTCTAAGAATAGTGAAAAAATTGATTATTGAAATAATCCAACAAAAATACGACATACCTATTTCCCTATACCAATATTCCTCACTAATTTAATGTTGGAAAATCCCATATATTTATAAAAAGTCTTAATTTTTAATCATAAGATAATTTATTAGATCTATTGTCCTTTCCAATCACATTGGCTCCTAGTTATATATTAAATGAAAAAAATATCATTTAATGATGGGAGGATGATGTGGAAAAAAATCTCGTACAACATCGGGCACATATTTTTCCACTAAAGATAGTCCCACATCTATATTGTTCATTACAGGAAACAATTATTGATGATGTTTCTCTAATATTGTCTTAGGCTCACCCAAGAGTGGAAAATTTCTAACTTCCACTATATAATAATGTTTTTGGTGAGAATTGTGACATCCATAATAAATTGAGACCCATAAAATCGGTTTGTTTTAAATTATATTATCTAGTTTGGGGGTATCATTATAAAAATAATAACACAAACACCTAGGAGCCCTAGTGTTTTATGACTCGTACCTCTCCACAAGGAATGGAAATCACCAACTCTACATATTTTATAATAATATATTTCCAAAATGACATGTGTCACAATGTCATTGGGATTTGATTACATCAAATTTCTAATTATTTAATTTTAAAATACATGTTACTACTTAATGTGAGACCCACAACATTTTGTTTCACTAGTCTTGCACATTTTCTTCAATTATCAGAAGTCATCACACTATCCCACAAAAATGAAAGATGAATAACAAAATACACAACACGAGTTTTGTAATGTAAATATATCATTCACCTCTTTGTAAACATATAATCATTGTAATAAGACAAATTAAAATTATCACATTATATCATAATTTTTATTTCATGAACTTATTCCAATAGATTCATTATAAATAACATATTAAGATAAAATAAATTTTGTAAAAAACTATATATCATAATTGAAATTATTTATGAAACAATTCACTAGCACATGAAAAAATATATATTTCATGTCTCGGTTTACAATAATGATTGATGAATAACGCAATACACAGTCCTAATTATGTGATAATAATATCCTATAATATCATATATGAACAAAAAATGCAATAACAGTATTACCATTTAACATGGGATTATACTATAGTTATAGTAGATAGAGACGCACTTATTTTTTTATTCCAAATCCCTTCTTCTAATCTCTTTTGTTATGGTTTCACAAATATAATGACATTGTAATGCCCCAACCTCAGTTACCTATATTCGGTGCATTATTATATAACATTAGCATGATCACAAGAAAGATCAAATCTCGGAAGACCGATTGGTTTAGTAGCCTTGGAAACACTAGACATATTCATAATGTTTTACATTACATCATAAAGTGAAAAATTCTATAACAACATAGTCTCCACATTCCACACTCTTATCCCCACATACTATCCCTGCAGGTCATTCATAAATTACTTCATCACATCCTGGGAAAAATAAAACATAGAAAATGGGTGAGCTCAAATGCCCAGTAAGCATAACAATATAGCAGAAACTTTCATAAATAAGAATAAAGATTTAAGGCAATGTATAAATAAAAAAAAGCCTTTTAAACTTGATCTTCAACATAGTATGTAAAAAATAAAATGAAATAATTCCATTTACTTATTCACATGGATATTCTACTAAACAAATAATCAAATTCAATATCAATAACCACTTTCATAATGATGGAATGTATAATGCCAGACTATCATAACCACATAGCCAAGGCCTCGTGCCAAGAATTCAAATAAGATTTTGCCAAGTCCTTGTGCCAAGACACTGGTTTGTCTCATGAGACCTACCAATCCATCGAGGAGCTATAGCGGGCTCCACCCGTCACATATTAAGTCCAATGCATTCCCATATGAAAAGGTTTAAACATAACAAACACATTCGTAATAAAAAAAGCATACAAAATGTCAATACTTTCACCATAAACTATGAATGGTATAAAAATGGAACATCCATAGTCAAATATATCACAAAACCTTCAATAAAATATAGTTGTTTTGTATCATAATAAATCAACTTCAAATAAGCATAAAATCCATCAATGGATGTTGACATAGATGAAATCAAAACTCTTTTTAGAGAAATAATTCTTTCTATTTTGAAATAATTTAAGGGTAATATATTTAAAAAATAAAACATTTTCTTTGAAAATATTTTTATAAGATTTTAAGGGAAGTTTCGATGATTTTATAATGGCGGAAAATAACTGCACCCGCCGTATAAGTTAAAAAATCATTCTTACCTTAATTCTGTCGAAAAGGTTAAAAAGCACCTTGTTTGGAAAACTACGGAAATATTCCTTTATAAAACTCTTATAAAAAGTAAAAAAAAAGGGTATAAATGACTTTAACCAATATTCTGTAAAATAGTATTAATGTTTTGAAAATCATTTTTAGGAAACATGGATGTGGATGATAAAGAGATCCCAGTAGATTATTACGTATAAACAACCTCAGATAATGAAGAGATTGAAAAATAACCTTTACCTTGTACTTTTCCTTGGATGGGGTAGGTTGACCTCCTGTATAATGGTGAAATAATTTTTATTTAATTATACAATAATTATATACATTAATATGATATCATATATGATCTTTTAACATTTATTTGTTAATAATATCTTAGTATTATCGTTGTTTCTGGTGTTAACTTACTCGTTTTACTTTATATGTCTTGTTATGTAATCCATGTTTTTCATGGATAGGTTGTATCTTATTGAAATACAGAATGATATATAGTCCTTAAATACTATTATTAATCATCAAATGAGAATTATACTTGAATGTATATGATAGAAAATGAATCTCATCGCGTTCGTGGAGACGGTAGTCCGTACGTACGCACGACCGACAATATCAATCTTTTAATATTAAAATAATATATAATTGAATGGTATATCATATATACAGAATAATTATCATGGTACATTTATTATTAACATGAATTACACATAATTATAATACCCATCAAAATAATAATTTATTGAATAACAATTACACCATGACGTGGAGACTGTAATCCGTACATACGCACGTATGGTGACATGTTATTCAAAGGATGGATAGAATACTGAATATGGTCGTACGATATTTATAATAACATCACAGTATATATTTGATACAGGAGTTATTATTTTATAATGGTAACAACAAAGGATGAAGAAGTGGAAGAAGAAAGGAACGTGGAAAAGGGTGGTGAAATCATTATCTCTTGTTCGTGTTCTTCCATTTGATTTGATCAAAAGGGATCTTAGGATGGCTTTTGTACTAAAGGAAGGACTCTAGTATGAAGTGAGGTAATTTAAGAGAGTATTTGGGCAGAGTTTTGCCGAACCAAAAGTCTTTTATGGTGTGATGCAATTAGAAGGAGGAGTGCCCTTTTATAAGAGGGGTGAGGGGCACCTTTGGAAAAGCTAGAAATATTAATTTCTAATAAATTCATATTCAGTTTATAATGCCTCCAAAGTTGATTATTCAAAGTTTAAGGTGGGGATATGTCGAAATCCATTCAACCAATAGAATTTAGTCAGGTTTGGTATACTATATTAACCTTATCATTTAGTTTTAACTCTTAGTTAATTAGATTGACATTTACCATGTCACTTTGTATTTTTATATTATATAGTTAATACACATACCATATACATCCGAGAGACCCCCCAAGTGGTCCATTAATGATAAACCTATCATGATATAAGTCTCTTGGCCAAACCTTAGATTTTTACGAATTTAATATCAATTAATAATATAATATTTGTTTTAAAAACTCTTTTATGTCAATTTTGATAGTATTCAGTAGTTGATTTTTCTGAAACTCATAACAGAATAATTACTTCACAAAAAGTCAATTAAATCAATAATAATATGTCATATTATCCAAGAAAATTAGTTTAATTCATTAAAAGTCTCAAATTTTTATTTATTTGGGTATTTATAATATCAATTATTTTAATTTTTCACTATTATGGTAATTACTGCTTCATCACTATGTCATAAATAAATTAAATTATTTAATATCTAAATATTATAAATAAAATATAATTATGTAGGAAATATTATTAGCTTTCTAATTAATATTGACAATATAATTTTTCTTATGTATAACCCTATATTAAAAATGTTTTAGTAAATAAACTTTGATTTTAACTCTTTTAACTCTTCTTTGAATTAAATAATAATAAATGTCTTAATATAATCCAAGTGGAACTAAATGATAATATTTTATTCCTAAGGTGTTTTCTATCAAGATACACTTTTCCAATAGAATTAGGACATGTGTTAGGCTAATATTAATATCATTTTTACCCTTAATTACCCTATTAAATTTTAACCGTGATAAATAAAAGAAAAACTTTACTATTCACCAAAAATTATTTTCATCACATTAAACCACATTTTACTTCTTGATATTTACCGTGTCTCTCGGAATTTCAAAATTCCATTCACAGAAGCGATAAAATTATGTTTTATGAAAAAATTCAGTTTTTTAACTACCACTTAGTAGTTTCACTATTCATCAAAAATTGATGTTTTTCAGAACAATGCCAAAATTTCAGCCTAAGCAATAATAGATATTCTGAATTCAAAAATGATGTCTATTTTACAAAATTCCAAACATATAAGTTGTATTAATTAATTATATAATTAATTCCCGCTGTCACAATAAATAGCGTGTTTTTATGAAACAAAATATATCAAATGATTGAAAATTGTTTAAGTCCAATTTCAAAGTGAAATTAATTCTAATGTACACCATTGGATAAAATGGTAAAAATATATTCTAATTATACGTTAAGACCACTCAATAATATAATTTATCACTATAAATTATTTTGATTAAAAAAGTTGTTTTTAAGTATTTTTCACTATTCATAAAAATTGTAAGTTCTCAGAGAAATACTAAAAATTCATCTTAGGATTATTTCTATATTCCAAATCCAAAACTGAAGTCCATTTTGAAATATAAAATATATATAATTTCAAAATGTTGGTATTACTATTCATAACAGCTAGTTTGATTGGTTGTGGTGTGTTAGAACTCGATGTTGCGTACAACAAACGCTATCCCATTATTCAAAGAGAAGCGTACTGTAGAATATTGGGGTGTTACATTATCCCCTCCTTCAAATAATTTCTTCCTCAAAATTTCTAGAATATTATCACATGAAAAGACTTGGGTGGTTCTTCATCATAAGTTCCTCGGGTTCCCACGTCGCCTCTTCCATCTTATGGTTTCTCCACAAAATTTTTACCAGACGCGTCGTCCGGTTTTCAGTACTTTTTCTCTCGTATCAAGAATCCTGACGGGCTCTTTGCAATAAGACAGATCGCGTTCCAGTTCTAATTCCTCATAGGTGAGTACATGCGTTGGGTCAGGCATGTTTTTCCTCAATAGAGATACGTGAAACACATCGTGAACTTTGGAGAGACTTGGTGGCATTGCCAATCAGTATTCTACAACCCCAATTCGTTCTAGAATTTCGAAAGGTCTGATGTACCTGTGACTCAATTTACCTTTCATACCAAAATGTATGACTCCCTTCCATAGATATACCTTCAGGAAAACATGATCACCAACATGAAATTCCAAATCCTTCCTTCGATTATCGGCATAGCTCTTCTGCCTACTTTGAGCTGCTTTGATGTGACTTTGGATTACCTTCACCTTTTCCATCATTTTCTCCACCAGTTATGGGCCTACAAGTTATCTTTCACCAACGCCATCCCAATAGGTTGGTTTACGACATCTCTTTTTGTATAAAGCTTCATATGGTGCCATCTGAATACTCGAATGGAAGCTGTTGTTATAGGAAAATTCAACCATAGGTAAATATTGATCCCACATACCCTAAAAGTCAAGTGAGCAGGATCTCAACATGTCTTCTAAGGTTTTAATAGTTCGTTCTGATTGTCCATTTGTCTGAGGGTGGTAAGCAGTTCTCAAATGAAGTTCATTATCTAGGGATTTCTGAAGACTTTTCCAGAATCTTGAAGTAAAATGGGGATCACGATCACAAACAATCTATAGGGGTACTCCATGAAGTCCCACAACTTCATTAATATATAGTCTTTCTAGACGTTCCAGGGGTAGATCTTCTCTTATAGCAAGAAAATATTCTGACTTGGTAAGACGATCAACAATAACCCATATTGCATCGTTCCTTCTCGGAGTCTTTGGTAGTTCCATGATAAATTCCATCGTAATATTGTCCCATTTCCACTCTGGTATGGGAAGAGGTTTCATGACTCCTCCAGGATGTTGCATTCCAGCTTTCACTTGTTGACAAACCATACATCTTGACACAAAATCAGCAATCTCCCTCTTCATGTTGTCCCACCAAAAATGTTCCATAAAATCTCTATACATTTTGGTGTTCCTAGGGTGTATAGAGGAATTGGAACTATGAGAATCATCCAGTAATTCCCTTTTCATATCAGTTATATCGGGAACACAAAGTCTCTTCCCGAATTTCAAAATTCCTTCTTCATACACAAAGTCTCTCAATCCCCCATCATTCACAGCTTTAATCTTCTTTTGAAATTCTTCATCATCGGTCTGAGAACTCTTAATCCTTTCTAGTAAGATGGTTTGGCAACCATTTGAAAAATAATTGATGTTTAACCTTCCCTGGTTATTCCCATGTCCATCTTCACTAGATCCATGAAAATTGGATCCCTTTCAATTCTCAAAACGTTCAAAACTCCATGGTCTTTTCTGCACAATGCATCTACCACCTTGATTGCTTTCCCCGGGTGGTTTTGTATCGTACAATCATAATCCATGAGCAATTCAATCCATCTCCTTTTCCTCATGTTGAGTTCTTTTTGTGATAAAATATATTTCAAACTCTTGTGATCATTATAAATCTCACATTATTCACCGTAGAGGTAGTGCCTCCATATCTTCAAAGAAAAGATTACAGCTGCTAACTCGAGATCATTAGTAGGATAGTTTTGGTCATGAATTTTCAAATGTCATGATGCATAGGCAATAACCCTATCATCCTGCATAAGGACACAACCAAGTCCTTTCTTCGATGCATCACTATAAATAATGAACATATCATTCCCCGATGGTAGAGTCAATATAAGAGAATTGAATAATCTTCTCTTCAAGTTCTTCGAAACATTATTCACACTCTTTTTTCCAAAAAAAATATAACCCCTTTGCGTGTGAGCTTTGTTAATGGGTTACCCAATCAGGAAAAATTCTGGACGAAACGTTGATAATAACCTGCCAAACCAATAAAACTACGTAACTCAGTTATAAACGTAGGTGCTGGCCATTCTTGGATAGCCTTGGTCTTAGAAGGATTAAAAGAGATTCCATCTTCAGAGATAATATGGCCAACAAAAGAAATCTCCTCAAGCTAGAATTCACACTTGCTAAACTTCCCATATAATTCATGTCTTCTCAGATTCTTCAGGATAATGTGCAAGTGATTTTCATGATCTTCGTAGCTTTTGAAGTATACCAAGATATCATCAATAAATACCACCACAAATTCATCGAGATACTCTTTGAAAACTCAATTCATCAGATCCATTAATACAGAGGGTGCATTAGTAAATCCAAAGGGCATTATAATAAACTCGTAATGCCTGTAGCTGGTTCAAAATGCTGTCTTCGGAATGTCTTCCTTCTTCACACACAACTGATAGTTTCCAGATCGAAGGTCAATCTTTGAAAAGTATTGAGCTCCATGCAGTTGGTAAAATAAATCATCAATTTGAGATAGGGGATACTTGTTCTTTATTGTTATAGCATTGATCTCCCTGTAGTCGATACATAACCTCATAGATCCATCTTTCTTTTTAACAAAAAGAACAGGGGCTCCCCATGGAGAAAAACTAGGGCGAATAAATCCCTTAATACTCAATTCCTCTAGTTGTTTCTTTAGTTCAACTAATTTTACAGTCACCATTCTATAAGGGGTCTTTGATATAGGCCTTGATCCAGGAATTAAATCAATGGAAAACCCAACTTCTCATTCTGGAGGATGTCCAGGTAAATCTTTCGGAAATACATCTACATATTATTTCACAATAGGTACATATTCTATTTGAACATTTATTTCCTCACCCATAGTCATTTCATTCTCTTCCTTCCCAATAATTTAATTTAGTTGAGCTATTGGGTGTGGATCTAGATAAGAATTAGGTGGTGATGATTCTAATCTAAAGATAAGGTGTTCCTTATCATCATCATCAAGAATCGTAGCCTCTTTATTCATACAATAAATCTTCACATAATAGTCCAAAATCTAGTCCATACCAAGGATTATATCAATGTCAATCATAGGTATGACGATGAGATTAGCAGATAAAGAACATTTATGTGCTCTAATGGGGACTGATTCACAGAACTTTGTTGCAATGATACTTCCATTAAGAGTTTTAACTGACAACTCCCTTGTTAAATCAAATTGGAAATATCTAATTCTCTTAGCGAACTGGGAAGATATGAAACAATGTGATGATTCAGAATCAAATAATGCATTTTCTAAACTTGAGGAAACCATTAAATTACCCGCCACTACGTTTTTCGGAGCTTCTACCTCAGCAGTAGTGATAACATAAGCTTGGCCTTGATCCCTTGGCCTTTTCTGAGGTAAGTTCTCCTGATGCTTAGGACATTCATTTTCATAACGCCCCACCTCCCTATAATTATAGAACTGAACATTGGTAGCTTCTTTCTTCCCCTTGAAATCACGAGCTTGGTGACCTTTTTCACCACACTTGTAATAGACTCACGTTCCCTTCAGTCAAGTATCGTGGTGTTTCTTCCCACATTTACCACAGGATGGATATTCAACCTTTCCACTAATCCCCTTATTTCCATTCCCAGATTGATCAGCAGGGCTCTTCTTCTCTTGATTTTCTTTAAAGTCATAAGACTTAGAGAATTCCTTTTCGGTCTTGATAGCACATGAGACAATGTCTTCATACGACGAGAAGGATTGTGAGACTAATGCTCTACGGAGAAATGGTTTTAACCCATCAACGAAATGATCAATCTTACTTCTTGGGTTACGTATATAATCTCCAGCATACATTGCTAACCTTGTAAAGTTAGCCTCATACTTTGTGACATTCTCATCCTCCTTTTGTCTCAGACTCATAAATTGCCTTTCCATATCTGCTCGATGGTTGTGAGGAAAGTTTTTTCTAAAAACATATCTTTGAAATCCCTCCATTCCATATTTGATACTTCATCAACATCCTTCATTTTTTGAATCTATGACAACCATTGATCAGCATCTCCAGTGAGTCAGTAAACTACCATGATAACTTTTTCCCTTTCACTACTCCCCAAAGCCTGAAATATTTTCTCTAGGCAATTTATCCATTGCTCAACTACTAAGGGATTTGTACTCCCATTAAACTTTGGTGGTTGTTGTCTCATGAATCGATCTAACATTGATCCTCCACGCTGCGGATCAGGGTGCTCCATACAGGTTAGGTTATTATTCATAACCTGAGTGAGTTGTCCCAGTATAGTGATTAGCTGATCAACACCAGTTGCATCACCAGCTCCACTATAATTATATTGAGCTAGAGGGTAATCCCTACATGGAGTGAATGCGTTGATATGGTTTCCATTTCTTCCACTAGGCGCCATTTCTAAAAAATGCCATAAACTAGATCAATTTATGAATCGAAATACATAATTCCATACTTATAAAACACTTAACATAAATTGAACTATTTAGGGATATAATCCATAATCATAAAAATGTTCTCATTGAGGAAGTATATACTCATAAACCCTTCATAATGATTTGTAATGAAAATCAGAGTTATCCTAAGAATATCCCCCGGGAGTGTCGTAACCAAGAGTGCAACAAGGCCCGTTATCGTGCACCAGTTCCCATTAGATTCTAGCTCAAAGTGGTGTTTTTTTGTTTTACACCTAGGTACATATGGGCCAGAGCCGCCTCTACCTGCTCATATCCAGACAGGGATATATTTCTCAGAAAACTCAAAAAATCTATACAATACCAAAATTCTAGGAAGTTCTTCTATACTAATCCTCAATGTTGATCTTAGGTCTACGTGCTCTAATCAGAGTTTATCTAAATCTAGCTTCCAAGGTTTGTACTAAACATCCTATGATACCATCTATAATGCCCTGACCCCAATTACCTAGAATTGGTGCATTATTACATAACATTGGCATGATCACAAGAAAGATCAAATATCGAATGACCAATTGGTTTAGTAACCTTGGAAACACTAGACATATTCATAAAGTTTTATATTACATCATAAAGTGAAAAACTACTAAAAAAACATAGTCTCCATATTCCACACTCATATCTCCACATTCTATCCCTGCAGGTCATTCATAAATTACTTCTTTACATCCTGGGTAAAATATAACATGGAAAAGGGGTGAGCTCAAATGCACAGTAAGGATAACAATATAGCGGAAACCTTCTTAAATAAGAATAAACATTTAAAGAAGTGTATAACTAAAAAAAATCCTTTTAAACTTGAACTTCAACATAGTATGGAAAAAAATAATATGATGTAATTCCATTTACTTATTCACATAGATATTCTACTAATTGAATAATCACATGCAATATCCATAACCACTTTCATAATGATGGAATGCATAATTCCAGACTATCATAACCACATATCCAAGGCCTCGTGCCAAGACTAAAAATAAGATTTTTCCAAGGCCTTGTGCCAAGACACTAGATTGTCTCATGAGACCTACCGATGTATCGCGGAGCTATAGCGGGATCCACCCATCACATATTAAGTTCAATTCATTCCCATATGAAAAGGTTTAAACATAACATACACAATCCTATTAAAACAAGAATACGAAATGTCAATAATTTCACCATAAACTATGAATGGTTTAAAAATAGCACATCCACAGTCAAACATATCACAAATCCTTCAATACAATATAGATGTTTTGTATCATAATAAATCAATATCAAATAAGCGTAAAATCCATCAAAGGATGTTGACATAGATGAAATCAAAACTCTTTTTAGATAAATATCTCTTTCTATTTTGAAATCATATAAGAGTCATATATTTATAAAATAAAACATTTTCTTTGAAAATATTCTTATAAGCTTGTAAGGGAAGCTTCGACGATTTTATAACAGCAGAAAATAACCGCACCCGCAGTATAAGTTAAAAAAAACATTCTTACCATAATTCTGTCGAAAAGGTTAAAAAGCACCTTGTTTGGAAAACGACGGAAAAATTTCTTTATAAAACTATTATAAAAAGTAAAAAAAGGGTATAAATGACTTTAACCCATATTCTATAAAATAGTATTAATGTTTTCAAAAAAAATTTTAAGAAACATGGATGTGGATGATAAAGAGATCCCAGTAGATTATTACATATAAACAACCTCGGATAATGAAGAGATTGCGAAGTAACCCTTAACTTGTAATTTTCCTTGGTTGGGGTAGGTTAACCTCCTGTATAATGGTGAAATAATTGTTATTAAATTATACAATAATCACATACATTAATATGATATAATATATGATCTTTTAACATTGATTTGTAAATAATATCTTAGTATTTTCGTTGTTTCGGGTGTTAACTTACTAATTTTCATTAATATGTCTTGTTACATAAGCCATGTTTTTGATGTAAATGTTGTATCTTATTCATATACATAATGATATAAAGTCCTTAAATACTATTATTAATCCTCAAATGAGAATTATACTTGAATGGATACGATAGAGAATGAATCTCATCGCGTTCGTGGAGACGGTAGTCCGTACGTACGTACGAGCGAAAATATCATTTTTTTAATATTAAAATAATATATAATTGTTTGGTATAACATATATACAGAATAATTATCATGTTAAATTTATTATTTACATGAATTACACATCATTATGATACCAATAAAAATAATAATTTATTGAATAACAATTACACCACGACGTGGAGATGGTAAGCCGTACGTACGCACGTATGGTGACATGTTATTCAAAGGATGGATAGAATAATGAATATGGTTGTACCATATTTATAATAATATCACAGTATATATGTGATAATGGAGTTATTATTTTACAATGGTAACAACAAAGGAAGAAGAAGTGGAAGAAGAAAGGAACTTGGAAAAAGGTGGTGAAATCATTGCCTCTTCTTCGGGTTCTTCCTTTTGATTTGATCAAAAGGGCTCTTAGGTTGGCTTTCTGACTAAAGTAAGGCCTCTAGGATGATGTGAGTGAAGTTTATAGAGTAGTTGGGCAGAGTTTTGCCGAACCAAAAGGCTTTGAATGTGTGATTAAATGAAAAGGAGGAGTGCCCTTTTTAAGAGGGGTGAGGGGCACCTT
Source organism: Viscum album (assembly GCA_963277665.1). Lineage (NCBI taxonomy): Eukaryota > Viridiplantae > Streptophyta > Magnoliopsida > Santalales > Viscaceae > Viscum > Viscum album. Next base: position 1,841,622,543 of record OY728145.1, read on the forward strand.
TGGAAAAGATAGAAATATTAATTTATAATAAATTCAGATTCGTTTTATAATGTCTCAAAAGTTGATTATTCAATAGTTAAGGTGGGGATAGGTCTAAATACATTCAACCAAAAGAATTTAGTCAGGTTTGGGTTACTATATTAACCTTATCTTTTAATTTTAACTCTTAGATAATTAGTTTGACATTGACCATGTCACTTTGTATTTTTCAATTATATAGTTAATAAACTTACTATATACATCCAAGTGACCCCCAAGTAGTCCATTAATGATATAACTATCATGATATAAGTCTCGGGACCGAACCATAGATTTTTAAGAATTTAATATAAATTAATAATTTAATATTTGTTCTAAAAACAATTTATGTCAATTTTGACACTATTCAGTAGTTGATTTTTGTGAAACTCATAACAGAATTATTACTTAGAAAAAAGTCAATTAAATCACTCCTAGTATGTCATATAATGTTATAAAATTATTTTAATTCATTAAAAGTCTTAAATTATATTTATTTGGGTATTTATAATATCAATTATTTTAATTTTTCACTATTATGGTAATTACTGCATCATCATTGTGTCATATATAAATTAAAATATTTAATGTCTAAATATTATAAATAAAATATCACTATGTAGGAAATCTTATTATCTTTTGAATGAATATTTACAATCTAATTTATCTAATTTATAACCCTATCTTAAATTTTTTTTAGTAAATAATCATTGATTTTAACTATTTTAACTCTTATTTTAATTAAATAATAATAACTGTCCTAATCTAATCCAATTGGACCTAAATGATAATATATTATTCCTAAGGTTGTTTTTGGTCACGATAAAATTGTCCAATAGAATTATGACATGTGTTAGGGTAATATTAATATCATTTTTACCCTTAATTACCCTATTTACTTTTAACCGTGGTAAATAAAAGAAAAAAGTTACTATTCACCAAAAATTATATTCAACTCATTGAAAAACATTTTACATCTTGATATTAACCGTGTCTCTCGGATTTTAAAAATTCCATTCACAGAAGCGGTGAAATTATGTTTTATGAAAAAATTCAGTTTTTTAACTACCACTTAGTAGTTTCATTATTCATAAAAAATTGATGTTTTTCAGAACAGTGCCAAAATTTCACCCTAAGCTATAATTGATGTTCCAAATTCAAAAATTATGTCTATTTTACAAAATTACAAACATATAAGTTGTATTAATTAATTTTATAATTAATTCCCGCTGTCACAAGAAATAGCGTGTTTTTGAGAAACAAAATATATCAAAAGATAGACAATTGTTTAGGTCCAATTTTAAGGTGAAATTAATTCTAATGGAAACCCTTTGATAAAATGGTAAAAATATATTCTAATTATACTTTAAAACCACTCAATAATATTATTTATCATTCTAAATTATTTTGATTAAAAAAAGTTGTTTTTAAGTGTTTTTCACTATTCATAAAAATTGGAAGTTCTCAGAAAAATACCAAAAATTCATCTTAGGATAATTTCGATATTCCGAATCCAAAAATGAAGTCTATTGTGAAATATACAATATATATGATTTCAAAAGGAAGGTATTACTATTCATAATGGTTAGTTTGATTGGTTGTGGTGTGTTAGAACTCGATATTGCATACAACACACGCTATCGCATTATTTTAAGAGAAGCGTACCGTAGAAGCATGGGGTGTTAAAGACATCATGAAAGAAATTTCCTTGATACAATTTTTTTTAATTCATTTAATGAATTAAAAAGTTTCAATGGTAAAACATCACATAACATGGAATACTTTCCATATTCATTAGAGGATGATGGATATAATTATGTGTCTAAAGATATAACATGGGAATGATTTTACCTATAATATTGCATTATTTCAAACCCCCAAATTTAAAAACATCAAATTAAATACATATATTAACAAATAATATTAAACTCAAAAATGTTATTACAGTATCCAAAAAATAGACATATGAGTAAAACATCGAATCATTAATAGTAAAAAATTACGAACAAAGGAATGAATAATAGAAGTAAAAATATTAAAATGATAAATTATTAAAATCCTTAATACATGATTTATGTTACATTCATGGATTCATCTTATGTACCTTTTATTTTATTTGTAAATAACCATATTCATATGGATAAAATGGGTTATTTCAAGAAAAAATTGATGTTTTAGGCCACATATTTAGTGTAACACAATTCATGCACGATTAGTAGAAATCATTTTCTAGCCTAGGGGAAACTATGATCCCTATATAGTGGGACTTTCTAGGATGGATGGAAAAGATCATTGGATTATTTGTTAACCACGAACATGTTAAAGTGATTCTATTAGAGGCACATTAAAATATACATGGGATTAACCCCCTTCCTTGTATGCAGTGTGGCATCCATTCATATTGGATGGATGTGCTAGATGGCTATAGTAGGGTTTAGTAAACCATGCATCCAAACTATTCGGCCTACCAATATCATAAAAAATTATAAATTTCTCCTTTTACCTCATTGATAATACCAAAAAATCCGCCATATATCACAATATTTAGAATTCTCACCCATAGCCATGCCTCCCCTTCCATCATGGATCCTTTGTACTTCATTCCCATGGGAGATTTGGTATGAAATCCTACAAAAAAATCGTCGACTAAGACTCTATTATCTTTTTTTCATCCTTCTTATTAGTGTACTTTTCTTTATTTCATTTTTTCTCTCTATACAATATTATTTTGTTTCCTTGAAGTGTGATCATTCGTGATTGTTTTAATTGAATCATGACAGTTGTGATTTTTTCTTTCATTTATGGGGTATACTCGTGTTGTAGTTACGATATTCCACTAGTCTCTAGATATATACAATATCAAGATATGTGCTTCCATTATTTAATATTTGTTGGTGATTTATATTCCCTTTATATGAATTTGGAATGGGTTCTATGGTTTTTTTGAGTTATGTGAAACAATTTTTTAAAGGGTTTTGTTTTGTGTAAAGGGTTGATATTGGATTTTTCTATAAAAAATTGTTTTTTTTCATATTTACTTATTATCATATATGTGAATGTGCAATATGTTATTCAATTAACATGTTAAAAGGAATTGAGATGAAATTGAATCCTTTGTAAATATATAAGAAAGACGAGGTCAAGTATGTAAGGAGGCTTAGGAGGGCTGAGGATCAGTTTCTCTAGAAGGATTGACACTGCACCATTAACTAAATATATGATAATGATTGGAGGCCACTAGAACCAATGATGTGATTCCTATGAATTGGATCATGGATAAGGGCATTGTTGGGTTAGGTTATTCATATCAATGAGGTAAGATAATCCTATGGCGCTTTTAATCACAGTGCCATTTGGATACCTATGCTTTTCATTTGATAATATTATTTTTGTTTGACTTGTTTCTGTGTGAAATTTCCTTTTTCATATAAAATTATGTTTCATTAAAAAAATCCATAATTTGTTTTTGATTAAAAACATTCATTTTTATGATGTTATATAATGGAATCATTTTTCTTGCTATCCCACTGAGAACGTTCAGTCAATTCTATTCCATGTGAGATGTATAGGATGAAGACTATGCAAGAACACATTGCAGGGGTGCATCAAAATGGATTGTGTATGATCTTATAATTTTTTTATTTTTTAGATACTTATTTGGAATAATTTATTATTGATGAATATTATTTTCATAATGGTTTATTGTCTTCAGTGGGTTTTAAATTTTCATATCACCATTCATACATAGAGACTTCCTATGAAAGAGTTGGAAGAGGCTAAAGATATTTTCCCTCAATATTTTATCTGATATTAGTTGAAATTGTTTTTCTAGCTGTCTCAACATTGTATTAGGGAGAGTGATTTGTTGTTTCTCATGTTACAGATGTTGAACCATTTCTAAAAAGGGATTGTCTCGTGAGCTTCTCAATATAATTCAACCATCCCAATAAAGTATCATGAATCCTAAAAAAATAGTGGATTGGAATTTAAATATCCACTATATATTTTATTTTATTGACCCAGCTACAGTTGATAATTTAAACGTGCTTTATTAGTTTTTTATGGTCAAATTTGGATGTGGTGGGACTCTATTTTTAGGGTAGGAAGAATGAGAATATGGGATGGAAAGGAATTTGGTTCAATATTAATGAGTAGTATTTCCCAAAGAACGTGGCCTTTTTCAAGACTCAAAAGTTTCCAGATCTCCAACGGGGGGATCAAACTGTTCTACAGTATGAAAATAAATTTATTGAGTTCATTTATTTAATACACAAGTTATTTTTGAATTACCAACTAAAGGATCAATGCTTTAAAATATAGAAGACAATTGGATATTCATTCCACGATATACTTTTTTATGTTTGAGGATTATTCTAATGTAGTGGATTGAGTCCTCATCGTGGATATTGACCATGTTGGAATTTCTAGGATTTTCAGGGCAATTGTTTTAGTGTTTTAGGGATATGGTCAGTCATATAAATTCAAGAGGAAGCCATATTATAATAGGGAAGGGGGGGGGGGGGTGATAGGTCAATCTATTCTTACTAACCTCACATGTTTTCTACTTAAGATGTTGGATTATAATTATTCTATCACTATGGAAGGTCATGTAATATATTGTAAGTGTTTCCTACATCATCCAGTCCTTTCCATCGATGTGGACATATAGGTAACATGCAACAATTTTTTCAATTTGAACACCTATATTAGGGGTTGAGGATTTGATATCCTTTAAAGGAATTAATTTCTTATTAGAACCATTTATGAAATTTATATCTTGATTTTGGAACTGTAGTGGTGGGGATTGATATACATAAGGATATTTTCAACATAAAGACATGGGTGTAGGTTATTAATGGTTCTTAGTTTCAAGTTGAGATGAGCCACATTCATGCTCTAGAGTAGGCACTAGTGGAATCGTATGAAGGATCAACAAAAATTTATGGTATGAATCTTACTAGTTTATATATAGTTTGAATTGAATTTGATAAATGATCTTCTAAATCATTAATTAATGGCTGCCTTAGTGATTTTTTTAAATTTCCTACTAATCTCATTCAATTTTTGGTATATCTTCTTATAATTCTTGGTAAGAAATGGGAGAATGTTTCTTTGTTGACTGTCATTGGATTTCACATTGGTAGGGGTCAAGGATTAATGGGATTTATATGTTTTAGAAACTGAGGAATTCTATTTGACCCTTGACATGGATTTGATTGTGTGTTTTTATGAACACATTGATTTTTATTTCATATAAGATAGTTTTTTGGCACCAGATGGATGTACTCATGTTCTCTAGGTTAAATTGGATACTTTGTTGGGATGTGATAAACCTTCATATCTAGAGATGGGAAATCTAGTTTTATAATCTCTTCACTTATATTGGAAGATGATTGTAGTGGATCTATGAATGGACTAACTACTTTGTTGGATGGGTTCCCATATGTTTTTTACATGATTTATCATACACGAATATGGAGCTGCATGCTTCTTTCACTGTCTTTTTGGCATAGGAAAGACAATTGATATGAAATCCACCATATTGTATATTATACACCAATTTGGTAGAATTAATGATACACTTGGAAAATTTGGAATCCTAAATATTCATTCACCAATGTATCTCACCTTTTTCAACCGAAGTTATATTTTCAATGAATCCCCAATGAAATCTATAATTATTCATTAATTACTGAAAATTAATATTAAAACAATCACGTCACATAAACCTTATACCATATTCAAGAATTTTGTGATGAAATCATGGGGGAATAGTGTCTCTCGAATATAGTCCAACATTCAGGTTATCATTGGGTCATATTCCAAGAAGAATATGTTCCTACGATTACTATCTAATTTATGTATAACCACTTTGAGTAATTTTTTACACATTTCGGTATGAAAATATCCCCATCTATTTTAATGGAACACATGAACCGGGTGTTCCATCTGTACCCCAATACATTTTTTATATATATTGAAGACAATCAATTTTACAATAAAAATGGGGAATATCATTAGAATAACATTAGGATAATGTTGGGATCTCATGCAGATCATTGTATCTCTATAATACACTCTATGAGAACATTTTGGAAAATGGATGTGAAGTTTCATTCCCAAGGGAGTTTTGGACATGTAGTTTCTAAGGACATATGAATGTTGAAGCAGGAATTCCATAAGAGAGATTAGATAATGGATTTGAAATTAATTTTTTTTGCCTTTCAGAGTATTACATTTTGTTTTTTAATGATTAATGTCCCCTTTATTTTCCCATGGCTTCCCTTAAATGGATATGGGATAAAGTTTGAATTGACCCTAGAATGATAAGAATATTTGGAAGAGCTATTGTTGTTTTTGACCAATTCACCAATCATGATATTTATAAAAATTTTCTTGGGTTAAATGAATTTTTTTGGCTCTTCAGTTATGAGTATTGGGTTTGTGTTTGTGTAATATGATAATGTGGTGGTGTATGGTTCTTTCCAACAAAAAACACATGAGAAGAACAAATCAGACCATCAAATGAAATTAATGGAAATGAATTATGAATTGAAGAAGTGTAATAACTATATTTTCAAAGAAATGTTTAGATTATATTATGATCATAAAAGATTGTCCTATAATGTATCCTATAAATACCATAATTTATGTCACCATCGGTGGGTTTATTACATTTAGGGTCTCGATTTTGACAAAATTTCCACACCCAAAAAATATTTGTGGTATCTGATTCAATGAAAAAGAATATTAATGTGATATTTTGTAAATATTCCATATATGAGTGGAGAGTGATAGGGATTTTTTTTTCAGAAATTCATATTGAGACCAAGGAGTGTACTGGATGCATGTTAATAGCAAGTGTTCACATGATTTACTCCCTAATGGTACTAATTATAAAAGATTAGCATTGTGATGAAATGTGATAGTAGTCTTTATACTTCCTAAATAGTGGGAATATTCATAGTGAGTGGTATTTTTATTCCGATGGTGTTATTTTCTTCATTGGTCACTTCATTGTTCCATCATCATTGCCAAATTTAGTGATACATGGTATCCCCCAATCATAGTGGGTAATTAATCCTAATTCGACCATGATTTACTTTGAAATGTGCCATGTATTATATTGACTAGGTATTTGGAATGTTATAACTGAATTTATATCCTGGTGTTTAAATTATCAACAAGATATGTTAGAGCACTAGAGGAACTATAATTTTCCTTAACTCCCACCCATTCCTTCATGGAATTTGGATGTGGTTTTTGTGGACTTCATAATTGGATTAGATTTTACAAATGAGGAAGGAAATACATTTTGGTATTGATTTAACATATAACAATATAAACCAATTTCATTATGATCAGGGACAAGTCCATTGTGGATGTGTTTGGTCGATTTTATGTTATAAGATAGTGAGGATTTATGTTATTGATTTGGTCATCATTTCAAATAGGGACCCCCATAACCTCTATAATTTATAAGGCCTTCATAATGAAATGTGGTCATAGGTAAAATTGATAATGACACATCATACTCAAATGGATGTTTAAATGGAGCGGGTGAATCAGATCATGGAGGAAATGATATGTGAATGTGTGTTGTATTCTGGAGGTTCAAGAGATAAACTTTTGGTATTGGGAGAATTAAAATATACTAATAGTTACCAATCCTTAATAGGAATGGATCCATTTTAGGTTCCTTAGTATCATCCTTTTTGGTTTCCTTTGTGATGGATAGAAAAAGTAGGGACTGATCTGTTAGGACCATTCCTTGTGAAGGAGACATCTTATAGGGTTTGTTCGGGTAAGACTGTGGTTGTTGGCAACACCGAGCCACCAAAAGTCCTATTCTATTTAGTAGTGTTCATCAATAAAATTATCAGTCATTGATTGGTTATTTCTATATTTTTCCACTCTTATAGGTCACCATCATCTTGGTTCGAATGGGAAGTGGATTCCATGGTATGATAGATCTTTTTTTACTAAAAATATATTTAGTGAGGTGTTAAAAAAATTATATTTTATATCATAATTTACATTGATTAATAATATTTTTTATTTCTCCCATATAAATAATTATAATATAGAACCATCTTATATACTAAATTTGTTGGTGTTGGAGACGGATTTTGTCTTTTTTTGTGGATGAGAGACCATTGTGGAATGTGTATTCACAAGATAATGGGACCTTGGGAAAATTCATAATATTGATTTTAGTTCTTTGGAAGAATGTGAGTGAAGAGGATGAGACATGTGATAGATGATAATGGGATGATGAGAAGTACCCATTTTTCATCTCTACTCAAATTCAATCGTGACTTTATAGGGGATGAATTGTTTCACATTGTAGAGACTTTTCACATTTTCGGTTTCATGTTTTGGTATGTATTATTCTATTTTGACCATATTTTTGACTTTTTTATTTTCTAGACTCTTTATTGTGAAAAAATAGCATTTTTGGTCCTTGAAACCGGTGGCACATGGCTGCTGAATAGTTAGTAGATACCATTTCACTAGCCTATGGAAATCAATGCACCCTGGATAGTGGGACGATCCATGATGCACGACTAAGAGCACATGCCTGCAACCTAACCATCACTTGTGGTATTGGGTTTTTCTGATTTTCATAACAAGTCAAATGGTCCCACTCCCCTTCCTAGAAAATCATGTAACTTTTTTTCTCTTGGGATAGAGGTTCCTCATTGTTTTTTTATCATTTTGAAAACAATGTGGACAAACCATTTGACCTAAAAATATCATTAATAATTAAAAATATCATTTTTTCCTCTTTAAATTTAACATCAAATCCAACCAAACACACTCAGTTCTATATTATAAGACATAAGTAGGCATCTCATCCCACTTTTCTCCCACTTAACTCATTCTATTGGTTTATTTGGGTTGGATTCCATTATGAATTCCTCTATTAAGACTCTCCACTCATGTTTTTCTCCTTTTTCTTTGTATCAGTGCCATTATTTACTGGTTTCACTATTCTCCAGTAGAATTGTTTTCCTAATACAGAGTTTATAATTATTTCATTGAGTTGAATCGTGATGATTTTTTATGTTATAATTTATTTATAGGGTATCCATATGGTTTTGTTTTAGTTTTAAACATATATCATGAAGATTCCAAGAATACATTGTTTGTTCCATGACTAAACATTGTTGTACGATTTTTTATGAATATTATACCTTCTATAATGGATCAATGTATTTTATTAGTGGTTCAAAAATGTTTTAAAGTGTTTTTTCTGTGGATAATGGTTTGAAATGGCTTTTTACAATTGTAAATTATGTTTTTCATGAGTGTTTCCTATTATTGTTTTTGAGTATGTGTATGATTTCATTAACTTGACATGAGAAAAATTAACATAGAAAAAATGATGTCCCTTGTAACAAGGAAGGGAAGAGTTGAAATAGTATTCTATGTAGTCTAGTAGGGATGAGTACCAAATCCCCTAATAGGATTGACACCACAAAACTAACTGAACATATGCAGATTATTTGAGACTAGTAGACACTGGGATGTGATTTCCTTATATTGCATTATACACATTGAAATTGTTGATTTTTGTTGTTCATATCAATGAGGTGTGAGGATCCTATGAATATACTAAACATAACGACCTTATAGATACATGGGGTGCTCATGTCATGCTATTCTTAAAGTTTATCACATTTTTGTTTTTACATTCAATTTTAATTTCAAATCATGTATCCTTAAAAATGTTCTCAATTATTTAATTTTTTTTAAAACTGACATGTTTATTTCTACGATGATGTTGTAGTGTGGAATCTATTTTGGTAGTATCTTACTGGGATCATTGTCTCACACCCTACACACATAATTGTGTGAATGTGGAAATTATTATGTTAAACAATGGAAAGGGATACTTGTTCAATGGTGGGGGGGGGGGTGGATTCAATTTGTAGTTGTTCCTCTCCTGTAGCTATTGGTGGTGGTGGAATGGGGAATTTTTCACACTAGTTTCATGGATGATCAGTTCTGTAGTTGGATCCCATTATTGTTTGGATATTTTTTTAAAAAATGTACATTATGTAACTTCTGATTGTTTTATTTCTTTCTATTATGTTTATTACCTATTTTTTGATGTTCTATCTTTATTAGTTGTTTATGGTTGATTCTTATGTTATAAATCATTCTAAAATTTCATGTTTGATGACTATGAATTAGTTTCTAGCCTGGGGGGATCATGAATTCCCTTCAAGCCTTTCCATGGGCCGGATAAAGCTGTTTGGATAGATGGAATTCCAACATGGTTTGTGATAAAGACATATAAATAATGAAATAGATCCAATATGAGTCCAAATATCAACACTTAACTACTGATTCCTCTATACATTACCTACAAAATCATCAATACAATGTTTATTCACATCAGTCGTCTACATATATCGAGAGAGAACAAATCCTCAGTAAAAATGAATCGAACAAAATTGTTCATCTATATCTCCACCTCATTAAATATTAAATGTGTGAAATTTTTAAATGATTTAAATGTATCATTTTTTCCATGCAATAAAATTATTAAAATCTAAAAATTTTACATAAATAGTTTCATACCTCTTTCATAAAATTCATTTAATAATATCCAATCTCCTTTAATGAAAACAGTATCCAAACACAAGGATGCTTTTCATTAAATGATAAAAACATATAATATAATATCATTATTTTCCAAATTGAAATATTAGGCGATCCTATGTATTATATATCAATATATCATATGAAAACATAACCTAGGGCTTCATTTAAGTGTTTATATATATAGAAAATTTCATTAAAAAAGTATTATGTTGTAATATATAAATAATGAATCCCTATTCATCACTAAATGCCATAAATATAATCTGAGTGATATTTTAAGTAGAAACTTATTTAGTTTGAATAATCACATGGAAATAGATTTAATTCAAAAATAATCTTTTAACAGTAATAAATAAAGTTGAAAAAATATAGTTCTGATACAATACTCATTCCATGACATGTTAATCCACTTCAATATTTAATCACATTCCAAAAATAGTTTAAGATTTTAAAAAATTTCATGATCACAAATATAATTTCTATCTAGTCAATATACAAATATATTCTAGGATATTGATAAGAAATATAATTAAAATAAAAAACTACAATCCCATGTTAGATAGTATTATTTACCAATTTTAGTCAAGTATATTAATATAAAAAACAATAATGATAGTATTTATATCCCAATAAAATAACACATATTTTAAATTATTGTTTATTAAAAACACATAAAAACTCATACATTTTAAAAATTAAAATTTATAACAATAAACCATATCTCAACATATCAAATAAACAATAAAAAAATCAATCCCTCACATTTTCATTTATAATTTAATAACTCTTCAGTTCATCAAACTTGGGAGTTATCTTACCATTTCTATTATGAATTCATTATTAACACATTAATATTATTTTATAATCCCCTATAAAAATTTATAAAATATTTAAATCGTTTAAAAATTAATGAAATGTTATTATATAAAATTGTAATTAATTTCTTAAAATAAATTAATCATATAAATCATTAAATTATATGGTTCACCTATGTTTCTTATAAAATAATATTATTTTTATTAAATAGTTCATATTTTCACCCACCTCACATGAATTTGAAAACATATATACTAAAAAATATATAATAACATTTATGAAAAAAAATAATACATAAAATAACAGAAATAGTATCATAGAAGATTAATTACTATAAACTTGTAACTGAATTAATTTTCTGGAAACTATAAGATAGTTAATTAAAATAAAATATCCTGAAAAAGATAACAATATCAATATATAATTATTAAATAAATAAATATAATTGAATTTGTCAATTAAATATAGTAGGGGAAAAGATGTGATAAGATAGATATCATTTTCAAATGTTCTCCTAATAAATTTAAAATGATGAAAATCATCCTAAATTATTTGATAAAAAAAATTAAATGAAGAATCATTTTATAGAATAAAATTTATTATATATAGCTTTCTTGGTGACTATCTATCAACCACAAGATGTCATGGCCACTGTACAACAAATGGATGATCTAAAAGCACCTCCCCCAAAATGTTTCGTCTGAGAACCTGTTAAACTTCAACTATGATCAATGCTGACTTCATAAAATTATATTAACACATTATACCTAAATATTCCACTAAAATCCCATTATATCAGTCATAAATCAAATATATGATCGTACTAAATCGATAGAAATTCAATATTATCAAAAATCATTTTATAAAGATACCACAAACCATGATTCCTTTCACACAGACCCCTTAGTCATGGTCACCAACATTGAATTTTAAAATAATTTATATAATTTAAATATTTTCAACCCAAACTCCATTAATCAGATATCAAAAATTATCAATTGAAATAAATATTCATTAGTTAAAATCTGTGTGGTGTAGTTTTATTTTTTTAATATTATTAAAGGGTATTAAAAATATATGAAAATACTTTTGTTATATTAAAATGAATCACCCCCATATGATTATTCTTCATTTTCTATGTATATTATATTATGTGAAATAATAATTAAAATATAACTTTATGAAACTGAGTTATTCTTAATTAGAGATGCTCATTGATTATTATATATCGTTATGTGTAGTAAAGGGTTGTCATTGTATGGGTTTACTATATAAGCACGTAAATCATTTGTGATGCATAAAAATAGTTTTAAGTACTAAAATAACCACCAAGAATACCATATAGAGTTTCACAAACATTATTATTGGTATCATAGAAGTTCACTAAATTGAATCCCAATTTCATATAGTTGGAAAGTTACTTCTCATGAGAAGATATTTAAAATGGTAATTTTCTATTCATACTCCTCATGTTATTGTAATAATGTGGTGTTTGTTTATGTTGTTATTCATGAAATTATTTGGGATAAATAGAATGGGTTTTTTATTTTTACCAAATAAAATGAAATATATTTTCTAAATAAAGATACAATAATGAAATATAAGACAATACCATGAAAGTTAGAAAGGTTTTTTAAAAAAATGGATGTGGGTTATGTGATGCAATATCCTATTTCAATTAATGAAATATGATTTTCTCATCCATCAAGTTCTTATAAATTTAAATAATGAATAAAATATGACTATGAACTCTATAATGGACATAATCGTTTTCTTGTTTTCACTCTATTTCTTAGAGAAAGATACTATATGATTATGTTTGTTCTATAATATACCACTAGTTGGAACATCTAAAAAGATACTTGTTTATAATGAATATCATACTTGATCCCATGGTATCTTGTTTACCATTGTTATATTCTAGTGTATAATCATTATAAAAAGTTATGGATTAAAGAATTCATAATTATTATTAATAATATAAAAATACACGTGTTCACATTTTTTAGTTGTGTGGATGAGGATTATGTTTAATGAAAATATTGATAAACACACAAATAGTGTAATGTAAGATATAAAAATGATGTTTTGTATATATTTTCACAACTTTTTTATATGATATAAAATATTATGTAAATTTATCTAATCTTATATATAAGGCCTTTTAGGGAAAACATATAAGGCATTTCATATATGGTTTTAATAGCTATTAAAAATTACATGATATAATGTAATAATGAATAACACCTATGAGGTTTTCATTGAAGTTACTATCGGTATAAATATATAATAAATATAAACTTTTAAATTCAATATTTTACCGAAAAATGTATTTTTCAAATATAAACCACATCATAATAATGGTTTGAATTTCCCTATTTTGTGAATATAAATACATGTGCTATAATATAATTTAGGGTGATCAATATTTATATCACTATTTGATATCATGATTAATTTAAGCATAAATTGTTGAGGATTAAGTAGATTTAAATATTCATATTGATTATTTAAATGATATTTACATTAATGGTGGTTTGAATCATATTTTAATAATTAAAAAAATTAAAAAAAAATTAAAATGTTTTTAATAATATATTATTGTTTATAAATCATTTTAATAATTACAGATAATCCTTGGAGGATATAAAAAGTGGTTAAATAATTGTGAATCTACAGTAAGATAATTTATTAATATTGTAGGATAAAACCACTATATTCAATTACCTAATTATATATATATATATATATATATATATCTCATTATTGTATTGTTATAGTTTACTATATAGAATAAAAAATCAATACCACAATGTTTGGTGATTTAAAAAATTCCTGGATACTCTAAGATAATTATGTTATTGGATAATAAATTATGATATAAAAATACTATACAGATGAATGAGGAGTATTCTTATTTCCCCAATGAAATATATATGTTATTTATTTAAGTAATATTCATTCCAAATGAATGGTTAGGTTATTTGAAAAATTGTTTTTAAGGGGTTTGTTCTATAATTATTGGATTACTGTTATCCCTCAATGAACCCAACAAAATAAATAATTTAATACTCCATATTAATTATAAAATGTATATGGTCGCCAATATTTCAATACTCCCCCTTACTTTAGATCATCTCATTTCACATAATATAATTCTCCTTAAAAAAGGATTCTCCACCTTAAAAGAAAAAATTTAAAATACCCCTATCATATATAAGATACATAACAAATCTAATCTAGGAATATTTTCCCATTTTATATATATAATGTATGGATATGTGTCAAATTATATCAATATACATCCTCTTAAATTTTTTCTAATACATTGAACTACACTCACCATATCTAAATGACATTCCAAAAAATAGGTTATCAAATGATTAATTATTATATAAGATAAATTTCGTGTACTTCATGCCTATTTTTAATTTAATCAGTAATAAATTTATAGTCCAACCAATAAATTCTATCCATGTGATCTTACAAACTCATCTCTTTTGGGAAACATCATTATTTATAGGGGGATATGAACTTAATTATTATATTTTTCACCTATTGTACACAAATAATTCACTTCCTCGCATTCTATAACAGGGTTTATTTTTTTAAAAAATAAATATATTATTTGTCATTATGTTATAAATTTTTTTCCTTTACATTAACATCGTAATATTTCTTTATCAACTCAAATATATTGTTACAATATTTAAAATTTCACTAAGACTATGTGATTTTTCATGATCCCCTAATATATAACACTTGTTCGTTATTAAATAATGTAATCAAATTATATACCATCAAATTACACTAATTTTTTGGTATTGTAATACTTAATAAAATAATGTTACATGTATTGACATCATCCAAAATAATCACATTTATATCCATGGGAGTGATATTAAAACTATCCTATTTCAAAAAAATTAAAATTATACTTACATCAATACTTGATTCCATAATTAATTCTCTAACAATACTATTATTATATTACCAGCGAATAAATTTTATTATAGTTGTGTTATCAATTTTGTTTATCTATATTCTAGTTTCTCCACACTTATTTCACTTAAAGATATAAATTGGTATATCTATGTAATGTTGTTTCCTCTTTGAAATTTTTATGCTCTCCATATTTTTAGGTAATTCCATATTTTTTCCTCATTTTTTAGGTATATTGGGGAAATGATTTTAAATTTATTTAACTATGTAACTTTAAAAAACAGTAGCTATAAAATGCATGGTCAAATTTATAAATAATTTTTTATATTTACTCATACTCACTAATTATCATCTAAATTTATTCCATTACCATGATTAATATTTTCTAATGTATAAGAAAATAGAAACAACTTTTCATATTCTTCTTATGTAAAGAATCATTTATTATAGTTATTTTAATCTCTCTCTATCGAATTACTACTTATTATTGTGTAGCCTTTACAAAACCTGTAGGGTTTTTACACTAACGTGAGTTTATACCTTATCAATAGATTATAAAAACTAAATTAGTCTAATAATATACTTACTTTTTTATCTATGGATGTTATCTCATTAATTATTCTTGGACTACCTTAAAAATCTTTTTAATATTTATCTACATTCTGCTACTATTTTAGTTTTTTAAAATATTCTCCTATGTATTATTTCTAAGATCATGATACATTCATAAAGATTGAGGTTTATTATAATGATTATGTTTTCATGTATTTCCATTTTTTAAATGGTTACCCTATTTAATGTCTATTTTTATTTAAATTATAAAATAATCTTTACAAATTACAAAATTTATTTCACAAAAAATATTTACAAAGTATTACTCATCCTAATAATTAATATTAATCTTATTCAAATTTCACCCTTATAAATACATTTTTTCATCTAGTAAAATATTTATCAATAAAAATAGTCTTTTGAATCATAGACTTCTGAATAATGTTTTAGATTTTATTGATCCTTTCTTTTTATCATATTAATCATCAATCCCTTTAAAAACATTTGTATGGGTTATCGAACATTAATATTATTTTTCTCCCATAAATGCAATAGATAAAATTTTTCAGAATGAAGATAAAATTATCATCATAATTAAATTTTATAAATTATATATTTGATTTAACTCTCTTACCTCTATTGTAAACAATAATGTTATAAGACTAATTTTAGATCATTTTCACTGAATCTATAAATACAATATTTAGGTATTGTAACTTTTTTAGCACCATGTTATCAAAAAATAAAACATCACATACTCATATATATATATATATATATAATTTCTCAAGGAATATAAATCATTCAAGGATATTACCACATATATACGACACCGATTACCACTCCATTTACAATTTTTATTCCAAATTTATTTACATCATGTTAATTATTATAATTATTATTATTGCAGAGGGGAAATTCAATATAATAATAATAACAACAATAAAATAAATATGAAAATTATGTGGTCTCAAATATTCTAAATAATGATTATTTAGAGTTCAAAATTCTATAAGTAAAATAGGAATTATTATCACACTGATTCATGCATCGATTTTAATAACATAAAAAGAAAAAGAAAAATATAATATATTTATTATAGATCTATAAAAATAATGGAGAAATTACAAAATAATTTGTAATAGATTTTCCCAATTAAAAAATTCACGAGTAAATATTGGGATAAATTAGTGATAAAACCAAAAAAATATTTCCATAATTAGTTTATGAATATTTCTCTCAGTATTAAAGAATCATTATACACATAATTATTTCAAAATACTTATCTCTTGAATAGGAGATGGTATACATAATGTAATAGGATGCTTCAAAAATATATCATTCAAAGAAAAAGAGAATTTACATTATTATTTATCATTATTGAAGGCTACTCCATGATGTGTGTATATTTAACTACCACCAACCACATTAATATTAATTATACCAATCAATATATAAATTTTCTATGGAAATTAAACTCTATAATCAAAACAATATTTATATAATTTACTATCTCTACATATATTGAGCATGATAAAGTTAAAATATTAAAATATTTTTATATATTTAATTAATAATAAACATTATTTCTTTATAAATAAATATGGTAAAAAAATTGAAGACACTAGTGTGATTTTATTTAATTATTTTGAAGTAGATAAAATAAATTAATATAAATTTTGAAACATTCATTAGAATTCATCTGTTGGATTTAATGATGCAAGAGTATATATTCTATTTTATTTTCAATTTAAATTAGTTATTATGGATTAAATGGATATTATATCTGATTGATTTTTTTAATATTTATTCAACTATAGTACATGAGTCATAAATTATTTTCATTTATTCAAAATTTAGTTTCTATCCATTTTTTTAGATTTTTAAAGGATTAAATGTTTATCTTATATTTTTCAACAAAAAAAATATATTATTACTAATTGTATAAAACAAAATTGAATAAATTTATTTATGGAATTAATTTTAAAGATGGTTGAAGGTTTCACTATGTCAAGGAATAAAATTTTACTATTCCAGGTAAATGGGTATGTATAAAAAATAAGATACATTGATTTTATTATTATCCAACAATATAATTAACATATAGGGATTCCCATTATATGTTATTTAGGTTTAGTCTAATATCTATGGTGTTATATAATGACTGAAAAAATTATATTCACAATATATGAGGTTCCATGAACCCTATCATCGTTTAAGGTTCTACTATAAATCAACTGTGTTTTATGAATTTTATATTGAATTATTATCAAATAGTTTCGGAATACCAATATCTTATAAAAAACTCATAACTAAATATAAAAAATGGGTTCATAACTAGGCTAGAGTAAATTTTTGAAGTAAATATAACTGTAAAAGATGATTATATTAGTGAAGGTAACATAACATGTACTATATTATGTACTTTAGGAGAATTAATATTCAACCAAATTTTGTTCTGAGCCAATGCATTAGGCCTTTGTGAAACTAGTCTTCTATTCCATACATGTAAGGTAGTTCAACTATATTACATAATCCTTTGTAATATTTATTGGAGTATTATTAGTAACTATGTGGAGATACCAATGCTCCCCTAAGGAGGTACACGCCATACACACTAACATGTTGTGAAATGATATAGATAAGTATCAAGAGATGACTAGATGATTGCATTTCATGGAAGTGATCTAAGTATAGATATTTAAGAGGTATGTGGTGGATTAAATTTAGTGTAGTCTTGTAAATGAAAAATTCATTAATGTAAACTACACTTATGTGAGCTTGGGCACTATAATCTACTCATCCATCAAATATATGTGTTCCCTCTATACTTAGATGAAATTTAATTATTTAATAAATATATAATATTAATTATTTATGATAGGAAGAATGTTTTACAATATTGATATGTGTTTGAGGAATTAAATTAAACTAGAAACTGTTGTTATAATCTTATCACTATGTCAATATTGATTCACATAGTGATAATGTTCAATGACCCAAAATCTGGTTATGTTACAACCAGTAAACTATTATTTGGGTGGTGCTTCAAGTGTCCTGTTAGATGTAGAGATCATAGATGTGGATGATTGTTAGTCTAGGCACTGTACCATTATAATATAAGTTGTAGTCATGACCTTTTATATGATGGAATTTGTTTTGATGTTTACTCCAATTAGAGAATCCAATCTAAGCTTCAACATTTTGACTATGAATATTGAAGAAATATAAACATCATTAGGAATAGACATTGTGTGTGGTGGACCCAATGTATGTTGTTAGAACACTATGATGGGGGGTGAATCAGTGAATAATGAACCATAATTATACATTCTTTTCATTTATTACAAAATAATCCACTATCAAATATTTTATTTCAAAATATAATTTCAAAATATTTAATAAACTAGTAAATGTAACCAATCAAAGAACACTAGACTTACAAGGGTCCCTAATAAAAATTTGAGTTCATAGTCTTCAATGTATCCCAAATACCAAAGAGCACACTATCCACATGAGCCACCATTATGAATATAATAAGAAAGGATCATCCTTGAATCAATGTTACATGAATAAAATATATTATTCTCTCAAAATATGAATTACTTACTCGTCTATAATAAATTTTACTGGTGAGGTTGTTTTTTCATAAAATGTTTATAATTATTAATTGTTTTAAATGATTTTCTCGAAAAAAAATTGTGATCCATGACCTATTCATGATTTAGATCATTTTTTTCATCTTTCACACAACAAGCTCATAAGAAAAAGTAGTGTGATAAACTATCTTAGAACACAAAAACATCATATGAACTCTTCTTCTTATTCTTCTATAGATCTTCCTATTCTATACAGTATTACTCATAATTTTATATTCTTATTTTAAATCAATCAAACCCCCTCAATTTTTTATTATACCACTATTCATATAATTCAACAGAACTAGGTAAACCTCTTCAAGTTAAATGCTGAATTTCATATTAAAATTCATACTAGAAAATAGGTCATCATCCTCTTCTTCATTATGAACATTTAGTACATTCCAAAACTATTTGACACCAATGATGTACTTAAATTTATTAATTTTTAAGTATCAATATACAATGGGTCAGCATATCAGACACATAATCAAATCCAATAAAAATACAAAAAAATTATTGACCATCACAAGCTAAATAATATCTATAAATTCTTACACTATTTTAGTTAAACTTATATGAACTAATTTAAAAGTTTATTTCAAAAATTACTCGACCACAATTAATTTTCCCTTAATCATTTACTGTAAGGATATTATTTTAAAATAATGTATTATTCCATATCATACAAACAACTAGTTTGAACAACAGATAAAAGCTACCGATGAACTGATTCATTTCACTTATCTAGGTTCAGGACTCATTGATGTTTATAAGGGTGTTTGAAAATGACAACAAAAGGTCAAATATTTCATGGATACCACCAAATAAATTCATAGAAAATTTATATTTTGTTATCAATTATAGTTTCCCCATCCAAACCAATTTTAATTCTTCTAGGGTAATATCATGAAGACTAATTTCCATAATATATTTTTGAGAAACATTTGCATGGAGGCTCTTAAATTGATAATATTAAAACACTACACAAGTCAGAATAAAGGAATATTAAATTTGTCCCTAGTAAGAAGAGTATCCATTTAATTAGGAATAGTGTTGTTGTGCTTGTTCCCTTCTTCCAACACCCCTTTGTTTGCAAGTCCATCTGCAATTTGATTCGCCTCCCGGAAGGTGTGTGTGATAAAGTAGTTCAAAGAGGAGATCTTGTCAATACAATTTATCAACATACCTGCCAGTTTCCATGATATTCTTGTTTGACCCACCCTTATTGCATGAACCTCTGTGGCCGAGTCACATTCAAACCATATATAGTTCTAGCGTCGACGGCAAGAGATGTCTGCCAAACTTATGACTGCCACAATTTCAGCTTCAAATGCTGTATCATTCCCACAAGGACCACCTGAACGAATTTATCAAGATGTGTATGGTCACCAATTGGAGGTGAATTTTTAGATTGAAAATTTTACAAAATATTGAAATCATTGTAAAATGGTTGGTCAAGAGTTCCAAGCTTGTCGTGTGGTTAATAAACTGGTAATCCCGACTCAATCTACATCATTTGGGAAAGAGGTGACAAAGTGAAGAGGTTCTATGTGGGCACAAGAAAAAGGAAATAAGTCTGTCAAGGAGGCATGTGTTTCAATAATAGTGGTAACGTCTTGGGATGATATGGTGGAAGAAGAGGAGATGCAACAAGAAAACATTGAACTTCAGTATTCTCTTGGGGATAACAGGCCTTTGGACAACACGAATTAACAGAGGTTGGCATTCTCCTCATAGTTGTGTAGCATGGTTTAGGAGATACAAATTTTGGAATTAACTATCAGTATAATTGAGGCTGAATTAGGGGTTCAGATGTCCCTACTTGATAACCAACCAGAAGGTATGATGGAAGATGCAGTTACTGATGGAGGGTCGACCAAAAAACATGTCCACTTCAAAGAAAATGGTGAGGTAGGGAGGGTAATGGAAAGGAAGACAAAATAGGTAAAAATAAGTCCTTAGTAGCAGCATGGTATGGATAACATGGAGCATAGTTTGGGGGATATTTCTTTTCATGCATATTTTAAAAAAATCACCCAAAAACCATGGGAAAAAAGAAGTATGGCCTCCAAATAAACACCAAAATGAGAATTCACTTCTAGAACTTCTAGGGTCTAGACAACTCTTCCACATAAGGTTATCTTATGATCTTTTCTGGAAGGTAAAAAATAGAGATTATTAGGATTTTGGTACCCAAGATGAACTCCAAGCATCTAGGATATTTGTTCATTAGTAAGGGTTATAATATTCTGGGTACTAGTAGTTCTAGTATAAATTATGATATAATCTGGATTCTAAATTATCACAATGTA
This sequence comes from Viscum album, assembly GCA_963277665.1. Taxonomy (NCBI): domain Eukaryota; kingdom Viridiplantae; phylum Streptophyta; class Magnoliopsida; order Santalales; family Viscaceae; genus Viscum; species Viscum album. The sequence goes on from OY728145.1 coordinate 1,841,644,438, forward strand.
GAGTCTCAAAATATTATAGATGTGGCCAATCATATTATAACATGTAGTTTCATGGATGGTGGACGTAGGTTTTTCTACTCAATTTGGTATTCTCCTAACTATCACATGGACATGAGGCTTCTATGGGGGAAAATCCAGCAACTGGATTATTCAATCTTAGATCCATGGATTTTCACGGGTGACTTCAACTAAATTCACCACAAGGATGAGAAAATGGGCTCGGTTACAAATTCCACCTCTATAGGATATTTTAAGGAATGTAATGAGAAAGCGGGAATAGTGGAGGCTAACCTTATTGGTTCTATATACACATGGTATAAGAGGAATCTCAATGGAATGAGAACAAGTAGAATTGATCGGGCCTTTGTTAATCAAAAAATGCTTGATTCTTTGATATCAATCGCATGTGTTACTCTTGCAAAAATTAACTCTGACCATCTCCATATTCAGATTAGTCTTATAAGGATGGACGATGGGTAGTAAATTCCTTTCTGGTTCAGTAACGCATGGTCCGCCCTCCTGTAATGCTCAAGAATAGTTCAAGAGATGTGGGGTTCAATGTTGTGCAATGGAAATCGTTTGATATGTATCTCCAAACTTAAAATTATTAATATTAATCTTAGGGAATGGAGAAAATAAAGGTTCAGACTGATGGATGCTGAAATTGAAGGACTTGAGAACTCCCTTCATGACATACAAGTAGAGGCCACAAGAGCCGACTTCCTAGGGGCCATGGAGCATGAGATTGAGCTTTCTATAAAAAAATAATAACCTAATTAATGTTAGATACAATATAAAAAAAGATGATTTCAAAATCAGGTGGCTTAAGGAAGGGGATAGAAACACAGAATTATTCAATGCCCTTCAAAGGGTCCATAGAGAGAATAGACCCCTTTCCCTGTTAATGGATGGAGATAGAATACTAGAAGGTAAACAGTTGATGGCAGACCATATTTTATCATTATACAAGAATATTTTCAATGGGAGGGATAGATCTAATCCTATCAGAGAAAACATCATGCCTAAATTTGTCACTGAGGAGGACAATCATATTCTCACAGCGCTTTTTAGGGTGTGTGAAATCAAGGAGGTAGTGTTTGGTCTAAAAAAAGAGAGATCTCCTGGCCCTGATGGATTCAGCAACTTCTTCTTCCAATGTTATTGGGATATAATCTAGAATGAGTCATACCTACATGTCAAACACTTCTCCAAAAGAGGGACTTTCACTCCAGGATTCAATGCCCAATTTATTTCCCTCTTCCCCATGTTGGTAAATGCCAGTGAAATTGGCCAATTCAGACAAGTAGCCCTCATGAATACCATGCACAGAATCATTACAAAGATCTTGGCTAATAGACTTGCTCGGTTGACTGATAAAATTATTTCCTGGAACTAGTTTGGTTTCGTTAAAGGAAGTAATATATAGGAAAACCTGCTCATGACCTCTGAATGCTTCAATCTTCTCAGGAAGACCACGTAGGTTGGGAATGTGGCATTGGAGCTTGACATGAGAAAGGATTTTGATACAATGGACTGGGGCTCTATTAAATAGATTCTTCTCAGCTTCGGATTTAGTGAGTTTTTTATTAAATGGACTACAAGTTTGATGGAATCTTCCCATATCTCAATTATAGTTAATGCGACACCGAAATGATATTTCACTTGTTCAAGGGGTGAGATAGGGTGATCCACTCTCTGTTATATTTTTTGCAATTGCTGAGGATTATCTAAGAATAATCCTTAACAACATGGTGGAAAATGCGAAACATGCAACCATCAAAGAGGGTAGAGGTCTCTCTGCTCCCTCTCATTTATTTTTTTGCTGATGATATTGTCATCTTTAAAAAGTGGGATGAAAATAACATAAATCATTTGAGAGAATCACTCATACATTTTGAGAATGTTTCTGGGAAATAAATAAACAAGAACAAATCATTTATTTACTTTGGAAAAAATATCACAGCGACAAGGAAGGCCTATAAAATTAATTACCTTAGTCTTAAAGAGGAAGAACTACCTTTTATGTAACTTTGTGTTCCTATGTTTTGGGGAAAACCCCAAGCCTCCCACTTTTCACAGGCTGTATCAGAGATAAAGAGAACTCTTGCATCTTGGAAGGGAAATTCTTTATCAACTACCGGACCAAAATGTCTTATCAAACATGTGGTAATCTCCAAACTGGTTTAATCTCTCATTGTTTATATGTGTCATGTATCTGTTGTGAAAAAAATCTATTCTATGACCAATTTCATTAATATTATTCACACATAATTTAGTCACATGTGAGACAGCATACAGAGTCCCCCATATTGACACTAATTATATGTGAGACACCATGACTTTGACCCTGACACATATGAGTGTATTTATTTCTCATAGGGAAGTTTGTCAATATAAAATCCTCTAAAATGTTAATTTCAATGATTATATCCACATTTTATTTTTCAATGTCATGTACATGATTTCACTAAAAAATATTAATGACATATTCAATTATCTATGTATTAAAAAAACATCACTTTTTTATGTGGAAATGACATTTCATTTTCAAGACTAGAACGATTATAATGGACATATTATTCTTGAGTAATTTCCTTATGTATTCTAGTTGATATAGATATATGAAAGGAGGATATAAGAGATAATTTAGTGATGAGATAAATTTTTTGTTGGAAGAGGTTATTTCAACATCAATGCATGTTTTTGGTTTGGTTTAGTGTTAGGATTTACTTTATCGAATTTCCGCGATTCATGAAGAGTTGATGATTTATGGGGGGGTTTTGTGTCTCTACCTATGAAGTGGTATATTTTTTGGGTAGATAATATAAACTGTTGTGATGGGGGTAATATTTTCTTATCTAAAACAATTTTAGTTAATAAACATTGTTATGAAAGGGTTTAATTATATATATACTATAGGTTGGTTGGATTGGGGATGAGTCGGGGGATATGACATATATTACTCCATGGAAGTTGGATGGAAATTTTACAATGCCATGTTATGGCATATAGTCTTGTTAAGGATCAATGCATCCATGATATTACAATCCAACATATTTTAAAATTGGGTGTTGTAATGTGTCCTTTTAAAATATAGCCGATATTAATTATTTGGTTACAAAAAATCATCTTATTTTCTCCATATATCTTCAATACCTTGGTTCAGAGACATTAATCCCCTTTTTAATGGTTTCATCCAAAAACTTATTTAGATCATTTATTAGTGATACATGAGGAGTTTATTCATCTTTGGTTAGTTTTAGTCTCACCATTTCCCTCATTCTATGATATAGAGATTTATTTATTTAGTTTTTTGGTTTTTGTATTAATCTATTACTGAACATATATGGTTGGATTTCTATTGGAATCATAATCTCTTTTAGGGACATGTGATAAAATATCTACACTCGGTATTCCATTCATTTTCATGGAACATTGAATGTCTTGAGGTAGAGGAATCAATACTTCTCCTTTTATGTGTAATGCTGGGATTATCGTTCATTAGTTTCTCTGTGAAAATAATTTTGTTTACAAAAATGAATATTATAACATAAATTAATAATTAACCAGAAGGGATGTTCTGTTTTCATTTATTAGTCATTTATTAATGTTTGCTCTTTTATTTCCAATATGGTATGTAGTCTAATTTATTTGATTTTTTGTTTAAAGCATTATTTTTTTTCACTAAATCAGATGAATAATATAGATGTATTAATGATTAATTGTTCATTGAAGCAGATGAATAATATTATTATCATTCTTCCTTAAAATTATTGAATTTAAATTATGATTATAGGGAATATTTATATTTTGTTTGTATTTTGATATGGTTTGATTAGAGGATTCTTACTACTAAAAACTATGAGAAGTAAATAATTTAATTTAATATAGTAATCATGTGGTTATGTTTTGGAGATAAATAATTGGGTATGAGAGATCACGTTCTGAAAATCATTTTTTTTTCATTTTCTAAAGGTGGATTATGGGTTCCCAGTTCCCAAACAAACAATTCGCAAATTCCAAATTTGAGAACATACCGAAATCATTGAAATTAAAAATTCAAAATCTGATCCAACCGATCCACTGAACACCACGTACTACACCTAGAGTCACGATCCCATCATCGCACATCACCATCCTTGCAGGACATCACCATCCTTGCACGTACATCACCATCCTTCCAAGTCACTGGAGAGATCATCGGGATCGGTCGCCGAAATTCCCATAGTAGACTGAAATCCCCTCCATCAGCACCGCCTCAGATCAAACAACGCCGACAAGAGCCCATATCACCGTCTTCGCAACAAACATCACCAACCCAAAAGAACTAAAACACCATTACGGAAACATCAACAACACCGTTACAGCTAAGATCATCACTAGTTCAATGAGAAAAAGCATAACATGAGAGATCACATTCATTCTCTATTTAGCCTTTTATTCCTAGATTTACAATCTTAGATTCCCTGAGAGAGTTTTTGAATAAAAATAATTTTAATACCATGTATATGTGCTCCTTGATTGTAGAGACATTATTTTTAATTTTATGAATCCTATATTGTTTGTATTACTAGGTAAGGGGTGGAAGGAAAAATAGGCATTTATGGAGTATATAATTCATTTTTCAATAATATACGTTCAATTATATGGTATATATAATATATTAAGAGAGGTTATTGGATAGTTATCATATTATTACAAGGTGCGGTCATTGCTCATGTAGGGGTGAGTATAACGATACTCAGTATTGACCCCATGACCCTCAAGGTCTCACAAAATCCAACAAGGATAAGCCACAAAGAATGAGTTCAATAGATAGCCTCACTTAGTTATATTCCCATACATATACCTAAGATACCATGTAATCCATCTCAATAATGAGGTAAACATAGAAGTTACTAAGTCATCTCAACTAGGACTTTTAATCACATTATCGAAACCACAGATGGTGGAAAACTCTAACTCTGTTGAGTACATTGGGCATGCCTCCACGACTAGGTGACTCCCACTAACCTTGGACTGCTTAGGTACTCCTTTTGTAGTGTACCATGGATTTGTTGCCTCATCAAGGAGCTCCCCACTATGGGTCTGCTACCATAACCAAGAACTCCCCTAATTGCTTGCAGAGGTACTCCTCCTTTCGAGTACCATTGGTCTACCTCCACAACCACTTGATCTTCCATCGTGGGTCTTCCACCACAACCAGGTCCTCTCCACTGGGCTAGTCGAATCAATCTGTGTCGAATCGGTCAGCAGTCGTCAGGTGTCAATCAGCTACTAGGTCTCTGTACTCTGCTCACTCTTCATCGGGAGGTCCTACTCCACGAGCTACTGGTCAATACTCCAACTGTCACAAAGTCTCGTTTAGAAGTATCTCATGGTCCGCCTCATCATAGAGGTATCAACGCAATAGACAATGCGTCAATCGAACGCCCTGTCTATGAGTTATTAGCCTTTTTGTCCTGGGGGCCCAATTCGATTCTTGTACGATCCAACCTGACCATAACATAAATAAACCCCGAACACCAGTGGGGTTTAATCAAGGGACCATCGCGCTCCAAGAAAGCCAGCGCCGCTAACATTTCATCAGACGGTCATCTGGTGCCAATGATATGGGCAATGAAGGTAATGGGTCGGAAGTGGGCTCGGTTCTGGTCTGACCCTGTCGGACCGACTTGGCCCAACATTGTCTGGGACAACCCAGTCTGGGTCAACCCAGTCTGACCTATTGGGTCTGGTCCGAACCAATGGGTGGGATAGCTTGTTACGTGTGGCCCGGCCTGCTGGGACCATCCCATCTGGACATGAGGGTGGTTCGGCCGGAGCGTCGCGAGGGTGCAGCTCGGCGCGGCTCGGCCCGGTGGGCGTGGTCGGGACAGTTCATCCAGGGTTCCTTGAGGGGGGTTGTAGGCTGGTTAGGAAGGTCAAGCTACAGGGAGGCTGCCATGTAGGGCACGACCGGGTGGGCCAGCGCGGTTCGGGAAGGGCGCGGCCAGGCGGGCCGACGGGGTTCGGGCAGGGCCCGACCAGGAGGGATGGTGCTGTTCGGGTAGGGCATGGACAGGAGAGCCGATACTATTCGGGTAGGGCATCTTTCCAGGAATTCCGGTGACTGGGGGCTGCATGGCCATGTGGCCAGTTCGAGGTGAACCGAGGGGCGCATGCGGAGGAATGGCAGCTGGGAGGCCTAGAGGCCGGATGGCTGGAAGGCCGGGCCGGCGCGTGCCGATATAAGTCGGTCGGAAGCAACAGAGGGCTACAGGGGCAGCATGATTCATGGAGGCTACAGGAGCACAACCTTTGTCTTCATCGCCTTCGTCGCCTCATCATTGTTAAGTCCCCATGCCAAATAATTCCACATGAAGGAAATTCGAGGGAGGATGTTAGGCCATGTTATGTTGTCCAGCACCCTTCGCGTTTAGGGAGGTATCACATGGCTCATCAATAAAAACAGATGAACAATCAAATATCCGTAAAAAATTCCTTTATAACCATTTTAATAATATAAAAAGGGAATAACATAATCATGTAATAAACCCCCTACCTTTGATTTTCGGTCATCGTTCATTGACAGAGTCTTGGGAAGCAGATGAAGAAGATTATTATTCATCACATCCACTACACACGTCCAATTCTGAGTTTCATCAGCTATCGAAGACGATCAGTGTCATTAGGTGTCTGCGGAAGTAGTTCGAAGAGGATTGACATTCTTCATTCATCGTTGGGAGGAGTGTTCTTCGTTGGAGAACTCCTTTTTTCTCCCAATATCTCCTCTCAATAGCTACCCAAGTGAGAAATTCTAGGGGAAAAATAATATCAGTTTGTCTATTATTTTAGATTTTGGGATAAAATTCAAATGGGGAATTAAAATATTTAGATAGGCTCCAACTATTTAATGTGAAGTGTTGGTACAAATTAAATAAAGGGGAGTTGAAGATTCTCCCCTATTTTAATTGGAGATTGAGGTTTTCTCCACATTAATGTGGAGCTTCAAGGGGGATAAACGCCCAAGTTGTCCCCACCACAATAATGGTCTCATGGGTGGTTGAGTTAATGTAGGCCCCACCACCATAACCTCTCATGGGAGGTTAAGGTTTAGTAGTCCCACCTCCAACCTACTTTAGTAGGATTTAACCACCACACACCAAATGGTAGCTCACCAACTCACCTTTCACAGGCTCGTATCATTCCAATGTATTTATGAAAAAAAAATTCCACAGAAATTCCAGGTCTTTACATTCTCCCCAACTCAGGTATTTGCGTCCTCGTAAGCTACAACTCAACATAGAGGAATAAGTGGGGGGTACTGAGCATACATCTGAGCCTTCTGGTCCCATGTGCTCTCCTAGAGGTTCCCATACTGCCAGTGAACATTCACCAGAGGTACCGACCATGCATGTAGAACCTCCTCATGTTGATCCTCAATCTCCCTTGCAACCTCCGTAAAAGTATCCCCATTATCTACGTACAACTCACCATGTTCGTTGATGTTGGAAGGGTTGTGCGCGTATCTCCTCAACTGAGATACATTTATGACGTCGTGCTCCTGGTGCAACTGAGGTGGAAGATCTAAGCGGTAAGCCACCTCCCCAACTCTGCTGAGGTCCTATAAAGGTCTAATGAACCTCGAAGATAACAATCCCACTCGACCAAATCTCCATAGACCCCATCGAGTTGAAACTCGTAGAAAGACTTGGTCACCATCCTAAAACTCTAGAGGTCTCCTTATCCAACAAAAATTCGACTTTGTCATGCTCTTTGCAGTCTTCATCTTCTCCCACATGATCTACACCTTCTCTGTGGTATCCCATACCATCTCTGGTCCCACTAGTGCTGACTCCCCAATGTCAGTCCAACACAAGGGTGATCTGCAAGGTCACCTGTACAAATCCTCAAAAGGTGTCTTCTTTATGGTGGAGTGATAGCTGTAGTTGTAGGAAAACAACACTAAAGGCAAGTGGTCCTCCCAAAAATTACTAATTTTGAGGAAACAAACACGTATCATGTCCTTGAGGGTATGAATAGTCCTCCTAGTCTGACCATCCGTCAGAGGATGGAAGGCAGGGCTCCAATGAAGCTGTGTCCCGAAAGCTTCTTGCAGCCCCTTCCATAGCAGGGAAATAATGCGTGATTCACGATCAGATACAATAAATGATGGTACTCCATGCAGGCACACAATCTCATGCACATATAGGGTCCCAATATCTCTACCGAACCATGTTCTCTAATTGGTAGGAAGTGGGCCTACTTGGTGAGTCAGTCAATGATCACCGAAATCGAGTCGTGACCCCTAGATGTACGTGGAAGACCCATCACAAATACTATGGATACACCATCCCACTTCCACTTTGGGACGTCTACAGGCTGAACCAGGCCTGCTGGTACTTGGTGCCCCGCCTTCACTTACTGACAAGTGAGGCACCGAGAGACAAACTTTGCTACTGCCTTCTTCAAACCTAGCCACCAGTACTATTGTCGAAGGTCCCAGCACATCTTCTCCACTATTGTGTGTACAAGTAATGTGGATTTTTGGAACTCCCTAAAAAATTCATCCTGATGTGAAATTGTAACCATAATACATCCTATGAAGAGGATGACATGCTCCCCACCTTTAGAAACACCATCAGGTGCCTGCCCTTTGGATTTCTGAGCAGGTCATGTCTTGAAGTTAGTGTCCCAATGCTGAGCCTCCTTGACTCGCTGAAGAAGTGGAGGAGTGACCATAAGAGACTGAAGGAAATCTTCCCCATCTCTATCCACCAAGGATATTTGTAGAGAAGCTAGCTACTCCGTAGCCTCACCTAGAAGGTATATTCCAGTCCTCCTAGAGAGTGCATCTACAATAATGTTTCCTTTCCTAGGAGTATAGACTATCTCGATGTCAAAGTCCTGGAGGTCCTCAAGCCAATGTCGATGTCTCGGGATTAGGTCCTTATAAGAGAATACATACATAAGAGTCTTGTGATCAGAGTACATGGTAAAACGTTCACCTATCAGATTTTGTGGCCACTCATTCAAAGCAAAGACCACTACTACTAAATCCAGGTCATTGGTTGCATAGTTCTTCTCGTGTTGTCTCAGCTACCAGGAACCATACGTGATCACTGCTCTCTCATTCATCTAGACACACCCGAGTCTAGACCCTGATGAATCACAGTAAACTACGTACCCTACGCCTTCCTCTGGAAGACTCAAGAATGGGGCACTAGTCAGCCTCTGCCTTAACTACTGAAAGCTATGCTGGTATATTTCCTACCACATGAAGGGTTTCCCATTCTTCGTCACGGCGTATAGTGGTGCTGAAACTCTGTAGAAGTCCGGAAAAAACCTCTGGATGTGAAAAACCATGCCTAGGAATCTTCATACCTCCACCACACTCCTGGGTGGTTCCGAAGAAAGTACCAGCTCATTCATTTCTAGATCCACTGCGACTCCAGCCTCCAAGATGACATGACCCAAAAAGTGAACCCCTTGGATCTAGAAATGGCACTTTGAGAGATTACCATAATGATGGTTCTCTCGTAGTCTATCCAGTACTACCCACAAATGGTAGGCATGCTCCTCCTCAGTATTCATGTAGATCAGAATGTCGTTGATAAAGACCACGACAAAGTGATTGAGGTATGGATTGAAGATCCTGTTCATGAGTCCCATGGACACTGTTGGAGCATTGGTTACACCGAAAGACATATCCATGAAATCATAGTGGTCGTACCCAAATCTGAAGGTCGTCTTCTGCACATCGTCATCTCGAACTCTGATTTTTTGATGTCCTAATCTGAGGTGTATCATTGAGAACCATCATGTTTCCTTATCTGATCAAAGAGGTCATCAATCCTCAGGATTGAGTACTTGTTTTTCAGGGTCACCTGATTCAGGTGACGGTAGTCGACACAAAGCCTCAATCTACCATATTCGTTCTTAAAAAATAGAATCAGGGCTTCTTAGGTAGAAACACTAGTCCAGATGAATCCATTCTCCTTGAAGTCCTCTCGTTGTACCCGCAGCTCACGAAGCTTAGCAGGAGCCATCCGATATGTTGGTGTAGATATCGTTGTCGTCCTGGGGTACAAGTCAATGTAGAATTCCACCTCTCTGCAAGGAGGTTGACATGGGACATCATTAGGGAAAAAATTTGCATACTAGTCCACCACTACAAGATATCTTGGACACTCCACATCAATTTCTCCGAGGGTAAGGCATGCCAACTAATGAGTGATCAGCAGCACCCTCTTCCATGTAAGTATGTCCTCTGCTGCAAAGGCTCCCTTCTTACTGGTGAAGGTAAACCTGGTCCCATCTGTGTGGACACACAACACATTGAACCTAATACAATCTATCTGAGCATGGATAGTAGATAACCAGTCCATACCCAAGATGATGTCGTAAGGCCACGACCCCGCAATGAGGAGATCTCAGCCAAAGCTCTAGATTCCTAGAGTAAGCTGACACTACCGGCACTAGTATGCAATCATCAAGTCTACTATCGTAGGAGTCTCTAGTCGTAATTATTGACCCAATGGCTACATCGGAATCTCCGAGCTCCGAACGAGGGCAGTGGAAGTGAAAGAGTGACTAAAACCTGTGTTTATAAGAACTACAACTAACGTGGAATAGAGACAGATCATACCTCAAATAATTTTTGGAGCACCATGATCATAAGCCTCATCTTATTGGAGCTGAGCTCTCCTCTGTCTACCTACTCCCTGCAGTCGGGGTGGACCTCCTGGTGGTGGTGGCAGTAACACTTCAAAACGTCTCTCACTGCCAGCTGCATGACCAGCTCCTCTGCCACGTCTGCTGGCTCCCTGTAGACCGCCTCGATCTAATCTATGCCTATGCCTGGGATGTATTTTTGCCATCCGTTGATCGTCTAATTGGCGGTTTGGATAGTCATGAGCCATTTGAACCTACCCGCTACATGAGTAACACTACACACTCTTTCCAGGTCTGACGTCACTCTGGGTTCCACACATAACTGATCACGAGTCACGCGATCGTCTACTCATGGGAATGGTCCTCCTGGATCACTGCTTCATTTTTCTCTTATCAGAAGCATAAGAATCCCCTACATGTTAACTAGTGGTGGGTATCACTGCTGAAGACTGCTCACCAAGGAAACCCTCCACTTAGAGGGCTCGCTCCAACACCCCTGCCTGCGTAGGGATGTAGAGGGAAATCAACAAGGCTGACAACACTCGCTTGAGTCCCTGATCGAAGGTCTGATCCATATAGAATGGGTCTCGTACCATATCGTTGGAGTAGTGCGAGAGGTCAGTGAACTTCACTAAGTACCATGCTACCATCATGATTCCCTGCTATAGATGAAGAAGCTCTTGTATCCGTACAACGTGTAGGATCACTGGGACAAACCCTGCCCGAAACAGGATCTCGAAGTCAGCCCAGAGAAGCTTCATCTCTTTATACTCTTGGAGTATCAGGCTCCACCATCTGGCTGCTGCTACCTAATGGAGACTCAAGTCTAGGATCACCATGATGTCGGATGGTGTCCCTAACAGTCTTAAGACACTCACAACATCCTCTAGCCAATGATTAGATGACTTCGGTTTTGTATCTCCCATGAACCTGGGTTGCCACTGGTGCTGGAACTCGTGAAACATGATCAAGCGGTGTGCATCGTCTGTTGTTGGGGCTGGTGGAAATAGTGGCCTAATGGACGTTGGTACTACTGGTGCCTCCACTAGAATAGGGCCTTGCACCGAGTCCTTGTTTCTCGGTGGGATATCTACATGTAAGACCCTTGGGGCTCTTGATAGTCATCTGTGCGAAGGTATCCTAATGAAACAGATGCGATAAGGTCAAAGATTATACCTGGTGAGATGACTTGTTTTAGCTGACATAAAGAAAACATTTGAAAACACATACGCAATTAGTGTTTTTTTGCACTGAGTTAAAAATCAGTATTCTCGATCCTGGTGTATGGATATGACGGCCGCTGCAACAACACTAGACTACCTAAACTGAAAACCAAACTTGGTATCCTTAACACTATTGCTTCATAGAAAAGAAATATCACAGTCTTATGTTCTACTGTAGAACTGATCTCTCTGATACCAATTTTTCATTACCCGTCCTCGGGACCCATGCCGTGACCACCCCAAGCCCACCTTCCATAGGCTTGGGGCTGGCGACTAGAAACAAAGCCGTAAATCACTAAGATTTGATTGAATTTCATTTATAAACTGTAACCACACACAAATAGTGTACACGATAAAAGAAAAACACTAATTAAAACTATATGAAAGGGAGTTTTGGAATTTAAAAGGGGCAAGAAATAGAAGCTCAACTATAAAGTACAAGGAAATGGAAATTACATGTACATGGAAAGGGGAATAAGCACGTGGATCATCCACCAGAAAAAAAACCTACCTGAAGGGTAAGTAAAGAAAGACTCCAAAGCACTCCACATCTGTCTGTCTCCTCTGTGTACTATCATGATGTGTGGTCCACCTCCGGGTATTGTCCTATCCTCATCCACTCAGCCTTAGTCAGCTCTGTACATCCTCTGCAGCCAGCACAACGATGTGCGGGCATTTCCCGTGTAGGGGTGAGTATAATGATACTCAGTAGGGACCCCAAGACCCTCACAATCTCCTAAAATCCGAAAAGGATAAACCACAAATAATGCGTTCGACAGATAACCTCACTTTGGTATATTCCCATACATATACCTATGTTAACAAGTAATCCATCTCAATCATGAGGTAAACACAAAAGTTATTGACTCATCTCAACCAGGATTTTTATTCACACTATCGAAACCATGGTTGTTGGAGTAATTCTCCTCGGTCGAGTACAGTGGGCCTCAAACCACAACCCGGTGCTTCCCACAAACCTTGGAGTGTTAAGGTACTCTTCCTGTCGAGTATCGTGGGCCTGCTGCGTCACCAAGGCGCTCCCCATTGTGGGTCTACCACCACAACTAGGCCCTCTCCCTAATTGCCAACAAAGTTTCTCCTCTTATTGAGTATCGTGGGTCTGCCGCCACAACTAGCTGATCCCCACTGGGCTAGTCGAATCACTATGAGTCAAATTGGCCAGCATTCGTCAGGTATCATCCAGCTACTAGGTCTCCATACTCCGCTTGCTCGTCTTTGGATGAATCTGCTCCATGAGATACAGGTTGATACTACAACTATCTTGAAGTCTCGTGTTGAATAATCTCAAGGTACGCCTTGTCTTAGTGGTCTGAATGCAACAGACGACGTGTAAAACGAATGCACGATCTGTGAGTTATTATCCTTTCAGTCCCGGGGTCCCGGTTGGATTCGTATATGATCCAACCTGACTGTAACATAACTAAATCCCAAACTCGAGTTGGGTATACTCAAGTGAACATCATGCTCCTTGAAATCCAGTGCTGCTGATGGTTTGTCAGATGGTCATATGGTGCCAAAGATGTGGCCAAAGAAAGTAATGGGTTGGAAGTGGGCCTGGATTCGATCCGAGGTGGTCAAACTTGTTAGGTCTGGACCAACCCATTGGGTGGGATAGCATGTTAGGTTCATGCCAGAATGATGGTCCTAGCCTAGTTGGCCAAGAGGGTGGTTCGGCCCGGGCTCAGAGACGGTTCGGCCGGAGTGTTGCAAGGGCGCGGCTCGGCGCGGCTCGGCCCGGTGGGCGCGGTCAGGCCGGTTCGGATAGGGCACCATGAGGGGGACCGTGGGACGATTTAGATGGCCGAGAGGCGGCTGGGAAGGGTGCGTCCATGTAGGCTAGTGCGGTTAATGAAATACGCGGCCAAGCAGGCCTACGCTGTTCGGATAGTTCGCGGACAGGTGGGCCGGTGAGGTTCGGGGAGGGCGCGGCCAGGCGGGCCGGCACGGTTCGAGAAGGGTGTGGCCAGGAAGGCCGGTGCAGTTTGGGCAGTGCGGGTGGCGAGGCGGTCTAGTGGCCGGGTGGTGCGCGGATAGGTGACTGGTTCGAGTGGTCAGTGGGGAGCACACAAAGGTCAGGCAGCCGGGAGGCCTGGAGGACGGATGGCCGGAAGGCCGGAAGGCTGGGCCAGCATGGGCCGACAATATTCTTCTGGAAGCACCAGTGCACTGTGGGGGAAGCGTGATTCATGGAGGTCATGGGTAGTGTAGCCTTGGTTGTCACCTACTGTGTCTCCTCATCATAGTTACGTCTTCATGCTGAAGAACGCCACAAGAAATAAAATCGACGGAGGATGTCAGGCCATGTTAGGTTGGCTTGCACCCTCCGCATTAAGGGAGGTATCACTTTTCTCATCAAGAAAAACAGATGAACAATAACATATCTGCAAACAATTCATTTCTAACTTTTTGATGTAGATAAGAAAAGGAACATCATCATCATGTAATAAACCCCCAACCTATGATTGTCAATCATCATTCATTGATGAAGTTGCAGAAAGTGGATGCAGAAGTTCGTTGTTCGGCGCATTCGCTGCACACTTCCAATTCTGAGTTACGTCGGCTATGGAAGATGGTCCACTTCGGTAGGTGTCCAAGGAAGTAGTTCAAAGGGGATAAGCGTTCTTCGTTCTTATTTTGGAGGAGCATTCTTTGTTGGAGAACTTTGTTTCTCTCATGCGCTCCTCTCAAAAGCTCTCCCAAGTGAGAAATTCCAAGGAAAAAATTGTGTTAGTTTCTCTATTATTTTAGATGTTGGGAAGAAATTCAATTGGAGATTTAAATTAATTAGATAATCTCCACCTAATTAATTTGAAGGGTTGGCACAAATTAAATAAAGGGGAGTTTAAGAGACTCCCCTATATTAATCGGAGGTTGATGGTTTCTCCACTTTAATGGGGAGTTTCAAGGGGTTTAAAATCCCGAGTAGTCCCCACCACAATAATACTCTAATGGGTGGTTGAGTTCGGGTGGGCCCCACCACCATAACCTCTCATGGGAGGTGAAGGGACAGTGGTACCACCTCCAACCTCTATGAGGAGGTTATAACCACCACACACCAAATTGCTACTCAAATAAAATAAAGTGTAGCTCACATTTTTTTTATTTTTCCATGAAAACCCAATATCTATCTTTTATTCTTGACTAAATGCCATCAAGATGAAAGTCTTCATAAGTGAATATCAGCACTGGGAGTTCAACAGTTCCCTCAGATTTCAATTCCAAGCACTGGTTCAAAAGTTATAAAATCCCAGTCGTATTTTTTTTGAATGTACCCAAACAGAACTTCAGAAATTGATTCCGGGAAAACTGGTCCTCCGAATCACGTGCCGTTAGTTTTCTCGGACTCGTAAAATTTTCATGTATTTATGAAAAAAAATTCCATGGAAATCCAGTTCTTTAAAATTATGGTTAAAAAATATAGTTATATCCCATTTTTGTTACCATATCTTCCCAGGAATTTAAATTTAGGTGTTCCATTGGATTGGTAGATAATGCATGATACATGAACTATAGTGTATTTAAATAATAATATGTTATTTTGGAATAAATAATGAGGACTATATATTTTATGTATCATTAAGTTGTTTGATGAATTATGCAATATATATGAACACATTGTGTTTGGAATTGGGGCATGAACCAATGGGGAAGAGTATTTTTTATAAAATTTACATATATGTTTTATCCTATTGAAATTCATAAATTTTTTCATTACATGATAAGAGAGATTTATGAGGCTGGGTTATTTATTAACTATTTTGTAAATGATTTGGATCAATTTCTTATTCACTGTTATAAACTATATTTACTTCACATCTAAAAGAGAGGTTTTAGGGAGGATCCTACCAGTTAAACATTCATGATCACCCCATGTATATATAAACTATTTTAAGATATGTGAGAGATGGTCGGGGACCATTCTATGAGTTCCAATTTGATGATGTATTTATGGTTCATTTTCAAGTCTCTTGATATCTCCCCAATATTTCTTATGATACTTTTAATTTTTTTCAATTTTTAATTAATTGTAATAAAGTATTTGGTTTTCATATCTTTTTAACCTTCATGTTTTATTGATTTATGACAATTTATCTCTTTTAATTGAATTATTTAATTATACCGATTCCTCCCATTTATTTTTATTGTATACATTTGATGTTAGTCGCCAACTGGTGGCCTATTAGAGCAATGCTATGAGGGTTACTCATTCTCCTAACATCTGGGAATAGAGGGCTACCAATGGAGGGAGGTGGGTCATGATTGAGTTTTTCATATATATTATGACGTTTTATGAAATGAAAAAGTTCTAATTTCATAGATTGGAAGGGAATTATTATAACATAAGCTCTATAGGTGAAGTAATTATGGGATAACATGTCTAAAAAATAATTTTAGGCCCCCCTACTCTGAGGAAAAGAGCTTCTAGATTACAGACAATGGTATAATGTCTTGTAAATTGATAATTATGCCCCCTTATAATATGATGAAATAATTTTTAAACATTCAAATCATTCTAATAATTTGATTCTTCTTGTGATGTAGAATCATAGGTAAGGATTTTGCATTTTGATAATGAGTGACTATGTTTGTAATGGTAAAAAAAGTGAATTATGATAAAATTTAATTAATAAATTATACTCAAACCATCCATATTATGTTCTTAAGATTTACTAATGTTTTTTACTTGTTAGGAAATAATATTCATCAATTTCACCATAATTTTCATGCTGAAGATATTTAGTAGGATATGCTAATAAATATCTGTAATGATGAGGATAAAGATGGAACATCTAGTAGTAACCAATGAGTGTTTGAATACCATTCCATGTAAAAAGTTTGATGGATCAATTTAATATTGGTATACAGAGGCTCATTTAGAGGAGTTTTAGATTAAAAATGATTTGATACATTCTCATATTGTGAAAATTGTTTCATGGATATGAAAATAATATTTAGGAAATCTTAATAATGTTTCTTCTATATCCTTAAGGATCATGATGCGTTGATATTTACATTAGAATATTTTAATTTTCAGTTCCAGGATATGTTTATTTCATTGACCAAGAAGGCATAGTATATGATGTATATCCATACACTATGACATATGAACTACAAGAAGTGAGAGTTTAGAATATGGTATTAGGACATGTTACATTATGATTCAGACTATCAAATAGATGAGGTTGATAGATCAAGGAATTTCTAGAAGGATTTTCATCTATAGATCAATTTCTAAGTCACCCGATTTATAATAAAACCATATCCTAAGTATTTGTAGATGGAATAGGCTTTAAAGAGGCTTATACCTAAGATATTGTAACCCTTGTAAACCTCATATTTTTTAACAATGTCTTCTATTTATGCTAAATAATTAAATACTTTGATTCAATATCATTATAGCATTGATGGGTTGAGAAGTGGGAACCCCCATGACTCTACTTATCATTAATGATAGTGATAAGATAATGAATCAGAAATTTTATCACCAATAGGTAGAAAGAGGTCTTACTCTAATCCATGGTAAAATGAACACTGTAGATATTCCATTACAAGGTAATCTAAACCCCATGTAAGGAAATATGTACTAAAATTCAACATCGTTATATACGATGTCTATATGAGATTTATTCAGTCAATACATTATCCAAAAATATTTTATTTTCGTGGTTATAATGGGGAGATTTATCACATTCAATTAATGTTTACAACAATAGTTGGGGGTTGAGGTTGATTATATAATATTTTCATCGCATTCCCTTTATTAGTGTCACCTGAATCAGATGACAATGTTGAACCACCGTCATCTCCCATGGATTGATGATTTATTTAAAATGGGATATATGATGTTCTCAATGATCTATTTGTGGTTGAGATAACGTATAATGAAGGTGAAGGATACATGTATCAAACTATCATATTTTTATGACGTTATAGCTATTATGATATCATTGTAATGTCATTCTCTTTTATAAATTATAAATCCCTATTCATGTGATTGATGAATATTGTGTTCTGTTGAATTTTAAAATGTATTACAATGGTTTTTGTGAATTAATTTTTTTTAGTGTCATATGAGGATAATGTGTATCCAATGTGATATTTGATAGGGATTTTAATGGTGTTAGCAGATTTTTTGGATGGTTGAAATGTGTGAGTTTGGGGGATGTGAGGTCCCTTTAATGGGATATATTAATACTCAACAAAGAACAGTGATGGACTTAGTAAACATTTATAGGGTGGTTTAATTGGTTACACTAAGATAGTTGACTGTGTAAAGAATTTTACCTATCTCTAATGTTATTATTGGAGGTTCATTCATAAATTATATCATATGGTAATCCCTTCGATAGTTTTGAAATGAATTAATTATTTTTTTCTATCGACCAACTTGTACATGGATTTATTTAATATTTTAAAGGAGAATCCTATTATTTATTCAACTATTCATTTTATTGATAAGGTTTTAACATTCATGATTTGTTTTGAGGGAATTTATATTGTATGTTGTAATGTTTTGATAAAATAATAAATTTTTTATTTCTTATAAGTTGTAATTTTTTATTCCACATAAATATAATAATTTTCCCCCTGATATTATAGTTGATGTATTTGTGTTTTTCTAGATATCATGGTATAATTAAACTACTGTATATAATTTTTCATTCTTCATAGATAACATGTTTTTGAGGTAAAACATATCATTGTGAAAGAATAATTTAAGGAAATTATGATAGATATAATACATGAAAGACAGTAATATCATTATTTATATTATATTATGGAAAATGTGATATTATGGATGATGTGTTATCTAAGAATTCATGTAGTGATTACGTAATTTTTTCTTCTCAATCCTAGTGGGAGATAGAGGATCCCTCCATGATGCACTATGATTTGAGATTAAATGGTGGAAAAATGGTTTCCTCATAAGATGATAGTAAAATAATAATTATTGTATAAAATAGAGGATTTTTAGTAGGGTGATTCCATGATATAGGTTAGGTTAGATAATGTTTTTTTGTAACAATACACATATGTGGTGATATAAGGATGTATGAAATATCGAATATTTTGAAATGGATGATATTTGTTCGGTTATAGATTCATGATGTCGTTCTAAATGAGCTTTAAAATTTATTTTTGGTGATACATCATCATGTCACAAAAAATGGACAATTCATTACGATACTGTAATTGGGGATTCTGAATAATGAATTTTTTTTATATGTTTCACTTGTTGATTTGTTTTATTTAGGTTGAAATCTGAGAAAAATATTTTTGGTAGGTTTCTTCCACCACTTAATGATCCAAAAAAAGATGTGGAAGGAAATTTTAGGGGCTTCATCATCGGGGTTTTCATGATCATGGAGGTTGGGATATTATTTGGTGGATTGTGGACGAATTAATCAATATTGTTCAATTAATTGAAATGAATCTGTCTTGGTGAATATTCTATCAAGGTACCCTCGTCTAGAGGTGTTCAGGCTTCATGGGGTTCCAAATATGATAATTTTGGAGTGCCATCAATATTTTACTTCAATTTTTTATAGAGGCGTCCAAATTTCATTTTCCTATTAGTAATTCTGAATAACTACTTTTCATCTTTATATGGATGCTATGATATAGTGTAATATCCAAACTATAGAGGCTATTTTGTGTACAATAATTAATTATTTTAGATGTTTTTTGTTCAGTAACCTACAATTATTAGAGTTTTTATAGAATAACATGTGTTACTTCCCTAATTGAAGGAATACAATTAATAAAACATATGGATGACCGTTTCAATCTTAATATTGTTTGATATATGATAGAGAGTTTTTTATTTTCATATTATTGTTATTCTATATCATGATAAAACATGTGAAGGTGATCCATAATTGAATAAACAGAGTATCTGTTAACCATAAGTACAATGATTATTATAGTTGGATGCATCTAGAGTATTACATTATATATATTATCTTCTTGAAGGTATCTCCTAATATTATGTATATATGGATCAGTAATAAAAGTTTGATTTACCCAATTGTTTTTAATTTTCATAGAGTTGTAACATGCTGAGGAGGTATAACATCAGTTATTGGTTCCATCATAGTTTTGGTAGACTCATTAATACAATTACATGTCACTGCATCTTTGGAACCTTCATGATGACTGATATATCATTTACTCTTGAGATCTTGGATTTAAGAATTATGTGAAATTTGAGGAGTGCAATATTTAAATCTAACACCATTGGGGGAAATTTTTTTGTGGATAAAGTGTTTGTTTAGTTGGTTCCATGTGGAATTAAGGTGGATTGGAGGAGAGTACAAGGGAGTGGTAGTCCCATTTGCACTCAATATAGAATTTTTAGAATTTTTGTTCCTTTTCTAGTGGAATGATTTGTTTGGAAGTATTAGATTAATCCAAGGATGGTTTTTTTAGGTTTATGTCCTTTTTTTACACGTTGTATCAATGTTTTATTATTTTAAAGAGGCCCTTATCTGGTATCTCATTAGGTAGTGTTCCATTACATTTAATTTATTTCTTAGGTTTTAATATAAATTCCCAATAATGATAATTGTTTGGGAGTTACCTAATTTAATGTTAAGGTTTTCATTTATCCATTACCTTATGTGTTTTTGGTGTTTAAGATGTCATGGTGGAGAACAAAAGACGTGAGGTAGTGATGAGATGAAATTTATACTCAATGAGGAGGTTGTGGGGTGGAAGAGGGTGTTATGACATAGTGTAGTGTAAGGATGGGACTTGTAGTGTGGACATGGTTCATTAATCATATATATATATGGGATTTTGTTTTTGTGTCTATACATTTTAATAAATAGTTGTATCATAGTGATAGGTTATGACATAGGGACCTGTAGGATTGGGTTTCCTTGTCTCTGTTTATTATGCAGATTTAGTGACATAGTGCGTGGGATGAACCCAAAACCCCACCCAAGGTCTCTAGGATAATGGTAAATATTTTGTGTATAATGTTTTGTGGATCCCAATGTTTGGATAGACCATAATTCATTTATTCAATGTCTCATATTCCATATCATATTTGTTTGGAAAGCCCTAACCTCTTCCATAGGGTCCATGATATTACCCTATAGCCTTATTAATGTCAAGTATATATAAACTTTAATGTTTATTTATAATATTTTTATTTTTCTCACACAATAATTAAACCCTAGGAATCGTGAGGTCATCGTTTAGGTACTTTATTATATATTTTCTATGCTTTAATAACCACATTAGAGAGATCTTATGTCAGTTACATCAAGTGAGTATCATGATCTATTATTGGTTCCAATAATTCATGTTCTCTATTTACATGATATGGATATTGGATTATATTATTCAAATGATTTCATATTGATTTTTTATTGTATATACTTATGTGTATATTCATGGGAAATTTGAGTACAAATCCATAGTGTTTATCTAAGATATAGGAATGTATTTTCATTAATATATTGTTAATTCAGAATGTCATGAGGTAGGGTATTTTTCCATTTTTTTAGGTTTGGGATCATCAAGCTATAGTTTTTTTTAATTGGTGTGTTTTATATAAATTGTTGTATTAAATAAAATTTTGAATAATTAATAATGTATAATATGTTTTTATGTACTAATTATTTATTTATGTTTTCCTCTAAAATTTTCTGGATAATATGTTATATAATTTTAATGTTTTCTATTGTTCTTAAAATGATTTATTCCCATGAAATGGAATATATAATATAATTATATCATTTCATATTTGATAAGTGATAGAGGTAAGAAAGTATGAGTATTTTTATTAATTGAAATATAAAAATATTTATAAATTCATTGGAGTATATTTACGGTAGATTGATGAGATTTATAAAGTAGATGATTATATGTTTTTTATAGTAGAAACATATTAATAATATATATTATAAATCAATATTGTGATGAAATGGTTACTTATTACATATAAATATTTTAGTCTAACAGATCCCATTCATTCTTGTATTAGGTGTGTATTCCCTATGTTAGGGTCATTGTCTTCCATAATTTTTTTGGAATTTATTTACATGTATATGTGTTGTAGGATGGTTGAGACCATATTTTTATATTTTTGAAACCTAATTATTATAATGATTTTGAATGGTGTGGATTACATAATCTGAAAATCGAAATTTATTGTAGACATTTAAATTGATATGATGATGAAAATATTCAAGATAACATAGGACGAGGGAATTGATTCCTAATTTTATTTATTACTTCATGGGGTTGATGATGAATTATCCTTGAAATATTAATATCACAATGAAATTTTAATTGAATCAATGCAAAAATGGACCCAGTGGTGTTCCCAATCCTTATGTACCAGCGACTAGCACCTGAACATAAAAATAATCAATAAATAAAATGATTTCTTGAAGATCATGTACATTACATGAAAGTAGTAGAAATAATACAGACATAGTATGTATAAAAAATGTGAATGAACCTTTAAACATAACGAAATTGATATATTATACCACCTAAAGAAATCATTTTAACAAATTGATGACATAGTTTGTAGTTTCTATCAACACCCATGGTCTCTCTATCATTAAAATAGACATCTCTAAGTGAGTTTTCCATATTCATACATCCAAAAATGAAACTCTACTACACTATAAAGGAAACTGTGGGGTTTAAGAGACATTATCCAAATAGGATCACACTATAAATTTCGTAATCAATCAATATCATGTAAACCAATTATGCCCAATTTTAAATAAAACATGGCATGGAATTTTTTTAAAAAATTTCTAATAAAAAATTATTTTAAAACCATTCCAATTGCTAGTATAAAAAGTTAAATTTATTATTTCTAATCAAGATTTTAATGTGAAAATTTCATAATGAAACTATGAATAAATAATTTCATAATCATTGGAATATATAAAAATTTTCAATTATAGAAAAATTATTATATAGACGTGGGTTGGTTGGATTATGTATCGAGGACCCTCACATTTTTAGTGAATATGGCTTTAGATTTTTTTACATCCCAAAATATCAGTCAAATATTTAATAAGAATCATTATCAATGAATAAAACCCTAGTTTGCATTGAGATTCATAATTTTTTTCATCGTCAACCATTTTATATGTTGAGCTAGTACCAAGCGAGTATGAATATTAATGGACACCCATCTTACAACATAGTCTTCCAATAACTTAAATGTATTTAATCAAAGGTAAAATAATTATTCAAAAATACTATTCAACATTAATCATTCATGTTGTCCAAATTAGGTTTAAAACATGAAATTTTATTTCAAAATATATAATATAATTACATTCATAAAATCTGATTCATTATAAATAAATTCATTTAATTTCAAATTCATAAAAAATGTCATCATTTCATTTATAATAAATATTCATGATCATTCATAATTTCATTTCTTTCAATTGGATATAATTTTCTAGACATAAATACATTATTATAAAATCCATAGTCAATGTTTTTCAACAAGTAACGAGAAAAGTGACATCATTTATCTTGAGTCTAAATTCATTCATTCAAAATAAATTAGAAATCCAATCAAAAAAAAAATAAATTAAAATTTTAAATGATAAAAAATTAATTATAGAACCAGATACTCTAATCATTATATCATTATTCATCAGCATGTGATCGACAATTTGGGGGAGAGGATGGGCTAGAATGAGTCGAGAATAGATTACCGAAACCAAATTCAAAAATCAAACCTGAATGTCAAAAAGAACAAAATATTTAACACCCCTCAATGAAGATGAAAAAAAGGTATAATAGAATTCATCAATAAAAAAAGGATGCCCTTATTGAGATAGAAATAATGATGTATCCAATACATTGATACAAGATGTTTCAAGGTTTTAACAGATAATCATTCCTCAATAGAGTCTTAAAATTCATAATCATCAAATTAGGTTTGAAAGAGTATATTATAGAAATTAATTAGAGGTGTGGAGAAACACATTTATTATAATTTACAAACCATATATATCAATTTTGTTGTCATTTTTAGCTACTTGCTTCCACCAACTAGATGGTGGAACTAGAAAGGATGTCTGTGGTGGTGGGGAACCTATTAGATAGTTGGCGGGATTCCATTGTATTTCTAGTATAGTTACTATTACAACTCTAATATTCTAGGCATCCACCAGTAGGTCAGATTCCCTTACCTACTAGATGGTGTAAATAATATATGAATGTTCGACTACTATCCTTCCATTAGATTGATATTGACTCTCACATGTTATAGGGATAACAACAAATAATATTTCTAGAGACATGAACATATCCACCATAATGAAATCATACTAATAAATTTTTACCACTAAAAAATTGATGAAAACAAACACATGACCACTCAAAATGGTAAAAAATGATGAAAAATCATTGGATTGATAATGACAACAAGATATCATCAAAATAAAGAAGTAGTAAAAAAAATATACTGAGGAGCACACATGAATCAATATATTAGGATTTTATAAGTCTCCATACTATAAATTTTTTCCCCTTAGAAATCCTCTCATTAATATTGGTCTACAATGAGATAAGATAACTACTCAATCTATAAAATATAATGTCCCCATGTCTCGTGATAATTAGAACTATCCTCCAATTACAACCATGTTTAAGGTTTGGGCGTACCATAGACAACCATTATATGTGAATCAACAAGTCAACCCATCTACTCAACCATTGTTATATCATATCTCACATCATTAACATTCTAATCCAAAAATAAATTGGTATAAAGGATATTTATTAAGTGCAGACATGTGAAATATTGAATTGACAGAAATCATCATATGTGGAATATCCAAATGGTAGACTACTATATCAATCCAACCAACAACCTCAAATATTCCAACATATTTCAGTGAAAATTTCCCCAATTTTCAAATATTTTGATGTACCAACTATGGTGACAGTCACAAAAAAAAACTATTTCTATATTAAAAAATTGAAAATTAATCAGATGAAAATATATATATGATTTACAATGGATCTTAATTATTACCAATATCTATTGAACTATCGAGATCTTTTACATCATCTTTAAGACCAAACCTTGTCCCAGAAGAGAAGTTTCATCAGTATAAGACCAATAGAGTGGATATTTACAACAGTGAACAAAAAATATATTAAAGAGATCCATTTTAATGGAATAAATATAGATTTTATTTTTAAGAAACTCTACCTTCCTAAAATGTAAATCACACACTCCTCTAAAATTAAAGGCCGAAGAATGATACATGTAATCAAGAATCTTTATAGCTCATTGAATATGACCATCCATATGAGAATGGTATGCTCTATTGAACCACAACCATGGTCTAATTATCTCTTGGAGTCCTATCCAATACTAGTACTAACATCCATTATACCTATAGAAAATAATATATGATAGAACATCATGCAACATGATATTATCTCTCGCGTATATATTATTTAAATACTCTAAATTCTTGGTAAAAAAATTTGAACAATATAAGTTGGTTTGTTAATCTATATTATCACCATAAAAAGTAATGTATTTCGGTGACATTCAAGTGAAAACACATCTCAAAATTCCGTATGTATATCATGCATCTTATATGTCAACCAAAAAGTGGATGAAGTAGAATATAATAATTCAAAGTCTAATCCTGCATCTATAGGAAAATATTAAAATTGTAAAAAAAATAACCAATATCATGTTGTATACCTATCATCTATAATTTTGTCATTAAATAATTATAATTTTTTATAGTACCGATGTTAACCACCCACTAATAATGATGATAAACTAGCATTATAATCATTCTCACATGTATAGAAATATCAATTTCAGTATGAAATAAAAATACACCCAGTGAATATAGAGATCATTCACTGATGGTCTCCCTGTAATATCTTGATTTACTAAGACCAAATATTTTAATTTAAATATATTACTCCTAGAAGATAATTTGAAGAATATAGAATTTAACCTAAACACATTCGAGGTCTATCCGTGTAACATACACTAAGAATACAAAATTCATGTTAGAAAAGAGAGCCATGAAATTTTACTCCACAAAATATTCCATTATAGTCTAGGATGGTAATTTACTACTTAGATAACTAGTTACAACAATCCATGGGGTTTATTTACTTATAATGTCAATATATTACTAATACTCAAACCATATCCTCTAATGTATATTATATTATGTTATTGTGAATTTATAGCACAAGAATTTGTGATCAATGAAAAAAAAAATCTTATGAAAAGGTTGTTTTACAAAACATTAGTGTCCTGAGTAACAACTACAGGATCTAGATCTTGTTTGTTATAGTGACTATCATGAGGATGAATATTACAAGAACCATAACCCACCACATGATCACCCTACAAGAGAATTCAACCCAAACATAAACCCGATGCATCATAAGAAACCACATATCCCTTCTCAGCCTATCGATGATCCATAATTGGATTTGTGGTCAAATTATACTTCAACAAACCCATGTAAGACAAACATTATTAATCCCAAATTTTGTTCACACAATTCCAAGTAATATATATAATTGATGAAGCTAACATAAATAAATTATATAATAAAAATTTTAATTCTCAACAAAAGCATAAAATCTATGAAATCAAATACTTTTTGTGGTTCCTGACATGAAAGGTCAACATCAACTTTTTATGATGAATTTATATAGCATTTTCCAAGACCACTCCCTCTAATAAATTGTCTTCTGGAATCTAGAATTTTCACTTCGACAACATTGAATAAAAGTGGTGATTTCCCAATATATAAAAAAACTCTCTCAAATGACGCACATGGACCTCTATTATTTTTGAATAACCAAATATTTTTACCACAAATACCATGGTGAAGGAGCTGAGATACAACTTGAATATACTATTTATTATTTCCCTAAACACATAAGATGATCTAGTCATACTGATAGGTATAAAAAGATAATTTTAGTGTCCTTTCCTACTTCTATAAGTGGCCTTTTCGAAATGAGAAAACATTATCATGTTATAGTGGTAACAAGAAAAAAATTAATCATAGTGGACCATTAATACACATTTAGATGATCATAAAAGTAATTGATCCTACGAAATTTATACTTTTATTCATAATAACCAAGTGTCATTTTGGTAATTAACATTGAAGTGAAGGATTTTATAATCTTTATTAGATAAAGGAACCCATGATGATCAAGGAGATACACATGGTTGAATCAATCCATAGGAAAACAAGTGATAAAAATGATCTTTTTAATTTATTACATCCAATCAATTTTTATTATTTTAGAATAGTTCCACAATATGGTACAGTGGAAACATTACATATATTTAACAATCCCGGGAGACCTTCTTCCATTAGTGAAACAGAAACTAGTCAAATACCCATAACACAAAATCCAACCAACCCTTGTGAAAAAAAAATAAAAAACTCTAATTTCAAACCAAAAAATTCAAATTCTCTTTAAGATTACTAATAACATATTAATGTTTTAAAAATAAAAATAACATGGCCCCAACTTAGACCGAATCCACCTCGAGATTCCCACGTGAATTTTAATCCATTATAATCATCACAGATCTTTCATATGAGACCAACCACTGGAAACTAGATCTATGCACTATCAAAGAAATATAAATTGTTCCACTAAAACAATAGAAACCATTATCATTTACACCTCATGAAACCACCACTATCATTAAAAACTGGCCATGAAGTCCACCATATTATCATGAGAGATCATGCAATAGTATGAGAGAAAAAATATACAAAATTCACTAAGAACACTGTGTATGAAAATTTCCTCAAACAATTCTACTAACTGAAATCATAAAAACATTTATAAAAACCAATGATGTAGGAGATAACATAGATGAGGCATATCAAGGGAAGATACCACCAGATGAAAGAAAAATAAATACCTCAATAAGTATAACAAAGACATAAATGTTAAAAGATACTATAAGAAATATCCCAAACTAAAAAATATCCATTATACAATACCATGAATGTTTTCTAGAAAAAATAGGTTCAACGACTTGATTATATGAATGTGAAAGAATGATGAAAATGAAGGAGGTACCAAATTTTAATTTCTAAAAAACCCAAACCACATAATAAACCTAATATTTTTTTGGGGGGTTTCAAAATGATGGGTTATATGATATGATTGGCGAAGGAAGAATTTGATGCCCTAGAAACCATTGAGAGATGACAATAAAAATAATGAAGAAACCACTGAATTCCATCAAAACATAGTCTTAAATGATAAGAGTTCCATTGTATAATACCAAATTGTTGATAAACATGATGGATATACTATAAAATGATGATATGAAGAATTTGATATAGTCTACGCACCAGAAAATAACACTACCAATGAGATGTGGGGGAATACATAATGATGATTGAATGTGGGATATAAAGAGGAAGAAAAATTAATAAGAACTCAACATATGAATGATGAGGAGGGGACAGAATAAATGGAGGGGTAGATATTGGAATCACCATCATAGATTACATATGTAGATTTATGAGGAAACCCAATAGGATGTCAAGAAGATAGAGACAGAGAGAACCGAGAGAATCTGGTTTAATCCATTTTCTCATTTAGTTCAAATAGTTAAATGTGTTCAAAGGGAATAGATAATGGTTATATACCTAATTAAATGTTAATAGGGAACTCCACATCTCTCAGTATTAGTAAACAAGAAAATTTTTATAGAAACAACTCTGATAATATAAAAACAAAAGGAGGAAGTTTAGAACATGATGCTTATTTCTCTAGTTAAATATTTAAAAAGTATATCATCATACCTAGCTGCAGAAGAAGATACATAGATTAACATTCCCATTAGAATTATTATCCCTGGAAAACATCAGAATCATCATCGAGGATAATAAGTAACACATGATAATAATAATAGTCAATCAAGTTTTTATAACTGACTAAAAAACCCATCTTAAGAATGAGGTACATGGAATTTCATATCATGAAAAATAAAATACCCAGCTGATCTCAATTTCATGAGATTAAAACACAAAAGAGGGGAATCATATACCATTCCCTCACTTTATCTAGGTAGTTGTTCAAGTTTTCATCACATATGGAATGAGGTTGATAGGAATATTCAACAAGTTCATAGTGTGGGTTAATATGACAAAATAATAGGCTCTAATACCATAAAGAAGAATGTTAGTAAATAAGAACAAATATTAACTGTACAAATCACTATCACAAGAACCATATAAATTAAAAATATAGACTAATCCCATATGTAAATTTTTTTATTGCCAAATGATTTTGGCCGAGACCCCATTTAATTGATTCATCTTTATATTATAATGATAATATTAGTACTTATGATATTTTAAAACCATATTGGGGTGTAGAAACAATGAAACCCCCCTACAAAATTCCATAGAATCAATATGAAATGATGATGTTTTTTCCCTCTAAGCATGAATGCTTCATGTTTCAGAGCATGAAATTGTAGAAAAAATTATAATGTTATTTATAGACATTAAAAATGGCTTGGAGGAAGTTTATTTAGGACTAAAAACATTGTTTCCACTATGGGACTCATTCTTTTTTTCACCCAATTAAATGATCCACTAAAGTAGACATTTCTATTTAATGTAACTCTCCTCAAACCTGGCATACAATCTATTCCATTCCCACTATCTCATACGTATCTATAACGTTAATGTGTGATACTAGCATTGGGGTAAAGACCTAAAATTCAATATCTGATTGAATAAATACATTAAACTCATGTGGACTTATATTCTTCTTTGGAACCAACTCAAGTGATAACGGATCATGTATAGAAAAACGATTTGTGTTTTTTGAGACTATATTGTCACATTGGTGATGGTTGAGAATCACCCTAGAAATATCCTAAACCATTAAATCATAACAGTATGATAAAACTAAATGAATATTAAATTTTTACACTCCAAAACATAATTATTATTTTCTAGAACTATATTATACCTCCATCTCATGTTATCCCTCTCTAACAAGAAAATGGAACATTTCACCAAAATGGAATCAAGAACATCTATGAACTAAAAGAGTCTATCAATATATCATATTCAACCATCCACATTCTGAGGACACTTCATCCTTGTAAATAATATTTTTTTAGAATAAAAAACACATAGGTAAAATATATTATATCATCCATTAATGGATCCACCACATTATCCTATATAATTATATGTACCTTAGATGACCTATATCAGGAACCATGCATTGATACCTCCACGATTTTTTGGCAAATTAGATGTTTTACCAATTGTGGTTCATGAATATATCCCTCTTGATGTCTGTGTGTATTATTTTGGAGAGAATGTTATTATACAAAATAAATATATAGATAAGAAAAATATTATAAGAGATATGCTAACATTAACACTATTAATTATAATTAATCCTATTAATACAAATATCATGTCAATGTTTAGAAAAAGTGTAGAATCATATGAAATACTATTAACTATATTCCCCCATATGCTTCTGAATTGTGATGTTTTCTTAAAAAATATACATTAAGTAGTAAAAATAGGTTAAAAAACACCTCAAGTACACTTTTCTTAACAACCATTATTATTATAGGGCTAATTTCAATGAGATATATCTAGGTAGTGTCTCATATCCTACACCTTATGTCCATAGAATACCATATAATGTCTACATATATATCCCATAATAATTAATAACATTCATGTAGAGAATATAGCACCCTTTCATAAAATATTTTCTTAAACCAATGAAAATAACCCACTATAAAAGTACAAAAATCAATCATGATGTAGTATTAACGGTATTTAGTATCCCCATTGCCTAGGTACTAGTTATTGGGAATAATAAACAAACATGATGGAATGATATCAAATCAAGTTGAATGAGAAAATAATGAAAATGATGTAATGAATTCATAAATTGTTGTCATGGAAATATAGAGAAGAATCTATAGACATCACAAAACACCAATATGGAATCATTGAGAGGTATCATTATAATAATTAACTTACATAGTACAACTATCATGAATACATTCAACATCCTTCTGATGCAGTCCTTTTTCATGGACCAATAAAATGATTTCCTATAAATACCCAAATGATAATATGGGGTGTGAGAAACATCATACCACTATTGTCCCACCATGAATTCTATAAGTTTTCCATTTTAAATTAGCCCATTTCTCAATATTAAATATAAAACGTGGCATGATATTCATTTCAATATTAATAATAAAATATTCATTTTAAATTATTTTAATAGAATGTATAAATAATATATAATGAGGTGTTCCCATCATGATCGACATGTTTAGTCATTTCATCAAGAAGGAACTGTTATATTATTTCATAATCATTGTAATTTATAAACCATTTTTATCACATTATCATGGTTTTATGACATGAGGATAATTATATTTGAGATCAATTTTCAATATATTCTTAGTTAAATACCATTCTTTGTATGAAAAAATTTCAAGATATCATAAGTATTGAGAATTTTAATCCAACCCAAAGAATGAACCCCCTTCCCCCCATTGTGTTTAGTCATCATTTTTATCCTAAATCTCTTTCTAGGTAGAGATATTATATGCATAGTGTGTATATCAATGTCCATCCACCGAACTACCCAGAAACTCATTTACTTCAGAGGAGTCAATAAAAGGGAAAACAAATCATATTAAATCAATTTCTTCAATCAATGTTCAATAATCTCCTAATAATGTTTCAGACATGCCATTTCTTTTTAAAAACCAGAATTAAATAGTTTTTATCAAAACTCATCCACTTAAAAACAATTCATTTCATATAAATTCATCTGAAAATTTCATGTTTTTTGTTTTCAAAAATAATAAAAATAATTTTTCATGTAGTAATTTGAAAATGGAAAAAATATTCCATAAATAAAATATATATTTGGAAATCCACATTCAATGTCGATCAAAATGTCTGATACTAATATTTAAAGAAATATCAAGAATCTAAATTAATTTGTTTTGAATAAACATGAAATCTATTTAAAATAATGTATAGAACAATAGTTTCAATTGGTACTAATTTCGTTAAAGATCCACCATCCTCAATCATGGAATAGTAAATAACCATCATTGGAAAGACAATCCCAATAAAGAGCTATAATATAAATAGTTTTGAGGGGATCCTTCAAACCAAATACTTAAATAAAAATCAAATTCCATCAATAAACCATGATTTAAAATCTCCAAGAGAAGAATAAATTTTGGTTGAGGATAACTTATCAATAGATCAATGATTCACATATTGAGATAGATTTGACGACTTATTCAACACATCTATCATTAAATTTTTAATCTTTGAAGGGTTAGAATTGCCTCAAGAGAGTCTACAAACTCTTAAGGGTTGAATTATGTTCAAGGAAGGTGATCAGAGAAATAAAATCAACATTTTTGGAAACAAATTTATAATATTTATTATCAAATATCTGACCACATCATCATCATTAGCTTGTCACAGGCTTCTATTTTAATGTTGGTAGTTCAATGAAGAATGGTTGTAGTTCTAGGAACCCCAAAAACTTTCTTAGGGGTTTCCATTATAAGAATAGTGGATTTCCCATTGGAACTAGATTCTATTATCCAATCACTATATGTATGATTTACGTCACAAATAAGCTGGTGAATTTCTTATAGAAAATTATTACTACAATTCTTTAATAGGATGGTTGGTTTCCCCCATTAGTTAGCTGGTTGACTGCCTATATCTTTTTTAGTAACATTTCTATGTCTCTTCATGACCTTTACTCCCCTGTCATCTCTCAAACACTCAAACATGAATCCAAACACCCACAGGACCCATCAAACAATTCAAGTAAGAAGAAAAAATTAAATAAAATTGAAAAATGAGGTATAAGTATGAAAAAATATGATCCAAAATAAATAAAGGATCACACATGAATGTATGTGTGCAGATGTTACTTGTTTTGGGGTATGGGATGAGAGCTGGAATTTACCATATTTATTTATTTATTTCCTTGAATGGTTTTGCAGATTGTTCTTATTGTGAAATAAAACAAGAAAAGTTAGTTAGTATATTATACTATGAGTGTATCTTCTATATGTGGAAAATATGACTATTAGACTACCCTATTTTCAGAATGATAAATGAATCAATAGTTAACCGAGGGAAAAAACATGACATTGGTAATGTTGAACAATTGAAGTAATGTGTTTTTTTAATGAATGATATTGGGATCATGGGATTGAAATTTAGAAATTTAAATTTTAATGTTAAATGATGTTAGATTCTTATTAAATAAATAGATTAAATTGTGTTTTTTGGATTAATAATTATTATGTGAAATATAGTTAATAACTAGTAATTGTAAATGGTTCGAGATATTTAATATTGAAACTTATTTTCCCTTTTGTAATCGTGTTTCCTATTCCATATTATATGTAGTTGGGTTTCATGTGTGATGACCACAAAGGTTTATCCTACAATGAGGTAGTCTCCAATAGGTTTGTCACGTATTTTACTATTCTCATATTAAATGATTTCTAAACTCCATCACCTAATTTAGGATAGTTATTTGTTGAGTACATATTTATGCTATGGGTGTTTTCCTCAGCATCATAGTTGGTGATAAACAAAATTCTTAACTTTCTCCCTTGAAAAATATCTTTTTTATGTAGTATAATGTTTTTGAATATCTAGGATAAAATAAAATATGTTATAAGATATGTATCTATGTAGTTAAATAGGAAAACTTTTCTTAATAAATATAAATTGTTGTGTTTAATTAGGTTTCAATTATGACACATAGTTGAATGTGGTAATGGGGAATGTTATTTTCCATGCATGTGTATTTATGGGATATAATTAGTTGAGCAATAATTCATGATAAATGGGATATAGTTTCTTTTTATTTCTTATTTGTTCATTATGGATGGGATGACTTGGATGATATGTGGAATGTATGATTGAGTAATAAGATGATTATTGACATTATGAGAGAACATGTTTTTTGGAATTTGGATATGAGAGTGACAATCCAGTAGTGAAGTTGATGTAGGTTACCACCATTAAATAAATATATATATATATATTACAATTTTATACATTTTTTTGATTTATTGTTATTGTGCCTCGTATGGTTGGGTTATCATTTTACATTTTTATGTAATGTTTTTTTCATTTTTTTCACTAGAATATTGTGTTCTTTGTTGAAATTTTCACGAGTTGTTTTGGAGAGGATCCTGCTAAATATATTCATGTGTATAAAAAGTAAAATTATATGTATATATTGTATCATTGGTAATTAAATTTGCTGTTACTAGACCATGAGGATGTTCACGATCAACTGGAGATCCTGGTCCGGACCCAAGGTTACATTTATAACTATTACTTTGTTTCATTTTTTAAAACATTACAATCATGTATTGGGATTCCTTTATTTATTTATTAATGGATATAATCTTAGTTTTGGTCCATAATATATATATATATTGGGAAATTCCATCCATTTATATACATTATATTATATTGTTGATATTCAACCACCAATTTTAAATTCGCGGTTGGGATTTGGTCACTATATATCAATATTTCATGTTAATGAGGGCTACCAATATTGGAAGTATTATGAAAACCACACCCATTTTGTATATGGACATATATTAGTGAGGCAACATGAACATCAAATAGCTTCAATAACCACTTTTCAATATGATAAATCCTTCATTTTTTTATTAAATCTCTCCAAAAAAATTATAATTAGTTTCATCTAATATGAAAAAGGTAATTATTGAGTATAAAGATGTTTTATAAACCAAAAACAACATAAAATACACAAACTATACCAACACGATCACTAATAAATATCTCTTTCTTTATTATCCAAACATATAATATATCCCGAGATTTTTAAAAACCTCAAGTGTTCAAAACCACTCTTTATCCAAGCATATTATCCATTTATGGCCTAAATAATATCTTCATTTATCATTTTTGAAATAAAATTATCATTAAGTAAATTTAAATGTAATCACATTTTTGAATGATTCGCCATTAAATAATTACAATCCTTAAATATTGAAATTATGTTAGGAAATAATAAAAATAAATAATAATTTAATTACTTCCATAAAAGTGAATTACCAAAACATCCTCAATGTTTGTGATACAAACTAAGAATATGTTCTTTATTGAACTCTGTATATACATCCAAAAACCAATTCTTGTAACAAATGATTCATGACATTAGTGAATAGATTCCATGACTGAGGGGGGGGGGGGGTTTGAATCAATGTAGTGAAGTTGTAACAATTTTATTTAAATATGAAAAAAAAATTTTACTTATTATATTATGATCATCTAAAAATATAATAAAGAAACATCCAAAATCATATAGAAATTAAAGAGAATGGCAATCATGGATTTTTACAATGTTCAGATGAATTGAGGAATATAACACCTTGCTATGTATAGTTACTCCCCAACCGAATATTCCATTTTACAATATAACCATGTGATGTTCACAAATATGAAATCATATTGCATCCATAAACATATTATTTGAGTCACAAAAAAAATATGCATACTACAATACAAATGTTTATTGAAAAAAACTAAATAAGATTAGGAAAATGAATTTAGTATCATAAGAAAAAATTGATGCTGACCTCTATTCATATTATCATATAATATTAAAAACTAACAACTCATAGTGAAAGAATAAAATAGCTACACATATATTCTTAGACTCAATACCCTGAAAATAAAAATATTCAATAATCAAATTGTGTTGATTGCATAAATGAAAATAACATGTTTCAAAAAAATGTCAATTATGTTTTTTCAATATCTTTATCTCACATATTTTTTATCGATTTATTGTTTTCTCACTATAAACACTCTACTTTTCAATAATTAGGATATCTTAAATTCCTCTTTATTATTATATGTTTCTCATTAATGGTTTCTCTTGAGTATTATCTCAGTCATGCATCAATTAAATCTATTTTTTTTTTGGTATGAATATTCAAATACATTAAATCCCCATGATGTACATAACAATAGTAAACTAATGGGTATCCATAATGGAATATGAATCTAAGACAAAATTTCATCAATCCATTCATAACTATCAATAAGAATTAAATTCTTTGGAATATATAAATTCTAAAACCCTAATGGAAAACATTTCGAAAATAGTATAGATTCAGAATCAGCTACATGGGGCCTTTTCAAAACACATACATAGAAATTTTCTATGTAAAATCCCATAATATAATAAACTTATACTTGAACTCATTCACTTACTTTGATCAGTCATGATACATGAAAAAATTATATTTATTTCATCTTTTCCTTAGCGTTTCGACATTCAACTACACTAGAAAATGAATTCATCAGTCAAAACTCATATCAACTATATGAATAAAATTTATAATTCATTAAATTATATATATAATCCACTAGATGATTCAAATAATTAGATAAAAATAGTACATAAAATTATAATGTGAATTTTCCAATAACTATTCATCCACATATCTCAAATGACTATATAATGCATCCCTTTTCAAATTTGGAAATATAGATTTCATAGACCGATCAAACACAAACAAAAAAAATTACTTGATCAATATGTAACACCCCAAGCTTCCACAGTATGCTTCACTTTGAATAATACAGTAGCATGTGTTGTACGCAACATCAAGTTATAACACACCACAATCAATCAAACTAGCCGTTATGAATAGTTTTAACCCCTTTTTGATATTTTATAAATTTTATCTTTAAAAATGGACTTCATTTTTGGATTTGGAATATCAAAATTAGCTTAGGGTGTAATTTTGGTGCATTTCGGATAACTTTTATATTTTAATGAATAGTGAAAATTACTAAATTTTAATTAAAAACAACTTTTTTAATCGAAATAATTAATATCGATAAATTATGAATTTGAGTTGTTTTATGGTATATTTAGAATATATTTTTAACATTTAATACAATTTTGGTAAATGGGCGTAATTTCGTATTTAAACCTGACATAAACAAGTGTCAATCTTTTGATAGTTATTATTTCTTAAAATCATGATATTTGTTTTGACAACGGGAATTAATTTTTAATTTAATTTATGAAAATTATATTTTTTGAATTTGGTAAAATATACATCATTTTTTAATTCATAATATAAAATATTTCCTTTGCCTAATTTTCGATATTGATATGAGAAATATCAATTTTTCATTAATAGTGAAAAACACTAAGTTATTGGTTAAACCAGATTTTTTTATTTAAGTAGATATTTATTTTATTTAATTTAATTTATGTCAAAATAGATACATAATACTAATATAATTTCATTGTAATTAATTGGAGTCAGTTTATAATAATTTTAGATACATAAAAAATTTTATTGAACTTTTCACTATCTTTTACCCACCTCCTAGGAGAATTTGAAAATTTACATAAAACATTATTTTATCACTTCTGTGAGTTGAATTTTGAAAATCCAAGAGACACGGTTAATATTAAGGACTAAAATTTGGTTCAATAAGATAAAAATAATTTTGATTGAATAGTAACATTTTACTTTTATTTACCGCAGTTAAATCCAAATAGGGTAATTCAAGGTAAAAAGAGTATTGTAATCATTAAAAATTACCTTAACACATGTCCTACCCATATTGGATGAGTAATGGCCTACCATGGGCATCTTTGGGTCGATTTTGGGACCCTATGGAGCCACTTATGATTGATAATGACACTTTAGATTAATTAATATAATGTAAAGGCAAAATTGACATAAACAAAAACCTTTTAGTAATTAATTTTTATATGGTGTTATATAAGTAATATTTTTGACTATAAATATTGATTGGAATGATAAAAGAAATTTATAATGATGCAGTATTTACCTCATTAATTAATGATCAAAATAAATTAGATTATAAATATTAAAATAATATCCAAAACATGTTCAATTCTTATTGGTTGATTTTATTTCAACCATGAGTCATCTTATCCTTGACTCGAATGATCTTTGGACCTTCAGAAACCGAATTTCATTATATAATAAAATAAGATTTTCACACTTTCCTAAACAGCCCCTCCTCCCCCTTATAAAAAGAGACCACTTCTAACCAATTCCTCACATATCTCAAGCCTTTAGGATGATCCAAACTCTGCCAAACTAAGCTCCCTACATCCCTCCCCTCTTCCTAGAAGCCATACATTAGGCAGAAGCCACTTCAAGGAGTCCTTTTGGTTCAATGAAAAGGAAGATACCAAAATTAAAGGATGTTCAAGAATGAACGGGTCAATTCCGACACAAGGTAAGGGGTTTTCAACTCACTCCTTATTCCCGTGAGATTCATTCCATATTGCCACTATTACCACTTTTGTGGTGTATGTACTAACCATAATTGTATTCTTTGTGTAATACACTTTAATTTATGTGTATATACATATTCATAGTATGATACCTCTTTCATGGGTTTAATGATTCATAAGTTACCAAATTGGTAAGGGTTAATTTCACAATCTCTTTATTATCCGAGGTTGTTTTTACATAAGTATCTACTGGGACATATTAATTATCCATGTACATGTTTTATGAAAGAGTTTTCAAAGGGATTCTTTTAAGGGATTTTTTTTACTAAAACAACATTTCAAATGTTTTAACTATTTATTATTCTGTATCATTCTCATTAATGTCCATGTATTCAAAATGGGGTTTAAGGATTTATTTATATGGAATTTAATGTTTTTAAAATGATAATTCCTTTCAAAAGTTTCAATTTGGTATGGGACAATTTCATTCAAAAATGTCTTTAAAAGACTTCTTTTCTAAATTGTGTGACTTTTGAATGTTTTCATGAAAAAGGTTAATTTCTCTCAAAGGGTTTTACAAATCATTTTCTTCCATGTCAAGTTCCCTTAATATATTTTAAACTTGTTTTGAAGTTGATTTATCATGATACAAATCATCCATATTGTGTTGATGGTTTTGTGATATGTTTGACTGTGGATGTGTTATTTTTATACCGTTCATGGTTTATGGGTAAAGTATTGACATTTCATTTGATAGTTTTAATATTAAATGTTTATGTTATATTTCATCCTTATATTATGATGAATGTGTTGGACTATTATGTTCCATGTTGGGGTCTGGTTACAGCAGACCCTCCAGGTTGGTGTCCGGTTATAAGAGGCACTCGGGGTTGGTGTCCAGTTATTAGAGGCACTCCATGTTGGTGGCCAGTAATTAGAGGCACTATAGGTTGGTGTCTAGTTATTAGAGGATCTCTAGGTTGGTGTTCGGTTATTAGAGGCACTCTAGGTTGGGTTCCAGTTACAGTTAGCCCCTAAGTCTTGGCACGAGGCCTTGATAATGAAATTAATGTTCAGCATTATGAATTCCACCATTATGAAAGTGGTTAGTGATATTGCATGAGATTATTCGACTAGTATAATGTCCATGTGAATAATTAATTGACATTATTTCATTTTATTTCTGCCATATTATGATGAAGTTCAACTTTAAAAGGCTTTTTTTAGTTACACATTTCCTTAAATGTTTATGCTTATTTATAAAAGTGTCTGTTGTATTATTATCCTTACTGATCATCTAATCTCACCCAATTCTATGGTTTATTTTTCCCAGGATTCCAAGAAGTGTACTGTGATTGATATGCAGGGTTAAGACAAGAGAATAATGGTGTTTATAAAGGATTATTTATGTTTTTTTGTATGTTATGATGTGTAATGTAACATTCATGTATGTAATCTATTCTCCAAGACTTCTATACTAATTGGTCTTTTGGGACTTTATTCCTTGTAATCATGCCAATGTATTAAAATAATTCACCAAATCTGGGTAATTGGGGTCGAGGTGTTATAGTTGGTATCAGAGGAAGTTTAGAAATAACTTTGGAATATAGATATAGATAAACTCTGATTAAAGCACATAGACCTAAGATAAACATTGAGTGTTAGTATAGAATAACTTCCTAGAATTTTGATATTGTAGATATTTTGTTAGTTTTCCGAGCAATACATCCATGTCTAGATACGAGTAGGTAGAGGCGGCTCTGGAAAAGATGTACCTAGGGGTAAAACCCGAAAAACCCCCTTTGAGCTAGACTCGAACGGGAACTGGTGCACGACAACGGGCCTTGCTCCACTCTTGGTTACAACTCTCCCGGGGGATATGCTTACGATAATTTCTCATTTTCATTATAAACCATTATGAAGGGTTTTTGAGTATATACTTCCTCAAAGAATACATTTTTATGATTATGGATTATATCTATAAAATTTTTGATTTATGTTAAGTTTTTTACTAGTTTGGGATTTGGTAGTTATATTTATAAACTAATCTAGTGTATGCCATTGTTTAGAAATGGCGCCTAGTAGAATGAGTGAGAACTCCAGCAATACGTATGATCCATAGAGTATGAGGGGTCATATCATTCATGGTATTAAGACAAAATTTAGAATGGAAATAGTCTCTCATGTATTATCATCATATGAATAAATAGTATCAAAAGATTAGTAAAGAACTCTCTGAATACTATGGCATTGAAGGGAAGACAGAGAAGAAAAGGATGGTAGAAAGAAATATAAATAAAGTGAATAAGGGAAAGAAGGATATTCCAATATGTGAAAAATGTGGAAAGAATCACCTTCGTAAATGCTTTAAGGGAATGAGAGTTTGTTATAAGTGTGGATAAAAAGGACAGCATGTCTGTGATTTCAAGGGTATGAAAATGTTTTTAAATGTACAATGCTTTATCTGCAAGGAGTTGGGACACTACGCAAACCAATGTCCAAATCATCAGAGTACGCACCAAATGATGCTATTGGATAAAATAAAGTTATGATACTACCATATATGAAGATGAATGAATAGTGTTCTTATGTTGTTATTAATGATTTATTTCGTTTGAGTGTTGTA
The DNA here is from genome assembly GCA_963277665.1 of Viscum album. Lineage (NCBI taxonomy): Eukaryota > Viridiplantae > Streptophyta > Magnoliopsida > Santalales > Viscaceae > Viscum > Viscum album. Next base: position 1,841,685,331 of record OY728145.1, read on the forward strand.
TCAATGATGTACTGGTTATATAAATTATGGAGATAAATAAGGTTTGTACTATAATACTATTTAATTGAGGATTTGAGATTATATGGTACTATGAAAAGTGACTCAACAATAGGTTAAACTTGTTTTTTTAAATTACTTGGTTGAAGGAAAGCTAATCCAAAATACGATCTTGATACTAAGGTAGTAATTTTGGAATAAGATATGGTTGATTTGGATGAATTATATTTGTTATTCTTGACTACCTTGGAACTGATTAATGGTTTTTTTATTTCATCATTGTTGTAATATTCAATGTTTTCAGATATAAGGAATATATCTAATATTCTATAAGGAATAAGGGAGAATGAATGTAATCAATAAAGATTATGGTAATTCAGGGTGTTATCATATTTTTTAAGAATACATGATGAAGGTGTTCACATGCTATTACGTTGAAAAAAATTAATCTTAATTGTGTTTACCTACCTTATAAATTTTGGACTGTGAGTTTGGGAAGAGGTATTTTGGATAAGTCTAGTTTGAGATTATTTTTGGATTTCTATAAAAAGGAAAACCTGGAGGTCGGGCGGCAACCCGTCGCGTATGGAAAGGCCGGAAGACTTGAACCCACAACCAAATGGCGACAAGGGTGTATCACTTACCACTAGACCACGTGATGCCCTGGATTGGATAATGTAGTTTTTTTAAAGGGTCTGATAATTGAATTATAAATTCATTATTTTTGGAACCTAATACGATTAGGATAAATAGAATATATATATATATATATATATATTCAATCTTTTAGAGTGAAAGATGAGATTGTAGTAGGAATTAGTTGAAGGATTAAACTCTACTTATCATGTATATATATACATATATTTATATATTTCATCTTATTTTATGGATAATTTAATTATTAAACTTTAGAGTAGGGATCCTAAAACCAAAAATGTGTTATCCTAATGCCATACATTTTGTTGTACCGTTGGTATTTTAAACCACCAATGATTGGTGGCTTTGAGGCCCACGGTTATACAATTTTTTGTGATTGATGACCTCAATCACTCCATATAAATATTTACATTTTTCCTCCATTTACATGTCTCTAATTTCCACCATTGTTCTCCTAATCGAGATCATAATTTGGTGGTGACCCTTTCATTTCTCTTTTCTTCTTATTAAGACTAAATTTTATTAACCCAATTTCCAATGTGGGTTTTCCCACAAAGATATTTTCTATTTTCAACCTTTTATTTTCGAAGAACAATTTAAAATTGAGGGGACGCAATTTACTGAAGGAGGTGAGAATGTAACACCCCAATATTCCATGGTATGCTTCCCTTTGAATAATATAGTAGCATGTGTTGTACGCAACTTCGAGTTATAACACACCACAACCAATCAAATTAGCCATTATGAATAGTAATACTCACATTTTGAAATTTTATAAATTTTATCTTTCAAAATGGAATTCATTTTTGGATTCGGAATATCAAAATTATCTTAGGGTGAAATTTTAGTGTTTTTTGGATAACATTCATATTTTGATGAATAGTGAAAATTACTAAATTTTAATTAAAAACATCTTTTTTAATCGAAATAATTAATAGAGATAAATTATGAATTTGAGTGGTTTTAAGGAATATTTATAATATATTTTTACCATTTAATACAATTTAGGTCATTGGACATAATTTCACATTTAAACCGGAAATAAACAAGTTTCAATCTATTGATAGTTATTATTTCTTAAAAACACGCTATTTGTTTTGACAACAGGAATAAATTTTTAAATTAATTAATGAAACTTATATGTTTTTAATTTGGTAAAATAGACTTCATTTTTGAATTCATAATATCAAATATATCATTTTCCTAATTGTTGGTATTTTTATGAGAAACATTAATTTTTCATGAATAATGAAAAACACTGAGTTATTAGTTAAAACCGATTTTTTTATTTAAATAATTATTTATTTTATTTAAATTAATTTTTGTCAAAATTGATACATAATACTAATATAAGTTCATATTAATTCATTTGAGTCAGTTTATAATAATTTTACATATATAAAAATTTTATTGGACTTTTCACTGTCTTTTACCCACATCCTAAGAGAATTTGAAAATTCACATAAAACTTAATTTTACCGCTTCTATGAGTTTAATTTTGAAAATATGAGAGACACGGTTAATATCAAGGAGTAAAATGTGGTTTAATAAGATAAAAATTATTTTTGGTGAATAGTAACTTTTTACTTTTATTTACTGCGGTTAAAGGTAAATAGGGTAATTCAAGGTAAAAAGAATATTGTAATAATTCAAAATTACCTTAAAACATGTCCTAATATTATTGGATGAGTAATGGCCGACAATGGGAATCTTTGGGTCAATTTTGGGACACCATGAAGCCACATATTAATGATAATAACACTTTAGATTAATAAATTTAATTTAAGGAAAAATTGACAAAAACAAAAACCTTTTAGTAATTAATTTTTATATGGTGTTATATATGTAATATTTTTGACTATAAATATTCATTTTAATGATAAAAGGATTTCCTACATCATGGTATTTTTTTATAATTTTTAGACATCGAATAAATTAAACCATTATGGACAATATAATGATGCAGTATTTACCTCATTAATAAATGATTAAAATAAATTTGAATATAAATATTAAAATAATATCCAAAACATGTCCAATTTATATTGACTAATTTTATTTTGACCATGAGTCATCTTATCTTCGACTGTAATGATTTTTGGACCTTTAAAAACAGAATATCTTTATATAGTAAAATAATATTTTCACACTTTCCAAAAGATCCCATCCCCCTTATAAAAATAGACCACTTCTAACCAATTCCTCACACATCTCAAGCCTTTAGGCTCGTACAAACTCTGCCAAACTAAGCTCCCTACATCCCCCTCCTCCTCTCAGAAGCCTTAACTTAGGCAGAAGGCACTTCATGTAGTCCTTTTGGTTCATCCCAAAGGATGTTACCCAAATTAAAGGATATTAAAGAACGAACAGGTCAAGTCAGACACAAGGTAAGGGGTTTTCATCTCACACCTTATTCCCATGAGATTCATGCCATATTGCCACTATTACCTTTTTGTGGTATATGTACTGCCCAAAATTGTATTTTTTGTGTAATAAACTTTAATATATGTTTATTTACATATTCATCGTATGATACCTCTTTAATGGGATGAATGTTTCGTAAGTTACCAAATTGGTAAAGGTTAATTCCACAATCTTATTATTATCCAAGGTTGTTTTCATGTATGTATCTACTAGGACATATTTATTTTCTATGTACTTATTTTATGAATGTGTTTTCAAATAGATTATTTTAAGGGATTATTTTACTAAAACATCATTTCAAATGTTTTAAATATTTATTATTCTAAATCTTACTCATTAATGTCCATTTATTCAAAATGGGTTTTAAGGATTTATTTATATGGAATTTAATGTTTTTAAAATGATAATTCCTTTCAAAAGTATCAAACTGGTATGGGACACTTTAATTCAAAAATGAATTTAAATGAATGCTTTTATAAATTATGTGACTTTTAAATGTTTTCATGAAAAAGGTGTATTTCTCTCAAACAGTTTTACAAATCATTTTCATCCATGTCAAGAATCCTTTATAGATTTTAAAATTGTTTTGAAGTTGATTTATCATGATACAAATATTCCATATTTTGTTGAATGTTTTGTGATATGTTTGACTGTGGATATGTTATTATTATACCATTCATGGTTTATGGGTAAAGTATTGACATTTCATATGCTAGTTTAAATACGAATATTTCTGATATATTTCATCCTCTTCTTAACATGAATGTGTTTTACTAGTATGTTCTGAGTTGGGGTTCAGTTACAGCAGACCCTTCGGGTTGGTGTCCAGTTATTAGAGGCACTCCAGGTTAGTTTCTGGTTATTAGAGGCACTCCAGGTTGGTGTCTGATTATTAGAGGCACTCCGGGTTGGGTTCTGGTTACAATTATCCCCTAGGTCATGTTACGAGGCCTTGACAAAGAAATTAAACTTCAACCTCATGCATTACATCATTATGAACGTGGTTAGTGATATTTCATGTGATAATTCGACTAGTAGAATGTCCATGTGAATAATTAAATGGAATTATTTATTTTTATTTCCGCCATATTATGCTGAAGTTCATGTTTAAAAGGTTTTTGTTTTAGTTATAAATTGCCTTAAATGTTTATGCTTATTTATGAAAGTTTCCGCTGTATTATTATCTTTATTGAGCATCTGATCTCACCCATTTCTATGGTTTATTTTTCCCAGGATTCCAAGAAGTGTATTGTGATTGATATACAATGTTAAGATAAGGGAATAATGGCATTCATAAAGGGTTATTTATGTTGTTTTTTATATTATGAAGTGTAATGTAGCATTCAGGTATGTAATCTAGTTTCCAATACTTCTAAACTGATTGGTCCTTCCGGACATGATTCCTTGTAATCATGCCAACATATTAAAATAATGCACTGACTCTGGGTAACTGGGGTCGGGGCGTTACATATACCCCTTCACTAATCACTTATTAAGCATCATTGAATCCACTTCCATGAAATTAAATTTTATACAAACAGGATCAATAACCAACAATATAATGAATTCATTATATTTGTTTTTTAATAAATACCAAATCCCAAATGTAGAGATAACCATGAGATCGTAACAACTCTTTAAACCTAGACAAAAAAATTATTGTTCTTCAATACACCATTTTTATTTAATTAAAATTATTTCATTGTCCACTATCATACCATCCCTCAGTACTATATCCCACTATAATAATCATTCTTTCATCATTATGATGTGTTTTTCCTTATTCATGATCGCATTAAATATGGAATAATGAATGGAATATTATAACACCAACTTTTAGGATAATTATTTAAATACCACAACATGAATTACACAACTCACTTAATAAAATCCTTACTACTACTTGAATAACAAATTCCATTTGTGATTTAATAACACGAGTGAACAACTTTAGAATGTAATAACCCCACCCCCCTAAAACACTAACTCACATTTTACTAAATAGATCACTACACCATTAGAGAAATAATATAAAGGATAGTGGTGGAACAAAAACTATGTGTAATTCAGAATCATGGGGGTTGATGAACATGATGTTTTATCCATAACACTACAATCTAATCTCTTGTTGTAGAATTAGTGAAAATTTCAACAATTTGATTTTTTTCGAAATGAGTGCATGTTTGATATATTCAATTGACACATTTTTATTTATAATATGACATGTGATACCTATTTTATTGGATCATGAATGTTTTTCTATATTTTTATACATCCCAATATAACATTTATTATGAGTAATGAAATATTTGATGTCCCCATGTTTCAGTCATTAGATTTGATAATTTCACATGCATCCAGATCATCTATCAAAATAAATTATGGAATATACATATTATTTCTCAATAATTCTTATATTTAATAAACTATGGGGTTTTCTAAACCAATGGATGCATCCCTCTCACTAAATTATGTTTATACAATAATTTGACCTTATATCTGTATAGTCACCATAAATAATTTGTTTATGAAAGTCCTAAGAGCTTTAATTCTATACGGTATTTATACTATACCCCATAGTATAATGTACCATTAAAATATATCAGTTTTTTCATGATAGGAAACTCGGGGACACATTAGGATCACATTGAAATCTTTCAAAAAGTATCACTAAATAGTTTATATTTGGGTGTGGTGTAGGGAGATGAAGTATGATTCTAATGTGTCTTGGAAATTCCTTTTCATTAACAGTGGTTCTAGAATCATCCTAGTATAATTTTTTTCCAACTATAATTGTAATTTTTTTCATTGTAATCTTTCTAAACAAATAAACAATATATTTATCTTAAAATAAAAATATGTAATTAATGTATTGAATAATATGAAATTATAGAGAGAATATATTTTTACAAATAATAGTCGTTTAAAAATGATTTGTCATCTGAAAAACAAATTCTTCATAGATACACAACTTATCCCTATCAGAAATGATTTCATTGAGAAAAACCATTATAATGAGTTTTTTTCCATTTCAATCATGTTATGAGTTCAATCACCATTAATATTAGATTAATTAATGTTCTATTATCATCCTTACAATATTTAATACCATGATATATAAAAATATTTCAAAAAATAAAATATATTTTCCAATTTTCGAACAATGACTCCATAGATAAATAATATAAAATTATCCGATTGTTCAATATAGGAATCCTTAAAAATATCAAAATTTAAAAAGTAATATTACATGACCATTTGATAGAATTTGTAAATTGATTTTTGGAAAAACATCCCATAACGTTTTTTCAGACTCCAATCATTCCAAAGCTGAAAAGGTGTCTTAAAATTCACCACATTTTATTTCATGATATCCTATTCACAGTAGTCCATCTATGTACCTTGATGATTCACCATTTCCATTAGGTTGTTTCTAAATAACCACTTTGTGACAATTATATGTCTATTTAAAGGTATTGGAAGATTATTCCAAGTATTATTTGTATCAATTTTTTCATTTTATTCATTCATTTATTTAACCCATTTATAATGCATAGAAACCACTGAAATTGTTCATGATCGAATCATTAAAATACGTAATTTTTGGTTTTCAATTAGTACTCTTGTTCTTATCTGAACTGCTTCATTATGATTGAAAAGTAAATTCATGGTATAAAAATATTTAATTAATAATTAGATAAGAAAAATTCCCAAAAAAATTCTTCATCATAACCAAATACTTTTGAAGCATCATATATTTTTTCCAATTTTATTTTCTCCATCTAGCTTAGCCATTTCTTTAGAAATATGTAGATTAATTTCAGATGAATACTGAAAATATTCTTTTTAATGTTGATACATTTTTTACATATTTAAATATTTATTTATATAATAACACTCTATAATTTTCATTATTCATTTATTCTAGATCTTATATCCATTTCGATTTTAAATTTATACCCTAAAGGCTTAATCATCAACCTTTTCATCAATCCTTTTAGGTCTGCTTCCTTTGATTCTATTTTTACAAGGACTAATAAAGACATTGAAATAGTTCACCATATGATAATTTTTGTACAAAATATTATATATATTAAAATTTGCTTCATCTCTCAAGTTTAATCTATCCGTAATTAGTATATCTACACACACTTATTCCCTCTAAAATAGTTTTGAAACATCATTTTCAGCCAACATTGTTCTGCCTAATTCCCATATTATTCTATTATTTCTCATTGTTAATCGATTTTATTGTGATTTATATGTTTTTATTTTCTGATTATTGATTCTAGGTTATATATGTTAAATTTAAAACACATCATATGGGTATTAGATACCATTTTGTGTACTCTGATGTTTTATAAACAATTTGTGAACCATTTAAGCATATATTTTGTATATTATGATCATCATGACCACAACAAATTTTTTCTTGATGGATTTTTTTATCCAATTAATTAATAAATAAATTTAATAAATCAATATACCCAAATGAGTAAATATATATAATGGGTCTATTGAGATCTAGTAGGACTAATCCTATTGGACTTGTGGTTACAATACACCTTCTTGTGAGAAAACTAAGTTATCATTCCATTGTGACAAGTTCCATAAATTATATCTTAATCAATATCCAGCATGGGTAAGTCTCATACTACATTGTGATTTATAAGCATACATATTTTTCTTTTCCCATGATTACCATGTATTCTACTCATAATTACTTATCAACTTTAATTCTTAAGTAATATATATTGGATGGGTAACGTGTGGGGAATAGGTTTTAATTTTTATATTAAAATATAAAATATATATTCCATCACTTATGTTTTTAATAATATATTTATTCTACTTGAATGTCACCACATTTCAATTTTTACAATGTTTGATTATGATTACAAAATTTTACTTTACCCCATCAACGTATAGAACATCATTTGATATTAGATTATAATTTTAAATCAATGTTGAGTAAATAAAATTAATTATCAAGGAGGGTTCATTAATAAATTTTTCTACACCTCCATTATAACCGTTAATATTATTAGGAATGATGGAATCCTTAGCCATGTGGGAGGAATACCAATTAATAGGAATCAAATCCTCTTTATTATTTTTTCCATAAAATACACTTCTTCCATGAAATGAATTTTATTAATAAAAAACATGAAATAGTATTATTTCATATTTTAAATGGAATAGAATATGTAGTATAGTAATAAACATAGAATATATATGAACATTTTCATAACAATTATATCACAACTCTTCAACATAATCATTTTTTTGTATTTCCATATTTTACCCAATTTCTATCATATTTTTTTTCTAATAGGAAATTATTTATTCTAATTGGAAAACCCCCCTTACATGATTAAAATATTACTAGCTAAGAAGGGTTATACAAACTTAAATATGAGTTAAGTCTTTCCATTCTAGAGAACCAACAGTAACCTTTAAATCATAATTTCTTTGAGAACTCAATGTAATATCTAAAAATATTCTGTGAATTATTTGTCATTGATTGGACTTCATGGGTCATGTTTCCATTCATTTTTTAAAAATATTATTCTTTTAATTTTATTCTATCATATAGTAATGTTTAATGAAATTTATCTCAATTATTATTGGATTAAAATTCAATAGATTTAGGATTGAGACTTAAATTTTTAGAGTCAATAATTATGGAAATAGAGTTTTCAATTGATTACATTATCAATTTATATTTTTGAATTTTGAGGTTTCTATATTAAATTCAACAAATCATTTGATGTGATTTTTGGTCTTGGATATTTATTTATCAACATCAATAAATATTTATTTATTAATTGAAAATTTTTCATCCATCAATTGAAGAGTTTCTTCTAGATCATTATTTACTATATCATTTTTCGCAACCTTAAATATGATTTTTTCTTATCATATAAAAACTATCACATTTTTAGATTCTATAGAATTTTTGTAAACCAATTTTCAATTACCTTTTTCAAGAATAAATTACAATTTATTGAGAATGGTATTTTTCTAAATGCATGTTTCCATTTTATCTTTGATCATGTGTTCATAATATGGTTCCCCTGAATAATCCTTGTTACTTCAATATTGAAAAAATATATTCAGAACTTGATTCATCAAATTTGAAAAAAAATAATGTGTAACTTGATGAGTTTGACTAGAAGTTACAAGATCTAGTTAATCTTATTTTCAATTTAGATTTATCATTTTGGTTCTTGGGAGGCTCATTTTCATCCACATAATCATGAATCTTCATTTGAATTATTTCTCAACATCCATACCTGAGTTTTTTCATATTATTTATACTTATTGTCTAATAATTTATTCATTAGTAAATTTATTGAATAAAGTACAAGAAAATTTCAGTTTAATCTTCTAATAGTGAAAGAAACTTTTATCTTTATTTTACCTATTTGAATAATTTTTATAATAAATGAAATATCCTTGGGATACTTTTATTCATTATCATAATCATTCCCATCAGTAAAAAATTAATTAATTAAACATTTTCATGTTCTCATGTCATCAAAATTCATTTATTCTTTCTTCATGTACATGAATTATAATTTTTTTCCATTTTAGATGAAATTTGAATATAATTTATCTCATTAATGCTAATAACATCTTAATCGTTATGTGTAGAAATATTGTGAATAAATAAATTCTTAAAAAGTAATCAATTTCATAACAATCATGGTGTCATTAATATAAAAATAAAATCTGTAAATATTACTCACAATTTTACTAACTCTAGGATAAAAATCATCAACACATTCATCATATTAAATTTTTATATCTCATAATTTGTTTTCCCCAAACAATTGATTTTTTATTTGACCATCACATTTAATTTATAAATACATTCCAACTAATAAAAGATTTCATTTAAATATTTATAAACCATAAAATTAATTTAAAAATTCTATTAATGTGTAATGATATTTTTATAATGATATTTTACATCAAATTCCACATTTTTCATGTTCGTGAAATCCATAATTACATCATTAAAAAATGGTATCAGACATATTGTTACTACATAACAAACATATAAACCCAGAGAGAAAAGTTAAAACAATAATTGATTCTTCGAACTATGGTAATATTTCGATTTAAATTACGTTTCACCAATAATATTAACATATTTAATATTATACAAATATAAAGAAATAATTTGTCAGATACTATAGAGGGAATATGCACTAATACCAATTTCAGGTCCTTTATGGATTATATTCCTCCACTAAAGGGGTGGTTGAATCAGTGGAAGGATGTTTTCAGAATTATAGATTTTATAAAATATATTTTACTTGTTATAGAATGATCCAATAAACAAAAAAAATCCTTCAAAATGATCATAAAAAAAAATAAAAAGAAATCGACATAATTTTTTAGACATGGTTTAGATCTAATAGGGAATCTGACTCTTTTTTCCCTTATTATGCAAAGTTAGTATGACAAAAATATATTCTTTTACCTATGTCCCCATTTATAATTTTCATGGTTGAAATCATGTTACATCACATCACACATGTCCTGAGTCACACTAAACTATATGACATTCCACTAAAAACAAAATGTAGTTATAAAAATTGATTAAGATCAATAAAATAAATGAGGCTTTATTGGAAATAAAAGAAGTATATCATCATTTATGAGAGTCCATAATATTCCATAATGTACATATCAATGTATTAGAATATAAAACATTGGATTCAGAATTATCTCCCAATTATATTTTTTGGTCTCCCTATCCCACATATAATCAATTAATCAATTGTTTTCTCTCAATAATCTCTATGAATTACACTAATTTTGTTATAATAGTTATATATTTTTCATCTCATGTATCTTTTTTATGTTTTCTCTATTATCAACTCCCCAATATAAATTAATTATATCCAACATTTTTACTATAAAAAACTTAACTACATTAAGAACCCTCACTATTCACAACTGAAACCAACTAATGATTCTCTATAAAGGGATAAAAAATTTCCATATATAATGAAGGAAATTAGAACTATTCTAATGTATTAAATGTGTCTAAATATAGGAATTCTTAATCCCAGGTATAAAATTTTCCAAATATAGTGGTAATTCTGAATTGACTACATATAAACATCTCGAAACTCATACATAGAAATTCGCAAAATTATATCCCAATATACCATAACCTACTATATGAACTTGTTCACTTATATAAATCAATCAGCTACAAGAAACAATTCACCTATATAGAATGTTTTCCAATGTGATTCAAGATTTGAGTACAACCCAAAATGGATATGTCTATCTTATCCAAAAATTTCTACATGGATAAAATTTTAATGTTATTACCTTACATAAAAAATCCCATGTGAGCCCTTATGTAGCTATAATGGCTACGTGAAATTCTGACATGAATTTACTAATTCCGGTTTGGCTACATAGCTCAAACTAATACATGATTCATCCCATTAAAAATTCACCTACTTGGATTTCTGACACACCTCAAAATCAACTATAAATACTTAATCCAATCATTATCCCTTATTGAAACACCTTTTAGCATTCTGGAACTCTATTACATGGTGTATAAATCCATATAAATTAAATTAAGAACCTTTATATTTATAAATCCAAGATATGTTGTTGAAAACAAATATATTAACCCATAAAAACCAAGAACCATGAAAAGTTATAAAATAATCAAACCAAGCCATAAAACCAAGGGTTTCTTCCCCTTGTATATCATGTAACTGAATAAATGATCAAAAAACCAGATCTAATAATTCAGAAGTCACATTTTGACATCACAACATTCCCAATTGAAAATATCTCAATTAATAGATGCCCCCCTAGATAAGAGACACACTTGAATAGAATTTTATTCCACCATTTAATTTTGGTTTTAACATTGATTATTATGTGATTTTTTCAAAAAATGTTGTAAACAAGGTTTTAATGTAGGATGAAATATAATGTTGTAAAAGAAATATATATTTTTTTACATTGGTTATAAGATATCTAATGTTAAAAAGATCAATATTAGGGTTTTACACCGGTTATCATACAATAGACGTGAAAAAATATCAAAATGGGGATTTCAAATCAATTTTCAACTAAAAAATGTGAAATATTGATAATATTAATTGGTTTTTATGTCGATAATTTAATAACTCACATGTGAAACTAATAAAAATAGGGTTTTCACATGGGTTAAAAAATAACTATTTTGAATACTCAGTTTTTTTAATTATTTCCTTTTCAAAAATCCTCCTAACAATAAAAAAAGTGGAAGCATGATGAAAAACTAGTAGAAACTATACTGAGAATAGGTATAACTAGTAGCATAACATACAAAAAAACATATTTACCAAAATGAATTTTTAAAATTATAATAAATATTACAAATAAACTAAAATTAATCCAAACCTACAAAATGAATTTCCCATACAATATTATGTATCACAAATCCTATTCACTATAAGGATATGAATCATCAAAAAGATAAACATAAAAATGAACTAGTTTAACATGTATTATAATTTCAATGAATAAAATATAAAAGGAAACATTTTTAATAGAATATATCCTTATGGAACTTCATAGTTGTCCTTGTTGAATGTTTTCATACAAAAATCATAAATCATAATATCAACATTATTTTATTTATTATTGATTATGAATACAGTTTTTAATATATTTTTTCAATTCTGAAAAACATTATTATATTCCATATCCAAATGTCTCCCATTGAAAATAATAATTCCTCTTTGGTTTTAAATATTTCATCTTGGAACCATTATTTATTATTATCTCTTGAAGAAATTTCATTCCAATATTGAATATAATATGAATAAAATAAATTTAAAAGTAATTATAATATAAATATGTATTTTGATATACAAAAATACATTTCCAATACATTCTTAAATTCTTTTCACACTTCACCATGGAAAGAGGATAACTATTAATGTGAATTTTCCCTTGGACTAAAAACACCTAACATCAAATTGACACTAATTTAAAAGAAAATTTTATATTACTGGTTGTTATGTTAAAATATATATAACAAAAAATGATATAATTATCATACTCAGTAATATAAAGAGATATATACAACTATGTAATAGCATTATTATGAAATATTTTAGCAATATATAATTTTTTCAACACTCATTGTAATCTCTATATGTGAAATAAACCATAGGTCCATATATCAATATAAATATATATTTTCCTTATACTCAAAAATTGTACAATGATATTTAATAGAAAAAAAACCTAATAATAATTTTCCAATTAATTAATAATACAGAAAGAATTATGTTTTGAATATCAAAGAAAAAACAAGAATAATGTTGATGTATAGATATGTTTAAAAAAAGAAATAAATTGATGTAATTTAAAAAACAAATAGTTATATCATTCCATAATTTTTAATTTTATAATGAATTTAATTATATGAATCTTAATATTGAATATTATTGACCCAAATCCACCTATTTATCCTATAGAGGGGACAAACATCACCATGTTGTCTTCCATTACATGAGTATAATTTCATTTTTGTAGTAAAAAAAATACAACTTCGTGAAGTGGTTTAATGAAATTAATAACATCACTTGTAATTTGGTTGAGTTGGTAATTATTTTTATTTTTTTAATTCTCAATGAATTTCTCATATGTATCAATATTAAATGGTGAAATGTAGTAAGTACAAAATAAATTATGATATTGAATCATGGATTATTATATTTTGTGACCCCTATATGTTCTAGTGCATTGGTATTACGTCTGTTTTGGTCATCTGATAGAATACATGGTTATAATAATTTTTTTGAATACATTAATTTTTTTCATCTATAGAATAATATTGTTGATTCTTCTCAATGAATAAGGAAATATATTTATTGATTTTATTTATTTTTAAAATATTATATGGTCTATGGTGATGTAAATTTTTTGAATTTCTTGACCCATGATAACCATGAAATATAGATTATCTTCATAAGATTATCATATAATTCAAAAAGAAATTCTTATTGGAATCTAATGGTTTATCATTTAACCAAAATCTCAAATTGGATGTCGATCATAATCTAATGTCATTTTTAAAAGGAATAGTAATTCATGAATTATTGATCATGTGGATCAAATAATCCATGTATTCCAAATATAAATCAATATATTTTACTATCCCATGACAAATCTAATTATGTCACACATTGAATTTTTTTTAAAATATTATTTTGTTAAAACTCTCAGTTAAAAATATTTTTTATTTATTAATAATATTACAATGATATGTTAAGGAACCAATAGAATGTTCCAATTGTGTATTAACCAATAATATCAACATTATATTGATGGTAGCTAATAATATGTAGAGTATATATTCAATATATGGTTATTAAAAATAAGAATACTATCAAATCACAATAAAATTGCTTGATATGAATAAATAGTACTTATATGATATTTTGTATTGAAATGTATGAAAATTTAAATGATTATATATATTATATTTTAATATTACTAAATCCCTTATAAATACATAAATTTATATTAAATTTTCCTATGTACATAAATTTGTTTTAATAAATAATGAATTATTCACAAACATCATCCAAATAAGAAAAATGTGGATATTCAATACATAAATTTATGATGTGTTGAAGTATAAACATCAGAGAATCAATTTTATTAAAACATATTTCCATGTAGTAAAAACGAAAAAATATTAATATATAATGAGTAAATTTGTGATCTAACATAGAAAAATATGATATAATAAATTCCATATAGATATATACAAAAATCAATACATATATAAGGATAATGAAATGGTAATGTAATATTTGAGATGAGTAGATAATATATTCGAATGTGCAACAATGAAGCCAAAAAACCCCGAGGGTTAAAGAAAATGATAATGTTAGATTTGAGACCATGTAATTGAAAAGAATGAGAGTTAGGGATTCTAAGTCATTGAATAACTGAAATAGGTTTTTGATGTGTGATTATTATATGAGAGATGATAAAATCGTATGCAAAATAATAATTTAATAAAAATAGAGTATTTATAATGATGGAAATTCGAGAGTGGAGAGAACCAGATCAAAGAGAAGAGGGTTAGGGATTCTACATGAGAGAAAGGATTCTACATTTGGTAGAATGATTAACCTCAAAGTTATTATAATGAAAGAATCATAAAAATATTAAATGGTATATACCATAATTTAAAACATAACCAATAAATAAATCATGTTTTTAATGTCAGTTATATAATAATTAAAATGAAAAAGTTTCTTTTCACAACTAATTATCATATGTTATATAATAACGGAAGTTTTAAAGTGGGTATCTCACTTCATAACATCGTTTATTATATAACTAATTTTATAAGTCATTTTATATCATTTATCCATGAAAGTTATATAATAAATGATTCGATAAATTAATATACATGGATTTTTCAAATCTCTTATAAATAATAGATATAAAAAAGATGGTTTTATAAAATCTTTTTGTACTAGTGAGATTTATCCCTCATTTCGGTAAACATATATCATTAAAATTTCCCATCTTTTTGTATTTATAACCTTTTATATTTAAATTAAAGAATAAATTTAAATCATTATATGTTTTGATTACACCAATTGATGATGATTATTAAATAAACAGGTGAGAATAAAGGATAATTACCATACCATTTCAAATCAAATGTGAAGGAATAGCTTTCTTCATCAGCATCTATTTCTACGTATTCAAAAACCCAATTGAATACTAAAAATATTTATTTACCAATATTAATTTTTAATTATAATTTTATAGTAATACAATTCATAAACTTATTTACTTCAATAAGATGAACTCTTAAAAACTCAACATTATTTCTACTATTCATTTAAACATGTATTTAATAAATTAATATAGGATATACATTATTGTATATATTTCTTATTTTATATTTTTAAGATAAATTATTCACTAGATCACACGTTCATCCTTAATTATGAGTAGAAATTTTCCCTTTGTTTTTATGGTTAATAATATCTAATGGATTATTAATATCATTTTTGGTTCTCTTATAATTAATATACATCTTTATATCATAATTTAAGAAATATAATTTATGATACATGAATTTCCCCAGTTTTTATATCTTCTGGTTTGGTAGGATAATGATACACTCTTCAGTGATTGGTTTCAATGTTTCATATCACACACACACACTTTATTCGAGTCTAAATTTTTTTTGTCAACATCTTTACTTTGTTGTGTCATTTATTTTTACATTTTGTTGTTTTTTTGAATGGGTTTATATACCCACATATTTTCCTTACATGTCTATTCATAATATAAAATATGATTATTCTATTATATAAACATATATTAATTTTCCCATAATCTATTTGTTACTAAAAATGAAAAAAATAGTTGACCTTCAACCTAAACTGTCAGTCTATCAAGTATTAGTATTTTTCTAAATTTCATTATGTGGAAAACCATATTAACACTTATTTAGTGAATAAAAACCAAGATATTGTACTAAAATTCCTCTTCATTTTGTATTTTTATCTAAGTATCTTTTCATTACACACAATAACATATTTTCATTCAACGATTGACTTTAAAAAGTTACATTTTTAATGAATTGAAAATTATTCTATTAATATAATCAAATTAATAAATTTATATTTAGATTAAATGTTTTATTTAGTGACCCAATAATAATTATTGATTAATTATATATATATTTTTTGTTATAATAATATCAAAGTATCAGGTGAGTCAAAAACATATATTGTACTGATAAATATCCAATACTATTAATTGAAATAGAAAAATATTATTTAATCTTTTTTGAAAATATTCCACTAAATATAAAGAATAATTTGATTTATTCATTTTTATATTTCCATTCAAGACTCTTTTTATTCAATAATTTTTCTTTTATCATTTCAATAGTGTGAAATTATTTAACTTCCTCAACTCTTATGAAAAACTATATTACCTTCTTTCTGAATCTAGCCATACAAAATTCAACCATATTAGATGAATTCATCAATCTCTAGTTTTACATTTAAAAACAAAAACGATATGTATATTATCATATATATTGTCTTCATTAACTTTAAATTCATTTTAAATTCTTGTAACTCTTTATCCATTTATGAAGAAAACTTTTCTTCAATAATTTAGTTTTCTACATTGCATGACTTCTTGATATCTATTATTAAAAAAGTCTTCCCGCCAATAAAAATTAATGAATGAACACTCTCAATACATTAATTATATTTTTTTTCATTGAATTAAAAATTTTTCCATTCAATGAAAGAAGAAATATTTCTTGAAATACAAGAATAAAATATCCATCTCCCAATATTATTTTAATTCATCCTTAGAACATCACGAGGGGGTATCATGTTTGTTTAAAATTATTATCCAATTAGATTTGGAATATTATATACATATTTTATAATTCTACAATATATGGAATAGTAGAAATGTTTCCGTCTATGAAATTAACATTTTTATTATTCATATAACTTCTCAGGATATGAACATGATATTTTAAAACATCAAATCAATATCATCATCAAAATATTTAAATTCAATTTTATATTTTCCTTCTCCATTAATTTTTCACCAAAGAACATTTTTTCATCATATCAATGAATGCGAGTGAATTATTATTTAAACTCTTTTTCATCATTTTGATTTCATTTCTCACATAAATGAAACTTATAAGTTGTGAAATATGTTAACTAACTGATCTAGGTCACAAACATGACACTCAAGAGATGAAAAATTTAACTGAATTATACCTAGAAAAACATGAATTGTCCTATTGACCACCATTGAATATTTATGTTTTTCATCAAATCATAAAATGGGTTTTACTATCTAATTAATCATTTTAATGAATTTAACAATATATTTACCATTGAGAATAAAATTTTCATTATAATTAGGTCACCAAATTAGTTGTTCTGCTGTTTGAACTTTGATGTTGTGTTAAAAAATATTATATATCTTGTTCGAAAATCCTCTTGCATTATTGACCAGAATTACCTTAAAAACACCTATAATATTGGATACTCTCTAATTTCATGGGAACCAGTCAATCTCTAAATGTTTTGTAGTATATTAATTTAATGACACTCTATATGAGAGAGGAGTAAAATAATATGTCATAATTTTTGGAAAATCCATACCAAATTAAAAATGTATACTATTGTTATTTCTATAAGAACATTGTAAATATTCCCATTGTATTCATTTATATTTTAGAAATCTATGATATAACTCTATCCATTAAATATAAAAACAACATATAAAATCCATAAATACAATTAAAATATTCAACAAAAACATAGATATTTCCTCCAATTATATTGAGAATGATAAATAAATACATATATGTTAGTTCAATAAAAATTACTATAGAAAACATGAATCCTAGAAATTGATTGATAAATAATGGGATATTTAGATACCTTCATCAATGGGCCTATCATAAGATGTAGAATCATTATGAGGACATGATGAATCTATGAATAGTTCATGATTCCTCTTATTATGTTTTCTTAAGTAATAATTCTTTTTCAATTGAAAAAGTTAATTATATCAATTTTATAATTTTAACACATTAAAGAATGAATACAGAAAATGAAAGAAATATGAATTATGTTTTCTAAAAAAAATTGATCTCAATAAAATTATAATTATCCCAAACAATTGGACCACATTGACAACTACAATGAAAACTATTTTTATATTTATCTAGTGTTATACTATTAAATTTGATACAAAAATATAATATGTTAATCTTCGGAAACTAAAATAATTGATTTATCCATGATAAATACTATTAGAGATTCTTTCTTATCCTCACATGATAAATGATTGGATTTTTTCTAGAGTAAAAATTTCATGATAATTTAGAGTTTTGTTATAATGTATCATGATGTGGAATACGTTAAACATCATTTACAAAACATCATCAGACAAAATCAATAAGGTGATATAAAATCATGCATTGAAATTTTTTTTACAGGAACTCATATTCATTATACTCTTATTCTTTTATTATTCACATGTGAACTACTATATACAAAATATTTATCTTCTTCTATTACTCTCATTATTTACATAATTTGTACAATATGGTCCTTAAATGGTTTTACAAAACTAGTGAATTCTCTATATTTTTAAATTATAATTTCAAATTTATAGCCAAACTCAAAACATAATTCAACTCATCCCACATATTTTTGATCCTCTAGATCATTCAAGACAAATTATTGACCATTTATGTATTAAAAAAGCTGTAATGATTTATTATGAGTAGACCATGGGTCACTAGATGAGTCACCTCACAAAATAAACTCATAATAATAAATAAATATAAAAAAAAATTTATTAAATACTCGCTATAGATTTTTTATGAAATATTAGTCATTTACCAAGAAATAATTTGAATAATTTTCTCAAAATTTCTTACCCAATGATATTCTAATTGACTATTTCATATATGAATACTCTTATCACACCATAGTGGTTCAATGGTATAATATTCCCTAATTTGAACATCAGACTATAGCAACAAAACCACCATGCCATCTAAATTTCTTTTGCAAAACCATCATACATGAATCATAGACATATCCAAATCACCCCTAATGGTAGATTGTGGAAAAAATGAATGCTATTTTTATTATTATAAAACACTATCATCATTATCACAAAATAAAGAACCATAAAATTATTTATTTCACTCCATCAGTGTTTCTATAACACAAATTATATTTCATAAAGGTTAATTATGAATGCAAAACTATACATGAGTCACTATATCTGAGTTAACCTGTTCATATTAATATTAAATAATAACAAACATTTAACACCAAATGTATGAGCCTCATATGTTATCATAGAATAATTTCTCAACTAAAACACCTTACGAAATGATTATTTGACAGATATTCTCCCTTTTTTAACTTACATCGTCATGTATTTTAATACACTATGATGTTATAAGGTTTTAATTCATAGATTATATCATAAAATAATAATTTTTTATAAGAATCTACATCACTTCACTTCCCAAACTACTTCCATACAAATTTTTTATAAGAAAATAATGTAAGGATCTCACTTACAATTATAATAGATTGAAATACCACACTTAAATATAAAAAATACTTCTATGTTTTATAATGAATCCAAAACATTATAATTAAATTCATCTAAAATGAAAAACTATGTAATAAATTAGTATGAATGTGATTTTTTAGAAAATACAATAAAACAAAATATACCATTAAAATGACTAATTTTCCAATTTATCTTCTTCTACTTTTAAAATAATAAAACAACCCACAAACCACAATAACAATTCCAAGTACACAACAACTATTCATCTCACTATATAATTTAGTCATTGCAATACAGAGTTATATGTTAATTTATTTTGTCAAAATTAATGATAAATATTTCATTCCTATTCATATTTTTGCAATTATCCATTGTTATTCAAATCCTGATTTATCATATTAATATGGATAGGATTCGACAGACATTAAAAATAAAATAATATGTAATTATTATATAATTTTTGAAAAAGAGGGATTTATATTTGTCCAAATTAAACATGAAAGAGAAAATAAGTATATGAAAACACAAGAATATTTATTCATCTCTAAATTAGTGATTTTTCCACTACTTCTTTTTAGAAATTTGATGAAACACAATGAGTTCTATAAATGTATTTTCACTTGTTTCATAATAATGTAATGAATGAATTATATGGGATCATTCCAACATATTGAAATATGAGAATAATTCTTTTATTTAGTGTTTCCATTATATATCATAATATTTTTTATTGTGATTATATTTATAAAAAATTTATTTTTTCATGATATTCTCTTCTTCTCTATCCTTTATCTATGAAATGATTATATAAAATGATGATGAAAATAAAAGAAGGATAGTACATGGATATGGTACTACACAAATCCATACTCCTTATTCAATAATAAATCATTGAATTATTTAAAATTTGATAATATAACATGGTTTTGATGTTTGATATAGGTTCAAGTTTGTCACAACCCCCTCCCTATAATTATTCCCCTCTAAGGCTGGCAATGAAGATAGGGAGATGATAACCACTGTGTCTTGCCACTAGTAGGACCCGAGTTAGTGACTAGAACCAAGGGTGATAAAATCTTACCATATGGGAGGAATTACACATTTTATATGAAAAAATATCATGAGATAAGATATATCAACCAACATTAACTCCCTAACAAGTATATAGATTAGAAAAACCAATAACCATCCCATAATTCATATATAAATAAATCTGATACAAATATAAGCCTGTAAAGTAAATACAAAAACAAAACTAGAGTAACAATATAAAAACTATACCATGATATGACCAAGATACATCAATCGCATCCATTTAATCCTCATAGAGACCAAAAAATACTCGTATTTATGTACTATTATCATACAAGTATACTCAGTAGGAAAACCAATACCTCTAATGCATACGTGGAAAGAGAATAAGAATGTCCTAGTATAAAAACAATAGAAACACACAACCCCTATATAAGTATACTAACCATCCAAAACTCTCTAAATTGGACTCATAAAATAAATCAATCCATATAGTATGATATAATGTAAATCACATGGACGATATTGTACCCCACACCACTATCACAATGATTAATCTCTCTCACACCCCAAGGTCAATAATCAATCCATTCCCATATCTTTCGAATATATCATATCACATCCCACACACTCACACTAGGTCCACACATCACACACCACCTCCAAACTCATGGGACTCACAAAACATAACCTCACACAGTGATGATATATTGTAATGAAAATAACAACCCATCTAGAAGACACCTAGGACATGACATCACAACACATCTCAATGACATCTAGAATTCAACACCACAACTCAACCAGATAAATCCAAGGATACAACAACTATACTCAACATAAAGACACCTAGGATACCAAAACTCATCACATATTTACCGAATAATCTTGGATGATCATCACCTGGAAAAAGGAGTTGGGAAAAGAGGGTTTCAAACCATATATCCTCTCACTGAGATGTTGCGAAATACACCCCCATGTGAGTGTGTGGGTGTTTGGCACATGGTGATCAACATGGGTTGGGTGAATATATAAATAGAATTTAAAATTTAGTTCCTATATACATATAAATATCAAGCTACACATTCCCAAACTATGGGTTCACATGCATATAACCAACCACCTCAGAAGGTCCCACACATCCACTATAAATACTATATGCACAACCCCACATAATAAGATTGGAAGAAACATTTTGTTTTTTTCATGAATTAATAATGAACCATTTCCACAAATATTTTTCACTGAATGATCCAGTAAAACATGTACATTAATTCATTTATTGGTCTCATTATTATCACCAAACATACTAATAGGGAATCTAACAAATCCCAAAAAAAATAATCATCAATGTGAAACAAATTCCTAATAGAAAATCCCAAAACCAACTTCCACCATATCCCCACTGCATAACATATCACAACAACCATCATTGTATCACTACTGTATATAACCTGTAATCCATTCCATAATCAATCAATATCTAAATATAATATTCCATTAAAATTTTATGTTGATGTATCGTCCACATGTTCATCAGTAACATCACCCTCTATAGTTACATCACACAACCCTGTCCACAAACAATTTACAACCGAAACTAGAAAAGAACATATTTTTAGATATAGTATTCAAGCACTAATTTAACTCCACATTATTTATTAATGGTGTTTTCTCACAAGTGATGTTATCCTATAGAATACATTTTATTTACTAGATGTACATGCTATACTAGTTTCATTAAAGTGACGTCAACAGCCACATAATATTAAAGAATTTCCGAAACCATAATCTTTTGAAACAATAGTGACCCCAACAATGATTATTTATTGTGGTTATTTTTCCCATACAATTAAAAACATCAAATCAAAATGATAAAATTTGATAAATGTTTTAAAATCATATTCTCATTCTCAACACCGTTATAATTATTTAAACCAATTTGATTATCTTTATTAATAAATAAACACCAATTTCCCAAAATTTGAACATTTATATACCTATACCGCACGATACACCAAAATGAAATATAAGGGGAATCCAACGTCGAAGAATAATGGTTGTCAGTGTCCTGTTGCACCAAAAATAGGGGGATCCATACCATGGAAAACTATTTCAAGTGGAGAAGAACTCACACCATGTAAAACAATTAGTTATAGGTCTATGTGGAAGAAAGATATTGGATGTCTAGTAACATGAAAAGGATTATGGAATGAGTGATCAAATGTTCCCCTATTTAATAGATCAAATGTAAGACCCTTCGATTTGATACAATTAGAAATATGTTAAAGGTGAATCTGACTAGTACAATGTTTTTAATAAAAATAAAGTTCAACAGATTCATACAGAATCAAATATATGATTTATGTCCTTTAAATTGTTCTCAATTCCTATTAAATAATTATGTAAACAATTTTTATCTACAATTAATGCCTCAAAAAGGATAAACTAGAAGAATTAGAAACACTGCTCTTGAGTCATCAAAAGGAAAGACACTTCCAGCGAGGAATTTTCAGACAAGTAACCCCCATCGAGTCACTACCAAATGATCCACCACTAGTGAGTAACCGATAGAGAGGGACCACCAGATTAGGCACTTCCAGATGAGCCACCCATAGTTATCCAGTGCCAGGAAGTCCCCAATAGATGAAGTTCCTCCTACTGAGCCACCTCCAGCGAGTCACCTCCAGTGAGTCGGCACTATAGGTGTCACCTACAACAAGATACCACTAGGATAAGATACTAATAGGGTGATGTACAACTAGTATGATCTATATAAATAATGATATAATAATGGATAATAAAAATTTTCACAAACTATTGAAATAATTCATAATTGGAATGACTCACATTTCTGGAAATATAATGTTTGAGGTGTTCGGGTCTTGTCAGACATAAATGAGTGGAAGGGTCCAAAAACCCACCCTCGAGATACATATTAGGGATCTTGATAGACCTAAAATAGCATCTCTAGTTATAATTTCTAACCCCAAAAATCACAAAAAAATAATTCCAACTGTATAACCAATTCCAAAAGTCGTCCCTCTCACACACAAAAACTACCCCAAAACCACATAAAAAACACCTCAATATCCACATAGTCGAAACCAATGACAAATAAAGTAAATAATTTAAACTATCCCAAACAATAGAATAATGGAATTAAATATTCCATGTTAATATACTATCCACTCTATGCATAAATGACTCACCCACATGGTTTTACTCAAACCATAGTTAGTTCATCTCAACAAAAAATTGGGTCATCCACATTCTATATATCTGGAAATAATCATACATCAAACGAAAAAATGTTAAACCATGTAAAAGAACTTTTAGAATTAAAATAATCAAACATCACATCACACAAAAAAAAGAAACATAAAAATCCAAACAACATTGGGTACGATGATTGAAAATGTATCTCGCACTCAAAAGTACTCTCCTGGAGGCCATAATTCCTCCATATCACCCATGTCAGGGGGAATGGTTCATCCTCGTAGAACTATATATAAATGATCGTGGATCTCTAATGATCTCTCAAAAAATATCAAATCGTCTTCTATATCCACCTATCCGTAGATTATTCCATTAGGGTTATTCAAAAGATACCGATGAAGCTAAAAGGCATGGAAGATTTTGTTGATCCTCTCCAACTGCAGTGTCAATGCCAATTTATCATTCACCATTCCAACATTCCTTAGCACCTTAAAGGGTCCAACATGACATGGATAAGTACTATATAATATTCCAATCCCACGATTACGATGTAGAGATAAACCCTTTTTGGAAAACATTTTCCCCATTCCAAAACATGAAGGACCTCCTTTTACGATCTTCATAAAAATTATTCCGGTCCTGTGCTACATTCAACCCCTCTTGAATGGGCTGAATATTATTTTTCCTAGTCTACACTACCTCAGGACCAAGAAAATTTGTCTTCCCAATATATATCTAGAATAACAGTGAATGACACAGTTTTCCATACAATGATTAAAATGGCTGCATTCTAATTTAATAATGATAGCTATTATAATATATAAACTCTACCAAAATAAGGTTTTGTAACTAAGATCCACCAAATTCTAAGACACACACAAAAAAAATATCCTCCAAATTCTAGATATTCTATTACATATTCTGATAATTTTGTGTTTGGATTGTTGTTTCGTGCTGCAACTGGGTGATAGAAGCATAATGAAATCCCCTCTAGATTCATGGGGAATAATGGGTGTCCTTATCAGATAAAATGGATCGTGGAACTGCATTCGACTACACTACTTCATCCACATACATCTAGTCAAAAGCACCTATTGTAGTAGACTAATGGATTTTTATGATGTTGGCTGATTTCATCGACTAATCCACTATTACCTAGATAGCATCACCACATTGCTGCAATTTGGATAAACTTTGAGAAGAATATATCAAAATGTCATCCAATTTGACCTCAATATCATCCAATGGTTGAAACACCCCACCAGAAATATGATTCCAATCATTTGCCTACTGTAAAACAAATACATTTCCTAAAAAATCCAGCCATCCCATTTTACCCCGAACCAACACAACAACATCATAAATCCATGGTACATTTTGGATATTCTTGAGTGTACCACCAAAGGTGATCTATAAAACTCATGATAGACTCCCTCATGAATTTCAAACATAAAATGTAGCCTTCCATTAAATAACATCTGAATCTTACCATCCTCTGATTGTCCCTCTAGAGCATCACCATTGGAAAAATGATCATGAAATAAATATTCTTCCGAGTCTAACCACTGCGCCTCTTCCACATACGATATCAGAAAAAAATAAAGAACAGTTGAAACAAAAAACAACTAACACCATCAACTATTTCTCTAATCCGAAGGATTACAACTCCTCTATTTATCTTCAACATACATAGATTCATTAAAAAAATCCAACAAAAACATCTTCCATAAACAATCAGCCATAACATTCCTCATTGCAGAGAAATAATAGATGTAAGAATCATAATCCTGAAAAAACTTCTCCATCATTCATTATCACATATACAAATCAACCTATTAAAATACATATATCAAGAACTTATGATCCTTACAGACCAAAAAGTGCTCCCCAATGAGGTAATTTCATGAAAAACTATTTGAAAATAGATCTGATACTGGCTATAGATATTGTGTGGCATTGTTACCCTCATGGGGAGTTAAGAGCCTATACCCTTAAGTGATCACCACCCACTGCTACATCAGCATGGTTATCAAGACCAAACGAGATGCTTTATAAAACACATCAAAAAACACACCTTCCGCCATTAGCTAAAACACTATATCAGTAAATAAAATCCTCTTTAGGTCACCAAATGGTATCTAACACTAATAAATATAGATAAAATTTGGTTATTACTTGTTAATGTTGTCAATGGGTTTGAAGAATGAGGAAACTCGGGTAAAAACATTCTATAATAACCTACAAAAAAAACTACGAACCAATTGGGTGCAGCCTAAGAAACAACTTCCTTTTACCAGTATTGGGTAAACTACCACACCCTGATCAGACAACACATTACCATCTAAATTGACCTCTATTTTCTCGAACATACACGTGGAAAACTTCTCGTAGAGTTAGTGGTGAAAAAAAAACCAGAAAAACATTTCTTAGATGTTCTTAATGACCATCCTATAACCTAGAATAGATTAAAATGTCATTGATGATAATTATAAAAATCAGTATATGAACTCTGTGTATATATAGTTCATAAACCCCATGAAGAAGACTTGGGAATTCATTACAAAAATTGGAATTACTAAAAAAATTATTTCCCATACCTGAAAATAAATTGTAGTCTTTTGGATATCACCTTGATACTCCCGAAACTAGTGATATACAAACATCAGGTCACTCATTGAAATCCAACATTCCCTTATCATCTAATTAGAAGAAACATCTTTCCATGGAAGAGGGTATCATTTATTGATGGCCACCTAATTCAACTTTTATTAGTCTATAAAAACATCATACTATCATTCCAATTTATTATGAACATAATTGTAGCACCACACCATTACACACTAGGATAGATAAACCCTTATTCATCATTTCATCCTTATGTATCCTCAACTCCCACAACTTAGAGGGAATCATCCGATAAAGAGCCATAAAAATAAGAGAAGCCTGGGGCTACATGTTTTTTGAAAACTCAATGACATGTTGATGCGGCAATGTCACAACATCATTGTGGAAAATATCTACAAAATCCCTGAAAACACTAGGATCCTCTTCTAAACTAATATCCACGGATTCCACTGAAAACATATCAAAAAATGAATGATGGGGATCCAGACTCTACTTTCGCACCTCATAAATCCACTCACCTTAGGAAACCATGAAATGGACATTCATATCTGAAAACAATATTCCCCACCAAATGTATTTTATAATAGAATACATTTAATAAAACAAGTTAATGATAAGGATGACTTTGTATGGCCACATCTGTATCAAAAGAGAATGCCCCCTGTAATAATGCATCCACATCTTCAGTCTTCACCACCATCACACATCAACCAAATAGGTTTGATCTCTGACACATGTAGTCAACAGAATGGGTATGAGAAGCCTTTTGTACCTATTCATAGTGAAGAGGCTAGATTTGTTGAAAATGGAGTGAAAAACTCTTAAATCAATCATGTCACAAACTATGTGATAAATATAATAATCCTACCTCTTAGGATCTATTTCCCCTTAGAAACTACTACCTCCAAAGTTTGAAACTAACCAATAAGAACTCATATTCCTCTTTGATAGTGAACACCTCTATGAAAATTCATGGGTATAATTCCAAGAACATGATGGACATCCTGAGTGCGTCCTCTACCTACTCCATCTCTCCTTGGCTAAGAAAAAACATGATTCCCCTATTGCTTAATTGACTTCACTTGCTACTGCTGCTGGGCATGATGTTGAACATATCCACCTCTAATAAATAATGATTAATCATCAGATAAGCACTAGCTCTGAAGATAGCTATGAACCCCACTTAAGGAACACATTATCCCCAACTCGATTGGAATAGGATTGAAACCAGAATCTCGAAGGTAATCTATTGAAATTGACTATCGACAGGTCAAAATATCAATGTCATTATTAGATATATAAATGCCCAACCTTAAAAAATTACATAATCATGAATTAAATGAATAATTCACATCAAGGATCTTTTCAGGTTTACAGTTTTAGAGAATTAGGTCATAACTATTACATTACATCTCAAAAGCTACAAAGTAGACACTTATATTCAGATTACATTTTCTCCACAAAATAAAAAAACATAAAAATAAGAGTCATTTCTAGTTCAATGTCTTAGATAGCATTAATTTTACATGATTCCATACATGACCCTATTCATCTTTTTTTCCTATGAAAAAATATTTCAAAACATGGTATGAGAATAAAAAGCTCAGTAAGGGTTATAAATCAAAGAAAGAAAACATTAGTTTTTCATTACATACATAACAAAATCACTTTAACATACCTCATGAAATCATAAGATATAAGAAGCACGCATAAAAAATTAAAGCAAAAAGGTAACTTGGGGAATCCATATCATAATAACACTGTAGCTATCACAACTATGTAGGGAGTTACATTTGTAATACCCATCACTATATATTCTGTAAATCTCATTGTATAAAAATTCACATTTACCTTTGTCACATTATTCAATGCATTTAAGAGTTATATCGGTCTTAACTACCATAGTTTTATCATTGAACCACCCGTATATGTAACAATTCACAAGAACTCTAACATTTTCATAGCACGTAAAATAAACATAAAGGATGTATAAATGTTCAACATTTACATCACAATATATCATATATATATTGACCTAAAAAACCAATTATCACAACCATTTACAAAACCAAAATACTTAAAAGAGTATATGGTATTTATTTTCCTTTTAAAAACATTACAACATGTTAAGGAAGCCAAAGTTCAAATAATACTCGCGGCGGTGGAAAGGTCGTTGTAACCACATACGTTAAAAGAAACATTATTTTTTGTCATTTTGTAAAATTCATAGTAGGGAAAAGATTACTTTTGAATAAAATTAAAAGTTGAATTTGTTTATACAACGTATAAAATATAGTTGTGTATAAAACAAAATATGCCTCAATGAAAGGAGATTGAGATGAAATCCCTTACATCATGTCCAACATGATCAATATATTATTTAATATCATGAATAATAAACTAATATTAATTTATATTTGAATAAAAAAATGAATTTTATCAATAATTTTATATCAATTATTTCCATGTTATAAACATTATGTAATCCTTTATGTTAATAATGGTCATTTTGTCAATATTTGGTACTTGAGTCAAAAATGAACTTCTTATATTTACATGTTGTCAACGTGGTAAAAATTACATTATATCAAGAATGATATTATTGATTTATATGTCATATATATCTTATATATTCGTTATATATATGTATTTATAATAGTACATAACATTTGGAGGTATGAAATGAAATGCATCGTTCATGCAGATGGTAAGCCGTACGTACACATGAACGCAACTTTCATTTCTATTTCATATTTAATTGAAAGAAAGCATAATGATACGTAGGTATATTATAATTCCTGTATATTATAAAATATATAATCTCATTAACTACATAATTTATACATTCTATGTATGGAATGTACGAGTCATATCACATTGAGGGGGCGTTTGTCCGCACTTTTCAAATTAAATTATCGTGTTTACCCATTATGGAAACAGTAAAGGTTTTCTCTAAATGGAAGATGAATAAGTATAAATAAAATTTAAACATAATATATATTATATATAAATCCAATTCCATCTTAATGTCCACCATGAGAGGCGCTAAGAGATAATTAAACAATCATTGTATCCTGAGGTGTTACTTCACTGTCCACAGAAACATTATGTTGCTTATCCATTAGATGGAGGTGTGTGTCTTTTTAGTTCAAATAAATCTCATAAAAACATCATATTATATCGAGGATACAGGTTTAGATATGAATTATAAGAATAAAAAGATTTTAAGTGCATAGAGAAGAAAAATAAAACAAAGGAACTTAAGAGAAGACGTTACCTTAAAATCAGGTAACTCCCTTTGGTGTGAACCAAAAAAACATATTGAAGTACATTTTGCCTAAGATAAGGATTTTAGGTAGAAGAAAGGGATATTGAGAGAATATTTGGTCAGATTTTGGACAATCCAAGAGGCTTGAGAGGTGTGAGTAATGTGTTAGAGGTGAGGGATTTTTATAAGAGGGAGGAGAGGCTCCTTTGGAAAGTGTGAAAATATTAGTTTATTATAAAATGATTTTTGGTTTCTAAAGGTCCAAAAATTATTGAAGTTGAATATAAGATAGATCATGGTAGAAATAATATCATCCATTAAAAATTGGGCAGGTTTTGTATATTTCTATAATAATTATAATATTATTTAATTAAATCATTTGTTAATGAGGTAAACACTACATCATTATTATGTCATAAATAATTTTATTTATTTGATGTCTAAAAATAATAAAACAAATACCATGATGTAATAAATATATTTTTCTTTCCATATAATAATTATAGTCTAATGAACAACTTATATAACCCTATGTAAAAATTAATTTACTAAAAGATATTTGTTTATGTCATTTTTACTTTACATTATGTTAATTAAAATAAAGTGTCATTATCACTCTTAAGTGGCTCAATGGGGTACCACAATAGACCCAAGGATGACCATGGTTGGACATGACTCATCCAATAATGTTAGGAAAAGTTTTAAGATAATTTTGTATTAATATAATATTCTGTTTACATTTAATTAACCTATTTAACTTTAACCGTGGTTAATAAAAGTCAAAAGTAACTATTCAAAAAAAATATTTTCATCTTATTGAACCACATTTTACAAAATAATAACAACCATGTAAGTAATATTTTTGAAATACAATTCCTATATTTGGTAATATATCATTTAAATGAAAAAGTCATATTTTAACTACTACTCAGTGGTTTCACTATTTATCAAAAATTGTTGTTTTTAAAAAAAATATGAAAAATTAACCTAAAGTTTTATTTGATATTCTGAATTCAAAAATAATGTCTATTTTACAAAATTCAGAACATAGATGTTGTATTAATTATTTTAAAAATAATTCTCGTTGTCAAAAAAAACCTTGTTTTAAAAAAATATTAACTATCAATAGATTGACACTTGTTTATGTCCAATTTCAATGTGAAATTAATTTCAATGACCAAAAATGAATTGAATGGTAAAAAAATAATCTAATTAAACTTTACAACCAATTAAAAATATAATATATCCCGATAAATAAATTATATTAAAAGGATGTTTTGAATTAAAATACAGTATTTTCCACTATTCATCAAAAAATGAATTTTATCAGAAAAATACAAAAAATTTAGCCAATGTGAATTTTGATGTCCCAATTCCAAAGAATAATTCTATTTAGCCAAATAAAACATTAAAAAGTTACCAACACAAGATTTAATTAAGGTTCTCTGTCATAAGGTGGTCAATCATCCTTTTAATGTAAATTATGCTTAATATTAGATTAATTCACATTTTAAGCCTCTATATTTTATTGGATAAATGTAAAATAATTTAACAAACATGTATAATCAAATTTTATTTAATTCTATTATTTCCATCCAATAAAATATCCAGGAATTAACTACCATTTAAAATAATAATATTATGTTATTATTTTTGAAACACATGATTTCAATAAAACCTGTTGTTTCCTATCAATTATGACATCGAACATAGACACCACATTAAAGTAAAATTAATAATTAATTCAAAAATATTAATATATATGAAAACATGTTTTTCTTTATTTACTATTAATGTTACATCCTTCCCCCTTTGGGAGATTTCATCCTTACAATTTTTATTCACATATAAAATAAGCGAGTGTATTTATCCCTGAAAACATTTTCAGATTCATATATTGCCTCTTTATCCATTTAGATTTTCCACAAAACCTTTACCTAGTGAATAACTTTATTTTGCGACACTATTTCTCTTTGGTTAGGAATCTAGTCATGTTCTTCCTCAAAAGAGAGATTCTCTTCCAACTGAACTACCTCTAGAATTAAAACAAGAGATGGATTTGGAATATACTTAATCAACATTGAAACAAGAAAAACATTGTGTACCTAGATAAAACAAGGAGTTAAAGCCACTCTTTATGCAACTAATCCAACTTTATCCAAGATTTCAGAAGGTCCAATGATCCTCGGACTCAACTTTCCCTTCATACCAATATGAATTAAACTATTCCAATGAGAAATTTTGAGAAATACATGATCACATAACTCAAAAAAATGATCACTCGTATGGTTATCCACATAACATTTCTTATTATTCTGATCTGTTCTCATGTGCTTCTAAATCAACTGATCTATTTCTACCATCTCTTCTAGCAATTCTGGTCCCATTAAATTTCTTTCAGCTACTTCATCCAAAAAAGATGGAGTTCAGCAAATCATTCCATATAATTCCTCAATTGAAGCCATCTGGATACTAGAATGAAATATTTTATTATATGAAAATTCAATAAAAGAAATATGTTGGTAAAAAATTCACTGGTAATCCAGTGAACAAGCATTAACATATCCTCCAAGGTCTGAATTGTTAGTTATTACTGCCCATCTTATTGTGGATGAAAAGATGTACTAAAATTTAATCTAGTACCCTATGAATTTTTATGGTCTTTCTGAAAGTTAGAAGTAAGCCTGATATCATGACTAGATACAATAGAGAGTGGAACTCCTTGCAACCTGACTATCTCCTTAACATACAACTGAGAACATTTATCTAGATAAAAAGTATCTTGAATAAGAAGGAAATGATGATATTTGGTCAGTTGATCAACAATAACTCAGATTTCATTATAACCATGAGATGTCTTCAATAATCCCACAATGATGTCCATGGATATATTTTCCCATTTCCACTCTGGCACCGGTGATGACTAAAGCATCATTTCGTTAACCGTAGCTCTGTTTCAAATAGTTGACAAATCAAACACTTCACTATAAAATCAGCAATATCTCTTTCCATTCTATCCCACTAGTAATACTCCTAAAGATAACTGTGCATCTTAGTACTATTAGGATGAACTTGAAACGAGGAACTATGAGTTTCACATAACAACTCATTCTTTAACTATTACTTATAAGGCCCAAATAATTTTTTTCCAAATCACAAAACAAAATCATAATCAATGTTAAATTTAAGAAACTAACCCTTTTGGACTAACTCTTCCTATTTCTGAAACTCACTGTCTTCCTTCTGCACATGATTTATTTTATCTGATATAGATGATTTCACTGACACCTGAAAAACAAATAGATGAATTTCATGCACTAACAACATCTATTCCAATGTTCATCATATCAAAAACCAAAGGATCTCATTCCAAACGTATCATGGTTAATAATGCATTAATATTTTAACTCAAAGCATCAGCCACTTTATTTTCTTTTCCCATATAGTAAGGTGTCTTACTTTCATAATTCTTGATTCATTCCAACCATCTACTCTGTCTCATGTCTAATTATTTTTGAGTGAATATATACTTCATGCTTTTGTGGAAAGTATATATTTCACATTTTACTATATAGAAATGATGACTCCAAATTTTTGAAGAAAAAACAACAAATTCTAATTACAAATCATTTGTAGGGTAATTTAACTCATTAGGATTCAAATGAAATGAATGAAAAGAAATTACCTGATCATTCTGGATAAGGACACATCCATGTACTTTCAATGAAGTGTCACTGTAGATATCAAAGTCACTATTTCTTGAATGTAGTTCCAAAACTAGAGCATCCACCATTCTTCTTTTAAATTCCTGAAAACAACCATCACCTTATTTTATACAAATGAACTTAACACCTTTTCAAGTTAACAAAGTTAGTGGGAAAGATAACCCTGAAAATATCTCAAAAAACCTCCAGTAATAACCTAAAACCCAAGAAAACAATGAATCTCGGTTATATTTGTGGGTCTTGGCCATTCTTCAATAACATTAGTTTTAGCAGGATAAACAATTATGCCATTTTTTTAAACAATGTGACCAAGGAAAGAAATATTTTGTAACCAAAACTCACACTTACTAAATTTACCATGGAGTTTGTTTTATTCAATTGTTTTCAAGATAACCCTTAAATGACTTTCATGATCCTATTTAATTTTATAATAAAAAATATATCATCAATAAACACAACCACAAACTTATCCAAGAACACTTGGAAAATTATATTCATATGATCCAATAATACAACCAGTGCATTGGTTAAACCAAAAGGCTTAACAATAAATTCATAATTTCCATATCAAGTAAAAAATGTGGTCTTTGGAGTGTCTGCTTCCTTTACTTTCTAATGATGGTACCCCAACCTCAAGTCAATCTTCAAAAAATACTCAGAAACTTGGAGATGTCCAAACAAATCATCGATATGAGTCAAAGGATACTTGTTCATAACAGTGATGTTATTAAATGCTCTATAATCAATGCAATGTCTCATTGAACCATATTTCTTTTCAAGAATCAAGATTAGATAACACCATGGTGATGTGGTAGGTCAAATGAAACCTTAATCTAATAACTCCTGCAATTGTTTATTTAACTCTAAAAGTTTAATTTGAGAAATTTGATAAGGGGGTTAAGAAATTGGCTTAGCATCAGGAAGTAAGTCAACAGTAAATTCAAAATCACAATCAGGTATAATACCAGCTAACTCATCAAGAAAAACATCATGATACTCATTAACCATTGGAATATCATTAATATGAAATGTTTCTTCCTTTTCAAAAATATGTGCAAGGTAACATTTATTTGAGTACTTTACTAGTTTCTCATAATACTGATATATTGTCAAAAGTAAGGGTTAATTATTATACAGAAACTGAAAATATTTCTAAAAATAAACCTCTTTAGCTCTCTAGTAAATCTTATAAAGATAAATATAATTCCAATCCATACCCAAAATAACATCAAACTCTACTTCAGGAAAAACAATATGGTTTATGTAACGCCCCAACCCCAGCTACCCAGAGTCAGTGCATTACTTCATAACATTGGCATGATCTCAAAAGATCAATTCTCGAAAGAACGATTAGTTTAGTAGCCTTGGAAACACTAGATACATTCATAAATGTTACATTACATCATAAAGTGAAAAACTACAATAAAATAGTATCCATAGTCCACACTCATATCATATTCTGACTATCCCTGTAGGTCATTCATAAAATACTTCTTCACATCCTGGAAAATATTAAAACATTGAAAGGGGTGAGCTCAGATGCTCAGTAAGGATAACAATATAGCAGAAACATTCATAAGAAAACATAAGCATTTAAGGCAATGTATAACTAAAACAAAATCCTTATTAAACTTGAACTTCAGCATAATATGACAAAAGTAAAATAAAATAATGTCATTACTAACTCACATGGATATTCTACTAGACGAATAATCACATGAAATATCAATAACCACTTTCATAATGAGGGAATGTATAATGCCAGACATTCTGAAACATTTTGTCAAGGCCTCGGCCAAGACCTATAAAATGATTAAGGCCTCGGCCAAAACCATAAATCAAATTGGGAAAGGGCATCGGCCAATTCTACGTCTAGTTGTCTCATGAGACCTACTGATGCATCGAGGAGCTATAGCGGGCTCCACCCGTCACTTTTTAAGTCCAATACATTCCTCATATGAATAGGATTAAACATATCATAAACCATAACAAAATCATATCACATAAAACATGCATAAAGGAAACATAACATTTCCACTTTTCAATCACAAGATATCAATACAACATATTGATATAATAAAAAAAACTTTCAAAACTATTTTCAATACCAAAATAAAAGAAAGTTAAAACTTTGTATTTATTTTTCATTAAAAAAAGTTATGGCTTGTTGAGGAAGCCGAAACTCAAATAATGGTCACAGGGGCGGAGAATTCATTGTCGCCGCATATGTACGGCAAGAAAAAAACATTCCCTTTTTGTCGTTTAGTAAAACGCTTCGTATAAAAAAGATTCCTTTTGAATAAACGTAAAAGTCAAAAGGGTTTATACACCGTATAAAAGAAAGTTGTGTATAAAACAAAATATTCCTCAATGAAAGGAGATTGAGACGAAGTCATTAAAAAGATCATTTTTAAAATAAAATAGATCTATTATGTGTATTCACTATAGGTACACATAAATAAAGTAAAAATAAAAAATAAGACATAATAATATCATGACATAATTTGAATGTAAGAGATTAACCCAAAGAATGGAAGTTGGGTTAAGAAATTCCCTCACCTCATGTCCGAATTGACTCAACCATTCTTTAACCTCCTGAATAATAAACTAGAGTTAATATATACCTTATTAGGAACCATTTTCAATTTAATTATCCTTTTTATATCACTTATTACAATGTTATGAACATTATGTAATTATTTATGTTAATAACGGTCGTTTTGTCGATCTTTGGTACTTGAGTCAATAATAAACTTCTTATAATTACAAGTTGTTCATGTGGTGAAATATCCATTATATCAAGAATTATAATCATTATTTAGATATCATATATATCATATATATTCAGTATATACATTCATTCATAATATTACGAAACATTTATAGGTAAGAAATGAAATGCACCGTTCATGTAGACGGTAAGCCGTACATACGCATGAAAGCTACTTTCATTTCTATTTCGTATTTAATGAAATCATAATTATATAAAGGTATAATATATTTCCAGTATAATATCATATATAATATCATTTACTCCATCCTTTATACATCCCACATATAGCATTAACGATTCACATCACTTTGAGGGGGCGGCAGTCCGCACATCCTAAAATGAAATTATCGTGTTACCCATAATGGATATCATAAGGTATGACATAAATGAGAAATAAATAAGCATATGTAAAACATAAACATATTATATATCCTATATAAATATAGTGACATCTTAATGGCCACCTTTGAAGGTGTTATATGAGTGTTGAACAATCATCGTTTCGTGAGGTAGAAATTCACCATCCACAGAAACCGTATGTTCTTTAACCATTAGATGTAGGTTTGTGTAAGTGTAGCTCGAATCATTCTTATAACAACATCCTAGTATATTGAGGATACTGGTGTTGTTACAAATGAAATGAATAAAAAGAGTTTAGGGGGTTGGAGAAAAAACTAAAACAAAACAACATTAGAGAAGACATTACCTCAAAATCGGGTAACTCTTTTTGATTTGAGCCAAAGGCTTCCTTGGGAAGCGTTATGCCTAAAGTGATGCTACTAGGAGAAAGAGGGGGATGTTGAGAGATTATTTGGGCAGAGGTTGGCCGAGCCAAAAGGCTTTGAAAGTGTGAGTAAGGTGGTAGAGGTGGGGGCCTTTTATAAGAGGAGAGGAGGGACAGTCTTGGAAAGTAAGGAAATTTTACATTATTATACAATTATTTTCGGATTCTAAAGTTCCAACCCTTATATAATTACTGTATAAGGTGATAATGGTTAGAAATATACCCATCCAATAGTCTTTGGACATGTTTATGCCTTGGATTGTACATTATCTTTTCATTTTATTAAAATTGGTAAATAATGAGGTCATCGCTGCATCCTAATGATGTCATAAATAATTTAATTTATTTAATGTCTAAAAATTATAAAAAAACTACTATGTTGTATGAAATCATTTTATCTTTCCAATGACTATTTATAGTCAAATATATTACTTGTATAACCTCATGTAAAAATTTTTTTAGTAAAACATTTCATGTTTGTGTCATTTTTTACTTTAACATTAAATAAAAGGTATTTATGTCATTTTATAACTAAAGTGGCTCCATGGGGTCCCCATGTTGACCCATGGATTTTTTTGGTTGGTTATGGCACATCCAATGAGGGTAGGACATGTTTCAAGCTCATCTCATATTATTAAAACATTATTTTTACCTTAAACTATACTAATTACCTCTAATCGCAATTAAGAACTTAAAAGTTATTATTGACCAAATATTATTTTAATCTCATTGAACCACATTTTACTTCTTAATGAAAACCATGTATGTAGGATTTTTGAAAATAATATCACATAAGTGGTAATATTTCATTTAAACGAAAAATCAGTTATTTAACTACCACTTAGTGGTTTCACTATTCATCAAAAATTGATGTTTTTCAGAACAATGCCAAAATTTCACCCTAATCTATAATTTATATTCCAAATTCAAAAATGATTCCTATTTTAAAAAATTCCAAACATATAAGTTGCATTAATTAATTTTATAATTAATTCCCATTGTCCCAACAAATAGCGTGTTTTTAAGAAACAATTTATATCAAAAGATTGGCAATTGTTTATGTCCAATTTCAATGTTAAATTAATTCTAATGATCAACATTGGATAAAATGGTAAAAATATATTCTAATTATACTTTAAAACCACTAAATAGTATAATTTATCACTATAAATTATTTTTATTAAAAATGTTGTTTTTAAGTATTTTTCACTGTTCAAAAAAAATTATAAGTTCTCAGAAAAATACCAAAAATTTAACATAGGCTAATTTCAAAATTCCAAATCCAAAAATGAAGTCCATTTTGAAATATAAAATTTCTATAATTTTAAAATGTGGTTATTACTATTAATAACGGCTACTTTGATTAGTCGCGCTGTTTTAGAACTCAAAGTTGCGTACAATGCAAGCCATTGCATTATTGAATGAGAAGCATATCGTGGAAGCTCGGGGTGTTACATTCTCCCCTCCTTCAATAAATTGCTTCCTCCCAATTTGAAATTTTTTTCTTTGAAAATAAAATGTTGAAAAGAGAAAATACCTTTGTGGAAAACCCACATCGGAAATAAGATTAATAAAATTTACCCTTAATAAGAGGGAAATGGAAATAAGAAAGTCACCACCAAATTATGATCTCGATAAGGAGAACATTGTAGGCAATTAGAGACATATAATTGGAGGAAAAACGTAAATATTTTGATGGAGTGATTGAGGTCATCAATCACAATCAACTGTCAAATTGAGGGCCTCAAATCCTTAAATCTATATTGATTTAAAATATCATCAGTTCAACAAGACATAAGGTATTAGGATAACACATTTTTTTTGTTTTAATATCCCTTTACTAAAGTTTAAGAATTAATTTATTCATTGAATAAGAGATAGGTATATATATATTTAAGCTTGACAATTAGAGTTTCAACCTTCAACTCATCTTTCACTCAAAAAGATAATAGAACTCAAAAATATTATACTTATCCTAATTGTATAAGGTTCCAAATATTAACACATACCATTTAGATTAGTAAAATTATTTTTTAATAACCAGGGACTTCCTGTAGGCTAGTGGTAGGAAATAAAGGCCTGTCGCACTATGGTTGTGGGTTCGATTCCTGCAGCTTTGTCCGACGCGACGGGTTATGCACCACCCTGCCAGTTGTCCTTTTCCTAAAACTATAGTATTATAATATTCCAAAAATAATATTCATAATTTTTTAACCATAAACAATACAATCCAAAGATCAACGTAATCCACTCCAACCTTTATAGTAATCCAAAATACCTATGTCCAGACTTTCTCTAAAAGGTCTCTTAATTCCAAAATCAATTTATCAGATTCCCCCAAAAAAATTAAAGTTTCTCTTATTGTCACATACTAAAAATATGATCACCTTCATCATATTAAAACCTTACATAAACAACAAGTACTACAGTACAATCCTTATATATATACCACATTATTCTAATAACCGGAATATAATCAATGAGTCCAAAAGCGCCAATACATTAATTATTTCGCTTCAACTGTAGTAACAGCATACGATTGTCATTGATCCCTTGGCCTTTTCTGAGGTAAGTTTCCCTGACGCTTAGGACATTCATTTGCATAATACCCAATTTCCCTACAATTGTATCATTCAACATTGATAGCCTCTTTCTTTCCCTTGCAATCATGCGCCTGGTGACCTTTTTCTCCACATTTATAACAAACTCCCATTCCTTTTAGGCAAGTACGAGGGTGATTATTCCCACAATTATCACATAATGTAAAATCCTTCTTTCCCCTTTTCCCTTTATCTGTCTCTTGTTCCACCGTTCTCTTCTTCTCTTGCTTTACTTTGTTGTAATAAGACTTAGAGAATTCCTTTTCTGTCTTGATAGCACATGAGACAATATCTTTGTATGTTGAGAGAGATTGTGATACTAAAGCTCTATGGAGAAATTGTTTTAACCCATCAAATAAACGACCAATATTACCACTTGGGTTACGTATATAATCTACAACATACCTCGCCAACCTTGTAAAGGTTTCCTCATACTTTGCGACATTATCATCCTCCTTTTGTCTCAGACTCAGAAATTGCCTTTCCATATATGCTTGATGGTCATGAGGAATGTATTTTTCTTAGAAAATATCTTTGAACTCCCTCCATTCCATATTCGATACGTCATCATCTTCCTTTGTATTTTGAATCAATGACCACCATTGATCGGCATCTCCAGTGAGGCGGTAAACTGCCATGATAACCTTCTCCCTTTCGCTACTCCCCAAGGCATGGAATATTTTCTCTAAGGATTTTATCCATTGCTCAGCTACTAACGGATTTGTACCCCCATTAAATATTGGTGGTTGTTTCCTCATGAAGCAGTCTAACATTGATCCTCCACGTTGCGGATCAGGGTGCTCCATACGAGTACGGTTATTATTCATAACCTGAGTGAGTTGTCCCACTATGGTAATAAGTTGATCAGCACCAGTTGTATCTCCAGCTCCACAATAATTATCTTGAGCAGGAGGGAAATCCCTACATGGAGTGCGTGCATTGATATGGTTTCCATTCCTTCCACTAGGCGCCATATCTAAACAATGTCATAAACTAGATTAGTTTATGAATTAAAATACATAATTCCATATTTGTAAAACACTTTACATAAATTGAAATATTTATGGATATAATCCATAATCATAAAAAGGAATGTTTTCTTTGAGGGAGTATATAATCATAACCCTTCATAGTGGTTTGTAAGGAAAATGAGAATTATCCTAAGCATATCCCCCGGGAGTGTCGTAACCAAGAGTGCAGCAAGGCCCGTTGTCGTGCACCAGTTCCCGTTCGAGTCTAGCTCAAAGCGGTGTTTTCGGGTTTTACCCCTAGGTACATCTGTGCCAGAGCCGCCTCTACCTGCTCGTATCCAGACAGGTATGTATTGCTCAGAAAACTCAAAAAATCTCTATAATACCAAAATTCTAGGAGGTTCTTCTATACTAATCCTTAAAGTCCATCTTCGGGCTATGTGCTCTAATCAGAGTTTATCTAAATATAGCTTCCAAGGTTAGTACTAGACTGCCTCTGATACCAACTGTAACGCCCCGACCCCAGCTACCCAGAGTCGGTGCATTACTTCGTAACATTGGCATTATCACAAAAGATCATGTCTCGAAAGACCGATTAGTTTAGTAGCCTTGGAAACACTAGATACATTCATAAATGTTACATTACATCATAAAGGGAAAAACTACAATAAAATAGTATCCATAGTCCACACTCATATCATCTTCTGACTATGCCTGCAGGTCATTCATAAAATACTTCTCCACATCCTGGAAAATATTAAAACATTGAAAGGGGTGATCTCAGATGCTCAGTAAGGATAACAATATAGAAGAATCTTTCATAAGAAAACATAAGCATTTAAGTCAATGTATAACTAAAATAAAATCCTTATTAAACTTGAACTTCAGAATAATATGACCAAAGTAAAATAAAATAATTCCATTACTTACTCACATGTATATTCTACTAGACGAATAATCACATTAAATATCAATAACCACTTTCATAATGAGGGAATGTATAATGCCAGACATTCTGAAACATTTTGTCAAGGCCTCGGCCAAGACGTCTAAAATGATTAAGGCCTCGGCCAAAACCATAAATCAAATTGGGAAAGGGCCTCGGCCAATTACACATCTAGTTGTCTCATGAGACCTACCGATGCATCGAGTAGCTATAGCGGGCTCCACCCGTCACTTATTAAGTCCAATACATTTCTCATATGAATAGGTTTAAACATATCATAAACCGTAACATAATCGTATCACGTAAAACATGCATAAAGGAAACATAACATTTCCACATTTCAATCACAAGATATCAATACAACACATTTATATAATAAAAAAACACTTTAAAAACCATTTTCAATACCAAAATAAAATAGTGTTAAAACATTGTATTTGTTTTTCATTAAAAAAAGTTATGGCTTGTAGAGGAAGCCGAAACTCAAATAATGGTCACGGTGGCGGAGAAGTCATTGTCGCCGCATATGTACGGCAAGTAAAATACATTCCATTTTTGTCGTTTAGTAAAACTCTTCTTATAAAAATGATTCCTTTTGAATAAATGTAAAAGTCAAAGGGGTTTATACACCGTATAAAAGAAAGTTGTGTATAAAACAAAATATGCCTCAATGAAAGGAGATTGAGACGAAGTTTTTCAAAAGATTAATTTTAAAATAAAATAGATCTATTATGTTTATTCACTATAGGTACACATAAAGAAAGTAAAAATACCAAATAAGACACAATAATATCATGACATAATTTGAAAGTAGGAGATTAACCCAAAGAATGGAAGTTGGGTTAAGAAATTCCCTTACCTCATGTCTGACTTGACTCAACCTTTCTTTAACCTCCTGAATAATAAACTAGAGTTAATATCTACCTTATTAAGAACCATTTTCAATTTCATTATCCTTTTTATATCACTTATTAAAATGTTATGAACATTATGTAATTATTTAAGTTAATAACGGTCGTTTTTTCGATCTTTCGTACTTGAGTCAATAATAAACTTCTTATAATTACAAGTTGTTCATTTGGTGAAATATCCATTATATCTAGAATTATAATCATGATTTAGATATCATATATATTATATATATCCATTATATACATTCATTCATAATATTACGTAACATTTTTAGGTAAGAAATGAAATGCACCGTTCATGGAGACGGTAAGCCGTACGTACGCATGAACGCTACTTTCATTTCTATTTCATATTTAATGAAATCATAATTATATAAAGGTATAA
The DNA here is from genome assembly GCA_963277665.1 of Viscum album. Classification (NCBI taxonomy): domain Eukaryota; kingdom Viridiplantae; phylum Streptophyta; class Magnoliopsida; order Santalales; family Viscaceae; genus Viscum; species Viscum album. The sequence continues at coordinate 1,841,728,814 of OY728145.1, forward strand.
TATAGTTACAGTATAATATCATATTTAATATCATTTACTCCATCCTTTATACATCCCACATATGGCATTAACGATTCACATCACTTTGAGGGGGCGGTAGTCCGCACTTCCTAAAATGAAATTATCGCGTTTACCCATAATGGAAATCATAAGATCTGACATAAATGAGAAATAAAGAAGCATAAGTAAAACATAAACATTTTATATATCCTATAAAAATATATTGACATCTTAATGGCCACCTTTGAAGGTGTTATATGAGTGTTAAACAATCATCGTTTCGTGAGTTAGAAATTCGCCATCCACAGAAACCGTATGTTCTTTAACCATTAGATGTAGGTGTGTGTAAGTGTATCTCGAATACTTCTTATAACAACATGCTAGTATATTTATGATACTGGTTTTATTAAAAAATAAATTAATAAAAAGGGTTTACGGGGTTGGAGAAAAAAATAAAACAAAACAACATTAGAGAAGACATTACCTCAAAATCGGGTAACTCTTTTTGATTTGAGCCAAAGGCTTCCTTGGGAAGAGTTCTGCCCAATGTGAGGCTTCTAGGAGTAAGAGGGGGAATATGAGAGAGTATTTGGGCAGAGGTTGGCCGAGCCAAAAGTCTTTGAAAGTGTGAGTAAGGTGGTAGAGGTGGGGGCCTTTTATAAGAGGAGAGGAGGGGCACTCTTGGAATGTAAGGAAATCTTACATTATTAAACAATGCTTTTAGGATTCTAAAGGTCCCACACTTATATAATTCGTGGATATGGTGATAATGGTTCGAAATATACCCATCCAATAGTCTTTGGACAAGTGTAAGCCTTGGATTGTACATTATCTTCTCATTTTATTAAAATTGTTAAATAATGAGGTCATCGCTGCATCATAATGATGTCATAAATAATTTAATTTATTTAATGTCTAAAAATTATAAAAAAATACTATGTTGTATGAAATATTTTTAGATTTCCAATGACTTTTTATAGTCAAAAATATGACTTGTATAACCCCATGTAAAAATTGTTTTAGTAAAACATTTCATGTTTGTGTCATTTTTTACTTTAACATTAAATAAAAGGTATTTATGTCATTTTCTAACTAAAGTGGATCCATGTGGTCCCCAAGTTGACCCATGGATTTTATTGGTCGGCCATGGCACATCCAATGAGGGTAGGACATGTGTAAAGATCATCTCATATTATTAAAACATTATTTTTACCTTAAACTACACTAATTACCTATAATCGCGATTAAGAACTTAAAAGTTATTATTCACCAAAAAATATTTTAATCTCATTGAACCACATTTTACTTCTTAATGACAACCATGTATGTCGGATTTTTGAAAATCAAATCACAGAAGTGGTAATATTTCATTTGAACGAAAAATCAGTTATTTAACTACCACTTAGTGGTTTCACTATTCATCAAAAATTGAAGTTTTTCAGAACAATGCCAAAATTTCTCCCTAAGCTATAATTGATATTCCGAATTCAAAAATGATGTCTATTTTACAAAATTCCAAAAATATATGTTGCATTAATTAATTTTATAATTAATTCCCGCTGTCAAAACAAATAGCGTGTTTTTAAGAAACAATTTATATCAAAAGATTGGCAATTGTTTATGTCCAATTTCAATGTTAAATTAATTCTAATGACCACCATTGGATAAAATGGTAAAAATAAATTATAATTATACTTTAAACCCACTAAATAGTATAATTTATCACTATAAATTATTTTGATTAAAAAAGTTGTTTTTAAGTATTATTCACTATTCATAAAAAATTAGAAGTTCTCAGAAAAATACCAAAAATTCAACATAGGCTAATTTCGATATTCTGAATCCAAAAATGAAGTACATTTTGAAATATAAAATTTCTATAATTTTAAAAAGTGGTTATTACTATTCATAATGGCTACTTTGATTAGTCGCGGTGTTTTAGAACTCGAAGTTGCGTACAATGCAAGCCATTGCATTATTGAATGAGAAGTGTATCGTGGAAGATCGTGGTGTTACAGTTTACAGGTAGATTCTTTCTACACACAAGTAAATGGAGGTTCATATAATTATTTTTGTCTCAACATTTCCTCCAGCTATTTTTAATATATTCTTATGATCCATATCGTGATATATAATTCCAAATTTACTAGAAAATGTTTCAGAAAGGAACGAATTTGTAGACCCAGAATCAGACAACACATTGGCATATTCTGAATAAAAAACTATGTAGCTGATACTACATAATTTGATTTCCCAACATATGCTGAAGTAGTTTCAAAAGACTTCACCACCCCTTTCTTCTTGTAGCCTGGCTGCATTCACTCTGTTGAGTTCTTCATTGGAAACTCATTTTCAAAATGACCAGTTTCATTGCACTTAAAAATAAATTTTCTGATTGTAAATCAGATTTTGTCGTACAATTACCCAGATCTTTTTCAATGCAATTACGAGGTTTATTCCTCTGGATGTCATCCCAATATATCTGCCATATTTCTTTAGTGGAAAACCATTCTAAACACAGATATATCGTAGGCGAAGAAATATGGTAATCTTTAAATGCTATATCATTTCAGCATTGACATAAATTAATTCAAGGATATATATTTAACAATATTATTACTAGTAAAGTTATCTAAACCAATATCTGATAACAATTATAAGGACTCGACCTTAAAATATTACATAATCGTAAATTAAATGAATAATTCACATTGAGGATCTTCCAGGTTTATAGTTTTAGAGAATTAGGTCATAACTATTACAATACATCTCAAAAGTTACAATGTAGACACTTCTACTCTATTCCCATTTTATTAACAAAATAAAAACTCTAAAAAATAATATTTCTGTCTAGTTTCATGTCTTTCACAGCATGACTTTTCATTGATCCCATTTTTACCCTATTCATCTTTAAGTCCTGTGCAAAATTTTTAAAACATTGGATGAGCATAAAAAGCTCAGCAAGGGTTGTAAACAAAGAATGAAAACATACTTTAGTAATTACAGACATAACATATGCTATTTAACATATCTCTTTAAGTCATATGATTTATGAATCACTTATAGAAAACATAAATCATAAAGGTAACTTGTTGCATCTATATCAAACTTACATTACAGCTATCACAACTATGTTGGGAGTAACATTTGGAATACCCATCAGAGTATATTCCATAAATCCCTATGGATAAACATTTATGTTTACCTCCTTCACATTACCCAATGTATTGGAGAGAAATCTCGGGCTCACCCTCCCTAGGTTTATCACAGAAACACCAGTATACATAACAATTCTTATGAACCATAACATGTTCATAAAACATAAAATAAACATAAAGGAAATATAACATTTCCACATATCGATCACAATATATCATTTAAATATATTGACATAACAAATTCATTATCAAATCCATTTTCAATACCAAAATAAGTAAACGTGTGTATGGTATTTATTTTCCTTTTAAAAACATTTCTTCTTGTTAAAAAATCCAAAGATAAAATAATACTCGTGGCGGTGGAAAGGTCATTGTAACCACATAAGTTAAAAGAAAAATTATTTTTTTCATTTAGAAAAATTATTAGTAGTGAAATTATTCATTTGGAATAATACTAAAATTCAAAGGGGTTTATACAACGTATAAAATAATTTTCTGTGTAAAACAAAATATGCCTCAAATAAGGGAGATTGAGACGCTGTCCCTTACCTCATGTTCGACTTCACCCGTTCATTCATTAATCTCTTGAATAATATACTAAAGTTAATTTATACTTTCTTAAGAAATTTTTTCATGTTTATCATTCCATATATATCAATTATTACAATGTTAAAACCATATGTAATCATTTAATTTAATAATAGTAATTTTTCTATATTTGGTACATGAGTCAAAAATGAACTTCTTATATTCACAAGTAGTCCATGTGGTCCAAATTCCATTATCTACATAATGGTATTAATGATTTATATATCATATATATCATATATATCTAGTATATATATGTATTTATAATAGTACATAACATTTTGAGGTTAGAAATGAAATACACCATTCATGGAGATGGTAAGCCATATGTACGAATGAACACTACATTAATTTTTATTTCATATTTAATAGAATGAAAACATAATGATACTTAGGTATAATATAATTCTAGTATAATATCATATATATAATTTCAGTAACTCCTACCTTTATACATTCCACGTATGGCATTAACGAGTCATATCACTTTGAGGGGGCAGTAGTCTACACTTCCTCAAATGAAATTATCCTGTTTACCCATAATGGAAACAATAAAAGAATTATATAATTGGAAAATAAATAAGAATAAAGAAAACAGGAACATAATATATATCATATAAAAATATAGTGTTATCTTAATGGCCACCATGAGAGGTAGTAGGAGATAATTGAACAATCATCGTTTTGTGAGGCGTTTGTTTGCTGTCCATAGAAATAGTATGTTATTTACCCATTATATAATGCTCTAGCCATAGAAATTACTTAATCTTGAGTTATTTCAATAATACAAATTGAGGATCTTTCCATGTTTAGTGTTTTAGAGAATTAGATCATAAATCATGCATTACATCTCACATTTAAACAATGTGGTTACATCAAGACAGTATTAATTTTTATTCCATCAAAGGAAACATATTTAAAAGAATACATGGATTCTTTCATGGAACATCCTCGACACTATCATCACATCATTTACTTTTCCCATGACCTATGAAAATCATTTCAAAAATGTAGGATGAGCATAAAAATCTCAGTAAGGGATATAAAAAAACGGAAAGAAAACATTAGTCCATATATACATAAGAATCAATGAAATCATACATTACTCATAAAGTATAAGCACTTTAACATATACCATGAAATCATATTATTTATGAATAAATCATAGAAATCATAATACATAATGGTAACTTGATGCATTCATAACATTCTTACATATGGAGTAACACTCATGGTTACGTCTAGAATACCCATCACAGTATTTTCCATAAATCTTATCCGAGAAACCTTAGTGTTTAACTCCTTCGTGTTAGCCAATGCATTGGAGAGATATCTCGGGCTCACATGCCCTTCATTAATCTAAGAACCCTCTGTCTTCATAAACAATTCCCCAGAACCATAACATAATCATATCTCAGAAAAATGCATAATGGAAAAAAAAACATTTCCACATTTTAATCAAAAGATATCAATACAACACGTCAATATAAAAATAACATTATATAAACCATTTTAAATACCAAAAAAAAGTAAAACATGGTATTTATTTTTCTTTTAAAAATAGTTATGGCTTGTAGGGGAAGCCGAAACTCAAATAATTATCACGGTGGCAGAGAAGTCATTATTGCCGCATATATAAGACAAATACATTCCCTTTTGTCATTTAGTAAAACGCTTCATGTAAAAAGATTCATTTTTAATGAAATTAAAAGTAAAATGGGGTTGTTATACAACTAATAAAAGAATGTTTTATATAAATTGAAGTATTCCTCAATGAAAGGTGATTCAGACGAAGTCCCTTACCTCAAGTCTGACATGTCTTGTTCATTTATTTATAATACTAAATAATAAACTTTGGTCAATTTATTATTTCTTAATGACTTCCATTAATTTTTATTATTCAATTCATATCACATGTTATCATGTTATAATAATTAGTTAATTATCTAAGTTCATATCATACGTTTTGTCAATGTTCGGTACATGAGTCAAAAATGAGCTTGTTTGAAAAGAATTTCCCATGTAGTTATAAGTTCATCATCTCCAGAATAGTTTTAATGATTTAGATATCATATATATCAAGTCTATATTAATTTTATACTATTCCATAACATTTGGAGAAAAAAATGAAATGCACCGTTCATGGAGACGGTAGGTCGTACGTACGCATGAACATTACTTTCATTTCTTTTTCATATTAAAGGAATTAAAAATAAATGAGACATATATATATATATATATTATAATTATAGTATAATATATATGTTATATAGGAAACATAAGTTCCTTAATCACATTGTTTTTAAATTCCATGTTTGGCATGAATGAGTCACATAACTTGAGTGTGCGACAGTCCACACTTCCTCAGATGAAATTATCACAGTTCCACAACATGAAAAGCATAATGATGTGATTTAAATATAAAATTCTGAAGAATATAGAAAAAATAAATACCATATATATCATAAATAAATACAGTGACAACAAAATTGCCACCATGAAAAGTGTTAAATGAAGATTAAACAAACATCATTTCGTGAGGTAGTAATCCGCCACCCACAGAAATAGTATGTTCATCAACCATTAGACCGAAATGTGTGTAAGTGTAGGTAGAAAAAGTATTATAACAACATCCTAGTACATTGAAGATACTTTTTTTGTTATAGTATAAAATAACAAGAGAATAGTGGTGAGTGAAGAAGGAAAATAAATAAAAGAAACTCGAGAGAAGACATTAACTCTAAATCGGGTAACTCTTTTTGATTTGAGACAAAGGCTTCCTTGGAAAGACTTCTTCCCAGAGTAAGGCCTCTAAGAGTAAAAGAGGGATGTGGAGATATAATATGATCATAGGTTGGATGAGCCAAGGTCTTGAGAGGTGTGGGTAAGGGGGTAGAGGTGGGGGTCTTTTATAGGATGGAGGAGGGTCACTTTTGGAATGTCTTGAAATGATACATTATAATAAAATGGTTTTCGGATTTTAATGGTCCCAACCTGATATATTTCTAGGATAAGGTGATATGGTTTCAAAGTCCACCCATACAATAGGTTTTATATAAGTTTAAGTCTTATATTTTACCTTATCTTTTCATTTTTTTAAATCATTCATTAATGTGGTAATCAATGCATCAACATGGTGTCATAAATAAGTTTATTTATTTAATGTCTAAAAATTAAAAAAAATTAAAATTATATAGGAAAAAATTTTAGCTTTCCAATGAATATTTATATTATAATATATATTTTATATATAAAAAATTAAAATTATTTTACATAGGATATGAAAACCTTTCTTATATTTATCTTCTTTAAAAAAAAATAATGTCAAAAATGTCACTATTACACCCATGTGACTCCATGGGCCCTCATGTTCGGTAAAAAACATCCCATGGTCGGACATGACTCAAAAAAGAAGATTTGGACACATTTTTGGGTTATTTTATGTTATTATGATATTATTCTAATACCTTAACTATCTGATTACAAATTAATCACCACAATTTCAGATAATTACCGTCGTTACTATTCAAATTTTCCAAAAAACAAAAGAGTCTTAATTAAATAATTTGAACCTTCTGATTATAAATATTTAATCAATTTTACCAAATTCCTAACATATAAATTGAATTATTTAGTTTAAAAATAATTTCTGTTGTCAAAAACAATAGCTTGTTTTTTAGAAACAATATCTATCAAAATATTTACAATTTTTTATGTCCAATTTCAAAGTGAAATTAATTATAATGACCACCTTTGAATTTAATGGTAAAAATATATTCTAATTACACTTTAGTAAAAATTAAAAAGACAATCTAAACATATAATTAAGTAAGATGAAAAATCAATTTGGAAGTAAAATGAAGTATTTTTCATTATTCATTAAAAAATGAACATTTTCATAAAAATACCAAAAATGTATCCAAAGTAAAATTCAATGTCCAAATTCTATAGAATAAGTTTATTTTCACAAATAGAGCTCATAAAATTTTCAAATGTTACATTTAAAAATGGTTTTCCATCAAAAGGTGGAAAAACAATCTTTGAAAAATATTAGAGTATTTGATGCTTAAGATTGGATTTATTCTCATTTTAAGCCTCTAAAACACTATATAATTCATAAATAGAAATAGTTATGAAAATATATTATTCTTTACTTAATTGAGATGTTACATCCTTCCCCCTTTAGAAAATTGCATCCTTACAATTTATTTACTTATCGTATAAGTGGGGGTATTTATCCCTCATTTCATTTTCAGATTCCCATGTTTTCTTCTTCAATCATGTGGGTTTTCCACCAAAATGTTACATGAAGAATTAACTTATTCGGAAACACTTTCTCCCTGTGGTCAAGAATCTAGACTGGTTGTTCCTCATATGATATATTCTCTTCCAGTTGTACTACCTCTGGACTAAAAACATGACATGGATCTGGCATGTACTACCTTAACATTGAAAAATGAAAAACATTTTGTACCTTATATATATTAGGAGGTATAGCCACTCAGTATGAAAATGATCCGAATTTCTCTAGAATTTCACAGCATCCATCAATCCTTGGACTCAACTTTCCTTTTATAAGAAGTCGCATCACGCTTTTCCTTGGTGAAACATTGAAGAAGACGTGATCACCTTCCTAAAAAAAGAGATACATCCTCCCGTTGTCCGCATAACATTTCTGCCTGCTCTGAGCTGTTCTCATGTGTTTCTTTTTCAGATGAACTTTTTCAAAAAACTCTTCTACCAATTCTGGAACCAGCAACATCCTTTCACCCACTTCATCACAAAAAGCTGGAGTTCGACACATCTTCCGATATAACGCCTCAAATGGTGCCATCTGTATATTGGAATGAAAACTGTTATTATAAGAAAACTCAACCAATGAATGATGTTGGTCCCAAATTCCCTGGTAATCCATCAAAAAAGCACATAGAATATCCTCCAATTTCATAATTGTTCGTTCTGACTACCCATATGATTGAGGATCAAAAGCTGTATAGAAATTTAGTTCAATACCCAACTAGTTCTGAAGGACATTCCAAATGTTAGAAGTGAACCTGGGATAAAGATCAGATATAATGGAGAGGGTATCTCCATGTAACCTGAATATCTCTTTAAGATACAATCTATAAATTTGATCTTGGGAAATAGTATCTCGTATAGTAAGTAAGTGAACAGATTTAGTCAAGTGATCAACAATAACCCAGATTACATTATTACCTTGATGTGTAATCAGTAATCCCACAAAAAAGTCCATGGAATATTCCCCCATTCCCACTTTGGCACTGGTATGGGCTGAAGAATCCCTTTTGTTAACTGTCGCTCTACATTAACCTGTTGCAAAGTCAAACACTTCACAGTAAAATCAGAAATATCTCTTTTCATTGCATCCCACCAGTAATACTCCCACATATCTCTGTACATCTTAGTACTGTCGGGATGAATTGAAAATGGACAACTATGAGTTTTACATAACAACTCTCTCTTCAACTGTGAATCACAAGGCAGACATAATCTCATCCCAAATCTCAAAACACAATCATTATTAATGTTGAATTCAGGTAACATACCCTTCTAAAATAGCTCTACCTTTTTATACAACTCATTGTCTTGCTTCTGTGCTTGCTTAATTCTATCTGATAGATAAGATTTGACTGATACCTGAAACAAAACAGAAGAATTTACTGCACCTAAGACTTCTATTCCAAAGTTCATCTAAACAAAAACCAAACGATCTAGTTTTAAACATAGCATGGTTAATGAAGAAGTACTTTTTCGACTCAAATCACCTGCCACTTTATTTTCTTTTCCTAGGTGGTAGTGAATCGTGAAATCATAATCCTTGATTAATTATACTCATCCCCTCTGTCTCATGTTCAATTCTTTCTGAGTGAATATAAACTTTAAACTTTTGTTATCATTATATATTTCACACTTTAAACCATACAAATTATTCCTCGAAATTTTTAAAGCGAAAAAAACTACAACTAATTCCAAATAATGCGTATGATAATTTATCTCATCAGTTTTCAACTGACGTGAAGAATAAGAAATTACCTGATCATTCTGCATTAGGACGCAACCAAGTCCTTTCAATGATGCATCACTGTAGATAAAAAACTCACCATTCTTGGAAGGCAGTGCCAATACTAGAGCATTCACCAATATTCTTTTCAATTCCTAAAAACAGTCATCACATTCTTTTGTCTAGATAAACATAACACCCTTCCGAGTTATCATAGTCAATGGGCTTGACAACCATGAATTTTTTTAACAAACCTTCAGTAATAGCTTTCCAGACCAAGAAAACTACGAATCTTGGTTACATTTGTTGGTCTTGGACATTCTTCAACAACATTTGTTTTGGCAGGACCAACAGTTATTCCATCTTTAGAATCAATGTGACCATGGAAATAAATTTGTTGCAACCAAAACTCACACTTTCTGAATTTCCCATAAAATTTATTTTATTTTATGGTTTTTAAAATAACACTTAAATGATTTTCATGCTCTTATTTACATTTATAAAACACCAAAATAACATCAAGGAAAACAACCACAAACTTATCCAATAATTCATGGAAAATTATATTCATAAGGTACGTGAATACAGCAGGTGCATTTGTTAACCCAAAATTTATAACTACATATTAATAATGGCCTTATCTTGAATGAAACACAGACTTTGGAATATCGGAATCCTTTACCCTCAACTAATGGTACCCCTATCTCAAGTCAATATTGAAAAATACTTTGCTCCCAGGAGATGATCAAAAAAATCATCAATATGAGGCAAATGATTTTTTTTCTTAATAGTGATGTTATTCAAGTGTCTATAATCAATGAAAAGACTCATTGAACCATCTTTCTTTTTAACAAATAAGACAAGAGCACCCCATGTGGATGTGCTAGTTCAAATGAAACCTTTCTCTAATAAATATTTCAATTACTACTTCAACTCTAAAAGTTCAATTTGAGCCATTCGATAAGGGGTTTTTGAAAATGGCATAGCTTTAGGAACTAATTCAATAGTAAATTCAGCTTTCCGGTCTGATATTATTCTAGGAAACTAATCAGGAAAAACAACAGGATAGACATTTACCATTGGTACATCATAAATCTGAACGGTTTCTTTGTTTTCAACAATATGTGCAAGGAAACATTCATTTCCATCTTTTATAAGTTTTTCAGCCTCTTGATATGTTATCAATAGTAACGGTTCATTCTTGTACAAAAACTAAAAGTCTTTCTGAAAAGAAACTTCATTATCTCTACAGTAAATCTTAGTATGGTAAACAAAGAGCTAGTCCATACCCAGGATGACATCAAACTCTTCCAGAGGTAAAACAATATGGTTTGCAAGTAGGTTTTTTCCACGGATAAGGATAGGAAGATTCCTATAAATTCTTTTTGCCTCAACATTTCCCCCAAGTGTTTTTATCACAAGTTCAGGAATCATTTCTTGATATGGAATTCCAAATTTACTAGAAATGTTTTCCGAGATAAAAGAATGTGTAGAACCTGAATCAAATAACACATTGGCATAATCTGAAAAAACAAACAAAGGACCTGATACAACTTAATTTGATGTCCCAAAATCTGCTGAAATTGTTGTAAAGGATTTCACCACACCTTTATACTTGTAGTCTGACTGCTTCCAATCATTTGAGCTCATTGTTGAACACTCGTTTGCATAATGAACAATCTCATTTCACTTGAAACATTGCACTAACTGTAAATCAAATTTGGTCTTACCATTACCCTGATCTTTTCAAATGCAATCAAAAGCCATATGTCCCATCATAGTACATCAGAAGCACTATCTAGAATTCAAAAGGAATTCCCCAGCATGATTTTTACAACATTTATAAGAAACTGCAAACTTTGATTACTTACCGTCAAACCTTTATATAGGATTCTTCCCTTTCTCCGGCCACCTTGGTATCTTCTTCTGTTGGTAGTCATAGAACACTTGATCATAGAAAAACTCCATTTCAACCATCTCCGCACATCGAACAAGCTTTTGATAACGTTTTAACGTACAAGAATCTAATGCCGATTGATATTTTGGATTTAATCCTGAGTAAAAATGATTGATTTTACTATCAATGTCTCAGATAAAATTTGGAGAATACCTTGCAAATCGGGTGAACTTTTCTTTATTAGTAGGCAATGAGTTTCATCTTTCCACAATTCCAAGAATTGTTTTTCCATTATAAGTAGAAAAGACATAGGAAAATATTTATCAAGAAACATAATTTTGAATTCATCCAAGTCAGGACCATCAATCTCATCAGAATCCCAAATATTTATAAACATCTACCACCACTGATCTGCTTCACCCTCCAAATAGCAAAAAAAATGTCTATTATTTTGATAGTCTGAACACCCCATGACATCCAAAATCTTATCCACTACATAAATTCACCCTTTAGCTAGCACAGAGTCAGATGATCCTCTAAATGATTGGGGATGATGCCTCCTGAAATGTTCCACTACTGACATGTTCCTCTGTTGTTGATCTGGCTGATCTCATGCATGGATATCACTACCATATATCGCTTGAGTCATTGGGCAATTAATTAAACAAACTGTTCAGTTCCAATTATGACCATCTAAGGATTCTTATTTGGAAGTCCATTTCCTTTTGTATTCCTTCTTTGCAATGCTTCCCTATTTCCTCTTTGGAAAACCATTCTGGACAAACATGTCTTAGATGAAGAAAAATGGTAATCTTCAAATTCTATATCATTTCAATTTGACCATAATGTAAAAAAATATTTTTGGATAATCATTTAATAGAATATAGCTCTTAAGGTTATCTAAACCGACCAATGATTCCATCTATAAGGCCCATCCTTAAGCATTACATAATCCTGAGTTATTTCAAAAATACACATTGAGGATCTTTTTAGGTTTAGATATTTAGAGAATTAGATCATAAATCATGCATTGTATTCCACATTTAATCTTGGTGGTTATATGAAGACAATATTCATCTTTTACATAAAAGGAAACATATTTAAAATAAAACATGGATTCTTTCTTGACACTTCCTTGACACTATCATCACATCATGTACTTTTCCCTTTATATGTGAAAAACATTTCAAAAACATGGGATGAGCATAAAAATCCAAATAAAGGATGTAAAAAATGGAATGAATACATTTTTTAATGTATACATAAGAATCAATGAAATAATTCTTTACTCAAAAAACATAATCACTTTATCATACCTCATGAAATCATATGATTTATGAATAACTCATAGAAATCATAATACATAATGGTAACATGAGGAATTCATAACATTCTTACGATGGGATTTTCCCTCATTGTTACGTTTCGAATACCCATCAAAGTATATTCCCTAAATCTCTTTATAGAAACCTTAGTGTTTTACTCCTTCGCATTACCCAATGCATTGGAGAGCTATCTTGGGCCCACCCACACATATTTTATCACGGAACCACCAGTCTTCATAAACAATTCCCAATAACCATAACATAATCGTATCATATAAAACACGCATAAAGGAAAAATAACATTTCCACATTTCAATCACAATATATCAATACAGCACATTGATATAATAAAAAAATTATCAAAAACATTTTAAATACCAAAATAATGTAAAACATGGTATTTATTTTTCATTTAAAAAAAATTATTTCTTGTAGAGGAAGTCAAAATTCAAATAATAGTCACGGTGGTAGAAAATTCATTGTCACCACATACGTAAGACAAAAACATCCCCTTTTGTCATTTAGTAAAACTCCTTGACTAAAAACATTCTTTATGAATGAAATTAAAATTAAATATGGTTTATTATACAACTAATAAAGATGGTTGTATATTAATAGATGTATGCCTCAACAAAATGAGATTGAGACTAAGTCCCTTACATCATGTCCAACTTGTCATGTTTGATTCTTTATATTCCTGGATAATAAACATTGGTCAATTTATAATTTCATAAGGACTTCATTTAATGTTTATTATTCAATTCATATCACATATTATCATGTTATAATGATTAGTTAATTATGTGAGTTCATATCATACGTTTTGTCGATGTTTGGTACATGAGTCAAAAATGATCTTGTTTGAAAAGAATTGCCCATATAGTTATAAGTAAATCATCTCCAGAATGGTGTTAATGATTTAAATATCATATATATCAATTATATATTCATTTTAAACTATTCCATACCTTTTGGAGACAAAAAATTAAATGCACCGTTCATGGAGATGGTAGGCCGTACGTACGCATGAACGCTACATTCATTTCTTTGTCACATTAAATGAATTAAAACTAAATGAGACATATATATATTATAATTCAAGTATAATATATATATTATATAGGTAAAATAATTTCATTTATTACATTCTTTATAAATTCCATGTTTTTCCTGAACGATTCACATCACTTGAGGGGGTGGTAGTCCACACTTCCTTAGATTAAATTATCGCAGTTCCAGAAAATGGAAAGTATAATGATGTGATTTAAACATAAAATTCAGAAGAATATAGAAAAAATAAATACCATATATATCATATATAAATATAGTGACAACATAATGGCCCCCATGAATTGTTTTAAAATCTTATTGAACAATCATCGATTCGGGAGGCAGGAATTCGCCACCCACAAAAACAATATGTTCTTTAACCATTAGACGGAGGTGTGTGTAAGTGTAAGAATACTCTTTATCATAAAAAAATCTGAGTATATTGAATATAGTGGTGTTATTATGCGAACAAATAATAATAAGATAGTGGTGAGTGAAGAAGGAAAATAAAAGAAAGAAACTTGAGCGAAGACATTACCTCTAAATCGGGTAACTCTTTTTGATTTGAGATAAAGGCTTTCTTGGAAATACTTCTACCCAAAGTGAGGCTTATTAGAGTAAGATACGGATGTGGAGAGATAATATGATCAGAGGTTGGATGATCTAAGGGATTGAGAGGGGTGGGTAAGGGGGTAGAGGTGGGGGCCTTTTATAAGGGGGAGGAGGGTCACTTTTGGAATGTCTTGAAATGTTACTTTACTATAAAATGGTTTTGGGATTTTAAAAGTCCCACAATGATATATTCCGAGGATAAGGAGATAAGGATTCTAAATACACCAATCCAATACGTTTTCAACATGTGTATGTCTTATATTTTACCATATCTTTTCATTTTTTTTAAATCATTCATTAATGAGGTAATAACTGCATCATCATGGTGTCATAAATAAATTTATTTATTTAATAACAAAAAATTATAAAAAAATACCATGATTTAAGAAATATTTTTATAATTCCAATGACTATTTATAGTCTAATGGATCATTTATGTAGATAAAATAAAATTTTTTATTTAGGATATACAAACCTTTGTTATATTTCTCTTTTTTTTTTAAATAATTTCATTTATGTCAGTATTACACCCATGTGACTCCATGGGCCCTCATGATCAGTATAACATTTTCCATGGTTGGAAATGACACAAAAATATTATTTTCACACATGTTGGGGTCATTTTATATTATTATGATACTATTTTATTACCCTTAACTACCCAATTACTAATTAATCATGATTATTAATGATAATTACAGTCGTTACTATTCATAATGTCAAAAAAACATATTAATTACATAATTTGGACATTCTGATTACAAATATGGAATCCATTTTACCAAATTCCTAACATAGAAATTGTAGTAATTAATTTATAAATAATTCACCTTTTCAAAGTAATAGCCTGTTTTTATAAAACAATATCTATCAAAATATTGACAATTGTTTATGTCCAATTTCAAAGTAAAATTAATTCTAATGACCAAAATTGGATTAAATGGTTAAAATATATTTGAATTAAACATTATGATCAATTAAAAAGATAATTTTACCATACAATTAAATTGGATGAAAATGCATTTTTGAAGTAAAATGCAATATTTTCACTGTTTATTATAATAATAACATTGTCAGAGAAATACCAAAATTTTATCCAAATTAAATTTCAATTTCCCAATTCTAAAGAATAAGTTTATTTTTACAAATAGAGCTTATAAAATTATAGAAAGTTACATTTAAAAATGGTTTTCCATCAAAAGGCGGTAAGAAAATATTTTAAAAATATTAGAGTATAATATGCTTAAGATTGGATTTTTTCTCATTTTAAGCATCTAAAACACTATATAATTCATAAATAGACATAGATATGAAAATCTATTATTCTTTAATTTCATGGGATGTTACACATTATATGGATATGTGTGTTAGTTCAGTTTAAATACATCACATAACGACAACCTAGTATTTAGAAGATACTGGGGTTGTTATAAAAGGAATGAATAAAAAGATTTTAGGCGGTTAGAGAAGGAAAATAAAACAAAATAACTTAAGATTTGAAGTTACCTATAAATCATGTTACTCACATTGGTATGAACCAAAAGGCCTTTTTGATGTTTCTTTGGCCTATGTTATGGCTTCTAGGTGTATGATATGGATATTGAGAGCTTATGTGGGCAAGAGTTTTATGAGCCAAGTGGCATGATAGGTCTGAGTAATGGGTTAGAGGTGAGGGCTTTTTATAAGGGGGAGGAGGGACTCTTTATGATTGTGTGAAAATATTATTTTATTATCTAATTATTTTGGGTTTCTAAAAGTCCAAAAAATTTCAATTCGAAGATAAGATGACTCATTGTCAAAATAAAATCATCAAATAAGAATTTGACAGGTTTTGAATATTGTTTTAATCCTTATAATATTAATTATTTAAATCATTTATTAACGAGGTAAACACTGCATCATTATTTTTTCATTAATTATTTTATTTATTTAATGTGAAAAAATTATAAAAAAATACCATGATGTATGAATTCACATTAGAATTCCAAATACTATTTATATTATAAAATCTAACTTATACAACCCTATGTAAAAATTAATTTACTAAAATATATTTGTTTATATCAATTTTTTCCTTTACATGATGTTATTTAAAATAAAGTGTCATTATCACTCTTAAGTGGCTCCATGGGGTCCCATAATAGACCCAAGAATTCCCATGGTCAGATGAGACTAATCTAATAAGGATAGAACAATTGTTAATGTAATTTTATATTATTATAATATCTTTTTTTCCTTGAATTACCCCATTTACCTTTAGCTATGGAAAATAAAAGTCAAAAGATACTATTCATAAAAAAATATTTTCATCATATAAAACAATGTTTTAATTATGAATAACAACCATGCATGTCATATTTTTTAAATTCAATAGAAAGTAGTGGTAAAATTTCATATAATTGAAAATGTTGGCTTTTAAAATACTACTTAGTGGTTTCACTATTCATCAAAAATTGATTTTTTTCAAAAAAAATCAAAAAATTCAGCCTAAGAAATATTTGATATTCCAAATTCAAAAATTTTGTCTATTTTACTAAATTTGAAAAATAAAAGTTTGATTAAATAATTTAAAAATATTTATCTTTTAAAAACAAATATATTGTTTTTATGAAATATTAACTATAAAAATATTGACACTTGTTTATGACCAATTAGAAAGTGAAATTATTTCCAATGACCAAAATTTGATTAAATGGTAAAAATATAATCAAAACTAACATTAAAACCTATTAAAATTATAACCTAACCATACAAATAAATTAGATTAAAAGGTAGTTTTGAATTAAAATATTATATTTTCCACTATTCATCAAAAATTTAATTTTATCAGAACAATACAAAAATATTAACGAAAGTGAATTTTGGTGTCCATATTCTAAATATGAATTTTATTTAGTCAAATAGAACATATAGACGTTACCAAGAAAATATTTAAGGAGGGGTTTCTAACAAAAGGCGGTAATTCAACGTTTTAATGAAAATTATGATTAAATTAGATTCAGTCACATTTTAAACCTCTAAATTTTATTGGATAAATGTAAAATAATTTAACAAACATATATAATAATATTGTAGTTAGTTTTATTCATTACTTCCAATACAATTTCTAGGAGTTAACTACCATATAAAATAATAATATTATATTATTATTGTGCAATGTATGATTTCAAAGAAACCTTTTGTTGTGTATTAGGTACTCCATCGAACATTGCAACCCCTTTAAACTGAAATTAATATTTAATTCAAAACCTTAAAAATTATGTAATTTTATTATTCATTATTTACTTGGTATGTTACAAGCTCAGCCTTTCCACTAAAAGCACTACTTCACATCGAACCCTATTTGTTCCCCTAACCTGGAAAAAATCTTCAAGAGTTCATCCAATTTTTCACTTATTCATTCTTATGGACCTATAGATAAATCAAAAATGTAATGTGAGTAACGACATACAAAACAGAAGGATGGAGTGTCTCTTAAATAATCCTTTATTATGACTCCCCATTTATTAAAATATTAGGTAACAACATAAATGATCATTGAATTCGATCCCAAACTCCCATATAGAAAACATCCCTACTAATGAGAGAGTATCTCCTACCTATTATCATTTATCTTGGTCTATGAGATGAAATCTTCCTAGAAATACTTCTGGATGTCAACCACCAAAACATATTCCTCATTCATCGCACTTGGATACATCAACCACCACTGATGCACAACTACTAACATTTTACTTATTAACAAAGGGACCCTGTACTCTGTTGGGGAAACGATTAAATTGAAAGTGATCTCCACCTCCATTAGGCAGCTCTCTATCCCCAAATCTAAAACCCTACTATTGTACATTCTAAAATACTACTTCTAGAATTCATGCAATGTCGACTTACACTTATCCTCCTCCTCAAATGTAGTAACCCTATGATATTTGACTAGATCACCATGATACACCTCAACTATCAATGCCACACACAAACTAATACAGGGAGGCATATATAGAATAGAAATAATGAGTTCCTAAGCCGGATTAGTATGTAATTTCATTTACAATTCACTTTAATCTATATAATTTACTGTTTACCCATTTTAAAATTCCTAAAACAACCTAATTCAAATGATAATTATATTCATTAAGATTCATTTTCTCCTCAAAGGTCTCTACCCTACAAGCATGTCCTTCTCTCTGGGCCATTCGATGTACTCAATGTCTATGAATAGGATCACGAGGACACTAAAATACAATTTCCATGTTGATCTTCCTTTCATATCTCAAAAAAAATGTTAACTAGAAATATTTCCACACAAAACCTTACAAACCTCACAATTTATAACTCCAAACACCTTCATATCTCTCAACCATCACATCTGATACAATTCTGTCAAATCCCCACCCCATCAAAGAAACCACTTCGTGGATAGAAATGAGGAATGGGAGATAACAAACCCTGAGTCCTTCCTCATGTAGGCTCACTGTTAGAAACTACCTATATGGGAGTTAAAATTTCACAATATGGGACGCATTACTCTTTTCATAAGAAAACATATCAGGAGATAGGATGTTCAAATTAATATTAAATATATTACATATATTTATTAAAATAAAATAACAACCCGCAATGCATGTATAAATTAAACTGATACAAATATATGTTTCTAAATTAAATACTCAAATCAAACTAGAGAATCAAAAAATCATATATCCCAATGTTCGAGATAGTAATGTCTAACACGGTCCACATACTCCTCCTTAAAACTTGAAATATATTTTCATTATGTATGGTGAGAATATTGGTATACTCTGGATGAAAACAAAAGACTCTCATGCCTATGTGGAAGGAGAATAATAATGTACCCACAAATTGTTGTAGAAAAAAAACATACACAGTATTCAAACCATCTAATACTCACGAAGGCATGCTCAGAAATTACCAATGCCATGTTGTATGATATAATGTAAGGAACATCAATGGTAGGGGACCCTGCATGATTTCTCATCTAATTATATACTCCCAAATCACAGTATAAAAATATTAATGAGCTACCACCTCTTTTGAATAACGCACATCACATCCAACCCTCACCCACAAGTGCCAAAAATCACACACCACATGCACACACTTAAGACTCACAACACATCCTGACCACACACACCTAGGCCTCAAAAAATATCTTTCTTATACACACATGGGCCTCAAAACACATCATATCTCATTGGAAATACACCTATGAATGAACATCTCAAATCCTCTGAAGAACACCTATAACACCACAACACAACTCATCATAAAGAAACCGGTGATACCACACAGGAACTCATCCCAAAGAAACCAGGGATACAAAGAAAATACTCATCCCAAAGCTACATGGGATATAAAACCTCATCACATCCTACATGAATAATCTTGGGTTTTCACATCATAGATGAGTTATTATGGAAGAGCGGGTGTCCATCCATCCATACTCCACCCGGATGTTGGTAAATTCACCCAGCACATGACTATACTGTTGTTCGGAATATACTTATCAACATGGGTGTTTTCATATATGATTCCAATGGAAAATACAATGCATATATATATATATATATATTTGAAGCCAGACAATCTCCACATATGGGTTTCCAAGAAGATCACCAACCAACCCACATGGTCCCCCACATCCACTGCTAATACAATAAGCACAACACCACAAAATTAGAAAGCAAGCCTCAATTCATTTTTTGGCATTAATTAATGTTAAACCATTACCCTGATTTTCAATCATTGAACCTTCCCCTAATTATTATTCATTAATTCATTTATTAGGGTAATTAATATCACAATTCATACAAACAATGTAGTTAACAAAGAACAAAACACACCAAATAGCACCATGACAAAAAACCCAATGATCTTTTTCTGAAACCACTTTATAATAAAACCCCAAATCCAAACAACAACACAACAACAATCATTGTATTCCTATTACATAAAACATATTTTCCATTCAATATTAAATCAATCTCTCAAACTGATATTCCATTACATGAA
Source organism: Viscum album (assembly GCA_963277665.1). Taxonomy (NCBI): domain Eukaryota; kingdom Viridiplantae; phylum Streptophyta; class Magnoliopsida; order Santalales; family Viscaceae; genus Viscum; species Viscum album. Next base: position 1,841,749,493 of record OY728145.1, read on the forward strand.
ATGATTTATGAATCATGTACATGTTCAGCAACAAAATCACCAAGATGATCCACAACACCAAAATGTGTTCACAAACATGATACCACATAGACCATATTAGAACATTTTTTCATCTTTAATAGTGAATATGTTATTTTATTTTCACTTTCTTGATTAAGGGTGTTATCACACAATCCATGTGATCCTGGGTTACGAAATTATTGATAGGATGTACGTGGTTATCCAGTTTCATAACAAGTTGTGTGAAATACCCAATAACACGCATGCATTCGAAAACCCCTAAACTATTGAAAAAAGGACCCCTAATTAACATTATTTTCATTTGTTATTTAAACTAAAAAATTCACAACATCAAAAAAGGAATGTAATTTTGATAAAATTTAACAAATCATATGTTGCATTCATAACCCCTTTATATTTTTTAATCCATTTTTATTATCCTTGTTAATCTATAAACAAATATTTCTAAAAATGAGAACGTTTATATACCAAACCCATCTGATACAACAATAAAAAATATAAATGTAATCCTACTTCGAAGAAGGATGATCAACATTGGCAATGATGCACAAAAAATAGTGGATACATACTATAGAAAATTACTTAATGGAATGTGGAATTCACACCATCTTCAGCACTTCTCTCTAGGATAAGGAGAAAAAGGTTATTGTAGGTACGGTCATATGAAAAGGAATATGTAATGAAAAAATGGAAGGTCTCTACTTTAGAAGGATCATATATGAGATACCAGGATTTTGTATAGTTATCATTTCTGTTAAATGTGGATCTGATCAAGACCTTGAGTTTTGTCCATTTAAAAGACCCCAAACTATTATAGAATTTACAATATGATTTATTTAAATTTAATAAATCTCAATGCCTTTTAAATAAGGATTAAAACCGTTTTTAAAAAGAATGACATCAAAAGAGAATAACTAGAATAAATGGAAATAGAGTTCATGAGTCACCTCCAGGTCAGTCACTTCCAGTGTGTTATAGCTAGTGAGTCACCATTAAATGATTCACCACTCATGAGTTAACACAAGACTTGCCACCAAATGAATATCACAACCAAAATGTCACCACAATCTGATCCACCACTAGATGAGCCACCACCTATGAGTCATCGCCAACAAGTCATCACCAGCAAATTTACCACCAAAATAACCACAACTAGTGAGCCCCCCCCAGTGAGTCACCTCCAAATGAGTCACCACCAACAAGCTATCTCTACGATAATCTATTTCTATGTTGAGCTACCTCCAGGATTAGTGACCGATAAAATAATTTGAACTTCTAATAATGAAATTTTGGAAAACTATTGAAATGAGTCACCATGGGAATGCATCACATGCCCCGAAAAACACCCCAAACTACCCCTATACACCCAAAATATAATATTTCTAAAAACTAAAGGGATGAATGGAACAGAATATTAAAAGTTGTTAAATAATCTTATACAATCTCTATTTTCATTATTTATGTATATAATTACATATATATAGTTTTATTGAATTTAATGTGTAAGATATATCTATTGAAGTGATTATTGAATATCCACTATATTATTCTAAAAAGGGGAGCGACATTATGATCTCAGTTGAAGAGTATATCAAATTACAAACTAGATATTGGATAAGTATGAATTATTCTTGTTAGTTTTATTATGTAATCCAGTAATTCAGAATATAATGAATACTGAATTATTATTCTGTATGTGGTAAAAGATGATCATTTTTCAAGAATGGGTAATACCATAACATGATAATAAAAAATTCAAGGAACTCATCTAGTTAAAAAAAATTATCATTTCATATTCATTTTGTTTCTTTTATCTATATATCCACACTTTCCATTTTATTTCCGTCAAACACATCGTTATTATTTTTTCGAGGTTATTTATACCCTCATCAGAGCGATCATTTCTTTTGATAACAATACAACAATATTAAAAGATAATTTATTGAGGAATAAAAATTTCAAAGAATATCATGTGAATGAATGTGGAATCATTATGACTATGATGTTATTGTTGTCATGAACCTTCTCAGAAACACTAGTACCCTAACACCCAAGGTAAACATGACATGGACTAAATGGTTTTACAAATCCAAATAGGATGGAGACTAGCATACAAAATTTAAATAGTAACATAAGAGAATATTTTCCACTAAAGGTGTAAGAAAATAGATACAAGTTCGCATAGTTAACACACCAATGGGAGAACGTACCATAAAAAACTGGTAAAACAATACCAAATTAATACATAACAAAAATGCACCATATCTCCAATGATAATAAATCATAAATATCTCATGAAAATATTCAATCATATACACATCAGTCACATCTATCGCTCTAGTCCCAATGATAAAAATATTCATGCACATCCATGTTGGGCTTTCTCTTTTCTCGGACAAAAAATAAGATAATCTACAAAAACCCCCAGGAGAAGTTTCGTTATGAGATATAAATCCAAGTAGGGTCATAGAATGTGTTATATAATCAATTACACAAAAAATAAATCATATATAATTTATATTTAAATAAGACATGTAATGTCTTGGATTCCAATAATTTTTTTAAAAAATTCTTTTAATTCAAAATGATTGTAGATATATAAAAAATGAATAAAGGAAATTTTCATTTAATTATATATATCAATTGGAATAGATAAATAAAGTATATAAATAAATTGAATTTAACCCTAAAATGTTGTGTGACATAAAAATGAATCAATACATATGGTATATTGAATTATTATAACAAGATCCTTACACTAATAAACAGTTATCATGGATTGATATGTTCACACGTCCATATCCAAGTCCATTGGTACTAAACTCCCCATTGGGGAAATAATAATGATGAGATATGTTTATTTTAGTTTTTACATTTGTAATAATGTTATAGGGGACCACATCCTACGGTGTTTTTCCAAACTACCACTAACTACCCATGATGAAATGTTATTTTGTCAATCAACCATTCAATTAATCATAGGAAAATAAATCATTTCACATCAGTTCAAAAATATAATTTACATCTTTTAGTTTTCAAAATGCCTATCCCATTTCAAAACAAAATAATCTTTTTTCATGAATTCATTCCTTTCCAAATCACCTTTAAATTTAATCCATTTATCTCATATCAATACATAAAATAAATTTTTTATATTAGGACCCCAATATTTTTAAATCCCATAGAAAAATTCAATCCTATTAAAATATTACATTTTTCACTAAATCCTTTCATTTTTTAAAACTATCCATTAATCTATAAAATATAGTTTTTTAAATCATATAAAAATTAATTTCAAATCAATAAACTATTTTAATTGTTCCAATTATAGAGATAAATATATGGAACCCCATACATTTAATTAATTAACAAATGATCAATCACAAGAAATGGGAATGCAAACATGAATTCAAAGGTCCAGAAGATCAATAAGAAATCCTAAAAATAACATCCATCAAAATAAGGATTTGCTCCATTGTTAACATGGGTAATCATCACTCTCAAATGGAAAAGTATAATGAAAGTAGGAAAACTAATATAGGAATAGATAACATATCTGAGAGGAATCAAACACTTCTATAAGAACATTGATCCATGAAGAAATGAGTTCAATGGAATTAAAAACCCACCCTGGAGACTTGAAGAGGCAAACGTTTGATTGAGTATTGAGTAAAGTAAAATAAAATGTAATATAAGTATCATGTAATTTAATTCTATAAAACATATACTGCGCACAACCCAAAATATCTTTGATGTATAAAGCCTGAAAATAATTAGACCACAACTAATTCTCTAAAAATTACACTACAATCAACATTAACCAGTAGATCTCTTTAAATTATTCCACACACATCACCCCAATCTACTTCACATAAAGAAAAGTTATGGAAAAAAATAAGAACCCGGCTACATCTCTAACCAAATAGTGAGTAGAGAAAAACCCACTAATAAGGGGACCACCATGAAACTGGTGCTCATTGGTGTAGATATACCAAAATTGGATGTAGTTATGGAAAATTCCCATATAATACACTACACCATATTCAGATGGTCTACGACATAGATTAAACTTCCCATGAATCATCCCACATAACATGGCAGAGATTCTAGCTAACAAATTTATACCCAGACTACAATAGTGCAAAAAACATACAACACTCATCTGTATGGAATTACATCAGAAAAATTAATTATCATTGAAAATATTTAATCATTAGAAAACTAAATATGAAACCAAATACGAGTCATGAAGTACCTTATAAAAGGTAGCATTGTAGAGATCCAAATATTAACGTACATGCACATTACATTACTTTTGTGGAATACTTAAAACATAACAATAACCGACACACAAGGACCATAATAGTTTAGTGTCTTTGGAAACTCATAACATAATCTTCTAATCATGGTGAAAGATCTTCAACATCTCCCATAAAGATCATCCATTTTTTTTCTTACCTAAAACATTTCTTTATATCCTGGGGAAAAGAAAACATCAAAAGGGTGAGCTCAAATTCTCAGTAAGGGTAAACATAGATAACATTAAACAATCCACAAATATTTGAATGCCAAAACTTGAACATAAAATCTAAACATCATAATCCAGAGTAAAGACATAAATCTTGGAAGTATGTAAGGCATATATCATAAAGGGACATCAATAATGATAAATAGAATTGGAATAAAACATGTTATTGTGGAAAACCATTAAGTACATGATATGATTTCCATAGAAGCCAAGGCATGCTGCCAAGACCATCTTAGTGGACAATGTCTGTCTCTGAATCTTGTTCACTCCTCGTTCCATTCATGTAACACTGAACCAGATTAACTAACCATTTCATCCATGTATATCTCATGAGATATAAATATTTTCCCAATGAATTGGAGGGAGAAATAGGTCCCACCCATATCAAAATGAAATTATTATTTCATGTGCCACAAAATCATAAATTATACAGCATAGCATAACCCATGTAATAGAATGGGATTCATAAACATCATGTCATCATAACATAATCCATTTAAAAAATTGATATCATTTCATAATAAGAAAAATCAAACCATGAAAATAATGGAGAAATTATACTTGAAACATTATCATATAAAATAATGTCATTTTATATGGAAAATAGTTTTGATAAAACACTTGAAATGAATTCTTGAGGAAAATATCATTTCTTCTTAAAAATCATTTTCTTTTGACATAATGCAATAAAATTTTAAAAGAAAAGTGTTTTGTTGAAAATAATAATGCAATATTGTATAGTAATTTTCATGAAAATGAGGTTTTGTAAAACAGTAACAATATGTTCACGCCATATAAGTTAAAAATAACATTCTCCTCGTACTTTTGTTGGAAAAGTCAAAAAGTTCCTCGTCTGGTAAAAAAAAGTATAATTCCCTTCATAACATGTGGTAAAATAAAAAATGGGTAAAAATTAATTTAAATGTACATGAAAACATTTTTAGAAAACATGGGCATGGATGATAACAATAACCCTAGTAATTAATTTCGAATAAACAACTCGGATAAGAATGAGATTTGAATAGTTAAACCTTACCTTAGGTCTGATATGCTTCGTACGTTTCTGAACCACCTGTATAATGATTTCAAAAATTTCTTTGAGTTATTAAATAATCATATTCATTTCTAATATATCATATATGGTTCACTTATGATTTTATATTACCCGTTCTTTTGTAAATTCCATGTTAACTAGCGTTTTGGGTAAAATCGTTTTATTTGTCGTACGTGTTTGGACTTGTTGTTATTGATATTATTATTACATATATCAAGATTTAATTACTTTCAGAATGTAAATCATGAATTATATATCATATATATTCAATATATATATATATAAGATAGATAAAGGAAATGAAATACACAGTTCATGGAGATGGTAGGGCGTATGTACGCATGAATGCAGTTTCTCTTTCTTATTGAATTAAATTGAAGTAAGTAGATGAAATATATACATAAATAAAGTATATTTATTATGTCATATATTTCATTATTACTTATTATATATACTTTATAATCATTCTTGAATTATTAACATGGAAAATGAATCGCATCACGTCGTGGAGACGGTAATCCGTACGTACGCACGAGCGATGACATCGTTTCCAGATTTATTGAATGGAATTGGAGTGGATGAAATATTATAATAGAATTATTATTAGGTTATAATAACCATATATAGTTATTCTTTACACCACTATACCCATCCAAGCATGGTGGTGGTGGAAAAACAGATTACACCACGGGTGGAGACGGTATTCCATACGTATGCATGTGCGGTGATTTCGTTTTCCATAGGATTGATAGAAGGTGAAATAGAGTTGTTTCATATTTATAAAAACATATCATTTTATTAGTAATACTGGTGTTATTAATTTAAAATGAAACTACTAAATAAAAAAAAGTTGAAGAAGTACGAAACATGAAAGAATCGGTAGAAGAGATTACTTCTTCTCCAACGCACCGCCTTTAAAAATATTCTTAGGGAAGTAGATATGGTCTTTTGAGAAGACCAGAACCTATATGATATAACTATAGAGGCTGATAATAGTAACTGGTAGGGGTTGGCATAGCTTCAAGTATGAAAAGGGTGTGAAGAGAAAATGGAAGGGGTGCCCTTTTAATAAGGGAGGAGAGGGTCACCTTAGGAAAACGTAAAATATTATTTTGTAATAAAGTCATATTCGGGTTTTAATATCTCAAAATTGATTTATTTAGAAGATAAGGTGGGGATGGGTATAAATACTCTAAACAAATATCTTTTAGACATGTTTAGGTTACTATTTTATCCATATCATTTAGATTTAACTCTAAGTTAAATAATTTAACTTTTACCGTGTCTTTTTATTTTCTTACACTATATGGTCAATAAACATAATATAAAGAGCCAAACGAACCCCAAGTGGTTAATTATTTATATATATATTCTTATCTATGTCATTTGGCTGGAGCTTAGATTTTTAGGAATAAAATAACAATTAATAATATAATATATGTTTTAAAAACTATTTTATGTCAATTTTGACAATATTTGGTAATTGATTTTTGTGAAAATCATATCATCATGATTAGTTCAAAAAAAGTTAATTAAATCAATAAAAACATGTAATAGTAACCTAAAAATTAGTGGAAATCATAAAAATTCTCAAATTACATTTATTTGGGTATTTATTATAAAAATTATTTTAATATTTCAATAGTTAGGTAATTACTGCATTACCATTGTGTCATAAATAAATTAAATTATTTATTGTCTATAAATTATAAAGGAAATACAATTAGGTAGGAAATATGTTTATATTTCTACTGAATATTTATAGTTGAATGTCTCTTATTTTATTCCCTATATTAAATTTTTTTATTTGTTAAACTTTGAATTTAACTATTTTAACTCTTGTTTTAAATAAAATAATAATAAATGTCCAAATCTAATCCACATGGACCTAACGGGTAATATTTATTTCCTAAGGTTGTTTTTGGTCGAATTACACTTATCCAAGAGAATTAGAAAATTTATTAGGGTAATAGTAATATCATTTTTACCCTTAATTACACTATTTACTTTTAACCGTGGTAAATAAAAGTAAGAAGTTACTATTCACCAAAAAAAATTATCATATTGAACAACATTTTAATCCTTGATATTAACCGTGTATCTCAAATTTTCTAAATTCAACTCATCGAAGAAGTAAAATTATGTTTTATGTACAATTACAAAAGCTTCTAGGAGGTGGGTAAATGACGGTCAAAAGATCAGTAAAATTTTTATATATCTAAAATTATTATAAAATGACTCCAATGAATTAAATTGAACTCATATTGGTATTATGTATCAAATTTGACCTAAAATAAATTCAAATAAAATAGATAATTATATAAATAAACAGTCTGTTTTTAAATAGTAACATAGTGTTTTCACTATTCATAAAAAAATGAACGTTTTATGAAAAATAGAAAAAATTCACCCTAGGATAATTGTGATATTCCAAATCCAAAAATGAAGTCCATTTTGAAAGATAAAATTTATAAAATTTCAAAAATTGGGTATTACTATTCATAACGGCTAGTTCATAATAATAATAATAATATCTTGTTTAATGAAACTTGGTATTGCAAACTACACACTATATCGAAGATGGTTATGATTGCATGTAATGCAAGACAGGTAATTGATGCGTGTAGTGAAAGCTATGTTTGGTGTTACGTATGAAATAATCAAAACTTATTTCATTTATACATTAAAAGAAATCTATACTTAATGTTGCGTAGAATAATTTCTACAAAACGAACTTGAAATTGAGTGTAACACGAGCCAAGAATAGTGTTACGTATACTGCAAGCTAATATAGTGTTTCGTATAGTACAAGCCAATTTTGGTGTCGCATACAACAGAAGACATCAATGAAATTAAAAAGAATAATTCCATAAAAATGTCGGGTTGTTACCTTCTACCCCCTTAAAATTAATTTCGCCCTCGAAATTTGTCTGGGTTATAAATGGTTTACTACTTGAAAGTTTCTTTCATAGAAACCCACATCATAAAAAGGAATACTAAAACATCATTTTAAAATTTAACGTAATAAATGTAACTGTTACATAGTTTAACTCATCACAGGGTTTCCACATAGGAGAACATAGGTGAAAATATGGATTTGGAAGAAAAATCTAACAATCAAGTTCTAATGGAGAGCGGTAGAAGACATGGATATGAAAAATCCAACAATCACAAAGCCATAAATTTGTTATGATTTAAGTTACCATCTGATTCTTCAGATATAAGGGCACTAAGACAACATTTTTTGTTATCAAGATGATTTCCCTAAGGTTGAATAATTTGAATTAGGAGAAATACTTACTTTATTTTGGAATAATATCACCGTTGTTCATGACTTGAACAATTTCCACTTCATCTCTTAAAGAACTGAAGTTGATTTTTTCATTCATGATGTGTTAGGAGATCATGTGATAGAATGATAGGTCATTCCATATGTCTCAAACAAAATGTTAGAAAAAGTTATCAAATTTACATAAGTTCGTCTGTGGTGCGGTTAATCGTATATGATTTCAAAAAATGGAATTATATTTCATCTATCGTACCACTTAATATAATAAAACTAGTTCCTACTAACCAGGGACTACCTGTAGGCTAATTGTAGGTGATAAAGGCCTGTCGCACTCCAGTTGTGGGTTCGATTCCCACAACCTTGTCCGACGTGACAGGTTGTCGCCCGTCTTGCAGGTTGCGTTTTTTTCTAAAAATACATTATTATAACATCCCATCAATAATATTGAAACATTTTCTATCCATAAACAATAATAATTAATGTACAACATAATCCATTCCAATATTTATGTTTATATAAAATACGTCTTTTCAAGATCATAGTATAAAGAAAACAATTAATAGAAATTTCATCTACCGAGCATGTGAATACCATCATTTACCCCCCATATATCTTACGATATATCTTCTTGGTTACATTCCAAACTTTTAAAACCTTAATCATGTATTCTCTTGCAAGATGAATTACCATAATACCTAAGTTGAAAACATGAATGCTGTAAAAAGTTGTCTCTTTCCACATTCCCAAATCCCAAAAATTCATTATACTCAAACCATGATATCACTTTGTCCTTATATTACTCATTAGCTCATGAATACTATCAAACAAATTATTTTCTCATTATACCTTCATTATGCCCACATCATCTACTTTCCAAACATATTTCAATCACTTAACATGTTTACTGATTCCATATTCATATGTAAAACCACAATGGACCAATATATAGTTATTCTAATATACCATAAACGTACCTCAACAACATTATTCTTGAATACCAATACATAAACACTTGAACCCATCATCTTCAATGATTGTTATGGAATAAGTCCTTCCTTCATTTAGAAGTAACCTCTTAGGTCAGGGCATTGAGTTTGGAATGCCCATGCTCTCCACAGATAAGTCATTGAACTATATAATAGTCTGTAACTATATGACCCTTCTCTCCACATATATAACATGTTCCCCTAAATTTTATTTATTCATCCAGGTTCTTCGTCCCTTATTTAGAAATCTCAATCTTCTTTTATCTATGCTCTTCAACATGCGAACATGCATAAAAGTCCATCTTCCTCTTATTTGATGAATTGTTAATACCTCTAAAGTTCACCTTGTTAATCATATATCGCGATGAGTGATTCAGAAAAATCACAAAATCTATCTTTCTAGGAATTAAAAAATTTCTTTTCTCATAGTCACCAATTTGTCCATTGAATTCAATGTTGACCCAATTCCTACTAGTTCCCTCCGTTGACTAAAACCAAAAACCATGGTGTAAGAAACAGTTAAAATAATGTGGAACCATGTAATCATAAAAATTTACTTATGGGATGTCTAACTTAACACACATTCATTAATACATGACACTTTAGGTTCACCCTAGGTTATTCATGATCATCAACATAATTCTAGGACTGTAACCTAAACTTATACTAATCCTTAGGGACATCCCTAGATATGTCTTAGAAATATCTATCGGGATCTCACTAAAGTTCTCACATCCTAGTTTCCAAAGGTTGACTAAACCTTTCCACTGATACCAACTATAGAGACACAAAGCATTATGTAAATGGACATTACATTACTTTTTCATAACACTTAATACATAACAAAAACCAACACACAAATACCGTAATAGTTTAGTGTCTTTGGAAACTCGGAACATAATTTTCTAATCTTGGTGAATGATCTTCAACATCTCACATAAAGATCTTCCCCTTTTTTTCTTACCTAAAACCTTTTTTTATATCTTGTGGAAAGGAAAACATAAAAAGGGTGAGCTGAAATTCTGACTAAGGTTAAACATAGATAATATTAGACAATATATAAACATTTGAATGCAAAAAATTGAACATAAAATGTAAACATCAGAATCCTGAGCAAAGACATAAATCTTGGACATATGTAAGGAATATATCATAAAGGAACATAAAACATGATAAAATATCATGGGAATAAAACATGTTATTGTGGAGAACCATTAAGCACATGATATGATTTCTATAGTAGCCAAGGCATTGCTGCCAAGACCATCTTTGTGGACAAAGTCCCATTCCGAATCGAGTTCACTCCTCGTTCCACTCCTGTAACACTGAACCGGTTTAACATACCATTTATGCCATGTATATATCATTAGTTATAAGTCATTACCCAATATATTAGAGGGATATATAGGTCCCACCCTTCTCATAATGAAATTATTCTTCCGTGTGCCACAAAATCATAAATCATACATCATAGCGTATCCCATGTAATAAAATGGGATTCTTAAACATCATGCCATCATAACATAATCAATATAAAAAATGGATATCATTTCATCATAAGAAAAATCAAACCATGAAAATAATGTATACATTATTCTTGAAACATGAATAAATTAAATAATTTCATTTTAGATAGAAAATAGTTTTGATAAAACACTTGAAATGAATTCTTGAGGAAAATATCATTTCTTCTTCAAAATCATTTTCTTTTAACAAAATTCCATGATATTTTAAAAGAAAATGGTTTTGTAGAAAATAATAATTCAATATTGTAGATTATTCTTCATGAAAATGAGGCATTGTGAAACCGTAAAAATCCGTTCACGCCGTATAATTTAAAAATAACATTCTCCTCGTACTTTTGTCAGAAAAGTCAAAAAGTTCCTCGTGTGGTAAAAAAAAGTAATATTTCATTCAGAACATTTGGTAAAATTCAAAAATGTGTAAAAAGGACTTTAAACGTACATGAAAACATTTTTAGAAAACATGGGCATGGATGATAACAATAAACCCAATAATTACTTATGAATAAACAATCTCAGATAAGAACGAGATTTGAATAGTTATCCCTTAACTTAGGTCCGATATGCTTCGTACGTATCCAAACCTACTGTATAAAGATTTAAATAATTACATTGACTTATTAATGAATCATATTCATTGTTATGATATAATATATAGTTCACTTATGACTTTATATTACCCGTTCATTTTTTAATTCCATGTTAAAGCAGCATTTTGGGTAAAATCGTTTTATTTATCGTACATGTTTGGACTTATTGTTCTTGACATTATTATTACTTATATCAAGATTTAATTACTTCCAGAATGTAAATCATGATTTATATATCATATATATTCAGTATATATATATATCTGTGTGTGTGTGTATATAATAGATAGATAAATGAAATGAAATACACTGTTCATGGAGACGGTAGGCGGTACGTACTCATGAGAGTTGTTTTTCTTTCTATATTGATTTGAATGGAAGTAAGTAGATGAAATATATAAATAAATCCAGTAGATATATTATGTCATATATTTCATGATTACTTTTAATATATAATTTATAATCATTCTTGAATTATTAACATGGAAAACGAATCTCATCGCATCGTGGAGACAGTAATCCGTACGTATGCACGAGTGATGATATCGTTCCCATATTTATTGAATGGAATTGGAGTGGATGGTATAATATCATAGAATCAGTATGATATTATAATAACCATATATAGTTATTATTTACAACATTATACCCATCCAAGTAAGGTGGTGGTGGAAAAACAGATTACACCACGGCGTAGAGACGGTATTCCGTACGTACGCACGTGCAATGATTTCTTTTTCCATATGATGGATAGAAGGTGAAATAGGGTTGTTTAATATTTATAATAACATATCAGTATATAAGTAATACTGATGTTATTAATTTATAATGAAACAACTAAATAATATGACGTTGAAGAAGAAGGAAACTTGAAAGAATCGGTAGAAGAGATTACCTCTTCTTCGATGGACCTCCTTTAAACTTCTTCATAGGGCACTAGATCTAGTATTTTTAAAAGACCAGAACCTCTATGATTTAACTAGAGAGGTTGAGAATAGGAATTTTCAGGGTTTTTCCGAGCTTCAATGCTCATATGGGTGTGAAGAGAAGAGGGAAGGGGTGCTCTTTTTAGAAGGGAGGAGAGGGGCACGTTAGGAAAACTTAAAATATTATTTTATAATAAAGTCATATTCAGTTATTAATATCTCAAAATTGATTTATTTCTAAGATAAGGTGGAGATGGGTCGAAATAATCTCAACCCATAGTTTTTAGACATGTTTAGGTTACTATTTTATCCTTATCATTTATATTTAACTCTAAGTTTAATAATTTAACTTTTACCGTGTCTTTTTGTTTTCTTACACTATATGGTTAATAAACATAATATAATGAGCCAAACGCACCCCAAGTGGTTCATTATTAATATATATATATATCCTTATCTATATCATTTGGCCGAACCGTATATTTTTAGGAATAAAATGTCAATTAATAATATAATATTTGTTTTAAAAACTATTTTATGTCAATTTTGACACTATTTGGTAATTGTTTTTTTGCAAATCATAACAGCATGATTATTTCTAAAAAAGATAATTAAATCAATAATAACATGTCATATTATCCTTAAAAATCAGTGGAATTAATAAAAAGACTCAAATTACATTTATTTGGGTATTTATAATATCAATTATTTAAATATTTCATTATTTATCAAATTACTCCATTACCATTGTGTCATAAATAAATTAAATTATTTAATGTCTAAATATTATAAATAAAATTATATTATGTACAAAATATATTTATATTTATAATGAATATTTATAGTAGAATTTATCTTATTTATAACCCTATATTAAAAACTTTTAGTTATTAAACTTTGATTTTAACTATTTTTACTCTTTTTTTAAATAAAATAATAATATATGTCCTAATCTAATCGAAGTGGACCTAATGGGTAATAATTTGTTCCTAAGGTTGTTTATGGTCGAATTACACATATCCAATAGAATTAGGAAATGAGTTAGGGTAACAGTAATATCATTTTTCCCCTTAATTACCCTATTTACTTTTAACCGTGGTAAATAAAAGTAAAAAGTTACTATTCACCAAAAATTATTTTTATCTTATTGAACCACATTTTACTCCTTGATATTAACCAGGCCTCTTGGATTTTCAAAATTCAACTCACAGAAGTGGTAAAATTATGTTTTATGTACAATTACAAATGCTCTTAGGAGGTGTGTAAAAGACGGTCAGAAGTTCAATAAAATTTTTATATATAAAAAATTATTATAAAATGACTCTAATGAATTACATTGATCTTATATTAGTATTATGTATCAATTTTTACCTAGAATAAATTTATATAAAATAATAATTAGTTAACTAAAAAATAGGTTTTTAAATAGTAACCTAGTGTCTTCACTATTCATAAAAAATTGAATGTTTTCAGAAAAATACCAAAAATTCACCCTTGGCTGATTTTGATATTCTGAATCCAAAAATGAAGCTCATTTTGAATGATAAAATTTATAAAACTTTAAAAAGTGTTTATTACTATTCATAACGGCTAGTTCATAATAATAATAATAATATATCGTTTAGTGGAACTATATATCGCATACTACACACGCTATCAATGATGGTCTTGATTACATGTAATGCAATCCAAGTCAGTGTTGCATGTAGTGAAAACTCTGTTTGGTGTTGCTTATAACATAATAAAAAAATATTTCATTTCTAAATTAAACAAAATCTATACTTAATGTTTCATAGATTAATTTCCACAAAACAAACATGAAATTGTGTGTAACACGAACCAAGAATTGTGTTGCGTATACTGCAAGCTAATATGATGTTTCGTATAGTACAATCTAATTTTGGTGTCGCGTACAACACAACACATCAATGAAATTAAAAATAATAATTCTCATAAAATCTCAGGTTGTTAAAAGCATGATGTTATAATATCCTCACTATAGACACTGTATATCACTATAGTTCATATAAAAAAGTTTCCATTGAATGGAGCAGAGACCATAGATCATTGATCAGTTCCTAACACACACATGTATCGTGAAAATTAGAACTCTAAGATGTATAATACAAACCAATTGCATCATCTTCTCATGAAGAATATATATCTCTAAATATTCCATCATGACTAGATTTTAGTGAATTGATAAATATGGATAAATATAAAGATCCTCCAATTTCCAAAGATGAGAAGGGATAAAAAATAAATTTCATGTTATGATAATGGAAACACATTGTGGAACAATGAAAAATTTTGTTGATGGTCTAAATGTTTGGACACTTACCTCAATTCACACTATTCTCAAAAGGCTCCAAAAACCATTATTCATGCATTACATGTTTTCCATGATTTCGATGACCCAACCGAGTTGAATATATAAAAAATACATGATAACCAACATTAAACTCCAACAATAATTAATTATGTTCTTCATCATATTTATACCTACTATATGATGTCAATAAACATTGAATAATTGATTGAGTCCATACTATCCTCTTCTTGACAAAAAATGGTCCAACCATTGAATTTTCAATAATATTCAACCAACACAATAGATATTTTCATGTTCATCCATACATGATCTTGAAAGGATCCATTCTAGCATATGAATAATGACTTGTTTTATAAGAGAACTCAACTAGAACCAAATGATATTGACAAGATCCACCAATGTCAACTCCATATGTGTGAAGCATTCCCTCAATAATATATTTATCTCCTTATATATACCCTTCATTTTATTGATGATACACCATACCCAGACACACTTAGGATCCAATGGACTCCGAGAGACCTCTCCACAAATAAGAAGTGAAACTAGGATCCTTTTCAGATATGATAGAGGATTGAGCTATATAGAAACTGATAATCAAATTCATATGGACACTTTAGCAGTCATCATCAATAGTTTTGTCCTGAATGGCTATAAATAATGATGATTTGGATAGCCAATTGATCAAAATTAATTTTTTATTTTTCACTAGAGGGGTATATAAATACCTAAACACAATTTTTATCAAAATCATGTTCCGCTTCGAAGAAATCATTGGAAGATGCTAATGAAAATAGTAAGTTATTTGTTGATTACCATTCAATTGTTTGATTATATCGAATTTTTTCACAATGAGATAAATTTTCTATCTTGTACCTTGCCACAAATATAATCACATTATATTATAGAATACCATTGTGGTTCTAGAGTGCACAACCTGATGACAATTATGATAGTCCCATAACATGAAATTTATCATAGGAAAACATTAACAATCAGGTCTCAGAAACATTAGATTACATTTGGAGTGAACATTCATTCACCAATAATATCCCCACCATAAAGGGAGTTCTTAAAACCATAAAATTCATCATAAAACTAATTCCCATGTAGAATCATCTCGAGAAGAGAGGAGGTCAACCACATGCTTAATAAAACAACCATAATGTCGTTATCCACATCTTCAAAATGTAATATAGAAAAAGAATCTATGAGATTATATTTTTTTGGATATTTCAATTATTGTATGGTTAATATATTTCTTTCTATAGGCATCAACAATGAAATCCCTAATTCTATGGGTGTTGGTTATGAAAAAATCATATGAATTCTTTTACTCTAGCCATTTTTTTTTAAAATGGATACATATATTTAAGGGATGACATAACTAATGATTTTTAGGGTAGAATAACTTTTAATCATTTATCAATAAATGTTATTGTACCAGCAATTAGGATAAACCAAAAAATCAAAGTGATCATGATCCAGGGTCAAGTAATTATTAATTTTTCCCGACGTTTTTCTACACTATAGGACTCCAGGTGATCGCCCTATATAAATAAAAAATCCAAACCCAAACATGATATCTAAATAACACGTACCCCAAATCAGCATCTCGAAGAGTCAAGATAGACATACATATCAAAAACATAGTCATCACAAAATAATAACTCTAAAATATATTATCCCAAATGAACCTCACTCATTTATGAGTGAGAGAAGATATTTGATAATAAATCCTTGAAAAAATCTATACTGAATCTATGGAAATTTCTTAAAAAAAATTCAAGGGCATGATACCTGAGAACATTATTCAAATTATCACATTCCATAACACCTTTCAATTAATTAGGTTCAATTGAAATACCATGTGTCAAGACCACATGTCACATGAACTTCCATTTTGAAAAACATGAAAATAAACATAGAATTTCTATCATATAGAGAGATAATTATCAATGATTCTAGAATTTTGGTAAGATAATGTACATAATACTACTCTTTCTAAGTGAAAAATAGTATTTCATCCATTGATTCAATTAGAAATGAGTTCAGGTACTAATGAAATATCTTATTAATTAATTGCATTAAAACTGTAAGAGAATTGGTTAGAAATAATGGAATAACAATATTCTCATAATGTCCATGATGAAACATGAAGGGATTCTAGAGAATTTAAAAATATTTATTTCTAAATTGTTTATAACCATATTTATGTATTTTCTTCAAAAACTACATCAAACCTATAAACCTATATAAAAAATGTGGAGATAGATACGTTTTATTTAGTATAACCTAATAAACTTACTATAAATAAACTCAATAAAGAAATGTCACCTCAACTTTCTTTACAATGAGAATAGGTTCTTCCCAAAGTGACATAGATGGGTATATAAAACCATTCTATAGAAAAAATTCCAACTATGATTTATAAAATTTCATCTCTACTGGTTCTATACAAGAATACGGAATAGACACTATTTATGTATTAGTTAAATGCTCATTTAAAAAAAACACCAATATTACTAGTGGGTGACCATATAAATATGATTAAAGAACATGAAAAAATGAATTGATAAATGGAGGTAGATCTTCAGTCAATTAATATTTATCCATGATTAAAGAATACATGAATATTACACTATCTATATATAGAAAAGATTTTCCACCTTTGCCTAACCTCGAGTCCCATTTTACCTAAAATACATTCCATACCCCACAGGTTGTGGAAAATGAGACACGATATAAGTAACATTCAATATGGGCATTATGAGAATTGATAAAATTCATTTAATAAATGAAATCAAGATGTTTCATGTTCAGAACTAATATGATCTAGGAAAACTCAATCTGGGATAATGTGAAAACAAATAAAGTATTCAAAAGTTTGAACGCTCTCTTCATTTTGAACAGTGGGGTAATATCTGTCACATATGAAAAAATATATGTTTTAAGATTCAAAAAATGTATAATTAAGGGAAATATAAATGATACATTTGCAACAGTATCAGATAAATCATTCAATAATGAAGAATTTGTTGTGATGGTACCACTCAATGTTAGTAAACCCCCATCAGCTTCCTTTGGATACATTTATACTTCATGAAGAAGTTTATTTTCAGATTCCCATGTTAAAATTACACTCCCAATAGGGGTTCAAATTCTTTCCCATCTTCTAAAATGTCACTTCATTCTTAACTAAATATGATACATTTTTTCCAATATATAACTTTTTTTGTACTTTCATTAATACACAATCACTATTGATATATAAAAAAGAAATATTCATGATTTTATGTTAAATATACTTTTTTCTATATCTTTTTTTCCTTATATTACATTAATAATTATTTAAAGCCCCTAATATTATAGATTCATATATATTATCATCCCATCTTAATCATAAGTTAAATAAAATCTTGGTAATTTCATCTATTTGTGGGGTATAAAATAAAGGCTCATTCATTATTTGTATGTAGTATGATTAATGAAAGATAATTTATTGGTAGATTATATAGAAATAGGTAATGTAGAATTTTTTAAAAATTTAAAATCTTTGTAGATCACAATATTAAAAAACATTAATAAAATTATAAACAAATGTTGATGTGATTTGAAAATAAAGACACTGAGGAAGATATTTATACCTTTAAATCACATGTGTTTAGATTATATACAGTTTTGTAATTATTGATATAAGCGGTTTGTTTGAGGGGAATTAATTATGACTATAAAAATGTTATTTTTGATTTCAATTAAGTATAAAAACTTATTTTTTCTATCCATTAATTTTAAATCATTTTAATCAAACCCCATAAAGTCTATGTGTCACCATATTCAAAATCTAATTTTATTGCATTTATCTATGAGGAAAAGATAAGATGATTGAGAAACAAAATATTAATACATATATTTTACATGTTTGGATGATTAGTAATTGATATTTTAAATATTATCCCTATTGAACGATAGAGAAGATGTTTTAATGACAGTTTATGTAAATATTTCGCATTACAAAGTGATGATTAATAATTATATTTTTCTAATAAAATAATAAATGGAAGTGAACTTATTTGAGACATTATTGATTAGCTGTTAGGTTTAAATTAACACATATGATTTTATTAAGAATAATACAACATTGTTTATAAAACATTTCACTAATATGTGTAAAATATTGGAATGAGAGAGTTTAAATGGATGTTTTTAATATTTTTTATATTGTACATGGTTAATAACATCCTAAAGTTTTGAAATATTA
The DNA here is from genome assembly GCA_963277665.1 of Viscum album. NCBI lineage: Eukaryota > Viridiplantae > Streptophyta > Magnoliopsida > Santalales > Viscaceae > Viscum > Viscum album. The sequence continues at coordinate 1,841,769,003 of OY728145.1, forward strand.
AATTTAAATTATTCTTTCAATCATTAGTTCTCTTTTGTTGAATAAATTAAAACTGAATATAATCAAAAAATATATAGAGTAAAATATTCATTCAAAATTAATATTCTAAATTGAAAATACATGTGTACATAATCATTAATTTTTTTAATTTTAATTTGTAATTTATTAAATAATGGAATTTATATAGGGTTGAATAGATATTAGATATTATAATTACGAAATAATTAATTCATTTATATAATTTGGATATATTTAAATATATCTATTAAAGGATGGTTAATTTATTTGTTATATGTAAAAATGCTATTATATATTTATTATTTGTCAAAAAATATAATTATGAATGTAATGAGATTAATATGAATTCGAAGAAAATATTTTTGGATAAAATAGAAATAAATGATGCTAGAATGAGTTGATCAAGCTAGATGAATGATAATAGGGGATGTTCTTCTAATTTTTTGTTAATTTTATTATATGTTAGAGGAAATATATCCATTAATTTGTTCTTGAGATATCAGGTGAAATAACTATGGTGATATCTAAATCCATAGATATTAAGTTAATAGAGGTATTGTGGGGGTGATGGTTCTATTAACCCTAATATATTTTGAGGTATGTTTAAAAATTGGGCTTCCATTTTAGAGCCCATGATGGAAACATTTTGAAGATTACTGAACTATTGTTTCTAGCTTGAGTAGACCATTTCTGTGTGGAAAAATCGAAAAACATATTTAGAAATTGATACTTTTCAAATAATTATAATCAGGACGAGTCTTCAATACTTTACTTCATTGATGGTGTGGAGGATCAGGTTTCCTACTCGAGATAGAAATATTTTTTGTTAATGGATAGATAGTTTATAAATTACTCAACTTTTACCTAATCCAAAGTCATGTTATATCCAATAGTGGTCTTTGTATTGATATTTCGGTGGAACATATGTTTGAATTTGAAATGATAAAATTATACTCATGATCATGTATCTGTAATTAATCAATTGGCATTATTCAATTCATTAAGATAATCCCATACAAATGTTCACTCTTTCTTTATTGAAATGATCATTATTTAGTTCCTTATATTTATTTTGGGTTAAGGTGTGTATGGTTCTACAAATATTATCTAGAGTATTTATGATTATCTAGATTTATCGTATGTCACTATTAGTATAGAACATATTATATGGATATTTTTTATAATGATATTTAGTTATATATAATTCAATTAAAACAACTAACACATCCAAGGTTGGGAAATCTACAGGAATCTGTTTCTCACCCCACTAAAAATTCCCCATATTTATATAGTTTTGATAAAAAACATACTTTGTGACGTATCCAAATTTATATTAAATTATCTAGAAAAACCTGTCTATGTGAAATCAATGTGGTTATTCCCTCATTATGAGATTATGGGAATACACTATTTAATCATTGTTTCCATTATATATCATGTTGTCATAAGTTTAATTCTATTTAATGTGAATTGAATTTATGTTATTATTGTTTTTATAATCTACGTCTTATTATTACAACATTTTCTCTGTACAAATAAAATTATATAAATTGATTGTTATTCTAGGGATAGAGAAATGATTAATTTGTTTGTCCTTATTCATTAATAAATCATTTCCATATTCAATGATTTATAATAACTGGATATTTAGGTGTATTTTTTATGTGATAGTGGCCCTTAAATATTATTTATTCAGTGATTTCTTTCCCTCATACAATAATAATTTCAATTCCTTCAATTTACTAGTCTATGTCGTATATAATAGAGTGAATGTAGAATTTCTGTATGAGTTCTTTCGAAATGTTAATGAATGTAAATTGTATTTTTTGGAGATCCATGATATCTAAAACTGAAGGATATTTTTAGTAAAATCTCTCTTGATTACTCTTGAGTATAATCATTATTGAAAATATAAAGAATAATTATGTAGCATTATAAAGATGGATGTGTGATATCATTGAGTGAAAATTATATAAATATTATGTAGTTAATGATAAAATTCAATGGAACTCATAAAATGGATAGAAAAAATTATATACCTCTATTATTTTTCATTCATTTAATTTTTTTGTTGAATTTTCATTTCCTTTACAAACTTCATGATTATCATTTTCATGTCATTTGTACCTTTTTCACCAGCATTAATTAATTGTTAATAAATTTTAATATATAAAAAACACCCTTATTTAAATTATTAATATCATTAGTAAATAAATATAAGATATCCTGAAAGAATAACGATTGAATATTAATTTCTATAGAGATCTAACCGAGGTTTTTCCACTACTTTATATTTATATGAAAATTTAAAAAACTATTTGTTAAAAACTATTATAATGTTTATTAACTTGGGAAGTAATACTCATATTTTTATTAGAACAAAATATAATAAACCACAGTGTTACACATGATATTATTTCACCTTAAAATATTTGGTTTTAATCATGACTTATCAATTATGTCTGTAACACCCAAAAGATCAAAAATAAGGACACCGTATTTCAGAGTCTCTATGACACACAACACCATTAGTAGAAAGAAGTATAAAACCATGGTAAATTACAATATATATATTCTTAAATAATATAAACCAATTAAATATATTTAATTACATGAAACCCATAGTATTTCTTGTTATACATAAAACATTGAGTTTCTTGGATATCCTATGTTACACATTAGACTGATTTCAAGAGGATAAATGATACTCTAGAAATATTATTATTTAATATCATATTTATTAACTAGACATTACAATGGAGGGTATGGATAATATAAAAAATATTATAAAAATATATTGTTTACACATGTTTATGAAATATCTAATTATAATAAATAATATAATAATCCATTAAAATAAATACAATTTTTTTTATAAAAAATAGTTTTTATTCAAAAATATGTTTTAATCATTCTTTATGCAATTAATTTATTAATATTTTCTAACACCTTAATAAATTTAATTTTAAAAATTAAAATTCATTTCCAAAAATGGAATGGCAACATTATATTAGTTTTATTTTTTAAAATTTTTCTAAAAATATTCATTTGTTGATGAATAATTAAAAGTACTAAAATTTAAATGAAAAATACATTTTATTTTAAAATATTTATAATGATAAATTATTTTGTGAATTTATTGTGCTGTAAATATTTTTAAATTTTAAATAGAATAATCAAATTTAGGTAATTTAGATCAATTTCATATTGAAATAGGATATAAAAACATTTTAATCAATTAATAAATTACCTATAAAAACTCCCTTTCCTATCATGTTCACAAGATTAGTTATAAATTTTATTCATCATCATCAGTGAGGTGAATTTCAATAAATTTTTCCATATTTTTAAGAATAATTATTTTATTATCAATTAATTTGGAACTAAATTTTTACCACAATTATTGGTGGAACTGTTAAAATTATATACATAGATTAATCTTGAAATAGGGTTTTACGAGTTACATTGTTTTGTGATAAAAAAATTCTAAACACACAAAGTTTTTTATTTTAAAATTATTATTTAATATTTATAATAAGTTAGAATAAATTATCTAGTAAAAATTCTATAAATTTTTTTGTAATGATAAATTACCCATGTAATTAAAAAGATAAAAATTAGCATGGTAAAAACTAAAAGAGTAAAATTGGGTAACAATAATGAAAAATGACTAACAACATTAAAATGTATTCATTTTTATATTATATATGTTATAATATTCAAAATTAAATATCATGAAATTTATCATCTTATATTGAAGGAACATGAGGTAATGGAGACCTCCTAATAGTGAATAGTCTTGATTATTTACAAGATTGCCACTCCTCCTCGCATATAAAAGGGGATCCTTATCCCCCAAATTCACTCCATAAAATAACAATATTTTTTCAAAAAAATACCAAAATAATTTTAATACATACTATAATAAATACTATAACATTATTTTGAGTGAAATATAATATTTGAAATCATTAGGGTAATCCAAATTAGGATACTTGAAGAAGAGGTAATTATCATCACTGATAATCATTATTTTACTTCTTTATCTACCACCTTCATTTTTTAAAAAACTTTTATGATATAATATTTTATTTCTCTTCCATATAATGTAGTTTTTTACTGTATTTTATTAACATAATACCATATTCACTTCTATCAAATGGGTTACAAAATCATTATTAATATGTACGGAATACTACAACCTTGCGAGCTAATGTCGTTCTTTCTTCCATTTACACCTATCACGGTTGCATATGATGATGAATATAAAGTAAGTATATAATATTTTTAACATAGATATATCTTATGAGTCACAATATAATATATATTATTTCACCCTCCATTCTATATGAGATATGATAACATCGCATGTGGGTACGGTGGACTAGCGCATTATGAAGCGATGTGATTCGTCATTCACTAACATTTCACATAGATAGTGATAAAAATTTAGTTAATGATTATATGTGACATAAATAAAATAATTTTGAGATTCATTAAATATTTATCATTCTGGAAAGATAATATATTTCATTTCATTTCATTCCATTTCACTCATGCAATGATGATTACATCGTCCAGGTACTAGTGGAATACCAACATCACAAAGTGATGTGACCCTATTTTAATCTCCACAACAATTGTATAGTATTTATAAATATATAATATTTCATTTGTTATATTATTATAAATTTATAAATATAAAAAATTATTTTCTTCATTTTCATAATGATCATTGATGAATAGACACATTACCAATGCTTATATACAACTTAGCATCTCAACGATCATAACATACATTAACTTTCAGAACCATCATTGATGAGTGGGTTTGAAAGTAAAATTGATATAGAAATATTTCATTTAGTTTAAGATAATTATAATTTACATTATGGTTCAATATAATATACCCAAGAAGCATAAATTTAATGATATAACATGAATGTGAAAAAAGGCGATTGACTCAAAAAACATTGAGAATAATTCAACATTATTAATGAATGGATGTTAAGATGTTATAAAATGATCACATAAGATTTTATAATACTAATGTGGTTCTATTAAATGTTAATAAAATTTTTAATACCACTGAAAAGGACATTAAATAACTAATAATAAAAAGGAATCATTTGGTAGGGTAGTTCAATGTAATTTCATTTCATTCAGTCATGTTATCATGCTATTAATCTAAATTATCTTATATAGTGTATATAATCCCCCTTTGACATGAAATATCACGAATAATTAATTATAATAGGAAATTTTTGATTTCAAATTGAATTATTTATTTAATGGGGATTTAAGATTAATCCTACCGAGTTGTAAGAGATTTATCAACTTAATTGTTTTTAGTTGGATTAATCCTCAACGTGATTACTTATGACCTTATAAGATTATGTGTATAATAAAATTTGATTAAATTATGTTTTATTACAAATTTTTTATTTGGATTTATAGTAAATAAACATAATCAAATCATTGGTTGATTATCACTTCATTTATATGATCATTGAAAGGGTTTTCTTAACTATCACATTTTAATTGAGAGAGTTTATTCATGAATTTCAATTGAATAAAGCTGTATGATAATTGTTTAATTCGAATTTTTATTTTCTTATTTTATGCATATACATGACATTTTCATGTGATATCACCTTTTATACTCAATTTTTTTACTAAAATTATTTGAGAAAATGTTATAAGATGATCTGAATTTATTTGTATAATCTGTAAATAATTTTGTTCCCTTCCCAAATCATGTTTTGAAAAATATTTCCAAAATGTTTTAAAAATTATATAAATTATAAATTAATTTAATATTTACCTATATAAACCAATTAAAACAATCTATGGAATATTATGTCATTAACAAAATAATTCAAGTTTGTCTTATACAAATAGTGTGACTACATTCTTTTTTTTATTTTATCAATAAGGCACATTCTTACCAATTTGACATTATAATTGAAATTTTCTTTTTAAATTATATAGCTTGTATATAATTACCTCTTACCTTGAATATAATTTATTTGAAGCTTCCATTTCATTGTAGAAGGATATTTTTAATGATTTTTTAAAAGATATTTTTGATGAGAATGATTTAAGAAATGTTTTTCAAAAAAATGTATATATTCCTCAAGTATGTATCTAAATATAATTTTATGGTATTTATATTGTTAAATTACAAAAATGAATTATTCATAATCAAAATTTCATAAGTAAATAACATTTTTATTCATTATTTCTGTGGCTAATGAATATTTTGACCAAGGATAGTAATGATATTCACTTCCCTATTTTTTTTTGTTATTAACCACATCTTGAAATATTAACTTTCCAATTATCATTGTAAATTAATTTCCCACATAATATTTAAATTATCAATCGTGGCAATTATTATTTCTTAAACTGCATCTCGTTTCCAAATATGATGATTTATTTTAAATCTAATTGTTTTAACTGAGGTAATATTGATAAAAATTTATTCATTACTAAATGCACATATTTGATGTTAATTCATATTGATTCATGAATAAAAGAGATAATTCGATAAATGTAAAATTATTTGGACCTATAGTGATAGGTGGGGCCCAATATTATATATCCCTTGATGCATCAGACATTCTCATTAGATAAATCGGTTAAGATAACATTAAAAGGGTTTTTACTTGTAGTTTAAACCCAATTTTAAACTTTCATAAAGGTATATGTATCACCTGACTATGAAATTATATTAAAAATATAATAATAAACTATATTAATATTTTTGATATTGTTATCATGGATATTTTTACAATTATATTATCTCTGAATTCTTTTCATTTATAATTTTTTAATTTAATGGAATATTTTTTAATCTATTTACCTTTCCAAATTGATCATGCCATTTCATGTTATTGAAATTGAATGTATTCATTATTATTTAACATGGATTAATTTTAATGTTTATTGATTCATTACAGAATCTATATTGTATAACCCTTACTAAGAATCCTAGATCACCCTAATTTTTATTCCTTTCTATAGGAATCAATGAAGTGTGGTATGATTTTTATGAAAGAATATTCTTGTGTGAATAATTATATTCTCAAAAAATAATTATTAAACATTGAGAACATTGAGAAGTATATTTTTAAAAATATAGATTTAGAAACATAACCATGTGATAAACATTGAGGACAGATAAATAATAACATCATAATGTTTTTGTTAATATAGAGTTTCACTATTTTTATATGGAAATATATTCCTATATGAATACTAAAAATGGATATGGTTTTATTAAAAATGTACCTATGGGTAATATATTTAAATATGTAACATTGGTCTTGACCCGATCGTTACCTAGTGCATGAAAATTGGGCATACTGCACACAACATATGATACACTCGAGGGATACTCTTAGAATAATTCACATTTTCATTACAAACCATTTTGAATGGTTTGAATAAAAAAATATAAATGAATTTAAGTAGTTAAACCCTCTATCATTGATGTAACAATGTGAAAATAATATATATTATGTGTTTATATATTGGGTTTTAAAAATTGAAATTTGATTTATTTTACAAATACTATTTTTTATAGAAATAATGAAAAATATTATATTTTTTTAAAATTAAAGAATTATATATGTCTTTATTAACTTATGAGTTATGGATAATACAATGGTTTAATGTGTTTAAAATTGACCATTATTTCAGTTTATTGTAAACCAAGGTTTGGGTTTTATATGATGGGATTATATGAAAATTAAGTAGAAAATGGATAACATTTGTCAATTTATATGTTTAAGTGGAAATGTTCATCGGGAAATAGTTCCATTACATTTTATAGACATAATTTCAAATTAACTATAATTACATAGGTTTATCATGATCATTAATGAAAATATAAAAATATCTAAATATTATTATTAGACTCCTTAAAAAAATTAAGTTTTATTAAAACCATAGTAAAAAGGTTATTTAATGATTGAATATATTATAATGTTTCCGATCTTATGTTTTGGAACATTATAAAAACTATCTTTATATACTCTATAAAAAGGAAACCCAACATGAAGTGTTAATCCCTATCATATATGGATTAAAAGGTGTTATTGGACCCATACTGACGTATGGTAAAGGTTTTTCACCTAACACTGGTCCAATCAACATATTTGTTAATATATTGTTATAAAAAATGAATAAAATATAAAAGACATTAAGGATCAACAAGTGGTTTTATTGTTGATGTTTAGAGATTAAATAATTGAATTAATTTTACTATCCATTTTAATTTTATTGAATAGTTACAAATAGAAATAAATAATATATTTTAATTTTTGTACATTATCATACATAAAAATTGAATTTTTGTGTTTTTTACATAAACAAATAATTCTGTTATATTAATTTTTTTAATTATGTAATGAATTGGAATTAGATGTAAGAAAAAAAAAGATGACAATTCCCATAGAAAGTAGAAATATATGAAATTATAAAATTTCATATATTCTTGTATGGAAAAATAATTCTATCCCTTTAGGAATAAGGATGTTTAAATAATAAATGATATCTTATTGTATTCATTTCTTTTGAATTATATCAGATTTTAATTAGTCAAATATTCAATGTTTTGAGGGTCGTGTACATTCCATTGACCATTCCCCTTATTTTGATATACTCCCATTATCTATATTTATAAATATTTTTTTCCTCATTTTCTATGACATTACATTCCAATAATTTTATCCAACATGGATACTAAGTTTTGTGTTATTCTATATAAAAATTTTATATTATTTTTACTCAATTCAAAGATTTAACCCTTTTACAATGAGGGTATACAAATATTGTAATTTTAAAATTTAAAACAAAGTATTTAAGAGATAAAGATCAAATATTAAGGATGAAACTTACATATGGTGGGGACATTTTAGGACCCAAAAATTATAAAATGAGGAAAATGTGTTTGGTAACATGTATGAAAATCAATTGTAAGAGAAAAAGGAAATATATTTGTATGAAATTAGCCTCAAACATTACATAATCATGAAATAAGGTAATAATTAACATTGAGGGTATTTTTATGTTTAAAGATTTAGACAATAATGACATAAAATATACATAATAACCTGAATAATACAAGTATACACTTATACTCTCTATCAGGTTCTTTATAAAAGAGAATCACTTAAAAAATAAATCATGTTTTGTTCCTTGTTTAGGATTGAATAAATTTTCCTTTATCCCATCTTTTCCACTATTAATCATTAAGTTCTATTAAAAACATTTCAAATCATGGGATGAGTAAAAAAAGCGTTGTAAGGGATACATAAAGATGGAAAACTGTTAATTTATCAAAATAATAAGTAAACCATGAATAATTTATAATAAAGCAATAATTTTCAACTAAATGAAGTTGCACAACACTTTACTAAAAAATATCATGGAATTCTCTTTTTGAATCCAAAATATTAGCATATATCCCACGGAAAGAAACATATATATTATAAGGTAACATAGGATATAAACATATTGAAATGAAATAACCATACGGTCGACTTCCACATATATCACTAAATTTAATATCCATATGGATGAATTCCCTACACAGTGCATTGGAGGATATAATATTACCACCCATCATTAGTTTATCACGAAACCACCTATCATTTTCGGTATCAAACAACCACCCGTCAAATGTCCAAGTACCATTAAATAATTATCACACATAAAATATTGCAAATTTCATCATTTTAATAATAAAATTTCATTTTAAATCGGAAAAAATAATTTCATGTTATTAAAATATTAAATCAATTTAAAACCCATTTTCTATTCTAAAATACCCAAAAATGGAATAAGGTATTTCATTTCCTTTTAAATTAATTAAGGCTTATAGAGGAATCTAAATAATTATTACGATGGTGGAGAGGTCATTTTTTCTACAAAAGAAAAAAAAATTCCCTTTCTCATTTAATAAAAAACATCGTAGATGATATATTCCATTTGAATGATGTCAAAATTCAAAGGGTTTTATTATACACTATAAAAAGAAGTTCGTGTATAAACCGAAATATACCTCAATGAAAGGATATTGAGATAATGTCCCATACCTCGTGTCTGACATGACTCATTAATTATTAAATATCTTGAATAATATACATATGTTAATTTCTACATAATTCATAGACTTCTTAAAATTTATTATTCCTTTTAAATCCCGCATTAACACTTTATATAAATTACCTAATTATTTTAGTTAATATTGGTTGTTTTGTCAACTTTGGGTACTTGAGTTTAAAATGATCTGGTAGTAATTACAATTTGTCTATGTGGTCAAAATTACATTATATCTAGAATGATATTCATGATTATATATCATATATATCTTGTATATCTATTATATGTGTGTTTATAATAGTCCAAGGCCCTTGGATATATGAAATCAAATGTACATTTCATGGAGACTGTAAGGCTTACATATGCATAAACGCTAATTTGAATTCTTTTTTCATAGTTAAAGGAATGAAAACTAAATGATACATAGGTATATTATAAATCTAGTATAATATCTATGTTATATATGTGACATAAGGTCATTAATCCCATCCTTTATATGTTATAAGTATACCATGAATGAGTCATATCACATTGAGGGGGTAGTTGTATTCACTTTCTCAAATGAAATTGTCATATTAATACAACATGAAAATTATATCGGTATGTTCTAAATGAGAATTACAGAAGAATAAAGATAAAATAAATATCATAAATATAATTTATAATTACCATTCCATTATAATGGACCCCATGAGAGGTGGTATTAAAGTATTGAAAAATTATCGTTTCGTGAGACAATAGTTCGCCGTCCAAAGAAACAGTATCTTCTATACACATTAGACAGAGGTGTGTGTAAGTGTAGAATTAGTCATTCTCATAAAAAAATAATTGTATAATTAGGATAATTTTTTTGTTAAGTAAACCATTAATAAATAGAGAATATTTAGTGGAGAAGGAAAAAATAATGGGATGGAACCTGAGAGAAGACATTACCTCAAATCGGTTAACTACTTTGGATTTGTGCCAGAGGGTTTTCTTGAATTTCCTTCTACCTATGGGAAGAATTATAGGAGGAAGAAAGTAATGTTTGGAGATTACTAGATTATATTTGGGATGAGACAATTGTCCTTAGAGGTGTGATTAATGGGATATATGTGGTGACATTTTATAATAGGGGGGGGCACTTTAGGAATGTATTGAAGAATTTTATTATTATTAATTAATTTTCAAATTAAAATCACACAGAAATGATATATTCCTAAGATATGACGAGGATGTATCAAAATAATCTCATCCAATAGGTTTTAAACATGTTTATATCATAAACATAACCTTATATTTTATCGTTAACACTTTGTTAAATAAATTAACTCTTACCATGTCTTCCTGTGTTTTCATAATACATTGTTACTATAGTAACTATAAAATGAAAAGTGACCCAAAATGGATCATTGAAGAAATTTCTATCATCAAATATGTATTTTTCATAAGGTTTTTGGAGTATTATATAATATAATAAAATCTTAAATGATTTAAAAACTCATTTATGGCAATTATTATACTATTTATATCATGACTTTTTACCAAATCCATATCAACTTAATTAATTAAAAAATAATTAAATAAATTATAAAAATTTATTATCATCCATACAATTCATGTATGGAATAAAGAGTTTCATAATAAATTTATTTTAATATTTATAATCTCATTTTTTATAATATTTTATTAATAATTTAATCACTACTTCACCATTGTGTCATAAATAAATATATTTATATGATGTCTAAAAAATAAATATAAAATTTCATGATGTAGGAAATTTTATTTAGATTTATAATTACTATTTATTTTCATATAGATCACTTATATGTCTCATATTAAAATTATTTTAGTAAAATATACATATTTAGGATGTATTTTCCTTAACATTACATTAAGAGTAATTAAATGTCATTTTCACACACAAGTTGCTCCATAGGGTCATAAAATCGACCCAATGATGAAAATGGTAGTAAATATTACTTAAAATAGGGTTATGACATGTGTTAGGTTAATTTATCATTATTATACTTTTGTGTTTTACCCATATTTTCAAGATTTACCCTTTCACTGTTGTAAAAATAAATATTTACTAAAGTTACTATTCATAATGTCAAAAAATAAAAGTCACCTATTTACAAAATTTTGAACTACTCATTCTAAATATTGTATCCATTTTTTGAAACTAAAAAAACATAAGTTTCATAAATTTATTTAAAAATATTTTCCATTTACAAATCCATAAAGTGTGCGTTTAATAAATAAAAACTACTAAAATATTGGCTTTTGTTTATGTACAATTTCAAGGTGAAATTACTTTTAATGACTAAAATTGGATAACATGACAAAAATATAATCTATGTGAATTTTAAAACCAATTAAAATTAAAATCTAAATATATAAATAAATTATATTAAAAGGCAATTTTAAATTAGAATGTTGTATTGTTCACTATCCATTAAAGAAGAAGTTTATTTATTCAAAAAAAAAATATAAATGAGTCCAAATCATGATGTAATTAGGGTTCTATATCAAAAGGAAATAAAAATGCATTTTTAGAGAAATACATATTTCATCCGAAAATAATGAATTTATAATTATAAAATATCTAGAAAAAATATAAAATGAATTTAAAACATTAAATAGTATAAATATAACATATAATTCATTATATAAAATTTCATAATGTTATATATGAATACAAATTATTCTCTTTTAAATAGGTTTTTATAAAACACATCTATTATATTCAATAGGTTTTTATTTCCATTTATATTAAAATTGGTATCCAATGAATCATCATTTAAACATGATTAAACAATATTTCATAATTTAAATGATACTAATCGTTACCTTCATTCTAATGGAGAGATGTTAACTTACATTTTAAATAATTATATTATTATCGTATTAATTTTTAGTATAACATAATGTTGTAGAAATTGTAATATTTCAGAGAAACCGATTGTTGCGTGTCAAGTACACTATTCGAAAAAGATTCCCCTTTTACAAAAAATAATATCTTATTCATATGTATTAATTTGAATAGAAAAATATTATTCTATAAATACCTGGGTCGTTATATCCTTCCCCTATTTTGGAAATTACGTCCTTACAGTTTTATAATTGGGATCAGAAACATCATTGAATGCCCCACATCAGAAAAGGAGTCAATAAAACTATAAAATTAAAAGAAAAAATATATGTATAAAGGCTACACAAGATAACACATACTAGGATTCCTTGTAGGAAAATATTGTTTTGGAAGAGAAAGTAACCAATATATTTTGATGTAGAGTGATAGAAAACATGATCCGAAAAATGTTAAACACAAGAAAACCACAAACTTGCGATAAGATAAACGATATTTGATTCTCATGTGGGAAAAGAACATGGAAAACATTTTATATTTAAAGTTACCATTAATAAAGTTGATAATTTATATATGATCTTAACTAAGAACATAAGAAAACATACATTCTTATCATGTAGAATTTCATCCATTACAAAATTTCTACCACATACTCATATTTTCTCTAAACAATGAGTACTCAAGATGACATGATCATATCAAAAGTGCTAGAATCAACTTCTAAAGAATCACATAATCCAAAAATTATGAATTATATATTTCTCTTATATTTATAGATTATCCAAAAGATAAATGGTTAGTACATGTTCAGATAATTTGCAAAAGGATAATCCTTTATAAAAAGAAATAATACTCTTAACATCCAAAATCCATCAAATAGTACCCAATGTTAAAAAAATACAATTTGATACACAATTTTCCATGAAAATAATCAAAATAATCTATACTATGAATGATACCCAATATTCATAATGATATTATCACATTGTCTTCAATAGTAAATACAAACATTAATCACCAAAAAACATCGACAACTCTTAAAGTCTCATACTGAAATCTAATTAACCAAATCACATATTCACTATGATTGGTTAATAATTTCAATAAATAACCCAAATCTCCATATGTCTACAATAAAGTCATTTATTCTTCAAAAATAAAATTTCATCAATTTCTCCACAAAGGAAATCCCATATTATTCTATTTTCCATAGGCATATAGTGTTATAAAAAGAGCCAACGTCTTCCAAAATAACCTTTATCTAATAATCAAATTATAAATTTCTTATACTAAGGATAACCATGTGATAAAATATAAGATCTCAAATCAACATATTCTTGATCAATAAAATAATTCAACTAATGAAATAAGCCATACTTACTAGGAACATCACGTAGGCCAGTGGTAGTTGATGCTCCCTTGTCACCCTTTAGTTGTGGGTTTTCTTCCCATGGACTTTCTGGACATGATAGGATGTCACCCATCCTACAGGGTTTCCTTTTTCAAATACCTTTTCACTCATTTTACATTCATAAAAATAATATAATTTCCAAAAAAATTCCATAACCTATTCTATCCTCAATTTTTATCTAATACCTATCATTTATCATTCCAAAATGTAAAAACCATTTCTAACGTCAAAAAAATTGTTCATATGAACCCCTCAGGTTATCTGTTATGTCCCCACTATAAAAGACTATTTTTTCTTCCATAACATTTTCACATAGCTAAATTCAGGGTTACACATACAAGAGAAATTATTCCATTGTATGAATATAACTAAAAGATCCTTAATATTAATAATCATTTCATCATCCTAAAATCTACCGTAACTCTTGAATCCATTATCTGAAAAGTTCTTACTCATTTAAAATTCTTCATGATTAATTAAACATTCTATTCAAAATTATTCATTTATACCTCTATATAATTAAAAAATTCATATCCTTTGATTCTATAATATCAAAACAATAGCTATGAAATTATTTAAACCATTCATATCTCATTGTCTGTTTCATCATCTTCAATTTGAATAGAATTAGGTATTGATACAAATATAATTGTATGGTACTTCTAATCCAATTCCTAAACATTCTCTATAAGACATCTATTTTAATAATTACCATGCACGCCAAATTTAAAACATTCAGTTGATCCCTCAGAAATAACGTCATTCCCACTCCTGGAGTTAACCGGATGCTTCCATTTTCCAAGAATGTTTCTTTCTTTATGTCTATCACATCCATATCTATATAATCATCTCATCATTTTGAATAATTTTCCTAGGTGTTTCTCTCCACATCCTTGATGAATAGGATTTTGAATATACATACCATTATAATTATTACATGAACGTGTTTAGGGATTATATTCTATCATATATTATGTCTTATAAAAATCAGCATGGTTTAGGGTATCAATCATGACACTAGATAATTAGTTGATAATAACTATAGGATTTCTCATTGCAGATCGCATTTCATTCGGTTACTTGTTACGAAAATTGTCATAGTTTTCTTCACATCCATAATTACTTTCATGCCAGCTATATCCATCCATTTATTAAAACTAAAAAGTTCAGTGTGAGTATATCAGTAAAATAATCATATAACATATTAATAGGAGGGTAAATACTAATATATAATTATTCATGTTATCATAAACTCATTTTATTTATCTAAAATAACTATGACTCTTTCTAATATTCTATCCATTATGGTTATTTTACTTATTCTTAAATAACATTGTAACCTCTAAAGTTAACTAAACCGACCTCTCATTCCAACTTTAAGGACCCGATCATAGACATTAAAAAATATTGAATTATGTTAGTAATTCACAGTGAGGATCTTTTCAGGTTTAGAGCTTTAGAGGATTAGGCTCTAACTCAACCAGAAAAACATGAACAATAAAAGTAGACACTTCTATTCTCTATCCATTTTGTAATAAAATAAAAACACATAAAAAAGAAACATGTTTAGTTCCATGTTTTAAATATAATGAAATTTAAATGATCTCATCCTTCACCATATTCATCATTAAGACCTGTGAAAAAAAATCAAATCAGCAGATGAGCTTAAGAAGATAAACAAGGGGAAAATAATGAAGGAAACTCTTTGTTTTTCAAAAAAAGTAACAGATTAATACTTTATCATAATTTCAATCATTTGTCCTTAAAGAGGAATGAAAAAATATAACTAGAAAGCATATTTCTTTTTCATTTTAAGCATCATATTTAATATAAGGTAACATAGGATATAAACATACTGAATTTGAATAACCATATGGTCAAAATACACATATATCTCTAAATAGAATAAATATATATCTTAATACCAAACCCAATGCATTGGAGGTTTTTATGTAACCACCCGTCCTTGGTTTATCATGGAACCACTAGTCAAATGTCCAAGTGTCATTATATAATAATCACAAATAAAGTATTGAAAATATCAACATTTCACTAATAAAATTTCATTTTCAATAAAAAGAAATCAAATAGAGATATTGAAATATTCAATCCATTTAAAAAACCATTCTCAATACCAAAACTCAAAAAAATGTAATAATGGATTTACTTTTCCTTTTATAAACATTAATGTTTATAGAGGAATACAAATAACGATTATGGCAGAAGAGAGTTCATTGTCGTTGCATAAGTTAACAACATTATTCTTTGTTATTTAGTTAAACATATAATAGATAAAATATTCCTTTTTAATGAAGATAAATGTAAAATGATTTTAGTCGACACTATAAAAACGTTTGTGTATAACCCAAAATATTTCTCAATAAAAGGAGACTGAGATGAAGTCCATTACCTCGTGTCCGACTTGACTCGTCTATTATATAATTTCCAGAATCCTAAAATAAAGATCATTTATACTTGCTTCAGAACCTTTTATATGTTTATTATTAATTTTATATCACTTATTACCAAATTATAATAATTACACAATTATTTAAGTTAAAATCGGTCATTTTGTCATTATTGGGTACTTGAGTTGAAAATGATCTTATTGTAATTACAATTTTTCCATATGGTCAAAAGTAAATTATATCCAGAATTATATTCATGATTAGATATCTTATATATAATATATATACTGTATATATGTATTTATAATTGTCTATATCATTTGAATATAATAAATGAAATTCACCATTTAAAGAGATGGTAAGTCGGTCATACGCATGCACACTACTTTCATTTCAATTTCATATTAAATGAATGAAAAATAAATGATACATTGTTATATTATAAGTTAACTATAATATCTATGTTATAAATATTATATAATTTCACCAATTTAATCTTTTATACATTCCATGTATATCATGAATGAGTCATATCACTTTGAGGGGGCGGTATTATGCACTTCCTCAAATGAAATTACCATATTTATACAAGATGTGAAGCCTAAATCTAGGATCTAAATGAGAATTAAAGAATTTTATAGATAAAATAACTATAATTTATGTCATGTATAATTACATTCTTATCATAATGGCTACAATGAGAGGTGTTTGGAGAGTATTGAACGATCATCATTTCGTGAGGCAGTAGTTCGCCCTCAACAAAAACAGTATGTTCTATACCCATTTGATGGAGGTGTGTGTAAGTGTAGTTTGAATAATTATCATAAAAACAAAATTTTATACTGATTATAAAGTTTTTTTATGTAAACAATGAATAATAATATCATAGGGATTTTATAGGGAAGAAACAATGGAAATGAACATCGGAGAAGACATTATGTCAAATCAGATAACTCCTTTTGATTTGAGACATTGGGCTTTCCGAAATTTTCTTCCCCTAATGGTATGGCTTCTAAGAGGGATAGATTAATATTGGGAAATTGTTTTAGTATATTTTGGAGGATACAAGGGGCTTGATATGTGTGAATAATTGGTTTGATGTGGTGTTCTTTTATAACAGGGGGATGATAGTTCAGGAATGTTTTGAAATATTATTTTATTATTAATTGATTTTCGAATTATAATATCACCAAAGTTAAAATTAAAAATATATGATAATTATGGATGCAAATAAAAACGTAAAATAAGTTTTAGACAATTTTAGGTTATAAAATTAACCTTACCTTTTAGCTGTAACCCTTAGTTAAATTAATTAACTCTTACCATGTCCTCTTGTATTTTCATAATATATTGTTATAATAATTACGATATAATGACATGTATCCCAAAATGGTTCATTAATGACATTTGTAACATCCTATATATCACATGGATGAATATTATATGTCTAGGACTATTATATTGTTTAATAAAATATTAAATGATTTTAATACTCATTTTTTACAATATTTATTCTATTAATATCATGAATTTATTAAAAATCCATATCAAGTTGATTAATTTGAAAAAATTACATTAAATCAAATATAACATGTCAAAATAATAATTAAATTTATGTGATGGAAGAAAAATATTCATAATAAATTTATTGTAATATTTATAAACTATTTTATTTAAATCATTCATTAATAAGGTAATAAATACATCACAACTGTTTTGAAATAAATTTATTTATTTGATGTCGAAAATTTATAAAAAACTACCATGATTTTGGAAATCATTTTATCTTTATAAGGACTATTTAGAGTCAAAGAGATCACTTATATAAACCAATATAAAAAATATCTTTGTAAAAGATCAATGTTTATGTTATAGTTTCCAAGACATTAAATTAAAAGTAATTATATGTCATTTTCACACACAAGTGGCCCCACAGGGACCTAAAATCAACCCAAGGAGGCCCATGGTTTGAAATATCTCATATAATAGGGTTAAGAAATAATTTATGATAATTAGATATTAATATAATATTAATTTTTTTACCATTATTTACCATATTAACCCTTTTAACCATAATAAATAAAATATTTACTGGACTTACTATTTATAATGATTCAAAACAGAAGATTATTATTTACAAAATTTTGACCTCTTGATTCCAAAAATATAATTCATTTTTAAAAATTCTAAACAAAAAATTTTGAGAAATTAATTTAAAATTAATTCGCGCTATTAAAACCAAAATATTTTTTTAATAAGTAAAAACCTTCAAAAGATTAACATGTGTTTATGTCAAATTTCAAAGTAAAATTACTTACAATGAAAAAAATTGAATTAAATGATTAAAATTTATTTTAATTACACTTTAGAACCAATTAAAAGGACAAATATAGATATATAAATAAATAGGAATAAAAATAAGTATTTAATTAAAATGTAGTATTTTTCACCATTTATAGATATATGAACTTTAACTGAAAAATAAAAAAATTTCAAAAAAACGTAAATTTTGATGTTATGATTATATATAATAAGATTATTTTTTCAAACAAAACTTATAAATGTTCAAAAAACTATATTTTAAAATGTTTCTCCATCAAAAGGAAGTAAAACTACATTTTTAGAAACAAATATATCTTTTATTTGAAAAAATGAATTTATTCTTATATCATATCATGAAAACATATAATATGAATTATAAACTTTACATTAAATATATATAATGTATTTTTTATTAAAAAAATCCATAAAGAGTGATATGAAAAAATTATTATTATTTTTTAAAATGGTTTACATAGAAACACATCTTTTATATTTAATTGGTTTTTATTTGCATCTCATAAAAATTTGGTAATTCGTGAAAAATAGTTTTAAAATGTGTACACAATATTTCGAAATTATGCTGATAGCATTCATTCCCACCATTCTAATATCTAAGTGATAACTAACATTTAAAATAATAATATTGTTATTGTATTATTTTTCTGTATAACTCAATGTTGTGTGCAATGTATGATTTCGGAGAAGCCTGTTGTTGCATGTCAAGTACACTTGAAGATAAATCATCCCATTTCATTTAAAATTAATATCTTATTCAAAAGTATAAGTAGAAATCCAAAAATATTATTCTATAAATACCTTGGTTGTTTCAATGTAACAAAAAAAATTATTATATAAATTTTTGTTAAAAAAATTGAATACATTAAATATATTTCATTACACGCAACACATATTTTAGCTTTCGACGCACACAATAATGATTTTCTTTTCTAGATTCTATTATAGAAAAGGCCATGTTTTTATAAAATAATGTATACTTTTATTGATATTATTTAATATGATATCTAACTCTTTATTATTAGAATGGTGGGTATGGATATGATCAACTATCTTATGAAGACATATAATTTAAACATTCTTAATAATTAGGTGTTTATTATAAATAAAATAGGATTTGATTAAATGAAATAAATTTGGTTCTTTAAAACAATATTATTTTCTAAAATATTTTTAAACAATTATATCCAAACCAAATTTATAATAAACTTCTACAAAATTTGGAAAATATATTTATTTAAATAAAAAAAATTTATAAAGCAATATTAAAATATTTTATCGGCGTATATTTTTTTGGAGAATTTTTATTTTTTAATGAAAAGTGAAAAATATTAAATTTTAATTGGAAAAAATAATTTTTTAAAATAATTTATAAAGTTAAAAATTATTTTTATTTTTCATTAAAGTAATATAAGTTCAATTTTACATCCAAGAATACAATTTACATTATAATGAACAATAAAATTTTTAATTTGGTAATAAAAACATTTTTAACTTTTAAACATTTTCACTTTAAAAACCACCCTTCTCATCATATGGTTAATTTTAATTACAATTTAAATTCTACCACTTCTTGAAGATTAATTTTTGAAAAATGGATTCTATATTTTAATCATAAAAATTTATATGATCAAATATGTTCAAATTAATTTATTAACATAATAATTAGTGAAAATATCAAAATTAATTACCAAAATTGTAGTTGAAACTATGTTTTGGGAATTATATATATCTTTTTAAAAATTAATTATGAACACACATAGTGTATTTATTTATTCAGTTAGATTTAATATATATAATCATTATTTATAAATTATTTAATAAATCTCATCTTCATTTTATTATTAATGGATAAATTACCTAGGTAAATATAATGATACGATTTATAATATTTAAGGGTTTTCTCAACCAAATAAACCATCTTAATCATTATTATTTAGGTTTGGAGTCACATTATCTCATGGGGCCTACATATATTGAATAAATATGTGTATTTACATGAAAACCACACCTCAAATATATTTTGTCACTCACTCTCTCCCACTATTTACAACATTATCCACTTTGTTTTTCTAAGAGATGATCGAATTAATTTAACACTTCTATACTCTCATAATAGAATCATTATCTTGGGAATAAAACAAACCTTTGAGTGAATTTGTGAAATAAAATGGAGGATTCCTAAAGCAGAGGTAATCTTCATCATCCATTATCTTTGATTTCTTTCTTTATAAAACTCCTTCAATTTTTAAGAAACAATACTGATAAAATATCCATATGAACATACATATACTTGGATTATTTCATAATAACTTAATGACCTAAAACCGTTTCCACATATATATATAAAGGGATTCAACATCATAATTCATGTGTAAATTTGATTGCTACCTCATGAGATGATTTTGTTTGTTTTTCCAATTCCACAACTCAATGTTGTGTATGATGATGTATAAAATGTAATTTTATGATATTAATAACATTTATCTAACAGTAGAGTAACAATTATATATATATATATATATATTCTATCTAATTTTCAAGATATCCAACAATGTTGTTCACGTGTACAATGGACTACTTCATCATGAATGGATGTGACACGCCCTTCACTAAAGAGACACATGGAAGAAGGAAAAGATAAATTTAATTATTATATGTGTTATACATGAAATAATAATGCTATTAATGACACAATTATCATTCATTAAGGATAACATATTTCATTTATTTTTTTTATTTCACTCACTTAATTATGATATCATCATTAATGTATGTGTGGACTATAACCTTTACAATGTGAGGGGACACATTTTTCATCACCATACCACATGGATGATATATATATATATATATATATGTATGTATGTATGTATGTATGTATGTATGTATGTATGTATATGTGTTTGTGTTTGTGTGTGTGTGTGTCATATGGTATATATGATTTTATTATCATTATGTAATGGTAAAATTTATCTTAAATCCAATCCATAATGATCATTGAAAAATGGAAACATTAGTCATGTGCACATATGACCTACCATCTACACGATGAGAACATACATCATTTTTAATATCCATCATTCATGATTTGTTATAATATTAAAATCGATTTAAAAAAACATATCCAATTGATATATTTATATATAAAATGGAAATATATAATATACTGATTTATTAGAACATTAATAGTAGAGTGTTAATGAGAAAAAAGGTGATTAACACATAAAACCAAAAAAATAAAGAATGATTATTAATGAAATATTGATTAGATGTTATAAAACGATCATAAAAGATACTATAAATTTTAACTCTATTTTTTTTATAAGATAATAAATTGTTTTAAAAACTAAAAAAGATGCGAATGAATATTCAATAAAAAATGAAGGATGATGTAAGGCGCTTTGTCTAAATTTCATTTCATTGAGGCGTGAATTATTGTTACGAACCTAATTAATTTTATATTTTATATATAGAACCATATTTAAATTTAATATAAAAAATAATTAAAAATTCATGGTATTTGAATATGAAATTTCAATTCTAATATATAATGGGATTGAAATTGAAAATTTCCATGTGGTAAGGGAATTCTTATCTCAATTAATATTTATTGGGATTATCATCTACTTCATTGATTATTTCACTATTTGATTTTGTGAATAATGAATTTATAATAAAAAAAGTTTAATTTCAGCATTTTTTTGTGGATTTAATATTGATACTTATTATGTATTAATTGGTTGATTCTCATGTCAACATTATGATCTTCTCCAGGGTTTACCTCACAATATCTTTGTAATGTAGATTGCTTATTTATCAGCATCAAATGAATATAAATATTCTAATATTGTTTACTTATCCTTTTATTTTTCTTATACTTTGGTTCTTAATTTATTTTTATTGTAATAGTTTCAATTTCCCACTCTTTGGTACATAATTTAGTTTTGAAATTATTTTGTAAAAATATTACTTTATTTCTCCCTATAGTATGAAAACCTTTTTCTACAGAAACCATGTTTTTTATTAATTATTATAATAAAATATATAAATATTATATATTATTTATTAAAAATGTGTTCACTAATTTTTACTAATTCTCAATGGAATCATATTTCATTTTCAAAACAATTCCAATTTTTCTATTAATTAAAACACAAGAGGTATCTTCTTAACATTTTCTAAATAAAGAAATTTTCTAAAATTTTAAAATTATCAACTGAATATAGTTTTTAAAATATAAAAAATGTATGCAATTACCCAACATCTAGAATGTATTTCATTTTAAGGTACCATTTATGGTTTATGAGTATATTATTAATGAAATTGTATTTAATATATAATTTCAATAAAGATAATATTCAAAATGTTTTTAAACATAAATTTATTGTTTCTACATGAATGATTTTAAAGATACTGTTATGGTATTTCAATTCAAAAATGACAGTAGATAATAATTATTAATCTAATGGGTATATGATGATACCATATTTATTCATCCATTGGATGGTTTATTATTATGTTTACCAATTATATTATTTACTTTCACTCCCTTGATTCATTTTATTATAAACTACATCCTCTTGAAGTATTTATATTCCTTTTATAATTATATATTAAATTTATTCTTAATTAACATATTAGTTATCGTGTTTTTAATAATTTCATAAATGCTATCTCATTTCAAAATATGTTTTTTGAATTTGAATGATATTTATTTGATTGGGGAAATGATGAGAAATTTTTATTCTTTATAAAATACAAATATTTTATGTTATGGAATATTAATACCAGTATTAAATAGATTATTTGATATATGAAGAATGAGTTTTACCTAAAATGATGGGTGGGGCCTGATTTAAAAAAGAGACTAGATTCATCAATAGGTTTAATGAGAAATATTATATAATATGTCATTAAACATGTATCAATATGTATTTTAAACCATCAGTGGAATGGTCTTGAATGTAGAGGTATCATATTCCTAAGAAATGACATCCAATAAAAACACATTGTCCACAATAAGATCCTTGTTGTTAATATACTAGATATTTTCAAAATGATATTATATTTGAAATCATTTAATTCATAGTTTTTTAACTAAAAGGAATTCATTTTCAAATATTATATTTATTTATTGATTATTCGGTATCCATTTATTAATGTGGCATCTTTTCTCATTTATTTTACATTCAATATGGATTTTTCTTATTTAATATTTAATATCTTCTATTTTGTATATGAAATAAAAACAATTTGAGATCACAATTATTTTCCCCTTTCTATAGGAATCCATGATGTTTATAATGATTGATATGAAAAGATATAATTAAGGGAATAATTTTATTCTCTAAAATAAAAAATTATGTTGCAACCATTATTTTAAAGTGTAATCCAAAAATATAGTTTTTTTATAGTTTCCAAGGAAACTAAAAAAATTGGTACATTAGTATATAATCCCTTATATATTATGAAAATATAATAAAATCAGGTACCAACTCAAGGTTTGTAGAAGGAGTGTCCTTAAAAATTGATTCCTTATTTGATTTAGGATGTTTTTACAGAGTAAGTCCACTACTTGAATCCACTTCATTAATATATATTTTATATCTATGAAATAAAATTTCCTCAAATTCCACTATATTATATTCTCTTATATTCATCAAATTAATATTGTCGAAAATTTATTTATCTCATCTTATATGAATAATATATCTATTAGTATCATTATTGTGAGTCTCCTCCCTCTTCATCTTCCTCTTCCTCTAATATCCTTCTCTCACCCTATCTCCTTTATTTTTAAATTTTAAATTTTTTATCATATAATGTCATGAATATATTGGAGTACCTATTTATTTAATAGTATGTTCACTGATATATAAAACCTAAGTAATTATTACATATTTTTTCCAGAAATGAAATGTTAAAAATGTTCCTTTATTACTTTAAATTATCTATTCTCTTTTTTTAATGAAAAAACTTTTTTAATATGATGAAACATTTTCTCACCCAATATATACTTGTGTACAAAAATTTTAAAATCCAATTAAACCTAAAAAATAACATTACCTATATTATATACAATTTTATATTGATACATATGTTCTCTATAAGAGTGAACCACTTATTAAACTCTTTTATATAATAACCCATATTCAGTATATGAATTTATCTATATGAGAGATATCCTTTAACTCATGTTGTGATAAAATATTCCAAGATTATAAAACCATATTTAATGAAAATATTTCATGTCCTGATATATTTTATTTGAGATATCGTAATGTGTTTATGATAACCCAAAAATATCTCATGTGATCACTTATGATATTATTGAGCTATATAATAAAATTATATCCACCTATTAGATAATTATGACATATAAGATATGAAAATAACAAGTAATGTAATTAATAATATGGGAAATAATATTTTTATAACCCCTCATAGGATATAAATTTTCCTTGTGCAGAAATCATTGATTTTCATCTTTTTCTATTATGACATACTACCATCATATTCGCTAATAAATTAATAGATTCATCATGAGAAAATTATTACAATACATTCCATTGAAAAATAATATTTTTAATGAAACGTTATCCCAACTATGCTATATATATATATTTTATGCATTCGCTAAACATGTCTATGAAAATGATTATAATGTTATTTTAAAAGATTTATTTTACCAAATTAAATTGTGTATCACCCCAAATGATTTCTCATCAAATTTAATAAATGATTTTTTTCTTTTGATAATTATTCATTACATTTTCCTCTTTCTTACAATGTTATATATTTATTTCACCATGTGTCACAACTAAGATTTATACTATTGGATATGGTGTTCATATACTCATACACCACATACTTGTTTGGATAATCGATGAAACATTCTATATATAACAAACATTAATTAAAAATATAATACCAATTATTTAAACTCCTAATCCTAATGGATAATTTCAATATTATATATTTAGAGTTTATAGGAAAACAATAAAAAAATAAATGCCCTATTTACTGCATAAAATAGATAAATGTAAAATTATATTTGAAACCACAAAAATCATTACTAGTCATCAATATCCCCTAAAAATTATTTCCCACTCCATTTTTTTCTATGTATCTCACTGGTAATAAATTTATCTATAACATGGGGAATTGAAAAACTAAGAAGAATTGAGATTAAAATATCTGTAAGGTACACATATAACTAAATAAATCACCAGAAAAAAAAATTACTAAAAACTATTATACGAATATGTAAACAATATGAACCTATAATTTACATGAATCTAAATACATTTTAAATTCATGACAATAAATAAGAACATATATATTAATAATACTAATCTCATTATACTAAAATACATAATTCTAGAAAACAACAATTATTGCCATGTCCTGGTTCCAAAAACATTAATTGTGGTCAAGACCATAGCAATGGCATCTTACTAAATTAGGAATTCTTAAATGTAATAACCCAACATTTTTTCTCATGAGACCTATCTATTAATTATGGGGATATATAATTTGTGGCCACCCTGATCACTTTTTTAATTCTTATTTGTTCATTATGATATTCTATAAGACATTTTACTATTCCATATGGAATATCCAAATAAATAAAATATATGGATATTTGTGTAATAACCAATACAAAATGCTAATAAATAATCATCGTCGACTAATAGTCAATAATCAGTAATAATGATAATATTTTAAGAATTTTAATAAATTATATAACATTAGTGTATCCCATATAGAGAATGATTATGAATTGTAAAACATTATATAGTTATCTTTCCATAGCTTATTAATTTTGGAATTATAACATATAGAATATAAATAACTTTCCTCACATGATTAAAATGGATAACATAATCATAATGTATCCCTAGAAAGTATTTGGATGGATAAACATTACATATTAAACATAATACTAAACATCCTTATTGTTATTGAAATATAAATAACTCCAATAAATTACCTATGTCAATATAAGAACATTAATTATTTATGAACAACATATAATGAGAATTATATAAAATGAGATTTTCATAATGTGAAGATAAATGAGTATATTGATTAAACATACAAGAATTAAATTATCCTAAGACACCATGAGATGGAGGTATATGGTGTTAAATGAAAATATTCCATGTTTAACAGCTTAATTTGATAACGATGCTAGAATAGATTAAAAAATAAATAAAGATAAAATTTTAATAATTTCACCCAAGATGGGATATGAAATTTATTTATTTATTTCAATGAGTTAATTTACCTAAATGATAATATATATATATATATATTATAGTATATTTTATATAACATATACCATATGAGATAAAAACATTTTGGAATAAGAAATGATATGAATGTTTTTTTGATATTTTAAAATGATTTTTAAATATTGAAGAAAAAAATGGTATTTTATAAGTCACCTATTTTTTTTTCAAAACATGAAGTTTGAAATCATGATTTTTTTTAAATTTTACAAAATATTAAATATTGATCATTTAAAATTAAATAATTTTTAAATAGTATATGCGGATCAAGGAAAATTATTATAAAAGATACATTTTTAACAACTTGATTTACTTTTCAATAAATCCGATAATGAAAAAAGAGTGATAAAACCTTCTTTGTAGAACAAATAATATTTGCAAAGAATATTATAATATAAAATGTAATAAATTATTAATGTTTGAGAACCCAATCATGGGAGAGTAATGTTCACGATTAAACATTAAGCATTAGTGAAGGATATATGATTTAAAAAATATCGATTATAAGAAACATATGCCATGAAGTGAGATATAAATGTCAATGTTATTAAATGGTTAGAATGTATCTCACTAGGAAATAATTAGAAAGTACAACATCATAGAATCAAATGTTATAATATTAAAAATCTATAATTTCAGAGAGAATGATTACCACTCAATTAATGAGAATTGAGTTAAAGAAAATTATTATGATAGGGGTAACACGTGGGAAAAACATTAAAATAAAATAAAGATATTTAGGTTGGTTCCTCCTAGGAATTATATAGAAAACTATTATATAATACTTATTGTACAATACATCAATAAAAAACTATATCATGATAACCTAATGTATCGGATGTATTATGTCTCAATTATTTAGAATTGAGATCATGAAAAAGTATGTTTGTTGTGTAACACATTAATAAAAATACCATGAAATGGAATGGAATTAAATTGAACATCAAATAACATAATGAAATGATAATTCATTTTATAGTATCTCATATTTCTAATTTATAGTACACAAAAAGAATTTGGTAAATGGTACCGAATGTGTCTTAAATAAGGTAATTTAATATTGTATTTTTCCAAGATTCTTTCTACATATGATCCAAACACTATAAATAATAAAATTGAGTTTACTATATGCCTTCTTTGGAACCTTATTTTAATGACCCTGACACCAATATTCCATATTCGATGGTTAATTTTTTGTAGTTTTTATAGATACAATTGATTAAATCACAGTGGACAAAATACTTTTGATTTATTGGTAATCTACATATGTACATGATGTAAATGTTTAATAACAAAAATAGTACACAAAAAAGTATTTTAATCAAGATCATGTTAATTAACCCAAGTAGTTGGGTGCTTACCCATGTTTTAAAGGCTCCCCTTAATCCTATAACAGACATGGGGTAAAATCCTTATGGCACCGAATTTCAACTGGATGGTGGTCACATATGCAAGGATCAGGAAAATGATGTCTCAAAAATGATGTATGTATGATTCTTCACCAGTCCTTTGGGGTGGTTTTTGTGCCTTTGGTTCATGTAATGGGATTTCATTCCACTGGGCCTTTTTTCTATTTACTAAATAAATATGGCTCGGTGGGTGGAATATCCCTTAGTGGGATACAACTTTAATTTTCTTCATATATGTGTCATGTGAGCGTTTTTAATCTAATTTTACAGTAAATGACCTTATATATATATATATATTAATTTCCCCTATAACGCCTCCTCATATCAATTATAGAAAAATTATTAGCATCTTAGGGAAAGTTAAAATTAGAAATGGCTGAGCTGTAATGCCTAGTAAGGGTATTCATATATCTAAAGATGTCATCAACACAAAGAAATAATCAATTTGGAAATATAAATAACTAATACACATTTAATTTAATCAATAAAATAAATATAGAGAATAATATGAATAAATTAATTATTATCAAATAATTCCTTTTAAAAATAACATGATCCTAAAACACATCCATGTATATAATGAAAGATAGAATAATAACATGGAAATCGGTAATAGATTTAATAATTATGGAGTATATAATTTGAGACATTTGAAACATACCATAGAGTATTTGTTCCTTAGACTCATAAAAAAAATCAAAGCCTTCTTCCAAGACATTTATATAAATGGGAAGGCCTCATCCAAACACCCAATCTAGTTTGTCTCATAAAGAATACTGATATATCAAGGGGATATAGTGATGTCATCCCATCGAAAACTATGCCAAATTAATTCCCCATATGAAAGGGATGAAATCATATATATAAAATTTTCACATTAAAAATTATCATATAATTTTGTAGTACCATCACTAATAAATAAATACACACAAACCATTAAGAATAACATTTTGAATGACATAAAAATAATACCTCTCTAGTAAAATTAATTATAAAACATCTCGATAAAAAATAAAGAGAATATCAATGAATAATGTATTCATTAGATTATATGAAAAATAATAGGTTTTTCCTTGATGAATAGACATACAAATAAAATTCAATTAAAAATAATCATTATAAAAATATTCTCATTAAATTGAAAATAAATTTAAAAAATAAAAATTTATAGAATATTAAAAATATCATTATAAAAGTGCCCTGTAAAAATTTAAATAAATCACCAATTAAATTAGTGGTCTTGATGATGGGAATTCTCACGCATGTTGAGTATGTTAAAATAAATATTCCCTTAACAATATCTGGTAAAAATTAAAAAAGAAAATTGTTTTGGAAATAAATAGTATAGTACATTAAAAAAGATATAAAAATAATATAATAAGATTAGATTTCATTATTATTAAATTTTGAGAATTAAAGAAAAAAATTCTTGATTTTTTTTTAAAACAAGGAAATGAAAGAGAAAATATTTTCGACCAAAAAGATAATTAAAGTTGTATTTTCATAAAAAACACCATAATAATGTTAACTAATTTATTAAATGGAATTATTACTTTTTTCGTTCTAGAATAAGTAGAGTAAATTAAATTCATGTGTTTCTTGAGTAATATATCATAATATTCCATCATTTGATATTTAATCACAATAAATCCTTATAAATGATGAGATTATGAACTTAAGAGTTATCACTTTGGTAACAATTAAATGATAAGGCCCATGAAAAAAACAAAATTAATAAAACAATATATTGCAGGAATATATATTTATTAATGATATAATATATCAATGGTAAAGTATAAAGACCACAAAAATATATATGTGGTTAATATGATATACGTCTCATGGAAGTAAATGTTCGATGAGAAACCATTACCTAGGGTATGATTTAATTTTTCTATATTCAGACCTTCTATATAACTAAAATATATTTATTATACTTGTATTATGGGACAATAATAATATACTTCATTCAATATATTATTTTTTATATTCATTTTTCTCATGTTTTTGAAACATTATTCATAAAAATTATTTTCTTGACTGATAATTACTCAGTTTTCAGGCATTTTGTTTTCTATAGATTTGGTACATTAACATATATCATGTTCACATCATATTTAAAATGATAAAAATGATCACCAGTTTCATTCCCCATTTTATAGAAGACAATATAGATATAAGTTATTAAATAAAAATAATATCTATACATATACATATATATATATATATATTTGTTAGATACTAGTGTTTTTATATTGAAATTATGAAGACATTAATGATGGAGTTACAAAAAGTATTAAAGATAAAGTGTTGAGGTATCACTCATTTATGGATGTACTTAGGGAGACAATGAGGAGTGACATATTTGTAATATAAGAAACAATTAAATAATAAGAATTAAATTTTAACCCAAACTACTATAAAAATTACTATACAAAGATTTTAGGTATGATAATGCTGATACAGACATCCAACACAAAAAACACATTTTTAGACGTTATTTCTTTAAGATACATGTTTCCTTTATTTTACAATTATAGTTTTCACCAATATTAATATAATTTTTTTCCTAGTAATTTATAATTTAAGAATAAATATATGATACTAATTATTTATGTTATACCAAATTGATATAAATATTAAATCGAATATATAAAATAGAAATCACATCATTGAAGAAAATTATTTTCAACCCAGGTGCAAGTATCTCACAAAACACAATTTTACGCCTGACCATGATAAAGATAATTTTACCATTTTGTGGTAAATATAATAATTATAAAAAGTCCATTGGTCCATAAATGGGTTATGGTTGATATATTTAAACGTATAAAAATACCCTGTCATGTGTTATTATGTTTTTGAATTTAAAGTCATTCAATAAAATATTATTTATTATAAAATAATATTAATGAAAATTTTACATTATTCATTTTTATTTGACATTAAAAACATCAACTCAATGACATAATTTTAGTATATTGTTATCACACATTTATATAATTTTATATTTATATAAAAAATTCATAAAATACAATAGAAAATTCAATTTAAATTTATTTCAATATTTTCTGTATAACATATTTTATATTTTTATTAATTAAATAATTAATGTGTTGACGTTGCATCAAAATATAATGCAATTACATAATTTATAAAAATTGAAAGTAAATTAACCAAATTTATTTAAAACCATTTTTGATAAAATTATAATCAATATTTATTCACATATTTCACTTTTCCATATGTGAAATCATAATTGACATTTAAAAATAAAGGATTATCATATTCTCATTTTCATTACATTAATTTTATATATCTCAATTTCAATGAAACATGTTCCTAAAAAACATAAAAATTTATCCAATGGTTAAAAGGGTATGAATATTTCATAAAAATATAATTTAGAAAATAATTCAATCAATTTCCGCCCATATCATTTAAATTTAACACTCGATAATTATGTCTTAACATTAACCGTAATAATTAATTTTTTGAATATTTTAATATTAGTTATGAAAAAAAATTCAGATTAAATTAGTATATAATATTATTTATTTTGATTCCAAATATAGAATCTATTTCTATAAATATAATTCACATTATTACCAACAATATTCTATAAATTAAACCATCATAGGCGAAGAACATGAGACCTTCCAATTGAAACATTGTGAAGAGTATTTACTATTTTTATATAAAAAATATAAATTAATTTCATCCCAATGAACAAAATTGAACTTAGTATAATAATATTTTTCTAGTTTTGATTTTTAGAAAATTTTCCATCAATATAAATCATTTCATTTCTTAAAGGAAATGTAGTTTATAAAAACCAGTATTTTCCAATATGTTTCTAAACATTAAACTTTTTTGAAATTTAAAAAAAATAATTGGTAGATAATGTTGACATGATAATTTAAAAATTAAGTAAATTTCATAATATATATTTTAAAGAAACTGATAAATAGTAATTTAAATGTATGCATACAAGGTCCGATGGGACCACCTGTTATAAAAATATAGTTTTCAGAAAAATTTGTATTTTCATTCAAAGGAAACATATATTATTTTGAATAAGTAGTTTACCATTTAATTTAATTATTATTACTATAATTTATATAATTTCCATAATTTATTTAGTCCAATTCATACTAATAAATTTAACTGCTTGGATATAACACTACACTCTATAATGATTCATTTAGGCTTTTGGTTGTGGGTCACATATGCTACTGACCACAATGTTTTTATGTTAAAATATTTGGATTTTATATTTTATCCTACATAAATAAATCTCACCCGCTCACTTCAATTTTTTCACAAATGGTATAATATTCAATGGAAACCGACATAATAAAAAGGGTTAATAAAAAATATCTTCGTAAGAGATAGAGAGAAGTATAATGGTCATATAGAATAACTCATTATTTGGATAACAAGTAAAAACATTAGTGGGAAGTGAAATTATGTTAAAATAGGAAAAAAATAAATACAATGGGAGAGTAAGGAATATTATTGAGTACATGAATGTGAATGATCGAGATACTGTCACCAACCAAAAATCTAAAAAATCAATAAGGAAATATGATAAAATTTTATTTTCAAGATCCATTCCCAGGAGTTTTTTAATTCATTTAAAATACTGATTAAGAACTTAATGAAATTTAGTAACTTTATATATTTATATTTGATAGTAACAATTTTGTATTTTGTCTATTATTTGATCAATTTACACTTCATTCCAAACATGTATAAATCAATATCCAAGATGATTAATTCTAACTGATGTAATAAAATTATATTGTATTAGAACATATTATTCATTAATGTGTGTCATGACCATATGCATGTCTCAAAATATTTATCACAATAAATATCATCATCACACATCATACAGTATAATAAATTAATATATAAAACTCAATAGTAACACCCAAATTGTACCTGAATCCATTCCACAAGTATTTTCTACATCAAGTACATTATATAAAAATAGTTTCATATTAAATTAAATGTTACATATTTCAATTGTAGGTGAAACAATCATATCACCCTCTAGTTCTGGGTTTATGCACTATAGCATTTCATTATTATATAGGCCACCACATGAAATGTAGTGTTTTAATTTTTTAGATAAAAATTAATATAATTCCCATAATTTATTGTTATTTTATTGGAATAAACTCAAAAATAAAATCGTTAATCAGATCACATTTCATGTCCATTGATACTATTAAACAAATACTTCAAAATCCTTTATTAATAATTAATGTTGTTCAATCCTTATATGTTTCATGATTTTTTTGACCAAAATACCATTGGTAAATATACATATAAAACGTAATTATTTAATCCCATTACAAAATCACATCAATCATTCCACTTCAGCTGTATTAATAGAAGACATGTGACCTTGACCCATTTACTTTATGTAAGGTGTATTGCCTTAATACTTGGGAAATTTTTTTGTAGTTATCTATCTCTTCATAGTTAAAATAATTAATATTAAAAATTTATTTCTTACCCTTTTATTCATTTTCTTTGCAGCCTTCTCTCTACACTTGAAGTAAACAACCATTCCCTTTAATAAAATAAAAAGGTATTTCTTTCCAAAGTAATTACATCTGATAAAATCATTATATCCTATTTTTATCTTATAAAAATGTTTGAATGTAACCACTTATTCAAATGATTTAAATGATATCCAAAATAGTATTAGTTATCTTTCAATATTATGATATAAAATTATTTTACAGAAACCTATGATGAGAATTTTTTTATAGCAGTTTCCTATGATGAAATGTATTAATTCCATCAATGAAATGTGAAAACATTCTATTTGGATTATTTACGTAGACATTAGAATGTTTTTATATACATGTAATATTGGATTTATATATATAATCATTTTTATATTCATTTTTTATCAGACATAAGAATTATATCTCTATATCTTGTTACTGCTAGTGAGGATAATATTTTTCAATGAAGAGTAACGTAAAATAAATAAACTCCATGATCTCCATTTCCCCCCCAACCATAGTTTTTTTTATCATTGCTCACTATGGATATATATATATATAGAGGATAAATGTCCATATCAACTCTATCCCCTTAATTACTTCCCAAAGGGTGAAATATCTTTTCTATGGATGATATAAATTTCTATGAAACTAATGGATTTGTGGTTCCATTGAATGTTAAGTAATGTTTATGTATATATTGGTGTAGCATTGTCATATTCCATGATAAACCAGCTGGATTATTTATAAGGGAAAATATATTATTCATATCCTTTGTGATATTCACCAAAATGGTTTTAATTGTATCAGTTCAGCTATAGTTCCATTTTCAGAATCATTATCTTTCTCAACAATTATATCAATATATTGACCATGATCCTTGATTTAGTTCACTTTTATTCTTATAGGTCTCATATATAAATATTATCATTAAAAATATTATAAAATAACTTTATGAAAAATAATGATTAATATTAAAACATCTAAAACACGTAACATTAATTTTAAATTTTATGTATAGATAATCTCATAATTGATAATATATTTTCATTGGGAATGATTACTAATAAAAAATATTAACCCCCACATAATGGTTTTTAAATATAATGTGAATTATTCCAATCTTATACCCATGAAGTTTCAAACTAGGTGTGTAGTAAGGCCCATTGTCATGTACTAGGTGAAGATCAAGTCAAATCACATTTTTTTCATTTTAACCACATTATCCATAGGTAAAAATATCTAGAACTACATCCATTTGTAATATCTATATACAGATATATTTCAATTGATTAATTAACTTAATATTTAACCTACAAAATAATTATGATTTTATCCTATATTTAGACTTATCATCAATGTTAGTCATATGGTATCGTTATCTAATCTATGTCTTTTTAAATCTAGTCCACATGTTTGATAATAAAATATACTAATTCTGACTATAACTTCCCATACCTCAATAGCCCAGAGTCATAGTTGACGTTATTACATTATCATATAATACAAGATATCAAATCACAAATGAATGAATAGTTTGTTAGACTGGGTCCCCCTGAAAAAAATTCTATTTACATTATTGTAACATCTTTTAGCAGTTTTTAATATTAATAAAATCCTTATCAAAACAAGTTTTTTCTTATAAATTACATAGAAAGTGTTAATTTCCTAAAGTAACTATAATACAAAATGTCTATGGTAGTACCCCGGAATGAGGCGAACACGTGAAATTGATGAAAATATTCATAAATATATAAAATATATCTATATGATAGAATATGTGAGACAATAATGATACTAGATATCATCATTTGATGATCATAGGAAGTTGATGAACATTCCCTTGGTTTATTATCTTAGTAATATCAACATTAAGATGTTATGAAAGTGAAACCCAGTAATTATAACTCTACATTTATATGGGTAATTAGATGTTACTATTTATAGTTGTGTTTATTAATCCTTATATGATATAATTATTATTAAATAGTATTACAAGTCATGTACTCTGAGCAATTGATTAAAACTGTTATGATACATGTTTGTAGTTTGGAAGGATATGTTGTGCGCATCACGAGTAATACTTCATTAATAATAATATGAGGAAATATTTTCCCCTTATAGTATTTAATGGATTTCATTAACTCAAGACCTCTGATATAAATTAAATAGACAAAATTACACCATGTCCATTGGGTTCAATAGTTAACTTTGATTTCCGAAAATTCATCGAAAGACTCATCAAGTAGATAGGGTGATGAAACCAATATGTGTCTTTCTTGATTGGAGATATCATGGTTAAGCGATTATATTACACAGTAACTATCATTATAGGGTAATATGTCATTGAAACATTATTTTATTTGTCATTGGGTTACCATGGTGTGTTTCTAGACAATATCCTTGGACTTTTGGTTACTTTTCGTAATTCCACAGGGAAGGAGGGAAAGATTTTCCCACACTATATGTATCCATAATTATATTTAAATAATATATTATAATTAGTTACACTTCTAGTTGAATTAATATTATTCCCATATTTAGTTTAATAATTATTCGTGTGTTTTGTATCCCGTATATTTGTTCAATAGTTATTCAAGAAAATATTATGTGATGATAATTTTTAATAAATTATTATTATCTAGTTAGTGGATCTAAAATTTATTTAATTACAAGTAAATAATACATTGATATTTTCTAGTTAAATAAATATTCATAACTCAAATCTGAATGAGTATTGTTTGAGTAATAAAAGATATTTTTTAATGATATGATGTGGTTAAATATACATTGAATATGGTTTGAATAAATTATATTTAATTTAATTCATGGGTTTATAAAATGTCAAGAAAAATGTTGCCATTATTTTATTAGTCCTAAGGCTCTATAGGTATTAATTAAATAATAAATGGAAACATTAATGCTCTTTATTTGTAACCACAACTATATATAAACCCAATTATATTAAATTTTTAGGTGTCTAATTAATTTCATTGGTTATCAACAACAAAATATGGATAATCGTCTTAAAGCCCTAGAGTGCACCATTCTCTGAGAACGATCAATAGAATGGAGCGCGGTCTTCCTTCCCTATACATTCACTATTCAAGAGAGATATATGTGAACCCATTGGAATTGATTATCAGGTAGATTAAAGGGGAAATACACAACTAACAAGATCTCCTGTGCTGGGATACACTCCATGTAACCTAGATGTACACACTATGTACTAGTGTTTAATTCCCCATGAATTAATTCATTGTTAATTCAATGTGTATAAATATGTTACACATGGTGAAATACTTTTATTTGGTGTGTTGGCTAGGATATCCTAGCACATGGATAGTCTTATTATAATTAATGAATCTTTTATACAATGCATGTAGTACATAGTCAAATATTATTCATGTATATTCATACATTGGATACCTTATTGTTGAACCTATAAACCAAAATCCCCAAAACATATTTTTCATCAAAAAATCATGCACAAGAATATTTTACATCATAAAGTTACATGACGATCCCCTAAGCATGTTTTTTAGATAAACAATTACAACAGTACATTCCAGGTAGCTGGCTTGTAAATGTCTTGTACTTATACAAAATTTAATATAAATAAATATTAGTTTATTATACTATATAAACATTATTTACATGTTCTTGTCTATGGTCATTGTTTTTTAAGACATTCTATGTGAGGTGTTTTTGTGTGTGTGTATATATATATACGTTCCTAATGTAATTTCCCATAAAGTTTTCATCTTCTGATCATGTATAAGTCACATTATCATTATTACTCTACATATTGTTGAATTTCACACTATGTTAGAAAAGGAATCATATAAACTATGTGATCATTTTGATGATAGAACTTGTCTTGATATTAAATTATAATTTATGTATTCATCATCACGAAAGAGTAAATTGTATTGACTATAATACCTGATGGGTAGTTCAGATGGGTACTCGTCGTATTTCACCCAAGTAAATTTTTTATTGTTTATGGTTAATATTAAATAAATTTATAGAATATTGAAAAAAATTGGGACATATATGAATCTGAAGGTAAATATAATTATAATTAAGAAAAAATAAATGATCAATTACAGAATATAATTTACCGTTCGAAGCATAATTTTTCTAATATATAATTGATAATGAATTGACAGCTAATTTTATTAAATTTTTAATTTATTTCATTCCAATAGTTCACATCACATCAATTATAAAAGGTCATATATTTCCTCACATAATGATTACATTATATGAAACCAAACAGAGTCCTCTCAAAGAATACAAAATCACCATAATCAAGAACTTACATTTTTTCTACTCTTTAACTTTAATATATCAATGTTGATTATCATAAAAAATTTACATTAATATACTAAATTTTTATAAATTTTATTGTGATCACTAAAATTATATTAAACACCCTCATTACTATAAAATATTAATTAAATGTACCATTTGTGGGCATCTATAACCTTCCCTCTGCACGTAACATTCAAAAATATTTTTCTAAAATGATTTTATTGATTGGTATTGTGATGGGATAACTATTTATATATGTTATATTTATGAAATAATTATTATTTAATAATTCAAATATCACATGTATTTTTTTACCAAGAAATCTATTGGAAAATGATGACATCACTCGTGCATACATGTGGATTGCTGCCTCGTTGATGTAATGTGATTAATTTTTCATTTTCATTTCAAATGGGTGGTAATATGGATATATTTAATTAATAAATATATTTTATATATAAGATCACAATTATTACATAATGGTGAGTTTATTTTTACCCTTATTTTTTCATTCCATTGAGAAATTTAAATATAATTCATGCCTACATAAGACCTACCATTTCTATCAATAGTGTACTATATTTTTCAATCCCTAAATATTTTAATGTATATATATATATATATAATTAAATTGTATGATATTTATATCATGTTTAATATTTTAGACATAATGGATCCCTGAAAAATTCAAAAGGACCAGAACCAGTTATCAGAAATACATCTGATAAATGAAAATGACAACACACATAATTAATGATTTCAACAAGTAATTATTGAAAAAATTTGGTGTTTAATTACCATAAAAATATTATATATGATAATATTAGCATAAAAAGTACTATAATATTGAATAATTATAAATTAAAATTTATTAAAATGGATGCTATAGTCCATTTGAAGAAACACGATGTTGTGTTAAGGGGGTTTATATTAAATATTATT
The DNA here is from genome assembly GCA_963277665.1 of Viscum album. Classification (NCBI taxonomy): domain Eukaryota; kingdom Viridiplantae; phylum Streptophyta; class Magnoliopsida; order Santalales; family Viscaceae; genus Viscum; species Viscum album. The sequence goes on from OY728145.1 coordinate 1,841,808,631, forward strand.
TATTTATTTGGAATTTTTTTGGTTTAGTTCTGATGATGAAATATTAAGATGAAAAACTAAAAATTATTTTCTAGTTTTTAGTTTTTTCAAAAAAATTGACTCATTTTCCTTATATTTTTACCCAATATAATTAATATATCAATTTATTGAAAATTAACCTCATTATTCACTTAGGTGGGAAAATAATTTCTTTTATATCCATGTTCTATAAAAATATTTCAAAGTTGGTTTTACTAATGTTTTATAATGCTTCAACGTTTTTTCACATAATATTGACTTTTTTAGAAAAAGATAAATAGGAATCCTTTTTTCAATTATAAAAAAGTGTATTTTGTGACATTACATAATTTTTTTTAATGAATACTTCTTTAACTTCTTTTTCATGAAGGACATTTCTCGCCATTAGGATTTTTTTCAGACATTCATATAAATCATATAAGATCAATTCAATGAATTTTTTCCATTATATTTGGGTATTTTTTTAATATGGGATTTTAAAATTGATTCTTATTTATATTAACAATGTTTTAATTATTTTTAAATTGTATTTAAATTTTTCAAAGAGAAAAACACTTGATTTTACTTATTCTTTATAGGGATATGATCATAGTATACAAGTACTAATTAATCTATTTATGGTTTATGAATATGTTGACACAATGATTCTGATACCTATTAATTTTACTTTATATATTCTTTGATAAAGTGATGAAATGTTTATGAAACCTATTTAATTTCCATGGGTAATGCTAAATGAAATATCAAAGAAACCCACTTCTTTTCAATAGGTTATATAATATGAATGTTTTTTATATAGTGTAAAAAATATGTACTTTATTCATTAAGTGATTGTAATGAAAAAAATTCTTCGAATATATTATGTAAAGAGTAATATCTCATGATATAAACAATAATGAAATGGGAAGTGAACCCTGTTCAAAATAGGTCTATGTCCACAATGATAGTGTTGGGAGTGATCCATGACTACTAAGATGGTTTGGGGAGTGAACCATTCCACTATCATATCTATATCTAGGATCATTTACTACTATAGAAATAATTTTCCTTCCATATACATATCACACAAGTCAAGGTCATCTGTATATTTTAATCTATCAAAATTATAGTACATTGATTCTATTATGATTCATTTCTTCATAACATCCCATAATTTTTTTATGACATATGATTATGATATTTGATAAAATGAATATGGTTTTCAAATTTTAAGATCATGTTTTATCACCCATTTTCTCATGTTATGCATATTTGATCATTGATACCTCACTAGTTTACTCATACAGAGCTTCTAAGATCATAATATTTTTATATATTATTTCCACCAATTATATAGAAAGGTTTTAAATAGAATATGTATATGAAGGATTAAATTAAAGAAGAAAATAATGCGATATGATGTTGATATGTTTCGTACGAATTATTTATGTTTCTACATTTACAATGATAAAATATGTAAATGAGTATGGAATAGATCCAAATTGTATGTAATGAATATAATTCTATTAAATATCAATTTCTATGTATTGAATGTCTGGTATCAATAAAAATAAATGTAATTCTAATCATCTAGATTGTGGAAAGTCAAGTAATTTAATCTTTGTAAACATTATTAGGTCGGTTTAATTCCAATAAGAGGATGAAAAATAAAAAAAAAATCAATGGTTCTAATTTCACCTATCATGTGATACTAATTAACTATCATTCTCTATGAATTTTAAAATTATGAACGGGGAGTTGGAACTCCTGGTATACCACTATGACTAAAATCAATCTATCTTCCCCACACTCATGCCAACTAGGAGCACATCTAACATGAAGATGATAATACGTTCCAATACTATTGGTCCAAATGAAAAATTCTATATGATAAAAGATAACAATGGGATTAATTTCTAAAATCATGTAAAATGTATTACTATAACATCCTTATAATACGGAAATAAAGAAATATGCTCAATATTGTAATAATATTCCACATGCATGGTAAATGAACATCTAAATATTATTATTTAACATTGAATATTTCTCTTAGATGGTATATTTTCATGTATAAATGAGAAGAATTATATTATTTTTTGAAAATGTATTTTAAATAATTTTGCATTTACACAAAATATTTCTATATCGACCCAGATGTTTCATAAAATTAATATTGCAAAACATTTTTAGAATACATAAAACATTATAAGAACCAATGGGAAAACCCATACTAGGCTTGTGCCTTTGCAAACATGGATGCAACATTTCTGATATATAGGTGAGATACATTTTCCCCCAAAGGGTTTTCCTTGTCTAGAAACCTTATTAGACACATAAAACATTATAAATTCCTTCATAACCAGGGGAATGAAACACCAAAAGTGCTATGTAATGGGCTACAAGCCTACTGGGCCTTCAGACTATGTAATGGGTTTCCCTCTACCCAGTTAAAAGAGGACATTGCTTTGATTTAATAATAAAAATGAGGCTTCGGCCCCAAACTTTTAAAAAAAATACCAAAAGTGGTGATATGAAATGCTCAATCATCATAAATAAGGGAGATATATAATCATAATCATGAGCATTAGGGTATGAAAACATGACCATGAAAATAAAAGATAATACCCTTCGTATCAAAGTACATGTACATGAATAATTTCATAAATAATAGATTTTCATATGACATAAATCATAAGGATATAAGGAACATAATAAATTAATGAATAACATAAGAATAAAAAATAGAGTTGTGGAAGACACATATTCATTGAATATATTTTTCCATACTATCAAAGGCATTACTACCAAGACCATCTTTTTATTATGGGTTCATTACCCATGCCATCATGATATTTATGGTTCACAGTCATGGAAATATGAGTAGCATGAGATATCTCCTCATACCATCATGTTTTTCATGGTTCACCATCATGGAATTATAGGTAGTCAATGATCTCTCCCAATACCATATTAAAATATCTCATGAGATATAAATCATTTCCCAATGATCATGAGGAAGATATAGGTCTAACACATCTCAAACAGAAATAATACATACATGTTCTAGATGATACTAATAATCATATAATAACACATGAAATGAAAAGGGTATTATAAATATGTAATCATATCATATCCTTTGGAAAATATAGGTTTCATAATCATTTTATCAGAAACATAAAACATGAAATGAAGTGGGATTCAAAATCATGTATCTCGTGAATGAGAAAATTTTATCATAAAAATAATTCCACAAAAACATAATCCATTATAATAAATATTATGAATTCCAAAATTGTAAATTTTTTCTAGAATACAATTATAATAAAAAATAGAAGTTATCTTTGATGAGAAATTATTTTTAAAAATATTTCAATTATATTTCATAAGAAAAATATTTTTTATATATTGAAAAAACTTATTAGATCGTAAAACCATTTTGAATGAACTTTTTTATTTGAAATAGATTTGAAAAATTAAAATAGAAGCATTAAAACCCAAAAGATGTTTCTAAAATCATATATCCATGAAAATTGGCATAAAATATCAATTTCAGACATCTTTGGAAACTTTTTTAAAACACTCTTTTTTTAATCAATCATATTTCCGACTAGAGAGAGTGTCTATTAGATTTTACATAAAAACAATTTCTTATGTTCCAATGTGTGGAAAAATAGTAATAATTCCTAGATTTATCTTGAATAAATAGAAAATAATTAATATCATGTGTATTCTTGAGATATAGGTTGTATTATTTCATCAATGGATACATAAACATAAACCACCTCAAAAAGCAATGAGACTGTTTCAATAAAATCTTGTAACATGGTTAGATAGAATCTTACTCTACATCTAAGAAAATGATATTAAATGTAGATTAAAATATCATAAAATAAATAAATTCATGATATAAAATGTTAAAAAATATCTACACCAATAAAAAATAATTTAGGTTCCTAAAAAAAGAGTCTTGTCATTGGAAAATTGAGTCAAAACTATTTTACCTATTTTTTTAACATTGTATCATTAACCCCATGAATGAAACAAAAAAATGGATATTTTAATACACATTGAATAAATTTTAAGATAAATATAATAAAGTAATTTTTTTATATACACCACAATAAAGTAATGAGTGTATAACATATCATGTATCTCATAGAAATATAATGTGAGATGAAATACCCTACATTTTGTCTTCCCTCCCATCATACAAGTTCAAAAAACATATATAATAAATATCAGTTTATATTAAATATTTTATTGAATGATATTATTATATATAATAAAATATATTTTTTTATTACCACCTTATATTACCCACATGTTTACCATGCTATGTTATAGTTTCACTTCGGATAATAATCTGTCTGATCTTTTCATGTGTCTAATGTTGTTATATAATTGGACTTTATACTTAAATATGATACAAAAATTTAAATTTTTTTATAAAAATAATTTATATTCCATATATATATATTATAATCATCTACATTTTAAAGAAGTATTAAATAGAATACAACATTCATGGAGTCGGTAAGTCATGCGTATGCATGAATATTGGTTCTATTTTTTGGTTGAATTAAAAGAAATAAAGAAAATAGTATAGATGTGTATATATATATAATATCATTTAAGTGTAATACTAATAATATACATAATATAATTTTACTAAACTCATCCATAAAACATTTCATTATATATGTGAATGAATCATATCACTTTGAGGGGTGGTAGTCCATACTTCCCCAAAGAAAATAATCATATTTACAACAAATGGAATGAAAAAAGGCAGGGGTTTTAAAAAAGAATAATGAATATTAATGCCATAATCAATATTATATAGTATATATATAAATATATATTCCATAATAATTCCCACCATGATAGGTGGTAAAAGAAAAATAATCAATCATCATTTTGAAAGACACTCGTTCGTCGTACACGTAAATTGCGTGTTTGTTACCCATTAGATAGATGTGTGTGTAAGTATAGTTCAAAAACAAAACACAAAAAGATACTATTATATTCAAATATAATGATTTTTTATTCAATATTTTAATAAATATTATGTACTGGTGGATAAAGAAAAATTAATGAACGGATATTGAGAGAAGATATTACCTATTAATTGGGTAACTCATTTTGGTTTGCACAAAAAGGCTTCCCTGGAAGATATTATTTCCAAAAATAATAATCATGGCTTAATTAAGGTATTTTGGTAAGAGTATTGTTTTGAGATTGCCTATTCTAATTTTTTGTTTTAGTGTGAAGAATAAGTAGAGATTGTGACACATTATAGGGAAAGAGGAGTGGCACACTTCTAAATATTTAAAGAGATAATTCAATATGCGTTTTTCATCTTCCATGTGGATCCAATAATAGTTAAAATTATAGAAAAAAGATTATAGGGTCTAAACATGGGCATAAAATGGGATTTAACATGTTTATTAGTCTTTTTGGGAATTATTGTTATGGTTTAGTCCCATATTTATCTTAATGAAACTTTAATTGATGTAATTATTGTTTATCAATTTCATTAATATTTATTTAAAAAAAAGTTGACCCTATTGGACATTAAAAATTATTATAATTCAAAATATGTAATCCATTTTTTAAAATTCAGATCACATCTGTGTGAAAATTTAATTTAATATTAATCATGTAGTCTGGTAATGAATTTGGTGTTTTAAAGTAAAAGTGATGAAAAGATTTATTGGTTTTCTAACCAGTTTCCATGTAAAATTGGTAATAATTACCTATATTGGATTAACATAAAAAATATAATTTTTCTAATATTCTAGAGAAAAATAGAATATTAATTATCACTACCAATAAATAATATGAAATTTTATTTCTGAATTTAAATCTGGTATTTTTAGTAATCACCAAAAGATTTTTCTCAAAATTAAAAAATAACATTTCACCATGAGATAATATCAATCATAGAAATTCAAAAATGTTGGTTATTTTATCAAATAATATATTTATATGTCTAAAATTAATTTTTTTTTCATGGAAGGACATAAAGAGTTGTCTGTTAGAGAAAACAGTATTTATTATCATATAAGGACTTTAATGAAAATTATAGCATTCACTATCGATATGATTTATTTATATAAAACAAAACAAAAATTGGATAATTAGTTATTTATATTTGTATTACAATGTTTATCATATATTTTATAATCATCTCATTTAAATAATTATAACAATAAACTGATGTTTTTTACAAACATCAGGGTTGCGTGTGACGCACAACAAGTAAATCTTCCATGTAACATATGAAAATTATAATATTTTTAAAAGGATTTTTTTATTTATTAAATTGGATGAAATGATTGAAAATTTAATTTATGAAAAAACGGTCCATAAAAACATGGTTCATTACATTCTACCCCCCTTAAAATGAATTCTTAACATGAAATTATTCACTCATGAAAAAACAAATGAGGATAATTCAACCACGTTAAATCCTCATGGAACCACTTGGGATTTTCTAAATGATGATTTAAATAGAAAACATTTACTAGGTGAGTTTTCATATTTTGTATAACTTCTGATGATCAGTCAAAAATTTTAATTGGTTTTCCTTCATAGGATAGATTATACTCCAGGGCTATGACCTCTTCCATTAGTAAAAGTGATGGGATAGGTATGAAATTCTTAAAGAGAGATACATGGATCATATTAAGAATTTGAAATTTTTTTGAGGAAGTTTCATGTTATATGATATTGTCATGATACAATGTTTAATCTCATAGGGACCGATATACCTAGTTCATTGTTTCCCTTTATTCTTGAATCTCATAACCTTATTCATTATTGAGATTCATAAAAACACGTTTTTACCTATATCAAATCCCCAATCATGATAATAGTTATTAGTGAAATATTTCTTATGTATATGATTTGACTTGATATGATAAGAAATGGATCTATCGTTCTCAACCATTTCCTCAGCGATATCAGGTCCTAATAGCGTTCATTCTCCAATTTCACCCCATCACATTAGAGTTCAAAATTTCTTCCCATAGAGGGCTTAATATGGTTCTATATGAATTCATTAGTGAAATATATTATTGTATATAAACTAAACTAGAATAAGGTGTTGATCCCAAACAATAATTAAATCCATAGATTAAGATCTAAACATATCCTCTTGGGATTGATTTTTTATTTCAGAATTACCATTCGTTTGAGGGATACAAGTAGTGTTGAAATTTAATTCAATATCAAGCCCCTGAAAAATACATCATAATAACATTGAAGAAAACAATGAATCTTTATCTGATATAATATAATGTTGTACTATAAGAATCCTCACCTTTTCCTTAATTTATATCATGGAAAGTTGATCTTGACGTAAGTCTTCTCAAATATTAACAAAGTCGATTTAAAAATTAAGGCGATCGACTACCACCCATATATCATTATAACATTAGAGTTATTTGGTAGTCTATTGACAAAATCCATTGTGATGTTACCACATTTCCATTCATCTATGGGTAATGGATGAAATATCCCCATTGACTTCTTTTCTTTGACACATAACATTTTGTCATACCAAGAACCATGATACAAACCCTTAATTATATCTCTTCATGACATCACATTAAAAGTATTATTTCGCGTCCCAATACATGTTCATACTTCCATGATGAAGAAATAAAGATGAATAATGAGCTTCCTCTAAAAGCACCTTCTTTAAATCTGGTATGGAAGGGATACAAACATGGTTCTTGATCCTTATCAATCCATTCTAATCTAGGATAAACTGATGAACATTTATAACTTTCCCTTGTAACACTACATCATCCTTCTATGCCTCCTTAATCTTTCCATGGATAGAGGGTTGAAAATTCACATTAGAAATATAGCATATTCCCCCTTCCACTAGAATGTATTTATACATATTTTGAAAATCTAGAAATATTTTATATATTTTATCATCTTCATGGATAAGATAGCATGATCATTCTTAATAGAATCATTATCCACCTTATTTTATTTCTCAGGGTTGTAATTTATTTATTAGTCGCAATCCTATATCAGATCTTACCATCTTCTCTTGGACATGTTCAATACCTTCCATGGGAATATGTATTTCATAATTTTATTATCAATATATATATCACACATCACTCCAAAAAGATAATCTATCCATACAATTAATGAAAAAAATACCACTTCTAACTCTAAATCCTAATTTGGGTAATTTGTTATATAAATCTTCATCTTTAAGGATGCATAATATATAATCATGTTTTTTATCATAATAATGCATCCCAACACCTTATTAGATGCATCACTATAGCTTAAAAACCCTTCATCACTCTATCATAATGGATGAACAGCTGCATTGACTAACCTTCTATTCATTGACATGAAAATTTTCACCCATTAATCTATCTAGAGGATCCTGAAGCCCTTCTTAGATAACATGGTTAGATGATTATATAGTTGGGAGAAATTTTACAGAAACCATCAATAATTTACAGTTAAATTAGAAATCAATAGTTCTCAGCCATAATAGACGGTTTAGTATAGTTTTCAATAGTCTATGTATTTGATGGATCATCTTGTATAACATCTCTGGAGATTATTTTTCTAAAAAATTGAAACATTTTTTATAAAAAACCAAACGTTTTAAGACTTTCATATTTCCTCCCTTTGCATAGGGTCTTTAGTAAAACTCCCAAGTGATCATTTTTCACTTCATTTCTTTTTGAATTTATATTAATGTATTCATTGAATACGATCATAGACTGAGCAATTTCATATTTAAATTATCTATTCATCAACTCCAATAATATTACATGGTCATTAGAAAGAAAAAAGGCATCACAAAATAATAATAGTCTACATATTTGAAATAATGAATTCTATATTGTTTGTAACCTCTTCTATGAACCACAAATTCTGATATACAGAAAAACTTTCAATCTTGGAAAAGTATTCAAAAATGAACTATTGATCAAAAAAGTGATCAATACAGGGGAGATGATACTTATTCTTGATCATGATCATGGTCAACTCTTAATAATCAATGTAGAGTCGCGTTGATCTATAATTCATTTTCACAAAAAGATTTGGTTCACCCCATGGTTACACAATTTCCCAAATGAATACATTATCATGGTTTTCATGGTATATGTTTCATCAATTCATGAAACTCAATCAGATCCATTCTAAAAGGTATATTTGAAATATATGTGTAACCATACATGATATCCCTTGATAAATCTTCTTCTCATTTAGAGGATATAAAGAAAAATATTATGTAAATACTTATACATAGTCCTAAACAATAGGTATATCATCAATGTCAATTTTCATCACAACCATTTGAGATATACCACCCTTGTGAATTAGAATTAAGACACATAAACTGCATATAATGTCCACATAAATCTCATACATATAATCACATGTATGGATGAAAATAAGATGGTTTGAAATATCATATATAACATCCCATCTGATAATATAAATGTGGGATTTATGAACATAATGACAATCCATTCCAAAGATGACATAAGATTCATCCAATGAAATAATGACAAGATTTATTGCATACACCTTCCAATAAAATTCTACTACCAAGGAATCAGAGACTTGAGATACATTTATCATACTAATAGGTTTTTTTATAGCGAATATCACATATAATTGTTATAGTGGAATCATAAATTACTGATTGAATTATTTCTAAATTATAGAATCAGTAGATCCAGAATCAAATATGAAAGTAGTCAGTATATAGTTGATTGTATGTTTACCTTTTATCACATATTCACACCTATTCGAAAATAGTGATTTTATAAAACCCATCTTGTCCCTCAGCTTAAGCGGATGTTGATGTAGTTCAACAACAATCTCCTTTTATTTTAGAATGTGGTTAGAATAATTCCCATTCTTATTACTTTTGAAGCACAAAATCACATGAGGTGAATTTTAGGGCCAATATTCCCATTCTAAATGTCAGCTAACTTCATCCTATCTTTTTAACAATCAAATAAATAACATCCATCATGTCAAACCCATAAAACGTTTATTAAACCCCCTAATAAAATTTCACCTATGTTTCTTCCCACATGTATGGAATAAAATGAATCTCATCTTCTTATCTTCATGGTATTTTGATTTCCCATTAAACTCCCTTATCACCTGCTTTTCAAAACAATTAGATTTATATGTGAGTCCAACTTACATTTTGATCTTGATTTCACAACCCAAAATATCTTATTATCAACTAATGTCTCTTAGGGCCAACTCTCTTATATGAAATGTATTTAATCAACTAAATAACCTATCAGTATTTATTTTAGTATTGAAGGCAATTTATGACATGCACATCCCAACAATCATTAAAATAGCCTTGTATGTACCAATAGATTCTTCATCAATTTTCATCAAATCAAGGAACTATTTTGCTATATATGTATGAGGAATATTAGTAACGTATATGTTGAAAAATAAGTTCTTGATGTCATCCCAATCCATAGATTCAATATCACCTTGATGGATCCTATTCTTTATTATTGTCCACTATTTATATTCATCATTGTCTAACTGATAAGCATCTTGAATTACATTCTCATGATATGAACACTAAAGTGCATTGGATATCATTATAGTAGTACTAATCCATTTTACAAAAAAAGAGAGGATCAGAATAACCTCTAAAAGAATATATATGTTTCTTTATTGAATACTAAATAGAATTTTGTTCCATCATTATCAAATTTAGAATTCCACTGTGATTCATAGATTTAGAATATTTGTTGTGCATTAAAATGATGTTTTTCATTCCATCTCCCCTTAAACATGGTCTCTTAAGAGTACAATCATATCATTTTCCATTACAATTTCTATTAAAGTGGTTTCTTCAGGTTCCATCCATTGACTATAACCAAAAAACATAAGGTGAGAAAAAATTATTATATTTATGAACCAAATAATTATGAGAAGTCACTTATAAGATGTCTAAATTTTTAATCCTTCCTAAATTAATGAAAATATAGGGTTATCCAAATCTATTTATAGGAATATTATAATAATTTCATTTATGATGATTAATGAAGAGTTCGTGAATTTCCCATGCATATCCACCAAGAGTGTCAAACGAGGTGTGCAGCAAGGCTCATTGCCATGTCGAAAACTACCCAAAGTAAGGCCTTGAACATCTTGTTTAATTTTAGGTACATATATTCTAGAGCCATATTATCTTGGGGTATCTACATAGAGATATATATCTATGAAACCACTCCATATATCCTACAAAAACATCTTGGACATTTTCCTATATGTTTCCTAATCATTAGACTTATCCCTAGACATTTCCATAGGATTATCACTATGAAATATTTATGTGGTATTCCAAAGGTTAACAAGTCCATTTATCTCAAACCAACTATATCAACCCTTCATTTTAATACATTAACATTACATACCATTTTTGGACTACTAAAAACATTATACAAACAATTCCCAATTACTATACTATTCTTGTGAATCTAGATACATGGAAACATAAAACCTTATACTTAGGTGAGCTACATTATTTCACAGCAGCTTCTTCTTGAATACAACCATTCTTTCAATAATAATACATAATAATTATCTTCATATCTTCGGGATGAAAAAAAACAAAGGGGTGTCCTCAAATTCCTAGTAAGGGTAAACAATGGAAATATGTTAGTAAAACCATGAGCATATATGTATGAGAATGTGGTCCTGAAAATATAATATCATACACAACATATCATAGATCATGTATATGAATCACATGATATTGTTTGGATGTTCATAATATATTAATCATATAAAATATAGTATATAAGTCCTGAAATCCAAACATATCAATAAAACAGGATTTTGTTTGGAAAGATAAAAATATATTATGATTTACATAGTAGAAAATCCATCTCTTACAAGACAATCTTAGTAGGTTCACTCCCCATATAATACTGGTAGTCGTGGTTTACTCCCATAGCCATAATAGATGCATGAGTTCACCCCTCACACCATCTTGGTAGTCATGGATCAGTCCCATGTCCATCATAGCTATCAAGGTTCACTTCCCATACTATTATAGCCAGTCTTGTGAGATATATATCATTATCCAACGCATTATAGGGAGATATAGGTCCCACACATATAATAATGAAATTATACATACATGTTATACAACAAAATAAATAATATTATTATAACAAATGAAATGAAATCTTTGTAATAAACATGTAGTCATATCATAACCAATGAAAAAATATAGGTATAATAATCATTTCATCATAAACATGACCCATAATGAGATGTTGGTTTCAAAATAATATAACCGATGAATATGAAATGAGGTTTATAAAAATCACAAAATAAAAAAATAATCCATTCGTAGAATGAATATGAATGTAAACATTGAATAATTTAACTAGAAAGGCATGAGTGAAAATAATGAATGTTATCTTACCTGGGAAATAATTTTGAATGAACTTTTAAGAGAAACGTTTGAGTAAAATATCCTTTATGCAGTGAAAATTAATTTTAGAGCATAAAACATTTTTGAAAACAATTTTATATGAAAATAGATTTTAAAACATATATTGGATTTATTTAAGACATTAAAACGTTTTAAAAATAATTCTAATTTAAAATGGGCACTAGTTATCTTTTGAAAACATTTTTTAAAACTTAGTTTTTTTATTCAATAGATTTCCGACTAGAGAGAAATATCATCATATTTTTCTGGAAAATATTACCAGAAGTTCCAAATAGTTGAAAATGGAAGTAATACCTAGATATATCATTAATTAATTAATTATAAGTAATCTAATGAGTGTTATTGAGAGATGGATTATAATATTTCATCAAAAGAAGCATAGTCATAATAAATCAAGATAATCCATGAGATTGTTTCAATATACATTTAAATCATGGTAACATGGGACCAAACACTCCATGTAATAAAAGTAAATTATATAGAGCATAAACTATCTTAAGAATAATTAAATAAATGATATAAAATGTAAAATGGAAGTATTTACACTTTAAAAAACATATATTCCTTACAAAAGATGAGTCTCAAAGTATGATAATTGAGACAAAACTATTTTATATATTTGGTATCTTTTGAATCGTAAACTCCATGAAATAATTGTACAAAAAAATTTATGTGAATAATAAAAAATTTATGTATAATATAAAAACAATAAAATAATTGTCATTAGTTTTATCACACAATAGTATAGAGTGGAAAACATGACATCTATCTCACGGAAATAAAAAGTGAGATAAAATCCCCTTACATTTTGTCTTTACTCTCACCAAAACAATTCGAATTACCTGTATAATAAAAAACTATTGTAAATATATTAATGAAACATATTGTTATATAAAATATCATATAAGGTTTGATTACAAAATAGTATTAGTTTCTTGTTAAACATCCTATATTAAGATTTCATTTCCGATTATAATCCCTTTATTCTTCATATGCGCCATAATTTAATATATCATTGGTCCTTATACATATATCATGATTTCAGATTTTAAATCCATTATAAAAATATAATATATATTATTTAAATGTTTATTATAATAATCTATATAATAAACATGTAATGAAATGTAATACACTATTCATAGAGACGATATGCCATATGTTCAGATGAACATTATTTCCATTTTTATGATCATATTAAAAAAATGAAAGAAAAGGGAATATATGTATATATATATAATATAATTATATAAGTACTATAATGATATATATATATATATATAATAAAATCTGCATCGGTGTTGGTGTGGTGGTGAAAGTGAGTGATACAACAACACTATTCTTTGGAAGGTTCAGGGTTCGAATCCTAGGAGTCCGCTTTCGGGGCGATCCTCTCCCCCATCATGTCGGGTTGCTTAGTCTCAACTGGGAGAGAAAAATGAGGTGCATCCCAATGTGTTGAAATATTTCTTTCAAAAACAATCATCAATCGGTCTTTCCCACTCAAGGATGATCTGCCTTCTTGGCTGGCAATGGCTCCTTCACCGGCAGGGGCTCTAGCTCAGGGTAGTGACCTCTTCGTGGGGGAGGGGGGTTACCATGTGTGGAGGGTTCTAAAAGGCCTCACATGGGAATTCCATTTTAAGGTAAAAAATATAATGAAACTTCACAAAACACATCATTAAGACATTCTATGTACTGTGTGAGTGAATCAATTCCATTTGAGGGGGCGACAGTTCACACTTCCTCAAAAAAATATCATATTAACATAAAATCGAACATTGAAAAGATATAGGTTATAAAAATAATATATAAGAATATAGATGTAATAAATATAACACATTACATAAATAAATATGGTTTCTACCATAATTTCCACCATTATAGGTAGCAACGGATAAAGAACAATCATCGTTTAGGGAGGTGATAGTTCGTCACAAATATAAATAGTATGTTAATTACCCCTTAGATAGAGGTGGGAGTATGTCAAGGTGGAAACCATAACATAACAACATACTAGTATATTTTAGATTATTTTATTTTTGTTATATGATCAGTTAATACAGGTATTGGATGGGGTGGAGAATGAAAATAAATGAAAGGATATTGAGATAAAATGTGTCCTCTAAATCAGGTAACTTCTTTTGGCTTGTAACAAAAGGCTTCTTTTGAAGAACATATTCCTAATTAGAGGATTAATTTAGTAATGGAGGGATGTTTGGAAGTGTATTAAGATGATCCTTCTAATTCCTATGGGGTTTGATTGGTGTGAAGAAGGGGCAGAGTCGGTGGCCTTTATAGGGAATGAGGAGTGGCTGTCTTGAAAATATTTTAAGAAATACTTCCACCCACATTATTCAAATTTTATTTCGATCAAATAATTATCCGTAGTTGATAAATAGAAGGATAGTTCATAAATTTGGTCATGGAATGGATTTATTATATGTTTATAGGACATTATTTTCTTTATGATCATGATATGGTACTCTGTTATGCTTAATTTATCCTTAGTAAAGGTAATTAATTTTAATTACATTAACAAGTTGTTTTGGTCAAAAACTAATTTTACCATTTTCGAAATGATAAATGTAAAATATTAAAAATATCGAATAAATAATTATAAATTCTTATCAATTAATTGGATTAAATTAATTTTAAAATAGTTTTGTAGTTTAGTTGACAATGTAGTTAGTTTATATAAAAAGGATGGAAAGTTTGATTTTTTTATTCATCCAATTTCAATGTGAAATTGGTTCCAAATACCTAAATTGGATTAATTTTTATACATATAATCTAACTAAACTATTAATTAAAATTAAATTATAATTTACCCATATTAATAAATAATATGAAAAAAAGTTGTGAATTAAAATCAACTATTTTTCACAATTCATAAAAATTGATGTCTCTTAGAAATATCCAAATAGTTCACCCTAAGATAATTTCAACATAAAAAATTAGAGATAGATGTTTATATAATCAAATTAAATTTATAAATGTTTCTAAAATTAATTTTAGTCTTTTTCATATGACATAGAAAATAGTTTTCCTGAGAAAATTATATTGTTAAATATACAAGGACTTTACCAAATATTATATCATTCATTATCAATATTTTTTATTTATATAAATAAATTATAAAAAAATAGATTGAAATTTATTATTGTTAATACTATTATATTTAATGTCTAGTTTAGAATTATCTCACATAAATAATTATAACAATAATATGATGTTTCTTGGAAAAAATAGTTTTGTGTGTAAGGTACACTATGACATTATTCAGTGTCACATTTTCCATGTTCTTTCCATGTGAGAGAAATGATTGAAATATTGAATTACAACACACAAATGTAAATGAAATTTATTCAAGATAATTTTCCCTAAAAACATTGGGTGATACATTTTCAAAGGATAAGAGTAAATCGAAATTTATACATAATGAATTTTTAAAAAAATTGTTTTATTTCCATTTAATGATACACAATATTTAAAAAAAAATAACGCTTTTATAAATAATATTTTAAAAAAACATTATTTTTTAAGTTGTATTGATAATATTTTATTTGAATGATTTTTCCTATTAGTTTATAATGTATCATTTTTTATTAATAGTTAAAAATAGTACATTCTAATTTCTAATTAACTTCTTATCTAAATAATATTTAAGGAGAAATTTAATTTTAAATAATTTGGAAAGTAAATTTGGATAAATTATATTTAAATAAATACAATTTAATTAATTGTATTATATTTATTATTTAAAATGGATAAAAAAAATTATTAATTGAACATCTCTACATCAAAAACTTGATGTTTCATGCCATATGTGTGATTAATATAATATTAATTTCTGAAACAAATGAGAATTTTATTTTATATAAAATTATTTAATAAAATTAATCATAGGATCCAAATTCATTAAATATGACACTTTTATTTTTAAAAAATATGTAATGTATGTTTTTGAACATTTTTTACAATGGTAAATGTTTAATTAGGTAAAAATCATGGAAAATGGGGTATAAAAAATAAGATAAATTATAAAATGACACTTAAACATGCCCCAATTTTATAGGAGGGTATATTTTTTACCAAAATCTGTCAAAATTCAAATATATGGACTTTGTTTGTATTTCTATGTGATTGTGAAATTTATAGTATTGTATTCAAAGAAAAGGAAAAGATGACACAATCATATTCATAATAAATAAAAAATTTCTAATAAGTGGTTATCTAGAGTATATGTTTGACTATAATTAATAATTTCAAAAATATAATACTTAATGTATCATGTTAATTAATTTTAAATTTTTATGGATGAAATAATTAACTTAAATGATTTTAGAATAAAGATCGATTATTTATTTTTTTAGTGAAAATATAAAATAATTGTTATTACCAATAACAAAATTAATAATAGTATATTTTATTTATGTGATAAAATATTTTTATATGATAGTTTGAAATTTTAGGGTTTTATTAATTTATATACAATGCTATCTAGATTTGTTTTATTTTTTTCAATGTTAATTTATTTAGTATCCTTAAAATTGATATTTATGATATATAAAAAAACTACTATATTATTATATGAAATAAAATTACTTAAAATCACAATTTAGTAAGAAAAACATTTCCCTGGTTTAAAACATCATCCTTTATCAATTAATGGTGTTTTTTATTTTTATTTGAACTATATTTATTCTCAAAAATTAAAAATTCTTTTTATCATTATAAGGATTAAAAAGGTTAAATATGGGTTAGAACTAAATAATAAGGGTAATAATGTCACCAAAACATGTATAATTTTTATGGATGAGTTGATTTAGAATCATCCCCATCCAATCATAAATTCTTTTATCTTTTATCAATTTTTAATTGTATATTAATTTATATTAGATTAATATTTTTAGGAATACCAATAATTCTCATTCCCCTTCCTATAAAAAGACTTGTATTTATATAATTATTTCACAGTTCAAGAAAAACATTAGTTCATCTACACTATACTCAAATAAATTCCTATAAGAAATCCCACATTCTACAACACGTATTGTTGGAAGAAAACAACCCTAAATGTTGTTAATATGTGAAGAAATAGAAATTTTCTGAAGAAGTTGTATCATTATTAATCAAGTGTTTACATACTATTTATTATTCCAAATACATCAGTTATTATTGTATTAGATTTCTATAACATACTCATTATCATAAATATATATATTTTTTTGTTTTAAGGTTTTGACCTACACCTCCTCGCGAACATGTATCATTCGTTCATCCATTACCAAATTTAAATGTAGGGAATCATTATGTATTCATTGTTAATATGTTAAATATATTTTATTTATAATGTTATTATAATTCATTAATTTTCTTATTATATTTTTTTCATGCTTTACTTTTTTTGTGTATATGATAAGATTGACCATGTGTATGGATGAAAACTGCATCAAGTAGAGATGGGATTCATTTACACATTAAATTAAATGAATAAAAAATGTGTTCAATATAATTATATGAAATATATTAAAAAATAATTCTATTTATATAATAATAAATATATATTTTATTTTTCTATATTTCAATATGATAATAAAATAGAATCAATGTTTAGGCATACGTTTGACACACCATCTCTAAGACTGATGTATTTCATTTTGTATTTCAATATTTTATAGATTATAATAAATGAATTTATACTGATATACATAAAATTAAAATAATTATTTAAATTCATTTAATTATTTAATAATTATCGATGTAATAGGACCGAATATAATAAGTCAAAACATGTACGAGAAACCAAGAAGTTGTTACCCAAAATGTAACATAAACATCTGATTTATTATAAATGTGTGGTATAAAGTCAAAATAAAATATTTTATGGTATGATATATATGAATATGGTAATGTTATATATGTATATTAAAAATATATTTATTATATAAGAGGTTTTAACATGTACAACACATGTCTGGATTAAGAAAGTTGATTTCTAATCCCACATTTATTTTAAAGACAATTATTCAATATTCAGAAGTTGTAATTTTTGTGTGGTTTCTACAGTTTAAATTAATGTATTATATGATCCAAATCCTCTAATAAAAAGATATGTACATATCAATTTTATGAACACTCTTTCATGGCTTCTATTAATTAAAAGTAACCAAATCAATATGGTATGATTGTATCAATTTTTCTTTTTTGAGATATATTTTTTGTTAAAAATAAATATTATTTTTTGAGATGTATATAATAATTTTTACATGTTGTATTTTGAATATATTTATTCCATGAAATGATAAGTTTCAAGTAGTGTTACTCCCTCTTTGTTTAGAAATTATTTTTTCATAAAAAATATTGTATTTGTAGAAATGATTTAAATAACTGATGTTTTATGAAATTTCTAGGATAATGGTATAAATGAATATTATAATGGTTTTATAAATTTTATCTGTACAATTTCATGCTTATTTCAAAAAAATGTTTTCTAAAGATGTTACAATTTAGAAAACAGTAAAATTAAAAATTTCAGAGGATATTTTCCGCATGATTTATTTATTAAATTATATTTCACAAAAATTTTCCATCTATGACAACATTAATTGTTGCTAAATATGATCTATAGTGGATAGGATTCAATAAAACATTCCTTATTCTTTATATGATAGTTTTTTTTCTTTGATAAATTACTTACGATCCTATATAACACATTTGTGTGGCTTTAATAATTTTATTGGTGGAACCTAAAAATCCCGTCAATGCATTGTATAATGATTATTTTTCTCAATAGACATATAATATCAGAACAAGGATTTATATAAGTTTAGTTAGGACTAAATAATTATGAGAAACCAATTTAGTAAAGGTTGTTGTCCACTATGAATCTATATGAAGTGATCTTTGACTCTAATGATGGTTTGGCCTGTCAATCCAATTCACTATGATAGTCTTGGGAAATTACCTTGACTAATAGAGAAATTATATTATCTGATTATATGTTTTGCATATTTCTATGTTTTTTGACTTGTTTTTCTTTTATGAGTCATTACTTATGAATTATTATGATTTGTTTTAGGACTCAATATTATGACCATTGAAATAAATGATATAATTTTCAAATGTCATGTTAATATTATTATACACTAATGTTTGTGTTATGATTTTAATCTCACTTATTTACCCATAATCGTCTTTTGAGAATTCCCTTCTATAATGTGTATTTGAAACTATATATGAAGAAATGTATTATTTATGAAATTTCAAAAAGGGTTATAGTTCGAACGAAATATGATGGGGATGGTTAAAAGTTTCTATGAACAATTTTTAAGGATTAAATATTTCTAAAGAGAGTAAAACCATTTTATTATAGAATGGTATTAACATGTTCTGTATCAAATATTACCATATTTAGATAATGTATATATATATATATGACAATTATTTTTTGTGACATTTGGTATGAGATCTAGGTTTTCTAACCTTAAAAAACTAAGACGAGAAAACCTATATAAGAATCCTAAGGATAATTGTATGTTACAATACTATAATTTGGTTACAGAATTGAATTAATCCTATGCAGTTATAGAATTATTTAATTTAGTAATTTACAATGATTATGTGGTTTTAAAAATATAATTAGTGACCTGAAAAATATTCTTTAGGTGGTCGTCAGTTGATGAATCAATAAATAATCATGTTAACATTGAACCAGATTGAGAATTCCGTGATTATTCGAATCCAAATTGGATGATGACTGGGTAGAATTATACTGGGTTTAATTTTAATCCGATATCACATTATATTATTAAAAATGTGAACCTCTATGTGATTACTAACACATCAGATTAGAGAAATATTGACTTTAATAAATTTTCATGTTGTTATGAACATGGAATAAAGAACATCCAGCTTCAACAATGTCATTAATGTTGGAAAAAGAACATTGATGTATAACAAAAATGGTGGTGAATATGGTGTATGTTTCCAAAAGAAGGTTATATAGTGGGAAAATATTGTGAATTTCAATTTTTTATTCAAGGGGAACATTAGAATTATCTAACCTAATTAATTAATCAAATAATTAGCTTTTAGAAAAATAAAATGCATCTTCAATTCTAATCATTAAAGTAGATGGACTATTGTTTTGGTTTCAAGAATAATAATGAATGATAACATTTATGGTATTATCCTATAATGCAACATCTATTGATTTTTCCACCATAGTTTTTCAATATGGGTATTAAGGGATATATTCAACAATTTAAGAAGAATAGATAAGTGATTTTCTAGAAAGGTGATATTTTGGGAGAACACCTAATTAAATTAATGATAACCCATAATATGCACATGATATTGGTATAATAATTGTAAAAAGATATGTTTTGTTTATGATAAAATAAATTTTATATTATTCATCACCTTACAACTGATTAGTAATATGATAAAGAGGCGGTTTATGATATAATAAATTATGATTAAATAATTTTTTACTTTATTGTTTTAAGAAGAGTTACTTTTTGAATGCATGGATGTTTTCATCAATGATTTATTATAATTTAGGTTATTAATGTGTAACCTGAAAATAATTGATTATTTTATGGACATGTTTGTTTCGTGAGAATTAAGACGTACGTGAAGATGTTTTTGCTAATAAATGGGATGTAAATTTGGAAATTTTAAAACATTCTTTCAAAAAATATTTTATTTTTATTTTGACGGATAGTTAAAATGAGTTTCTATTTATGAAGTTGTATATATGGAATTTTTTATTAGGTCTTACAAATTGATGTGTTGAATTCTATATCAATATACATGGGTATTGGATAACCTATATTTTTTTTATGATGATAAATAGAGATAGAATGAATGAATTGTTATACCATTATGGAACTATTTATCCACTAGTATTGTAGTCATTAGAAATTAAGCATCATTCATTAGAGTAATAAATGGTGTGAATACTTATCACTGTGTGACATAAGGGTGATATTTTACATATGATACCAGATGAATTATGTATTTCTTATCAAATAATTATGAAATATAATGTTATCCACTTGTCATCATTTTTGATGATATAAATGTCAATTTTCATAGATATTTGTTCTAGGGATTTATATACACTGACCATATAATGATCATGTTTTCTATCATTATCCATAATAAATTTTTTTTATAATTGACATCTATTTCTATGTTTTAAATCCCCACATATTGTCATCTAATCGAAATTAGTTTTATTTTGTGATATTTGACATTAAATTTTCCACTTTTAAGAGTATCTTTTATTGATCCTTGTGAAATTTTGATTTCCCATAATAAAATGTTTCAAAAATCAAATATTTATTTTCATATAGCTTAACAACTTTTGGAGGAGATGTTTTTTCAAAATTATTTATCGTATCCTAGTGGTAGCTGTTTGAATGGCTCTTCTACCGAATTTTCCACATGGACAGGATGTGTTCTATGCATCTCACTTGAGAAAGTAAATACCTAATCCCTAAAATGTATTAACTCATATGTTGTACCAATATAGATATATATTTGAATGAAAAATAGTAGTAGATAATCTAGATCATTGAGATAATGTTATATGATACAAGAGAACGAACGTCGTTATTGTTTAGTGGAGAAATCACCAATTTGAGGAAGTTATGTGGAAACATAATAAGGAGACGATAACGTGAAATCTTAATATTTTTATATACATTTGAATATTTTATATAGTGAAATTAATTTAAATGGGATTAAAATTTCACATCCTGACATTTTTAAAAGAAGTCACTATTCTCGACTGTGTAACGATACAACACAACAAGCATGGACAATGTAATATTATTATTTAATATGGATGATTTAGACTGTCCATTATATTAGATGGGATTAATATGGAATCTAAATTATTTTATATATAGGTTAACTAACTTTTTTCAAACTCATCCATTAGAATTTCATAGGATTTCAAATAAATCTCGTTCTACACATAAAAACATTATATTTCAAAAAAGTAGTTTTACTACCTATTGAAGCATAAATTTTTTGTAAACGAAATTTTTAATCCATTAAAATAATAAAATTAACAAATTAACATCATTTTGACTTAAGAATATCAATATTTACTTTGAATGAATTTTTCATATTTTTCAAATAAGATTTATTTTTTTTCAATAGTAAAAATACTTCTTTTTAATTGAACCAGAATATTCATTTAATAATTAATAATGTTAAAATATGTTTAAACTAGTATTGAAGTAAAAATTGATAACTTATGCCTTAATAAATCAAAATTTTCAAAATTCAAACCAATTTCACAATAAAATTGGATTTTAACTTTTCTGGAATTTTTACTTTTTTACATTAAAACCCCATTTGTTTTATCCAGTATATTATATTAATATTATGTTAATTTTGACAACACATGTGAATTTAATTTTTAAAAAAATAGCTACATAATTTTAATTATAATTTAAAAATTTATTAATTATGTATCTTTTATGTTTTAGATCATATGCATTTATCATTGGTAAATTTTCATTAACAATAGTAAGGGTAAATTAGGTAAAAATCACAGAATAAAGGATTTTATTAAAATGACATGGAGTATTAAATTACCCATAATCATGAACCAATAGTATTAAATGATCTAATTTCCTAAAAAATATCAAAAGGTTCAAATATATAGCCTTTCGTCTCCATTTATTTCTTTGTGACAATTATAATAATTAATTTTATGGAAAGAAACAGATGTCAGACTCATATCCTTAATAAATGAAATATTTATAACAATGGGGTATGTAGGGGATATTTTAAATTATAAATACTAATTTTAAACAAAAAAATAATTACATATAAAAAGAAAATGTATTTTCAAATTTTATTGAAAAATAATTACCATAAATGATATCACATCAGGGATGGAGTATTTATTTTATTGATAGAAATAACATATAAAATTTATTAAAAATATTAAAATAAAAAATAAAATATAATTAAAGTGTTCAATTAATTTTATATATTAATTTTAAATTTTACTATTATTGTTCACCTTTTTTTTCAAGTTGAGGATTTTGTTTTTATTTTTATAATAGGAAATTTAATGAATTGGAACATAATTGAAAACAATTATATTTTAAAATAAATAATATGTTGTGAAATGATATAAAATCCTTTTAAAACATAAATAAAAGAAAAAAAAAATTTGGTACGTTATTGTTTTCATTCATGATCAATTTATTATTGTTTTGGAATTTCCCAGAAACTACATTAACCATCAATGAGTATAAAACCATGTTCCCACGGTAAGAATTAGTAGGGTTAAATTATGGTCAATCAAAAATTACAATAGAAATAATGTAACATAAATTTGTAAAAAAAATTCATATTACTTTGAACCATCCAAAATTTTTATTCCAACTAAATTCCATTATAGCTAAATGTAATTTATTATTAATTTATATAAATTCAACTTTTAATAACTTCCAAGAGTGTTCCTCCCCTCTCCTATATAAGATCTGTTATTCAATTTTCTAAACAATTAAAAAAATTTATCTAAAAAAATATACAAATATAAATTCTGAGAATCCATACCAAATTTATTGAGCTCTAATTTTAGGCATAACACTATCCATTGTGGGTTTAATGCATTAATAAAAGGAGATTGTGTGTAGAATAAGTATCATTTATAATCAAGTATTTCAATTTCATTTACTCTTAAAAGTCCAAAAATTATTATAATATAGTGCATAAAATATATCCTCATTGTCCTAAATTTACATATATTTTTTTATTTAATGGTTTCTACCAACACATTAACACACTACCAAAAATGGGAACACAAACATCTTTTGTTTATATGGTATACTACCACCACGTGATCTGATGTTACCCGTTCATCAATTACCATAATTAATGGTTAGTAATAATGATGAATTTATAATTTATATATAAATTATATTATCTTCATGATGTTATTATTATCCTGATATTTTCATAAAACACTTCCTTTCAATATCTATATTTTGTAATAATAGGATAACAACACTCGTCTATATAGAGGACTATCGGCCCTCAAAGAGATGTAATTCATTCAGAAATCATAGGGAAAGAAATAAGGATGAGTTTAATATATATATGTGATTTTTATGACATAATAATTCAACATAAATTATAATATTTAAGCCATTTACTTTTCTTTCATTCAATGCGATATGAATGTAGAAATAACATCAATACGTAAATACGACCTACCATCTCTTTGAACAATGTAATTAATTTTCAGTTTATATATTTATTGATTAATATTAGCTATTCAATATTCAATTTATAGGATATTAATATCATGAAAAAAATTCTTGATATGAGAAAATCATAGTCAAAAAAGAGGACTAAAAATAAAAAATCAAATCATGTATGAAAAAACCAGTTTTTAAGAGAAAAGTTACATAAAAAGAGATTGTTAGTAAAAATGTAATAAAAAGTCCTCCTTATATCATATATAGTTATATATATTAATATTAAACTTAATATACTTATAATGAAGTTATATTTATTATACATGAGGTTTTTACTTATACAAAGGAATCAAGATTATCGTAATTAGATTCAAAGTCATACATTTATTTCAGTGAGACATATTCCATATTTACTGCTGATTTATTTTTTGTGGTGTATATACTAACAATGAATGTATTATATCATCCTTAACCTTACGTACATGGGTATTCACATATCAATTTTTTATATCTTTTTAATGGGGTTTAAGGTTCCAATGTTACCAAAATGATAATGTGATTTTGTCTCCATTTTTCTCTTTTAATGCACATGAAATGTTATGTGCCGATATTATTTTATGAGGTGTATACACATCTATTGAATATTATTTATCATTAATATTCTTATTTTCATGATATTATTTATTTCATGTAATGTCATTGTATATATGGTTGAAAATCATTTCTATTAAAATAATCCATGTATTATAAAAATGTAATCATAAATTGATATTTTAAGGATATTCAAGGGAATTGATATCATATATTATTTAAGAGGATTTAAAAGTTTCATTTATATGATATAAAGGATATTTTCATTTACTATTTTCCCCTATACACATTTCATTGAAAAAGTAGTTTATTTCAAAAATGGAATGGATATTTACTTCCAAATAAAGAAAAAAATAATATTTCAAAACCATTTTTCATCTATGATAACATTATTTGATGTTAGATCTTCATTACTAGGGTTATGAATTGACTATAATAATCTTATTAGTAAATGGTTGGTAATTTTTTTATGAATGGTTAATGTTCATACAGAATACATAGTTGTGATTTTTATTAACTTATGGATGGGGCTTATAAGTTCATCCAACAGCAACATACCTCTGGAGAAGGCTAGAATGGGCATAAAAAATATCAAACTCTTTAATGAGGCCCTTCAAGAATATGTTCATCATGAAGCTTAAGAAAGTAAATTTGAATTTTGTGAACTCTTCGATATGGCCCACCATCAGAATTTCCTTCATTAGTATCATGAATAATTCTAAACTGATAGTTAGCGTTGAATCTTCAATGAACATTTGGTTGGATAACTGGACTGGCACCCCCTTTCTCTCTATGTAATCTCCAAATTCCACCCCCTAATAGAACCAATTTTTCTATTAAATTTGTGATGAAATATAATATTTCCAATCTTCCTGATAAAATCTTGAATGTGGTTGAAAATTATACTTTTACTCACAATGATGATTTCATTATTTGGGAGCCTTCCTATAATGGTGTGCTGGACTCTAAAAGTTTTTATAATCATAATTTCACATCGACTGACTCTAGTTTTAATTGGTTGAAATATTTTGACATGCCTTAGATTAAACCTTCGAGGCTCAACTTGATTTTGTGTATTTCCCACAACTACATTTTTATATAGGTTTGTCTGTAATTTTTTGGTATTTAGTTTTGTTCTAAATGTAATTTTTTCAGCAACACATGGAAGATACCAATCAATTTTTCTTGTCTTGCGCCTTGACGTTGGCTCTTTGGAATTATATTACTAATATTTTTAATTGCATATGGTTTCATTTTGACTTTATTATTTCTCTAATCAAAGGCTGTTTGGCATATTATTTCCTCCAAAAATCAAGAATCTATTCACAATTTTTGTTGCAGAGATCCTCCATGTTATCTGGTATGCTTGAAATGATATTATGCACAACAATTATTCATTTAGTCTTAATGCATGTAGGATACAAATTATTATTTTCATCAGGGAGGTATATTGGATTCAAAATGATCCTTGTCAAAAAACTATTCGAGACCTGATGATCATTCGGCAACATGGAATCAAAGGACTTTACAGGCAGCTGAGTCGCACCTTTTAATTTTTCTAGAAAGCTGGTCTTCCTAGTTGGATCAAAGTTAATATGGATGGTGATTCTTAAAGGAAACTCGGGTCTTGTTGGATGTAGTGTTATCTTTAGATATTTTCATGGTCGAACTCTAGGTTGTTTCTTAACTAGTTGAAGTTTTTCCACCTCGTTAGAGGAAAAAATGTTGGTTGTGATCCATGCGATTGAGTTTTTCAGACAAAAGGGATGGAACAACATTTGGATTGAAGGCTACTCTACCACCATTATCCAAGTTATTTGTAATGGTACGATGCACCTTTCTTGGCCGCTCACCACCCTGATGGATGAGTTGTCTTGATTTGCTCCATGAGATCGATTACATAGCAACAAATGCCTTTCGTGAAGAGAACATAGTTGCAGATGGAATTTCTACAAAGGGTATCAACCAGGGCCTCTCTTGGCTGGAGGAATTACCAGTTGAGTAACTCCCCCTATATAAAAAAAATTGTAATAAGATCCCCTATTTCAGACATTTTTATTTGTATAACCTATTAGTAATAAATTGTGAATTGGTCTTTGGCTAGGACACCACCTCCTAAAAAATGATTAGAATTTAAATTGATCTCAGATCAGATAGAACTGTAATGGTAATTGAAACCCATTTCGCAAAGTACTATGTCCACTATGATAGCCTTGAAGGTTAACCATTACTACAATGATGTTTTTGAGATTGAACCCTATCTAATATGATAGTCTGGAAAAATATCATGACTACTATGGATATGATTGTGTGTTTTTTAAAATTCGAGGTTTAATTCCAAATTATTATTTTTTGATTCATGTCCTATGAATTTTTATGACATATTATATTTCTGATTATTATTATTCTAACTATGTAGAAAATACTTTTCAAATGTTATGGTCATAATATTATACCATTATGTCTATTTTATGATTCATATATCCATTATTTACCCTTAATGGGGATCTGATCTCACCAATATATTAGGATTCAATCACAAGAGGATATAATGTATATTATAATGTATGACTTGTTAAAGGGGTTCTAGTTCTAAATAAATAGGCGGGATATGATGTAGATATTAAACGAATTAAACTTTTTTTACATCCATATAAGGACACTAAACCAATTTATTCTATAATGGGTTTTTCATGTTATGTAATTAATATTCATCTATTTCAATGTAATATATATGTATAAAAGGATGGGATTGTTACAGTTACTATAATTGAAGTTTAATAGCAGGATTCATCATATCTCATAGTGAAATCCAATTATTCTTTTAATGGTAATATATTTTATTGTCACCAAAATCTATAACTATTCATGGATAGAATGAATGTTAGAGGAATTATGAGATTTTACACTGGTTTTATCAAATGAAATTAATTAATTATCAT
Source organism: Viscum album (assembly GCA_963277665.1). Classification (NCBI taxonomy): domain Eukaryota; kingdom Viridiplantae; phylum Streptophyta; class Magnoliopsida; order Santalales; family Viscaceae; genus Viscum; species Viscum album. The sequence continues at coordinate 1,841,836,908 of OY728145.1, forward strand.
ATTTTTTGGCTATTATTTCTAATGATTTGAGATTCAATAAATCATTTAATTGTTTATATAATTAAAAAGGAATGTTTTGGAATTGTGTTTAGATTTCCATTCATATTTTAATAGCTTGTAACTACTATTAATATTTTTCATAAAATTTAAAATATTTCTAATATTTTTAAAAATTATCTTCTGTATATAAAAAATTTCATCTAAAAAATAATAGATAATTTTTTATATATCAATAATATAATATATAGTTTTATATCAATATTTTTTATTATAGATGATGTTTTAATTAAATAAAAATCCCAAATATTTTTTTTGATGAATATAAAGGTTTTATCTAATATGTAGACTAAAGACATCCTACCACACTCTTATATCCAAGGCATGAAAATAATTTATCTCTCACCCTAGGATTGAAATGAATTTATTATTTTCCCATTAATCTCGGGATAATGATCCAAATCAACCCAGTTAACATGAAAAACAAAGGCTTATACTATTGAAAACCTTGTAATAGAATCTAGAACATTTATGTTTGTCATTAACAATGATCATGTAAACAATTTTTATTTTAATCTGTTGATGGAGCATATCAATAGTATTATGTATTTTAATGTTATTTATTCCTATAATATGTTGATTACACTTTTTTGAAGGTTAATGATTTAAATCAAAAAAATTAATATAACAAGATTATCATTTATAGGTATTTCTTCCACTTCATTTAATATTAATAATTTTATGGATATCCTTATATGAATCATTAAACATGTTTATATGGGTTTAAATATAACATTATTCAATCATATTTAAGATAAACAAAACATTTCCAATGGGGTTGTAATTATTTCTAAAAATAATGTATTTACCCTAGTATAATTGAAAAAAATAAAATAAAAAATGATATTTATATATATAATATATCTAATATGACCATAAATCTAAATATGAATTTCAAATATTATATGCATTACATTGGGTTATAAATTTGTATACATTGGTTTATTCAACATATTATGTATCATATTATATTTTTTATTTTAATAAATAATTGAAAAAAACAATGAATGTGTATTAATCATTTTTCTATTATTTATAAATAAGAATATTGGAATAAAATTCATGATGGTGTTTTTAATAGATTTTATGGAATAAAAAATCAGGAAAATTATTCAAAAAAGTAATAACACTGTTAAATATCTATTATGAAAAGTTTACTTAAAAACAATTAATTTATTTTTAATGATTCTAGGGATTTTTTATTCTTTATTAAACATGGGTTTTGAGATAATATTTTCGATAAATAATGTTTTAAATTCTTCATTTAAGGATCTTATAAAATAATAATTTAATTTAAAAAAAATTTGAAATAGGGAATACACATTTATATATATTCTTATGATAACTATTATATTTGTCAAACTAAAGGTAATAGGGAAATCATAATTTGATTATGGATTAAAAAAATATAGATAGGAACTATAAGTTTATAAATTTTGGATAACAAGGAATATAAAATTTGCTCTATAGTTAAATAATCATTTCTGTTATTAATGTTCATAAAAAATATAAAATATTTTATTTTAAATAACCAAATTTCAATTTATTATCCTTTATTGAATTATTGATTTTATTTTGAAAAAAATGAAGTATTTTTTAGATTGATTACAGTTATTTTTAATATTATATTTTGTAAGTAATATGATTATTAGTGTAGATCAAAATTGAATTCATGGTGGGAGGTCTAAGATAAATTCTATTTTTGATTCTAGTTTTTTTCCTCCCCCCCCCCCAACTAGTAATAACATATTAATATTAGATGATGAATGAAAGGATATTAAGATTGGGTCATTAATGATATAAATTCAATACTCGTATTTATAATGGAATAATGATTACACGATCTTTGGATTTTCATAAATTATATATATGATGTGTGGATTCAATCATATCATATGTTTATTGTAATCCACGATTATGATTTTAATATTATTATTATAATTTTTGTTTTATTTTATTTTATTTATTTCATAAAAAATATATAGTAACTTATTTAAAAAATAACAGTATTTTAGAATAAGTTGTTTTTGAAATTCAAGGGAATTTATTTTAAAAATTATATTAATAAATAATCTGTGAATTTAATTTAAATAGTTCCATTTTTCTTGAAATCCCCTCAACAGAGTAAAATTGAAGTATTAGTATGAGTAGGGGCTAAGATAAACATTAGTAGAACCATAAGGGAAAATATATAGATGGGAAAATAAATTTACTGCATGAAACAAATAATTTTGGTGACTGTGAAATAATTTCGAATAATTATATATTCAATTTATTTTAAATATATTTTCTGATATGTGATTTATTATTTTAATCCATGATTGTGATATTTTTATTTTACAATGATATGGATGAACCATGTATTTTTTCTCATGTTTTTATGAATTCTCAGGTGATTTTTATCATTTTTAACTTAGCATCAGATAATGTGTTTAACATGTGATTTTTTAATGAAATAAATATTTCTACAATACAATCAAATTTAAAAAAAATTAATTTTATAAATTAATGTTTTGATGAATCACTTCTAGGTACACATGTAATTCATTTAATAAATTGTTATATTTTCTAGTTATAGTCAACCCAAAATACATACCACCATGTACATGTTTTTTTTATTTCATTATAGGTGAAATTAAAAAGAAATATTATTATTTTTGTATTCTATATAATATTTCATAAGATTGAATGATGTTTTTTTAAATTGGTTGTATGGTTGATAGTGGATTCTGAACTATCCATAGAAGATATTAATTGGCCTCGTTTTATTTCATTTAATAAAGACACATGGTCTATAATATTTACCATTGTTTCTAATAAAATTAACATTTTTTATTGTTTAACAATACTTTTAAAAAAATTATAATTTATATATTTTTTTAAATTTCATTTAGTAGATAATTTATTTCTTAAAAATTTTATCTTTTCCATAAGATTAGTTTATTCCTATAGGCAGTCGATGAGGGTGGTTGTAAAACTTTGGTGCCTGAATATCATCTTGGGACTTTTTTATCGGGGTTTTCCTCTACCCTAGTATATTATGAATTTATATATATGTGGTTCAAGAATATCTAATGGATTGAAATTTTCTGTCAATTTTATTATAATTTTATTTTTTACAGAATAATATATTAAAAAAATTGATATTTAGATTCATATATATTATTTTAATTTCTATAAAAGTGTATAGATCATATTGATAATGTAGGATGATATAATTTTTTACAAGATTTTATTTTATTGTCTATTATTTATAGGATGAACTACTCTATGGATATCAATATTTATGAATGATATAAAAGTTCTTTTACATTTAGATATCTGATTAAATTTTTTTGGACTATTGTTTATTCGTATAGATTATTTTGATGATAATATTTGATCTAAAGTATTGAATTTTGATTTCAATGTCAACAATGATATTATTTTTTGGATAAAAAACCATGTAAATTTTGAAATATCTTTTATATATTTTCCATTTTCAATCATGGTTATTTTATTCTAGGGTTTTTGTAATGGATATTTTCATTAAGAACGAACCACAATATATTATAATAAAAAATAAAATATTTGTTTAAAATATCAGGTTTGTAGATGTGATTGTTATCATTTATTATTAATATCTTTAAACACCATGGGGATGGAATACTACAATGTGGTTTTTGGATAAAACTAAAAGATATAGTCCATTATACCACATTATATATGTTGAAATTTTTCTAAGATGTATTTTATGATAGAAAGGATATAAAAACATATACTCTTATTTTTTTGAAGAGCATCCTATCTTATGACTATTTTATATCATATGTTTGATGGATTGAAAAGTTATAGTGTATAACTACACATATCTTTTGAAATATTGATGTCCTAGTGTTTGATTCACTTGATTTATTAATGGAAATAATTTTCATGTGAGTTGTCTTTAATAGTAGATATTTTCATGAAAGAAACAATTAATAAGATAATTTTGTTGGATTGTTTTACATTCATCTAGAAGTTGGATGATTTCACTAATGAATTCAGTCATAAATTATAACGAATCATTCAATGATTTATCATCCAATGAGTATCCTCAATTTTTCCATAGAGCCTTCTCCTCTGATGTTATAAGAGTGCACTATCTTGTTCATCCTCTAATGAACATCTCTCACAATAATCTATGTTATCTTACATCATTTACATCATTTTTTTACCGTTACACGTAGTGTGGGGAATTTAAATCATATATAACATAATTTAGAATCTCATGGATTAGTAAGATAGAGAGGGAATTATTTCACATCCCATTGGTGATATTTATCTAATAAATATGATATTAGATGAATATTAATGCATATATTTACAATTATGATACGTGTATTGGTTTTATCAATTATAATTTATAGTACACAATGATTATATATTCTATCATGAATGAATATATTATTTTTTACATATTTTTTTGGTATAAAAAATAGGACATATTTCTTAGAAACCCAATACTGGTATAATTCTTTACCACGTTTTTATATTCGTAAAGTCATACTATCAAATGATGTTTTGAAATAATATTAAATATAATATTCCAATCATAAAATATTACTAATATATTTGTTTTGATAAATTGTGTCATGAAATATGATATAAGATATCATAAGTAGTTCCTTAGTAAAAATGTCATTGTTTTTTATAAGTTAAAATATATTAATCCCTATATACAATATATTGTGATTGATCTACTATTAGAATCAACAATTGATTATATTATCCAGTTTATGATATCTTTATACGTAAAAAATAATATTTATAATCATTTTATGTGTTTTTTTTCAGTCACATAATGAATTACGATATCATACATAAGAATCAAAAAATATGAATTGTACCATATGATATTATAGGGATATGTGTCATAAAATAAAAATCATAGAAGATAAAATGTTTATTTATAATGGATATCAGTGGAAGCATATGAATCAGATGAGAACAATAAATATGATTTTTATATTATCTTACTTATTATATTATATCTTGAAATATGGTTGGAAAAGAAAAACTATTTTTCACAAGATTTATTTATTAATTGATTCATGTTATTAATACATTTTATATATGTAATTATAGAATGTAGTTTATTTTTAACTGTAATTTTATAATGATTTATAGAATAATGAACTAAAAATGTTTACTTATTATCAATTTAATATTTTTTATTGATTTATAAATAATTATTCTAGAGTATTTACTAAACAATGTAAAATACGTTATTCAAAATCATATGATATGACTTTTATATTTATAATTAATGTATTTATTTATAAATTATTTAATAAATTGACAATGTGATTATAAACTACAAAATATAGTCTAAATTTAGAAATTTTCATAAATAATTTTCAATTTTCCATTATTTTTCAATTTGAATTGTTCAAATTAAAAATCATTAATTAGGATGTTATTATTACCACATCAATGGTGTTTTTATGGTTTCATTGATCATGATTTAAAAAATGTAATGTGTGGGATATTTAGAATATGAAAAATTTTAATATAATATAAGATTAAATATAAAATAATAATATTTCATATCACATTTTTAAGTAAAAATTAAATATTTAGAATAATATTAAGAAGTACATATTATAAAATGAATATAAAGTGTTCATATCAATGAAAGTGGATTGTACACAGTGAACAGAAAAATTTATAATTTTATAATAATTTTATTTAAATCAATTTTTTGTTTATAGATGTTTATATAATGCATCATTATATAAATATATTATTTATTTAGTAGTTATTCAATTGATTGTTGTACATTGTTTTATGATATATATAATATAACTAGTATGTTCTTTATTAAAACTGTTATAACTTTTCTAATAAAATTTTTCAACCATTCTTTACAAGATAAATATCAAACCAAATGATTTAGTTTTTCTCAATATTATCATGTTTTTATAATTACAATTTTCTACATTAATTCAGTTTTTAAATATAATATTTATATATATATATATTAGGATTTATAGTTATATTCAATTATAATCCCTTTTTATTAATATATCCCCATGTAGAGATACATTGGTTTTGACTTACCATTATCATAGATCTTTATTACTTATTCTAAAAAGTATTGTGTTTGTTACATATATATAGGTTTACTCAGGTGAGGTAGCAAATTTCAAATATTTATAAACAATTACATTAGATTTTTATATACCTTATATTGTAGATGCATTTGTATATGTGTTAAAATATTTGGGTGGTATTTTTAGGCGACTAACACTCAATGGGTGTTAGGTTATGTGTTACCCATAAATATGGTATCAAGATATTTATTTTTGGGATGTAATAAGGATTACAAAAATGAATATTTAGAAGAATGAATACATAAATTGAATATCATTAAATAAGATAATGAGATAAAATCTATTTCAAAATACATTGCGTTAGATTTATATCGAAGAGATAATTTTCAAGAACTATACCTTTTAGTATGGATGACCTAAATTATTGCATTCCCATGAATTATCGTGTACACGGTAATGAATAATTTAAGAGACTATAAAAATTCATTACAAAGTAGATAAAATTTTATTTGTGCCACACTTAGCTATGATTGCATAACTCATACAATACCATACGAATATAATTGAGATTATATCTATATGATGGATTTGGAAAAATAGTAATGCACACATGTATCCTAGAATCATATATGATATTTTTGTAAAAAATCAACATGATATAGTCATGGTTTATTAATATGATTATCCTTTTTAATTCATCATGAAATATGGTTCTTTAACCGTAAATGGATATTAAAAAACTTAATATGTGTCGCCATTTTATTTTGATATCACTTATTAAAATATATTACTAAATATTAAAAAAAATACTTAATTATATTGTAATAGGACCTAATATAAATAAATAAATCATCATTATAATCAAATATAACTCTTTGGACACTCATTGAGAATGAAAAATATAATGTCAGCAAATCCTATGTATTGTATCTTATGAAAAGTTATTGCAAATAATATTAATGTTTATAGAACTGTATTTTTTTGTGACCATATGATTATTTCATCAAAAAAGTGAACGTAGATGCATATGACAACTATATAATGATTTTCATGGGGTATCAATCAAATTAAATGAAAAATTATTGAAATCATTTTATTTTAAAATACTAAATATGTATAGAAATATCATTGATAATCAATATTATTAACATGTATAATTATAAAGAGAAATTAAATATTTTATATAAGGATTGATCTAGTTAGTGGATTAATTCAATTTTTATATATAAAAATGATCTGATATTGTGAATGAATGACAGATTAATTCCCCTATATTCTCAAAATGATGAGTATATGTTACATGGGCTTGTGATGTATTGGTTCTAGTTATCTAATAGATGTTCATGTGGTTAAAATGTTAAAATTAAAGAACATACCCCCATTTTATTTCCTCTCATTCAAAATCTAGAGGGAGTAAAAACATAATAACTCGTTAATCAATTATTCTAGGACTTTCTTTTACTACTCTTGAAATAAAAGTAAGCAATAACAAATATGTAATCATAGTGGAATCACTCTTATTTAATTCAATCTTTTGAATGATGTTTCCTCTGACCAATATATGCTTATTGATGGAATGGATATTACATAAAAAATAGAATTCTTTCTAGGAGGAATGATCCATTAAATGAAAGTCATACTTATTATGAGGAAGTAGTGATAATTTTAGGCATCTCAACAAAAGGAATTAGATCCAATCCTATAAAGACAAGGTGAATAGGGTGAATAAAATATCCCCCTTAGTTTCATTTATTTTTTTTACTTAGAGTAATGTGGGAATTGAGGGTCTAAATTGGAAATTGGACATGGATATTGAAGTGTGCTAGTATGGGTAGCATAATAAGGATAACACCTCCATAGTTGGAATCCATACAATTTGGGGTTTTGGTTGATGTTGATTAAAAATCAATTATAGGAAGGAATTGTGAAGATGCAGGTTGGAAGTGGTCAGTTGTCAAGGATGAAGCATCAATGAAAATTATTCCAAGAATGATTTGGATGTAGAAAAATACTCTACTGAGGGTAATGAATAAGTAAAAGGTGAACAATACATCTATTACTTTTCCATGATATCAAATATTACTATTAACTAATCCTTAGGTTTCATAAATTATATTTGGAGGTCATATATATAAAAGGACTAAAATAATTTTTTTGGGAAATCTAGATACATGATCATTAAGTTAAATATACTCCATTACAATTAAATTACTTGTCTTTGTAAATAATCATGTTAAAAATGACAAAAAAGGAATTTATAAAATTAGTTCTAAAGATAGAAATTACTATAGACGATATACACTCATCAAATCAAACAGTAAAATTGTCATTGTTTTGGAGGAGTTGTTAAATAAAATTTGGGACACTAAACATAATGATGGAGGGGTATAAGGATATGATAATGTTGAAGAGGTTTACCCCACACTTTCCTTAGATCTGTTGATTCTCTCTAAGGATGAATGGGTAGAAGACGCGTTTTTCATCGAAGGAATGTTATATGATGTTGATAGAGTGGAATAATGATATTTTAGTATACCCCTTAATGAAAAATAAATTAATTTCCTTAAACTGAATGTCATATCAAATTATTTGTGTTTATCAAATACAAGGTAAATTTTGAGGAGTATATCAACACCCAAGATAAGGTAGATTCTATTATTAATTATCCAATACTAGTATAATGAAATAATCAGATGTTTTACATAAACTATTTCATTCAAACATTATAAGTTATTAACATGTTTCTATTATTCCAAAAATATTCAATTTCAACATTTTTTCTCTAGTACACCGTTGGGGGACCATTCCTATTTGGGATTTAATTAAATAGATAATAATAGATTCATTATGAAAAAAATATAAAGATATATTTTAAAAAAAAGTATAATACAATCATTGAGTAGGTAATCAATTACATTGAAACCAAATAGATAATTTATGAAGAAGAAATTAATGAGTTTATGTTATTTTAATTTTCATGATCCAGATGTTTTTTGGAGACTCCATGGATTGTATCTTTTAGATTCTAGAGTTATTGAATCAATTCCTTGTCCTTGAATGGTTTATATTAAAAAATTTATATATAAAAACTGTTTTAAATATTGTGGAGTTCAAAATCGATTGAAGAGTATATAGAGCGTGTAGTTTTCATTCATGTGACGAATTTAAGAGTTGAAACATAAATGTGATTAATATAATAGGGTTTATCAATCGCTGATGTATCTTTGTAAAATACATGTATCTTTATATAATAAATTTTATTTTCATAGTGACATTTTTTTCTCTCAAATACTTTTTATTAAAAAATTGATGAAATATTATACACATGATTTATAACTCATTAGCTACTATGACATGTTATAAAACGTGAAAATGAGAATATAAATTATCTTGGATAAAATTCGTTTTTTAGATGTTTGTTATAATATCATGGAAAATGTTCCTTCCATGGAAATTTTGTATATTTAAATAAAATAGTGTAATATGTATAGTGGAAAATCCTGTAGACACATATAATATGCAATATTACAAAGAATAAATTGTTAACTTGTCAAATATTACTACTAAAATTAAAAAAATCTAATATCTTAAACAAAAAATAGTTCATACCCCAAATCCAAGTTCATCAACATAATTATTGCTTTCAAAAATATTTTTTATTATTGTAAATAATTTAATAAAAAAATTATTATAAATTAATACTGAAATATTTACAAACATATGTCATGGAATTAATTGAAATTTATAAGTAGAAGAGTTGTTGATTTGAATGCTCTAAATTGATAACATTGAAATAAAATTTTCCTTTATTAGTTAAATTTCTCATAGATTGAAATTATTTTAAAAAATACCTTCAATAATGAATTAGCAAGTTAATGTTGGAAAACAATGAAGGATTCATAGTTTTTTGAATCAACCATTTTTTTTATAAAAATTATAATATAGTTTGAATATAATATGATAACTAAAAAATAATAATTAATTAAATATTATTTAATAGATCATATAATTTTTTCATGAGAAAAGTATTTTATTTATTATTAATATAGATTTCAATGTAATAATATTTATTTTTCCAAATTATTAGATATATTACAGAAGACAAAGTATATTTTTAGATTTTAAAATATATTATATTTAGGTCAGGATTTTCATAAAACATAAAAAAAATATTGTAAATGGTGTTTAGTTACTGGAAAATAAAAATACCAAAACTAGAGTGTCTTCATAAGAATCCATCTAAATGTGTTATTGAATGAAAAATTAGATAGAAAATTTTATTAGAGGAATCTGTTGAATATAAACTAATTTCATACCTATAGAGAATGTTCTCAACATATATTATAAATAATGATTGATCCTCTAAGGATCACCATATCTTTGAGGATTATATGATAATTTAATGTTTAGCACCTTATTCAATTCATGATAATGATTTATCTAGAATATTGATGTAAACCGTTGAACCATATTTGATACAATAAAATATGGAAATCCATTCAAAGTTACATCTTTTTTAATTTATACCATTGAAAAAAGATGGGAAGAGAAATATTTTCTACATGAAATGAAATTCGCTAATATCAAAAGGTGATAAACTACAACCCAAATAATATTATGAATTATATATGTTTTGTGATGTCTAATGATAAAATACATAGTGATATTTTATCTATTCTATTTTAGTATGGTGAATTTTTCTAGCACCTGCCACCATAGAAATGATTTGGTTAGCCCTAACAAAATGGAATAAAAAGAAACATGATACATAATTTATAATATCAATCTTTATGTTGTACCCCTTGAAATTTGTTTATCTCTATAACTATTTAATCTTCTAATAATGATAAAAAATGATAAACAACATGATTCATCAAATAACACTATATTAAAAAAATTACGAGACACATATTTTAACATATTAATACAATTTTTATGAATTAATATACCCTCATGTTTAGTGAGATTTTGTTTGTTTTTGACAGGGGTTGCATCAGTATTGAAATTTCAGAGTTTTGAAAATTACGTGCTAGTGCACAGTTGGATCATGGGTAGTCAAAATCATGAGACCTATCAAAAAAATTACTACCCATTGTACTGGCTGTTTTGACATTTTTTTCACCATTAGTAGAGCTATGTTCCCTCTTATTAGATACCATGACGCTCATTTAAAATTGGCACATGACCCAACCGCACGTATTCGTCTAATCATGAAGTCCTACCGATGAAACCATTTTTTGAGATTTTAAGACATACAATTTATTGTTAAAATATACTAAATAATACTTTTAGATCCTATATGGACCTCTTTCAACTAAAATAATTTTACTCCAACCATAGATCTTCTATAGAGGTTTCCTCGCCCCTCTGACCCCTCTATGAAGTGATATCTAGCTGGAGGAACACCAATCAATCTACTCACAGTCAGTTTTCTCATCATGATCTAGATCTACCATGTTCAATAGTGTAGAAATCATTCCCAGATTCGTATTTTATGATTATAGCAGCTAGTCACCAATCCATATGTATCAAGAATTCCCATTAGGCTATATCTAGACCGATTAGGCAATCGGGTTGCCAGAGAACCTGGGATACTTCATGACTATGTGGTATCAATTATCCATGTGTTGATATTGTCATGAAGTTAGTATAAATTTTGGAATCCTTGACAAGACATAAGATGTAGTTTCATTTGAGTGCCTTTCCATCTCTGACCATAATGATCGTTAAGTCTCTAGGTGTGGTTTTGGATAAGCATCATCTTCATCAGTTTTAGTATTTTTCCTATATTTATTTGGATATACTGTAATTATAATATTTTTATTCACTAATTTATTATTAATTTACAAGGATTACCATTTTTATCATTATATAATTTCTTCCACATTTTATGATGATGATGTGTAGTACCATTCCTCGGAGAATACGTGTTAATAAAATCTTGGAGGATGCTGATGCAAAATCGTAGTGAGTGAAACGGGTTATATATCTGAATCTGATTGAGGTAATCATGCATAATATCAATGATTTGGGATATACAAATCCATTAGTTCCTATTAATGATCCAACTATGGAACCCCAGAGGGATATTCTAAAATTAAATTCTCAAGAATTCCATTACCAGAAATCGTCATCATATGATGGCATAAATAATCTTTAAGAGGTGAGTAACATTTGAGCAGTATGAAACTTTTTTTTGTTTTTTGTACATAACTATGAGATCAATGTGATGTGTGAATCCTTTATGCTATAATAACTGAGTAGGAGAGGGTGGGAAACTATAATGAGACAGTGGTGGAAAAAGGGATTATAGTGGAAGGACCACAATGTTCTTTTCACAAACTAGTTATATAAAAAATGATGTTGTTGGCCAAGAATTCTATATTCTTCAGACATGAATGAGATAACAAGTCCATTATAGGTTTTGAAAACCATTTTTCAGAGATTATTTATTACAAAAAAGTGATTGTGTTGAATAAGAGGATGGAGTCTCGATTATTAGAGCCGGTAATTCAATAATATACTCATTAAAAATTATTATTTTTAAATCTACTATCTTATACTAGTGTTATAGATTGAGAACTTATAGATGAAAGGGACATAGCAAAAAATTCAGTGTTACCAGGAATTTCATTCTCTTCTAGATGAAATTTTTATTCCATCAAGGGTAAGAGTATGAGTGATGAATCTCATTGTAGTTATCGACAACAAGTTCATTGTATTACTATTAAATTACATGTAAGAGGACCTTTGGTTTGCGAAAACTGATGAAATAAAGGACATTTAAAGAGGTTCTACGCTAAGGAACCTACAAACTATGGCACATGCAGAAAATTAGGGAACCTATAGTGATTTTACCATATTTATCACACTCCACAAAGTTAAATGTGATCAAAATATCCTAAAATATTTGTGGCGAAATTAGATACTTCTTGTGAAAAAGTATTCAAGATACAATAATATAAGGTGATGCTTATTCACTTAGTGTTAGAGTCTACGGAGGATACATATGTAGGATCAATAACCATGATAAGTACAACTACTAAAGCTTCACCATTAGGGACTACTATGTTTGATCTTACTTTGTATCATTTTTTTATTTTATCCAAGATTTTTAATATTATTGATCTTCCTTTAGAGGTTTTGTCTTTTGGAATGGATATTAGTACACCCCTTTGTACGAAGAGAGAAAGTGGTCTCTATTGTCCCAAGAGTTTTTTATCTCTCTAAAATATTTAGTTATCTAAAAAAATTAAAATTCTTGACATAAAACCTATCAATATCATTTTGATCATTAATTCCATAATTTCTAATAAATAATGTATTGATTTTTATATCGAATGGGTATCTTTTACTGCCTCAATTAGTGTGTCTAGTTTAATTCATGGGGAATGGGACCCAAGGTCTAGTAGGGGTAAGCCTTCTTATCCTATGTCTGGGAAAGTAATATTGTTGTTTACCTTTGATCTTGAGTAATCATATTTGAACATTAATCTCTTAGTAGTCTTCATTGAGTATCACGTAATGTTTCTTTCAGTATTCTTTGGATCTCTAATGTTGAGGGAGGTGGAGTTTTCCATTGGCTTAATGTCTTGTAATCAACTAGTTTCTATTTCCTCTTACCACATGGATGGAGTCAAATTAAAATATTCAATGTACTAGTTTGATGATATTATTGATAATGTATTCATACATCCATGTGTGTCACCTTTGGTTTCAGTAGTTACCTTTTCTTTGAAAGATTATTGTTCACTTAAATTATATTTTGGTGAACAAAATCTTAATCTAGTGGTGGAAATGAATATATATATATATATATATATCTCAGGATGGATGAAATGTTTGACCAGATAAAGGGGATATGTGGTTCTCAATGATTTTTCTTCATTCTGATTACAATCAGTTGATGGCAAGGATTCAACCATTCATAAAACCACTCATCAGGGAAGGTATTGGCATAATGAATATCTTTTTATGCACTTTATTATAAACAATGCTACTATAGTTTTCATGGTTTTAATGAAAATTATTTTCCATGATTTTCTAGATATATTTTTGGGAGAGTTTTTTGAAGAAATAATTGTTTACGTTAATAATGATGACAATCATTTGAATAAACTGAGATTAGTTATGAGTTTATAGAGAAATCAATGACTCTATTAAAAAAATTATACGTGCTATTTATGTATAAAAAATGTGAAATTATTGGGAAACATGTTGTAATAACATGGTATTTTTATTATTCAAGAAATGGTGAAAGCTGGTATGACAAGGGAAAACCAACAAAATCATTCTAAGATTCCGAGATTCTTGGGTTTGTTTAGATATTATCACAAATTTGTTAAAGATATCTAGAATTTGGAATATCGTATAACTAATATAACATGTAAGGGAGTGAATTTTTCATGGAGTGATAAATTTAATAATTCATCGGTTTATATGAATCATTTTTTGACTATTACACTAGTGTTGACTCTTCCTGAGGCCAGACATGTGTATGTAGTCTTCTCATATGAATTGTTTCAGGCTTGGGCTATGTTCTTATAGAAGGTAACCATGTAGTTGCATATAGTTCTCGTCATCCTAGTACATAGTAGAATAATTATCCCACCCATGTCCTTAAACACGTAGTTATGATTCATGAGATTAGTAAATGGATGCATTGACATTAGGGATACTGGTTTAAAATGTATACAGACAACCTATGCTTGAGTTATATCTTCTCTAAATTTTTTTTGAATATCTGGTAGAGGTGTTGAGTGCAATCTGTTCTGTCAATCTATTTCAACATCATCTACATCATGGGGAAAGTTAATGTTATTGGTGATGCTTTGAGATGAAAAATTCTGACCATGGTCGTGAGAGAATCTTCGGAAGAATTCTATTTGATAGGTCTATTTTCAATGTTTAGTATTGGTGTTCATGATAAGGGATTGAGATTTCTTTGGACTATGATTTTTTGACCTCCACACCTCTCTAATAAATTCCGCAAGAACAACAGCTTGATGATGTGTGCCATGGAATTAGATAAACTTTTCATAATGGGTAGATAGTCTCGTAGTTAGCATTATCCAAAAGAGGAATTTTATAATATAATAAATTTTTTGTGGTACCATATTTATTAAGGAAATATATGATGATATATTTCCATAGTTCATTGTAAGAAGTGGACATTAGAACCCTACATATGTTCTACGGCATGTTAAGGTAGTTTAGATGTCCTATTGGAGATGTGAAATTATTGACTTTTCTTATCATTTATATAAATCACGGTAGGTTTTAGAGGAGCACAAAAAATCATTGGTTTAACATAAAAAACTTCCAGTCCCAAAATGGATGAGAGATTATATGTCTATAGATTTATTTTGGTTTTATAAATACCAAGAGGATAAAGAATGTTGTATGAGCTGTGATCGATATGCCGACCATGTCATCTTTGTTTATACCCATTCTTAATACATCAGAAGTTGAGGAGTTGTGAAACCTCTATATGAATACGATCATTCAGATTCATAATGTTACATATTCGAAATTATCTAATAGGTATCCTCAGTTCACTTTTTTTAGATGGACCATTAAGAGGAACATGAATCTGATGTTCATTTGGGTATTGCATACAATTCATAGTTGGGTGGAATGAAAAAAGATCGTGCACAGTTTTTTGAGGATATGCTTTGAGATTCTGTTATTGACCTTAATGGATCTTGGGATGACCATTTTTTGTATTTTGAGTTTAATTATAATAATAAATACATATCAGTAATCATAATGGCTCATTTTCTAGGCCATTTGTGGATGAATTTGTAAATCTCCACTGGGTTTGAAAGAGATTGGGGAGAGTTCCATAGTTGGACCACATTTTTTAAATGAGAAAATAAAAATGATTCAAATAAATAGACATATAAAGTAGAAATAATAGAGAATTTATATCTCTAATTCTGATCACTATTACAGACTTTTGGAGTTTTTAGTTGGTGATTATGTTTTCTTGAATGTTTTACCCCAGTTTGGTCATCATTGGCTTGAGAGGTAAGGGAAAATAGATCTGAGTTTTGTGGGATCTTTTTTTGTCATTGAACTAGTGGAGATATTTTTAAATAATTTATAACTACCACCTCTTGAAAAATTAATACATAATTTTTTTCATGTATCTCATCATCAAAAATTATATATCAGATCCATCTCATGTTATTTGAGTTAGTGAGATGTTGGAGCTGAAACTGATTTTTCTGTGACTGAAATACATTTTCAGATAGTTTATTTTGAGACCATGGTACGTTTTTGGATGGATATACATTTTTTTATTATATGGAATAATTTTTCTAATTTTAATCAGCCATGGAAGAATTAGGCACTGATGAGACAAAATTGTAATCATCATTTTGAAATGGAAGTGTCATCGTCATCTTTCTGGGCATAAAATGTTTATAGGGTGTGGAAGTTATAACATAATATAATTATACAAATTGATTCCTCAATACTCTTTTTTAATTATATTTGGGTGGGTTTTTGGTCGGTATTTCTTTAATGTTAAAATTTATATAGTTTTGAAAATTTTGTACTAGTTCATGATTTGAGCATGGTTTTCCCAAAAAGTTTTCCTTATCAAAGAAAACTGTGCAACCCATGATAGTGGTTGTTGGGGCCAAAATTCAGGATAGAGAAGAATCCAAAAAGGCTTCATCAGTGACTGCCTCACGAAGCTATTCCACAGAGTCCCCGCAGCACTGCGGCAGCAACGTAGTAAGGAGGCGGGAAGCTCCGTAAAAACATTTGACGTTCGTGAGCCCACCACAAAGCAAGGAGGAAAGACACTCCACGAACACATTTGACATTCTAGAGCCTTCCACGAAGTAACCAAGTCCCTCCCCACACCGCATAAGATTTTCTTCTCGGTACCTCTTGAAAATACTAGGCTCCCTTTGAGCCCAAATGATGGACAATTCGATGTTTTGACTTCCCAGATCTAGATTCAAGAAGCATCCTTCTGCTAATGAAACCATGAGTAGTGCGAGGTACTTATACCCTGCGATGTGCCTCCCCTTTGTCTCATTTTTATCCCCTCTTCTGAAAGGGATGACTTTCATGAAGCATAAGGGCCTTCACGAAGGAAGGGGATCCCCAAGGGAACCCCGATCGTCGTGGAGCGTTTATGCTTCGCGAAACACCCATCAGGTACACATGAACCCCATGATAAGGTAGGGTCACTGTACATCATGAAGAACATTTCTTCACGACACTTTTCATTGTGAGTCACCTTTTCTCCATGATGCAACACTCCGCAAATGCCTTTCCTCTTCACAAAGTACCTCCCATATGCACCTTTATCCCATGCTTAGGCTAAGGCACCCCACATCGTGATGCACACTCCTTCACAAGTGTCCTATGACACACAGAGCAGTACAGCATCATAAGGCCCATACCTATAGACTCCTCTTCTTGGAAATTCCATTTCATGTGAGACACTCTAGGTCTTCACAATGTGACTTCAAAGTCCACTAGACGATATCAACCATTTTGTTGCTTTGCCTCATTCTTCTTTGAATAGGCACGCTAATGGCTATTGCTTTTCGCATAACCACGCTAATGTGGGCCCCTCGGTGGTCTGCTCCATGACACCCCATCACCACGACATTACCGATGCCTTCCCTTCCACGAGGAGTAGAAGGTTCCGGTTATGTATGTCCTTGGGGTGTGGTGAAAACTCACCTTGTCTGAGCTGCAGGATTTTAAACTACCAAGCACCATCATTCTCAGCACATGAGGTTAAAATGTTCCCTCTCCATGTGCCTCGTACGCTTGGTGCCCCCACAATGGACAATATCCACCCCTGGTCACCACAAGGGATTATATCCTCTTTATGGAAGTGTAATTGTTCCGTGGGGAGAGGGAAACCATCTCGGTGTAATCCCCTATCATTCTGGTAGGAGGCAACATCCTTGATCCTTTTTTCATCTTCATTCCCCAAGGCCAGCGAAGGGCGTAGTAGGGAGAGTTTCTTCCCCTTTCTTCGGTCACAAGTCCCTCTCCTACTGTGCTTTATCACCGTCAGGCCTCCATACTAGAGTAAGTCCCTATCTCTCTCTCCCTGGGCTTCTCAACATGTAAGCCCCACCCCAATTCCCACAGACGCACCTTTTGCGACATGATCCCCAGGACCTTACTGCCTCTTGTTTATCACACCGAGCATGCCTCACGTGGGCTTAGATTAAGCATAGACTATGACACCCACCTACCAAACTATGATGAATTTGATCAGTGTCAAGGAATGGTATGTTGGAAGCCTCTACGAGGTTCGACCCCACCATCTGGTTGTTCCGAACATCTGCACATCAGTTCACCAACACCTCTAGAACTACGAGGAAATTGATCCATTTCATGTCATGGTACATAAGAAGCCTCCATGAGGTTCATTCCCAACACCTGGTCATTCCGACCATCTTCTTGTCATTTCACCAAAACCTCCCAAACTATGTGGACTTTGATCCATGTCAAGGAAGGTAAGTAGGAATACTCCACGAGGTTCAAGCCCACCACCTGGTCATTTTTACCAACTTCACGTCAGCTAACCAACATATCCAAAACTACAGGGTCTTTGATTATATCCAAGGAAGGGTATGTATGAAACCTCCACAAGGTTCAAGCCCACCACCTGGTCGTTCCGACAATTTTCACATAGGTTCTCCAACACATCTTGAACTATGAAAGTATTGATCCATGTCAAAGAATGGTATGCATAAAGCCTCCCAGAGGTTCATGCCTTGCACCCATTGGTCCCAACAATATTCACGCCAGTGCTCCAAGCCCCCATATCTAAACTACATGGTCTTTGATCATTTCCATGACATGGTACATAGGAAACCTCCACAAGGTCCATGCCCAGCATCATTGGACCCCAGGTCCTCCGTCACGTCGGTTCGCCGACCACTCCCCCGAACTACAAGGTCTTTGATCCTTTCCAAGACATGGTACGTAGGAAGCATCCACGAGGTTCAAGCCCACCATACATTGTTCCCGACTACCCCACATCAGTGTACCAAGACACTTTCCACCATTCCGAAATACGAGGAAATTGATCCTTGCCAAGGCATGGTACGTAGTAAGCCTCCAGGATGTTCATGCCCACCATCAACCCGGTCCCCAGGTCCTTCTTCACGTCGGTTCTCTGTAGTCCTGCATGATGTTAAACTATGGACCTACTTCTGCAGCAAGCCGTTTTCAGCCTCCATTCAATGGTAAGCCACTAAAATCCACGTCCAACAGTAACCCATTATTACCTCAATCAGTGTTAATCCACTGATACTCCATCCATCATTATGCCGCTACGACATCAACCAGGGTTTTTCCGTTGAAATCCCCAATCGGCGGTAAGTCGTCATCATATGAACTACATGGACATTTATTCCTTGCCACGGGGATGTGTAGGATGTCTCTCTGAGGTTCAATAACAACACTATTTTCACCTTAATGATGGTCTCATCTCATACCCCATCCACTCCATTGAACTCTCAATTATCCATGTCGATTCTTACCCAAGCCGCCACATCTTGGTGGAATCATGCCACCCCATTCCCCATTTTGTTTGACAACATTTGGGAATCCACCCATGTGTGGGCCCCAATATCGGCGTTCCCTCCAGGGGTTCCTCCATCTGATCCACTCTAGTCAGTGTTCTGATCAGCCCGATCTATCTCTTTTGGACATTAAACATGCGGCATACCCCATGATAAATATGGGAAGATGAGGAAAACCTCATATACATGCCCATGGCATATTATTCCCCGCATTCTATGTGGGATTCCTTGGGCTTCCGCGACCTCGAGAAGCCCTATAATAAGGGATACAAGATAGACACACCAATCCCCTAGCATCCAGATAGGCCAGTGATGCCCCATGTGACTACTCACCAAACCAAAAGTTGCTGCCCTAACTGGAACCGTAGGAATGTCCTAACAGAAGTATCCTAATTAACTGGGTCCATGATGATATGGTTCCAGGAAGAGTTTCAGGAACAACATCTTAAGTCTAGAAGGGAGACTTGGACAAGGTGACGAGCTCTGAGGAGGAATACACAGACTGAAGAACTCACATCCCATCATCCTATTTCAATCAAGGTGCAGACTTCCTTGCATAAAGAGATGATGTCACCCGCCTTTGGAAAGCAGGAATGCGGGGTAAAAAAATTTGTTCCCATTGTGCCTGAATGAAACAGACGTGCATACCTCAGAAAAAGCATCGGAAACCGAAATGGTGAACCCAACATGAAATTATTCTCCCCAATATGGAGATTAATAATGCTCAGGGAATCAATATATTGACATGTCACTGGATCCAGACATCTGGTGATAGGTCCCGCCAAGAATGTAGTAGGCCAACTATGAAACTCACCAGAAATTCAGGCTGTAGAATGTTGGACATCCCGTTCTGTGCTGTTTTTAGCGTGGATGCCTCTTACCTATCATCGACGATGGGGTGGTATTGGGGAATTTGTCGTTGATTCCTTTTTTTCTTTCTGCACTGACGAGTTCATCTCCCTGCTTCTCAAGAATCAGGTTGTTGCTGTAGGAACACAATCACTGCCATACCATCTATGCAGGGGCAGGGGAAAAACCATTAGAGCCACTCCGAATGGATTCACCACTTCCACGACGGCCACGGCATCCATGACCATGGGGCACCCACGCCCCATATCTCTATTGATATTTATCCAAAGAGGGGTAATTAAAAATCGTATACATCATTACGAAGAGGAAGGCATAATCCCGACTTGGGATATGGATCACATGGATCTAGAGGTGACCGCACCTCACCATCAATGCTTCCCCTAAGGGCCACGTAGGGAGCCATTTATCCCTACCCTGACATACAACCGCTTCGGGAGCCTATCCCCAGAGTGCCTTGATGACTCCTTGCCTTAAATAGATGAGGTGGGCGATGTCTAGCCCAACCCAGTCTGATTCCCAATCCAGGGGCTCCCAGCAAGGGCTCCCACCCGTCCATGTCAGCACTGGCACCCAGTCTTACCAGAGGAGGAGGAGGTAAGCTATGCACCTCCACCACCATCCTCGGCTCATTTGTCCCGATTCCAGCGTCGACCATTAACCGAGGAGGACGCGCACCAAGGGGTAGAAACGTAGATGAACTACTATGGGCCGAGCCACCACCGACGCATATCCTCATGTACCTACACACACAGTAGGGGCGGTTATACACCCAAATGTGATCGCAGCCTCGACCGCCCCACAGGCAGGCCAGGTTGACTCGCCTGGTCACTGGCATGAGCAGTGGTCAACGCGAACCAACTCGTAGTGATGTCACCCCATACAGAGGTCCTCCATGTACCACTACCACAAAGAGCATGGGCCTTCCCTGCTTCGAAGCTCTGAAAAGAGGTGTGCCCCATGCTACCCCAATCTGAATGAAGGTCTGCCCCGCGGCAGTGATGCTCAGTAAGGAGGCCTCTCCCGTGCCCATTACACTAGGTATGGAGTCATTCATCTTTCCCTTGACCATCGATGTGGGTGAATTACCCATCTGATATCTATCCAATGTGGGGATCCTCCATACATCCATTCCACTTCTGGAGAAGGTCCTCCTCGCCTCGGAAACTAGAGGGGTGATGGCCAGCCTCACTCCACCGTCATAAAGAATGAAGGTCCTCCCCATGCTCCTTCACGTTCCAGCAGATTTTTTTCCCACTTTGGTTTTATTCATGAAGGTCCTCCCCATGTCCCCTTATAAATTTTTCCTGCTACCCCTCACACCTCGGCTTTCTTGGGTGGAAACCCTCTCCACCCAAGCACTAGTACGGTAGTAGGACCCGATGTCGGAAATCATCCATGTCCTGAGGAGCCCCCCTGGGGCAGGAAGGCTGGTCGTTGCCACCACAAGAATATTCCTGTGGAGGCCTGGATGGGGATCAAACCAGTACTTTTCTTAGACTCTGAAGCGTAGTACGACTCAGATCGGGATCCCTCCCCTTTCTCATTCGAGTCAAGGGACGGGGTAGGGATGAGGCATATCAGCCTGGTGCTCTCGGAATGTGAAGTACACGGGATTCCTTCTTCCCTACGCTAGTTTATCAATGATGTTGATAATTTGGTGACAACGTAAGATACGGTCGTGCAATCACTACCATCAATGCCATAAGCGCTTTATACCTCCACAAGATATCACATATAACTATTCTGAGGACCAATGGCAGACGAGCAGCATTACAGCCTATCACCAGCAGCCCTGGCTCCTAAGCCATGAACAGTGGCCATCAACCATTCCTACCGTGATGTATGGGCCAGGTCACTGCACTCTATGGAGGATAGTCCAAGGATCGGTGGCCAGTCACCCCGTTCGCCGTACTCTCCACCAACCATCATGTCGTACCAGCGGTCTGCTTCAGTACCGCTGCCACTTCCACAACCACCCTCAGTTGGAAAGTGGGGAAATAAAGGTCCAAACCCTGAAATTTAAGGTGAGGAGCTTCTGGAGAATCATTACGGCGGACCACTCCTGTGAGAAGTTCTGGCCCGTGGAAGCACATGATTTCTAGATACCGGAATCTATCCCTCCCGAGGAAGTTGAGTGTATCATCTACACCCAATGGGAGGTACATTTCAGTCTCTATCATCAGCGTGTGGTTTATACAAGGAGCCAAATTCATTTCGAAGAAATCAGCGAGCAGTGCCATCTAGTCGATCTGGCCATGCTCCCTATGGCCCACAGCCCCGAGTCACCAGGCCGTCGTGAGGCTCTCCTTCAACAATGCGTTCAGAGAATCAATGTACTCTGCAAAATTATATGGGAGGATACACCCCAAATGAAAATACATGGATGGGGGAAGTATGTTTCCCTCCTCTTTAGTCCTATCCTGCGGCATCCCGACTCGCTATGCGATATTGAGAACAGGCCCCCAAGAAGGGTCACAGTCAACATGGACGACACCGTGGACGAGGGGGGAGAACTGGAGATTTTCGAAGGAGACTTACTCCTTGAGGGTGTTCCACCATTGTGGGACCCTTCGGGAAGGATTACTCGTTAGCAGAGGAACCTCCTAGGTCTCTCTATGCCCACTGAGGCATTGATACTCAGTAGGAATTCCAGAAAGGGAAAATAGAACGTCGGATCTGTCAAGCACTCCGACCCATATGCCTTAGTGTAGAAGATGGAGGAGGACCCCGACAAGGCCACGTTGTGCCAGAAAGTTGCTGAGGAGAAGAGGTTGATCAACGAACAACCGGATGAATACATTGTAGAGCGACGTCCTGACTATGGTGATCCTAGGTTGGGGATGTAGGGGAATGAACTACTACCACTCGACGAGCTGCCCCCTGGAAACCCTGATCATACTGCTCCTACGGACAGGGATGATGCTTGAGATCACGAAAATATGGCATGGTATGTCTCACCAAACCCTCCCGAAGTTCATGTAAATCCATGGAATCCAAACCGAGTTCCCCCAGCTGCCCCGCAAGTCGCTCCACCAGCCGCTCAACAAGCCGTTGGGCCTGTCTACCGAGATGAAAAACCTGGAAACTCACTCTTGGTTTGGGATCCCTATCAAGACAGGGAACCCCACCCATATGATCCTATGGTGGTGCTCATAGACTTCCTTGAGGGATTGGAAATGCGATATGTGGCAATCCCATTTGACGGTAAGCCATACCTGGCATGTGGGGATGATATGTCGGCGCCTCCGAGTTTAGGGAATCCAATCTTCTCTACCTTTATTGGGACGGGGGACCCACTGCAACTCCTGACCCACATCAAATAAAGGTGTGGGCTCATGTTGGGGACTCCAACATAGTAAGAGGCTGACAAGCTCCAATGTTTTGTTCAGACATTTTTAGGGGTCGACATTCTTCTGGTAAAGCCAGCTCCCTGTCGGATCTGTGACCAGTTGAGAAGACATTTGTAGAAAATTCTTATACTATTTCACCTCATCCAATGGGAAATCAAGAAATGCAGACCACTTCAAGTGAAAACAATGTCCTGATGAGTGATTCATGAAATTTATCGCCCGGTGGAAGGGGCTCCCATACTCCATTGACATGCCGCTATGTTATGAAAAATTACTAATGATGAGCGTTGGGAATTTGAAGACGGAGCTGGTTCCATAACTGACCACCCAGAAGAACCCTCGCGGATTCTGAGACATCTCCGACAAGGCCCAGCCCCTTGAGGAATACCAAAAAATGTCCATGCAGACACGTCTGTTGCCCCCTGTAATCCCAGTAATGGGGGATTCCAGAGCTGAACCCACCACAGTGTCCCAAATAGAATCCCCCAGGCAGCTAGAGTTTCTACCAGTAGCATTGGCCCCATAACCTCGCAGACGCCCTCCTCCTCAAGCATATCCTTCGGCTCAGCAGTGTCCTTAGAATCATCAAACACCTCTGCATAATGCACTACCACCGCCCAGGAGGGAAAATCAGGGTCCACCTCCTCGAAAGGCCCCTCCGGATCCTCATCATGGATAGGCTCCAATGTCCCCCTTTCCAGAAAGAAGACACTGGACATACACGTTCAGTGAGAATCATGTCCTGGGTTACTTCTGTAGTGCCCTAGAGCAGGGGATTGTACATTTTCCTAAGTGCAAAAGGACTGAATAGGCGAATCTCACTGATCGCCCCAACTACTACCCCTATTATCGAATTCTAGGGAACACCATCAAGAAGTTATATGTGTTCAAAGATTGGATTCAAAACTAGATCAATGAAAATATAGTCAGGCACGATCTGGCCCCAACACAAGTTGTAGGTGTCTTTGTAGGGTCATACAACTGTAGCGATAGCTAAGGTGAGTGGCGGCAGGTTTCCAGCTGCGAATTCTAGAAATACGATGACTGGATGGCTCGTAAGATGGGTTTTCACTCCCATGGTATCATCCGAGCATGCCTGAATCCGCTGGAGCATTCAGAAACTGCGGCCACCACTTCTGCATCATCATCTCAGCCGTCCTCCTCCCAAAAGAGCTAGTGTCGACAGCTTAAGAAGAAGCAACGTGCCCTGCCAATGTCATCGTTGTCTCACAATCATGGAGACTTCATTCCCCTTGGATGGGGATCCCTCCCAAAATTCGCCCAATGGTGGATAACTCTTCAAATGATAGTCCAGGGTATGATTCGGCTAACACCGTGGACTTGGTAAATCCACATATGACACCCGACAAGGGGGAGTGCCTTGTAAACCACCCCAACATCCCAAACTGACGCCAACATCAACAGAGCTGTGACCATATGGTTCATCAAGGCGCATAAGTTAAAACCACTACGTCGACCGTGCAGAACACTGAGACCAGGAAGCAGGCTCAGCGTAGAGCTCAACACTCACATCTTCTTCATATTGTGTCATCAGGACCGCCTCCACCACCGTTTGTGCTACTAGATCAGGAAGAGGTACCTCGTCCAGACCGCAAACAGCCTTGCCCCACTATAGGCTAATCTCAGTAGTCTGGTTCTCATCTCGTAGCTACTCTTCAGGCTTCGACTAGTTGGCAGTGGGATATGCCAAGCACATGCCAATCACCGGTCCAGACGACAGGGCCCCCCATTCCTCCAATCATAGAGAAACCTTCTATATGCAGAAGCCCACGCATATTGCAAAAGGTTGATTTCCTCAAGCACCTCACCAGAAACCCTGCGAGGATTTCCATCACTGAATCCCTCCACCTATCATCAGATATGCGCAAGTCCCTAGCTGAGTCTTTAAGAAGCAACCTCAAGTTTGAGACGGAGGTAGAAGCTGTAGACACCATTAATGCTGAAGCAGCTGAGAATTCTGAATTCCAGGACATCAATTCATTCTTAGGAGAATATGAAGTCTCTCCCATATAGGGGCACATCCTCCCTCTGTACATCACCAGCCAATTTAATGATGTGTAGGTTCACCGCTATCTCATTGAGACTGGCTCTGGGATCAACCTTATCCCGATGCAGGCACTGCAAATGCTGGGGTTATCTGAAGATGACCTGAATCCCTCAGATTTTTGTACCCAGGGATATGACAGGACAAAGTAGACCCCGGTTGACAAGATTAATTTGAAGACCCAGTTCGGTGGCCTAGTTACCATTACTTTGTTTATGGTTGTCTCCCAGGACACCGTGTACAATTCATTGATGGGTCGACCACGGCTCCACCTACACGCGGAGGTCCCCTCATCATATCACCAGTTCCTCAAGTACAACCTAAATGGTCATGTAGGCATACTTTAATGTGATGCAACTCCTTTCTCTTCTTGTAAAGCCTATTATCTGGACAGTAACTATTATATGATAAAGGATAACCAGATTTTGGGAAGTGAGGTTGAGCCCTCCATGGCTACAAATGACCCCTAGGTATGTTTGGATGGCACTTACGTCTTCCCGATCCATTGATTGGAGACCAAAACCCCTGACATGGGGAAATGATTTTTTGCCTCTAGTACATGTGGAATGCATATTCCCAGGTCTAAGAGATGGTGGAAAATAACCTCTTACTCCTACACAAACCAGGCCCCGGTGATCCTAGAACCTCTTACCCTATACAGTATAAGGACGTCCACCCCATGGCAATGGCAGTACATCATATGTGTCTATTTCTCCGAGTTGGAATTAACCATCTCAAGCCAACGTGCTTCTATGGATTTGATATCATCATCCATGGACCCTTAGGTTGAAGAACAGATGGGATTGGATCGACTGCCTCCATCGCTATGGCCTTAGCGGTGTGTCAATCTCTTGATATGTTGTACACTGATGTCCAGGCTAGTACCAGCCTCATGTCAGGTTTTTTCTACCCAGGGGAAGCTTCGCCCATTGGGAATCTCTCCCCCAAAAGTAATGTAGAGGATCTGGAGGATGATGCCTCTACCTTTGAAGAGGGAATCTCCGCCACAGTCGATGAACTGGTACATGTGAACATTGGTAGTGAGGCAGATCCGATACCCACATTGATTAGTGTTGTTTTTTCCCTTGAGGAGTAGCAGTAATATGTGGACATTCTTAAGAAACACTGTGATGTGTTTGTCTGGAATTATGATGAGATTACATGACTAGATCCCCAGGTAACCATCCACCACCTCGGTCTCCTGACAATTCATCGCGGGTTCATGCAACCTCCTAGAGAGATGCACCCTTCTCACGGTTCCATGGTTGAGGCTGATGTTAAAAATATTATCAGATCCAAATTCATCAAGGAGGTCTAGTACCCCAAATGGTTAGCCAACATTGTTCCAGTCAGGAAGAACAGACTTATTAGAGTCTACATTGACTTCCGAGTTCTCAACCATCACTGTCCAATGGATGATTTTCCCCTTGCAGTGATAGAATTGTTGATAGACACTACGGCTGGGTTTCAAGCCCTCTCTTTCATAGATGGGTAACCATGATATAATCAGATCCTAATGACCTCAATGGATGAAGATTAAACTGATTTTAGGGCGCCCCAAGGTACTTTATTTTACCAGGTTATGCCCTTCGACCTAAAAAATGCAAGTGCCACCAATTAGTGGGCCATGCATCGCATATTCAAGCCAATCCTCGGGACATTGGTGGAATACTATGTGGATGATCTGGTGGTCAAATATTGCTAGTTCCAAGACCATCTCAAGGAACTTGAGAAAGTGTTCGACTTCTTCCGTTCCCTCCACTTAATGATGAACACATGGAATTGTGCCTTTGGGGCCACTTCCAGGAAGTTTCTTGGCTTTGTTTTCAGGTACTGGTGCAGCGAGATTGACAGAGAGAAGATCGAGGTAATCATCAAGATGCCTCCCCCGAGAAATATTCAGGATCTTCGAGGTTTAAAAGGACACATTTCCTATGTACTCTGATTTATTTTGAATCTAGCCAACATGTGTAAGCCCTTTTCTACACTAATGAAGAAAGTCTATGACTAGGATTGGGACGAAGAGTGTTGGACCGCATTCGAGGAAATTAAGAAGTATCCTCTCTAGCCTCTGGTCATGATATCACCCATCTCTAGAAAGCTGCTAATCCTATACGTGACTACCTTGGAATGACCTATTGGCACCCTTCTCACCCATAAGAATAATGAGGTGATGGAAAACAGTCTTTCCTACCTCAGCCGCATGCGCCTCGATACAGAGAATAGATACTATCTCATCAAAAAGAGCTGTCTTTCACTTGTTTTTGTTGTACAGAAGTTGTTACATTACTTATAGCCCCATGAGGTAAAACAAGTCTCTTTGTAGACCCGTTGATGTAGATTTTGAATCTCCCCATGTGGACTGGTTGTCTAGCATGGTGGGAGGTAATCCTCTAGTAGTTCTACATCAAATTTTTTCCCTAGAAGGCCATCAAGGGACAGGCATTGGCAGAAATTCTAGCTACCCATCTATCCTCCATGGACCAGTCCCTGGACTGGGATTTTCCCAATGAGGCAATCCTCTAGGAAGATCATGGCATCATCTGTTGATAGATGCACTTCGACGGTGCCTCCCGGAGCCCCACAGGCAGGATACTCAACAATTATTGACTCAACAGAGCGGGCCTAGGTATTATCTTCATTACCCCGGTGAAATCCATTATGATGTACTAATTCCTATTGATAAAAGGATTCACCAACAACGAGTCAGTGTATCATGCTCTTATCATTGGCATCGAGCTGGCCCTTGAGAACGATGTACCCCATTTTCAGGTGAAAGGGAATTCCGAACTAGTCACCAATAAAGTCAACAGGGACTATGTCATCATAAAGCCATAGATTGTACCATTGCTGGAGTGTAGCCTCTAGCTAATATCATAGTTTCCTTCTCGGCTGGAGGTTACTCATGTCCCTCGATCTTAGAACGGTCGAGCCGATGCCCTGTATGTTCGAGGTGCATCACTTGATGAACATGAGCAGGATGATCTGATTATACACGTGGCACACCGAAGATTCATTTCCCCTGTCACCTCAGGGGATGACGATGGCCTATGAGTAAACCATCTTACCACAAAATCTTCCACTTCAGGACCCCTACGTTCTTCAGATGTAGTGGTTGAAGAGACTCCTGACTGGAGAGACCCTTTTGTCATGTATCTCCCAAATGGTTCCGTCCTGGCTGATCGGGGAAAGAGCGAGCGAATCTGATGTCGCACGCTGTAGTTTACCCTCCACAGTGGTCCCAGTATTGACCTGACCCTCTAAAAGCTCGGGTTCGATGGTGTTCTCATCCCTTTCATCGAAGGAGTCGAGAATTCTCAGGTCATGCAGGAGGTTCACACTGGTTCTTGCAGTGCTCATCAGGCTAGGCTGAAATTGTCCCATCAGATCTAGATTCTAGGGTACTTCTAGCCCTTCATTATCCATGATTGTATCAAGTTCCCCAGGAAGTGTCAAACATGCCAAATCCTTGCTAACTTCATGCATCGTCTTCCAGAACCTCTATACTCTACAAAATAGTCTTGGCCATTTGTGGTGTGGGGACTCGATGTCGTGGGACCATATCAACTAGCGCCAGCTCACCAATTCAGGATCATCTTAACCGCCACATATTTATTTTCCAAGTGGGAAGAGGCAGTTCCACTCAAGGAGGTGAAGGCCCACTCTATCACTGACTTCGTGAGATCCAAAATCATCCACTGGTTTGGAGTCCCTCATGTTGTCCTCGCCAATAACGACACGAACTTCCAAGCAGCTGAGCAGAAGAAATTGTGCGCCAAGTACAATATCTATTTGAACTATACCTCCCGCTATCACGCACAATAAAATGGGCAAATAGAGGTGTTCAACCAACCCCTCTCTAACATTTTTCAAGAAGATGGTTGGCCATAACTAGAAGTGTTGGCTGAACAAACTCCCCAACGCCCTCTTGGCCTATCAGAAAATGACTTGTAATTCCACCCAGGTGACCCCATATTCCCTGGTGTATGGATATGAGGCCTTCTTTCCTATAGAGATCTAGCTGTATTCATTACACACCGCGATCTATGACTAGAAGGCACTAGATAAGGTGTCTGAAATCTTTCTGGCTAAATTGGAAGCTCTTGATGATAATAGGCTCTGTTCCCTACACAATTTGGATAGGCATGAGAAAAATATGGTGAGAGCCTTCAACAATAAGGATTGCCCCTGCACTTTTCTACAAGGTGACCTGGTATTTTCATTCTGAGCACCAATGATCCCAGGTAGGAAACCACCCATTCTGGAGCCAAAATGGGGAGGACCATAAATTGTTCATAGGGTTTACCCTAATGGAGCATACTCTCTGGTGACCATGGATGGTGAGCATATAACTCTTCACACCAATGCCACATTTCTCAAGCAATACAGTTCCTGAACCTAATGGTCCTGCAAGACCTTAAACTGGATGGTCCCACATGACCCTAAACCGCATGTCGTTCCCGCATGACCTTAAACTACCCAGTCCTGCTCTCTTTAAACTATTCATCTTCTTACATGAAATTAAACTGCGTTTTGAGAACTACGAATGTCTTGATTCTCTTACTCATGGGATACGTAGGAATGCTGAGACACCCCATCTTGGGCCCAGCCCCAATACTCTCCTTTTTTGACTATCCCCCATGTATATAGTCCTATAGGATAGTCCTCAAGTTGTGTAGTGTCGGCCTCCTTGGCATCATTCATGTGGGAGTTGTGATGATTGAACCATGTGATCCCTTATTCTTATATTCTCTCAAATACTCACGACATGATGTTAAACTGCATGGCCTTCATGAAAAATTTATGGCCTGATCACCATCTTTATGGGATGTGTAGGAATACCCTGACATTTCATCTGTTGGCCCAGCCCAAAGGCCAGAATCATCCCCTCGGGTCAAGACATACGATGGGGTGCAGAATATTTCCCCAATTAACGTCGAGCTAACTTCATCCGGCTATAGGTCACACTCCCTAGAGATGTTCGCCTCATTCATAGATGGGCACATCTATGCTTCACCCACACTTTTGATTTGGACTCATTCATCTACATCATCCAAAAGGGCCCTCGAATGGCATGGATGCTAGGCCTAAGGTCTCTCATACCACTTTGGTCCAATGCCCTCAAGGATGTTGAGAAACATTTCAATAAAAGTCCCGCATTTCGAATATGGTTAGTGGTTGAGGCTCATTTGATGTTCCCATTTCAGGTCAGCATAGGGACGCAGTGTTTCGAACATGTCCAACAGTTGTCCTGGATCATTAGGACCACCCCAGGATGTCCCAAACATCATGTGTAGTGGTTCATTCTACCCTGTTGTTTCTCCAAGAAATGAACTCCCTTTGGGAAATGCCATCTATCAGGCCCCGTATGATGGGGAGAGCCAAGTTTGGCTCCTTGTTTCCAACATCGAGCACTGCTCACGTGGGCATATGAACTGTGATGAGGCTGTAACTATACAAGGGGGGTATGACCTCCCCATCCAAGTCCTAGCCTCAGGCCCCTTGGACGTTTTGAGCCTCGTCATAGGTTCTCTATTATGGTATTCTACGATGTGGAATGGGATTATGTCCTCAATCACGTATGGTTACCCTCCATTACATACACATCCCCGAATGAGATGCCATTTGTCCTCACTGCAAAATGTTAAACTGAACACTTGTCGGGCATTCCTAACTAAGGCTCAGCCTCAATCCCCTTGGCCTTCTCAGGCCTCGACACAAGTCCTTACCTAGAGTGTGCGGTGTGGTATGGGATTATGTCCTCATTCACATCAGGTTTTTCACTATGTCATACACATCCCTTGTGTGGGAAATCTTTCTCCAATCTTCATCCTCACTACATGATGTTTAACTACAAGCTAGTTGGGCCTTTCGGGCCGAGACCCAGCCTCAGGCCCCTTCTCCTTTTCGAGCCCCCGACCTAAGTTCCTATTTAGGGTTGTATGGTGTGATATGGGATTATTTCCACATTCACGTTGGGTTACTCACCATGCTGTACACCCCACCTCATTAGGGTATCCTACACCTATGTGTTGTTCTAGAACTATGTATGGCTTGATTCCCATCCTCATGGGATACGTAGGATCACCCGAACATCTCAACTTTGGGTCCATCCCCATCATGGCCCCTCGGCCTGCATTCTTCCATGAAATGGTTATGTGGAGTGGTATTGGGATATGTCCTCGTTCACGATGGGTTTGTAACAACCCCACCACATACCTCTTTCTCCTGAGAATTTTCTATCCCCTGGTGTTATCCTTGTCTGTTCAAATCGTCTGCTCTCAAGATGAGCCCCTTGATCTTCTTTGGTGATTCACCAATGTGCCCAAGGTTACTCGGGTTTAATGCCCAGAATGTCTGACTCTACTCAGAAATGCTTTCATTCATTTCTCAGGTTTCGTGTTCCCCTTCATTATGGCTTCCGTCAAATTTTCCATCCTTTAGGGCCCCCTAACGGCATGGATGCTAGGCCTAAGGGCTCTCTTACCACCTTGGGCCAACACCCTCTAGGATGTTGGGAAACAAGACGATACAAATCCTACGTTACGAATATGGTTAGAGGTTGATGCTCATTTGTTTTTCCCATTCCAGGCTAACGCAATAAGGATGTTGTGTTTCAAACACGGTCAACAGTAATGCTTCATCGTCATGCCAACCCCTTTAATACAAATATGTCAGTTATATGATTCACATCCATCTCCACATCATCATGTACTAGTAGAACTTTGAAAGTCTTTGTACTATTCCTCGGTGCGTATCCGCACGTTAGGAAGGAAAAATCCGCGATAAGCCAATCGCTCGGGGCTTCACCGGTTCCCCTTTACTCGCATCTCACATATTGAAATTACCTTATCCACCCTTTTTTCCTACATTGATTTTAACTCAAGTAGGCTTAGGGATTGAGTTAAGGTCCATATTTACATGGGATAGTCTTTCTTCTCTATGGCCCGAGTTCTATGACCCTAATCTAAGATCTTTTCATATTTCCCCTTTGCAGAACTACGTATATCTTGGTTCCCATCCTTATGGGAAATGTAGGACCACCCAAACATCTCGTTTTTGGGTACCATTCAAGGGGTAGCTATTTTATCCTTCCCCTTACCCTCTTACACATATTTGGGCCCCCTGTCTCAAGGATCCTTTCTTGGAATTGCGTATGGTGTACTATTGGATTATGTCCTCATTCATGTCGGGTATGTTTTATTTCACAGTACAAATTCCCTACATAGCATTGTCTCTACTACTTTTGTGCTACAGGATGGGGAAATGCACGCCTAGTCCCATCACATGACCCTAAACTGTGACATTATCATCCTGGTTGCATGATGAAAAATAGAACTGCATCGTGATGTCCTCACTCAAGGGGTCACCCATGATTGGTATCGGTCAGAATTCATACCATTTTTCAATGCTTGTATACGAATTGATTATTGTGGTGATTCCTGGACTTTATATCCTAGGCATTTCGCTTACCAAAAAAACCATTCACCATAAAGGAAAATCAAAATAAATCAAATACATCTTCTTTTGGTGTGGGGGCCACACCTGCACGCCCCTTTTATCCATGGAACTGGTACCTTACCATGACACCTCTAGAACTATGTGTAGCTTGATCCCCATCTTCATGGGGTATGTTGGAACGTTTGTGCATCTTGCCTCAGGCACAGCTTAACTTTTGTTTTTGGTCCCTTGACCTAGAACCTTCCCAGGGAACATGTGGTGGTCGGAACCCCAGGTTTCCTTCCACTTTGGGATTTATAATAAACTCACCATGTGTCTCCTGTATTTCCTACCATCCATGGTCCAAATTATATGACCATAAACTAAGTCCTCCCTCTAGGAAGGGACCAGACTCCCTCTATCTAATATGTTTTGTTGTCATATTCAGATGTGTCTTGACAAAGAGCCTGAAGTGTGGAATTTTCATGGGGACATTCACCTCGCTCTATGTCCAAGATTCTTGAGCTCGCTATTTGGATCCACATCCACTTCCATGTCTGAAAGAACCCCCTTACAGCCGGGTCCCATGGTGTATCGGCTCATCTACTATCTTGAACCAACACCCCTAAAGACTATGGACAACACTTCAAGTCATGTCCTATGTTTCGAACAAGGTCAACAGTCGACCATAATTTTTCAGTCCTCATTCCAGGCTAATGCAATATGGATATTGTGCTTCGAACGTGGTCAACTGTTATCCCTCATCGTCACGCCACCACCATTATGATCCAAATTTAATGCATCATGATTCACACAATTCAATATCCTCATGTTAAAGTGGAATTACAACATAATTGGCTTTACTTCTTTACGCATTTAGGTGCTCTTCATAGAGGAGTTAGCATCATTGTGTCGACACTCACTGAGCATCCATTCACCCTAACATGTTCCTTCTTGTGTCGGGAAATTCCCACCACTACATATTGTTTCCCACATCGAGCATGACTAATGTGGACTTAGTAGTTTTGGTAGGATGTGAACCGACACATCTAGGCTTTTCATTGTACCGTATGGCATTAAACTGCGCTTCCAGAACCATGTACAGCTTGGTTTACATCTTCATGGTATACGTAGGGACAGCCAAGTATTTCACCTTAGGTCCAGCCCCAAGAATCATAAATCATGTTCCTCCTCGTTTCTGTCCCCTGGCCTGACCCCTTGGGAGGAACCATGTAACTGCAATTTTTCCCTGAACAAGTTCGGGATGCCCCAATATGACATTAGGAAGCAATGGCTCCCTCACCAGAGAGGTCATGCCTAAAAGAACGAATGATCCATGATCAGACCGATTCATCCATCTAATGTTCTTCTACCACAGTGGCGTAATTTTGAGAGTGTTGAATTCTGTTTGAACAAACCATCACTCCACATTCCATGCATTGGGTGCTCCTTATTCAGACCCTCATTCACTTTCACATCTAGAAGAACCCACTAACATTATGGATGCTCGACCTATGGCCTACCTATTTGTCATGGGCCAACATTTATGAAGACCAATAGATGACATTTCGAGTCAGGCCCCATGTTTCGAACATGGTCAGCGGTCAGCCCTCATTTTCTATCCCCACTCATGGAAAATACAATAAGGATATTCTGTTTTGAATGTGTTCAACAGTTATTCTTTATTGCCACTTCACTCCCATAATGTTCCGAATCCAGATTATCGTGATTCACACCTCCCATTCCAATTTATTCGGATTGATTTCAACACCCCTGTAGTTACCCCATTCGTGCACAAGTACACACTGTGAAAATGGTAATTCAGCTATTCTGAGAGCTTCATTCTCCAGTCAGGTCCCTCCCAATTCCTCCCAGAAATCCAAACCGGTTGTTCAAACCCCGGAGGACCAAAGCTTGGTTTTCACTCCCAAGTTTGGATTAGATGAAAATGTGGTCATCCTTTGTTTCTCACATTCGGACCGACCCATGTGAGCGTAGGGAATGATCGGTGGATGCTCCACGGACACCAAGATGTTACAATAAACCAATGTAAACAACAGAACACGGGCATGCTACGACATTAAATAATTAAAGCATGAAATTACGTTTGAGGGTTTGTAATCATTATAGTACCCGGGGGTCTACTCCCCCCATGTATGGATTTACCTCTTCAATAGAGCGTAGGAGCTCCGACACCCTTTGGATGGGGGTGTCTCGGAGTTGCTGCCGCCTGTTCAGCTCTCGCTCCTCCTCAGCAGTGAGAGGGAGCAATTCGTTGGCCGCAATCTGACACCACTCTAAATCATCCCTGATGGCGGTCATCTCTTTAGAGGCTCCCTTCAGGCCCTATTTGGATTCTCCCAGTTGGGCCTTCAATCGCAATATTAGCTCATATTGCGTGTTGAGGGAGGTCGAGTGCTCATCCTCCCAATTCTGCAGCCGCTGGACCTCGTCTTCAGCCTCATGGATCCTATTGATGCTTACTGCCTTCCTCCACTGACAGCCCACGCTGAGGCCACAGTCATACTCTTGAATAATGTTCTCCATAATATCTCAGAAGAGCATGTGATGGTGCTGGGCACCCACTCCCCCATCACACAGTTCGCATAGCTGTAAGTGAATTCTATCCATCTCATCCAACCATAAATCTTGGGAGTGTTATTGATGAAGCGCATGATCAGCTTCCATGATCTGAAATAGACTATTTTGATGTCCTCCCTATCAGAGGCTATCTCGTCAAAGTCAGTGTGGTTGGCAGGCTCATATGTAGGGAATAACCTCAGGAACACCTTGGTCAGATCGTTGTCTGGTGTTGGATCAGGTGTGGTGGGGCCTGGACTGTCTGGTTGATCCCGCTGGCATCCCCATTAGTGATTGGGAGCGCTGTATTTCGGTCAGGTTGGATGTCCACTTCCACGACCATTGGAATGCCTCTAGGAATGGAACTAACAGAATACCTGACCAACTTCAATGTAGTGGCCCAAGCAAATTGAAAACTATACACGCAAAAAAAAGGGGACGTGAATGTCAGTTAACGTGGTTAGGGGATGACAATATTAAATTCAGCAGTGGAGACTTACAGATATCAAATCCCTAGTCTTGCTTTGAATCTGATGCCATTGGGACCCCAAGACATGGACCTCGTATATGGTTGGTAGGCCAGGAGACTCCGGGGGAGCCGAATCATGTTTCCTAGACCTACTCGACACAGATGGTGATGCAGCCACAGGTGTGGATCCCGAAGGTCCCGCGTCAGCACCCACTGATGGGAAAGAATGAGGTTTATGTAGAAGGTCCTCAAGAAGAATGAAGATTTTGATAAATAATCCTGAGTAACCTAAGAGAATACCGAAATGAAGGAACATGAGATTTTACCTAGAGGGACTTCGTGAAATCAATGAGATCTGTGGACTGATCGATGACTTCACCCTCCTCCAATGGACTCCCTGTATCGACCTCATCTCCCCAGGTGGACTCGTCTGATTCATCCGGCAAAGGGAAGTGCTCCCTCATGTTAGTAGCTCATAGTTGTGAAGGGACCGTGCGATCCAATAGCACACTGACCCAGTCTGTCATCAGGAGCAAGGAACCCCGTGAGTAGATAATGTTATCCAGTTTGGCCATTTAATGGTCCGCATCTGCCTAGGATACTGCAAAACCACCTCTAATATGGTCAATCCTTGACAATTCCATCCCAAGGTGTTTAATGCGAATTCATAACTCAGATGGGCCGAGGAATTTTTGGTTGACTTCCGAGATGTCCCAGCCCTCCGGGAAGACAACATTCTCTAGCATGTCAACATCGAGTTGTCGTTTCCCTGGGGCCTGAGTAGAAATCTAGAAGAATCCTCTCAATGGTCGCCCCTCCGGATGACTCTGTTCTCTTGGGACCATCGGGTCTGCTGCCAATGTCGGATCGGCTACCACTACGTCCCCCTCAACTGGGGCGGGCGTCGCTGATACAGAATCCCTACTGATGCAGGATGCCTTTTCCACCATTCGGCCTTGGGCCCAAGATTGGGGGAGCTCACAATCAATGACTAGAATGGTTGAAGCTTCAGAATCTCCCCTTGGATAGGCTCCCTCACAACTCTAGTGTATTCTTTTACCAGCCAAAGGATGGTGGATGACAGAGGTGGTACATTCCGCATCTTCCCATCATCCCGTGTGAACATGATCCACATCTGCCTCATCACACACGAGTGCTCCTCGTGACGCACATCTACGTAGACCTATGGGGTCTTCCACTATAGGCACCGGAATTGTGTTGCAAACTGGTGTGGGGTGTATGGATCGCAGAGATGATCGCGGTCCACCCTGGCCACCAAGACTCCACGTCGAAAGTCCAGGAGGTAGGCTCGATGCTCTTATATTACCCGACCATCATCTATGAAGGCCCTTGTTGGCTACATTAATAGATGGAAGATCAACTGTTATACCTTACAGAATCGATTTAGTACCAATGATATGGTCATCCTGGCCAGAAAACTCCCTACGGCATTGAGAATCGAGGGGCGGAATATCGACCCTGGTGGCGAGATGGGGTTCAAATACTCATAGACCCCCCTGATGTGTACCGCTATCCACCCGCACATGAGGTGGAACGGACCGAATATCATAATTGGCCTCTTCTCCTCACTGATGTGCCACAACATCTTGAACACCTTTGTGAGCATCATGATCCCTAGGATGACCCTCCCTCCTATCACCAATGCAGATGCCATGATGAAACTACCTAGTCGCACTCTAATGAGGGTATCCCTCACTGGAAGGATCCAACAACAGATGAGAGCTGCGATGAATGAATCTAGCCTGACTATTGGTTGTTGCTTAGTGCAGACCCTGAACCCCATGGTTTTCTACTGGCTATCCTCCAACAACCACCAGTATGAGTGATCCTTACTCTAGGCCCACTTTGGGAATGTTCGAGGCCTCGCCAGACACTGCCTATTTTTTGAAAAATTTATGAATTTCTTGATCCACTACCTAAAGTGGGCATCCCTCACTACCACTTTTTCCTCCTAGGGCATGAGCTCTATCAATTCCATCTCAAGATGATGCATCTACTCTGGATCCTCCCAGGTACCCATAGCCGGGAGGAATTCTTCATACATTTCCCCCAGTATTGGGACCCCTGATATCTGATGCACATCCCATATGATGATTACAACCTCCCTGTCATGCAAGGTGGAAGGTCTTGGTCCCCAATGAACACCGGATCGACAACTTTGGCATTATCTGCTTTGGATTGTAGATATGAAACTGGGAATCCCAAGCTTCCTCATATAGGCAAACGTTTCTAAGCTCCGCTCCGAAATCCTCACACGAGGCACCTACCCAGTTGTCCCTAGCCCAATCATCCATGTTGTTTCATCCCTATCGTAGGTCCCATGCCTTACACCACCCCTTCTTCAGGTTCCCCAGTGCCACCTTGAGGATAGTTCGATAAAGTGTAAGGGATGTTTCTCGTGGCAATGCCTTCCCATCAACATTGTTCAGATGATTGTGTAAGCAGTTGGCAATGATGGGCATGAATTCTTCCTGGGCATTACCATTGGGTGCTCTGAACCATAGGTGCTGATAAGGTATGCTCTGGAACCAGTAAGCTGGCTCGTCCCTACTTGCTTCAGGGATGGAGATGTCATCCCTCAACCTAGAGCCATACAAGGGAATCCTCCTACAAAATGGGTAGTTCTTCTGGATCACTGATAATAGCTCCACCAATGAACTATGGTCTGAGTGGATACATACATACTCTCCTAGTCCAAGACTTTTCGCCATCTCATCCCTCTAGGTGGAATCCACAAGGACCCGCTTGGCAGCGTCTTGGTGGGTCATTCAGTTCTAGATCATGAACGATTTTTGGGTCGGTTCACGATGCTCATTCGCAGAGCAAGTTCATGAAGACTCTTCATTAAGACTGTTCACAGAGCTCTACTAAGGCGTTCAAGCACCAGATTGCAGAATGCAAACATGGAGTCAGGGACTAATTGTGCACCGTGAAGTATCGATTCGCAGAGAACAATCGCGGAGTACACATAGCTATCCGAATCGAGTGCAGAAAAAGATAAATTTGTAGAGAAGGGAACTGAAAAAAGAGATGGAAGGACCCCTATTTATAGTTGGCAACCTTTTGAGCTTTCTTGCACGTCCCGTTCGCATAGAGTTTCACGGTGAGATCATCCCGTGCATTCCTTATCCACCTCGCGAGCCCTCTTCACGAGCCTACATCACGAACGGCCGAAGATTGTGGAAATTTCTCTTAGACTTCGACCATTGATCTCTCCACGTCTACATGTCTGAGAGGGGTCATTTCTTGGTTACAAAATTCCGGACGTAGAAAATCCATAAAGGAGGCACCAGTGACTACCTCGCGAAGCCATTCTATGGAGTCCCCGTAGTACCGAGGCTGCCGTGAAGCAAGGAGGTGGGATGCTCCGTAAAAAAATTTGATGTTTGAAAGCCCACAACACAGCAAGGAGGAGGGATTCTCCATGAACACATTTGACATTTGCGAGCCGGTCGCGATGAAAGTAGGAGGGACGCTCTGCGAACACATTTGACGTTCACAAGCCCACTGCGAAGCAACCAAGTCCCACTTCGCACCACATACGTTCGCATTGCGGTACCTCTTGCCTATAAATAACGATCTCCCCCTGAGCCCAAAAGATGGAAAATCCAACCTTTCGACTACCGAACTCCCAAATCATGAAGCACCTTTTTACTATACAATCCATGAGCTATGCGAGATACTTCTGCTCCGTGAAGTGCCTCCCCTTTTTCTCGTTTTGATCCCCTCTTCTGAGAGGTATGCCTTTCGTGAAGCCCAAGGGCCTTCGCGAAGGAAGGATATCCACAAGGGAACTCGGGTCATCGCGGATCATTTATGCTTCATGAAACAACATTCATGTACACATGATCCCCATGTTAATTTTGGGTCACTGTACTTCACAAAGCGCTTTGCTTCACGACACTTTGCTTTGCGAGTCACCTTTGCTCCGTGAGGCATTTCTCTGCGAATGCCTATCCACTTTGCAAAGCACCTCCCATATGCACCTCTGCCCCATGCTTAGGATAAGGCACCCTACTTCATGAAGAAAACCCCATCGCAAGTGTCCCCTGCCATGCAGAGCAGCAGAGCTTCACAAGGCCCCTGCATATGGACCTCTCTTCTTGGACATTATGTTTCTTATGTGATCCTCTAGGTTTCCACGATATGACTTCAATGCCCCCTGGGTGATATCACACGTTGTGTTGCTTCTCCTCATCCTTCTTCGCATAGGAATGCTAATGGCTATTTCTTCTTTGCATAGCCACGCTAATGTGGCCCCTCGATGGTTTGCTCCATGACACCCCTTCACCATGGCGTTACCAATGCCTTCCCTTACAGAGGGGGAAGAGGGTACCGGTTATGTAATTCCTAGAGTGTGGAGATATCTCGCCTTGTCTGAGCTGCAAGACGTTAAACTATCATGCACCTTCATCCTCAGCACATGATGTTAAACTGTGACCTTGCCCCATGCCTCCCATGTGCGGTGCCCCCACCTTGGACATTCTCCACCCCCTGGACTCCACATGGGATGATATCCTCCTTATGGGAGTGGTGTTTGTCCGCGGGGAAAGGTAAACCATCTCGGTGTAAGCCCCTCACTTTCCTGTATGAGGTAGCACCAATGCTCTTCCTTTCATCTTCGGTCCCTAGGGCCAGCGAAGGGCATGTTAGGGAATGGAGATTCTCCTTTCTTAGGTCCCAAGTTCCTCTCCCACTGCGCTTTGTCGCCATCGGTCCTCCATCCAGGAGTATGTCCCAATCTTTCTCTCCCTGGGTCGCTCAATGCGTAAGCCCCACCATACATCCCGCAAACACACCTTTCACGATGAGATCATCAGGTCATTGTTTCCTCTTATTTCTCACACCATGAATGAATCACGTGGGGTTATAATAAACATCGACCATGACACCCACCTCCCAAACTACAAGGACCTTGATCCATGTCAAGGCATTGTACGTAGGATGCCTCCATGAGGTTCAATCCCACAACATAGTCGTTCCGACCATCTTCACATCGGTTCACCAGCAACTCCCAAACTATGAGGACATGGAGCCATGTGAAGGCGTGGTATGTAAGAAGCCTCCATGTGGTTCAAGCCCACAACTTAGTCATTTCAACCATATTCACGTCGGTTCACCAACACCTCCCGAACTACAAGGACTTTGATCCATGTCATGGCATGGTACGTAGGAAGCCTCCATGAGGTTCAAGCCCACCACCTGGTCATTCTGACCATCTTCACGTCAGTTCACCAACACCTCCGGAACTACGTGGTCTTTGATCCTTGCAAAGGTAGGGTACATAAGAAGCCTCGATGTGGTTCAAGCCCACCACCTGGTCATTCTGATCTTATTCACATCGGTTCAGCAACACCTCTTGAACTACGAAAACATTGATCCATGTCAAGGCATGGTGCGTAGGATGCCTCTATATGGTTCAAGCCCATCACTCATTGGTCCTGACCATCTTTACGTCGGTGCACCTGACCCCCATATCTGAACTACATGGTCTATGATCCTTACCAGGGCGGGGTACGTAGGAATCCTCCACGAGGATCAAGCCCCATATCGTTGGACTCCATGACATTCATCACGTCGGTTTGCCACCCACTCACCCGAACTATGAGGTTTTTGATCCTTTCCATGGGAAGGTATGTAGGAAGCCTCCACGAGGTTCAAGCCCACCATCCATTGGTCCCGACTACCCCATGTCGGTGTCCCGAACCCCTTTCTACCATTCTGAACTACGAGGACTTTGAACCTTTCCATAGAAATTAATTTAAGAAGCCTCCACAATGTTCAAGTCCACCATCCACCCAGACCCCATGTCTTATTTCACATCGGTTCACCCCCGTCCCGTGTGAAGTTAAACTGTGGACCTCTATCAATGGTAAGTCTTTGTCATCCTACATTAAGTGGTAAGCCGCAGAGAGCCCCGTCCAGTGGTAAGTAATTGTGAACTCAATCAGTGGTAAGCCGTTGAAACTCCATCAAGTGGTAAGTCGTTGTGACATCAACCTATGGTAAGCCATTGAAAACCCTAATAAGTGGTAAGACATCATCATATGAAATACGTGGACTTTGATTCACTACCACGAGGATACGTAGAAAGTCTTTTCGAGGCTCATGACCAACACTACGGTCACCTTCATGAAGGTCCCATCT
Organism: Viscum album; assembly: GCA_963277665.1. Classification (NCBI taxonomy): domain Eukaryota; kingdom Viridiplantae; phylum Streptophyta; class Magnoliopsida; order Santalales; family Viscaceae; genus Viscum; species Viscum album. Next base: position 1,841,879,555 of record OY728145.1, read on the forward strand.
CATCCCCCATCCAGTCCATTCAAATCTCCATTATCCATCCTAATTCTTACCTAGGATTCCACATCTCGGTGGAATCTTGCCACCCCATTCCACATTCTGTTTGACAGAATTTAGGAAGCCACCCACGTGTTGGTCCCAGTATCGGCGTTCCCACCAGGTGGTTTCTCCATCTGATCTACTCTAGTCAGTGTTATGATCATCCTAATCTGTCTCCACTGGACATTAAACATACGGCATACCCCTTGTTAAAAATGGGAAGCTGAGGAAAACCTCAGATACATAATCATGGAACATAATTCCCTTCGTTCGATGTGGGATGCCTCAGGCTTCCACGCCCTTGAAAAACCCTATAATAAGGGACATAAGAAAGACACACCAATCCCCCAGCGTCCAGACATGCCAGTGAAGCCCCACGTGACTAATCCCCTAACTGAAGGTTGCTTCTTGAACCAGACCCCTTGGAATGTCCTAACAGAAGCAGCATAATTAACAAGTGTCCATGAAAATATGGTGCCTAGAAGAATTTCATGAACAACATATTCAGGCAATAAGGGAGACCCATACTATGTGACGAGCTCTGAGGTGGAATCCATGGAAGGAAGAAACCACATCCCATCATCCCATTTCGATCAAGGTGCATATATCCTTGCATAAGGAGCAGATGTCACCCACCTTTGGAAAGCCGAAATGCGGGGTAACAAAAATTACGCCCCCCATCCTCGAACGAGACGGACGAGTGCACCCCGTCGAAAGAATTAGAAATAATGTTATATATAGAATTTGGGGCATAGTTACTCAATATGTGTTACATATTAGTACAAAATTATAGAATATTATAAAATTGGCTAACTTCCATGCCACATGTTTTGGTCAAAACATGGGTTTCTACTCAGTTAACTGTTCGTACAAGATTAGAAGTGATCATATTATATATGAATATTTCAAAAAACCACATTTTAGGTCCCATATATACCTCCTTAAAACAAAAATAATTTTCTTCGAACCATATATATCCCATGTAGGATTCATGGCCCCTGAGACCCCTCATGGAAGGTATCCTAATCTTGAGGAACAACTTTATCTCCTTGTGATTTATTTTATCATCCCGATCAAGATCTCTCAGGGTCTCCCTATTTATATATTAAATAATATGGGTCTATGAAAATTAATTGATATAATACCCTCAGATATAGTTCATTAAACTATGAATTAATCCTTGTTTCCTAGATTATATCATCATTATACATCATTAATAACACAAATCTAGGGTTTGGTTGTATAAGATCTACTGATCTTGAGTTATGTGCTTCCAATATGATGACAAATTTTTTTAGTAATAATGTATTTGTTTAATTTCAATTTCTTCTAATTAAATTAAAATGTATAATGTTATATAAAAATTTATAAAAAATTATTTATTTGAAAACACCAATTCCGATGAATTTGGGGTTTTTTAAGAAAAATGGGGATTTGGCATGAAATTGGAAAACCACCAATTACATTAAATTGGGGTGTGATAATGGAAATTGTGTTAATTAAAATTGATTAATAGAAATTGTGGTTGATATGGAAACATAGTCAGTTGAATTTTTTGATTAAATTTGAATGTGGTTTTGATGTTTTTTTAAAAACCCCAATTCTAATGAATTTGGGGTTTGTGGTGAAATTGATGGAATTATTTTAAATTTAAATTGATTACTAAATTATTAAATGGATTGTTAAATAGAATTAATTGGTTTTAATATCTTGTTTTCTGAAAGTTTCATCAAAACTAGTTTTATGGAAACCCTTAGGTGTCATATTTTTGAAAAGGGATGGTTTTGAATAATAATAACTTTATGGTTTTTAAAGGAAAATTGGAATAGAGGAAATAGATAATGAGATTTAACTGTATTTTAAGAAGACATGAAATATTTTGTTTATTATTGTTTTGTACATGTGAAAATTCAAAACCTTGGTAGTTATTGATTTATTTTGGGAGGCACATTAAGATGTTACAATGTTCCAAAACATAATATTTATGCATCACATCTATATTTGGTGATGGTGATGATCCCACGTTGCCTTGGATTATGGGATATATATATACATACATTTCCATTTTATAGTTTACAATCACAACAGCAGGGAACTATCATACCATTAAGGAAGATGACTATGTTTTAAGCTTATTTTATTTTTAATGATTATATTCTATAATTGAAAAATATTATACATGCCTTGTGAATTTTTATAATTAGATTTATATAAATGTTTTAATTTAATCAATTTTTTTAATGGCGGAATAGATATAATGAACCATCTAAATAATGTAAATTAAGTCTTCTGTAATTTATTTCCATCATTTTCAATGTGAAGCATGAATTTATAACATATGTTTATATTTTTAATTAAAATGAATTATTTTTATAAATAATTTTTTAAAAATTTAAAACCTAATTATTTTGAAAATTGAAATCATATACAATATTAATTTGATATTGGTATCATTTTATAAGATCATTGGGGAAATACGAATAGGATGTGGCTCATACCAGATTTGTATAATATCTCATACCCTTTGTGTTTTTTATACTATCTCATTATAGGATTGAGTATGGGGAAATTATCCTTCTAAGGTGGATCCAATTTTTGATCATTGGACGTGGTAATTTGTGTCTGTATTGACATTGGTTGTTTTCCCTAATTGGTATTTGAGATTTATAAAATTTTTTATTTTTATTCCTTGTTGAATTCAATTACATTACAAACAATTGAGTTTCTATTGATATAAATACAGTCACACATTAGCCTTAACCCATTTGGTGAGGACTCTACAAGTACATCCAATATACCAGAGTTCAAAACTGGGGTGAGACATAATTTTAGCGGTATCGTAGCATTATTTGTTGTAGTACTGTTGTGGGTACTGTACCAGGTATTTTTCAGTACTATAGCAGCAATAACTATTCATCCATTTGGGCTTTTAGGCCACATATTTGAACCTCATGTCATTTAAGGCCTTCAGGCCACCCATGGCCATCAGGTAAATAAGGATTTCAGACTACCTCAAGGCGTTTGTTCCAAATCAAGGCCTTTGGACCACCTCAAGGCCTTAGGTCCTCATCAAGGCATTCATGCCACCTAACAATCTATTTAATGTCTAGACAGACTCTACAAATAGACGACACCAGATGATAATTCAACATAGGCACATTCACTAGAGCAGGAGCTATGCATGTTTGTTAGAAATATAGGGTATGAGATTGCCATCCGGACTAGCCTGTATAAGCATGGAGAGACTAACTGACCAAGCCATGCAAAGGTGTAGATCCAAAGATCACGATGAAGAATATAGGGAGGAGTAGTTCCTTGTAGTTTTATTCTGAATATTTCCTAATACATACAGGTCATGTTATCTCTACACATACATGCCTTGTAAGTGTACCCCCTCATCCCTTGAATGGGAGTTTATGAATAATAAATAAATAGAAGGCTTTCAGGACATTAATGAATAAAGTATTTTTTTCACTTTTTCATTATTAATGAAAATTTTGTTCCCACTTTTATATATTTTGATTCCATGTGCAACTAGTGAACATGTGAGGATCAAGAATTCCCTTCATTATATGTTTGGACCACCTCAACTATTAGTTTACAAGGGTACCCAAGCAAGTTCAGGACACATACATGTTTTATGAACCTTATATTCCATCAGAATCATGTCTTAACTTTAGAACATTCCACACCATTTTCCATTGTTAAATAAAATTAATTTTCTTCTTTCAATCCTAAAATGGGTAGAAGGTTGAACATTAAAATATGTAAGATATTATTTTCCACATTCATAATTATATAAAGATATATTAACTAAAAATATTTTTGGTTTCTATCACTTTAAATACTTTTTAAGTAAAAAATAGCATTGTATTTCACTCAAAGAGCTCTAGGAACTTCATTTTCTCTTCTATGGAGGTAATGTATTGATCAGTCATAGTCACTACCAAACTCCAAAAATCCACATTGACACTTATTCATATATTTATATGTGAATGTATAATTTAATCATTTAGAGTCAAAATACATATCAAACCATTCACTATATAAATAAGGAATCTTTATATTTAATGTTAAAATTACCAATTATAGCTCCAAATAATTATTCGTGTAATTTTTCTCATGAATTTTTAATTTTCCTATAGTACATGGTAGCTAAATATCATATTTTATGAGAATTAATCACAATCCATTCTTTAATGATTCACTATAGATCGCAAACACATGTCCATTGCAGGGTAGTGTTAGAATAGGTGGATTGATGTACATTGATTTCTAATAATTGTAATGTTCCACACATTTATTTATCCAACAGAACATTGAACCATTTTGAATCGAAATGGTTATCTAATTTGGTATCCCTGATAAATTTATCGCAATGATTCAATAATATCCCACCAACCTATGAAAACATTAAATCGGTTATGTATGGTTTGTCTATGATATTAATCAATAACTTTAATTTTTGAAGGATAAATTATATAAATTATAATTATATTATATGACATAATAATTAATCATTTTTACCTATAATCTATATAAGAAAAATTTGGTATACAGTTTATCATTCATCAAGGTTGTCATCTCAATCCTCAAATGATATCCATTAATTAATTTTTTCATGAAATATATTGTAATATAATCTATAAAAAAATTTATCAATTTATCCATGTAATATAAAAGGATATATTTACTAAATACATAAATATAATAAGGTAATTGGTAAGAATATATGGAATTTCAACAACGCATAATTAACAAACCTCACCCTGTATGAATTATTTTGTATAATCCCCTTCTTGAAATTTTTTTTGATATCTAAAATGAAGTTTGACTTTAAAAAATATCGGGCTCCTCATACTTGATTAAATAAAACATCAATATGGGATTGATGATACTTTTTATTAATAATGAACGAGTTATGTTCTTGAAAATTAATGAAATGATTCATTGATAGATCATTGTTATTGAGAAATTTTATAAGTGAACTACTTGGTAAATACAAGGTAAAAAATACATTATGAAGATTATAAAATATTTTCATCTCTAATCCATGAAAATCTATCTGGTCCATTCTAAATGGAGTATCTAAAATAGTTGTAGCTCTTGTTGTGAGTTTTTTTAAAAACTAAACATTATGAATTAGTGGGAGACTATGAAAGAATCTCATAAATACCTCATAATATTCCAGAACAATATGCATATCTTAAATGATGATTTTTCCCAAACTACTCGTGATAAATATCTAATATCATAAAATATTAAGAATAATAAATTGTAATCTATTTACTTTGGATGTGAATTTTATCACTCGCAAAAAATACCTTTCATATGTTGATTTTGGAAAATAAAATTTCATATTACTTATTTCTCAATTGATATGGTATCGATAAAAAGAGATATTATCCATGGCCAGAATAAAAAAACATATAGTGGTTGAATAATTTGATTCCCAAAAAACACATTCCCGACCACTTATAATGGTATGAGTTATATATTTGAGTTTAAATCATTGTAACATTTTGTGGTGATAAATTTAGTTAAATATATATTCATTTAGGATTTCAATTAACATTTATAGATACCTTTGATGATATTAAGAATTTATATGAATATGAAAATCAATATACTTTAATATTTCAGCATAACTTTCACTACTTCATCATTATCATTATACATCAAATCCATTACATTAAAAATAAATTTTTGTTAGAGTCAAACATCAACATTTAGTTCGATAAATCATAATATAAAATAAAAAAAGAATTCAATATATTTTCTAAATTATGAAACCGTTTCATTGGACTATGATAGATTAACATCATCATATTTCCAATTTATTTCATAAAAAATGTTATGGATGGTGTCCCTGGTTCATTATTGCGGTTCATATATAATTTTTAAATTAACAAAATAATATCCCTTAATAATTTAAAAAAATATATTTAGTTATTTCTCAATATAAATCATTAGGTAAATATTGTGTCAATACCAAAAAATGAATTTTAGGGATATTACCCCATGGTGTGTTTGCACATGAACATACATCCACTTATTCATATCTAGGAAGGTATTTCATTACTAGGATAACACACAATCTCTGCGTAATTGAAAATGGTATGATTTCTTCATATACATATAATTATCCATGGGAGTTTCACCAAAGTTATATAATCATATTATCTAAAAAATAAACCCTATTAAAAAATCAATGAGGTGATCCATTAATTAAATAATTAAATAATAAAGGATATTAGATGAATATTAATTACATATCCTAATAATAAATCCCTAATACCATAGTATTTTGTTTTCATTCGAGATGAGATACATAATAAAAATATTTTATGACATATGATATGTATCTTTCATAATTTCATTGACACATTATAGTAAATAATGATAACGATATCCTTATTTTACATAATTTTTATTATTTAAACATTAAATCAGAAAAAAATCTCATTATGATAATAATGAAATTATTAATGTAGTTTAGGTCATGATATATTTGTAATTTTTTCTACAATACTATTGAACATTTCACTATAATATTAACATAGTATACTCCTTCTAGAATTCTCATAATTTAAACTCATCACAATAACATTGTGAAATTGAAATCCTAATAATGGGGTGATTTCAAACAATTATTGTGGTTATAATCAAATGATAATTGTTGAGGCCAAAATCAATGAAATGAAATAACCAAGGGAAATATTTAGGTGTTTTTTCACCAAGACCTCTCGCGCAGCCCCCATGGATCCACGCCTAGCATAGAGTTCCCCCATCACGAACCTGCTACGCAGTAAGGAGTCGGGATGCTCTGCGAACCCCATTTCCATTCGTGAATCCATCTTTGAACAAGGAGGTAGGATCCTCCATGAACTGATTTGACCTTCATGAACCTGCTTTAGAGAAAGGAGGAGGGATGCTCCACAAACCCCTTTGACGTTTTCAAACCCTCCATGGTGCAATGAGGTGGGATGTTCCCTAAACTGATTTGATGTTCACGAACCCACCATGGATCTTGGAGGTGGGATTCTCCATGAACCCCTTTGACATTTGTGAACCCCCCGTGGAGCAAGCTCGGTTTTTGTGCGAGCGAGATTAGCTTCGCCGCACCTCTTGCCTATAAATACCGAGTTCCCCTCAAGCCCAAAGGATGGATCCTCCGACCTTTTGCCTTCTTAGCTAACAAATCATGAAGTATTATCTACTCTGCAAACCATGATCTTTTCAAGGTGCTTTTTCCTCTTGAAGTTCCTTCCATTTTCCAGGAATTCGGCCCCCTTCAAAGTGGGATGCCCTTAATGGAGCCCCGGGCCTCCATGGAGGATGTAGATCCACAAGTGTAACAGCCCAAGATTTTATAAAAAAATATTCTTTTTAATGTCTTGTGTTGTACGCTACACCAAAAGGAGCTTGCACAACACGCATCCTTGACGTGCCTTGCATTACACGCAATCGCGACCTTCCTCGATAGCGTGTGTAATACGCAATACCGAGTTTCACTAAACAACGATATGCTATTAAAATATTATTAAAACTTGCCGTTATGAATAGTAATAACCACTTTTTAAAACTCTGTAAATCTTATTTTTCAAAATGAACTTTATTTTTTGATTCGGAGTATCGAATTTAGCCTAAGGTGAAATTTTGGTATTTTTCGGATAACTTTCATATTCTGATGAATAGTGAAAATTACTAAATTATAATTAAAAACAACTTTTTTTAATCGAAATAATTAATAGTAATAAATTATTAATTTGAGTGGTTTTAAAGTATATTTAGAATATATTTTTACAATTTAATACAATGTTGGTCATTGGATGTAATTTCACATTTAAACCAGACATAATCAAGTGTCAATCTTTTGATAGATATTGTTTCTTAAAAACACGCTATTTGTTTTAACAGCGGGATTTAATTATAAAATTAATTAATGCAAATTATATGATATGAATTTGGTAAAATAGACTTCATTTTTGAATTCGGAATATGAAATATAGCTTAGGATGAAATGTTGTCATTGTTCTGAAAAACATCAATTTTTTATGAATAGTGAAACTACTATGTGGTAGTTAAAAAAATTAATTTCTTCATAAATCTTAATTTTACCGCTTCTGTGAATGGAATTTCAAAAATCCTAGATACACGGTTGATGTCAGTAAGTAAAATGTGGTTCAATGAGATGAAAATAATTTTTGGTGAATAGTAACTTTTTAATTTTTTTTACCACGGTTAATAGTAAATAGGGTAACTAAGGGTAAATATGATATTACTATTACCCTAACACATGTCCTAATTCTATTGGATTAGTGTAATTCGACCAAAAACAACCTTATGAATATAATATGACCATTTAGGTCCACTTAGATTAGATTATGACATTTAATATTATATTATTTAATGAATAGTTAAAATAGTTAAAATCAAAGTTTATTTACTAAAACATTTTTAATATAGGGTTGTACAAAAGATAAATTCGATTGTAAATATTCATTAGAAAGCTAAAAAGATTTCCTACATAATGATATTTTATTTATAATTTTTAGACTTTAAATAAATTAATGTATTTATGACACAACGATGATGCAGTAATTACCCTTTTAAGGAAATATTAACATAATTGATGTTATAAATGCTCAAATGAATGTAATTTGAGATTTTTTATGAATTCCACTAATTTTCTAGGTTACTATGAAATATTAGTGTTGATTTAATCAACTTGGTTCGAACATATAATTCTGTTATGACTTTCACAAAAATCATATATCAAATAGTGTCAAAATTAACACAAAATAGTTTTTAAATCTAATATTATTAATTGTTATTTTATTCCTAAAAATCTAAGGTTAGGCCAAATGACTTAGATAAGGATATATTTATTAATAATAAACAATTTTGGGTTCGTTTGTCATGTTATAGTAAATGTATTAACCATATAGTGAAAGAAAACAAAAAGACACGGTAAAAGTTAAATTATTTAACTTAGAGATAAATCTAATTGATAAGGTTAAAATAATACCCTAAACTTGTATAAATCTTATTGGTTGATAGGATTTCGACCCATCCCTACTTTAGCTTCGAAATAAGACCATTTGGAACCATTATAAACCGATTTTGACATTAATATAAAATAATATTTTGAGGTATTCCTAAGGTGCCCCTCTCCTCCCTTATAAAAGGACACCTCCTCCCCCTCCTCCTCACACCAATTTGAGCACCCAAGCTCGGCCAACCCCTGCCAAAATCTCTTATCCACTTCCCTAGAAACATCCTAGAGGTTCTGGTCTTCCTCAAAGACCAATTTTAGTTCCCTAAGTGGAGGTCTCAAAGAGGCGCTTCAAAGAAGAGGTAATTACCGTTACCCATTCTTTCATCTTTATTTCTTCTTCCACTTCTTCTTCTTAGGTTGTTTCATTATGAAGTAATAACATCAGTATCACTCATATACTGATATGTTATTATAAGTATGAACCAACCCTATTTCACCATCTATCCATCCTACGGAAAAACAAATCACCGCGCGTGCGTACGTACGGAATACCGTCTCCACGTCGTGGTGTAATCTATTTTCCACCACCACCTTACATGGATGGGTATAATGGTGTAAAGAATAACTATACATAGTTATTACAAAATAATATTGATTCTGATATATTGTATAATCCACTCCAATTCAGTTCAATATTTATGGAAATGATATCATCGCTCGTGCGTACGTACGGACTACCGTCTCCACGACGCGATGAGATTCATTCTCCATGTTAACCATTTAAGAATGATTATAAAGTATATATAAGAAATAATAATGAAATATATGACATTATAAAGTTACTGGATTTATGTATATATATATATATGTATGTCATCTACTTACTTCCATTTCAAGATAATAAGGAAAGTAAAACAGCGTTCATGCGTACGTAAGGACTACCGTCTCCATGAACGGTGTTTTTCAATTTATTTATCTATCTATTATATATACTGAATATATATGATATATAAATCATATTTTATATTCTGGAAGTAAGTAGATCATGATATAAGTAATAATGATGTCAAGAACAACAAGTCAAAACACCTACGATAAATGAAACGATTTTACCCAAAACGCTTCTTTAACATGGAATTTACAAAAGAACGTGTAATATAATGTCATAAGTGAACCATATATGATATCATAACAATGAAGATGATTCTAGAATAAGTCAATAACATGATTTAAATCATTATACAGGAGGTTTGGACACTTACAAAGCAAGTCGGACATAAGGTAAGGGAAATATCACAATCTCATTTTTATCCGAGATTGTTTATTCGTAAGTATCTACTGGGGTGTATTTTATCAGCCACATCCATGTTTCCTGAATATGTAATATTATTTACATCCATCTAAAATTGTTTAAATCCAATTTTACCCTTTGGTTAGTTTTTAGTAAAAGATATGAAAAGAATCTTTTGTCATTTTTCGTACGAGGTACTTTTTGACTTTTCCGAAAAAAGTAAGAAGAATGTTTTTTTAACTTATACGGCATGAATGGATTTTTAAAACATTATTTCAAGAATCTTCCTTTACAAGTTTTCAAGTTTATTTTTAATCAACTTCTTTTAGTTTATAATTGTATGACATGTTAAGAAAAGAAAAGTGTTTTTGAAGAAGAAATGATATTTTCCTCAAGAATGGAGTTCAAGTGTTTTATCAAAATTATTTTCCATCTAAGATAATAAAGGGTTCTGTTTCTATCCATATTTTTACATTGATTTTAATATGTTGTGATGGAATTATGTTTATGAATTCCTTTATCTTATATGAATGGTTTTATGATGTCATGTTGTTTAAGAATCCCATTTTTATTACATGGGTTATGAAATGATGTATGATTTATGATTTTGTGGCACACATAAGAATGGTATCATTATGAGATGGGTGGGACCTATATCTCCCTCCAATGCATTGGGTAACGATTTTATATCTCATGAGATTGACAGGGCTGGAACGATAGGTTATACCGGTTCAGTGAAACAGGACTGAAACGAGGGTTACTCGATTCAGAAAGGGACTTTGTCCACTAAGATAGTCTTGGCAATGAGTCTTGACTAACAAGAAATGATTCTCTATGATTATGTGTGAATGCCACAAAGTTTCATGTTTTAGGTTATGATTATTGTGATTACATTTCACTGCCATGATTTACCCCATGTTATGAAATTATAATCTCTTTTGCAGGTTAAGATTTCCAAAAGTTATGTGCTTATGTATATGATGTGATTGATATTTCTTTTGTTTACCCTTACTGAGCATTTTAGATCACCCTTTTATGTTTTCTTTTCCCCAGGATATAAAGAAAGGTTTTAGGTAAAAAAAAGAAGATCTTTATGGGAGATTTTGAAGATCTTTCACCATGATTAGAAGATTATATTCCGAGTTTCTGAAGACACTAAACTATTACGATCCTTGTGTGTGTGTGTTTTTGTTATGTACCAAGTATTCCGCAAATGTAATGTAATGTCCATGTACGTTAAGCTTCGGGTCTCTACAGTTGGTATCAGAGGAAAGGTTTAGTCAACCTTTGGAAACTAGGATGCGAAAACGTTAGTGAGATCCCTAGAGATATTTCTAAGGTATGTCTAGGGATGTCCCTAGGGATAAGTATACGTATAGGTTATAGTACTAGAATTATGCTAACGATCATAGAATTAAACCTAAGATGTTAGATATTGAAGGTACTCCCCCTTTATTATGTTGTTTTCCCTAGCATGATTTTTTCCTCTCACACTATTCTTTTTGGGTTTTAGAAAATGGCTGGAAACAAGATGATTCACAATAATGGAGGATATGATGGACAATGGAATGATATTCTTCATGAGAAACCAAATGAAATGGGATTTGGAAGTCCATACATCATTATTATGCCGAATCAGCAATCTCATAATATGATCAATAAAGTAAAATTTGGTAAGTTTCCTGACTCGGCTAATAAGAGAAAGATGGAGTTTCATGATGACCATAGAGGAAAGAAAGTTCAATTTCCCCTATGTAAATCATGTGGGAAAAGGCATCAAGGAGAATGTTTCAAGGGAACTGGAAGATGCTTTGGGTGTGGAAAAGAAGGACACAAAGCAAGTAAGTGCAAAGGAAAAGGGTCAGTTAACACCATGGATGAGGATAATGGTATTGCTACGACATCAATAATGGTTAAGTGTTTTAAATGTGGAATGTATGGGCATTATGCAAACAAATGCCCTAAGGGAAAGACTCCTGAAGAGAATCAGTATGGTCGTATGGGTAGTATTTATGTGGATGATGATGAAGAGACTACAAATGATATGTGAGATGAAAGAATTGTTGAAGCCCGGTTAATGGTTTAAGAATGTAGTGAAATGATTACATGTTTATCAAGTGTAATGATTTATAAGTAATCTCATGGTACTATGGAATAAAGAGACATATAAGGATTGTTACATTGTTGTCTTTCCATGAGTTTTAAAAGTTTTTTATTAATGTTACCAGTATCCATGAAAGGTTATTCAGATATTTTTGGAATGTAGATGATATGCGCATAATGAAGGGAAAACGAGAAAATGAAATGTTTAACAGTATTCATGACCTCATGATTGATATAAGGACTAAGTGATATCATGGTTTGAGTATATAGAATTTTGAGGATTTTGGTATGTGGAAAGTGTTAACTTTTAACTGCATTCATGTATTCAAGAGAATACACGATTAAGGACTTTGAATGTTTGGATTGTGACCAACAAGACATATCTTATGATATGTGGGGATCAACGACATTATTAAATCTCTAGGAGTGGACTGCAGTATTATGGATAAGCCTAAAGATTGGAATGGATTATGTTGGACATAAGTTAGTATTGTTTGTTTTTTCGATATTATTGATGGGATGTTATATAGTTTTGGAAAAAGGACAACCTGCAGGACGGGCGGAAACCCATCGCTTCGGACAAGGCTGTGGGAATCGAACCCACAACCGAAGTGCGACTGGACTTTATCGCCTACCACTGGCCTACATGAAGTCCCTGTTTAGTATAAACTAGTTTTATTATATTAAGCAGTATGATATATGAAGTATAAGTCCATTTTAGGAACCATATATGATTAATCTCACTATAGATCGACTTATGCATATAATTTTTGCTAACCTTTTGTTTGAGACAGATGGAATGACCCGTCATTCTATCACATGATCTGCTAACACTTCATGAATAACAAATTCAACTTCATTTATTTAAGAGATGAAGTGGAAATTGTTCATGGCACGAACAACAGTGAGATTGTACCAAAATAAAGTAAGTATTTATTCTAATTCAAATTTTCAACTTTAGGGAAATGATCTTGAAAACCAAAAATGTTGTCCTAGTGATCTTATACCTGATGAATCAGATGGTACCTTATATCATCACAAATATATGAATTTGTGATTATTGGCTTTTCCATAGCCATGTTCTCTACCACTCTCCATCAGAACATGATGGTTAGATTTCTCTTCCATATCCATATTTTCACCTATGTGGAAACCCAATGATTAGTTTATTTGGGTAACCGTTATGTTTCATACTTTTGTTTTTAAAGATTGGTTTTGATATTCCTTTTGACGATGTGGGTTTCTATTAAAGAAACTTTCGAATAGTAAACCATTTATAACCCCGACGAATTTCGAGGGCGAAATTCATTTTAAGGGGGGTAGAATGTAACAGCCCAAGATTTTATAAAAAAATATTTTTTTTAATGTCTTGTGTTGTACGCTACACCAAAAGGAGCTTGCACAACACGCATCCTTGACTTGCCTTTCATTACACGCAATCGCGACCTTCCTCGATAGCGTGTGTAATACGCAATACCGAGTTTCACTAAACAACGATATGCTATTAAAATATTATTAAAACTAGCCGTTATGAATAGTAATAACCACTTTTTAAAACTCTGTAAATCTTAATTTTCAAAATGAACTTTATTTTTTGATTCGGAGTATCGAATTTAGCCTAAGGTGAAATTTTGGTACTTTTCGGATAACTTTCATATTTTGATGAATAGTGAAAATTACTAAATTATAATTAAAAACAACTTTTTTTAATCGAAATAATTAATAGTAATAAATTATTAATTTGAGTGGTTTTAAAGTATATTTAGAATATATTTTTACAATTTAATACAATGTTGGTCATTGGATGTAATTTCACATTTAAACCAGACATAATCAAGTGTCAATCTTTTGATAGATATTGTTTCTTAAAAACACGCTATTTGTTTTAACAGCGGGATTTAATTATAAAATTAATTAATGCAAATTCTATGATATGAATTTGGTAAAATAGACTTCATTTTTGAATTCGGAATATGAAATATAGCTTAGGATGAAATTTTGGCATTGTTCTGAAAAACATCAATTTTTGATGAATAGTGAAACTACTAAGTGGTAGTTAAAAAAATTAATTTCTTCATAAATCTTAATTTTACCGCTTCTGTGAATGGAATTTCAAAAATCCGAGAGACACGGTTGATTTCAGTAAGTAAAATGTGGTTCAATGAGATGAAAATAATTTTTGGTGAATAGTAACTTTTTACTTTTTTTTACCACGGTTAATAGTAAATAGGGTAACTAAGGGTAAATATGATATTACTATTACCCTAACACATGTCCTAATTCTATTGGATAAGTGTAATTCGACCAAAAACAACCTTATGAATATAATATGACCATTTAGGTCCACTTGGATTAGATTATGACATTTAATATTATATTATTTAATGAATAGTTAAAATAGTTAAAATCAAAGTTTATTTACTAAAACATTTTTAATATAGGGTTGTACATAAGATAAATTCGATTGTAAATATTCATTAGAAATCTAAAAAGATTTCCTACATAATTATATTTTATTTATAATTTTTAGACTTTAAATAAATTAATGTATTTATGACACAACGATGATGCAGTAATTACCCTTTTAAGGAAATATTAACATAATTGATGTTATAAATGCTCAAATGAATGTAATTTGAGATTTTTTATGAATTCCACTAATTTTATAGGTTGCTATGAAATATTAGTGTTGATTTAATCAACTTTGTTCGAACATATAATTCTGTTATGACTTTCACAAAAATCATATATCAAATAGTGTCAAAATTGACACAAAATAGTTTTTAAATCAAATATTATTAATTTTTATTTTATTCCTAAAAATCTAAGGTTCGGCCAAATGACTTAGATAAGGATATATGTATTAATAATAAACAATTTTGGGTTCGTTTGGCATGTTATAGTAAGTGTATTAACCATATAGTGAAAGAAAACAAAAATACACGGTAAAAGTTAAATTATTTAACTTAGAGTTAAATCTAATTGATAAGGTTAAAATAATACCCTAAACTTGTATAAATCTTATTGGTTGATAGTATTTCGACCCATCCCCACTTTAGCTTCGAAATAAGACCATTTGGAACCATTATAAACCGATTTTGACATTAATATAAAATAATATTTTGAGGTATTCCTAAGGTGCCCCTCTCCTCCCTTATAAAAGGACACCTCCTCCCCCTCCTCCTCACACCAATTTGAGCACCCAAGCTCGGCCAACCCCTGCCAAAATCTCTTCTCCACTTCCCTAGAAACATCCTAGAGGTTCTGGTCTTCCTCAAAGACCAATTTTAGTGCCCTAAGAGGAGGTCTCAAAGAGGCGCTTCAAAGAAGAGGTAATTACCGTTACCCATTCTTTCATCTTTATTTCTTCTTCCACTTCTTCTTCTTAGGTTGTTTCATTATGAAGTAATAACATCAGTATCACTCATATACTGATATGTTATTATAAGTATGAAACAACCCTATTTCACCATCTATCCATCCTACGGAAAAATAAATCACCGCGCGTGCGTACGTACGGAATACCGTCTCCACGTCGTGGTGTAATCTATTTTCCACCACCACCTTACATGGATGGGTATAATGGTGTAAATAATAACTATACATAGTTATTACAAAATAATATTGATTCTGATATATTGTATAATCCACTCCAATTCAGTTCAATATTTATGGAAATGATATCATCGCTCGTGCGTACGTACGGACTACCGTCTCCACGACGCGATGAGATTCATTCTCCATGTTAACCATTTAAGAATGATTATAAAGTATATATAAGAAATAATAATGTAATATATGACATTATAATGTTACTGGATTTATGTATATATATATATATATATATATGTATGTCATCTACTTACTTCCATTTCAAGACAATAAGGAAAGTAAAACAGCGTTCATGCGTACGTAAGGACTACCGTCTCCATGAACGGTGTTTTTCATTTTATTTATCTATCTATTATATATACTGAATATATATGATATATAAATCATATTTTATATTCTGGAAGTAAGTAGATCATGATATAAGTAATAATGATGTCAAGAACAACAAGTCAAAACACCTACGATAAATGAAACGATTTTACCCAAAACGCTTCTTTAACATGGAATTTACAAAAGAACGGGTAATATAATGTCATAAGTGAACCATATATGATATCATAACAATGAAGATGATTCTAGAATAAGTCAATAACATGATTTAAATCATTATAAAGGAGGTTCGGACACTTGCAAAGCAAGTCGGACATAAGGTAAGGGAAATATCACAATCTCATTTTTATCCGAGATTGTTTATTCGTAAGTATCTACTGGGGTGTATTTTATCATCCACATCCATGTTTCCTGAATATGTAATATTATTTACATCCATCTAAAATTGTTTAAATACAATTTTACCCTTTGGTTAGTTTTTAGTAAAAGATATGAAAGGATTCTTTTGTCGTTTTTCGTACGAGGTGCTTTTTGACTTTTCCGACAAAAGTAAGAAGAATGTTTTTTTAACTTATACGACATGAATGGATTTTTAAAACATTATTTCCAAGAAGCTTCCTTTACAAGTTTTCAAGTTTATTTTTAATCAACTTCTTTTAGTTTATAATTTTATGACATGTTAAGAAAAGAAAAGTGTTTTTGAAGAAGAAAGGATATTTTCCTCAAGAATGGAGTTCAAGTGTTTTATCAAAATTATTTTCCATCTAAGATAATAAAGGGTTCTGTTTCTATCCATATTTTTACATTGATTTTAATATGTTGTGATGGAATTATGTTTATGAATTCCTTTATCTTATATGAATGGTTTTATGATGTCATGTTGTTTAAGAATCCCATTTTTATTACATGGGTTATGAAATTATGTATGATTTATGATTTTGTGGCACACATAAGAATGGAATCATTATGAGATGGGTGGGAACTATATCTCCCTCCAATGCATTGGGTAAAGATTTTATATCTCATGAGATTGATAGGGCTGGAACGGTAGGTTATACCGGTTCAGTGAAACAGGACTGAAACGAGGGTTACTCGATTCAGAAAGGGACTTTGTCCACTAAGATAGTCTTGGTAATGAGTCTTGACTAACAAGAAATGATTCTCTATGATTATGTGTGAATGCCAAAAAGTTTCATGTTTTAGGTTATGATTATTGTGATTACATTTCACTGCCATGATTTACCCCATGTTATGAAATTATGATCTCTTTTGCAGGTTAAGATTTCCAAAAGTTATGTGCTTATGTATATGATGTGATTGATATTTCTTTTGTTTACCCTTACTGAGCATTTGAGCTCACCCTTTTATGTTTTCTTTTCCCCAGGATATAAAGAAAGGTTTTAGTAAAAAAAAAAGAAGATCTTTATGGGAGATTTTTATGATCTTTCACCATGATTAGAAGATTATATTCCGAGTTTCCGAAGACACTAAACTATTACGATCCTTGTGTGTGTGTTTTTTTGTTATGTACTAAGTATTCCGCAAATGTAATGTAATGTCCATGTACGTTAAGCTTCGGGTCTCTACAACAAGGGGACTCGGGTCATCAAAGAGCATTTTTGCTTCACAAAGTACCCTTCATGCACTTTTGACAGCAAGTAAAGGGGTGGTCATTGTGCTTCGTGAAGCACATTTCTTCACAATGTTATTCTTCACAAGTCACCCTTACTTCACGAGGCATTACTCCGTGAATTCCTTTCAACTTTTTGAAGCACCATCCATTTGCACCTATTCCCTGTGACTAGACTAGACCACTTCACTTAGAAAAGCACACTCCTTTGTAAAGAATCTCCACTTTATTGAGTACTGGAGCTTCAAAAGGCTTCAACCTATGAACCCCTTTGCTCTGAATCTTCATTTCCCATGTGGCCCTTCAGGTTTTCATGGAGCAATTTCACAGTCCCTTGTACGGTACTTCACATTGCATTGCCTCACCTATTTCTTTTTCACATAGGCACGCAAATGGATATTTATTCTTTTCATAGCCATGCTAATGTGGACCCCTCAATAGATCACTCCATAACACCCCCTCACCACGACATCACAGATTCCTTCCATCCATCAAGGGCGGGCGTGTATTGGTTATGTAATTCCTAGAGGTGCGGAGCATACCCACCTCATCCGAGCTACAAGACGCTAAATTTCCAAGCACAATCTTACCCAGCATATGATGTTAAACTATGTCCTCGCCCCATGAATCATACTTGGGGTGCCCCATCTTAGAAATTCTCTACTCCCACTAGTCTCTATGGGAGTGAACTAATGCCTCACATATAATCAAATACTCTTTATTGGAGCGGTGTTTGTCCGTGGGGAAAGGGAAACCACCTTGGTGTAAGCCCCATGCTTTTCTTGTAGGATGAAGCACCCCTACTCCTCCTATATTCTTCCTTTCCAAAGACCAAATTAGAAATGTGCATCAGGACCATTGTTATCCCATCCCTCCTCATTGGGCTTTGTCACCACCCTGTCCTCTATCATAGAGTAAGTCCCAATATCTATCACATTGGGCTTCTAACCACACATAATCCCATGATTCCTTTTTTGGGCTGCTCACCACTTGTAGAAACCTATTCTAGTTCCTATGGATGCACCTTATGAAATGTGATCGTCATGTTTTTGCTGCTTCTTGTTTCTCATACCGAGAATGACTCACGTCGGCTTAGAGCTAGAACCGACCATCTATATGTCGGTTCCCACTCCTCACAAGCTACAAGGACATTGATCCTTACAAAGGAATGTTACATATGAAGCCTCAATGATGTACATTCCCAACACCCATTAGTCCCAACCATCTTTACATCATTTCCCACTCCTCTCAAACTAAATGGACATTGATCCTTCCCATGGTAAGGTATGTAGGAAGCCTCACTAAGGTTCATTCCCAACCCATTGGTCCCAACCATCTTCATGTCGGTTCTCACTCCTGAACTACATGTAAATCGATCCTTACCAAGTTAAGGTATGTTGGAAGCCTCCCCGATATTCACGCCCAAAAACCATTGGTTCTGCCCCCTTCACATCGGGCCAGAATCGTCCCACATGATGTTAAACTGCATGCCCCATTTTCATCCTTCACGATGTTAAACTGCGTCCACCATCCTAAAATACATGGGCTTTGATCCTTGTCTCCTATACAGGGTATGTAGGAGGATTCCATGAGGTTCCAACCCATCCAACAGTAAGCCGTTGTGACCCTATCCATTGGTAACCCGTTGTGATCCCCATCCCATGGTAAGCCATTGTGACCCCTTCTGTCGGTAATCCAATGTGATCCCCATCCAATAGTAAGTCGGTGTGACCCCGTCGAGCGATAATTTGTTGTGACCCCATCACATGGTAAGACATTGTAACTTTACCCGGCGGTATGTCCTTCTGACACCATCTAGTGGTAAGCCATTGTGACCCCATCCAGCAGTAATCCATTGTGAGTCTATGTCAACGGATAGCCAATGTCAAACCGAGGCCCAGTGGTAAGCCGCTATCATCCCATATATTGGGAACCATATCACTGGTCTATTCTAGTGGCGTCAGACCAACTATTAGGCTTCTAATCATGCGTAAGCCCCAACATGTCATTGGGTCATTTTCCTGTGCACGTACACCAATTTCACTCCACATCCCAGAGGATCCAATTCTATTAGGTATCATCCATACGGGTCACATCCTATGGTGTCACATCACTTCATGATCTATGGAGACATTTATTCCCTACCACGGGGACTCGTTGGTGGCCTCTTCAAGACTCAAGCCCAACATCACCGTCTCCCTTGAGTCGACTCAATCCCATTCTCCTTCCACTTCGATTAACCATCCATTATCCATCGTGATTCTTACCTGGTCTTCCACATCCCAGTGAGTTCATGCCAAATCATCCATCACTACTTCTAGTAGTAAATGGGTAACTAACTACATGTTATCCCCGACCATAGTTTTCCCTCTAAGGGTTTCACCCATCTGATCCACTGTATTCAGTGTTCTGATTAGTTCGATCTGTCTCCTCTAGATGTCAAACTCGTCGTATACCCTGTGTCAAACATGGTAAGCTGAGGAAAACCTTTGATATATGCATATATATTGTTGTTAACTGTATTCAATGTGATATGCCTTGGTCTTCCGCACCCTCGAGAATCCCTATAATATGGGGGAGAAACCAAGATGTTATAGTGTTCCAGCATCCAGAAACACCAGTGATTTCCTATGTGACTACTCCCCCTACCGATGGTTACTACTCTAACTGGACCCCTAGGAATGTCCGGACGGAAGCATAGTAATTAACAAGTGTCCATGAAGATGTGGCACTAGGAATAGTTTCACGAACAATGTCTTATGTGTATAAGGGAGAGTCAGATATAGTGACATGTTCAAGAAGGAATCTGTAGAAGGAAGAATCGAAATCCCATCATCCTATTTCGATTAAGGAGAAAACATCCCTGAACAATGAACATATGTCGTCTTCCTTTGGAAAGTGGGAATGCGGGGCAACAAACAACATCATCGTCCTCGAACAGACGAATTCATGTGCCCCGAAAAAAATTATGAAATAGAAATGGTGATCCAGACATGAGGATTATCTCCTCAATATTGATATTAGTAGCATTGGAGAAAATAGTCGATTAGCATGAAACCAGATCCAGCTATCTGTCGATGGGTCCCTCCATGAAAATGGTGGGCCTGGCATAAAACTCACCAGAAAGTGGGGGTAGGAAAAACACTGGACATCCCAATCTGTGACGTTGTCAGTGTTGAATCCATCTTACCATCCATGGATGTCGGAATGGTGTTGGGGTACTGGTCATCGATCCCTTTCATTTTGGACAGATGGGTTAATATCTTTTCTTTTCAGTAACCAAGAAGCTGCATGAATTTCATCATGGGCCACCCACCGAAGCAAGGGCATGGGAAATGCCAATGCGACAGTCTCACACGACTCCACCAATATTTCTAAAATCTCCAAATCTAGAAATGTCTGGTTCCCACACACCATAACCCTATCAGAATTCATTTAGTGTAGGGTGATTAATGACCTTGTACACTGTTATGAGGATGAGCGGATTATCCTGACATGGGATATGGAATTTCAGGATCTCGAGGAGTATGTTCCTCATCACCACATCCACCATTAAGGGCCACATAGGGAGCCACTACTCCCCACTCCATCATACAATCGTTTTGAGAGCCTCTCACAAGAACTCCCCGAAGACTCTCTCCCCTACGCCAATGTGGTCGGGGATGATGGGGCCAGCCCGTAGGGATCCCATTTCTGGGGCTTCCAAGGAGGGATCCCACTTGGCAGTGCCATCATCTCTAGCTAGTCCAATGAGTAATGTAGTTGGTAATCCATGCACTTGCAGCATTGGCCCCAGTCCGGTTGACCCGACACCAGTGTCGTGCACATGCCAAGGAGGATGCCTGCCAATGGTCGTCAATGTCAAAAACTACTGTGGATCGGGCCACTGACATTGTATATCATCAACCCCTTCTCTATTCTAAGAAGGCGTACATGTATATCAGACACAGATCGGGGCCGTAACCACCCCACGGGGAGGCTGCGTCGACTGTCTCGACCGCCGCTGAAGGTAGTGGCTTCCACATGTACGGAGGCCCTCCGCTACCACCACAATGGAGAAAACGAGTCTTCCATGCTTCCAAGATCAGAATGGAGTTCCACCTCACGCTACCCTTTGTCAGACTGATGGACCTCCCCATGATGGTGCCACCCACCCTGGAAGATTATTCTTTTCTCATTACATTGGGTATGGAGTCATTCTTCCTGGCACAGACCACCGAGTTTGGGAAGTCTCACACCCTATCAATTTCAAGAATGGGGGGCCTCCCCATGTCCTCACCATAGTTGGAGAAGGTCCTCCTCTTCTCAGGCACCAAATGTATGAAGGTTATTTTTGCTTCACCAGTACCCAACAAGGAGATCATACCTATGTTCGGCTCGACTAGTACAAGGACATTCCCCACACTGATGAGGATGGGGGAAACAAGAATTGAGGTCCTACCCATGCTCATATCAGATCAAGTAGAGGTCCTACCCACTCTAGCACTTCCCATAGATGTCATCCCTGTGTCCCCTTTGATATATGTCTCGGTGCTCTTCACACCCCGATTTACTCATGCTGGAATCCTCTTCCCCCCAGAACTAGTACAGCTGAAGAACCTCCTCATGCCATAATATACGATGTCCTGAATTACCATCATGAGACATGAGGTCAGGCCATCGTCACCCTAAAAATTACAACAAGATGATTCATAATGAGATCAAATTGGTTTGCTTATTAGAATCTAAGGCGGATACGATTCAGAGATTGATCCCTCACTATGATCCTTCATGTCAAGAGCCATGGTTTGAACAAGGAGCATTGGCCTCATACTTCTAGAATGTGAGGTCTATCAGATTTCCAACTCCATATAATGGTATATTCAAGAGGCAAAAATTTGGCAACATCACATGATATGACTGTGCAATTTCCACCATCATCACAAGAAGCACTCTCTACCTTGACTAGAAATCATAGAGAGCTATTATGTGGACCAATGGCGGACATGCATCAATTTGATCCACCGCAATTTGTAGTATCCCATGAACCAGAAAATGTGGTTGTCATAATATCTTACTGGGATGTGGTGGCTATGACACTACACTCTTTGGAGGATACCTCGAGATTTGGCGGGTTTTCAGCTTGCTCGTCATATTCTCCACTGGCCAGCCTACCGTCCTAGCGGTCTTCTTCGATGTCGTTACCTGTTTCGTAGTCACCTATGGTTGATGAGTGGGGAAATGAAGTTCTAGAACCTGAATTCTAGCCTAGGAGATTATGGGATATCCTCATAGTGGACCAATTCCCTGAGATGTGTTAGCAAGTTGCAGAGCCAAATTTTTGTGCGATAGAATCCGTTACTAAAAAGAATGTTGAGTTATTTCCCTTAACCATCTAGGTGACTAATTTCTATCTTCTTCAACAGCGAGTTGCTTATCTAGAGATCCAAGTGCATTTTGAGAACATTAGAGAAAAATTTTGTTTATTAGATTTGGCCACACTCCCTATGTCCCAGCACCCTGAGTCACCAGGTCACCGTAGGACCCTCCAGCAAAAGTGCGTTCAACTTTTTCATGTAATTTACAAGATTGTAGAAGAGGCTTCACCCACATACAGATCCATGGCTAGGGGAAATTTGTTTCCCTCCTCTTCAATCCAATTCGGTGACTACTCGATTCTCTAGGCGACATAGAAGACATTTCTCGAGGAAGAGTCACAGATGACATGTAAGACCTGTTTGAGGGCCAGAACGAGCTAGAGCATCATGGAGACTACCTACCCCTAGAGGGTGATTCACACTTGTTGGAATCATCATGATGGATTACCCGTCAATAGAGGAATCCACTTGGTATTCCCGGGCCCACCAAGGCACTAGTAATTATCAGGAATTCAAACAAGGGAAAGGGTCACCATGGAGCTTCAAAAACCTCCGACCCGACTGGCTCAGTGAAGAAAGTGGAAGATGACCCTGAAAAAGACATGTTGCATCAGCAACTCACCACAGAGAAGAATGTGGTCGACATCCTACTTGCTGAAATCACTGCAGAGCAACGGCCAAACTACGATGATCCTAGGCTGGGGTAGTAGGGGCAGGCATAACATCCCCTCTGTGAATTGCCTCCTGGTGACACTGACCATCCATCCCAGATAGAAAATATTGAGGCTATAACATAAGGTAGGAGGGCACAATATGTCTCTCCCAATACACCTGAATGGCGTGACAATCCTAGGGACCCATCTCAAATTCCCCCAAATACCCTACAGGTCATTCCCCGAGCTGCTCCATGAGCCGCTGGGCCACCTTATCATGTTGAAGAACATGCCAATGCATTGGTGGTCAGGGATCCCATCAAGATAGGAATCCCGACCCTGATGATCCAATAGTAGCACTCATCACCCAACTCAAAACCATACAGACTCGCCAGCTGGCAATCCCGCCTGATGGAAAGCCATATCCTTCGTGGGTGGATGATATGGCAACACCCCTATGTTTTGGGAATCCCACCATTCCACCCATTAACAATACGAGGGACCGCCCAAAACACCTGACCGACATTATATCATGATTTGGCCCCATGATTGGAACTTCAGTACAAAATGAGGACTCTAAACTCCAATGTTTCATATAGACATTGGAAGGGCTAGCGTTTGAATCATACAACCACCTCCCCATCAGATCAGTAGCCGGTTTGGAAGAGCTTTGTATGAAATTTCTCTACCAGTTCAGTTCCACCACTAAGAAGATGTTTATCGCAGACCTCTTCATGTGCCAGAAGAGGCATGATGAGCGCGTCGCCGATTTTGTTGGTTGGTGGAAAGGACTCGAATATTCCAGTGACATGTGGCTGAATTAGGAGCAATTGATGGTGATTTGGGTAGGGAATGTCAATACAGAACTGGTCCCCTCTCTGATCACCTAGAATTATCAAGTGTGAATTAGAGAATTCTCTAATATGGCCTAGAGCCTAGAGAAAACCTCACATCAAGCAAAGAAGGCACGTCTGTTACCTCCCGCAATCCACATGAGAATGCTCGCTAGAGCCGAGCCCACCATAGTGGCCCAAATAGAGGCCCCCAGGCTATTATAGTTGATACCAGTGGAGCCACCTCCACAGCCTCAAAGAGGCCCTCCACCTTAGGCACAACCACCAGCTCAAAATCGCCCACCTCAGAATAGACAGGTGCCCCCGAGAAATGTGTCCCCACCGCCTAGGCGAGATAACCATGTTCCACCCCCTAGATAGGCTCCTTCACCTCCTCATCAGGGTCCTGCTCCAGGGGCCCCCTTTTTAGACATGATAAATCGGATCTACTCATTCAATGAGGAACAGGTCCCTGGTTACTTCCTCTGTGCCTTGGAGGAGGGGATTATACGTTTTCATGAGTCCAAAAGGCCAGAAGAGGCAAACCTCACTAATTTCCCTAATTATTGCCCATATCAACAGATCCTGGGGCGCACCCTCAAGCAGTTCATTGTGTTCCAGGACTAGATTAATGACCAGGTAGATAACAACATTGTCTGTTTAGGCCCAGATCCGGTAGAGGTGGCATGGTTCTTCATGAGACCAAATAGTAGCAACGACAATGAGGGAGAGTGGAATCATGTTTCCAATTGTGGGTCCTAGAAGTATGATAACTGGATGGAACATAAAACAGTCTCCCATTCCCATGGTGTTATCTGGGTGTGCCTAAATTATCTATAGCCTATAGAATCTACAACCACCACTTATGCATCATCATGTCAATATTTTTCTTCCTAGAAGAGAAAACATCGGTGACACAAGGGAAAACAAATCCCCTCGCCAATTCCATCGTCATCCCATACTCTTAGTGATTTAATTTCCTATAAAATAGATGTACTTCCTCACATATATATAGTTGGGGAGGAGTCTTCGGATGATGTTCAAGGGTACACCTTGGTTGACACTAGAGATATGGTAAAACCGTACATGATTCATGACAATGAGGAGTGCTAGGAGGATCCTCTGAATATCTTCATTTGTCTTAAGCATCGATAGAGCCATGAATATATGGGATATTAGAGTGCCTCAGTCATCACTTCTAGCATGGCTGGAAAAACTACTGAAACTAGGAAACAAGCTCAGCACATAGCTCAGCATTTGCAACCATCTCATCTGATGGCATCATGCCCATGTTCGCCATTGTTCATGTTCCTAGATCGGGTAGAGCCACCCTGAACATGATGTGACCAACCACACCCTACTAGAATTCGGTCTTATTCATATGTACCTCATCCAGTAGCCAGTCTGTAGGCTTCAACTCGTGAGTTGTGGGATATTCATTGTACCACTCAGCCACCGGCCCAGTCAGTAGGGCCCACCATACCTCCTGTCATAGAGCATCGTCCTCTATGAAGAAGTTCATTCTTGGAATGGTAGTACGATGTTCAAAAGAATATTTCCTATATTCTAGAAAGGTTATACTTTCTTGGGGCCCTTCTCCTATCATGAGATATGCGTGAGCCCCTCATTGAGGCTTTAAGAATCCCCCTCGAGTTTGAGACAGAAGTAGAAGCCGTAGAGACTTTTCATGCTGAGGCAGTCATGAATGATGAATGTCAGGCCGTTATCTCATTCTCTGCAGAAGATTAAGGCTCTCTCATATAAGGGAACATTATTACAATGTACATCAACACCCACTTCAATGGCTGTCTCGTTGACACGAGCTCTAGAATCAACCAAATATCGACTCAGACACTGTGAAAAAAGGTATTGTCGGAATATTATCTGAGTCCTTATGACCTTAGAATCCAAAGTTATGATAGGATGGAACAGAATCCAGTCAGAGAGATCTTCTTGAAGACCCAGTTTTGTGGCCTACTTGCTAGCACCAAATATATGGTTGTCTCCCAGGACACCACCTACAATGCGTTTATGGGATGATCATGTCTCCATGTGCATGAAGTGGTTCCCTCATCATATCAAAACTACCTAAAGTACTCCCTTAATGGTCAAGTGGGAGTGCTTCAAGGTGATATGTCTCCCTTTGCCTCTTGTGAATCCATCTATCTGGATGCCGACTACTGCAATAGAAAAGATAAGAAGATTTAAGCTAACGTGGTTGAGCATGCCACGAATGCGACAAACTCTTTGAAAGATCAAGATGACGCCTATATCTTCCCAATCCACCTATCGGAGGCTATTCCCCTGGACATGGGACAATGCTTCATTGTTTCTGGAAAGAGGGGGTAACACATTTTCAGGCCTATGTGACACCAGAAGTTCACCTCGTTCTATGATAAAAATAAGTATTAGGTGACCAAAGAGCCTTCAAATCCCATAATATATATGGTTATCTATCCCATGGCAGTCTAAATAAATCACAATTTCTTGTTTTTCCGGCCCAAAATTCACCAACTCAAACCAACAAGCCACTATTTCTTCGATATCATCAAGCGTGGTCCCTTGGGCCAAAGGCCGGATGAGATCAGATCGATAGCCTTCATCACTATGGTTGCAGCAGCACAAGATTCCACTAATGTAGTGCCCACTGTCACTCAGGCTTGTACCCACCTCCCATCGCGATCTGCTGACACAGAAGTGACTCCACCCACTGAGGATTCCCCCACCATATGTGAATAAGATGATTTAGAGTGTAACCCCCTCGCCTTTGAGGAGAGTGTCTTTTCCACAGTCGATGAATGGGTATGGGTGAACCTCAGTAGAGAGGCACATCCGAGACCCACATTGATCAGTGCCGACATGCCCCTTGAGGAGCAAAAACAGTACATATACCACATAAAATATCACAGATATGTGTTCACATGGAGTTATGAGGAGATTCTCGGACTAGATCCTCATTTTACATCCACAGCCTCAGTCTCCAGAAAAATCATTGTGGGTTCAAGCAGCCTCCTATGAAAATGCACCCTTCTCACAGTGCCCTGGTTGAGGCAGAATTTGATAAGATCATCAGAGCCAATTTCAATACGGAGTTCCATTACCCCAAATGGATAGAAAATATTTTTAAAATCAAAAAATGAATATAGATATCAGAGTCTCCATCGACTTCCGGGATCTCAACTGTCACTATCTAAAAGAATATTTTTCCCTTCCAGAGATAGAATTGTTTATCAGCACTACAGCTGGGTTCTATGCCCTCTTCATCATGGATGGGAACTTCGGGTATAACCAGATTCAAATGGCCAATGAGGATGAGAAGTCTATAGCTTTAGTGAACTGTAAGTTACTTTTTGATACCATGTCATGCCATTCAGTTTAGTGAATTCAGGTGCCACCTTCGAACCGTCTATGCATTGAATATTAGTCCCATACTATGAACATTGATAGAATTCTATGGGGATGATCTAGTTGTCAAAATCTCGCCAGCATCAGGACTTTGTCAAAGACCTTGATAAATTGTTCAGCTTCTTCAATTCCCATCACTTGAAGATGAACCCATTGATGTGTGCCTTCGTTGTCACCTTTGGAATGTTTCTCAGTTATGTTTTCCGATATAGGGGCATTGAGATCGACCTATAAAAGATCAATTCCATTAGAGATATGTCTCCCCCAAATAACATTCGAGAGCTTCGAGGTTTCCAAGGCCAATTCGCTTACATATGTCGATTCATAGTGAATTTGGACGGAACGAGTAAGCCCTTTTCTCAGCTCATTAATAGAGAAACACTCTATTAGTGGGATGAAGAATGTCCGACTATGTTCATTGAAATCTAGCAGTATCTTCTCTAGCCTATTGTCTTTATGCCACCAGTCTTCGAAATGCAAATGGACCTTTATGTGACCGCCCTAGAAAGATACCTCTTCGATATTCTCATCCAAAAGAACAATGAGGGGAAAAAGAACAACATTTACTACCTAAGCTACATGCTTCTCAATACGGTGACTAGATACTCCCCTATCGAAAAGAGTTGCCTTGTGTTGGTATTTGCAGTACTGAAACTGTGACATTACTTGCAAAACCATGAGGTACAAATGCTATCCCATGTAGACCCACTAAAGTACATCCTGATCCGCCCCATGTTGATGGTCCATCTAGCTCGGTGGGAAGTGATTCTCTAGCAGTTTGACATCAGGTTCATCCCTCAGAAGGCTATTAAGTGGAAGCACTCGTAGACATACTTAGATCCCACCCTGCTTCTACTGACTAGTCCTTGGATCTCGATTTCCCTGACAAGGGAATCATCTCGGTAGACTAAGCCATGTCATGCTGGAAGATTCACACGGATGGTGCTTCCTAGAGCCCCAACGACTGAAGGCTCTATAACCCTTGGATCAAAAGAGTAGGCCTAGGTATTGTATTTATTACCCGAGCACTGGTCATTCGGTTTTATTCATTCATGTTGTCAGAAGGCTGCACCAACAATGAGGTAGAGAATCAGGCTATCATCATCGACCTCGAGTTGGACCTCAACTATGATGTGCCCCATTTTCATGTTTAAGGGGACTCCATACTATTCATCAAGTAGATCAACGGTGGTTATGTCATTATAAATCCAGAGCCCATACCATTGTGGGAACACACTCTCCTGATAATGGCCTTCTTCCCATCTCGGCCAGAAGTTACTCATGTCCCCAGATCTCAGAATGGTCAAGTTGATGCCCTGGCCGGCCTAGCTGCATCACTTGTGGTGCCTAACCAGGATGATCTGATTATCCACATGGAACATCAGAGAGACATTCCTCATGTCACCTTTGATGACCATGATAGCCTAAAGGTGATCCACCTTACCACTGGAGCCTCCACGTCAGGACCCCCAGGTCCCCTTGATGTAGTGATTAGTGTGACTCCTGACTGGAAAGACCCCTTCCTTGATTATCATGAGAATGGTAATATCCCAACAGATCGGGCTGGGCATGAGTGAATCTGACACCATGTGTTACAGTTTACCATCTAGGATAGTCTTAGTCATGATAAAATCCTCTAAAAGCAAGGGTTAGATGGGGTTCTCCTTTATTGCGTTCAAGGAGTCGAGATTTCCCTCGTCAACTAGAAGGCTAATGCTGGTTCTTATGGGGCTCATCTAACTGAGACAAAACTATCTCACCATATCCAGAGAATGGGGTACTTTAGGGCCTCCATGATCTTTGGCGGCATCGAGTTCACCAAAAGGTTCAATGCATGCCAGAATCATGAAAACGTCATGCATCTGCCACCAGAGCCACTCCACTCAACCAAGTACTATTGGCCATTTGTTGATTGGGGACTCAATGTCTTGGGACTATATCCAATAGAGATTGCTTTCCAGTGCAGGTTAATCCTGACTGCTATGGATTTCATCTCCACCAAAGAATAGGTAGTTACATTCAAGGAGGTCAAGGCATGTTCCATCGTTGGATTTTTTAGCTCCATCGTCATTTATAGATTCAGAGTCTCTCATGCCATCCTCACCGATAACGACATGAACATACAGTAAGCTGAAGTGATGAAACTATATGCTTAGTACAACATCCATTATATGCATACCTCCCACTATTATACATAATAAAATGGATAGATCTAAGAGTTCAAAAAAACCCTCTCTAATATTCTGCAAAAAATGGTTGGCCAGAATAAGACGAGTTGGATGGACAAGCTCCCCCATGCCCTATGAGAATATAGGACGATGACTCATAATTCCACCCAGGTGACCCCATATTCCTTGGTGTATGGGATAGAGGCCCTCATTCCCACCAAGATTCAATTTCCGTCATTGCACACAACTATCAGTGATGAGAAAGCACTAGATAATGTAGCTGAAATCCAGCTTGTTGTGTTGGATGTGCTCGAAGAAAATAGGTATCGTACCCTAGATAATCTTTAAAGTCACCATAACAAAATAGATAGAGCTTTCAACAATAAAGTTCACCTTCACTTTTTCGTGCAAGGCGACTTGGTATTGGCCCTGAGGGCACCAATAATACCAGGTAGGAAACCACACATGTTGGAATGCAAATGGGAAGGACCATACATTGTTCACAATGTTTACTCAAATGGAGCATACTCGCTAGTTATAATGGATGGTGAGAATATTACTCCTTCCACCAATGCCATTATCTTCAAGAAATACTATGACTGAGTCCCTAAGGTCCTACATGACCTTAAACTCTACGGCCATGCATGACCCTAAATAGCATGATGGTCCTGTATGACCCTAAACTGCATTACAGTCCTACATGACATTAATCGATCTAATCCTAAATGACCTTAATATGTGAAATGTCACACATGAAATTAAACTATACGTTATCTAGCAGGACATTAAATTTCATCTCAACAACTACCTATGTCTTGATTCCCACCCTATTAGGATACGTAGGAATGCTCAGACGCCATGTATTGAGTCCAGCCCCTAGTTTCCTCTTCGATTGTCCCCTCCTAGTCATAGTTATTTTGGAGAATCCCACATGGCGTCGTATAGGATTCTATGGCCCCACCCATTTCAGGGTTACGTTGATTTCACCATGTCCCCTCCTTCATTAATCTAATCCTCCCATGCCCTTACCCCATGACGTTAAGCTGTGTGGCCATTCCATAACTATGTGTGGCTTGATTCCCATCCTCTTGGGATATATAGGATCGCCTAGCCATTTCATCTGAAGGCCCAACCCCAAACCTCGGGAAACGAAACACATGGTGTGGTACATGAATTTGACCACATTCATGTAATTTTCATCATAATAATACCATATATCCCTCTCCCTTAATTATCTCTATCTCTTCTGCTATCTAAACATTATCAAAAATTGAACGGGCACATTTATGCTTCACATACCCCATCATTTGGGTTCCAATTAACTTTCACATCTGAAGGGCCCCGTGAACAACAAGGATACCTAGCCTAAGGGCTCTCCTATCATTTTAGGCCAACACCCTCTAGTGTTTTAGAAAAAAATAGATAAGAGTCCCACGGTGCGAATATGTTCAGTGAATGTTGTTCCCATTTTAGGTCACACGATATAGATGTTGTGTTTTAAATCTAGACAACATCTATCCTTTTTCATTGTCACATCCTGAATATGTCCCAAATATGGAGTGTAGTGGTTCATTCTGCCCCACCGTCTCTCCGAATCTCTGTCTTCCTCGATCTGTAGTGTAATTCCATCTATTGGACCCTTATGTGGTGTGGAGAGACTAGTCCTACTCCTTGTTTCCAACACTGGGCATTGCTCACGTGGGCTTAGGATCTATGAAGGCAATGCCCGCATGAGAGGTCATATGGATATAGATGGATGGGATTCATTGCCTCATGTCCATAGACACCAACATCCCCCAAGTCCAATGTCTCATTTAGGATTTTGTTGTGAATTATGGACTCATGTCCTCTTTCACATGAGGATTTTTTTCCACGCCACAAATATCCTCTTCAGTCATCACTACCATCATTTATCATCCGCCCCGTGAGCACAGGCCTTGTCATGCTTTGTGTTCCACATCATTTGGGTTTCCATCTCCTTATATATCCAAAAAGGGCCCCGGAATATTATGGATGATCATACCAAGGGACCTCCTACCATTACAGGCTACTGTCATCAAGGATTGAAAGAATCAAATTGATACAAGTCTCGTGTTGCGAGTATGGTCAACGGTTGACAGTCAATTGTGTGCCCCAAATTCTGGTCACACAATGGTGGATACTGTGTTGTGAATCTGGTAAATAGTTGTCCTCTAACATCATTGTCACATTGTGGTCTTCCATAAGAATCATGATTCGCCCCCTCTGTCCCACACATGTGACATTAAACTAGGAATAAATGGTCCAAGCTCTAGGACACTAACCTAAGATCACATTAATCCTCATAACAAAATGTTAAACTGCAAGATGGTCGTGAAAATATATCTGTGGACCGACCTTAGGCCCCATGTCCATCTCATGACCTTGGCCCAAGTTCTCACATAGGGTTGTACAGTGTGTTGAGGATTTTTCCCTAATTTACATTGGGTTACTCGCTAGGCCGTACACATCCCTAGATGAGATACCATGCCCCTATTTTCATCCATACCGTCATGATGTTAAATAGCATAGCACACCCAGAACTATGTATGTCTTGATTCCCATCTTCATGGGATATGTTGGAATGCCCAGACATTTCTTCTTCGGGTCCAGCCCCATATCTTATAAAACTCCCTATCATTTTGGCCCCCTGGCCCATGTTATTCTAGAATAGGGGTATACGGTGTGGTAAGGACTCACGTCCTCATTCACATTGGGTTTATAACAAACATGTTGCATACCTCTCTCTCCTAACCATCCTCTTCTCCCTTTCCATTCTCTCATCACTTAATGTTTGTTTCCCTTATGTTAGGTCCCGCGTCCCTCTTCGGTGATTCATCAATTGGGCCATGAGTACTCTGTTCTAGAACATCGAGTGTCAGATTCTAACTAGGCATGCTTTCATTAATTTTTCATTCTATGTGTCCCTCTTCATTTTGGCTTCCATTATCTTTCACATCTGAAGGGACCCCCAAATGGCATGGATTCTAGGCCTATAGGCTCTCCTACAATTACGGGCCAACATCGTTGAGGGTTTCGACAACAAATCAATACATGTCATGTGTGGAAAATATGATCAGCGATCCACACTCATTTTTTGTTCCCAGTGCAAGCCACATGATATGGATGATGTGTTTTGAACATAGTCAACAGTTATCCTCCATCGTCACGCCAGCCCCTTCAATCCTTGAATTATTGGTTACATGATTCGAATAAATTTCAACCCATCATGTCCAAATGGAATTTCGACGCTCCATGCACTATATATCATTTCTCATTTGCATGTTTGGAGGAAAACATAGCGGTAAGTAATCATTCGGGGCTCTGCACCGACTCCACTTTGGGGTGAATTTCATGTCATGCAATACCTCTTCCGCCCTTTTTTACCACACTGAGATTGACTCACATGGTCTTATCAATTGGATTGAGTCTTGCACCTACTTGGAAGGATTCCACCTCTCAATGGTCTGAGCTCTAAGACCATAAACAACGATATATTTTAGAAATACATGTGGCGTCATTCCAATACTGATGGGATACGTTGGAAGACCCATACATCTTGTCTTCAGGTCTATCTCAACCAATATCTTCCCTATCCTGCCCCATATTTTCTATCCTTTTTTGGTACCTATCTGCACATGGTTTCTTCCTCATTATCGCACACGATATGATGTGCACCTCGTCTTAATCCATGTCAGGTATGCTTTATCGTGACAAGAACATTCTCCTTTGGAACCTCATCTTTCTAGTATTTGACAGAGACATATGACTCTAGAGTATGCTGCTAGTCTCATATGACTTAAAACTATTACATCTATACTACACAATATTAAAATGAATGGTTGGTCCCATCACATGACCCTAAAATGTGACATTATCATCCTGGCTGCACGATGAAAAATGGAACTGCATCATACTGTACTCATTCGAGGGGACATCATGAGTCATATTGGTCAGACACAATACCATTTTTCAATGCCTGCACACGGCTTGATTCTGGTGGCGATGCCTGGACTTTTTATCTTAGGTCCATCGCTTCAAAATAAATCAACACTCATTCATTCTAAAGGACAAAAAAGATCTTTCAAATACCGCTTCATTGGGTGCAAGGCCCAAACCCCCACAAAATTATTATATTGGTCACTGGTATCCAACCGTGCCATCATTATAACTATGTGTGGAATAATTCACATCATTATTGGATAAGAAAGAATCCCCCTACACTTTGCCTCGGGCACATCCTTTCATTCATTTTCAGTCCCTCAACCTAAAACATCTCCAAGGAACACAAGGTGATTAGGGCTCCAAGTCCTCATTCACGTCTACTGACATAATTACCTCACCATGTGTCTCATGCTTTCCTTACCATCTATGGTCCAAGAATTCTGGCCATAAAATAAGACCACTCTTTGTCATTTCCTAAATATGTTAAACTGCACAAAATTTTCCAGAACTACATACAGCTTGATTCCCATCCTCATGGGATATATAAGAACACCCAGACACATTGTCTCCAGGTCCTTCCCCAGGAATATAAAATCATGTTATCTCTTTATCTCCCTTGGTATAAAATCTGTAGGTAGCATGTGGTGTGGAGAATACCTCTTGGGTTCTCATTCATGATGGGTTATGCAGTAGCCGCACCATGTGTCCCCCCAATTCTTTACCTAATCTGGTCCATGTTCTATGACCCTAAGCTAAGATCTCCCTATAGGAGATACGTGTTCAGTTAGGATTCTTTTCTTCCCTACCCCCCGTCCAATAAATCAATCTCCCCATAATGGAACATCCTACGACCATTAATTTGGGAAATGCAACCTCTAGACCCTTCTACTTGGAGGTGGAATCAACCTCCTCTATCTAATACATCTTTTCATTGTACACATATACATTGTTGATGTTCCTGTAGTGAGGAATTTTCATAGGGACATTCCCTCATTCCATGTCCAGGCTCCATGAGCCCATTATTTGGATCCTAATCCTCTTATATGTCTGAAGGGACCCACTTTACAGCCTGGTATCATGCGATATTAGCTTACCTACCATCATAGTCCAACATCCCCAAGGACCTAATTAGACGTTTGTAATAGGTCTTGTGTTTTTAACATGGTCCACAGTAGACCCTCCTTTGTTTGTCCCCAATCCAGGATAACACAAAACAGATACTATGTTTTGAACAAGGTTAACAGTTATCCCCTATCGTCACGCCACCATCATTATGCTCCAGATTTCGAGCATCATGATCCACATATTTCCACTTCCTTATGTTTAGGTAGAATTCCATCATACTCGGATTTACTCATTCTTGCATCTAGGTGCGTTATATAGTCAGGTCAACATCATTGGGACGTCATTGACCTATAATCCCTTTTCCCCCAACAGATGCCTTCCTGTGCCAAGAAAGCCCCATCATGACTCTTTTTTCCCACATCGAGCATGCCTCACATGGGATTAGTAGTTCTGGTTGGACATGTGATGGCAATGTTAGGTCACACATGCTTTTCATCATCTTGCATGATGTGAAAATCATTCTCATTGAACTACATATGGCATGATTCCCATCCTCATAGGGTATGTATAAATGCCCGACCGCTTTGCCCTAGGCCCAACCCAACTTTCACTTTTTTCCCCTTCACTTAAGGATTTTACTTTGAGAATATGTGGAGTGTAGAAGACTCCTTATGTATTCATTCATGTTGGGTTTATAGCTACCACCCCACATACTCCAGTCCTATGATTTCCCTGGTTACCCCTTGTCCTATCATATGACATTAAACTGCACGAGTCCATATGTCTTCAATGCATGAAATTAAACTGTGATTCTACTCTAAACAACTCATGATGACCCATGTTAATCATGAGATGCATCAGCTACCTTTTTAAATAGGTATTGCTCGAATGTATGTTGGATCCATAATCAGACGGATACACCCAATTATTGTTCTTTTATCACAGTGGAATGATTTCAAGAGTGTCGTACACCATTTAAACAACCCATCATTCCAACTACACACTTTGAGTGCCATTAATTTGGACCCTCGTCCCTTTTAACCTATAAGGGAACCCCATAATAGTGTGGATACGTGGCCTACAGCTCGCCTAATGTCCTAGGAAAACGTTCTGGGAGACAAATGGATGACATTTTGAGTCAGGCCCCATGATTTGAAAATGGTCAGTGGTCGACCATCAATAGTTATCCCCATGTCTGGCTAACACAATTGGGATACTATGTTTGGAACACAATAAATAGTTATGCTTCATTGTCACGTCATCCATCAATGTCCCGAATTTTGGGTATCGTGATTCACACATTCCACACAACTATGTTCTGAATAATTCAAATGCCCATGGAATTAACCTGCTCAATCTCTAGTGCACACTAGGGAAGAAATGATTCAAAAAATTTGAGGTCCTCATCCTCCAGTTAGGCCTCTCACTCTTTTCCCAAAAATCAAGATTGGTTGTTCAAAACCCCCAGATGCCCAAATCTTGGTTTTAACAAGTACATTTTGGTGGAAAAATAAGTGGATCATCGATTGTTTCTCACATCGGGCCCGACCCATGTGAGCATAGGGTTCGATCGCTGGATGCTTCATGAATATGATAGGAATGAAATAATCCAATACAAATAATGGAACTCAGGCAGGAATTTGGTGTAAAACAATCAAAGCGTGAATATATGTTTGAGGGTTTGTAATCATTACATTATTACAGGGTTGATCCTTCTCATGGATGAGTTATCCCCATAAAAAGAGCATTGTAGCACTGCCACCCTCTAGCTTGTGGAGTCCAGGATTGGTTGTCACCAATTAAGCTCATGTTCTTCTTGGGTAGTGATGAGGTTCACTTTGTCATCCATGATCCGGGCCTTCTCTAAGTTGGTCTGGATGTCAGTCATTTCTGTCGAGGCTTGCATCATGCACTCTTTGGCCTCTACTAGCTAGACCATCAATTGTAATGTGATCTCCAATTATGCAATGTGGGAGGCTGAGAGCTCATCCTCGTAGACATGCAGCTGATGATCCTCATTTTCATCATCCCAGAGACTCTTGATGTCCACTGCTTTCCTCTATTGCCAGCCTACAATGAGACCACGGTCATAGTCCCAAATATTCTCCACCCCAAGATCTCGAACGATCATGTAGGGTTGTTGGTCATCCAATAACCCAACACAAAGTTCACACGGCCACAAACAAAGTCTATTCATCTCATCTAGCCATTGCACAGGGGTGGTTTCATCAATGAATTAGTTGATCAGATTCCACAATCAGTGACATACTATTTTTTATCCTCATCATCAGTGGCTTTCTCTTCCCAGCCTACGCGATTGGCAGGTTCATATGCCAGGAACACCCCCAAGAACATATCAGTAGGGTCAACATATGGTGTTTGATCGGGTATGGCGGGGCCTGGGCTGTCTGATCAATCCTTATCATCGGATCCCACCTCAATGATCTCAGGTTTGGCCCTACTAATGGTCCCACCAATGATCAGGTGTGCCGCTGCCTGGTTGGTTTAGATCCTGACCTCCACCATCATGGGAATTCCCCTTGTAAAGGCACTGCCAGAAGACCTGAACCACCTCACCAAGGTGGACCATGCCATTTTAAGTATTGTTCATACTAATAGGGGCAAAAATGTTGTTAGTCTGGTCCATGAGTATCAGTCATGAATAGTTCAAAGGAAAATTATAGAGGTCAAACTCTCAGTCTTGTTCCTTTTTTATTGTTGTGGGGATCCCGAGACGTGGACCTCTTTATATTATAGGAATATTTGATGACTCTAGGAGAGCCATCCCTGGTACCAAGGCCCCACCAGGTGCACTGATTGCCATAACAGCGAGCACAGATCATGATGTCCCCGCATCTGCATTTGTTATAGGGAGGGAGCATGTTCGATGTATGAGGTTCATCTAAAATGTTCAAATATTAGTCAGGAATTAAAAATGAAAAGGAAAAAGAACATAAGAAAGGGCCTTTGGATGTTTCCTCAAGGGCCTCTGCAAATTACACAAGATCTGAACCATGATCACTGAATTCACCCTCCTCCAACGGGCTCCCTCTACTGGCATCCTCCCCATAGGGGGGCCCGTATGATTCATCTGGAAGAGGAAATCACTCTCTCAGTTCAGCAGCTTATAACTACAGAGGGGTTGTTCCATCCAATAACACCTTCACCTAGTCTGTCATTGGACGTGGAGCACCCTGTAAGTGAATAAAATCCTCAAACTCGGCCATGTATCGCTCTGCCTCCTGCTACGATACTGTAAAGCTAGCCCAGATAAGGCTAATTCATGGAAACTCCATCTCGAGACTGTTCAAGTGTTGCAACATCTCAAACAGGCCAAGGAATTTCTTGTTGATATACAAGATGTCCTTGTCTGTCGGAAAGGAAACATTATCTAGCGTGTCTATGTGGCATAGATGCATCCCCGGAGCCTGGGTGGATATTCTACAGAATCCTCTCAGTGGCCTCCCCTCTATATAACTCTATTCTTGAGGGACCACTAGGTCTGATACAATTGCTGGATCCGCTGCCTCTACCTACCCCTCAACCGGTACAGGCATCACCTTTATGGAATCCCCATCACCGCAGGATACACTTGCCACCTTTCGAACCCATCTTCGAGGTTTGGGAGGCATGCCATCATCGGCCTGAATGGTTGGATGCTTCAGCATCTCCCCCGGGTAGGACACCTCCCTGATTTTTGCATACTCCTTCACCAAACAAAATATGGTCGTGGGTGGAGGCAGCTCATTCCGAATCTTACTATCTTCCAATGTGAACATGAGCCACATCTGCCGCATCCCACATGGATGTTCCTCATGGCTCACCACTTAATAGACCTGTGGGTTTAGCCGCTGCATACACCAAAATTGCCTGGAATATCGGTGTGGGGTGTACGACTTGCCGAGAGGCTCACTATCCACTCTTTCCACCAAGACTCCAACTAGAAAGGGTAGGATAAAGTACTAGTGTCCTTACTTTCCTTGGACAACATAAATAATAGAACCTATCTGTAGCGGGAATGGATGAAAGTTGAATTCTTTATCTTCTAGATGAGGTTCATAACAACATTCTTAATCAGTTTGGCTCGAAAGCTCCCCACAACATTTAGAATGGATCAGAGGAAGTTCTATCCTAGAGGGAATATGAGGTTCAGATATTCATCGACCCCTCTGATGTGTGCCTCTATCCAGCCATACAAGTGGTAGAATGACCCGCATATCCACTGTGGCCTTTTCCCATCACTGATATTCCACAACATCTTGTACAGCTTGGCTAGCATCAGGATTGCGATGTTCACTCACCTTACTAACGCCAACATGGAAGCCATGATAAATGTGCTTGGTCACACACCCATGTTCATATCCATCACTGGCAGGATCCAACCACAGATGAGAGTAGCAATGAATGCTGCCAGCCTATCTACTGGTTTCTACCTAGTGATGACACTGAACCCCCAGGTTTTCCATTGGATATCCTACATGTGCCCCCAGTACGAGTGCTCCTTGCTCCATTGAGCCCCATCTGGGAAAGTATGAGGCCACACTGGAAACTATCTATTTTCCGGGATTTTTAGAATCTGTTTGAACCACCATATGAAGTACACGTCCCTCACTACTTCCTTGTCCTCTCCTGGAACCTACATCATTTGTTCCATCACCATTCATGGCCTTTTCTCTAGATCCTCCCATGCACCCTTAATAGGTACCAATTCATCATACATCGCCCCTAGTATCGGGACCCCTAATATCTAGTGTGCATCCCATAAACTAATGAAAACCTCCCTATGGTGCATATGGATGGTATTGGTCCTCTATGACCACCTTCTCAACAACTCTGGCATCAGCTGATTTGGTAGGTAGATATGAAATTAGGAGGCCCAAGACACCTCATACAGGCCTACTCTCCTGATATTTTCCTTGAACTCATCACACGAGGCATCTACCATATAGGTTCAGGCCAAATAATATATAATGTAGCTACCCTAGCGTAGATCCCACTCATCAGAAAATCTCTCCCAAGGGTTCCTCAGGGCCGCTATAATGATCATCTGGTATAGAGGGGGGGGAGTGTCTCTGGTAGAAAATCTTTCTCATATACATTGTTCAGATGGTTGTACATGAAATTAATAATAACAAGGGTGAAATTTTCCCAAGCATGTCCATCAGCCGCCCTGAACCATTGGTGCTATCACGACGTTCTCCTGAACCAGTAAGTTGGCTCATCCCTACAGGATCCAAGGATGATGAAATCATCCTTCAGCCCAAATCCATACATTGGAGGCCTCTTACACAGTGGGCAGTTCCATTGGATTTCTGACAGTAGCTTCATCAGTGAATCGTGGTTAGAGTGGCTCTGTATCAACTCCCCTAGACCAAATATATTCTCCATCTTGTCCATTCGGGTAGCATTCACATGGACCCCCAAGGTGCCTAATGGTGATCCATTCAGTTTTTAAGTTTGAGCATTCTTTGGGTTTGGTTCATGAACATATTTCACGCAGTAAGTTTGTAGAGACTCTCCGTAAAGGCTGTTTGTGGAGCCCTGCGCCCAGTCGTCAAACAATGGTCACAAAGTGCTCTACTGTGAAGTTAAAAACTTTTTATCTGTGGCGAAGCAGGATGCCCAATTCGTGGAGAGAAATCACAGAGTACAAGAAGCTTTGCATATCGAGAGTTCTATAAGTGAAAAATATAGAGAAGGGAAAAGAAAAAATAGAGGTTAGCTCCCATATTTATATGCAAGGACCCCATGATCATCGTGGTGCATCTGATCTATGGTAAGATTCATAGAGCACCATCCCACGCATATTACTCCACCTCGCAAGACCCATTCACAAGTCACCTTTGTGATTGACCAATAAATATTGGTGATTGACCCTCCGACATTGACCCTCATTTTCTCCTCAGCTCCATGTATGAGGGGCGGCATTTGTGGACGCCAAAATCAAGGAAAAGAAAGAACAAACGGAAATCCTTAGGGGATGCCTCGTGAAGACCTCTCACATAGCCCTAGTGGCCCCGCAGCTACTGTAGTGCCCCCCCTTCATGAACCCGCAGTGGAATATAGAGGAAAGATGCTATGCGAACCCCTATGATGTACGGAAACCCACTACGGAGTGAGAAGACAAGATTCTATGTGAAAAGATTTGAAGTTCACAAACCCGCTGCGGAGCAAGGAGGAGGGATGCTCCGCAAACCCCTTTGATGTTCGCAAACCTGCTGCTAAGCGAGGAGGCGGGATGCTCCACGAACCGATTTGACATTCGCGAACAAACCGCCGAGCTAGGATGCGGGATTATCCTCAAACTCCTTTGACATTCGGGAACCCACCACTGATCAAGATCCGTCTTCACGCCAAGTGAGCTCTCCTTCACAATTCCTCTTGTCTATTAATACTGGACACCACTCAAGCCCAATGGATTGATCCACCAACCCTTCACTTTCTTTGCTCCCAAATAATGAAGCATTCTCTTCTCTCTAAACCATGAGCTCTTAAATTTACTTTTTCATCACGATGTGCCTTCCCTTTTGCATGAATTTATCCCCCCCTTCAAAGAGAAATTCCCTTTGCAGAGCCCCTAGGCCTCTGTGATGGAAGGAGATTCCCAGTGGGACTTGGGTCATTGTAGAGAATTTATGATTCACAAAGTACCATTCATGAACATGTGACATGCATGCTAAGGTGTGTTCAATGTGCTTCACAAATAACATTGCTTCACAATGTTATGCTTCACAAGGAACCGTTTCTTCACAATTCATTTCTTCAGGAATGCCTTTTCACTTCCCAAAGAACCATCCATAAGCACCTATGGCATATTCCTAAACTAAACCACTTCACATCAAAAATCACACTCCTTCACAAAGCCTCTCCACCTCATGAAGCATCAGAACATTAAAAGGCTTCTACATATGAACCCCATTTCTCTGCAACTCTTTTTCATGTGCGGCCATTCATGTTTTCATGGAGAAATTTAAATGTCCCTTGGGCCATAATTCACATAGTGTTTTCTTGCCTCATTATTCTTCGCAAAGACATGCTAATAGATGTTCCTTCTTCACATGGCCATGCTAACATGGACCCTCAATGGATTTATCCTTAACACCCCCTCCCCATGGCATTACGAATGCATTAATTTTCTCATTGGTGGGATGGTATCAGTTAGCTAAGTCCTAGGGGTGAAGAGTAAACCCACCTCATCTGAGCTGCAGGACGTTAAACTGCCAAGTGCCATCATCTCTAGCATGAGTCATTAAACTGTGGCCTCACCTAGTTCATCATACGCATGGTGACCCTTCTCGGACATTCTCTACACCCACCGGTCTCTACAGTCGTGAAATCATGCCTCACATGGAATGAGATCCTATTTAGTGGAGTTGTGTTTGTCCGTGGAGGCAGGGAAACCAACTTGGGGTAAGCCCCTAGCTTTTCTAGAAGGAGGCAGCAACCGTTATCCTCCTATCTTCATCCTTTCTAAAAACCATAGGATATATGGGCATTGGGACCTTTGTTATCTCGTACCTCTCCTGTTGGAATTTATCGCCACCACGACCTCCATCCTAGAGTATGTCTCAATCTCCATCACCTTGGGCTGCTAACCATGTGTAAGACCCTATTTCCTTTTGGGGCTGCGAACCACGTGAAATCCCCTATTTTACTTCCCATAGATGCACTGTCCGTGATGTAATCACCAGGTTTATTGTCCCTCTTGTTTCTTGTACGAGCTTGGCTCACATATGCTTAGAGTAATCACTGACCATGACATCCTCTTTTGAAATCCTAGAGTGTATGCCCCACACTATTCCCAAACTACATGGACATTGATACTTTGCATGTCAAGGTACGTAGGAAGCCTCTCTGAGGATCAATCCCAATACCAATTGGTCTGGACCATATTCACATCAGTTCCCACTCTAGAACTATGTGTACTTAGATCCTTGCAATGACAAGGTATGTAGGAAGCCTCCCTGAGGTTCAAGCCCAACAACCATTGGTACCCACTAGCTTCATGTTGGTTCCCACTACACTCGAAATACATTGACATTGATCATTGCAAAGGAAAGATACATATGAAGCCTCTCAGAGGTTCAATCCTAACACCCATTGGTCCCGACCATCTTCATCTCAGTTCCCACTCCTTCAAAACTATGTGGACTTTGATCTTTTCCAAGGAAAGGTATGTAAGAAGCCTCCCTGAGTTTTAATCCCCACAACCATTGGTCCTAACCATATTCACATTGTTTCCCACTCCTCCTGAAATATGTGTAATTTGATTCATGGAATGGAAAGTTACGTAGGAAGCCTCTCGGAGGTTCAATCCCAACACCCAATTGTCATGACCATCATCACATCGGTTCCCACTCCTGAACTATGTGAACATTGATGCTTTTCAAGTTAAGGTACGTAGGATGCCTCCCCGATGTTTACAACCAAAAACCATTGGATCCGACCCCCTTCAAGTCGGACCACCATCATCCCGCGTGATGCTAAACGGAATGCCCCATTTTCATCCTGCACGACATTAGATTGCATCCACCATCCCGAAGTACATTGGATTTGATCCTTGTCTCCTAGACAGGGTACAAAGGAAATATCCAAAAGGTTCAACACCATCTAGTAGTAAGCCATTGTGACCGTATCCTGTGGTAAGCTATTGTGATCCCCACCCAGTGGTAAGACGTTTAGGCCCCATCCAATGGTAAGCCGTTTTGATCCCCATCCAGTGATAAACAGTTGTGAGGCCATTGAGCGGTAATCCATTGTGACCCCATACAACGGTAAGCCGTTGTGACCCCATCCAGTTGTAAGACATTGTAACTCCACCCAACAGTAAGCCGTTGTGACCCCATCCAGCGGTAATCCATTGTGACCCCATCCAGTGGTATGCCATTGTGAGTCCATGTCAACAGTAAGACATTGGCAATCTGAGCCTGAAGGTAAGCCGTTTTCATTACTTCTGTTGGGACCCATATCACTTGTCTGTCCTAGTGGCATCAGACCAACTCTCCGGATGCTAATAACATGTAAGCCCCAACATGTCATCAGGTCATTGTTCTTCACACACACCCCAATTTCATGCCCCAACCTGGAGATTCCACTTCCTTCAGGTCCCAACCATACAGGTCGCCCCCATAGGTGTCACAT
Source organism: Viscum album (assembly GCA_963277665.1). NCBI lineage: Eukaryota > Viridiplantae > Streptophyta > Magnoliopsida > Santalales > Viscaceae > Viscum > Viscum album. The sequence goes on from OY728145.1 coordinate 1,841,924,143, forward strand.
CTCTTCATGAACATTGTTTACATTGATTCCTTACCATAGGGACATGTAGGAGGTCTCTTCAAGACTCAAGACTAACATCACCGTCTCCCTCCAGTCGACTCCATCCCATTCTTCATCCACTTCACTTAACCATCAGTTATCCAGCTTGATTCTTACCCGGGCAGCCACATCCCAGTGAGATTATGCCAATTCATTCCTTCAATACTCCTAGTAGTAACAAGGTAACTAACTACTTGTTAAACCCGACATCACAGTTCCCTCCAGGGGTTTCACCCATCTGATCCACTCTAGTTAGTGTTCTAATCAGTCTGATTTTCCTCTGCTAGACATTAAACTCGCAGAATACCCTATGATAAACATGTGATTGATGAGGAAAAACTATGATACATGCCTATGGAATTTAATTACCTACATTCAATGTGGGATGCCTCAGGATTCCATGACCTCGAGAATCCCAATAACAAGGGGAAGAAACCCATACACACTAGTCTTCCAGTATCCATATACGCCAGTGATATCGAACGCGACTACTCCTCCAATCAAATTTTACTGCCCTGACCGGGCCCCTTGGGATGTCCCGATTGAAGCAGTATAATTAAATTGTGTCCATGAAGATATGGCACTGGGAAGAGTTTCACAAACAACGTCTTAAGTCTATATGGGAGACTTGGACTAGGTGATGAGTTCTATAGAGGATTTCACAGAATAAAGAATCGACATCCCATCATCCCATTTCGATCAAGGAGAAAACGCCCCTGAACAATGAACAGCTGTCTCTCGACATTGGAAAGTGGGAATGTGGGGAAACAGAGAGCATCGTCGTCCTCGAACAAACTGATACACATGCCCCGATTAAAGCATCAGAAAAAATAATAAAAAAATATCATAAGTAATCATAAATGAGGTTATGTTAGTAATAAATAATTAAAATAAAATTAGAAAAAAAATATCTTTTATACTTCTCAGAATACCGATTTGAATAATTAATGATATGGATCAAAATAGTGTCAAAACACGATTCAATAAATTTTTTCATGATAGTATAAGAAACTAATAATATTTATGATTCAACATAGAAAAACCATTACTATAGTTAATTTTTACCTTCATGGTCAACACTATTAGTTATAATTATTATATGAAACAAGCATTTATTGGTGAATATTAGTATCCTGAGAAATTAAAATTTAACTGATTCACTATATGATGATATATAACCCCCCCATTTGTCATCCAAACATATGAATGCACCCTCAAATCAATAACTTTCCACATAAAAATGAACCTATATAAATAAAATGGGCTTCATAAAACATTCAATTGAATATTATTCACTTTTAATAGCATAAATAACCCATGGGAAAAAATTATTTCTTGTTCTTTTTAAATGAGAACAAAAAAAAACATTCGTAATCCTAAAATATGAACTCATTTAAGTCAAATGGAAATCCAATTATATTCAATAATATTTTATATAAATACTAATAAATCATTGAAATAATTATAATATTTTTAGAAATATATAAAATAATGAAATCAGACTATGTCAATAATTTCCCCAATCAATCTATGTATTGAATCATGGTGAACACCAATCAATCAGAGGAATGAGCTATAAGGTGTTAATTTTGTAGAAACATTTTATGATAGGTCTACTTTTTTACAATAGACGAAAAGGAAAACAAAGGCAGTGATGTATCATTACTCCAAAATATAAAACAAAATACACAAACCACCTTATGAAATAATGTGGGTGGTTTCATTTGGATAATTTCATTTATCAAATATGATATCGTTCAACGAAAAATGAAATAAATAAAAACCCCCATTTGTTTAGTTTTTCAAGAATCTATATGGAAGAACAAAATTATACTTTATCCTTTGAAATTTTTTTATCATAACATTTAATAAAACATAGAGAAGAATAATTTTATTAAAACCCATGAAAACGTAATGAGAAAGACTCATGTAAAATAAATATTTTGATGTATGGATATTTTGAATTTAAGGGAAAAATTAAATGTTTATTGAAAAATTATTTGTTAAAATTATCCAAAAAATGATGATATGAAATATTATGAAATTTTATTTTCAAAAAGAAGATATTATAGTATTGAAAACATTATATTTTTAAAAATAATCATTAATAGTATATTCTTGATGATATTTAAATTTTATGAAGATAATTATGTAGTGGAAGATAATGCATTTGATTTTTTAGACAATGGAAAATGCTTTTAATATTTTAAAATATCATATTTGAAAACTCAGAATATCGAAAAGTATAATAGAAAACTATATAAAAATAGGGAATAATATAAATTTCTTAGACTAATCAGATAAACAAAAATTATATCTTTATTATAAAGGGGTAGTATTATTTGTAATGGAAATGATAAGAAATGAGGGAGTAAAATAATCAAAGAAACCGATAATTATTATAAACAATGATATACTATTGTGAAATAAATTTTATTACATTTTAATTATTAAATTAAAAGTTTAATATCCGAATCATAGAATATAGTGAACCATTAAATAACATATTAGGGTGTAATAAAACAATAGTATAAAAGAATTAAGAAGAAATATTTTTTCATTATAACGTTAGTTTGGTTAACTGAAACCATTATAGTAATGGTAACTAAATAATCAATCTAACTCAGTAAACATTTACATAAAATGTTTAAGGAATTATAATGAGATAAAATCATTTTTTTTAAATTTAATAAAATAAATTTATTTATAGACTATAAATGTAGATAACGGGGTGTAATATTTATCATTTCTCATGAAATATAAATTTGCGTTAAATTTTTTTTTCTTAGAAAATATTGTGTAAAAATACCTAGAAGGATATTATGTCAAGTGAAACATGAAATAACCTTAATAGTGTGGATATCATGATGAATAATATTAATGGGATAGTAGATACACCATTCTAATAATACATGTTGTATAAGATGAAGTATTCCTGATAGTTGGAAATTTTAGACAATAAATCCTAATATTGTGTCCCCGCTTAGGAAAATGCACTCTAATACCCTATATATGAAACATAAATATAATAATCGCCAATTAAATAAATCATATAAATAAAATTTAATGATCCTAATTTATAATTATTATCTACATGCACATTAGTTTATTGTCATTTTTTTTTCTAAAAATGGGTTTTAGTAATCATGATTATTTTCGACAAGGTACATAATAGATATTTTTTATTCATTACATTCCCAATTTTCATCATTATAGGATTCTAATGGGTAATACTATAGATTATTTTTTGTTATTAATTATGTTATAATTCCATTTCATATATATTTTATTTATTAATCATGGTAATGAAGTTGACATAGAGCATATTTTGAAAAATTATAAAGAATGAACAATGTTATCTTAATCAATGAGTTTAATTTTTGTATTATCATTCCTTAACAAAAAAGATACTATATAATAACTGGAATTCAATATTATATTTCCAACTACATACTTTATTTAAATTTATTTCATATTTTAAAGTGTCCATGAATTGTGCAGTCACACTTGGGGGTGAATGAGGTGTGGCCAATTTTACTTAACTATTTTTCACAATTATATTCAAATCAGTGTAACTAGTTAGGATGACTGGATCGTGAATGTGATGTAAAATTTAAATAAAAAACATTACACCATATTTTTATAGGGTTTCGTACCATGACCTATATCTTTTCCATGTTGGTTAGACCCACTAATAGAGACTATCCACTAAAATATTTTTATCAATTACTTTTGTTCAGGAAACAACTGGTTATACACTCTAGTAATAAATCCTCTAGTTGAATCTAGTTATACCGTTAGAAATCCAAATCCACTTCCTCAATTTATTAGACCCCCACTTAATCGACAGGTTAGAGGCCCGGTCTTTCAATCATCTTCAGCAACCGGTTAGATCCCTACACCATTCCAAAGCTACCTTTTATTCCTAAATCCGATCAAAATATTGAATGGTAATTTTATCCTCCTACGCAAGCATGATGAATCACCCTAGATGGTTTACAATTGATGTTTCATTTCAAATATGCTGGACTTGATTAGATAATTTGCATCACTAAATATAATCAGATGCCTCACTACAATACTTCTTGTGAAACATCTCTTTCTTCTGTTAAAGACCCGACCAGACCAATCATTAAAAAATACGTTATAAAAATATTCTAAAAAACTGAAATATATAATTTCCCAACATTATTCTCATTAATATTCACACTGATTATGCAAAAATTATTTCATGTGCACTTTTTCAAACCTCATGCATAAACATGAATGCTTGAATGCATCACTTTCTGCATGCACGTTTTAGTGTGAATTAAAACAACCACATTACTGTATAGGTAATCTATAAATGGTATTAAACACTACCATGAACACAAAAATTACTTCCATTTCATTTTTAAAACCATGTCTATAAAAAATTCAGTACACCATTAATTTTATGTCTGCGAGCACTTTTCCAACATTTAATACACACACACTATCTATTTCAATGTCCCATTACATGTGAATGTGAAAAGAATCTTCCACCATTTTTAAACATAATTAATATGTAGTGATGAAATCTAAAATTCTAATTCATATACAACAATAATGTTGACTTGTTTTCATGTATGATTCAAAATTCTTATATGAAAGTGTGCTACCGTTGTCTACAATAATCCTTTACACAATAGGTATGAGATACACTATATTACCTTACGAGAATGACAATTAAAAAAAATCATGTGCTACTATTATTTTCATCTACCTCATGTGTTCTACACATTTGTACAGAGTGTTAACATACTATTTCTCAAACCCTTTATGTGCACACACCCAATGCATGCCAATACTATCAATGCATTCTTATAAGACAACAATCATGGTTTATTTTTTTCATTGATCTAGGAAACAGATGCAATATGAACTATCCTATGTGTTTTTTGGAATCCATTTTCATCGTGATGCTATTTGATTGTGAATAAAAAATGTTGAACAGTCTCATATACCCTTTGTATACGTAAAAACAGAATGAATACAAGAACCATTGAAAACTAGGGAGTTTATGATTCTACATTTCCCTCTCAAAAATATATCATGGATGTGAGTCAGGACACACACAACAAAGGATCCCGGAATTCAATATTTATCTTCAAATAAAAACTACCCAAATCATTCGATACTCTTTTAGAGTCACCATAATACATACTGCCTACATGTTTTGCTTCAAATAACATTATGATCACTGATATATTTATATTTTCAACATAGAAAAATGATTCAATTTAATCTCCAATTTAGAATTCAAAAATATTATATTGTGATTTTTATTATCTTTGATGTTTTAGAAATATCACATGAGGCTCTCAAGCTTGGGTTCACTCAACTGCCAATGTCACCCATGAAGATACCTACAAGTAGAAATCATCAAACAACCTTGTTGTATAATATATGATCAGATGACACAATAATTTTGATCAGATAGATCCTCATGTTTAGATCAATTAGATTGGGAATCTATTGTTTCATTCAATGTTTTTTAAAATAGACGAATCAGCTCATTTACCAGGATGAAAAATTTTGGTATATAAAATATCATTAGTTTGTTCAGTTCTACAACAACATGCAAAAACATGTTCCAACATCAAAATGGATTCAAAATTAGGCCTCCCCACTAATTAAATACATGAATAAATATCACTGAAATTGGATACCGCCAAGACTCCCCCCTTATACTACATCACCCTACATGGTTGTTCTGTAATGCTCATTTTCTACACGTGGGCATGCACCTTACACTTCTACAACATCATGTTTTGCTGGCTTATGATTGAGAATGGATTCCCAAAGTAGTGTGCTTCTCCCATAGTATAGATAGTAATATTTGATTAATTTTTTGATAATTATCTATTAAATTATTTTTCAAATTCCATATAGATCATATCCAATCAACTAAGAAAAATAAAACAAACCATATAAACATACCATGAAAGATAAATAATTCGGTATAGAATTCCTTTAAATATTGTAACCATTTTGCATCCATTTTGACATGTTTGATAACATAAGACAAGCTCTATAATCATAATACTTATAATTCATCTAGTATTATTTTTCATACTTGATTGACAATAACATCAACCTCAACAACTAACTTAGCCTCTTCATATTCATTTTGATTATTAAACCAGGAAAACAAGAAAATTCTAAAATATATTTGTGAGTAAAAAAATATAATAGATTATTTTTATTATAATAAAATTATCAAAAAACAAAAATATCATTATTTATATGGTTATAATAAGATAACTATGATTTTTAATAGTTATATAATTTTGGGATATTGAAATAATGGGGTCAGTTATAAATATATCACATTACATCATCTTATCACTATTTAATGAATTTATTTTTATAATGATATCTTATTTGTAATATTTCATATAGAATTAAAATGTTAAATTTAAAGAATATAAATTATTATATAAGTAAAATAATATCCCTCAAAGATAAATTGTATAATGAAACTTGAATGTGAATAATGAAAATTTTATTATGTCATTCAAGGAGGTAGTGGACCACATACTCAAAACATATCTTCATTTCCCAAAATTTTCATCAAAAAAAGTTACATTAATATATATTAAATACATAAAACACATCATTATATCCTAGGAATGGAAATGTATGAATGGTTGAGATTTTATGCTCAGTAAGAGATAACATAAGAGTTATCTGTCAATAATCATACATGAGCATAAGATATGTATATAAGTATGGGAGAACTATATTGAATTGAAATAATCATACCCGATAATTCAGAGATCGTTAGTCAAGAAACCTAACATATGGTTCTTTCATATAAAATACATAAGAAATAATAAATATGAATAATCAATAATATATCACGTATCTTGATAACGTAGCATTGTAATTTGGTGTATATTCTTAGAGTACACATAAGAGTTGAAAATCATTAACATAGTAAAGGATCAATTCTAATACCTTCATAGTGTATTATATTTATTCCAAATTCAATCATTTCATTACTCATGGATCACTTATTATATTATAACAATGGATTGTTTTCACTAACCATTCCATCATTTCAATGGTTATTATTCACTGATAAGACTATCCTTTTTATCATATCCCACCAATGAACATGAATTATTAAAAATTATAGTAAATATAAATTCATGAGATACCATTCTAAACAAAATCAATTAGATGAATATATATTATGAGGCATACCCATCACATAATAAAATCCATTTAGATGTGTTCCATAATATCTTAAAATATTCATCATATCATAAATCATAAAAATGATATTGGTTTCATAAAAATTTAATATTTATGATCATAACCCATATATAAAAATAATTAATATTGTAATGTTGGATTATATTCCCATTCTATCATAATTAATATCAAAGTATAATTTTATAAATTTAAATACCATTAAAAGATCACTCCATCATTTTTAAAGGAAAACACCCTTTTCTTTTTGAAATCACTTATTTAAAATATAAAAATTAATAAAATATAACGGAATAAATTTTAATTAATAATAAAAAGATAATATATTAACTGATGTGTCAAATAAAATATTATTATTGATGATGGGGTATTCTATTCTGATGGTGTATTTTTTTAATTTCCTTTGACATTTTGGGTAAAAAAATCAAATGTTCATTGTCTGAAAAATGATAAGATGATTCATTTTTAAACCATGTAATGATAACAAATATTGTAAAAAAAATTATTTAAATCGTGTTTTTATAACATTAAAATAATACTTTATAATGTTTTAATGAAAATATGGACATCGAAGAAGAAATTACAAACTGAATATAAATACTGGTCATGCTTTCCGTGAAAAACTTATTTCAGAATATTGAGTACATAAATGAAAAAAAATGAATTTATAAAATTTAACATTCATAATTAAATATTTTTTTATATAATATTGTATTGAGAGATGCAATATACTTTCGTGGGATCTTCGCGAATGTGCAGTCGTGGATTTATTGGATAGCAAGCAAATCATGATTCGATTTGAGTTTGAAGCAAACCTTATCCAGGCATGGGTTATGGCGCCTCGTAATTTCAAAGGTATCCATTTTATGCTCGTGTGATGGTCGTTCGATCTACATATGAACCGAGATTCCCCCTCCATTGCGGTTTGGGTTAGTTTTCCTAACCTACCTTTACCGTTTCAAAATCCATCTATTATTTGTTTTCTGGGAAACATGGTAGGAAGATACCTTTGTTCCGATTACCACACGGAAGCGATTTGTCATCCAGTAAATCTAAGAGTGTATGTTGAAATGGATGCTTCACGCGACCCTTTTGAGTGTATTTGGATTACAATCGAGGAGTAGTACAGATGTAAGAAGAGGGTTGTTTATGAAAGTTGGACGAATTTTTGTGGGTGCTGCAAGCGGAGAGGACATTCGACTGAAGTTTTTCATGTGAGAAGAGATCATCACAATGGGAAAGAGGTGAGGACAAGATATGAAGAGGGTATACGGCACACTGAACTAGGTAATGATTCGAGGATGGGTTGGGATTCGAAGATGAAGGGGGTTGCTGAAATAGGGAGGGGTCCTCGGGAGAATCAGTCAGCAGGGGATCACCTCGGGTCTGGTTCTGCTGTTATTGCCATGGAGGTTGATCAATCAATTGTAAAGACCAGCATAGAGACGAATCGGGATGAGGCAGGAGCTGTTTGGTCTCCTACCACCGCGGGACCTGAACACGTTGGAAAGGAGTGGGAAGATAGTACTCTAGAGGTGGTTAACAGGCCTAGACCGATTAGAGTGATGGATCCTTTGGCCAAGACTTTTATGGATTTAAATAACAGGTTTGAGGTATTGACAGAGGGTAAGGTGGTTGAGGTTCTGGAGGAGGCCATTTCAGAGGGCGAGGGTGATGTTTTGTTGGAGGAGAATAAGCAGGGGGATTGCTTGGGCTGGAACCGGTGGAATGCCCTGAGGGAACAGCTGGGCAGGAAGGGCGACAAAACATGACAAAAGGTATTCATGCTGAACAGCGGCTGAGCGTTTCTGCTGGAGGCCCTGTTTCTGGGCTGAAGGATCATGCCCGGGAGGGGAAGACGAAATTAAGGGGAGTAAAGGAGAACTAGAGTCCCCCAACGGGCGCTATTTTAGAGATATTGTTCAAGACGGGATCGAGAAAGGGTATATTGGCGATAGACCCCCATCGAAAACCTCATCAAGGTGGCCAAGAAGAGACTACTCATATCTCATGAGGCCAATGCGGACAAGGTCTGCTTCTAAAAGGAATAGCCAGGTGGTTCTTGCAGTAAAAAAGGGATCCGGGGTTAAGAATGCAGCATTTGTTATGAATAATTTGGAAACACTTGGAAATCGGGTTCAAAGTGCCAATTTTTGGAGAAACCCAGAATGGGAATCAGCTACAGGAGAAGAAGAATCATGTTTGGGATATGGGGAGGATTTCGGTCAATATGATGATTAACTCTTTGTTGGTTTTGTATGTATTTTGTTTTGGTTTCTGTTGTACTGTTTTGGCATTGTATGTTGGGAACCGGTGACCCATCAATCGACTTTTATAAAACTAAAAAATGATTTACAGGAGGGTAATATTTGATTCATAATCCATAGGAATATTCAATAAAATTTGGATAATTGAATCCCATGAATTATGCCATGGTTTATGCGAATTTATGTTTTTAATATTATATACTTCATAGGTATAGGAAATTGTTCGTGAATATTAAAACATGCATAAATGAAGGGTAATTAAGAAGAAAATCCCACACATCATGTATTTCTTTCTTATAAATTTCTATTTGATCCTCTATAATATATTTATTCATATAATAATTCAATATGTTATCCATAATTATACCTATAATTCAATAAATGATTTTCATATATAATCTCATATCTTGATCATTAAAAATCATTAATTAAAATCATCATTTTGATGGTTATCATCTTCATTTCTTATATAAACTTTTATTCATAAATTATGGTCCTTTCACTTTTATAATTTATAAGGATTCTCCATAAATTGAGTATTTATATTTAAATATTATATATTAATTATATCAATATTTATATACATTCATACAATGGAGTGATGAAAAATCAATTACATCACTATGTGGTGACGGTAGTCCATATGTATGCCCGAGTTATGTGTCCATATTTTGATTGATGGGAAAAACAAACCTAAATAATAAATCACCATATTATAGTAATTTTAATATTATAAATATTATATATAAGAAATAATTATGATATAATAACCATCATATATTGTTGCAAGTAGAAAATAAATTATATTTCCACGTAGAGGATGTAATCCAAACATATGCATGAGAAATAATTTAATATCATGCATGATCTGAAAATGGTATAAAATGGGTCTTGATTCATTACAATTACAAAATAATATATTTAATAATCTCAGTTAATCATTTATTTATGGATATCAAAATTATATGGGAATGCATAAGAATACAAAAAAGTGAATGATCTTTTTTATGATTTAAACATGTTCTTTGAAATAACTACTTTGGACTATATCCTAATCCATTAAGGATATGTCTTAGTTGAATAAAATAACATCTATGATGAAGGGATTGGATATATTATTTCTATTTAGTTGGTATATTTGGAGATATAATGATTAAAATTTTCAAATATTGGTGGGTAAGAGGAGAGATTTTATAAGTTAGGTGATAAACTTTTATGGATTTATTATTTAAAAAAAACCAATGATATAAGTACACATTCAAGCTAAAGAATGTAAAAATAAAAAAAATTAAAATATAGGATAATATATGGTTAATATATAAATCTTCTAATAATAATAATTAGCCTTCTTTTTTCAGAATCTCAACCAATATTTATTGGATTTTCCCCGGATAAAACTGTTTTAACTATAACCATAGTATCATACTTTTTTTGATTTTACTTTCCATGTAAAACAGAAAGTTTGATGAAATTATTTAATTACATTAATAACTATTATAAAAAATATTTAAATCATTCTAAAATATTATATTTTTGTAATTAGAAGTATTTTACTTTAATTAAGAGAAAAAACTGCAATGATTAACTATTTAAGATAATGATTTTTGAATCATAAAAATGAATTTACTCCCATTTCATGTTTTAAAAAATAAAAATAATATTATAATATATTATTTATTCTTTATTAAATAAATTTAATAATAAAAATTAAAAATATATCTTAATTTAACTTACTAGGATATTTAAATATTGCATAAATTAAAAATGGTTTCAGAAAAGTTTGTTTGTATTACTGAAAATGAACTTATAAAAAAACAATGTACAATGACTGTTAATACAGAATTAATTAAATTATATATTATAAAAGGATATTTATGTTAACATAATATGAAAATAAATTCTTAATTTTACATTTACATTAAAAGATATGATATATTTTAAAAAGTCGGTTTTTTTCATTGTTCAATCATTTTTTTAAATTCATATAAATTCACTCTAAGATTAGATGGTTATGCTAATTTAAAAATTGTTATTAATTTATAAAAATAATAATTATTGAAATGTAATATATTAATTATAATATATATACACCAAATTTAAAAAAATCACTATTTAATTAAATGATGTTATTCGAGTATAAATTTAATTTACTAGAAATTAATTGAGTATTTTATATTAATTAATCAGAAACATTTAGAAATTTATAATTATTACTTATTATTTTCAAAATATGGTGATTTCAATTCATACCAACATATATAATTCCTCGGTTATAAAAGAATACATTATTATGGTTCATTTAGAATATGGATTTTGTGTAAGGAATGTTATAGAATAATTCATGAATATTTTATAGGAAATATATATTAAATATTTGGAAGTTATATTCCAAACTGACATAAAATTAATTTCACCCTCAATATCATGTCTATATGATTAAAATAAATTTCAATATCTCTGTTTCATCGCATACTTGAGTTCTTATATAGCTTCCTCATATTTATGATTTCTAAAAATTAGATTAACTAGAAGAGATGTATTATTCTTTTTGATGATTTCTATATAATCAAATATTTCTGTATGTTTTTTTTATAAAAGAGTTCATGATTCAGTGGTACATCCTCTTTGTTTATTACATGTGATAGATCATCTATGTACCTTTATAAGAAATATACACAGAACATATCCTGAATATTAGAGGGGTTTGGTTGGAGTTCTAATATATAAGATCCAATTCATACTCAATCAAAAATATTGAATAGAATTGTATAAATATTGATCAAAATTCACTTCATTATGAATCTCGTAAGATTTTTACATTTAGAAATTCTCAATATATCCTTCATTCAAACCATGAATTGAAAATACCACCTATGGTTTCTAGCAAAAAAAGCTTTCTAATATTAACTACCATAATGTGATGTTGAATGGTTATAAAAATCAGTTACAATTTCTCAAGATACCAAGGAACCAATATAATTAATTCTCAAATATCATCCCACAATTTTAGAGTTCTAAACTTCATCCATTATAGGGATTCATAAAGTTTTGTTTTAATTCTCTAGTGAAATGACTTATTATAATAGAGTTTATGTAAATAAATTTGTTGATAACACCCACCGTTAAAATATAATGAACATGATATAAAAATATATTATAGGTTTTTAATAGTAATCTATGATAAAAAATATATTAGAGTATGTTAAATATAATTAAAATGTAAAATTTAATCATGATATTGTCAAACACTTCACCAGAACAATGAGGAACACATTGGATATTCTTCAAATAAACCTGAATGTGATACTAAATAAAACATTACAAGTTATTCTATATATATCCTAGATGTATTATGTGGGGGATCATATTCACTCATAGAGATTATGTTTATTGAAGTTATAAGGTGATCTACCAAATATGAAATTACGTTATAGTCTTTAGACACTATGGGTAGTTTTCCAAAAAATATACATTATTATGTTTTACCATATCTATTTTGTTGCAATTTGTTGTAGTAACATTTTATTGAAAATATATTTCAAAACCTTAACAAGTTAAAATTCCATGAAATGAGATACAATCCATGAAAAATATATATTCATACTGTCTCGCCTGAAATACTTATACATGTCTCGATACATGTTCATACATCCAAGATGAATGGATAATATTGAGCTATGATCTTCTTCAATTAAATCATTATGTATGTCTGTTATTAAGGAGAAATGTAATCATAACCGAAAACTTTTCATTCCCTCGTAATTGTTATTGAACATAAGAATATCTCCAAATTCATTTTGATATCTACACCAATATTTTGATCTTCAAAAAAATTCATGTTGAATGATGGATGAAAATTAAATTGTGAAAGATATTATTTCACACATTTCATTAATATTTCAAGGCCTATAATATACAAATTTAGAAATATGGTATATTTCAGGATCCTTATCCTAGATAAGCTATCATGATCAATTAAACTCAAAGAATGATCAATATTGTTTTCCTTCCAAATGTTGTAATTTATTGATCAATAACAATATATAATCAACTCCATCTAAAATATATGTAATATATTCCATATTATATGGGTGAATATATACATTAAAAATTTATTGCCAATACATTTTGCACACTATTATGTGAAAACTAAAATTATTGCATATCATTAATTAAATGAAGCCCATAGATAACTCCAAATTTTGAGTATGGTAAGTCTTCTCATGAACCATCAATTGGATTGATTCTTAACATATCACCATATCAATTTCCATATGAATATAACCTGGTATTTTCTTTGATCTATTACTATAAAATACTAATTCTCTACTATATTGTAGAGTGAGTATAGTTGAATTAACTAACCATTAACTTAATTACTTCATCTTTTCCTAACATTCAATTTTCTATTGGATTTTAAATCCCTTATACATTATCTAGGTTATTTGATTATATATCAAGAATAAAGACATTATAAAGCATTTATCATCTTCCTCAAATAGAGGAAATATATGTATGTTAGTAAAAATAATTTCTATGACCCATTGTTGAACAAAAAACTCTTTGATGTATCCACCAAGATACCATCTCTTTAGATTGTGTGACCAAAAAATGAAACATTCTATAGATAAAATTCACAAATGGTATATTGTTCCCATAAATGTTCCTTCCTTAGAATTTCTTTTAATAGATGGTTTTTGGTATGTCTTTACTTTTTAACCTTAATTAATGTTATCTTGAATAATGTAAAATCATGGAATAATATTTAGCTCCTCTATATTGATCAAAAAAATAACTAATATGGAAAACATGATAATTATTTTTTATAAATAATTTTTATGTTCATGATAATAAATATAGATTCACATTGATCCACCATTCTTCATATCAAAATTAGTTTGTTTACCATATGATAATGCATTTGTTTAAATTAATGTCGTATCATGAATATAAAATAGTTGATTCATAAATTCCAATGTCTATATTAGGAAAATTCAATTTGGTGTACTTGAAATAGTTGTAACACAAGGTAGAGATTCTATTGAAAACTCAACTCTACAACTCAATGGAATACTTGGAAACTATTTTATATAGGCATTAAAATATTCCTGTAAATTAAAAATATCATTAATTATGAGTTTAAACCATCTATCAGAGATAGAAACGCCTTATGAAATGTAATAAATACAGATGTTTTTTTTTTCAAATTTCTATTATAAATTCACAGTTATCCATTCAAAGAAAGAATATCATATTTTGTTTCAAAATATATACTATATCATATATTCCTTGTAAATTAATAAGGATATTATATAATGAATCATAATCCACAGTAGTTAATTATAAATAATTTAGTGAGAGGGAGAATATAAATAATTTTTGGTTTCTCAATACAAAAAAAATAAATTCTACAAGAATTGTGGACTTAATGGGTGATCATCATACTATATGATATTTTTTACTTCCACCTGAACATCGATTTAATGCGGATATGAATTAATTTTCATAAATACATTTTGTGATAAAAAATACTTCATATGACTAATATCAATTAAACACTACTATATTTGAGAATATGTATTACTACATTAACTATACCATTCTATCTCTAATACCTTACTAAAACCATATTGGTTATCATGACCATCATGCAACATTAATTATCGTGGTCACCAGGAAAATAGAATCATAGGATGTCTAAATCCTGACACCTTATTTTGAATCTAATAATTCATAAGTTTAACATAGGACATAAGTGGTTATTTTGTATGAAAATCCATTATAATGGATGACAAATAAAAAACATTAATCGAATAATAGACCCCTATATTTCCCAACAATATACTTGGAAATAGACCATTCACCATGCACCGGAATAATGAATAAAATATACTCAACCAACTCTTTATTTAGGTTTTTACCCATTGATGAATACGTTATGAATCCATGTACACATATATCATCCTTACCATTAAGTTTCATCATTTAAAAAATGAAATCATTTAGTTATAATAAATATAAATTTTATCCAATAAATAGGATTTTCCTAAGGTTTTCACTGACATTTTTAATCATAGTTCCCAAAAATAACTAAATACTACACTGATACAAAAAATTGAGGAATAAAAATCTCAAATTTAAGTACTATTTTTTTTAATATTCATTACATATGAAAATGATCAATTGTATAACTATAAATTTTTAGTGTCTTCCAAAATATTTTTACATTAATTACATTAAAAAAAATGATGTATAACATTTCTCATTTATTTCATCTAAACTACCACATATTGTAGAAATGTCTTAATGAAATCAATTCTTCATATCCTGGTTAAGGGGATCATTTAAAATTCGGATCTCAGTCTTCTAATAATTGAAAAAAATAGAGATATAAATCAATGACCATCATTGATAATATGAAAAGAACAAGGGTATGAGAATATCATCATGCCTTACAATAATCATTCCCAACCAATCATTGATCAATAAACCTAAATCAAGGAATATTCTTTAAAAAAGGAAAAATAATTTAACATTCATAATCATTATTAATTAGTATTTTATCACGAGAACAAAAAAATGAATAATTGTTGTGGTTGTGTCAAACACATAATCCTAGAAAATAATTTCCTTAGGCAGGGATCAATACAATGACTATCATATTAGATTTCATTCATTCTCTTTCCAATCATTTCTGTAGTCAAGGTTCACTGGAATGAGTATTATAGTGGATTGGGTTCACTCCTCATTCCATTATAAGCTATGAGATGGTTTGATACTAAGACTATATTATTTGATAACACACCTTACTAAACAGGGATCACCCCAATTTCAGTCTGTATTATCTCATAAGATATCCATATCAAACAAATTCATTGTATGGATATATAATGAGTTTAAATTGAATGGGAAACATTTAATCTTTATAAATAAAAAATTTACTAGAAAACAGATAATATTTTGGAGTGAAATATCAATAAAATTTCATCAGAACATTTAATCAAAATCAATCTAGGTAAATATGAAATTGTAACATATAACAATTACGTCAATGGTAATAATTGAATCAAAAGTCTTTGGAAACATTATAATCAAATACATATATAAATAAAATTCATTAAAACATATATTACTCCAAAAAAATTCTTTAGAAGTATATATATCATAGAGATAGAAATTGTTTCAGGAATTGTGGATGAGTCTATAAGGGGAACTTCCTCATTCGGTTTTCTCATTTCACCAACTCTCAAACCTTCATATCATGTACAATTCGACTTCTATCTTTTGGGGATCATTCTCAGTAATCATATAGTGATGGTTAATATCTCAGGGGAAATGTCGAGGTGAAATTATTTTCCTGGCCGCCTCAGCATTCCCAACTGTTTGTTGTCTTGTTCTCTCCCTTTACCACCTTTGTTGGGTTGGTATTCAATTAGAGGTACAATATAGCTAGATATAGATGATCCCGATTCTCCAGTTTGAGGGTCGGTGCCATAGTTTCTTTGTCATTATAGAGTGTCTGGGGTGGTTGATGTGGTCCAAAAGATAGATTATGATGGGATTGACTGGAATTGGATCTGGTTTGCAGAAAGGATTCTTTTGACATATACTAGATTTCGGTCAACCATTGTTGTTGTGATGGTTTATTTAATTCTGTAATTTCAGACACAAGAATTGGTTTTGGTTTTGGTTGAAGAGTTCATTATTTTCTACCATGTGGGCTAGGGTCTGCATTTCAGATTCAGATATATAGATTTTGGTTGCAAGCCAATATGATGTTTTTCCTTAATGAATTTATGGATTCAACAGTGGTGATTTTCAAGCGTTAGTTAATTTTTCTTATAATGCCTTTGAATTATGGAATGGTTGGTTTTCGATTTCTGAAATGGTTTATATAGTTGGTAGTAATTGGTTTTTTATGAATTTTGATTTTGGATGTTCCAACACTATACATGGACTTGCTCCAGACTAAGATTTATAAATGGAAGAATCCACCTAATAATTCCATTTGCATTTGGATGCAAAGAGCATATGGATTTTCCCTTGTTACTAGGCTACTTAAACTCTTCATTGGACCACTAGCCAAGAGGTCAAGTGAAGGTGGTAGTTCA
Organism: Viscum album; assembly: GCA_963277665.1. Taxonomy (NCBI): domain Eukaryota; kingdom Viridiplantae; phylum Streptophyta; class Magnoliopsida; order Santalales; family Viscaceae; genus Viscum; species Viscum album. Next base: position 1,841,941,799 of record OY728145.1, read on the forward strand.
ACATATCAATATGGATGCTGGGTAGGGGTAGCTCATTGTATATTGTTCAGAGATTACTTATTGTATGATTTTATCATTTTAATTTTTCATGTTCAAACTTTTCCATTAAAAGGGTTATTTGGAAATCCAAAAATATTGACAGGGAAGATAATAAATTTTATGAAAAATATTAGACATTTCCAAATGAAGTGAACATGAAATGAATAACCCTTACCGAAGACCATCATGATTTGTATTTACTCTATGATCCAATAAAATAAATATAAAATAAATATAACTATATACAATAACTATATTAATATATTTAATATGATACATGGATTAATTGTAGAATCTTACCATATATTCATTAATAATATTTCATTATCATAATCATTTGAGGTGTTATTCACTATGAATTAATGTGTATTTTTTTCAGTAAATTCCCATGAACATTAATCATGATTCCTTAATATTAATAATATTAATTTGGATATGAATATTATATAAATGAATTATATATAATTTTATATCCACATAAATATTTGTGATGAAAATTGAATTGTATCACTATGTGGAGGTGGTAGTCTATAGAAACACATGAGTGATATTTCAATTTTTTGATTCATAGAACAAGAAAAGTTAAATAATACATCAACTTTCCAGAAAATTTATTGTATCCTAAATATAAGTTTTTTAAAATTAAATATCTCATTATAACTATAAAATGACAATGGTTGTATAAAATGAATCAAATCATATTGTGTAGATAGTATTCCACACATGTTCATGAATGATAAATTCATTTACCATTTAGTAGAGAACAAGAAGTGAATGGTTTTGGAAAAAACCTAATTACAAAATAAATCATTAATTATTATTAATTTATAATATTTTCATGTAAGAAAATATTTATTATGTAATAAAAGAAATAAAATGGTATTATATTGGTAATGATTTATATGTCTTCTTGAAATTGATTCATTTGAATTACACCTTAATCATTAAAGGATGAATCATATGAGAATTCCATAGGCTCTAGTGTGAAATAAAGGATTATGTAAAGGAATTTTATTAGTTATTTCTTGATAAAGAAGCCTCAAATGGGTGAGTAAGGGATTAAAAGTGGTTCCCTTTCATAAGTGTGTTGAAGTACATATGTCAATTTTATAAATATATTTCAATTTTATATGGACACATTCATAGGATAGTGTCTAAAAATGGACACAGAATAGACTTAAGTAAAAAAAAAAATTTAAATATCATAATCCATTAATATTTAGATAGTTTTGTGTGGAAATCCTATATCGACCATAATTTTTTGTACAATACCATTACATCATTTTAATTGTAAATAAAATAATATCATTACAAATCCAAAAATAGACTATTTTATGCCATTGAAAAATTAGGCTCATACATCTAATTTATATTACAAAACATAAAAAATATTTAATTGCTTATTCTATATCTTCTTAGTGTACCTTTTATTTTTCTTATAGGAAGCTATCAACCAATGATATACATCAACAAAATGGGAGAGTTAAAATCCCAGTAACAAGGCAAATAAATACATAGATCAATAACAAATGTGTGATCATAATCATAATCATCATAAAATATAAATTGGGTCATCATCATAATAATGAGATAAAGTATTAGAAAAATTAATGGAATGTGGTAATTCATTGAAATGAAAAATCATGTCTTAGTAGTCAAACAAAACACACAGTTGTGAGAAATGATATCATCATGTCAACACATAACATTTGCGAATAATCATAACATCATAATTTTGATCAAATATATAATCATTGTTAATCATATTTCACAATATCTCATGATATACATAACATTACCCCATCAATTAGAACAATATTGAATTCTGGGTGTACCCATCATATCATAATATTTATATTATCATGCACGCCACATCTAATGTATGTGAATCATGGAAATAATGTAATAAATGAAAAGGAATTTTTTTCATTTTATAAAGCATAAAATCATCAAAAATATTAGGGGTTAATAAAGGATAATGGAAAACATATTCTTTACAATATTCATCATTCTTGAGTGAATAAGAAACAACTAAACTAGAGTAATAATGTTTTTTGGAAGGAATATTTTTTTGGAAACCGTTTATATTTATAATAAACCAAATTAAAAACATGAATATACCAAAATATAAAATTTAATAAAAAAACAATATTTTAGTAATATTAAATGAATATCAACACTATAAACATATCATGAAATATGAATAACCCAATGAATGGAAATTGTATTCGTGTATCCCCTTACCTTAATTCCTTCTTAATTATTTCACCGTTTCTCCTCCTGAATAAAAATAATATTAATAAACGAACTGATACATACAGGAGTTAAATTATAATATTTTTTCAACTATTTATCAATTATAATAATTTTCATATATTTCTTAACATTTTTCTATGAAATTGACGTGTTCTGATATTATTATTTTATTTAAATTTCATATTTTCCTTTATTTTCTCTATTTTTTTGAAATATACATTATAAATTATTATAATTAATTAAAGAAACATATAATATATGTAGTTACATATTTATATACAATACATATTTTATAACATCAATCCATAAAGTTTTTTATCATAATATTCTATGAAATGTCTCCCTAGGTGGTTAATTTTTCTTTTGGGGGATGTTATCGAAAGAGTAGGAAAAGCCAGTACAAAATTTATATATTCCATATATGTGAAACATTAAGTATGTTAAAATAATTAATATATTGTTAAATTTATATATTAATAATTTTAGAATTCATTTTTCTGAATGGAATTGTAAAAAATGAAAGAGAAGAGGAAAAGAGTGAGGAGTTAATGGATAATTATTATTTACTCACTATGACTTCTCTTGTATGACAATATAGCTCCCATACTGATTGGAGTTGGATGGATACAGAACATACCAAGGTTTCATAAGAGGAACATGTGGGGGTATTTTAGAAAGGGCTTGGATTTTAAATGGGATTAATGAGTGGGTTTCCATGGAAAGGTAGATCGATTATTTATAATTAAAGAGTGGTGTTTTGTTAGAATAAAATATTAAATAAAATATTATATAAATGGTTACCATTGAAATGGTAATTTTTATTAAAAAATGAATAATATATGAATACAATATAATTTGTTAATGAATTTAAAATAACTTTATAATTCATATTCATTAATTTATTATAAAAGAATTTGGAATGGTAGAAAAATTGATATTTTATGTAATCATTTTTGACAATAGGTTTGGGAAAACAATATTTTGGTTCGCAATTTGAATTTTTTTATTTATTGATTAATTTTACAATATAAATATATATTACCAAAATATAATGTTATATAGATAGTTATTTCACTGTTACATCATGAATGATGTAATATTTGTTACACCAGTTCCATGAAAACAGAAATGTTAATATTCATCAGAAAATTAATTCCTTTCAGAAAATTACACAAAATCCACTGGGAAATATTTTATTTGTTGCATTATAAAATTGGAAAAATTTTATGAAATTAATTTTGTAAATATGAGACAGTAATATTTTCTTTAAAATTATAATTTATTCTGAAAATACAAATTTTAATGTTATCAACAATATTATTACACACTATAAAACTAATTATGATCTTATAAAATTAAATTATCATAAAAAACAAAATATTAATATGTGAATATATTTTATTTAAATATTTTTATTTTAAGTCATTATATAATTTATAAAATTTTAAATACAAATTTATTTTTTATACAAATAAAACCACTTATTGTATAATTTTTATTATATTTATTTAATTATACAATGATATAATTAAATCATATTTTTATTTATATGATGCACACAATTTATTTAAATTTTCTTATGTGAGGTTACTATTATATAGGTCGGATAATAATTTTAAATGGCAAGGTCACAATTTCAATTTACATGATACTATTACATTGGTTCCATATTTTTTAAAAATACTTTTTTTAATTTATCATTTATTTATAAAGGTTCTATTGTGTTATATATATAATTTTATTTCATTTATGACATTATTATTAGAAAGAAATTTATATTTACAAATTTCTGGATCATTACATTTTCCCCATTGGAAAATGCCCCCTCAACATTTAATTTTATCAAAATCGTTAAGTGGTTTTCTCCCATATTGTATCCCCTGATTCCCATGTCACTTCTTAGTACGTATAATTCCTCCCCAACACTTTGGAAGTGCAATTTATCTTACTAGGTAAGACTTCGTCTCCTCAGTCCATGATCATTACTGGATTCTCCATATAAGATATATTATTTTCCAACTACACAACCTCTGAATTCGTTACATGTTAGGGACCATGAAGTAGTTTCTAAAGATAGATAAACTGAATACATCATGTATTTGAGACACAGTTAGTGGATGTTCAATTCATTAAGATAGAACTCTAACATAATCACGAATCTTGAATGATATGATATACTGAGGACATAGCTTTACTTTGTTCCCAAATCTCATGATCCTCTTCCATGGATAAATGTAGGGGAATACCATGTCACAAAAAATATACTATGGGAACCATTTAGCATTGTATGCATAGCTCTTCTATTGACTAGTTAATTACTTGATGTGCTACTGAATGGTTGTCTTCTTTTCTAATATTTCATGGACATTTCGAGGTCCTCGAAACATATATTCAATGAATTTACCTTAGAATTTGTGTTTTTCATGTTTTCCTATAAATATTTTCAAAGGGAGTCATATGGATGCACGAGGGGAAACTATTTTTGTAAGAAAAAACAATAAACATTATATATTAGTCCCATAATCCATTAAAGTCTATTGATCATTATATCAAAATTTCATCCAATATCAGTATTGTCTTATCTAATTGGGCATCATGTTGAGAATAGTAAGTCAAACTGATGTTTAGCATAGATTGTAGAGTATGTTAGAGACTTTTCCAAAGTATGGGGTGAATCTATAATATTATTAAGATATAATCAATAATGTTACTCCATATAGCCTTATCACTACACTAATGTATATTTTTGAATGTTTAAATAGTTTGAAGTCCCCTTGGATTGTGATAAATTGATCTATCATTATAAGATCATCTACATCAACCCATATAGAATTATATCCTATGGATTTCTTTAAAATTGCAGTAGAAAATTCCATGTCGATTTTCCCATTTCTAGGATGGTATGGGTAATGGTTTCCCTATCCCCTTATGATTTTTCTTTCATCATTCAATTTGTAACACACTAGACCCTTTGATGTATATTCAATAATCTGTCTCTCTAAATTTTCTCATAAATATTTCTATATGAGATCTCTACACATCCCTATGATCATGGGGTGAATAGAGAATGGTTATATATGTGTGTAATTAAAAATATCTTTTTTTACTCAAGACTGGATGCTAGAGAGTATAGTGACATAGATATTATGAATCCTTCCTCACCAGTTTTGAACTCCAATGATTTCTCGTATCTTATATCATCTTTATTATTTTGAAATTCAACACAATATCATTGAGAATCATTTATTTACATCATGCAGGGTGGGGAAGAAATCATTTGAGTGAAGATTTATTATGTTCTTTAAATAACAATTCCCATGTCAATATGTTGAATATCTAAAAAGATTAGATCCTTCTCAATTATCATCATTGAGAATGTTGTAGGATAATTTTTTGTTAGAGAATTTTCCATGTTATTTTCCTTACTAAGATGTCAGTAAATTGAGAATTTATAATCTATGATGAGATCTAACCATGATTACTGGTGCATATTAATGTTCATCTATCTGAATGTAAATTTGAGGAACTTATGATCAGTGTATATCTCACACATCTTTACATAAAGATAAGGTCTCTAGATTTTCTATGAAAATATCACATTCTCAAACTCCATATCATGTTTGTGATATGTTTTCTTATGATTTTTTTATAGAAATGAGGCATATGATATATTTATAAATATTCCATCACTTGAAATCCCTAGTCTTAATTTAAAGTGTCACTGTATACCATAATGATTTCCCCACTTATCGAATGCGTGAGCAATGTGGCAGTGATAATAAATTTTTTCAACCAATTGAATTAGTATTCAAATTCACTATTCTAGATAAACATTAATACCATATGATTCATCATGGATAGTGGGTTTAAAAATCATGAGAAATTATTAACAAATTTTCAGTAATACCTAGATAGACTATTCAAAACACATATCTCCAATAGATATGTTGTCACAAGCCACTCCTCAATTCCATTTTTCAATAAAGTGTCAAAAAATATTCCATTTTGGGTTATTATATTTTCCATGAATTATACTTCTACAATACAGAAATAACATTTACTATACATTTCATTTAGTTTCTCCCTTCTCAATGTCATTTTCACAATATTCAAATTCTCCTCATGTTCCTCATTTTCCATTGAGTATATCAAAATATCATGAATAAAGACTACACCAAATTTTTTATTATAATATCTAATTTATATATTAATTAATACCATGAATAGTTCTATGGAATTAGTGAGTCCTAAAAGAATATCTGTGAACACATTGTGTCCATACCTCATTCAAAATGCATTTTTTTAGAATATCAATATTACTATCCATGGATTGGTTACATCCAAACTGATGGTCCACCTTATATAAAAACATGGCACCATGATATTGAATGAACGAATCATCTATCCACTTAAGGGGATTATTTATTTATCTTGATTATTCTGAGATCACTATAATCCACTCATATGCTCATCAATATATCTTTCTTCATGACAAAGAGGACTAGGATAGCCCATTGTGATTCACTCAGTCATATAACACCCTTATCCATAGTGTATTGTAATTTTGTCTTATGTTACTGCAAGTCAATGGGGTATATTATAAAAGGTGTATTTGATATAGGTAGCGGTCCATGAATTAGTTCAATTGAGATCTCAACCACTAACTTTGGAGGAATATTAGTAAATTCTTTAAGGACAACATCAGTGTAGTTACTCTTAATGGGTAGGACTTAGAAAATGATTATCTAATTTGTCTCAATAATATGTGCTATATATTCATGCATATAAGGAATAAATTCAATAATTGAGAAGAACAATTTGAAATATATTCATCATGAAGCTTACCCTTGTAATTAATTAGGGGATTCCATGGGAGATGAAGAGTGATATCCCATTACCAATAGTTGATTTTGGGATTGTATATATATATCCATTAGATTCATAAAATAACATAAAAATCCACCAAAGGATGTAAGAAATGTTTTTTAGAGGTTTAGTCCAAAAAAATTAACATCAGAAGAGTTATATACCTCAGATGTGGTAATTTCATAAATTTTATATTATAATAGTTAACTCAACTCCATATTTTAAGTTGGATTTTTAATAGTTCTTCTAAACATTCAATATATGAAATAATTCATAGAACCAAAATGAAATAATTTGTTTTATATTCATGAATTAATAACTATAGAATCTCTCTATTGATTATTATCAATAGGCACTTCAGTAGTAGTGATCTCATAAAATTTCCCTTTAACATTTTGATTTAGTAGTTGTTGACACTGATTAATATCATTGAATATGTGTTTAGTGAACTATATTTTATAGTTCCATTTCTCCCTATAGTTTAATCATAGAGAAAATTGTGGAAATCATATTCTTTATATTATTTTGGATATATTATTCATTTTTCATTATCATTAAAGAGCTTAGTGACCTTGTTTACCACAGTTGAAGCACTTACCTATCACATTAAGGAATCCACAATGATTCCTCTTTAAAAAATTTAGACATGTGACTGGTTGAGCTTTCTTTCTATCTTTTTCACTAGATTTTCAAGTTTAAAACTCCATATTTCATATCATATCTACATATCCATAATACCATTATCTATAAATCCATGTCCACTTCGTGAGAACATTAAAAAACATATTCATAACTCTTGAAGTCATGAATATCTAGGAAACATTGATTGTGTGGTTTTAGACCACTAAATAATCTCTCACTTAATCTATAATTGTTGATAACAAATAATGAAGCATAGATTTCAATCCATGTGTTGTATTCTTCAAATGTCATGATATAATTCCCTCTATTTTTTCCATCCATATAGATTCCTTATCTATCTTTTTACTGATGAGTTTTAGAGAAATACTTATTAATAAATATTTTCATATTGTCTTCCCACTTCATTGCTATTATTACATCCTTCAACAATGGTTAATAAATCAATTCAAAAAATGGATTGGCCAATAAGTCTAAAAAATATGTTGCCATAGTCACCCTTTCATTATATGAATAGTAGATTACAGGAACGATCTTATCCATTGATTTTACCCACTAATCTGTGACTAGTGTATCGAAAGATCAACTAAATGATAATGGTCTTTACACATAAAACACTTGATATCAAATTTACCCATATTATGTAAAGAAGTAAATTCCACATTATTTAGGTTATTTTTCATATCCTAAGCCAACTGGGTAAGCACCACAACATTTTTTTGAACACCACAACCTATTGAATTGGGTATGTAATTCGAGAAATCAATTTATTGTCCAGATCATTGGTTTTGGCCCTAGTTTTTCTGGGATCCAACTGTATTATAAAAAAGAAATTTTTTTCACATACATAAGTTAACATGTCATTAATAATTAATTTATTTCATATTTTGGTTTACTCAAAAGTAATATTTTTTGGAATCCTAATGTTTCAAATTTTCTTAAAACAATGGTTCATGGGTTCTTACATATATCTAGTCTCATATTGAGTGGTCTCACTAATTTTATCTTATCATAAATCCAAAATTAAGTAGAAAGTTCTGTAATACCAAATATAGTGACATTACTTTTTCTTAAAATAATATTTCATCATTTTATGGACAGAAAACATAATGGTTATATAAACATAGCATCACACAGTTTTGTGTATTAGAAAAATTCATCTTATAAATCACATTACATAATAAAAAACAATAATTCATTACTTCATGATTCTCTACATTCATAGTGGCCCTTGAATTTTTTTTAGAATAATGTATCACATGAGGATATATGACAATGAAAGTGGTGTTATAAAATAATTGTAGAAGGAAAAATAAGGATAAGGATTATTATTTCATGGTTGAGAATAATAACCATCATTATAACATAATCATTGAATCATCATCACAATAATGAGATGTATAATTATAAAAAGGAATGGAATGTAGAAATTATTAAAAAGAAAATATCATGTCATAGTTGTAAAACAAAATACAAAGCTGTGAACAAAAATTTTATAATATTCAGGCATAAAATATTTGTATCTTCAAAACATCATTATTTTGAAAAACTATTTCACTATATTCAGGCATATTTTAGATTATCTAATGAGGTAAATCACATTACCCAATTCAATTGAATGTTGTATAATTTCAAACACACCTATCACATCATAACATAAGCATTGAATCATCAATACAATCATGATAGGAATCACTAGATAAAGGAAAGGAATGTGGAAATGAATAAAAATAAGTATCATGTCTTAGTGGTCAAACCCAACACATAACTCTGAAAAAAGATATTATAATGTTCAGGCATAACATATGTGCATCATTAGAACAACATTATTATGAAAAAGATATGTCACCATATTCATGCATATTTTACATTATCTCATGAGATACATCACATTACCCAACGCATTTGAGCATTGTATAATTTTGGGCACACCTATCACATCATAAAATTTATTTAATAAGGCATTCAACGTAGAATGTATATCAATTGTGGACATAAAATATCCCAAGGAAAGGAATGAGATTAATTATATATTGAATAAATTCATGAATAAAATTGGAAAATACCAAATGAAAAATTTAAAAAATATTTCATATTAGAGTTAACATTTTACATTGAAGAAGAAACGACTCAAAAGGAATCAATTTTTTTATTAGATTCAACATATATAAAAATTATAATGATCATCATATGTAATTTTGATATGTGGTAAAGGAAATAATGAATGATATCATTTCGTGAGGCGCTGACCAACTATACACAGGGATGATGATTTCATAACCCGTTTTTTGGGTGTGTGTGAACTTTTATGTCCTAGATTTTTTATAATATAATGAAAATATATTTAATATAGCATATTAATTATAGAATATATGTATGATAATATTTAAAGGTTATGGAGAAATAAATAATATAAAATAGATATTTGGAAAATGATACCTATTCTTCAGGTATCAACCTTTTAATTCCACTATGGGAAATCCTAAGTTGGTGTTTTTCCAAAAATTAGGCTTGTGGGATGAGGGATGGGAAACTTTGTTTGTGAATTCAGAAGTTATTGGCCCATAGAAAATATTTTAAATGTGTAAGGAGAGGAGGATTGAGTTCTTCCTTTTATAAGTTAGTTTAGTGGCACTCTTAAAATTTTATGAAAATTTGAATTCCATCAACATTTTATTCATCTCTCAATTTCAATATAATTATCAAATATTAAAAATATATGGGATAAGTAAAACACATGTCAATGAAATGTGAGTTTTAAAATTTTCAGGTCTATTGTACCCTTATGATTACTGTTAATTTCCTCTATACACACATTTTACCATAATTGATGTTATTATTTTATTAAAAAATAAATACATATGGTGAAAATTTATTTTAAAATTTTTATAAATTGTAAATTAATATTTTTAAAAATATTGAATCCATGATTCAAAATTCAATTTACATGTGTTCTAAAAAATAATTTAATATGAATATTTAAGATGAAATGAGATTTTTTTAAGAATATCATTTTTTATAGAATGAAGATTTTATATTAAATCTATGATTAATAATAATAATTTTATGTAATTATTTATACATATTGATAAATATACTATTAAATTAAATTAAAACATAATCCATAATTTTTTGATTTAATAATTAAATATTGTGAAACATTATACATTTTAGAATCATTTGTTATTTTTTAATGGTTGGGGTCAAAGTTTCATTTATTATGTTAATCAAAGCAAAAACCTCCTTTAACTGGGTAGAGGGAGACCCATTACATAGCCCCAAGGCCCAGTGGTCATTTAGCCCATTACATTGCTTATAGGCCATATTTTTTTGGCCCCAGGATCATATTATTAATATTACAGCTAAAGTACACCGTCTGCTACAGGGCTGCATAGTATCTGCCACTGCTATAGTACATGCCGCCACTATAGTGTCTTACTGGCGCTACATTGGCCGTTGTGCTACAACGCCGCTGCTGCAATAGTATGCTACAGTAAACTATAGTACCTACACCCAATGGGTTTTGAACCCCCATTTTCATGTAGTATTATGGAATTCTTACCACTAATCCCCCAACTATATAAATTAATTTATTATAAACTCCATTACTAACATATATAACATATAATAAAAACAAATATAATGTTGATTAAACGTAATTATGTGTATTAAATATTACATTATTTCCATTATAATATATTTATATTAATATTGGGTAATTTAGTTTTTTATATTAATTTATAAGAATTTATTTTTTATAGAAATATAATTTTTCTTGTATTTAATGAAAAACATATATTTCTAGATAGATTCCAATATTCACCAAAAGTAAATTTGGATATTTCTATTAAGAAAATATTTCTAATTTTACCAAATAAATTTTATAAAAATTCCAAAAATATATTAGAGTATTATTTTCATAAAAATAAAAACAAAATATTTTTTTATGAAAATTTATTTTTTATAAATAAAATCACTTTACTATTTTTTGATAGATTAATAAAAAAAGTGAATAATTTTATATTTGGTAGGGTATATATATATATATGATAAATTATTTAATAACATTCATACCATCCAATTTAACGGTTATGATATAGTGGTTATATATATATATATAAAGTCATTTAATGTCGGTGTTGCATTTTGAAAACAATATCAAAAATAAGAAGTCTCATGGTTGTGGGTACGATATTCTATTCAAGTGATTAAGTATATTTAAATAGAATTATATCATAAGGTCTCAATGATTTAAATTTTCATATATTTTTAGTGTTTTGATTCATTTTCACTATCGACCATAATTTTATTCATTAGAAATCACAATTTATTACAAGAATTGTAATTTCAACCTGTTGAATGAGTTGTGTGATATGGAAACATGCAATTGAAAACCATAAAAAATCATTCTAACTCATTGTCAATAGTGGAATTTTTATCATAGGGACTGGTTCATTATTTTAATATCCATAAAATGTCTATGTGTAAAAACATATCAAAAGGGTCACCACCTTTCATATCTAGTAACATGGTTTGAGAAACCATGCACATACAATACTCTTTACTTGATAATTTATTTAATAAATCTAAAAAAACCATGTTACCTTACGTGAGTATTTTTTAAAAAATTTTGTCAACCTCTGGGACACATAGAGTGGCAGAACATGATTTTCCCTTACAATGGACTAACTTTGTACCACCCTTTGGTAATCAAAAAGTGGATCCTTCGATTACTGACACAACAAAAACTCAACGAGACGCCCAAGAAAACTATCAAGACTCATAATAGAACTATAAACATATAATATATGTGATATAACTCTTTGAATGTTTTTTGAATAACAATTCCATATTTGAACCATCCTCAAAATAATAAGTCTAAATTCATTTTGAAATTATATATTGTAAACAATAGTAGGAACTAATTTGTTTTGTAAGATGTGGACCATATACACATTATGTGGGGCTTCATGGTATATTCATTTACCTAAAAGATTTTCCTATTCATGAAATTGTTGGATTTATCCCAAAATTTCACCACATATTTTGTAGAAGTTTTTAGAATGAATTTTGTTTCTATTTGGGATTACAGTAGGGATAATAATTAGGAGAAAAATAAACAAAATCCACAGAGAAGTATAAATAGATGGTTTTTGGGAAACTTTACAATTCAGTCTAATAATTCACATCCTTAATCACTATGTGATTGTCCCAATTAGTTGTAGTGGTAGAGGAAAGAACATTTCCTTAAAATCCTATTTGGTTTTAGAATCATAATTATTTGGAATTTATATGATATTGTTTCCCCATTTGACATATATTATTAATGTAAAAATCCTCTTGGAATGAGATTCAACGATTTATGAAGAGCCCTCCCATGGTTCTTGATCACAAGAAGGTTGATAGACATGTATATGTGTGTTGAATAATTGTGTATATCAATTTTTAGTCACATATTCTATTGATTTTTTTTAACACATCCACGATAAACACTAATTTAATAAAATATTTTTACATCAATATAAGGTAAACAATATTCCTCACATTAAATATTACTATGTCCTTTTTGACATGTGGTTACTATAATAGATTGAGAGTCCCATTATTTCTAACAGAAGAAACTCTAGAAATTATATAACCATGAACTCAAATGATATGATGGGACCCTTGAATAAAAATCCTTAGTTAATAAAGAAAAAATTATTTCATCTCAGGTTTTATAACATTTGAGGAGATGAAACTACACCTAGGCAACATATATTGAAATTCCTTATTATTTCACTAAAATATCTATCCACTATTATCAATTCCTCTTTTTTCACTACTGTGACAATTTTTTTCATCACATATTCAGTGAAAATTATGTTTATTCCTTTTATCATTATTTGTAACAAATATATAATATATAAAACTTGTTTTATATTCTTTTGGAGATACAATAATTAATTTTTGGTGTTGTTTCATGTGTAATTTTAATTCAAAATCCATGAAAGAATATTTCTTTCAAAAAATAAATAAAAATCATTTAACATATAAATTAATTCCAATGAGATATATTTTATTTATAACATACATTACCTAAAATAAAATTATGTTAAAATAATCTCCTTTTAGATTAGTTGATATTTTTGGTATTTCTGTGGACAAATATTCTTATCATATAGTCCGGAACACATCTCACTCAACAAATTTCTTATCTAACATGTACTCCTTAGATTTTAGAAAGAATCATGATGATATTTTTTATATTTCATTATAAACCATTATTAAAATCACACCTGAAGTTGTTTAGTATTTTATAATTTTATTTCATTGGAATATATTATATTTTTTATTGACATTTTACTCATTAATAACCAAACAATTGATGATTTAGTGAATTATTATGGTTTGCATAAATGTATACACTTGAGTTATGTGTTTTTTACAATGATATATGTTTATTCCATTTAAAATTTTCACGAAAAAATTAAATTTCATAAGATGATTTAAATTTCAAATAATTGAAGTTAAGTGTTATAATTAATCCCTGATGGGTAAAGCCTTTTCAATAAAATACTTATGATATTCTTAATGGTTAATGATGATGATGTAAAATCAATGGGAATATAATTTTTATCATTAAATTTTGTTTTTTACTAAATAATCCTATTATGGTTACTCGTATATTTACGTTCAATCAATTCATTAAGGTTTGTTGTCTTTCTATTGGGAACTTTTTCCAATATTGATAGTATTAAATCTATGTAATTGAAGTTCTTTGGATGAATTTTGTGTGTAATTAGTGAATAAAAATCCCTTAATAAACCCATCCATAGATAATTCATAGCGTTGAATAATTATATATCATCATTGATTGATTTTATATAGATTTGTCTTATTTATCATTCATTATATTTTGTTGTAAACATTAAATAATATCATTCATATTTATACACAACAATTTCTCTAGATACTCTATAAAAATTGATGTAAAGAGTGCTTCATAAAATCTATATCATGTGAAGACATAATAAAGTGATTTTAGTAAATCATCAAACATATAAATTAATTGATAATAAATAAAATAGCAACTTATAAAGGTCAAAACAAGGGTATTTTTATTAGCCTAATGGGGTGGACTTTTGTGACATTAGTTGTCCACATCGCCCTATGGAGGAACTCTAGGTCCATACATTATACCAATAAGGAAAGTAAAATACATATTGTTTCTAGAAAAATATTAGGATTTATAGTCCACCTATAATTATTTATTATTTTATGGGATCATATAGTAGTGAGATGGAAAATTCTACCCACCAAGTGGTTTGTATAGTGGAGAGTGTGACATTGGTAACTATAACTGTTGGAGTGTAATCCATTAGAGAAAGGATTGTTAAATATCACTAATATTTTTTCAATATAAATTAGATAATGGATGTATATCATGGTTATTCTCACACATTGTATCCATTAATGGTTCAATCTAAATTGTATGCATCTAAAACTAGTTGGCGTCCTCCTTAGAGACTCCCAAAGTAAATAAGGCTAACACCCCTTGAATATGCTCCAACTCCTCATAATGTGGTAATCATATAATGTATCACATCAAGGATAAATCAGAAATGCATTTTAGTAGTGAAAAATATAATTTTTTTACCTATGGTATCTCATATATTTTGGCCACTCGTGTATCCCCCTATTTTCAAAATCATCTCAGGTCATCAATCAAGTTGTGATAATACCTTCCAATTAGTTTAAGTGGAAAAAGGAATTGATTATCCAACAATGTATTAACTCCATTGGGAAAATGAGGTTATGCTTATTAAGTTACATGGATTATCAACGAGTTACTTCCTTTTAATATTATTTTCGAACCAATACATATATTTATCAATGGTAAATATTATCATTATTGGAGCCCCTCTTTCCTCAAAAACATTTATCATTATTTGGTGAATGTCAACTTTCATATATAGTGGGCTTAATTTTGGATGTATATAAATCCAATTAGATGTTTATATTTATAGGGTCTTATTAGTATTTCCTCTCCATATTTCTGATCATTTTATTATTAATGGATAGTTTATTTCATTCATCTCACTATTCTTATTTTTGGATCATGATGGTGGTAATGTAAAATTATAGTCACCAACCTAATTTTAATGGAAAATGTAATCACATAAATTTAATAACTCTAATATGTCAATCCCTCTGTTAGTGATGTATAATGATACTTAAATTCCATCTATTGATGGATTAGGGAATCACCTTGACTTCACCACTTTTTTTAACTCTTCTCTTTTGGGACTGTAGTGTCAGATGGTAACACACCGAGTTTTTAAGAACCAATATTATTGAATAAATTTATTTCATCTTATTAATTATGTGAAAATCTAGACCATGTGAATATTTTATTATCTTTTACACCAAGATAAGTTTATGATACATGTAACACTGGCTTTACTTGCATTACACACAACATTAGGTTTCTACAATACAACTAATGATTCAATTATCTTTTTAGAAATTATAGTTAAAAATGAGATACTAAAAAATTAATATTAATAATAGTAACTAATTTTTAAATATAATTTATAATTTATTCATATAAATAAAACATATTTAAAATTAATTACACAATTAATGGGAAGGTCTATCTATTTGGAAAATTGATAGTTTCTCCAAGAACTAATTTTAATGTTATAATTGGAATAATAATAAAAATAAATTTATACCCTTAAATATATATAATATTATAATATAAACCTAAATTTTCTAATTTATAATGTAAAATTTATATTAACTTTTTTGGTGATTTTTCTAAAAACATCATTTTTGGATGAATAGTGAAAATAAATAATTTGATTCAAAATTTTCTTTTTTTCTTAACATTATATATAGACAAATTATATTATAATTTTGATTTAAAGTGTAATTAGATATATTCTATTAGTATTAATACAACATAGATCCTTTAAAAAAAATTAGATTGAAATTGGATATCAATACCGTTCAATCTTTTAAAAATTTTCTCTTAAAAACCAATGTTGTCATGACACATATATATTATTAATATTTAATATATTTAATTAACTTATAGGATTAGAATATTTAATAATGGGTTGCATATTTGGAATAATAAGACTTTTTAATCTATATTATTGTGAAACAAGTGTTTTACAAGACACATTTGAGAATATAATTAAAATTAATTCCAATGATTAAGGTTAAAATGTGTTTATAGAGATGATTAACATTAATCATAAATTAAAAATTACCAAGAATTATGTATAAAAGTAATTGGATGGAAAAATTTCATCTAATTTTATTTTTGAATTTATAATGGGAAACTTTTTGTGAGATATAATGTAATAGAGATCTCTCTATAATGTTTTTCTTTTCATATTTACTAGAATGCTACTCTTCCCCAACTATAAAAGGGAACTCACACTCCTCACCTCTTCACACATATAAATACATTTGTATCATCAAATATATAATATAATATTGACCAAACTTCTATTCCTTCATCCTTGAATCCTCTCATTGATTATAAATTCAACCAAGGAATCCATTTCCTACAAACCAAAAGGAGTTACCCACAGAATAGCTATCCACCTTCCACAAAGTTCTATTATATTATTTATTTCTACACTCCATAATTTATGTTATTCCATGATTATATTATAAATCTGTATAAAAAAATATCAATACTTTTTTATGACATGAGTTCTGCCTACACTCACAAACACATGCATAAAATTGGATATGGAATCATTATTTGTATGTATGAAAAACTACATCCTTGTGAACTGATGGTGTTCATCCATCCATTTCCATTAGTAAAGGTTTAATATAATAATGTAATTGTTACTTATATATGATATATATTATATTGATGATGTATTTATACTTATATAATCTATATATAACACATAACTTCAGGGTTTCTATTTGATGGAAATACATTAACGATGTTTGTAGATGTACAGACAACGACCTCGCCAAAGAGATTTGATTCATTCACACATTACAAGATATGTATTAAGGATATGTTTAGTGAATGTATAATATATATTTAAAGAATAATTATAATTTAATGACAATATAAATAAATATATGTTATTTAATTTTTTTCATTCAATACGATAAGAAAATAGATACATCAGTTATGCATATGTACAATCTACCATCTCCCAGAATGATGTATTTTATTTTCTATTTATATATTTTATAGTTATTACAAATTTTTATATACATAATATATATGGTACTTTTCTATGTATTAAATAATGTAGATCATTATATATGTACATGTAAAATAATACAAAAAATCAAAAAGTATGTTCAAAACAAATTGGTTACTGCAAGAAAAGTAACATTAACATAGAATTTATAATAAATAAGTTATATAATGTCAGAAGTATATAATATACAGTATTATATAATTGAATATTGTTTTTTGATATAAGAAAAATAAACCTATATTTTTTATATGGTATGTTTTTATGAGTATAAATAGATCCAAGATAAGAGGAATATGGATTTCTAGTATTACTTTTATATCAGCAGATCTTATAGAATATTAACCACTAGTTTTTTATGGTGTATTTAAAACCCCTGAATATAATCTATGATACATATCCATTAACATAAGTGTATTTAAATACCCATTATTATTTTCCCAATTTCATGGTGTTTTACAGTTCTAAATTTACAAAATTTGTAATTTTTTTGTCTAAATTTTCTATCATTAAGACACATGTTTCATTATGCACATATATTAATTTATGTAGAGTATATATAACCATTTAAAATATTATATCATTAATATAATTATTTTAATGATTGTTTAAGCATGATGTAATTCTATTTTCTTTTATGGGTTGTTTTATTCAATGACACTAATGTGGTAAGGGTAAAATGTAACAATCTCATCATTTATTAGGACAGTCTATGATAACCATCCAATTAATGAATTAATGTTATCCACCACTCATGAAAACATGTTAAATTTATTTTAATATGTATATTAATTATATATTCATGAATTATTAAAATTTTCACAATCCTTGGAACTGAATAGTATTAATATAATGTTTTTAATTAAATGTAACATCATTTATCTCTTGAGTTGGAAATATGTATTATTCAGAAAATAATAATTATGTCAATATAATATGTAAAAAAATGTTATAAAATTATATCTTATGTTTATTTTCAATGAAAATGGGTTTTATAATGTTTTATAGGTTCAACGTTTTCCTTCAAATATTCTAAAATATATTTTCAATGATTTTTTTTTAATAAATGTTTAATGTTTTAAAAATATTTATTCAAATTATAAAGAATATTCTCTGCATGAAATGTTATTAAAAGATATTTAAAAAATATTGTCCATATAAGATTAAATCCTTTTGGTGTTACTCATGTATTTATATGAAAATGATATGATGGATTCATTCATATTATTTATCATAACAGATTATGTTTTTATGGTATAATTCTAATGAAACCTATTTAAACATCACTGGATAAATGCATATGAAAACAAATTTTTTATCACAGGATATGTTTGCTGAAATGATTATGAAAAAGTATACTTTAAATATGTTATTTTATGATAATGTTTTTATGATATTCATTTCATTTCATGTGTTATGATCGGATTATTTTTTTTGATCTAGTGGGACACACACATATTTAAGATTTCTTTATAAGATGGATGTTACTAATTTCTCATGATAATACATTCGGTATGTATTTATATCTCATGAGTTATACATGGTTGTAAAAGAGAGTGAATAATGTTTAGTAGGGGACTATATCCACTATGATGATCCTGCGAGTGATCAATAACTACTAATATTGTTTGGGGGAGTGAAACCATACTACTGCGATGGACATGGAAGTGATTCTAGGACTATTATGAAAATGTTTCATATGATTATGTATCTTATACAATTCAATTTCTTCTTTATATGTTATTATTTCATGGATTATGATAAGGATTCCCTTATTATTCATTTTCAATGAACATAAAATTATAATTACATGATTAATCTTTCTGATCATTGATATGAACTGTATGATCTTGTAAGGTTGTGATCATGTTCTCATAACCTTATAATCAAGTTTATGATTAAATATCACTCTTATTTACCATTACTAATTATATTATCTCATACCTTTTAATGATTCCTTTACCACAGTAATGAAGATATGTATTAATTTTTATTTGTCTAATTAGTGTTCTAGTCATGAATATACTAGTGGGAGATAATATGGCATAGTTACGTATGACTGTTAGGTTTCTAAGTTTTAAATGTAACTATTCTAATATGTTCCATACGAATAAGTTTTTGTAATGTATTTAGTATTACAAAAAAATGATATAAAGTTAATATATGTGAGGAATGTTTCAATGTAGTTTTTATCAGAAAAATATTATAGTTTTCTATTGTGAACTATGATGAGATCTCCGTTGTGAGGTCCCCTATAAAATTTCTCTAAGGATAAGTGTAAGGATGAGTCATTGAATGAGAATGTGTTTTATAATTTGTATAAAGAATATAGTGTATGATTTCCTTATTATACACCCCTTTCTAGAAACTACAAGTGGATGTTCCTCTTGATCAAATTTAAATAGGTGTTACAGCATTGGTAACACTATATTGTGACTGACTTGGTTGGGAACTGATGGACAAAATGGGCCTTGATTAACACCTTGTTTTTCACTCCTGATGGATATTCCTTAGAAATTAACAAAATTTTCATTAACCATTATAATTGAATTTAAATGATATTGTATAAGATAACCTAAGATAATCTTATTTTGTTTTATATTAAATAATGTATCATAATTTAGACATCCAAATATTTTTCATGATTATGTGGATCCCCATTCAAATTTTTGTTTCACACTCAATGTATTTTTGTTTCATTCATAAGATGGAACTCAAGGGATCCTTGAAAATTTATAGTGTGATGGAAAATGAAATAAATATACTCTAGAGAATCCAAATTTTATGGGAGACTAGATGAAAAATATTCTTTCTATGCCCACTAAACTATATCATGCTATAAATCATCCCAGACATCAAAATGAGCAATATTGGTAGAACAATTATTTTGATTCTTTGATGAGGCACTATGCACCTCCAACAAGTCAGATTTTTTATCTAATTCTTTCTAAACATTGTATCATTACCGCTATAAATATATTATATATTCTCTAGTGTTCATAACATGAAAAGTATATTCCAGATGTTTATCTATAAAAGAAAATGTAGACTAGGGGTGGACTCCAATTAAAAATAGGAGGTAGTATGATAAAATTTAATCCATGTATTGGGAAATGTTAAATAACTTATATTTCAATAAATAATTTTTTCATATTATTTATTCAAATATGGAAAAATTGTTCCTTCAGTAAAATAAATGGGATGATAAACATATTGTTTCTTAATATGGTAATTTGACAACACTAGAATGTTTTTCTTATTATATTATGATATAACATGAATGTAATGTTGATAGGTTATTCAGTGGCATAAATTCAACTATCTTAAGGGAATTTTCCATAATATAATTTAGAAGATACAAAGATATTTTACATTGTGATATAAAGGATAAAATGGATGTTAATGTTATGTATGAATTTCAGGGTTTTGGAAATAAAGGGATGATGTAGTTTAATGAATCATTTTATAACTATGATGAGAAGATAATTGGAATTCTTTTATTCCATAAGGGTGGAATGAATCATGGAGGATATTTTAATAAGGGGTTTAATAAATATTTTATGTGATAAAAGTGAATGTCGGCAATTATTTTAATATCAAAGTGATGGGAAGAAGTTATTTAAAAATTTAAATGGAGAGGATGTAGCATAGAATTATCCTCGCCTACTTCAGATTTACATGTTCAATGAGAATGGGAATTATGCTTACGAGTTCCAAAACTAGAAGGTTAATGATTATGCCCAATGTCAGAAACCTATTTAGATAAGGGACACGAATAAATATCATGTAATGTCTATTTGATTTGTGGAGTGTGACAATAATGTGGATAACGATACACATAACATATAATCTAGAACCTATAAGGACATACATCATTATTGATCAAACAACTCATTCAAATATAATCAATCTTATAAGGTTATTAATTATTCAAAAAATGATTATATTTTGAAATAGATCTGAAAACCCTATATGGTACAATGATTACATCTCTTGTATATTAAACCTCCCTAAATAACTATTATGGGAATAAACTTATTTCAACTCATTTCAATCCTTCCCTAGTTGAATTGGATGTTATATTAGGCATGGATTGGATTTCGATGAATTAAACCCATATTAATTGACATGATTGGAAGTTATATTTCTTATTTTAAACCAAAATATGAATATTAATAAATATGACTATATGTATGAACTTTTTAGGGAGATTAATTCCTGTTTATTATTCTAAATTCCTATTAATATGGGATGTTTATCAGAAATAATTGGGGAAAAATCATCATTGATGAAATTTATATTGTTATAAATTTTGAGTATGTCATTAAAAATTAGTTTCATGGATAGACACCAAAATATGATGTTGGTTTCTCAATATAACTAATACCAAGTTCCACACCAATATCAAATACTCCCTATAGAATGGTCTAAATTGAGTTAGAGTAATTAAAGAAGCAACTCTGTGAAAACCAGGAAATGGGATTATTTCTTCTATGTCTATCTACCTGGGGGAACCTATTCTTTTGTGAAAAATAAATATGGGTCAATGAGAATATGAATAAATTATTGAGTGTTAAATAAGATCAAAATCACAGAATGTATGACATTTCCTCTATTGATGACATTTTTATCAATATTACAGAGCTCAATATATTATCAAGATTGAAATTCATTGCAAATATCATCAATTATGTGTCCAAAAAGAAAAAATACCTAAGAAAAAATTCCTTTCAAGGTATGGAATCTATGAATATTTAATGATGAACTTTGTTATTAGAAATTTCCTCTTCTATCTTCATGGATTTTAGGAATTTATTAAATATATATATATTACCTCAATGTGTTTTTATAATGTTTATATATTATACTTCTATATATTCAATGATAAAAGAATTTCATGAAAAACACTTTATAATTTTACCAAAGACCATAATAAATTGAAATGTATTGAAAAATTTACAAATTTTGACTTTTGTATGAATGCTCATAATAATTGGGACATATAATCTCATGAGATGATATATATGTGTATCCATCAATTATAGAAGCTATTGAATGTTGGCCTTGACCGATCATGGGGACATAGATCTATACATCTCATAGATTTTATCAAAATTAATAGTGTATTGTGTATAATTTCTCACAACTCTCTAAACATATATCAAATTTAACATAAAAGTATTCTATATTCATCTGGATAGTTGAATGAGAAGGCCATTTCACAGAACTTAATAGAAGGTCTGTCATAAAATTAGTTCTTACATTACCCTATACTAGGGAAGGGTTTTTAGTCTACAATGAGGCATATAATAAGGTATTTGAAAGTGTTATTATGAAAAATAACATGGTTCTAAAATATAACAATAAGTTGTTGAATTTTGTTAAGAAAAAGTAGTCAACTCATGATTTAGAGCTTGCTCCGGAATTTTTTCATAAAAAAATAGAGTCATTACCTTTATAGGGAAAAGTGTGATATATATACTGATCATAAAATCATGATATATATATTCCCCCAGATGGATTTTATCATCCACAAAGAAGGTGGTTAAAACTGATAATCGTTTTTGACTACTCAATACCCGACCACCATGTTAAAGAGAATATGGTGGATGATGGTTTGAGTTGAAAGAATCCTTCAATCATGTCTATCATGTGGATCATAGAAGATAAAATATTTCTAAATTTTCAATGGATTGAACCATAAATCATTAAATAATGGGAAAATATGTTATGTTTCAATCTATAGATAAATTGTTTTTCAAAATAATGTTTAATGATGAACAAAAGTAAGATTCATAACTATTGAATAAAGATAGAAATGTTCTCAATTATAATCATAATGATAATATAATGACAATGTTTAAGACCATGTAAGTGTTTCGTCTATACAAGCTTTGAAAAAGAGTAATTATAGGTATATCATAATTTATCATTCTATCTTAATCCATGAAATATAATGATATATAGATATATAAATGAATAATTATAATGGGATGACCTTTAGATAGATATCATAGAGTTTGTATCTAGGTGTATGGAATGCCATAAATTTATTTGTGAATGAAAATAGTATAAGTGCATATTGCATCCATTACACAGACCAGAATGGAAATGGGATAATATCACTATATATTTTATCATTAGATTCTGGAAAACCACTAAAGTTATTAATTATATAATGGTAGTAGATAATCACCTTACTAAGGTAGCATAATTCATTGCATTCAGAGTTGAATTATATATAGATTAGATTTACAGGATATATATAAAGGATGTTCACGAGATTCATTGAGTACAACATTTTATTATAAATAATCATGATCCAAGGTTTACCTAAATGTTTTGTAGAAGTATTAAACAATACCCTAATATATAATTTATTTTTTCACTACTTATCATCCTTTAATGAATTTCTAGTCTAAAAGAAGAATTCAAACCCGGAAGAATATATTGAGAACTTATAATTTGGATTTAATAGGTGGATGTGATAAACAACTTCAACAATTTGTTTTTTGTTACAATAATATATTTTAGTCATTATTTTGAATGTAACCATATGATTCTCTCTATGTGAATAAAATCATAGATACAATTTTCTTTGAAAAATTGGGGAAAGGAAACTATTGGGACCTATGATTGATGAATAAACGGTTATAAGGACATAACCATTCAGCATTATATCATGACAACTCAATATAGGAAGAAAATTTATGTTTAAATCATCGAAATGATTTATAATTTCAGTTTGGTAATAATATTTTGAAAAGAATATTTCCCTAGAAGTAGGTAATGTGATTCGTTAATAAAGGGAAACTATGCCCTAGGATTATGAGTCCCTTAGAACTTCATGATCATATCATGATGGTAGCCAAATTATTGGAACTTCATCCAAATCCCACTAATATATATGATTTGATCCAACTATATATACATATAATGTACACACCCTACCCTTCACATTTACTAAACTACATGTTCATACAGCTAGAGTAGGATCTTTCATTAATGGAATAACATGTAGAAATTTCGGATCATATGATTAAAGTTATTCGAAACCAGACCACTCACCCTATCAATTTTTGTGGTGGAATCACCAGTCATATGAAGATACAATGGACCTTGAGGATATGATTAGTCATTTTTACCCTCAATTTATTGTATCAAAATGATTAATATCAAGGGATAAATACACTTTAAGGGGTATATAGCAACACCCTAAGTGTTTATAAATTTATTTTTGAATAAATTAATTTTTATTGATTTATTTAATCAAAAAATACAAAAATTTCATCATTCATTATATTATACCCCATTATAAGACATATCTACATGCACCACTATCTTATAATGTGTTATACATAACACTGAGTTTCAACAAAAAACCCCATTGTTATCATAACTGTTTAAATAATATATATATAAATTATTTTTTAAATATATAAATATGAATAATAATAAATTATTTTTTACAGTTTTTTATAAGTTTTTCATAAAATAAAAATTTAATTATAATGAAATAGACAATATTTGTTAACTTCTATATTATTTTGGAAAATAATATATTTTCAAAAGAACAAATTTTAATGTCCTATATTAAAAAATAATAAAATTATGTTTAGAATGTTTTATAAATTTAATTTTATAAATTAACACTATTTTTTAATTTAAAATACTGAAATTATCTTTGGATTCATTTTAGATGTTCATTCAGAAAAACATAATTTTTGATGAATAGTGAATAATACAGAATTTTAATTCAAAATTTCTTTTTTAGTTGTTTAATTATATTTTTATATTATGTAATAATATTTTTTTAAAATTATAATTATATATATTTTACATCAATTTATTCAATTTTTTTCATTGGTGCCAATTTTAAATTGGAGTTTTTTATGAAAAAATTTGGCACATTTTAATAATTTCACTTAAAATATCTTTTGTCGCGACATGTATGTGAGATTAATAATAAACTATTTTAGTTCACTATAGTTTTCATAATTTTGAAAAATGGATTCCATATTTTCAATTATAGTATTTTTATATATTTTTTTATGTTCATGTTAATTTGGGATCAAAAATATTATTGAATGTAATTAAAATTAATTTGATAGATTCAAATACAATTGGGTTTACGTGGTGGTTCCACATTAATCATAAAAGTAAAAATTACCAAGACACATGTATCAAATTAATTGGATGAAAATTTGTATAACATGTAACCTATTTTCTCTAAAATGTAAAATTATTGGAGATAAATGATTTAAGGGAATCATCAGAATAGTGTCTAGAATATTATATTTATAGGAGTGTCATTCCTCCCCCACTATTAAAGGGTACTCACCACCCAAAATTATTCAAAACTCCAAAAAAATTATCATATGATAAAATAATATCAAATAGACATCATAAACCTTTCTATTACACTTATAATCCTTTAATTTATAATAAACCCATCCAAAGGATCCCTTTAGTGAAAACTGAAATGTGTTTCCCAAAGAAGAAATAACATCTCAGAACAAGCTAATTGGATTTATTTTTTTCACAAACCTCATAAATTTTTATTATAAAAATATAAAATAATAACAAATTTATCATAAACATACATATTTTTTTTTATGTTATGGTTTCTACCTTCAATCAAAAACACATCCATCAAACGGGATACACATTAGTCGTTTTTTTGTGGACTTGTGCCTCGCGAATCGATGTTGTTCGTTCATCCATTTCCACTATTCACGGTTGTTAATAAGGATGAAATCAATATTTTTTCTGATATATATGATATTTATGATATATTTACAACTCTATAATTATTATATAACACATATGTTCATTATTATGATTTTATGGAAATATGATACCTTCTTTTGTGGATGTGTGTACCATCAGATCCTCAAAGAGATGTGATTTGTTCACACATTACATGGAATATTTTAAAGATGGGTTTAATGAATGTATATTATATATATGAATAAGAAAATTATATAGGAATTTTATTATTTTTACATATATATTTACACCATTTACTTAATTTCATTCAATATGAGGTGAAAATGGGAAAACGTCCATGTGTATGTATGACCTATATTCTCCAAGAATGGTGTATATAATTTTCTAATTATGTATATTATATATTATTATAAATACATGTGTAATGAATATATATGATATTTAAATCATATATTATATTATTTATATCATTATATAATTATGATAACTACAAATATAACAAATAAAATCACTTTGGAAAAACCAAGAGGGGACTACCTGAAACGCAACATTATCAACATGTTGTTAATAAAATTGTAATATACAGTCATATGTGAATAATATATTATACTATATATATAAATATGTTTTTGTTAAATATGTATAAAAAACTTATATTTATTATACATGAGGGTTTTTAAAGTATGAAGATAGTCAAGACATAAAGTAAGGGAATTTCTAGTCTAACATTATTTTTATGAATCTTATGCCATATTCACAAATATTTTATTTTTTGTGTTGCATGTATATAACAATAATGTATTCTATTATATATATACAAAAAAGAAAAATACCCATATTGTTACCTCTATTTCATCTATTTTAATTTTCTTACATCGGTTTATTCAATGTTACTGATGTTATAAGAGATTGTTGGAGCAATATCATAGTTTATCAAGATTGTTTTTTATTATGATTCCGTTGTTAAAATATCATGTTACACCTTCGAATAAGAGTCATGAGAGTTTTTTCTATGGTAATTCGATATAACTTTGCATATTAGTAGAATATTACCACTCATTGATACTTTTGATAGTTTGGAAAATATTTTAAATTAAATATAACCTTATTTATTAATGAATAATAAATATATTTTATTCCAAAAATCACGTTTTCAATACTGTTTTTAAAATTGTTTCTAAAAAAATATCATATGGTCAATTTCAATGAAATAATATTTACAAAAAATTTATTGATTTAATTTTTTTTATATGTTTTCATTTATACATTCAATGAAAATGGTTTTAAAAAATGATTCACATTTAAAGGGTGTTTTTCAAATAAGAGATGATATTTTCTATAAAAAATAATTTTAAAAGTTCATTCCAAATTAATTTTCTATTAAGATAACATCTATTAGTTTTTAAAATTCCATTCTAGCAAAATTATTCAAAAGTTCAATTCATATTATGTCATTCCAATTGTTTATGTTTTTATGGAATGGTGATTATTGATAATATTTCACATTCATGTATTATATACATTTGAAACCTGATTCTTGTCATGAGTTATGATTTGATGAAATGATTATGAAACATGTCTAGTTTCTATAGGTTATGATATTATTACATTTATATGTAACCCATTTCATATCATGGGTTATGATATGTTTAATTTTAATGATTTAGTGGCAATTATCTATATGACTTCCTTATGATATGGTTGCGACCTATATCTCTCTATGATGAAATAGGAAAATATTTATATCTCAAGGGATAGACATGTTTAGAAATTCTAGAAAACTATATTATATTAATGGACTATGTATTCTAATATTAAATTCTAAGTTAACCTTAAGTACTAACATGGTTTCGGGTGTAAACTCATTTCACTATGATGGCATTAGAAGTGATTCCTTAACAACAATGGAATTTCTTTTACAAGTTTATGTGTCTTCCACCATTCTATGTAACATAATATATTGTTTTTTCCATGGATTTTTAGTAGATTCCCTTATTATTCATGTATTTTGACCAACGCTTAATTAATCAGTGGATCATGAGTATGATAAGTGATATAAATTCAATTATCTTATAATGTTATGATCATGTTATCGTACCCTTACGGTCAATTTCAAGCTTATATATCTCCTATTTTTACCATACTAGGCATATGAGCTAACCCATATTTATGATTCCAATATACAGGTTATAAATATATGAATTATATAGGATGTGTCAAAGAAGGGTTGTTGTCATTAATAAACTTGAGTGAGATAACATATCACACTTATGTACTAGTGTGTATGTTTTCTTATTTCCTATGTAATTAAACTAATAAATTATTGTGGATTTTATCTATCTATTATATTAAGTATTTCTCAAAATTATATAAGGTTAATATATGTTAAATTATGATGTCCCTAATTTAGGACATATATAATCGCAACAAAATAGATAATGGAATATAATCTTAATGTTGATGATAACAACACACATGATCAAAATGATATGATTAGAAGTCCCTATATATCTATATGTTAATTATTTACTAGTGTGGGAATCCCTCATATATTTATAGCATTCTTGTGAAATATTTTTCTAATGCAACATTTGTATAAATTGGATAGTTATATCATTTTACGTCAGAGTATGGTGGAAAAGGTATGGTTAAACAGGATACATATGTTATGAACATTGAAATGTATGATTAGAATGTATATTTATAAATTATATTCCCAATATTTTATTATGAGTGTATTGTATACTTATCACATAATATAAAGATGATTCTATATTTCAAATCTAGGAATAAAGGTTGTTTTCTTCCATATTTCACTAATTTAATACATTCAATGCTAATCACAGTGTTCATATTCGTTCAATGGAAGAAGGAATGATGTGACCATCACATAATGCTTCATGTTATTTAAATAAATGACATATTAATTATAACTAATGGGATCCAGTTCGCAAAGCAGTAGATTGTATTGGTTTCTAATAAATAATAAATTTTAGGTTATCCAATTTTCATACAATATGATATATTATTCTCATCCCAAAATGAATTTGTTGGTCATTTTATAATAATAACATAAATATGTTTCATCTCATTATTCTTATCAGATTAGGGATCGTTATATTTTTATTATAATAACATAATTAAGGCTGATCCTCATTTTATTCATATAAATGTGGTCAATGTTTAATATCTTCTGGGGTCCTAATGGTTTGGAGTACATTATAGAAACAATATAGAATTAATCCTTAGATTTCAGATCTCTGAGAATTTGTATGCATCCCATGTAGTGGATATATATATATATGGGATTACAGCTCTTCAGAATGATTAAAAATGAAAATAATATTTGAATATATCTTGATAAAGCCACTATATGTATCCTACTTGCACATTAATTATAACCCATTTAGTTCTAGTTTTACAATTTTATGTAGTGAATTAGGTATGAAATATATGACCTAACATTATTTGGTAAATACACACGAGTTGTAAAAAGAGTTTCAATAGTGTTTGAGAAATTTCTATCACTTTTTCTTCCAATCATTGTTCAACTATGATGATGTCTTAGGTTATAGTACGTTACAAGGATTACACTAATTATGAAGAATGTTTGGAGGTATGACACACTTTGTGGAAAATGGTAAATATTACTCATATTGATATAGTAGAGGCTAACATCTATTAGGAATTTAAAAATATATTTGGAAGAAACAAGTATATTTTTGGAACGTATATAAATTCTTCTAAACCAAATAATGGATAAAATAAGTATATGTATAGGTCTCCCCAAAATATTTCCTGATCCTTTGTTTATGGAAGTGATTAAACAAGGATTTCCAAAATTATAGTCATGTATTTTTTCTTTTAGGGAAGAAACTATATCAATTAGTAGTAGTATTTATGAGGAATCAATTACCATGGATGATTTCATAGCGTTGGGGACATCAAAGGGTTTATATTTGTATCGGTTCCACCTATGATATGTGATTAATATGGGTGAATATTTTCATGGTGAATTTTTCTTTGTAATAAAGTCATTATTTATGGAATGGAGTTTCATAGAATCATATAAGGAATTGAAAAATTTATTTAAGATACTGTGTTTGGTAATTCATGTTATGTTTATGAAATATTGATTTCCATGTAATTTTTCTTTTTTTTATTTCATGATGCATATAAATTTTGGTAGAAAAATACAGAATACATCATATTCCCATGAAAAATACAAGGGATACCCAAAAAAACCAGTTATAATGGAGAAATGAAGGATATTGTATGTTTAGGTCTCGTGAAATAATTAATTTAATGGAAATCTTCCACATAGGTGAATTGTGAGGTGTTAAATGATATCTTTAAATAAATTTCATGCATTGTGGGTTGCATGAGAATCCAATAAATTTCATTTCATTCACCACATTTGGTTTTTCATAATTGAATATACTTTATTTTTGAAATTATTAATAATTAAAAACATTGATAATATATATATTTATAACCCTTATAGAACAACAACCATAACATATATTAATATTTTATATCATATATTACTATATTTTATATTTTTTTATTCATTCCTAGTGAAAATTATGATGACATTATTGAATTAATCATGTAAATTGTGGAACAATCCTCATTAATTAATTTTTGTATTAATAAATGAGTTATTTTATAGTGTTATAATACCAAAATATCTATTTTATATATGGAAAATAATTTTAATAACATACAATTATAGTGTAAAATAAAATTTAGAAGGTGTGGATATGATAATGAAATTTGAAAATGATTGGAAGAAGTACATTTATTGATAGAGTCACTCCATATCAAATAGATGATTCCTTTATTATAATAGATTTAGGCCTCCTTATTTGGATGATAATCTAATAATCATCTAATATAACATTGTGTGATTGGATTTGAAATGTGATTCTGGATAAAAAAAGGGATACTTGGATTGAGAATGGTATAACTGGGGTTCAATTATAGATGAGTTTTTGTGAAATTTTTGAAATATCTCATCACATATTGTATAAGGAAAAAATATATAAATTTTTTTTGACTAAAGTTGGGATATTTTTTATACATATAGAATCGATTACTTACATATCATTGGATTGTTTATGTTTTTCTGTCATTTTAAACATATACAGTATCTTACAATTTTTGTATTTTGCCAGTGTAATTCATTTTTAAAACCTAGAAAATAGTTATATAACCTAAAATATAATTTTCCTTATTGAATAATTTATAATCCCTGATTTAAAAAAATAATGGTTTTGGATTGTACTAGAAGTAATGAAATGTAAAATCATATGTAATAATGTATTTCCTTTGTTTTAATGTATAAATCTGCTAAAATTGATGATAACAAGACCAAATATTCGAAGGGAATTTATTTCCACAAATAAGTTATAAATTATTTACAATATTATTAACATTTCACATTCAATTCATTCATCGTTGATGATAAAACAAATTGAATGTTTTCTATACCATCATTTAAAAATAAGGATTCAAATCAAAATCACTCAAAGAGTATCCCAAAATGAAATGAATCCTTAGAGCACAGAAAAAGTAATTTGAGGTGAAATTGATAAGGTATGTATCATCTTGAATGGATCTCATTCTATCTGACTTGAGAGGGAGGAGATGTAAGAAATACTCTTTTTGTTCATAGTTTTCTCAAGAGGTTCTCTATATGAAGTAATGAGAAATATGTGGTGAGAAATTTTGTTGTACACAAACATTATCACCATAGACTAACAAATATTATTTGATTAAAATACATAGTGATAAAGAATATTAATTTATCTGAGGTCCTTATGTAATTTTCAACGTTAAACGATCCCTAAGTCAAATAATAATAATATATTTTTTATATTATATGATATCCAATAAGTCACGACAATTTAGTAAACATTTTTTAGATAAGTAATTAATAATTATTTGAATTGTAATTAATAAAATGTATCATTTTTATTGGGCCATTTAGACAACCTATAATTCCTCATAATTTTTCAAATCATGATTAATGTATATATATTCTAAATGAATTTCATCATATTAATAATTTAATAAATAAATAAATAAAATTTATATTCACTAATTGTATATTAAATATTCTTTAATATTCAATTCATTTAGATTATACAATAGAATACCTTATGATTTAATTAATATGATAAAGATAACATGAATATTTATTATACATTCTTTTGGAAAAGACTATCTATTAAATCATTTAATTGAGATAAAATTTTAATACGATTCTGGATATACTTATTCTGTAACCTACAAGTACACTATATTAGTGGAAATAACCATTCATTACTAGATCCCATAATTATCTTCTTTAAATGAGATAGGGAACCCATAAAAAAATATTTAATTTCATTATGACTGCATCCTTATATGAATAATTACTATGTAATATATTCACATTGTATTAATATCTCATCATGTAGGTTTCAAACATTTGTCGTAAACCAATATTTTTTATAGATATATCATTAAAAACATAAAATGAATATTTATTTAATCCTCCATAACCATGGAAATAATTAGGCCATTATATATCTTTCAAACATCCAATGAAAAATCAAATAAAATCAGACAGAAAAATGTAATTCATCAATTATCTACACGTTTTATAACACTCTTGAGGGACCCAATGTATCCAAATTTATCATGAGAATATTTTTTAATGGTTTTCAAGAATACATTAAATTACATGATTCATTAAATAAATTAATAATAATATCCCGTACATGGACCAATAAAGACATTTGTAGATTGAAAAATCCAACTGAACCTATACCATTTTGAACTAATATTCATAATTCTATTATCATAACTTTTTTCTATGGATATCTGATCCTACTAATGTATATTATATATGAATCCTTCATCACCTATGTGAATCCAATAATTAATAATAAACAAATAATATAATTCACAAAATATTGATTTCAACTAGATTGGTGGATATATATTTAAGAGTGTTTTGATTTCACATCCTGAATATATTTTAATTGGGGAACTTGTATAATGTCAAAATTACATTAATAATACAAGGAAATTGTCACATTAATTTTTCATAGATGATGAATCATGGTTTAATAATATTTTAATTAATTAATATAAATTTTTATGTATAGGAAATAAAAATAATAATTATTGTTGGTTGTAGGGAACCAATACTAAAATTATATCCCTATAAATAGTGAGAACGGATTAAAAATATATTTTATTCTACCTCTCATATGATATTAATGCTTCAACTAAAATAATTATATTTGTTAATAGGTAATACACATTTTATTTGTGGAGAAATATTATTACTAAACCATCACCATATTGGAAAAAATATTCAAGAGGATACACATAAATTTATTTGATTTATTCACTAATGTTAGCACATATAGTTGTTTAGGAAAAAAGATGTAGTATATAAGAAAATATTTTTTGGAATATCTTTAACGTTGGGAACCACATCTAGATAATGGATGAATTTATATATATAATGATTTTTATGCAGTAAAAAAAATTATTTGTTTGGAAAATGTTGTGGAATCAGTTACCATGAGATTCAATATGATTTTCAAATGACATTTACATTGTTATGGAAGAAGACATATATAGATTATGATTTCATATCATTTTTTATTATCTAGAATCAATAATTTCTATTTCCCCTTCGGAAAAAAATCATTATCTCCCAAAAAATTAAGAAATTTTCTTTTTCATTCCTAAAAAAATATGATATTATTTATAGTAGTCTAATTATATAATCCTTGGTATTCTTGATATTTCCCTACCATACCCAAAGTATAGGTAATAATATTAATATAACATATAAATAAATATATCATAGGTTAAATTACTAATTCCAAAGGAGTAACCATCATATCTCTATATATCTCTTCATTTGTATAGGGAATCATTTTATTTCATATATATATTCAATGTGACACTTAAAAAAATATCCCATTGTATTTTTCCTTATAGAATTACAATAATACCCTAACCATGTTAATAACCATACATAGTCAAGGAATCCTCATGGATCTTTAAAAATGATTTTTATCGTAGTAGTGTAGGCTAATTAACCTATTTACGTCATGGAGAACCCTTTCTAACCTTTTTTTCAATAAATTTATGAAATGTATCTCAATTCCAATATATATTATATAATTTAAAAATTTAATGCGGAAAATGAAATCACTTAGACAAATCCTCTTGTAGATGCAACTCTCATATTCATTATTTATGGGAATATTATATTATAGAAGAATTTAAATTAATGTTTCATGATCTTGATGCTCTATTTATTCCATAAATGAATATATTATTTGTATACAACTTGTTTACAACCATTAAATTAATTAACAATTTAGTCTGTATCATATAGACATCTTCCAAATTTTTTTTAATGAATGATATTTTAAAATCAATTTTCCAAATGTTATTACCAACTGATTATTATATAAAAGAATAATTTATATAAATCATAGAATTGAATTTTTTATTTTTTTTACCTATTCATATCATTGAAAATTCTAATATACTTTCTCATGATGTCCTACCCATTAGTAGAGGAATTAACATTTATCTATAGTTTCTTCGTGAATTCCCACTTATAACAACATGATTTTACATACACTATAGGGTCTAAAAAACACAATGTTTATTCAGCGCATAGAGTACATCTGATATATCACTGTTTCATTCCATCTTAAAACTTCTAGGAGTGCTAATAGATCCTAGATAGACATAGGTTAATAATTATCGATTAATAATGGGTCACCATTTATGGTTATTATAAATCCAAACCTATATAGTTATATGTCCTATTTATTTATCATAAAAAATACATTTTTCTATGGAACCACCTATTCCATGGGGTATTTTTGAATTTATCAGATTATCAACTCTTCAATATTGTGATCCTGAACATTATTAAAATTAATTTTAATCCCATCATATATTATAAATTTGGTATATCTATCAAGATAAGATAGACATATATAAACATTGATTTTTATCTAAGGGTAAGTATTGATAACACAATGTTTATTAGTAATTATAAAATATAATGATACCCTTACATTCACCCATTACAAGATTGTAACAAGATATTTGAACTAAAAACATATTACATCCCAATGTTGACTTATGTCACAAAACCAATTAATACTCATATCAAATAATGCATGAAAAAAATCAACTCACCATAATTGGAACTCAATTTAGTACATAAAACATATTTTTTGAACACATATCTAAAAAATGAAAATAAAATAATATCATCTGTCATGTTTAGTTGGACAGTGTACAATAATGATCAATTCCTCATTTAACTAAAATAATTCCATTATGTAGTATAAGGGAGATTTATTAGATATAATGTCCCAAAATACATTCAATTGTGGATCATTCAATGGTTTTTTAGCCCCACCCCCAAAGTATCAAGGGAAATTCATTATCTTTATCCAAGGTTTATTAACTAAGTTCATCTTATAATCCATAAATTAATCAAAGGATTTAGTTGTATACCTCACTATTTAGATGAATCTGTATCTAATGAAGTATTAGGTAATAGTTTTGACGAGTATCATTCCCTTGAATCGATTTGAATAGGTTCTCATAAATTTTAACGAAATAATTAATGAATATTTATAAACCTTTTACAATTTATAATGAATGGATCAGTGGAACATTTACCTCTTAAATAAGAATAACATTTATATATTCTATTTTGATCAAATTAATAAAAATATCATTATCGATATAAATTTAAATGTCTTTTCTTGTTTATATGAACAAATAATTGACAACACTGTTGGGTCTGATCTGAATCATATTAATAGGATTCTATATTAGAATGTAAAAAATGTTTTGTTTTTTTTATTTTGACAATATTATTTTTATGATATATAATAATAGAGTATAATATTTATTTATAAATGTGTGATATCTAGTTTCAAAATAGAAAAATATATTCATCCATATCAAAATTAGACATGGATATAATATTTTTGGTTATAATATGAAAATAATATCCATTCATTAAAAATCAAACTAATCCTATTTGGAATGTGATATGGTAATATCTAATAGCATGTGAAGCCAATCTTGCTCTGTTCGTAGATGGGAGACCCACCATGTCTATAGAAACCATCCTAAATAATCATGGTACTTATATTTGGATAAAAATAAGGGAACTAAATGTAATATCTAGTAAATAAATTATAAAAATGTAATATAATATATTTGATAAAAAAATCCTAATGTTTTATATTTTATATCATTAATTTTTAGTTCTTATACTATTATCCCATGTTTCTTCATTAGATTAAATATGGATATTTTTTATTCTTACAACTTGTGATCCTTCCCATCCAGATGGGCTAACATAATGTTGTGTTAAATATGGTTCTATTAATGGGGAATTCTATCTTACCCAGCCCCGATTTCAAATTATGGATTGGTTATGTTCCATTCCCCATAAACATGAGCTATAAGTAAATTAGAGTTCTGTGATATGAGTGACACTTCTCAAAATATTTCATATTAAATTTTATAAAAATTATTGATCTGCTGATAATTTGGGGTGTCCATGATTTCCATAAAAATATTTTTTTACATAAATTGATAGATATATTATCTAGATACACAATGTATCGAATAATTTTTCTTACATTAGTCCAGGCTAGTGAAACGTCACTAATACATCATATAATGAGTACCTTGATGATATAATATATTTATTTTCATTTATTGTATTGATAATGATCACAATAATGGGGAAATAAACTTTATTAATCCATGTCATCATATCGATTATGGATATCGAATGTCATAGGTAATAACATCATTAAATTTAAATTCAATGAATAATTAAATTTATTTTCTTATATAGAATTATCTTATATGTATTCCTTCATAAAAGGATCAATATAAACTAGTGAATATACAATTTAAATACTTATCTCATGGTATATTATGAGGCAAAATCATTATCACCAATCCATGTAGTTTATATCAGTAATATTTATGTCTTCCACCAATATGATTTACAAAGATAATTTGGTTGTTGAGTGACTTGATAATTTTAGTGATAATTAAACGAATAATTTATATACATTATATTCATTAAAAAAATGTGGGATACAAAAAAATCTATTTAATTTGTCTCCCATAATTCTATCAGTTCCACAAAGCCCTTATCTTTATATTTAGAATATCATATCCCACTGAAATTATAGTGTAAAAGATATTTATTTCTTTTTGGATCTAAATGGATGTGAGATGACAAAAACACAAGAGGGGTTGAATAGTATATCTAAAAAATTTCTATTAAAACCTTTAGGTAGGGTTTTTTGGGTACTTTAACTAAAAACATTTTAAAAATCCTCTTATAAAAGAAATCAAAATATATGACTGTATATCAGTCCAATGATGTAAAAAGATACAACAATTTATGAGAAAAATGAGACAATTGTATTCAGATTGAATAAAATTATCTACGTAATTCCTGTTGTAAATGATTCAACCATATATCATACAGAATCTAGACTAAAAGTTTTATCTGTAATTAAAACAAGTACATAAGTTGAAAAATATAATAAAGAAATAAAATGATTCTATTTCTATTACATTAAGAAGCAGTGAAGTAAAAAATAATTACAGTTCCATTATCCCAAAAGTGTAGGGCATCCTTTTACCTTAGATAATAGGTAAGTTTCATGAACAGTGGTAATTCCTTGAAACGATGATCATCACATCCATCTTTCTATCCCAACAAACCCTAGATTTTATAGGTAATCAGTACCTATGTCTTTCAAACACATAAAATCCTGTGATGTGATGATCGGTTTCACTTTATTCCTATCCTCGACACCCCTATATCGTT
Organism: Viscum album; assembly: GCA_963277665.1. Lineage (NCBI taxonomy): Eukaryota > Viridiplantae > Streptophyta > Magnoliopsida > Santalales > Viscaceae > Viscum > Viscum album. Next base: position 1,841,980,469 of record OY728145.1, read on the forward strand.
ATCACCTGGTTAGACCCACAAATAATAATAAAGCACTTATTTAAATACAAAATCAAAGAACGAATCATTCACGTTTAGTAATTTCATGTTTTTCACACGAAGCAGAGTGAACTCACATAGTCACTCTATTGGAAATGAAAGTAGATGGAGTTATTCAAATTGTTTTCTATGCTTCCAATGACCTCGAATTTATAGGCCTCTGGTTCCGACGGTCATAATTTTCTAGATAACTCAGAGGGACTTGGACACCTAGAATTGTACCAGTCATATTGAAATAGAAAGAACAAAATTATTTTGATTAGTTTATAAATAACTTTACGACATCATTTTAGTTAAATAATTTGGTATATGAAAATGATAACATGAGTATGATTAATATTAATTAGTGTAAAAATCTGTTATGATGGAAAGGGGAAACAACGCATAACGTGAGTAAGATGGATATATTCACTATGATAGATAGAGTCAATATGATTGACATAGTCAGTATGATAAACAGAGTGACTATGATGGTAATAGTCATCATGATAAAAATTGTCATAATGATAAATATCGAAACCGTATTCAATATAAGTTCTTTATTTTATAATTGAGTATAATGATATTTGTGATTTCTAAAAAGATACATAAATGTCCAAATAATACATTTGACATAACATTTCCATTTTATAACTCAAAATTGGAATATGTAAATTGATCAACGGTATTAATGTATGTGGTCCTGCCAAATGTTTTAGATTTTAGATTTTTGTTCTGTTATGTGGATAAGCCAATTCCAAAATCATTAATGGTATTTCCATAACACATGCATTAAATATTAATGAATAATATATTTTTAATTAAATTTATAAATTGTTTTATATAATTCAAGTATCATTGTAAAAAAACCACTAATTGAAAAGTGACCCCAACTATCCATGACCAATGCATTAATAATGTGTGAATCTTAAATAAGATTATGAAATATATTTCTATCATAATATTTAAAAGTTTATATTTTTAATCATTATTCCTAAATATTTATTATCTTATTCCTCACATAATTGATAATGTTGTCTGAGTTTTAAAAAATTAAATCTCTCTGACGTATTATAATATTTTATGTCTAATTCATTTATTATTATTATAATATTGATTTCTTAAATTCACAATTAGTTTATGAGATTATTCCATTAAAATAAAATAAAAATTTTATGACATATATAAATAAATAAATATGCATTGAAAAATGATCTTGTGGTATTATCTTGTGGTTTTACTAATATATGGCTTACTGAGAAAATAATAGACTAACTTATTTACCACAGTGGAATAAATATTTTTGAATGGCTAGACATGAGTTACAACATCCCAACATTATCCTCTATATCTACAATCATTTTCTTAATCATCAATAACGATTAAAACCATTTTCACCCATTATTTATCACCTTCCATTATATATTATGACTCCCATATGGGTAAGGGGAACCATGGGTTTTAGTCAATATAAATCAAATGGATGAAATACATAACAATACATAATCAAAAAGAAGTGGTGATACATTAGTGAACATATTTAGTTTAACAATAATATTTTAAAAAAATACTCCAATAAATAATTAAATTATATATATAACCAATATATTTATAGGAAAAAATAGTTTATTATAATCAAACAGTATAGAAAATTTTTATTAAAATTTCATTTCCATAATTTTGATAACATTATTTATTTGGATAAATTCTAATAATAATTAATTATTTAAATAATAAATTGATTAAATATAATATATTAGTTTTCTATCAAACAAATCCTATGAATTCCCACCCAATATTATTTTAAATATATAAAATTTCAATAAAAACATTGATGTTCATTTCCTATATAAGAGGTGGCATGTGGAGCACTCTTCTACTTTTATTTAAACACATTGATCTACATTAAAATTAGTGTGATATATGACATCTCACCACATTATATGTGACTAATTCCATGTTTTCACCATATAATATTGTATTTTAAAACATGATAGGTATTTTAATATACTGTGTTCCAAAATATATAGCTTGTTTTTCTATGGGTTAGACTGAACATTACGCATAAGTTGTTTGTCCACATGGAATACATGTACATCGATGAAGTTTACCACTAGTGACACTTGTTATATAAATGGAAAGTAAAATAGCCAACCCTGTCATTTATCTATATTGTAATAGATATATTAATTATTAATGAATTTAATATCATGTATGGCCTTCAAAAAATTACTCCTCATTTAATATTTATGAAAACCTGATTAGTAGACAAGTAAAATGATCTATAAGTGGTTTAGTTTATTTTTCATATAATTAATTTAATTTAAATGTTTATTTACTGACACAATATGATAATATCATTGTTTCTATAAAATTATTTTCCCAATATATCTGGAATAAATATTCACATACATTGACTGTGATTTATTATTTATCACCCAAATTATACATCAAAGCACTCGGTGTGTCTTCAATGTATAATATTTTTCGTTAGATGGTTTTTTTATCACAGTAAATATAGTTTTGATTAATTAGTTCAATATCTATAAATTTTAATTCAATACATTGTGTGGATAAATTTTAGGGAAAATAAATTTACCATAAGGCTTTCAATATTAATGCGGGGGGAAAATGTGGGGTTACTTGGAATTTACACCATATACATACAATGGTCACCATTTCATGTTAATTAAAACCAATTCCTAATACATAGATTTAGATTATGTTTTATACTACACCCCCAAAATATGTTTGAAGATCATGAATTTGTGGATAATTTTTTTTACATGTCATGTAACATCCATATAAACTCATTATTCGAATTATTTTTGACCAAAAACGTTGACATAATTAGATTGGATCATTGAACATTAGTTTTTTAGCCCTTCCACAATCATATGAAAATGAACATCAAAATTATATCATATTATTAAATAAATTATTAAATTGTTAAAAAGAAATAATAACAATACAATTATTTAGTTTATGAAGAAATATTAAATAATAAAAAAAATTAACATGTTTACATTATCATAACACTTGATTATTTTGGGGAGAAACAATTGTGTTTTGGGTTATTCTGAAAAAACTTTTCATTGGGTTCAACTAATAAATAATAAAAATTAGCATACAAATTCCATAAAAATTATAATATGACATCCTTTAAAAAATACTTTATAATTAATTTATAACTATAAAAACCTCTACATGGTTATTCATTCAAAATTGATGACCAAATCAGTTGATGTTCTTATCATACTACAATTGAAACGATTGAACCAGTGTAGAATCCATAATGAAAAATACAGAAGTTCTCCATATTATATGAATGAAAGTTAAAGAAATCTGTGAACTAGTGGTGGGCTTTCAACTATCTTGCATCATCTATTTATTTTATAAATAATAACTTCATCGATCATGATGACTTAATCTTTATTATAAAAATCATTAGTGGGATGTCGTAGGTGACTAAATATCAATCATGAAATAATTATTGGGATGTTTTCACTTGGGAATTGAAGATATCATACTTAAATAATTTCTTTAGCTCATAAAAAACATTATATCAAATTAAACAGATTCAATTGGCTTAGTAGAATAATGGTTTAACATTTAATAACAAGTACCATTATCTACTTTTATTCAATAAAAACACAATTATAAATAACTCAAAAATTATTATTATATATTGTGACATGTGTTACCTCATGAATATTGATACATTATTTAGTAAATAAAAAAATCAATATTTATTTAATATATAATAAAAATATACACCTCTTCTATCATTAAATTAATAAAATTAATACCAATTAAAAATGATGAATGTTGATGGTGATCACCCACATGATGAGGAGAAGATGGTCTACTAATAACTAGGCAATGTATTCCTTTTATCAGATGAAAGGTAATCCAAATTCAGATGATTTCTTATCAAGAGCAACAATTGTTTTCGTTAGATAGTGTGTTCATGGGTTTTACCAAACTATTTTATTATGGGTATTATTGTGTATAAAATCATTTACCATGGATTCATCATTAAATATTATATTTCATATAAAATGAAAATGATTCCCTCATATATTTTCGGGTACAATCCATTCCAATAGTAGGAGGTCCAAAGGGTTTTCAGAACCAACAAAATTTACAAAATAAAGTATTTCCAAGAGAATGGGAGCTTGGGCTCATCACACCCATGATGGAAGAATTTTATCATATGTTGAGGCTCTCTTATATATTGATTATATGTTCCTGAGTCTCTTCATAATCTCTAAAAGAAGTTAGTTATAATAAAAAATGATCATTGATAAAACCTGTTTATATTTGAAGTTAAATATTTTAGTGAATTTATTATTATGTATGTATGGTTTATCATCAATTTCCCCTTATAGGTAACTATATATATTTTTATGTCTTATATCGAGGCACTTTTTAATTTTCAATCTTGAAGGGGGTGTTTAATATGTTTACGATGAGATTGATCTATTATGAGGAATAGTATATATCTCGTTATATAGAAGGAATAAAAACCCCATAAGTACATCAAACCCATATCTTTTAACATCATGAATAAAATAAATATAATGTAACCTCATTGTTATTCATATGAGGTTATACACATTCGAGGGGTACTATGTATCTATGTTATTAATGTGGTCAAAATCATCAATGCTCAATCCCACCCTTAGGATTGGTCCTCAGTTAGACACTCATATATGAGGGTGGTCATATCTTATCAATGATTGGGGCATAATCATTGAGGTTCCCCTAGTATATGGAAATAAAAATATGATTGATATGACCACAATATCTACCCAATCACTCATAATTCATGGTTAGTTTTAGAAAAATGGGATTTCATCTAATCAATCTCACTATATATCGATGGGGTATATAATTGATTGGATAACCCTTTATATGTTTAATACTAATATCAGGATAAGTGTTTCATATAAGGAATTATATTTATTATAGGAATTAGTGTTTTTATAGTTTTGTTGTTTTTATCATTCTATTGGTGGATGAGGTAGAAATATCAACCCATTAAATGAATGGGTCATGATAGTCTAAATTCTAGATACATAGGGAGACTTACACTGAAGTGGATACCTAATTGAGCTTTAAAATTAAGAAGGAATCCTTTATTACATTTATTTTTCGTGAATCAGTGATCTCTTAGTTCATTCGTTAGGGATACTACACATTACGGTTTCCCTAGTATGCAATACATATCATATTATTCCATTCATCGGGGCTTACACTCAATGTCTACCCCTATATGGAATAGACCATGTTATCAATGTTGGATTTGGTGGCCAAAGAACCAACTACATTGGAATTTATTCATTAATAAATAGCTTAGGTCATCATGATTATAACGACCCATTCTTTACATACATTGTTATTACTTCATAATTGAAGCACTCTTATTACAACATATAACAATACAAAGAAAGGACGATATAGGTATAGTGTCTTTAGAAACTCGTAAACATAAAAAACTGGTTCATAAGGCATCTACTTTGCCTCCCATTTATTTCATCATATCTAGAATCCCTTTTTGGAATATTCTACTTAATAACCTTCTTCCTGACCTGGGGAAATAAAACATACAAAAGGGTGATGTCAAATGCTCAGTAAGGGTAAACAAAATAAATATCAATCATATCATATACATAATCACATAACTTTTGGAAATATTAACCTGCAAAAGAGATCATAATTTCATAACATGGTATAAATCATAGTATTGAAATGTAATCCCAATAATCATAACATATAAATTGAAACATTGTGGTATACACACATAATCATATAGAATCATTTATTATTAGTCAAGACTCATTTCCAAGACTATCTTAGTGGACAAAGTCCATTTCTGACCCGAGTTCACTCCTCATTTCAGTCATGTTTCACTGAAACGGTATAACCTACCGTTCCATCCATGTCTATCTCATGGGATATAAAATCTTTACCCAATGCATTGGAGGGAGATATAGGTCCCACCCATCTCATAATGATACCATTTTTATGTGTGCTACAAAATCATAAATCATACATCATTGCATAACCCATGTTGTAAAAATGGGATTCATAAACAACATGACATCATAATACAATTCATATAAGATAAAGGAATTTATAAAAATATTTCCATCACAACATAATCAAATCCATTTAATAATAGGGATAGAAACAGAACCCTATATTATCTTAGATGGAAAATAATTTTGATAAAACACTTGAACTCTATTCTTGGGGAAAATATCCTTTCTACTTCAAAAACACTTTTCCTTTCTTAACATGTCATACAATTATAAACTAAAAGAAGTTGATTAAAAATAAAATTTAAAAGTTGTAAAGGATGATTCTTGGAAATAATATTTTAAAAATCCATTCATGCCGTATAAGTTAAAAAAACATTCTTCTCGTACTTTTTTCGGAAAAGTCAAAAAGTACCTCGTATGAAAAACAACAAAAGATTCCTTTCATATCTTTTACTAAAAACTCACCGATAGGTAAAATTGGATTTAAACAATTATAGGAGGATGGAAATAATATTAAATATTGAGGAAACATGGATTTGGATGACAAAATACACCCTAGTAAATACCAAAGTATAAACAATCTCGGATAAAAATGAGATTGTGATATTTCCCTTACCTTAGGTATGATATGATTTGTACGTGTCTGAACCTCTTATATAATGATTTAAATAATGTTATTGACGTATTCCAGAATCATAATTATTTTTATGATATCATATATGGTCATATTCTAAGTTCTTAGTAGTAATATTTCATTCCTACTTATTATTCGGATGTTTATAACTTTTTGTTCTTATGCGTGTTTTGTCGAATAAATTATTATTATTCTCTTTAGGTTATAGATACCTCATTTCCAGAATGGTATTAGTGTAATATATATCATATTAATTCATTCAATTCATTCAATTCATTTATATAATCATTATGAAATGAAGATCATGTAGAACGAGTCCCATCACATCGTGGAGACAGTATTCCATACGTACGCACGAGTGATGATATTTTTCCTAAGATCATGGAATTGTATTAGAGTGTATGTATACAATTTCAGAATCAGTATCACTTTATAATAGTCATATAAAGTCATTATCTACACCATTATACACATCCATGTAAGGTGGTGGTGGAGAATAGATTACACCACGGCGTGGAGACGGTATTCCGTACGTACGCACGCACGGTGATTTCTTTTTCCGTATGATGCACAGATGGTGAAATAGGGATGTTTCATACTTATAATAAAATATCAGTATATGAGTGATACTGATGTTATTACTTCATAATGAAAAAACTAAAGAATAAGAAGTGGAAGAAGAAATAAAGATGAAAGAATCAGTAACAGACATTACCTCTTCTTTGAAGTGCTTCTTTGAGACCTCCTTTTAGGGTAATACAATAGGTCTTTGAAGAAGACCAGAACCTCTAGGATGTTTCTAGGGATGTGGAGAGAAGAAATTGGCAGGGGTTGGCTGAGCACGAAGGCTCAAATTGGTGTGAGGAAGAGGGGGAGGAGGTGCCCTTTTATAAGGGAGGAGAGGGGCTCCGTTGGAAAAACTAACAATATTATTTTATTATAAAGTCAAGTTCGGATTTAAATAGCTCCAAATTAATTTATTTCTAAGCTTAGGTGGGGACGGTTTGAGATATTCTAATACAATAGAATTTAGAAAAGTTTAGGTTCCTATTTTAACCTTATCATTTAGATTTAGCATTAAGTTACATAATTTCACTTTTACCGTGTCTTCATGTGTTCTTATAATATAAGGTTAATAAACTTACTATAAGCAGCCAAACGAACCCCAAGTTGTTTATTATTAATATATATAACCTTATCTAAGTCATTTGGCCGAACCTTATTTTTTAGGAATAAAATAACAATTAGTAATATAATATTTGTTTTAAAAACTATTTTATGTCAATTTTTTCATTATTTAGTAATTAATTTGTGTGAAAATCATAACAGAATGATTAGTTCGAACAAAGTTAATTAAATCCATACTAACATGTAATAATAATTAATAAAATTAGTGGAATTCATAAAAAGTCTCAAATTACATTTATTTTGGTGTTTATAACATCAATTATGTCAATATTTCATGAATAAGATAATTACTGCATCATCTTTGTGTCATAAATAAATTAAAGTATTTTATATCTAAAAATTACAAATAAAATTACATTATGTAGTAAATCTTTTTATATTTCTGATGAATATTTATAGCTGAATTTATCTTATGTATAACCCCATATTAAAAATGGTTTACTTATTAAACTTTGATTTTAACTATTTTAACCCTTCTTTAAATAAATTAATAATAAATGTCCTAATCTAATCCAAGTGAGCCTAAATGGTCATATTTTATTCCTAAGGTTGATTCTGGTCGAATTAAACTTGTCCAATAGAATTATGACATGTGTTAGGATAATAATAATATCATTTTTACCCTTAATTACACTATTTACTTTTAACCGTGGTAAAAAAAGTAAAAAGTTACTATTGACCAAAAAATTATTTTTATCTCATTGAACCACATTTTACTTACTGACATCAACCATGTATTTCGGATTTTCAAAATTACACTCACAAAAGCGGTAAAATTAAGCTTTATGAAAAATTCTATTTTTTAACTACCACTTAGTGGTTTTACTATTCATCAAAAATTGAAAGTTTTCAGAAAAATACCAAAATTTCACCCTAGGCTAATTTCGATATTCCGAATCCAAAAATGATGTCCATTTTGAAAAATAAAATTTATAAAATTTCAAAAAGTGGTTATTACTATTCATAACGGCTAGTTTTAATAATATTTTAATAGCATGTCATTATTTTGTGAAACTCAGTATTGCGTACGACGCAAGCTATTGGGGCAAGTCGTGATTTCGTGTAAAGCAAGTCGAGCAAGTGTTGTGTAGAAAAAGATTCCTTTGATGATTTATATAAAATAAAAGTGTCGGGTGTTACATTCTACCCCCCTTACAATGAATTTCACCCTTGAAATTCGTCACATTGTAACAAACAGATTAGGATACCTCTACCTCATCATATACTCAAGCTCCCACGTAGCTTCTTCTAATTGGTGGTTCCTCCATAAAACTTTCACCAATAGAGTGGTCTCTTTTCATAGGAATTTTTCGCTACAATCCAGAATCTCTATCAGTTGTTCTTCATAAGAAAGATCTTGCTACAGCGGTACAATTTCTGAGCTGAGTACATGTGAAGGATCAGGTATGTACTTTCTCAGGAGAGACACATGGAACACATCGTGAACTTGAGAGAGATTCGGTGGAAGCTCCAATCGGCAAGCTACCTTCCCAACATGATCCAGTATTTAGAAAGGACCGATATATCTAGCTCCCAACTTCCCCTTCATTCCGAATCTCATAACCCTCTTCCAGGGAGATTTTCGTAAGAACACTTTATCACCCACTTCAAACACTAGGCCTTTTCTTCGGTTGTCGGCATAACATTTCTATCGACTCTGAGCTGCTCGTATGTGTTGTTGAATAGATCTGACCTTTTCTTCCAGTTCATCAATGAGATCATGTCCTAATAGCTTTCTTTCACTAACTTCATCCCAGCAAGTTGGAGTCCTGCTTTTCTTTCCATAGAGAGTTTCATAAGGAGCCATCTATATACTGGAGTGAAAGCTATTATTATAAGAAAATTCCACCAAAGGTAGGTGTTGATCCCAACCACCTTTGAAATCCATAGAGCAAGCTCTCAACATATCTTCTAGAGTTTGAATTGTTCTCTCAGACTGACCGTCTGTCTGAGGATGATAAGCAGTGCGGAAACTCAACTCTGTTTCCAGAGTATGCTGAAGACTTCGCGAGAACTTCGAGGTAAATCTCGGATCCCGATCGGAAATAATAGAAAGTGGTACTCCATGCAATCTTACCACATTCTTTACATATATCCCGACAAGCTGATCTAGAGAGAATCCTCTCTAATAGCAATGAAGTGTGAAGACTTTGAAAGACGATCAACTATGACCCAGATAGCATTATTTCCTTTGGATGTTTTAGGAAATCCTGTGACAAAGTCCATAGTGATGTTTTCCCATTTACATTTGGGTATGGGTAATGGTTGTAACATCCCCTTAGACTTCTGTCTCTCAGCTTTAACATGCTGACAAACCAAGCATTGAGATACATATTCAGCAACATCTCTTTTCATGCCATCCCAACAGAAGTACTCATTCAGGTACCTATACATCTTCGTGCTTCCAGGATGATTAGAGAATGAAGAACTATGAACCTCATCCATCAGCTCCTTCTTTAATTCTGGGATGAGAGGAACAAAAACCCGATTCCTGAACTTTATTATCCCATCATAATCAAGGTTGAATTCAGGAACATTTCTCACCTTCTTTTTTAACTCGACATCTTCTTTCTGTGCTTCTTTAATCTTCACATGTATAGATGGTTGAATATTCATTTGAGAAAGATACGATATTTCCCCTTTCATTATAATTCCAAGATCCATCCTTTGTAAATCCATAAATATTGGATCTTTTGTGATCCTCATCATGGATAAACTAGCATGGTCTTGTCGACTTAATGCATCTGCCACCTTGTTTTCTTTCCCAGGGTGGTAATGGATTGAGTAGTCATAATCCTTAATCAGCTCCAACCATCTTCTTTGACGCATATTCAGCTCCTTTTGTGTGAAAATATACTTTAAACTTTTATGATCAGTATAAATATCACACCTTTCACCATAAAGGTAATGCATCAAAATATTTAATGCAAAGATTACCGCAGCTAACTCCAAATCATGTGTTGGGTAATTTTGCTCAAGTATTTTCACCTGTCGTGAGGCATAAGCTATCACCATATCATTTTTCATAATAAAACATCCCAATCCCTTCTTGGATGCATCACTATAGATCACAAACCTTTATTCACTACAAGGCAGTGTGAGCACAGGTGCACTGGATAACCTTCTTTTCAACTCCTTGAAATTCTCTTCACATTCCTCCGTCCAAACAAACTAAACTCTTTTCCGAGTCAACTTGGTGTGTGGATTATATAATCGTGAAAAATCTTTCCCAAAACGTCGATAGTATCCAGCCAACCCAAGAAAACTTCAGATCTCGGTTACTGTTGTTGGTCTTGATCATCTTTCGATAACCTCTGTTTTTGCTGGATCCACAGATATCCCCTCTTTTGAGATTATGTGACCAAAAAATGCAACTTTTTGAATCCAAAATTCACAATTGGTAAATTTGGCATAAAGAGTATCCTTTCTCGGGGTCATTAATATAATTCTCAAGTGATCATCATGTTCTTCCTTGCTCTTTGAATAGACAAGAATATCGTTTATAAAGACTACCACAAACTGATCAAGATAGTCATTAAAGTCTCTATTCATTAGATCCATGAAGATGTCATGGCCATTAGTAAGACCAAATGGCATCACTATAAATTCATAGTGTCTATACCTTGTACGGAAAGCCGTATTTGGTATATCCTCCCTTTTGACCCATAATTGATGATACCCTGAACGAAGATCAATCTTGGAAAAGTATTGAGCTCCGCGTAGTTGTTCAAATAGGTCATCAATGCGCGAGATAGGATATTTTTTCTTGATAGTGATCTTGTTATGTTCTCGATAATAAATGCAGAGTCTCATTGATCCATCTTTCTTCTTAAAAAACATAACAGGTGCTCCCCAAGGTGACGCACTAGGTCATATGAACCCCTTATCAAGATTCTCTTGGAGTTGCTTCTTCAATTCCTGCAACTCAATTTTGGCCATTCTATAAGGTGTCTATGAAATAGGCAATGCACCTGGTACTAGTTCTATTGAAAAGTCAACTTCACGATTCGGTGGAAGACCCAGTAATTCCTCCAGAAAGACATCATCAAACTCCCGTACAATGGGAATATTCTTAATCGTGAGTTTCTCACCAACCATTTGAGATAAATAACCTTAATTTAGTGGAATCAATACCCATAAAATGGAATAAATTTCGACAGGATGGTTATGTTCATCCTTGCATCGATAGACGATCATAGATTGATCTGGAATATAAAATGTGACATCCCTTCTTTGGAAATTGATATGAGCTCCATGTAGAGAAATCCAATACATGCCATGAATCACATCAAATTCCACTATAGGAAGGATCACAAGATTTGCAGGAAGAACTTTCCCACAAACTTCAATCAGAGAAGAATTATAAACTTTTGATGCGACTGTTGTGCCATTAGGTGTTGTCACAGCTAACTCAACATCTAATTGTTGAGGTAATACGGTGATACCCTTATAAAATTCTTCAGAAATAAAGGAGTGAGTGGATCCAGAATCAAATAAAACATTTTCTACTTTAGAGTGGATGGTAAGTGTACCTATCACCACATCGTTATCGTACTCCACATCGCTGATAGAAATTTCATGTGAATTTCCTTTTTTTAGCCTTAAGAGTTTATTAATGTCGACCATCATCATCAAACCTTGGATTATGGAATTTATTGGCATAATGTACCATCTCCTTGCACTTGAAACATTGAAGTGTAGTAGGGTCATTCTGTGTATCCCTTCCTTTGTTTGCATCATTAGACATGTTCTTCGCATCATCGCGACATTCAAATGCTCGATGACCTTCCTTTCCACATTTGAAACATTTACTTGTCCCTTTAAGACAACTCCCTCCATGATTCTTTCCACACTTTGAGCATAAGCGAAACCTCATCTTCTTCTCAGTGTGCTCTTTAGATTTTCCTTTGAATTCCATTTTCCTCTTCTTTTCAAACCCATATGACTGATGGGTTACTCCAATCTCCATCTCATCTTTGAGAGCACATCGAACGATTTCCTCATAGCTATTGAAGTCCCTTATGGCTAAGGCCCTTCGAAGACTTGGTTTTATGCCACTAAAGAATCAATCAATCTTACTCTCATGTTGGATAATAATATCAGAAGCGTACCTTGCAAGTCTCGTAAAATTTGCTTTATTGGTACCAACAGATTCATAATCCTTTTGCTTCAGTTCAAGAAACTCTTTCTCCATCTTTGTTTGGAGAATACGAGGGAAGTACTTATTGAAAAATAAGTTCTTGAACTCGTCCCATTCCATGGACTCAATTTCATCTCTTTGCCTCGTATTCTTAATAAGATTCCACCATTGATCATCATAACCTTCCAAACAATACACTGCTAAGATGACTTTATCATGCTCAGAACATTGAAGAACTGAATCTGTATTTTTATTAGTACTAATCCATTTTTCAGCAAATAATGGATCAGTAGACCCGCTGAACGAAGGTGGACGCTGTCTCATGAAGGATTCAACAGAATGTTGCTCCTTCCTTTGCTTGTTTGGAAGTCGTGCATGATTCATAGCTTGAGAAAGTTGTGTGAGCATGGCTACAAGATTTTGCATTATAGCTCCCATAAATTTTTGTTGCATAGGGGGACAATCATTGCATTGCCCATCACATTCCGCATTAACACGGTTCCTTCGGGTTCCATCCATTGATTAAAACCAAGAAGAATAGTGTGAGCAACACTAATTATAATAGGAAAACCACATAATCAAGAATAAAATTTCACAGTTAAGGTCTTATCCTGGGTTATTCATGGCCATTTCTAAAACACTAAGATTGTGTTCTATGCTTAGACTTATCATTAGGGTTCTTACTAAGTCTTTCACATCCTAGTTTCCAAAGGTTGACTATACCATTCCTCTGATACCAACTATAACGACCCATACTTTACATACATTGTTATTACTTAAGAATTGAAGCACACTTATTACAACATATAACAAAACAAAGAAAGGACCGTATAGGTATATTGTCTTTAGAAACTGGGAATCATAAACAACTGGTTCATAAAGCATCTACTTTTCCTCCCATTTATTTCATCATATATTGAGTCCCTTTTTGGTATATTCTACTTAATAACCTTCTTCCTGACCTGGGGAAATAAAAAATACAAAAGGTTGATCTCAAATGCTCAGTAAGGGTAAACAAAAGAAATATCAATCACATCATATACAAAAGCACATAACTTTTGAAAATCATAACCTGCAAAAGATATCATAATTTCATAAAATGGGATAAGTCATAGTAGTGAAATGTAATCCCAATAATCATAACTTAAAACATGAAACATTGTGGCATACACACATAACCATATATAATCATTTCTTATTAGTCAAGACTCATTTCCAAGACTATCATAGTGGACAAATTCCATTTCTGAACCGAGTTCACTCCTCATTTCAGTCATGTTTCACTGAACCGGTATAACCTACCGTTCCAGCCATGTCTATCTCATGAGATATAAAATCTTTTCCCAATGCATTGGAGGGTGGTATAGGTCCCACCCATCTCATAATTATACCATTCTAATGTGTGCCACAAAATCATAAATCATACATCATTACATAACCCATGTGGTAAAAATGGGATTCTTAAACAACATGACATCATAAAACAATTCATATAAGATAAAGGAATTCATAAAAATATTTCCATCACAACATAATCAAATCCATGTAATAATAGGGATAGAAACAGAAGCCTATATTATCTTAGATGGAAAATAATTTTGATAAAACACTTGAACTCCATTATTGAGGAAAATATACTTTCTACTTCAAAATCACTTTTCCTTTCTTAACATGTCATACAATTGTAAACTAAAACAAGTTGATTAAAAATTAACTTTAAAACTTGTAGTGGAAGATTCTTGGAAATAATGTTTTAAAAATCCATTCATGCGGTATAAGTTAAAAAAACATTCTTTTCGTACTTTTTTCGGAAAAGTCAAAAAGTACCTCGTATGAAAAACAACAAAAGATTCCTTTCATATCTTTTACTAAAAACTCACCGAAGGGTAAAATTGGATTAAAACAATTCTAGGTGGACGGAAATAATATTACATATTGAGAAAACATGGATTTGGATGATAAAATACACCCCAGTAAATACCAAAGTATAACCATTCTCGTATAAAAATGAGATTGTGATATTTCCCTTACCTTAGTTCGGATATGCTTTGTACGTGTCCGAACCTCCTGTATAATGATTTGAATAATGTTATTGACTTATTCCAGAATCATAATTATTTTTATTATATCATATATGGTCATATTCTTAGCTTCTTAGTAGTAATATTTCATTGCTACTTGTTATTCGGGTGTTTATAACGTTTTGTTCTTATGCGTGTTTTGTCGAATAAATTCTTATTCTAATCTTTAGGTTATAGATACCTCTTTTACAGAATGTTATTAGTGTAATATATATCATATTAATTTATTCAATTCATTTATATAATCATTATGAAATGAAGATCATGTAGAATGAGTCGCATCACATCGTGGAGACGGTATTCTGTACGTACGCACGAGTGATGATATCGTTCCTATGATCGTGGAATTGTATTGGAGTGTATGTATACTATTTCAGAATCAGTATCACTTTATAATAGTCATATATATTCATTATTTACACCATTATACCCATCCAAGTAAGGTGGTGGTGGAAAATAGATTACAGCACGGCGTGGAGACGGTATCCCATATGTACGCACTCGCTGTGATTTCTTTTTCCATAAGATGGATAAATGGTGAAATAGGGTTGTTTCATACTTATAATAAAATATCAGTATATGAGTGATACTGATGTTATTACTTCATAATGAAACAACTAAGGAAGAAGAAGTAGAAGAAGAAATAAAGATGAAAGAATCAGTAACGGACATTACCTCTTCTTTGAAGTGCTTCTTTGAGACCTCCTTTTAGGGTACTAAAATAGGCCTTTGAAAAATACCAGAACCTCTAGAATGTTTCTAGGGAAGTGGAGAGAAGAAATTGGCAGGGGGTGGCCGAGATTGAAGGCTCAAAGTGGTGTGAGGAAGAGGGGGAGGAGGTGCCCTTTTATAAGGGCGGAGAGGGGCTGCTTGGAAAAAACTAAAAATATTATTTTATTATAAAGTCATGTTCAGTTTTAAATAGCTCCAAATTGATTTATTTCGAAGCTATGGTGGGGATGGGTCGAAATCCTCTCATCCAATAGAATTTAGACAAGTTTAGGTTCCTATTTTAACCTTATCATTTAGATTTAACATTAAGTTACATAATTTTACTTTTACCGTGTCTTCTTGTGTTCTTATACTATAAGGTTCATAAACATACTATAAGCAGCCAAACGAAGCCCATGTTGTTTATTATTAATATATATAACCTTATCTAAGTCATTTGGTTGAACTTAGATTTTTAGGAATAAAATAACAATTACTACTATAATATTTGTTTTAAAAACTATTTTATGTCAATTTTGACATTATTTAGTAATTAATTTTTGTGAAAATTATAACAGAATGATTAGTTAAAACTAAGTTAATTAAATCTATACTAACATGTAATATTAATCTATACAATTAGTGTAATTCATAAAAAGTCTCAAATTACATTTATTTTGGTGTTTATAACATCAATTATGTCAATATTTCATTAATAAGATAATTACTGCATCATCTTTGTGTCATAAATAAATTAAATTATTTAATGTCTAAAAATTACAAATAAAATCCCATTATGTAGGAAATATTTTTATCTTTCTGATGAATATTTGTAGGTGAATTTATCTTATGTATAAACCCCTATTAAAAATGGTTTACTTATTAAACTTTGATTTTAACTATTTTAATCATTCTTTAAATAAATTAATAATAAATCTCGTAATCTAATCCAAGTGGGCCTAAGGGGTCATATTTTATTACTAAGGTTGATTTTGGTCGAATAAAACTTGTCCAATAGTATTAATACATGTGTTAGGGTAATAATAATATCATTTTTTCCCTTAATTTCCCTATTTACTTTTAACCGGGGTAAAAAAAGTAAAAAGTTACTATTCACCAAAAAATTATTTTCATCTCATTGAACCACATTTTACTTAATGACATCAACCGTGTCTCTCAGATTTTCGAAATTACACTCACAGAAGCGGAAAAATTAAGTTTTATGAAAAATTCAGTTTTTTAACTACCACTTAGTGGTTTCACTATTCACCAAAAATTGAAAGTTTTCAGAAAAATACCAAAATTTCACCCTAGGCTAATTTCGATATTCCGAATCGAAAAATGAAGTCCATTTTGAAAAATAAAATTTATAAAATTTCAAAAAGTGGTTATTACTATTCATAACAGTTAGATTTAATAATATTTTAATAGGATATCATTTTTTAGTGAAACTAGGTATTGCGTACGACGCAAGCTATCGAGGGAGGTCGTGATTTCGTGTAAAGAAAGCCAAGAAAGTGTTGTGTAGAAAAAGATTCCTTTGATTATTTATATAACATAAAAGTGTCAGCTGTTACATTCTTCCCCCCTTAAAATGAATTTCGCCCTCGAAATTCTTCACTTTGTAACAAATAGAAGAGGATACATCTCCCTCATCATATAATCAAGCTCCCATGTTGCTTCTTCTAATTGGCGGTTCCTCCATAAAACTTTCAACAATCGAGCCGTCTTGTTTCGTAGGACTTTTTCACTATGATCCAGAATATCTATCGGTTGTTCTTCATAAGAAAGATCTTGCTCCAACGGTAAAATTTCTAAGCCGAGTACATGTGAAGGATCATGTATGTACATTCTCAAGAGAGATACATGGAACACATCGTGAACTTGAGAGAGATTCGGTGGAAGTGCCAATCGGTAAGCTACCTTCCCAACACGATCCATTATTTTGTAAGGACAGATATATCTAGGGCTCAACATCCCCTTCTTTCCAAATCTCATAACCCACTTCCATAGAGATATTCTTAAGAACACTTTATCACCCACTTCAAACTGTATGTCATTTCTTCGGTTTTTGGCATAACTTTTCTGTCGACTCTGAGCTACTCTTATGTGTTGTTGAATAGATTTGACCTTTTCATCCATTTCATCAATGAGATCAGGTCCTAATAGCTTTCTTTCCCCAACTTCATCCTAGCAAGTTGGAGTCCTCCATTTCTTTCCATAGAGAGCTTCATAAGGAGCCATCTGTATACTGGAGTGAAAGTTATTATTATAAGAAAATTCCACTAAAGTTAGGTGTTGATCCCAACCACCTTTGAAATCCATAGAGCAAGCTCTCAACATATCTTCTACAGTTTGAATTGTTCTCTCAGACTGACTGTCTGTTTGAGGATGAAAAGCAGTTCTGAAACTCAACTCTGTATCCAGAGTATGCTGAAGACTTCTCCAGAACTTCGAGATAAATCTCGGATCCCAATCAGTAATAATAGAAAGTGGTACTCCATGCAATCTTAACACTTCCTTTACATATATCCTGGCAAGCTGATCTAGAGAGAAATCCTCTCTAATAGAAAAGAAGTGTGCAGACTATGTAAGACGATCAACTATGACCCAGATAGCATTATTGCCTTTGGATGTTTTAGGAAATATTGTGACAAAGTCCATATTGATGATTTCCCATTTACATTCGGGTATGGGTAGTGGTAGTAACATCCCTTTAGACTTTTGTCTCTCAGCTTTAACTTGATGACAAACCAAGCATCGAGAGACATATTCAGCAACATCTCTTTTCATGCCATCCCACCAGAAGTACTCTTTTAGGTCCATATACATCTTCGTGCTTCCAGGATTAATAGAGAACGAAGAACTATGAGCCTCATCCAGCAGCTCCTTCTTTAATTCGGGGACGGGAGGAACACAATCCCGATTCCTGAAATTTATTATCCCATCACAATCAAGGTTGAATTCAGGAACATTTCTCACCTTCTTTAGTAACTCGACATCTTCTTTGTGTGCCTCTTTAATCTTCACATGTATTGAGTGTTGAACATTCATTTGAGAAAGATACTATTTTTCCCCTTTCATTATAATTCCAAGATCGATCCTTTGTAAATCCATAAATATTGGATCTTTTGTGATCCTCATCATGGATAAACTAGCATGGTCTTGTCGACTTAATGCATCTTCCACCTTGTTTGCTTTCCCAGGGTGGTAATGGATTGAGCAGTCATAATCCTTAATCAGCTCCAACCATCTTCTTTGACTCATATTCAGCTCCTTTTGTGTGAAAATATACTTTAAATTTTTATGATCAGTATAAATACCACGCCTTTCCCTATAAATGTAATGCCTCAAAATATTTAATGCAAAGATTACTGCAGGTAACTCCAAATCATGTGTTGTGTAATTTTGCTCATGTATTTTCAACTGTCGTGAGGCATAATCTATCACCATATCATTTTTTATAAGAACACACCCCAATCCCTTCTTGGATGCATCACTATAGATCACAAACCTTTCTCCACTACAAGGCAGTGTGAGCATAGGTGCACAAGATAACCTTCTTTTCAACTCCTTGAAATTCTCTTCACATTCCTCCGTCCAAACAAACATAACTCCTTTCTGAGTAAAATTGGTGAGTGGATTAGATAATCGTGAAAAATGTTTCACAAAACGTCGATAGTATCCAGACAACCAAAGAAAACTTCGGATCTCGGTTACTGTTGTAGGTCTTGAACATCTTTTGATAACCTCTGTTTTTGCTGGATCCACAGATATCCCCTCTTTTGAGATTATGTGACCCAAAAATGAAACTGTGTGAAGCCAAAATTCACACTTGGTAAATTTGGCATAAAGCTCCTCCTTTCTCAGGGTCTTTAATATAATTCTCAAGTGATATTATTGTTCTTCCTTTCTCTTTTAATAGACAAGAATATCTTCTATAAAGACTACCACAAACTGATCAAGATATTCTTTAAAGACTCTATTCATTAGATCAATGAAGATGGTAGGGGAATTAGTAAGACCAAATGGCATCACTATAAATTCATAGTGTCCATACCTTGTATGGAAAGCCGTCTTTGGTATATCCTCCCTTTTGACCCTTAATTGATGATACCCTGAACGAAGATCAATCTTGGAAAACTATTGAGCTCCGCTTAGTTGGTCAAATAGGTCATCAATGCGCGGGAGAGGATATTTGTTCTTGATAGTGATCTTGTTAAGTTCTCGATAATCAATGCAGAGTCTCATTGATCCATCTTTATTCTTAACAAACAGAACAGGTGCTCCCCAAGGTGACATAATAGGGTGTATGAACCCCATATCAAGATTATCTTGGAGTTGCTTCTTCAAATACTACAACTCAATTGGGGCCATTCTATAAGGTGTCTTTGAAATAGGCAAAGCACCCGGTACGAGTTCTATTGAAAACTCAACTTCACGATTCAGTGGAAGACCTGGTAATTCCTCCGGAACGACATCATCAAACTCCCGTACAATGGGAATATTCTTAATCGTGAGTTTCTCACCAACCATTTGAGATAAATAACCTTCATTTAGTGGAATTAATACCCATAAAATGGAAGAAATTTCCACAGGAAGGTTATGTTTATCCTTGCATTGATAGACGATCATAGATTGATCTGGAATATGAAATGTGACTTCCCTTATTTGGCAATTTATATGAGCTCCATGTAGAGAAAGCCAATCCATGCCACGAATCACATCAAATTCCACTATAGGAAGGATCACAAGATTTGTAGGAAGCACTTTCCCACTAACTTCAATCGGAGAAGAATTATAAACTTTTGATGCGACTGTTGTGCCATTAAGTGTTGTCACATCTAACTCAACATCTAATTGTTGAGCTAATACAGTGATACCCTAAGAAAATTCTTCAGAAATAAAGGAGTGGGTGGATCCAGAATCAATTAAAACATTTTCTACTTTAGAGTGGATGGTAAGTGTACCTTTCACCACATCGTTATCATACTCCACATCGCTGATAGAAATTTCATGTGAATTTCCGTTGTCTTTAGCCTTAAGAGTTTGTTGACGTCGACCATCATCATCAACTCTTGGATTAGGGCATTTATTGGCATAATGTCCCATCTCCTTGCACTTGAAACATTGAAGTGTAGTAGGGTCATTCTGTGTATCCCTTCCATTGATTGCATCATTAGACATCTTCTTCCCATAATCGAGACATTCAAATGCCTGATAACCTTCCTTTCCACATTTGTATCATTTACTTGTCCCTTTAAGACAACTCCCTCCATGTTTATTTCCACACTTTGAGCATAAGGGAAAGCTCATCTTCTTTTCAGTGTGCTCTTTAGATTTTCCTTTGAATTCAATTTTCCTATTCTTATCAAACCCATATGACTGATGGGTTACTCCAATATCCATCTCAACTTTGAGAGAACATCGAACGATTTCCTCATAGCTATTGAAGTCCATTATGGCTAAGGCCCTTCGAAGACTTGGTTTTAAGCCACTAAAGAATCGATCGATCTTACTCTCAGGTTGGATAATAATACCAGAAGTGTACCTTGCAAGTCTCGTAAAATTTGCTTCATAGGTACCAACAGATTCATCATCCTTTTTCTTCAGTTCAAGAAACTCTTTCTCTATATTTGTTTGTAGAATATGAGGGAAGTACTTATTGAAAAATAAGTTCTTGAACTCGTCCCATTCCATGGACTCAATTTCATCTCTTTGCCTCGCATTCTTAATAAGATTCAACCATTGATCAGCATCACCTTCCAAACGATACACTGCTAAGATGACTTTATCATGCTCAGATCATTGAAGAACTGAAACTGTATTTTCAGTAGTACTAATCCATTGTTCAGCAACTAATGGATCAGTAGACCCGCTGAATGAAGGTGGGCGTTGTCTCATGAAAGATTCAATAGAATGTTGCTCCTTCCTTTGCTCGTTTGTAAGTCCTGCATGATTCATATCATGAAAAAGTTGTGTGAGAATGGCTTCAAGATTTTTCATTCCAGCTCCCATAAAGTTTGGTTGCTCAGGGGGACAATCATTGCATTGCCCGTCGCATTCTGCATTAACACAGTTCCATCGGGTTCCAGCCATTGACTAAAACGAAGAAGAATAGTGTGAGTAACACTAATTATAATTGGAAAACCACATAATAAAGAATAAAATTTCACACTTATGGTCTTATCCTAGGTTATTCATGGCCATTTCTAAAACACTAAGATTGTGTTCAATGCTTAGACTTATCCTTAGGGTTCTTACTAAGGCTTTCACATCCTAGTTTCCAATTCTTGACTATACCTTTCCTCTGATACCAACTATAACGACCCATACATTACATACATTGTTATTACTTCAGAATTTAAGCACACTTATTACAACATATAACAAAACCACGAAAGGACCGTATATGTATAGTGACATTAGAAACTGGGAAACATAAACAACTAGTTCATAAAGCATCTACTTTGCCTCCCATTTGTTTCATCATATCTAGAGTCCCTTTTTGGTATATTCTACATAATAACCTTCTTCCTGACCTGGGGAAATAAAACATACAAAAGGGTGACCTCAAATGCTCAGTAAGGGTAATCAAAATAAATATGTATCACATCATATACAAAAGCACATAACTTTTGAAAATCTTAACCTGCAAAAGAGATTATAATTTCATTACATGGGATAAATCATAGTAGTGAAATGTAATCCCAATAATCATAAAATAAAACATAAAACATTGTGTCATACACACATAATCATATAGAATCATTTCTTATTTGTCAAGACTCATTGCCAAGACTATCTTAGTGGACAAAGTCCATTTCTAAACCGAGTTCACTCCTCGTTTCAGTCCTGTTTCACTGAACCAGTATAACCTACCATTCCATCCATGTCTGTCTCATGAGATATAAAATATTTACCCAATGCATTGGAGGGAGATATAGGTCCCACCCATCTCATAATGATACCATTCTTATGTGTACCACAAAATCATAAATCATACATCATTGCATAACCCATGTAGTAAAAATGGGATTCGTAAAAAAAATGACATCATAAAACAATTCATATAAGATAAAGGAATTCATAAAAATATTTCCATCACAAAATAATCAAATCCATGTAAAATACACCCCAACAAATACCAAAGTATAAACAATCTCGGATAAAAATGAGATTGTGATATTTCCCTTACCTTAGGTCCGATATGATTTGTACGTGTCCGAACCTCCTATATAATGATTTAAATAATGTTATTGACTTATTCCAGAATCATACTTATTTTTATGATATCATATATGGTCATATTCATAGCTTCTTTGTAGTAATATTTCATTTCTACTTGTTATTCGGGTGTTTATAACTTTTTGTTCTTATGCGTGTTTTGTCGAATAAATTCTTATTTTTCTCTTTAGGTTATTGATACATCATTTCCAGAATGGAATTAGTGTAATATATATCATATTCATTCATTCAATTCATTTATATAATCATTTTGAAATGAGGATCATGTAGAACGAGTTGCATCACATCGTGGAGACGGTATTCCGTACGTACGCACGAGTGATGATATCGTTCCTATGATCGTGAAATTATTTTAGAGTGTATGTATACTATTTCAGAATTAGTATCAATTTATAATAGTCATATATAGTCATTATTTATACCATTTTACCAATCTAAGTAAGGTGGTGGTGGAAAATAGATTACACCACGACGTGGAGACGGTATTCCGTAAGTATGCACGCATGATGATTTATTTTTCCGTAGGATGGATAGATGGTGAAATAGGGTTGTTTAATAAATTTAATAACATATCAGTATATGAGTGATACTAATGTTATTACTTCATAATGAAACAACTAAAGAAGAAGAAGTGGAAGAATAAATAAAGATGAAAGAATCGGTAACGGACATTACCTCTTCTTTGAAGTGCTTCTTTGAGACCTCCTTTTAGGGTACTAAAATAGGTATTTTAAGAAGACCAGAACCTCTAGGATGTTTATAAGGAAGTTTAGAGAAGAAATTGGAAGGTGTTGGCCAATCTTGAAGGCTCAAAGTGGTGTGATGAAGAGGGGGAGGAGGTGCCCTTTTATAAGGGAGGAGAGGGGCTCCTTTGGAGAAACTAAAAATATTATTTTATTATAAACACAATTTCGGTTTTAAATAGCTCCAAATTGATTTATTTCTAAGCTAAGGTGGGGATGGGTCTAAATCCTCTAATCCAATAGAATTTGGACAAGTTTAGGTTCCTATTTCAACCTTATCATTTAGATTGAACATTAAGTTAAATAATTTTACTTTTACCATGTCTTTTTGTGTTCTTATACTATAAGGTTAATAAACTTACTATAAGCAGCAAAAAGAACCCCAAATTGTTTATTATTAATATATATAATCTTTTCTATGTCATTTGGCAGAACCTTAGATTTTTATGAAGAAAATAAAAATTACTGATATAATATTTGTTTTAAAAACTATTTTATTTCAATTTTGACACTATTTAGTAATTAATTTTTGTGAAAATAATAACATAATTATTAGTTCGAAAAAAGTTAATTGCATCAATACTAACATGTCATATTAATCTATAAAATTAGTGAAATTCATAAAAAGTCTCAAATTACATTTATTTTGGTGTTTATAACATCAATTATGTCAATATTTCATTAATAAGATAATTATTGCATCATCTTTGTGTCATAAATAAATTAAATTATTTAATATCTAAAAATTACAAATAAAATTAACTTATGTAGGAAATATTTTTAGCTTTCTGATTAATATTTATAGTCGAATTTATCTTATGTATAACCCCATATTAAAAATGATTTACTTATTAAACTTTGATTTTAACTATTTTAACCCTTCTTTAAATAAATTAATAATAAATGTCCTAATCTTATCTAAGTGGGCCTAAATGGTAATATTTTATTCCTAAGGTAGTTTTTGGTCTAATTACACTTGTCCAATAGAATTAGGATATGTGTTAGGGTAATAATAATATCACTTTTACCCTTAATTACCCTATTTACTTTTAACCGTGGTAAAAAAAGTAAAAAGTTAATATTCACCAAAAAATTATTTTCATCTCATTGAACCAAATTTTACTTACTGACATCAACCGTGTCTCTCAGATTTTCTAAATTCCACTCACAGAAGTGGTAAAATTATGTTTTATTAAAAAATCAGTTTTTTAACTACCACTTAGTGGTTTCACTATTCATCAAAAATCGAAAGTTTTAAGAAAAATACCAAAATTTCACCCTAGGCTAATTTCGATATTCCAAATCCAAAAATGAAGTCCATTTTGAAAAATAAAATTTATAAAATATCAAAAAGTGGTTATTACTATTCATAACGGCTAGTTTTAATAATATTTTAATAGCATATCATTGTTTAGTGAAACTCGATATTGCGTACAACACAAGCTATCGAGGAAGGCCGCGATTTCGTGTAAATCAATCAAAGAAAGTTTTGTGTAGAAAAAAATTCCTTTGATGATTTATATAACCTTAAAGTCTCGTGTGTTACACTCATTGTTATTCTATGTGTCAAGGCATGTGATAATGTCCTAAGAATAGATATTGCACCAAATGGTTATAGTGGATCCCTATAATGATGAGAACCCAAATGTTTCATAACACTATTCATAAATATATTTTCTATGGTTGGATGATGTTATTTTAGGGACAAAAATAACATAGGACATTAGGGGGAGGACTCATAAATCATTGATGACCTTTGTAGGGTGTGAACCCTTGGTAATATCCATGAGGATATTATGTGAACAAGACCCTCTAGTAGGAAATCCACATTACATTGTGTCATTAGAAGTTCCTATCATTGGTCATGTGTATTGGTCCTTAGAAAAAAATTATTATTAATGGGTATTAAAAGTCACACAATTAGATATATTGACAAAAACTGTGATGGCACTCTCTTTGTAGTGAGGTAGGATAGGTTGGGTGTGTCACTATAATACTGCATTAATATATAATGAGAGAACTGTTTGTCCCTTTTGGTTCCATGATAGAAGATGATGTCTCAGGCCCTTTGATGGAATTGATATATCCTAAATAAATCTATGTCCATGTTATGGAATGGACAAGGTTGAGTTCTGGAAAGTCAAGGAATGAATAATCGAGCAGATGGGTTGATGGCTCTAGAAAACAACCCTCTCGATTTCAGATATCTTGGAATAGATATTACATTACATGGTAAGTGTTCATAGGATGTGACATGTCATTACATCATTGACATATTTTTTTACGTGTGCCTTCGTTTATATCTAGATACAATATTTTGTATTTAGGCAATCTCCAATTAATGCCACTGAGAGAGAGGCCTACAGAGTCACAAACTATGTGTGTCCTATTATCTCGGTTAAATATTCATCTAACAAGTTGAATAACTATTAATCCGGATTGTTTATTAATAATTAATCAAGCATTACAGATCAAATTTATTTCGACGCTAGTTTTTTAAGAGAATATATTTTGGAGAAAAATATATTTATTACCGAGTAATGAAGTGATATTTATTTATGAAATTAATATCCATTATTCATGGTCTAATAAATGTGGTTGCAGAAATAAAGATAAAGGTAAAAAAATTTCATGTCATGTATATTAGTATACACGCCATGTAGTTTTTCTTGGGATTTGTGAGAAATAGTATTATTTATTTAATTATATTATATTAGTTTTAATTATCTTTTCGCATGTCAAGTAATAATAATAGTCAACTGGATTAATTGTACATGGGGTATTAAAAATAATTAAATGAAATTAATAATTGTTTTTGGGTAATTAATTCATTTTATAATTCTATGTAATTAAAATCCAAATTATATTATTCTCATCTGCCAAGCCATTCATTGGGGTTGTTCACAACAAGTCTGAAAAAACTCCCAAGCCAAGAGAGAATTTTATTCCACCAAGAATGCTATAAAGTTATGAAAGAGATCATCCTTAAATGGGTCAAGAAGAGAACTTTGGAAGAGGCTCTCAAAGCAATCGAAGGTAGAAATGGAATGATATGGATCTTCTTCCATTGCACCCATAGATCCCTTCCACGACATCCAATGCTATGTTGATAATGTTTGCATCACTACTAGAGGAAGCCTACACTATGATTCTACGATGCTACGACGGATCACATCGAATCGTGACCAAAAAATCAATGAAGAGATAATTACATCAAGGTAATTCTCATTTTCAAATTACATAAATTATATCCAACATTTGATGATCCTCCCTATGGTTCTGGGACTCTCTTCCTATCACTTGTTCCACATTTTATTTCAAATATCTAGAATTCTATTTTCATGAAGGATCTCATATTGATCATTGTTAATGGAAAAATTAATTATGGGTACACCCTACCATGAGATTATTCTTTTCCCAGAAACTAGATGTTTTATTAGAGCGAGTTCATATCGTTGATCATTATAATTTATTTTTTTATTTATGAATTTAATAATCTAGATATTTCAGTTCATGTTAGTCATTCTGTAAATCTAAATATAGAGATCTATTCCTCCAGTTTTGGTTCTCATTCACCTTATAGAATCAATATTTTATTATAGTTTTTATTAATATAAAATATATTATATTAACTGGAGGTGAAAAAGCTTCCTAGATGTACAAAACCAGAACACACAACATGTAATCAGTAGTACACGCAATGTTTTCTAGGTTCCATGCACCTGGACCGGTCTATCAAACAAATATGTGTGATGGATTATATCTATGTCGGAAATGACTCTGTGTTTTGACTAGGAACAGGTGGCATGTTGATTCCAGATTACATGTCGTGGGTCCCACTAGACACAACATGTAGTCTGTTTGGGTTTGGTTTAGACATTGTACCATGTACACGGCTTTCCTGGCTAGAGACTTTGTAATGCAAAACTACACGGTATTTGGCCCCATTTACATGCCGTGTACTACAAATATTTCCGAAATACATCTACATGCCTTGACCTTAGTTTTTTACATCTTATGGAAGTTGAACGAATGTACACGCATTGTAGTTGTAACTACATGTTGTATACTCAACCACATTACGTAGATATATTATAGTTTATTATTATATTATGAAAACCCTTGAGATATGTACCATGGTGTGTGTTCAAATCCAAGACACAACATATGATCTGTGTAATATATATGTGTGTTTAATTTAAAATCTATGTAATTTTCATTTATACTCATTGATTAGTTAAGAATGGGAATTCACCGGGTTTTCTCCAAGGTACATGTTAAGTGGAATTATAGTTTAAAATGATTTTGTTTTAAATTATCACCGATAACAAGTTCAAGAAATTCCAAAAAAGTGGTAAAGGTAAACATATTGGTTAATTATTTTTAATTAATTGATTCAAGCGTGATTTATCATAAAAATAATGATTATAGAATTGAATTCTAGTATTATTTATATGTATATATTGTTGTGTGCATGGATGATCAGGAACTAGACGGGTACCTTTATATGTGGATGGTTTCTTTTAATTTATTTATTTAAACTAAAGTTGTTTTTAGAAAAGCCTTATCTTAGTTAATATTTAAGGACTACATGCCCATGGTATTTTTATGTAAAACCCAATTTTACCTCTCACCTATAAGTGGGATACATACTTATCTAATGAATGGAGCTCCCAAGCTAGTATAGGTAGCTCAAGTTAGGAGTCAAGATGAAGCCAATCCAAGGAGATACCAGGGTAGACAAGTGGAAAGATGTAAGCATGAAGCCAAATGGATCATGGTGTTTCTCTCATAAGTCTTTGGATAGTTTATCAACCACTAGATAAAATAACCAAAAGAACAAGATCATGATTGTACCATTTATTTTATTTCTGTTAGTTGCATTATTTATTTACTGTGGCGGTGTTGTCACGATCAAACAATTAATGAATTAAAAAAGCATGCAACAAGGAACTAAAATAATACTAGATTATAGAAAATTATTATCTAAAAAGTGGTTAATAACTAATGTATATCCCACATAACATTGACAAGAATGTAGGAAATATAATAAAATGAAAATTTATATATAATAATAAAATCCATCAATGAAATATTATGTCGGTATAGCCTTCAAGAATCATTGTTAGGATCGAACAATATTTCAAAGTGTTTGACAAACCCCAGTTGGGGTTTTATCAACTATATAGGAATTTTAATTCATGTATTGTGTTGACTTGACGTGGTTCACATCAAGGTTTTACTTCCATAGAAGGAATTTGAGTGACATGAGGTAAAGGTTCAGGAAATCCTAAATAAAAGGATTTTAGGATTTGGAAGTCCACATAGAGGATCAAAGAACTATGAGTTATGGATGTTTTCATTTGGAATTCCTAGCTGATGTCATTAATGTTTCTTGTAAAACCCTATTGGGGGAATGCGAAGGGAAATACAAATCCTTTTCCACTAGAATATTCAGCCAATATAATAATCTGAATACAATGGTTAGGGATATTAGATATTGATAAAATAGTGGGAGACTAATAAGTATTAATTTATTTATTCATCTTTGTATTATCATGATAAGTTACTATAAATATTTTATTATTTTAATTTGTAGAAACATCCAGAAAAATGACATCAAACATATCATTGAGAACCATACTCGAGATGGAAAACCTACTCATAGGAAACAATTTCAATGAGTGGGAGAGGAAGTTATGCGTCATCATTCACTGCGAGAGGATATTATATGTGCCTGAGGATCCAATTCCAGTTGGGTTAGGAAAAGTGTCCAGTTATGAGGAAATATCATTCAATATAAAACACATAAATTGTTCCATATATGTTCAATTTTTCATGGTATTATCCATTTCTAATAATCTTTTCAAGAAAAATTAAATCATTGATACATATATCATGATGTATCACCATAAGAATCTATATCATGGGAAGGAAAGACAAAAGTGATATGAGATCTCTAATGCTATTTTGACAACACTTCATTGAGAGTCTGTGCCATGTGGGCATCATGTAGTCATGGTTATTTGGTGCATTGAATTCATGTATATCTTAGGGATTATGTTCTCAGATTAGTTTCATAAAGATCTCATTCGATCATCACTGAATAATACATTCTCTATAATTACAATCAACTACAAGAAAAGCAACAATGAGACGATTCTATTGGAAATTCTAAACTTAATTCTTGAGGTAGAAAAATATTTGGTGTGTGATAAACCCCCAATAATTATATTGAATAAAAAAATTAAGGAAAAGACAAAGGGTACAAGGATTCATACATGGTCGAAAGCCCCTGAGCACCATCCCTTCAAGAAGGGGAATATGCTTTGGAAGGGCATGGAATGGTAGGTGGTATGTTTTTCATGTGGTAAGTGAGAGAACTAGAAGAGGAAGTGCATCCAAAAGCATGGGGATGATAAAGGTTCATTCGTTATCATGTGTGGTCATTACATATATAAACATTGGATATGATATATAGAATTCATGTATCACATGTTTATTTTAATGCATGAACAAGTATATTTAGAAAGATTTATAGAGGAGAGGTAATTTTTAGAGTTTCCAATGGTGAGAGGTTGGCTGCATTGGCCATTAACAATTTCCTTCTCTCATTGCCAACTATGATGCTTTTGGATTTACATAACTGTTATTACGTGCCTAGTGTTACCAAGAACATAATTTTTGTATCATGTTTAGATATGTATGTATTTATTTTCATGTTTGGAAATAAGGGTTTTTTCTTTTATAGAAAAATATATATTGTAGTATGGCACATTTAAATAATGTTTTTTATTTATTAAATTACGAAAACCATGTGTTGGAAATTGATAACAAAACAAACTCACATGCTCCATACAACAATGAATTCTGGAATCACCATCTTGGTAATGTAAAGAAAGATGCACATGAAAAATCTCTTCCAAGATTCTTATTTAGACTATACTGATCTAAAAACATTATATATGTAATGATTGTTTACAAGGTAAAATAAAAAAGACGCATTTATAAGGAATAGGGTTAAAAGGACACATAGTGTCTAGTATTGGTACACATTGATGTGTGTGGACCATTTCTATTAGAAGAATGTGGTGGAAATTTTAATTCATTATATTTACTAGGGATTTGAGTAGATATGGATATATATACTTAATGAGGTACACGTAAGTTTTCTTAGATAAATTTCTAGAATTCATGGATAAAGAAGATAATAATCTTGGTATGAAGATTAAGATTCTTTTATTGTGTAAAGGTAGGGAATATCTGATCATAGAGTTCATCGATCTTTTACAGGAGTCTGATATTCTTTCCCAACTAACTCTTCCTTGTGCACCATTGTGGAATGGTGTTAGTGAATGGAAGAATAACACCTTGTTTGACATGATGAGGTCTATGATGAGTCACGATGACCATCCGTTATCCTTTAGGGGATTTTCATTTCAAACTGTAGCATACACATTAAACTGAGTAGCAACTAAGGTGGAAAATGGAATTCCCTCCAAGATATGTAATAGAAAGAAACCCATTTTTTCACACACATGTTTATGGGGATGTGAGGAGTTTGTTAAGGCCTTATCAAGAAACAAGCTAGCACCATGAGTCATGAAGTATATCTTTATAGGATATCCTAATGAAACAACATGATATTAACTATATAACCCTTCAGACAAAAAAACACTATTGTAAGACAAGCTAGCTTTCCTGAGAGTGAGAACATCCTCAAGAAGGATAGTGGGACCAAGATTGGCTTCAACTAACTTGATGCACCAGATGCACTTGAGTTAGTACAGGAAAAGTTCCACATGGCCCCAAGGAAGAGGTTCCAAAAATATAAGTACTGTGTAGTATCTCAAGAGAGGTAAAGGAACTAGATAGATTTGGATTCCCTGACATTAAGGATAGTAAACTAATATTGAAGGAAAATTATGAACCACTCTCTTATAAGGAAGAGGTAGAGAGATAAAAAGCTACATAATGGCTAGAAGCTATGAATTATGAGATAGAATCCATGTATCAGAACCACGTCTGGGTTTTGGTCGATGAACCAGCTGATGTAAATCTTGTTCGGTAAATATGGGTATTCAAGATAATGCTAGATATAAATATCAATTTAGCACCTATAAAGACACTATAATAGATAAATGATTAAAACAACATCAAGGAATTGACTAATATGAATCCTTCTCTCCATATTTCTTGGTTAAACCCATAATAATCATACTTTCCATAACACCTTACCATTAATACGAGATTCGGTAGATGGATTTCAAAACAACATTCCGTAACAGGAACCTTTAAGTAGACATTTATATGAAGCAACCAGAAGGGTTTGTGACACCAGGTAAATTAAAAAAGGTTTTCAAGTTGATAAAATCAAGTTATATATTAATGCAAGCATCCAAGTCATGAAACATTCCATTTGATGAATCCATAATGTAATTTGGTGTTATTAAGAATGAATGTGAGTCATGTTTTTATAAGAGGTCTAATGGGAATGCAGTTGTTATACTAGTAGTATATTTTGATGACATATTGCTTATTAGAAATAATTAACCAGTCTTCCAATTAGTTAAGGACTATTTAAAGAAGTGTTTCTCCATAAATGACATAGGTGTTGTTTCCTACATTCTAGGGATAAAGATAATTCATGATAGATGCAAGAGGCTACATGGAATATTTTCGGGTAATTGCATTGACTAGATACTAAATAAATATATTATGGATATAACCAAGATGGGATTTGTTCAAATGTCACATGGCATACATAATTCTAAGATAATGTGTCTTCACACATAACAGTAGAAATATAAGATGAGTAAGATCAAATATTTTTCTGCCATATTATCCATCATGTATGCCTTGTTATCTACCAGACATTAGGATGCTGATTCACTGAGCAAGGTAAGAAAATATCAAGAATATATATGAGAATAACATTGGACGGATGTGAATACTATCCTTATGTATCTTTGTTGATCAATATATACATTCCTGGTGTATAGAGGAGACAAAGAGCTTGTCATTAGAGGGTATACTGATGTTGGTTTTTAGATATACGAGAATGATCTGACGTTGTAATCAGGATATGTTTTATGTCTCAAAGAAGGTGCTATGAGATAGAAGAGTTCAAGGTAGCCAGTTGTCTCTGATACTACAATAGAGTCCGAATATATAGCGGCTTTTGGTGGAGCCATAGAATCCGTCTAGATTTTTAAAATTTTCCAAGATATTTATGTGGTTCATGATATTAAATATCCTTTCACATTGTACTGGGATAATATAGTAGCAGTGGATCTTGAAAAATAACCAAGGTCACATCAATGGAAAAAAGAACATTCTATGAAAACATAACCTCTTAAGGATTTTATACGAAATGCTTGATGTAGCAGTGATCAGACTGTCGAATGAAGAAAAAATGGAAGACACCATGACTACAGGACTATTCCAGCATAAACATTAATATCATGTGAGAGCTAGAGGGATAACGGTTGTTGGAAGTTAGCACTAGTCTATGTGGGATTCTATTGGATTTTTTGGATTATGAACCAACTACTTTGTACATTATTCATTAATAAATACTTTATCACATATTGATTGTAATTATTTGTGACAATGCTTGTGATAATGTCATATGAATAACTATTTCACTAATGGGTCATAGGGGATACCTGCTACGGTTAGAACTAAGAAGTTACATATCACTATTCATGAATATATATTTTCTATTTTCAGATGAATTTATTTTAGGGACACAAATAATACAGTCCATTAGGGGTGTGGGATCATAACAGTTTGAGGAACCTAATCATGGTGTACACCCTTAGTAATATCTAGGAGGATATTATGAGAACATGACCTTCCATTAATAAATCCACATTTTAGAGATTCATTGGATGTTCTTATCTACGAATGTGTGTATCAGTCCATAGAAATTATGATTTTTATAATTGGGCGTTATAACTCGTATACATAGATGTATTGATGAAAATTGGGATGACACACTTTTTGGAGAGAGGAAGGATATATTTGGCGTCTCACATGTAATACTACATTAATAGATATTGTGAGATATGATTTGTCCCTTTTTCCCATAACAGAACATGATATATTAGGACCTTTGACAGAATTGATACAACATAAATAAATCCATGGTCATGGTAAGGAACATCCAAGTTCTAATTCTGAATATTCAATGAAATAATAATAGAGTGCATGGGTTGATGGATCTAGCATGCAACATGCATTATTTGGGATATCGTGGAAAAGGTATTACATTACATGATAATCATTCGTAGGAGGTGACATGCCATTGAGGCATTAACTTATTTCTCTTTGGGTTCCTTAGCATGTTTCTATATGCAAATCTTGGACATTAAGCAAGCTCCACCTAATGCCACAGAAAGAGAGGCCTAGAGGGTCACACACTAAGTGTGTCCAAGTATCTTAGTTAAATATTAATTTAACATGTTGATTAATGATTATTCATTCATATTGATTAATAATTATTCATGTACGCCTGATGAAATTCCTTGACCCTAGTTACATAGATTCAGTGCATTATAACATTACATTGGAATGATCAGAAGAGATCGTGTCATGAAATAACGATTAGTTTAGTAGCCTTGGAAGTAATATATACTTACACAAGAGTACATTACATCATGAAAAAAACAATACATTGTGTCTCCTTTTAACACAATCATCTCCTTTAGACTATCCATGTAGGTCATTCATAATTTACTTCTTCACATCCTAGGAAAAATAAAACATAGAAAGGGGTGAGCTCAGATGCTCAGTAAGGATAACAATATAGTGTAATCATTCATAAATAAGGCTAAACATTTAGGTAAATGTATAAGACTAAAAAAGGATTTTAAATTTAAACATGAGAATAATATAGGAATTATAAATCAAATAATGTTGTTTTCTTATTCACATGGATACTCTACTAGTTGAATAGTCACGTGTAATATTAATAGCCAATTCATAATGATGGAATGCATAATGCTAGACATCATTACCACATAGTCAAGGCCGTGTGCTAAGAAAACACATAGATATTTTCAAGGCCTTATGCCAAGAAACTATTTTGTCTCATCAGACCTACAGATTCATCGAGTAGCTGTAGCGGGATCTACATGACACTTACTATGTCTAATTCATTCCTCATGTGAAAAGGCAGAAACAATATATAAACAATCATATAAAAACTATCATACGAAATGTATGCAATTTATCTTTAATCCATGAATTACATAAAAATAAAATATTCATTATCTAACATACCAGAAAAACCTCATCAAAATATGTAATATTTTATGATAATAATTCAATGTCAAAAAAGTGTAGAATCCATAAAAGTATGTTGAGATAGCGGAAATCAAATTTATTTGAGAGAAATATGTCATTCAATTATGAAATAATTTAAAAATAACATAATAATAAATGAAAATATTTATTGTGTAAATATTCTTATAAGCTTGTAATGGATGATTAAAAGGTGTTATAATGGATGAAAATAGTAGCACCCACTGTATATGTTAAGAAAAATAGCCATTCCAAAATTTTTTCAAAAAGTTCATAAAGGAAATTGTTAAAAAAATGACTGAAAGATTACTCTATAAACATATTATAAAAATTCAAATAGGGGTAAAATTTATATTAACCTATAGTCTTTGAAATTGTAAAAAGGATTTAAAAAACTATATTAACAAACACATATGTGGATGATAAAGAGGTCCCAGTAGATATTCACGTATAAACACCTCCAGATTATAAAGAGATTGTAAAATTATCCCTTAACTTGTTCTTTTCTAGGATCAAGGGTACGTTAATCTCATTTATAATATATAAATAATTTTTTTCAAATTATTAAATTACCACATACATAAATAATATATCATTTAATATCATCTAATATTTATTTGTTAGTAATATTTCTGTAGTATCATTGTTCCATGTGTTAACAGATTCATTTTCCTTTATATGTTTTGTTATGTAATTCATGTTTTTTTTGTATAATATGTATTTTATTAATACCATAATGATATTATGTTCGTAAAAATTATTTTTTAATCATAAAATGATATTTATTCATTAATGGTAACAATGGGGAATGAATCTCATCGTGTTTGTGGAGACAGTAATCTATACATACGCACGAGTGAAAATACAATCCTATTGATGGTAGAATAATATGTAATTGGATGGTATATCATATATAAATAATCCATAAATAATATATTTATTATTTACGTTTATTATACTCATTACTATACCCATCCAAATAATGAAATGTTTGAATAACAAACTACACCATGACGTGGAGATGGTAATCCGTACGTATTCACATATAGTGACTTATCATTCAAAGGATGGATAAAGTAATCAATATGTTGGTAGAATAATTATAATAACGTCACAATATTTATAATATACTAGGGTTGTAATGTTTTTATGGAAAAAACAATGAATGTCGAATTTGAAGAAGAAAATAACTTTGGAAGAGGTGGTGAAATTGTTACCTCTTCATCAGGTTTTTCCTTTTGAGTTGACAAAAAGGGATCCATATGTTGGATTTATGATAAATTTAAGGCATCTAGGTTGATTTGAGGGTAGTTTGGAGAATATAGTAGTAGGGGATGGCTGAGAAAATTTTTTTTGAGGTCTGAAATTAAGAGAGGAGAATGTAACTTTTTTATAAAAGATGTGAGGGTCACTTTAGAAAACGCTAGAAATATTATTTTATTATACAATCATATACACTTATTTAGGGATAAAAAGTATTTATTTCAATTATATTTTGAATATGGGTTGATAACATCTCAAACAATAGGATTCAAAAAGGTTTATGTCACCATATTAACCTTATCATTTAGATTCAACTCTTAGTTAAATAGTTTAACATTTACCACGCGTCTTTGTATTTTTATATTATATTGTAATAAACATACTATAAAATTCCTAGAGATCCCCATGTGGTTAACTAATGGAATATATAATATTATATAAGTTCTTTTTCAAATATTTATATATTCAGGACTATTATATCATATAATAATATTATATTTTTAAAAAAACTCAATTATGTTAATTTTGACACTATTATGTGTCTGATTTTTGTTAAAGTCGTAAGAACGTGATTACTTAAAAATAAATTCATTTAATCATCCCTGACATGTCATATTAACCTAGAAAAATCTTGAAATTCATTAAAAGTTTCAAATTATAGATACTTGGATATTTCTGATATCAATCAGTTTAATCATTCATTAGTAAGGTAATTAATGCATCATCGTTGTGTCATAAATAAATTTAATTATTTAATATCTATTTTTTTTAAATAAAATACCATTATGTTGGAAATTTTTTTAAATTTTTAATGAATATTTATAGTCGGATTTATATTATGTGTATCCCCATATAATTTTTTTAGTTATGTAACATGGAATTCAACACGTTTAACTCATCTTTATAAAAAATAATAATAAATGTACTAATATAATCCAACTGGACAAAAAGGATGAAAAATTACTTATAAGGCTGTCTTTGTTTTAAATAAACTTATTTAATGAATTATGACATGTGTTAGGGTAATAATAATATCATTGAAAACATTATTTACTCTATTAACTTTTATATGTGTTAAATAAAAGTCAAAAGATTCTATTCTCAAAAAAATTATTTTCTTCTTATAGTACCACATTTTACTTACTAATATAAAATGTGTCTCATGGATTTTTTAAATTCAATTCATAGAAGTGGAAAAATTACTTTTTATGCAAATTTGTTAACGTTCCTAGAAGGTGGGTAATATACGGTAAAAATTTCAAAAAAAAATTTCTATATAATTTTATTATAATATTATTCTAATTAATTACAATGAACTAATATAAGTTTATGTATCTATTTTGATATAAAATAAATTTAAATAAAATAAATAATTATTTAAATAAAAATTCATTTTAAACAATAACACAGTGTTTTTCACTATTCATCACAAATTGAATGTTTTCATAAAAAATAACAAATATTCTCCCTATGATAATTTTGATATTCCAAATAAAAAAATGAATTCTATTTTGGGAAATAAAATTTAAAAATTTTCAAAATTTGGGTATTACAATTCATAACATCTAGTTTGATTGGACATGGTGTAATATAACTCGATGTTCCGTAGAACATAAAATATTGTATTATTCAAAGGGAAACATACCGTGGAAGCATGGGGTGTTACATTATCCTCTCCGTCAAATAATTTTTTCTATAAATTTATAAAATACTACTGCATAAAAACATTTGGGTGATTCTTCATCATATGTTTCGCGGGTTCCCAGGTTACATCTTACATTATATGATTTCTCCGCAGAACTTTTACCAGACGAGTCCGCCATTTTCTCAACACTTGTTCTTTTATATCAAGAATCTTGACAAAATCTTAATAGTAAGACATATCAAGTTCCAATTAAATTTCCTCATATGTGAGTACATGCACTGGGTTAGGCAATCATTTTCTCAACAGTGATATGTGGAACATATCATGAACTTTGGAGAGACATGGTGGCATTGCAAAATGATAAGCTGCAACTCTAATTCATTCTAGAATTTTGAAAGTTCTAATGTACCTATGACTTAATTTACCATTCTTACCGAATCGTATAACACCCTTCAATGGAGATACATTCATGAAAAAATGATCATCTACCAGAAATTCCAAATCCTTTTTTTAGTTATCTGCATAGCTCTTGTCCTACTTTGATCTTCTTTCATGTGGGTTTGAAAATCCTTCACCTTTTTCATTGTATCCCCAACATGTTTTTGGCCTTTGAGTTTTTTTCACCACCATCATCCCAACAAGTTGGCATGTGACATCTCTTTCCATATAACACATCATATGGTGCCATCAGAATACTTGGATGGAAACTATTATTATAGTACAATTCTACCAAAGGCATATAATGATCCCACATACCTTGAAAATAACGTGATCAAGATCTCAACTTGTCTTCAACGGTTTAAATAGCCCATTCTGATTGTCCATCATATTGAGGGTGGTAGGTAGTGCTCAATTTAATTTCAGTATCCGGGGCCTTATAAAGGATTTTACCTAATCTTGATGTTAAACGGGGATCACAATCAGAGACAATCAATAGGGGCACACCATTAAGTCTTAAAACATCATTAATATATTGTCTTTCTAAACATTGAAGTGGTAAATCATCCCTTATAGAAATAAAATATGATGACATTCTAAGACTGACAACATTGACCCATATTGCATCATTTTTTCTAGGAGTATTTGGTAGTCCCATGACTATTTACATAATTATATCATCCCATTTCTACTCAGGTATAGAAAGAGGTGTCATGAATCCTCTAGGATTTTGTCATCTAGCATTCAGTTTTTGAAAAAGCATACATCATGACACATAATATGAAATCTATCTCTTCATATTGTCCCATAAAAAACGTTTCTTCAAATATCTATACATCTTAGTGCTAATAGGGTGTATATAGTAATTGGATCAATGGGCATCATCCAACAAATTCCATTTTTAAATCAGGTATATCAAGAACACAATTTCTCTTCACAAATTTCAAAATTTCATCTTCATATACAAATTCAATCAATCTCCCATCAATCTTTGCATTAATTTCATCTTGAAACTCCTCATCATAAGTTTGAATCCTTTTTATAATTTTTAGTAATTATGGTTTTGAAACCATTTGAAAATGTATGGATATTTCCCCTTCCATGGTTATTCCAAATATCCAACTTTACTAGATCCTTGAAAATATGATCCCTTTCCACTCTCATCATGTTCAAAACTCCCTGGTTCTTTCATCTCAAAGCATGTACCCCCTTATTTTCCTTCCCCAAGTTGTAGTGTATAGTGAAATCAAAATCCTTTAGTAGTTCAATCCATTGTCTTTTCCCTGTGTTGAGTTCTTTTTTGTGTGAAAATATACTTCAAACTCTTCTCATTAGTATAAATCTCAGATTTTTCACAATAGAGATAGTGTCTCCATATACTTTGAAAAAAAATTACAACTGCTAACTCAAGATCATGAATGGGATAGTCTGGATCATGAATGTTTAGCTGCTGAAATGCATAGTTAATAAATTATAATTCTGCATAAGGACCCAACCAATTCCTTTCTTTGAAGCATCACTATAAATAAAAAACCTATCATTCCTCGATGGTAGAGTCAATATAATGTCATTACCTATTATTTTCTTTAGTTATTCAAAACTTTCATCACACTCTTTTGTCGAAATAAATTTAATCCCTTTACATGTGTTCGTGGTTATTGGGTTAGCATGCCAGGGAATAATTATGGACGATGCACCAATAATAACATGTTAAACGAGAAAAATTTCACACCATAGTTATACTTTTCGGTGCTAGACATTCATAGAATTCAGTGGTCTTTGAAGTATCAAAGTAGATTCTATCTTTAGAGACATTATGGCCATGATAATAAATCTCCTAAATCATGAATACACATTCTAAACTTCCCATATTATTCATTTATTCAAGGGGTTTTCAAAATAGTGCACAACATAATTTCTTGATATTCATTGATTTTTATGTAACGCAATATATCATCAATAAATACCACTATAATGTCATCAAGATATTCCTTTAAAACTCTATTCATTAGATCCATGAAAACAGAGGGTGCATTATTCAGTCCAAAAGGCATTACTATAAACCCATAATGCTTGTACTTGGTTTGAAATACTGTTTTCGGAATGTCTTCCTTTATCACACACAACTGATGATATGCAGATCGAAGGTCAATCGTTGAAAATGTTGAGCTCCATGAAGTTGATCGAATAAATCATCAATGTGAGGTAGGGGATACTTGTTCTTTATTTTTATATCATTGATCTCAATGTAGTTATTCCCTAAAAGATCCATATTTCTTCTTATAAAAAAAACTAGGTCCCCCATTGAGAAACACTAGGGAAAATAAATCCTTTATTAGTCAATTCTTCTAGTTGTTTCATTACTTCCACATATTCCACAGTGTCTATTTTATAAGGGGTCATTGATATGGGCCTTGAACATAGAATTAAATCAACAGAAAACATAATTTCTCATTCTGAAGGTTTTCTAGGTAAATCCTCTAGAAACACATAAACATATTCTTGAACAATATGTACATCCTCTATTTGAACATTCCATTCCTCACCCATGGGGTTTTCACTCTCTTTCTCCCCAATAATTGAATTTTTTGGAGCTACTAGGGCTGGATCATGGTAAGAATTAGATGGTGAAATTGCTTCTTTAAAGATAAGGTACTGTTTATAATCATCAAAATTGTAACCTCATTTTTCATATGATAAATTCTCGCATCATGTTCTGAAATCCAATCCATATCGAGGATTATATCAAATTAAATGTTGGGTATAATGATCAGATCTACATATAAATAAATTCTTTATGCCTTAATGGGATCTAATTAACAAAACATTATTACAATGATACATCCCTTAGGAGTTTTGACTAATAAATACCTTGATAAATAAAATTAGAAATAACTAATTTTCTTAGCGAACATGGAAGATATTAAACAGTGTGATGATCCAGAATCAATTAAAACATTGGAAAAAATTGAGGAATCCATTAAATTACTCGCCACAACATCCTTTGGAGCTTCATACTCAACAGTAGGGATCACATATTCTTGGCCTTTCTCCCTTGGCCTTTTCTATGGTATGTTTCCCCAGTGAAATAGACATTCATTACCATAATGCCCCATTTCTCTAAAATTGTGTCACTCAGCATTGGCAGCCTCTTTCATTCCCCTAGAATCATGATCTTGGTGGCCTTTTCACCACAATTGTAACAGACTCAAATTCCCTTCATGAAAGTACTAGGGTGTTTCATACCACATTTACCATATGATGGTTATTTATTTTTTCCTTCGTCCCCTTATTTCAATATCCAAAGTGTTCAGCCGAGCACTTCTTCTCTGGCTTTGCTTTAATGTCATAAAACATAGATAATTCCTTTTCTGTCTTGATTGAAAATGAGACAATATCTTCATACAATGAGAATTATTATGAGACTAATTCTTGATAGAGAAATGGTTTTTACTCATCAAAAAATTGTTCAATCTTACGCATTGGGTTGCGTATATAATTTACTGCATTCCTTGTCATCCTTGTAAATTTATCCTCATACATAGCAACATTCTCATCCCCCATTTGCCTCCATCTTAGAAATTGTATTTCTATATCTGCTCGATGGTCGCAACGAATGTATTTTTATATGAATATCTCTTAAACACCCCCCATTCCATATTTTATACTTATTCATCCTCCATTTTGTTTTGAATTAATGACAACCAATGATCTTCATCTCCCATGAGGCGATAAAATTCCATGAAAACATTTTCTCTTTCGCATCTCCACAAATCATGATATATTTTCTCTAAGGATATTATCCATTTCTCACCTAAAAATGGATTTTTATTCCCATTGAACATTGGTGGGGGTTGATTCATGAATCGTTTGACATTGATCCTCTTCATTTTGGATCAGGGTGCTTCAAATGGGTAAGGATATTATTCATAACCTGAGTGAGTTGTCCCAGTATGGTGATAAGTTAATCAGCACCAGTTGCATCACCAGCTCCACTATAACTATCATGAGTAAGAGGGAAATCCTGAAATGAATTATGTGCATTCATACAATTTCCATTCCTTCCACTAGGCTCCATTTCTAAACAATGGCATACACTAGATTAGTTTATGAATCACATTACACAATTCCAAACATGTAAAACACTTAACAAAAATTGAACAATTTATGGTTATAATCAACAATCATAAAAATGTTTTCTTTGAAGAGGTATATACACATAAATCCTTCATAATGTGTTGTAAAAAAGTGAATTATCCTATGCTTATCCCCTGGGAGTGTCATAACCAAGAGTGCAGCAAGGCTCGCTGTCGTGTACTAGGATTGCACGAGTGAAGCCTGAAACACCATGTTAGAGTTTTCACTATATGGTACATGTGTTTCAGAGCCGCCTCTACTAGCTTGTATCCAGATAGGTATGTATTTCTTGTAAAACTCACAAAATCCTTACACTACCAAAATTCTTGGAAGTTCTTCTAGGTTAATAATCAATGTCTATATTAGGGTAATGTTCTCCAATCAATGTTTTTCTAAATATAGCTTCCAAGGGTTGTACTAAAGATCCTCTGATACCAAATGTAACACTCCCACTCTAGTTACATAGAGTTGGTGAATTATTAAATATCATTGGATTGATCACAACAGATCATTTCTTGAAAGGCCGATTAGATTAGTAGACTGGGAAATACTAAATACATACATATTATTTTCATTACATCATGAAATAAAACAAGACAACATTGTGTCTCCTTTTAACAGAATCATCTCCCTTAGAATATCCCAATACGTTAGTTATAATTTACATCTTCCCATCCTTGGAAAAACATAACATAGAAAGGGGTGAGATCAGGTTCTCAGTATGGATAAAAATATAAAGAAACATTCATAAATAAGCATAAACATTGAAGGAAATGTATAATATTAAAGCACAAGACTTTTAAACATAAAAATGAGCATAATATGGCAACGATAAATCAAATAATTCCATTTACTTATTCACATTTATATTATACTAGTTTATTAATCAAATTTAATATTAATATCCAATTCGTAATGATGGAATGAATAATGCCAAACAAGATAACCATATTGTCAAGGCTATGTGCCAAGAATAAAAAAAATCAAGGCCTTGTGCCAAAATACTAGTGTTTATCTTGATACCTATCGATGCATCGAAGATCTATTGTGGGTCTACCTGTCACTTACTATGTCCAATGCATTCCTCCTATAAAAATCTTGAAACATAACATAATCATTCTTATTAAAACTAGAATAAAAAATTTTATTACTTTAACCATAAACCACGAATGGTATAAATATAAAACATCCACTGTAAAAAATACCACAAAAAGATAAATATTATATGGAATATTTTACCATAATTATTTATCGTCAAAAAAGTGTAAAATCCATCTAGGTATGTTGACATAGATGAAATAAATTCTATTTTAGTGAAATATCTCTTTCTAGTTTGAAATAAATTAAAAAAAAAATACATTTATTTTTATGATATCTTAATATGCTTCTAAATGGATGCTACGAAGGTGTTATAATGGAAAAAATAGCTGCACCTAACATATAATTTAAAAATATTGTTTCTTTAATTTTGTTGAAAAGGTCATAGAGGACCTTCTTTGGAAAAGTACAGAAAGATTAATTTATAAACATCATATAAAAATTCAAACAGGTTTATAAATGACTTTAACCCATAGTCTAGGAAATAATAAAAATGTTTTGAATTTTTTTTAATAAACACGGATGAGGATTATAAATAGGTCTCAGTAGATATTCAAATATAAACAACCTCGAATAATAAAGAGATTGAAAAAATAACACTTATCCTGTACTTTTATTTGGTCTAGGGTATATTAAAATCTTGTATAATAGTCAAATAATTTTTATTATAATATAAAAGAACCACATAAATAAATATGATATCTTTTATGACCATCTAATATTGGTTTGTTAATAATATTTCATTAGTATCATCGTTTTTGGTGTTAACTAATTCATTTTAATTTATATGTTTTGTCATGTAAGTCATGTTTTA
Organism: Viscum album; assembly: GCA_963277665.1. Classification (NCBI taxonomy): domain Eukaryota; kingdom Viridiplantae; phylum Streptophyta; class Magnoliopsida; order Santalales; family Viscaceae; genus Viscum; species Viscum album. The sequence goes on from OY728145.1 coordinate 1,842,024,981, forward strand.
TGGATAAAATGTATTTGATTCATATACTGAATGATATTATGTTCTTAAAAATTATTTTTAAATAATAAAATGATTTTTATTCGTGAATGGTTACGATGGGGAATGAATCTCTTCGTGTTTGTGGGGATGATAATCTGTACGTATGCATGAGAACCATTATATTTTTTTGATGGTGGAATCATAATTAAATGGATGTTATATCAAATATAAATAATCATTAAAATGTTATATTTATTATTTATATCAATTCTACTTATTATTATACCCATCCAAAAAATGAAGTGTTTGAATAACAAACTACACCACGATGTGGAGAAGGTAAGCCATACGTACGCACGTATGGTGACTTGTCATTCATAGGATGGAAATAAAAATGAATATGGTTTACCATATTTATAATAAAATCACAGTATTTATAAGGTACTAGAGTTATTATTTAGGTATGGAAACAACAAATAATGAGGAAGTGGAAGAAGAAACGAACTTTGAAAGAAGTGGTAAATTATTACATCTTCATCGGGTGTTTCCTTTTGAGTTTATAAAATAGGTTATTTTGGTTGGAGTTATGAAAAATTTACGGTCTATAGGTATAAGTGAGGGTAGATAGGAATATATTTGAGCAGGTTTTGGCCGAGCCAAATGGAATTGGATGGGTGAAATTAAGATAAGGGGGAGTACCCTTTTATAAGAGAGGTGAGTGCCACTTTAGGAAAACCTTGGAATATTATTTTATTAGACAATCATATTCGGTTTATAATGGATCCAAAATGATCTATTTCAAGGTTAAGTGGATTTGGGTCGAAAATATCTCAACCAATTTCTTTTATATATTTTTAGGTCATAATATTAACCTTATCATTTATAGTGAACTCTTGTTTAAATAGGTTAACATTTACCATGTGTCCTTATGTTTCTATATTATATGGTTAATAAACATACTAAAAAATTCCAATAGAACCCCATGTGGTCCATTAATGAAATACATATTATTATATTGGTCCTTTGACCAATCCATAGGTTTTTTTTACTATTATATATTTTAATAAAATAGTATTTATTTTTATAACTCATATATGTCAATTTTGACACTATTTAGTATCTGATTTTTTTAAAGTCCTACCAACTTTATTACTTCGATCATAATTCATTTAATCAACCCTAAAATGTCATATTAAAATATAAAATTCTAATAATTCATTGAGTGTATCAATATACATTTATTTGGATATTTATAATATCAATTATTTTAATCATTCATTAATAAGGTAACTACAAAATCATCATTGTGTCATAATGGTTTTTAATTCTTTAAAGTATGAAAATTATAATTAAAATACCATTATGTAGGAAATATTTTTATAAGTTTAATTAATATTTATAATAGAATTTATCTTATTTTTATCCCTATATTAAAAATGATTTATTTATGAACCTTGGAATTTATAACTTTTAACACTTCGATAAATAAAATAATTTTAAATGTCCTAATCTAAACCAAGTGGAACAATAGAGTCATATTTTCTTAAAAAGGTTGTTTTTGGTCGAAATACTCTTATCTTATTGAATTAGAACCTATTTAAGGGTAATAATAATATCATTTTTACCATTAATTACACTATTTTCTTTTAACGATGTTAAATAAAAGTCAGATGATACTATCCACAAAAATTTATTTTCAACTTATTGAGTCACATTTAACATTATTATATCAGATATGTCTCTTGGAATTTTCTAATTCAATTCAAATAAGATTTAAAATTACATTTTCAGCAAATTTTCAAACGTGCTTAGAAGGTGGGTAAAAGAAGGTAAAAAGTTTAATAAAATTTTATACATCAAATTTTATTATAAAATGACTCCCAATAATTAAATTGAACAAATATATTTATTATTTTTATATTTTGACTTAAAATAAATTTAAATAAAATAAAAAATTATATAAATATAATGTCAGTTTTAAACAATAACATATTGTTTTTCACTATTCATTTAAAAATGAATGTTTTCAAAAAAATACTAAAAATTCACCTTATGATAATAATGATATTCCGAATCAAAAAATTATTTCCAATTTGAAAAATAAAATTTTTATATTTTAAAGAATTTTTAATTAATATTCATAAAGGCTAGTTTGATTGGTCATGGTGTGATAGAACTCAATGTTGCGTACCGTGCAAGCTATCATATTATTCAAAGGAAATCATACAGTGGAATCTTGACGATTTACACCTGATCACATTTATTTCAACACTAGTTATTTAATAGAATATATTTTTCTAGAAATAATATATTTATTACCATGTAATGTAGTTATATTTATTTATGAAATAAATGGCCATTATTCGTGGTATAATAAATAAGGAGGAGTAAATAATAAAAAAGGAAAAACAAAAGTTCATGTCATGTATATTAATGCACACAACAAGTTGTTTTCCTAGGGATTTCTGATAATTAACATTATTTATATAATTAAATAATATTAGGTTTAATTAGTTGGGCACATGTCATGTAATAACAATTAATAACAATTATTATTAGACATGGGGTCTTACTAAAAATTAAATTAAATGAATTAATGCTTTCGGGTAAGTAATTAAATTTATTATTCTATGTAATTTAAATACTAATTATATTATTCTCATTATCCTAGACATTACTTTTGGTTGGGAACATCATATATGAAAAATCATTCAAGCCAAGAGAAAATTTGTTTTTCCACCAAGAACCCTTTCATGTTACGAGAGAGATCCTACTCCCCCAGATCAAGGAGAGCGCTTTGGAAGTTGCACTCAAGGCAATCAAAGGCCAGCATTGCAAGAAAAGGCTCTTCAATTCTATCACCATAAGATCCCTTCAGAGATGTCCAATGATACATGTAACATGTGTCGATCATCTCTATAGGAAGCCTAACCATGGTTTCTACGATGAAAATATAGATCACAACATATCGTGATCAAAACCATCCACGAAGATAGAATTACAACATAGTAATTATAATATTTTAATAAAATTAATTATCACCAAAATATGATTATCATTTCTATTGTTCTGGGACACGCTTCATTCCTATGTTCTTAATTCTAGTATGAAGATACAACATTTCATTATTGTGAATGATCAAAAATTGATCATTGTTAATGGAAAAATTAATATTGGGTACACCCATCCATGCTCTTCCACTACGCCTAGAACCAATATTAATGACCTCGTATGCCTTCATTAACTAGACTCTTTTCCCTCTATACCTGCTTTATTTTATTCTGGACATGCTCCAATTGGATTCCAAACACTTCAGATGAGGTTTAGACATTTACAGATATAAGAAAATCATATCCAAAGGTAGTCTCAGGATATAATTTACATAGATGAGGGTTTTGTGTGATCTTAATGGAATGTATGGAGGAAATAAAAAGATCAATGATGACTTTTCATTGAGTCCATCAAATGATCTCTAATGACATGTCTTGAGGACATCAAGTGATATCTAATGATTTCCTGGATGATGTTTCATGATCTGGAATGATCTTATTGGAGGGTGTAACAAGATGTAGCTGACTTGTCTTGTTGTCACCAATAAAAGATGATAATATTTCAAAAATTTATTAGATGATCTAGCAGAAAGGTCTGGAAAATTTATCAAGAGACGGTCTATTTTCCTTGTTTCTATCATAAGTCCTAGTTAATATTCCTAGGTTCTACGTTATTATTTATGAGTTATATCTAATGACATCAAAAATTCTGTGAGATGTACCAGAATTGATTCATGAGACACATGTGGAATTCCCAGGGGTATATATGTGAATTTAATTCACATGTTTACGTGATGCCTCATAATAAAAATAGTATGCCAACATAGTGTCACATGATCTGGAAGACATGTCCCGTTGTTTTCATGTAACAATACTAGTTCACAAAAATTTGAAGATGATTAGTGGATGTGTATTCATTGAAGACCCTCCATCATTAGTCTTTGTTAATGTTTTTATTTTATATGTTCCTTAATATTTTATATGGTTATCTTGTTTATATCTATTTTGATTCATTGGATATATGATATGTCATTCGTATGACAATGATAACATGCCATAAGGCCTTTGTGTAATTTCTAATGATTATGTGTTGTTTATATTCACACCTCATAATCTCTTAGTTTGTTACATGTGTTTTATCTAGTAAAAAATATTATAATAATGATATTTTCATCATCAAAATGTCTATTATGATTCATGGTTGCTCTAATGTGTTGAACCAAGGATGCATTTTTTCATGATGTGGTGGAGGATTTATGGGCCTCTCCACCTTCATTATGTGCCACAGTACATAGCACATAATGTGAAATATTGGAGATCATTTCAATTGATGTCTTAAGTTCCATGACTTTTGTGATATCATTCTGTATTTCATCCCTACGGAATAGCATGACTTTCAGTAACCAAAATATCACCCAATCAACACCACATTTATCGAGTTTTATCCAATTAATGTGGGTCATTTTTTATCATGTGTATATTCCAAGGTGTTTTTATAAGGATAAGACAAAATTTACATGGGCCTTCATAAATTTTGGGATCCTTTTGAATGGCCTTTACATGATCTGAAGAGGATTGTCATAGCAGTTATGAAGACAATAATTTCTTGTTAGGTGTCTTTCATGAGATTTGGAAGACATTCCGAGGGGTTCATTACATGATCAATGGTGATCAATCAAGGTTTATAACTATATTATCTTAATATTAGAATATATTCCCTTAAAAACAATATATAATTTATTTTTTATCTAATATTTTTTTAGATCTTGTGAGATTGAATGAATGTTTTCGAAGACAATTAATCTGTCCATCGACGATGCAACTCATGAACAAAAAAAATTCTATGGTAATGCATTTGATCATTCATGTGAAAACCCTATTGTTTGTTTTTTGAGCGAAAGTGGGAGAAGATAACTACCTAGATATGTATAAGTCTCTTCACAAGATGTTGTTGGATCAATAGAAAGATGTTTCACGACAAGGAGGACATGTCTTTAGGGATATTAAGTGTCTTAAAACAACAATGTAATTTATTGAGAAATTTTCAGCTGCATTCGACTCCCTCATTTTTTTGATTTACACCTTATCTTTTATGTATTTTTAATGGGTTTTTATAAAAACATAGAAAAGAAAATCACATGAAATTGTGTTTGTCTATCTTAAACCATGTGATTTAACAAGTGTTTGGAATTCCTTCAAAAGTGTTTAATGTTATGCCAAATGGGATTCACAGAATCTCCCACATGATAAGTGCTTCTCATTATCATTCACATGACCATTTGAATATCCTGCAATTGTGTGTATTCAAGAGGTTCCTACGAACTATGTCGTCTTAGCCACATTCTTAAATCTTTCCATTGAGGGAAAAATAATACCATTATTTTTGTATTAGTACCATTAAATATTTTATAATGATCATTTGGTGGTATTTAATAAATTCACACCCCCTACAATAAAAATGTATGTATATATAAGGGATTGGTTATGTGGAATGTCGATTCCCACATATGTATTTGATTGTATCACCAATTGAATTCATTAGGATATTCTTGGTCTCCAAAGTGACATTTTTATTTTCATGTAAGAACCTATAAATTGAGGAATAGAGGGCATACCACTCATTAGATTCACAACAATCTTGAGTTCATAGGATCCTCCATCATCATATGACCCTTTCAAAAGACCTCCACATTAGAACAAACATTGAGATTCATTTGCGAGACCCCGCTGAGAGAACAAATTTATAATACATGGTTTCCTATTAATTTTTATAAATCAACCATGTTACAAACTCATATAATTTGTTGAACCTTGGACGAATTACCTAAAAAATTTACATTGAATGATTCAACAGATCAACTAGATTGACTGCATGTTCATTTTTCTATAAAGATTATCTCATGACCTTGTTAAGGTCACATGATCATGAGGCTAATGAGGGTTCATGGAGTCATGTTATTCCTATAGAATGTGTGTTCTATGAAATATTTATTGAGGAATGATATTCACAAGTCCATTATGTGATCACAAATACATTTTCAGATACTTGTGTTGTGCACGAGTCTATCAAAGTTATTCATTTATTTTGATAAGTTTCTCTATCTTCAAGAGATATTCCACCCACTTTTTTTGATGGATTCTAGATCTCATAATTATTTTTCATCCATAAATATCTAGAGAGGTATGATTTCATGGAACCATACCCTTGACCATCAGTATGTTGTGTGCTCTAAAATGAGGTTCTGAAAAGGATTCTACAGTCGAAGATTATAAATTATCGTTTATAACAATGTCATTCTATATATGGGTTTAGCCTACTAGATAACATGGTCATTTCTACATCATCATTTAAACTTCCATATATTTTTAGGTTATATTTTATTTAATTTAGTCATACAATAGTTTCATTGGATGTCCAACTAGTGATGCTCAGTCCTTGGGGTTTCCTCATATGATGTAAAATTATCCCTTAGGTCCAGAAGGCTATGATTTTTCTCAACACCCCATATATCAGTTCTATTAGAGTATATTTTTCTCTTTAATGAACAACCTGGGCATCGAATGGATCAAAAAACAAGATATTCATCCATGTAGAAATTTTTTTAATGTATTGGAGTTCCCTTTCTATATTAGAAAGTGTTTATTAGGGTTTACCTACAAACTATACATAGTACATCACTACAATGTAGTATGGTTACCCCGATTAATCATTTATAATCAGTCTAATATTCATTAAGAACGTGTTCTATATTGGAATACAACATACAATTTATTCAATCGGTACTACGATGAGGTATGAATCAGCCTCTATGACATCCATCGATTGGGTTGGATACCACCACATAGAGTGATGTTACAATCATTCGTTCCATGTTCATATGTATGGGGTGACCCATTGAAAACTATAGTCTTGTCGAAGGGAACTCTCAACATCATGACGAAAATGCTATCAAAGGAGATGACTATGTGCATTCTCATGTCATTCATGGATTGGATCAACATTTTCTATTATCACAGGGGAGCTAGGCTTACTATTATGTTCCCCCATTGGTTCCCATCCCGACAAGTTCATTGTAGTGTCGGTACATTTTGGGCCATTTTTCAGCCTATAGATTATACATCAAGGGTATATAGAGGGAATCCATATATTTTACACAGCATTAGCGTGGAAAGATTCATGGCCATGTTGTTGTGTGTGTGGATTCTCCAAGGTGGAGACACATACTCAACAATTCAAATTGGTACACTAGTGAATCTTACTAATCTATTAGATGGATGGTTCCTTATTCCAGAAGTACTAACTCATGCATGATCTTTTCTTCTCCTTGGACACATTACATAGGTTAGAATACCATATATGATCATGGGTTTTTCTGGCATGTAAGGGGATCATTTTCACTACTATGTACACTATAATACCACCAATATCCCAAGTGCATTATTATTTCCTAGGATAATGATAATATGTCAGGTTGATTCCATTTATCTAGACCTTGGTGAGGACTTTGATGTGTCAATTTGACAGAATAACATCAATTTCAGGCCTTATATTTCAACTAGAGGTCCATTAATGGATAATAGAAATGAATTTCTCGATCCTAATACATATAATATTTCCATTCATTATTGGGTTTTTATGTCCTAGATGGAAGAGTAATTATTTTTATAGTTATTACCCAGTATTAGTTAACTCCCTACTTTGGATGCATCTAAAGGGTCCCCCTCCCTTCAACGGATGTGTAGTGAGAGAGACCCACCCATATTTTCCACAAATATTGGATGATATAGAAATGTGAAGACACTGATGATGAGATCATTATTTTTCATACGGCCACCCATACCTTCTTATGTTATGACTATGGCCAGTTTTGAGTGGGGGTATATATGGGTATAGCACTGTACAATCTACTTCATCATGTGGACAAGCCATTTGCCTCATCGAACACCTATCCCAAGAAAATATAGAATTAATTAAAGACATATAATAATTTTAAAGCAAGAATTCTCATATTAGAAATGACCATCCCATCAATGGGGAATGGGAAATCGGGAATTTTATCCCTTCATCTCATGAATCAAACGACTCCCATGCTAAGGAGAGAATATATGGGGAATCCTCTCTTATTTCATCGTTGTCCTAACCAACTATTCCTCCTTCATATGTTCGCATTTAGATTTCCATATATGTATAGAAACAATAAAAAATTATTTGGCTCTATATTAATAAATTTTTCTTTTAATATCCATTATGAATATTTATTGACCATGAAAGTCATCTTCTACTACTATATCATGATTTGGGGGAGGACAAATCTGACTGCCAACCATTATATGAAATCACGATTCAAATCATTCTTATATAGAAATATTTGGCCACCAGTGATAAGGTCTTGTTCATTCATGAACATTCTACTCCAAAAATTGAACATATCAAATACGATTTAGAGGTGTTGGGGTATATGTTTTAGTTTATATCAAACCTACACATCTGGACAGATGTCTTGAACATATAGATATAAATATATGGAGATATATTAAATTATTTATGGTATAATATTTCAATGTTATCATAACCATTCCATATTACTCAGGAATTTTTTTTCGACCATTATACTACTATTTATACCTTTTATACTAGGAAAGAAGAATAATAAGTGGGATGAAATAAAATTCAACACTCCATCGATGCTTCCCATCAAACTCATTTTTATTTGGCCAAATCAGCCATTTAATTTTTTGGATTGATATTTGATGTATATTTTTGTTGACTAAAACCTTTAAGAGCATATAAAATATGGATATCCCTCATCATAAATTCTATCATTGAATGGATCTATAGATATTTAGATATTTTTTCAGTTTTCCTTCATTTATGATGTGCATAACATTTAAATTATCAGAATATTCATAAATCGCAAAATAATTCCATCCATTTTATACTATCATGTAAACCTAGAATCCTATATAATAATATTTAAATCATTATAGATTCATCTCATGAAATTCTCATGAATTATTTCCAACATGATATTTATCATTGGCATGTCTACTCCAGGTATCATGATATTACAAGGTTCACAAAAGTATATATATAGGTAGAATATATTTCCTAGATGGATATTTCATTATATTTTCCAAAAATTATTGCACTTTCATATCATAGCATAATTTTACTATGTTCATATGGTGATCTTGACAATATTTTTATCTCTTCCATTCTCACAGACTAAATTGATATCGTGTTTTAGTTTATTGGTATTTTAGATCCAAGGTTATATCACAATAGTTTATTTTCTTTTATCTCATGAATTTTATTTTTTTAGTTTTGGGACTTTTATCTCTGAATTTATGTGGCTCAAGATTAGGATCCGTTATCTCAGACCATATATTATTGTATATTTGGGTATCATTTCTTGGACATTTTGTCATTTTATTTTATGGTATTTTATATCTACCCATTTATTTATGTATTTTATTACCATTTAGCTCATACTGTCAATTCATACTGTATAAGGTGTTTTAGTTTGGATATTCTATTGTTATTTTTTACGTTCTTTAATCTCAAACCATCAGTTGATGTTGTTTAGGGTATTATATCTCACACATTATATTGTATTATTTTTTGATCTTTTAGGCCAGACATTATATTTTTTTAGTATAAGGTAATTTATCTAGGGCCACTAATATTTTATTTTGTTTAATGTATTATATCTAGGACACGACTGATCGATGTGAAAATTTGGTTGATGAGATAATGATGATCCAAGACACCCTGATGTCTGGAATTTCAACATGGTGTTTCCAAAGGTCAATTGTGTTATATTTTTTCCCTATAAGAAAGTGATACCTCTTGTTAGTTGGTCAACGACCATATATGTTTGTAAAAATTTTAAGCATATAGTCCATAGAAATTTTCCATGGTCTGAGTAAGTTTTATGTGGATAGTATTGGTTGAGGTAAATGTGCTGCCAATTGTAGGTCCACCTAGATAGTTGGAATGTGGATGATTTTAATCATATCCAAAATGTTTGAGCTGGTGAATATGGGATCGGGGGACATGCTGAGAATGATCCATAACACCCTGATGTGTTAGATTCCTCAACGTGTTAATAAAATCAAATGGTTTGGGGTTCCTTGCTTATAAACACGGTATTCTGCTAATTAGCTGGTCTAAAATTAATTCATCAATAGCATGGTCAAAAAGATGTTTTCCCATCCATTAATAAGGGCCATAAATGATTTTTTATGAATCATGTCTCTCGAAGATAAATTTGGGTATGGAGGAAATATATTTGTGAAGGGTTCTAAATATCGGGGGAATTTTGGATCATTATTTGTGAATCTCAATCCTTATACCCTATGTTTTCTAATAAAAAAGTGTAGAACATGAAAATGATCAATAAAGTATTATCACATTCTTGGTTTCAAAAAAGGGTGTGATTCTTGACGATGTAAATTCATGTGTGTTGAATTCTCTTCAATATTCCAATTATAGGGATTTTAAAACAATATTCAATGTTCTTTGGAAATCAGTATTATGTGGGAAAATAATTATGAGAATTCCAAAGAAAACAATGAGTTGGCAATTTATGCCCCGATGATTATAGGGATCACAAAAATCAATAAGGCCTTTTTGAAAAGAATCACATTTTGTTGATAAACATAGGAACATATGCATTATCCATACAAATATATGAATTTTCAAACATGGGGTCACATGAAGCTGGGTATCATTTTCAAAGAGAAATTGAAGGTTTATGATGATCCTAGATCCTCAAATATTGAATTCTGACCTATGGAGTGGGTAATATGCAGGATGGATTATATAACACTAATGTTTGTGTCACAGCCTAGAGAACATGTTCTTGTGGCAAGGATGGTGTGAAAATAGTTACTCTAAACAATTTTTACACTATGTTGTTCACATTGTAATAGAAACATTTTACTATGGATACAATATAAGAAATACTATATTTATGATTTATATTTTAATTCCCCAAATTATACCTAATATCTAGAGGTAATGTGTTCTGTAAGGGAAGAATTGACCTTTTCTCCGGACTCATGTTGAATAATATCAAAATAATATATTTTTTGTCTCTTTAACTATCATTTTAAGGTCTTTTTTAACCATCAATGTATAGAAAATAAGGATGAAAAACCATAACCAATATTTAGCTAGTTTATCTATATGATGAATGTTGATTTAATATGAGGGAAATGTTATAGGGGACACCAATTAGGATACCCAGGTTTAGGAGAAGTGGAACATCCTTCAAAACATGGGATGATAATGTTTTAATTAAAGATTCATGGTACTCAGGTTATAGGTGAATTTAATGGATAAGTAAACTGAAAAGGGCCCAGAACACCCAAATGTTATGAGTAATTCCATGACGTTGTCATGATCATAAGGATTAGAAATTATTTCTTTAGAGTTGCTCATTTTGTTAAAAAAACCAAAGATCATAATCAAGACCCATAAGCATACATTAATATTCCATCAAAGGATTCATTGAAGACTAAATCCTTTTCCAAGGACCATGTATGTTTATTAAAAAATCGATGTTTTCAGATAATGAAGTGTGATTTATGAATTCTGGTTCTAATAAATAAAGATAATCAACCCATAATCTATTTTACCGAGTTTAGGATAATGTGTTCAATTTATAAGGGATTATAATGAGAGATATTATTCACCTTTTAACATTATTTAGTATGGAAGAATTTGGAATGTAGTTTTAATTTCATGTGACTAAGACATATTCCTTGCGGTTTAATCTCATATGGTGGTGACGTATTTGTTTCCTTGTATCTTAATTTCATCTAGATAGTATGTGGGAACCAACATGAATATTTTTTCATGATTTATTACATTAATAATTATGTGATATAGTTATATGAATTGTACATTAAAAAAATGAAATTTTATGAATCATATGTTATGTAGTTTGGGTGAATTTTGTCATTTATTGTTATAGCGGACCCGGGGATGAAGATCTAGGAATCAATATAAATCCTATAATTTAATAAAACAAGCCACACATAGTTATTCAAATAGAATCTATCTATGTAGGTCTGAACAATATTCAAAGGGGGTAATTTTTTATGCTTATGATTGAATTTGAACCTAGGATAAGAAAACTGGGCATCAATACATATCTTGTGATGGCATGAATCAAACCTAATGTAGTTCCTAAGAGGTCGTGCATTTTAAATCCATGTGGAGAGGAAATAGGACCCCCCCAACATGGAAATTGAATTTTTCCGCCGAACCCAAGAGTGGAATCCATGGTTTCACTATATATCCCATTGTAATAGGAATCAAGACAAATGTAGTTATTAAAAGGATATCCCTATGTAGGTTTGACCTATACAATGGGATGAATATTTTTTATGTTTATTTATTATCACTAGGCCTAGAAGAATATATTTTCATTTCAATTTGAATCTTATTACCACATGAATTAAGATACATGTAGTTCTCAAATAAAGGCATTGTGGGAGTCCACCACCATCAATAGTGTTCCTCCAGGGTGAGGTCTATTTGAATGCATAGTTTTATGTCATGAAAGTGACATTAATTTTTTATATTAACACCATGTGGTGAGAACTAATGGTGTTTCTATTTATTCTTTAATTTGAGTCCATGATAATATCATGGTGAGCTAATATCCATTTTTTTAGTGGGAAGCCCTTTCCAAAATTCCAAAGATAACATAGCCTAGGATTAGTGTGATCAACATAAAATGGTGTGGATTCATATCGCATCATGGAGGATTTTAGTGAATTATATGGTGGAATTTGGTATAATATAGTGTATGGGCTATGATATTGGATCTATGTGTCCTTTTGTACCTCATTGGAAGGAGAATCACTCCATACTTAGTTCTAGAAAAACATGAATCTTAATGTCATGGGACAAAAACATAAGTCATGAAATCAAACATCACACTATGAGGATGTGGAGTCAAAATATGGAGTAAGGGTATTTTTATATATGGGGACTGATAGTGGAGGTCTGGGAATCTCCTCATATCTTGTGATTGTTATAATCAATCCCTATGTAGTACTTGGATGAAAATATTCCTAATGTGGATATGAATATGATTATAGGGACAATTGAATTTCATCTTTCATTCATGTATATTTGTCTTGTATTCATTTAAAAACATTTAAGTTGATAAATATTTATTATTTTGACATCATATGGCGAAGAATTGAGAAATGCAGTTTATAGTCTGGATGTAATGAAAAAGGTCACCTGACGTGATTGAATATAAACATTTATGATTCATATATTTTAGCATCATGTGGTCATGGAAAAGAATATTATGAGTTTAACATATTTCTATGTAGACATATTTTTTCATTTTAACATCATGAGACATGGATGATCTCAATACAGTTTAATGTCATGTGTTTAGGACGAGATCTAAATGCTTTAAATTCCTATTGTCACCATGAGTCTGCCTTGTTTAACATCATGTGAGTAGGATGTGATAAACTCTAATGTTTTGAGTCTTTTATCATTGAAATTTTCCATAAAATTAAATTTTATCTATTTAGGGTATGAGATGAATGATTTTATATATTCAATGACTTTATTAATAAATATTTCCTTTTTTGGGGTATGATACATTCCCCACTCATTGTTGACAATAAGTAAGCTTCGATGTAATAGACCCAACATATGATATAATGCCCTTAAATTTTTTGTTCCATATTAAAATTATACATTAAAACTATAATTGGGGTCTTGGGAGGAAAATATATTCTTCTTAGAGTAATTCATAGAGGTGAAACTATTTATCAAAATCCCATGTCATCTGATTCTGATAGAAATCAGGGTTGTGAAAGATATTCAACCATCAATCATTGATAGATATAAATTATGATACAAGTTTTTCAATGGATAAAAATGTAATGGTTTTCATTAAATGGATATTAGAGGTCTAGGATGCAATAATTCTATATGAGACCCTTCCTTAGCCTCACACAATAATGAATTCAGAGATTCCTATGTAACCATATGAGTGATGTTATGCTGGTCCCATAATTCATGGAGGGTATTGTTCAGATCAGACTTCCTATCCGTATTCACCATTTATTGAGTATATATGACCTAATATGATTGATGGATTTTATCATTCCATTTTCCACTACATGATAGTCAGATGAGTGATTGGAAACGATTTTGTAATCCTAGTACTATTTTTTCAACTCAGTAGAACAGATGTTGGAGCCATTATCCCATTGTATAGTGTAAGGAACTCTAATCCTAGAGATGATAAAAGTCATTAAAAATTTTATTATGTTCTTAAAACAGACTTCTATTTGGTGGATTTCCTCATCCCATTTAATGATGATGTAATTATTAGTAATGATGTACTTGAACTATGTAGTCGTGTCTTATAGGTATAGCTCGAAAACATCCATTCCCCATACATAGAATGATAATGAATATTTAGGTATACGTAAAAATTAGGGGGGGTTAATTTATTATTTTTTAATTGATATAGAATGCATGAGATTTAATGGTGAATTACATAATGTCTGGTATTATGGATTTTTAGTAGAAACCAAGCCCTTGAATTTTATGGGAGAGTTCAGTCCCAAACCAAAGAGCACTATAGAAGATTAAATGAAATTATTTCCTGATTGAATAAAACTCTCCTCATATTATGAATATGAGTAGGATTCCATAAAATCCTCACATATTTAGGGCTTTCTTCTCATCTATATAATCTCCTAGGGTAATGTTCTATGCTCATTTCTAAATATTTTCCCTTATGATTTTTTCTATCTTGGGAGTCACTGTTTTAACATGATTAATTATGTTCTCCATATATATAGGGGTGGGCATTGGTTCATTCCTATACAGGGAGGTATTTACCAATATGATTTATCATGTATCACATATGGTGATCGATGAGAATATTTTTCAGTTTGTGAAGAAGAATATGGCATCCAAAAAATCATGGATAGCCAAGATTGTTGATGAATTAGCCAATGAATAAGCATAATCTATCTATGTTCTTGGAAAATAATAAAATTTTTGATCAAAAGGGAACTCCTCCGTTAGTCGCCTAATGTTTCCAGTGAGAGGTATTATCTCTTCATTTATGTTGGATTATATGCTATTGATCATAACTACCACCATCTCTGAATCCAATATGATTTCCAGGTTGGTTATCAACCTTTATAATAATAAATAAAAACTAGAGATGTGGGTATGGTATTCAGCCTAATTATATATTTAGTAGTCAGATAATGAGAAATGTCAGTGATAATTTTATTTATCTGAATAAATATTCAAAATCCCTATGACAACATGGTTGTGTCTTGAGTTTTCTTGTCAATTGATAATAAAATTTTGGAGGCCCCATTGAAATAAATATCCCACATCTAGGGAGTTTTAGGGGAATAAAAAATTCCTTCTTTCAAATGGTGGGTTTCAAATGGTGTGCTTTCATGGGTGTGATGTTCCTCGATGAAATCAGACAAAGAATGACATTTCATTGATATCTATGATACAAACTGAAAGTCATATTATTAAATAATGACCACCCATTGGACCAAGAATTCAATATGCATGGGATATCTAAGGATGTACATGATTTGATAAATTAAAGAGACCACATATAGTTCATGGAAGTAAAATTATTGTCTCACCTTCAACAATGATAATATGAGTATGAGGTAGTTCTTCTTGACATTAATATATTGAGATTAAGTACCTATAATCATTCTGCTGAGTTAGTGAAGATATTTCTCACATACCACATAATTTTTTGGTATGATTAGGTTTCACTATGGGTGTTCAATATTTTTCACATATAATATTATTGGATTCCTATCAACTGGCAGTGTTATGACAGGTTCGTGAAGTAGTTACCAACTATGACTCCCAATGGATTTTTGGAATTCCTCATCCCTTTGATAGTGATTCCCTTTTTAATTATTTTGTTGAAGGAATGATCCTACCAGGAAAGTTTGTATATGAAATGATGAATTTATTAAATATACCCCTATATACCATTTATTTCATAAATATTCTTGGGGTGACAATGTTAGAATATAATTCATCTTTTCATAGTCAAAGTCAATGTTGTGGCGGTATGCCTCAAAGAAGAGGATCATCCCTATTGTTACCATGAAAATAAATTTCATTAGATTCATCTTCGTACTGGGTTGTCGCAGCATGTTGAATAATGTTTGAATATCTTTGATGTGATCACATAATTTCTAGGATTTCACAACCAAGACATTAAAATAACATTTTGAAATTTTCACAAATAAGGAAAAAAAAATATGACTCATGGAGAATTAGTTTGTGGCACCAGTATTCATTATAAAATGGAATGACCTAATATAAAAAGATCCCATAGGGTGGTCAAATGTTAGTGGAATCCTCATATTCTTGGGGAATCATAATCATATTTTATCTAGAGTATACATCTATAAAAAAAGGGTTGGAATCTAGTAGTCTTATCGATAATGAGTTCATTGATTAAAATTGGAAAATATCACATTGAGAAGTGTCAATTGAGATCTCAGAAATCGACGTAGATTCTAATAATACAATTCTTTTTCTTTAATGGGATGTTGTTAGTGAGCCATCATGGGTGTTTAAGTTTTCAATAAATGTTGTCCATGATCAATTTTCAACATCCTCCTCTATTTTAGTAGCATGAGGTGGGTGCATCCCTCCGAAAGCCTGCTTGAATCCTTGAGAGTCATCAGGTAAGATTATATATTGTGTACCCACCTCAAGAATTAGTCTATGAATTTATATATAATTATTTTTGAACACATATCATTGATTTTTTTTGAAATTTAATATACATGTCCTTCTCATTGATAGCTATCAAAACACTATTCAGTATAGGCCCCACATCTTCTTATGTTCTATAAATGCTTACCTGAGCATATAAATGGTTATGTAGTCCCCTTCTCCGAACAAAGGAGGTGAATTCCCAAGGGAACCCCATTACTCTTACACCTGTGAGTCAATGGAGGTACTTTCACTTGAAGTCAATATTCTATAGGAATCTTTGTCACATTAATGTTGAGAGAGTCCATGAGAAGATACCATATCATCCCATATGGCTAGAGTCATTATAGAGTGATTATAAAGTGGATTTTATTTTACACTATTATTGTGGGAGATAGGGGGATTGGACATCTGTGATATATTATACTTCAAAATATAGAGTTATAAGGAGCACATAGTAAGTTTTGATCATAATACATGGATTTTTATTGGCGATCCCTTTGCCATTAGAAGCGGAAACCCATATATCATCATTCATACTTTGTTTTTTTTTCATTGATTTTATAGAATCCTACATCGTTATGTGTTTATTTTCATGTCATGAACATGGAACTATCACCATGTAATATGTTGTTCTTACCATCAAAGTGGTATTTTTGAGTCAAAAGTTCTCTTTTGACTTTTATATCTTGTTTTGGAAATCAAAAATGTCTTTTACCATGATTATCATACTGACCAAGTATATCCTACTTACCATGATTATCGTACTGACCATGCTTATCGTACTGACCATGATTATCTTACTGACCATGCTTATCATACTGATCATGCAAAATGTACTGATGATGCTTATCATACAGACCATGCTTATCATACTGATCATACAGATCATACTGTCCATGTTTATCGTACTGACTATAATTATCGTAATGACTCTAGAAATCATATTGACTCTGTTAATCGTACTGAGTTTTATGAATCATACTCAGTTTGTATCGTATCAATACATTACACTAAGTAATACTTATAGTACTCATACATTACTTTAATTACCTTCTTGTTTTGGTCCATTATCAAAAACACATGTTTCATATTAATCGTACTAATGTTTATCATATTCATATATCAATTGTTTTAACCAAAATGATGTTGTGGAGTTTCTTATAAACTAATCAAGACGATGTTGTGTTTTCTATTTTAATATGATTGTTATAATGACAGGTGTCCACGTCCCCCTGAGTTTTCTGAAGAAATATGACCGTTGGAGAAAATATGACCGTTGGACCCTGAGTCCTATAAATAAGAGGTCATTTGAAGCCAGGAATAGAAGTGCATGAGACTTTGCTTATATAAAGTTCTAGAGAGAGACAATTTGAATTCTCTCTTGCTTCATGCGAAATCCTTGAAACTACAAAATGTGAATGGATCGTTCTTAGTTTTTGTCTTTTAAAAAGTGTTCTGTTTTGATTTGAGCATCTGAATAGGTGATAATGATTGAGGGCTGCCGGGGATATGCAGACGGTACTATAGATCATTTCATCGAGGGATTTAAATTTTTTGAATGATAGAGGTGCTGATTACCTACAAAATCGAGGGCTTATGGGGATAGCATGATAGACGTACCAATCATTGATTCGAGGGCTTGCAGGGATAGCAAGATAGACATACTGATCATCGTATCGAGGTCTTACCAAGGTGGTTGTAAGACATACATGTTATACTAGGTGAAAGGATAAACCTTCTCTTTAGGTTAAAAGAATTGTAATACTTTTACATTTCTGTTACTTTTTATTTTAATAATGGTAATTGTATTTTTTTCCCTTCTTAATTTCATATTCATTTGTAATTGTTTCGATTACAATCATACTGTTACATATTTTATCGATTGATTCTATACGCATTATGGTAGAATCTTTCACTATTGTATTACTCTGATTATTGTATTCATCTTGAATAATTTTTTTTTACTTTTCTTATAGTATTACACCATATCATACCTTTATATTCAATAAAATTATGGTTGTTTGTTTTTGTTGTGAATTGTATTAGTTTAAGGTCTTTTAAACTAATTTCTTACGTGTTTAAACACAAAGTTTTTAAACCTACAATTCACCCCCACCCCTCTTGTATTTTTCCAACTAATATAAATATACATCTACATATTAGATCCAAATTTTTTTATCAGAGCAGGTTTCCACTGATTTATACTACTAGCTCTTATTCATTCATATTACTGTTTCAATTATTTACTACACTAACATGTGGAGTGGAAAAGATTATGTTTTATTAGATGGAAAGAATAAATATTGGGTCAACTGACAATATAAATCCTTCTAGACCACCTATCATTGATGGGAATGATTATGAGTACAGGAAAGATCTAATGAAGACATTCGATATCAATACTAGTGTAGACAATTTTATTATTCTTACTGAAGGTTACAAAATTCCTTACAAAGAAGTCAGTACTTTCACTAATCAAGTGAAGCAAGAATCCCAACTGAATTACAAGGTTCTAAATACATTGATATGTTCTATGACCCGTAATATATACAACAAGATATCTTCTTGTGAAGCAGCCAACTGTATTTGGAAGAAATTGGAAGTCACACATTTTGGTACATCCAATGTAATAGAAACAAGAAGAGAAATAATTCGAGCAGAGTATCATGGATTTCTTTTTCTTTATGGAGAGATGGTATGTAAAGTGAAACAAATATTTATGACAATTTTCAACTCCTTACAGTCTATGGGAGAAAAAGGACTTGATGATGAAGCTATTGTAGAAAAAATTATTGATATAATGCTGAATGAATGGGAGTATAAAAGGACAAATATTGATGAAAACAGAAAAGTTTCTCAGATTACTCATGATGTACTCTTTGGAACTCTTCTACAGCACAAGACAAGAATGAATAGAGATGCTGATTTCAACAAGAAGAAAAATGGAAATGGAAGTGTAGATTTTACCACTACATATAAAGCTAAAACACATGAAAGGATAACAAGATCCAAAGGTATGAAAGTTAGGATGTCTGATTCAAGTGATTGTGATCTTTTAGATAATGAGTTATCCAATCTTGCTGGAAGGATGAATAAGATTTTATGAAAGAAAGACCTCCAATAAATATTCAAAAAGAATGATTGGAAGGGTAAGAAAGATTCAGAGGTAACTGGTTATGAATGAAAGAAAGTTGGACATATAAGGCCTGATTTTCCTTTACTAAAGATAAAAGACAGAAAGGATATATATTTTGAAATAAATATGAAATAGAATTACATGACAATGATAAAGAAAGTCTTAAAAGAAAATGATACTTAGAGCGTATGTGGTAGAGATTCATCAGATAATTCATCAGAATATGAATCATCAGGACAATGGAATATTGGATTTATAGATAGACTACCAATTGATGATCACTCTCTCATGGCTACGGTACAAAATGTTGAATATATGATAAATATTTCCTTAAATTCAAATTATACTAATAATAAATATTATGAATCATTAAATAATGAGTCTTCATCATCAAAAGATAACACTTTACATTCTTTTGATAAAGTGTCTAGGTTTGCTAAATTACTTGAGAATGAAAATTCTAAACTCATGAAAAATATTGGTAAAAAAATCTAGAATTTTGATTTTGACTAAAGAAGTATCAGATCTTTCTAATGATCATGATATGAAAACATCTGATTTTGAATGTATTTTAAAAACCCTGTAGAATGTCAATTCTGAAAAGGATAAACTTCATAAGGATCTTGAAAATGTAATTTCTAAGAAAAATGTTTTCGAGCTTAACTCTAGTTCAAAATCAAATGTTTTGGAGGATAAAAACATAGTCTTAAAACTAAAATCAGGAATTTTTTCTTTGAAAAAATGTTTTTCAATCTTTACTTATGGAAAGGAAAACTTTGATAAAATGTATTCTCAAATTATACCTTTGAGGAATCATTCAGGTATTGGTTATACTCTTTCTAAACCAATTTTTTGTAATAACTATTTTGTTCCTCAAAATAACCATTTTTTCTCGAAGTGTCAATGTGGAGGACACTAGAAATGAGATTATTCTCTTAATAGAACCCAGTCTTTAGAATTTCATAAACACCATTTTTCAAAACAAATGTGGATTCCTAATATTCTTTTATCTAACCATTCTAGATCCAAACATGTTTGGATTCTGAAAAAAAATTGTTTCTTTTTCAGGAAAATAAGAAGTGTACAAAAGGATATATTATTTTACAATTCATAGGAATGCAAGAACAACATGTTGACCTTTTTACAAAACCATTACCATCCGATAGATTTCAGTTTATCAAACATAAGCTATGACTTATTACATTAATGTAATCATTCATGTATACTTCCGGTTTTTTTACTTCTCCTGACAATAAGAAACTCCTCTTAAAAAAGAAGAAAATTTTACTTAATATTATTTTTATTTATATATTTATTTTATTAGTTTGTGTTTATTGACTGTTTAGTTATCATTTTTACCTTTTGCTTGTCGTCTTGACTATTTGTTTTCCATCGACACGTCAGTCTATGGTAACAAATTTGTTTTCCATCGGCAAGAAATTCTATGGTAACGACTTTGTTTTCCATTGGCACAATAGTTTATGGTAACGACTTTGTTTTCCATCGGCACATCATATTATGGTAACGACTTTGTTTTCCATCAGCACGTCAGTTTATTGTAACGAATTTGTTTTCTATCGACAGTACAGTCTATGGTAACGACTTTGTTTTACATCGACACGTCTGTATATGACAACGACTTTGTTTTCCATCAGAATGACAGTCTATGGTAACGAAATTGTATTCCATCGGCACGTTAGCCTATGGTAACAAATTTATTTTCCATCAGCACACCATTCTATGGTAACAAATTTTTCTTCCATCGGCATGAAAATCGATCGTATTCTTTCTCACCAGCCTCTTGTGTTTTCTTTCACTATGTTAATACTATTTAAACCAAAAATTACCTTACGATCTCTAGCAGGCACATACTTTCCTTACCTTGTTTTTATTTGAAAAAACATTTAATCCCATCAGTCGGTTTCTTTTTCTTCTAATCTCAAATTTATAAGACCAACCATTACCCATTTTCTCCTATATATAGACTCCTCCCCTCCCCAAACCCACACCTATTTTTCACAATTGTTGACGAAGCTCTTCCTATATTTTAAGTCTCCATACGCTCTACCATCAGCTTCACCTATATGTCTCAGTCATGTCCTAACACTCCTGCCGAAATGTCACCAAAGACTTTTTCAAAAGAAGACATTCTCAGAGAAATTTTAGTTTCTCAGGACTTCTTTGATGCGTATGATTCTAAAATAAGAAGAATTATTTTGTTTCATGGCTGGGAGAATTTGTGTTTTGAAAAACCAGTGTCTCACGATCCAGTTCATATTGATGAAGTCAGTCAGTTCTACAAAACTATGTCTTTAGACAAAAACAAGTCTATCAACTTTGCTGTGCACTATAGAAAGATATCAATGTCTGTGAAACAAGCAGCCCACTTTCTAAATGTTCCAATGGAAGGTGATTCTTATTGTCCATATCATAAACTAGTAGAGTATGTTTGTACATTTAACAAAGAAAGTGCTGAAAATCATTGTTTCTTATAAATGGAGAAAAAAGGAAAGTGGCTCATCTTTCTCCAGATAATAGATTTGTGGCACTTTGGATTCAAGGTTTTCTTATCCCAAGGAAAGGGGATAGAGAAACTCGGAAAGTTTCTGATATCTTCATGCTTGACTATCTTGTCAACATGAGAAAAGTAAATCTCATGGGATACATTTTTGAGACAATCAAGAATGTTAATTCAGGAGCGATTAATTCCCATTTAATCATGTATCCATCTATTCTTACAATGTTCATTCTCGAGAGCATGATGTTTTGTAATATTCATTTGAAAGGATGATTGAAAGAGTTGATGCCTTCATGGATAAGTAAGAGTACTTTAAATGAATTGAATGTATGTTTTGATTAGAATTAAAAACTTTTTATTAGGGATTTAGAAGCTGAATCAGCACAGAATCAATCGGCACCTATGCCAGTCAAAGACTATCCATCTGTTGGTGCTCCACAAAATTCAAATCCGCAAACTAGTTCAAAGACAATGAAGAAACCTATGTATAGTAAGGTTATTGTGTCAAGGTGGAGAAAATAAAGAGAATAGAGAATGGAAGGTGATCTGAGGTTTTGTCTTGACCCAGCTGAAAGCTTTTACTGAGAGGATAATAGTTTAGTATACCCTTCAGGATGAAAAGAAAAATAAGGATCTTTTGAAAAGAAAAGCATAGTAATTTGATGTTTCAAAAGTCATGAAAATTGATGAGTATGCTAGTTCTCAAGTAACCGAAGAAGTATATCAAGTACCCTTCGTATAGAGTCTTCCAGAGCCAGAAAAAGGGAAACAATTTTTAGAATAAATCCTGGAAGTTGAAGAAGATGAAGGATATTTACTTTTGGAATTCATGAATAGCTCAAATAAAAGTAGAGAACAATCTTTTCAAAAATAAAGTGAAGGTATTCAACAAGCTCCTCATGACAATCAAGAATCGGCTAAATAATTTGAAACTCCAGAAAGAATTATTTCCCAAGGGAATCAACATCGTCAATCTTCTCATATGGAAAAAAAATCCTTATTAGTGAAAAAGTGGAAGAAGAAAGAAAGGGGATTGAAAAATAAAAAGGAATATATCCAGCTGTTGACTCAAGTAGATCAAATGAACAAGATTCGTATGATGAGGATACTGATTCAGAAAAAACAATTTCTCTCAAAAATAGTGATAAGATTTTTCATGTTATATGGAGAATTTAGAAGACCATTCCTTACTTTTCCAGGATTGAAGGAAAAATTCATTTAATTACTAAAAATAAAAGAAAAAAGTTTGAATCTATAAAAGAATTGAGAAAGAGAGTTTTGTCAGTTGAAGAAGATAGGAAAGTTCTATCTGAATGTTTGAGTACTCATAAGAATAATTGCAACATAATGACTAAGTGGTCATACAAAATAGAGAGCTCAGTGAACGATCATGAACTGTCAATTAATTACTTAAGGAGGATTTCAAATGATCTCGTAATTTCTTTCAATAAGCTTGACAAAGAATCAATTTAAAGGATGAATCAATTGTCAAATATCCATGGAGGCGATATTCCATCAAGAATCAGGATTAGCTTTTTGCCGACAAACAAGAGCTTCTCAGATCTAAGGGTGATTCTATATCTGAAGACAAGAAGGAAATCAAAAAGATGAAATCTGTTCTTCATGAGTTAATAAAGAAGGAAAAGGAATGATGAAACAAATGAATGATATATTTGTTTTCTTTTCATTAACTCTATAAACATTTGTTATTGTAATGATGTTTTTTCTACCCTTTCCTTTGTCCAACATTTCATTTCTCTAACTCTTTCAGGAAACTCAAGATTAGCCCATTATTTTTGTAAATAACAAATGGGGAGACTGTTTTTTATAGGGAGAACGTTTTAATCAAATACTTCTAAATCAAATAAAATCTACAAAAACAATCCTTAGGAAAATACATAACCTAAGGTTTAGTTAGTTGTATTCAATTGTTATACTCATAAGATTTTCCAATAACTCAGGGAGAGAAAAGTATTTATTTTCTTTTTTACATTGAGTTTTGTTCTTTCCAAAAAGGGGGATATTTTTGAGTCAAAAGTTTTCTTTTGACTTTTATATAATGTTTTGGAAATCACAAATTTCTTTTACAATGATTATCGTACTAACCATGCTTATTGTACTTAACATGTTTATCGTACTGACCATGCTTATCGTACTGACCATGCTGATCATACTAACCATGCTTATCATACTGATCATGCTGATCGTACTGACCATGCTTATCATATTGGCCAAGATTATTGTACCGATCATGATGATCGTACTAGCCATGTATACTATACTGACTATTATTATCATAATTAATATGGCAATCGTAGTGATTTTTGTTAATCGTTCTCACTTTTATGAATCAAACTCAGTTTGTATCGTATCAATACATTACAGTAAGTATTACTTATAGTTCTCATTCTTTACTTTCATTACTTGCTTGTTTTGGTCCATTATTAAAAACAAATGTTTCAAATTACTCGTACTCATGTTTATCATCTTCATGTGTCTTTTTTTTAACCAAAACGATGTCGTGGAGTTAGTTATAAACTAATCAAAACGATGTCATGTTTTCTGTTTCAATATGACCGTTATAATTCCAGGTGCCCAAGTCCCTCCGATTTTTCTAGAGAAATATGACCGTTGAATAAAATATGACCATTGGAACCTGAGGACTATATAGAGGATTTCAATTGAAGAAATGAAGACAAGTTTATGAGACTTTTCATATATCATGTTCTAGAGAGAGACGCTGTGACTTCTCTCTTGCTTTGTGTGAAATCCTTGAAACTACAAAATGTGAACGACTTGTTCTTAGTTATTGTATTTTAATAAGTTCTTTGTTTTGATTTTTGCATTCGATGAGGTGATAACGATCAAGGTCTTCCGGGGATTTGTAGAAGGTGATACCGATCATCTTATCGAGGGATTTCAAGCGTTTGAAAGACAGAGGTGCCGATTATCTACAATATCGAGGGCTTGCGGGGATTGAAAGACAGACGTACTGATCATCGAATTGAGGTCTTGTAGGGATAACAATAATGACGTACCGATCATCGTATTGAGGGATTACCAATGTGGTGGTAAGATAGACCTGTTATCCTAGGTGAAATGATAACCCTTCTCATTAGGTCAAAAGAATTGTAATACTTTAACATTTCCACTACTGTTTGTTTTAAGAAAGGGAATTGTATTTTTTTTCCATTCATCATTTCATATTCATTTGTAATTGTTTCAATTAAAATCATATTGTTACATATTGTATCAATTGATTCTATACACTTTATGGTAGAATCCTTCACTATTGTATTACTCTGATTATTGTATTCATCTTGAATACAATTGCTTTACTTTTATTATAGTATTACACCATATCATACATTTATATTCAATAAAATTGTGTTTGTTGGTTTTTTTTATGAATTGTTTTAGTTTAAGATCTTTTAAACTAATTTCTCAAGTGTTTAAACATAATTTTTTTAAACCTACAATTCAACCCCCGCTTGTATTGTTCCATCTATTATACATATACATCTACATTTTTGATCCAACATGTATTTCAAAAACAGATGAAATATTTAGTGTGTGATAATGGATTTATGGTACTAGGTTCTACATATCTGAACATTATATGTTGTGTCATGTTGGGTAACCAAAAACACTACATTAGATATGATATCCAAAAAATTATCTTTGATATTTATCTTCTTGAGTGGCCTTTGAACATTATTATCAAAACCATGAATGGTAATCTTTGTGGGAGGTAGGTCACAATTGAAATAATCCAACCATTGGATGGTTCAAACTAAGAGAAGGTTGATAAAAACCAATTATCAATAAGATCTCTTCTTATAACAACAACATTTATTCTACCCAAAACAAATTAGGGTGTTTTGTGTTTATGTACGGATAATTCATTATCATTTTATATTAACATGATGGTGACATCAAATTCCAATGGCATTATCAATACTAGATAAAACATTGATGCGGCAACATTTTTTATAAAATCTTGTTGGATATGGAGTGAATCAACAAGGTCATAAACTAGTTTTCTTGAAAGATAAACCACATCAAGGATTGATAGATTTGTTGGTGGAAACCACTATCTATTTAATAATTATGTTTTTTTCATAGGTGAATGCTTCTTAGGGTGGTGATAAGGTAGTTGAGTATAATTGGCACATTCCTTGTACAGAGGATGAAGGAGAATCTTCTACCATTTGAGAGGGTTGTGATGACCCTCCATATTGTCTATTATAGTAAAATAATGGCTCCACCTCTATGTGGTCATATAAGATTATAGGGATTGGATGACATCTATATGGTTTTTGAATACCACCATTTATCTGTTGTTCATTCTGAAGAACATTCCCATGGGTATCATATTCAAATATATCATTTATTGGGACATGGCCAAAATATTTGGTTCAATCACATCGGTATTATCCAAGGTATACTGATATCATACATACCTTTCCTATGGCTCCATTGTATGTTATGTGGAAATCATAATTGGGGGAATATTCATCATTAAAGCATTAGACTATGAATTGTATTACATTAAATGAGTAAAATATAACCTCTTCATTTATTGGGACATGACCAAAATATAATCTATTTTTGAAAAAAATATCCTTATAAATGCTCATCATCATCTTATTATTTCTATGTCAGATGGTCAAATCCAGCTTAATGATACACATTTTATGTCTCCTCCCTCTGTGGTAGAACAATTATAATTATAAGAATGTAAAGACCTGACCCCAGTTTCCCGAAGTCAGTGCCTTTTTTTGATTACATTGGCATACATTCATGGAATACGAATCCCAAAGGACCAAGTAGTTTAGTATTATTGGAAACAAGATACATACATAAGTTCAACATAACATATTGAAAAGAAAAAAATGACACTAAATTATTCCACTAGAAACATCATGTCTCCTAGATTATGCTTGCATGACATTCATAATTTATTTATTCAAGTCTTGAGAAAATTTAAAAATAAGAAAAGGGTGAGCTCAAACACTCAGTAAGAGTAAGAAATACAGCGGAAGATAATATAAACATTATACATGGTGAATAACTAGAAACAAATTCCTTTAATAATAAACATGAACACATTATGACAGAAATATGAGATGAATAAATAATGCCATAATAAAACATAATCATGGGTATTCTAATAGTCGAATAACCACATGATCTTCAAATACTAGCATCATAATGAGGGAAGTGCCTATTCCAGACATTTTGTAAAATATATTCAAGGCATCGACCAAGACATCTAATGATTAAGGCCTCATCCAATATCCATATATCAAATTGGGAAAGGCCTCAGCCAATTCCACGTCTATTTGCCTCATGAGACCTACTGATGCATCAAGGGACTATATTAGGACCCACCCATCACATAATAAGTACAATGCATTCCTCATATGAGCAGTGATAAACATTAACAACATATAAATTCATATTGAAACTATCATATGAAATGTAACTATCTTTCCCCAATTATTGAACATAAACACTAACCATTCGAAATAATATGCTGAATGGTTTAGGATAGATCATACACAATAATTTTAGTCATACAAATTCAATAAAATATATTATATGACATCATAAATGATTGACCCCATCAATATATAAGAATCAACCTGAGTGTTGAATCAAACGAGAATAATCTTATAAAATCATTAAGCAACTCTTGTGATAAATACTATTTTATTTTGAAAATAAGTGTTCTTTTGGAGATATCGTTGTATAAAACCAGAATTAAAGTAAGATAGCTTGTAATGATAAAATTATAGTATTTATAAGGATATTGTTTTTTCAAAAATAGATTATAGCTTTCCCTTGAAAATAGATATGAATTTTAGAAATTCCCTTGTATCGGGCTCATATTTTTTGAAACAGTTTTGAGATCTTCTTTTAATACATGTAACTATCCAGAAAATAGGGAAGGATCATGGTTGGTTTACTTATATATATAGTACAAACACATAATATATGTGGATTACATAGCAATACATAATAATTTCACTGAGAAAATTAGACAATAAAAGTATCCCGGATGAAAATGGATGTTTGGGTGGAAAAACCCTAACCTTAACTCCAAACGTGTTATGCTCTTGAACATAAGCTCCTGGAATATGAAATTAAAATTATGAATAACTTATTTAAGAACCTATTTGAAATGTATTTAGATTACAATAATTCTGTTTAGTTCATTTATACCTTTATTTCTATGTTATTATATTGAATTTTGTTGTTATGGGTTGTTCGTTTTCATTATTTTCATAATCGGTTCACTTGTTTTTAAGTAATGGGGTTCATGTGGAATGGTTATAAATATCCAATATTGGAATTATATATTATTTATGAAAATAAATAATTGGTAATTGTCATTTCTTTAATTTCTTTATATTGAATGATGATGAATCATTATATGACAACCAATTCGATTATTCTGCGGTATTTGGATTAGTATTTACTAGTTTTGTCATATAAATTAATTATATGTTCATATTATGATTCCTGAGTATTAACTATGTTATAATACATATGGTATAGTCTGTATCAACCATAAATATGGTTTAATGACAAGTAATGAAGAATAAATTGAAGAACGCAACTTCGTCGTCCATGAAGGATATAAATTTGAACCTCGTGGATGTTGATTTTGTTTAAAAACAATAAAAGGGACAGAGTAAGAATTTTTATGATATTTCTTCCATTCAAATGATATAGTTACAGTATATAAATGATATTGTAGTTATCATGATCATTCAGATAGATGAGGTGAGGTTAGGATAGAAAAAGGAGATAAATGGAAATGAAACCAAATGAAAAAGAAGGGTGCATTACCTCTTGAAATAACCTCCATGAGAATCTTCTTAAGGGAAGGTTTATTGGTATTTTTGTAAGACCAGAAGCTTCCTGGACATGGGGAGAGACTAGGGAAGTGTAATTGGTAAGAACATTGAGGATCGTCAAGGCTTAGAGGAGTGAAGAGAAGAGGGAGTGGTTAGGGGTTTTTATAGTGGAAGAGAGGAGTAAATTTTGAATATTCAATTCATT
The DNA here is from genome assembly GCA_963277665.1 of Viscum album. Lineage (NCBI taxonomy): Eukaryota > Viridiplantae > Streptophyta > Magnoliopsida > Santalales > Viscaceae > Viscum > Viscum album. The sequence goes on from OY728145.1 coordinate 1,842,054,515, forward strand.
ATTTTATTATTTCCCTCAGGACAACCAATTGTGTTGTTTCATTTGACCCCTAAAAGTTATAAATGCATGTGAGTTCGAACCATGTGGCCTTTCATTACTTGTGATGTCATGAATAGTGTATTTAACTGATAATATGTATATACGGTATTTTCTCATATTTCACTATTCATCAAAAATTCTAGAATTCAGAAAAATCCCAAAAAATCACCTCTACCATTTTTCAACGTGTAGAATTAAAAAGTGAACTCCATTTTTTAAAAAAAAATTTATAAATATTATTAATTTAATTTTTAGATAATTTCATAGTTAATTCGAAAAATAACAATCTTAGAGGTATGGATAGATTTATGTGACATTGAAAAATTAATTAAGATCTCATTATCATATTACCTTATGAATAGAAAATAATATCATTATTTAATATTGATAAAGGTCATATTAGTATTCATATTAATATTAATAGGGGTATGTAAATATTCACCAAAAATCAAGTCTGTTCTATCAGACTCCAAATTACTTACTATACACAACTCTAGAAGACCATTATTCGAAATTCAAAACCCAGAAGAGGAAAAGATGTGTTTAATGGATAGATTAGAAAATTGCATTCCATATATATTTTCAAAACCTTGGGGAGTTACATTCACCCCTCCATACCAAAATCTCAACCTCGAAATTCACAAAATATTATTTAAAAAGATTCAGGTATGTCTTTAACAAAAGCTCCTCGGGCTCCCATGTTGTTTCCACCATCTTATGGTTCCACAATAGATCCTTTACCATAGGTGTCATCTGATTTCTCAATACTTTTTCTCTAGTATCATTAATCATGATAGGCTCATCACAATAAGATAGATCAGGCTCATGTTCAACATTTTCATAAGTAAGTACATGTGTTGGGTATGGCATGTACATTCTTAACATTTACACATGGAACACATTGACAACCTTGGAGATACATGGCGCCATTTCCAAACTGTAAGATATGAATCCAATTCGGTCCCTAATTTAAAAAGGTCCGATGTACCTGTGACTTAATTTTCACTTCTTACCGAATCGTATTATACCCTTCCATGGAGATACCTTTATGAAAATGTGATCACTTTCTCAAAACTCCAAATCCTTCCTCCAGTTATCATCATAGAACTTTTTCCTACTTTGAGCTATTTTGATATGGTTCGGGATTATATTCACCTTCTCTGATGTTTCTTCTACAAGTTCTAGGCCCACGAGATTTCTTTCACCAACATCATCCTAGCAAGTTTGTGTACGACATCTCCTCCCATATAATGCTTCATTGGATTCCATCTGAATATTTTAATGGAAGCTATTGTCGTAGGAAAATTATATGAGAGGTAAATACTAATCCCACATGTATTGAAAATCATGTGAACACGACATCAACATGTATTCCAATGGTTTAATAGTCCGTTTTGATTGTCCATCAGTTTGTGGGTGGTATGCAGTGCTCAAACAAAGATCAGTGTTTAGGGCCTTTTGAAGGCTCTTCTAGAATCGTGATGTAAAACGAGGATCATGATCAGAATCAATTGATAACGGTACACCATGATGTCATACAACTTCATTAATATATATTGATTCCAAACGTTCAAGTGGGAAATCGTCCCTTATAGCTAGAAAAAGTGAAAATTTTGTATGACGTTCAACAATGAACCATATTGTTTCATTCATTGTTTGAGTCCTTGTAGCCCCATGACAAAGTCCATCATAATATCATCCCATTTCCACATAGGTATATGAAGGTGTTGCATGACTCTGCCATGATGTTGTCTTCATGCCTTCACCTATTGAAAAACTAAACATCTCGAAACGTAATCAGAAATCTCCCTCTACATGTTTTCCCACCAGAAACATTCCTTTAGATATGTATACATCTTGGTGCTGCCCGGGAGTGTAGATAAATTTGAGCTATGAGCATTGTATAATAATTCACTTTTTAGCTCCGGTACTGATGGAATGCATAGCCTCTTCCCAAACATTATGACTCCTTCTTCATACACGAAGTCAGCCAGTCTCTTATCCTTAACTACATTAATTTTATTATGTAGAATCACATCATCAGATTGAGAAATTTTAATCTTTTCTAGTATATATGGTTTATCAATCATTTGAAAGATGAGTGGTGTTTCTCATTCCTTAACAATTCCCATATCCATATTCTATAGATTCTAGAACATATGATTTCTTTCAATCGCCATTTGAGTCATAAGTCCCATATCTTTCCTGCTTAATGCATCTACCACCATATTCTCCTTTCTTTGGTGGTAGTGTATTGAACAATCGTAATCATTGAGTAACATGAGCCATCTTTTTTGCCTCATGTTGAGTTCTTTTTCTCTGAAAATAAATTTCAAACTCTTATGGACCATATAAATCTCACATCTCTCTCCATAGAAATAATGCCTCTATATTTCCAGAGAAAAGTTTACAGCTTCAATCCCAAGATCATGAGTTGGATAATTTTTCTCATGATTCTTCAATTGTCTTGATTCATAAGAAAGAACTTTATCAATTTTCATAAGGATGCAACCGAGTCCATTCTTTGATGAATCACTGTATATTACAAATCCATCACTTCTAGATGGAAGAGTCAAAATTGGAGCATTGACCAATCATATTTTCAATTCATCGAAACATTCTGTACATTCTTTTGTCTATAGAAACATAACCCCTTTACGTGTGAGCTTGGTTAGTAGGTGAGCCAGTCGGGTAAATGTCTGAACAAAACATAGATAATTACTTGCTAAGCAAATAAAATTGTGTACCTCAGTTATGATGGTTGGAATAGTCCAAACTTGGATTGCCTTTGTCTTCATAGGATCAACTAGGATTCCATCCTTAGAGATAATATAGCCAAGAAAAAAATTGATTGAATCCAGAATTCACACTTACTAAACTTCACATATAATTTATTTCTTCTAAGATTTCTTTGAATAAACTGCATGTAATTTTCATGGTCTTCATAGATTTTTGAGTATACGAGGATATCATCGATGAATACCACAACAAATTTATCAAGATATTCCATGAAAACAATATTCATTAAATCCATGAGAACATATGGAGTATTTGACAGTCCAAAAGGCATCACTATAAACTCGTAATTCCCATACATGGTATGAAATGTTGTCTAATGAATATCTTCCTTCCTCACATGCAACTGATGATATCCGGATCTAAGGTCAATCATCAAAAAATATTGAGATCCATGATGTTGGTCAAATAAATCATCAATCTGAGATAGAGTATATTTATTCTTTATTTTAATAGCATTGATTTCCCTGTAATCAATGCAAAGCCTCATGTATCCATCCTTCATCTTGACAAAGAGGACATGGGCTCCCCATAGAGAAACACTAGGTTAAATAAATCATTTTCACTCAAATATTCTATTTGTTTCACTAGATCTACTAATTCTATAGTGGTCATTCTATAGGGAGTCTTTGGTATTGGTCTTTCATAAGTAATTAAATCAATAGAGAACCCAGCATCCCTCTCTGGAGAATGTTTAGGTAAATCCTCTTGAAATACTTCAATGCACTCTTTCACTATGATCACATCCTCAATTTGAATATTTCGGTCCTCGTCCATAGATATTAGCTTATCTTCCTCTCCAAGTATTGTATTCAGTAGATCTACTGGGGGAGGTTCTTGATATGAATCGGGTGGCGAAGTTTTTTCCCTAAAGACAACAAATTCTACTCCATTTTCAAAAATTGTAACTTCCTTCTTCTTATAATAAATCTTCGCATCATACTTTTACATCAAATCCATACTGAGAATTATATCAAATTCAGTCATTGGTAAGATGATAAGGTTAGACAATAGAGCACATTTTGGTGTCTGGAAGGGGACTAATCGACATGCCTTTATGTCCATGATACACCCACTAAGATTTTTGACTGATAACTCCTTTATTAAATTAAATTGGACATATCAAAAAATTTTGGAAAATTGTGAAGATATAAATGAATGCGACGATCCAAAATAAAATAAAGTATTGTAAAAATTTAAGGAAATGATTAATGTACGTGCCACCACGTCATTAGGAACATAAACCCTTATAGTTGTGATTGCGTATGCTTGTACTTGATCCCCTGGCATTTTTAGTTTCATATTTCCTTGATTCTTTAGACAATCATTATCATAGTGTTCCATCTCCTGAAAATTATTGCATTGAACATCATTGACTTCCTTCTTCCCTTTGCAATCACCAGCAAGATGGACATTTGAGTACATTTTTAGCATAGTCATTTTCCTTTTAAGCATGCACTAGGGTGTTACTATACACAATTGTCACACTATGTAAATTCAAATCTTCCCCTCTACCCCGTTTCCTTATTTCCATTCCCAGTGTTTTCACCAGCACTCTTATTTTATTGCATTCCCTTAAAGACATAAGACATATAGAATACATTTTCTGTCATGATAGCACAAGAAACTATATCCTCATATGATGAAATACTTTGGGAGACTAGTGCCTGCCAGAGGAATGGATTAGGCCATCATAGAATTGATCAATTTTGCACCTTGTATTTCGTATATAGTCCACATCATGTTTTTCTAACCTTGTGATGTCTGCTTCATAAATGGAAACGTTTTTATCCTCATTATACCTCAGATTAAAGAATTTTCTCTCCATATCTGTTCGCTGCTCATGAGGGAAATATTTGGCTAAGAATATTTCCTTAAAATCCCTCCATTACATCTCTTTTATCTCTTCCACCTCCTTTGTGTTTTGGATTTATAACCACCACTGCTCTGCATCTCCCGATAGACGATATGATACCATGAAAACCTTCTCTCTTTCATTACATCCCAAAGTGAGAAATATCTTCTCAAGTTAACATATCCACTTCTCTACTACAAATAGGTTAGTGGTCCTATTGAATGATGTAGGATGTTGTCGCATAAAGCGATCCAGCATAGCTCGTCCACGTGGTGGGTCCAGATGCTCCATATGGGTAATGTTATTATTCATAACCTGAGTATGTTTTAACAGTAAAGTTATGAGTTGCTAAAAACCAGTCACAACACTAGATCCAACATCATTATCTTGCATCGGAGGAAAATCCCTACAAGGGACACATGTGTTCGTGCGGTTTCCATTCCTTCCACTTGGAGCCATCTCTAGGTAATTCCATACCCTAGATTAGGTTATGAAACATAATTTACAATTATAACATAACAAAATAATTAGAAAAATTAAGATCAAACGAATGGATAATACCATATTCACAAATATGGTTTCTTTGAGGAAAATTTTACATTTCAATCCTTCATAATGGCTTGTAATGAAAATTTGAATTATCCAAAGAATATCCTCATGGAGTGTCATAACTAAGAGTGCCTCAAGGCCCGTTTTCATGCACCATTTTCTGTTCTAGCTCAAAGTGTTGTTTTCCGGTTTTACCCCTACATACATCTGTGCCAGAGCCGCCTCTACCTTCTCTTATCCAAACTGGGATGCATTGATTGAAATATCCACATAATCTATTCCTTACCAAAAAACCAGGATTTTATTTTGTGTTTATCCTCAAAGACTATCCTAGGGACACTTCCCTAATCTACGTTTACTAGTTTCCAAATTTTCTACTAAACATCCTTTGATACCAAATATAATGACCTGACCCCAATTTCCAAGAGTCGATGCATTATTTGATTACATTGGCATACATGCATGGAATACGATTCCTGAAGGACCAATTTGATTAGTATCATTGCAAACAGGATACATACATAAGTTCAACCTTACATATGTAATGGAAAACGACACCAAATTATTCCACTAGCAACATCATGTCTCATAGATTATGCTTGCATGTCATTCATAATTTACTTCATCATGTCCTTAGAGAAATGAAACATAAGGAAATGGTGAGGTCAAACTCTCAGTATGAGTAAGCTATATAGTGAAAGATATTATAAACATTATACAAGGTGAATAATTGAAAACACATGACTTTAATAATAAACATGAACACATTATGGAAGAAATATGAGAAGAATAAATAATGCCATAATAGAACATAATAATTTGTATTCTACTTGTCGAATAACCTCATGATCTTCAGATACTATCGTCATAATGAGGGATGTTCATATGCCGGACATTCTGAAACATTTTTTCAAGCCCTCAGCCAAGATTTCTAATGATTAAGGCCTCGTCCAAAATCTATATATCACATTTGGAAAGGCCTCGGCCAATTCCATGCCTATTTGTCTCATGAGACCTACTGATAAATTGAGGGGATATAGCGGGCCCCACCAATTAAATAATAAGTCCAATTAATTCCTCATATAGATGGGTATAAACATAAAAAACATATACATTCATATTGAAACTATCTTATGAAATGAAACTAACTTTCCCCAATTATTGAACATAAACACTAACCATTCTAAATAATATGGTGAATGGTTTTAGGATAGATAATACAAAATAATTTTAGTCATAAACCATTAAATAAAATATGGTATATGACATAATAAATTATTAGCACCAACAATACATAATAATCAACAAGAGTGTTGAATCAAACCAGAATAATCTTCTAAAATCATTTATCAATTCTTGTGATAAATACTCTTTTATTTTGAAAAGAAGAATTATTTTGGAAAAATATTTTTATAAAAATAGAGGTCAAGTAATATAGTATTTCATGATAAGAATAGTGTTTTTATAATGATAATGGTTTCAAAAAATATAGTATATCGTGCCCTTTAAAATAGATATCAATTTGAGAAATTCCCTTGTATCAGGCTCATATTTTTTGGAAACAGTTTTGAGAGATTCTTTTTAAACATGTAACTATTGAGAAAATATGGAAGGATTCTGGTTGGTGTACATAAATATAATAATCACACATATTTTATGAGTATTACATAACAATACATAAGAATTCCATAAAGGTAATTAGACAATAATATTATCCCGAATGATAATGGAAGGTCTGGTGGAATGACCATTACCTTAACTCCAATCTTGTTCTCCTCTTGAATATAATCTATTGAAATATGAAATTATAATTATTAATAACTTCTTTAAAACCCTATTATAAATTTATTTAGTTTATCATAATTCTCTTTAGTTCATTTATACCCTTATTTCTAATTTATAATATTGAATTTTGTTCTTCAGGGGTGTTCATTTTCTCTTTTTTCGTAATCGGTTAACTTTTTTTTAAGAAATGGGGTTCATGTGGAAAGGTTATAAAACTACTAGAATAGAATTATATATTAAATATGAACAGAAATAATTGTTAATGGTCATTTATATCATTTGGTTACATGGAATTATGATGATTCATTAGTTGACAATCACTTCAATTATTCGGCGGTTTTTTGATTATTATGAACTAGTTTTGCCGTATAATATAATTATATGTTCATATTCTATTTCATGAATATTAATTATGTTAAAATAAATATGTTATAGTCTGTTTCAACCCTAAATATGGTTCATCACCAGTAATTATGACAAAATCTAAGAACAAAACTTCTTCGTCCACGAAGGCAATAAATCTGAACATCATGGATATTGATTTCATTAATAAAAAATAAAAGGGATAGAGTAAGAATATTTATGATGGTTCTTCCATTAACATGATATAATTATAGTATATAGATGATAATAGAGTTATAATGATCATTTGGATAGAGGATGTGAGGTGAGGATAGAAAAAAGAAGATAAATTGAAATGAAACTAAATGAAAAAGAACGGCGCTTTACCTTGGGAAATAACCTCGATAAGAATATCCTTAAGGGAAGGGGTTTTGGTCTTTTGGAAAGACAAGAAGATTCTTGGACGTGGGGAGAGACTAGGGAAAGGAATTTTGGCAGAACATTGAGGAGATTCAAGACATAGAGGAGTGAAAAGAAGAGGGAGTGGTGAGAGGTTTTTATACTGGAGGAGAGGAGTAAATTTTGAATATTTAATTCATTATTTTATTATTTCCCTCAAGAAAACCAATAATGTTGTATCATGTGACCTATAATAGGAATAAGTTCATGTGATTTCGAACACAATGGCCTTGCATCACTTGTGATGTCATGAATAGTGTATTTAACTGATAATTTCTATATACGGTATTTTATCGTATTTCACTATTCATAAAAAATTATAGTATTTCAGAAAAATCCATAAAATTCACCCCAACCATTTTTCAATGTGTAGAATTAAAAAGTGACCTCTATTTTTCAAAAATAAATTCTAAATATTATTAATTTAATTTTTAAATAATGTCATAGTTTATTTGAAAAATAACAATCTTAGAGGTATAGTTTGTTTTATGTGACATTGAAAAATTAATTAATATCCCCTTTTCATATTACCTTATGGAAATAAAATAATATCGATATTTATTATTTATAAGGGTCATATTACTATTCATATTAATATTCATAAGGGTTTTTTACTATTCCCTAAACATCAACTTTGTTATATCAGACTCCAAATGACTTACTGAAAACAACTCTAGATGACCATTTTTCAAAATTCCAAACACAGAAGATGCAAATTTGTGTTTAGTGGATATATTATAATATTTCATTCCATATTTATTTTCAAAACCTTTGGGTGCTATAACGAATCTGTGCTATCAGGGATACACGAGATCAGTTACTTCTCATTACATTCATCTAGATATTGAAGTAGTACCTATTCATGGATAGATATTTATGAAATATCTATCATTTTTTTATTGGTAAAAAGTTTTGATGGCCAAATTCTCTTAGAGTTTATCTAACATCACCATTCTAAAATCAGCCATCGTTTGATATATTTACTTGAAAATGATGAAATCATACATATTTTTATTTTTCTTACTATGGAATGGGATGTAGTCAAGATGATCGATGGTTTTTTCCTCATTGGGATTCCTGTGCTATGGTTTCTTTTGGAATTTTTTGTCCATCTCTTCAAGTAAATTACTCGGGACTTGTTCATTTCTAAGGAGAATGATTTCTTCCTCCATTCCTCAAATAATGTATGACCCTAATTGATTTTGGATTCTGAAATATGTATATTTTATTTGTTTTTTACCTAACAGGTGGAATAAAGAAGTTTGGCACCTACCTAGATTCATGGATGGTCAAGACAACTTATTTTTGTGTGACATATATTTTTATCCCTTTACAAGTATTTTCCCTAATAATAAAATAATTATAATAGATTTATCTTTCTTCTGTGAAATTATTTCATCCAAACATTACTATATTTATATGAAATCAAAAAATAAAACCTATTTACTTCTTTAGGATTAGAGGTGACCGTAACTCATCCCTAATATTTTCAACACCGATATCCATAAATTGATCTTGTGGGAGAAGGATACTATGTGAATTGGTTAAATCCTTACATCAGGATATGAAGATAGACACCCTATCATTATAATGTTTCTAGTATTTCATCAGTTCAAAAATTATTATTTTCCATACCATGGAGATAAAATAGAAATGGAATTGAAAATTATGGTCTTCACGTCCTTAAACAAAATCTTCCAGATAACTAATGTACCAAACTAATCATGGCCTTACTAGATAGTATACAAAACACATTAACTTCAGAACCACATGTTGATCATGAGGAACTATCATCAGATCCAATCAGGATGTGATTTAATTAACATGTTGTTCAGGGTCACCCACACCATCAAAGGAGGAGAATTTAATGTTTTTTAAATTTTTTATGGTGATGTTTAATCCACCCATTTGAGATATGTATTTCTCATAGCCATGAAACTTGTTTGATTACCTTTGGATTTCAATGGGCTACCTAGGGACTTAATAGTGTTGAGTACATCTTTGGGAACTAATGTTTGAGAGGCCTCCAAACTACAATGTGTGGGGGAGGTTTGGATTATTGGAATTAAATTTTTCTCTTAATTATTCTTCACTCATGAGAATATTGAGTGATCACCCTAATGAGTTAGTGGATATCACTGCAAGGGAGGGAAATGAAGATAATTTTATATTAAATCATTTTGTAGACCAGATACCTGGATTTTTAGGCATTACCTTTGTCATTTGCCTCTCTTATTGGATGAAAAACATTTAGAGGGATAATATTTGACTCTGTTGGAAGGTGAAAATGAACATGAATATTTCCCCTGAGTATCTCTTCATTGATTTTTCTAGTATTTTTATCATGTTATCATGTAATGAAAACTATTTCCCCGTTGATGGATTTTCTGTTCTCCTAGGCAGTGATTGGGATGTAGCTACTCATTTTACATTTTCATTGGTAGTGTTCCTACATAGAGGTTAGAACACTTTACTTATAGGTGCTATATTGTGCAGATTCCTTTAATATTAGTTGCATATAGCCTTAGTGGGTGGATCAAGATCCTACCCTCATGGTATGTTCTCTATGTTTATATCCATATTTTTTGTGTTTCTTGATCAATATAATATTTTTCATTGACAGTGATGAAATTTAAATAATTTTATCATAATTTGGTTTTTGTATCATTAATTTTAAATGAAATTAGTTGATTTTGACCTTCTTATATTTGGGTCATTCCTTGAACCCTATTCTGTATTATGTTGTTTTTTCTTGTCACAGAATAGTGGTTTTAATGCCTTTTTCAAATGTCCATCTGACCTTGGTCTATTTATAGTGACCATGAGGGAGTTTCAAGATGTGATTATCGAACAAGCACCGACTAGTAGGGTAGGCCTAGTGGTCGGAGAATCAGATAGGCTACAGACTTTTAATGCTTACCCCAAAACCTAGTGATGATTTATTCTTTATGTTGTGATGATAATGATGAAAATATCACCATACCTATGAATATGTAACTCTGTGAGGCTACAAATGTCATTGATTGATCCTATTATTGGGGATCTAATGAATCACATTGAGTATTTCATGATTCTACGGATGGAAGTTGAGATTTAAATACCACGATAAAATCAGAATATGGTTGACCTAGAACCTCAACTGATTTAACAAATACCCCCTCTAAGGATTATAGATGTGTTTAAAGAGATGTGGATATAAATTACCTTATCCTAATGGGATGTTTTTTTTAAATACTACTGATATGTCTTTAAACATCTAATGAATTGGAGAACTTGTGGGTTGATGTAGTGGTAGATATTCCCCAACCCGATGGGTTTGGTTCGCTCCTGGATGATAACTATTGTTACTTATTTGATGTGGCATAATTTTTCTCATGTATTTGTGGGGTGAAACGAAATCCAATGATGGGAGTCGGTTTATAAGAGAGGATTATGATTTGGTCAAAACATTATCTTTTATGTTTGAAATGTTTATCCATTTTTTCGATTCTCATAGTTCAAACCCCTATGGGATGCACTCTCTGACTATTTTTGATGTCATGAGAACATTAATGTGTTGGAATTTTGTTCTAGTGACCAATTTTGTTTCACATGTCCCATTCCACATGTTTTTTTAGTCTATGAAATTAAAATACACTATATGTGAGGGGTTTTATAGTTCTCGAGGCACGATGAAGTGAAATTCACCAAATTTCACCCATCCAAATATATGTACATCTAAAGATGCTCTAAAAATAAAACAGGGTTGAGATTTCCTAAGGCAATGGAAGAAACTATGCTGAAATTTTCCATGCTCCAACATTCGTAGGTTCTGAACTATGAAAATGGTGTCCATATCCAGTTGAAAATAGATTTTATTGATGATCTGATAGTGGTCCCCTTATATAATATCTGGGAGATGTATATACATCAATTATTTATGTTTTGGAAACATATTTTGTCTCAGATAAGGCATGTACTCCCATTCTAAATTATCTTTGATATAATAAATATAAGTTGTATGTGTCCATCACTTAGTATAGATGATATATCTAGATAACTCACCCCATATCTCAATTACTACCACATATTCATCAAACATAGAACCCAGTATCTGGTCAGACCACAAATGGTGCTTCCTGGGGAAGCATGATGACTAGAGTTGAGTAATACTGGTAGCTGATGTGGAACTATATGTGGTTAAACATGATATTTAGATAACCTCTTTATATTATTGTGTTAGAGTTTTGAACAACTTTCTATATAATGTTATTTGGGAAAGGGGATGATATCCCTTATATTAGGAGATATCACAGTGGAGATGATTACCATGATAGATTTAAAGAGTTGTGTACAAGCTATCTATCTCCAACCAACCATAAGGATGCATATCCTAAAAATGATAACCTTATGATTCAGTTAATGAATCGATGGAACCTTAGGGGTTGAGATCATGTCTTGAACAAAATCGAGGATACTATCATTTAGTTTATTAGTAATATCAGTCACTTTATATGTTTTTCCAAAAATATATCAACACACCTGTGGGAATTGTGTCAGGATATAAGCCTGTAATATCATGTTTTCTAGATGTTTTAATTAATATTATAGTGTTCTAGGTAAATGGGCATTCCAAAAAGTATATTATGGAATATTCCAATGCTCATATTTATTATTTTAAGGAATATGTGTCATCCACAAGAAATATTCTACACTCACTGGGGGAGAATGGATCTGAATAGTTATATGAGTCTGATACTAAAACTTTGGAATTTGTATATGAAATTTATTCACATGTTTATGAGCATGCCCCAATGAATGTGATTCACTAACTTAGTGAGCCCTGGTTGGAGTGGGTATATGTGTCGATTCAAAATATATATTCCCCATCAAAATATGATGATGGACCTTTGAAATGGGAGAAGAAATCTAAGTGTCCTCCAGTATAGGCTCAACAGAATATTGAAACAACCATTAATCATCAGAATTAGGGTTATGATCTTTCTTTCAATGGTATACTAGAATACTCTTGATATAATAACATATAATAATATGATATCTACTTTTGGAATGTTCCATTCCCACATATTAATCCCTAAACAGAATGTGGAACTATACCCAATGACAGTCATTTTATGTAAGATGATAGTCTTCATTAATAGTAAAATGAGACATTATTGTGTCATGTTATTCATTCACATGGTGAGTCCCATCTATAATGGGGATATCCTGGGCCTTTCATATATTTTTTGGGACTTTATCGACTGGAATGTCCCCCGCTCCTAAAGCATGTGTTTCTATCACTCAGTTAGACCTAGTTGGAATATGAATATGATACCAATATGGTACCTGATCCTTTACAAAAATAAGCTGATATTACTATTAGATGAGAAACAGATTGTGTATCTCTTTTTGAGATACCACATGTTCATTATGATAAATGTTTTTTCTTTCCAAGCTATATGTATAAGAATATAATCATGTACCTATATATATACTAATGTCATAATATTCTAGTGGAGCTTATCAACTATTTCTAAAATGAATTTAAACATTATAAAAATCATTGCAGGAATATTATTTGTCACATTTTCTATCACTAATATATGCTAGATGATAACATAAATTGAAGATATATAATGATTTAGTTGTTTACCACATTTTCCCACTAGAATATTCAAACAGACAACATGAATGGTGGTAGGGATCTATATCTTTTCCTCGCCTAATGTAGAAATATTTCTGAAACCATATTCTACGTGATAAGGGAAATAATCGTACACATATTTTTCTATGATATATTGTTTAACATAGCCATTGGTAGTTGTAATATGATACCATGAATGGTTATCGAGATCTATATGGGTTCAATATGTTTACCTATTTTCCTTTGAATGGGTATAATAGGTAGTAGTGTGTCATGTGGTACATGTAGTAGCTAAAAAAGGGATACAATGGGATGGTGATGATGAAAATAGTTGACAGGAGCCCCCTCTATAGTCCCTATACATGATGGAATCCATAGTAAACTCCTTATTCCACATTCCTTAGAAAATATAGTTGGTGATTGTTTCACTCCTTGGATATTCTCGCATAGAATATTGTTGGGTAAATTTGGGTCACTCGATATACTATATCATTATTTGGAAAATGTGGATTGATCATGTTCATCACTTGAAGACCCTCATGGGAAGCCTCATCTGTCCAAATCATAAAATTTCGATGGTATTCTTGTAAAATTACATTCTCCACCTTATGCTGATGAATTCAGGTGAGTGAGATCATTGTGAGGCCTATAGAGGATGCCATTGTAGTTTGTTTTCTAGATCAATTAAAAAATGAAGAAATGCAACATTAGGGTGTTATTTTAAAGAGATGTTAACATAGTGATGAAGAAAAAAACAATAAGGAATCCAATCAGCTCATCATCATAGGAATTAAATGTGGTCAATCATATATTCATGGGTAAACCAATTATCATTTTATTCCAAATCCTTGCATTATTCTTGTGTGGAATTTTTAAATCGGGGATGCACTAAATTCATGTGAACCTTAACTATTGAGGATCAACTACATGATTTGCATCAGGTATTCCACTTTACCTTCCCAAACATATAGTAAAAATATCATTCTATTATTTAAGACATTCGAATTTAGATCACTATTTTTTTGGGAAATATGTAAAAAACAATTTTTCATATGTAAGTATAAATAATCATTCTTTTATTTTAGAAGTTTACATAATGTTCCCCAGTTATTCTCATCGAGAAGGGATGCATGTTTATGATAATCTTCCAACTAATAAGTAAAAAATGGTCCAATGATAAATAGGAAGTATATTATTTTAACATTATTAAAGAGACTCAATAGATAGATTATTTATTATCAATTTTATAATTTTTTTTTCTCAAAAAAGGCATGGATGGGTTTTCCACCAATAGTTGGATTACAAAGGTTTTAAGGATGTACAAACATTTACTTTGGGTACACCATTAATGGATATATTTCAATGAAAATACCCATGTTTCCCACGTCTATTGTAGGGTACATGAATTATTTCCAATGCTGGTGGTCTGTTGTACATTTAGATCCAATGACACTGAAGAACAGACATTGTTCGAGAGGATTGGAGGTGTGGATATTCCGTCCCTTTGGGGAGATTGTTTCCGACATTGGAACACTCTTATATATTTAAGATATTTCTGAGAGTGACTTCCTAATCCAGATAAATGAATGGTTACCCTAATAAAATAATCATTTGATAAATCCAATAATATTTGAATGAGAATGATTTAGTGAATCCATCTTTATATATTTGAGGTTCTTCATCTAATTTCCCTAATTGGTTACTTCTTATTCATTTATGTCATTTAGAAAATAAAATTAGAGTTTAATTCCATTCATGGGGGCTTTTAATAGGTCAAGGTTTATACTTTTCACCAAGAGGCATTCTATATGTCATGTTAAATACCAAGATTCCAAACCCATGTAGTTTAGGAAACCAATGTAGTTTAATGTCGAGTAGAGAGTACAAATATAAGGGAACGTTTTCACAAAATATTTTATCCCTTACCACTATAACGCATCGTACATATCCAATTTATGACCAGAATTAGAGTCATTGTAGTCCAATTAGGCCCTTGGGACTTTCCCCTGGGTAGTTTTCCTTGTATAATGGTAATAATAACCTGTCACAGATTGAGGATTACACATTGAGGATTCCATGGACGGTGGTGATTCACAATGATAATGATATGAAAATTAAAACACCATAATCCCATATAATCCATTATCATTGTGAAATAAACGGAATATAATGAAATTCATCTCACTACATCTGCATGTTGTACATCTCTGTTGGGACAACCCTTTTGATGTTCATTATGATCTCAAGGATTAGGACAAAATCCTATTTATCATGGATTTTTAAATAATCAATGTACTCATATATTTGTTGGGGTTCTTATTATAACATATAATGATGGAGAAACATAAAATCACTAAGATGATTGGGTCTAGATGGTTAAAATGATGAATATATGGTTCAACATACACCTAAGTGGATTTCTACTTCTACTCAGGCCTTAGTAAGGGGTCTTATATATCATGGCTATTTCTAGAATCAATGTTCTAGAATATAGATGGACTGGTTATTACACATTAAGGTTACCCTAGTATGTGGAACATATCATTTTATGTCATTGATCGGTTCCTACACACTATGGATACACTTATGTGGACTAAACATAGTTATTATTTCCATGGACACCGGATTGACGTAGAATTATTTTCAATCTTGTGTGATTTATTTCTTTTAAGAAATTTCCAAATTTCATCTTAAATTAATGAGGATGTATTTACATGTCTATAAATATTGTAGAAATATTCAAGGATAGTCACATTATTGAGTTTCCATTTCTAAGGGACATTGGGTAAAATGAACAACAAGCCTGAAGAACATCACATTCTCTTGGGTTACTTTCCTTAAAGACATCATAAGTTCCCTCCTAGATTGTTTTGAGGAAATAAAATGATATCATATTGAATTCATGGAGGGTGTCAGAAGTCCTGGTTGGATTTCATGGTGTCATCAATAAATCAGAATGATATGTCCATAAGATGTTACAAAATATTGATGGCATGTCTCAAGGACATCGGGACATGTGATCAACATATCTTAATTATATTTAGATACCCATATGTTATGCACCGGTGAGTCTATATTGTATGACATACTAAATTTGAGGACATTACATGATCAAGGAGGTTATCCTAGAGGGCTTCAAGGGACTCGGGTGGCATTCTCATGTAGTTATGTGTAACATTATTTGACATATCATGGGGGATGTTTCCTGACTCTAATATTATTTGAAAGGAGTTTCTAAAGATATGGGAGACATTTACTAGTTATTTTTTAACCTATGTGTTTTAAGAGAACATCTGATGATTGGAAAATATTTCTGCAAATGAATCCCCCATCATCAGACTTTATTTACTTTTTTTGGCTTTTATACATACTACTTCACTAACATTATCTTGTTTATGTATTATGTTATTGGATGAATATGTGGGATTCTCATCATTAGCACTATATGAAATTCCATAAATCCTTTGTATTATCTCTAGGTATTACAAAATATTCCTATACAATCCTTATGATTTGTTAGGTTGTTTTGTCAATTTTAGAGTGCAGAAAATAGTACAATCCTGAGGTTGGAAGCTCATAGAATCTACATTGATGCATAAGAACTCCAATTCATGGATCCCATGATTCATTTTTTTATATTGGGGTCGAGGATTTATAGGCCTTGAAATCGCGATATAAGGCCTACTTTCACGGTATGTATTTTGATGAGCCTAGTTGGAATCAATGGAGAGCTTTAGTGTTTTTCATTTCGTGAGACCTTTTCAACAGTTATCCCTAGGGGTCGCATGATTCTTGGTGATCACTATATTATATTATAAAAACCATATTTACCATGATTTCTCATGTTATTGTTTTCATTACTAATCATGTTGATATTCAATGATGTTTTTTCATGGTCATGATAACATATCCAAGGGACATTACAAGTTCAAGGAACATGTTGGAAGGCCTTCACATGATCTCATGTGGATTATCAGTGGTCGTACAGAAGTTAAGTGTAGTTTTTAGGGTCCCATATCATGATTAATATGACATGATTGGGGGATTATATTAATAAATGTCTTAACTTGAGGATGATAAATCCTTTCTCATGAGATTAATATATATTACATTCACAAAAAGATCTTGTCATTTACATTATTTATTTAATTGTTTTTTACATGGGATTGGGATCATGAGAGTTTGTATGAGTGTTTTTGAAGAGAATTAATCTCTCTATTATGGATGAATCACATGAAAAATGGTTCATGTGGTGATGTGTGGTAATTTTCATGGTCTATCCATTTTATTGGTTTTAAAAGTCGAAGGGGAATCATACGATGACTTAGGATTGTCTGAGGCTATTTGTGTGATGAAGGGGAATGTACAAAATAACTTTCATGATAATTCAAAAAGATATCTATGGTTTTGTGGTTTCTAGAAAACCACCTGGACCCATAGTGATATTTTAATTCCTAATGAGGCTCCCTACTTCATGGAGATTTCCCATCTTGTTTTAGAATGGTTTTTGGATGGTTTTTTTGGGTTCGGGCTAAATAACAATTCATGTAACTTATGGGGGGGGGTCATCAGGATGCCTCCATGTGATGAAATGAGTGTATGGGATTCATTTGTAAGATAATAATGGTACATAAATGGGGATTCACGAGATCTCTTCCAATTTCCACATTGTGCGTGTTCATTTTCGCGACCACCTTAAGGTCTTGCATGTACGTGTTTTCTTGATGTTTAGGTGGTCTATGAGATCTTGGAAAACATTTTTGTCCATTAAATTATGAGACAAATAATATCTATATTCCTTTATTTATTTCCATGAATATTTTTTTATTCTAATTTAGATGGGGTAAAAATGTATAATCTATCATCGTATTCATTTATAAAAAAACTCATAAAGAATTTTTATTCGAAATTTTTTATGTTCAAATAATTTCAATATATAAATAATTAAATCATATTCTTACTACCATGGAAATAAATATTTATTGATATTAAATTCCAATATATTACAAAATGGAATAAATAGAGGTTGAACATGGGAAAATAAAATATCAAAAATTATTAATACTTATAGGTCTTGATAAAAAATAATTAAATAACAATAGTCAAATAAATTATTTATGTGATTATATATACACATAGTATGAAACACATTATATATTATTCTAAAAATTTCTCTACTGTCCATTATTAAACTCTACTCACACATCAAGAACCTATTGATAAATATGTTAATAACATAATTATAAAAATAATTTTATAATGTTTAAAATTTAATATAATATCTTTATGTTGTAATGTCATCATGATGGTTGTATTCTCGTGACGTCAACATATTTTTTAGGTATATATTTAAATGAGTACCTAATGTGAACACATCATTGAACCACCATGGCCATATATTTAATTACATAATTTAATCTATTCAAATTTATTGAGAAATCATATTATGGTCTCACAAATAAAAATTAGTTTCTTGACATATATATTAATTACATATCACGTTTCATGGACCAAATGTATCATACATTACCATTTCATTGCGGTTTTCATTAAGATAACAATGTACTCACTTGGTGATATATATATTTATAATAATACCATATTTAATACTAATATAATATTAATATTTAGTAATATCTAATGATAAACATAATATATTGAATTGTTATTGAAGGGTTTGTCCTCATAACCTCCTACATTGAAGATTACAAAGTATGAAACATCATGAGATGGATCTGTATCCTTTAATAAGTATCCAAATAATTATAGTCAAAGTATAATATGTGTCATTCCTGGCTTATATTAGCTAGATCATATGATTTATGTTTAATAATAGTGAAAAATAACTTCTATTGTATCAATCCAATATATTATATTATAATTTACTTTAATTATGTTAAATATACTCAATGTCTTTATACGTATTCAACAGCAATGTAAAAAAAGAAACATCAGTTTATATATATATATATATATATATATTATTTTGGGTATTAAATATCTATTGTAAAACACTGTAAAAAATTATTAATTATGAATTGAATTAACCAAACTACAAAATATATATCAATATACATATATAATTGATATTTTATAAATCAATTTTCAACTAACCATGGTGGTTTTGAGTCTATCATTTTATACACTATATTTTAGATTAAGGAAAACAAAATATAATATTTTGAAATGAAAATGTAAATAAAATATAAAATTTATTGTCTAATAAATGGTTTATTAGTGTTTTATATGAATTAAGAAAAGGAATAACAAGTATTTCTAAAAATTTATACCAATAGTTCTGAGGAATTCATTATAATTTTATTAAAAACATTATTTTTTAATATTTTATAATGTTTAATTAATTAAATTATATTGAGTTAATATTCTATAATATAATAAAATAATTGAATATTTTTACTAGATTTTACTTAGAGTACTGATTTTATAGTGAAATGTGAAAAATCATTTCTGTCAAAAATAATATGACTTTTAAGAAAATATTTGGAAATAACAATAAATGGAAAATTCAGGAATTATATTCAACACACACACACACACATATATATTTGTATTTTATGTGAATTTTTAATTTCAAAAAAATTCTTAATTTAAAGGCATATTTATGAAATATTAACAACTAAGTAAAATTTTATTCATATAAATAGATGTTAATAAATTATAAATATACTAATTTTATTTATTTTTTATTAAATTAAGAAATTGAATCAGGTAATATTAAATTTAAATTTAATATTACAATGTAAAAATTATTTTGTTAGGGAAATTTAATTTCTTGACATAAAATATTTGTTAGCTTATGTAAAATCTAGTTACCAGAGAAAAGATAAAACATAAGAAGTTAATATCATAAAATTGTAATGATTTAAAACATGTATAACAAATTTATGAAAATGGGTATCTGAGGAAAATATTGACCTTATCTCATCCACATTATATTAATTATCAACTTTGGAGCTACATTACATAAGTGTGAAATCTTTTTTTATAATATTTTTTGAATATTAAAAAAATACCATACCATGTCTCTTAGAAAAGGGACACTCCTATCCTAATTTTACCACAAACATAAACACACATAGATTAGATCATAATCTAAATAAATCAGTATAGAATATTCTTATACAATTTTAATAGGTAAATATATAATAATAATACATTCCTTTAAAGTCTTAACTCCCATTCCAGTAGGTATAATCAATGATACGGCGTATACAATTCTCATCCCTCAATTCTCATTTAAATTTGATTATCTACACTTATTCTTACTCAAATTACATTACACCATTGACAAATAACATCAACAGTAACATTTATATTTTATTACTATATTATCATTATGATATTATCCTTTTAATTATCCTTTACGAAAAATGAAAATGTTGTTTATTTTTGTGTGTGGACAACCACCTACCCAAGTATCATGATCATTTTAAATAACCAACAAATTATTATAATATATAACTGTAGTTTTATAAATAATTATTCTACCAATAATTTTTTTTCTTAAATGATAATCCATATTAACCCTCCCTCCCTTTCGTATAGAAAAATAATGCATCATCCATTTTTACATGTAGACTACTACCACCACAGAACAAAATATATTACCAATTTTCATTTCATAAAATTTCTAGATGTTTTACTATGAGAATATATTTAGTGGATAAATATAATTTTTATGTAATATTAATGGTTTTATAAGGGAAAAATAGATATCTTATTATTTTTATGAGCCTTAAAATTTTGTGGTAAATTAAACCCCCAAAAGATAATTGTAATAGAAAAAATGATTTCAACATATTATGAAAGGACATAATATAGGTTATGAAAATATTATAATTCATCATAGTTATATTTAAACAAACTAATAAATACTATATAATATCATTTTCATAATTTTTTTATGGTAAAACAAAAGAAATTCATATTCAACTAAATATTATGGTATGTACATGATTGGTTTTGATTAACCACGTACATAAAAATTCTATAAATTTTTCATAGGGATGAAAAAACTAATTTAATTTAATAAAATATATGATATTATTATATAAATAGTTATTTTTTTGGATCTATAATCTAAATATAAAAACATTAGAAATTGTTTATGTAATAAACACTAATTCTATAAAAATATATTAAAATTTCTTATCCCAAAATTTATCATTAATGATCAGAAACAAACACAAATGATTGAATTTTAAATATATAATTAATTATAAAACATCAATGATAGATACAAGAATGATGTAGGAATTATTAACATTGGGATTGTGTTGAATAAAAATTTCCAATTTAGAAACTACTCTAATGTAACCAATATTACTCACACATGATATTGAAAATCGTTATGATGAATGAAAAATTAATATATATTGTAATTATATTTTATGATTATAAAAGGATATTATTTCCCACATAATATTTGTTTTGGTTAAGAATAACTGTTTTTGAATAGTTTTTAATGTGGTTGTTCGTGGAACTAGAATCACCAAATGGCCCTATATCCATGGGTAACTACAATCCAAAGGTATGTTCTTCTTGTGAGGTTTAGCTGATGAATCTTGAGAAATAACATTAGTCGAGACTATGGGTGTTTTTTGACCATAACAACCTTTCGAGGTTAATTATTTCCTATTATAAGACACACATAAGGATTTAGGACATTATCTCAAATCCTTTGTTAATTCACATGTATTATATAGATTACCCTATAATTGAAAAAAATTATTGTAATTTTCCATTCATAGAATCATCTATATATATATGAGGTTCTCCATAAGTGGCATCATATCGTGTATATATATGTGGTTACATGTTCAAGAATGTGACACTAGTTTTTTATCCATGCACCTTGGCACTGTAGAGAGTGTCATCATCCATGGTATCGTCACTAGTTTTGATGTTGGTATTGATCCCCTAAATCAGATTCTAATACATCATTTTGAGAGGGATCAAAACCTATTTAGTTTGTAAATGCTTAATCGTACACATTATAACTTTTATGGACATGTGATAAAAATATTATAGTGCACTATAATATCATGTATTATGTAAATCTATGTTGGAGTTTCCTAATCAATGTTTGGTGTGGGAGGTATACAGACATAGAACAGGGAATATATGAGCAATATGGGTCCCCTAGTGACATTTGAACTTGTAGATAATCTGGTCCAGAATGAACAATGATGATTTTGGGTATTTGGATTAGACCACATGGAGGTTTCAAATATATCCCATTTAGAGGGTTATCAAGTCCCATGAAGCTTGGTTAATATTTTAGGGGAGTATGGAACTTTCAGGGGCTTATGGTGGAGGGGGGATCTTACTCTTGATGAGGATTCTTTATAAATGGACAATGAGTGATTTTTAGAATAATGTTTGTTAGGGGATTTACATTGGGTCTTAATTATGATGGGGGTTCCAATATATTAGTATTTATGATAGGGAAATACATTGTAGAAGGTTTCCCATTTAATCACTCTCCCTAAATAGGCATATGATCTAACCCAGCAGGAGCAAGAATCGGAGTTATCGTTGATCAATACTTTGGGATTATGGGATGAGGCATCCTTGTATATGTGTGATTGTGGTTTACTCATAAAGAGGTTTCCGAGAAGGGCTGGGATCATTTGTATTTCATGACCACCTTCAATCTCTAATACCACATGAGTCATGAATAATGCGAGAAAAAATATGACAAAAAAGATCAAGCAAATCACATGATTCCCTTTTACCTAATGCATGGAACCACGAAAACCTAGAGGCATACTCCCAATATAAGGCCCTTGTACTAGTTGGGTCTTAATGCTAAGAAGGATTTTAATTTTAGTATTGGATGGTTCTTACTACAATGGAGTATTCCCATTTGATTTTTTGTTAGGGATTATTCTTATGGTTGATTCCCATTTGTGGTTTGGGTGGCGATAACTCTAAAACAGATGACCATGGTGTTTGGTTCTGGATTACTCTTAATTAGTATTCTCATGAACCATTTGGGGAAAATTGTTATGTTTTTCCATATGTAGAAGATAACTCTATATAAAGAAGAACCAAAATTTTTATCAACCCATCTTTAAAAGATCATGGTGCAAGTCATCATTTTTCATGAGGGACATTGATAGTAGTGAATGGACATTCATGTAGGAATGAGACCATATCCCATCACTGATGATGAGTGGGGGTATGTGGGATATTCCCCTATGGATTGGACTAGTAGGATAGCACAGTTGGGACATTGAGCTGGGTAGTGCAGTTGAGTCGCCTATGTATGGGTCAACTATGATCTGGGATGGGGGATTTATATATTGAGGGTATACCAGGGAAAATATCACAATTAGAGGGTGTCTACTATGGGGGGAAAACTAATAAACTGAATCCCTCTCCTTGATTCTCCATCTGGGAGTTCAGTTTTTATTCAAAAATATAAGGCAATTGGGTGTATTTATAGGCCTCCTGGTGAGCTGTGTAGATGCGCTAGTTTGGATAGGCCTTTATAGATGGGCCTGTGTGGATGGGCCTGTGAATATATCCCATGTGGATGGCATGAATGGTGATGCAATATCCTTTATAAAAAGTTTCCATCTTCCGATTGCCATAAATTTTTATCCATGAGTCCGTTTGGGCTCTGAGACATGTAAATATATGATATGAAATATATCTACACTTATTGATATAGTCAATACACCAAATCGCCTAAAAAAACTCAGAAGTTTAATTTTAATTTCTCTACACTATTATATCATCCATTGTGGAAATCCATGACCTACTGCTATATTGGGATTCTACAACTATATCACTTATTATGGTGTGGATATTTGGAACATGGAAGTACATACTTATTCTTTTTTAGAAATGGAATAAAATTATAATAAAACATGAAAATTATTTTCTATGTAAGTATCCCATAATTAATTATCCATAAAAGTTCATAAAACTCATTTTTCAATCTCAAAAACTATATTTACTAAATAATTTATTAAGACATTTGTGTTTTTTATATAGCAGGTTTGACTAGTTTTTATTATATAGAAAAACTTGGGTAGGGTATATTGGTATCAATTATAATTTAATGAGACATGATACATATTATGGACCATGATTCCTTTGTATGTTGAATTATTGACATATGATCACATTATTTTTAATTAATTATTTTTATTTAAATCATACAATTTAAAAATACATGTCTTTAAATTCTCTTCAAATTACGTACGAGTCATGTATTTCTACAATAATTACTGTTGTTTATTACTCAATTAGTTATCATTTAAATTTCACTGAACTCTTAAAATTATTTCACATATGTCATTAAAAATATTTGACTGTTTTTAATTATGTGACATTGTCTCATTGACATCGTTTATACCAAAAAAATATCTTTTAGAATAATTAATTATCCTTGATATTTATTTTATGTATGGTATATTGATAAAATAAATATTGTTTCCTTGTGTTATAATATATCATATAAAGTTATTTTATCCACTCATGGGTTATCCATCACATATATTTTTAATATTTTACTTAAAAATACAATTTGGTAAAATTTATGTTTTAATGAAATATTGTTATAGTACTCTATTTATAATGTTTGTAATCCTTAATGTTATTTTAATGTATTAAGAATAGTAATTTTATAATAAAACATTTTAACATTTACTCAAAATTTCCCACTGAAATATTTATAAAATATTTATGGAACCATTATAGGTGAATATTTTTTTCAAAATTTAATATTCATTAATATTTCACCTCACCATTAAAAATGTTACTTTAGAATGGGACATGTATTTTTTTATTTTATATCAATGAAAAAAGGATAGCTAAAACTATATTTAAATTTATTCATCATTTTCTCATTTCACATTTAGATGGATTTAGCATCATCGGAATTATATTACATTATTTATCCTCTTATGAATATATATAATTTTAATTTGGGGATTAAACATTCATAATCATGAAATTATATTTTAAACCCCTTCTTGTGTAATAATAGTTAATGTACTCTTTTACAAGGGTGTTTTTATATGTAAACATCCTTATATTTTTACCTTTTGGATATAATATATTGTAGCAATACATCTTCATTCTCATTATGGATAATGGAATTTTTATTTTTTTGAAGAATTAACCAATTCAAGACTTATATTTCATAATAAATTTTATTGTATAAGCATAATATTTCATCCAAAAACAATCCATTATGAAGGAATTTTTTTTTACCCTTTATTGAGGGGTGTTTCCACAAATTCCATTAATCAATTTATGGGGGAAATTATATTATTTTTCATTTATTTAGCTATATGGTTTGGTATAAAAAATAATTTATCATCCTAATGGAATTTAATTTACATAGAACCTTACTAAATATATCTCGAAACAAATTTATCTTCCATGTTTTATAATGATGATGGATTCCTTCTGAGAATAAAATTTAAAATGACTTGAAACTAATTTTCATTTCCTAGGTACTATATATTGATATAAGTGAATGAATTTGAAGTGGCACATGTATGAAAGATTGACTGATTGGTGGGTTCCTATAACACCATCCAATGTATTTGTTAAGTGTTTATATCTCATGAGATATCAATTATAAAAAATGACATAATTAATCTAATAAAGGGAACTAATGGTGTGTCTTTAGAGCTAAATGTCACTTATACAAATCTATGTTTTATAGTTGTAATATATTCAATAGTATTTTTCTTGTTCTCATGACTTTTTTATGATACTGCTTCTCATGATTCATAAATGATTTTTTTTGTAATTTCTTATTACTCGTTTATGAATTTATTTGATGATTTATTCAACCATATATGGTCTATGATCTATTTTCTATACATTTATTGTATATAATTATAATAACAGTACTCTCATATATCTGTCATTAAGGGTATTTCACTATTATATATTTTAATTAGCATTATTGGGAATTTGAGATCACCACATTATTACGATTCCATTACACCTAGATTTAATGAAAGTAATGTTATGAAATTTATAGAATTGGAATCTTTTTAGAGAATATTTTTTCGATTTATAATTATAATAATGGATTAATTTGATTTTTATGTGTTTCCAAAATGTAGTTTTCAATACAAAGAACATAGATTTTAGTTGTAAATGTTTTTCCACAATTACTTAAAACACTAAAACTCTTTTTTAATAGAATATTTTTTAATGAAATTTTTTATTTTAGTTATATCAATCTTACCATCACATTTCAGGGCTACATTATTTGGATTCAAACAATTTGTTAGATAACATTAGATATAATGATGATATCAATTCTGGATAAATGGAAGTATTGATTTTCCTAAAAGTGATGTTGTTTAACGAATATTATAATGTCAATTGTATAGATAATAATTTGGTCCAGTTAAGGGAATGTTGTTCTGAGTACAATAACATTATATTAAAACATATATGGGATAAGTATAAGTGTAGGTTAACATCCTTTTTTTTATTTTTTATTATTTGGTTTTATTACAAATGATATCCATCTTTGGATTATATAATGGGAATAGGGAACTTGAATAGATGCACTAAGAGTTTATTAATAAAAAAATGGAATGTTGGGAATAAACTAAATCATCACCTAGTGCATGTAAAAGAGTCATAAATATTGGAATTACATGACAATATTTTGGGATATTTGTGTTTTAATTGACATAATATATAACAAAAAAATATTAACAATTTATATATGATGTTAAAAATTATGTTGGGGAATAAAATATGAAATAAAATATGTAAAACCAATAATAAATGAAAGATAATCCCTTGGTTGAATAGAAGGTATCAAATGCTGAATAAAATAATATCATTTGGGGAGAAATAATTATGAAGAATGAGAAAAAAATACATAAATATTTTATAATGATATATGAATATTCAATACATTTCATAGAAATAAAAACATAAGGACCATAATTTTTTAATTTCATTGATACAAGATATGTTTTCTAATTATTTTTAAAACAAGCTTAAATATATCATATAAAGATAATCCCATATTAATCACTTCTCAACATACACTACATAGATCCATTCACCATAATCACATTAATAAAAAAATTAATAATAGATTGAAATTGAATATTAGTATGGGCAATAATGCGAAATTTATATAATTAATGAATAATAAAATCATATGGGTTTGAAAAAAAATTTATATGAATGTTCACAATGTAAAATATTCATACCCATATAATGAAATATATAAAAAACTCAAATATTTCCTCATATCAATGATAATGATAAATAAGGTTATCAATGATGTAATAAACGACCAAGGTTCATTATATATGTATGTGGAGATGAAATTAGATGAAATCAGACATTTTTTACATCGCTAAATACAGTTTTGTTGATTAATATTCATCTAATAATACCAATATATTTCCCATTCCCGTGCATCTAAATGTGAAAGAATATATTCAAAATCTGGTCCCGCGTAATATTTTTATCATATCCAAATTGTGGTTATACTCAAACATAAAAATGAAAAATAAATATATTTTTATTTATGTACATAAATTTTACATTGATCATAGATACAAAGAAATCATACTTATGTATCAATAGATAAATAAATATATTCTCAGTTGTTTCAACAATTATAATCACCATGTCACGAGATATCTATATCACATTACTTAATTAATTATACAGATCTAATGGATCAAAAAATAAAATGATAACAGTTTATTAAAAAAATTCCACATGATTAGAAAATGTTTCATATCATCAAAACAAAACCATAGGAAAATAAAATTGTTTTTTTGCTAATCAAAACATTTATATATCATCATGTGAATGTATAAAGATGGAATTATTGGATCATAATCCATGAGAATAATATGTTTCATCAAAGAATGTTCTTCTAGGTGAATAATTCATTTAAATGGACACTAGAATATATAATTTTAAAAGTAAACTTTTCATTTTTTAAATTAATTCATTAAAATATAATGTTTTTCTACATATTATCAAATTAGTTCTAATTGAAAATAAAAATAAAACATTAATTTTATGATTCAAAGCATTTTTAAGGCATAATTTCGTGAAATTTATTTTATGTTATGTATATAAAAAGTAATATTTCATTATAATTTTTTGGTAAAAACAAAAAATAACATAATTTTCAAAACAATAACACCTTGGGTTTAATAATTTTTATATTTATAAAGAAATTTAAATTTTTGATAGATTATGTTACATGGTATTCATAGATAAAATGATTAGTCATCTAAACTTATTTATATGAGAAATTTAATATATATCTTTTAAAAGTTGAAGGTATTTTTACGAATAACTAAATTATGAATTATTTATTTTTTATGGATGCATAGAAATAATTTATTTGTTTTCAATTGTTTATAAATGAAAATAATAACTATTTGACGGACAAAGGGTTGTCTACAGAAGTGATTATTTTTAATATTAATAAATTAAATTGATAATTATTAATAACTATTTTTAATGAAATGTATTTATTATATAATTAATTAAATTATAAAATAATAATCTATTATTTCTACTATCAATGGGATAATAATAAATCATATTTTATGGTTAGAATATTATTTTAAAAAATATATATTTTCCTCACAATTTTCACAGCTAATTTAAAATTATTCTATTATAAATTTAGATATGGATTTTTGAAAACTAGACCCCATATTTGGAATTAGGATCATTATTTATATTTAATTGATCCATTTTATTTTTTTTCACTATGAAACGTCAATATGAAAAAAATGATCACCTCATTATAAAGATAAATATTTTTAAACTATATTTAAACTAATAGTCAAGGTCATTATTTAACATACTAATTATTATCCAATTATCTAAATAAAACCTTTATCACATTAGGAATTTGATTTTATCGTTTAATAGATACTTCTCCAAAATAATGGCATATATAATCTTTAAAAAATATGAACAACTAAATGTAACTCCATTACTTTTAAATATATCATATTTGACCACATAGGGAAAAATAGTGTTCTGATGTATTAATAATGATTATTTAGGAAATAATGAATTATATTTTTTCTTATAATATTTTTAAAACTTTTAGAAAAAATATTATTACAATAAATGCTTACACAAAATTTTAATAGCATTCCTATAAGTTATAGTAAAATGAAACAAATTAATTTTTTAAAAAATAAGTATATTATAATCTAAGGAGACTATAGTGTTTATTTATTTTTATAGATTAATAATAAAAAATATATATTTTTATTATATTATATTCAAATTCTAGTAAAATTTATTTAATAGTGAATCAAATGGTATTAAATATATATTATGACAACATATATTTTATCAATTTATCAAAAAATCAAAAAATAATTATTGGGGACATGGTGGGTATGATGTGGTATGAAAATAAATAACTTGGATATTTATGACCCAATATTAAACATATAATTATGTAATAACATTAAACATTAAAAAAACATCTCTACCACTATTAAGATAATAATTAGTTAACCAAGGATCAAAGATAAAGATAATGTTTTAAACAATACTAAAAACTATCCAAAAATCATTATCTGATAATATCTATACCATAAAAATATTTGTTGAATATATCAAAATATATAATCATATTTATTGAAAATGACTTAATTATTTTTTAATCATTTAATAGAATTAATTGTGTGTCATTCCCCTCCCTTATAAAAGGACGCCCCGTTAAAACAACTATTAAAACAAATTTGAGATTTATAAATTCAAAATTCCCCACCAATTTATCTTATAAATATCCTTATAAAATATATATATGGGTTTTGTTCTAAACATACCATCCCTAGAGTCATTTTGAAAAGATATAAATGAGTTACCTTAAAGAACAGGTCATTCCCCTAACTGAACACTACATTTTTACTAATTTTTAATATTTAATAAATCTATAGTATTTTTCAGAAAATAAAAAACACATATATAAAAAATACACTAAAATAATATCATTATTAATAAATAACCATTATATAACCTCTTTTTTGTCAAATGAGATTCAAAATCATCTCTTGTGTATACATATTTCTTAGCATGTCCACTTAGGGATAAAGTTCATTTTCCATATCCACAATTAATTGATCGTTATTGTGATTGGATTAATATTTATATGTTATATTTATTAAATAATTATTCTTATATAACTATTATTTTATATCTATCTTTTTACCCCCAATCTATTAGAAACAGATAAAGTTTTTTGTGTGAACGTGTGGACTACCGCCATCAAAAAGTGAAGTGATTTTGATTTATTTTTTATTTACATGAATAGTTTAATCAATAAAAATAATGAATATAAATAATATATATGACATAAATATTTATAAATAATAGTGAATTATTATTTACTTATCTTTTATTACATCCTTCAAAATGTGAAATCATTGTTCATGATTATATACTGCATAGCCTCTCTCTAAATGGTTTATTTAATTTTTTGATCACTATATTATATAGATGGAAAGAAATATATATATAATTAATATTTATGATATTTATATCATTATTAAAATTTATTATATCATGTTTCACTGATGAAAGTGCTTTGACTGAAGCCACCTAACCAAAACAATCATTAAAAATGTAACACATCCTAAATAGAAAAGTGATTTAAAAAATGTTGATAAAAGGGTTATAAAGGATTACTATGAATTAATATATGGTTTGGTATATTTTATAATAGTTATATTATATATTTATAAATAATATAAAATTATTATATAGTACATTCTACCACATACAAAGGAACTAGTACTTGAGGTAAAGGGTTTATTGAATAATCTCACTATTGTTTTGGATTATTTATGAATAAGTCACCACTAGGTGAATTATCTTATATTTATACACAAAAAATAAAATTTCATATCCTATAGTAATTTATGGAAGTTATAATTTTTGATTTCATATACCACTCTTTAGGTATACAAGATATCAACATATTGTTTTAAGGAAACTAATATTATTATTTAAATAGCAAGGAATTTTATTCTTTCCTGTCAATATTTTCTGCAAAATATATTAAAAAAATTTCTATAATAATATTAAATTAATTATTGTAGACATTTTATAATATTTTTGTTTTTTTATCAAATTTGAAATAAATATTCTTTTAATTTTTGGAACAAGTTATTGTTTATGCTTTTTACAAAAGTTTCGTAGTAATGTTATTAAGATATATAGCACTAAAAAATGTTTCCAACATCATACCAACTAAATGTTTTGAATATTGAAATAAAAAATATAATTTTATATGTAATTAAAATGTATTGTTAATTTATTTATATTTTTGTATTAGTTATTACAATGATAAAATGGTATTTTCTTAATGAAATTTTTGAATGATATATTTAATTTTTTCATCAATGTTAACACATTTTATTATATCTTATTATTTAAAAATAATATACTCTAAAGATTACATCCACCATAATTTTATTATTTTTTATGACCATTTTTACTAGGGAATGTGTTGAGATTCCCTATTTTGGATCTTTCATCACATGTATATATTGATTTTTAAGGAATATTGAATATGTTGGATTTATTATTTATATCATAAATGCATTATATTTATTAGGAGATATGTGGGTTCCAATATTACATAGCCCCTCACTGCATCTCTAGGCCTCAAGAAACACAATTGATTGGGTATTTGGATGAGGCCTTAACTATTTATGTAATATGCCTTATCAT
Organism: Viscum album; assembly: GCA_963277665.1. Taxonomy (NCBI): domain Eukaryota; kingdom Viridiplantae; phylum Streptophyta; class Magnoliopsida; order Santalales; family Viscaceae; genus Viscum; species Viscum album. Next base: position 1,842,086,722 of record OY728145.1, read on the forward strand.
GATTCCTTAACGACCTGTTTTAGATATATTAACCGGAGGCTGAAATGGTTTAGTGCAAATGTTTTAATTACATGTTCCATAATTATGAAATCACTCATTGATATCTATATGATTATTCTAATAGTTATGATATATTTGAATATGTTTAAGGCTCTTGTGTTTATTTTATAGGGCACTATTTGACTATTATTTATTGAAGGCATATTCTTCATTAATTTATAGATGACAATATATTCATAACCATACTAAGAATCTTAGATCTCACCATTACTATATTACTATTTCATATAATTATAGAAATTTCATTAAGAGATATATGCTAGGATTTACTAAAGTAATACTTGTTTCTTCAATGAAAATACTATGTTGTATTTCTTTTCTCAAATGCAATGTGGGTTTCAATAATGTATATTGTTTATAATGACCCAACACTATTTAATACATTGGGATGTGGTCACCTATATCTTATATCAATCTATTAAATTATTAATATTCCTTGAGCTACTATGGTTGGGTTCATCATGGTTGTATCATTGGAATTATAGTAGAATCATTGGATCAATATTTCAAAAACATTGAGGAGGGAACATGTGAACATGAAGGAGTTAGATTATATGTCTATGTATATAATAAAATCATAATATTTTTTTAGATATATAATATGTTTTTTCTCATAATTAAATCATTGTATTTATACAATAAGAGGCTGTGGGTATCAATATTTCCATCTAGGTGCAATATCACATAATAAAACTAGTTAAGTTCTTCTTTACCATCATTCCAGTTCATAGTGATTGTGCCCTTACTTCCCACATAGTTTTCCATTATCAAGTCAAAATATATGTATAATTCACATTTTATTTATGATACATCATGAATTATATGAATATATTATGTAAATGGATGACCTAGATAAATAATAATGTGTCATATATTTAAATATGTTGTCATTATTTATATATGAAATTGATGGATTTTTTTGATTTATCACTCATATTATTAATTATTCCTATTCAATGATTACATTATTTGTGTTAGGATGTAAATTTTGATAGGAAAATGAATTTTTTATGGTGTTAAAAATTCTCAAATGTTTAAATATCTTATTAATATATATTTATATAAATCCCATATATAACAAAATGTAACAATGAATTTTATTTAGTATCCACTTCGATTAAATGTTGAGTTAGTGGTGAAAAATCCTAAATTAAGGATAAACACATATCAATCCTATATCTATACCTCCATAGAAGTTTGTGGGAATATTTCTCTAATGAATATTATTATTCATCATATATAATAGTTTGATATAATTTCAATTATCGATTAGACATATTTGTATAGAGCCCATATTGACAGTTATGGAATGGAAGTTATATTTTTAATATATAATGAATCTTCAATCATGTGTTTTGAATATGAGGAAAATTAATTAAAAATGTAAATTACAGAGATATTATTGGGTTTTAACCTATTTATGTACGATGTTTATTTAAATTTTTTTGGATTTAAATAAATATTAGAAATTATGAATATTGTTAAAAAAATATGCTGATGTATTTCGTAAATACATTCCTAGTACTCCCCTAAATCATGAAGATTTTTTTCAATATAACACGTACAAAGTGCAATATCTATTTAAAAAAATACATATATAACATACTATTTTGAGTAAAAATTAATAATAAAACTACTATAAGATAATATATATAAGAGTTTCCTTCATTATATTACTTCACAATGAAGTTCACCTATTCATTATTATTAATAAAGATGCTTCCATGCATCTTTTCATTAAATATTAGGACAATATAAATTTCCCAATAAATTGCATGTCTCATCTAACTCATGTCAATGATATATTGGTTAATTATGACAATATTCAAATTTTTCCATGATTGTCCTTTGATTTGGACTTCATTTGTTAATGATAAAGAAGGATGATATTTTCTAGATAGACTAACATAAAAGTTTTAGTCATTATTAATTTTCAAAATTTCATTGTCGGCATACTAATAATTGTATTATATTGATTGTTTTAATGAATATAGACATAATTTATTACCTTTATAAGTTTTTTAGTCATTATGGATTACAATATTTTACACTCATTTATATTAGAAAAAATTAAGATGAGTTTAGAATTATGTAGAATAACATGAGGAATGAAAACTTTTTCTAATACTTTATAATGTGTGAGTAGTAGTATAAGGAAGTTTAATTCTTAATTTGTATAATATTAAGAGATGAAATGTCGAAAAATCATTAAATTGTACAAGATATTAATCAATTTTCTTGAATAATTGTATATAGAAATATCTATAGTTGTCAATGGATGGTTATAGATTTTTATAATTAATATTTTATGAAACCAATAAGATGACTCAGAAGAGGATTATGTTCATATGGATAGAGGGATGTAAAGAGAGTTTCAACAAATTGAGGATAATGTTATACATTAAACATGAGCTCAAAATATTTTATTGTAAATATGGGTTTGTAATCTATAGTGATGAATCAAAAAATGGAACATGATATTTAATCTTGAAGAATGATGTGGTTATTGTATATTCTTATAATTAATTAAAAAATCATTTGGGATATTTACCCAAAAAATATTTGGAGTTGATATTTTTAATTATGACATTTTATATATGGATAAATTATTTATATTGTGAAAGGTTATATATATAATAATTATAAAATCATGATTTATATATTTTCACCCAAATAGTGGAATATGATTTAGAGATCATGTTTGGAGTTGATCAATGATAATAATTTCTTAATAACATTAACATTTAGAAGACAAAAAAGTTGGATGAGGCTCTATGTTGGTAAAACTATTCTATTTTTTCTATGATGATGATTGAAAAAGATCTAATATTTATTGTCTTAGAATTGTTGGATACTGGAATCAGTATGAAATGGGGAATAGATTATCTTCTTAATATTAATGTTAAAATATATGTCCATGATCGAATTAATAAGGTACATAAGAAATATGTATAATGTAATTAGAAGGTTTGTAATTTCCCAATCATCAACCATGATCTTCTCTAATAATATGGTTCAAAAAAAATGTATGTGTCCAATATATACTAGTATTGTAGATGGATGTTATATATTATACTCATTGTTCGTTTCATTATTCATCCTAAATGCATGATGATGTAGAATGATATGAATTGATGTTTTGGTGGGATAATATGAATATAAAAAATATAGAGTTTGTATAAATGATTCCAAGTATGTTTGAAATTAAAGGGTGATAAAAACGTTTAAGGGGATGTTACAACAATAACCCTTTCCATAAAGAAAAATGGAAAACATCATGATGTATTATATCATTGGAATACACAAAATAGTTAAAGGGTACAATGTTGTAATGGTTTTAGTCAATCACATTAAAAAATTAAATAAATATATAGATTATAGGGAAGTTATCTACCTTGATAATCATTCCATATTAGAAATATGGGAAATTTTATGGTTTCATGGATTAACCCATTCTATGGTATCTGATATGGATATGAATTTTACTTAGAAGTATAGTTGAGGTATTCAACAAGTTATAGATGTATAGTTGAGTTTCATCCTAGCTTATCATCCTATGTCATTTTGATAGTCTTACAGAACTGTTGAAACTCGAGAAGCAATGTTGAGGTTCCACTCAAGGGATTAGAACGATTTTTTTATCAACACCATCATTTGGTGGAATTTTGTAATGAAAGTAGATTTTACCTGAGTATTTCAATGGATATATATAAGGCCCTCTATTCAAAAAATCATATAAATTAAATTTTCTATAATTTATATAAAAAAATATTTTAATGGGTTCAAATATAGATAATAAAATTTTAATGGGGGTCATTTCCATTAAATATCACAAAAGGACAACATATAATGGGTAAAAATATGTTTTTAAAATCATTGAGGAGATTTGGAGATTGAGGTTGGTGTGATAGTATTCCTATTAATATCTCAAAAGAACAATTTAATGACATATAAATTGAATGAAATGACAAACAATATGTATATTGGACCCTTTTAGATTCTTAATCATATCATAATGGTAACATATCACCTGACACTTCAATGAAATATATCTCATGTTCATGATGTGTTGCATGTATCTCTCATAATGAAGTATATATATAATCCTTATCGTATACTAAACATAGGAGTTGTACCCATAGAGTGAGATATCTATTATGTTGAATAATTGGATGCAATGATATATTATTAGTAGAAATTCTTATAGACCAAGACCAGTAACCCGGTCAAATCATTAGGGTGAAACCATTGAATTGAGGATGGTAAGTGGCAACCTGATGATGCGATGAGGAAGAAGTTTCTTTAGTTGTCTATATCATATTGTAAAAATTTCAGGGGAGAAAATCTTATATGGGTAAATACACTACCAAGAAAGGAATTTATTATATATTTATTTTTTAAATAAATTTAAATTTATAATATCATTCATTTCATTAATCATTAATTTCAAAAAATTATTGAATAATTTTATTCAAATGTGAACATTACAAACTAGCCATTACAAGTTGTTGTTAAGAACAAGAATAAGAAAATTATTAAATATTTTAAATTTACACAAATAAAAAAATAATTAATTTGATATCGATTGACAAGAAATAAATATTATAAAACCTTTTAAGGATACAAATATTATTTTTTTTAAAAAATCATTTTATTCCCAAAATGTGTTCTTAATAAAAATAACTTAATTTATCACTATTATTGAAATAATTCAGTTAAATTTGGTTATTATATATTCTATAAAATAATTTAAACTTCTATATATTATTTACTAGTGATGTGATGTTAATATATTGAGTTTTGGGTATAAAAAAGGTATTTTATAAAATGCAGGTTTCACCACATTTTTCTTATTTATATTAAAATACATTAAACCCATTTTGTGAGAGTTAATAATAAAACATTTCATACCATAATTGTAATCAGCTGTTTTGGATTTTGTAAATATGCCACTTTTATTAATTATCCTTATTAATAGTAACCATGGTTAATATTCCCATCTCAATAAAGGATAAGTTGGGTTAATCATGGTAAAAAAAGTGTAACAACCACTATTTCCAAATTAATAATTATTAAATGAATTTAATTCAACCATATTTACATTATACACAATGTTTAATAATTTAATGGAAACATTCCATTGAAAATAACTCATAGAATATTTAAACAAATAAATATATAAAATATCACATGATTACTTATAAATATCTCTTATGTGGTCACATTAATGAAAAAGAATATTTGGAATTAATATTAATGAATATGACAAAAATCCAATTAATGATATTTTGTAAAAAAAATTATAATTTTTTTGAAAATTATTTAAATCCTAAAAGAAGACAGTGGATATAATATATGGTTGAAATTTTTAACACATATCCATTTTTATCCTTTTTCCATCTTAAAAATTAAATTAAAACACATTAATATTAAAATATTAATTACCACAATTATGATGAAAATTAGTTATCCAATGTGTTAATCAAAAAGATAATCTTTAAAAAGAGAGAATAACCTATAAAATTTTTATTTAATAATGATATGTAGATCATATAATACATTTTTTGGATTATATCTATTTGGATTCTTTTTTATTGATAATGAATTAATTATAAATCAATCTATTTATAAAAATCCATGTGTGTTCATTCCATCCAATATAAAATGAAATTCTATTCACCTATTCATCACATCACATAGAGATATATATTTGAAATAAACACTATATGTTTTTCTTCTAAAAACCATTATCGACATTATGTAAGTCCTGTTATTCACATAATAAAAAATCCTAGGGTTCATAAGAAGATATCCAAATGATTTCTTGCAAATGAATGTGTGAGAACATTAATCATGCACTTTATTTTAACTTATTATTTTAAATCCACATTACCTTTAGTATTTATAAAAAAATTATCTATAGTATCTTAAGTACAATAAAATGAAATTATTATTGTTATTAAACTAGCAGTATCCACCCTCTTTTCCATCAAATTAGATGTGGATGTATTACATGGGCATACATGTAGCACAGTGTCACCACGTAGGGGGGTAATTCATTTTTTAACACTATATTTTAAGGATGGATATTTTTCAGTTTCCAATTATTTTATATGATCATTACTATATATTTATTACTTGAGAATTTTATTGTCATATATGCCTTCATTCCATGAAATGTATTTGATAATGATAACATTTGACAGGCATACGTGAGGATGACCACCTCCATGAAGTTATATGATTCATTAATTTTTTTGTTATATGGATTGTAATAAATATATATATATATATAATGAAAATATATTGTTTACTTATCACAAAAATTATTCTTTAATGGTGGACTGTTAATTAAATTTAATTGTTTTAATATATCAAAATTAAAAAAAAGCCCTCAAGCGTATGTATGGATTACCGTATCTTGGGCTTTTTTAATCCAATTTTATATTTTTATCATTTATGTGTACATATAACTAAATATATAATTAATTTTTATAATATTTTTATAATTAAAAAAATTATATATAAAATTTTTTGGTGATCAATTTACAAGGACCAAATCACTGAATAAATATTTTCCTGGTATATGACGTAGTTATCACCTGAACTATGATTATAACCAATATTTTTTATCAAATGGGTGATAAATTATTATAGGTAAATCATATATGGAATTTTATATATCTGATTATAGTTCCAGAATAGATTTATAGGTAATAAATATTTTTTATATAGCAGGGGAAAGACATACGATGGTTGTGAGACTAGTGTTAAGGGAATATTTCAAAATCAAATCATTATTGTAATGGTCTGGACCTTCTTAGTCTATTACATTGCCAATTTATGGGTTTTAGGGACCCTATAACCCATTAGTATGTCTGGGGAGTGGAGGTGTTTGTAGAAAGATGACACTGTGGTGTCACCCATCGGTGACACCGAGCGGTCTCACCTAGTGGTGTGTCCCCGATCGGCGTGCCACCGACCTGTGTGTGACCTATTGGTGTGAAACTGATCGGTGTGACACTAACCAGTGAGTAGCCAATTGGTGTGTCACCAATAGGTGAGTCACAGATCAGTGTGTCCTCGATCGGTGAGTCATCGATTAGTAACACACACGATCGGTTCCATAGGGGGGGGGTTGTCAGTGTTTTCCTTCCCTAGTTCTCCCAAAATGCAAATTTTTTTGTCTTTTGACATTTTTAAAGTGGTTTAAGGCCATTTTTTCCCATAAACAATGTTTTAAATCCTCTAAAAGTTTGGAGACCCACAACGGACCTACTTCCTCTATTTAATGGAAATCCTTTAATGCACAACTGTTTTGGCCACCTCGCCAATGAGAATCATTAAATTATAATTAATTCCATTCTGAGTTATTGTCCAGCCAAGGTATGAAACAAAAATAAACCTTTAAATTAGTTAAAAATTTATATTCTGTAACTACATGATCTCCTATTTTATCCCGCATAAATATTTCATTATATTGTCTAGTCTCGTTTCTTCTATTTGGTGCGTTTGGAGTCCCCCTTCTAGAGGCTAGTGGTGCACCCATGTTGGATCCTTTCCTACATGATCTTGGAGTCCTCAGAGTTCCTCCCTTCAAGTCATGCATCTACAGTCTCGGCACATGGAGAATAAATTAGATTTTTTATCATCCATGTTGGGTTTTTCTTTCGTCTCTCTTTACATTGTATTTCTGTGGTAGGTAGGATAATGCAATTACAAGGATGGATGAAACCAAACCTTAACAAAGATAATAATTTAATTTTAAAGAATGAATGGGTGTGTTTGATGATGTTATTGTACACTTTTACCTTTGAATATATGTTGTGAGCTGTATGGTATTATGTCCACTGAAAATCATGGTTGTTGGTGGTCCATTATTGTGCACTAATGAACCTCTATTTTCTGGATTATTTTGTGATTGAATGGTTGTAACATGAAAACTAGTTAATAACGTAAAATCAGTTGATTAAATGGATTCTCAGTGAATATGAATCATCGTTTGGTCACCCTAGTTAACAAAATGGAAAGACTGAACTAATGGAATGGTGTGTTTAAATTTGGAAAATCTACTTCTATGTTCTGTTGATGTGTATGGTTGTTCTTTTTGATGCATGTGAGGTGAAATGGATGGGGATGGGATCCAACATTGTGGTAAAGTTGCTAATTTTATGTTCTTAGGCCTTTTGGGGAAGTATTTTGGGGCTTAGTTTGGTTCCAGTACTTTGAGGGATCTCACAAATCTCTTCTAGTTGTTGTGACTTTACAAGAGAACCTGGTCTGAATGCTTATGTTTTTTCTTGGCTATTTTTTCTTCATTTCCATGTGAATATTCTTGTTATTTTCCCAGAAGTAAAGAATTATATAAATGGAAACACATGAATATGATAACAATAATGCATTCAATGGGAAATTGTTTTCCCCTAGTGAGTTGTGACTGGGTTGTGGTTGTAGTTCTTCTTATAAATGAATAGTAATAAGGGATGTTGTGTATGGGATTTTTTTGGAACCCCTAGGTTGGAATGAGTTCTTTTTTACCTATATCTATAACTTTAGTTCTTATGATTCTTGTTCGGGCCTCACCAATGTTGGGAACTTTGTCCCAAACACCCCCATTTCTTAGGGTGGGTTATTTTTTTCTAACACTCTTACGAGTGGCTGGTTATTAGCTTTTTTTCCACTCCATTTCCCAAGTATACCAAGACTCTTCGGGTAGGCTGTGGAAACCTAATTCCATTATATCCAATTATTCTTCGGTCATGGTAGTTGTGATGGTTTTCTCGAGTGTGGGAAGTCATGTTTTTTCCCATGTGATTTCAGGATGAGGCTCATGTGTCTTCTTGCAGGGCTGTATTTGTTCTAGCCCAAGTTTCTTTAGGCATAGTGACAGTTGTTTTGGCCCAGGTGTCAGTGGGCATGGTTACGTGTGGATGTTGTGGCCCAGGTGTGTTCGGGTGGGATGTGAGGTTACAGTATCCCAGGTGTGTGCGGGCGGGGGATGGTAGTGGGACATCAGTGAGAATGGGGGGGGGGGGACTGACGCATATGATGTCTTCAATAACCAGTGGGAATGTTATGTGGGGTACAGAAAAATTGATGTGTTTTTAATATTATTTTACTTGAATTTCATTATTTGAGGAGTGTACCACAATGAGGTTTGGGTGGATAATTTCCCTACTAGGAGATTTGGATATTATCTTTTCTCACAGGATATAAGAATGCCTCCCCACATGTGCATAGGGAATTTTTTTCCCTAATGAGTATACATGTTTTCTCAAGCTACATATATAAAATTGAATTATGGTTTCTAGGATGACATTGAAGACTGTGTCAGACCCTATTCTCTCGGACTCCAAGACCATGTAAAATATCTTTTCTATCTATTGTTACTTCCCATTGGATTTTTCAGTATTGTTGTATCACTTATTATTGGAACATTCATAATGGAATAGATTGTATTGGTATTACATTTACTTCCATATTTGGTGTTTTTTGGGATTTACTATCTTGTCTCTTGATCCTACTAAATAAAAAAGGGTAATACTTCTATTTTACATGATATTATAATCCCTTGGTTCTATTCTCCACTCCATGGCCAATTGAAGAAGTGTATCAGGGGTCATTATCTCACCTTTAACTTGAATAAGGAAGGGTTTGAAAATTTGTCATTCTTTCCCTCATCTTGTTGAAGGCGATTCATGATAGAATGGTATTAGAGGAAGATGTTTGAGGGATAAGATAGATCTTTAGGATAGGAACAATGAGTATTTCATGTCATGGTAGGGAAACTATGTTAGGAAATATGGGTGCGTGAAATAGGGTAGGGAAGACCAGCTCAGACAAGAGATTTTAGGGCCCCCCATGATTCAATGAAACGAATCAGGACCTACCGACTGACCAAGTGAAGATACACTAATATCAAGGTAGAAACCATAGGAAATGTACATGAATCCTAATGACTTATTTTATTTTGTGATCTAGGAGTTTTCATAATTTAAATAAATTAAATGTTTATGAAAAATTAAAATAAATCCTTAACACTACTCAGGCTTAGTCATTCCTTGTTTACCGTGTAGCTAAGGCACCCGTACGACGACCACAGGTAGAGCAGACGATTGAGGCCGTGGAAGATGATTTGGATGATCAGCTAAGGGCTAGTCAAGAGAAGGTGGATAACCAGTGGTATAGGACACTTCGTTCCTTATAGCGTTAGACCCTTGAGAAGTATGAGTGAAGTGTCCCAAACATGAAGACAGAGATCTGGCTCGGGTAGATAGTTATAGCTTTCAGATTAATCCAGGCTCCAGTATAGTACTAGGTTCCTCTGGCTGTAAGACAGATGTGGGGAGCGGCACGTCAGTGGTGAAATCTTTATCTGTGGCAGACTAAGGGGCTGAAGTTTCATGGACTGTCTTCGAGAGGGAATTATAGGCATAATTCCTCTATTCCACGATGAAGGCAGAAAAGAGGCAGGATATACTCTCCCTACAACATGAGAACATGTCTATGAGGGGGTTGGGGATCATGTTCAAGGATCTCCTTCATTTTTCTCCATAACTTGTTTTAGATATGGATTCTCTGGTAAGACATTTCAAGGTGGCACTCTGACCTTCACTTTAGTGTGTTTTTACTACCATCACCCTTCTGATGTACTTGGAGGACTAGAAGAATGATGAATTGGTGGAGAGGATACACAAACCAGGAGGTGTGCTGTAGGAGGGGAGCTTGTTGGTCTCGTAAATGGGGAAGGTCTTCAATAACTGGCCTTCAGCATCAGGGACATCTAGGTTTCGACTAGTGGAGAGCAGGCCCCAGCAGTTCAAGTATCTATCTCTCTAATGTATCCCTTTATTTGAGGGCCCATGATCGAGGTGCTTCATCTAGGGCAGTCATGGGCACCATCAATATCAGTGAACAGACTGAGTGCAACAAAGTGGGGGTGGGAAGGTTTATCCCACACCTAAGCACCATAAGATTCAATGAAATCACTTTCAACAACAGTAGTAGGGATAGTGAGCTCCCACTCCATCTAGTTTAGACACTATAGGAGGAGGTTGATCCTAACGTGCTCCTCAAGGACCTCAACCAGGGCGTGGTCAGGGAGGCAGCCAATAGCTAAGGGGAAGAGGATTTAGGAATGTTCAGTTTCATGTCATAGATGCAGTAGTTCCAGCAGGGCCAGAAGTTGTTCAAGTTACGATAAGTAATTTTAGCACTCTTTCCAACCCCTTGTTTGATCCAGGAGATTCACACACCTTTGTTACACCTTGTATAACACATTATTTGGGCCTAGACATATAGAGACTCTCCATTCCCCTGTTGATGAGTATGCTAGTAGGGGGTTATACCAGCCTGTTTGATGTTTTTCAATGATGTAGACTGATGTTGGGGTCATATCAGTCTAGTGAGGATCTACTTCTGCTACAAATGCTGTAAAAAAATGTCATCCTGGGAATCGACTGGCTATTTTTTGTGCATGTTGTTATCGATTTCCTTGGTAGATGAGTAATGTTCTCTGATGAGGATGGCTATCATGGGGATTTGTTGGAGAACAGAGTTGTCATGTGGGGAGATGGATTGCAGAGCCTCTTTTTTCTATGATGTCTTAGATTTCAGAAGAATTAGTGGATGATGAGATTATTGATGTTCCAGATGTTTTCAGAGTGTTCATGGACTTTTTTTCATGGAGGTTGTGACTCTACCTAATCGAAAAGATGTTGAGTTCGGGATAGACTAACATCCCTATGTCAGTTCGATTTCGATGGATCCTTATCGGATGTTTCCTTCTGAGTTGTGGGGGTTGCGGATTCATATTGAAGAGGTGATGAAGAAGGGTTTTTTCTGAACCAACATGTCACCATGGGGTCATCCGGTCATGATAGTGAATAAGTAATATAGTGGTATCAGGATAAAAATAGACTACCAGAGACTGAATCAGATAACAGTCATGAACTGTTACCCACTCCCGAGGATAGAAGATCTCTTTGACCAACTAAGGGGAGCATGTTGGTTCTCTAAGATCTATCGATGGGCTGGGTACCACTAGTTAAGGGATAAGGATATTGATATCTCAAAAACTACTTTCAGGTGCAGGTATGAGCACATTGAGTTGGTAGTCATGCCCTTCAGTGTTGAGAACACACCTGTGGTGTTAATGGTGCACATGAACTCTCTCTTCTATGAGTTTCTAAACAATTTTGTCACTATGTTCATCGATGACATTTTGATCTACTCATGATCAGAGTTGGAACATACTAAGCACCTTAGGATGGTCTTGAAGATCCTTCGACATCAACAACTCTGTGGGATGTTGTCCAAGTTCATGTTCATTATATGAGAAGTTCATTATCATGGAAACAAGGTGTATCAACAAGGGGTAGCATTTGATCCATCAAAGGTTGAAGTAGCTATTTCATGGGAAGAATAAAATAATGTGAATTAGGTTCATAGTTTTTATGGTATGTTAGGCTATAATAAGAGGTTTTTATCCTACTTTTCTATTTTTGAAGCTCCTTTGAAAGCTTTGACCAGAAAGAAAAAGGCCTTCATGTTGAGTGAGCAATGTCGGGTAGATATCAGCTATCTGAAGGAATGGTTTGTAGGTGCTCCAATGCTCAAGTTTTTATAGGAAGGGGTGTTGATTGAGGTGTTTTGTGATGCTTCTGGGATTTTCATGGGGTGTGTGCTGATATAGTAGTGGGGAGTGAACTCTTACAGGTCAAGGCAGTTACTTCCTCATGAGAGTAAATATTCCAACCATGACATAGATCTTGCAGCAGTAGTGTTCATGTTGAAGTTGTGTCAGATTTACCTCAGTGGGGTCCACATTGGGTTCTTCACATATCACAAGAGCTTGAGTCATATCTTTACCCAGCAGGACTAGAACATCTGACACAGAAGGTGGGTGGAGTTTTATCAGGACTACAACATCGAGATCTCTAACACTAAATTTAAGGGGAATGTTGTGGCTGATTCCTTGAGGAGGAAGTCACAAAGGGAAGCTATTCAAGAATCTTTGGATTCATGGAAGGAAATGGAGAATTTGGATATCCTACACCATGATTAAAGGGCGGAGGATGAGATTGGTTGTCTGTTCCAAATGATAATCTGTTCCTATCTTTTTGAGTAGGCAAAGTAGACTATGTGGGGGTACATAGAGGCTGATGTGATGTGAGATCGTGTTATCAAGGGAAATGCTCTGGAAAGATAGTCAGAAGATGGATAGAATTAGATTTTGATTCATGAAAATTTATTTTCACACGTTGAAATGCATGTGAGAGTTCCTAGGGAGTTCCACAACTCACCCTTAGTGGTATGCCCAAAATATTCCAAGTTGTACCAGGGATTGAGGGGTTATTTTTGGTGGCCCGGGGTGAAGCAGGCAGTGGCATAGATTATTGCAAAGTGCCTCATGTTTCAGCAGGTGATGGTTGAACAATGCATTCTAGGAGTCATGTTGCTGACTTTAAATGTCATTGAGTGGAAGAGGGACGACATGTAGATGGATTTTGTCACATGACTACCCAATGTATATGGGGCTTGTGATATTATCTGAGTAGTGGTGGGATAGCTGACGAAATCAGATCACTCCCTGGAAATAAAGTACTTGAGTGTGGTGGATTCCTAGGAAAGAGGTACGTGGACTAGGTGGTAAGGTTTCATGGAGTTATGAGGTCATAGTCTCTGATCAGGATACCTGATTAACCTCATGGGTCTAGAAAGGAATGTAACATGCTTTTGGCACCCAGTAATGCCTTAGCACTGCATTCTATACCATGAAAAATGTGTAAATAGAGCGCCACATTAAGACATTTGTAGGTTATTCTACAGGAATTTCTTTTGTAAATTGGGGGGTTGTGGGTGTGCCACTTTTGTATGGTAGAGTTTTCCTACATCAATATCCATCACGATACCATTTACATGGCTCTGTTCAAAGATCTGTATGGGAGGTAGTTTTTCTCACCTGTGTGTTGGGAAGAGGTCGAGGAAGTAGGTGTTCTTGGACCCGATGTGGTTCAAAGAACAATAGAGAAGGTTTAGCTTATATGGGAGAGGATGAATGCATCTCAGGACTGGTAGAATTCATATGTCGATCATAAGAGGAGACCCATGGATTTTGAGGTTGGGGACCACATGTTCTTGAAGGTCTCCCCTTGGCGTGAGAAATTGAGTTTTATCAGGGGGGATTATGATTTCTCTTTGGTTTGTCGGAGCCTTTGAGGTGTTGCAGTGGTTCGAAAAAGTTGATTATCAGTTGGTGTTACCTCCCCCACTATAGTGGGTGTGCGACCTATTCCATGTGTCGTTGCTCCGCCAGTATATATTCAATGATTCATATGCCCTCGAATGGGGAAAGACGGATATCAGGAAAACCATGACATTCATAGAAAAAATGGTGAGAATTGATGATCGTGAGGAGAAGGTGCTTCATGGATGAACCATTCAATTGGTTTGTGTGTTGGGGAGGCATGATGGCCTCAAGGAGAGTACATAGGAAAGGGAGGCACATATGCATGCCCAACACCCAGATCTATTTTGAGTTTTTACTTATTTTGATTCGAACTTCTTTGTGATGTTGTGGTTGAACTTTTTAACTATGAAATGTGTTGTTTTCCTTGTTCTCTGTATGTGTGTGAAGGGTCATTACTATGGAAAGGGTGGACATGATCCCAAATCAATATTCATTAAAGTGGATGTGATTAAACCTGTGCGGGCGAGTATGTGCCTCCCAAAGCAGAAAACATCTTTCCATGGGGGAAGGGACTCTTGAAACCATAATACTAGATTGTGTGAACCTTACCTCGTGAGTTTTCACTTGAGGGAGAGGTGTTCCTAAATTCCTAGGGTGGTTTAGCCATGTGAGGTATCTTTTGAATTGGTTATTCGGACACCTCTATGTACACGAGTCTTGGTTTTGATTCTTGAAGACGAGATTAGTTTGAGAGGTATCTAATGTAATTTCTTGGACCATACTGGTCCATTAAATTGCCGATTTTTGGTGTCTGGGTCACCCTAGACCCCATCAGTAAGTCTAGAGGGCGGTGATGTTTGTGGTAGAAATACATTGTGGTGTCACCCATCGGTGACATCGATCGGTGAGTCGTCGATCTATCTCACTGATCGGTGTGTCCCCTTATCGGTGAATCGCCGATTGGTGTGTCACTAAATGGTGAGTTTTCGATAAGTGAGTCACTAACCTATGTGTCCCCAACCATTGAGTCAATGACCGGTGTGTCACCAACAGGTGTGTCCCCGATTGGTGTGTCCCTGATCAGGGAGACACTGATTAGTGCGTCACCAATCTGCACAACACTTGATTGGTTCTCCAGGGGGTTGTCATGGTTTCCCTTCTCTAGTTCTCCCAAAACACCAATTTTTGTGTCATTAATTCTTTTTATTGTAGTTTGAGGCCGTTTTATCACCAAAAACAATGTTTTAAATCTCCTAAGAGTGAGTAAACCCTCAACAAAGATTTTTATTTTATTTTAATAAAATACATTGATGCACAACTGTTATGGCCACCTCTATGAATAGAATCATTAGATAATAATTAATTACATCATGTTCTACCATCCAATTGCATGGTGAAACCACGATCAGCCTTTATATCCTTTCTAAATTCATATCTCATGACTCTAGGATCTCACCTTTTATCATACGAGATTATTTATTCTTCTAGACTGTCTATTTTCCTTTCCTTATTTCGTTTGGAATCCCCCTTCTAGAGGCTAGTGGTGCGCCAATGATGGAGCCTTTACTTATCTCTCTTGGATTCCTCGGAGTTACTCCCCTACATGTCATACATCCCTAGTTCTTTGGTGCATAGAGAAAAGCATCGATCATTGATCATCCATGTAGGGTTTTTTCACCGACTATATTTACTGTGTATCATGAGGGGAGGGTAAAATAATGTTCCTTCTAGGATGGATGAAATCAAACCTTAACAAAGATAATAAGTGGAATTTAAAGAATGAATGGTTGTGCTTGAAGAGGCTTCATTACTCATTTTCCTTTTCTTATATGTTTTGAATTGTATCAGATTATGTCCACTGAAATTAATTAATGTAGGTGGTCCCTTCGTGCACAATAATGAAACTATGTTTTTATTATAGTTCTTTGATTAAATGGGTTTAACTTAGAAATGATTTAATCACATAAATTCTTCTGATTGAATGGATGCCTAGTTAATAATTATCCTTATGTGGTCACCCCGATTAACCAAAGGGAAATATGGAACTAAAGTTATGGTGTGTTTAAATCTATAAAATCCCTTGCTCTGTTCTGGTGATGTATATAGCCATTTTTCTTGATTATTGTGAGGTGATGTGGATGGGGAGGGGAACCCCTGTTGTGGTGAAGTTATTAGATTGAGGATCTTAGGTCATCTTGGGTCATATGTTGGGTCTTGGTCTGGTTCCAATACATCGAGGGATCTTACAAATTCCTTTTTGTTTTTGTGACATTACAAGGGAACTTGGTGCGAATGCTTAAATTGCGTATTGGATATTATTCATTTCTTAGCATATATCTATGCTTGTTAGTTTTCCTGGGGTTAAGAATTATCAAAATGGAATCACTTGAACTTGATAACAACAATGTGTTCAATGGGTAATGGTTTTCCCGTAGTGAGTTGTGACTTGTTGTGGCTATGGTGGTTTTTAAGAATGAATTATAATGCATGTGGTTGTGTATGGGAATTTTTTTGGAACCCCAAGGATAGAATGATTTCTTGTTTACCAATATTTATAATTTTAGTTATTATTTTTCCTGTTAGTGCCCCACCCATGTGAGGAAAATTAATCCCAACACCCCCATTTCATTGGGGAGGGTTTTTTTCCGACACTCCTTCGAGTGGATGGTTAGTAACTCCTTTGCAGTTCCTTTTCCTATGTAGACCATGACTCTTTGCATAGGATGTGATGGATTGAGTTCCATTATACCCCAAGATTCTTTGGGTTAGGTAGTTGTGTTGGTTTGCCCAGGTGTGTCAGGGTAGGTTGTTTCCAAAGTGTATTCGGGATGGGCCCCGTGGTTATTTGGGCGTGGTTGTAGTTGTTCTGGCCCATATGTCTTCAGACATGGCAATAGTTGTTCTGACCCAGGTGCCTACAGGTGTGGTTACCAATGGTTGTTGGGGATGAGGTGTTTGCAGGAGGGATTTGTAGTTCTGGTAGCCTTGGTGTGTATGGGTGGGGGAAGGCAGTGGGACTGCAGTGAGAATGGCGGGGGAGGTCTGACATAAAGGATGTCTTCAGTAACCCATGGGAATGTAAGGTGGGGTACCCAAACATCGATTTATTATTATTATTATTTTACATGTGTTGTGTTATTTGGTTTTTACCTAGGAGAGGTTTGGTTGGATAGTTTCCATGCTATGTTCTTTGGTTATCTCTTTTTCTCATGGGGCATTTGAATGCTTCCCCACTTGTGCATGAGAGATTTTGGATTTCCCTACTATGTATACCTGTATCCTCACCCTAATTATATTAAAAACCTTTTAGGATTCCATGAGGACTTCAAGGATCATGATGAACCCTATTATCTCGAACGCTGGGACCACTAACGTTTCTTTTCTTTCATTTTGTACATCCCTTTGGAGTTTTTGGTGTTTCTGTAGCGCTTATTATTAGAACATCAATATGGGAAAGTATTGTTTTGGCATTACTTTTTTATCCAGATTTGGTGATTTTTGTGATTTACTATCTTATTTCCCGATCCTACTAAATAAAGAAATTTCAATGCCTTCTATATTAGGTGTGACTCCATACCCTTGGTGCTATTTGCCACTCTAGGGCGTATTGATGGAAGATATCAGGGGTTATTATCTCTCCTTCAATTTGAGGAATAAAGGGTTTGGATATTTACTACCCTTCCATCATCTTTATGAAGATGAGCCATGAAAATTACTCATCATTGCATAGATGAAAGTACATCATACGATAATAATTTTATATTTCTATCTTAAACCAAATATAAGGTATTCTACTCTATTTATTTATAGATAGTAAATGGTTTCCACTCATTTCCATTCTTTATAAACTAATGAAAATTAAATATTATTTTATGTAAAATGAACATTTTTCCATACTTAATAATAAATAATTATCTTCCATGTCTATATTTTACATAAAAGGATTCATAAAATGATTTTATAGTAATTTTAAGAAATATAAATGTAATATTTTCCATATTTTAGTTTCAAAAATAACTATGAGGTATATTCATTTAGTTTTATGAACAATGTACTTTCGTGACATACTCACAATACTGTTAAAGGGATATTTTTTATCTTAAATGGAAAGAATGGAATTTACTATCATTATAACAACTAAATTTTAAAAATATTCATTTTAAATAATTTTAGGTTTTTATCAAATATTTCATTTCTAAATATTTATTAAATTTTTAGATGATTTATTTCAAATTGAAATACCTATTTTCTATAATACACTTTCTCGTGTTATTTTAAAATTATTTTAATCTATGTCAAGATACTTTTGTGAACTTATGGTTTATTCAGTATATACTCCAAATATACAATCCCCTATATACTAGTTGATGTTTTAAAATATATTACTGGTTAATTTTTTATATTATATATGATATTTCTTCTACTACAAGAAAGTTTTTATTTTAAGATATTATTTTTAGATGAATTTTTTTATTCATATGATGAATTCTTCGAATTATTTAGTTATTCTTGGGGCCCAAAATTATACCTCCCATCAATGCAATAGTGGACTTCATGTGAAAAAACTAGATTTGTTTTTGCGATAAGGATATAAATGTTAATTTAATATTCCCTAGAATAATGCCTCGATAGTTTTTTTTAATTTATTGGAATCGGCCATCAATGATAAGTTTCATATGTGTGGCATTATTCAATTTATATAGATGAAATCAGTTATTCGTATCAGGGTGGTTAATTGAAATGTTTTTAAATCAGTAGAAACGTTTCATGCTTATTTGATTATTTTATATGGAATTATGATATTGTAATTTATTCAGGAAATAAAATCTTTGCCTTATTAATATTATTTTTATTCATATAAATAATGATAATTTGATCTCACCCCATTCTAATGCATCTTTTCCCAATGATGTTGGGAAGTGTATTATGAGTGATATGAAAGGATATGTTAAATCTAATAATGGTTTCTTCAATGAAAATAGTATTATTTATTTATTATTTTGATCTATAATTTCGTATTCAAGTATATATCTAGTTTACCGATTAAACTAAACTATTATTTATTTTCTTATTGATAACATTTATTTAGTAACAATTAATTGAATTAGCCTACATAGATGGGCTACACGGGTATGGGGCATTAAAGAAATTGTAGGAATATGCAATTGAATTTTGTTTATAAAAATTAGAACTTTTGTAAGGAAGTGGATTCATGAGGAATAAACCATTTTCTGTATCCAATGAACGAGGTTAATGGAGGTGGATCAGTGGTTGTTTATTGGGTATTGTATTCTAAAAGATGGATTAATTTAGATTGCACACCAACTAATGTTACATGATGTGAGACTAGGATTAATGATGTGTAATAAATTGGGTTTTATATACAAGAGACAAATTTTTCAGAAGAAACCAAACCCTAAGGATTACAAGACATGAAATGGGATTACACATAAAATAAATCCCTGATACTATACGTTTAATAAAATTAGCTTCTCATGTTGTCAAACAATAAGGATCTAGTTCATCTATCACACGATTTGAGGTGACTAGCAACACCCTCTTTGATGTTTTAGGTATTCCTTTGTCGAAGAAAATTCTCAAATTCCCTCCTTCGATCTGGCTTTAATACAAGATATGTCCTACCATCTTTATTTTTTTTCGTCAATCCATTTAATCTCATTCCAATTATCTATGTGATCTCTATTGTTCTCAATGTTTATAATGGGGTATTTTTAGTTGTTTTTTAGCACAGTTGTGGCATGGCCTCATGAGGATGACGATATTCTTGTAGGAGAGGCGACTAGGATCCATAATGTTGGTATACTCTGATTAAAATAATGTTGACATATTTTTGATGAAGTGGATTCATTGATTATCTTTTATTTATGTTCATCCATTGACCTATTATGATTTTCCCATTGATTCAAAATGAAATCAACATAATAATTACATAAACAACATTAAATAATTTATATAGATCTCATAGAGATGTTGTTTTTGTGTACCATGATAATTTTATTCCACTTGTTTTTATAGAAATTGGGTTATTTACACCTTTCATGGATTAGAATGTTGTAATTGATGGAAACTGGTGAATTGCATGAAGCTGGAAATAATTGTTAATTAATTGGATAAATATCAAAGAGGCTTGTTTATTGAATCTAGTGTGTTGTAATATTAATGATGTGAGAATGTATAAATGTTATGATATTAAAAATTTTAATTTAATTGAATAACTATATTATGTATGATGATACATATCTCTAATAGAATTAATGTCTTATAAATTTGTTGTTTAATTAGTCTTAGAATCCTTTTCTAGAATGCTTATTAGTTTTCACATAGTTGAAACATGTAAACAATGAAATATTTAATTCAATATGGAATAAGAATCAGAGTTGTGATAATATATATTTACTTTATAGGGAATGAGTTTCTAGTTTCTTATAATGGTCCAGTGCCTTGTCCTTTTAAGTCATGAGGGCTAGTTTTGTGTGAACGTTTAATGCCTTTCACATGGGAAAAGATCCCAGTTTCAATATTGGTTTGATGTTGTTTACGATGTGATATGAGCCTAGGATGGATGATCTTGTTGGGTTGTAGAGATGTATAGCATGGGGAGGCCATGATGTGATGTCATCCTACGATGGCTCAACCTCTTAGGCTATTTTGATCTGTAGGGTATAGATGCCTTTTAATTGGGATTTTAGTTGATGCTTGTGACTGAGGAATTCATCACTATATGCATGTGGTTGTCATAGGGGACACAATATATTATGTAATATGGTGAATATAGGATTAACCCTTGATTGGAAGGTTGGACAATTGTTTGAATCCATTTTATGGATGATGGCTATGTTGTTAGTTTATATACATTCCATTCAATATTGCTTGATGTATATGAATTATCATGGTTCTAGAACTTGTTCAGTAGATTCTAATGTCTTCATAGTGTACTTCTTAAAATGGATAATAATTTTGTAAATAAATAAATAAACGTCTAACCCATGAGGTTGGAATATTCTAGGATTCCATTATGAGTAAATAATATCAAGAAACCATATGCACTATTTAATTCTACATGGAAGGAATTGAACATTATTTTAATGGAAATGAAATGTAATGTGGAAAATATTTATGGTTATTTAATGGTTAATGAATTAATTAACAGAAATTTAATATTTTTAAATGTGATAAATTAATTTAATGTAGTTCTTCCAATGGTTGTGTTATTAGAAGATATTTGGTCATGGAAGAGGTAACTAGTATTCTAAGAAACATTATCATCAGTAGAGTATGTGACCTGATTCTGTATATAATATTTTTGAGATCTATTTAATATCATGTAATTTTTTTGTTTTTATATTATATAACACCTTGTTGGTTAAATAGTCTTACACCCTGAGGATTCTGAATGCTGGGGGGGGGGATTTCCCCCCACATCGTAATGGGAGGATGGATGGTAGACTACCCCCTTTTTTCACACTCTATTCTCTTGATGGTTTAATGTTCTCGTATGCATGGTTGTTAGTTTAACCCAAATATGTTTTTAGAGGACTTTAATTGTGTGTGGTTTTTTTAACTCTCATGTATTCTGGATATAGTTTTCTATGGACTAATATAGGTATAACATGTATTTGGATGTGATGTTATGAGGATCCTTCTTCAATTTATAGGGTTGTGAAGGATTGAGGTAAATAACCAATTTATGATACGATTTATATGGTTTTGGGTGCTCGCGAAAAGATCCTAGTATTTTTGGGTTATGTGTATGTGTGGTGTGTTGCATGAGTTGCATGTTATGGTGTTTCACATAGGTGTCTGAGGGCCAGCCTTTTTAGAGAGCGATGATCGGGATGTGGGATGTTGAGGAATAGTGGAAAAACAATGGGTATGTATTAGAGGGGTACACTTGATATTCTATAATATATTATATATTATATTTTTAATACTTTATGAGAGTATCCATGTTGAGGATGGTAACATTGTATACTTTCTTGGTGATGATTTAGTTTCACATGGTGTTCCCTGTGATTTAGAACGATTTCATTATCTTTAGCATGAGAGGATATAAGTATTATCCAAATGATTATACATTTATAATCACCATATATATTTAAATTGTTTTACTGGTTATTTGTAGAAGGATTTTGATCAATCTCTTTAGTAATTTCATCAACTTTATAGGAGCTATTATTCCTTCACGGTTGTCGGCGTATTTACCTATTCATTTGATACAAGATGTTTTCACTATAGTTTTTGTAGTACTTGCAGATCATTAATTATTTGAATTTGGGTCATTTTATATATGTGTATGATATGTAGTTATTCGGTTTCTATCTTACATCTCTATTTCTCAAGAGTTATCATTGAGTGTAATGCATTCCATTTTTGTGTTAATTATACCCTCAATACTAGTCTCCAACTTGTGGCCTATTAGAAGGGGGACTTATGTATAACTATATCCCTTCTACCATTTACGGCCTAAAAGTATTTCAAAATTTGGGTAGGGGGTCCTGATAATGTGGTATCAAAGGTATGGTTGATGCATATAATATTGTTTGGAGTTAGGTTCATGTGAGGTTGATTGTGCTAGTAGAGAAACACTGTTAGATAAGTTTACCCAGCCTTTTAAATAGAAGATACAAGCATTAAAATAATTATATTGTCCTACATATTATCAGTGGAATGTAAATTTATGTTTAAAACTGATACAAAAGGATGGTGTACTAGTTACAGATTATAGAACATCCAAAGGATCATGCATCATTCTTATTTTACACTACCTTTTAATTTCTTAGCCTACATATAGGATATACAATAATGAATAAAATAGAATTATTAATAAATATTAATGTCACACATATTCTATGTTAGTTGAACTATATGTTTATCCTATTATATTCATGGCCTCCACTATATGTCCTTGTTTGGTTTTAATATTATACATTCAATAGGTAATGATTGTAGAACACTATATAGTATAGGATGATGATGATGAAACATAGAAGAGGATCCTCCAAGAGTTTCAATGATATAGTTTATAGATGTATGAGGTCTCTATTTCAGATACAGTCATGGAAGAATAGATATAAGAGTTAGAGATAGCCTTCATCTCGATCTGTGCTCACAAGGATCATTGGGTAGAACTGGTTATGATGATACTGTATGGGGTAGTGAGTTAATGGTATATCTTTTTCCTCAAATATCACGATGAGTATGGCGCCTCAGAAGAGGAGTTTTATAACCATTTAAGTGTATAGTTTCATTATTTTTACACAAATGCAAAAAGTATCCAATATATGATTACCCTCATGCAGAGGAGATCCAATGAGAGAGAGATTGGGATCCATTTTGGAACCTTGTCTAACAATATTCAAGTATGTTTCTAGATGATGAAGCTAGGGTATTGAATTTTGATGAAGATTATAATCGACTGGTACTCCACTAGGTCACCCCATTTATAATGTAGAAATATATCGACGTGACTCAGAGAGCATAGGTCAATGACAGAACACTGTCCTAAACCAGATCATCATAAGAGGCGAGCCACTAGGAATCCTCCTGAAGAATATTTTTTGTCCAAGGATCCCAATATACCAGAAACAATAGCTTATGATCATCCAATGGTGGTTCCTATTCCTCGATGTCTCGTATCTCTTGGGGGTGGGGATATTAGGCCTATTCCAATGGGTCAAAACATGTTTTTCTTATAGAGAATATGGTCATCAGCAAAAAAAAGTTCCTAAACTATTTGAGCAGTCAGTGTGCTCCTATTGTTTCCCTTCAGCTCTCAATGCTAAGGCAGTTCCAGTCAAGAAATTGGGAAAATGTTTCTACCTTTAAGGATAAAGAGGTGTATATGGGGCACGTAGAGGTTAGAATAAGGTTGTTTTGCATCATCAGAGATATAAGAAGGACTATGGTGGCTGTTATCAGTATGGTCATAGATAACATGTAGTAGGTCGTGGTTAGATTCTTGATTTCTCATTTCCATCATATAGTTATCTAAATGGTGTTTGAGGTACCCATTACTATTTTTCAAATAGGATGAATTCTTTTTTTACCTATGATAGAGACACTCATAAATAACATCTACTCTTGACCATTGATTGAGACTTGTGTTCATGATTATTCAAGAACCCTTGGTGTTGAGTATGTCAGTTGGAGGTTGAAATTACTTGTTTGATGTATGTTTTGGTTCTGAGCTTGTGTGAGGGAAGAACTGTTATCATGGATATTTTTTATGTCTATAGATACAACTATATGACATAATCATCGACATGGGTTGGTTGTATTCTCTTGAATATATCATTGATTGCTTCAGGAGGCATGATGTGTTCTTCGATGCAGATAGAGAGCCAATATTGATTATTAGTGAGGTTGACCCTTGGATTAGTTATAGTCGTGTTCTGTCCTTATCATCCACAGTGTCTATGATGATGATGAATTATTCAAAGGTCCAGTATTTGTCATTTCTCGAGGTCATAGAAGAGTACCATAATGTCTTTCGGGAAGAGGTTGTATTTATACCCCCTCACGAGAGATCATGATTGCGATCGAAATACAACCAATCATGTATCATATATCGATGTATCTATATAAGAAGGAACATAATGTGTTGCAGCAGTGTCATATACATCTCGGTGTATGACTATTGTGTGGCTTTGTTCAACCATGTGTTCTTCCTTGGGGTGAAATAAATTTGTTCATGAAAAATGATGACATATGTTTGAGGATGTTTATCTATTATCTTCACATAAACAAATTGAATTTGAATAATTTCTACCCACTTCTATTGATTAATGATTAGTTTGATGAATCAAATGGTTCAGAATAGTTCTTGGATATAATATTTTATGATAAAATACTATAATTGTGAAGGATGAGGATATCCCTAAGACTTATTTTCAATGTTTTCGTGGGTATTATGAGTTTTATGTGATGTTTTTCAGTGGGGAAAATTACCTATTTGTGTTAATGGGATAAGTGAAAATTGTGTTCTATGGGTTCCATGATATGTTGAAGTTGGTATTAATCAAACACATCCTTGTTTAATTTGTGTATAAGTAGGATCGTGTAGTGAATTTTCATAGAGTTTTGGGTATTCTCCAACATGATCAATTGTTTAGGATGATTCAAAAGATTTAGTTTTGGGACCCAGATGTTTATGACATAGGACATTAAGTATCTCAACATTGTGTAGATGTGGAACTTTTTATGTTAGATGTAGTTGTGTCTTGGGAATCCCCAAGACAATGGGAAAAGTGTGATGTTTACTTAATCATGTTGTCTATTAAAAGAAGTTTGTATCAGATTTATTTATGGTTGAGACTCATTTTAGATATTTAACTTGAATAGACATGGAATTATTTGGGGCTAAATAGTGTTAGCTATATTTTGATTATTTGGTGTAGAATCTGGTTAGGGCTACAGTTCAATGTCTTCCTATTGAAGAAGTTCAGTTTGAGGTTTTCTGTTATGATTTTCATCACGGTTTGTGTTGTGTATTGATGTAGATGATAAATGTATTTCCATAAGGGTCTCCAAAGATATGTCCCCATGATTGTAACTATTCATTCCACGATCTTGAGTTTATGAGGATGGTGTTTTCCCATAATTTGTAGAGACATTGCCTCATCTGTGAGTTATTTTTATTCTTCACCAATAATAAGATCTAGTGATAAGTTTTCTCCCCACATGATTTTAACTAGTGTCCACATCGGTGGTAGTATTTCCTAATGGTTAATGAATTAATTATTTTTTATACACCAACAAATGGTTTTTTCAGAGATGATCCAGTGAAAAAGATTTCACACATTGATTTAGTTATGGGATTAAAGAATTACTAAAGAGTGAGGGTAAAAAATTCATCATTTCACCAATATATATCTGAAATGTTACAGAAGTAGGTAATTTATTTTCAGTTGATGATGAAGTCATATATTGTACAACACGATTAAGAGTCTTAGTTGAGGGATCTTTAGGTGGATATGTAGAGAGAAATATATTTTCATGGTGATTCCCTTAACGGTTGGTCATAAGATGTACAACATTGAATGTTGTTTTAAGGAATGATTTTTGTTCATTTGGTGATGCATGATACAATTCTTAGAGATTTCCATAGTTTTCCCTTAGAGGTACATCATATTCTGACAATGTTGAATCATGTTATGAGGGATCAGTTTTGGTGGTATGGGTTGAAGCATGTTTATTCAGAGATCATGTCTCATTGTTTGATCATCCAAAAGGTGAAGGCACAATACCTTATTAATTGTGGTTTTCTACAGCCATTAGATATATCCCATTTAATATTGTAGGACATCTCAGTTGACTGTTTTTTTAATTTTCCTCAATCTCATGGATTATATGAATCTATATTTGTGGTAGTGTATTAATTGATTAAAATATCTCACATTAAAGAAATCAAGGATTTGATCTTAGTGGTGTTTTTTTATGATCCAATATCAAGAGGATGTGTTGAGACTCCACGAGGAAACAAGTATGGTCATTTCTAATTGAGATACACATTTTACATCTAGTGTGTGGAGGTGTCTCCATTATGATTTTGGTTCCCAGCTATTCTATACCACTACTTTTCATTCACTTATGTATGGTCAGGTATGGTGGACCTTCCAAACTCATAACAACATGTCTCACTCTACTATCCTAAATTTTTTAGGATTGTGGATGATTTGATGACCTTTAGTGGAGTTTCCTTCAGTAATAGTTTTCCATCCACAATTAGTATTGATCTATTTGAATCCTTGAATGTATAATAATTCCATTGTGAATTTTTCTAGACCATGTTCGGATAGTGACCAATTGTTGGGCTATAACTGGTACATAATACAAAAATGATGACTTAGGTGATTTTTGAGAGGATGAATGTAGTATTGTATCCCTATAAATACTAATTTGGGAATAGTGCGATACATGTGGAGTTTGAATTTAGGGATCATTTTCTCCAAATTGCCACTCTCCTTTGTGGGATGTGAAGGTTTGGTCATTGAAGTAATATATTTCCTGAGTTTTTTTTCATGTATCAAGGTTTTATCTATGGTTTGATCTATGGAATATCAGATAGAACTTTCCCTAAATATGATCCAGATATATGATGTTTTTCACATGTTGCAGCTCTATGGTTATATTAAAAGAGACTCTCATTTCATTGATCGCGGTTATATCGATGTAGATGACGATGCGACCATAATGGGATTCCATGTAGAGATCAAGGACTAGATGGAAAATGTGTTGTGTGGGTATATTATCAACTTCATCCTTGTCTTTTGGGAACACAGTTGTATTAATTAGTGTAACTTGGATTAGGAGTCACAAACACATTCTCATTACCATGTTTTTTAACTATTGGTTTATAATGTTGATCATTTTATTATTGTATGTCATTATGATTTATGTTATGGGTTTTTTTCTTATTATCACACACTGTCATTGAGGTTATCAACCTCAGAAATGTGTATGTAGATGGTTGTTCTTGTTTCATGGTTTCATGATTTTTCTTGGTGTGGTTGTTGTACTCCTATTAGGGAAAGCCCCATTAGTGGTATCATAAAGTGTTGTTGTTCGGAAGACATTATTATATTTCCTCACTAGATTGATTTTGGATTATCATGTTTGATAATGTTTTGAGAGGCATCTAATTTAACACCACAGAGACATAACAGTCATCTCTTTCAACATTTTTTTAATACTAAGGTGATCAAAGGAGACTTAAAGGAATTATGGTGATGATTGGAAACTAAAATATGGAAGTATGGACATTTGACACCATGTATTGTTATAGGATGTGAATGTGGGTTTTAAGACATATAATAAATTACTTTTTAAAAATAAATGGGTTGATGCACTTTTCATTAGAAAACGAACTGTGAGTATTACATGATGTGAAAGGAAATTTCTTGTAAGGTAAATCCATGAGGCTATACATTTTATGAATTTTCAAATTATATGGTTGTCGTACCTTACAGTTGATGATAATATCTCACCCATTTAATGTAGATATTCAACCCCATATTTAACATTTTTGGGAGTCCTTTTTCATAGATCGATCTATTGATTCCCTCCTTAAATCCATCTTTTATATATGGTATGATACACCTCTATTCTTATTGATTCTCAAATTTTTTAATCCCGTTACTCTAATCCATTGGATGGAACATGATATCCATGTTTTTAATGGTGTTATTTGTTGTTTTTAGCATTCATGTGGTGCAGAATCCTCGGTTCGATGTCGTTCTTTTGGGAGAGGTGATTGGGATGTGAAAAATTGGCTTATTCATTGGAAACGAACATTGAAATACTTTTTTAATATAGGGGATTTATTGAATTTATTTTATTATCCTGAAAAAACAGAGAGAGAGAGAGTTAAATTTATCCCAATTATATTATGATGAAATAAAAAAGTCATTATTATCCCAACATTAAGGAATAGATTTTGATTGCATTGTGATGTTATTGACTATTATTATGATAAGGGCTTATAATATTTTTTGATAAATAATGTGATAACTATGATTTTACAAAATTAAAAAAATATTGATGGAATTTGGTAAACAATGTTACCCTAGAAATAATTTTTAATTAATTTTCTAAATGAAGAAATACGCAGTTTTAATGAATTTGGTTTATTGTAATCCTAAGGATACAAGCACGTTTGAATTAATTATTCAATAAATTGATAATTTAATTGAATAAATATTTAATGAATGTTAATTCTTGTTGATAAAGTACACAAACACGAGTAAATTAACTATTTAATTAATGTGTGATATATTTTTTTATCTGGTTCAATAGGTTACTTATCCATGGAAGCATAGAATAATGATTTAGATTATTAATTATGGAATAAGATTTTGTTTTATGATAAAAGATAATTCATTTTTATGGATTAATATTCCATCCTATATTTAAAGGCAGCGTTCCTTCTGATTAGGATCCATGAGGGATTATTGTGTATGAAAGATTAATTCTATTCTTTAGGGCCAAGATCCAATTTTTTTAATTGTTTTCTGCAACTTATTATGTGATGTGAGCCTATTATTGATTATTCTAGATAAATGTTTTGATATATGGTTTAGAGAGTCCAAGATGTGATTTGTGCATGTGATTGGAGATCTCGGTGGGTTGTTGTGGTATGTGGGGTGGGGAGGCATGAATTTTGTGGAAAATGTTTTCCCTTTTAATGGTAGGATGCACATGGATATTCATGTGGGAGTCTGTGAGGTCCTCAAGATAATGGAATTGGTTTATGATGGGCTTTCTCATTGATATTAGTGATTTATTCTTATACTAATTTGTTGTTTTCCTGGAGGATTGGGTTTTTTATCTTCATTCCTTTTCTTACTATATGAGGGGGATGTAATTGCTTGGTTATATAACATCTTTTGTAGAATTGGATATTAACCTAGGAGTAACTCAAAATATGGTAATTAAATTTTTATATGAAAAAATAATTTTTTCACCCTTGGGGGTAGAACTTACTGGGATCTAATGATGAGGTTATAATTCTGAAAAGTTTTTGACAATGCTTTCATATGATAGCAGGGTGTGGAACTTATTATAAATGTAATGAAATTTAATTTGGGAATGATAATGATCAATTAATATTTATGGAAATAATTAACATATGTTGAAAATATTGAATAGAGCTAAAATATTTTAAATTATCTCTTTCAATTGTTGTGTGTATGTAAGATATCTAGTCCATATATTGGTTGCTCAGAGTCCAAGATACGTTAGCTACAGTTGATTCAAAGACTAGTTTATTCCCATACTGTGGTTCTTAGATATATTAGATCATGTATATTTTATATTTGTAAATTATAATCCACCATTTCGACTGGTTAAACAGGCACGCTATGGATTATAAGCCTCAGGGGGTGTTTTCCCAACATCCCATTGGGAAGATGGATGGCTGATTACCCCCATTGTTTGTTCTCTCATCAATTGGTAGTAACAAATTCGGGTCTGTATTGTTGTTTACCCATGTAAGTGTGAAGATTGATGTAATATATTTTGTTTATTTCATATACTTGTATTGTGGATATTGATTCCTATACACTAGAATATGTATAACAGGTATATGTTATGATGGCTAGAAGATCCTTACATGATATATGAAATGTGAGGGATTGATGTATAATACTTGATATATGATACATGTTATATGAGGTACATCCCATAAACATTTTCCATACTTTTTTTATGTGGAAATAATGGTTTGTTATACTTGTTTACTGTTGTGATGCATTAGTTAGGTGTATTTTTGATACCCGTTGTGGAGATATATTATCAAGATTAATGACACTGTGGAAGGGAAATAAAGTGTGGAAGTAGTAGTGGTTTTCCCTTGGTATTAATTATTATATGATAATATCATCTCAATGATACATGGTAAGAGTATCCATGGTGATGATGGTAATTAGTATACTTGTTTAGGAGAATATTTAGTTTTAATTTCAATTCACTATGTTTAAGCATTCTTTCTTTATCTTTTGCATGAGGACCACTAGAGAGGATCATACTGAGTATACAATTAAACAAACAATCTATATATATAAACTATTTTTCATGAAATTTGAAGAATGTTAGATATTAGGTGGGTTAATACTATATTTAGGATTGCAAGATTTGTTTGGGATTCATGGTTGTCACCATATTTACCATTTATTTTGGTACTTGTAGTTTTCAATTCAGTAGTTGCAATTATTATATTTCATTACATACACTAATTTGTGTATTGTTTTTATTGAATTATTAGAAAATGGTTGTTGGTTTATGTCTTATATCTCTTTTAATAATATGTTTATTGTGAAATTAATGCATCCCACATGTGTGTATATTATATTATCTGTGCTAGTCGCCAACCGAGGGCCTACTAGAGGAAGGGCTCAGGTGTCACTATCCCTATTCCCCTATTTTCGGCATAAGAGGTGTACAAAATCACGGGAGAGTTTCATGGAAAAATTATTATATGTGTCTTCATAAATTCATATTATAATAGTGAAACATTCATGAAAACATTTTAATGAAAAGAATGACATGGATGAATAACTATTCTATGAAAAGAGAAAATGAAGTCAGGTTTTATTGAAATATTTTCCCATCATTAATAACATAGAGGGTAAAATGGTATTATTATATAATAATCAAAATAATAAACATAGGAGGTTAATAATGAATGTGGGTTACCAGATAAGGATCATATATGTTCCTAATGGAAACTAATCAATAAAAACATTTAAAATGTATCTGAAAAAAATTACTTACACCTTGGTAACTTTTGAATTACATTCCACATTAAAAAATTACCAATTAATGATATGTTAATTCCCATAATATTCATGATAATAATCATAAAATAAACATATTCTTAGTATATAATATATATAAAAGAGATAAGTGGTGAATATTACTTGTGTCTCTTTAAAATAAAAGTTAGTTGAAAATCGCTTACCTAAAGACTCTACTTTCATCGTATATGTTCATTCAAAATTTATAATAAATATATATTTTTCATATATTTATAAAAACACATTAGTCATGTATATAATAAGATATATTAATTACCAATAACATTTTATCACCCATTTACGAGCTATAATTTATTAACATATTTTCATAATGTGATAACCACATAATGTTTAATGCTTGTTTCATTTAGACAGTTCTAGTCCTTTACCTCTGATCACTATTCAATCATCCACAAAATGTAAATCATTATATAATTGTGACATATATTCAGTATATAATTTTTTATTATCATCCATATATGTAATATTATAAAAATTATTTAGATTATTCACGGTGATTATTGGTTATACGTAAACATGAGCGATGTTTCCAGTTTTTGATGAATAGAATGAATGAAATTTAAATAATAACTAATAATTCAAGAATCATAATAATATCATTGATAACATATGTATTTAGGCGATATATATTTATTACCATATAATTAAAGTGTTTATTAAAATTTAAATGCACCACTCTATAGACATGATAAGTCATAGATCCAGAAAATAGATGTTTTCACTTCCCATTGAATAGAATGAAAGTTTTCAGTATATTTTTAATAATATTACTTATAATTCAGTATATTTATTAAATTAAAATAATTATATAAAAATGTATACCATGGATACTGAGAATTTATATGTTGAAATAAAATTGAATGAATTCAGTTATGTGATGTACCTCTTCATTGAGAAACCACATTTGGATATCACTTTAATCCTGGAAAGAATAGTATTTATTGAATAATAAAATCCCATGGCTATGGGGAAGGAATATAAGAATATATTGTTGTTGTTATTTTATCATATAAGAGGATAAAATGGTTTTAGTAATATAAGAGAATATGATTCCTTTTATAAGTGATGGAAGGGCACTCTTATAATGACTGAAACAATTAAATTAAATTATTATTTTTTGTAATAAAATGGATCCAAAATGATATATTTACAATATATGATGGGGATATGTCTAAATATCCTCATAAAATTGTATTTTTATTTTGTTAAGGAATATTTTACACTATGTCTCAATGTTGTTACCCCCATTAACCAGCTAGAAAATTAAAATAGTATCCAGGTTTTTTATTCCATTAATTTCAACAATGACACTATAAAATGACATGTGAATAATAATCAGAACATTGTGGTCTTTTTAAAATATATTAAATTAAATTTCATATTGTTATCATTTCTTATGAATTTTAAATAATTTAATGTATTAATGTTTTTCAAGAAATGTTATTAATATCAATTTTAAAATTTTTTCATTTATCTTCACATTGAGGGAATCTTGTTAGACATCAAATTAAAATATAAACCTT
This sequence comes from Viscum album, assembly GCA_963277665.1. Lineage (NCBI taxonomy): Eukaryota > Viridiplantae > Streptophyta > Magnoliopsida > Santalales > Viscaceae > Viscum > Viscum album. Next base: position 1,842,119,829 of record OY728145.1, read on the forward strand.
TTTAACATCCAAAATATTTTATGAGTATCTAATAAAATTTTTGACATAAATTATTATATCAAATTATTTTCTGATTATTATTTTTTAACAATTAATATTATAATTACATTAATTGAATAAATACGGTTTATGAATTGTGTTAGTATTGAAGTTAATTATTAATTCAATACGTATTTAAAATAAATTATTGCAAAAAAATTAATAATTTGAATATAAATTTATATACAAAAATATCATAGGTTATGTTTAATTTAAAATTTTATATATATTAATGTAATGAGTGTGAAGTTTTTTGTTTTTTATTTTCTTGAAATAATATAATTGTCAAAATAAAATAAAAATTGTATCGATGAACCCCAAATTCAATGGAAATATATCACATGTTTGAAATTATCTCATTAAATCACATTTGGATTGGGGTTGGAAATATTTTATACTTAAATTATGATTAAATATCATTAAACAAATTTATCCATTAATGTGTTACTTTAGTAACTTACCATGATCTGTTACATATATAGATGAATATAAAAGTGTCATTAATTATTTTTGGACATGATGATTCATAATTTTGAATCATGTTTTCGTAATTTTTTTTTTGTAGGTGTGACATATTACTTTTAATATAATAAATAAATCAGAAACAATAATTTTTTGGGAAAATACACAATATAAGAGTGAAAAATCCTTTAAAATTGAAATGTAGTAATATATCTAGGTTTATGAACTTTTTGGTTAAAAATGGTCATTTTAAATTTATTATCAAATTAAAAATGAATGAAATCTTACATCCATTCCAGTAAAGGCAACGATGTACAAATAGTTTTCAATTTTAACAAAATGTAAATTATCTTATCAAAAAATATTAAGGTTTCTAATTGAAAAATCATAATTTATAATAAATTATTATGCCCCATTTTATAAATATTTTTTAAAACACTAATATAATAGGAAAGAGTCACATTTTAGGGAGATGTACATGTTTTACACTGTTGTTTGGAACTAATTTCACCCTTTACTAAGGTGATGAATTTTACCATGACCACTATTCATAATACCTATAAATAATAGAACCCTATATATATAATTCGTACCTATTGATTTTCAAAATGTTATACTTTTTAAAAGATTAATTTTACATAAGTAAATAGGTTTAATTTAATATTAAACTAAAAAACGGAAATAAAAATTGGTTTCCCATGAAAATACATTTTTTCAAATATATAATGATCTTACATTAACTATATTACTATTATTATATTGAATATGATTAAAAATTTAAATCGATAAATATTTCAGAAACAAATTATTTTAATGAATTAAATTTTTTTATTTTAATTACTTAAAAATTATTAATTGTATACACATAATAAATGTTCTCAAAAAAATGTGTTTTTAGAATTAAAAACATATACCAAAATCAAGAAAATATCATTTTTAAATGAAATAAATTTTATTATTCTAAATAAAATAGATCATATATATCTTTAATACCATATTCTAAAAATAAATGACAATTAAATTACCCAATTTGATGGAAGGAAATTTTTATAATTGAGAATTTGGTATTTTCACTATTCACAAACAAATCATTCATTTCAATAAAACCCAAAAAACATAACCCTTCTATAATTTTTACATTATTATTTTAAAAAAATATTTCTCTTTTTAAATTAAAATATCCAAAATTCATAGAAAATAACTTAAATTTTAATCGACAAAATGCAATAAAAAATATTTTTGAAGAAAATGAATATTTTATGCATAAAATGACATCTCTAAAAATGGGGAAATTATTTCCATAGGATTAATAAATAATTTTATCTGATTAGGAAAATTATACATATATTTCATAATTTGGATACACGTTTTCATAACAAATGAAAAAAACATATTTTAAGGGTAAAATTATTATAATATATTTTTTTCGATAAAAGATCAATGTTCTGTATTATTCTAGATATTTATAATATTATTAATTTAAGCCAAATTTTTATAGTGTTTCATCCCCCCAACCGTCAGAAATAATTTCCTCTTAGAAAATTTTATCTTATTCATAAAAGTTTCATTATTTTAAAACATCATAATTAAAAACCAACATCGTACAGTGTGATAATGAAACATCTATAGAAATGTGGATGTAGTAGAAATAAAGCCTCCATAAGAAAAGGCATCATCAAATTTATAGATAAGATGAAAAATCTTTGGAGGATAAATTATTTTATTAGTCAATAAAACTAATGTCTAAGGACTACTAGAAGATGACATAGAACTTGTTTATGAAAAATTTAATGACCACAACACTATAAATCTATGTGTGGTGAAAATATAATTTATTAAAAAAATTTAAATGGGAAACATTTTTATTTTTTGATTCTTTTCATAATGATTAGGTTTTCTATTATTGTCAAAATAAGGATCATGATAAATTTAAACTACATGATTTCATTCAATTTTATATGTACAATTTTGACTTATTGTATTCCTTTCATGTATTTCTAATTCTTCTCTTATAATTTGAACTGAATAATCATATGCAATTTTTATTATGCTCCAAGAAATAAACATAAATTTTAACATACGATATGATTCATTACAGACTAAAAATCCATTAATTATTTCTCTAAATATTTATCAAAACCAAAATTGTTAGAAATAAATATTCAATATAGATAAATATATTTCATTAATCTTTAAAAGTATTCAATTGAATCCTAATATTAACATAATCCATTGCATAAATAATTAAGCATATAAATCCTCTAAAATATGTAGGGAAAAAATCCAGACCCAAAAATCATTATAAATCCAAAAAATCATTAAAATTATAAATTTTTGTCCAAATAACATGATGTAAAACATAATATATAATATAAATCTAGTGACTATGTTGATTCTCATGAAAATTGGTTATAACATAAATCACCATAAAACCAGAATATATACTTATATTCTTTTGTAAATTAACTCAATACTCATTTTTAAAATAAAAAAAATTGGTATAAGATAAATTCCAAAAAACCAATATTTCGATGAAATTCAGCAAAGATGACCTAAATTTGGTTTTCATCATAATTTTGAAAAATTGAAACAACATAAATACTCTCCCACTAAATTAATCAATACCAATAATCTATTTATCCTAAATAAACATTATTTTCTCAAAATCATTTACATGATATTTTTTCATTCTATTAAAAATGTGTTCTCTAAAATTTTCAGTTTTCAATAAAGCCACATTTATCAGATATCGATTCTATACGACATATTATATCAAATCCTTACAGAAAAAATATTTTGTAAGATTCCTAATAAGATTTCTGATTCCGTAAAAAAAATATAATTGATATAACACTTCTATAAAATAATTCTTCGTTTAAAATTCTTAAAAACATCAATTATTCCACTTCTTCCTGAAACAATTAAAAATGATCACCATATAATTTTGTATATTTTTTCTAATAATTTTAAATATTTATCATGAATTATGATTCATAATAAACAATTTAGTATTATTCATTCTCCTAATATTATTAATACTCTTACAAATACTCAAAAATATCATATGTCATTCATAGACTATTTATCATCAATCATTAAACAATTAGTCTTATGAATTTGATGATTCCCTTATCAAATATTCACCATAAGAAATCTATAACAATAATTCAAAATCATTCACCATTTAAATCATTCAACCAAATAATAAACCTTTTAGAAACAATTATTACCATTCGTTTCACTAATTAAACGATTCACTTTTCCTCAGTAATTTTACAGCTCCATGTCTAACCTTTGAACCAAAAAATACATCTTCATATACAATTAAGATATTCTATTGAGTTATTCTAACAAAATTATTGTCATATAAAAGTTGATTCTCATTTCCTATATAGTATCCATGCAACTCATTTAATAAATTATCTAGTGTGTTCTGAAACTCAACCGTGTTAACATCGATAATAATATAAAGAGACACTTAACATGTTATAATCATAAGGTTTCCATAACCTAGTCCCTTTTTATTTCATTTTCATACTTCAGATTTTGTATTGAAATGAAGTATATTGGTGTTGACCATTTACTGAAATAGAAAAAACATATATTCATTAATGAAAAAAAATTAGAGTAAGCTATCATATGATGAAAAAAATATAGTTCATAAGATATATAACATGTGTTATATTATATTTAATCTATTAATCCTTAGTTGTAACCAAATTTAACCATGAAAATTATAAAATCATTTGAATGTTATCATATACTTTTTATTATCCCCAATATGTTAATGAGTGTTTGATAAACCTAATATATGATTATTAACTAAACACTCCATTGAAGCCAACTAATTATTCCAGATTACAATATGCATTGATAATTAATTATTTCAGATTAATATTCAATACATTTCACAATAATGCATGATATAAGACAATTAAATTTTAGTGTTTTTTAGACTAGATATATATACATTTTATTTTATAAAATATAATCATATTCTCCAACAATGATCTACCTACATAATACACTTCTTCAAATAGCCTCCATAGAACCATTTATCATAACCATTGAAAAGGAAATATGAGAATAGGTGATCGCATATTAACTAAAAGGTTAAATATGTGATCTATTAATTCTTATATAATTATCCTATATTATGGGTATGATAAAATATTCATGTCTGTGCTCTTAGAGTAAAATATTCATACCTAGTAAATAATATAGATTAATATTTTTATAATTAATTATTATATCGAGAAATGACAGGTAAGAGTGTCGAAGCAGTAATAACGTTCTATAATTCATAGTACAATCATGTGTCTTCATAAGAAAAAGAATTATTATATTATAATTATAGATAAAAACAATCATTTCCTTGATTAATCCTGTGAACATAGCAGGAATGAGATCATACTCATGCATCAAAATGAGAATAAATATATTCATATTCATTCATTTATATATATATATATATTATTGTGGAGTTTTATATAATGTGATCATAATAATCCATAAAATTGTATCTAATTTTCTTTTTAACTGTGTACATGATTTTTCTATTAAATGCCAAAAACCAAGTAGACGAGATTTAATGATTACTTTTATTACATTATTATTATATACAAGGAATTTTTTCCTAAAAGACTAGATAGTATTGTAGTCTTGTTAAAATCAATACATATATTAAAATAAAAATATAATTTGAGACATAATGTATAAAAAGTGGATTCTATGAGTAAACTATTATTCCCCTATCTATATCCCGACATATTAATCCTAAAAATATTCATGGTATCCTATAAAAAATAAATCATATGAATGTGGTGATCTCATATGCTTAGTTAGGGTACACTTATAGTGTAATCTAACATGAAAAAATAATAATAATCAATATTTTATGGTAAATTACTGAATAATATTATACTTAATTAATAAATGGAGTATATAAGGTTGAAAAAGGTGATGATAAAATAAATTAATATAAATATTAACATGATTGTTATAATTGTAGATGGATTTTATAACTATTTGAAAAAAAACATAGATACCAATAGATTATCCTTTAGTAGGTATTACATATTTTTGGACCTATAAATCACAATGTCACGACCTCTAAAAATACATTTTCAATCTATGTCTATAAGCCTATCTAATATGGCCAAATGTTTTGTATAATGGGATATATTGATACATTAAATGGATATATATTATTATGACCCAACTGTTACATACTATTTACATCGAATTAACTATATTAATAGTGTGAAACATTTCAAACATAAACATTCATATTGAAAAAATTTAATAATTTGTTGTTAAAACATAAGTCAGTCATATAAATTAATCATAACCCATATAGTTAAAAGGGATGAACAAAAATGAAATTGTACATCCCAAGTTATACCCATCAAAATCAATTGAGATAAATACAATTTATGGTATTAATATAATATATCATTTATGTACAATAATTAGAATAAAGGTTATTTTCATTGATGAATTTAAATTTTATGAAATGATGAATTAATTCATTATTGAAGAAAATCTTTTTCAAATTGAATAAAATTAATTAATAAAAAATTATCATAAGAAATTATTTAAAAATATATTCATAAAAAAAATTAATCTTTTAAAAAAATAATTAAAACATTGAGTTATCATGAGAGTGTGAAATTATATTTTTGTCAATCTTGTTAAAACAACGATTCCTTTCACATTTTCTAAAAAACCCAAGAAGTCCTTTTTTTAAATAAAATATGATTCATATATATTTTGTAAAAATTAAATAATATTGGTTATAATTCCTTTAATTATTTTTATATAAAATTCTAAAAACATATTTTAAATCAATTTAGAGTAGAAATTTTCTTAAGAAATTGTATTTTCAACCGATGAAAAAAATAATGTTAGATTTTATTAAAAATATTATCGTTCACTTTATAAACCATTGAGTAAAAAATAGAACTATTTGAGTAAAATGTTTATAAATACCCATATACGATTAAATTCTATTTACTTTAATATATAAATATATTATAATTCTCCCATGATATACATCAATAAGATAATCCAAAATAATGATTTGATATTGTAAATAACCATTATCACATTGGTAACTATTAAAATAAGATCCCCATGAATGTAATTAAATCCAATGAAAAATTTAAAACCTTGAAGTAAAATATACTAATGTATTTCTATAACAAAAGGGTACACATATATAACCAAAATGAAAATATGTTTTTAGTATGGATTACGTATCATATAAGTAAAGTGAGATGAGAATACCATTAACTCCTATATGACTTGATTGGTATGTGTATATAACTCAATTTAAAAGAATACTGGATTATAATAAACCAATTAAAGAAGAATAAAAATATATTTCAAACTATTAATGATCTACATAGAGTATTTTATAACATTTTTTAAAAAAAATCATTGTTAAAATAACAATTTCAAATGGAAAATGCTTCATTTATCTTATAGGTTTCTGTTAGGTAATTTTGGAAACATTAATTTGATTGTCTTTACATAATATCAATTACATAATCCATGAAATAAATATAAAATATACATATATAAACATATATTAATTTGTTGTAATCTAGAAATTATAGATATTGATTATGGGTTCACCATTCATGGAGATGGTAGGCTATACATTGGGATGAATGTTGTGTCCATTTTTCACTATGGTTTAAACAAGATCAAAATTAGCTTTAATTAAAATTAATAGTAATTATTGTGTTATATTTACCATGTATATTAATAAAATCAATCATTATAAGTATTCATGTAATAATAAAATAATATAATTTTCACATCTCTATATTGAGGATATAGTTCACACATATTGATAATCAATATTATTGTTATCCATGTAATTAGAATGTAAAAAGTTATATTTGATAGTATATTTCCAAAATTATTTTTAGGTAATAAATATCACATCAATTAATTAACTTTATCCTTTTTATCATCCATGTAAAATGTTGTTGAAAAACAAATCACATCGCTTCACAAAGCCATAGTTCGTTGTACACCCACGCGATATAATCGTATCCCATGCAAAATGAAAATTTTGAAATTACATATTATATGATAAATAAAACTTTATAAAATTTCCTCAAATACCATAAAAATATGTTAAATCCATCATTATTTCATGTCTTTTATAGTGGTGATGGAAACCAAATTAAATATTTTCAAAATGAAGTAGTCCATCATACACATGATAAATAGTTTTCTTTCAAATTTTATTGAAGTGGAGATAGATCCATGTTATGAACTTAATATAAAGAAATCATAGAATATATTATATAGTAATTAAATTTTATTATAAAATTTTTAGTTGTTTTAAATGAGGTGGATGAGTAAATAATGAAATTAGGCATGTGTTACGACTGAGAAGAGGTAACCGGGAAACCCACATTGAGGTGAATTCAGATGTGTCCTGTAATTTATTGTGTGTGTTTTATTACATATACAATAATTAACATTAGGTAACTATTTTTATTCTAGAAAAATGTTCCCAATGATTTCCTTATCAATAATTGGATGCAAACCTAAATTCCAATGGATGGTGGACTATTGGGATTTCAGACCAAACGACTCTTAGACACTCTCATTTGATGAGTGGATGGGAGGTCAGGCTCATCACTCCCATTTATGGGGAATTATTTCATACTCTAGGACATTATTATAAATTTAAGCTACATTAATAGATGTCTTCCTAATACTAATATGTGGATGTTTATCCTAACAAAACGATTATAGGATAAATATATTTATATAAACAAGGGAGAGTATTAATGAATGGAAGAAATGGTATCTATAAATTGAATCAATATTTATGTATGTGAGTTAATTCATCTAATTACTAGTAATTGAAATATTATTTATATTATGGATCAATATAACTATGTACTTTGGAATTTTTTTAACATATGGAGGATATTAGTATTCGTAGGATATGATTGAGAAACTATGAGGCATCCTACATATCCTGGTCCATAAAAGAATATAGTTTTCTGAACCCATTATGTTTAATGTCATATAATTTTGAAACATATCCATTAACAATGTAAATAGATTCCTGTGTAATATTCTCAAGGAGATGACCTACGTATCCTCTATATAGTAGGAATTATAGTTATCATTGTTTTGGCACACACTATAGAGTAGTCCCAAATTAGATTTTAATATGTGTAGGGGTGTTCATATCAATCCAATAATCATGGCATAAATAATGGGATTTCTCACTATAGTAGAGATTCATGATGATAATGATGTGTTCACTATGAATCCCTAAGAGCACAATAGCTATGCTCAGTGTGAGAAAGAAGGGATTGAAATTTATCTTTGTCATTGGATATATATGTGTTACATGTGTACTATGATAACCCTTGTACATCTAATAAGGAGTATGAGTCTCAAAGATGCATCATGTGTATCATGATTACGGAATGAATCAGAATCATCATAGTTAAATTGATTTCTCATTCCACTGAGGGATGTGGTGGAGTGATCAGCCCATGGGAATGATTGGATCCAAATGGCTGCAATTTCGGAGACATTGGAATTACACTGAAAGGGAATTTTATTTGATATTAGTCCATATAAATGAATTAATCATATCATGGTTATGGTAGGAAATAGGGTAATTATAGTTCAGTATATTAGTAAAAACTAACTAATTCTTACATATAGTTGGGAAATACAATATTCTGCCACAAATTGGGGCTTACACAAATATATTTCCCTTACTGTAGTAGAGGGTTGCAATGAAAATGATATGTTCATTTAATCTCCTTAATCCCTTATGAGATATGATCAATGTGAGAGAAAAGGGGTGAATAATTACCATTGTCAGTGCTTATGGATGTGAAATTATTTAATTAGAGAATCCTTTTTACCACTAATATAGAGATTAATCCTTGGAGATAAATCCTTAATATCCTAGTCATGGAATTTATCAGAGTCGACATAGCTCCCAAGATTGGGTTTTACAAACATTTTCCATCAGTCAGGGCTTACACAGTGTGGGTGAAAAAAGTTATCATGCCCTATGATGCACTTACGATCAGTGAATATACATTTATGGTTACTATAAGATCGATGATTATACACATATTTTCACCATATGATTGGGTATTACAAACTATTGTTTCAAATAGTTTCATGTCATACCCACGGATATTGCCCTAATTATTGGGATTACATGGAGACACTACCCTAATAAATGGGGATTACCAATTGACATTTCAAATATGATTTGATCTTACCCAATAATGGTTCACATAGGATCAGGGCTTGCGCAGTAATGTTTCCATTATGATTAGGGCTTATACACTAGTGATGGAAATATTTACCAGGTCAAATTATTCTGTAGTTGTCCAAGACATCTAATCAACATGACATACATTGATTGCCTATTTGACATTCCTTAGTTTTCTTCATGAACTGTCAGAGGTTGTCTTTGTGACATGTCTTGAAGAAATCATATAATATAATTAACGTGTCAATGGGATAACACATTTCTAGCATGTAATGTATGGAATTTTTTACAGGATCATGGCTGATTAATCTGGAAATAATTTCCAAGAATTGGCTAGTCAATGTTGGGTGCCATCACATGAACTCGACCGACTTTTCTAAAGGATTCCTTATGATCTACATGACATGCCCTGTTGTCAGTGAAAATGCATGATGAAATAATTAGAGGGCTTCATTAGAGTCATTACGACTAGTCTCAATGGATTTCATGTGCCTTTTCTACAAATATGGATGAAATTATTTTACTAGAAAGTTATTTTCATTACCTGAGTGGAATGTCTGAGGGGAACCATGTGAATTTTATGGAAATTTTATTTGAACATCAAATAAACCTAATGGTATATTGAAGGAGAATTGTGAGATAGTCGAGACAAGTCCTGGAGATATTGTGTATATGGAGTGTTTTACACGAAATGAAAGATGTTCAATGTGTATATCCATCATATCTATGTCACACCTTTAATCTATGATTTAGGCATTATCTTGAGAATGCCTTAGATATTTCCACTTTTAGTTTATCTTATGTATCATGTGATCTAGTAGATTTACCAGATGTTCCCCATGTGTCCTTAAAGAAGTATTTTATGTGATCTATGAGTGATCACATGAAGTACATTATTCATGGGTGATGATTTCATTGGTTGTTCTCCATACCTTACATAATTGGAATCTTTTTCAGTCTCCAGCTCAAACACTATATGAAATATTCTATAATAATGGTTTGTTTTGATGCAAGAAGAAATAATCATTGTATAAAGGGTAGTGGTCTTAAACATTGTTGTAGTTATTTTTTCATTCCATGTTGGAGGATTACAACGAATAACAACACTGATTATTTTTCTACATTGTGTAGTGTATATCATGAAAATATATGATATAGTTGGAGGAGTTATTACTTATCAAGAATATTTTTGATTTATTATGATGGATCACTTTGAGGGATCTCTTAATTTTCATTGACCAAGATTCAATCCCATAAACCCTGTTTATATCATTGTTTAAAATTAATCGTGATTTTTTTAATTATTAAATAATTCCAAAGAATTCAACATTGTAATATTTAGATGACCAGAGGACTTTTTTAGATCATAGATACAACTGAGAGGCACTAATAAGAGACTCGATGAATTGTATTGGTAATTTCATGAGGCAAGGGAAGCTTTTTGAGTTTCTTCGGAGATATATAATTGTTTAGTGAAGGTGTACTGGGATATAATTATGTTGAAATAATTAGAAAATAATAAGGGTTTTACATCCATGAGAGCCTCTAAAATTCTCAGTTTTTTATTTCCAATATTTTTTAACATCCCGAGGAACATGTCTGATTATATTAGTATTGTCGAAGAAAATTAATCTACCTCTCAATGAGGTGTAACACTACCAAAAATGTACATAAAGATATAAATAAGTATATTGAGAAAAATATAATCTTTTCACTTATGGAGAGATTGAGGGATTGTGAGGTCGCTAGGATATACCAAAGGCTCTTCAAAGAATGGTGATGACATTTTGGCCAGATTTGAATAAATGTGTCGAACATGTCACTTGGGTCACATGGTGTTTTCTGGATCTTTTAGGGTGCATCACGAGATGTTTGTGCATCTGAGTGGATACAATATTATCCTAATTTTTTTCTTTTTTCTTTTTCCAATGCTTTGGATCTCATTTGTTTTCTTCAATGTTTCCAAAGAAAATCATTCTCCCCATTGGTGATCCATCACATGAGTATTAAAACCTCTTTAGGCCTTCACCTTTAGTTAATTATCTTCATATTTTCGAATTATTTGGGGACGATTTGTTAGGGACCCACCTATTGATAAACCCTATTACCATGGGGAGATCATTTAGCTACCATTGCAGGATCATGGGTTGTATGAGTCACCTTCACAAGAGAAAAGGGATTTTTCAATATTTGATTTGCAGGATCTGTTATAGGATATGCACTACAGATTGTTTCATTGTGTGAACATGTGATGGTCATGCGATCACATGTCCGGCAGAGGATTACATGTTTCTTAAGTGTTGAAACCTTCTTCTTAATATATTTGTTGGGGAAATAATTTCTATATCAAGGTATTTCTACCATTTTTTATTTTATGATTCACATTTGGTGGGTGTTAAATCCCCCCCCATTGGAGTGACACTCATGGGGATAGTGGCTCGATTAAGAAGAAAACAATTTCGTCATAAGTCATTGGTGCTATCGTGAATCATTTACATGGGAAATACTTGGCCTATCTAGTGAAAATTGGTATTCTATGAGATACCCTATAAATAGGTAAAGATCCATTTATATCACCATGTATTCTTTCTCCTAGAGTTCTATCGCCTTGATGCCATCACATTAAAACATCACAGGACCCTTCATAAAGACATAATATTCCCATTATCACACTCAAAAAAATAAGAACTATACCTTGGTAATTGTTTGGAATTTGGTTGGGAGTTTTCACAATCATCCTAAGGGTATTGTGGGGTCTTCCTACTTGATTGTAGGATCTCCTAGCTACCATTAATCTCGCATGACTATTTCAAGTTTACATAGTCATCCATCCATGAAGGTTCATGTAGATATAAAATACCATGTGGGTGGATGTCGTTTATTATATCATCTTGGTTCAGGAATTTATTTATCCATTTATGTAATTTAAAAAAGAATGTATAAACTCATGTGACCTGCATGATGCAACCAATTTATTTTCTTATCCTATGAAATGATTAAATAGTATTTGTATGAAATATTCTACTTAAATTGTTTCAAATTAATTCTAACCCTATCCAAATATCCACTACTATGGTCAATCAAAGGGAAAACATTTCTAGAAATTACAAGGCTAACACTTGATATGGTGTGTAGTCTGATAACATTTATGTGAATAGTTTCCTCTCATTTGAGAATCAAGAAACCCTATATCACACTGAATTACTATATTTGAGACCAAAATGATGGAAATGTTTTAATTTCTCATTTATACTTCAATATTCCATCTGGTTGGGTTTCATCCCTTCTTCAATGTAATCAGATGAAAATTTATGATGAGAGTTGTCTGGTTGTTTCTTGATGCAATTGTTTATCTTATATGATAGAAAAATATTTCTTTGGTACTTATAGATTTGAATTCCCTTATAATGCTTTTTCATAGTGATAATTCAGTATATCTACATCATCATTGAATAATATTGACTGTAGATAGAGCTAGATATAGGATACTCATTCTAGTGATAATTTCTATGATGAATGGGTGTGCTCAGTCTATGTTAGAAAAATATTCGATGATATCATTAACCATTTATATATGGTCCATATCTAAAAGTATTATGGATATCCCAATCAATGTTCTATCTCCTTACTGATATTATCCGAGAAATTATTTGATGTTGGTGTACTAGAACCAAAATATTTAATCTATCCCATTGTAATTTGCGAATTAAACAATGGAAAATCTACGAAATGGGTTGCATTCCCCCTCTTAGATAGATTTATGATGAATTCATCCATTCTGTAGATATATGGGATAAAACCTCAGGGAATATAGTTCATTTGAAGGATATTACTTTCATTGTGATGAATATGTTGAGAAAGGAGATGAAATTTCACTCACTCATCTCCCTCATGGAATGCATAAAAAGATTCCCCAATCATAGTATAGTTAGGTTATATCTGATATTCTCACATCAGTTTCTTTACATTAATGTAAATGATATTTCTCTTTTGTATTAGGACGTTCCTAAATCTCGGAACTATAAATCATGGAAATATCGAGTGAAAACTAAGATCTCTCCATGACATATGATCGTTGGATTTATAGCCATGATAGAGAAATGATGGATTTTACCTGTTAGGGATACATGTTATTATATTGGTGATGAAGGTTCATATTTTGAATTGACAAAACCTCAATTTGGAATTTCTAGTCTGTTCATGCATTTACAAAGTCTTGGGACACAATCCATAAGGAATAACTCCAAGAGAACCATTGGTCCTCTCTATGTTTTTTGGCTATATAGGGGAAAATTTTCATTTTTCTGAATACAAAACTTCCACTAGGGTCCCATATTCCTTTTAAAATACCATAATAAAAAACATATTTGGGGTTGAAACCCTGTTTCTTAGACCATATGTGGAAAATCATATAGTGACCCAATGAGATTACTTTGATTTTACAACCAACCATGAACTAGATAGGATGAATATTGATAACTATAGTGGTTCCCTTGATGAGGGGACATATATTACCTCTCATCAGGATAGGGTTCTTACAACCAATGTGGATGAGTTGATCATCTTTTAGCCTTGAACACCTTATCATTTTTTTGTCATTTTTTGTCCACCTAAGGGGTATACCCCTTCCCTTGGATGGTGTGTGGGTAGAGTGTCCCCCTAGGGACATCCACAATGTTTGGATTATGTTATTGTGTAAATAAATTGATATAGAATATATTCTTATATGGGTCAGTTGATCCACCATTGTTACCTAGTATTATTTCTATTATTGGTTAGCAGCCTATCTAGGTTGCATGCTTAGAAGGCTAGTCCCTCATGTTTGAAATTAGTTTATTTCACCAACCCCTCTGTTTGTGGATACAATGGATCTTATTGAAGAAATTGGAGTTAAATTGAGCATTTCATATCATTCTATTGACGACCTCCCATAAAAAAATCAGAATATGTTGAGGAATTGAGTCCTCTAGCATAGGCTATTGTTGACACACGAGTATAGATAATAAGATATAAAGATTATTATCTAGAATACTTATTGGCTCAACTAGAATATCCTCATCTTTTTTGTTCTTTTTTGATTATTATCTAAGAATCAAATGTGGTGTTGGATGATATAGAAGCACATTCATGCCCTGGTTATTGATACTTCTATAGAAATTTTATCTGATCAATATGATCATATTCACAAACATTTTAATGATTCATATGTAGATTAAATTAACTTCCAAACATTTCAAGATTATATGAGGCCTATCAAACTAGTTCAACAACAACTATTTAATAATGAATGAGATGTTCAGGTTTTCATTGATGAGGTTCCCCTTGATAAGAAGATGAAGGATTCTATAAAGGAATTAGAGCGTGTTTTCCCCTTGAAATTAGTAATTTGAAGCTTATATGGATTTTTGAATTGTGAAAATACTGATAAATGAGGAATTCTAGGCTCTATCGAGGTCTTATATTTGAATATAATCTTACTCATTGGAAACTGTACAAAATATTATTGTGCTGATGAATACATTAGAACAGATGCTCTATCTCAAGGAAGAATCCAAAATGGTGGGATGATGGGAACTTTTATATTCAATTGGTGATTCATTCTAGGCTCATGCTGAATTATCTACTCAACTGAATGATTCTTCATTAAATTTGACTATTGATATGAAACCTATTTTAGAAGTGATTCTTGGAGATAACAGAAATTCGGGTGATTTCCCTTTTCACATGGTATAAATTAATGAATATAATAAACATTTTTTTTAATTTTCATTCATTCCTTACGTGTGTGATTTTTTTCTTTTCAACAATAATATGTCATTTTTCAAAGCATCCAAACCATTATATAACATTGGTAAAACCAGAACACTTGATAATGACTGTTCGAAATTATAATATATTCCTTTAAAAAAGAACTCATGATTTCCCATTGAAATAATGATTCTTAATAATATATCATATCTAGTTATCTTGAGATCTCCTAATTCACAAATGTTTTATTAGGAATATTATATGTCATATAGGGAGGGTGATCATCCATATTCAATATTTGATTATCTTATAGGGAATATATTTAATTTTCTATTTCCATATAATTATCCTAATAATGTTTTTCACTCATGCAAAGTAAAAAAAATTGTGCTATATTTTATGTTCATTTAGATTTGTCCTTTTATATAATTAGTTAATTAACATTTATCTCATGCATAATATTATTGTAGTTTAGGGACATTTAGATCAGACCTTACAATGATTATTTTTAGATTTTTTTTAGCTCCAACCATTATTATCTTTTTTTTAGTGTCATTTATCGCATTAATTATATTTTTTATGGTCATGGTGATTTAGCACAAGATTTATATTAATGGTTTTAGGGTTTTTTTACAAGGATTATTTATATATTTTGATTAGGTTATTCTATCTTGGAACATATATTGTTGTATTTTAGTGTATTCTTTCTCATAGCCTCTATTATGGTTGTTTAGTTTCTTTTATCTTAGTCCTTTTATAGATTATTATTGCTTTCTTTTAGCTCAGACCTTCAATCATTTATATTTAGGTTTATTTAACTCATACCTGATTCTACATTCATTTAGGTTCTTTTCTCTTGGAGATTATTATTTCTATATTATAGAGACTTTTAGATATGACCTTCTATTGTTGTATTATATGATCGCTTATCTCTTCAAATATATTTCATTACGTTACTGTCTTTTAACTCATACCTTTTAAATCCTTATTTTTTGGTCTTTCAACTTAGTCCTAATATTTCATTAGTTTGGATTCATTTAAATCAAGCACTATTAACATAATTATTTTTGGTATTTTAGCACAGACATGTTATTACTATATTTTACATTTTCTAATCTCTATCCACATATTTCTATTCACTAGGGTTTTTAGATCCGACCAATTAAAAATTTAGTTTGGGGTATTTTACCATATACCTGATACTATTATACTTTAGGATATATTAGATTAGACCTTCTGTTTCATGAGTTTAGGTTCGTTTCTCTTGGACTATTAACATTAATAGTTTACGGTCTTTTTGATCAAGAATAAAATCTCCTTAGTTTAGGGAATTTTAGATGAGACATTATATTTCTTTAATTATGGGTATTTTAGCTCAAACAATATTATGACACTAGATTACAGTCATTTAATTCGAAGCTTCTATTACTTTAGTTTAGGGTATCTTTGCATGGACATTCAAATATTGTCATTCAAGGTGTTTTAGACCAATCCTTTTATATCTATAGTTTATTGTATTTTAGCTTGGACATTCTACTATTAAACATTATAGTCTTTTAGTTCAGACAAAATCAATGATCCTGGAATATGGTGCCAACATTATAGGAATGACCCAAAACAAACTGAGTTTATGGGTACTTCTAAGGTGTTCTAGTGGAGCATATGGATAACAAATCAGTTTTCTATAGTGACACATTTGGATGATGAACATATGTTTATATACTAGATCCATATGAATACATTCATTTAAGAGAAAATGTACTCCTGAATTTGGTATTCACTTCTATAGAATATAGAAGAATTATAGAGGTGACATTTGTTTTAGGGAGAAATACCATTAATGATTGGTATTCTTGGGTCTTTTGAATATGGGTGACCAAATTCATTACCCCAAAGTTTTAGTCAATGAATATTATATTGGGAAGACAATTTGGGGATTACCCATGAAAATCCTTGAGGTTAGGTTACACCATGGTGTTTCCGTGCCTCAAAAGTACAGAAGTTCATTTCGGAAAATGGAAGATATGCCTTTAGTTGGTCGCTCAAGGATCTTATGATTCATTAGCATGGTCAAGTAAAGGTTGATATCAAATCCTTTCCGAGATAAATGATAGCTTTATGAAAAAAAAACATCTAGATAATGTGTTTTGTGTGAGATGAAATCTATCTAGGAAAGGTCCTGACATCCTTGGGATGTTCCACACTTGATTGTGATGTTTTTGAACCACAAAAAATGGTACCGAATCATGAGGGGTGGTCCATCATTGGTTTTGGAATGAATAGTCTCATTAATTATTTTATAAAATGTTAAAAACATTGTGATGAAATTTCCAAGATTTTAAATCAAATTCAATAGTTTGGTACGGGTTTTTAAAATCAAGGTCATATGTTCTCATGTCATGTGGTTGTTATGAGGCAATAATGCTGAGAGTAGATCAGATCTCACAATGGTGTTTAGTTCTTCTGTAGTGATGTCAAGTTTTACATGGATTAGAAAACACATTTATGTAGTGAATAATTTTGTTGATGACCACATTCACATATGTAGCATCTCTATGAATGTATGAATAGTCAATAAAATGTTCCTTTGAAGTTGGGTATCTTTTATACAATCGATTAAGGGTTGTGGTGATCTGAGACAAATTAGGATAAGTGATTTTTGGAAGTGTAATATACATGATGGGGTTGATCACACTAAATGTTCTGCCGCCACTTAGAGAACATATTATCATTGAGAGGAGATGTTATAATTAATTACATTCTCTTATCCATGAACTGGGGTCATAGAGACCATATATTGGATTTTACTATGGCTATAATGTAGACCCTATGAAAATTATACCTTATTCATTGAAGACCATAATTTTTCCTAAAATTTGGGAATGGATAGGATACCAAGATAGGACCTGAATTTTCTTTAGGATGACATATAAATGTTTTCTTATGAAAATATCATGTGTCTCATTATCTAGTATTATAAGGACATTCAATTTGGATAGATATATTCTAGTGTTTAAGGGTGTACAACATTGACCAATATGAAGGAACATTATGGTCTTGACACACAAGGTGTTAATGTGGATAATGATAAAAAAAATATCTAATTAGTATAATGAGGGTCAAGAGTATGCCAAAATCTTCTTGAGAAAGTGATAATTATTTTTAAATCATGGATAGAGATTCATGGGACAAATGTAATGGTATATAGCAATGATACAAGGAGTTTTTCATATATAAATAAAATTTTTATATCATACATGGTGATGTCTGTGCACAAATTGATTGGAAAGACCTTTTTATAGAGTGACTCATTTTTTCGAATCACGTAATATCCTGATCATGAGAAATAGGAATACAAGCATAATCAATTAATGGATCCCCTGAATCTGGTTATCTATTCCAAGGGCCACGGATGGTTTTTGGAAACCCGAATAACTCAAGGAATGAGGTGTGTATTGTCTATTGGTGTGATTTTAAAGATGATGGAATAACCTAACAATCATGTTGACATGGGTAAGGCTCATGTCTACCCTCGATAGGGAATGAAAAATGGGTGACAAATTTCATAGTTTTCCCATATTGTGGGGGTGTTTTACATGATTCTTAATTTCATGGGATAAAGAAGTACACCATTGGCATTATTGTACTGTATCATGTTGATTCATGTGGTTATGATTTAATGTCATGAGACAAATATGTTTTCCTTACATTTTAACATCATCCAGTATGGATATGAGAACTGACATAAAAAATAATTTTATGATATACTTGTAGACGCCGGAAAAGTCCGTTGTTCCCAAACGAAGCTCCGGATGCGGAAAGAGAAGTGATATTTGGAGTCAGAGGCACGTTCCGGAGGGCCCGGAGGACTTGCGCGAAATTTCAGAGGCCCGCGCGCAAAGTTGAGTCGCGGCGTGCAATCCTCCCGGGATGCGCGCAATGCGCTGGGCCGGCGCGCTATTTTGCGCGCCCGTGGCCTGCGCGGCTCCCTTGCGCGCCGGGTCCTGATTCCGCGCCCGCGAAGGGAATTCCGCGCCCGAGACCGGATTCCGCGCCCGGGGTTGCCTATAAATATAAGGCGACCCCCAACGTTTTGAAGGTTGCAAGAATCCGAAGCGTCGCTCGTTCGCGCAATCCAACCCCTTCCGCGCGCAATGCCGATCTTCAGGTAACCTCCTTTCTTTCGCGCAATAGAGCCTTGGGGTTCGCCTTCGCGCGCAATCCCCTTGGCTCCTTTCCTTTGAATAATCCTTAACCCGAAGGCCTTTGCGCGCAAAAGAAGCCTCTTGCGCGCAATTGCCCCCGGGTGCGCGCAATCCAGCCCGATTGCGCGCACCCCCCATTTTCAAAGTGGCCATTCGTTAGAGAATGAGCCGTTGCCCCCGCGTGCTACCCGAAGCCCGGTGCGCGCAATCTCAATCATCCGCGCGCAAAGGGCTGGCCCGATTGCGCGCCAGCCCGCCATTTTGCGCGCCGACCTGCTGTTTTGCGCGCAAAGCTCCTCTTTTGCGTGCAATCCACCAGGGTCGCCCCCCTTGACCCCCTGAGGGTACCCGCCTGCGTGGCGCCCGATGATCTTCATACTGGGTGCCCGCACCGTGCGTTGTCTTCCCGTGCGGCCCTCCAGGCTTGCGCGAAGTGACACAGACCCATCGGCGGCAACCAACGTCCTGCATGACGTTAAACTGCACATTTGTCCAGCATGACGTTAAACTGCACATTCGTCCCGCATGACGCTAAACTGCATCCGTCCAACATGACTTTAAACTGTACTACGTCCAAGCTGCACGACGCTAAACTGCCTAGCCCCTATCGTCCGTGCTGCAAGACGTTAAACCGCCAAGCACCTTCGTCCTCAGCACACGACGTTAAACTGTACTTCGTCTGGCAAGACGTTAAACCGTCCGCTTCGTCCTCAACACACGACGTTAAACTGTACTTCGTCCGGCAAGACGTTAAACCGTCCGCTTCGTCCTCAACACACGACGTTAAACTGTACTTCGTCTGGCAAGACGCTAAACCGTACACATCACCCAATCCCGTGTCTCGCACGCAGGGTCCCCCCCCCCGGTTTAGGATGTGGCCCCCACCCGCTCGTCTCTGCAGGGATGTCGGGATTGCCCCTCTTTAGGGACGATTTAATGGGAGCGGCTTTTCCCTACGGGGGTAGGGTATTACAAACCCCTAGTTTCTTGTGGGGGGCTGCACATGTGTATCTCCATTGCACTCCCCCACTGCCGAAGCCAGTAGAGGGTGTGACTGGGATCGAGGTGTCTCCTACTTTCGGTCCAAGTCCCTTCCAACTGAGTTTTGCCGCATCCGGGCTGCCTCAAGTGCGTAAGTCCTGACAGAATGAACTACGTGGACTTTGATCCCTGTCTTCTAAACAGGGTACGTAGGAAGCCTCCCTGAGGTTCAAGCCCACCACCTGGTCGTCCCGGTCGTATTCACGTCGGTTCGTCCATCAGTGGACCCCTCCAGGGTTCACGCTTGCGTCGATTCACCTATGAATCCGCCCATGTGGGAGACTGCCCGTGTGTATCTCCACTGTGCCTCCCCACAGCCCCTTTTTTCCATTTCTCCTTTTATCGTCCATCATGACGTGAAACTGTGATCCACCCGGCCGTTCCATCTCCCCCTGTGCGAGGTGGTTCGGTTCAATCCTCCGCCCGGCGGCCTCGACCCCTTCGTGAGTCGGCTTGCCGACGTCCAGCATGACGTTAAACTGTATACCCGAACTACGTTGACTTTGATCCGTGCTAGCGTGTGGTACGTAGGAAGCCTCTACGGGGTCCAAGCTCTTCACTCCATCATCCATCCTGATCCTTACCCGGGCCGCCACATCCCGGTGGGGTCATGCCCCTTCACTCCACTCCATATCACTTGGGAAGCCGCCCATGTGTTGGCCCCAGCGTCGGAGGTTCCCCGCAAGGGGTTCTGTCATCTGATCCACTCTTCGTGTTGATCAGTCTGATGCCGTCCCCGCTGGACGTTAAACTCGCGGCGTACCCCGTGTTAAACATGGGAAGCTGAGGAAAACCTCAGGGGACACAGTTCCCCGCACCCAGTGCGGGATGCCTCAGGCCATCATGCCTTCGAGAAGCCCTATTAGGGACGGAAGACAGACGTGCAGAGCCGCAGTGTTACGACACGCCCCCAGCACCCAGAGCCACCCGGCCTCCTCACCGCAGGTTGATGCCACGACCAGACTCCTTGGAGCGTTCGGGCGGAAGCAGCGTAATTAACCGGTGTCCATGAAGATATGGCACCGGGAACGAGATTCACGAGCATGTCTTAAATCTATGAGGGAGACCCGGATTAGGCGACGAGTTCCGAGGAGACGTCCAAGGAAGGAGGAGCCGACATCCCATCATCCCGGTTTCGATCAAGGAGCAGACGCCCCTGAATAAGGGACGGATGCCGCCCGCCTTTGGAAAGCGGGACTGCGGGACCACAAGCCGCGCGCCCATCCCCTCGGGTTGACGGGTGCACGCGCGAACGCATCCTGGAGGAACAATGTAACCTGACGCACATCCGCACTGAAACAATACTATGTACACAAGAAATCTATATGCATATCTAGCTTGGATGATGGAAAAATGAGCTTCAATGACTCAGCTCGTAAGCATTTTGGGAGAAATAATTATCATTAATTGTAACTAGCCCCATTATTTCAAATATATACATCACCAAGTATCTTATGAATATATGAATTAATCCACACATTTTTTTAGGAATCTTGTCGTGTACCACTTTTTGACAAAGGCAAGGGATTCCCCACAGGATATGTGGATATGTTATGGGCACAAGAATTTAAATCTAATTGAATATGAATATCCTATGAAAATAGGAAGAAATCCATATATACTTATTATAATCATAGGAATCTTAATTTCATGTTATTAAAAAGAAGCTAAACAGATGAAAATATAATGTAAATGGTATGGCTGGGTAAAATGGTTGATGTTCAGGCTTCACGACATATCTCATGAGGATGAGAATCAAGCCACACATAGTTATTGATGTTACATATAGTTTACCAACATGGACTGACTAGATATGTTCTCTTATGTAAAATGGAAATATTCTCACTAGACTAATAATTGGAATTATGTGTGTTACTACATACCCCAGGGTGATATGAGTGAATCCAAACATAGTTTTTAATTAATTTACATATTCTGGTCTGACCTGTATGCAATGTGGGTGGAATATTTTTACTTGACATTTTGACTTTTCCCTGAGCGTGAAATCTAGGAATCGTTATGTATTTTATGAGGAAATGAATCAATTAAAATATAGTTCTTTAAGGGGGATCTATCAATTCATATGTATGATTCTTATGAAGAGGTGGAGATTGTTTTTGTTGATTATCATAGTTGGGCCTCATATTAGAGATCTAATCATCACTATGTATCATTTGATGATAATAATCAAAACACATGTAATTCTTGAGGCTCTGTATTGTTTTATTTTTGGCGAAAACGATTTCAACCATGTTGTTTAAAATATTGTGGAAAGGACTCATTTTATTCCTTTCATAGACTTCTATTTAGGACCATGATGAACATGTCATTGGATTTCATGACATGTTTGGGAAGGGAATCCAGTACTACAATTTCGATAGTCATGGGAGTTATTCTTGGTGTGAGAAACAATTAATGGAAGTGGTTCCTTTTTCCATACAGAGGAAATTGAGGATACAATAGGGTCACTTTGTGACTTTTTGTTTCTGAAACATGATATATGATTGATGTGTCCTTACACATCTAATTGAAAATGATATTGTATTTGTACACTTTAATAGAAACCTCATAGAGTTTAAAATCATGTAGAACAAAAAATTTCCATGCAGATTAACTTATTTTTGAAAGGAAATGGATCACATGAAGTGAAGGGGAATAGTGGTTTTGGATTGGTATTGTTCCACATCATGTAGTGTAGATATTTTCCCAATAGTTATATTGTTATGTGGTAAGGATGAGGTCGTACCATTAATCGTTATTTCTTCATAAAGATATCGTTTGGTTTAACACCATGTATCCAGGATAATATGTACTTGATGATAGATGTGTGGATTATTTATTGTGAAATCATGCATTTTTTGGGGGTTTCACACAATTCACATCCATGATGGACAATGAGTAATCCCTATTTAGATAGAATTTATATATGCTTTATAATCCATTACATTTGGGTTCCAACAATAATGGATTCTTCCTTGATATAATCTATAGTTTTCGAGCCAACAATAACTCTCCTTGATATAATGAATTTAATAAAACCTCTTATTAAAGGATTATTTGATCTATATATTATGTACTTCAATAATGTGAAGGGTGTGAAACCAATTCTAAGATAGTGGGACTTTTTTTTACTTATTATTTTGTGACTACTCTTCATAGGGGAGTTGTATATAATTGGATATTCAATATAATGGATTATGGACCATCATGATAAACACCAAATCATCCCTATACACTAATGAGATGGGCTTTTCATGTATTGTTTTATGTGTTGTGGTAGTTTAGGCCCATAAAGCATAGATGAACTCATCTGACCAAGAAATCTAATCAATTTTCAAAAAATTTTATATTATATTTGATAGAGTCTTATAGTAGGAATATATATATATATATACATATCCATTTTTGATTTTACTATAGAGTGATGTGGAATTGGATTAAATATTTTACTCTTGGTATAATATCTTAAAATCCATAGAACATAATTTGTTTCCATTTTCCGGCAATACATTGTGATGGACCCCAAACCTGGTGATGATATGGGACATTAAAAAGATAATGTTATTCTTTATTTATACATCCATTAGATGAATCACCATATACCTTATAGAAAATATGTGCATATTGATATGGATGTAATTAAATTGCATAGAAATGCTTGAGAGATATGGCCTTAAGAAATCCATTCCCTAGATTGAAAATAGATATAATTATTTATCTATAACTAGAAACTATTGGGGTTGATGAATTAATTTTATATGGATTTAGCATGTATGCCATTTCTTGATTAATTCGACACAGTATTGTTTCATGATGTTCTAGACATATCATAACCTCTAGAGTTTTTGGGAGATACTTCTCCCAAATCACGGTTTAATGAATGATCTACCATGCAATTTTTTCATGAAAAAGAATATCACTCTTTTTGATATGCATATGAGGAAGATCCAATCAAATCATTTCATGTAGATAAACTTTTACTCATTTGGTCCACCCTATCATGTGAAAATCACTACCCAAGACTAAATTTGTTCCCACTTGGGTCTATTTATTTGGAGATTCCCATATAAAAAATAACTAATTACTGGCTCCATCCATCAAGGGTTTGAAATTTTTTTCGTCACATATTGGGGAAGTGTTGAAATGATTTATTAATTCTATATAATATATGATGAAGATGGATTCCATTCTTCAATTTTTGATACTGATGATTTATTCATCAAAATTAGTGGTCAACTAGAATGGTGGTTGCATTATCCAACACATCGGTGTTATCATGTTTCAATTCAAGAAGATGATGCAATGTAGGCTCCAAATGGAACTATTTAATCAATACACTAATATACTTACCATGTGCGGAAAGTTATGCATTTAAGATGGTATATTTTCATTTAATATTCTTTTCCATAATCTCTTATTCCCATTTCATATTCTGGTTGGCTATTCGCAGCTATAGGGCCAGTTCCAAACCAATAATGAGGGATTAGTACACTGCCACGTAATCTGTGAAGCCTTTTGATATTGAGAAAGTGTGGGTAAAATATATTTATCTAGAGACACCAATAAAACACATAGCCAACCCAATTGAGCTATAGGTTTTCCATCCTTCTACTAATTGGATATCCGGAAGCTCCATCAAATTAAATCTCCAGGGTATAGGGAGTGTAATGAGAATAGAATAACTCATCATCTAGAAGTTTACTTCTTGCCAATGTGTTTTCAAGGGTAGTATGTACTTTGAGGAAAGCATCCATGGGTTTCATTTTTACCCTTATATATGGCAGCGATTGGATATCGAATGACCACCCATTAGGATAGGTACCCAGTTATTATAAGGAGGCAATTAATTTATATGAGAGGTTCAATACTACATAGTATAAGGAAATTATAGTGTCACATGTAATGAATCATATTTTAAACTAGGAATATCCGTTCCAGATAGTTTTTTTGGACATGAGAGTATCCAATATGAGTATGATGAATCATCCAAATAAGGTTGTAGATACAATTATTGCTACCTGTATCATTTTTCTATGTGATGAGGGTTCCTTGTGAGCACCCTATGGTAAAAAAAAATACACGATGAGTGGCCTCCCACACACTAGATGAATAATGATCAGTGAGTATAGTAAATATTTCTAGATATTTTGGAAGGATTCTTGGAAATCAGCATAACATTGGTAGGGGATTCCCTTCTATATTAGGACGATAAAGGTGAATGAGTTGCTAATGAGGTTTTCATTGACTCCCTAAGTGTTGGAAATGATCCCATAGAGTCCCCATAGTTCATTGAGATTTATGGGGGTTACGTTTTTTTAATAGAACTAGTCTTATTCATTTCATACTCAATGTTGTGGTGGCATACAACACTACCAAGGAAAATCCATGATGTTACCATAATATTTCCTTTCACTAGAATAATCTTTTGTCTCTATTGTTACATATTTTTAAGAATTTTTAATTTCTATGAAATGATCACATCCTTATCTATATTTTCCCACCATGTCACAGAAAAAACATTTCACTATTCTTCCAAAGAATAAAACTGTGATATGATTCATGAAAAATAGATATGTGGATACATAATTTATTATTCCCATGGGCCTTACATAATAGAAAATTAAACCCCAATTATATCTAAAGGAAGTGGATTTGTCATCAATATGGGCTATATTAATTTAATTTTACCTGGAATACAAATCCAGAAATGAAGGGTCTTGTAAGCCAATAGTTTCATCAATCATGTGTTCTTTGATTGGAAATGAGAAATTATATGTTTGGATGTGTTGATTATGCTCTATGATATATTTGTGGCCCCTAATCTCCCCATTTATTTTTTTGATAGGGATAATTTTGGAAATTCATTATGGGTATTTCATATCTCCGACAATGTGGAATATTGTCAACATGTAAACGTTTTCCTCTAGATTGGTGGACTGGGATGGTTCATCCTCCTAGATTCCTTCTTGATGCCCTGATACTCATTGGGTAGATTGGTATAGTGCATATCCTCATGTTGGTGTAGTAGAAGATTTTTTGTATCATTCCAAGAAAGCTAATATTGATATTTATTCATAAACTAAATATAAATTCCTTTATCATTTAGGGGAATGGAATCATTAAATAGGGTAGGCCACAAGTATTCTTCTATTACTAGATGTATCTTCATGAGCACATCAATGAGGATAGAGACACTTTTATCAAATGTGGGAGAATATTTCATAAAGTTCATTCTCATATTCTTCCATCTCTATGTCGGTGGAGACATTTATTGATATAGGTGGATATTTGTGGTATTATCTCTCACTATCAAGCTAAATGAGACAATTAGAAGAGAAAATATCACTATTACAATCTAATTTATTATAGATAGATGAAACAATTGATTTTATTTGAAACTGTTACATGGGATTGTAATATATTTTACATATGTGGTCAATTATATCACCATGGAAAGACTTATGGGGAGCACCTAGTTACCATCGATATTAATCCTTGGATTTTCATGGGCGGACCACAATCCACTCGGTTGGTATCATTTATATCATCATTCCTTTTTGGTTTCTCCTCATCTTATAGAAATATACTTTAGCATAGGTGGCTCTTTATGTCTTTATGGGGGAACTATCACCATGAAATATGAAGACATTTCCATCCATGAGGTACCTCAAAAAAATGATGCAACATTGAAGGTACCACCAGGTCGATTTGGAAAAATTCCCTCCATGAATGACATTATATGGAGATTATTTCTGGATATCCAAAAAATCAAAAATAAATGTGGGCTCCACAATCTAAGATATGAGTTTGATCTTTTTGAGAGGATTGTTCCCATGATTATCAATCCCATGATTTCTTATATTTTTGTTAGATAAATACCCATTATTATACCCCAAATCATGTAGGGTTTTTAATTATGATAAGGTTGATACTAGATGCGTTATCAAATAAGATACCTTTAGAATTTGAAAATAATTTTTTTTTTCAAAAACATATCAAGGTCTGATGTTTCCATGTATGACATCCTCTTAATCCTCGCCAATTAAATTGATAGTGAAAGAACATAATATGACATCATATATACTAAACAAACATCATAACAATAAACTTTTTTCTAGATCTTCTATAGGCCTTAGATGGATTAAATAAGTGACAAACCATGTTATTTTGAAATATAGATTACATCTATAACTGACAGATACTATGGGAACACCATAAGAACTTTCATAATTTATTAATTTTCATTAATTGGTACATGATTCCCAATGCTGGATTTCTTATGGATATATGGCTCATGAGTTAAGGAACATGACGTGATTGTCGTACTGTGTCTATAGAGTTAGAAGTGGAAACTGTATCTAGTGGCATAGTTCATTATTGACTTCACTACTATATAGGTTAATCCAATAATCAAATACCCACGATGTTTTCATTTTACGAAAGTTGGTATGGATGACTTGTTAAATGTTCTAGGATGAATGCAGTCCCATTTTTAGAATGTTTTAGTGATTTTCCATGTCTATCCTGTACATATAAATTTTATATTGTACTAAACTAGACTTTTGGGTCCAAATATGTCCACAATGTCCCATGTATCCTCAGTTCCAACGTATGAGGCCACTCATTCCCAAGTTATATGCAAGGAACTCATTTTTTTACACTTACAATAGCCTTACGGCCTATCATTTTTATTGATTTTTGATAAAACCCCATTCAGGGGATGAGGGGGAACCCTTAAAAGGCCCGTAGGTTCAGATATTACAAGGCCCGTATGCTTAGGAGATAACATGACCCAAAGGTCTTAGGGGAATCAACCATACTATCTACAAAAAATTTCTCATCCCCAATGTATGCTTCATGATAGTAGCTCTCCATATTTACATGGTTATCCAACTAGGATTCCCATGAAAGAAAAGGATGGTCCTGATAGAAATGTGTAGAGAAATCATATTTTTAGAAATATTGGTCATTACAAATTAGGTCTTCCAGGTGTATCACATTCACAAAACAGAAGATGTTCTATTTATGTGATGAGTATTTTATTTGGTGGGGTGGTCCCAGTTCTACCAATTTCATATACAATAAGAATATAAGAGTTATGTATTTCCTTATAGAAGTATATGAATCCTCTTATTCTCTTTCTTCCAAAAATCAATGGTCACACCACGTTTTCAGAGACAAATTTGATGTATAATGTTTTTGGATGAGCTATTGAGGGAATGCCTGATTATTTTTTCATTTATTTATGGGTTCACTAATCTATTTTTTGAATCATCAGGTTGTTGATAATCTATTAATACCGATGCAGAATATTCATCCAATCACCCTCCTCTCCTTGCTGAACAACAAAAATGCTTGATATATTCTATAATGAGTTATCACACACAACCTATATATAATTTTCCATGCGCTGAAGGTATTCTATGAATATGATGTAGTCATGGATATTACAATCCATCCTTCTATGGAAGGGGATATGTTTTGGATGGTTAGTGAGGTTGACCTTTTTAGGTATACCAGGATATACTCATGTGAGCAGGTTGTTATCCATGGATTCCATGAAATAACTCAATACTTATTAATATAAAAAAAGAATATGATTAATTTATTTTTTTCCTCAAATTCAATGTGACCTTTATTTTTCTATGCTTCTAGATAAGGGTCACTCTATGGTTGACACCTCTTGATAGGAGGCACTACATGAATTTATCCCTACATATGTGTCATGACATGAACTATATCAAGATTTTGTTTGATAGTAATTCCTTATTCTTTTTCAATATGATTCTCCTATTATAATGGAATAATTAAAGGCTTTTTATTGGGTTATCTAAATGGAATCCTGAGGAAATTATACCATTTATACAAACTCAAAAAACCCAGGTGGATATTTCATTGGGATCATAGGTCTCTATAACTCACCCCAAGTATTTTGATAATAGAGATCCAATAGTTGTTCCTATGATATAGGTATGTTGAACGAATAGGACAGACCCATGCACTATTCTATATGGTCATACACCCTCTAATATTCATGAATCTACTTGTTTATCAACTCATTGATCATTATTTCCTCAGCATTTAACTGAAATGACAAAGGTCTGGATGATAAATTTCTTCGCAACCTAAAATGTATCATACTGGAAGACGATTGTACTACACAATGGATTCCCAGGACAGAGTTATTTAAAAAAACATAGATTTGTTTCCCCTATTGATATTGAGGTCCCATCATTATCTCACATCGAGATATAAAGTGTGTGAGATGTTGTTAGGGATCTAAGGGACCCTTAAATGTAGTGAATGTTGGATTTTTGAAAATGATAGGAGGTTGAGTATCATCTATCCATTCAGAATATATCTTCCACTCAGGTTTCAATGATGAAAATATCCCTTCCATGGCTTCTATTGTAGTATTTATGGACTCCATGAAATTAAGATGATCAATGGAAACTACTATTTGATAAATCATAGTTATATAGGGAGTGGGTAGGTGTTGATGAGGTGGCCCCACATTCATCTCCCGATGGTTCTCAATTCATACAATGATAGAATAGTCACCCTGGAAAGGGAGGGTATTTTACTATAATATAGATAATTCATTATCATTGTTTCGTTCCTCATATATATTGACCAACTACCAATATGTAAATATAATATGACACATATATAACAATCTTTCTAGAATATTGACTATGGAAGGGATAATTTTTTTCTATTCATACTGACGATACCCTATGGGAGTATTTACTCTCAATACCTCCTCATTGAGTTGTTTGAGTGTTTTTACCTCACTCTCATACTGTGTCAAATGTTCATTTGTGTAAGGAACTATCCTATTTTAAATGGAAATCATGATGTAGTTTTACCATTCAACATTTCATTTATTTTCATCCACTATATAGGTGATATATTTATATTCGGGGGTACCAAATTTGGGATCCACCTTTGATTTAAGGTGTGTACAGCCTCATTCAGTGAATCCAAATCCCACACCTCTCAAAAAATGTTTCCCATGTTGCGACCCTCAAAATTTGGTGTTTGTTTACTCAATTTCATAAATACATTCAGTGTCTAAATTCACATTGGCCTTTCAGGAATGGTCATTGTTCTATTACATTCAATGCAAGTGGATCACTTTGTACAACCTTCCTCAAGGGAATTATTCGAACCCCTAGCATCTTTGGTTCATTTATTCTTCTAACTTCAATGAGGAATTAATTATTTTGATATATGAACAACCCATATTATTCCATGACCATAGAATTTGAGGGATTCTTTAGTCATGATTTCTAAATGGTTCATGGATAGTAGCTGTTTTCTTTTGGTATGCGGTTAATATGGGATGTAAATAATTTATTTTTACCTCACAGCCTTTAGAAGACTGATTCTCACCATTATGTTGATGATTTGGATGAATGTTTTCCTATCTCAATATAAAGTGGTTATTTGGTTCCACAATTAGTGTTGAATGATCTTGCGTTTTAGGATCCAATGATTCCAGTTGTGGATTTTTGGACTCCTAGGATGGAAATTGAGATATACATTATCACATCCCAGTGGAAAGGGATTGATTTAGAATAACCATTGATTTTCCCAATACCTTATTGAGGGATGAATATCCAATGGAAGGTCATTGAGATATAAATTTTTTTTAGCCCTCTGCGATGGGTTTTTTTCATAGCTACTGATGATATATCTGAAATATTCTCCATAATTAATGATCCATGATATTGAGGTGGTGGTTTGTATTCCACTATCTTGGTGATCTAGGTCATCTCCTAGATGGATGATATAGTAGTTTGAACTATGGTCTCATTGATATGATCTAGCTATTCTCACAAAGGACATGGGTGTGATGGAATCTAATGAAGGTAATCATCTTCTGTAAGAAGCTTTAAGGTTGATCACCACTTTGGAATACATGATTAAAGAATATTCCCCTAAATTAAGAATACCAATTTAATAGCCATATTACTATCTTCTCCCTCTATTAGTGATGTCTAGGAATATTTCATGAATTGGTATTCTATTGTAGTTACCAACTGGTTAGATCATTACCTGATCCATGAATTTCTCCAGAGGATATGACGTTACAAGATACTATATCTAAGGGTTTATAGTATTTCATGTGTGTGGGAATGTAAAATACTCCATAAAATTCTCATCCTCTAATATGGATTCATTAAGTGTATTCATATAATAGCTATTTAATGTTTTTTATGAAATAGAGGGAATAATGTTTTAGATTTGATTTGTGCTTTTGAATGTTTGGATACCAATCCATGGAGAGTGTGTCTGGGTCTAGCTACTAACAGAATATCCTAATGGAATGAAGGTGACCTTATTTTTCTTTATAAGAGAGTTTTATAGACATTATCCACTGGTGATTAGAACAAATATTTTGGAATAGATAAGTGAGTCACTCATTTTTAAATAATATGGGACCTCATAGTTAGATGTAGTGATGGTCCATAACATGATTCATAGGTTTTAACTAAATATTTCTATTCATATTTCATTGATGACTTCCTCATGATCATAATTTCATAACTCCATCAACTCAATGGAATGAAGATGATTTTGTTGATATCCTACTACAAAGAGTGTAGTTTTGATGGATGTTGATTGAGAAATGTATATCTATTACATCAATATTCTGGTAAATTTTCTATAAGAATAATTTAGCGTCCGGTTCACCTCTCTATATGAGGTTTTATTGGAAAGGATAGAATATTATTATCTATGGGATACATCATAATTGGGAGTTTTACCATAGTTGATGTCAACAGTTGAGTCCCTATGATAAATCTATACTCAACCATGGGGATGAGTATAAAATTAATGGCCATCTTTTAATTTGGTTGAAGATGAGATTGGCCATTGGTATTTTGATAATGTTTATAGAATGTCTTCAAGTACTCTATCATCGAGTAGGTTTGGAATATTTGTCATGTTCTAATTTTTGGTTGGATTATGATGAAGATACTTTTGTAATTGTGAGGGGATCTTATCCTACAATATAACAGTTGAGGTAACTTGTGCATAACCATGTGATGTTGTAGGCGATCGAGCTCATTGCAGATAAGATAATAAGATATTCCAATATGCTATCTCATTATGAAATGAAATATGATCCTTTATTGTGGAATGTTCCTTTCTAACTTGGTGACACTCATTCAATAAGACAATATTTCCATGATCCTAAGACATTGGGATATGTTGCTGGTCTATCATGGTAGGAGTGTCACACCACCTCAAGGCATGTGTTATTGTCACTTTTTTGTCACTTTGTGTCCCACTGTTGAAATAAGAATATAGTCCTATTATGAATATGCATTAAACAATTTAATATGTCGATGGTCCTCTGGAATGGGAGAAGGGTTATGATCCTCCCCCTGAATTTCTTTTTGAATAATTGTGGTGAATTCATTCATCGATGTAATCATGAATATGCTACTATCATATGTGATATTCAAGATTATTCAAGGGAGATACACTAATATAAATATGATCATTCTTTGAGGACTTTTCAATTATCACTTTGTTATCCTGGAACATAACAAAGATATATTCCCAATCATGGGCCTCTATAGTATTCCTCTAG
Organism: Viscum album; assembly: GCA_963277665.1. Classification (NCBI taxonomy): domain Eukaryota; kingdom Viridiplantae; phylum Streptophyta; class Magnoliopsida; order Santalales; family Viscaceae; genus Viscum; species Viscum album. The sequence goes on from OY728145.1 coordinate 1,842,153,211, forward strand.
ACATATGTTATATGAATATCTTCATATAATAAGGCACGTAAAACTGGCACATGGTTACCACTAACTAGAATGTGGATATTAGCCTAATATTGGGCCTTTGGAATACGTCTTTGTACTTTTTTGATAGGCAGATTCCCCTATACTGAATCATGTTCCGCCCTCACCTGGTGATGCCTGAATGTAATAACAATATGTTCCATGTTTGATGCCTCATCCATTATTGGAATATACCAACATTGCTAGTAAAATTGAGAAATAATGTTTTCTTTTACCAGAGTATATACTTGTTCATGATTAGAGTTTTGATTTTTCCTTACTTTATAGATTGGAATATACATGTCTCTCTACAACATCAATAGTTACAGATTATGCCTGTAGTGCTCTTGAGATGTTTTTATAATATATTATCATTTTAGAGAAGAGTATGTAGAGATATAAATAAGAATATTTACTATCCCCACTATGTACCGACATGTATATTCTGTTGAATCATGGATATGAGTCTCCTTTTTTCTCCCTATATAACCAAAATATCCTAATATACATAATGAATAGGTGGAAGAATATGTTCCTCTACCATGATTTATGTGTGGACAATCCCATATAATATTTTTGAGTGAAGAATGTAATGATCATGTTCACTATTTGATGCTAGAATTTATTAGAATATATCATCAGTGGTAGTTGAAATATAATACCACTCTTGGATATCTAGTTATTTCTTTTCCGGATGTTCCTTCATTACTAATTTTACATCAGCATCAGTGGTGGTAGCATTTCAGGTGGCACCCATAGTATGAAACTACTGGGTACTAGTGGCATGATCCTAGTGATAGTGATTGATGGGAACCCTTATGGGTGGCCACTAAAATGTACAATAGATGTAATTGGATTTATTTTACACATTCATTAAATATTTAAGGTTCCCATTGTCGTGCTACAAAGATAAAAACCTAATGAAATTTGTTGATGACATAAGGCCAATTGGTTTAGATGTAGTATACATTGTGTTATGTGGGTCCACTATTTCTCATGATTAGAGATCCTCACAGGTATCTTCTAGTTTCAGTATTTTACCATGATGGTGGTAATCTTATAACATTACGTTCTCTACTGGGTGTTAGAGATATAAACTAAATGGGATTGTTTTTGTGACCCATATGGGTTACACCAGTAAGAGATTTACTTCTATGGTTTCTAGATGAAGAATATATTCTCTCATATCAGTATTCATTTGATGAGATCAATATTTAGGGTCATGCATACAATAATGAACATGGTTCCCAATTTTTAAAATGTCATATGCATGATTTTAATTAAATGGGGTCTGCATGGTTTACAAAATTTTCATTTTATTCCTGATCATACTATTCATCTCATTTTTATTTATAAAAATGATGGAGGATTTATTTAATGAGAACCTAAGTTACATTGGATCATATATATGACCATTTTATTCTTATTAACATTGTATTTTTAGGATATGAAAAATAATGTATCCTGATACATAACTAAAAAATTGTTTGGGTTTTTTATGTTTCAAGTCGGGCCTTCTAGTTTAGATTGATTATAGAGTGAAAATAAAATATATTGATGGATAACCCAGTAATTTTTTTATCTCATATATTCACATTGGGTTAATCATTACTATATTGATAACGTAGATATTACCTATAAACCCCCTCGTAGGTGGATTTGGTTGGGCCTAATAGTTTATATTTGTCGGGGGGGTGTTCATTTCAATTGAATTAAATAATATTGGGTCACCACTGTCATTCCAAAAAAAATAAATATTTTTACATCATATATAATTTGGTATATTCCTTCGTTCAAAATGCGTGTGGTGAGTTGGGGTTTTATAATGAATGAATCAATATGGCTCGTATTGGTCATGAGGATGGGAGGTTTGGCTCTTATATGCCTTTTGAAAAGAATTTTTGCACACAGGTTTATGTTATGTTCGTGAATCTATTCCTAATTTTGGTATGGAACTATTTACCTTAAAACTCTAATTATAGGAAAATTATATTTATAGAAAATATAGAGCATATTGAGGAACATAGGATAAGGGATCTGACTAGTTTTTCCATCTATTTATATAGTAGGTTCTTTTTTATTTTCCATGAAATGGATAGATTCATTATATGTTGGAGATGTATAACCACATAATTTTGATTTTTTCCACACTAGAATGCATTTAACATTAAAAATAGTTTATTTAGCTACTATAAAGAATCCTACATATCTATGTTTATTCACGAATTAGAAATCCCATTGTTTGTTAAATGTTGGTAGTTTAATGTCATGTTGAGAAGACACAGGTCAAACCACTATGGAACAAGATGTTTGCACATAATTCTTGAGGATAATTATTACATATCATGGGTTTGAGATGAATATGTGTTGTGGAAAATTGGCCACATCCTCAATATTGTACAAAATATAGATTCCCATATATGTAGGGGGTTCATATCATGCCAATCATCAGAGAATTCATAATGCTATTTCACTAGATGGTGGAGGTTCATGATTACATTGAGGTACAAATTTTATCATCCCAGGTTGATGTAATCTATTCACTATGTGAGAAAAAAGGTATAGTAACTGATCATCCACAATACATATTTATGATGGACTTGTGTTCGGAGATAGACCTTGGACTTTTGATATGGAACAATTGCCATGAAGGAAGAGTAATATGTATCTTGATTAGGGAAGGAATCATATTCTCCACTTTTCCTATTTATTTATCATACTATTATAGGATTATGTAGAGTGATCAACCAATTTGAATGATTGGGTCCCAATTGATGAAATTTTGATGACATGGGGCATACTTCAAGGATGTTTATTTATGCTCGGGCCTTTATAAAGAGTATTTAATATCCTGGTTATGGAATGAATCAAATTAATAATAGTTTAGTTGATTAGTAGTTACACATCAATGATTCCCTATATTTTGTAAATATCCCAGTAAGATACTAATAAGAGATTAAACTATTAGATTTCCATTTCCATGGTAGATTTTTCAATGAATATTATATGATCAATACATATCCCTTAGACAATGTGAGATATGATTTCTGTGAGAAAGAAGGGATGAAAACTAATCAATATAACTTGTTATGGATGTGAGTTTTATGTACTAATACAACCCTCGGGATTGTTAACATGGAGCTTAGGCATTAGAGAGACATTCTTAGTATATGTTATGGTTGGAATCAATATCCTTATAGTTCTTTATATTTGTGCTTACCAGAGTTTCCCATTGGCCACAACATCTACACCTAGTGTAGTTAATGTCATCAAGAACTAGGATACCTTATGATGAAAGATTATAAGCTAACATTTCCATTATTATGGAGGATTACACATTAACATTTTCCTTATGATCAGGGCTTACACACTAAAATTTCTCTTAAGATCTGTGATTACACAATGATATTTACCTTATGATCAAGGATTACTCACTAAAGTTTCCCTTATAATTGAGGAATAATAATTAGAATTTCCATTTTGATTGAGTCTTAGACATTTATGATTGTTCTAAAATCATGGATTACACACTAATGTTTCCCCTATGAATAGTGTCATCACAATGATATTTTCCTTCAGATCAGGGCATACAAAATTAAAATTTCCATATGATCAATTCTTAAAAATAATATATTTCCTTATGATTGTGGAATAGAAACTAAGGATGAATATATTTATCAAGTCCTATGATTCACTGGTTGATGTGGTTTACTTTTCTTCATCACATGCATTGATTGTTCTATTGACATTCCTTGATAGTCTACATGGCATGTTAGAGGATTTATGTGTGATCTATCCAAAGAAAATCATAAAATCAAGTTTAAATGATTGAGTGATGTCACATATCTTGGATATCATGTCTATGAATTTTCACTTCAACAATGATTAATTGTACGAGTATATCTCAATACCTTGATGGTCGACTCTGGATGCCATCACATGAACAAGGATAAATTTTATAGATGGTACCATGAATTGCATATAAAATTCAATCATGTCAACATGAGATCTCGATTACATGCTTGGGGGGATTTCTGAGATTCAATGTGACATGCATTAGAGGGTGTCACTTATCCAAGTGGTCATTTTTGGAGGACATCATTATAAATGTTTATTGTTCACTTATAGCGTCACAATAGTCAGTTGACATGCTGTGGGGCTTTCGCAAGACTCAGCTAACATATGATAGAGAAATTATATGAGTCACATGATGGTTAACCTGATGTGTTTTATGAGACAAGGGTGGGTTGTCATTGGAGACCATGTGACATAGTTAGAAAAATATTTAGGGATTTGAATGACCCATATAGTATACTGATGGTGCATCGTGTGATCAGGGAAATATATCCTGGCATTGTAACATCTCATGATTTGTTCACGCAAACAACATGATGGTAATCATGTATGTCCTTCATTTAATTCTACAACTATTAGTATTTTTATAAGTTTTATTATTTTTAATTCCTTTTATTTTTATGTTTAGTTAATTTTATGTCTCTTGCAATATAGCATATTTTCGAGATGTTCCTAACATCTACTTCTATAATTTCTTCATTTGATCTATGAGTGATCATGGATGGTGATTTATGCATTGAATATGATTTCTTCATGTTTTTCCCTGGAACACAAATTATGATATGTTTTTCCAATGGAAATATTTTAAAAAATAGAGAAATTTTATCCAATGATGGTGATTCTGGTTGCAATAAGGACAACTATTCATCCATAGAGTATTGTTCATGCTCATGGTTTATGGTAAATTTTTCATGATGGGTTATGGTATTTATAAGCCTCATCACCAAAACGATTCACCAGTTTTTTTTTGAAAAATATCCAATGTATCCATACTAGAGTTGGTGAATGGCACCATTTTCACTCATAATCACCATTCATTATAATTGATCACTCTATGGGGGTATCCTAATTTTCTATGACTATGATTACATCCCTTTAATTACTCATTTATATAATTAATGAAAATTAATGTGGATTTTTTAAACATTCAAGAATACTGATATACTTCCACATTTTTATATTGACAGATATAAGGTCCTTATTGAAATAAATGTTCTTTATGAGAGGATCCCTTTTTATAATCATTTCATTGTATGAGTTATTTCAAGAGGCAAGGGTGGCTTGTTTGGGTTCTTTTATGAAACCAAACTAAATTGTTAATGGCTCATGTAAGACCCTGGTGTGGTAGTCCTTAACGTATAAAAAGGGTTTTATGACCATGGCAGTCTCCCACCACCTAAATATTTTCATTCCCTATCATATTTTACAAATCTTTGCGATCATGAAAGATAATATTATTAGTTTCAAGAAAGTTACTCTCCCTCTCATTGATGTGCCACATGAAAGAAATGAATTTTTGAGATGTGTGAGATTTTTTTGTAAAAAATCACATATTTGTTCTTATTGAGTTAGACAAGGAGTTTGATTCCTCCATTAATAACATAAGGTTCATTTCAGGATAAAGATGACATGTTGGTAGGCTTTCACGATATGTGGAAGGCATGCCACTGGGGTATCGCTATGTCTTGAAGATCACTAGGGATCTATCATGTGATGTTTATGATGATCAGTAGGTCTAGAATAATCCAAATTTATTTCCATTTTTTATATTAAATTGTTTGAGGATCATATGAGTTTTATAGAATATTTTCATGAACATACATTCTCTCCAATGGTTATTCATCACGTGAGATTTTATGAAATCTAGTGGCTGATACCTTTTTATATATTCTTCATATTTTTGAAGTAATTTTTGAAGGGTTTGTCAGGCACCCACCGGTTGAAAACCCATGTGACCTGGGGGAGCACATCTATGTGTCGTCATATAATCATTGGTTTGATATGGTTCCTTCTCATGAGTATAATTTTTTTCCATGATAGGCTACATTGGATCTTCTACATTCTATCCATTGAACATTAATCATTTTTATGATATTAAGATGGTTACATGATCATGTGTCTCTTAGATGATCTCATGAGGCACGAGTCTTGGCCACCTTCATTTTTTGATAATAATTTAGGATAATAATACCCATATATGGGTACTTCTTCATTTTTGAATTTTAAAATTTTCAATTATTGACCATCAACAAAAAGTATTACGGTTTTACCAGTTATTTATAGTTCTTCTATTTATTATACCTAAATCCTTAACCATTAGGCTAAAAACAATAATAATTACTCTAGGATGTAAGGAGGGAAGTATGTAATGGATTTATATTTTTTTTTCAAAAAAAAATGTTTTAATGTGTGTATAATTTAGGAGATACGGGGTATATATATATATGTTGGTGAGAGGTCACAAATGACATTCATGAATAAATAAAGTGAATTCTATTATATTCAATTACCAAAAGCTTCCATAGTGCGTAATTATCCATTTATTCTGGTTATATTGTCAATCTATGGCTATAAAATATACTTTTGAAAACATAATGTATTTTTTACGCTTATCTTATTATTTATACACCCCAAAAACCCATTCTCACCTTAAAATTGGTAAATATGTTTAATTTTTTTTACCATTCATTGTGTTAAAAAGTTATGTAAAATATACTATATAATAAAATTTATTATTATTCTATATGTGGAATCTAATTTTCATAATTTAATTCACTGAAGTAGTTGAAATCCATTTAAAAATAAACCCCAAATATGATGAAAGAGTGGTTTTCCAAAGAGAAAAATCTCAATATTATTAAGTTATTTAATAAAATATATTCCATGAATATAAAAAATGATCTAAATTAGAAAATATGTATTATTATTGCACTATTTTTAGTTTAATATGAATTAGAAATATTGTCCATCCTTCAAAAATATTTATATTAATTGTTTTTTTAATAAAAATAATTCATATACACTATTCATTGAAAAAATGAACACTTCATGAAATTATAATAAATTCACCATATGATAAATTTTACATGTAGATTTCCAAAACTATGTTTCATTTGTATAATTAATTTTATAATAAATGTAGAAATTAATATTAAATTAGTTTTACAAATCATTACTAATTTGTATTTTTTAAAAGTAATTTTTTTAGATAATATTTCCCTCTAGAAATTTATTTATATATTATTTATTAATAATACATAACCATTTATTTTTTTAATCATGTTTAAATAATATAATTTTTTTAATTTATTTTTAATATTCATACTCCCCATATTAATGGAAATGATTATAATAATCATTCTTGAATAATACTATTTTTAATGATTATTGTGGATTCTTAAAACCCAATGTTGCATGAATTGCAAGATATAAAATATATTGAATTCATATTAAAAATGAAAAGTCATAATTTCTCAATATTTTATATTATTTTTTAATATAGGTGTATAATTTAATTCATTCTATGAAAAATCTGTTTTTTAAAATAAAAATTGGTGTTACATTTCTTATGACCATGGCAAGAACGAAACCATACTCATTCATTATTATGTGAACAATGATACTCCCAATCATGTAAACGCATATAATCATCAACCTCATCTAATTATATATAATAATAACTTTACATAATCCATTTTATAGATTATGTTGACCCTACCATCGCTAAATCATAATTCATTTAATGAAATGTAACAAGATTTTAAACATTTTACTAATATCCTCATTGCATAACTCCTGAAACATAAACATGTTTTGTATATATTGATTCAAAATAGTCATATACAATATATAATATTAATTAGGATGTTATCATTGGATAATAATGCTAGTAAATAATATGTATCATCCATAGATGTTATCACTGATGACAAATTTTTTGGCAAGATCTCTTTATATTAATTCTTGAGGGAAATACCTTTTGATTTCTAAATAAAATCATCTAATTAAAAATATACTCGAAAATATTATTGAAGATAATATATTTGAAAAATAAAATGTATCTTTAAATATGAAGCTTCAAATATTATAACATTCATGAAGGCGAGAAATTTTATTCTTTATGTGTCGATAAAAACAAATATTCCATTATCCATTTTGGAAAAAATATGAAGAACCACATATGGTAAATTGAAAGAAAAACATTTTTAAAAATTACTGTAAAATTAAAACATTGGTAAACAATGAATTTTAATATTAGTAGGAGAATATAAAAATATTATAAAAAATATTTTATAGAATCTACAGACATTGAATAAAAAAATTCATGACCGAAGTGAAAATGATGTATCTTTTTCATAAAAACATATTCTCGGTCATTTTAATTAACATAGAGGGGAAAATGGTAAATTATATAATGATAAAATCAATAAACAATTAATTTTTTATTAGATAATTATAATATGACATTCTTAATGGATAATAATTAAAAAAATTATTGATTAAATTAAGAATGAAACATAAATCTCTTACCACTATGTAAATTTTAAACCATAAGCCCCATAAAAAAAAGAACATAAGATGGATATGTAAATGAACATAATGTTTTTATGAAAATCATGAAATAAATTCTTGTGATATATATACACAACATAAAAATGTGGTGAACATGACCTGTGTTACATGTATATAATACTAAGACAAAATAATTATACAAGAACTATCATCATTCATTAAAAAAATTCAATCCTCATGTGTAATAAATATCTATTTACTATAAATTTATTATGAAAAATAAATCATATATGTCAAACTATATAAGAATGTATTATAACATCATTTCACCTGTTCATTAATAATAATTTGATACAATAAATTTTTTGAATGATAATTGCTTCATTATTTATAAATGTATCGATTCAGAAGTCTAATACCATATACATTGATATTGGTTAAATAATAAACTTAATGATAAACAATATATTAGAATTTAAAATATTCATTATATATATTCAGTCCAAAAAGTTGATCAAAATCATGATTTAACTGTTCGAGGAGTGGGTATGCAGAATATATAATTGAATGTTATTTTCATTTTCTGATGGATGAAGAAATAAATTACATATTATATCACTTATTTATAATAAAAATAATTTACTAGAAAAAATATATTTCCATTAACTCAATTATTATAACCATGCAATTAATGTGGTGAAGAAAAATTATTTACACTACTATATAGAGATGGTATGTCATATGTAAGTATGCACAATATTTTCACTTTTAGTTGGCTAAAAAGTTTGTACATAATTGTTCTTCCATGATCATAATAATCATTAAATATTTTTAGGATAAATAATGAATTTTTTAACGATGGGTAAGATTGATTTAGATGATGTATAAGAAGAAATAAAAATTGAAATATTTGGTTTTGAGTTTCACCTCTTTGATGAGAAACTAATTTCTATGTAAACTGTAAACACTGAAATGATTATATTTTGACCATACCAAAACAACATATACATAATAGAAGAATAATGGAAGTTATTACGGTTATTATTAGACGATATATACATCTCAAAATTTGTGATGATTGTAGGAGAAGAGGTACCCCTTAGTATGTGAGTTGATGTGTATTGTTTTAATTACATGATGGTATAAATTAATATAAATAAATTTTTCTGATCAATTGGATCCATATATTTCAAATATTTGATATGGATAATTCAGAAACTCTCATAAATGAATACTATGAAACATTATAGAAATTTTTAACCCTTTTTACTTTATTTCATCCCTTATTATCTCTTGTGAAAATTACCACAATATCATGGAATTTTATTTTGTATATTCCTCTCAATATGACAATAAAATTCAAAGCGTCCATAACTGGAACATGGTCAATATTTTCGACTATATTACATTTAGGTGTCCAAATAATGGATTTTTCTGAATTTTTAAATTTTTTAAATAATATTTTCCCCTTAAAATAACGTTAATGTAATTTTTGACACTCTGTATTTAAGTTGACCATAAAGACATCCAAAAAATATGTAATTAAAATATAAACCATTTATGAACTCCAAATGTTTTATAGATATGTAATATTTGTGTGAAATTAAATAATTCTGCAATGGTTTTTTACATTAAATATTTTAAAAATAATTAATTATTTGTTTTTATTAATTAAATACATGTTTTGTTGGTCCTTTGAAAAAATTTAACAAAACAAATAAATAAATAAAAATTAAAAATTAATTAAATCCATTAAAAATAATTCATCTTTCAAATAAAAATGTATAACATTACATATCTTATTTTTATACTTATATAATATTTTTATAGATATTATAGATATGTGAGTGACATTTTGTAATTAATATTTCCTTAAAAATGTATAATATTTATAATAAATGGAATATGACACCATTAAACCAATAATTAAAATATAATATGTTATATGATGTAAATAAAATTTTCCAATTACATTTGGGTTGGTTTTGGATAGATTTCAATCCTTGAATAATTGTTAAACCACTTTAAACTCGTATTAAGCATAATTGTGATAATTATACTTTTCTACATATATATCTTAATTAAATGTCCAAAAAAATGAGACACATAAAAAAATATGGAATGGGACTCAAAATATTTAAAACCTTTTACTATTTTTATTTTATTTAAGAGTATGAAATCATTTTTAAAATAATAATCCAAAAATCATGAATAATTTTCATTATGAAATTAGTCAATTTAAGAGTATAAATAATTAAAACATGAAATAAGAAAATAATTTATATTTGATATTTTTTTAGATAAATTTTATTCTAAGGAATACTTATAGAACTATTGAGGAAGATAAAATTAATGGAATATTCAAACGATACAATTTAATTCAAGGATCAAAGAAATTTGTTTATTTTGAATAAAATATTAATTTTTACCTCAATATAAAATATTTTGTTTGAAAATTAAAAATAAATGATTTGAAATAATAAATTAAATGTTATAAAAATACATTTATTTTTTAAAAAAACTCATCTAATTGGATAAATTCATTTTATATTTATATATTGAAATTTTTTTACCCTAGTATTATAACCCTATTGTATCCTTTACAGAGGTGAAAAAAAAATTTGGGTAACTAATAATAGTTCCTTAAAATAATTGTAAATTGTCTAAACATAAAAACGAAAAAAATTAAAAATATACTATCCATTTTGAAGCTATAATTGAATGATGTTTTTGTATATTAATTTAAATTATACTCAAAAATCTTGATGAATTGTGTTATTTTTAGAAAATGTAATTTTAAAAAAAATTATGATATTACATTAATTCTATGAAAATTAGTAATCATTATATGAATTTACATTCATATAGAGAGGTATATAATATATAAAATTACATTAAATTCTTCCACAATTGGGGTTCTTTAAATAATATTATATTGAAAAATTTAGTTAACCTACAAATAGTTTTAAGAAAAATGTATTTTTATTCATAAAATTATACATAAAAAAATTAAAAAAATTAACTATTAAAATTAATTAATTATATTATTCTAAATAAAATTTATAATTTGACACATAAATAACAAATAAAATATAATATAGTATTTTAAAATTAATTTATTTCATGAATATAATTGATAATATTGGAAAAATTAATAGTTTTCAGAACACACAGTAAAATCAATAATTTTTAAAAATTACCAAAATTTATACCAACGTTATTTTATTGTTTATTATTTATAATTTTTTTTTAATTTTATAAAATACATTAACTAAATTATATTTTAATTAATTTTATTTTCTATGTTGAAAATTAATTAATAAAATATTTGTAGAAGTTGAATTTTTGAACCATAGAATGACTTCACTAAAAAATGCTTTCTTATTTATTTTTAATTAATTCATAAAATTTAATTTATTATAAATTTAATAATATTATTTCATAACGTAGCTACTCATATTCATATTCATCAATTTCATGACTATGCGACATTTAAATAATAATTTTCAAATATATCAAAATTCACAGAAAAGAAATTGTGGCATATTAAAAAAGCTATCAAGATTTTCTATATTTTAATCATATTTAATGGGGTTATAATAAACCAAATAAAAATATTTCCATACTCATATGTTTCGATATTACTACAATATTATTTTCATGTATAATATATGTACAATGGCATCATGAAAACAATGTTGAGAATGTTGTGTATCTCAAAGAAACAAAACCTCGTATCTAAATCTGAAAACATTCATAAATAGATTGGTATTTTAGAATATTTTTCTTATTATATAATTTTTTTGTTATAAGTAATACCGAATGTTGTTATTTTTAAATATTTTAAGAAATAAAATCCCCATAATCTAATCTACTATCATTATTGAGTGATATTTGTCGATAATATTATTTCATTTTCATGTTTTTATGAGGATATGAAATATATTAAAAAATTATTATTTTTTTTTATTAATATTTTTAAAATCATATATTATATTATTTAAGTAACATAAAAATTTATTTTCATAAAAATTTATTTTTTCATAACTATTGAAAAACACATTATTGAGGTTATTACAACTCTTATGTTTAATAGATGCATGATGTTGAAGTAATAACAGATTAATTGATTATATGAAAAATAAATAATATATTATTCTTATATCTATAATTGATTATTTTTAAGATTAAAATCTTTTCTATAACATTTTTAGGAATTTTTATATAATTATGTTAATTGTGATATATAGTAAATACTTTATTACATTATGAAAAAGTGATTAATAATCATAAGATATATGTATATATTATATTTTTTATTAAATTATATAATGTCACAGGGGTTCAATATATTGTACATTAAAATTATTTTGGGATAGATCAATTTTGGATAATATATGATTCATATATACGCATACCATGGTACATTGCTTTAGGAGTAGATAATATTGTTTATGAAATGATAGTTTCTTCATATAGCCTATGAAAGTAAGGTATATTTTATATTAGAAGTTTTATCTTAATCGATGAATATGTTCAAAATATTTTCACCAATATTAATTATATATGAATAATTAAAACTATGAATATTCAATTTAATTATGTGGCTTTGGGATATAATGACCTGATATTTAAAAAAATTCTTTTATATAAGTTAAATATGTTCAATATCGTTCTCCATTAGAAACATAGAACTTTAATAAAAGAAATTTATATACATTATCAACATTATATATATATTCTAAAAATATACATTTAATTTGTAGGTCTGAATAAGTGTAAATAAATTATGATATATGATAATATATATTTTAATATATGAAGTTATTTTATTAAAATATACTTAATTCAGTATTATGTTAATGAAACTATCGTTACATGTGAAGAAGATTTTATGGTTGGAAAATATGTTTAATGTAATGGCCCAGACCTCTCCGGTCAATTACTTTTTAAAAATGTGGTGTTAGTGGTGTTCTGGGAGGTTTTTGTGACTTGGGGGGTGTGTTTCAGTGAACATTTAAGGAGAACCAAAGGACAGTAGCTTTCACATGGGCTGTGCATGGTTTTTCTAAACCGTGTGGCCAAACCGTGTGAGGTGGGTGTTAAGGGCAGTGGCTAACACCCATTTAGCGCATGGTTTAGAAAACCGTGTAGACTAACCATTTGAGGAGTGTTGGCGAGGCAGTAGCTGACGCACTGTTAGAGCAGGGTTTGTCAAAACGTGAAGACTAACCATGCGGGCACTTATTCTTAGATCCTAAAATTGTGGATCTAACACGTTTTTCCTCTAAATGGTTATTTTAATCCACTATGCGGCCATAACATGGGATTACCCTCCCTTCTAGGTAAGAAAACCTCTCCCAGGCATTTTGGAGGTGATTTGAAGGCTTCCATTGGCGAATTGAAGCTGATTTCTTGAGGTATGTGATCGTTCCCCTTCGTTCTTGATCATTTCCTTAGATCTACTTATATTTACTTTTCTTCTTCTACTAGTTTCTTAGATCAATTCTTGTTATGGTTAGATCTAAGTGTGTGGATTCCAAATATGATGAGATTTGGTCTAGGTTGTGTTAAGAGAATGGATCTAAGTTTGATTCTTGGAGGATCTGCAATACTTCTTGTGCGTTCTTCATTTGTTTGGGTTTTTTTCACAAATCATTGAGGTAGGGATCATACCTTCATCTCTCTCTTTTTTGTGGATCATACAGGGTGGGTATCCTCTTGTTTTCGTGAGATATGGTTGAACCAGTAAATAAAGATAATAACTAGTTAATGAATGGGTTTGGGGAAATTATTTTGATATCATTCTTCTATTTCAATCAATGTTTATCCTTCGATTATGTTTTGAATTCAATATGCTTAGTCCTACTAAAAATCACGGTTGTTGGGGGCCTTGTCTTGCGTAATTAAATGTTTCCCTATATTTTTATATTGTTTTGTGGATGGAATTTCATAGGATGTGGAAAATGGTTAATCAAGTAAAGTTGGATGATTAAATGAATACCTGGAACCCTTGTACGATCACCCTGATTAAATTAAATGAATGAATGAATTTTTAGGGTGCTCATTGGGGTTTAATTATTTGAAGGGGTGTTTCGTGGGTTGTTATGGTTGTGATGGGCAGCGGAGCTATGGGGAATGGTATCGAAGGGGTAATGATGTGGTACTGGTATTGTTTCCGAGGTGTTTGTGGTTTTGGTGGTTGGCAGCAGGGCTGCAAGGATGGGTTGTGCAAATCAATAAAAATGGATGAGTTAACTAATTACCTGTGGGGCATGGTAGTTGATTAAATACAGAAAATCAATGGAATTGATTGGCTAGTAAAGAAAATGGTTTGGTGTTGATTGTGTTTTCTCCATAACTATATTTTTGGTTGGTAGGGATATATTTTACGAACCATTGACCTGGTTTGGTAGTTGTTAGTTTCTCAGTAGTTAAGGAACACATAAACTAATACTGTAGAACAAGAAAAGCTTAATGGGGTTTGGGGTTGTTCTTTGTGTGCATACTTTCGTGGTAGCGGTGTCAAGGCATGTGCTGAGATATTTTGTGTAGAATCTATAAGATGGGATTAGTGGTTGATATAATTATATAAATCTGTATGTTTTATGCTTCTTTACGCACCCCACCCATGAAGAGCACTACATTTCAAACACCCATGGGACGGGGGTGAGATTTCCAAACATCCAAAGGATGGATGGTTACTGTTCTTCCCTGTGCTCCCTCTTCCAGGTTCTATAGCCCAAAATCCTTTGGGCAGGTTATAATAGATGTTTCCAAAGAGACTTTGAAATGAGGATGTGATATATTCCCAGGTGTCTTTTGGATGAGATTTGATGTGGTTCCCATGTCTCTTTGAGATGAGATTTGGTTATGGTCGAGGATTGAGTGACATCAGGATACTATAACGGCCGAGGATTGAGCGCCGATGGAATACTATGAGCTTAATATGGCCAGGTTGTGGCACTAGCTCAAGCTTCATATGGCTAGGTTGCGGTAGTAGCTCATGAATAGGGGAAAGTATCAGAGAGTTAGTCATGAGGGCTTGAGCAATATTCAGTGGGATGGTGGTGTGTGGTACGCATACTTTGATAATATTACTATACTACTCTATTGACTTGCAATATTTGGTGAGTGTGGCTTGTAAAGTTGGGTGGATAGATTCCATGAAAGGCTTTGGTTCCTTCTATTTTCTAATGGGGAATTAGGATGTCTCCCCACCTGTGCATGAGAGCTTTAGGTTTCCTTACTGAGTATACTTGTATGATCACCCTACCTTTAGATTTAGGTTTTCAGGGGGACTTTAGGAACCGTGCGGGACCTTGCTAGTTGGGCATTGGTGTTTTGTTGGTTAAAGTATTTTCTTTCTTTTATTTTGGTATCGTACTTTGGAGTGTTTCTTGTACCTTTACTTTTGTTTCATTATTGTATAAAACATGAACATGGTTTTTGGTTTTGTGTTTATTTTCACTTACTAGTTCCTTTTTTTTGTGTTTGACACATACTATTTCCAGATCTTAAATAATAAAAAGGTTAATTCCTACCATATTTTTGAAAAATCATACCCTTGGTGCTAGTCACCACTCTAGGGCCTAATGGGGGCGGGACTCAGGGGTCATTATCTCCCTTTCACCATTGCTAGCTTAGGAGGGGCATATTTGGTGGGAGGGGGTCATGACAGAATGGTATCAAAGGCTGATGGTTGAGATATTGGATGAAGTATGGAGTTAGGAACAATGATGATTGTATGGGATGGTAGGGCAATAGTGTTGTCTGATCATGGTTCGTGAAATAGGATAGGGAAGACCGGGTAGGACATGAGATTTTAGGGGGCCCCGTGATCTGATGCATGGACTCTAGACCTACAGAAAGAGTAAGGCCACACTGATTGTAGGGTAGAGACCCTAGGAATGGTACATGCATCATAATGACATGTGTTCTTGTGTTTCTGGGGAATTTTGGGGATTTAAAATGAATAAGGAGTCTAATAAAATTTAAATAACAATAATATACACTACTCGGGCTTAGGCATTCCTTGTTTACCTTCCTGCTATGGCACCTGGGAGACGACCATGAGTAGTGCGGGCGATTGAGGCCTAGGAGGTTGACTTGGATGATCAACAAAGGGCAGACTGAGAGGAGGAGGACAATCAGTGGCATAAGACGCTTCGTGCCTTTCATCTGTAGACCCTCGAGAATTACGAGGGCATTATCTTTGACATGAAGACTGAGAGCTGGCTAAAAGAGCTGGTGGTAGCTTTCAACATGATCCGGGCTCCGGCGGAGTACTTGGTTCTTCTGGATGTGATCCAGATGTGTGGAGTAGCGTGTTAGTGGTGGATGCATTATCTTGGGGAGAAGAGAGAGGCTGAGGTCACGTGGGATGACTTCAAGAAGGAATTCCGGTCGGAATTCCTCTCTTCCATGATAAAGGCTAAGAAGAGGCAGGAAATACTCTCCCTCCAGCAAGGGAGTATTCCAATGAGAGAGTTTGGGATCAAGTTCAACGATCTCCTTCTCATTGATCCTGACCTCTTTCAGGATGAGGAGTCTCGGGTGAGGCATTTGGAGGAGGCACTTCGACCTTCTCTCTAGTATGCTGTTACTACCTTCACCTTACAGACATACCTGGATGTCCAAAAGAAAGGTGATGTGGTGGAGAAGATGCAAAAACTGGGAGGTGTGTCACGAGAGGGAATCCAGTTGGGTTCATCAAAGGGGAAAGCCGTCAGCAGTAGGCCTCTAGCATCAGGGCCCATTAGGTTTTGACCAGTAGGGAGCATGCCTCATCAGTTTCGGTTATGATATTATGGCCCTTACCCTTTTCCATTGAACATGGGTCCGAGGTGTTTCATATGTGGCAACTGTGGGAACCTTCAAAACTAGTGCCCGGACCATGTACAATACAGTGGCAGTGGACCAGTATAGAACCCGCCTCAGGCAGAACAGTTTCCATCCTCGCCCTTCCAGCAGTAGCAGTTGGGGCAGCGATCTCCCTCTCCTCCGAGGGAAGAAGTTGTAGGAGGAGCCTTACATTAGGTCTCTCCTCAGGAACCTTGACCAGGGCATGGTCAAGGAGGTGGCTCACAGCTGAGAGGTAGAGGAACTGGGCATGGGAGATGCACGCAGCAGAGGCAGTTGTTCTAGCAGTGCCAGAAGTTGTTCGAGGTACGATCATCTTGTTTAGTACCTTTTCCTTTGACATGATGGATTCACGATCTTCACACACCTTTGTTGCACCCATATTAGCATGTGACATGGCCCTAGACATAGAGACGCTTTCCGTACCCCTGGTTTTGAGTATGCCAGACAGAGGCCAGACCAGCTTGTCTCATGTTTTCTGGGGATGTACGTTGATGTTGGGGCCACAAAAATCCAATGGAGATCTCTTTTTACTACAAATTCAGATATACGACGTTATTCTAGGTATCTACTAGCTGTTCCCAGTGTGTTCCATCATCGATTGTTTCCGAAGTAGGGTTGTGTTTTCAGACTTGGGAGGCCGAATTGTGACTTTCATCGGCGAGCGGGGTTACCAGGATTGTAACCGGTGAGTGGAGCCCCTAATTTCCTTGTTAGTTGAACTGTCAGTGGATTCGGTGGATACAGAAATGGTGGAATTCCCATGGATCGTCAGTGAGTTTATGGACATCTTCCCTATAAAGGTTGTGACTCTACCCCCTCGACGTGATGCTGATTTAAGGATATAATTACAACCAGGTTCCCGTCTTATTTTGATGGATCCCAACCATATTTCACCTTCAGAGTTGTGGGAGTTTAGGATTTAGATTTATGATCATATGAAGAATGGTTTTGTGCATCCAAGTGCATCACCTTGGTGTTCTCCTGTCTTGTTCACAAAGAAGGCATACGGTGGTCTCAGGCTGTGCATAGACTACCGGAGACTGAATCAGGTAACGGTCAAGAACAGTTACCCCCCCTGAGGATAGAATATCACTTTGACCAGGTGAGGGGATCATGATGGTTCTCTAAGATCGATCGGTGGTCTGGATATCACTAGTTGAGGTTGAAGGAAGGGGACACCTCGAAGAAAGTCTTCAGATGTAGGTATGGACACATTGAGTTTGTAGTCATGTCGTTCGGTGTTACAAATGCACCAGCTGAGTTCATGGGACTCATGAACTCCATCTTCCTAGAATACTTGGATCAGTTTATAGTTGTTTTTATTGACGACATTCCGATCTACTCAAGATCAGAGGAGGATCATGCTGAGCACCTGAGAACAGTTTTAGAGGTCCTCCGATAGCACCAACTTTATGGGAAATTGTCCAAATGCATGTTCTGGATACGAGAAGTGCACTTCCTTGGGCACGTGGTGTCCGAGCATAGAATAGTAGTGGACCCATAGAAGGTCGATGCAGTTGTTTCTTGGGAAGAACCCAAGAACATGGAAGAGGGTCGTAGATTCCTTGGACTGACAGGTTACTACCGGAGGTTCGTACCCAAATTCTATTGAGTTGTAGCACCTTTTAAGCCTTGATGAAGAAGGATAGAGCATTTGTGTGGGATGAGCAGTGTGAGGAAACCGTCAGTTATCTAAAGGGAAATTTGGTTAGTGCCCCAGTAGTGAGATTACCAGAGGAGGGAGTAATGTTTTCAGTATTCTATGATTCCTCCGGAAAAGGCTTGGGGTGTGTGTTGATGCAACAACATGGGGTGATAACTTATGGGTCTAGGCAGTTACATACTCATGAACGTAACAATTCCACCCACGATATAGTGATTGTGGGAGATTGGAATGGTGGATTATGAACTGGAATTGTTGCCACCACTATAAAGGCTGCATGATGTCTTCTATTTGTCTCATCTCCATCGGTACCGACACGACGATTCACTTGTCCTCGATTGGGGAGAGATAGAAATCGGGGATGATACAACATTCGTGGAATGACCCGTGATGATCGAAGGTCGATAAGATAAGGTGCTTCGTAGATGAACCATTCCTTTGGTTCGTGTGCTATGGAGGCATGGTGGGCTGGAGGAGTGTACCTGGGAACAGGAGGCACATATGTGCGCCCAATACCTTGAGCTGTTTTGAGTTTTGTTTTATCATACTGGATTGTGAAGAAGTGTTTTTACCTTGTTAACTATGAAATGTGATGTTTTCCTTGTTCTCTAAATATGTATGAAGAGTCCAGACTGTGGGGAGGGGAGGACCTGATCCCTAATCAAGACGCAATAAGGTGGATGCGATTAAACCTGTGCGGGCGAGTTAGTGCCACCCAAAGTGGATAGTACCTTGACATAGGGGAAGAAACTCCCTAACCCATATGATTGGAAATCCTGACCCTTTAATTTTTGATGGTTGCTTATGTAGGAGGTGTTCCTATATGTCGGGGAGGTTCACTCTTGAGAGGTATCTTTCGGAGTGGTTGTTCAGACCCACTCTTTTCATCGAGTCTGGTTTTAATTCTCGAGGATGAGAATAATTTGAGAGGTATCTGATGTAATTGCTTGGACCTCTCCGGTCCATTACATTGTAAAAATGTGGGGTTATAGTTGTTCTGGGAGGTTAAGGTGACTTGGGGGTGCGTATGGGGGAACTTTTAAGGAAAACCAAAGGGCAGTAGCTTTTGCACCGGCTGCACACGGTTTGTCTAAACCAGGCGTCCGAACTGTGCGAGGTGGGTGTTAGAAGCAGTGGCTAACACACGTTTAGCACAGTGTTTGGCTAACCATGTGGACTAACCATATTAGGATTGATGGCGAGGTAGTAGCTAACGCAGGGTTAGCGTAAGGTTCGTCAAACCGTGCAGACTAACCGTGAAAGCACTTAATCTTAGATACTAAAATTCTGGATCTTACTAGTCTTTTCACTATAAGGTTAGATTAATCTCCTAAGAAGCCATAACTCAGGATTACCCTCCCTTTAAGGTAGTAGAAATTCTCCCATGTATTTTTGAGGCGATCTGTAGGCTTCCCAAGGAGAATCGAAGCTGGTTTCTTGAGGCATGTGATCGTTCTCCTTCGTTCCTGATCGTTTCCTTAGACCTACTTAGATCTACTTCTCATCCACCCTATATTTCTTAGATATATTCCCATTATGGGTAGATCCAAGTGCTTCGATGCCAAATATGATTGGATTTGGTTTGGTTGTGTTAAGGTAAGGGATCTAAGAATAATTCTTGGAGGATTAGCCTGACTTCTTCCGCGTTATTCATTTGTTGGGGTTTTCGTTAAAAACCATTAAGGTAGGGATCTTACCTTCTTCTCTCTCTCTCTCTTTTGTGCATCATGTAGGGTGGGTATCCTCTTGTTTTCGTGAGATATGGTTGAAACAATAAATAATGATAATAACTGGTTAAAGAATGGGGTTGGGGAATTTATTTTGATATCGTTGTTCTATTTCCATCAATGCTTATCCTTTGATTTTGTTGTTAATTGAATAGGCATATGCATACTGAAAATCACGGTCATTGGGGGCCTTTGATTGCGAAATTCAATGTTTCCCTGTGTTTCTCAATTTTTTTGTGGATGGAATTTCATAGGATGTGGAAATTGATTAATCATGTAAAGTAGGATGATTAAATGAAAACCTGTAACCCTTGTAAGATCACTCAATTAAATTAAATGATAGAATGAATTTTGTGGGTGCTTGTTGGGGTTTAATTATGTGAAGGGGTGTTTCGTGGGTTGTTATAGTTGTGATGGGAAGCAGAGCTGCGGTGAATGGTATCGAAGGGATAATGATGCAATATAGGTATTGTTTCTGAGGTGTTTATGGTTGTGGTGGTTGGTAGTAGGGCTGCAGGGATGGGTTCTGCATATGAATAAAAGCGTAAGAGTTAACTAATGAACTTTTGGTAATGGTAGTTGATTAAATATAGTGGAATTGATTGGCTGGTAAAAGAAAATGGTTTGGTGTTGCCTTTGTTTTTGCCCTAACTATATTTTTGGTTGGCATGGATATGTTTTACGAACGATTGATCTAGTTTTGTTTTTGTTAGTTTCTCGGTTGTTAGGGAACTAATAAACTCAAACTGTGAACATGAAAAGCTTAATGTGGTTTGGGGAAGTTATTTGTGTGCATACATTCGTGGTAGAAGTGTCAAGGCCTGTGCTCAGATATTTTGTGTAGAAGCCTTAGGATGGGCTGAGTGGTTGATATAATTAAATAAATATGTATGTTTTATGTTTCTTTACGCACCCCACCCATGTTGAGAATTACATTATGAACACCTATGGGATATGGGGTGAGATTCCCAAACATCCAAAGGATAGTTGGTTACGGTTCTTCCCTGGGATCCCTCTTCCCGGTTCTATAGCCCAATATCCTTCGGGCAGGATATGACAGATGTTTCCCAAGGTTATTTGCGAAGAGGATGTGATATATTCTCAAGTGTCTTCAGGATGAGATGTGATATGGTTCCCATGTGTCTTCGGGATGATATGTGGTTATGGCTGAGGATTCAGTGCCGGCGGGATACTATGGTTGTCGAGGATTTAGCACAGGCGGGATACTATGATCTTCGTATGGATAGGTTGCGGCACTCGCTCAAGCTTCGTATAGCCAGATTGCGACACTAGCTCAGGAAGAGGGGGAATCATCAGAGCATTAGGTGTGAGGTCTTGAGTAGTATTCAGTGGGAAGGTGGTATGGGGTACCCATATATTGATAATATTAATATACTATGATGTTGACATACTATATTTGGTGAGTGTGTCTTGTAAGGTTGGGTGGATAGATTCCTTTCTAGGCTTTGGTTCCTTCTATTTTCTCACGGGGTATTAGGATGTCTCCCCACCTGTGCACGAGAGCTTTAGGTTTCCCTACCAGTATACTTGTATGATCACCCTATGTTTACTTTCATGTTTTCAGGAGTACTTCAGGGACCGTGCATGACCTTGCTAGTTGGGCGTTGGAGTTTTGCTGGTTGCGTTTTTTGCTATCTTTTTTTTGGTATCGTACTTTGGATAATTTCATGTATTTCTACTTTTGTTTAAGTATTGTATAAAACATGCATATGGGTTTGGTTTAAGGTTTATTTTCATTTACTTGTTCATTTTTCTTTTGGTGTTTGATTAATCATATTTCCTGGTCTTATATAATAAAATGGGTAATGCCCCCCATATTTGAAAAAACACATACCCTTGGTGCTAGTCGCCACTCTGGGGCCTACTGGGGGTGGTACTCGGGGGACATTATCTCCCATTCACTATTGCAAGCTCAAGAGGGGCATCTTTGGTGGGAGGGGGTCATGACAAAAAATAATTTAAAATTATATTTTTAATAAAATATAATATTAAATATTTATAATATATTTACAAGTCTTCCACAGAAATTATGAATATGAACAACTTGAATTTTAGTGAAGTTATAAAAATAGGCTTTTCTATGGTATATTGTTTTATTAAATTTGAAATTTATATATTTTTCTACATTAAATTTATATAATTATTTTTTATTTTTTATAAAAAAAAGTATAAAAAGAAATTTTTTAGGATTTTCTAAAAAAGTTTCCTTTGTAGGTGAATAGTGAAAAAAATCAATTTTTCCCAATAATATGCCTTTTATTTATTTTTTTTATTTAATAATTATCTAAATATAATATTTATATATTTCTAATACTAAATATGTTATTTATAGGTTAGTATATTTTTTTTAAAAAACGTACAAACACATATATCAAATTTGAGAACTAAATTTTTTTTCAAAATTTTTTTTCATACTAATATATTTATTACATTTAAAAAATTTAATTTTTATAATTTTCTTAAAAAAGTGGTTCTTAAATTTACTATCATTAGGTCCAAATTTTTTTATAAGGTCTCATTTTTGGTATGATGGGATACATTACCGAATGTGAAAACTAGTTTACATATTAAAGGAAAAAATCAGAAAACATTTAAACAAATGTAATTTTAACGAGTGGTAAAAAATATTTTAAAAATTAATGGAATTTTGATTTTTATTACACTATTTAAAATCTCATTTCCCATCACTATTATTTCACATTTTTTAGTCATTTTCCTTAAGGGTTACACTCTATTATTGATTGTTTTGGAAATTAGATGAATGAAATCCCCATTTAATTATAAAATGGGGACACCGCTACGCACTTTCCATTACATTACCACAAATTAGTTCTTCCAGAAATATACTCTAAACTGTTATAACAATTTATATCCACCATCTATATGTTTTTCCATAAAAAATATTTTCTTTTAATATCTTAAGTCTGTTCATAAAAGTGATAGTCTAATAAGTGATGTGTAAATTTATAACCCCGCCTTTATCATTTCTATTTCATTATGTAAAATTTTTATATATAAAATATAATTACACTATCATAAAATTTTAAAATTATTATAATTAATATAATTTTATTCATTTATAATTATGTTATATTATTTAACCTTCATTTTCATTTCTTCCATTAAAAATGAAATCTTCAGTTGTGTGTTGTCCATACTTCCACCTACAAGATATATTATGTTTTCTATACATGATGTACTATAATTGATGGATTGAAAAAGGAAATGAATTTATAATTATTATAATTATGTTTTATTTATTTTTCTTAGATGATAAATCATATTTCACATCTTCTCATTCTGTGAAATAATAAATTTTCATCCCTGCATACTTATGGAATACCGCCTCTATGGAATGATTGGATTCTATTTCTCATTTCATCACTTAATTGATAGTATGATAATTTAAATATGTTTAATAGAAAAATATTATTTGGATTATATGATTAAGGTTACATAATTTAAAACATGAAAAAATATTAATAATATGAGTTCTAAAAAAACTGTTGTGAATTCAATAAACCAGGAGAGCATTCTATGAAAATTAAATGATTTTCTATTAAGGGAAAACATCATTTTTGTAATATTATTCTCAATTTTTTAAAATTTAAAATATAACAAAATAGTAAATAATAAATCATATCTATATTCCTCAAATATATGTTTTTTAAAACCAAATCACTTCATAATCATATATTAATTATGATGTTTTTTTAGATATGTTTAACCACATACTCGAATAATGATATAAATTTATATCAAGTATGACAATGGAAATAAAATATATTTCTCTATATGAAGTAAATAAATATAAATTCATTATATGATTTTTTTATAATTGCAAAATAATAATTTGACACCTTATGAAACAAAAAAACATTCACTTTCAATGAATTATCAAAACATAAACAACAGCGAATTAAAAATTCATGATCTTGACTAAAAAACTAAAAAAAATATCATTACTAATAACAATGAATAAAAAATTAATATAGGTTTTATGATTTATTAATGTGTAAATTTTTTAGAATAACCAATAACAATAAAAATATAACAAAATACATTAAATATATCAAGATTAGTTAAACATGATGTGGAAAATTGATATGATCTAACTAAGGTAAATGAAATGAATTTATATTAATTATATAATAAAAGATTATATACATGAATATGGTTTTCAAATATGTTATTTTGATAATTATTTTTGTCATATTGGTGATTGGAGTTCATTATTATGTGATTTAAAATAAGGTATAAATTTTCATAGTCTCAATTTTAACTCATTAAGACATGTTTCATATTACGAACCATGGCCCTATTGTAAGGTGTTAAATTTATTTACCATCCCACTAATGGTTTAATAATTATTTCCCTCAAATTATTTGGATATACAATGCCAACTATTTTTTTTCAAATGACTTCTTGACTCTTGTATTATCTAAATCAGTAGTGTTTTGGGTAAAGAAATTTTTTTACTGAGTCATGAATGTTATATTTTACATGGAATAAATATGTTCATTAAATTTTCAAAATTGATTTTATTTTTTGGTATCCTCAGTTTTTTTTTCATTATAATAAATTAATATTTTCAAATATTTCAAACATAGTGGAGTATGATTCCTATAATGGATATTGATAAGTCAAATATCTATTTTTGTGTTATAATATATCATCATTATATATATTATTCAATGAATGGAATCTATAACCATATTATTTAATTATATATTATATTTTAATTTTCCTTTAGTGAATGATGTTTTCATGAAAAGGTCATTATATTACTCCATTTAAAATATAGTTTTAAAACAAATTTAATTTAAAATTTTTAAAAGGGTTACATTCATAATGAAATGTATTGTCATTGGATAATAATTATCAATTATATAATTATTTCATTTTAAATGATATAATAACTAAAATAATTTTTTATTTTGTTTTAAAAAAATTAGTTATCTCTTCTATTAAAATTATACATTCAATATTACGGTGTTTGAATATACATGCTGTAAAAGTTTTAATGGTAGTATTCATTGGTCTTCAAATCAAACCATATTTTAGTAATATATGTTTTATATAATAATTATTGGGTTTATATTACATTATTAATATTAAATATAAAATTTATAAATAGTGAAGACATGAAGATGTTTTAAAAATATATAGAATATATATATACTTTGATTAAATCAATCCATAACATAATAGATTCCTATATAATAAAGGCTATTTTAATTTATTTTGGTAATATAATCAAAAAATAATAGAATATTAATTTAGTGTATAAATTTTTATGCGTTTATTCAACATAAATAAAAGTGGAAATTGGATTTGGTATTGTGTAATTGTTATCCATTTGTAGATTATTTTGATTGTAATTTTAACATTTATCACAACTAATTTGTTAATGAATGCCCTTGGTACATGAAAATTGAACCATAACTATATAAAAAATAAGGAATATGGTCAAATCCACTACATAATAAAAATATTATTCTTATTATTTTTATACATCATTTTGTGTATAATCAATATTTTATGGTTTTTATAGTTTAATGATGTTATTAAATGTTCAAAATTATAACTAATATATCTCAAAAATTAAAATAAAAACACATAAAAAATATATAGTATTTTATTGAAAAAATTATTTCCATTTTATATGATTCAATTTTAGAAAATATAAGCATTATCTTATACTTGAAATAAAAAATAATTTTGGGAAAATAATTTTTCATGAATAAAAAAACAATATTCAATGACTGATTTCCATGATATAGTTGAATGATAGGGAAATTTTTCCCATAACTGAAGATATATGTAGATCATAATAAATTTGTACAATTGGGTTATTACATGTCCAGATAATCCGTTAGGGTGGTATTTATTCTAGGAAAACACATCCCTTCACTATATTTTCATTTCCAAACATATTTTTTTTTTCTAATTCTAGAAATCATATTATGAATATTTATATTATTATTTATAGTGAACAATAGATTATATTTTTTGAGATTCAAACGTCAGATGTAGGGTACTACAATATTTTTACCTCATTTTTACTTATAAAATTCATTTTATCTTAATTTTAGAAGAAATTCATTATATAATAGGAGTGTGAGAATCAGCTAGTTGACATTAGGGTAAAGATATAATAATAAAAGAAAATATGGTGTATTCTAAAAAAGGATTTCTTCATTGCTAATAATAAATAATAAAATTTTATTTATGCTTCAACTAAATGAATTATTTTAAATTCTCAACAACGAAAACAGACACTAATTAATATTTTGTAAACCAAGTGTGGATTATTTTGATAATAATCATTGGTTTCCTGGTAATTGAGGTTTGGGGTGATCTTAAGAAGACAGTATTCAATAGTTTATTTGACATGAATGAATTACAACTAATTGGAATCAAATTTCATGAATCTGACCTATAAAAAATCATTGTGGTTATTCAAGATGCCTACACTGATAAAGTAATCATATTCAACAATGTTTTATTATATACGAAAAATGATAAATTGTGTTATATAAAATTGTAGAATGGTATATAAATCAAATATAGTCGAATGAAACACTAAAATATAAAACATATCATAAAACTATTATAGGAACCTATGGGATAAAACATTTTCATTCAATGTAACTGGGTAACTTGATGAGCTATTAGTAATTTACTAAAACCTGATAATATTGGATGATGTGAAAATGTTTTCATTAAGAGAGAAAATATCATTAAATATTTGTGGCTGTTACTTGTGATAGTGTAAATTTTAGGTTTTATTCATGATAACTTTTTAAATCCTAGATCCATTGTTTCATTAAAAATAATGCTATTTTGGATGATTTACAACATCGTCCAGACTAGGGTTGAAATGGACTATATAATGGTGTATAAAATTTATATTTAGATACATGTAGAAGTATTTTCCCATATACTAGATGAGTTATTTCATAATACACTGAATCAACATTTTAAATTGATGATAAAAACATATAGTAAAATAGTGATACTCATATTCTAGTATCAACAATAAAATAATATGGTCTTCTTATTATCCATTCTTATATTCGCTCTAACCCCGGATTGTATAGATAATGATTAAGAGGCTTCCCATGGACACCACCACATCAATCTAAATTATTTTGATCATATGGAATGATTATGAATATATTAAATGTTTATTATGGTGGTGGTAAATTATATACTTATTAATTAAATAAAAATATATTTAAAACATTTAAAATTTTAATTATAATTGTTTAATATATTAGCTGATATAATATATTTAATTATAAAACTATATTCTATTACAATTATCATTCTTAAATGATATTAATTTTTAATATGTATTCATAATATTTAAATAAATACTATATCAAAATTTTTTACTCCAATATATTTGAATATATACTTCTCTAAATTTCATTCATCATACTCATTTACATTTTTCGAATAATTAATATTTTATACATAGTATTTTCATATATATACAACATTATAATAATGGTTAGGATATTTATCTAAATCTTCATGGATGATAATTTAAAATCAATTTTATTTTTATGTACATTTTCTTATTCCTCTTAACTTTTTAATTATTATTATTCATATTGTATTTTTATAAATTTTATAATTTTTATCATCTATTATAATATTTAACATTAAAAAATATATAGAAATGCTTCATTTTATTTCTGTTTTTCTTGTGAGACAAGATATTAATCATAATAATGGTATATATATATATATATATATGTGTTGTCAATTTACACTCACTTAATAACATTGAATAAAAATTAATCTCCATGTAGTAAAGTATATGCGGGCTTTCCTGAATCAGTATATAATTGGGATTCCATATTTCTTCCAAAATTATATGATCTCTCTTACCAACATTTTCTATGTTGGTGGTCCTTTGTATATTATTTTATGAGTAAGCAAACAAATATACTCATTTTTTTATCATATGTGAAATCATTTATGGTTTGAAAGAAATATAATCCTACATTCTAGGATGAGTTTATTATATAAATTATAAAATTATATACAGTGAACTAGTTGTATTCTTATGGGATATATGGTTTATTTTTATGGTCATAATATATATTCCCCATGCAATCACATATCCCAAAGGGGCCATAGTATCTGGGGATCTAAATTCCCTTCTTCTGATATTTCATGTTACCCTTTTTATTTTGATATATAAATGATTAATTTCTCATTATATTAAATCCCCAAATTTAATTATTAATTATTATAATGAATCAATTATTTTAGTTTTGGCTATATTAAGATTCAACTGATTTGTTTGCATCTTCATTGTGATATATTGATTAAAATCTTATATTAATATATTTCAAATAATTAAAAACATTGAAAATGATTTATTTTTAATATATTACCATATAGTCTTTAATATGGTTCTATTAAAGTATAACTAAATAATAACTATACCAGGGGGAAATATTTATCCTAAATCCTTTGATTTATCATCATTATTTTGAATTCTCCCCTTAGATCACCAACACATTTTTACGTGATAATGTATAATAATTATTATGTTTCTATATAATGGTTATGGAAAAATATTCTAGAATATATTGGTGAAATAGAAATCTCAATTTTAGAAAATTGTCTATGAAATTTTTTTTAGTATTACAATTTTTTAATAAATTATATAGAATTCATCAAGATTGAGACCTTCTAAAATAGAAATTGTGTCTGGTGATTTCATAATTCATTAAATAAGAAAAAATGGTAGTATATCCTTTACTTTTCTTGCAAATAACTATAAAAAATAAATATTGATTATGACATCATAAAATTTTGGAATGGGTAATAGATTCATCATAATATTAAAAATTTAATATTTCGAATGATTGGATAGTAAAAAAGCATCGATATTTATACACCCAAATCTTTCTTTTATTGTAATCCAAATAAAAAATTTATAATAGATGTGTATATATATCTGTAGTTTTAGGATTTATATACAATTGTGATTTTTGTGATTAGTCCATTAACTCCTTTAATTTAAGAATTTGAGGGACATAATCATATTTTAAATATTTTAATTACATAATTTGCATAGTTCAATTCCATAATATTTATCATGTTTTCAATACCTCGATATCATCTATATGGACAACCTATTTTACAAGGATTTATAGTAATGTATTCAATAATGAAAAATATTATTTCTCCAATTCACTTATAACCACATCACATCTTATTTTCAAATCATTGAGTATTCAGTCTCTACCAATTTGAATTTTGATATAGTATGATGTTCTTATAACATAGATCATCATACATATTCAATAACTTCATTAGGTGGTAATGTATTTTCAAATCAAAGTAATTAATGATCACAAAACATCCCATTTAATATAATTTTAACTTTTTCATTATTAAAATTTCTCTTTAACATGTGTGGTATCTATATATATTCACCATAGATAGATTTCTCTAGATCATGGTTTTAATAATTTTTCTTATGGATCATTAATTATTCTGAGTCATAAACCCAAATATATAATATTTTAATATAGATTCTCCCCATGTACTTATTTAATGAATCATTTTATACCATAAATCATTTTATACTCTAATTTATTATGTATATAGGTGTAGTGAAAACCATTATAATTAGTTCCTTGAATCTATCATTATTTTCACTTGTCTATAAGAATATAAAACCATTCAATGTTTACAATGTATGTTTGTTAGATAATGCTGAGAAAATTTTAAAAATATCAATATTATATATTTATCTCTAGAAAAAAATTCATCAATATTTTGGTTTCAGGTTTGATACATTCAATAATCACATTAATCATTAAATAATCCATATATTTACCCACTAATATGATTAGATAACCAAATAATGATTCTATGTATATAATGAATTTTTAATCGATAAAATTGGAATAGTGTTTCGATATTAATAAATTCTTTTATAATTAGTTTTCTTTTTTTATTTCACTTATGATATATTAGAAAATACACTACAAACAGTTGTAAATATGAATAGAGGTAATATTATAAAATTTTTTACATTATCTATAATGATAATGGGGGAAGTATAAGTCCAAAAGGCATGAGTATGAAATTATTTTATCCATTTAATATTTAGAAGAGTGTTAGTCCTCATTTTCACCATATCTTTATGACATTTTAATAGATTTTCAATTGGAGAAAAGTATTTTTCCCATCATAAGTGGTTCAATAAATCACTAATACGATATATAATAAACTTATTCCTGATTATGATCTTGATATGTTTATTCTAATAAATGTAATTAAATATTTATACATTATTATTTTTTAATATGTTGACTAGTACAGCCCATGGTGAACCACATAGGTATAAAAAGTCCATTTCCAATATTCTCGTATTTTTTTTAATGTTTCCAAATTTAGTTGGGAATATTATATATATATACCTCATTAGAACCAAAACACCACATAAAAATTTAATTGAAAACTCAACCGCATTATTTCATTAATAAAAATAAAAATATTAATGATATACATCATCACATAACTTTATAATATTAATATATTAAATATTTAGTTTCACATTTACCATTTTCCCCAGATAACCTTAATTATTAGGTATGAAGAACTATACATTGAATGTATTTTCCATTGGGTGTTAATCTGTGGATTTCATAAAAAATGTTCTAGTGATTATTTAGAATATAGAATGTGATTTACATATCCTACAAATTGATAATGTATTTATTTTAAAAAAATCAATATGTGGTAAAAATCACATCAATTTAGTCCCAAGGGAGAATAACCATATTATTTTGAAGAAGTCTTACAAAATAACACAATAAAAAAATTCATATACTAATGATTCAATCATCACATCACTAACATGATTTATCTCATGGATCACACCCACATTTTCATGAAATTAGTTTAATGAAGAATATTTAATGAATGATAACATCCCAAATTCCTCCCACTCAATATTTATGCTTTTTAATTTTTCCCACTTTATTGATAATATTATATCATTGATATTCCTCAAAATAAAAATAAAAATAACCAGAAAAAATGTTTAAATGATCAATAACTAAAGGAATATTAAATATATTTTCTGTTATGTTAATCCATTTCACAACAATTTGTATAATAAAAGTACAAAAAATGATAGATAGCTTTATTGAATAAAGAACACAGTGGAAATTTATTAATTACTTAGATTATTTTAGATAATCACATTTTTCATATTATTATTCATATAATGAGATTGTTGGGTGAAAATTTCCCTAATTTTTTACACTAAATCTCCATTCATTTTTTGTCTCCTTGTTGACATAAATTCAATGTACATGAAACTTAATATTTATTTGGTACCAAATGATTCTATTTAATAACTATATAAAAAATTGTTAATGTGTGTATAAAATAATAACAACACGATTAATAAATAATATTACAATGAAATTAAATCTTAATGTGGTATAAAATATAACATATTCATTTAAACATATTATAATTAGTACTCAACCTGATTCAATTATGGTATACAATAGATTGATTTGGTGTTTATATCGTTATTCTCTATAATGTAATCCATAAAATTAAATAAAACCCATAATGATACAGTCTTATATTTAAAAAAAATCATAAATAAATAATTAAACATTATACCTTATTATCCAATGTATCTAAAAATGAATAACAACCAAAACACATATAGGGATAGTGTGTTTGGATAATTAATGTATAAAACCCTATTTTAAAATATTATATCAATTTTTTAAATAATTTAATATATTGTAGTTAAATCACAATTTATATTTCTCATCATAAAAAATAACGAGAATATATGAAATAGTGAGGTTCGAATCTTATTAAGGTAAAAAACAAAATAGATAATAAAAAAACAACATAGGTGACCATAATGAATATCATAAGTGGTCATAAGATGAATATTTGTATATGGGAACACAATAAATATATAATTTCATAAGGGAAATCATACCCACTAAAATATGTATCATAAAACATAACCATACATCAAAACATAATAAATTCTTTCCAATAAATAATAAATATATATTTTTATTTCGGCATAAATAAATGAATAAAAAATAATATATTTTATAGGGTAACAATAACATGACCTTAATCACATAGTGTATAAATGTGTACCATAAAAATATAGAATAAAATAAATTGTCAATCACCAAAAAAATATATAACATGAGATATAATGCTTATGTCTGTAATTTCAGGTCTATATTATTCCAAACCCACAAGAAAGATAAGGATAAACCATATGTATGTGTACCATAGATACATAAAAGAATCCATAAATTAATTATTTCATTATTAACCCATGTGAAATAAATTTATTTCATAATAATAATCCCATGGAATAAATAGGAACATATATTGAATGATTTTGGATGATGGGAATTTATATAGAAATAATTAGTAAAAATTATAAAAAACATATAATGGAATATTACTAAATAAAATGAATGCATGTAGTGGGAGAGAATGAAATAAATGGTGGATAGAAAATGATTTATTTTATACAATTGTTTAAAGACAAAGAAACTTGAAAGTCACCAGATTAATCACATTAATACAAATAATAACATTAATAATGAACTGAAAATTTGATGTACTTGTAGCTGGAATTTTCCAAAAGAAGATAAATATATTTCACATTATAAATGTAAATTTCAATAAATTTACAATCAATGAGTGGGAAAAATAAAAAGGGAATTAAATACCAAGAATAAATAAGTGAGATGAAAATAATGGTAGAGTATGGAATGAGTTGGTACATTACCTCAATGAAATTTTAGACATACATAATCTTAGTTATTAAATTTTAATGAATGTTGGAAGCTTATGAGTATTTTAGTGGATTAACCAAAAGATAATGTATGTTTAAAATAAGGGATATAATTTAAAATAAAAATATTCACATTAAAATTATTATTAATTACATCCTTGTGGAGTTTAATACACAACATAAATGAAAATATGTAATGAATATCAAATATTTAATAATGAAAATTGATTGAGATAAAAACCCTAACCATTATTCATCACATCCATGTGCAAAAAATTTCATATTTTTTAGTCTGGAATGAAATATAGATAATTTTTTTTTTATAATCCTTAAACATATATATTACATTTTATAATATTTAGGAATCTTTATTGGTTATATATATTATATTAAGTGAAATATTATTTTCATCATCAAATGAATGTATTTTTTAATTGTTTCATTCAGGCTTAAGTATGGTGATGTTGAACCCTACTAATTAATAATAACATCGTTATTTATATATTATAAAAGGAAGTGAAATTATAATACTATAATTAATTATATTGTCAAATTATAATTTTCTTTATAAAACATGTAAAATTGAAATGAATAAAAATAATAATTCTTAATTTTTAGAGATTTATTTTAAAAAAATATAGTTTATTAAGGAAAATTTTAGAAAAATATTTTATATTGAATGAATAATAAAATTATGTTCGTAAAAATGAACACGGATGTGGAAATACTTGCATGAACCAAATAAATAATTTTACTATAATAAATTACTTCACTAACTACCCAAAAATCCTATTAACTTATTATCCACGTGAGGTATCCTCCTATCAAATATGATGTGAGGGATACCTAATAAACCTAGGGTTTTTTCAAGAATTGAATATGTAGAAGTGAAAAACCAATTCAATAATGGTAATATAACCAAAAATAATAATTTTAATTTTTACTCTAATGGATATGTCAACAATAAATACACTCCAAAAACATTACATATGTAGACCTGCTTATCAATCAATCATTTTGATCAACGTAATCATTTCATGACAAGATCAACATGTTAACATGTTTATATCAAAACATGATCCATCCATAATCTAAAAATAATTATTCCAACAAATATGAAAATACCTCATTAGCATTCCATATAAACACACTCCTAGATATTATAGAACCGACCTCTGGCTACAGTAAATATAAAAATAATTAATGAAATATATAACATAGGAATAGTAGATCTATAAAACTACTTTGTTACAAAAAATTGATTATATTCATTATCATTATTTTATATTACCTCCCAATGATATATTTTAGACCTTTACTTATAAAATTTTAAATATACTAGAACCACAAATCAATCTAAATCATTTCTATGATGCCAAATCATTGGGAATGTAGAATAAGTTATCCTTATATCACTATTATCACAACAGTTAATAAAAATCATTGAACAATAAAATTAAATCTGAAAGTAAGAAAAACTCAATAAATAATAATGGATATTTATTAAGATCCAAAAAGGTGGATGAAAAAATAAAAATAATTAATATT
This sequence comes from Viscum album, assembly GCA_963277665.1. Classification (NCBI taxonomy): domain Eukaryota; kingdom Viridiplantae; phylum Streptophyta; class Magnoliopsida; order Santalales; family Viscaceae; genus Viscum; species Viscum album. Next base: position 1,842,188,276 of record OY728145.1, read on the forward strand.
CACTTGAAGAGATGAATACTAATTAGAAACAAATGTGTATAGATATTATCAATTGTAAATGAAAAACCTTTAACAACCAGACCACATAGATGGTGGGGAATAATATTTTCAATCTAATAATTTCCTAATCAATTCATTATATATGAATTTATGATTAATCTTATGATGAAAATTAAATCCCATAACTATACAGAGATGGAATATTAGAAAATGTAACTCATTATATAACCTATTATTGATGAATAACCTTGAAAATTAATTAAATTTTATATCCATTAGGATATTATTCATGGTGTGATGGGTTAAATCTATTAATAAATAAAGATATTAATTAATATAAGGATACCTTTATAGGTATACACCACCTACACATAATGGAAAAATCAAAATAACACCAAAATAAAATATAGAAAAAATAGAAATTCTATAAAACCTCACAGAAACATGATTAAAATATCTACCACAATGTTTGTTTTAATAATCAAAATTGATCCCTCCAAATTATTGGTTCTATTTTTCTGTTAATCATAACCTCACTAATGACTACAAATAAAAAAATCAAATTATAATTATCATTCATTTATTATAATCCCCCAGAACAATAATCATTAAATAAATTTAAATGTAATATCATATATTTCCAACAATTATATATTTATTATTATACATGATGTAATTTATTATCATAATATACTATCATTCATCTAGGTGGTTGAACTCGCCTAAAATGAATAATCTAATACTAATGATAATGTATGATCTTAAAAATATATTTTTTTATATCATATTTATTGAAGAAGAAAATTTTTAATTACAAATAATTATAGTGGATAATGATATTTATATAGCATGTAAATGAGAAGGTAATTTTAAAAGAAAGATAATATAGAGATACCTTCATTGGGTTAATAGAATCTTTTGTTAAAAGAATCTTTCATAATTAATAGATTTAAGTCTTTAATAGATCAAATTTACAACATATATTAATGGGGATTATTTTATAAGGAATTTGGAACATGATGTAGCAGGAAAGCAAGTGGATGAATTTATTTATGAAGGGTATTTGTATAGTCCTTTTATATATTATATTGAGTATATTTTTTCTAAATTTATCATTTTATAATGGTTACAGAATGTCATTTTTACTTGAATAGTGACAAGTTAGTGGGAAAAATAATGAAGAATAAATATTCAATAAATTAATATAAATAATATTTTTTAAATGTTTTATATTTTATATTACACATAAAATGAAAATTTTTATTTTACACTCTACTGATTTCATTCACTATACACCTTAGGTAATTATATGGATTTGAACAAGAACGAAATTATCCATCATAATTCATTTTTATTCTATAATTCAAAAAAATTAAATTCATTGTAAGATTATTTTTTTCATTTATATAAAATATACTATAATTTAAAAAACAACCGAATAAAAAAATTATTGGATCATGAATTATTATATTTCAATAATATTAAATAATAATTTATGAAATAAATGTTAACTGGTTATTATATATTTTTAATATATTTTTTATTTAAAATATTTAATGACTATTTTTTATTTCCAAAGTTATATTTTAAATATATGCATTGGTTTGTCAATTTTCAAATTTCATATGAAGTTTCTCGACCATGTACACCCTTATTAACGATTCCTTCTCTTTTAAATTTCTTTACAAACCTATATATGTTTCATTCATCCAAACATTGCATTTTATTAACAAAATATCTATTGTATTATGATTATTTTTCATTTAAAAATTTGTTATAATTATAGATGAATTATTTAGAGAAAACCATGAGGATATATTATAATGACCCGACCTTAAACATTACTTATTATTGAATTAAATGAATAATTCACAAATAGGATCTTTTTAGGTTTAGAGTTTTACAGAATTAGGACGTAACTAATACATCTCAAAATATTACAAAGTAGACACTTCTACTAAGTTCCCATAAAATAAACTCTTAAAAAACATGTCTAGTTCCATGTCTTAGATAACATGACGTTTCCTTGTTCCCATCGTTAACCCTATTCCACATTTAGTCCTATGAAAAAAATTTAAAAAAACATGGGGAGGGCATAAAAAGCTCAGTAAGGGATACACAAAGAAGGAAAACTGTTAGTTTTTCAAGACAACAAGTAAACCATTAGTACTTTATCAAAGTAATACTTGTCACCTTTATTAAGTATTATAATCACTTAAATGAATAAAAGATCATTACGTACCCTTTTGTAACCAAAATATTACCAAAAAACCCATATTCATAACATATAAAGGTATCTTGTGACTATAAACATACCTAAATGTAATTACCATACGGTCGACTTCCACACATATCACTTAATAAAATAGACATATGACCGACTTCCATACCCAATGAATTGGAGGTTGTAACGTAAACACCCATCTTAGTATTCATGGCACCACCTGTCATATGGTTTATCATGTAACTACCCCTCAAATGTCCATGGACAATTATAAAATCATAAGACATAAAACAAATATAATGGAAAAAAACAATTCTACACTTTGATCACAATATATATCACTAAAATATATTTACATATCAAATCCATTATAAAAAAATAATTTTCAATACCAAAATACATATAAGATTATATTGTATCAATTTCAATTTAAAAACATTTCGGCTTGTTGGGGAATCCAAAAACCAAATAATACTCGTGGTGGTAGAAAAGGTCGTTGTCACCGCATACGTTAAAAGAAGCATTCCTTTTTTTCATTTTGTAAAACGCTTCATAAAAAAATATTCCTTTGGTATAAAATTAAAAGTCAAAGGGGTTTAGACACCATATAAAAGAAAGTATTGTATTAGAATAATATATGCCTCAATGAAAGGAGATTGAGACGAAGTCCCTTACAAAGATGGTATCTTTGGATTAAGGATAAATCAACTACATAATTATTTTTGACAAACTAATACACCAAATATATGTGGAGATTAATTTTAAAACAATAATAGGTCATTCACACATATTCATAGAATGACATATTGAAGGAGTACAAGTTTCACCCAATGAATCAAAATTGGGGTAAGAAGTTCCCTTGCAAAACATTTGACAACCTAACGGCGTCACTTCAAAATTCAGAAAATGTTATGATGAGAGATAAAAAGGGTATCTCATCACATGGACATAAAATTTACATCAATAAGGATATAAAAGAACCTATCCCAACATTACAATATGTAAATTAAAATACCCAACAAAATAAGTCGTTTAAAAAGAGGAGAGTGAAAGGTTCCCTTACCGACTTGAGTGTCTTTCGAAACATACACCCCATGAAAGGAGGACAATAAAACATTGATATAAATACACATAAATAAAATTATATTACACAAATTGTAGAATAAGCGGTATTACATATACAACTCAAAGGAAATGGTGGCAAATGTAGCATAAATCTCACGGGAATAAAAGTGAGATGAAAAATCTCTTACGAAAACTCGGCAGCCTAACAGCTCCACGTAAAACATTTCAAAATTGATTGATGAGTTCAGATAGGGTATCCCATCATATTAACATAAAATGTACATAAATATGAATATAAAATAACATCCCAATCATAAGAAAGAGGAGCTTAAAAGTAATGACATAAAAGAGTGTAATTAAAAAGAAAGAGAGGGGTAGGATCACTTATGAAAATTCGGCAGCGTAACGACGCCACTTAACAATTCTAAAAATGAATTGATGAGAGTAAGAGGGGGTATCTCATCATATGAAAATAAAAATTACAGTATGGTTAATATAAAGGAAAATACTCCAAAATAAGAACATGGATCATAAATGAAATGACATAAAAGACGGTACTTGAAAAGAATGAGAGAGGTCAGATCCCTTACCTCAAGTCTGACTTGTCTTGTTCGTTTCTTTATATTCCTGAATAATAAACATTGGTCAATTTATAATTACTTATGTACCACATTTAAATATTATTATTCAGTTCATATAACATGTAATACTTTTATAATAATGTTTTAATAATTTTAGTTCATATCAGACGTTTTTGCCGATGTTTGGTATATGAGTCAAAAATGAACTTATTTGAAAATGATTTCCCATGTAGTTATAAGTAAATCATTTTCAAAATAGTGTTAATGATTAAAATATCATATATATCTAGTACATATTCATTTTATAATATTCCATAACATTTGGAGATAAAAAATGAAAATCACCGTTCATGGAGACGGTTGGCCGTACGTACGCATTAATGCTACTTTCATTTTTTTGTCATATTAATGGAATTAAAAATAAATGATATATATATATATATTAATTATAGAATAATATATATATTATATAGGTCACATATGTTCATTAATTTCATTCTTTATACATTCTATGTATTGAATGAACGAGTCCCATCACTCGTGGGTGCGGTAGTCCACACTTCCTCATATGAAATTAATGCATTTGCACAACATGCAAAGAATAAAGGTATGTTTTAAATATAAAATATAGAAGAATATAGTAAACATAATTACTATATATATCATATATAAAATACAGTTACATCATAATGGCCACCTTTAAAGGTGTTAAAAGAATATTGAACAATCATCATTTCGTGAGGCAGTAATTCGACATCCACTGAAACAGTATGTTCTTTAAACATTAGACAGATGCATGTGTAAGTGTAGCTAGAATACTTCTTATAAAAACATCCAAATATATTTTAGATAATTTTTTTCTAACAATAGATAGGAATAAAAAAAGTTTAGGGGGTTGGAGAAGCCAAATAAAACAAAAGAACACTTGGGGAAGACTTTAACTTTAAATCGGGTAACTCTTTTTGATTTGAGCTAAAAGGAATCCATGGAAAGACTTATACCCAAATTGAGGCTTCTAAGAGTAATAGAGGAATGTGGAGAGACAAATTTGCAGGTTTTGGCCGATCCAAAGTCTTGATAGGCGTGGGTAAGGTGGTAGAGGTGGGAGCCTTTTATAAGTGGAGAGGAGGGGCACTCTTGGAAAGTCTTGAAAAGTAACATTATTATAAAATGATTTTTGGATTTTAAATGTCCCAAAATTATATATTTCTAGAATAAGGTGATAATAGTTTGAAACCCACACATACAATATGTTTTTCACAAGTTTAAGTCTTAGATTTTACATTATCGTTTCATTAAATTTAAATCGTTAAATAAGGAGGTAATCGCTGCATCATCATGGTGTCAAAATTAATTTAATTAATTTAATGTATATAAATTTTTAAAAAAATATCATGATGTTGGAAATATTATTAGATTTATAATGAATATTTATAGTCAAAAATTTGTCTTGTATAACCTCATGTAATAATTATTTTAGTAAAACAACACATGTTTGTGACATTTTAATTTTAACTTTAAATAAAAAATTATTAATGACATTTTCATAGAAAGTGGCTCCATGGGGTCCCCAAGTTGACCCAAGGATTGTATTGGTCGGACATGACTCATCCAATAAGGTTAGGAAATGTGTCAAGGTCATTTCATATTATTAAAACATTATTTTTACCTTAAATTACACTAATTACCTCTAATCGCGATTAAAAACTTAATAGTTACTATTCACCAAAAAATTATTTTAATACCATTTAACCAAATTTTACTTCATAATGAAAACCATGTATGTCATATTTTTGAAATTCAAAACACAGAGGTGGTAAAATTACATTTAAACGAAAAATCAGTTTTTAACCTACCACTTAGTGGATTCACTATTCATCAAAAATTAATGTTTTTCAGCAAAATATCAAAAATTCACCCTTAGCTATATTTGATATTCCGAATTCAAAAAATATTTCCATTTTACAAAATTCAAAACATATAATTTGAATTAATTTATTTAATAATTAATTCCCGCTGTCAAAACAAATAGCGTGTTTTTATGAAACAATATATATCAAAAGATTGACACTAGTTTAAGTCCAATTTAAAAGTGAAATTAATTCCAATGACCACTATTGGATTAAATGTTAAAAATATATTCTAATTTCACTTTAAAACCAATTAAAAATGTGATCTAATCATAAAAATAAATTATATTAAAAGAGGTTTTGAATAAAAATACAACATTTTTCAGTTATTCATTAAAAATTAAACTTTGTTGGAAAAACAGCAAAAATTTACACAAAGTAAATTTTGATGTCCCAATTCTAAAGAAGGATTTTATTTCTTCAAATATAACACATAAAATTGGAAAAAAGAGGATTTAAAAAAGATTTTCCGTCAAAAGGCTGTTAATCGACCTTTTAAAAAATATTAGAATGTTTACGATTAAAATTGGATTCATTCGCATTTTTAGTCCTCTAACATTTATTGTGAAAAGTAAAAACAATTTACAAACATATATAATCATTTTGTAGAAAGTATTGTTCATTCCCGTCATTACAATGTCTAGGTGTTAGCTACCATTTAAAATAAAATTATTTTATTATTAGAGTGCAACGTAAGATTTCAAAGGAACTCGTTGTTGCGTATTGGGTAAGCCATAGAGCATAGCGTTCACATTAAATTAATATTAACATTTTATTAACAAATATGGATAAATATAAAAATGTCATATTCTTTATTTACCTGGGGTGTTACATCCTTCCCCCGTTTTTGGAATTGCGTCCTTTCAATTTTAAAATTGGGCTTGGAAACATCATTTAAAGTCCCACATCAGAACAAGAGTTAGTAAAACAATCACTTTAAAAGAAAGAAAGAGAAGTAAATAGGTCACCCGAGTTAACCCATACTAGGATTCCATGTAGTAAAACATGGATATGGAAGAAAAAGCAAAGGGTCATGTTCTGAGGGAGAGTGATAGAAAACATCTTTAGGAGAAAGTTAACCACAAGAAAATCACAAACTTGTGGTGGGTTAAACGATATTCAATTCCCCAGTAGGAAAAGTTTATAGATCACATTTTTGTTTTAATTTACTTTTCAATGAGGAATTTATTTTTGATCTTAAGGAAACATACTTACTTTTCATGTTGACTTACAACTTCTACTAGATTTCTTACACAAACACATACTTTTCCCTAATGATGAGTATTTAGGAAGACTTGTTCACATTAAGAGTACTATAATCAACTTCTAGTGAATTACCTAATCCACAAAAGAGTACAATATATTTCCCATATCTTTATACCCTTACCAAAACCAAAATTGTTAGGACATGATCAGATAATCCAGAAAATTATAACCCTTTATAAAAAGAAAATCTATTCGTAATCTCCAAAATTTTCCAACAAAACCCAAAGTTCAACGAGGACCATTCTATAAACAATTCATCCATAAAATTAATCAAAGTAAACCAAACTAAGATTGAAACCCAAATATTTGAATGATTTAGTCACATAGTCTTCCAAGGTACAAATTAACACTTATCTCTAAATAACATCTGTTGCTCTAAAAGTCTCATATTGAAAAGTAATTAACATAATAACGTATCCTCCATGATAAGTTAATAATTTCCATAGATAACCCAAAATAAACTTACTCTTGATTAATAAAATCATCTAACTAAAAATAATAAGTCACGCTAACTAGGGTCTTTATGTAGTCTAGTGGAAGGTGATAAATACCAGTCACCTTTTGGTTGTGGGTTCGATTCCCACAGCATTGTCTGACGCGACAGGTTATCACATGGTCTGCGTGTTGTCCTTTTTCCAAAACTATATAATTCTTAAAAAATTCCCCAATAAGAGATAAAATCTTCCAAAATAACCATAAAATTATTAACCTAAATTTTACTTCATGCCTTTCATCTTCCATTATAACATATAGTAACCCATAATTACCTCATAATTAAGGATCATATAAACCCTAATGGTTACCTTTATAATTATCACATGAACTTCCACATCATGTTGGTTCTCTCGTAAAAGAGGCATTAGAGAACTCACCAAGGTACAAGTGGTTGATCATGACTCCTGATAGTTGGTTTAGAATAACCACGAGATTTCTCATTGAATCCCCCATTTCATCCAGTCTCTTAATCAGAGAACCACCACAGTTTCCTTCAAATCCATTGTCACTTTGGCGCCTGCTAGATCCATCCATTTACTAAAACCAATAATTTCATTGTGAGTATATCAAAAAAATCATCATGTACTAATGAGGAATATAAACACTATGATATACTAACTCATTCACTTTGACTAAAAACTACGACTCTTTCTGAAATCCTGACCATTATAGTAATGTCACTTATGCTTAGAGAATACCATAACTTCTAAAGTTATCTAAACCGACCTTTGATACCAACTATAAGGACCCAGCTTTAACATAACATATTATTGAATTAAATGAATAATTCACATAGAAGATATTTTCATGTTTAGAGTTTTAGATAATTAGGACATAACTATTACATCTCAAAAGATTACAAAGTAGACACTTATACTATGTTTCCATAAAATAAAAACTCTTAAAAAAACATGTCTATTTCCATGTTTTAGATAACATGAAGTTTCCTTGTTCACATCATTGACCCTATTCGACATTAAGTCATGTGAAAAACATTTCAAAAAAAACATGGGGAGAGCATAAAAAGCTCAGTATGGGATACACAAAGAAGGAAAACTATTAGTTTTTCAAGACAACAAGTAAACCATAAATACTTTATCAAAGTAATAGTTTTTACCTTTATGAAGTAGTATAATCTCTTTAATGAATAAAAGATCATTACTTACCCTTTTGTAACCAAAATATTAACATAAAACCCATATACATAACATATAAAGGTATCTTAGGACTATTAACATACCTAAATGTAATAACCATATGGTCGACTTCCACACATATCACTTAATGGAATAGCCATACGACTGAATTCCATACCCAATTCATTGCAGATTATAACATAACCACCTGTCCTGGTATTCACGGCACCACCCGTCATATGGTTTATCACGTAACCACCCGTCAAATTCCCTTGTACCATTATAAAGTCATAAGACATAAAACATATATAATGGAAAGAAAACATTTCCACACTTTGACCACAATATATCACTAAAAAATATTGACATAACAAATACATTATAAAAAACCACTGTCAATACCAAAATACATAAAACATTATATGGTATTTATTTCATTTTAAAATCATTACGTCTTGTTGAGGAAGCCAAAGACCAAATAATACTCGCGGTGGCAGAAAAGGTCGTTGTCACCGCATACATTAAAAAAAGATTTGTTTTTGTTGTTTTCTAAATTGATCCATAGAAAAAGATTCCTTTTTTATAAAATTAAATGTCAAAGGGGTTTATACACCATATAAAATAATGTCATGTATTAGAACAATATATTCCTTAATGAAAGGAGATTGAGACAAAGTCCCTTACAAAGATGGTATCCTTGGATTAAGGATAAATCAATTACATAATTATGTGTGACAAATGAATACACAAAATATAAGTGGATATTAAGTGTAGAAAAATCAAATGTCATTCACACATATTCATAGAAGGACATATTAAAGGAGTAAAATTTTATCCCAAAGAATCAAAATTGGGTTATGAAGTTCCCTTGCAAATAATTTGACAGCCTAACGACATCACTTCAAAATTCAGAAAATGAGTTTATGGGAGATAAAAAGGGTATGTCATCAATTGGACATAAAATTTACATCAATAACGATATATAAGAACATATCCCAACATTAAAATATGTAAATTAAAATATCGAACAAAAGAAGTCTTTTAAAAAGAGGAGGGTGAAAGGTTCCCTTACCGACTTGTGTGTCTTTCGAAACATACACTCCATGAAAGGAGGACAACACACCATTGATGTAAATACTCATAAACTAATGTATCTTACACAAAGAGTAGAATAAGGGGCAGTACATATACAACTCCAAGGAAATGGTTGCAAATGCAGCATAAATCTCATGAGAATAAAAGTGAGATGAAAAATCTCTTATGAAAACTCGGCAGCCTAACGGCGCCACTTAAAACATCCAAAAATGGATTGATGAGATCAAATAGGGTCTCTCATCATATTAACATAAAATTTACAGCAAGGGGAATATAAAATAAAATCCCAATCATAAGAAATATGAGCTTATAAGGAATTACATAAAAGAGTGTACTTAAAAAGAAAGAGAGGGGTAGGATCCCTTACGAAAATTCGGAAACCTAACGGCGCCACTTAAAAATTCTAAAAATGAATTGATGAGAGTGAGAGGGGGTATATAATATTATGAAAATACAAATTACAGTATGGTTAATATAAAATAACATCCTCCAAAATAAGAACATGGAGCATAAATGAAATGACATAAAAGAGGGTACTTGAAATGAAAGAGATAGGTCAGATCTCTTACCTCAAGTCCGACTTGTCTTGTTCGTTTCATTATATTCATGAATAATAAACTTTGGTCCATTTATAATTTATTAAGTAAATACTTTAAAGATTCTTATTCAGTTCATATTACATATTATAATGTTATAATTATTTTTTAATAATGTTAGTTCATATTAGCCTTTTTTCCTGTGTTTGGTAGCTGATCCAAAAATGAACTTTTTTGAAAATGATTTCCCATGTAGTTATAAGTAAATCGTTTAATGAATAGTGTTAATTATTAAAATATAATATATATCTAGTACATATTAATTTTATAATATTCCATAAAATTTGGAGATAAAAAATGAAATGTACCGTTCATGTAGACGGTAGGCCGTACGTACGCATGAATGCTACTTTCATTTTTTTGTCATATTAATTGAATTAAAATTAAATGAGAGAGAGATATATATATATTATAATTAAAGTAAAATATATATGTTATATAGGTCACATATGTTCATTAATTTCATTCTTTATACATTCCATGTATTGCATGAACGAGTCACATCACTTGAGGGGGCGGGAGTCCACACTTCCTCATTTGAAATTATCGCATTTGCACTACATGAAAATAATAAAGGTATGTTTTAAATATAAAATACAGAAGCATATAGTAAACATGAATACCATATATATAATAAATAAAATACAGTGACATTATAATGGCCACCTTTAAAGGTGTTAAAACAATTTTGAACAATCCTCATTTCGTGAGGCAGTAATTCACCATCCACAGAAACAGTATGTTCTTTATCCATTTGACGGATGTGTGTGCATGTGTAGATCGAATAGTTATTATAACAACATCCAAGTATATTGAAGATTCTGGTGTTGTTATAAAGAAAGGAATAAAAAAATTTAGGGGGTTGGAGAAGCAAAATAAAACAAAACAACACTAGGGAAGACTTTACCTTTAAATCGGGTAACTCTTTTTTATTTGAGCTCAAAGGCTTCCTTGGAAGGACTTCTGCCCAAACTGAGGCTTTGATGAGTAATATAGGGATTAGTAGAGACAAAATAGCCCGGGTTTGTCCGAGTCAATGGCTTGAGAGGTATGGGTAAGGTGGTAGAGGTGGGGGCCTTTTATAACAGGAGAGGACAGGCACTCTTGGAAAGTCTTGAAATGTAGCATTATTATAAAATGCATTTCGGATTGTAATGGTCCCAAAATTATATTTTTCGAGGATAAGGTGATAATAGTTCGAAATACACACATCAAATTGGTTTTTTACGAGTTTAGGTCTTATATTGTTCATTATCTTTTAATTTTATTTAAATCGTTAAATAATGAGGTAATCACTGCATCATCATGGTGTCATAATTAATTTAATTTATTTAATGTATAAAAATTATTAAAAAAATATCATGGTGTAGGAAATATTATTAGATTTCTAATGAATATTTATAGTCAAAAATATGACTTGTATAACCTCATGTAATAATTGTTTTAGTAAAACAAAACATGTTTGTGACATTTTAATTTTAACTTTAAATAAAAAATTATTAATGTCATTTTCATAAAAAGTGGCTCCATGGGGTCCCCAAGTTGACCCATGGATTTTATTGGTCGGCCATGACTCATCTAATAAGGTTAGGACATGTGTTAAGGTCATTTCATATTATTAAAACATTATTTTTACCTTAAATTACACTAATTACCTCTAATCGCGATTAAAAACATAAAAGTTACTATTCACGAAAAAATTATTTTAATACCATTTAACCACATTTTACTTCATAATGAAAACCATGTATGTCAGATTTTTGAAATTCAAAACACAGAGGTGGTAAAATTACATTTAAACGAAAAATCAGTTTTTAACCTACCACTTAGTGGTTTCACTATTCATCAAAAATTAATGTTTTTCAGAAAAATATCAAAAATTCACCCTTAGCTATATTTGATATTCCGAATTCAAAAAATATTTCCATTTTAAAAAAATCAAAACATATAATTTGCATTAATTAATTTAATAATTAATTCCAGCTGTCAGAACAAATAGCGTGTTTTTATGAAACAATATATATCAAAAGATTGACACTAGTTTAAGTCCAATTTAAAAGTGAAATTAATTCCAATGACCACTATTGGATTAAATGTTAAAAATATATTCAAATTTCACTTTAAAACCAATTAAAAATTTGATCTAATGATAAAAATAAATTAGATTAAAAGAGGTTTTGAATAAAAATACAACATTTTTCACTAATTCATTAAAAATTGAACTTTGTTGGAAAAATAGAAAAAATTTACACAAAGTAAATTTTGATGTCCCAATTCTAAAGAAGAATTTTATTTTTTCAAATATAACACATAAAATTGGAAAAAAGTGGATTTAAAAAAGGTTTGTCGTCAAAAGGCTGTTAATCGACCTTTTAAAGAATATTAGAATGTTTACGATTAAAATTGGATTCATTCACATTTTTAATCCTCTAACATTTATTGTGAAAAGTAAAAAAAATTTACAAACATATATAATCATTTTATAGTAAGTTTTGTTCATTCCTGTCATTACAATGGCTAGGTGTTAGCTACCATTTAAAATAAAATTATTTTATTATTAGAGTGCAACGTAAGATTTCAAAGGAACTCGTTGTTGCGTATTGGGTAAGCCATTGAGCATAGCGTTCCCATTAAATTAATATTAACATTTTATTAATAAATATGGATAAATATAAAAATATCATATTCTTTATTTACCTGGGGTGTTACATCCTTCCCCCGTTTTTGGAATTGCGTCCTCACAATTTTAAAATTGGGCTTGGAAACATCATTCAAAGCCCCACATCAGAACAAGAGTTAGTAAAACAATCACTTTAAAAGAAAGAAAGAGATGTAAATAGGTCACCCGAGGTAACCCATACTAGGATTCGATGTAGTAAAACATGGATATTCAAGAAAAAGCAAAGGGTCATGTTCTGAGGGAGAGTGATAGAAAACATCTTTAGGAGAAAGTTAACCATAAGAAAATCACAAACTTGTGGTGGGTTAAACGGTATTCAATTCCCCAGTATGAAAAGTTTATAGACCAGATTTTTGTTTTAATTTACATTTCAATGAGGATTTTATTTTTGATCTTAAGAAAACATACTTACTTTTCATGTTTACTTACAACTTCTACTAGATTTCTTACACAAACACATACTTTTCCCTAATGATGAGTATTTAGGAAGACTTGTTCACATTAAGAGTACTATAATCAACTTCTAGAGAATTACCTAATCCACAAAAGAGAACAATATATTTCTCATATCTTTATACCCTTACCAAAACCAAAATAGTTAGAACAAGATCAGATAATCCAGAAAATTATAACCCTTTATAAAAAGAAAATCTATTCGTAATCTCCAAAATTTTCCAACAAAACCCAAATTTCAACAAGGACCATTCTATAAACAATTCGTCCATAAAATTAATCAAAGTAAACCAAAATAATATTGAAACCCAAATATTTGAAGGATTTATTCACATAGTCTTCCAAGGTACAAATTAACACTTATCTCCAAATAACATCTTTTACTCTAAAAGTCTCATATTGAAAAGTAATTAACCTAATAACGTATCCTCCATGATAGGTTAATAATTTCCATAGATAACCCAAAATCAACTTACTCTTGATTCATAAAATCATCTAACTAAAAATAATAAGTCATACTAACTAGGGACTTCATGTAGTCTTGTGGAAGGTGATAAATACCAGTCACCTTTTAATTGTGGGTTCGATTCCCACAACATTGTCTGACGCGACAGGTTATCACATGGTCTGCGTGTTGTCCTTTTTCCAAAACTATATAATTCTTTAAACATTCCCCAATAGGAGATAAAATATTCAAAAATAACCATAACATTATTAACCTCAATTTTACATCATGCCTTTCATCTTCCATTATAACATATCGTAACACATAATTACCTCAAAATTAAGGATCATATAAACCCTAATGGTTACCTTTATAATTATCACATGAACTTCCACATCAAGTTGGTTCTCTCGTACAAGAGGCATTATAGAACTCACCAAGGTTCAAGTGGTTGATCATGACTCCTGATAGTTGGTTTAGAATAACCAGGAGATTTCTCATTGAATCCCCCATTTCATCCAGTCTCTTAATCAGAGAACCATCATAGTTTCCTTCAAATCCATTGTCACTTTGGCGCCTGCTAGATCCATCCATTTACTAAAACCAAGAATGTCCTTGTGAGTATATCAACAAAATCATCATGTACTAATGAGGAATATAAACACTAAGATATACTAACTCATTCGCTTTATCTGAAAACTATGACTCTTTCAGAAATCCTAACCATTATAGTAATGTCACTTATTCTTAGAGAATATCATAACCTCTAAAGTTATCTAAACCGACCTTTGATACCAACTATAAGGACTCCGCCTTAACATAACATATTATTGAATTAAATGAATAATTCACATAGGGGATCTTTTCATGTTTAGAGTTTTAGAGAATTAGGACATAACTATTACATCTCAAAAGATTACAATGTAGACACTTATACTATGTTTCCATAAAATAAAAACTCTTAAAAAAACAGGTCTATTTCCATGTTTTAGATAACATGACGTTTCCTTGTTCCCATCATTGACCCTATTCCACATTAAGTCATGTGAATAACATTTCAAAAAAAACTTGGGGCGAGCATAAAAAGCTCAGTATGGGATACACAAAGAAGGAAAACTGTTAGTTTTTCAAGACAACAAGTAAACCATAAGTACTTTATCAAAGTAATAGTTTTTACCTTTATGAAGTAGTATAATATCTTCAATGAATAAAATATCATTACATAACCTTTTGTAACAAAAGATTACCATAAAACCCATATAAATAACATATAAAGGTATCTTGGGACTATAAACATAACTAAATGTAATAACTATATGGTCGACTTCCACACATATCACTTAATGGAATAGCCATACGGCCGAATTCCATTCCCAATTCATTGGAGGTTATAACATAACCACCTGTCCTGGTATTCACGACACCACCTGTCATATGGTTTATCACGTAACCACCCGTCAAATGTCCATGTACCATTATAAAATCATAAGACATAAAACATATATAATGGAAAGAAAACATTTCCACACATTGATCAAAATATATCACTAAAAAATATTGACATAACAAATACATTATAAAAAACCACTGTCAATACGAAAATACATAAAACATTATATGGTATTTATTTCATTTTAAAATCATTACGACTTGTTGAGGAAGCCAAAGACCAAATAATACTCGCGGTGGCAGAAAAGGTCGTTGTCACCGCATACATTAAAAACGATTTGTATTTGTTGTTTTGTAAAATGCTCCATAGAAAAAGATTCATTTTGTATAAAATTAAAATTCAAAGGGGTTTATACACCGTATAAAATAATGTCCTGTATTAGAACAATATATTCCTTAATGAAAGGTGATTGAGACAAAGTCCCTTACAAAGATGGTATCCTTGGATTAAGGATAAATCAATTACATAATTATGTGTGACAAACGAATACACAAAATATAAGTGGATATTAACTGTAGAAAAACCAGAGGTCATTCACACATATTCATAGAATGACATATTAAAGGAGTAAAATTTTATCCCAAAGAATCAAAATTGGGTTAAGAAGTTCCCTTGCTAATAATTTGAAAGCCTAACGACGTCACTTCAAAATGCAGAAAATGAGTTGATGGGAGATAAAAAGGGTATTTCATAAATTGGACATAAAATTTACATCAATAACGATATATAAGAACATATCCCAACATTACAATATTTAAATTAAAAGATCCAACAAAAGAAGTCTTTTAAAAATAGGAGGGTGAAAGGTTCCCTTACCGACTTGAGTGTCTTTCTAAACATACACTCCATTAAAGGAGGACAACACACCATTGATGTAAATACTCATAAACTAATGTATATTACAAAAAGAGTATAATAAGGGGCAGTACATATACAACTCCATGTAAATGGTGGCAAATGCAGCATAAATCTCATGAGAATAAAAGTGAGATGAAAAATCCCTTATGAAAACTCGGCAGCCTAACGGCGCCACTTAAAACATCCAAAAATGGATTGATGAGATCAAATAGGGTCTCTCATAATATTAACATAAAATTTACATAAAGGGGAATATATAAGAACATCCCAATCATACGAAATATGAGCTTATAAGGAATGACATAAAAGAGTGTACTTAAAAAGAAAGAGAGGGGTAGGATCCCTTACGAAAATTCGCCAACCTAACGGCGCCACTAAAAAATTCTAAAAATGAATTGATGATAGTGAGAGGTGGTATATAATCATATGAAAATACAAATTACAGTATTGTTAATATAAAATAACATCCTCAAAAATAAGAACATGGAGAATAAATGAAATGACATAAAAGAGGGTACTTGAAATGAAAGAGAGAGGTCAGATCCCTTACCTCAAGTCCGACTTGTCTTGTTCGTTTCATTATATTCCTGAATAATATACTTTGGTCCATTTATAATTGATTAAGGAAATCCTTTAATGATTATTATTCAGTTCATATTACATATTATAATGTTATAATTATTTTTTAATAATGTTAGTTCATATTAGCCTTTTTCGTGTGTTTGGTACCTGAGTCAAAAATGAACTTTTTTGAAAATGATTTCCCATGTAGTTCTAAGTAAATAATTTAATGAATATTGTTAATTATTAAAATATAATATATATCTAGTACATATTAATTTTATAAAATTCCATAACATTTGGAGATAAAAAATGAAATGTACCGTTCATGGAGACGGTAGGCCGTACGTACGCATGAATGCTACTTTCATTTTTTTTGTCATATTAATTGAATTAAAAATAAATGAGAGAGATATATATATATTATAATTACATTATAATATATATGTTATATAGGTGACATATGTTCATTAATTTCATTCTTTATAATTTCCATGTATTGCATGAACGAGTCATATCACTTGAGGGGGCGGGAGTCCACACTTCCTCATATGAAATTATCGCATTTGCACTACATGCAAAGAATAAAGGTATGTTTTAAATATAAAATACAGAAGAATATAGTAAACATGAATACCATATATATCATAAATAAAATACAGTGACATCGTAATGGACACCTTTAAAGGTGTTAAAACAATTTTGAACAATCCTCATTTCGTGAGGCAGTAAATCACCATCCACAGAAACAGTATGTTCTTTAACCATTAGTCAAATGTGTGTGTATGTGTAGATCAAATAGTTATTATAACAACATCCAAGTATATTGAAGATTCTGGTGTTGTTATAAAGAAATGAATAAAATAATTTAGGGGGTTGGAGAAGCAAAATAAAACAAAACAACACTAGGGAAGACATTACCTTTAAATTGGGTAACTCTTTTTTATTTGAGCTCAAAGGCTTCCTTGGAGAGACTTCTGCCCAAAGTGAGGCTTTGATGAGTAATATAGGGATGTGGAGAGACAAAATGGGCATGGTTTGGCCGAGTCAAAGGCTTGAGATGTATGGTTAAGGTGGTAGAGGTGGGGGCCTTTTATAAGAGGAGAGTAGGGGAACTCTTGGAAAGTCTTAAAATGTAACATTATTATAAAATGCTTTTCAGATTGTAATGGTCCCAAAATTATATATTTCGAGGATAAGGTTATAATAGTTCGATATACACACATCAAATTGGTTTTTTACGAGTTTAGGTATTATATTTTTCATTATCTTTTAAGTTTATTTAAATCGTTAAATAATGAGGTAATCGCTGCATCTACATGGTGTAATAAATAATTTAATTTATTTAATGTCTAAAAATTATAAAAAAAATATCATGATGTATGAAATCTTATAATATTTCTATTGAATATTTATAGTCAAAAAATATGAATTGTATAACCCCATGGAATATTTTTTTTAGTAAAACAACACATGTTTGTGACATTTTAATTTTATCCTTAAATAAAAAGTTATTAATGTCATTTTCCTACCAAAGTGGCTCCATGGGGTCCCCTTGTTGAAACATGGAATTTTGTGGTCAGACATGACTCATCAAATAAGGTTAGGACATGTTTTAGGGTCATTTCATATTATTAAAACATTATTTTTACCTTAAATTACACTAATTGCCTTGAATCGTGATAAAAAACTTAAAAGTTACTATTCACCAAAAAATAATTTTAATCCCGTTGAACCACATTTTATATCCTAATGAAAACCATTTATGTTTTATTTTTGAAATTCAAAACACAGAGGTGGTAAAATTTCATTTCAACGAAAAATCAGTTTTTAAACTGCCACTTAGTGGTTTCACTATTCATCAAAAATTGAAGTTTTTTAGAAAAATACCAAAAATTCACCTAAGCTATATTTGATATTCAGAATTCAAAAATGATTTCCATTTTAAAAAATTCAAAACATATAAGTTGAATTAATTAATTTAATAATTAATTCCCATTTTCAAAATAAATATCGTGTTTTTATGAAACAATATATATCAAAAGATTGACAGTAGTTTTAGTCTAATTTCAAAGTGAAATTAATTCCATTGACCACTATTGGATTAAATGGTAAAAATATATTCTAATTTCACTTTAAAACCAATTCAAACGATGATATAATCATATAAATAAATTTGGTTAAAAGAGGTTTTGAATAAAAATACATCATTTTTCACTTCTTCCTTAAAAAATGATATTTATCGGAAAAATACCAAAAACTTACACAAAGTAAATTTTGATGTCTCGAATCTAAAGAAAATTTTATTATGTCAAATATAACACAGAAAATTTTCAAAAAGTGTATTTATAAGAGGTTCTCCATCAAAAGGTGGTTAATCGACCTTTTAAGGAATATTAGAATGTTTATGTTTAAAATTGGATTCATTCTCATTTTTAATCCTCTAATATTTATTGTAAAAAGTAAAAATATTTGAAAAACATATATAATAATTTTGCAGTTAGTTCTGTTCATTCTTGTCAGTACAATGGCTAGGTGTTAGCTACCATTTAAAATAAAATTATTTTAGTATTAGAGTGCAACGTACGATTTCAAAGGAACTCGTTGTTGCGTATTGGGTAAGCCATCGAGCATAGTGTTCCCTTTAAATTAATATAAACATTTTATTCAGAAATAGGGATAAATATAAAAATTTCATATTCTTTAATTACCTGGGGTGTTACCTATATATTTACATTTTTTCACTTAATTTACTAGCAGTTTCATTCATCTTTTAATATTTATATTTCATTTTCATATAATATATTCTTAATTTATAATTTTTTCTATACATTATAATATAATATCAAAATAGAATTTAACTATTTTAATATATTATGAGGCTCAAATTTACATATATTTTATACTATAAATCATTGATTATAATCCCTCTATAGTTTTATTTTATGGGTAATTGTCACGTTTTTAGGTTTTATTTTTATTTTGAGCCTTAATACAAAAATGGCTCAAATCTGGAATTTTGACCTATTTTTATTGTTGGGGTATTTTTGGGAAAAAATTATATTATTATTCCAAATTTTGTGATTTTTTTGAACTAACTGATTTATTTTCTTCAACATTTTCTTTATGAAGAATGGGTTATACGATAATTTAGAGGGCCTTCAAAATCATTTATATTGACAATTTTTCAGGCGGACAGTGTGGGCCCCACTTCCATAATGGAAACCCAATTTGGTCAAAACACAACCAAATTAGGTGATTCTACTTGGATATGAATTAGTAATCAATAGCTCGTTCACCCAATAAATTTTACGGCATTAGAAATCAATTATATGGGACATTAAATGACATAATGGTGAAGGAAGATTCCTGTAATCTACGTTCAGAAAACAAAACCGTCAATAATAAATTCAGAACCCATTCTAGGTGTGTCCCATGAAGATGAACTTTTGGGGTCGTACTGAGGAGAAATTATCTAAAAACATTCATTAAGACACCTATTACCTATTCGGTCATTTAATGAACCGACCACAACGAATCATTCAGATTAAATACTTAGGGTGTGAATTCTTGACCTCCTCTCCCTATAAATATGTATCCTCACACCTTCTCAAATAAATGAAACTTCTTTGTGTACATTTTCCATTGTTTTATAGTTTCTTTCCATTATAATAGTATTGTGCATTGTAAATATATTTTCCTATTCTTCATCATCTCATTTTCTTTTTTTATCTTTTGTTCTTCCACCCCATTTCTCTCCACTGTGATCTATTATACTCGTGATCATGAGTAACTACCCCGAGGAACTACTTGGGGGATCAATCTAGTATTGATCCCAAGTCATTGCATAGTAAAGGTTATTGTTTCCTATTTTATTAGTGTTATTTAAAGGGGTATATTAGTTGGTAAGGCACCTTTGTGTCTCCACTGGCCACCTGAGGCTTAACATTCTCTTTTTTAATGTTTCCCTCAATCGAGGAGTTGGATGTGCGGTCTCTCGGAAATTGTTGAGAGTACTGTTTATTCACAACCAAATATAAAAGTGGATATTCACACATAAAATTAAGAGTGTTAATTAATTAAAAATGAAACAAATAATGAAATGATGAAGGTTCAATCTGGGTGATTCTATCGGGAATATCTCTTATCTGTCTAACATCCAATGGTCTGCAATCATTCTATCTCCATTATGCATTTCATATTTCCTCTCCATTATCATGAAGTCTTATTTATAAAACCAAAATTTCATTTAGATTTATTTAAAATAAAAAATATATATCTAATAAAATTGAATTAAAAATAGTTATTGATTAACCATAAAATCTCTTCAAGAGATTGACCTAGGTTAGCCCTTGTGCTACACTAGGTTAGAAATATTTTCTTGAGTACAGATGAAAATTTTTCATCAAACTGACATTTTTTCCGAGCAGCCCAGTGGTTTTCATTCACTATTTTTATTCACATTTTTTAAAAATAATTATTAAAAAATAAAAAAAAATCATAAATTTGAAAAAATCATAAAAAACCTCTTTCTTATTAATGTCGTATAATTCAAATTACTATTAAGTGAATAAACAATCTCATGTTCCTGAAAATGTTTGCAATGACCTTGATGATCAATTTTAGTGGAATAATGATAATTTTCACAACCGATTGATCCAAATAGAATGGATTGAGGAATATGTACGCACATCCCAGGGGAAATCCGAACCTATACCTGAACCTGAACCAGAAGAATAAGTTGAAGATAGTCCACAAATACTATGTTATTTTAAAGAACCCATAGAGGGTGAAAATAATCAATTAAAATAATTAATAACATCATATCATACTCAACCATTTCTCAAGGATGTCCCAAAAGTACACATTCCAGCTGATGCACTCATATGAGATCCACATTTTTTTGGAAGATTCCTAGAATAACATTGTTGAAGATAAATTAGAACATGATCTTACCATCCTTAATAATGAATCATAAGACACTTTCTACCTCTCACATTAATTGGAAGATAATGAAGAAGATGAACCTACTGAGATTGAGTTTCTAATTTTCATGCTTGAAATGATCAATAACAAGTTGAATTTTGTGAAAGGGAATATTTATTTATTAATTCTATATGTTTTACTCTTATTCAAGATAAATTGTTTTCTGAATTCTTTTTCATTGAAATTTATGATAAAACACCGATGGAGCAGACCATGGATGTTAAAAACGAGACTACACAAGTGGTGGAGATTGATGTAGAAGAGTTGGAGAATATGGTTGTGCGACTACCTCCTCAAAAATAATTTGCATACCATATGGAGAAGGAAACCACAAAAGATAACTGGGAGCACCCTTATCTTATATTACCTCCCACAATGGACCTTAATATCTATCATTAATATTTCGTCGAGGCTGGAAACAATGTTATATTCTTTGTGTTTCATTACATTCAGTGATTACTCATGGAAATTAGGAAAAGTCACTTATTGTGGTTCATCGCAACGAAACCACACCCATTATCTGATTGGGGATAATCCACTGCAACTACCTGACTAGGGGCCGTGAAATCATAGCACCCACATGGGGGTCTAAACCATGTTCTATCATCTTTTTTCTATCTCTCTCTTTTTATTTATTTATTTTCATACACTTTATTTTATTTAACTTTTTTAGGTCCATTGGATGTAGCTAAGAGAATAACTCAAGGCATACACATCAAAAATAAATTAAGGTTCTATCTTTCATTCCCTTTGATTTTCAACCATTAAATTTCTATTTTGTAGTGTTTAAATGAGGGGTAGAAAAATTTATGTGCGGGGAGTACAAACCTTCTTTTTTCTTCTTGTGTTATTTTCATTTTTATCATATTTTTTGGATTTGTATTATCATCAGTGAATATTCTAATCACTTTTCGCACATCAATAGATTTTGAAAGAGATGAAATGATTTTTTTAAATATGTATTTTAAATTATTTTTGATATGGATAAATTTTCATTGAAATGGATTTTCAATAATTTTTATGAGTTGTACTGATTTTATAAATCCATTCCCATTAAACACTAACTTAAAATATTTTTTCCAATCCTTTGAGGTGTTCTAAATTTTTTTACATATTCTTCATAAAACCCACACTTTATTGAGAGAAACATGGATTTTATGTGAGAACTAGAATATGTGATTTTTCCCATTCAGATATATGGATTTTATCGAATGTATTTGATATGATTGAGGAATATCTTTGGCAAGCCTAATTTTATCTTGAGACCCACCTTTAAATTTATACTTCATAATCCCTTATATTCCATTAGTTTCTTTATAGGTTTAAGCCACATTACAAGCCATTTTATCCATATCTAACCGCAATTTTAGTATTTGTTTCATGGATATTTGAAGTATGAGTGTGGGGGAAGGGCTTTTAATGTTCTTTAATTGGGATATATATCATTTATGGATGGTTCGATGTGAGTTTCATTATTTTGGGTAGTTGATAATAAGATAATTGGGCATGTGTCATCATTTCATAATGCTTTATTTGTGTCATATATTTCTCCTTAAAAAAATAACAAATTAGAGATGAGCTTTAATTTTTCATTGTACATTATTTTATGACTCATGCATATCTCTAAAATAAGGTTCATGAATTGTCATTCATTATTTGTATTCAATATTCAGATCATCCTCCATTAAAAAGAAAATGAAAAAAAATAAAGTTTTTCTTTTATAAAGCATTGAAAAAAATGGGAGAACATAGATGATAAAATTCACTATAATCACATATTGGATGATGTAACATGTCATGAATAAGGTTGTGGTGTTTTTATTTACATATTCAAGTGGGATTGAGAGAGGAATTTCTTGTGTTTTCACTTAAATTAATCATTCATTGTACTTAAGTGCCCAACCTCTTCTTTCCAACCTATAAATTTTTAAATCATTTTCCCACCAACCATAATACAAATAATAATTTCAAAATATAATTAAATCCCTCATGATTGAATTCATTTTATTGTTTCGAACTATAGAGAAATGATTATTTTCACCTGCATGTGGTGACACATGTGATTTCTAAGTTCCAGCATAACTCTAGATTCAATTTTTCTTGAGTGAAGAGTTACATAAAATTCAATGTGAGTTAGGTTGAGTTTGGGACATGGATTGATTAATGAGGTTAATCAAATTTGAATGATTGAAACAAAAATAAGAAAGAATTTATTCTCATATAAGATATATGATGGATTTATATTTTGTATATGATCATTGATATTTTCCCATTTTTGATCGGTGTGTGGATTTTGATATGGATGCAAGATTATTACCCAGGAATGCATCGTTTAAGTGTGGGGGAGTGATGAAGCTGAAATTTTCATATATTGTATAATATAAATCATTGTTTATAATCCCACCATAGTGTTATTGTAAGGGAAATTAATATGTTTTATGGTTTTAGTTTTATTTTGATCCTAAATGTAAAAATGGCCTAAATATGGAATTTGGATAGATTTTTATGGTAGGGTTATTTTTGGCCTAAAATATTTATTATTATTCCAAATGGTGTGATTTTTTTTGCAATACCTGGTTTATTTTTTAGAACATTGTCTTTATGAAGAAATGATTATTCGATGATTTAGAGGGCCTAAGAATCATTTACATTTGAAAATTTGTCGGGCGGACACCATGGACCCCACTTCTGTAAAGGAAACCCAATTCGGTCTACACACCTCCAAAATAGGTGATTCATGTTGTATTTTCATGAGGATGTAATGGTGAATTCACCCAACATATTTCACGGCGTTTGGAATCCATAATGGGAGATATTAAACGACATATTTGTGAAGGAACCTTCCTGGAATCTGCTTCTTGAGAAATAGGCACATCTAATGAAGATAAAATTTTGAATTCAGATGGAGGACACATTATGAAACAACATTCATGAATTAACATATTCCAAATTCGTTAGTTTAATATAACTCCCATGTGGAAATGTTTGGATCAATTGTTTTGAGTGTGAATTCTTGACCTCCTCTCCCTATAGATATGAATCCTCACACCTTCTCAAAGAATTGACATTTATATGGGGATATTTTATATTTTTTTATAGTTTATTTCCATTAAAATATTATATTTAATTTTTTATATATTTTTCTCTTATTTTTCATCTCATTCTCATTCATTAATATTTTGTTATTTCACCCAATTTCAATCCACTATGATCTCTTATATTCATGATCATGAGTAACTAACCTGAGGAACATCCTGGGGGATCAATCCATTATTGAACCCAAGTCATTTGAAATTAAATTTTATTGTATCATATTTTATAAGATTTAGGTTAAGGGGGATCAAAGTGGGTAAGGCGCATTTGTGTCTCCACTTTCCACCCTAGGATTAACTTTCTCTTTTATAATATTTTCCCTTGATCGAGGAGTTGGATTTGTTGTCTCTCAGGCATCGTTGAGAGCTCTGTATATTCACAAAAACATATAAAAGAGGACATTAACATGTAATATGAAGTTTTTTATTAATTAAATATGAAATTGATAATGGGATGATTAAGGTTCAATCTGGGTGATTCTATTAGGAATATCTCATTTCTGTCTAACATCATTTTGTCTGCTTTCATTCTGTATGCATTATGCTTTAAATGTTTACTTTCCTTTACCATGCATTCTCATTAATAAAACCACAATTTCATTTAGTTATGTTTAAAAATAAAAAAATATATAATAAAAGTGAAATAGAATTGGTTATTGATTAACCACCAACGCTCCTCATGAAAATGGCCTAGGTAATCCCCTGTGCTACTCTTAGTTATAAATATTTTTTAGAGCACACACACCAACACTTCATCAATGTATTAGTTTGGTGTTTAATGTAAGAACTTTAGTTCAACATATTCATGTAAAACAAATTTGAAATGTTACAGTATAATATTAAACAATGTTTTATTGGAACATGTCAAATGATGTCAAACTACATAAAACATAAAATATACATCACGTCTATAATCATCACTATATATTTTATTTTAGATACTTCTCTTCATATGAGTCACTTTTCTATGTTAAACTAATGAGGAAAAAAATATATACCCATTATAATTCCATGTTTATATAACCTACAATTAATATTAATCTACCATGAAAACATGTCACATTAATATTTTTATCAAAGGATAATTATCAATTATCTAATATCATATCATGATCTAATAATGATTTCATAGTTAATTCATCAAACATCCAGGTGTTTAATCTATTTATTAATGTTATATTTTATCTTCAACCTCACACAGGGAAACAAATTCATTTATAAAACTAAATATAACTCGATTACGATGAATATGAGATATACAGTGACACCTATAACTCCGATATTGTATCTGAATACATACTTACATCCTCATTAATCTATAATTCCGTGACGGAATATTCATTTTAAATTTCATATATATTTTCCACCAATCACAATATACATTATTAAAAAAATCTAAATACTTTAGAATAATACATGACATGATTCCTATTATTATAGGGAAAATAATGTTGAATATATATTTTGAATCACAATATTAAATATGATATTATTTTATCCCTTTCAATATGATATCCTCTATGGGGATTTATTTACTTATATAAGGTATTAACATATCATCACATCACATTTTTACATTTACATTCTATCCCATTATATTTTATACTTGATTTTGTTTGATGGAGAGGCCTCAATGGAACAATTAAAATATAAATTATTATTTATATGATTCTTTCTCAAATTTAATATAAGATTAGCTCATTGTTTCACTTTTAATAAAAAAAGTTTCATGATTAAGGAATTTTGAGAATGGTTTAAATTTTAAATATTGTATCCTAGGCCTAGATACTATTTTATTATAACCTCCACCTCATTCTATATGTATTTTTTTGAATCCTCTTTTTTAGATTGAAATTGGAAACTTCAAAATATCTTTTATCCAACATTACTCTCATATAACAAATTTAATATCATGTTTTTTTGAATTATCATAAACATCACATGAGTATTGTTGATTATAATATCTATTCTTAAGGGCCCAACATATTGTGGTAATAGAACATGAAATAAAAAAATATATGTTTATGAACATCACATTGCATATTTATATTAAGAGTGAAAATATTCTTTAAATTCAATTTACTTTTAACATATTAATGTTATAATAATCATGTGAACATCTTCAGAGTGATTACTCACTATATATTTAAAATTAAAAAATAATGGACTCGTCATTTAAACATGGTAAGATATATCCCTAATATATCCAAATATTATATCACCCTACATTATTAAAATAATTTTTTCTTTGATTTACATCATTCAATAAACATATTTTCAAAAGAATAAAATCTTCTCAAGTATTCTATTTCATTTCGTATATTAATAAAAATAATATTAAACCATGTTTCGTAGCCTTTGTATTATCATATGATTCTATTCTAATAAATTTCACGGAATTTTTTTATAAAAAGGAATAGTTACCTTAGTATATTTTACTCACACCATTGTTTGACTCTTAATTTTATCTACTATTTTAGTATTCATTTCTAATGTATAAATATTTGTCCATTTATGTCATAGTATTATATGTAAAATACTAGAACTATATTTTAAACCACCATCGTAGTTTAATTCACCATTTATTGATGGACAAATCAAATTAGTTAGACGTGTGAGAATTTTTCAAGGAGGCTAACAATAGTTTTCAATATATATAAATGTAAATCTCAATATATACTTTTCTAATGATCAATTCCCCCAAATGTTTTCCCAATTTTTGTTTCAGAGAACATGATTATATTCTAAAATAACATTTTAATGAAAAATAATATTTTTCATAGATTGTGTATTATAATAAAATTAGATATATTTATCCCTTATACAAGGATAAGTACACTTTTCATTGATCAATTATATACGATTCAGTTCATTATGATTATAATGGTCAATGTTATATCACCAAAAACTATCTGGATTCCATGTTAATATATTTTGGACCATAAAATGCAGTAACATGTAAATAGTGTTTTTACATTATATACTATGATTCTCATTCCCTATAAAAATATGGTTTACATCATTTATGTTACATACTATACCATATTAATATTATAAACATCTTATTAGAAA
The DNA here is from genome assembly GCA_963277665.1 of Viscum album. Taxonomy (NCBI): domain Eukaryota; kingdom Viridiplantae; phylum Streptophyta; class Magnoliopsida; order Santalales; family Viscaceae; genus Viscum; species Viscum album. Next base: position 1,842,216,241 of record OY728145.1, read on the forward strand.
ATTTTATTTTACGATTACATTTCTGACTCATTTTTTTAATTATATATGGCATTTTTATCTTATATATTATGTCAAATACATATAAACTTAAATTAATGATTGATTTTTCTTGTATCACAAGTTAATGTAATATGTATTAGAGAATATTTATATCCTGTGAAATTATTATAAAATGTAATGTGAGAATAAATTGAGTTCTTTTATTAGCATAAAATACTATGTGGATTAAGAATATGTTATGCTGAAAATTAAAAAGGAGAATCAGTTATAACAGTAGTGGAATATAACCCTAAAAAATTATAGTTACGGTTCTATAAATATATAAGGCTAAGAAAATATTGATCAATTTTTTATTTGAAATGATTACTTGATTGGGGAAAAATTACATTATTATATAGTCCTCAAACACAAATTGAATATAAAATCCATCGGATAAAACCATTTATTTAATTATAATAACCTTGATCATTAAATCTCATTATTTATGAAGGTATGAAATTTTATTATGATGATATAGAATACACCTCTTTTATGACTATACAATTATTTTCATTTCTCGCATGATCAAATGGAAATCATATCTACTCATATAAATGAAAATAATTATAATTTTGATATTATAGAATAATTACACCAGTTATGTTCTTCAAGTACCTGTTTCGGTGAACAATAAATGGGGGAACGTAATTCTATATCTGTTATCTAATTAATAAAAAAGGAAACATTTTTATGGATCACATACCACATATATGTCTTCTATATAATAATTTGAGTATAGATATAAAAATTTAAATTTACCCATAAAATCTACCAGGCTCTTTCAAGTGTATTAAATCAATATATATAAACACCATCCATTTTCATATTGAATTTATTTAATAATCCATTGATGAAATTAATAGTTCACCAACTTTGTTAATCCAAATATGAAAAAATCAATTGATCCTTGGGTATTTTTATTGATCAAAATTAAAAAGAATTAAGTCTGTTGAATCTGAAAAAATTGTTAAAACACTCACCACTATTTTTAACTAAGAATGTATGAGTCTTTAAATCAATGTGAAAAACTAAATCTGTATATAAAAGGAAATTTCCATTCATAAAATTGAAAAATATGGGGGGTTATACATTGTAGATCCTTTAACGAATCAATATTTTATTAAAGTGAAATAATTAATTTATTTTGTCATTAATGAAGAAAAATTATACTCTATTTCATGACCAAATCACTATATTTTATATTTCACATAAAAAATTTAATGATAAAGGTCATTTATTCACCCAAGATCATTAATTTTCTATAATAAAATTAATCATCTTTAATTGACATCTGAGATACTAATTGATTGAATTTTTTTTTATTTTGATCCATTTTCTAAAATTCATTCAAATTATCCTACTTGACCTTCCATCTATCAGACTGGTACCTCTAATTAATTAATAATTGTCTAGATATTGGTTCTATAATCCATATTTCAATTTATTTTGTTATTATTTCACATTAAATATTTTTCCATAAAATTCCAAAGATCGTACATTGGATATTTTTTCAATTCCCATAAAAACTATTTATATATATCTAGAATTCTATATAAATTAAAATTAAAGGGTTTGAATCAGAATCCATCATTTCCAAAAACCAAAAAATATTTTCAAAATTATTAAAAGAGATTTTAGAAATATTTTATGGATGTTTTAGTGGATATGGTGTATATGGGATTCCCCTATCCACTTTATGGTGATATAAGAAGTGGAATAAACATTAGGGTCTAATTCCTATACCTCCCTGGGTGTGGCATCGAAATGAAGAACTATTACACTCATAAGAATTAATGTCTGCATAATATATATAAAAATAATTTCCTATTTTTCATTAATGGAAATATATATTTAATTAATGAATTCCAACATAATGTATTTATTCATGTGTATAGATCATAGGTACACCCAAGGATGTTATCTATGGAAATTTAAACAGAAAAAAATTATAATATGAAAATATAACACATATGGACATATAATCAATTTTTATAAGCCTCTCTATATTTTCCACACTGTGTGGTAGTTCTAATAACGATACATGACTTTTTATATATAATGTATTAATATAAAAGTCACCATTGTAATCTAGATCAACTATCATTGAATGTGTATCCATAGAAAAAATTGAAATATTAAAAATTATATAAGTGTCTATTGAGAAAAAACTAATAAACCTGAAGATTATGGTAATATTTTTTTGCAAAACATTTGTGGTAACACTTTGGAGCACAAATGTACATGAAATGAAAAAATTCTTTATGATATATGTAGCCATAAAAAATTAAATGTGATCCACAATGAAACATTGGATTCAAAATAAAAGTTTTTAGGATTGAAATTTGAGGTTATTTAATTTTTTTGCACCAAAAAACATGGTCGGGATTCCATGATATAAGATATTAACTCATTATAATTTCGTTGAGGATGTCCACACTATGAATTTTCAACCATATTCCAAAGTATGATATGATGTTTGTAAGTTATTATAGGGAATTTTAGTTTTCCACTATATGGATGATATTAGTTCCAAAATATATTTGGAGTTAGTAAATATATAGAAAGTATCAAACAATGATTTATAATGTATTTTAATGCACAAGTGGAAATGAGAATTTAAATTTAAGAGAAAAATTGGAATGCACCAAAATTTATTAATACTCGATACATTTTAGATGTTACTATTAAGAAAACTCAACAAAGAGTATTATTATTCCATGATGAACTTTGTATAAAGAAAATACATTTTGGAAATTTTCTTTATAAATTACATGATTTGGTTGAATTATTGGGAAATTAGAGGACATTTTCGATGTCCCATTTAGTGGGTTAAAAGGTGAAGATGAATTACTCTCCATTTCAAGAAATGATAATAAATTGTTATATTGGATATTTATTTGATATGGTAGGTATAATAAATGAGAGGTAAAACATTCATATTGTGGGAGAATAGATAGAATGAAAGAATTCCATTGTAGGTTAATATTTATTGATGGAATATAATGATATTCATTAATCCTTTTAGACGATTTTTTATTATTTTTTTTAAGAATCATTGTTTGGATTATTTGTATCACATTATTTTTTATCCCATATATCATGGGAGTGCACAATAACATATGAAGATTGAGATCACCCTGATCAATAATCCACCTTTCTAAAAAAATATTACATCTACTATGAATTGTTTTATCACATGGTATGTTGATACACTATTAGTTTATGCTCCATGGACAACCCTATAGAAATCCTCATTTTTCTTACATAAATATTAAAATATATATATGATAAATACCATGATAATAATACAATAATGAAACAATTACTTTAGTATGGGTGAAAAATTTGGCACATTGATTACTAAAATGTTATAAGAATTAAAAATTATTTAAATTATTGTTTATTATGATCCAAATATATATCATTACCTCTTTAATAAATCTATAAATCCTTGTTTTAATATCAAATAATGTGGACTTCTGAGATACTTGCAAGCATAGGAATATCATGGAAGGAATATGATTCCAAAATCTGTAGTATATTAGTGTGAATAATAATATCAGCAATCATATCATAAGAATATGAAAATTATGAAAAATAGGATGGAATTGTTTTATAATAGATTGTAATTTGGAATATACAAAATAATAAAACATATAACATAGTTTTCACATACCCCCGCAAAGTATTGACTAAAACCAGTATCATGTTCACATATAGAATAAGTTTACAAATGAAAAAAAAAATATTCGTGAACAAAGGAATAAAATTTTAGATTGTAATAAATATAATCAAAAGGGATATATCACATTTCCCGATTCATTATAGGGATATAAAATTATGATCCTACCAATCACATTGTTCTCGTAATCATGTGTGCTTCTTATGATGGAATAATATTGAAATTGAAATTACAATAAAAAAAGTAAAAAGTAATTGGTTTCATAAAAAACATAATAAATATTAATATAATGAATAACCTATGGGGTTCCAAAAAAAAAGTGAGGAAATATTTTAGAATAAAAAATAACTTTTCATTGAATTATAAATACTTCATGAGGTGTAACAAATATGTTTTCAAATATAAGAAATCATTTCGTTATAATAATTATGAAAATATTTTTAACAATGTCGGGTGGTTGGCTTAGATGAGATATCGGTGTGCTGGCATCTATTATCCAATACTATATTACATTTTAGTATTGGAGTGAGGAGTGCCTTGCCTTTAGTGTGTTACCAGCATGAAACATTTCATGGTAATGGGGAAACAGATCGCCCTTGACTAATTTTGTGGGTTCAGGTTCTGACATGGGGAAAAGACTATTGGTTGGTTCTTCTTTTGATAGTTGCCACTTTTTTGGTGTTTGGGTCCATGTAGGGCATATGTTCCCTATTGTATTTTTATAATTTGGTCATTGTAATGGGTTCCACTATTTTCCAATATTTAAGAGGATATTTCTTTATTGTTTAATTTAATTGGTTCTACACCTCATCTTATTAGAAAAAGGAAATATCCATACATGTTTTTAACTAATAGTAAAAGAGAATTTTTAAAAATATCATGCTACATATGAATAAAATATGAATATTTTATAAATATAATAATTACTATATATTGATATTATTAACATAATATAAAAAATATATCCAATGATTTTAATGTAGTTTGAGTATGGATGAATATATTTCCTAAGTAAAGAATAGAAAAATGCATGTAAAACAAGATTAAATTTTACCTAATTTATTATTTTCATACTTTTCTATGGACCTTAAATAAAAAAAAATTAATGTTATATGACTATAGAACAAAAATATATATTATAGGGTTCTTAAGATATAAAATCTTGGATTATTTTGAATTTGATATGTGTTTTTGAAGTGGACATGCAAGGGGTTGCATAAGGTGTATTTATAAATTAGGTGGGATGTATTTTTTTGTAAAATATTTAATAACAAATAATTTCTAGAATAAACCATGTAGTCTTCATATATTTAAAATTATGAAATATATTATATTAAAAATATATACTTTTAAGTATTTTAAACCAATTATAACCCAAAATTATTTTATTTATTAAAAATAAATTTTGAAAATTGTGAAGTTGATTTTAAATGGTATACATGGTAATTTTAGAATTTGGAAGAGTCATTTTATGTTTTGTATTATAATTTTAACAAGTATATAACTATTTAAATTGATTTTAATTGATCATAAAATTCAAAAATTAGTTGGTAAATGTTTACATATTAAATATTGTAATTTAAAACACACAGGATACAAAAAAAATATTAATTTTGGTTCACATGGGAATTTATATTTTTCATAAAATTAAAAATAATTACACAATATAAAATTATTAGATTCCTATTTGAAATAAGTTATTTTTTTAAAATACTATTTCAAACTATTAATGTAAAATTATTACAAAAAATGAATGATATTTTTTGAAATTTACCTTAAAATAATGATTATTAAAAAATTTGATAGAAATATAATTTATTTTTAAATCATAATATTTCTATTTTGATATGAAAATTAATATATTTTACAAGTATGTTTTATTTATATGACATTTTAATATTTTGAGGTATGATTATTATTACAACTACTCGGTTACTACACTAAATTGGTATGTTAATATTCCTAATGGTTGGGATGTTATTAATAAATTCACATTACGTCATATCAATAAATTATAATCCATTTATTTATTATTCACATAAAATCACATCAAAGGTTTAAATTCTACATTTATAAAATATTTAATTGAATTAGAATTTTCTATCAATATTTATTTTGATTTTTGTTGGTGTATTAATTCTGGGAGATTGAGACTATAATAATATTTATATTCAAAAAAAATTATTAGTTATTAATTATTATACAATTTTAATTATATCTATTTTTTGGAAAAAATATTAAATTTTATATATATTTAGTAGTTTTTTTTATAATTCATGTGTTTTATAATTTAATAAATTCATAAATATGAATCAAATTATTTATTCAAATGAAAAGTATATAAATAATTGTGATGCTACATTCATCTCAATTTAGAAATTACATCACCAAAATTTTAACGTATAACCTCATATGGGAATAGAGGAGGTACTTTAGTATAACTGGATCTTCTAGTCCCATTTTCCTTCTTTGTATACATGATTAATCTAATGTACTATAACAAGTGAAATGTCATATTGAATAAAACTTTTTATCAAATGACTAATCTCCTCTTTGTTTTCTAATAATAAAATAGTTTCATATCCCGATTTTACCATTTCTAGTTTCATTACATGTGATGGATAATGTTTTTGCTTATTAAGCATACATACATTTAAGATAATGTTAATTTGATATATGGTTGTTTGAATTCATAGAATATATGGTATAAATAATTACAGTCCAAGATATAAATGTGTCCAATGTACCTAAGGATGATGATTTATTTTTCCCAATCTCAATAATCTATTTCATGGTGATATTCAAAGGGAATTTTTTTTACATCAAACTAAAAGTTATTTAAATGATTATAGAATAAAAATTATTTCTATATTTTGTAGTTTAATGTAATGATAATAAGAATGAATATTCTATTTACTAAGATTACATCGATGAAACATTTATAGCGGTTGCAGTACGGTTTTAAGTAATATTGCAGCCTTGGTACTATAACAGAACTATTCACCGAGGGGTCCTTTGGGAAAAAATGGGCTTTCAAGCCAAGTATTCCGGCCACTTGGCCTTGGGCCTTCGAGCTATGTAATGAGTATCCATCTACCCAGTCTAAAGATGTCTGTACATTAAAGTAATAAATTGAGGTTCTGACCTGAACCTTTTAAAAAAAAATATTCAACATGATAACATAACCAATACGAGATATTGATCCCATCCATATTTGAATACAATTGATAAGGATAAAATTATGTCCTTGACATTTTGATTAGTCCTTTAATACTGGCCATTAGTTTTTGGGTGATATTAAGCATTTATGATTATTTAGTATTTATATCATGTTAAATAATTATTTATAATATTGAATTGATCCTTGTATCATGATAGGAAATAATCTAATATAGCTCCCTCTATATCCTCACAACATCATTTTTCTGTATAATGGAAATTTGGTCAATTTATAAATCATCTTGAATACTGTTGAAGTGGGAAGGATTGATGTTTTGATTGACTGTTACCCATATCAGGTTTCATTATTTGGATGTCTTCTATAGACCCTAGAAAAATTATGTGGCGATGTTCACTCATTTCCATGTTGGAAAATATAATTATTTAATTAACCTTTTAGAACTCCCTCCCCATAAATTAATTTTTTTGATATACTATGAACATGGATTTGTAATCGATAAATTAATTACATTGTCCCACTAGAAGTGCACTCAAAGGTCAAGGTACATTTTGTTACCTACATATTTGATAATGAAATATGATATATTTTAATTTTCATATAAACCCCTCATTATATAATTTTATCATGAAACACAAAGTCTAAATCAAAACTGAATAAAAAAATTCATGATGAAACATTTATCCATGATTCTTCACTCACATGTATTATGTCACATTATTCGGCAGATCGAAATCATACTATTGAATTCCATAGATATTCTCTTGGATAAATGATTGGAAAATAATTTTGTAATGGAAGGATGGAATACCTATTGATATTATTTCTAGATCCATCCTATTGATATAACAATATAGTGTAATTCTCCAACCACTCCATAGAAAATAGAATTTTTTTTCCTAATAAAAATAATTTACATATTTTTCTTTGTATAATTGTAGTGAGTAAGGATGTCACTTTCATCATTTAACTCTAAAAATCATCGAGAAACATGTTTATCTCATTATGTGTGAATATATGCATTTAAATTTTATTATCGATATTTGTTCATGATTCTAACAATATAAGCAGGGATGGTTAATCAAAAAATTAAATATAATAGGTTCTAACTGAAGAGCGATCATTTTATAGTTATTCTCATATATCATAATAATTTAATGATCTACATGTTATCTCTTTATCATTATTTATTGAAAAAAACCAAATCATTACATTCAGGAATATATGAATGTAACATACCCTTTTCCCCGTGTGGATTATTTTAGTGCATGAAGAAAATCATCTTTTGGTTCTCACTAAATATTTCTTGAAATACTTCTTCCCAAAGTAATGTAACAATTTTTTATGTTAACATAGTTATTAAACTAGATAATCATGATATTTTTATCACAACCACTATATTTTATAATGAAAATATAGGAGAAATTCATTATTATGTGACACCTTACATTATATTAAATAAATCAATTTTTATTTTCACTGAGGAGACATTTTAAATCACTTCCCTAGATATCACATTACCCAAAATGTGACTTCATATATACAAATATTTGTATTTCATATCATTGAGAATATATTCTCAATTCATAATTTTAAAAAGTAGTCCTTATATAATCTTAAAGATTCTTATTTCTCATATAGTAAGGATAATTCATCAATAATGACTTCCACAAATCATTCAAGGCATTCTATATATTATTTATTTATAATTTCCATGTAGATTTCAAGGTTATTAGTATGTATAAAGTGCATATAAAATATCACATAATTCATATGTCATAAGAAATTAAATCTAAAAGATATATTTTCTTTTTACCTTTATTTGATGATATATAGAATATACATCCACATATGAGACATAAATTCCTCCTAAAAGATGATTGAATATGTCATCAATCAATTTCATGGGAATCTTATTTTTTGGGGTTGATGTTGTAGAGTCATATTTCATTAATGAAAAAATATTTCTGATATATGTTTCTTCTTAAAAATTATAATGACTCTCCCAATGGTGATACACTTGGGAATACAAATAACTAGTTGATGTCTTCTTGGTACATCTTATTTAACTCCTCATGTACCAATTAGGATGTCATATAGGTCCAATTGAAAATTTCACGAGATTCATGTACAAGTTATAATGAGAATTATACCTCGAAATATGGGGAAATTCTATGTTACTCTTGAAGAAAAATACTAGTGTATTCCCATTAAATGGTATGTTCCATAAATATGAGGCTTTCTTTATTAATATCCATTTCGAAATGATATAGTCCTTAATTTGGTATCAACAACAAAATAATTCATAAATTGTCTATGTTATAGTCATTATCATCGATGTTTTTTAAGCTAATTGGCTTCATTTTGCTATAAAATGAAATTTTCTTTTTAATTTTTTACATTTCTCACTATTAAATATATATCAACATTTTCATAAATAAATGAAATTTTCATTTTTGGATTATTATGACATTATTGATTCAAAAATGTTGTTAATTTCGTGAAATATATTTTATAATAGTGTCATAAATTAATTATAATATCCATCCACAAATTTCAATAAACCCCAGTTTTTAGGAATATATAATTTTAATCATAAAAATTCAATTTTTATAATTGATTTTTTAATAATTATAATTAATTAAATGTTAATTAAATTAATATCATAAACAAATAATACTATTGAATTGGATTAATTTATCATTAGTTATTAATTTAATCTATTTAAAAAAATTACAAAAATAATAAAATTTATGAAAAATACGTTATTTTATTTCAAAATATGTCTACATCATTTCCATCTATGTAAAATTTAATATACGAATAATTATTCATTTTTAAAACAAAAATATTACATAAATTTCATATTTTGTTTTTTTAATTCATCACAACTAAATGATTTAAGACTACCAAATTATTATTTTTTTGGATTCAATGTTAACTATTTCCATTTTTATTTATCATAATTTTCAATAATAATAATTCATTATAATTTATTTTTTATGAATAATGATTTTAGGTCCTCGCCTTAAATATTAACTATTATATGGACCAGATATTATAATTCGTGTTCTTTTATTTTAAAATATATTTTATATTTCATGTTTTGTAGAATTACAAAAAATACATACATTCCTTGTAGACACATCTATAACATATCCATTTTTTTCATAAATGATATGTCCGTAAAAGGAAACATTATTAATCTTCATAAAAAATATTAAAAATGTTCATCATGTCTTAATTCTAGTTTTTACCCTCCATTAAAATCTATGAAAAAAATTAAAATGTGGTATGGGCACAAATTTTAATTAATATACATAAAAAGAATGCAATTGATCACTATTTAATATATAGTTCTAATAATTATACATTTTCAAAATAGATTATATCTTATAAAATATATTGTTTTTAAACCCAAAAAATTCATTAAATTTTTTGATAAGGGAACATAAAAGAAACAAATTCCAAAAGTACTTATTAAATTTTTTTACAATGTAATAAGTTTTCCCCATAAAACATATGATCTATGCTTTCCATTTAAAATAAACTATTTTATATGAAATAAATAATAATCTTAAATTACTATTAATGGTAAATTGTTGCACCATTTTCATAGAATTATTAGATATATAGGGATTAATGATCCTATTTACATGTTTAAAGTCCATAACATTATATTTCATTATCTCTTATAAAAAACAAAATTAGTTAACTCCATCTTATTATATAATTAATTAGAGAGCTATAACAGGGTCATCCAACAATGGATTATAATAGAACCACATATACTCATAAACAATTACCTATATTTATAAAATAATAATAACACATAAAAGTTGTAGAATAAAACATTATCTAGGAAAATAATCATTCCATTTTAAAATCAATTTTCATTATAAAAATATGTTCACTTAAACTAAGAATAGTGTATTATGAACTAATATTTATAACATATAGATAATGATTCAATATATTATTGGTTCTTGAAATTTGGAAAATTTTCTTTGGCAATATATGTAAAAAATATATTTTTATTTTTAAAAAAGAAACATTAAAAGTGGGTTTTCAAAAGAATGTCCCTTACATAAAGCCTCAAAATGATTTCTGTTTAAAAAAATAGGTAGACAAAATAAATAAATAATTTTTTAAAAATTTATCTCTATATGAATACATACATAATAAAAATTTTAAATAAACATAGAAATTATTGAAAATGACTTAAAAAATTCATCATTAAGTCATTTAAAAGTGTTTTTTAAATAAAAGTGTCCATAAAAAATCATATTTATGAAGGCAATGTAAATAAAATGTATAAATTATGTCATGACCTATCCCCCGTGGCCCGTATCATGACAACCCTGAGCCTTACTTCAATATGACAGGGGCTGGCAACTAGCACCAAACACGTAAATCCCTAAACTAGGAAGGCATTTCCTTTATAATTTGAAAATGCACACAACAGGGTATAAGATTGAAACAAAACACTAAATTAAACTATATACAAAACGAGTGTAGAAATGTAAAATTGGGATGAAAATACAAGACCAACTATAATGTACATGGAAACTGAAAGTACAAGTACTAGAAAAAAGGAATAAGGCTCATAGATCACCACCGGGAAATCCTACCTGAAAGGTAGGTACAGATAGCCTCCATAGAGCTCCATGTCTGTTTGTCTCCTCTGTGTACCTTCACACCGTGTGGTCCACCTCTGGGAACTGTATTTTCCTGGAACACTAATTCTCAGTCAATGATGTCCGTCTTCAGCATCCAACACAATGAGGTGTGGGCATAACATGTGCATGGGTGAGTATAACGATACTTATTAGGGACCGCGAGACCCTCAAGGTATCAAAAATCCAACAAGGATAAACCAAAAAGTATGAAATCAACATATAACCCTACTAAGTTAAATTCTCATACATATAACTATGTTATTATGTAATCCATAACAATCATGAGATAAACACAAAATTTACTGACTCAGCTCAACCAGGATTTTTATTCACATTATCAAAACCATGGCTACTAGAGAACTCCTCCTCTATCGAGTATAGTGGGACTGTCACGACACCAAGGCTCATACAACTAACCTTGGACCGGTGAGGTACTTCTCATATCGAGTACCGTGCGTCTGCTATGTCACCAAGGCGCTCCCCACCCTGGATCTACCACGTCACCAAGTCGCACCCCCTTGTAGCCTGTAGAGGTACTGCATTAGTAGAGTACCATGGGTCTCATGTGACACTAAGGCTCTCCCCATTGTGGGTCTTCCGCGACACCAAAGCGCTCCCCAATGGGATAGTCGAGTCACTCTGAGTCGAATCGGTCAGCAGTCGTGAGTTCTCAGCCAGCTACTAGGTATCGACACTCTGCTCGCTCACCTCCGAGAGGGTCCACACCACAAGATACTATTTGATACTCCAACTGTCATGAAGTCCCATGTAGATGTATCTCAAAGGTCTAACACGTCATATGGGTCTCAACGCAATAGTCGTCGAGTCATTCGTACGCCCGTTCTGTGAGTTATTAGCCTTTTAGTCCAGGGGGTGGTTGGATTCGTGCACAATCAATCCTGACCATATCTCAACTTTACCCCGAACTGCAGTTGGGTATCCTCAAAGGTACCGTCGCTCTGGATGGAAACCAGTGCCACTGATGGTTCTTCAAACGATAGTCTGGTGCCAATGATATGGAAAAAGAGAGTAAAGGGTCGATAGTGTGCCCGGGTCTGATCCGACCAAGGCGGACTGACCCGGTCAGACCTATTATGTCTGGCCCAGCCCATTGGGCGTGCCAGCCTATTAGGTTCAGTCAAGCCGGCTGGAACCTGTCTATCTAGCCTCGTGGGTGGTTCGGTCTGGGATCGGGGCCGGTTCATCCGTGAGCGCTGTGAGAGTGCGGCCAGACGCGTCGCGACTAGGAAGGCGCGGTCAGGCTGGTTCAGCTAGGGCGCTGCGATGGGGAATGGCTCGTGAGGAATGGGGTGCGCAGGGCGCCGGGCTGGCGCGTTTCGGCCGGGGGTACGGGAGTCGGCCGGGGAGAGCGCGACCAGGCTGGCAAGCAGCTGGGCTGACCGGCGGACAGGCCATCGGGTGTTGGGAAGGGCACGATGAGGCGGGCTGGTGGCCAGGAGGCGGCCGAGTAGGGCGTGGCAAGGCCGAAAAGTGTCCGGGACAACAAGCAGCCGGGAAGGGTGCCAGGCGGGCCTGTGGGATGCCGGGCAGGCCGAGAGGCGGCCGGGCGGGCCGAGAGGCAGCCGGGGAGGCCAGCGGGGTGCGAGTCGGCTCAGAGCAACGACTCGGTTCTGCGAGCAGCACGGTTGGGAGGGCTCAGCTGGGGCTGGTATAGCAGGTGGTGGTGCAGGTCATCATGGGGGCGACACTGATCATGGAGGCCACAAGTATAAAATCCATTGAATTTTCTGCCTTCGTCGCCTCGTTTCATTGTTTCCATGTCGAAGAATATCACAAAAGAGATCTACGGAGGGAGGCGGTCCATTATAGTTTGGCCCGCACCCTCTGCAATTAGGGTGATAACAACAATTTCATCAAGGTTGGATAATGATTAACAACAATTCACCTGTAAAAAGAAACATATCCCAGTTCTTCCTTTTGAAAGAAAATAAGAACATGACACAAAAATGAAAAAAACCCCTACCTTTGTTCATTGATCATTGATGAAGTTGTGAAAGGAAGATGAATGTGATCATCATTCATGGCATGCACCGCAAACTTCCAATCTGAGCACGTGTGTCGGCTTGTTGATGACGATGCGGAGGGATGGTCAGATGAAGACTTCCCAAGTTGGTAGAATCTCCAAGGAAGAAGTCTATGAAGGTCTATGTTCTTCGTAGTCGAAGGCGTTCTTCATTGAGAAAATTCTCCCAGTAATCCCCCTATCAAAGTTGTCACCAAAATCCACAATGCCAACCAAAATAATAATAGATGGTGTTAATCTATTATTTAATTTAATGGTACAAAAATCAAGATGTTTAATTAATTAACTTGGCTCCCACTTATTTAAGGTGGAGGATTTGGCACCATTAAATTAGAAAAGTTGGCATCAATAAAGGAGGGGGGGGGGGGTTGTGATACTCTCCCTCATTAATGAAGTGAGTTGAGAGGTTTTCCTCTACCACCATTAATAGGGGTTTAGTCCCATGTGGTCCCCACGTTGTAACCTCTCGCTGGTGGTTAGGTTTTGGTGGGGCCCACCACCATAACCTCTCGTGGGAGGTTAAGGGGAGGTGGTCCCACCTCCAACTTCCATGAGGAGGTTTTAAACAATAAATAGAAATTATGCCACACACTTTATTTTTATTTAAATCATTCTCCAATAACCCAAAAACTATCTTTTTACCTTGACCCACTGTCATTGACATGATAGTCATAAAATTCTAATATCAGCACAGTGATTTCAATGGTGTCCTCAGATTTTAATTCCATGCACAAGTTCAAAATTTATGAAAACCTGCTCGTATATTTACTGAACATACCCGACCAGAACATCAAAAATTGATTCCGGGCACACTGTGCCTCAGAATCATGCGCCATCAAATTTCACGGACTCGTAAAATTGACACTTATTTAAGAAAAAATCCACATAATTTCTTGGTCTTTACAATTTACCCACCTCTTGTCTTTACGTCCCCATAAGCTACAACTCAAACTAAGGGATCACTTGGGGGTACGGAGCATGCATCTGAGCCTCCCGCTCCCATGTGCTCTCCTAGAGGTTCTCGTGATACAAGTGAACGCGCACCAAAGGTATTGACCATCCATGTATGACCTGCTCTGGTGGATCCTCAATATCTAATGGATCCTCCGAGAATGTCTCCCCACCTTCAATGTTCAACTCCACATGGCCGATGATGTGGTAAGGTTTGTACACGTATCTCCTTAGCTGGGATATGTGGAAGACATCATGCACCTGGTGCAACTGAGATGGAAGAGCTATGTGGTATGCAAACTCACCAACTCTTTTGAGGACCTGGTAAGGTCCGAGGAATCTCGTAGATAACTTTCCACCTCATCTAAATCTTCATAGTCCTCGTCGAAGTGAGAATCATAGAAAGACATGATTTCCATCCTCGAATTCCAGATGTCTCCTTCTTCAGTCAGCATATGACTTTTGTCTGCTCTGGGTAGTCTTCATACACTTCTGGATGATCTACACCTTTTCTGAGGTAGCCTGTACCATCTCCGGTCTGACTATTGCTGACTCCCCCGGGTCAGTTTAGAACAAAGGTGATATGCAAGGTCATCTATATAATCCCTCAAAAGGTGCCATCACTATGGTGGAGGGATAGCTATTGTTGTATGAAAACTCCACAAAAAAAGTGATCCTTCCAGTTGTGACCAAAGTTGAGGATACAAGTACACATCATGTCCTCAAGGGTCTAAATAGTTCACTCAGTCCGACCACACGTCTGAGGATGGAAGGGGGTGCTCAAACATGGTTGTGCCTCGAAATCCTCATAGTACCCCTTCTATAGCCGGGAAGTAAACTGGTCATTAGGATCTGAGACAATAGAATATGGTAATCCATGTATCCGCACAATATCTTGAATGTAGAGGCGCCCCAGGCTCTCTACACAACCCTGATCTCTGATTAGTAGGATGTGAGCTGACTTGGTGTGTCGATCAACGATCACCCAAATCGAGTCGTGACCCCTGGATGTACGTGGAATTACTTTCATGAAGTCCATGGATTTCCCATCCCACGTCCACTATAGGACCTATAAAGGATAATACAAGCCTGTTGGTACCTGGTTCTCCTCCTTCACATGTTGACAAGTTAGGCATCGAGAGACAAATTCCGCTACTACATTTTTCATACATGGAAACCAGTGTTGTCCTCAAAGGTCCCGGTACATCATCACTACTCATGGATGTACCACTAAAGTAGATGTGTGGACTCCCTCAACACATCCTCCTAAAGTGAAACTGGTACCACAATATGTCCTCTAAATATGATTATATGCTCCCCACCTTAAGAAAATCAATCAGGTGCATGCCATGTAAATATCTAAGAACATAGTGTCTCGTAGCCAGCATCCCCCAAACTGTGCCTCCTTGACTTGCTGAATAAATGGGAGAGTTATTTAATGGTAATAAAGAAATGTTACTCCATCTATATCCATAAATGATATCTACAAAGCAGCCAGTTGCTCCGTCGCCTCCCCTAGCAGTTGTACACCGGATCTCCTGATGAGTGCATCTGCTAAAACGTTCCCCTTTCCAGGAGTATATAACATCTCTAAGTCATAGTCCTGGAGGTACTCAATCCATCTCCAATGTCTCTTGTTCAGGTCCTTCTAGGAAAATATATACCAGTGACTACTGTGAATAGAATACATGGTAAAACATTCTCCGATCAGATAGTGTCACCATATCATCAAGGCGAAGACCACTGCATCTAAATCCGAGTTATGGGTAGCATAGTTCTACCCATGTTGTCTCAGCTTCCGTGAAACATACACGATCACTGCTCTCTCCAGTATCAAGAAACAACTGTGTCTTTTCTCTGATGTGTCAAATTATACTACGTACCATAAGCCTTCATCTAGAAGCCTAAATATGGGGGAACTAGTCAGCATATGCCTCATACCTTGGACGCTTTGATGGCATCTCCCAAACCACATGAAACATTTCAACTTCTTCATCAAGGATGATAGTGTTGCTGCAACTCTGGAGATGTCTGGATCAAAACTCTGTTAGTAACCAACCAAACCCAAGAAACTTTGTACATCCATCAAAGTCCTGGGTGGCTCCCAATTATGTACCACCTCAATCATCGCTAGATCTACTGCAATTCCAGCCTCTGAGATTACATGTCCCAAAAATTGAACCTCTCTGATCCAAAACTAGCACTACGAGAGCTTACCATAAATCTGGGCTCTCGGAGGGTGTCCTGTACTACCTGAAAATCGTAGGCATGCTCATCCTCAGTAGTCGAGTAGATCATAATGTCGTTGATGAAGACTACGACAAAGCGATAGAGGTATGGCTGGATGTTCTTGTTCATGAGTCCAATGAACACTACTGGAGCATTGGTTATGCCGAATGTAAAAACCAAGAACTCATAGTGGTCGTACCGACATCTGAAGGTTGTCTTCTGCATATCCTCTTCTCGAACTCTGAGATGGTGATATCCTGATTTGTGGTCTATCTTCGAGAACCACCATGATCCATTAAACTGACCACAGAGGGCTTTAATCCTCCAGAGTGGGTACTTGTTCTTCATGGTCACCTGGTTCAGGCGACGATTGCCAACAAAAAGTCTCATTCAACCATTCGACTTCTTGGAAAATAGAATCGAGAATGCCCAGGGAGAAAAATTGGACCATATGAAAACCTTCCCCTGCAAGTCCTCTAGCTGCACCTGTAGCTTGCAATGATCTGCAGGATCCATCCAATACACTGATGTAGATATTGGTGCCGTCTTGGCGGTACATTTAAATGTAGATTTCTACCTCTCTGTGATGAGGTAGTCTAGGAACATTTTTAGGGAAAACATTCGTGTACTTGTCCACCACTACAGGATAGCTCAGACTCTCCACATCAACTGCTCTGAGGGTAAGGTAGGCCAACTGATGAGTGATCGTCTGAACCCTCCTCCGAGTAAGTCTGTCATGTGGTGAAAAGGATCTTTTCTGGCTGGTGAAGGTACAAATGGTCCCATCCGTGCGGACACAAAAAATGTTGGGCCTAATGCAATCGATCTGAGCATGTAATGTAGATAACCAGTCTATAACCAAGATGACGTCGTAAGGCATCGATGCCAATACTAGGAGATTCTAGCCGAAGCTCTCACCTCCTAGAGTAATCTCACTCTGCCAGAACCAGTTTGTAATCATTGAGTCTGCTCCCATAGGAGTCTATACCACTAAGGATCAAGCCAACATCACCGTTGGAATCTCTGAGATCCGAACAAGGGAATTGGCAATGAAAGAGTGACTTACACCTGTGTCTATAAGAAATGTAGCTAAGGTGTAGTAGACACAGAAGATACCTTAAGTCATCACAAGAGTGCCATTATTATATTCCACAACCTCCGGAAAACGAGCTCATTCCTATCCACATGCTCTCTATGGTCGAGGTGGACTTCCAGGTGGTGGTGGCGGTAACTCCTAGAAACGTCACTCACTACCAGCTACACGACCAGCTCCTCTGCCATGTCCGCCTGATCCCTGCAGACAGACTTGATCAAATGTATCCCTCTACCTAAGAGGTCCCTCAATAGTATGATGACCATCCGAATGGCAGGTCGGACAGTCATGAGCCATGTGACCCTACCCAATGAATGATTAGAATTTCCCGCTATTGGCATGTCTGGTTGTGTCTCCAATACCCCGCACAATCGATCCAGAGTCAGGATGTCGTCCACCTATAGGTCTTGTCCTCTTGGACCTTGGCAACATCTGTCTACATTCAGCTGCCGAAGAATCCTCTATATGTCAACTAGAGGCGGGTCTCATTGCTAGAGACTTCTCAGTATGTAAACTCTCCACTAAGAGAGCTCACCCCAACACCCCTACCTACATTAGGGTGATTAGGTAGATCATCGAAGCCATTATATTTCTCTTGAGACTCTGATCAATGATTTGGGCCTTAAATAATTGGTCTCGTACCATATCTGTGGAGTAGCGCTAGTGGTCGGTGAACCTCGCTGAGTATTGTTCCACCATCATGCTGCCCTGCAGGAGGTGAAGTAGATCCTATATCTACACTGTGTGTAGGGATTATGGGACAATATTTGACCAAAACAGGATCTTGAAGTCTACCAAGAGTAGTGTAACCTCATCATGCACCTGGAGCATCAGGCTCCACCATCTGCCTATTGATTCCTGAAGGAGATCTGAGGAAATGATCACCATATGGTCAGATGGTGTCTCTACTATTCTGAGGACTCTCACCACATCCTCTAGCCAATACTCAACTACATGCGGGTCTGTCTATCCCCTAATCCTAGGCGGCCTCGGGAGCTAAAACTCGAGCAAGGTGCTCAAGTGTTGTGCATCGTCTACTGCTGGGGCTGGTGGCCCAACGGGTAGTGGTACCACCAGTGCCACCGCTGGAAGAGGGCCCGGCACCGAGTCCTCGTTGCTCGATGGGATATCTATGCGTACAACACTCTGGGATCTAGCTGGTCATACACAGGGAGGCATCCTAAAATATATAGATGCGACACAGTCATAGATTATACCTGTTGAGCTGACCTGGTTGAGCTGACATAAAGAAAACTTTTGAAAACACACACGCAATCAGTGTTTTCATGCACAGAGTTGGAAATCAGTAGTCAGGGTCCTGGTGTATGGATACCTTGCTCACTGCACCAACATAGGACTCCTTTATGTGAAAACCACACTTAGTACCCTTAACACTATTTCTTCAAATACCAATTTTTCATGACCCGTCCCCTGGGACCTGTGCCGTGACTACCTCAATCCCGCCATCCATAGGCAAGGGAATGACGACTAGTACTAAAGGTGAAAATCCCTAAACATGTAAGACAAGACCTTAATAACTTGAAAACGTACACAACCTGGTATGGGATTGAAATAAAAGACTATATAAAATGGTATATAAAAGGAGTACTGAAAGGTATGAAGGGGCCAAAAATAAAAGCCCAACTGTAAAGTTCAAGGAAACAAAAAGTACATGTTCTGTAAAAAGGGAAAATGACTCATGTATCGTCCATTGGGAAATCATACCTGAATGGTAGGTACTGATAGCCTCCATAACACTCCATGTCCATCTAGGTCCTCTATTTACCATCACACTTTGTAGTCCACCTCCGGGTACCGTCCAGTCCTGGTACACTCAACCTCGGTCAGCACTGTCCGTCATCTGCATCGAACAGAATGAGGTGCGGGCATAACCTATATAGGGGAGAGTATAACGATACACAGTTGGGACCCCGAGACCCCAAGGTCTCACAAATCCAACAAGTATAAACCACAAAGTATCAAATCAATAGATAACCCTACTTAAGTATATTTCCATACATATACCCAAGTTATTAAGTAATCTATCACAATCACGTGGTAAACCCAAAAGTTTCAAACACATCTCAACTGGGATTTTTGTTCACATTTTTGAAACCACGACTAGTGGAAGAATCCTCCTCTATCGAGTAATGTGGGGCTGCCATGAAACCAAGGTGCTTCCAACTAACCTTGGACTACTGAGGTACTCCTCCTGTCGAGTACTGTGGGTCTACTGCATCACCAAGGTGCTCCCCACCGTGAGTCTGTCGCGTCACCAAAGAGATCCCCCTCATAGCCTACTAAGGTAGTCCTCCTTTCGAGTACCATGGGTCTACCATGACACCAAGACGCTCCCCACTATGGGTATTCCATCACACCAAGTTTCTCCCAATTGGGCCAGTTGAGTCACATTGAGTCGAATCAGTTAGCAGTCATCAGGTCTCAGCCAGCTACTATGTCTCCGTACATTGTTCACTCATCTCCGAGAGGATACGCTCCATGAGATACTGGTCAATAATCCAACTTCGATGAAGTCTCATGTAGAATTATCTCAATGATCTGCCATGTCATATGGGTTTCAGCGCAACAGACGGCGCATCAAACGAACGTGCGGTCTGTGAGTTATTATCTTTATGTTCTGGGGGACATTTTGGATTTGTGCATGATCCAACCTGATGTTATCTCAACATTACCCGAAACTCTAGTGGATTATACTCAAATGGACTATCACACTCGAAGAAAAACTAGTTCCGCTGACGGTTCATCAAACGGTCATTTGGTGCCAAAGAAATAGCCATGAAAATAAAGGGTCTATAGTGGGTCGTGGTCCGGTCCGACCCGGTCGGACCCACCTGGTCACACCTATTGGGTCTGGCCTAGGCCATTGGGTGGGCTAACCTATTAGGTTCGACTCGGTCCACTGGGCCCATCCTAGATGGCTGCATGGGTAGTTCGGCCTTGGCTCGATGCTAGTTCGGCCCTGAGCGCCATGTGGGAGCGGCCCGATGCGGCTCAGCCTAGAGTGTGTGGCCGTGCCGGTTCATCCTGGGCGCTATGAGGGGTGCGGATTGGGCGCTATGGGGTGTGAGAGGCACGTGGGACGGCACGGTATGTCCGGGTACTCGGGAGGCGACCGGGCAGGGTGTGGCCAGGACGGATGGCTGTCGGGCAGGCAGACAGGTGGGCTAGAGGGTGGCCGCGCCAGGCACGGCCTGGAAGGCTAGTGGCCGGGTAGGGCACTAGGCGGGTCGGCGGGTGGTCGGGTAGGCCGACGGGGCATGGGCTGACTCAGAGTTGCGGCTCGGCTTAGCGAGGGGCGCCCACCGGTGGGGCGTGACTGGGGCCGGTTCGTCTGGTGGCGGTGTGGGTCGTCGCGGGGGTGATGTGAATCATGGAGGATGCGGGTAGCGCGACCTTTGTCTGTGATAACTTCTTCGACTCGTTGCTTCATCGCCATGCCGATGAATATCACAAAACATATCAACGGCGGGTGTCGGGCCATGCTAGTCTGACCCGCACCCTCCGCGATTAGGGTAATAAAAATTGATTCGTCATGCTAGGAGAAAAATGAAAAAAAACTCACACGTCAATGGGATCATATCCTTGTTCTTTGTTTTGAAAGAAAAAAAGAACAAGGCACCAATAATAAAACAACCCCTACCTTTATATGTTGATCACCGATGAAGTTGCGAGATGAAGACGAAGGTGATCATCGTTCATCGCAATCACTGCACACTTCCAATCTGAGCTAGTGTTTCATATCATTGATAACGATACGAAAGGAAGGTCAGTTGAATACGTCCTACATTGGTAGAAGCTCTGAGGAAGATGTCGATGAAGGTCTTCATTCTTCATAGTCAAAGGCGTTCTTCGTTGGGAGCTTTCCCCCAATAATCCTCCTCTTAAAGGTGCCACCAAAATAAACAATGCCAACCAAAATAAAAATAGATTGTGTTAATCTATTATTTAATTTGTTGGCACAAAATTCAAAAGTGTCAATTAATTAATATGGCTCCGCCTTAATTAATGGGGAGGATTTAACACCACTAAATTAGGGGAGTTGGCACCAACAAAAAAGAGGTGGTGTGTGAGACTCTCCAACATTAATGAGGGGAGTTGAGGGGTTTCCTCTTCCACCATTAATAGGGGGTTTAGTCATGTTTGGTCCCCACGTCATAACCCTTCGCGGGAGGATAAGATCGTGTGGGCCCCACCACCATAACCTCTCATGGGAGGTTAAGGTGTAGTGGTCCCACCTCCAAATTCCATGAAGAGGTTAAAACAACAGATAATAAATAAGTCACAAAATTTATTTTTATTTAATTATTCACTAAAAACCCAATAACCATATTTTATACTCGAGCCACTGCCTTCGCGTTGATAGTTTTCATAAGATATTACTAGCATTGTGAGTTCGACAGTGTCCCCAGATTTCAATTCTGAGCACCAGATCAAAGGTTATAAAGACCCGCTCGTACGTTTACAGAACATAACCGAACAAAAAATCATAAATTGATTCCAGGAACACTGAGACCCGGAATCATCCACCATAAATTTTCACAGACTCGTAAAATTCATATGTATTTAAGAAAAAAAAATTCCACAGATGTCCTAGGTCTTTAAAAATTTTAGTGAATTAGTTTTATAAAGACATAAAATATTTTGAAATGATAATAACATTACTAAAATTCATGTCACATGTAATCTTTCCAGGACATAATCGAAGAAGTAGATATTTAACCGATGGAATGGAAATGATGTTAAGACAAAAACTTAACGTATGATTTCCTATAGAGTAAATCATTTTACATCCGAAATAATGGTTTAATCCTGTTATTAATTCATTACTAACCAATATTAATATTTTTTATGTCATATTGTTTCCCTTGGAAACAGGGGATGACCGCCTTGATGGGAGGTTCAAACGTTCTGATCGGTTTATAATGGGTTTGTTCGTAGAACCAGAAACATCCAATGATTACACATCCTTTCAGACCTACTTTCCAAAGGTAGGTGCTCATTAGTTTGTGGACTGATGTGGAATAGGAATTGGCATTGGTCGAGAGGATGGGAGGTCGGACTCATCATACCTTTTTGAGGGGAATTATTGACTACTCCAGGACTCTCATTATAGATTTAAGTTATGTACGAGAATCCTTATTACATTACCAAGTATAAAATTACCTTTCCTTCATATCTAACAATCAATGATTAAATATGTAGGAAATTTAGAGAATCTTTTGTATGTATTCGATGTTCCTCATCGATAGAAAATCATCTGTATTTGTTAGAGATTCTTGGTCAATGGTACCCTTCGACACATTTATACAGAAGTCTCTTGGTCATTATGATGACCATGCTAGTTTTAAATCCACTCAGGGGGGCACATGATGTTTATTGTAATTCAGAAGGACATGGGTTATTTTAGAGTTGGGATCGAACCCATAGACGGGCTACCAACATATCCTTTGTTTAGAAAAGGAATCAGAACCCACGTTGTTCGAGTAAGGGAGTATGATGTTTATGATTGATGGCTCAACGAAGGATGTCACAATTACTTTTACACTCTAAGCTAACGTGAGTCATACTCGATGTGGGAAACAAGAGGTATTGGTAAAAAATATACAATTGTTCCATGAAATAAGGAATCATAAGAAATAATGTGGGGCATATGTATGTATGACTGCCCAGATAAATGAAGGTTATGATTTACTTTAGGGAAGAAATCTAGGAACAGATTCCATAAAGGTATATGTGCTTCGTGGAGATTTTGAATACTCTAACTTGGGGTGTATTCCTGAAAAGGATGCCCAGGATAAAGGATTATGACTGGGACTTACTCTTGAAAAGGAGGCCCAGGTTAAGGATTAAGGTTTGGGGCTTACTCTTGAGGAGAATGTCCAAAATAGGGAACTGGGGCTTACTCCTGAAAAGGAAGTCCATGTTAGGGGATCTGGGGCTTACTCCTAAGAGGATGCCAAAAAAATTAACGGACTTGGGGCTTACTCCTAAAGAGGATGCCCAGACTTGAAGACTTATGACTGAAGATTATTCTTGAAAATGAGACCAAGGTTAAATATTCTCTCATCATAAAGGATGAGGTTGAATGAATGAACTCTCAATATTTAGTGACATAATGATATGTAAATCACTAGGTTTTGAGAGATATTCCATATAATTCCTTTCAGATAAGGAACTCAAATAAATAAATCATGCCATAAATGGATTTGAAGAGTGTC
Organism: Viscum album; assembly: GCA_963277665.1. NCBI lineage: Eukaryota > Viridiplantae > Streptophyta > Magnoliopsida > Santalales > Viscaceae > Viscum > Viscum album. Next base: position 1,842,240,375 of record OY728145.1, read on the forward strand.
GTGAAGACTGAATATTGAATAGGAAAGGTGTAATGGCTTAAGAGGGGTGAAATCTGCAAGAATGGCACCCAAAAAGGCAGGGGCGCGCAAGTCCTGGCTGGCGCGCAGGTACTGCATGGGCGCATAAGACCAGGTCCCGCAGGTCCTGGTCGCATAAGTATGCCTGCGTGACACATGGTGTACTTGCACGACAGTTAACCAGAAGGGTAATACTTGAGCGACTCTTCATTAAAGCCTTTAGAATCCTCTTGAGGTTTTTTTCGAAAAAGGGTGCGCAAGATCTAATGAATGAGTAAGGAAGCGCACAAGTGTGGACCTTTTACCTTAAGGGATGGCCACTCAGGCACACAAGTGTTGATGAGTTTCAACACTTAGGCCTTCCTCCCCCTCTTTAGATCTTCCATTCTAGGTATGAAATTACCTTATAAGTGTTACAGAATCTTTGAGAAGAGACTAGGGCGCCCGATGCTTGAATATGGGTTTCTGGAAAAAATCCTCCCAAATAGGGGGCCCACAGGGTCTATTTATAGTCAAGAGAAGACCCCGGGAGGCTACCGGGCGGTTATCACTTAGGTCGCGCAAGTCACTTGCGCGACCATAAGGCGTCGCGCAAGTGGACTTGCATGACAGTGATATAACATGCGCGGCACAGGTGATTGTGATCCCTTGTTCATTCCTTTGTTGATTTTTGATATTTTCATCAAAGGTTGAATCACTTTGAGCTCAGATATTCCCCTTTTTTTATCTTTAGATTCTGTGACGAAAGGAGAATTAACAAAAGTCCCCCCTCAGAGTTGGATCCGAATGAAATGAGGATTTGACTCTGAGGAAATCGAAGACATCCAATGGAAAGGTGGCGCACAAGTCTTGATGGATGAGAGGGCGGCGTGCATGTGCGCATCACGCAGGGCCTGGGTGCACTGGGTGTAGGCGTGCAGATAGGCCGCCTGGCCTATAAATATGCGGTTATTGGCCGCACTTCACATCTGATTCCGAATTATCGATCTCTCTCCACGCAAGTCTCTTCTTTCAACTATTTCCTTGCCGCCACACTACTGTAAAGGTATTTGTACTTGCACGGTTTATATTTGCGCGTCAAAAACCAGCGCGACACACGAATACTTGCGCGTCATGTTTAGACTTGCGTGCCTTAATGCCTCAGACATTTTTTTGAATTCTTTCATAAATTTTATGAAAAATAAACCCATTTAAGTGTTTAATTTATTCAACTTTTGTGCAGATTAAATGGCTCCTAAGGGAATTAAAACGTCTGATGAACTGGCTAGCAAGAAGATTGATGACATGATGAACATCATTGTACATGATTACTATGATATCTGCGACAACACTCTCCCATATTTGGCTAAGTACTTGAAGAAATATCATCTTAATTTCCCACATAGCATCTACCTACCTCTATATGGTCATGGTCATCTACAAGGAGTCAATGTTCCAAATGCAAAGAACTATACACCTGAAATGCAGCTGCACTGCTTCTCCTTCATTTCAGTTATGTTGTGCATTAAGGGAAACAACAATGGTGTGAACTTTAAAATTCTTCCTCCATGTGATTTCCTTGCAGATATGAAAATTGAAATCCCATGGGGTGAAATTTTTTCCACTACCGATTAGTGGAGAGAAGTCAAACATGGTATTAGAGCAATATCGGAAAAGGGTACACTCTCCAAATGGCTCTTTACTTCCAATGCTCCTTTCTCAAATCCATGTATCCATCTTCCATGTCTCTTGGACAGAAATAGTTTCACTGTTTGATCAGCAGAAAATTTTCTCAAACTGCACTCAAGAACATCCTTTTACAATTGTTCCAAGAAGGGCTGGTATCACTGCATATCTTATTGTATCCAGTTGAATGAATGAATTCCAGGTGGTTGCTGATGAATCTCGGGATTCCGTAAATCAAATGATGTGTTATGTTGAAAGCCTCTTGTAATTCTTGAAAAAGAGAAGAGACTCCAGTCTGTGGATGTCCTTCTAACTCTTATGTATTAATGAAAAACACTTTCACCTTCACTCATTTTTACTTGCATTCTCTTTTACTACATGCTTTAGATTTTACCTAAGCCAATGGGCCTAGTAAGCATAGTTTGATTTTTACTAGGATTAACTGTAAATAACCCTACAAACTTCAAACCTTTTAATTGCTCAATGTTACCTAAATCGTACAAAAATGTATATATTCTGAGCTGGGAACTTGACTTTTATTCATAGATCCCCTATATTTTGTGGGTAGTTTAAAGTCATACACTTCGGACATACAAAGTCTAATTTTTAAGGTCGAAATAGCTTTGATCGAAATGGATTAGAATTGACTCAATTTCTTGACAACTTATGTTAAAACATAGTACCATACTCATGTATGACGGAAAATATGTAAGGTATGACTTAAGAATATTTGAATATGAGGAATGATATGAAAAAGAGATAAAAGGCATTATAAGAAGTAGTTACTAGGAATGAAGTTACCATTATTTAAAAAACCTGTTAGGGTGTTGAATTATGCAGGGCCACCTAAGGGCATTGGCTGCATAGTTAAATAAAATATTATCTTTTGGATAACAAGTATGTTATGTAGACTGTTTATGCAAGGCCACCTACGGGCACGTGCTACATAGTCAGGAAAAAGAACTCTCATAAATTTACTTTCCTAGTGCTAAAAGCCAATGAAGGTTTATGGAGATTCAATTCTTCCAAAGTATAGAGTTTGCTGTATGGAAGGAGGTACTTGAATTTGGAGAAGATATTTTCAAACAAGATTATCGAAGAACTGGATTAATATCACTCCTACGAAGGTCTGACCCAAACATAGGGAAGGTGAATATAAACCATAGACTTGAATACTTTTAGATCATGAAAAAAATATGGGACAAATATGTTAAGGATGGATATTTTTGCAGATCCCTACATACTGTTATTTAAGAAAAATTAGGACAAAAGTGGCATCCTTCCCAAGAATGAAGTTACCACTATCCGAAAAACCCGTTAGGGGGTTTAATTGTGCAGGGACACCTAAGGGCATTGGCTGCATAGTCAGATAATAGTATATTTTTGCTAACAAGTCTGTTATGTAGACTGGTTATGCAAGGCCACCTATGGGCACTTGCTGCATAGTTAGGCAAAAGAACTCTCAGAAGTTTGACATCTTTATGACTAGAAGTCATGAAAAGGCTTATGGGGATCTAGAAATATTTTAGGTTAGGATTATGACACATAAAGATGGGTATAGTTCAATGTATACAGAGATACATAGATCAACGCTAACCATAATCATGTTGTGGCTGGGTCCTGAATTGAAATGTTGTACTTCACTACATATCCCATAAGGATGAGAATCAAGCCATACGTAGTTCTTAAACTACATTTTAACGTCGTGTGGGACAAAAGGATTAGAGATCTTAGTTTAGGGTCATAGATCTTGGATAGTTTTTAGAAGTACACAGTGTGTGTTTTCATGGGGACCTTTCAGCTAAGGGACTGAAAGTGGAATTTGGGGTTAGGCCCAAAGACATGGGGCTGGATTCGAGGGACACTCAAGCATTCCTACGTATCCCATAAGGATGGGAATCAAGCCCACATAGATCTAGAAATACCCTTTGTACAAATTTGGTTCGTACATATGAAGGGTGAAAGGGGACATTAGTACAATGATGGTTTAACCCAAGATAAAAGGTTTGGGTGTTTCCATGTATGCATGTAGCCTTTGAGATGAAACATGATTGAAAAATCAATGTAAATAATGGTTCCCTCTCAGGTGAGGGTATCAATGAATATTGTAGTTTATTTTCATATTGGACAAAAGTGTTGTATAGTTTATCGTCGTATAACATGGAAGAATGTGAACCAATGTAAAGATATTGATTCTCAGGGAGATTTCACAAATCAACATCATTTGAGATGGAGGTAAACCGATGTGAATAGATTGGTTACTTGAACCTTGGGGGTTGCCTACATACCTAGCCTAGAAGGCAAGGATCAAAGTTCATGTAGTTCAATTAAAGAATGAATTAATGATCAAGTTGTTCTTGGGGACAATGACTTAAAAAATGATGTTAGGACATACACATGGTTAGCGTCCCAGAGAGAGTGTTATGGTTGAGGATAGATCTAAGATCATGGGAGTCATACTCGGTGTGAGAAACAAGAGGTAACAACTACCTTAACGATGCATTGTTTAATGTCATGTAGTACATATAAATGGACTATGCCGTTTAAAGTCTTGCAGTTAGGACTATTGGTGCTGCACATTTTAGTGTCATGTAGCAGGGACAAAAATACAGTTTAATGTCATGTATGACGTATCACGAACATTCTGTACAATTTAGCGTCATTTAGTTAGGACGATGGGGACAATAGAGATTAACGTCATGTTGGACGAAGGGGGGGGGGACTGTGCAGTTTAATGTCATGCAGTGAGGACAGAAGAGTGCACCATTTTAACGTCATGTTGGATGCTTTGGGGATTTTTTCCACAGTTTAACGTCATTTTGGACGAAAATTGTATGATACAGTTTAGCGTCATGTTGGACGAAAGTGCGAATAGTTTAAGGTCATATGAATAGACCGTGGATGGTGCAGTTTAATGTCATGCTGGACGATGGTGTAGTTTAAGGTCGTACATGACATTTGATGATTATGTAGTTTAACATCTTTCCGGACGTAAGGGAATTTTATACAGTTTAGCGTCATGTATTTAGGACGTCACAATTTAACATCTTGGTGGACGTAAGGGACTTGCAAAAAGTATAGGGTCATATGCATGGACCGTTGATGATGCAGTTTAAGTTCATACAAGACCTTGATGTAGTTTAATGTCATAATGGACAATTTAGGGAACTGTTTTTTCACAGTTTAACGTTGTGTGGGAAGAGGTTGCAGGTTAAGGTCATACTGGGCCATTGCTCTATATTTTTAACATCATATAACATGGACAAACGGGTGCCACATAGTTTAGTGTCATGTTGCAGGGACATATACATAGTTTAAAGTCATTTAGGACGTATGAAGGGACTTTATGTACTGTTTAGCATCATGTAGTTAAGACGATGACTTTTTCACCGTTTAACATCATGTGGGATGAAAGTACAAATAGATTAAGTTCATATTAATGGACCGTTGCCGTGTAGTTTAACATCATATAGCAAGGACGAACTAGTGCCGCACAGTTTAGTGTCATGTTGCAGGGACAAAATACAAACTTTGCAGTTTATAAAAAATACTTCTTTAAAAATATGGCATTGGATGGAGTAGTGATGAGTTCTCCATCCGTTGAGATTAATGAATAAGCTTTATTGGAGTAGATCCTATGTATTGAATAAGGTCCTTCCCATTTTGGCTGAAGCTTGGGAGGTTTCATTCCTCGTATCATTGGAGTTCTGAGAACTAATACCAATTCTCCTTGTGTGAATGAATGAAGACGAACTTTTTTGTTAAAATCACATGCTATTCAATTATGGTAGACTTACCAGTGGTTTAAAGTGCACAATATTTTCTCATATAACCGTTCCAATTCATTCAATCTCTTTTGATATTGTTCATCTATAGATGATTGATCACAAATGGAAACTCTGAGCAAGGGTAGTTGAACTTCAATGGGCAAGATGGCTTCTGTTCCATATACCAACGAATATGGAGTTGACCGAGTTGCAGTGCGGGTGGTAGTCTGATAATCCCATAAAGCATGAAAGAGCTTATCAGGCCATGACCTCTTATCTTTATCCACCATATTTTTTAGTATATTTGAAAGACACTTGTTAAAGGCTTATATCTGGTCGTTGTCCACTTCATGATACCGAGATGAATGGTTGGATTTGATGTTGTATTCTTGATACAATTTCTTCACCTCGGATGAACAGAAATTGGTGCCACTATCCATCTATATGGTATGAGGGACACCAAATCTGTTAATGATATTATACTTGATGATGAAAACAATGCATTTAGAACTGACTTCCTTGAGATGTATTGCCTCTGCCCATTTGGAAAAGAAGTCAGTAGCAGTAAGAATATACTTAAATTTCTTAGTCGTAGCCGAAGGGTAAGGTCCCCCCACATCCATTCCCCATGTGGAAAATGACAATGAGTATTTAGCTGTATGAAGCAACTCTGGAAGCTGGTGAATGATGTTGGCATGTACTTGGCATGATAGAATCTTCTTTGTGAAATCGACACAATCTCATATCATTGAAGGCCAACAGTATCCTTGCCTTCGAACCTGATCAGATAGTCTATGTCCAGAGTGGTGGGCACCACAGACTCCTGGGTGCACTTCTTTCATGACATCCATTATCTCTTCACCATTAATGCATCTGAAGAGAACTCCATAAAAATTACGTTTGTAGAGAATTTTCTCTAGGTGATCTGGGCTATCATAAAGAGTAAAATTGACCACACGTTGCTGGATTTGTTCTTTCTCGGCTATATCAGGTGGAAGTGTTCCATTTTGAAGGTATTCCCTGATAGGTGACCTCTATCCTATAGTATGACCATACGGTTCAAGAATGAGACAAATTTCATTAATTTCCTCTGTTCTGATTCGGACATTAGGTAAAATTGCATGACGGTGGGCAATACTGATGGTTGTCTCGTCCCGATTTGGATCTTCCAGAGCTGTGGCTATATTAGCCAATGCATCAGCTTCAGCATTTTGTGATCTTGGGACATAAGAAAATGTGGATTCCAAAGGGAATTCCGCCATTAACTCTCTGACGTAATCATACAAAGGGATTAGTTCTTCTTTTCTGATGGCATAATCCCCATTGCTTTGTTTGATTACCAGGTCTGAATCACCCTTCACCTTTATGTGATTCACTTGTTCTTGAAGCGCTAATTCCAATCCTATGATAAGAGCTTAGTATTCGGCTTCATTATTGGTACCACCTTCCCACAATAAGAAGGAATAAGGTAACACTGCCTTTTCTGGAGAAATGAGTGCAATTCCTAAGCCAACTATGTTGAATTTAGGATTTTCCATTTTTATCCCTGTTAGACTTTTGGAAGCACCATCAAAATACATTTCCCATGCTTGAGGAATTTCTTGAATAGAGAAGACTTCCTCATCAGGGAGTTCAATATCTGAAGATGTGTCTTCCACTGAACGGTGTTCATCCAGGAAATCAACCAAAGCATGGCCCTTTATCACCTTTTGAGACACATACTGAATGTCGAATTGCTACAAAATAACTTCTCACCTTTCTAGACGTCATGTAAGCATTGGACGACTAAGGATGAATTTGAGCGGGTTATTGCGAGATACATATTGGACCCCGTGATGTTGTAGGTAATGGCTCAGTTTCTGAACTGCAAAGATTAATGCCAGGAAGCACTTCCCAATACTTGAATACCAGGTTTCTGCTTCAAGCATAGATCGACTGAGATAGTAGAGGTTGTTTTCATTCCCAGCATCATTCTTTTGAGCAAGAAAGTCACCCAATGATCGCTCTAGAGCTGTCACATGGAGGATAAGTGGTCTTCCTTCAACAGTTTGCATGAGTACTTGTGGACTCAAGAGGTATTTCTTGAGAATATTGAATTCTTATTGACATTCTTCAGTCCACTGGTATGTGATCCCTTCTTCATCAACTTGGTAAAGGGTAAACTTTTGCCTGCCAAATTAGCGATGAAACGCTGAATATAGGTTAAGGGTCCATGAAGTCCTCTTAATTCTTTCAAATTATGAGGAGGTGGAATACCGCGGATTGAATTAGAATTCTCAGGATCGACTTCAATACCACGATGGTGTACAACAAAGCAGAGAAATTTTCTTGAGGTTACCCCAAAAGCACATTTTAAGGGATTCATCTTCAAATTATGTTGTCAAAGCTTGCAGAATATGACATCCAAATCAGCCAAGTGATTAGAACGTTGTTTGTATTTAACCACCAAATCTTATACATAGCATTAAACAAATTTACCTAAGAAGGGTTTAAAGATACGATGCATGACGCGCTGATATGTTTCACCTGCATTCTTTAAGCCAAAGGGCATTACCCGGTAACAAAACACACCTTGAGGGGCTCTGACGGATGTGAATTCCTCATCTTCTGGGGCCATTTAGATCTGATTATATCCAGAATATCCATCCATGAAGTAAATTTCTTCATATCCAGCTATTGAATCAATTAGAAGTTCTTTAATCGGAATTGGGAAATCATCCTTAGGACAATACCGATTAAGATCTCTGAAATCGATGCAAACTCTAATTTGTCCGCTCTTCTTCTTTACAGGGACAATATTAGCCAACTACATGGGATACTGAACATCTCTGATGAATTTAGCATTGATAAGCTTATCCACTTCAGCTTCAATTTTAGAATCATAAGTTGGGTGTGTTCTTCTCGCGGCTTGCTTAAATCCTCGATGTTCTTCTGGTAAACCCAAATGACGAGTAGAAATATCAGGATCAAGCCCGGGAATTTCTGTATGGTTCCAAGAAAAAATATTACTATTTCACTTTAGAAAATAAATATAAATCACTTGCTCTTCAAGGGTCATGGCCGCACTGATTAAAGTGGGGCGTGGATCTTCCTTTGTACCCAGATTTATTTCTCTGAGTTCATCCACAGTGGTAGAGATACCCTCTTCAAATCCTGAAGAAGAATCTCTAAGATATTCCTCTTCTTCTTCATCATGTGTTATTTCTCCCGTTTCTACTTGCATAGTAGATGACAAAGCATAATTTTCATGATCAGAAGAGATGTAAAAATTTGCACATTTTGAAGAAGAAGCTTCCATTTCCAACCCGATTGATGATTAAGGATCTTCTTTGGGTAATAAATAGGAAATGATGGATTTAGAATCGACATCATTGTTCAACATTGATGTTGCTATAACTTATTCTGGCCTAATTGGTGAAGTATAGACTTGTTGGATTTCAGAATATGAAATGAAGACGTTAGCATTTGTGCTTTCATCACTGCTTGGTAGATTACCAATTTCTCCCATGTTGTCTGACTCGATTGCAGTAATTGACATTAGGGATCTTTCCATAAGAGTATTTTGATTTGGGTCTATCTTGTCAATTTGACTGATAGGAAACACATAATCTGTACTCACATGTGTAAATGATTTACTGGAGTTTTTTCCAAACCATATGGAGCATTAACTTTAGTAATCTCTTTTGTTATGGATTTCTCCCTTTGCTTCATGTGATAGAAATCTGCCTCAATATATTGAGACTCACATGTCTTGAACGGGGCCTTATCACCATAAAACGTCCCAACTTTACCCTCGAAACAATATTTGAGACATTGATGGTATGAAGAAGGGATAGCAGCATGTTGATGTAACCAGGGTCTTCCAAGAAAAATGTTGAAGGCTGAGTCTTGATCAACAACCATGAAATATGAATTGGATACAAGATCTCCAAACTGTGATCTGAGTGTAACTTCACCCAGTTTTTCTTTTTCAATTTTATCATATCCCTGTAGCATCATGGTAGAGGGAGAAAAATCAGATTCTGTGAGGCCTAATCGATGGAGTGTACGAATGGGCATGAGGTTGACACCTGAACCATTGTCAATGAAAACTCTTCGAACATCCACTCCATTGAATTTTCCAGATAAGTACAATGGTCTAATATGTCCATGCACGACATCATCTTCATCTTCATTAGTAAAGGATATTATTCCATGGCATTCTGCAGGATTATTTTATATGTGATAGACTTCAGTTGCAAAAATTTCAGTTTCAAACTCCAGAGGACTTGACAAAGCCTCGATGAGTGCTTCTCGAAGATCTTTTGACAAATTCAAAGAATCCAGAATTGATAACTTGGCTGGTACTTGGGCCAAGTGTTTCAATATATCATACTTTTGATCTAGAGGTCTTTGTTCCCCAATAGGAATATGTGGTTTAGCTGGTACCTTGGAAGCAGATTCTTTGGAAGTTGATGCATCTTGTATAAGAGTTGGCAATATTCCTAGTTTTGGAAGATTAGACCAATTAGATCCATTTACTTGCAGAGAGGAATAAGATGGAACATTCAACCTGTCTTCCAAAATAACTGTTCCAGGACTGAATTTGTTATTGGTAGAAGAACTTGCTTGTTCTTGCTGAGATCGCTGAAGGACTCTACCACGAGTTTCTGCTGCGTACACAGTTCATGAAGGGGTAGAATTGGAATAGTGGCTTCTGAAAGATCTATGTCTTCCCTTGTATCCTGAGCCCCTGGAACTTCCTCTGATTACCCTGTTTGATACAGGGAATTCGGGCTCATTAAAATAGAAAATGCGACTGGAATATGGATCTGTTAATTGAATCATATTAATAGAACCAAAGATTAACTCTTCGTCTGATGAAGACTCTGCCTGATTATCCTGTTTAGGCTGTGCCATTTTTTGGGGCGGTGCCCGTGGCTTTGAAGTAGATGCCATGAAGTCCGCGAAAGTCAAAGACAACTTGAGCTTTGACACATACTCATCATCTTCTGATTATTTTTCTTTCTTTGAATCATGCCGTTTCTTTGAGGAGTTTCCCTCTGAAGAAGAGAGTTTTTCCGCAACATTCACGGCAGAGAACACAATTGGTTTCCTTAATTATGTTTGCAAAATAGCATGAGTTCGATTGATTGTCTTTCTAACCATCCAATCATCATACTTTTTTGAATTTTTGATTTTGACTTCCTACCATTCATCTTCCTCCTCTAGAACTGTAGTACTGACACATGCTACCTGGGATGAGGAGCCTTTCAATGTGACATGTCCCGAGTCGACCATCTTTTTCAGGAGGTCTTTGAAGACAAAACACTCCAGGATGGGATGCCCCAACATTTGATGAAAAGGGAAATAATTAGGATGATCTTCATCTCCATTCTTGTTTGGCCTCTTCGGTATTGGCAGTTGAACCAAATTGTTTTCCACAGTCGAAATGAAATAACCAGGAACATGTTCATTTTGGAAAGAGTATGTTTTTATCTTCAAATACTCAAATTACTTTCGCCTATGATATTTTTGATCGTCTAGATGAAAAGGCCTTTGTTGTTGGTGATCAGAAGGTGGATCCCTTCATGAAGATGGAGGTTTTGAGGTCGAAATAGGTACAGGTGGTTGTTTAAGCATAACTGTAGCAGTTTCTGCTTTACCTATTCTCAGTCCTGGGGCTGATGGAATTACACGAGATTTAGCCTTAGCCTGTATAAGGGATTCTTAAATCTCCTAAGCGATTGATGTATGGTCTCAAAACCCTCCTATGTATTTCACAGGGATTAATGGCGTGTGTAATGTTTCAAGCAGATTTTCCAAACAGAATGGCAACAATTCTTCTTAAGGGAGTGTTATAATCAAGGAATATGTTAATCCCTTCCATCGAGCAATGAAATTAGAGACCCTTTCATTCTCCCTTTTCTTACAGTTTGCAAGATCAAAAACTGTTATCTTTGGCAAAGTTGATCTAAACTGAAGGAGGAATTTTTGGCGAAGATCCTCCCTTCCAGTAATTGACTGGGATTGCAAGCTTGTATACCAAACATAAGCTGGTCCTTGCAAGGGTCGTACGAAGCATCTGAGTTTCACTCCTTCTTGCTGCTCCGGAGTTCCCATAATAGGATCGCAACAAGACACGTAATGCGTCAAATGTTGTTCTGGATCGCCTGATCCATTAAAAATAGGGAATACTGGGTTTCCAAAACTGGATGGAGGAGAAATTGAATCTACCCATTCAGGGTAAACTTTCATTTCTAGTTGAACTTGCACACACTTCCCTTCCATAGTGTCTAACAGAGATGTTAATTACTCAATAGTAGTTATTAACATTTGAGAAACATCCAGTTGAACTTGGACTTGAGTAGGTGCAATTACTATATCTTGGATAGATGTGGCGATTAGCGCTGCAACTGATGGTAGCACTACCAACTGTAGTTGCACTTTACCTGTAGGATTAGACCTGTGAGGGTGTACTGATAGAGGAGGATAATCATGTTCCATCTCAGTAGATGCAACAAATTGTTTTGGTTGACTAACTCCAGCATGCTTAAGAAGAAGACAACTCTGAAGTAGTTCTGCATTCAACCACCTTAATTTCTTTATTTCTTCCTCTTGTTGTGCAATCATCTACTCTAGTGAGAGCGATTGACCTTCTCTAGAGGAAGGATATGTAACCTGGTTCTTTCCCTTCCCTTTGTTGGATCCTTTTCGGATAGGGGGAAGTGGGTTACTCGAAGGATTACTTAAGTTCTGAGTAATCCTTTGACTTCTTGTACGCAAACCTTCTTCATTTGTGTTGGTGCGTACATCTTCTTGAGTAGGAAACTCTTCATCTGAGTCCCTTGAGTGAGCCTCATCGGGTGGATCAGCAACAACGACATTGATGACATTAATCGATGCATAACTCATTGCATCCCTTCTATCAGCATTTCTGTGATATTGTCTTCTTCCATGTCTTTGATGAGACATTGCCTTTTGTTGATTCAATCCCTCAGGAACTTCTTGATGAAATGTAATTTAGAGGGAAGCTCCTAATAATTTGGCTCTTCGTTCCTCTTGAGGTTTTTTCCCCAATCGAGAAAAGACCGAATTTCTCTAAGGAGGGGATTGATGATTTGAAAAAGTCCCCAATCCAGTGGACTGGGGATTTTCCTTCTGTTCTTGCTCAACTCCATGGAACCTATTTTTTGATTTCGAGGGTTGGTTTAAAAGAGTCCCCAGTCTGGCGAGCTGGGGTGGTTCTTGACATTCTATGTCTGAGACTTTCTTGAAAGTCCTCATGATCTTACAAACCTTAGTCTGGAAATTAGCTGGATGCATTAATCTCTATCCGCTTTTATCACCTGGTTAAAACAACCGTTGGATGATTTCTGACACTTCTTTCATTTGGTGACGAGCTAGCTCCAAACAAGAGTCCTGTTCAATATTCTCGTTTTCTTGATGCAAGAGTAATTCAACAAAATCTTCTTTGTATTCTTGATTTTGAGATGAAATAGTTGAAGCCTGTTCTTGGGAATGCTTTTGATTACAAACAAATCCCATTGACTGTGGCCAGCCATGGGCAATAACATTTCATGAGACCATTTTCGGCGGGCTTTGCTGACTGGAGAGCACTGTGAAATGCAGTGCTCCATGAACACCCCATCCTCTAATACAAATACTAGATGGGGCATTGGAAATTAACTGACACAATCTTCGTAGTGCGCCAAAGCTTGAACGTTGAAGGGATCTTAGCTACTTTTCAGCCTTCAGATATCGAGAGACTGATAGAGACGCCAAATCAATCTGACGTTGTAACCCTTCTATTATCTTAAGATGATTTTAATATTCATCATAAGATAATACTTTATTTTTCATCTGACAAATAGTTTTCCATATATTGAGACGAATATCATGAATTTCATCTTCCGTCAACATTTCTGGAATATTATACTGAGAGTCATCCATAGGGAAAAACATAACCGGCACCTCTCCTTTTTCCAGTTGTTTTTTCATGATCAGTAATTCCTCTTAATCATTTGATGAAGATCCTTCTACCTGATTTGACTAGAGTTGGTGTTTCCTTGTTGCTTCATTGGATTCAACAGGATTGGTAGAGAAATAATTGATCAAACTAGAAGATTCATAACTTAGGGGTGGTTCGAAGAATGACCTACACCCTGGGATATCATCTGATTGAGAAAGTATTTCACCTGCTAGTGATGAAGCTTCAGACATGACTGGTTTCACATTTGGAAGTGCCTCAAGATAAGTGGTCTTTCTCGGCACTACATTGTCCACTAGAGAATTTTCTGGGAAATGTGCATCACTACTGCGGATAGGACATTCGCAGCGAAATTCATCATCATGGAGAGGACCACCATAATGGGTTACAGAAAAAGATGAGATCTCTTGCCTCTTGGTATTCTGAACACACAGAGGGTTCCTGTGGCTCTCATCTAAAGATGAAACTTCGAGATCGACCGAATTGTCATGAAGCAAGCCTTCATGAGGAAGTGTCTATTGAAGACCTTCGGAATTACTGTTCCTACTATTGGTAACTGAGGGAGTAGAATCTTGAATTCCAATAGATAATTGTCTGAGGGCTTCAAGACCTCTAGCATCGAGAAAGGCCTTGTTATAGATTGGAACTTGATCACCTGACTGTACTGGGCGGGTCTTTTTCTTAGACGCCTTCTTACTCACCTTGGAAACCACTGTTGACTAAAGTGGCTACTTTGAGCAGGTGTATGTACCCGATCAGGAATGATGGCCAGGTTAGGCTGACAATCTCCTCTCAAATCAGGTGTATGTGCCTAACTTGGTTGTCCATATGATATGGGGGAGTATTCCCCATTACCCTATTGGACTAGAACAGATGTGTGTGTCTGTTCCAGAGTGAATTGTTGATGTATCACTCTACTGGTAGGGATAGATTTATGTGTCTTTCCCTGAGATGTCGTTGATGTTGTTATAATATCCTGGCAGGCATCCAGAATATGAGCATGGATCTTCTTCTTCTCTTTCACCATTGATAGAATATGCTTGGTGACTTCAACTGCCGGAACAATAATATACGTCCATTCCGGGCTTGGAGCACGTGTATGTGCATGATCGTGTCCTCCTTTTCCTATCAGTGAATCCTGACAGTACTCAAGTGTGGGGGCCGAGAGTTGAGTCTGCCACGTATTTGTTGTCGGGGCTTTCGGACTAACTTCTCTGAATGCTACCAAGCGAGACTGTTGGTTGGATCGATTAATACTAGCAGGTGTATGTGCCTGCTGATTACACATCGCCAAACGTGGTTGACGAGATACATCATATGTAGACAGACGAGTTTGCTGACTAGCTGATGGTGTATAAACAGGTGTATGTTCCTGCCTATAGTACTCCGCCGGAATTGCCTTGCAGGATTGGCGTGATGCTGCCAGATGAGTCTGCTGGACAATGGAATTAAAACGGGAAGGTGTATGTGCCTGCTCTTTGATTTCCAACAAGTTAGGTTGGTGGATTTCTCTGGAGATGGCAGAGATGAGAACCTACTCACTTTTGATCGGATTCCGCCTCTGGTGGTTCGTCTTTCTTGCTCGGGTTCGAGGAACCTGAGCCGAATGCCTGGAGTTGGTACCCTCATCATGTTGAGGGCGCACTACCGCACGAGTCTGGTTGCGATTGTTGGTGGGAGCCCTCAAGAATTACTCATGTCTGTTTAAATTAAAGTCCCGAGGGACCTGCTCTTTCACCTCCCCAAAATAAGGGAGTGAATGGTTATTGTGTTCCGGGGATAACGACCTGAAATAGTTGGAGACGGTAGTCAGCACTGCCTACTTCTTGATCACTAGTCGTCATTGTCCGGATGACCGATGTGAGTTGTTTACTTGGATGGCTTGTCGGGTAGCCTCCGTAGTTGGGATGGTACCGTGTTGATGGTACTCCTTAACCAGTGCGTTTGATACCCAGCATTGAAGACACTGAGTAGGTGATATCGTCCTAAAAGCGGACGACGATCCATCAGGAGTAGCAGCAATGGAATTTTCAACAGCAGTATTCATAGGTGTGAATTTGAGAGAAGCCATTATGGAAATGAAGAATATCATGGAAAACAGTGCCTTAGATATAACAGACGTAATCAAGATAAATTCAGCTACTACATCTTTTGGATTAGAACATATGTTATTGACTGTCTTGTTGGCCATCTCATTGATTTTAAATATTGGCCTAACAAATTTGTAAAAAATCAATTTAAATTTGGTTAAGGATTCATGTTGGGTTCACCATTTTTGTTTCCCTCAGAATCCGGGGATGACCGCCTTGATGGGAGGTTCAAACGTTCTGATCGGTTTCTAATGGTTTTGTTCGTAGAACCGAAAACATCCAATGATTCTACATCCATTCGGACCTACTTTCCAAAGGTAGGTGCTCATTAGTTTGTGGACTGTTGAGGCTTAGAAATTTTCATTGGTGGAGAGGATGGGTGGTCGGACTCATCAAACCATTTTGAGGGGAATTATTGTCTACTCTGGGACTCTATTTATAGATTTATGTTATGTTCGTGAATCCTTATTACATTACCAAGTATAAAATGAGATTTCCTTCAGATCGAACAATCAATGATTAAATATGTAAGAAATTTAGAGAATCTTTTGTATGTATTCGAGGTTCTTCATCTATAGAGAATCATCTATATTTGTTAGAGATTCTTGGTCAATGGTACCCTTCGACACATTTATACAGAAGTCTCTTGGTCATTTTGATGACCATGCTGGTTTTAAAGCCACTCAGTAGGGAACTTGAAGTTTATTGTCATTCAGAAGGACATCGATTATTTTAGAGTTGGGATATAACTTGTAGACGGGCTCTCTACGTATCCTTTGTTAATAAAAGGAATAAGAACCCATGTAGTTCGAGTAAGGGAGTATGATGTTTATGATTGATGGCTCAAAGAAGGATGTCACAATTACGTTGACACTCTAAGCCCACGTGAGTCATGCTCGGTGTGAGAAACAAGAGGTATTGGTAAAAAAATAGACAATTGTTCCATGAAAGATGCAATCATAAGAAATAATGTGGGGCTTATGTATGTATGACTTCCCAGATAAATGAAGGTTAGGATTTACTTTAGGGAAGAAATCTCGGAGCAGGGTCCATAAAGGTATATGTGCTTCATGGAGATTTTGAATACTCTAACTTGGGGATTATTCCTAAAAAGGAGGGCCAGGTTAAGGGATTATGACTGGGAGTTACTCCTGAAAAGGAGGTCCAGGTTATAGATTAAGGTTTGGGGCTTACTCCTGAGGAGAATGCACAAATTAGGGAACTGGGGCTTACTCCTGAAAAGGAATCCCAGGTTAGTGGATCTGGGGCATACTCCTAAGAGGATGCCCAAAAAATTAAGGGACTTGGGGCTTACTCCTAAAGAGGATGCCCAGATTTGAATACTTATGACTGTAGATTATTCCTGAAAAGGAGACCCAGGTTTAAGATTCTCTCATCTTAAAGGATGAGGTTGAATGAATGAACTCTCACTCTTTAGTGACATAAAAATATGTAAATCATTGGGTTCTGAGAGATATTCCACATAATTCATTTCAGATAAGGAAGTAAAATCAAGAAATCATGCCATAAATGGATTTGAAGAGTGTCTTGAAGACTGAATCTTGAATAGGAAAGGTGTAATGGCTTAAGAGGGGTGAAATGGGCAAGAAAAGCACCCAAAAAGGCAGGGGCGCGCAAGTCCTAGAAGGCGTGCAGGTACTGCGTGGGCACGCAAGTCCTGGCTGCGTAGGTCCTGGTCGCACAGGTATGCATGCACGAAACATGGTGTACTTGCGCAATAGTTAACCAGAAGGGTAATACATGAGCGACTCTTTATTAAAGCCTTTAGAATCCTCTTGAGGTTTTTTCAGAAGAAGGGCACGCAAGATCTAATGAAGGAGTAAAGCGGCATGCAAGTGTGGCCCTTTTCCCTTAAGGGATGGCCACTCAGGTGTGCAAGTGTCGATGAATTTCAACACTTAGGCCTTCCTCCCCCTCTTTAGATCTTCCGTTCTAGGTAATAAATTACATTAGAAGTGTTCCAGAAGATTTGAGAAGAGACTAGGGTGCTCAGAGCTCGGATATGGGTTTCTGGAAAAAATCCTCCTAAATGGGGGGCCCACAGGGTCTATTTATAGGCAGGAGAAGACCGCGGGCGGTTACCAGGCGGTTATCACTTAGGTCACGCAACTCACTTGCACGACCATAAGGCGTCGCCCAAGTGGACTTGCGGGACAGTGATATAACTTGTGCGGCACATGTGATTTGGATCCCTTGTTCATGACTTTTTTTATTTTTGATATTTTCTTCAAAGGTTGAATCACATTGATCTCAGATATTCCCCTTTTTCTATCATTAGATTCTGTGACGAAAGGAGCGTCAACACATATATAATCCTATAATAAAAATTTATCATTATTTTTTAAAAAATTTGTGTTCTTACACATGTTTCTGGCTTTACTGCTACATTTTCAAACTTTTGTATTATTTTTTAAGTTGTAGTATTCTTGGAGACTACATATATGAATAAAAAAACATGAATGTGTCGGTAAATTTGATTACCTCTAATTCGAAAAAAAATCTTTAGATATTTTCTTAAGGTATACATGGTTGTTATTTTTGATGGGAAAATGTTTTGAATCTTGTTAAATGATTTTTTAATCATTAATTTTAAGAAATTAATTGAGATTAATCAATCAATGGGGTATGAATAAGTGAGTTATGAGGTGCCCATTTTTAATTGAGGTAGAAGACTCTTTTTGAATTTATGATAATAATATATTATAATAAATTTATCGTTCATTACAAATGCCTCAAAAATTAAACATTTTATAATATAATATATTATATAGTCTCAATAGAATCATCCAATATAATTTTTACAACATTATGTGTAATTCTATACATTACCTTTTATAATAAGCCCTTCGTTAGTTATTTTTAACAATAACCGTGGTAACGATTTTATTCAAAGGGAAAAAAATTTTACAATAAAAACAAAAGTCTAATAAATTTGCCATTAGTTATTTTTAAACTATATTATTTTATAATTGTTGATAATATTTTTTTATAGAATTTATATAATCTAATTGTATACTATTTTGATAAATTATCATTAATGTCAATTTTTACAATATCCATTAAATTTGACTTCTAATAAATCATAAAAATAACAGAATTATGAAAATATTATTATAATCATATATAATATACCATACTGATATATAATATCCTTTTATAAATACTAACTCAACCAAAATATATCCAAATGAGTATTTTTAAAATAAATTATTTTTATTTTTTTATTAAATAAATAAATACTAATTTATCATTTCATAAGCACTAATAGAAATTATATAATTATTAGAAGTTACATATAAATTTCAATAATAAAGAATTTTAATAACATAAAAATATAAATTTAGGATTAGTCATATCTTTGTTTCTATTTTTTTGAAACATGAATGATATTAAATACAAATAGAATTACATTTTCTATCATTGTCTGAGTTTTTATAATATACAAAACATTATCAAAGAAAAATATTCAATAAACAACTAAAACTAAAAATATTTATACATCAATAAAATACTCTTTATCCAATATTTTTTTAACATGTTTAGGCCATGGTTACACACTTACTTTCTAGTTTTAAGTGTTTTTACCCCATTTGACCCTTACATCGACAATTTGCATTTTTACTAGCTCAGGGAGAATATAAAAACTAAAAAATTCAAAAAAACCCCTATATGGATCATGTATAAAATTTTAAACTTTTATCGCTAAATTTGAGTAATTTATTATCATTTAAAATATTAAATCATTTATTAAAGATGTATTTACTATATAATATTCATAATTTCATTTTTTGGAATATTCCAAATTTTGACTTTATTAATATCAATATAACAATTATAATTTGTAAAACTATTTTTCGGCATTATTAACATGTTATGTTAATTGATAAAATATTTTCATTATATTAATTATCTCAAATAATATTTATTTTAATATTTGGATTAAAATTTCTCTGATATTTTCACTAATAAAATTATTACTGCAACAATGTTGTCTAAGTATATAAAATACCATTTCATCAATAAATAAAACTATATTACCATTATGAATATAAATATTTTATCTTTAGAATGACTATTTATAGTTCAATATAACATATCTATAAACCTATATTAAAAAAATTATATTTTCAAAAAAATATAAATGTGACGTCTTTGGATTTTATTTTAATAAATATTTTAAATGTCATAATCACTTACAAATGACAACATAAGTCCATATATTTGAAAAATTAATGTTATGTAATAATATTACTCATAAAATAACATTGGATCTTGTGTAATACTAATATTATAGACCTTATCATATTCAATTTAACCGTAATAACATGATTTACCCCTTACCATTGTATGAAAATTACCTATGTATACATTCTTATTGAAACAACTATCAGTGTTATATTTAAAACATTTGGTCATACTAATTTAAAATATTTAATCTATTTTTAAATATTATAATAACATATATTTCATCATTGAGACTAAAATCAAACTGATACAACAAAATGAAAATTATTCTTCAAAAAAAATGACATTTTTATATATAAAATGTTTTTATACAAACTGAAGTCTAACATATATTTAAAATCCCATAATTAAAATATTTCAAATAAAAATAAAATAATGAAATCTGAAAAATATTATATAACATAATTTGACCATAAAAATAATTTAATAATATAATTATTAATAAAAATCAATAATTTCAATGTTCATTGAAAAAGAAAACATTTCTAAAATTTATCAAAATATCAATACACTATAAAATTTATATTCTGACATAAAAATTGTTAATTATTTAATAAAATATATTTTATATGTCAAACTATAATTAATTATATGGTTTACTAATAATGTCAAGTAAAATTTCTTGATGAAAGTATATTTGAAGAATAAAATGCCATTACTAAAATTAAGTACATAAGTTTCTATGACTAATTAATATATTATTAATTATTATAAACATTTTTATTTCATTATTAAATTATTAAAATTCCTTCCCACAATTTAATTTCTATATTATAATGGTGACAACAAAACAATATTTAGTTGTTCCTATAATATTGGTGTTGTGTATCTTCTACAATATCAAAATTAGTATTTCCTTTTAAAAAACTCGGGATGATACATTGTTCTCATATTTTGGAAATTGTGTCAATAAAATTTTGAGTATTTCCTAGGTAACAATTTTTTATCTTTTCAAAATACCATTTTTGAATTCCAACATCTAATATTGGAGTAATTAAACATCTATTTTAAAATAATGTAATGACAGTATAATGGTCATCTCCTATTATAGAAAATGAGGATTACATATAGGAAAACCTCTATATCATAGTGAAAGTATAATTCCAAAGAATATATATATATTTAAAGAGTACATGGTTATAAAAATTTTGACACTCCAAAAATTATAATATCAATGATAGGATAAAATGTACATGATTTTCTAGTATAGTAAGTAAATATAAAATGTTTTTTTGAAGATCCATTTCATATATTCATGAAATTATATTTCTACCATGAATAAGAACATTAATAATTATTCATAAATTACTATTATAAATTCATCCATTAACCAAATTTTACCATAATCTTATTTTTTTCTCCAATTATGAGTTTAAGATGAATATTTGTACCAAAAGAATCATAATCAACATCTACAAATCACTAAATCCACATATGGACCCCTCCTATATTTATATGTAAACCAAAACCAAAATGGTTATGATATAATAAAATAATTCATCAAAAATAATACTCCAGTATATGAATAACAAATACTTTAAACTCTTTAATTCAATAATAATACTAAAATTTTATCACAGATCATTCAATAAATAATTGTCATTATATTTACTCGAAATAGTCAACATTATGATTGGAACACAACAATTAGAAGGATTTTATCACATAGTCCACTAGGAAAAGTATTAAAATAATATCAATCACTCGTAAAGTCTCATTTAAAAGGTTATTACATTAATCAAATAATCTCCAATATATTTTAATCATTTCAATAATTCACATAATCAACATAAATCTACAAAAAATAATATATTAATCTAAAATATAATAAAACAATTACAGATTAACTAAAATTCTTTAAATATTCTATTTACCATAATCCTATAATATTCCTAGAATAGTGGAAATATTCAAAAATAACCTTAATCACTTAACATGAAATCATTTATTAATAAAATGGTATTCTCTTCAATAAAAAATATGTTCAAAAAATTAATATAAACATTATACATCATACAATATATATAAAATACCATTTCATAATCACTATGACATTACCTAGGATATTGATAAAAAATTCACCCTTTTCTACCTTCTATTACAGGTTAAATTCACAAGGCCTTTCTGGAAATGACGAGATTGTGAATCAGCCTACAGGTTATCCTTTTTTTCTATAATAATAATTAATATAATATTCCATGAATTGATACAAACATAATAAAACATATACATGATACATTATATGTTAGTAAAAAAAATTTCTAGAAGGATATCTAATACCATTCAATTTTCACTTCAAAATGTTATTACACTTAATTAAATCTAAATTTAATTTCTACAAAAATATCATTACTCACCATAAAATTAAAAAAAAATCCAAAAATGGGTTAATATGACTTTGGTATTATAATCAAACATATAAATAAAAACCCATGATTTTATCCCAACCTCTTCAGATAGACTATAATGAAAACATAATAACATATAAACATGTCTAAACCCTACTCAAGTACCAACTTTAATCACCTGGCCTTTAACATTTCATATTCTAGTAACCATGGATTACAATTAAATTTGTTATATTTGCAATGATTTTTAAATTTATATATTTATTTTATCTAGAAAAAAATTTAAACACCACATGTGCACACATCTATAGAATATCTATTTTACCCATAAATGTTTTCTAAATAAAAAATAATTTATTTTCATGAAATAATCATCCCAATATACATAATGACCTCATACATTTTCCTAATTTCCTATAAACCCTTTGAATTTTTTTACATGGAATGAACACATAATCATAATGTGGTACATAGAAATACATAATAAAATCGTTAGTCGTTATAAGCATATACATATTTTCTTTTTTCAAATTAACTTGTTATTTCTAAAGAAATATTTATTTATGCCCCATTAATTTCATAAAATATTTCATTTGATAACATAAAAGAAAAATATAATTTCATTATTTTGTTATTAAAAATTTTCCCAAGGTTATAACATTCACCCCCAAAACGTAAGCTCATAGATTAACTTATGAAATAATAAATTACCAAAAAAATCCATAGAAAGAATACATAACCTGTTAATGTAACTTGTGACATAATTTTTAAATAATTAAAACATATTATTTATCTATTGTGACTGTACAGGGTGTAACAATCACTATTACATTTTTAATAACCATCACAATATATTTTATATGCTCTAAGAAGAAACTTAATTTGTATACTCAGTTATTTTACCTAATAAATTGGAGAGATATGAAGGTCCAACCTACCCATGGTTAATAACAAGACCACCCATCTAATAAAAATTACCATGAAAAATAAAATAATTATATCAGATAAATCATGCATAAAATATCATTCATTAGGAATATAACCATTCCTTTGGTAAATTACATGTCTTTTTAAAAACCTACGAACATAAAAATAAAAAAAATTACACAAAAATAATCCTATAAGCATGGACAAGAACCTATAAAATAGTATTGCGTCATAAATGAGGTAAAAGCATATAATAATAGATATTTTAAAAAGTAATTCAATTTGGATATTGTAAACATAACCAAATATTTTTTTTAAATAACGTCTCCTAGATAAAATAATAAAAATATTTTTTATGAAAATTTATGAGATTAATTAAAAAAATGAAATAATTATTATTTATAACAATATGTATACATTATTTAAAATATTTTTTAAAAAAAACATGTAATTTAATGATAAATTATTAGAAAATAATTCTTTAAAACATTTAATACATGATTTTTGTTTAATTAAAGAGTCTATTAATAATATCTTATAAATTAATTGATAATTAATCAAATTAATAGACATTTTATATTATCTATAAATCAAAATAAAAGCTGTGTAAATAAATATAAGATAAATAATTTCATTTCACATATAATTTTAGAGAGGCAAAATCAGTTAAATATATATTTAATCCACTGAATGGAAATAGAGTTCAGAAAATTTATTTCCCTTCGCTTTCACCTAGTTGGACATTATGTATCATCCCATATAATGATTTAAATGTTATTAATTCATAAAACAACTATATTTTTATTAATGAAATCATTTTGGATCCTTATATATTATTTTATCAATAATTTATTCATAAAATTTCTTTAAAACATTTGTTTTTTGTGATAACTGCTACATTTTTATATGTAATTATAGTCTTATTATCCCCTGTTTATTTAAATTGGATATAGTTCCATCATATTCAGAATGAAATTAATGAAAATTATATCATATTTATTCATTATACACTATTTTATAAACATTATTTAATGTTGGATATAGAAAATGATTCACATTACTTCATGGAGTAGGTATAATGTATTTATGCCTGAGTGGAGATATCTTTCCTTTAATGGTTGAAGTAGTAAGGGAGAGGGATATATATTAATTTTTTAAAATTAATCCCATTTAATAATTATATTTTATATCCACTATTTATATCATTATTACTATACTTATAAATTGGTGATCAAAAATGAATTAATATAATAGGTGAAGATGGTATGTCGTATGAATGCACGTGCGGTGATTCAAGTTTTCATAAGATGGATAAATCATAGAATATGGTTTTACTATTATCATAAAAACATCTCAACATATATGTTTTACTGAATTTATTACATTACCATTGAAGAATTTAAGGGTATGTATTATATAAAAAAACATGAATGAGTCGGTAAAGACAATAACCCCTTCTTCAGTGGACTTCTTTTAGATATTTTGTGGGATCTGTGGTTGGTTTTATGGAACATTCATAACATACAAAAATTTGATAGAGATTTTTTGAATTTATATGGTCATTGCATTTAACTTATATATAGGTCAATATGTTGTGAGGAAATTAGGGAGGTTGTTCCTTTTAATAATTAATGTGAGGGAATCTTATGAAATTTCACAAATTTTTTAATTATAATAAATTCATTTATCATTAAAAATTCCTCCAAATTGAATTCTATTCCATGATATGAAATTATAGTGTTTTAATAATATAACCTATTATAATTTATACTTTTTAGGACCTGTTTTAATTTTTAGACATTTTATTAACCCCATGGTCATATATTTATTACTATAAATGTGGTGATAATTATTTTATTTATAATGAGAAAATAATTATTGTGTAAATTAATAATTATTTCTAAATGGAGAATTTACAATTTTTTAAAATTCATTACATTGAAATTGATGAATACAATAATATTTTTAATTTTAAATAGTTTTATAATATATTATTCTTTAAAATAACATTAGTGTAAATTTTTACACAATCCATTTTAGTTGAAATCAAATAAATCTTCCCAAAGGTGGAATTATAATATTTGTAATTTAACCATAAATAATATATCATACTGAAATATAAAATTTTTTTGGGACATTAAATCATAAAAAATATATAAAAAATTAATATTTTTAAAATTAATTATTTAATTTATTTGCTAATTAAATAAATAATGTTTGACCATTACAGAATTATTTAAGATAATTATATAATTTATAATAAATAAAAAATTATTCATATAGTGAAAATTATTTCATTATTATCAAAATATTCAATTACGTTTGTACATAAAATATTTTTGTTTTATATTTGGAATCAAAAAATATGTTAAATACAAAGAGGGAGACAATTCATAAAGATCATTGATATAAAGAATTTGTATGTTATTTTAGTTCCATTATACAACACATATTAGAACATATGGTTAAAATGTTTGAATTTTATTTATTGCATAAATTTTTGATCATTTTTTGGTTAGGGTAATATCAAAATATTTTGGATTCATCCCCATTGAATCTAATTGTGAAAACATTGATTTTTAATCTCTTAGGGTTAATATAATTACTATAAAATTCTAAAAGAACCATAAATGATTAATGTATTTCATTTACGACATTATAAAAATATTTTATAAGAATATTAAATTTTAACAATTTTATATCATCTAATAAAATAATATTTATAGTAATATATTCGTAATGTCCATTTTGAGGAAATTTCATTACACTAAATTCAGTAATATGCAGATCATAAGTAAAATTTTTTAATATTATTTTATTACTTACCTAACATTTGAATAAAAGCTATAAAATATCGTTATTATATTAAATTTATCAAATATTTTTTTATATTTTAAATATCATTTATATCAGATTTAACATAATAAAATATTTGTTGAATCATAATTTTTTATTAATATATTGTTATTATTAATTTACTAAAAATAAATTATAAATTAACATGATGAAGAAAAATATTTTATATTTAAATTGAATATTTATTGTCAAATATAACGTCATGATAGATTTAATTTAAAAAGTTTGTGGTAAATAATAATATGAGTGTGACGTATTTTACTTTTCATTGAATTAAAACTATAAATTTTAGATTAACATAAATAATAGAAACGAAAGGCCATATATTTGAACCATGAATTATTAATGAAAACTATTAATCATCCAATAACACTAGTGAATTTCTAGTGTTAATTTTATTGTCCTTATTATATTATTTTTACACATAAATAACTAATTTACCCTTTTCGACGGTAACAAAAAATACCAAGGTAACAATTTATATTGACCAAAAGTAAAATTTCCATATTTAAATAATTTGGACTTAATCCTTCCAAAATTGGAAGATATGTTTCAAAATTAAAATATTACATTTTTTAAATTTTAATTTAAAATTAAGCTGATAATATGAAATGAAAAACAAGTTTTCATAAGAAAATTTCTTTAAATAATATTTATTTTAAATAATTTAAATATTAAATTGATTTAAATAACCATAATTGTATTATTTTAAATAAAATTATACAAATTAAACATTTAAACTAATCAAAAAATTAATTTCAACTTGTAAATATATGTAATATATTATTTTAAAAGATATATTTCTCACTATTCAATAAAAAATATAACATTACCGAAAATTTTAAAAATTTCACCACAGTAAAATTTTGATGTTCTTAATTAAATAATTAAATTTAATTAATTAAATAAAATTCCAAAATTTCATGAAATTTACGATATTTATCACTCACAGAAAAATAAAAAACAATCTCGAAAACATTTATTTGAAGAATTAAATGACATTAAAAAAATTGGGTTATTATATTTCATTAATTATTTTACAAATATTTTATGATTAGGACCATTTCTTATTTCATGTTTGAGTTTATAATATTCCTTACCATGGATTTAATTCATGTCATATAATGGTTAAAAAATATATTTAGGTTTTCTCTTCAACTCGATATTTCATATCATGATTTCTATCTAATATATTTTTATTTTCTAAAAAACAAGATAAATAAAGGATGTATACAATAATGATGATTACCTTCCAATTATAATCTAGTTTTTTATGTTAGAATAATGATCAATCAGTGAAGACCAGACCATGGTGGTATCCCAGTTAAAGGTTGAAAATTCTATTTCAAAGTTTACCATAATATATGATTTGATGTGGTTCTTGAAGATATCCACATAAAAAAAATTTAAACGGACCATGAAATTCATGTCACCACAGTGGAAGTATATTGAACATTACATAGAATATAAATAGGAGCATATGGTGGTGGTTTTGGTATGAATATGGACAACAGTAGATTTAAATTGATGTATTGAATTATATGGTGGTTGAAAAAAACCAAATAATTACACACTAATATAGATATGTTATTGTTTCATTGGAGGAGTTCATATTCAAAACAATTATATGAGATAACCCATGTTGTAGTGTTGAACATGGTGGCCTAAGGTAATATTCATATAGAAATAGGTGGAAACAATATTCATAGTTGTAGCTATGGTCAATATGTACAGTTTCACGAAAAAAGTTCAATATTAGAAGACCACAACATACAAGTCACCAAATTAAAGAAAACCTATTTAATTGTTATTCACTACTTCGTGGAATTGGGTGTCTTAATGGGTTACTTATTAAATTTAATATGACAAAATATGGTGATGCTTGGATTGTATTTGATGGAATCCATTATCATGTATGTTGGCCCTAAAAAATGATATCAGTATATTTAATATATATGTTGCACTAAAAAATTATTTCATGTTATATTTAATTCATTTATATACTGTGAAGAGGATTTTCGTTTTGTATTTATGTGTGTTTTCTATAGCTTATGACGATCAGATCAGAGGATTCTGTGGATTTTATTGGTAAATTTAATGTTCTCATTAAGGTTCAGGAAATAATTCATTTAGTGACATAATATTCCAATTAATATAAAGGAAATAGTTTTATAGATGTAAATTTATATAGTAACATCACTTTGTGGATAATTTTTTAATTAAAAAATGAATAAAAATGAGAATATGTAACCAACTCCTATATTTGGAGAAGAAAAATATTATTAAAGTAGATACAAAAATGGTAAAGAAGAAGATGGATACATTTAATGATATATTAATAGGTAATAAGTATTCCATTCAATGTATTGAGGGAAAATTACAAATATGATATTAAATGAAAGATATTTTTAAAAGGATATATTCATAGTTGGTCAATGATTGACCCAGTAATACTACAACTGAGCATCTACATACATTCAAATATAAACACCATAAATGTGATGCTGGAGAAGGGTCCATAAATCCCATAATATCAAGTGAGGTTATTCATTCCATTGGTAATTATCATTTAATTGATCATTCATGGGAGTGACCCTAGAAAAGTATTATGATATCCCTAAACCAATGTAATTCTATTAACCCCTGTCAAGACTAATGAGTTATATAAAAGTTAGGTGCAGAAAATAATGTCCATTAATATTTATTTTATGTATCCTAATCAGAAATGACCATGTAAATTTAGAGTAAATATTTAACTTTTTCAAACACACCAAAACCAGGTATGAAATGTAGTGTATATATAGTAAGAGATCATAACAATTGATCATCAAGGATGAGAGGTCCTGATCTTTTAATAGAAGTACAACTATAAATGAATAATTGATTTCAAGATTTAATTCATTGAACCACATTCTTCACCCCCCCAATCTGTTTAATCTTACACTAATCCATTATTTCGAATTTCATGTGAATCTATATCCCATTTGATTTTATTATATGTTCATTTCTATGATTAAAAATGAAATTTTATTCAAAATGTTTTTAATAGAATTTTTTTATATTTTATTTTAAGTAATTTTGAAGAATATTATTAATTATATAATTTAAACTACATTTCATTTTTCAAATAATGATATTAAATTTTTTTATATAGGACAATTTTATTTCTAGTTGTATTGAATAATAACCATGTTAAAACATTATCACCATGGTAAAAGGTAATATTTGGAACATTAGATTTTTTGGATTGTGTCTCAAAATCAATATAAAACCTAAATATATTTCTTTGGATAATTTTATATAAAAAAATCATCATACTATATTGGATATTATAAATAAATTTCATCATTTCACATTTATTACAAATTTTATATTATTTTACATTATGATGAATTACTAAAATATCAATCCCCCAATTTTTATAATTATAACATGTGATCATTGGGAATAAAATAATATATCAATTTTTATACTTTTTTTTAAGATAAATAGATAAAATTATGACGCTTTTCATGAAAATTTTAGATATTTAATTTATTTGAATGATAAAGAAATAGTAAAATAATGCGTCTTTATGTAGTGGAAAAATAAAATATATAATTTTTAAAAATATTAAAAATTTAATATTATTGATTAATTATGCTAACCCAAGAATTCATAAGATTATAATAAAGTATAATTTATGGTATTGGTCTCTATATTTGAATTTTGTTCTTGATTTTATGTCTTCAGTGTGATATTTTGTTGACAATATGAAAAATGACCATTAATTGTTTTTAGTGATTATAAAGTAATTTTAAAATGATTAAAAATTACAAAAAGTAATATATTTTAATAATTGGATAGAGAATTTTCCGTTTTAACATTAATGGTATTTTATTTTCCACATAATCCTTCGCAAAATTTTTTATTGACTAGTAATGTGTGAAAACATTATTAAAATGATTAAGGATAAAAATGTTTAACGAGGGGCGTGAACTAGAAGATAATTGTAAGATCACAGAATTTTCTTGAGTTGTATCTGCCATGATTTAAGGAACATTTTGTTTTTTACTTATGTACGTAGGAGGTTATTTATGAATTGGGGTGTGTAGGGTTGTAGACTTAGAAACTTTTAGTGGAACAGGGACTGAGCATGGTTCACACACATTTTGTACAAGCATTGCGAGTGTCCTGGAGAAACAGTGGGATCTTAGGTCTTTTGAGGCTGTAGCTTCATAACAATTAAATAATAGATTTAGAGTACTTGTGAGGATACCATATAATTTCCTACTTCGAGAAGTGGCTACTACACAGTTAGCACATACGTTTTCTAATTGTGTGACTAAATTGTAGAGGAGATAGTAGTGAGGTCCTAAAAATGTCGACCTTAACTGTTTTTATCTTTTTATGACCTATTTCATCTATTATTTAGTCCTAACATTGGATTTTATATCCATAAGGATATGTTAAGGCTCTCCCATCAACCCAGAAAGATCTTAAGGCCATCATACATTCGTTCAATGAGATTGAAGGCCTGAATCGAAGATCCACTCTTCACCCGGTAAGTGGGTCTCATATCTATTATTTCCCCTTTAATTCCCCTCACTTCACTTGATCATTTAATAGAATATATTCTATATTTATTTGGATATATAACAAATTGGTGAGATATATATCTATGATTTTATATCATGAATAAAATGGAATAGATCATGATATCTTGGTTTTTAGGTATTTAAATACATAACTCAAATTGATGTCATTGCACTGCACAAATTTTGGGGATTCAATTTAACGAATGTCTGTCAATGAATTGAGTTAGTAAGTATAAACTCTAATTCCCATAGTCATGGATTTGATATGTATATATATAATTGTAGAATTGTTAGCATTCTTTAGCAATTTATTTTATTAAATTGGGTTAAATAGGTATTCATATTGATTTATCAAAAAATTTATATGTTAAATGATTACATAAAGAATTAATCATGAGACTAAGGGGGTTTCCCTGTTAGGTAATTAATTTTCAAAATTAATTATAATATTTAGCGATTTTAATATATATAATTCATTATAGGATTAAATACGAGATATCAAATTGGTTGAGTATCGATTATTAATTATGAATTAATTATGTTATTTGATATTATATTCTAGATAATTAATTGATTGATTAATAACAATGAGTTAAGATGAAGAGTGGGATAAATAAATTTGGGTGAATTTATTAATGGTATATAAATTATGACATTGATCTTTTATATTGATGAATTATATAATGATGATTAAACTGTTTAGTTAATTTTTTATTAAATTAAAGGATTAGTTGTATTAAAAAAATTATTGAATTAATAATGGGATTGATGTATATAATTAATTTATAATTAATTATGCTCAAACGAATGAGAACATGGTCATTAAAAATTGAGAAGTACAAATGGTAACATAGTAATCATACTTATGAGTAAGGGGATGGTTACAAGGTCATTCTAATGAGATTTAAACATGGTATCAAGGTCATTGTACATATGAGTAGCAGAACGAGAACACATTCATTATATTGGGGAGTATGTATGGTAACATGGTCACATAAGATACATTTTTTATATTGGTTACTTTGGAAATGTGGATTATAAATGTTAAATTAAAAAATGGAAATAATAAAACTTAGATTTATATCCTCATACGATAATATTATAACTATTACATGAGTCAAATTTGTTTCTGAGATATGAGTGCACCCTTGAATACTTTGACCTTTTCTAAGAATCAATTATTATGATATTATATTACATAGGAAAAAAAATTTGGCTCTATCACGCGACGAAGCTATTATTAGGGTATGGGTCTCCATGAGAACATCATAATTAATGAATTTATATATGAATAAATTATAATGTAATAACTATTTATTTATGTATTTTAATTATTTCTAATATATCGTAATACTCAATATTTTCACAGGACATGTTTTAGACACCATTTGTGGTGGCTATAGAGTTGAAATAGCACCATATTTTTGTTTCCTAGTCAGTACCCAAAAATATTTTATTCATGCAGGACGTGATAAGAAAAAAGGTCCTTGTATAGATTGCTGAATTGGGGTGGAGCTTAGATAAGTCCCTGAAAAAAGTTTTTAAGATGAACAAATGTGTGAGATTATGTCCCTAGTTAATATCTTTTGTCTGAAGATGACTATGGATGTGGTGGACCAGTCTTTCATATTTTATGGGAACCATAGGGAGGCTTCCTATGTAGGAGATGATGTTTTAACTTGAAGATCAGTAGATGTGACTTGCAAAGAAGGAAGTGTGGTAATGAAAACATTAGGCAGGGATGGGGGAAGAAGAGTATATATATATGAGGGTTGGTTGGACTTGACCATAGTGGGATGATCTCTCATCAGTGTTGTAGGTTGGGACACTATCAGTGACACTATTCCCAACCATCAAAACTGTGTATATTAAGCGGTAAGAGAGGACATCAATAGAAATTTTCCAGTTTGCAGCAATAGACTAGTACTGATGTAGTGGTGGGGTTGAGTTGGAGTATAGAAACAAGATCTTCAACACAATATCGGGATGACAGATGGAGTTCTAATTTCCGAGGTGGTAGAGGTAGTTAAAGTAGTGCTTCAGGACAAGAGTGACCACATCAGTTGAGTTGTGCTACTCATAGGACATAGAAATCATCAAAATGAAGAGGGACAACACATTACAAACAGTATAACCTACAGGTTTGGATAATGAGGATGGACCATCGACTGTGAGAGGTACTTTTTGAGTAGCTTCTACTTTAGCATGTTTTTTATTTGATATTGGTTACAATCAATCCTTTATATATACAATATTTTTTGATGGTTTGAGCCTGAAAATATTGATTTTGGGTAGCGTAATGAATATGGACACACCATTGGGATTTTAGTCTAGGGTTAAATGTCTTTTAAAGGTATGTTCACTAGAGATCAAGGAATACCATTTCCTATGGGATCTATATTTTCATGATATTATGGGATTTTATTTTATTATAGTGATAGAGTGGGTAGTCTACTACTGAGACAACATTGATTGTTACCATAGGAGAGTTACCTTGGGTCTCATAAGGGTGAATTGTATATTCATTAGTTATAGTGGGATATATATGATGGATAATTAGGGCTAATTACATTGAAATAGAAAGATATCACAGTCCATGTTTCTAGTCTATTGATGGATGAAGGGGGTTTTAGGAAATATTTCCTCCCACTAGTAGAGGAACTGTTTCAATATTCCTTTCTTGAAGACCTCTTAAAGAAACCACCTAATGGAGATGTAGAATTAACAATTAATCTCATTCTAGGGGGTGAGCCAGCATCTATTCGACCACTTATAATGGAACTGACCGAGATTCAAGAGATTATGACTCAATTTGAGGAGTTGTAGGATACGGAATTTATCCATCAAAGTACATCTCTATGGGTGTCACCTATTTTTTCACAAATAAGGATGATGAGATTTTATTATTTTTTTTCAATTACAAAAAGTTGAACAAAATTTTTATAAAGAACTAACATCCTACTCCACATTTTGATGATATTCTTGACCAAATGAAGTGGGATTTTATGTTTTCAATGATCTATTTGAGATCAAGTTATCAACTATTGAGAGTACAAACATCTGATATACTGAGGTCTGATTTCAGGAGTAGGTAATTCTTCAAGAGTTTTTTGTAATGTTGTTTGGGTTGAAAAATTCCTCAAAAGTGTTTATTGATTTGACAATCATGTTATTTCATCTGTATCCTGATCTGTCATTTATGGTGTTTGTGGAATAAATCATGGTGTAATCCACCAATGATGACGATCATTCCAAATATCTTGACATAATCTTGTGTACACTTAGAGGGAATCAGTTATACTGTACGATATTTAATTGTCTATTTGGGATTGACCAAGTACACTTCTTGGGGAGAATCATCTCGGAGTAAGGTGTGTTAGTAGACCTAGAAAAGATTCATGTATTTGTTTGATTGGAGGATCCCAGGAATGTTTTCGATATACAATGATTTGTGGGATTGGAATAATATTAGAGGGGATTCATCCCAAACATTTCCCATTGGGTAGTTACTCCATTTGGATTCAACAAAAAGGAAATAATTTTTTATTGGTCATATGATTGTGATAGTTATATTTAGATGTTGATGAAGTGCATAACATCAGCACAAATTTTTATTCTACATAAGTCTGGTGAGAAGTATAATATTTATTTTAAAGCATCTTAAATCGATCATGGAGCTGTGTTGATTTAGGTATTTCAATTTGTGGCATATGGGTATCAGTGGTTAAGACATCATGAAATGAATATCCCCACACATGACATCGAGTTGGCAACAACGGTTATCCTCTTATGTGTTGGAGACACTGTCTTTTGGAATAATAATTTTTTGGTTATACAGATCACAAGAGCATGAATTATATATTTTCATGGCATGATCTGAATCTTCGATAGTGGAGATGGGATAAGCATGTGTATTATTTATATTTTGAACAAGCATAAAACCTATAGAAGGGAAATCGTGATGATGACTCATTAAGTAGGAAATCTCATAACCAGATGGTTCAGGAGTCGAGTTCAGAGTGAAAGATGAAAACCTAGGTGGATAAAATGCATGTGGTAGTTCATGTGATTTGGGAGTAGATTATAGTGGTTTGACTTATAGTGGTGTTTGTGATTTTGATATAGGTCTAGGATAGAAATATGATTTTTTAGAGAGTTTATCCTTCAGTGAAATCCTTGAAGGTGTGGATACATCATCATACTGGTCGATAGATGAAAATGAGATCATATATGTGAAGAATCATGTTGTCGTACCAATGAGTATGCAAGTGGAGCACAAGAAAAAATTTAATTCAGAAAAATGTGTAGTGTATACAGGTGTATCCAAGATGAACCATGATGTAAATAGATAGTATAATTATTATGAGAACATTATGATAGAGAGATAGTCCTTGTACAATGAGTGTTGCGGACTATAGTTTAAAATCATGACTCATGCATTACATCACACTTCTATCATGGCTGGTAGAAATCAATTGGAACCAATGTATTACATAATAAATCGTCCCACCCATTGATAGATAGGATGTCTGAGCATACTATTAACAGTACTGATAATGTTCTATGGTAATTTGTTCATGAATTTAGGGGATGATTGAAAAACACATGGATTTAGAAGAGTTTGTCAGTAACAACAGTTATCAGGTAACTATACAGATGGAACCATATGAGGCCCTTTATGGTAGGCCATGTAGATAAAAGATATTCTAGAGAAAAGATGGTGAGTCAGTTTTTTTTGGACTGAGTCTCATCCATTAAATATTAGAGATGGTACTATTGGTTCAGAAACATATGTTTATGACTCCGAGTAGATAGAATTTGTATTCCAAAAGTCAGAGAAGACCACTTTAGTTTATGTAGTTTGATCATGTGTCCATTTAGGTATCTCTTATGTTGGGTCACCATATAATAAAAGGTATGGAATCATTGCACCGAGATTTTTTGGACCCTTTGTGATTGTGGGGAGAATCTGACCAGTGGAATACCGATTACCTCTTCCACGAAGATACAATGTTATGCATGATGTATTAAATATATCACAACATCAACGGTTTCACCCTAAACAAAATCATGTGGTTGATATGGATATGGATGGCTTTGATTTAGATGCATATATAGAGGGTCATATGATACATGTGTTGGATCATAGTGAGAATATGTTGTCAGGAAGGAACATGTTTATTGTTCATGTGTTATGGAAATAGGGAAATGTACAAGAGGAAACATGTGAAAGGGAAAATGATATGAGGGATCAATGTACTATATTTTTGTCTTGGTATTTTGAAATTTATTTTTATTATTGAAAAAGGAAAAGATGTTATATTTTTTGGAGATTTGAAGATCTAACCATTTCATGTGTTGTCTCTGGTGTGATTTGATGACTATTTTCTTTTTACATAAGTTCCATTGATGAGAGTTATGTCATGGGGTGAGTTTGGGTGGATTCAATGAAAATTCTAGAGAAAGAGGGTTTTTAATGGTCAGTACACATTTTTTTAAAATTCTGTTGTCGTATAGGAGAGATTTGATGCTCTTTGGTCTTTTGAGGCAGTAGCTTCAACATGGTTAAAGAATGTTTTTGGAGGTCATGCGAGGAATGTATGAAAGGTCCCCTATGATGTAGTATATAATGAATGGTTAGCGAATTTTTTGTCTAATAGTGTGACCAAATCATGCACGTGCCATTAGTAAAATCCTAAAATTGTGTATCTCAATCATTTTTTTCATTTTATTGAACTGTTTCTTCTACTATGAAGTCATAACTCAATATTTTACTTTAGAAATGGTATAAAAAAGTTCTCAAATCAACCCTAATATATTTCAAGTCCATCGGACCTCCGTCCTTCAGGATATAAAGCCCGAAATGAGGATATAATCTTCGCTCGATAAGTTGATCTCATCACAATGCCTTTCCCATTCATTTTACTCTCTTCCCTTGACATTTTTATCGAAGATATCCTGTATATCATTAGACCTAAAACTATTTGGTGAGATTTAGATATATAATTGATGATATAAAATCTTAGATCTGGATCTACATTTAATATATCATGATCTCTTGTTTTTGGTTTAGGGGTTTATACTGGGAACTAATATCTATGTCATTGCGCTTCTCAGATATTGGGAATTTTCATTCATCAAATGCCTATCTACAAATTAATGTATGTGGTATAAAATATAATTCCCATAGATGTTGATTTGATACACATAGGTAAAATTGAATAATTTCATGCATCTGTTAGGAATTTTTTTCTTAAATTGGTTTAATTTGGATTACATATTAATAAATCTAAGCATTACTGAATTAAATTATTAGCCATGGAAATTATCACGACACAAAGGGGGATTTCATATTTGATAATTAGTTTGGGAAATTGATTACAAGATTTAGGGATTTTAATATAGATAATTATTTAGTGGTTCAATTAGGCGATATAGAATTTCATAAGTTTAGAAAATTAATTTTTAATTAATTATGTTCTCTGATATTGTAATGAAGATAATTAATTACAGGCATAATTATGATGAGTTCAAATTTCGAGTAGAGTAATTAAGTCTAGATAATTTAATTATTGGGATATAAATTGTGATGTTAATTACTTAATTTATTTAATTAATTAATGGTGATTGAAATGTTTAATTAATTGTTGAGTTAATTAATAGATTTTTCATAATAAAGTTATTATTGAATTAGTAATGTGATTGATGTGAATAATAAATTATGAATTAATTATGACTGAATGAATGGGAACATATACATTCAAAATTGATAAGTGTAAATGGTAACATCATTATCATGCTTATGAGTACAAGAATGGGATCATGGTCATTCAAAAGAGAAGTATACAAGGTAACATGGTCAATGTACTTCTGAGTAAGAGAATTAGAACCCATTCATTCTATTGAGGAGTATGTATGGTAATATGGTAACATTAAATATGTTTGTGATTCTGTAAACATTATAAATGTGGCTTATAAATGTAAAATTTAATAATGAAAATAATGGAACTTCGAGTTATGGCATAAAACAAGAATATTCGAACTCTGGAATTAGTGAAATGTTGTATTGAGATATCATAGAACATTGCAATACATTGATCTTAAGAAATAAGCTTCTATTAACATATAACATTAACAAGGGAAAACGTCAGGCTCCAACAAGAGAGGAAGATTGTATTGGGGAATGTGTATCCTTCATAACCTTGGATTTAATGTAGTTAGATAAAAATAAATGATAATTTAATAACTGGTTATTTATGCCTTGTAATTATTTCATATAAAATTCATAAAATATGTTTTAAATGGACTAGTTTTAGACACCCATGGTGGTGGGAAACATACTTTTACTCACACCGTATGTGGGATTCCAAATTAGTATCATAATAGATTATAATATTATAGGAAATTATAAGGGAAATGAACATTGGATCTATTTCTAATTTCAAATGGGCTTTAGATGAAGGGTCCAGACATGGTTCATAACATTCTTGTGGAGTTTTGGTGTATTTATTTTCAGTTTCAGTGTTGAAACATTGCACTTATATTGTAATAGAATGTTTTCCCATTCAATTGATTTTTTTTTTCATATTTGTTTATCTTCAGAAATGAGTATTTTTATTGTTATATATGATTCTGTGTTTTTTTTGTTTATTTCCGCAGGTGTTTTACTCAAATAAATACAGCGATAGTTCCCAATGACTGACAAACTAGGCCCATACTACTAGTCGTTACCCTCTAGAATACGAGGAGGCATGATTGAGGTCTTTTAGTGAACTCGCTCGGTGAATTATTGTGTGGAACTGTAGTCGAGACCTTACAATAATGATAAATATAGAACAATAATCATAATAACTATTTTATCACAATTATTAATTACAGTCATTAAAATTGAATATATTTTCATAAAATCCCTTTAACATGATGTAGACACATATTAATTACATTTCATGTAATTATGTATTTTTAAAACCACCTCACTTATAAATGATAATATCATCTCCAAAGTTCATCCAAAACATTGATCCACATACTTAAACAATTATTGACTGTTTACCCTCACATGTTTCTTCTCCATTATCTGTTACATTTAGCATTTCACTTTGTCCATCCATGGAAGGCTTATAATTTATTCCAAAAGAGGATTTCCAAATATAATTTATAATTCTTAAATGATTTCAATCATTTTACACAAATTTTTACGTCCTTAAATTCTACCAAAACTGTAATAATATAATATCATCAAAATATTCCATACAGTAAAGTATTATGATTATTATGGAACAATCATTATTTTTCACACATTCTATCTTAAGGTAAATATAAACATATGTTGTGTGTATGTATAGACTACTATGATAACAAGTTATATGATTTATTTTCTTATCACTTTCTCACATGTGATATTATTCATAAGGATTTATAAATATATATCATATTTATGAAATAATTATTGTTCTATAATGATATCATATTATTTACCCTATAAACTATCCAACTACTAAAAAGGATAATTTCTTTTATTCATAATTATAGACTACCACCTCCATGATGAAATTTTATTCATCAATCCTTTCTAATGTTAATAGAAGAATAAATTTTTTTAATTAATACATATAAATTATAATTATATCGGGTATAATATTAGCATATTATTTAAGAATATTTAGTCATACATTATCATCTTAGAATTTTTTTTTTCTAATTATGAATTGAACATCCACAAAACATCAAACTTAATGTTTACTTTTTTCTACTTAAATAATGCATGGTACTAATTTAAATAAATATAATAAATATAATATAGTTTATATGCAAATACATGGTAATAGACTATTAAAAAAATATAATATTATTATTCAAGACCTATTGAGGATATATAATATGCTGGTAATCGAAGTAGGGGATTTCTCTTCTCAATTTTAAGTCCTTAAGACATATTCCATTTTCGAACAAATGATTCAGGTTGTATTTTTATATACTACCTTCTATATTTAGGGAACCACTCACTTAACAAAATTAAAGAAGGATTTTTTAATTTTTTTTCTATGTATCATTAAATTTTTTTGACATATATGCTACCAATGTTGTAATGTATTTCCAAGTTAAACCTTCTTTTAATTATTCCCTTTAAAAATAAACATCTTTTAAGACCATTACCTTTATGGTATTCAAAAATATTCTTATTTAATTTTTATATATATTCATATTTCATTTTCAATTACATATTTAATTCTCTGAAAAAATATTACCTGGAATTTTTTCAATTTATTTTAATATGATTCACATTTGACTTTTTAGAAAAATATGAGAATAATTTTCCCTTTTAATCTATGAAATTTGAATTTATTTCACCTCCACCATGAATGATCATTATATTCATTCTTCATTTATTTAGTTTTGATGGATTTTGGAAATTAATTTCATTTTCTCAGAATTCATGATGTTTTTATTTAAAATTATATCAATGGAAAATAATATATTGCTCATATTTTCAAATAATGGTATGGATGACCATTTGATTTAATTTTCATCTGTGTAAGGATACTGTAATATTTTTTAATCATTATTGGGGACATAATATAAGGATACAATCCACATTAATACACTAGATGGATTTTGAAAATTATGATCTATTTACTAAATTTTAAAAATATAAACATTTTTCATGATACTGTTTGAAAATGAATGGTTATATTGGTTATGGATAGAAATTGAAACACCCTAATCCATTAATGCCTTATATTAAGAAATGGATATTTAAGAGGATGAAAATAATATTGTAATAACGTAATTTTATTTCCAAATCAGTATGAAAATATGCTTTTCATTGGATAATATTTTAAAACAATATGAAACGATTATGGGGAAAATTATTTTCATTAAAAAAATTGAATATATGTTTTTCATAACAAAATATTTATGATTATTCCATAAATATTTCATTGATTAAATTTTTAAAACAAGGATTCATTTTACATTTTTATTAAAATTTAAAAATTATTTAATTCTAGAAAATACTATAATATTAATCATTAAAATGATTAATAGAAAGGAAATAATAGTTGAAAATTACATTAATATCCCTTTCATAATGAGGAGAACAATCTTGTAATCGTTTTTCAGGATCTATAAATAGAAATGCAGTTTAATCAACTAATGAGGAAATAATGTTTTCTATTCCAAAAAATATATTGTTAAAATTGTATGAGGCAAGAAAACAGTCAATAATTAAAAGAAAACCTATAAAATCAATATATGAACCCAATAGAATAAAATTTTATAAATTTAGAATTATAATTTAAATATAATTTTTATCATTAGAAATTTATACATAAAAAATTATTAAAAAAATTTAAAATGATAATTTAAACCGTTACAAATTTGGTAACATTTCAATCAAATGATAATTCAAAATGATTTAATTTTAATGATTTCTAAACCAAATTAATCTCATAAAAGTATTTTAAAATTATTTTTTATAACTATCTATATAGTATAAAAATGTAAAAATTATATTAAAATGGCATAAGTCTAATTGAAAGGGAATTGAAATGAAAAATCTCGCACATCATACTTCCTCTTGGATGGATATCTTCGTATCTACTATAAAAAATATTTTTAATTATTATAACCATATATCCTAACAATTATAGAAAATTTTAACTATTTTACATTCATTTATAATTGTATTTTATAATCTTATTAATAATTTAATGTTATAAAAACAATTGTGAGTTAACCGTTAAATTTTCCATAAAAGGTTCAATTAGAATGTCAAATTCCGTACAACATAGTAAATTATATATAATATCCATAATCATATATATTATATATATAACTTTTTTTATTAATTAAATATAATTTAAAAACAATCTATTAAAAATGTTCATGGAATTGGAATGATATCATCATATAGAGATTTTTTTCCATATGTATGTATGGGTGATGTTCCTATTTTTCAGATGGGTGAAGAAAGAATGAAATAGATATGGGATTAATATTAAATTATCATAATAATACTATTAATATAATAATTATTAATTAAATATATTTTTTTTGAATATCTATGAAATGGAAAAATCAAAAAAATTACCCAAATCACTTTATAGATGATGTAGTCCACACATACCCATGAAGAAAATTATAATTTTACAATGGTAAGAATGATAATATAGAAGATGATATAATATATTACAAGATTAATAATTACTTTATAAATATCATATATATTCATTTCATCAATTTTTGTAACTATCCATGTTAATTGGTGATGGGAAAGGAATTACATCTATATAAAGGGACATTATGTCATACATCTTCACATGCAATGTTTTCAATTCCTTAATAATAGAAAAGGAGTTGAAAATTAGTTATTCAAAATCATAATAAAATCATTTGATATCTAAGATATCGATTAATTTTTCATCATGAAAATTGAATATTTCAATGAGGTATAATAAGAAATAATCATGAAATAATTTATTGATAAATATAAATATTTGTTATAAATCATCACCTAGAATACACCATATGCCTTTTTGGGATGGTATTTTTTGGGACAAACTTATCCTGGACCTACGTAAAAATGTTTTAATGATTTTCGGTTTTGAATTGACATATATATAGTGGTAAAGAATGTTTGAGGAAGAGAGGATATGGTGTTCGTTTTTATACGTTAGGTTACTGGTACACATTTAATTCTTTAAAACATTTATATATTACAAATTTTCGACTCATTGATATGTAGAACAAGAAAATTACATATGAAGATTATGTGGTAATTTTAAATATGAAAACAAATAATAATAATTAATAAGATATGTAGTGAAATTTTCACATGATTTTAATGTTAACAAACCAATTTAAGCCATCAACCATCATGATAATATTTCGAAAATTTACTATTCCAAAAACAATAAATTGAATGCATTTGAAAATATTATGAAATTTATTAAAAATACTAGATACATTGTTAATGATTCCATTTTTAGATGTGGGAGAAATAAATTAAAATATTAGTGTGAAAAATGAAATGAGAAATATCATCGTCTAAAAAAATGTGTTTTTGAAATTAAAAAAAATATATTATAAGAATTGAATATATTTATGATTCCTATATAATTAATTAATTTTTTATTTCAATCGTATATTATTCAAATTAAAACTATATCCATAAAATAATTTTATACATAAATTAAATTATTTAGAGAAAATAAAACTATGTTTTATAAAAATATGTGTTTTATAATGATCACTAAACAATAATATTTCTAGAAAAAATACCAAAATTAATCATAATATAATTTTTAACTTAAAAATCCTAAAATTATTTTAATTTTAAAAAATAAAAATTTTAACTTTTAAAAGAATTATTTTTAATTTAGATGGATGGATGCTGTAAAAATAGCTTTTAGAAGGCGATATT
This sequence comes from Viscum album, assembly GCA_963277665.1. Taxonomy (NCBI): domain Eukaryota; kingdom Viridiplantae; phylum Streptophyta; class Magnoliopsida; order Santalales; family Viscaceae; genus Viscum; species Viscum album. The sequence goes on from OY728145.1 coordinate 1,842,283,282, forward strand.
TCGGAATAAAATTTTATATTACTCTCTTTTTTGACAGGTAAATACAATTAGATGAATATTAATTTAGAGATATAATATTTTATATAAAGGTATTTTAAAAAATATTTATCCTTTTTATTAATTTTATTTATTTAGATAAAAATAAATTTTAGAAGTGAAATATGATTTTATAAGTAACTATACTACAAATTCTAATGCGATCATATTACCATATAAACATCGGATAATCAATGCATTTGACGTTCTATGGGTGGTGTTGCACTGATGAGAATGAGATGATTAATATTTATTATTTTCTCATTCTCAACCATCTAATCTTCTTGCTGAAAATTAATCATTATATTTTTTGTAAAATGATGTGTTATACGTAAATATTAGTCATAAACATTACTCAGTGTAACAAAATTCTTATTTTTGTTGTATTAAAAAATACAACCATCTCCATAAGAGAATTTTCAACTTGAAATTGATCTAATATAAGTATATTTACCATTAAATTCTTTATTTATAAAACCTTACATGTTAAAATTTGATTTCATTCTCTATAATAACCCATAATTTTGTTTTCCATTCACGTAAATTAGTATTCTATTAGCAACAAAAAAATAAAACTCATTAGTATAACATTAAAACAATTCACATAGAGCCACATTAAATGTAATGTATTGCCTTCATGGTACTATATAATTTCGTATTCTAGTAACCGTTGTGAATTTTTTTATTAAAACTTATTATATCTTCTTCCCAACTCAATTATGATCCAACCGATATGGGAGTTGAGTCATTGTTTATATTATCCAATATTAAGAATTTCACCAACATTGTTTCAGAATTTTTTTAGGACATTATCCTGAAAAATTGATTGTACTCATATATTTGATCAAAAATTATATTTAATCCATCCTAGAATAGGAGTCTAAAAACTATTTTTCATCAGCTCAAGAAAATTTTTATAACTATACTCCAGGATACCAATAATTATGATTTCATTAATGTTGAAAATTACAATGTGATTAATTTTATATATCCCTATTAAATATTTCTTATTATAAAAATTATATTTTGAAAAAAATAATTTTCATTAAACATCCATCTAATTTATAATAACAAGATATAGGGTCCTATTTCATACCATATAAATATAACATCAATCTACACCCCATGAATCCATTGTCATTTAAGATGAAACCCTTTTATGGTATAATATATAATTCTACATCAAGATGGAAAATTAGAAATCCAGATTTCATATTCAATTAAAAATAAGTGTAATGTTTTTTTGTGTTGATTATTAATAAAATTAATGACATTCTCTAGTCTTTACACTGGTGGAATGGTTTATTCATATTCTAATGCCCTCTATTTAAGAGTATTTTTTAACAAGTCTATAATTATTAGATTACACGTCGCATTTCTATGTCATCATATTCATTAATAAATAAAATATTCCAATTATAAATATATTTTTAGGTAATTTAAATTTTCCTCAGTATATTACATCTCAATATGATCATGATTTTCATTCATATAGTTAATCCACATATCATGCTCAAATGGTTGTACAACTCTAATATTATGAATAAGTGAAATGTGTGAAGTATTTTTTTCAAATAAAATCCTACTTATATTTTTCACAACAACATATTTATTTCTTATGATATTTTTATAATAAACATAATTCATCAATTTGATGAAAAATTCATTATTCATTCTATAAATTTCATCATCAACTCTGTTGTTATAATAAATAAAAAAACTATTGGTTCAATCCAATCAATTAATTTATTATTATATATTTTTTAAAATTTTATGTAATTTTCAAGAGAATAATATATATATTCCATACCAATTGTGTCTCATTTTTTAATATTTTAAATGTTTTTAATGTAAATTTATTATAATTAATTGTGTATAATTATTTTCCAATATCTATAACAACATGAATTTCAATGGAATCCCCTTAAATTTCACTAATTGACAGTCTCTTATAATTTTTTGCAGATTATTCATTTTCATTATTATAATGCATATACACCAAAGAATATTAAATTATATTCCAATTGAATTTCACATAAAATATTTTTCATATTGTGTCTTTAGTGTGTTCACCATCATTATTAACTTGTTCAATATGATTATGGAAAATATATATTTTTCACAAGATTATTTGATTTTTTGTGTTCAACAACCATATTATTACCCAATATACTATTATTTTATTCATCCATTACTCTATACCTTTTAATTATATAGTATATATTATATATTATTGATTCATTGTTCCATGTTTCAAAAGTTATTATTATAAATAATTACATGGAAACAACATTGCCTTATCATTTACCATTTTATTATCATTTATCATTTATCATTTTATTTAACCATATGTTATATACATTGCTATTACATCTTATTAAATAAAGATTTAGGACATAATATTAAAATCCATACGATAGTAAAATATGGTTATTTCCATTGAGAACAAGGAAACAAACAATAATGGTGCATAAGAGATATACATATTCTTCAATTATATTCTTCATAAGTTGAATTCTTTATAAATTTATCACACATGAAACTTTTCACCATAACATAATGAATGTAATAAATTGGAAGTCTGTTATTTGATTCATTTAATTTTTAAAAAAGGAATATATAAATGATCACCTAGACAATAAATGATAAAAAGTGCATGATAACTTGATCATAACATTTTAACTCAAAAAAAAATTAAATCTAAGGCCATAATATAAGGTCATGAAATAAAGAATGGTTATTCATATGAAATTAAATATAATGGAATAAAAGAATATATTCCATGATATTATAACAATTTCATTTTAAAAATGTTTATTACATAAATATATGGATATAAAATTCTTTCTTTATTTTTGAATCACAACCAATACTATTATTGTGGAATGGGCTCTATCCCCAATAAATTATATCGATAGTCAATGTGTACTCCCATGGAGATCATAATGGTTATATAACCATTCTAAACTGGGTTCACCCACATTGATGTTTTTATTATCTCATCATATATATGTTAATATGCAATGTAATGCAATGATTTCTAATTTCAGGCCCATTGGTAAAATAATGGAAATCAAACACATGTGTTCCCAAATATCGGATATAATTAATTGTAGAATAATGCATGGAAATTGAATGGGTTTCATAATAATTTCCTCACTCTATCACAAATAACTGATGTAAACTGAAATTGGTTTATTTAATATCCCATATTAGAATCATATCATTATTTATGGAAAAGTAATCACTTTTATAAAGATCTTATCCTACCATAATTATCATGATAGAAATAAATGGGGTTCTACTTGTCATACATAATGAATCATATTCATAAATCATAAAACTAATTAAATTATATAGTTTCATTGTATGATATCCCTGGTAAGAAAATGTGTAACATTAAATATTGTTATTTTATATGGAAAATATTTTCAACATATTTATAGTGTTTATTGAAAAAATAAATCTTTTATTTTGTAATCACTTTCTTAAAATCTAAAAATTTACCAAATATAAATATAAAATAATTTCATTAAATGAAATCAACAAATATTTATACTAATATTAAAATTATTTAGTAAAGTTGGTGGTAGTGAATTCTATTCATGTAGGGTACTTTAAAATAATGATTTCGTTTAAATTTTCAATTAAAAACCTATAGTACCTTATTCAAAAAAAAAGATTCCTTTTAATTTTTTTATAAATTCAGACAGATGTTATATTTTGATCTATATAACCATTTTGGATTATAAAAAACATTCTTAGAAATAATTTTTGGACAAAACAGACAAGAAAAAAAAGGATTTTCAAACGAAGATATTTTAATGTCTTCTATCCTAAGAAATATTATTTCAGAAAAATGAGTATTACATATTATTGAATTAAGGTAATAATCCAGATTGAGGATCTTTTTAGGTTTAAATATATATGGAATTAGTTCATTACTTATAAGTAACATTTTGAATATTACAAGTACAAAAATAAACTCACTATCCATTTTTTTAATAAAACAATAACTCTTATAAACAAAACATGACATCGTTCAATGTTTTAATAGCATAAATTTCTGATAATCACATAATCAACACTAATCTTCTTTATTTCCTATGAAAAACATTTCAAAACATGGGATGGGTATAAAAATCCCTGTAATGGGTACATAAGAATAGATAACTCTTAGTATTAAGATAATATGAAACCATGAATATTTTAATATAATATAATACTTTTCTCTGTTGTGAAGTAGTAAAAAACATCAGTAAGATTATTTCTAACAATTTTATAATAAATAAATCCCCAAAATAACATATAATGTAACATATAACATATTATGGTGATTTGGGACATTAAAATACTTAAATTAAATAACTATATAGTTGAATTCCAAACATATCACTAAATATAATAGGCATACGACTAACTATTAAACCCAACGCATTGGAAGTTATAACATAACCAATAATCTTCATTTTATCATAAATCAATCATTCATTTGGTTTATCACGTATCCATCCATCATTGGTTTGTCCCATAACCACCCGTCAAATGTCCAAGTAAAAATATACAATCATATCACATAAAAATTGCAAATATCAATATTTCACTAATAACCCTTCATTTGGATTCATAGGAAATTATTTCAATATATTAAACTACTCAATACATTTGAAAACCATTTTCAATACCAAAACAATCAATGATAGAATATGGGGTTTCTTTTTTCCTAATAAAATTATTATGTCTTTTAGTGTAATCTAAATAAAGATTACAGTGGAGGATAAGTCATTGTCACCACATACATGAAAAACATTCCTATTGCCATAATATAAAATGATTCAATGATAAAATATTCCCTTGTAAAGAAATTAAATTTAAATGGGGTTTATTATACACCGTATAAAATGAATAGGTTTATATTATCAAAATATGCCTAAATGAAAGGTAATTGAGACGAAGTCCATTACCTCGTGTCTGACTTGTCCCATCTGTTCCTTGTTATTCCAGAATAATAAAAATAATTTAATTTATACTTAACCTAGAATCTTTTTAATGTTTATTTTTCATTTAATATCACTTATTACCTTCCAATAAAAATTATTTAATTATTTGATTTCTTATCAGAAAATTTTACAAATATTTAGAACTTGAGTAAAAAATGAACTTGTTATAATTACAAATTGTCCATGTGGTCAAAAGTACATTATCTCTAGAATGATATTAATGATTTAGATATCATATGTATCATATATATCAAATATATTTGTTTTTAGAAAACCTAATATCCTTTTTATTAAAGAAATGAAATGCATGATTCATGGAGACGTTAAGTCGTATGTACGCATGAATGCTACTTTCATTTATTTTTCATATTTAAAAGATTGAAAACTAAATTATACATAGATATAGTTTAATTAAAATATAATATAATATGTATAATTTAATTAAATCCATCCATTATATGTTCTATGTTTATCATGGAGGAGTCATATCACTTAGAGGGGGTGGTAGTATGCACTTCCTCAAATGAAATTATCGTATATATAAAACCTGAATAGAATAATGATATGTTATAAATGATAATTACATAAGAATATAGATAAAATAAATATCATATATATCATATATATTTATAGTTTCATCATAATTTCCACCAAAAGATATGGTAGGAGAAGATTGAAAAATCATCGTTTTTTAAGGAAACTGTTTTCCATCCAGAAAAACAGTATGTTCTATATACACATTAGACGAAGGTGTGAGTAATTTTAGTTAGAATAACTCTCATAAAAAACCTATTTAATTTAATATTTTTTTTTAAATTAATTTTACAATGGGTGTTTAAGGGATTTGAGAAAAAAAATAAAATAAATAATCTATAGAGAAGACAGTACCTCAAATCAGGTAACTCCTTTTGATTTAAAATAAAAGTATTTCTTTAATATCATAATGAGCTAATTTAGACTTATAAGAAAAATATAAGGATTTTGAGATATTATTTGGGTATATTATGGATGATCTAATGGGTCTTGAGAGGTGTGACTATGGGTTAGAGGTGGTGTCCTTTTATAAGAAGTATTAGGGGATCTTTTGAAAAGTTTGAAAATATTATTTAAATATTAATTAATTTTTTAATTTTAATAACAAAAAAGTTATATATTAAATACATAATAATACTAATTTTTCTGAATCTTATATTTTTAGGACTATTAAATCATTTAATAAAATATAAATTGGCTTAAAAAAAATTTATGTCAATTTTTATACAAATCATATCATGACTTTTTAAAAATATATAACAATAGGATTTTTTGAAAAAAATTCATTAAATCAAATCTAATAATACATAATAATCCATAAAATTCGTGTATGGCAGAAAACGTTTAGAAATTAATTTATTTTATTATTTATATTCTCATATACTTAAAACATTCATTAATATGGTAATCACTACACCACCATTGGCTCCATGGGGTCCTAAAATCGACTTAAGGATGACCATGGTCATAAATTTCTCTTCCAATAGGTTTAGTATACGTTTAAGAGTGAATAATAATTAATATAATATTATTTTGTTACCCTTATTTACCATATTTAACCTTTAATCCTAGTAAATAAAATATATATTGATGTTACTATTCATAATTTATAAAAACAAAACGTACATATTTACATAATATGGATGAATTGATCCAAATATGGAATCAACATTCTGAAATTCAAAACCCAAAAATTGCAAAAATTAATTTAAAATTAATTTCTGTCGTCAAAACCAAAAAACGTGTTTTTAAGAATTAAAAACATCCAAAATATTGACCTGTGTTTATGTAAACATTCAATGTAAAATTACATAAAATGACAAACATTTTATTAAATGATAAAAATATAATCTTATTAAAATTTTAAAAAAATATATAATAGAAATATAATCATATAAATAAATTAGTTGAAAACACGGTTTTGATTTAAAATGTATTATTTTTCACTATTCATTAAAAAATTTAAATTTATCCGAAAAATACCAATAATTTACCCAAAGAAAATTTTGATGTCCCAATTTTAATGAAGAATAATATTTTTTTCACATGAAACAAATAATAGATATAAACTATATTTAAAAAGGGTTTGCCATCAAATGGTTATAAATCTACCTTTTAAGGAATATTAGAGTATTTCATTATTAAAATTAGATTCATTCTTATTTTTAGCCTCTTAAATTAATTAGATAAATGTGAATACATTTAAAAACTTTTCAAATTGTAATTTAGTTAGTTATTTTCATTCCTAGTAATATAATGACTATGCATTAACTATCATTTAAAATAATAATATTTTTATATTAATTTTGTTATAACAAAATGTTTTATTCAACATATGATTTCAAAGAAACCCATTTTTGCATGTTGAGTACTCTATAGAAAAATGTGTCCACTTAAACATAAAATTAATATCTTATTCTTAAATATTAATATATAGGAAGATTTATTATTATATAATTACATCGGTCATTACAGAAAATAATTTAAAAATAATAATGTCATATGTATTGAAAATTGTATTCATGAGACTTCCATTTCTATGAGTAAAACAATACTTATTTCTATTCCCATGATTTGTAAAAATATTTGACGAACAGTTAATAATTTTATATAATATATATTATAATAATTAAATTAAAATCATGAACCAATATTGTTAATTATATTCATTAATATAATAACACATTGAAAGCATGAATACATTTTTTCAGAAAAAAATATTTAACATCAACAAATTATTATTTTAATCAAGTTAAAATGATTACCAATAGATATAATTATTTATGTTTTACCATAATGTATCTATAATTATTTTAGTTATATTTATATTCAATAATCAAAGGGAAAAGACATAACTATGGAATAAAATATAATAATTTTCATAGTATATCATATTTTTTTTAAACATGGTGATATTTGTAATGCAAGATATAAATTAAGTAAAATATTTTATAAGGAAAAAAATATAATAAAATCAAGAGGTGTAATAAGAGACCCATCTAATCATGCCTTATAAGCATTTTTAAAATTTTATTTTTCTGATATTTGTATTTAATAAACATGAAATTAGTCATCTAAGTATAATCATCAATGAATATAATTGAATACAAATCTTCTTTGGAAGAATTATACTTCAGTATTATATATAGGCTAGTGTAAATAATTTCTAGTTGTCTGGTTGATATAATTTCCACACATCTTGTTGAGTCATAAGAAATTTTCCTTTCCTAGAGTTTTAAATGTCTCTATTAGTATATTTCTTTTTATTGTGTCTATCTCAAAAAATATGATTATATAAAATATTAATGATACTCCTTTGGCCATGATCTCAAATATTTATATGAAATTTGTATTTTTATATTTAAAACACATGTAATTTTTTTTAATCCATAATTTGGAATATATATCTAATTGTTCTTTGTACATTCATAATTATTCTTCCATCCATTATGCCCTTGATGATATATTAATATTTTTTAAATACCACATAATTTAAATCATAAGAATACTGACTGACATTATGTAAATTTTTATTAATCCCTTCAATAATTAATTTTTTATTCAAATTCTATTTTTAGGCTTCAATCTCAACTGAGCCAAGTAATACAATTTTAAGGGAATATTATTTACCGAAATGTAAGTTCCCCACCCTTTATATTTTAGAATTTATCCCAGAACTCTTCTTTAATACGTATTGTGTGAGAAACATACACTATCATGAATCGATGAAATTGTTCTCAAAATAGACTAAAAAGTGACTTTAAAAAATGGATTTTGTATGACCACATTTTGAATTTCCTTTTTATTCATAAAAAATATCTATTTTTCTTAATAGACTGGTAATTCAACTCTATGAAATATGACCCTAATAACAAGTTTTGTTGAAAATTTGAACTAAAAAATCATATTTATTATCTATTGAAAATTAATATAAATTAATAGTCATAATTTGATTTTGATGAAAGTACATTACATAAATCTAAAAATAGATACCCCATGATTCATTTCTAATCTCTGGTTGTGACATGTTATTCCAACATGAGTTGAATTTTTTCCCAATCACTCTATAATGATATAAGAATCCTTAAAACATTCATCTTCCATACTGTTAATATTTTTCCTATCAATATTCATTATGTTGCGTTTATATTTACTATAGAATTATCTCATCTGGGGGAATAATCTCAATGAATACTAACTTTATTATATTTATTTATTATAGGTTTTCTCATAAGTATTAATAGTTTATACTAGTCTATAATAGATCGCAATACTATCATTATTATAAGATATTTGTTATAGATAAATTTAAATTGACCTGAATTAACATACTTATTTGGAAACCTATTGTCTTTTTCTAATGATGAATCTTCATTTACCTCCTAATCATTGATTAAATATTCTCTAATCATCTAAAATTCAATGTCGTATTCATGAAATTTTGACCATTTCTTATGTTGTTCATCTTTATTGAGTGAATAAATTTTATAATGGTCTTTTTCCACTTTCTTTTTTTTAAATATTCATTATGTATCTCTTTATCTCATCAATTTAAACAATATCTTTATTTTCACATTATTCTTTTTAATCTACTATATTTTCTTTCAATTTCAATTATAAGCACTTATCCTTGACAACATTTTTTATTTTCATAATAAAATAATGTAATTCATTCATCATTATGTGATCCAATATGATTCATTCAAAATCGTTATCTTCATTTCTATAAGGATCAAATGATTTTTCATAATGAGACATGGTTTTTTTATCTTCAGATTAACTGGTTAATATATATTCAAATTCATCAATTTTATCAATTTGTATACTTATTTTACAATACATTAATATATATTTTCATATTTAAAAATTCGATTTCATATTTATTTCTTTTGAATGATTATTTTTCTATAGTTTCTCATCATCTCTCTCTTATTCAAAAATCTTATTATTTGGATAATTTATATTAATTTTTTCAATTTCAATACAATTATAGATTAATAGATATAGTTTTACTCTAAACCTACACTATTTTCCTTCATTAATCTCATTAAAACAATATAAATTATTATATTATATTCTTTATATTAATTAAAATCTTCATCAGATTAATTTTATTATATAATTTAACCATATTTGATTTTGTGAATCTTCATGGCCATAAAAGTAATATCACTTGTAAATTTATTCATGAATGATGATATATTTTTCAATTAATATATAATGATAATACAATGTAATTCATCAATATTATTATCTTTATTATTGTCTAAAACTAAAATGTTACTATCAACCCTATTAGAAAAGTATCACATTTACTTTTGTTCAAGTGATGAATATCAAGATTCTCTCTAAAACCCTAAATATCATATACAATATAATTGACCCTACAAAAGTAGTCACCAATGATTTTCTAATTATCCATCGTGATATCACCAAATTTTCTCTACTAAATACTCATTTTTCAATATTGATTTTTAGATTTCCTTTATAACTACATTCAAAAATCCACCATAATTCAATAGAATATTGGAGTATTAAAAAAATTATTTAATGATTTTATAACATATGTATGAAATTTAATTTTCTGAATTTCCATAAATATTCATATTTATATTATCATTAAATGTCGTAGTGAAATCCTCACAAATATGTGGGAATACTCAAGTGATTATATTTTTGTACTCAGTCCCCTACGATATGAGGTGTGGAGAATTTCCATAATTTTTTTTAGTTCATTCTATATAATCAGGGAAAGAAACTAGAAAAAATAGAACTTAGAGTCTCCATATTTAGCACTTCTTAGATATTGAATGCAGGAACTTATGTTATGATATCAATTACTATTCCCATTTTTTTGCCACTATGGTGGGGTATTTGAGCTAGGGAAGATTTTTTATAATTTATCTTTAATTTTAAATTATCCTATATATATATATATTGGAATGAGATCATATAGTTTAATTACACGTCCATTATAGAATAAATTAAAATTTAATATAATTGGAGAAAAATATTTTTTCAAGGTTTGGATTGAATGTGAAAATTCACTTTTTTTTGTTATTGGTCAGAGACCCCAATTATATATACTATTCTATAATTAAAAGTTTTCAATTAATAAAATAATCGATTGAGTAGATTTATGCAATGATATCTAGTTTTCTATTTCAATGACAGATCAATAATTCTATATTGAAATTGATATAAAATAAAATAATTATGATCAAGCCCAAATACTCAGTCTCACCTACTATTTTTGATGATTATTATTATATTTGATAGTTCAAGTTGATCAAAAAATATTTCCTCACTTATTAAAGAAAATCTAATTAATATAATAAAAATAAAAAATTCACTCTCCTATAATATTTTTTATTTCTATAGTAATGTTTACACAACATATTTGAAGATATTTCAATAATATCAAATTCACGTCATGCATGAGTTACATGTAATTCTCGAAAACCGTATATATGTTCTCATAAATAATAGTATCTAATATAATTTTATTTAATTCCATTCTACGACATTTTTAATGTATCCATTGAGTTTTATCCTCATCAAAGTTTTATATAACTAGATTCACATACCTCAATGATGAGAATATATGTCTTGGTGACTTGCATATACAGTTTATAGAGACTAGAAATAGTTACATCACATGATATAGAGACACTATATGTTGGGGTTTGTTTTAAAACCCAATTTTTTGAACTATTATTCAACTTCATCAAGAATTTTTTGAAAATAATAGAAAATACAATCTTTTTCACATAACAGAATATTTGTTTTTAAAGAATACATCATTATTCTAGAAGAAATTGAACTTCAAGAAAAATCTACAGAAAACATCAATTTATGTGTTAACATGGTGCATGAAGACAATCACACACAAATTCCGTGATTAAGTTATTTCCATGTAATGGGGTCCACAGAAGGAAGTCCTTAATAAAAAACCTTTCTTATAAACATTAATTTTGGATTTATTTGTTGAATATCATGGATCAAAAACCACATATTTTTATTTAAAAATATTTAAAGATAGATTCACCACATCAAGTAAGATAATGTTTATTACTAGATAATGGACTCAACTCCCATAGATAATGTTGATAATATAATTTTGAAAATCTCAAAATGGATAGATTTATTTTTATTATATTAAAATGATACAATTCTGTGATCACTTTGTATAGAATTTCATCGTATCAGTTTAATGGTAAAACTCATGTTCATAAAAGTATAAAAAAATATACAATTATCTTATAACATTAAACTAGTTCATGATATAAATTATTGAGTAGAAAACTATAACTCATAATGTTCCCTAATAGTATCATAAAAATTCCCTAAAAAATTACTTATACCAATAATATTTCTATGATAGATAACATTACTATTGGTAAAAATGAGTATTTCCAATATATATTATGTCTGGTTGGTATTTTTTTTAGGCACAGTCAATTGTTTTTAGAATTGAGTATATGTAATTGTATTAGTCACTTAATACAAACACATCGCTTACCAAGAGTTAAATTTAATGTATTATCATATTTATACTAAAAATTATAATACATGAAAATAAATCTATTATATTAATTATTATTAATAAGAACATTTTTACATTATCAAAATAATATGCAATAAATTATCTAATAATAAGAAAACACTTCTTATTTATTTAAAACCTATTTATCATTTATATCCTGTTAACACAAATTTGTTCAGTAATAAAACACTTTTTTATATAATAAATTATAATATTAATAATTTAATAGTTTCATGAAATAAATAAATAGAATATAAATTTTTTTAATTGATTAATATAAAATAAAAACGCCAAATTTTTAAAATATAAACATGTACTAATATGAATTATATATATTTTAAAAAAATTAAATATTTTTATAATATATGTAGTTATTTATTATATTTATTAATTTAATATAATTGAAAAGTAAGGCACCTCATCTAATTACCACTAGATTCTCCCCAATTCGATACCCTCTCAACCCCCAAAATGATCAATAAGGGTGCAAATGGTGGAGGACCATCATTTTTTATAGCCTTCGACACCACCCATTAGTTGTGCTCTCGTTCCCCTCTACATGATTAATCCATACTTATAGGGTAAATATGAAGCAGAAAGGACATGAGTAACCTCTATGATTTTCATCATTAGTATGGACCATAATCTCCAGGGTTATATGGATATTTCTAGCAAGTTAGCATTATGAAATCCTAGTCCACGGTTAAAGAGGTGTGATATCTATCTATTTAATGGTTATATATCATTGGAAAATGATTTTAATGACACATTAAGTAATAATTAATCAAAGGGTTTTTTTTTGGGAATCACTTTGTTGACCTCACCTGTTTTGATAATCTCAATCATGTATTCATATGTGTTGAAAATCCCAATTATGTTTTCATTCTCTATGATATTTTTAAGTATCATTGATCTATACTTTAATTCTTTCAAATCTGTGATCAAACCTATAATAATTTTTAAAATAGTCTTTGGAATTTGTTAATCCTCATTTATCCATGTTCATACAAGTTATAAATTAATTATAACACAATCGGATGTGTTCTGCATAAAACAGATAAGTAATCTGCCTATAGCTACTGATAAAGAGCTACCGGTACCCAGTCTACCGATAGACTTAGTCTACCGACAGACAGAGTCACCGATATACTTAACACAGAGCTACCGATGTGCTTATAAATATAAGCTACTGACTTACAGAAAGCTACCGATACAAACATAGAGCTACCAGTGTAAGTATAAATAGCTACCGATGGAATAAGTCACCGATGGACGAAGCTACTGACAGACTCACAGCTACCGATACCGACGCATGAAGCTACCGACGCATGAAGCTACCGACGCATGGAGCTACCGACGCATGGAGCTACCGACGCATGAAGCTACCGACTCATGGAGCTACCGATAAACAAAGTCACCGATACAAGCATATACCAACCACCGATCACTCGACTCACTTTTTGAAATTTCTTTATTTTCTTTATTAAATCTATCTAACGGTCATATCATGTACATTTTAATGATTTGTCAAATATCTGGTAAAGGTTGTCGGATGTCAGGAACCCGTACCTCGTACCTGCAGAAAGGAAATCTTTTCTGTCCCCTGTAGCCCGTGAGATAAATACAAGAAGACTACACTGCCCAAGATACAACAACAATGACAACAAAAAGAGAAGAGTGTGGTGGATGGAATATACCAGAAACACAAGAACGAGAAGAACACATAGAAGCTCATAGACAATCAAGCATACTTGAGAAGTGTTCTGTGCATATATGAAGAGCACTGAATAACTTCAACCACTACATTTTCACTGTTTGTGAACCTGGAGCATACGACACTCTGTTTCTCAAACAGAAACGAGAAGAGGACTCAAACTCACTTCTGATCGACTCCAAAGGAGTCCAGAGCTACACTGAAATCACCTGAACCATTTCTAAACTCTACATCTCTTATTCTGTGATTTATTATTATACTTTTCGAGCAGTGTGTGTTATCTTCTGTATCTAACACATACACTGTCTCTTGTACTTAAACTGGAGGATTTTTATATCCTTACCAAATTCTTGCATTCTATTCTTTCCCACGAATAAAAGTGGTAGAGGACGTGTGTGACCTGGACAGCTGGTTGCTGTTGTACTGTTTCCCACGAAGAACCGTGGTAGAGGACTTGGACCTGGACAGTTGTAAACTGTTGAACCCCGATCCAGGGTGTGGATCATTTGTATATAAACTTTTGAGAGGACTAAGTCTCGGCTTGAGACTGAACCTCTTGGTTACATTTGTTGTGCCATCTCTTTCAATGTTTTATTCCGCTGCTAATCAATTTAAAATTAATACTGTTTTTAAAGTCACTTTGATAATTAAATTAGCAATTGTTTATGTTATGTGTAGATTAGTAAGTTAGTTTCAAAAGATAATCACACACTCCTGTGTTGATTAACTGGGAATTAATCAATCCCTTGAGAATCTAACAGAACCTATACTTTAATATAAATTCACTACAGTTTAATTTATTATTTTATTTGGGGGTCTTTAAGACAGTTTTTTTAAATACAGAAATTTTAATTGGTACTCAATTCACCCCCCTCTTGAGTAAACCACTCCGACCAACACTTGGTATCAGAGGATTGAAAATACTCTCTAAAAGTACTCTACTTTTGAACTGTGATTTTAGTTGTATTTTAAAGTTCTTAAAATTTCTGTTATATCTAAATTTTTATCTCTTTAAAATTTTCTCATCATGGACAATAGACTTGAGGGTGCTGCTACTAACCGGCCACCTTTCTTCAATGGAACTAATTATGCTCAGTGGAAACTGAAAATGAAAATTCATCTAGAAAGCATAGGTTTTGATATTTGGACTGCTATTGAATCAGAATACAAATTTCCCACTACTTCTAGATCTACATGGGATGAACCTATAAAGACTGCTTACAATAACAACTGTAAAGCTATGAATGCCATGTACTGTGCTCTAGGAGATGAAGAGTTTAATAGAATTTCTTCTTGTAAAACTGCATATGAAATTTGGGATACCTTAGCTGTTTCTCATGAAGGAACAACGAATGTTAAAGAAATGAGATTGAACACTTATACTATCAAGTATGATATTTTTAAAATGAAGCCTGACGAACCCATTTCTGACATGTATCTTAGGTTCAATGAAATTGTCAATACAATGATCTCGCTGGGAAAGGATGTCTCATCGAAGGAACAAATTATGAGAATTTTGAGATGTCTACCTGATAGATGGAGAGGCACATCTGTCTCAATCAGAGAATCATGTGACATTGCTTCTCTACCTGTCAAGGAACTAATTGGAAAGCTGATGATGTATGAAGAAGAGCTTAAAGTGAATAAAGAGAAAGAAAATGAACCTCCAAGAAAGTCTGTCGCTTTCAAATCCTCAACTTCAAAGAATAAGGACAAAGAAAAGCTTCACGCTGTAGTTGAAATTTCAAGCTGTGAAGACAGTGAAATTGATTCTGACAGTGATGCGGAGATGGCTCACATTGCTAGAAGATTTAAGAAATTTTATAGGAAAAAGAAGTTCTTCAGAAAAGCAAATTATAAGGGTAAGTATGATCACCAAGGTAAATGGAAAAAGGATTGGAAGAAGAATGACAAATCAGATGATGTTGTCTGCCATGAGTGCAAGAGAAAAGGGCACATTAAAGCCGACTGTCCAAAGCTGAAGTATAAAAAGAAATATGAATATAAGGACAATAAGTTTAAGAAAGCCATGAAGGCTAATTGGAGTGCTTCTGAGGATAGCTCTACTGAATCTGAAAGCTCTGAAACTGAACACAAAAATAAGGCAAATATGTGCTTTATGACAAACACTTCTCAGGTAACTGCTGAAACTCCTGCTTTAAATTATTATTACTCTGGAGATAATGCATAATCTGATTCTGATTTTGGAACAATGTCTAAAAATGAATTGTTTGAGTACTGTGATATGCTGGAAGAGACATGTAAAGAACTTAAGGATAAATACAAGTCATTAAAGAAACAACATGCTCTCACCACTACAGTTAAAACCGAACTCACTATTGAAAAAGAGAAAAATGCTCAACTGTTAAAAGAAAACACTGAACTGAAACTATCTAATGAGCAACTCAAGAAAGACTTAGAGAAGTTCACCAATGGCAAAAATACACTAACACAGGTTCTAGGGAATCAAATAGCACCTAAATATACTTCTGGTATAGGATACCAACCTGGACAAAGGAAAATTTCCAAAACTAGATTCATTTCTAAATCTGGACAGAATGAAGGTAATTATGGAACTTCATATGCTTCAACCAGTTATATACATAGCTATGGATCTAATAAAGTTTATCTTTCAAAGCATGTCAATTCTACAAATTATATGAGACCCATTAGACAAATATGGGTACCTAAAGTGTTATTGGCTAACCTGTTTGGACCCAAGAAAATCTGGGTACCAAAATCATCTCCCATCTGAATCTGTTTTGTAGGGAACTTGCTTAAAGAGCTCCTGTAAAGAGACCTGGTATTTGGACAGTGGATGTTCAAGACATATGTCAGGAGACTTCTCTTGTTTTAAGAGTTTAATAAAAGTTAATGGAGGCTTTGTCACCTTTGGTGACAACTCTAGAGGAAAAATCATCGGCCTAGGCCAGATTGGTAACACTGATTCAATTTTGATTTCTAATGTTTTATTTGTTGATGGCCTTAAATACAATTTATTATGTATCTCTCAGTTATGTGATGATGTTTTTCATGTTAAATTTGAAAATGATTCCTGCAAAGTTTTTAATTCTAAGAATGTTTTGGTATTTTCTGCCTTAAGAAATGAAAATGTTTATGCTGTTAATCTGAATTCTTTAGCTAAGCAGAATATTACTTGTTTGAATGCTTTTCATAAAGAATCTTGGCTATGGAACAGAAGATTGGGACATTGCAACATTCACTCACTTAGAAAACTCTCTAGAAAAAACCTAGTTAGAGACCTACCTAAATTAGAATTCCCAAATGATAGAGTGTGTAACCCCTGTCAAAAGGGAAAACAACACAAAGTTTCTTTTAAATCAAAGAAAGAAGTTTCGACTTCTCAACCACTTGAATTGGTTCACATGGATTTGTTTGGACCATCAAGAGTTTCTAGTTTAAATGGGAAGCACTATGTTTATGTTCTTGTAGATGATTTTTCTAGATATACTTGGGTATATTTTCTAGCTCACAAAAGTGAAGCTTGTTCTTCTTTTGTTAAATACTCTAAATCTTTAGAGAACCTTAGTGGACTTAAGATTAAAACATTGAGAAGTGATCATGGTCGTGAGTTTGAAAATCAAGATTTAGAATCTTATTGCTCACACAATGGCTATACTCATAACTTTTCTGCCCCTAGAACACCCCAACAGAATCGTGTAGTAGAAAGAAGAAACCGAACCCTTCAAGAAATTGCTAGAACCATGCTCAATGAATATGACCTGCCTATTTATTTTTGGGCTGAAGCTGTTAATACAGCTTGCTATGTCATTAATAGAGTCTTAATTAGACCTGTTCTTAAGAAAACCCCTTATGAATTGTGGAATAATAGAAAGCCTAAGGTTAATTACTTTAAAGTTTTTGGTTGCAAAGTATTTATTCTGAATACTAAAGATAATCTGGATAAGTTTGCTTCCAAAAGTGATGAAGGAATTTTTCTGGGTTACTCTATTTCAAGTAAAGCCTATAGAGTATTCAATAAGAAAACCAAATGTGTGGAAGAATCTGTTCACATCAAGTTTGATGAAACTGATCCACATGAGTCTAAAACCTCTCTTGAAAATATTGAAGAAGACTTATCTGTTCTGGACATTAATGATAAATCTAACGAACCTGTTATCAAAACATCCAGTTCTGGACTTTTTCCAGAATCTGCTTCTGTTGAACCCGAACCTATAGATGAACCTGAAATTTCTAGTGCAACCATTACCAGATCAACGAGGATTCTGAAGAATCATCCTTTAGAAGCTGTTGTTGGTAATCTTGATAGAGGAACACAAACTAGAGCTTCTCTAAGAAACCAGGTTGAACATCAAGCTTTTCATTCACAGCTAGAACCCAAAAATATCAATGATGCTATCAATGATGAATTCTGGGTAATGGCTATGCAGGAAGAATTAAATCAGTTTGAAAGAAACAAAGTCTGGGAATTAGTTGACAGACCTAAGGACACTTTGACAATAGGCACAAAATGGGTTTTTAGAAATAATGTAGATGAATCTGGAAATATAGTTAGAAACAAAGCTAGACTAGTTGCACAAGGATATAGTCAAGAAGAAGGTATAGACTATGAGGAAACTTTTGCACCTGTATCTAGACTAGAAGCCATTAGGATATTACTTGCATATGCTGGACATCTGGATTTCAAGTTATATCAAATGGATGTGAAAAGTGCATTTCTAAATGGTTTTATAATTGAGGATGTTTTTGTAGAACAACCACCTGGATTTACAAACCCCCATTTTCCAAATCAAGTTTTTAAACTTTATAAAGCTTTTTATGGTTTAAAACAAGCTCCAAGAGCTTGGTATGATAGACTTAGCAATTTCTTTATTTCAAAAGGTTTTACTAAAGGGATTGCTGATCCAACTCTTTTCATTAAAATAATTTCTAAAGATGTTTTAGTTGTACAAATATATGTTGATGATATTATTTTTGGATCTTCTAAACACTCTTTATGTACTGATTTTTCAAAAAGTATGCAAAATGAATTTGAAATGAGCTTAATGTGAGAACTTAAGTACTTTCTTGGATTTCAAGTATTTCGAAATGAAAATGGTATTATTTTGAATCAAAGTAAATATACAAAGGATATTTTAAAACGTTTTGGTCTGGATAGTATCAAGGAAAGTGAAACTCTTATGAGTACTACCTGTAAATTGGACGCAGATGAAACTGGGAAACCAGTTGATCAAACAAATTACAGAGGTATGATTGGTAGTTTACTTTATCTTACTTCTAGTCGACCTGATATTATGTTTAGTGTGTGTATGTGTGCTAGATTTCAAGCTAATCCAAAAGAATCTCATTTTCTTGCTGTTAAAATAATTTTTAAATATCTCAAACACACGATTAACTTAGGTTTGTTTTACCCAAAAGGACAATCCTTTGTGTTAATGAGTTATTCAGATGCTGACTTTGCTGGTTGTAAGTTAGATAGAAAAAGCACATCAGGAACATGTCATTTGCTTGGAAAATCCCTAGTTTCTTTGTGTAGTAAGAAACAGAACTCAGTTGCATTATCTACTGCGGTAGCAGAATATATAGCTGTTGGTAGTTGTTGTGCACAAATTCTGTGGATGAAACACACTCTTTTGGACTATGGATATGTTTTTAAACAAGTTTCAATCAAATGTGACAACACCAGTGCAATAAAAATCTCTAAGAATCCTGTATCTCACTCTAGAACCAAACACATAGATGTAAGACACCATTTCCTAAGAGATCACTATCAAAAAAGTTGATATTTCTCTTGAATTTATTGGCACTGAACATCAATTGGCTGATATTTTCACTAAAACTTTAAGTTCGGATAGGCTAAGTTACATAAGACACGAATTGGGAATGTTTAATCACAACCGGTGTGAAAATCCTCACTGATGTGAAATTATCACCGATGTGAAAATTCTCACCGATGTGAAAGCCTCACCGATGTGAAATTCTCACCGATGTGAAAGTCTCACCGATGTGAAATTCTCACCGATGTGAAATTCTCACCGATGTGAAAATCCTCACCGATGTACAATTCTCACCAATTTTTTTCCCACCGATGATTAACTCACACCGATGCAATGTTTTCTAAAACATCTGTCTGCCGCCAAGAATACGAATCGTTTTATTTTATTTTATCTTACTCTATTTTAGTCGTTTATTTGGAATTCCTAAATGATAAAACTAAGTCTAAGCCACTTCTTACCTCACCGAGCTCAAAATCTCTCACCTTCGAACCTTAGCTCCCAAATCGTCCAAGAACCCTAAACCCGCGATGGAAAAAACTAAGCTTCCTACCGTTAGATATGAAAGAGTAGAACCAAAATCTAAGAAGCAGAAGACACAGCACAAAGCCAGTGTTAGTGAATTCAGAACTAGATCGGGAAAGCGACCAGTGAATCCTCACTTGCAGAATAGAGACATAGTAATCAAGAAAGAACTGTGCGTGGAATGGCTAATGCCTAGAAAATCGTTAGTACTCGAGATTCTGGAGGACAAGAAATGGGTGGATTGTTTCTCGAATAACAATGGCCAATACTACCCGAAGTTGGTAAAATAGTTCTACGAGTTTGTAACCTTCGAGAAGTCTGAAAATGAGAATCGGGTAAGCTCTTTTTTAAATGGAAAAGAGCTATCTTTTTCTTCAGTAGAGTGGGATGAGTATTTAAATGTACCACATGAAGGTGTCTCTGGGTATGTATCAAGAGCAATGCCACCTAGCAGTGGCATCATTGATTATGAAACCGCCTTAAAATAACTGACTGGTAATGGGAATCAAAGGCAAGTGGTTGCTGCTGAAATGGATGGAGAGAATCGACTGCTTTTCAAGTTTGTTCAGCATGTGTTGATACCGAGGCAAGGAGATTTTGAAAATCTGAGATATCAAGATATCTAACTTCTTCATTTGCTAAGACATGGTGTGAAAATCAATCTGTGCAGATTGTTAATGCTTCAAATGGAAGACATGATTAGACCAAAGTCAAAGACTAATGCTTTATTCTTTGCCAAGCTGATTTCAGTAATGATAAAAGTGAAAGGAATAGCTGAGTCTCAGGATGAGACAGTTGTAGTCAGGAATAATTTCTGCATCACCTCGACTGTTTGTAAGTACATGAAAATTAACTGGAACCCATGGAAGGGAGAATGGGTCAGTGATGATCAGAAGATATATGATAGGTTTAGTCCTGTGGATCATCCCTCAAGACCAAAGGATATGAGAGATCCGAGTCTGAGACCTGATGAAGAGGAACCTTTTTATAGTAATGAAACAGAAGAAGAAACAGAAGAAGAAGAAGAAACTCCAATGGATGTTGGAGGAGATCCAGACTTGCCCCCAAGTCCTGTTGCAGAATTGGTTTATTCTAGGAAAGGAAAGGTAGAGGAAATTTTGCCTACTTATGAGGAAGACCAGTCTGTACCTCACCAAGAAGAAGAGGAAAAGGAGGATGTACCTGAATCGTCTGCTTCTGGTAGTTTAAGTATGAGTCCATTGATTGGAAGCTCAGCTATGCCTGCTGCTGAAGTAGAAAGAGATACAGAAGAAGTTGTACCTGTATAAGAAGATCTTCTAGATGATGCACCGATGGAACTTGTAGTGGAAGATTCTGATGAAGAGAATCCAGCACTGAATGCTGTTGTGATACATGGGAATGCACCCATTGAGGGGGAGCATCAATCTGTTCTTGGAAATGTTACAGTAGCTATTGAGTTTGGAGACTGGGTAGAAGACCCAGGGTTTATAGTCTGTGGATTGGATTATCCGGATTCTGATAATGAGATGTCTGTAAATAGACCGAAGACCAATTATGATCTTGCTTCTGAGTTGTTGCCAGATAATGTGGTCAGATTTCATGATCTGAATAAGCTGAAAGAGAACCTCAAAACCAGTTTTGTTGAAGAAGTGAAGTTAATGGAAACCTCCCTTGAATCCTCAATTCAATCAATAATGACTGATTCTGTAGTTAGTTTGGCCTCAGCAAAGGGATCTGCTGCAGTTTTCCCTAATGATTTTGTCTCTAAATCTGATCTTGAATCCATGAAGAATGATCTGAAAGAATCATTTATTGTGTCAGTTGCTGAGATGAAGCAAAGCTTTAATGAAGAAATGAAAATGTTAGAGAGATACTTCGAGCTATCTCTGGCTTGTAATTTATCTTCTTTTGTGTCTGAGCTTATGGAAGAAGTGAAAGAGTGCCAGACTCAGTCTTCTAGAATCGAATCAGATCATGAAGCTCTCAAGACATCAGTTGTTGCTTTGGATTCTTATATGAGCTCCAAGTCTCAAGATGACAAGGACCTAGCTTATGTGAAGAGTGTAGTAAGCCAGTTTGTCTCGGTTTTTGAAAGTTTCAAAACCTCAGTGAAGGATCACGTTCAATTACAAGACTCTCAAGTTCAAAGACTAATCAGTGGTTTGTCTAAGAGTTTCAAAGAAACTGTTTCCTTCTCTCTTGGCCCTCTCACATCCAAACTATTAGTTGACCTGAATCAAGTTCGAGCAATGTTGAAGGAGGAGATTGGTTCTATTTCAACCAGTGGCTCTGTGGACTCATCAGAGTTGAGCCGAGTGGTTCTTTCTACAAGAGATTCATCTAGAGAAATAATGAAGATTGTTCAAGATTATATGAGAGAATCATCTGCCTCTCAGGAATCCATAAAGAGCAAAGTGGACTACTACTTCACCAGAATTTTCACCAAGCATCAACTCGAACACCACTTCAAGATGATGTTGGAAAACATGAAGCTCCCTCCAGTAACTCAAGCTTTTAGAGAACAAGTTATCAAACTAAGACAATTGACTCCTGCCTTGGAGAAATTCATGGAGAACAAAGATGATTTCATCTCTGATATGGAAAGAGGAGGAGGAATTATTATGGATTTTAGAAATTTGTTGCTGCCCTTCTTGCAAGTTGATGCCAGACCAGTCATCATACCTCCTGCTTTTCCTGCTTCTGCCTTAGCTGTTTCCACAGTCCAGCTAACTCCTGTTCAAGATATTTGAAGCCTCACACCAATGATCACCTAGAGATCTTCAACCTACAGGCCTGACTCTGTGTCAGTAGATCAGCCTCCGTTGATCTTTTCTGGCATTCCAAAACCTTCACCTGCATCCTCACCACCCGAACCTTCTTCTGATCCCAAAGGAAAATCTCACGTGGAAGATGTGGATTGATCCAGTGGCCAGGATTTTTGATAGGAAATCATTTGTATTCTGTTTCTGTACTTTCTGACTGCTCTAAAACAGAAGAACTCTTTTTTACTTCTCATGTTTTATTTGTCTCTTATATATGCTTTCCCACTTTTTGATTATCACAAAGGGGAAGAACAGATGAGAGAATGAGGGGGAGAACAAAATGAGAGAATGACAAATATTTTCAATGGATAAAAATAACCTTCTTTTCAATTTTATCTCTGATATTATTATGTTTCTTTTTACTTTCGGTACCTTATGATTGTTACCTCTGATAAATTATGTCTATATCATACTATTTCTATTATCTCTGATGTTGTTTTCTCTGAGAAAATTGTTTTCAATATTATACTCTTTACTATTATATTTTCACTATGTTAAATGCCCATTTCATAAATTGTGATTATCAAAAAGGGGGAGATTGTTGACCTCACCTGTTTTGATAATCTCAATCATGTATTCATATGTGTTGAAAATCCCAATTATGTTTTCATTCTCTATGATATTTTTAAGTATCATTGATCTATACTTTAATTATTTCATATCTGTGATCAAACCTATAATAATTTTTAAAATAGTCTTTGGAATTTGTTAATCCTCATTTATCCATGTTCATACAAGTTATAAATTAATTCTAACAAAATCGGATGTGTTCTGCATAAAACAGATAAGTAATCTGCCTATAGCTACTGATAAAGAGCTACCGGTACCCAGTCTACCGATAGACTTAGTCTACCGACAGACAGAGTCACCGATATACTTAACACAGAGCTACCGATGTGCATATAAATATAAGCTACTGACTTACAGACAGCTACCGATACAAACATAGAGCTACCGGTGTAAGTATAAATAGCTACCGATGGAATAAGTCATCGATGGACGAAGCTACTGACAGACTCACAGCTACCGATACCGACGCATGAAGCTACTGACGCATGAAGCTACCGACGCATGGAGCTACCGACACATGGAGCTACCGACGCATGAAGCGACCGACGCATGCAGCTACCGACGCATGGAGCTACCGACGCATGGAGCTACCGACGCATGAAGCTACCGACGCATGGAGCTACCGATAAACAAAGTCACCGATACAGGAATATACCAACCGCTGATCACTCGACTCACTGTTTGAAATTTCTTTATTTTCTTTATTTAATCTATCTAAGGTCATATCATGTACATTTTAATGATTTGTCAAATATTTGATAATGGTTGTCTGATGTCAGGAACCCGTACCTCGTACCTGTAGAAAGGAAATCTTTTCTGTCCCCTGTTGCCCATGAGATAAATACGAGAAGACTACACTTCCCAAGATACAACAACAACGACAACAAAAAGAGAAGAGAGTGGTGGATGGAATATACCAGAAACACAAGAACGAGAAGAACACAGAGAAGCTCATAGACAATCAAGCATACTCGAGAAGTGTTCTGTGCATATAAGAAGAGCACTGAATAACTTCAACCACTACATTTTCACTGTCTATGAACCTGGAGCATACGACACTCTGTTTCTCAAACAGAAACGAGAAGAGGACTCAGAGACTCAATTCTGATCGACTCCAAAGGAGTCCAGAGCTACACTGAAATCACCAGAACCATTTCTAAACTCTACATCTCTTGTTCTGTGATTTATTATTATACTTTTCGAGCAGTGTTTGTTATCTGCTGTATCTAACACATACACTGTCTCCTGTACTTAAACTGGAGGATTTGTAAATCCTTACCAAATTCTTTCATTCTATTCTTTCCCACGAATAACAGTGGTAGAGGGCGTGTGTGACCTGGATAGCTGGTTGTTGTTGTACTGTTTCCCACGAAGAACAGTGGTAGAGGTCTTGGACCTGGACAGTTGTAAACTGTTGAACCCCGATCCAGGGTGTGGATCATTTTTATATAAACTTTTGAGAGGACTAAGTCTCAGCTTGAGACTGAACCTCTTGGTTACATTTGTTGTTCCATCTCTTTCAATGTTTTATTCCGCTGCTAATCACTTTAAAACTAATACTGTTTTTAAAGTCACTTTGATAATTAAATTAGCAAGTGTTTATGTTAAGTGTAGATTAGTAAGTTAGTTTCAAAAGATAATCACACACTCCTGTGTTGATTAACTGGGAATTAATCAATCCCTTGAGAATCTAACAGAACCTCTACTTTAATATAAATTCACTACAGTTTAAATTATTATTTTATTTGGGGGTCTTTAAGATAATGTTTTTAAATACATAAATTTTAATTGGAACTCAATTCACCCCCCTCTTGAGTAAACCACTCCGACCAACACACTTGTTAAATGATGCTCATAGGACAGATTTTATCTATTTGGAATAATTTCATAATTATTTTTTTTGTACCATATGTGTTTGAAAATGGAGAGATGTGTTCTATTTAATATTGGTATTTCATTTCTTTGAAGATGGTGATCAAAGGTATTGATTGTTGTTGTAGATTCATTTTCATGTCCAGGTCAAGAGAAAGAATTTAGGCTGGTTATTCTTATTGAGTGGGGGATAGTTTATAGTAGAGAAGGTAACATTAGGGATCAGATTTATCAAGTATGATGATGGGTTAATCAAAACATATGAACTTGTTTGATTAGGGATTATGTTTAGAGTATCTTTAGATAGGGATGTTTATTCTTATTCTAGTGAGCTCCATTACTATTGATCATGGAGGCCATGAGAAATAATAAATTTGGGTATTCATCCAAGGGGTTTCATATTTTGATGATCATTGGTATTTATTGGATTCATCTACCAAGGATAGAGAATTGAGCATTTGTGGGTTTCACATTTTTATTTTATGATTCATGTCACCACAATCATAAGCCCTATATCCAGAATTTAGCCACTGGAAATCTGTATATTTTTATTGGTAATGTGTACATTTATTTTCAGACAAGGAAGAGATAGTATTTTTTGTTTTGAGGCTTCATACAATAAAATTTTATGTAAATGATATATTTTATAGAGGCACACGTGAATATCACTTCGTTCAATGAAATTTTACTCTGCAGACTGAGGTAATGTTTGAGATACTATTCATTTTGTGTTCAACATTTAATGTTTGTAAAGGATCCTAAATATGATAACTTGAATCAGATGATATCCTATGGAGAATATTGTGTTATCATTGAAATTGTTTTATTATATTGAATTGGGTTGTTTTTTAAGAGGTGAATTTTTCTTTATCCACTAAGTAAAATTATAGTAGAAATCAAATGATGTGAATTTGGACAAGAAACAAAATTACGTTGATTCTATGTTAGTATTAATTGCAAGCTTTTTCATATGGTTAATTTGTTCAGAGAATAAAGAAAACATGACAGAAGTATAAGATAAAGTCAACAATTATTAATTCCATGTTCACTCAAGTTGTGAGTCAAGGTAAATTCATGATATTCCGTACAGAATCATTAAATTGGATGAGTAACTCTTATTATGTCAATTCATATCCATGAGACATATTATTCAACTTTAATAATTGGTTATATCCCTCTATGTTAAATGGTTTTTAATCACATGTTATATATTCTTCTTCTTCATTTTATCATTATTTTTTATTTTCAGTTTTTTAGTCATTGATATCTTCTATTAATGTGGTCATATTTTTTTTCTAGCCATCAGTTTTTCATGTATGTTTTCTATTATTGTTCGTTCTAGATAGTTTTATATATTGTATTTTGAAAATTGTTTTCATAAACGTTATATATTCTTATTTGGTTCAGGATGGATAATTTTATGGTTGTTTTGGTATTTAGTTAGATTATATTATGGTTTATCTTTCCACATGTCGACTTTTCCACTTATTTTGATCACTAGATTATTATTTAATATAATTTTTTAATAAATTAATATATATCATTTAAATGAAACTATTTTTCAATTGTTTTTTATGTGTTCCTAACATTTCTCACGATTGTGCATGTCTGAAGCGAAGAGAGAAGGGAAATTTTCTATATAAATAATATAATGGTGTTCTATTGAAGTAAAATGGATGACAGTGAAGTAGGGCATATCTTGATCTAATATAGTTCATAGTAGTTCATGTGACGTTATATGGACTCCACAATAGTGATATCCAATGTTTGTAATAAATATATTGTATAGTAAGATTCATTGAGTTCAATATAGAGCCTCTTAGTGTTTGAACATGATTTTAATATGTTTCATGGAGATTCAGTCATTTTTAAGAAAATTAAAAATTTACTCAAATTATAATACAACATGATTTGTTTTAAAAATTGTTTCTTTTTTGTGTTATATGAAATTTAATTTTTGAATAATTATGTTATGAATATAATATGATATTAGATTTAATTAAATTAATGAATATAATATGAAATTAAGAAAGTAAACTTTTTAATCCCAACAATTAGTGTATAATTTATCACGAAATATCAATTGATGATATTGATTACATTTGTAAATAATATTACTTATAGATATATTTTTGATTATAATCCATTATTAAACATTTTTATAATCATATATATTATATTTGGGTATTATTATAATTACAATAGATTCATTTTCTCTATTACATTAACATTTAACAGCATAGTTTTTACCAGCATTTTTGTTCCAGTAATTTTTTTTTTGGTAAAATGATTTACCAATATAAAATTCCCATTTACCATCATATATATCCATAACTGAAAAATATATTTATTATTTAGTGTTTATTCAGATTAATCTATGAAATGTGTTGTAGGCATGAACTATGGTTCATGGCCTTGTCATCTCAAAATAGCAGTCATTAAAGAATGACCAGATGATGGAAGCCATGACATGAAAAATCCATGCAGAGAACTATCCTATTATGATGGAAGAAGTAAATAATGTTGAATATTTTGATTATGTTGGATTAAATATAGCTGATAACATATATAATATAGATAAAACGTTCATCATTAAAATAATATAATGGTCCCAAATATCCTAAATCTATATGTGTAGGATCTTATTATAAATATATATGATCTATTAGCCCCTCAGTTAGGGAATCGAGATTATCTCCCTATGATACATCTGCCAAAAAACTGACATGCATTTCCTCTTTGTGAAGGCCCATTAGAATCCCTCCATTAACAATCAACCACTTCTTCCCACTTTCCTTAGGTGATAAATACTTACTGAATTTCTACAACATTCCGCAATCCACTAATTCAAATTATATTGAAGGCTATAGAAGATTATCCATCCACATATATAATGGACTTTCCTAGTCCTATAGATGGAATAATTTGATTTATTATTTGTTGGTAAAATAGAACTCTATACATATTCAAATAAATTATATTCTTAGTATCATAAAAATCTATGAACACAATGTAATGTGATATCATAATATCTATTCCCACTTAACTGTTTACATTTTTTAAACATTTTTTTGAAACCTTCATTATCAATTTTAATTGAAAATAAAAACTTCTCTTAAATTATTTGAATTAATGATAAATCATCTTAAAAAATTCATCCACTCTTTTTCGACAATAAATAAAATTTCTTAATAAAAATCAAGTAGTATATTGTTATGAATGATTATTAAATTATAAATATTTATAAATAGTACTCATCTATTTTTCTAATACTATAACTATTTGAAATTAACATTGAAATAATATATATATATATATATATATTCTATTTTTAATTAATACAATAATATTTAATTATGAATAATTTATGTTTTACATGATAGTTGAATTTATAGTTATGTTTCAGAAACTTTACCTAAAATATATATATTTTATATTATGATATTATAGTTTTATCATTATACAGGTGTTAAATATATGAGAAGTTATTCAACATAGTATTTTTATGAGAAAACATTTACAAAAAACGTGATGTGTTATATTATATTCCAATTATAAACATTGCATCCCCATAAGAATTATTATTATTTACTGATGAAGATATGACATAGGATATAATTTCTCAAAATATATCAACCTCAATATCATTGGGACGATTTGAAAATTTAACATTAATATTTCTTACATCTCATATATAAGTGCTTATGAAAAATAAGTGTATATGTATTTGAAAATGATCCCAACTGAGTTATGTCCCCCACATAATAAATTTAGCTTCCTCCTAAATTTATGGAAATGAGAAAACCGCTAAATGGATTTATTTCTTCATTATATGTGAAATCTTCACATTTGATTTTTTCAATCATCATACACTTTTCATTATAAATAATAATATGTAATAGGGATTATCATTCATAGTGAACAATAACAATCCACAATTGAGTATTAATTTTCAAAAAAATAAAGGGCTGGTATACCACCAATTTAAACCAAAATAGATTCAACAATATAGGATAATGGTCATTGAAAATAAATATTTATTTCATGAAGTAATCCAATAATTCCAAAAATCAAATAATAACACACAATTAAAATAAATAAAATAATTAAAGTTAAATTCATTACAAACAATACAACATAGTCAATGATGATTATTTTATGATCTGTCTTTCAATTCATCATTACTCAAAACTAATTAAAATATTAAATTTTATTGGGTGATTGTAATATTTTTTTTATAATTATCATTTTAGAATCTGTCGAATGTTCGTAAATCCTATATGATATTTCCCATTATATTGTCATTACAACCTGAATTACATCAGTAATTATTAATTGAATCTATTTCATTGGAATATTATAATTTCATTCTATATTAATATTAGATATAAAATACTATGAATATATAAATTCAACTGATTTGTTATTTATCTTCCAGTTTATAATCAATGTACCCTATATAATAATAGTTTGTACTTCAACATCGGATAAATTAATAGAATAATATTTTAATTTTACCCTTGGATTTTCCTAGAATAAAATTCGTTGTCACATTATATATTCACATTAGATGATCCTTGTACCATTATAGTTGTTTAATTTTACCTTACATTACCTTTCATTATTTTATAAACCATTTTTTACACATGTAAAGGGATCTTATATCCTAGGTGATTTATTACATAATGATTAAATTATCTTAATTCCACTCTTATCCTTTTCTATTTTTTCCCACATTTCCCAAAATAATGGAATAAATATTCATCAATTTCTATTTTTCTTCATTGAAAATATAGTAGAATTATAATGAATTTTATTACATGATGTTACCATATAAAATATCAAAATATGTTTCAAAATAATGATGGAGTAACATTGTTGATGGATTGGTTTTTTACCATATAGAATATATCATTATAGAACTATTCATTAAATACATGGTTAATGAAATTCCTTAATAATATTATAAATATGTCATCATAATTAGAAAAAACTCCTCTTACCTTTTTCAGATCATTGTATTCTGCATTTTAAAATAAATTTTCTACTCCAATGGATTGCATTTTTTAAATCATATATTCTTAAATATAACCCAGTCCATATGATCTATTTCATCATCCAACTTATTACAATTAATCAATTTATACCAAGGATAAACATATATATTTAAAGAAAACAATATTACAATAACTGTTTCACTTAAATTACATCCCAAATAATGAAATAACTAATTTAGAGACTCGATCCATTTTCAGTATTCTAATATATTAATATTAATATTAAATAATTTATGTTTTTATTATATTAATTATTCCAAAATCATAGTATCATATGATGACGAAACATGATTCCCTATCATTCCAATATTATTGCTCATACCTTTCCCCAAATATTCTTATAATTATCATATGCCCAACACCTGTCTTATAGAATTATCTATGATAAAAATACCTATATAGATTTTGGGTTTTTTATATTAATTCCATTCATTAACCTATGAATAATCTATATAAATTTCATATACTATGTTTTCGTATAAAATAATCAATAATAAAATAGAGAGTCAAACTCTAAATCTAAGGTCATATATAAAACAAATGAAAAATCTAAGAAAAGATAATAAGATAATTATAATCATAATATTTTTAGTAATATCATTAACTCATAAAAATATTGTTATATCAATCTTATTGGTTCTTAAATTTTATGTAAATGTACTAAAAATATCCACTTGGAGTGTCAAACCATGTATACAATTGCACAACATTATTGTGAACCAGGTAATGATAAAGATCACACCCAACTTGCCTTTCTTGGGTAATTATTCTTAACTTCCATAGTGTCTGATCATTCATCATTTTTGTTTACATATACAATAATATTATTTTAATGAAAAACCATATTATATTCTTAAATGTTTATAATTTTGTCATATATATAGACATATAAATATTGTATATCAGAGGGATATGTCTATTAATCAATTTTTTGTAAAATATATTTCCCAATATCCTACTAAATATCCTTATATAGAAAATAAAACTATCTGTCTATATTAAAAAATATGATTCATTAATATATATTAAGAAATATGGAATCACATTCAAAATTAAATTGGAATATTTCTTGAAAATATCTAAAAATATGATTTCATTTTGATAATATGTTATAGATAATTTTAAAAAATATTGGGAATATTTTTATCTTTGATAAAATCATGTAATGTTTTATAAAATGATTAAAAAAATACTTATGATATAAGGAAAAAATAAATCTATACGTAAATGTAAATTCAAAATTTTATTCAATCATTTGGTAAAATCTTAAAATTTTCAATTTCAAAAAATGAAGAAAATACATTTCATTAAAAAATTGAAAATAATTTAATTTTTTTTTATAATAATCAAAAATAATTATCTTATTATTAAAAAATAATTGAAAATATTTTTTTGAATGTGGACATTAAATTAAATGTTCACTAAGAAAAAATCCACTATTATTTTCTTTTATTAAATAAACAATTTCCCTAATTAAATAATGTTCCAAAAAAATATAATGAAAAATAATTTAAAATGTACGTAGATAAAAATGTTCTACTAAAATATATTACATTTAATATATACACCTAATATACTTTTCTTCATTTAATAATTAAACATAACAATTTTTCAATATTAATGAGATTAAAGAATAATCCTTTACCACTTTTGTAGCATTTGAATGAAATTATCATTATGGGTGTGAAATTGAAAATGATTTTAAATTTAATTTCCTTTTAATGAATTAATGATATATATATATATATGTTAGTTTTTAGACCACGTGAAGGATTGAATTTTTTGAAAATGGAATAAGTATAAATGAAATGTCATTGAGATGTTAAATCCCTTACCTATAACATTTTTCATGAATATAAATTCTCTAATATAATGAATTATTAAATTTAATTTATTATAAATATATATTATACAAATATTCATATTTATTTCACTATAAATTATTTATTATAATTTATTCTCATACATTTATTAAAAATTATTTTTAAAACTATATTGGAGCATTAAACATAATATTTTTCATATATGTTTCCTTTCACCGGTTCTAATATTTTCACCTTAGTACTAGTATATTAATATCCTAAGTATTAAAAAATTCATAATTATAAGTCTTATACAATCAATTTTATTTTAGAACCATCCACTAAACTTATTTGAGAAAAATGTTTTTCATCACGTCATGTAGATGATGGTTCGTTCTTATGCATGGGTGATGTTCACATTTTTTCTACTTGGTGAGAAAAATAAATTGATAAAGGATTTATTATGTAGAATCATACTTATACTATAAATATAAAAAATATTCTTAAAATAGTTCTTTTTGTTTATCTATTTAAGGTCTACATGAAAAATTAATCACATCTCTTCATTTAGGTAGTATTCCCCACATATGAACTAGCAACATTACAATTCTCCAAGGAATGGAAGGATGTAATGATTGGTTATATATTTTCCTTTTAGAATAAAAATAAATTCCATGAATATCATTTATATTCATTCGTATTTTATTTATAACCATATATGTCATGTTTTGGAAGAAAATGAATTATATATCTATGTGGAGACGATAGTCCATAAGCATAAACAGATGATGTTTTCATTTCCCATTGAATGGAAAATTAAATGAAAATGTGATAAAATTAGATCAATAAAATTATATAAAAATATGGTATTGATGAATGTATTGTTTCAGCATGTTTATATAAGATTTTAATGAGGTATAAGACTAATCAAACAAAGAACACTCAGGTATCTGTTATATCATTTATTGGAAAAATGTCTATGAATTACAACTCATACCTTCTTATGATGGAAGTTATGTCTAACATGGAATAATAAGATTTTTATAATGATTATAGGGAGATATTTTTTTGGTATTTTATGATATATAATGTTCAAATATTGTGGGTAAGAGAGTTTTGGAGTTTCCAAATCATAAATGAGTGGAGTGGCGTATATTTAATTTTTTTAAAATTTTAATTATTATAAATACCTTACTCATGGATATTTGGAACCTAATGTTTTATTTTTTCAAACTAATTCAATAACATTAAAAATATCAGGTTTTCATAAAACTTATGATGGGATTTTGTAACTTCATAATAGTGTTTCAACCTTAATTTACCTGGTTTACCCATTTACTTTGGTGAAAATATTTTTTCCATGGTTAAAAATTGTACATATAATAAATGAAATTTACCGCATTATTAATTTCTTAATAATGGAATTCATATATTAATTTTTTTTAAATATTAATATTTTTGAATTGGAAGAATCAAATTTTAATATAACAATGTAAACCTAAAGGAATTTTTTTAAAAAATTATGTTTTGAAGCATAAAATAATATTATATTATAATAAAATATAACTATGATTACTATATAATTAATTAAATATTTTATAATCAAAGCCATATTTTTAAATTATTGAAATCAAAAATTGAATTTATGTATGATAATATATTCTTTATTGGATGAAATTTTATTCTTTAATAAATATGTATTTCTCAACATTCACATAGAAATCAATATTTTTTAAAAAATAGTCATATTATTATTTGAATATTATTATTACAAAATATATATTTCTGTTATCAAATTAAATTAATTAAATTTATTTAAATTAATTATATTATATATTCATAGATGGCGTAAACACCATTTTAAAAAGTCATATTGTTGTTAGATAAAATAATTTTATTGTCATTAATTTCCTAGAAAATTCAATTATAATAAAATTAATTCATGTTATTAGGAACAATATCCTAATATATAATTGAAATCATTAATCAATGGTTGATAGTTTATTTTCTTAATATAATAATATAGTAAACACGTAAACTAAATTTTGTAAATATTAACTCTTTTTACATTCCAATAATATTATCATTATTTCAAATGATTTTTATAATCAATGTATATAAATGATAATTAATTTTTTTAGATGTATACAATATATTCCCCTATATTTTCAATGCGCTGAATTTGGGATATTGATTGATAAATAGAACAAAGATAATAAAATAATGTTTGAAATCAATAGATATATCTCTTTAGCCAATAGAAATTTTCAAAGTACACATAGATTGTTTTCAATAATTGGTTATAATATCATATTCTTATAATATGTAAATTTATACATTGTAATAGAGTTAAAATAACATATGTTTGGTGTTTTATGCATCAAAATCTATTCAAAATAATATTTATTGAATAGAGAAAAGCCAAAAAAATCAGGGGTGTTATAGCGTTTTTGTAATGGCTTGGAACTCTCTAGTCCATTCCTTTTTGAAAAATATGGTGTTTGATGTGTTCCGGGTGGTCAATGTGACTTATCCCCAACACTTTTCCAAATTATAGTTTGGTGAACAATTCCAATGGTAGAACGTTGTGAGCAGTGCAATGGTAACCTCAGGTGAACAGTTCCAACAGTTGGCCATTGTGAACAGTGCAACAGTAACCTTAAGTGAACTGTTCTAACGGTAAACCATTGTGAACAATTCAATGATAACCTTAGGTGAACAGTTCCAACAATAGACTGTTCTAAAAGTGAATCAATGAACTTCTATGAACATTTATAATGGTAGACCGTTGTGAACAGTGCAATGGTAACCTTAAGAGAACAGTTTCAGCATTATCCTTATGTGAATAGATCCAATGGTAGACTGTTGTGAATAGTGCAACGGTATCCTTAGGTGAACAGTGTCAACATTAGCATTTTGTGAATAGTTCCAACAGTAGACGGCTATGAACAGTGAAATGGTAACCTCAGGTGAACAATGTCAACATTAACCTTCTATGAATAGTTCCAACGGCAGAATGTTGTGAACAGTGCAACGGTAACCTCAGGCGAACAGTGTCAACATTAACCTTCTATGAATAGTACAACGCTGAGGTTCATGAACAATGTTTCAAGAATACGAGGTTCTAATGGTGAGGTTCATGAATAATGTTTCCAGAATGGTGAGTTTCTAACAGTGAGGTTCCAATGGTGTAGTTTCAATAGTGAGGTTCATGAAAAATGTTTCCAGAATGGTGAGGTTTCAACGGTGAGGTTCATGAACATTGTTTCCAAAATAGTGATGTTCTAATGGTGAACCGTGTTTCTAGCTTCCTTCTATTTCACCCCTTTGACGTTTCCTTTGATGTAAAATGCATTTAAATCCACAATTTGAGGACTCTGAGGCCGATTCAAAGGCCATAACTCCAATATTAATTATCTCTAATGCTTGGGATGTTTTTACTATGTCAAACCGTGTGGTTAAATTAAATCCACTTTTAATGTGAAATTATGTGTATCATAAACCATCTCTCCATTAAATTTTATAATGGGATAGTATATCTTCCTCCATAATTCTTCCTCCTTGTTCTCAGGTGTGTGACCCTCGAACATCCCATTCCAGCCCATAGTAGTTGCACAATCAAACTTTCATCCTATGATTGGTTCCACTCGGTTTTGATGTAACCAAGATGTATCGATCAATCATCGATATAAGGTATGCTTTATCATTGTTTTTTTGGGGTTCATGTTCTCCTGTTTCTCCTTCCATGTTATCGCATGTGATCTCTATGATTTTAATGGTTTTTTATTCGGTTTTAGTTGGTGCGGTCATACTATGGCATCTTCGGGAGGATGCATTTTTCGTGAGAGGAGGTTTGTGAAACGTTGTGTGGACTGTCTCATGTAAATAATGTCAATAACCATTTGATATAGGGGATTCATTGCTTCTATATTTTTTTAGTTCAAACTGTATCATTATCATGTTTTATCCCACTAGATGATAATGGAATTAATATAATAAATATTTGAACTGGATAAATAAATTGATATCGATCGTATGATATAGCATGTTGTTTTGCTAGATTGTGTGATATCTATGCTTTCTTGTTTCGTTGTTCAATCATGATGGAAATTGGAAATGAACATAAATAGAAATTAATTTATAATGGTTTGGTTAAAAGATAATGAGGCATGTAAATGAATCTAGTTTTACTTTTTTAATCTAATGTTAATCGAATTGGTGCAGTAAGCATGATTAATTATTTTTCGATAGCTTCCTGATTAGGTTTCCCAAATTTGGAACATATAAAGAATAGATCAGTTAATTCAAGATGGTTTAAAGAACTTATTGATTGATAATTCCTGGGAGGGTTCTGAGTTTCCCTCTTAATTGTTAAAGGGAAAACAACACATTTGTTAAGATGTTAGTTTTCCTACTACTTGTGTTGTGATGTGAGTCTTGATGGCAGTTATGGTATTTGGGGGCATGGAGACCCCTAGTTGTGGTAACAGATGACACATACAATGGATAAATGCATCGGTTTATGCATGTGGGTGTTAGGGAGGACATCAGGGATGATGGAATTGGATGGATGTTATTGTTGGAATCATGCTGATTATTATTGGTTGATTATCTGATTTACTTTTCCCCACTGCTCAAAGCAGCTGGTCTTGTTTAACCTTCTTCCGAAAGAGGCGAAGATGGGTGGTGTATGCCACGTGCTTTCTGTGTTTATCTTCTCAAGGTATGATGAGTCTATGCTATTTCTATAGGCGACAATGACTCGATGGTTAGTACATTTACTCACTGTGTTGAGCCCCCTTCTGTTTAGTAGCATAGAATTTTTTTCTAGAATGCCTGGGAATATGGGAAATTATTCTGTAATGAATAATTGAATAAATGAAGTTAACCCTTGGGGTTGGAGTTACTAGAACATAATGATAAGGTTGTAATTTTAAAGGGATAGCTGACATTGGGTGGGATGCTAACACATTTTTATGTGGAATTGTAAATGGTTAATTAATGTATAAATAATTAACTATTGTAATGTGGAACTGATAAAAATGGAATGAAATAATCTATTACTTCTCTTTAAACTGTTGGGTGCTTATAGGATTCCTAGTCTTAGAAGTAGCTGCCCAGAGTCCGAGAGACATTAGCTTGAGTTGAGTCTAAGACTAGGTTATGCCCATAGTTTGGTTGTGAGATATATTATATCCTATAATTTTTGTGTTTCTATATACTAGTCGACCCTGTCAGTAAGGAAAATAGACACCCCCGGGATTCTGAACCCTGGGGGTGTTTTCCCCAACATTCCACTGGGAGGATGAATGGCAGACTACCCCCTTTGGCCTCACGCTCTTCTCTTGGTTGTTACATGTGCTGGCACGCACATTGGTTATTTTTTCCCATATATGTGTGTAGAGGGCTATAATTACTTGTGGTTATTCACACACATATATTCTGGATATAGTTTTATATGGACTACTTTAGGTGTAACGTGTATAGGTTGTGATGGCATGAGGATCCTTACTCAGTTTATGGGATGTAATGGCTTGAGTTATAATACCTGATGTATGATATACATTATGCGAGCTATGGTGGCTCCCAAAAATTACCTGGTTACTTTCCTTACATGGACGTGGTGGTTTTGTTTCACATGGTGCATGTTGTGGTGATTCGCCCAGGTGTCTGTGGGAAATCCTTTTATAGAGAGATGCTCAAGACATGGGACATTGTGGCAAAGTGGAAAATAGGTGGGGAAGTAGTAGTGGCGTACCCAATATATTCATTATTATATTATATACTCATTTATGCTTTACTTGGTGAGATTATCCATTGTGAGGCTGGGAACTTAGTAAACCTGTTTAGATGATGAGTTAGTTTCACTTGTTTTTCACTGTTCTATAGCATGCTTTCTTTACATTTGCACGAGAGGATTCAGCGGGGATCCTAATGAGTATATTTTTATACTAACCCTACGTATATATAACCTTTTTTTCAGGTCACTTGGTGTAGGTTGAAGATCAAGAATGTTATTACTTTCTTGTGGTTGCAGGAGCAGTTAGGGTTAGTGGTGCTGCTGTTTTAATTTCTTTTGGGCACTTGGAGTTTTTCCCATTCTGTTGTATTAGTTTTATATGACATTTTATATGTGTACATGGGATTTCTTTCATCAATCTAGTTGATTTTGAGTTTTTTGGTGTCTATCTTATCTCTCCCTTCTTCATGTGTTCTCTTCGAAGGTAATGCCTCCCATTTGGGTGTTTACTATATCCTCGGTGCTAGTCGCTTACATGTGGCCTACTAGTGGTGGGGCTCGGGGGTCATTATCTCCCTTCTCACCTTGCTGGCCCAAGAGGGGTACACATTGTTCATAAGGGGTCATGATAGAGTGTTATTAGACGGAGGATGAGGGATAGGATGGATATTGGTGTTAGGTACAAGTGATGTTTCAAGGGTTGGTTGGGAAACAGTGTCATTCATTTTTTTAAAGTGATGTAAAAAATGGAGACCGGCTGAGACATAGGTGTTGAGGTCCCCCAATAATCTGATGTATGGACCTTTATGTTTACAATGGCTATAGAATGAGGTGATACTAGTTGTAGGGTAGAGACCTAGGAAAATATCATGCATCATTCTTATTTGTGCCTATTTTTGAATACGTAGAGCTTGGGATAGGTAGTCCTAAAATAAATGAAAGAAAAAAATTAATTAATTAATGTTGAGTCATCCATATTCCAGGGTTACGAGATATAATTGTTTTTATAGGTATGGCTCGAGGTCAACGTCCTCATCAGGTTTGCGCAGAAAATGTCCTACAAGCTATTCCAGCATATCACCGCATGGTATAGGTTGACGACAACGAGGTGTCTTTGCACCAATATATCCATCACCAAGTCACCCCATTTATGCTGAATACATATCATGAGGTGATGGCGAGGGAAGAGGTTATTGAGGGAACATTGGCCAGCACTAGATCATCACAAGAGGAGAATAGTCATGATTCCTCACGAACCAGAGATATGGTCTGAGGTTCCTAGTTTTTAGGGAAGATGAGTTTTTGTTCAGCCGGGGGTATGTCGCATCCCATCAAATTTCGTTTATTTAGAGGTAGAAACTCTCAGGACTATGCCAAAGGATCAGGCACGTGTTTTCTATGAGTTGGTCATGGTCATCCGTAGTGGGAGTTCCCAACCATTCAGAGCTGTCATCGTGCTCCAAGTGTTACGCTCCAGGTTCCTCTGTTGAGGTAGTTCTAGCCGTGGCAGCAATAGCATGTAGCACTAGCATTAGATCAGCAGAGGGATGATGAGGTAGGCAGAGGACAACCCCATGATGCTTCCCTTCCTCAGAGTGCAGATCATGACCATGGTGGTGGTCTTCATCAGGGTCAGAGAAGTCATGGAGGAGTTCGTGGTCAACTTCATCCCCTTACGTTTCCATCTCTAGGTTAACCACACATCGTTAGAGGTACCCTTTGATTTTTTTCTACCATGGTGTATGCCTTGTTTTATTCAAGAGAGACACACTCCTTCATATCACCAACCATTTTCCATGCTTTAGGACATGACATAGAGAAGATTCCAGTGCCCTTGGCGTTGACTTTTCCAGTTGAGTTCGATCTGACTTGTTTGAAGATTGTAGAGACTGTGAGATATTGTTGGGGCAACACCACTATTGGGGAGATTTTTTATATTTATGAATATGACCATATGATGTCATCCTCATAATTGATTTTTTGTATTTGGTGTAGGAAATCAGGAATTGCTTCAGGAAGAAGGTTATTTTCATTGGTGCGGATGGAGAGCCAGTGGTGTTTGTTGGCGAGCGAGATCCTCGGATGGGTCATAGGCACGTTCTGTCCTTATCGTCCCTGATGGCTGAGAAAAGGATGAGTTTTTCAGAGGTTCAGTAGTTTTTGTTTACTAGGGTTATAAAAGAGTACCCTGATGTCGTTCAATAAGAGGTTTTAGCATTACCTCCTCGACGAGAGATCGAGTTTTAGATCAAGCTACAACCAGCATCATCTCCTATCTCTATGTATCCATATAGGATGGCCTCATAGCAGTTATGAGAGCTACGTAAATAGCTTGATGTTCTATTACAGATTTGTTTTGTTCGTCCAAGTGTTTCACTATGGGGTTCACCTATTTATTTTCGTGAAGAAGGCTAACGGAAGATTATGGTTGTGTGTCAATTTTCATCACATAAATAATGTGACAATAAAGAATCGCTATTTTATTCCACAGATTGATGATTTATTCGATCATCTGAAGGGTGAAAGTTGGTTCCTGAAGATCGAGTTGCGGTCAAGATATCATCAGATGCATGTAACTGATGAGGATATACCAAAGACTGCTTTCCGTTGTAGTCATGGGAATTATGAGTTCATTGTAATGTCGTTAGGCATGACGAATTCTCCAGCTGTGTACATGGGATTGATGAATGCTATGTTCCATGTATTCCTAGACTAGTTTGTGGTGGTTTTCATTGACGACTTCCTTGTGTACTTCAGATCTGAGGAGGTGCATGAAGGGAATCTACATGCCATTTTGAGAGTTCTACGTCAACATCAGCTATTTGGGAAGTTGTCAAAGTTTGAGTTTTGGGATCGAGAAGTATGTTTATTTGGGAATGTTGTGTCCCAGTAGGGAGTAGCTATTGATTCATTGAATATTGAAGTAGTTGTGTCATGGGAATCCCCCAAGACAGTGTCAGAGGTGAGAAGTTTCTGTGGTTTCGCAGGCTATGACGGGAGGTTCATAGCCAATTTCTAACATATTTTCAACTCCACTTTCAAATTTCATTAAGAAGGATAAAAAATTCAGATATACTGATTAGTGTGGGGGAGCTTTTTAGTATCTAAAGGAGATGTTAGTAAGTTCTCCAGTTCATTGTCTTCCAGTTGAGGGAATTTGGTTTGATGTTTTCTGCGACTCTTAACATCTGGGGTTAGGTTGCGTTCTTATGCAGAAGAGGTTAGTTGTTTCATAAGGGTCATGACAGTTGTGTCCCCAAGAACATAACTATGCCACCCATGATCTTGAGTAACTATATGTAGTGTTTTCTCTAATGTTGTGGAGATGCTACCTCATTGGAGAGTGCTTTGTGGTTTTCACCGATCATAATAGTTTGAGGTATGTTTTCTCCTAGTGCAACATGAACTTACGGCACCATCGGGGGATGGAGTTTTTATAGAAATACGACTTTGACATAGAATTTACACCTGGAAAGGGGAATGTTGTAGCTAATGCGCTGAGTCGAAAGTCATGTAGTGATGCTGTCTATGAATATGGTGATTCCTAGAGAGTAATGGAAGAGCTGTCAATATTACATCTTGATATGGGAAAGGTTGGGGTAGAGGATTTCTTTGTTAGATGAGAGTACAGTCATCTCTTGTGATGTAGGTGGCAGACTCCCATTTGGGGGATCTAGAGGTGTAGGTCTCGAGGGACCAAGTTGTTTGTGGAGAGGCTCTTGATGGTTGGTCGGAGGATGAACACCACAGATTGTTTTATCACAGAATGATTTTTGTTACTTTGATGACGCACGAGATGGTTCTCAGAGAGTTTCATAGTTTGCCATTAGCTATGCATCCTGGCATGAAAAAGATCTACTGAGCCATGAGGAGCCAGTTTTTCTAGCCAGAGCTGAAGCGTATGGTTGCGGAGTTTTTTGTCTCGATGTTTGGTATGCCAGATGGTGAAGGCCAGACATAGTGTTCCTAGTGGTCTTCTCTAGCCAATAGAGATTCCTTAGTGGAAGTGGAAGGACATCTCAATGTAATTCGTTACTGGTTTACCTCAAGGTCTGGGAGGACATGATGCTATTTTGATGGTAGTAGATCATTTAACAAAATCATCCCACTTCATAGCGATCAAGGTGTCGATCTCAGTGGAAGTTTTGTCAAAGAAATATCTAGAGGAGGTGGTAAGAATTCATGTAGTCCCAAGGATGATCATTTCTAATTGAGATCCTCGCTTTACCTCCCGGGTTTGGAGAGGATTCCAATATTATTTTGGTTCTCTACTATGCCTTAGCTCTACTTTTCATCCTCAAACATATGGTCAT
The DNA here is from genome assembly GCA_963277665.1 of Viscum album. NCBI lineage: Eukaryota > Viridiplantae > Streptophyta > Magnoliopsida > Santalales > Viscaceae > Viscum > Viscum album. The sequence goes on from OY728145.1 coordinate 1,842,326,050, forward strand.
ACAGAGAAAACCATCCATACTCTTGAAGACATGTTACATTATTGTGTCATGGTTTTTGGAGGTTCATGGATGAAGAACATAGCCTTGGTGGATTTCCCTTTCAAAAATAATAATTACTCCACCATAGGTATGGAGCCATTTGAAGCCTGGTATGGCCGACCGTGCTGTTCTCCATTTTGATGGACAAGGGTTGGAGAGTCAGCAATTCCAAGACCGAAACTAGTGAATAATACCACCGAGATTGTGTAGGTGACTTGTGAGGGGATGAGGACAGTGTAAGATCGTCACAAATCATATGATGATCAAAGGAGAGGACCCATATAGTTTAATGTTGGGGGTCATTTATTTCTGAAGGTGAATCCCCGTCATGGGCAGTGATGGTTTGGTCATGGGAGTAAGCTTTCTCCCCTCTTTGTTGGGCCATTCAAGGTGTTATCTCATGTTGTAGCTATGGCATATCGAGTAGCACTTCCCCTACATATGATCCAGATACCTGATGTTTCCCATGTATCAAAGCTACATCGTTATCTTAATTATGAATCTCACATCATCAATTGGGGATAGATCGATGTTGATGATGAGGTGTCCTACGAGGAGAAACCTGTGGAGATACAAGACCGCAAGGAGAAGGTGTTGTGTGGGCATTCTATTCCCTTGGATCATGTCTTGTGGCGACACAGAGACATGGAGGAGAGCACCTGGGAACATGAGTCACAGATACGTGCTCAGTACGCAGAGTTGTTTGATGTTTATCTCTTTTCATGTAACGATGACCCCTTTGTGGTTAGACCTTTCATGTTAATAATTTGATTTTATTTTGTTGCATCATGTGGCTTGCCCTTTTTTCAGTGGTATCTCGACTGATGGTTGTTCAGACCCCATTTTGTTTTCCCTTTCGGTGGGTTTGTAATTATCAAGGATGAGAATGTTTTGAGAGATATCTGTTGTAATGGCCCAGACCTCTCTGGTCCATTCCATTGTGAAAATATGGTGTTTGAAGAGTTCTGGGAGGTCAAGGTGACTTATCCCCCACACTTTTCCAAATTATAGTTCGGTGAACAGTTAAAAAGGTATACCATTGTGAACAGTGCAATGGTAACCATATGAGAAATGTTCCAATGGTAGACTATTATGAAAAGTGCAATGGTGACCTTATATGAATAGTTCTAATAGTATACCATTGTGAAAACTGCAACGTTAACCTTAGGTGATTAGTTCCAATGGTAGACTATTGTGAAACATGCAACAGTTATGTTAGGTGAATGGTTCCTATGATAGACCATTGTGAACATTTCAACAGTGACTTTTTTTGAATAGTTCCAATGGTAGACTGTTGTTAATAGTGCAATGGTAACCGTAAGTGTACAATGTCAACACTATCCTTCTGTGAACAGTTCCAATATTAGAACTTTCTGAATAGTGCAATGGTAACTGTAGGTGAACAGTGTCAACATTATCCTTCTATGAAATGTTCCAATGGTAGACCGTTGTGAATAGTTCAATGGCAACCTTAGGTGAATAGTGTCAATATTAACCTTCTCTGAACAGTTCCCATGGTAGGCCATTGTGAATAGTGCAACAGTAACCTCAGGTGAACAGTGTCAACATTATCCTTCTATGAACAGTTCCCAAGGTAGACCGTTGTAAACATTACAACGGTAACCTCATGTGAACAGTGTCAACATTAACCTTCTGTGAACATTGCAACAGTGAGGTTAATGAATAGTGTTTCTAGAACAGTGAGGTTCCAACGGTGAGGTTCATGAACAATGTTTTCAGAATGGTGAGGTTCCAATGGTGAGGTTAATTAAAAGTGTTTCCAGACTGGTGGTGATCTAACGATTAGGTTCGTGGATAGTGTTTTATGAGTGGTAAGGTTCCAACGGTGAGGTTCATGAATAGTGTTTCCAGAACAGTGAGGTTCTAATGATCAAACAATGTTTCCATCTTCATACTGTTTCACCCCTTTGGCATTTCCTTTTATGTAAAATGAATTTACAGCCTCATTATAAGGACTAAAAGTCCGATTCAAAGGCCATAAATCCTATATAAATTATCTCTATGGATTAGGATGTTATTACTAGGTCAAACCTTGTGGGTTAATGCAATCCACTTTTAATTAGAAAATAACTGTATCTTAAACCATCGCTCTGATAAATCTTCTAAAGGGATTGGATATCTTCCTCCCTAATTCTTTCTCCTTTTTCTCAGGTGTGAAACTCTTGAACATTCCATTCCTTCTCATAGTAGTTGAACAATCAAACATTAACTCTCATATTAGTTCCACTCGGTTTTGATGCAACCAAGCAGTTTTGATCAATGTTCGATATAATTTATTTTTTATAGTGATTATTTTGGAGTTCATCTTATCTTATTTATCCTTCCATATTATAACATGTGATCTCCGTGATTCTAATGGAGTTATATTGGGTTTCAGTTAGTGCAGTCATATCGGGGAATTCTCAAGAGGATGCAGTAGTCGCGAGAGGAGGATCATGACATGTTGTGTGGACTATTCTCGTATAAATAATGGCAATAACCATTGTGGTTTGGGATTCATTTCTTCTCTCTTATTTAATGTGAAACTGTACCATTATCATGTTTTATCCGACTGGATGAAAGTGAAATTAACATAATAAATATATGAACTAGATAAATAAATTGATATCAATCGTATGTTATTGCCTCTTGTATTACTAGATAGTGTGATATATATGCTTTCTTGTTTAGTTGTTCATTCTTGACGGAAATAGGTAATGAACGTTAACACTAATTAATTGATAATGGTTTAGGTAAAAGATTAAGATGCATTTAAATGAATCTGGTTCTCCTTGTTGTAATTTGGTGTTAATCGAATTGTCATTGTAAGCAGGTTTAATTTTTATTATTATTGCTTACTGATTAGGTTTTCCAAATTTTGAACCTTGGAATAATAGATCGGTTAATTAAATATAGATTACAGAACTAATTGTTTGATAATTCCTTGAAGTGTTTTGAGTTACCCTATTGATTGTTAAAGGGACAAGATCCCAGCATGTAAGATTTTTGTTTTCCTGCTCCTTGTGTTGTGATGTGATCCTGGATGGATTTTGTGGTATGTGGGGGAATAAAGACCTTTGGTTGAGGTAGAAGATGATTTCTAGAGTGGTGAGATGCATCATTTTATGCATGTGGGTGTTGGAGGGGAAACCAGGGATGATGAAATGGATAAATGTGATTGTTGGATGCTTAGTGACTCTTATTGGTTGATTATCTTCTTTAATTTTCCCCACTTCTCAATGGAGCTAGTCTTTCTTACCCTTCATTCAAAAGATCTAAAAACGCATGTGGTATGCTGCGTGATTTCTGTGTTTTCCATCTGTAGGGAGGATGGGTCTACGCTCTTCCTATAGGAGACAATGACTCGACGGGTAGTACATCTACTCACCATGTTGAGCCCCCTTATGATTAATAGAATAGAATGTTTTTCTAGAATGCCTGGGAATATGGTAATTTAATTTTTTAATGAATAATTGAATAAATGATGATAACCATTGGGGTTGGAGTATCCGGAACATAATGATGTGGTTGTAATTTTAATGGGATAATATACTTTGGGTGTGATTCTAACTAAGTTTAATGTGGAATTATAAATGGTTAATTAATGTTTAAATAATTTATTAATTTAATGTGGAACTAAAAAATAGAATGAAATAATATATTACATCTCTCTAAATGGTTGTGTTCTAATAAGATAACTAGACATAGAAGTAGCAGCCCAGAGTCTGAGAGATGTTATCTGTAGTTGAGTTTAAAACTAGGTTAGGTTCATAGTGTGGTTGTGAGATATATTATATCCATTACTTTTTTATCTATACTCAACAACGCCCTTTCAATATGGGAAACTAACACCTCATGGATTCTGATCCCTGAGGTGGGGTGTTTTCCCCATCATTTTGGTGGGAGGATGAATGGATGACTACCACCATTGGCCCCTAACTCATCTCTTGGTTGTTACTTGTGCTGGCAGGCACATTGGTTAGTTTTCCCCATATGTGTGTGTCGAGGTCTATAATGGCGTGTGGTTATTCACAAACATATATTCTGGATATAGTTTTCTATGGAATACTATAGGTGTAACATGTAAAGGCTGTGATGGCTTGAGGATCCTTACTCAGTCTATGGTCTATAATGTCTTGAGGTATAATACCTGATGTATGTTACACATTATGAAAGCTATGGTGGCTCCCAGAAACTATCTATTTAATTTTCTTATGTGGACGTGGTGGTTTTGGTGCATGATGTTCATGTTATGGTTCTTCGCCTAGGTGTCTCTCGGTCACTCTTTTTGGATAGAGATGTTCAGGACGTGCGGTGTTGGGGCGAAGCAGCAAACCCGTGGGGAAGTAGTAGAGTGGTTCCTTTGATATTTTTTATTTTTATTATATACTATTGTATGCCTTACTTGGTGAGAGTATCCATGGTGAGGATAGGAAAATAGTATACATGTTTAGATGATGAGTTAGTTTGACTTGTTTCTTACGGCGCTTTACCATTCTTTCTTTACTTTTTCATGAGATGCTTCTAGGAGGATCCTACTGAGTATATTTTTATACTCACCCTATGTATATATAAACTATTTTTAGGTCACTTGAAGTAGGATGGAGATCAGGTTGGTTACTACTAGCTAGTGGTTGCAGGAGTTGTTTGGGCTTGTGGTTTCTTCTTTTTTACTTTATTTTCGGTACTTTCTATTTTCCCCTCTAAGTTTTTATACTTCTTCAAGACATTTTATATTTGCACTTGGGATTTATTTCACCTTACTGGTTGAGTTGGAGTTGATTGGTGTCTATCTTATCGCTCTCTTCTACATGTGTTCTCTTAGAGGGTAATGCCTCTCATTTGTGTGTTTACTATACCCTCCATTCTAGTCGGCAACCTCGGGGCTTCTGGAGGCGGGAATCAGGGGTCATTATCTCCCTTCTCACATTACCGTCCCAGGAGTGGTACACATTATTGGGTGGGGTACGAGATAGTTTTAATTCATTTCATATATATGATAATTGTTCTGGATATAGTATGTGGTGATTGGGGCCTATTATATACTATGGATGCATTGGTAGGTCTGATGAGGCACACTATAATGGGAATTTTGTTTATGTATACACACTTATTTATGTTTTATTAGATGCATAAATTAAGAGTTTGTTTATAAAGTCTTGTAAAAATTCATTGATGGATTCATTGTGATGTCTAGTATTATAAATTTCATCATTATGAAATTATTTATTTTTATAAATGTTTTCTTATTTTTCCTTCTATGAGAAATTTCATGTTTTAGTTGCTAACAGTATTTCAGGGAATATTATTTTCATAATATTTAGAATAAAAATTATTTATATTATTTTTAGTGATTTATAATGGGTATAATGTTGTTGTTGGGGATGATCTTCAATGATTTTCATGAAAATAGAAGGAATTTTGAATTTATAATATCCTTTATTCTGAAATAATTTAATAATGTTTTGAAAAAAATATAATTTCAAGATTATGTATCTGATTGTTGAAGACTCATAGTTCATTATAAGGGTAAAATGACAACGTTATGGGTTTTAATAAATTTAAAATATGTTAATGACATTATTCTAATTTCATAACCTTTTAAATCTGGTTTTTTCCCAACATTTTCAAAAATATTTTTATATGGATTTGGGATTATTAATTTTTATAATATAGACTATAATTCTATAATGAGGTTCAATATTAATAGATGAGTATGTGATTTTAGTTAACAATGACTCTATATTTAAGAATAATATTTTTGTAAATAAAAAAAAGTGAATGTGAACACATTTTAATAAGAGATTGATATGTAATAATTTAATCGAATTTAATAAAAAAATAAACTAAATGGATCTTCGCAATATAAGAATGTTCAACCCATGTTTTAAATATTTTAAATTTTTGTTTTTTTGGTTTTAGTGAATTAATGAAGGTTTCTAGGAGAATGTATTGGACAAATTTAAATTATATGATGATTATTTTTGGAATATTTTAATAATTATGGATAATATCCTATTTTAATATTTATATGGCTGATGTAATATTTAGATACCAATATGCCCATAGTGAGGAAATTTTAATGATATTTTATGAATATAATGTGTTTTGGAGATATTGATGGGAATAAAACCATTGTGTTTAGAATTTCTCCATGAAAAATATTTTTGGTAATGACTGATTTTATATTTGGTAACAAAATATAAATTTTTATCCATTAGGTTTAATATGATATTGAGGTTATTGTTGTTTTGGTTTTTGGGATGAAATAAAATTTACAATTTGACATTATTGGTTTTATCATATAGAAAACTATGGGATTAAAAATTTATTTTTTAACTATCTGATTAATGTTATTTTTAATGAATTTAAATATATTGGTAATATTATATGAATCGATGAAATGGAAATATTTTTTTCCAATGAATGAATTTAATTTGAGGTAAAACTATTGATTTAAAATACACTATATTATATATATTTACTAATTTTTTATATGGATTCAGTTTATTTTCAAAAATATGTAGTTTATATTTAAGAATCTATGATTAGGGTGTATACATTTTGATATTTTAAATATTCTCATATTGATAATTGTAATGTTCAACAAAGAATAATTTTCCACTAAATCGTTTTAATATTTGTGGTTAAATTTAGTCTGGAATATTTTGAGGAGTTTTAAGGTCAATTATTAATGGGTAAATTTATTTTTAACTGATTTGTGTGGTCGTTGAAGCATTTGATATTAACGCTTCATTTTTTCAGGTGAAGGATTATTCATACTGGATGTTGTGTCATCATAAACTAAGATTTTTGTTATTTTAATTTGATAGGGACAAGAGGAATAATTTTTCCTCCTTTTATAAATTATATAACAATTAAAAATATAATTTTAGTACATCAAAAATAATAATTTGATCTACAATATACATTTCATGAAGTTAGAGGTATAAAAGAATATAAAATTTAAAAATGTAAAAAATAATTATTGATTTATTATTATTATATAAAAATAAATTATGTATAAATATTTTATTCCATTTTCTATCATGATAGTAAATTAATCCCTCAAGTATTGGATTGTGATCCTGAAATATTTTTTTTTCAATTTACCTTCATTTCTAATTAATTGATTGTAATAATTATTCATTACTAATATCTCATTTTGTAGTAATTACCAATCTATTGTTCACATCCTATATCGCAATTTATTATTCATTAGAAATTATTTTTCTCTTATATGTCTATATTTTTATTCCATCCGACATTAAACTTATTTCTGAACTCATTAATGTGTTATTCTAGTTAACTTTCATATTTCAGTTTAACACTTTATAATTTGATAATTTATTATTCTATTTTTATTATGATGGATTTATGTAATATTATTTTTCTTATTGGTATATTGTTTTACCTTTTCATGATCAAATGTTTTATCTTCCACTCTATTGAATTTGTTTAGAAATATATTAAAATCCATTGTAATCAGTTATTATACAATCTTCAGAGGTGAAAATTTATTTAAGGGGGAAGAGTGTAACACCACTTGATCTATAATTAATTTCATTTAAAAATTATTATATTTTATAGGATGTGATATTTGAATCTGTAGACCTAGTTAAACAAATATACACTATAAAAATATAATTTTCTAAATATTACATTTATAACCTAGATGTTGGTTTTTTGTGTATGAATAAAATGAACCATATTGTGAATTATATTTCTATTTTTTTCTATAATAAAATTTATACACAATCCATATTGATTAAAATTTGTGAGAAATGATGATATAATCTTTTCATTGTAAAAGATATATGTTTTATGAAATTGTTATCATCATCATAATATATTTATATATTAATAGATTAAATTAATCATAATTGTTAAATGAATATAGTAAAGATTTGAAAATATATATTCTAGGGAATGAATTAATATGCATTAAATTATATTTATTTCAGTAAATTCATTTCATTGTCACTAAATTAATTTTAATAAAAAAATTTATTTTTTATATTTTGTGAGTCATTCATTTAAATACGTCCAACATTTTTTAAATTTATATTTTATATATGGAAAATTTTTTAGATCGTATTTATATAATTTAATTAAATACAATTTTTGGATACTTTGAAAATTAACTATTTTTGAATGAATAGGAGAAATATAAATTTCTAAAAAACCATTGTTTCATTTATTTATGTGGATTGAAATAATGACCAAAAATGTTCGAGAGTCTATTATTAAGTAACATAGGATCCATTAGATTAATTGTTATCTATTTAATTCCATAATTCTAGAAATCATTTTTATTTTTTGAATAAATTCATTTTATGCATAAAAAAAAATTATCTAAAAATGATTTTTCATTGCATTTTGAAAAATTATATTAAAAGTAACTTATGGAACCTCTTTTAATTAAATATCTAATGATGGATATCATATTTGGAATTTATAGGATTAAATATTTTAAATAATCCACTATCATTTTTGATCATAACTATTCGAAAAAATGGTAATAAAAAATCACTAGATAACAAGGGAAAATTTATTAAAGGATATTATAATCAACGATACAATGTTCTAAAATCAATAAAAATATTTTATTTTTTCAAATGGATGATATTATTTCTACATGAACCATTCTATCACCTATATCATGTATCCTTTAACTTTGATTATGAAAATTATATTACATTATTTAAAAAAACAACCCAAAATTTTACTCTCTCCATTTTAATATATGAAATATATTTTCATAGTAACACAAGAACATGTGAATAATTATAAATGATCATTTTATATATGAATAAACAATTAATTTGATATTTTTAATATATAATATAATTTCCCTTTTCATTTATGCAATTCCAACACAACACTGTTGAAAGGGGAAGAAAAATCAATTAAAATTTTTTATAAACAATGAAATAAATAAATTATTATCATATATGGTGTAGAACATGACTCATGGATAATAATAATTTAAATGTGATAGTAAAATATTATATGTCACAAACCGTCCCTCGGGGCCCGTATCGTGACTACCCTAAGCCCGCCTTCCATAGGTCAGGGGGTGGCGACTAGCACCAAAGGCGTAAATCCTTATACTGGGAAGGCATTTCCTTCATAACAGTAAAAAACACAATAGAGTACATAACTGGAAGTAAATAACTAAGTAAAATTGTATACAAAAGGGTGTGCTGAAAGTAAAGGGGTGGAAAATAAAATCCCAATAGTAAATAACAATACAACCGAAAATCTAGTACAACCGAAGAAAAGAAGTAAAACAGCTACTATGGTGTCCTCCGGAATTCCCACCTGAAGGGTGGGTACAGATGGCCACCTCAGTACCCCATGTCCTTCCATCAGCTCCGTGTACGTCTCGCTGAGTGGTCCACCTCCGGGTACCGTCCAGTTCTGCTACTCTCTGCCCCAATCGGCATTGTCTGTCGTCTGCCACCAAAACAACAAGGTGCGGGCATAGCCTATGTAGGGTTGGTTATAACGATACTTATTAGGGACCCCGAGACCCTCAAGGACTCATGAAATCCAACAAGGATATCCACAAATTTCAGACTCAACAGATAACCCTTACTTATGTATATTCCCATACATATACCTATGTTATTTAGTAACCCATATCAATCATAAGGAAAACACGAAGGTCAATGACTCAACTCAAACCAAGATTTCAGAGATGTATAAAAGTACAGATAATTAGCCACGAAGCTATATCATATTATTCTGTCAAGAGGCACAACTTCTAACCATACAGAGTCTGACCCACACATGATCGATAGTTACTAACCCCCGCTATGACACACACAGGATCTGACACACACAAGATCGGTATGTGGTGACCTACACAAGATCGCTGAGTGTTGACCCACACAGCATCTGACCCACACATGATCGGTATGTGCTGACCCACATAGGATCGCTGAGCACTAACCTCCATATGATCTGTCTACAACCTCAGCCTCACTATCAGCCACTGGATTACTCACACTCGGTGCACTCGAGTTCCGTAGAATCTTCCCTCGTGATATCGATCTTAACTCGACCGCCACTAAAATCGACAAAGGAGTAACCCATAGGTCTGCCATGTTTTAAGGGTTCCAACGCGACAGACGGTGCGTTAATCGGACACCCGGTCTATGAGTTATTGGCATTTCCATCCCAGGGGCCCGGTTGGATTTTAGGTTCAAACCAACCTGAACATACTCCAACTATTTCCTAACGTCAAGTGGGGTATTCCAATTGAACTATTTCTCTCAAATATTTCTATCACCGCAGGTGGTTCGTCAATCAGACACTTGTAGCTCATGATTGGGGAGAAATGGTGTAAACTGGCCAAACAGGTCTGGTTCTGGTCCGACCCAGCCCGACCCGGTCCGGACCAGTGTGTGACCGGGTCTGTGGGTTTGATCCGGTTCAAGGAAGTAGCCATGCCCGAGGGGGCGGCCCGACATGAGGGCAGCTCGGCCGAAGGCTGCTCGACGGCCTACCCTAGCCGCGCCCGGGGGGGGGGGGAGGCGTGCACCCCTAGAACCCGAACAGTTGAACCGTTAGGGTGGAACCGAAAATGGCTCCATGTGGCACCGGTCCGGCACACGACATACCCAATGGGGTCCCACACCTCTCGGATAGCCCGTGCGGCCAGCCGCTCTCTGCCTCGGTCGCAATGTGATGGCCCTGCGCCCCTATGCCGCAGCCCACCCTGGCTGCCGCCCTTTGCTGGCCTCTGCGTGGCGCGAAGGCGCCACGCCCCTCCGCTATGTCCCATCGTGGCCACGAATCTCCCACCTCGTGGCACGATGGTTTCGTGCCCTCTTGGCGACCCGGTGACCTTGTGCTGCAGGTTTCTTCATGGTCGGCCCGATTCCGGCCACCGTAGCTCCGCCTCCACCGTCAACACAAGGAGAACAATAGCTAGGGGGAAGGGTCAGACCATGTTCATGTGATCTGAGCCCTCCTCATTAAGATGATATCAATCTGGAATAAGGAACATAATAAAACGATGAAGAACAGAGGGTAAATCTCATACATAATTCAACTCAATTCCCCCTACATCGTATGACGATCTTTTATATTGGAAGGAGAGTAAAAGCGGACGTCGATTCGTCGATGTCGGGAAGCATCTAGGGAAGAAGCGTCTTCAGCGTTCTTCATGGTCGGCTCCTTCAATTCTGGCTCAGTCAAAGATCGATGAAGAATTTCGTCATTCTTCGGTGGTGTGTGGGGCTCTTCATTGGATAGATGATGGTCTCCACTCAAACCTCGACCAAAATATTTTCCACCCAAAAAAATAATTGACTATGTATTATTTTAATGGTTGGAAAGAATTCAAAATAATTAAAGATGGTTCCAATTAATTAAATGAAGTTCAACTAATTAATGGTGTGGGATGGCATGAAACATTATCCGGGAAACTGTAGAGATGACTTCCCACATAAATGGGATGTTAAAAGGGGGGGTTTAATGCTCGTATGGGCCTCATTAAAGATATCCTCCCATGGGAGGTTATGTGCAGGTGGGCCTTAGCACCATAACCTCCCATGGGAGGTTCAAGTGTCATGGCCCCCATCTCCAACCTCCTCATGGAGGATTAAACTACCACAAATAAAAATAAAGTAACACTTTATTTTAAATTAATTTAATTAAAAACCAAAAAAAAACATCCATTCTCAACAGAACGCAACTGCGTTGAAGGTATCTCTAAGAAATAACGGAAGTTGTGAGTTCAACAGTGCCTTCATATTTAAATTTTGAGCACCTGTTCAAAATATATATAATCCATCTCGTATGTTTACTTAACGTACCCAAAAAAACTTCAGAAAATGATTCCGGGCACACCGGGCCTCGGAATCAAGCACCGTAAATTTTTATAGACTCGTAAAAATCCCATGAATTTATGAAAAAAAATTCCACGGAATATCCATGTCATTACATTCTCCCAACCTCAGGTCTTTACATCCCCATATGCTACAACTCACCCTAAGGGAACAAATAGAGGTACTGGGCATTAATATGAGCCTCTCGCTCCCATGCACGCTCCTAAAGGTTCCTGTGCTACCAGAAAAAGAACCCCATAGGTATCTACCATCCATGCATGTCCAATTTTTGTAGATCTTCAATCTCCACTGGAAACTCTGAGAATGTTGCTCCATCATCGATGCGCAGCACCCTTTGGTCGATGATGTGGGATGGGTCATGAATGTATCTCCTTAGATGAGACATGTGGAAGACGTTGTGGAACAGGTGCAACTGAGGTGGAAGAGCATGGTGGTAACCCACCTCACCTACTCTGTTGGGGACCTGGATTGGTCTGATGAATCATAATGATGACTTTCCGCCTTAGCCAAATATCCATAGACCGTGTCGAGGTGAGACCTATAGAAAGACGTGGTCACCATCCTCATACTCCCGAGGTCTCCATCTCCTATCAACATACAACTTCTGCCTGATATGTGTTGTCCTTATCTTCTCCTTATGATTTTCACCTTCTTCGGGGTAGCCAGTACCATCTCTAGTCCCACTAGTGCTAACTCCTCTGGGTCTATTCAGCAGAGTGGAGATCTGCAAGGTCAACCATAAAAAGACTCAAAAGGTACCATACCAATGGTGGAGTGATAGTTGTTGTTGTAGCTAAACTATAACAATAGTAAGTGATCCCCCCAGCTATGTCTGAAGTCAAGGACACATGCACGGAGCACGTCCTCGAGGGTCTGAATGGTTCGCTCAATCTAACCATAAATCTGAGGATGGAAGGTGGTTCTCAAGTAAAGCTGTGTCCCGAAAGCCTCATGCAACCCCTTCCATAGCCGAGAAGTAAACTGTGTGTCACGGTCGTAGACAATAAATGAAGATAATCCATGTAAATTCACAATCTTTTACACATTGAGGAGTCTCATGTTCTCTACTAAGCCCTTCTCTTTGATTGGTAGGATGTGGGCCGACATGGTGAGTCGATCAACGATCACCCATATCGAATCATGACTCTTGAATGTATGTGGAAGACCCATCATGAATTATATGGATATCCCATCCCACTTCCACTCTAGGGCCTCTAAAGTCTAAACCAATTCTACTGGTACCTGGTGCTCTGCCTTCAATTTCTAACACATGAGGCATCTTGAGGCAAACTCTGCTACTTCCTTCTTCATACCTGGCCACCAGTGCTGTCGTCTGAGGTCCTGATACATCTTTGCCGCTCCTGGATTTACCACTAGAGCGTATGTGTGGAACTCCCACAAAACTTCCTCCTGATGTGATATTGGTATCATGTTTCATCCTTTAAAGAGGATGACGTGCTCCCCACCTTCATAAAATCTATCTGGCACCTGCCCTGTGGATATCTGAGCACGATGTGTCTCACAGTCAGCGTCCCCACACTACGGCTCCCTAACTCACTAATGAAGTGGAGTAGTGACTGTAAGAGACTATAGAATGGATTCTCCATATCTATCAAAAAAGAATATCTTTAAGGCATACATATGCTCTGTCACCTCTCCAAGCAGCTGTATACCAGATCTCCTACTGAGTGTATCTGCAACAACATTCCCCTTCCCATGAGTATATACTATCTCGAAGTCATAGACATAAAGGAACTCAATCCAAAATTGTTCCACTTCGGTCTTCCGCTGCCCACATGGCCGTGACCCCCCTTCCTCTAGCACAGTGCGATGTCACCACACCCTTCCGTCTCTTCCTCCATTGTCTACCAAACAAGAACCAACTGAGGGTTGTCGGTCCGTGTTTGTTCGGCCAGCACCCTCCACATTTGTTGAAAACAAAAGGCCATCTTTGAACCAAAAATAAACTATGAGGAAAGAGGGTTTAATATACTCAAAACAAACATGTACCATGATTTCGGTGATCAACGACAGAGTCATGGAAGACAGACGTCGCTTCGTTGATGTCAGGAAAGATGGTAACCGAGGAGAGCATCTTCTGCATTCTTTATGGATGGTGATCCCTCCATTGTTCTGGTAGGATAACGATGAATATGTCCATAGAAGAGGTCAAAGAATGGAGGATGTCACCGGATTTCTTTACGTTCTTCATTGTAAGGATGAGGTGTCCTTCACAGGCGATGGTTCTTCATAGGAGACGATAATTCTCCAAGGATTCTCCATGTTTCCACCAAAGAAATCTAAGCCAAAATAATAGGGGAAGTTCTCTATTATTTTTATGGAACAAAAACAAAAGAGTTTTTTTTAATTAAGCGTGACAGCTCATTTAATTTAATTGTGGATGAATGTAATAGAAATTCAAATTCAAGATATGGGAGGTGGAGAGTTTCAATTAATTGAAGTGTTGTTAGGCACAATTATGAGGGTAGACCATCTGTTACAAGGGTTACATGCCTGGTTGGTCCCCACCAAAAATATAACCTCCCAAGGGAGGTTATTTTCTGGTGGGCCCCACCACCATAACCTATAATGGAGGGTTATGGTGTTGTGGCCCCTGCCTCCAACCACCACATAGAGACATTAATCACCAAAAATAAAAATTATATATCACTTATTTTTATTTAACCTTTTGCATGAAACCAAGAAAACTAACTTCCAAAAATGCTAAATGCAACTGCGATGAAGGTCTCACTAAGAAAAACCTAAAACTATGAGTTCAACAGTACCCTCAGATTTCAAATCCAAGAACTCATTCAATTGATATAAAATCCCTAACGTATATTTACTGAATGTACATGAACAAAAAATAAAAAATTAATTTCGGGCACACCAGTCCTCAGAATCAAGCGCCGTTAGAAACTACAGACTCGAAAAATTCCCAAGTATTAAAAACAAATTCTACGGAAATTATGGGTCTTTACATTATTCTCACCATAGGGCTTTACATCCCCATAAGATATAACTCATTCTAAGGAAATAAGTGATGGTACTAATCACGGATCTGAGCCTCCCACTCCCATGTGCTCTCCTAGAGGTTCTTGTGCTGCCAGTGAACAAGAACTAGAGGAATTGACCATCCATGTCAGAACCACTCATGTCGATCCTTAATATCCAATGGAAACTCTGTGAATGTCTCCTCATCATCGATGTCTAGCTCCCCATGGTGGATGATGTGGGACGGGTCGTGCACGTATCTCCTCAGCTGAGAAACAAGAAATACGTCGTGCACTTGGTGCCATTGAGGTGGAAGATCCAAGTGGTAGGCCACCTCACCTACCCTGCTGCAGACCTGGAAAGGTCCGATGAATCACAGAGATAACTTTCCACCTCGACCAAATCTCCATAGATCTCATCGAGGTGAGACCCATAGAGGGACATGGTCTCCATCCACGAATTCTATTTGTCTCCCTCTTCTATCAACATAGGACTTCTGCATGCTCTGTGTAGTCTTCATCCACTCTTGGATGATTTGCACGTTCTCCTTTGTAACCTGCACCATCTGTGGTCTTATAAGTGATGACAACCCAGGGTTAGTCCAGCATTGAGTTGAACTGCAAGGTCGTACATATATTTCCTCGTAAGGTTCCATACCAATGGTAGAGTGGTATCCGTTGTTATACACAAACTCCACCAAGGGTTAGTGATCCTCACAACTGCAACTAGAGTCAATGACGCATGCACAGAGCATGTCCTCGAGATTCTGAATGGTCCTCTCCGTATGACCATTGATCTGAGGATAGAAGGTGGTGCTCAAGCGACGCTGCTTCCCAAAAGCCTCCCACAACCCCTTCCATAGCTGGGAAGTGAAATGAGCATCTCAGTTGGAGACGATCGTCAATGGTACACCTTGAAGTTGTATGATCTATTGTATGTAAATGCATCCCAAGCTCTCTACAAAGACCTGCTCTCGGATTGGTAGGAAGTGGCCCGACTTGGTTAGTCGGTCAACAATCACCAAGTTAGAGTCATGTCCTTTGGATGTATGGGGAATTCCCATCATGAAATCCATTGATATCCAATCCCCTTCCACTCCGGTACCACTAAGGGAATAACCAAGTTTCCTAGAACCTAGTGATCTGCCTTCACTTGTTGAAAAGTGAGGCATCGAGAGACAAAAACTACTATTTCCTTCTTTATACCTGGCCACCAGTGCTGTCGTCGGAGGGGCGGATACATATTTTCCACTCCTAGATGTACCACTAATGGATATTTGTGGAACTCCCTCAACCCATTGTCTTGAAGTGAAACTCGTACCATGGTACATCCTCTAAATAAAATGACATGCACCCCAACTTTATAAAATCTATCAGGCTGTTGGCCTATGGATATCTATGCATTTTGAGCCTCTTAGTCAACATCACCACGTTGTGCCTCTGTAACTCACTGAAGAAGTGGAAGAGTGACTGTGAGAGACTGCAGAATGGATGCTCCATCTCTATCCACAAAGGATATCTGCAATGTTGCTGACTTCTCTATCACATCTCCTAGCATCTGAACACCTAATCTTCTGGTGAGAGAATCTGCTACAACTTTGCCCTTCCTAGAAGTATAGAATATCTCAAAGTCATAGTCCTAGAGGAACTCAAGCCATCTTCATTGTCTCAGGTTCAAGTCCTTCTACATGAAGATTTACCTGAGACTCTGGTGGTCAGAGTAGACTGTAAATTGCTCACCCATCAGATAGTCCCACCACATCTTCAAGGAGAATACTACTGTAGCTAACTCTAGGTCATTGGTAGCATAGTTCTCCTCATGCTGTCTCAACTTCCGTGAACTATATGCGATAACCACTCACTCCTTCATCAGGACACACCCGAGTCTGGTCCCTCATGTGTCGGAGTAAACTATGTACCTAATTCCATCCTCTAGAAGCCTCAAGATGGGCGGACATGTCAACCTCTGTCTCAGCTTTTGGAAGCTTGGTAGCATCTCTCTAAACTCACGAAGGGTTTCCCCTTCTTCGTCAATGATGAAAGCAGTGCTGCAACTCTATAGAAATATGGAACAAATCTTCAATAGTACCCAGCCAGTCCTAGAAAACATCGTACCTCTGTCACATTCTTAGGAGGCTGCAAAGAAATTACTGCCTCAATCTTCACTGGATCCACTGCAACTCCAACCTGCGAGATGACATGTCCCAAGCAGTGAACTTCGTGAATCCAAAACTAGAACATCAAGAGCTTACTATAAAGCTGGTGGTCTTAGAGTGTGTCCAGTACTACCCGCAAATGGTAGGCATGATCATCCTCAGTAGTCGAGTAGATCAAAATGTCATTGATGAAGACTACGACAAAGACATCAAGGTAAGGCTGGAAGATCCTGTTCATGAGACCCATGATCACTGCTGGAGTGTTGTTTATGTCGAAGGGCATAACCAAGAACTCGTAGTGGATATACTGACACCTGAAGGTCGACTTCTTCACATCCCCATCTCGAACTCTGAACTGGTGATATCCTGACCTAAGGCCTATCTTTGGGAACCATCATGCTCCATTGAACTGATCAAAGAGTGTGTCAATCCTTATGAGTGGGTACTTGTTACTCAAGGTCACTAGTTTCAGGCGATAGTAGTCAACACACAGTTGCAAACTCTCATCCGCATTCTTGGCGAACAAAATCGGAGATGTGCAGGGTGAAACACTGGGTCAGAAAAATCCCTTCCCCTGCAAGTCCTCTAGTTGTACCCGTAGCTCACGAAGCTCGTCGGGAGCCCTATGATATGTTGGAGTAGATATCAGTGTCGTCCTGGGGTAAAAGTCAATGTATAAGTCTACCTCACGGTGAGGAGGTAGTCCTAGAACATCATCAGGGAAAACATCCACGTACTGATCCAACACAACAGGAGAACTCAAACCCTGCACATCAACCGCTATGAGGATGAGACTAGAAAACTGATGTGTGAACGGCTGTACCCTACTCTTTGTAAGTCCATCCTGTGCTGTTAAGGCACCCTTATCACAGGTGAAGGTGAACTTGGTCCCATCTGTGCGGATACACCACACTTTGCGCTACATACAGTCAATTTGATCATGAATTGTGGATAACAAGTCCATACCCAAGATAACTTCGTAAAGCCACGATGCCACTATGAGGAGATCACAGCTGAAACTCTCGCCTCCTAGAGTAAGTCTACACTGCCGACACAAGTGCGAAATCATCGAGTCTTCTCCCGTTGGAGTCTCTAGCCGTGGCTCTGTCGCAATCTCCAAGCTCCAAATGAGGGCAGTGGAAAAAAAGAATGACACTCATCTGTGTCAATATGTACTACAGAAACGGTGCATTAGATACAGATAGTTCCTCGAATCATCTTAGATGCATTGTGGTTGTAGGGCTCGACTGCCTGGAGCGGAGCCTGCCTCCCTCCGCCAGACTCCTCTGGTCTGGGTGGACATCTTAGTGGTGGTGATGGTAGAGCCTCGAAATGGCGTCCACCACCCACTACTTGGCCAGCTCCTCTACCACATCCACCTGCTCCAGGAGGACCACCACGGACAAACCTCTACCTCAACCTTGGAGGTAACACTAGTATATAATGCTCATATACATGGAGGGTCAAGTTGTGTTGAGCCATGTGACCCTTCCTGCCACATGCATAGCACTGCATGTTCCTTGTATGACTTGCTATGTCTCATTTTCCCCACACAACCGAATCTGTATCCTGGGGTCTCCCACCTGACAGCCTGGTCCACATGGACCTCTAAAACATATGTCTACTACCATCTGTATAAGACTCTGCTATGTGTCACCCTGTGGTGGGTCTCACCGTTGGTGACTACTCATCTAGAAAACACTCCACAAGAAGGGCTTGCTCTAGCACCCCCTCCTGTGTCGGGATGTTAATAGAGATCATCAAAGCCCTAATCTCATGCCTGAGTCCCTGCTCGAAGGTCCGGTCCCTGATGAATGGGTCCCATACCATATCAGTCAGTAGCACGAGAGGATGGTGAACCTTGCTGAGTATTGATATACTGTCATGATGCCCTGCTGCAGATTAAGTAATTCCTAAATCCGCACCGCACGAATGAGTGCTGGAAAAAACTCCCCCCCGGAATAGTCTCTCGAAGAATACCTGGAGTGATGATGCATCGTCAGGAACCTGGAGCATCAGGCTCTTCCTTCTGCCTACTGCTGCATGTAGGAGACTCGCGGCAAGGATCTCTATATGGTCAGTTGGTGTCCCTACCAATCTGAAAACTCTCACAACAGCCTACTGCCAATCCACAATTGTCTATGGGTCCATATCTCCCCGGAACCTGGGAGGCCATTGGAGTTGGAACTCGTGCATCACACTCAGATAGCGTGCACTCTCTGTTGCCAGAGCTTTTGGTATCGGTGGCCCAGCAGGTAGTGGTACCACTGGTACATCTGCTGTGATGGGGCCCTGCACCGGGGCCTCGTCACTTGGTGGGCTACTACCTCGTACGAAACTCAGAATCCTAGCAGGTTTCCTTCATGGGGCTATCCTGAAAAGAAATAGGTGTGCCACCATTTAAACAGTATACATGGTGAGATGACACAAAGTAATCACAAAGAAAATTTTTCAAATGAGACACACATGCAATCCGTGATTTCGTGCACTGTGTCAGGGATCAAAAGTCAGAGACCTGGTGTATGGATATGTCGGCTGTCGCACCAACACTGGTTTCTCTAAACTGATAACCACACCCAATGCACTTAAAACAATTGTCGTTAAAAGAATTAGATTCCATGTTCTATGGTAGATCCGACTCCTCTGATACCAATTTGTCCCAACCCGTCCATGGGGCTCGTGTCGTGACTACCCCAGTCCCTCCTTCCATAGGCCAGGGGCTGGCGACTAGTTCCAAAGGAGAATCCCTGATATAAAGGGATGTAATTTCATTTTAAATTGTAACACACATAATCTGAACACAAGCAGTAGAGGAAAGATTTACTAAAATAGAAAAAATAAGTGTGCTGAAAGTAAGTGGGCCAATATACAAACCCAACTGAACAACACGTACAAGTACAATTAAAAAGGAAAACAACTCCCAGGTCATCCAATGGGGAATCCTAACTGAAGGGTAGGTTCAGAACTCGAACACTCAGCTATGAGGTACATACCGTCTAGTCTATCTTTGAGCAGCCTACCGTCCATCACCCTCATCCCTGATCACTGCTGACCGTCGTCTACACAGAACACAACAAGGTGCGGGCAAAGCCCGTGCATGGGTGACTATAACAATAATCAGAAGGGGAACCCGAGACCCCTGAAGGTCACCCATAATTCCTTATGGATAAACCACAGAAGTAAGATACAATCAAAAATTATCCACCAACCTTACTTAGGTATATGACCACACATATACCTATGTTATCAATCACAGTCTGGCTCCAACTCTTGATCCCAAGAACAACTCATACCACAAAGGATGTAAATTCAATCACCACGATGAAAGTGGGTGAAACATATGACTTAGCTCACACAGGTATACAACTCATGAACATGGGTGGAGATGATTAGGTGTAGCAACAGAATAATCTCCTCTATCGAACTCACATAGGATCCTTGAACAATATTAGCGCTATCGAAGCCATGTAGGATCATGGTTCAGAAGTCATCACTATTGAACCCACATAGGATCTCGGTATAGAAGTCACCGATGTCAAACCAACAGAGGATCTAATTCATTCTCAAATTTACCAAAAGATGAAGGTAGAACGGTTCTTGAAGTTTAGATCAGATTATCAAATCCTCAGAGACCTAAGAAGAAACCTATAGACATGTACATTCTATGGACAGTTTTTTGGCTATGAAATGGACAACTTGGGTTGATTTTATATGGGTTTAAAGGATATCTAAAATATTTAAGTGAATTCAATTTAAACGAGTGAGTTGATCCTAGGTTATCACTTCGGGTGGATTTGACGTATTTCCTTTTCAATGATTTCAATTTCATAGATTTGAGATGGGTTCATTTAAGAAGATAAAACATCATCCTCACATATTGTTTTAATGCCTACACCCTTTAATGCTAATCAACTATACACACGATGGATCAATGTTGTGATCACATCAAGGTAAAAGTTCAAATTAACACATGAAGTGTGTGGCCTTAAATTCAACAAGGACGATGGTGTTTAAAAATCATCAAATAAAAATATCAATTAAAGAAGTGATTATACATTAATGGGGTAATAAATAAAATCCAATTCAGCCCTTTTCTACTCCCTTAGATCAACCCATAAGTGGGTTATCCCTCCATTGAAAATATGGTTTCAATGGAAGTGGGAAGTAGACTCATTATGGTGGAATTGAAGAAGTAAAGAAAACAATAAAAAGAAAATGATCACTCCAGCGTTGTGTGATTAATTTCACAAGGATTAGTGTGAATAAATTCACACCTAGAACCAACAGTATCAAGGTGATATGAAGAATAACAGAATAAAATGAAAAGAAGAGATTTTATTATGAAACTAAAGTGAATTGAACAACTTACATGGGAAAGACAAACTTGAGACAATAAAATCGCAGCATAACATTACAATTGAACAAAGAAATAAAGATCATAAAAATACTCCACCACAACTGCCTTAAATAGTCATTTTGGAAGCCTTGGGTCTAGCCTCAAATAGTACAAAGCATACCACTAGATTATGGTAGGCCTAGGGTGGTGGAAAGCTTGTGGAACTTGGACTTTTCCACATTTGACTCGAGGTGGATGCTATCTTTCATCCACCGAATATACGTGCATGGAAGACATTCTATATGGCGAAATTAGTGTGGTCCATAGAAGAAGAAAATGGATCCCCAGATGTCTCCAAACCTCCCCAACCCTTTGGGCCCATTTAGAGTCGTATATTCAGAGATATGATTATATTAGTGGGATATTTTTCCGGATGCATAATCTAGCCTAGAATTGTATCTCTAACTTGGGCCTCCTAAATGACCACAATGGATGCCAAATTAGCACTGAATCCTGGAAAATGATTTGTTCATATATAAGTCTTCTACCCTACCACCAATGTTTGGCTTAATTGGGTTTGTAATGTGGGTCTCACAATCTCATCATTGGGATAGTGTCCAATATGACTTCTTCATAATTCTTTCCATTCATCACAAAATATCCCCATCTTCTTCCATGAATTATCCATTGATCCTGGAATAAAAAAAATCATATTTAAGTGTAGATCAATTTCCAAAAATATTAAATTAAAATATGTATAATTATATTCCTTAAAATCAGATGAATCGTTGGGTAATTTAAATGAGGTTAAAAAATGGACCACATAATGGCACATTTTACGTAAGAATTACAATCAAAACGTGAAATGATGTTCAAAGTGTAAAATGGACTAAAATGGTGTTTATGATTAATAAATCACATGAATATTATATATATTAACAATGAATATTAGCCTCATTTAGTGGCTAATCAGGATCCCGGTACCGAATTCATCGTTGTAGAACCCACAGTGGATCCTAGTACAGATGTCCTCACTGTCGAACCCATGGAAGATCATGGTATAAAATTCACCACTGTCGAACCCACAGAGGATCCTGGTACAGTATCGTCGCAGCCAGCCTTAGGGTTCCCGCACACACTCGCTCGATTCCAGGAGGGTCCGCTCCTCGAGCCAAGTGTCGATACATCAACTACCATGAAGTCTCGAGTTGATGTATTACGTAGTTTTGTCTCATCATAAGGAACCCAACATGACAGACAGCGCGTCAATCGGGCGTCCGGTATATGAGTTATTGGAGTTTCTGTTCTATAGGACTGATTGAATTTTAGGCTCAAACCAACCCGACCATACCCCTACTACATCTAAACCTCATGCAGGGTATGCCAAAAAATCTTCTCACTCCACGAATTATTTCTCCATAGACAGTTCATCGTGCGGACACACATAGGACAAGATGCGGGCTAAAAGGTGTAAATATCCATAGAGGGTCTGGGTCCAGTTCGACCCATTGGGATTGACCCGGTCTGAACCGAGGCCTGACCTGGTCCGTAGTTGCGGCCCGACATGTGGCCACCCTGTCGAGGGGTGGCCTGGTCATGGAGGCCCGGCCGAGGGAAGGACCAGCCAAGGGGAGGCCCGGACGTGGCGGTGCGGCCGAGGGGCAGCCCTACCATGGGGCGGCCCGGCCATGGGGGTCCGGCCGGGGCGGCCCGGTATAGGGCCGGCCTGGCCATGGGGCAGGCCGGCAGTGGGGCAGGCCGGCCATGGGGTGGCCCACCCATGGGGTTCCCTCAGTACAGCGTGACGTCTCTATGCTATCTTCGTTCACTGTGGCATGCATGGCCGCATCCCACATCATCTGGTGCGGTGCAATAGCACCCCACCTCTTCTATCCATTTTTGCCAGTATGGTCATGACCCCCCTTCTTCTGGCACGGAATGAAGGAACTTCTCCCTTTGGGATCCACCTCTGTCATTAACCAAACAAGAGCCAACAGAGGGTTGTTTGGCCATGTTTGTTCAGACCATGCCCTCCAGATTAGTTGATAAAAAAAATGCCATCATCGAACCAAAAATAAACGTCGAGGAATGAGGGTTTAATTTATTCAAAACCAAACCCTACCTTGATTTCGATGATCAACGATGGAGTTGCGGAAGACAGATGTCGCTTTTTCGATGTCGGGAAAGAAGGTAACTGAGGACGGCATTGTCAGCATTCTTTAAGGACGACACTCTCTCCTTTGTCCCGATAAGAGAAGGAAGTAGACGCCCAAGGAAGAAGTTTAAGATCAAAGGACATCACCGAAATTCTTCACGTACTTTGTTGGAAGGATGAGGCATTCTTTACGGGTGATGGTTCTTCGTTGGAGAGGATAATTCTCCAAGGATTATCTATGTTTCCAGCAAATAAAGCCATCCAAAATAATAGAGGAAGTTCTCTATTTTTTTATGGAACAACAACACAAGAATTGTCTTTAATTAAATGTGACAACTCATTTAATTTAATTGTGGACGAATGGATTCAAAATTAAAATTCAAGATAAGGGAGGTGGAGAGTTTCAATTAATTGAATAGTGGTTTGGCCAAATTATGAGGGTAGACCAAGAGTTATAAGGGTTACATTCCTAGGTGGTCCCCACCTGAAAAATAACCTCCCAAGGGAGGTTATGTGTGGGTGGGCCCCACCACCTTAAATTCTCATTGGAGGTTGTGGTGTGGTGGCCCCCGCAACCAACCACCACTTAAATACTTCATCCCCCAAGAATAAAAATAAGCTATCACTTATTTTTATTTAACATTTTCCATGAAACCTTGAAAACTATCTTCCAAAAACGCTATAACGCAACTACGGTGTAGGTATCACTAATCAAAAACTGGCGCTGTGAGTTCAATGGTTTCCTAAGATTTCAATTCTGAGTACCGTTTCAAAAATATATAAAATCTCAAATGTACGTTTACTAAACGTACTCGAACAAAACATCAGAAATTGATTCCGGCCACACAGGGCCTCAAAATCAAGTGCCGTCAAAAACTACAGACTATTAAAACTCTCATGTATTAAAAAAAATTCAATGGAATTTTGGTTCTTTACATCTGCATCAACCTTCAACACAACGAGAACAAAAATAGGGGGGTCGGACTGTGTTCGTGCGGTCCGAGCCCTCCTCCTTATGATGATATCAACTGGAAAAAAGGAACACCACAAGACAACAAGGAATGGAGGGTAAATCTCATACATAATTAAACTCAAATCCCCTTAGCTCGTATGATGATCATTTACGGTGAAAGGAGAGAAAAACTGGACACCCATTTGTCAACATTGGGAAGCAGTTGGGGAAAAAGCGTCATCAGCATTCTTCAAGGTCAGCTCCTTCTCTTTTGGTAAGGTCAATGATCGATGAAGAAGTTCATCGTTCATCAGTGGTGTTTGGAATTCATCGTTGGAAGGATGATAATCTCCACTAAAAGCTCCACCAAAAGATTTTCCAGCCCAAAAAATAATAGATTATCTATTATTTTAATGGTTAGCAAGAATTAAAAAGTATTCAAAAGGGTTCCAATTAATTAAAAAAGTTCAATTAATTAATGGTGAGGGTTGGCACAAATATTAATTGGGGAAGGTGGAGAGTTGACATACCACATAAATGGGGAGTTAAAAGGGGGTTTAAAGGTCATGTGGGAACCACCAACGATATCCTCCCAAGGGAGGTTATGTGTGGTTGGGCCCCACCACCATAACCTCCCATTGGAGGTTAGGGTGTCGTGGCCCCCACCACCAACTCCCCTTGGAGGATTAAACTTCCACAAATAAAAATAAAGTAACACATCATTTTTATTTAATTTAATTAAAAACCCAAAAAAAACTAACATCCATTTTCATTAGAACGCAACTACGGTGAAAGTCTCATTAATCAATCACTTACAATGTGAGTTCAACGGTGCCCTCATATTTAAATTTTGAGCACCGGTTCAAAAGATATAAAATCCCTCTCGTACGATTACTTAATGTACCTGAACAAAACTTCCAAAAATGATTCCGGGTATGTGATGACCCAGACCCCCCCTTGGTCCCTTCCTTTTCCAAAAATCCGGTTTCCTTGCGGGACACCGATCGGTGAGACCGACCGGTGAGACCGATCGGTGAGACCGACCGGTGAGACCGATCGGTGAGACCAACCGGTGAGACCGATCGGTGAGACCGACCGGTGAGACCGATCGGTGAGACCGACCGGTGAGACCGATCGGTGAGACCGACCGGTGAGACCGATCGGTGAGACCGATCGGTGACACCGATCGGTGAGACCGCTCGGTGAGACCGACCGGCGAGACCGATCGGTGAGACCGATCGGTGAGACCGACCGGTGAGACCGATCGGTGAGACCGAGCGGTGAGACCGACCGGTGAGACCGACCGGTGAGACCGACCGGTGAGACCGACCGGTGAGACCGACCGGTGAGACCGACCGGTGAGACCGACCGGTGAGACCGACCGGTGAGACCGACCGGTGAGACCGACCGGTGAGACCGACCGGTGAGACCGACCGGTGAGACCGACCGGTGAGACCGACCGGTGAGACCGACCGGTGAGACCGACCGGTGAGACCGACCGGTGAGACCGACCGGTGAGACCGATCGGTGCGACCGATCTGTGAGACCGGCCCTGCCAAGTTGTTCCAGTAACGTTCCTTTTTCGCAAATAGGGTTTTAAACCCTATTCTGCCTTGTTAAAAATATCTTGGAAATCCGAAACACGCACAAAGGTTTTAATTAAATGCTTCATTAATTCATGGGTCGGTTAAAACCACCCAGCGCCATTAATGATGAGTCAAGCCACGTGGTCAACCCACGACTCCCTCATCTTCTGTGGTTTTGTGTTTTCATCTCAACCGTCCCCAGCCCTTATAAATTAAGGGTTAGGCCGTGGCTTTCCCCCCCCCCCTTCTTCGATCGTGGATCTTCTGGTGCATCGGGACCGCCGCGTCGTTATCCGTAAAGTTCCACGCCCCCGGCCTAAACGTCGATCATCTATCAACAAGTAGGGAATTTCTATCGTCTCTCACTTTTGTGTATCATGTGGGGTGGGCGTTACTTTTGTTCCTATGGAATTGGTTGAACCAAACCCTAATGAAGATAATAAACGAAGTTCTAAAGGAAGAAGGGGAAGGGGTTGTGATCGTTGTTATGCTTTATCTTGTGATCATCCCTTTTGTTGTACTGGTTTATGTTTTCTGAAAATTGAGGCCGTTGGTGGTCGTGTGTGTGCACTTGAATCCCCTCGTGATGTTTTAAATGGGTTGCTGAAATTGTGAACTCCTGCTGTGAAATTGGTTAACCACGTATAACCGGCTGAATAATTGAAAGCACCAGCATCGGCCCTTCTGTGATATCTCCCGGTTAGAACACACGGAATTTTAAATCATGGAGTGTATTAAATCTTTTAAATCTAAAGATCCCTGACTTGTGTTTCTTGGTGGTTGTTTTCCCTTCGGGCCGTTTGCTGGAAATGTGGGAGGGGATGGGATCCCCTGCACTTTTATACTCTCGGTGGCTGTGTGAATTTGGGGGATGGGATCTCCTGTTGGTATGGTTTCAGTGGTTGTGAGTTTTTATCACAAATTGGGGAGAGATCCTCTGTTGGCAGAACCGGGTGTGAGTGTTTTGGTTGATCTATGCTTTGACACTTTCCTTGGTTATGCTTATGGTAGTTGCCCAGTAGTGCTTAAAATTAATTGAACATTTGACTGAACATGAAACAAGAATGGGACAAATGGTTGTGGGCAAGGGTCGTGAATTGTGACTCGGACGCTGTGGTGTTGTGTTCTGTAGGTTGGCTAGGAAAACCTAAGTTTTGGGTGAGTGTTTGTTACCTATATCTATACTTGTAGCTTTGTGTTTCTTATTCGCGCCCCACCCAAGTTGACCACTTAGTGCCGAACACCCCCATTTATGGGGGAAGGGTGTTTTTCCCAACACTATCCTTTGTGGCTGGTTATTAGCTCCTTTTATGCTCCCTATCCCGGATAGCCCAAGTACCTTCGGGCAGGCTGTGATGGCCTGAAGTCCATTATTAGCCCACGAATCATCGGGCAGGGTGTTGTGGTGGTTGGCCAGGTGTGTGCGGCAGGTGGTTTCCCAAGTGTCTTCGGGATGAGGCCCAGGTGTCTTCGGGCGTGGCAGTGGATCCTTTAGCCCAGGTGTCTTCGGGCGTAGCGGTGGTTGTTCTGGCCTAGGTGTTTGCAGGCATGGTTACATGTGACAGTTGAGGCCCAGGTGTGTGCGGGCGGGATTTGGCAGTGGGACTGCGTGTGGTTGTGGCCCAGGTGTGTGCGGGCGGGATTTGGCAGTGGGACTGCGTGTGGTTATGGCCCAGGTGTGTGCGTGCGGGATTTGGCAGTGGGACTGCGGTGAGAATGGCGGGATTGGTCCGATGCGTAGGATGTCCCAATAACCAGTGGGAAAGTGGCGCGGGGTACCCAAACATCGATGTGCTCTTATATATATATTACTTGACTTGCGTTATTTGGGGAGCGAGCCTTGGTGAGGCCTGGGATGGATAGTTTGCCTTGTTAGGTGTTTGGTTTACTCTTTTTCTCACGGGACTTTAGTACGTTCCCCCACTTGTGCACGAGAGTCTTGGTTTTCCCTACTGAGTGTACTTGTATGCTCACCCTACGTATATAAACTATTTTCAGGTTTCCAGGAGGACTTCGAGAATCACGCAGGACCTTACTAGCTCGGACTTTTGGAGCAGTTGCAGTTGTCTCTCTTTTCTTTTTGGTGCTTACCTTGTAGTCATCTTTTTGCACTTTGTGGCTTTCACTTTTGAAACATGCATGTGGGAATGGTTTACTTTTGGCTTTACTTTTCTTTCTACCTTGGTGTTGTTGGGTTTTCTCCTCCTTATCTTTCGATCCTATAAAATAAAAAGGGTAATGCCTTCCATTTGCGAAAATTTCTTATACCCTTGGTGCAAGTCGCCACTCCAGGACCTATTGAAGGCGGGTTTCGGGGGGGTCATTATCTCTCCTTCAACTTAAAGAAGGAAGGGCCTGGCAATCTGCTGACCCTTCCCTCATTTTGGTGAAGGCGGGTCGTGACAGGGTACACCGGGCTTCAAGAATCAAGAGCCATAAATTTTCTCGGACTCATAAAAATCCAATAAATTCTAGAAAGAAATTTTCCCTGAATTTCCACGTCTTTAGATTTTACATTATAACTTTACTATTTTATTGGGGTATTTAAATTCAAATATTTGGAATATTCCTTAAAAATATCATTAGTGGTTTTTAATGTTAATTTTTTTAATTAATTATAAAATTATATAAAATTTATTTTTGAATCAAACTGTTAGAATATTTCCAATATTATTATTTTGGGTTAATTTATGGGACAATTTTAATTTTCATAATTACTTTCACAATAGTTAGGGAGTGGAAAATTTATTTCAACAAATAGGGTTAAAATTTTTTACTGAGGAGGTTTAAAAATATTAATCAGAAGAAAAGGAACATAATGATGATTTAATTCAATTTATTTATCACATTTCATCCTTGGTCTCCTTATCATAAAATATATTATATTTTGTATACATTTTACATGATGTAGTTACATATTATATATTAATATTTCATGTATTTAAAAGTTTTCCACCCACCTCATTTATTAATCGGTATCAATCCACATCCCATTTCATTAGTCTTTATCCCGTGAGTTTTTAATTTAGTTTAGCCATTCTATGTTTAGTTATATTAATAGCTTCATTATACATATACTATATAATATGTTCTTCACTTATTTCTACCCTATTATGTTATATGATGTAAGAAGATGGGGGATTTCCAATAAGACATATAACTCTTAACTGTGTTCAGTCATTTTAATCACTTTTATACCTCTTGAAACTATCTCATAACCATTAAAAAATAATACAAATAAAATATAAAAAACACTGAAATGATTGTATTGTTATTTCATTAACATTATTCTCATCCTTTTATATTCTATTGGAAATTAATAAATTCTATTATGTATGTTTGGACCACCACCACTATAAAGTGTTTTTTTTAATTTTATATTAATGCATCACATAGATTTATTTTTTGATTGATTTATATAATATATGTTAAATAAATGAAATAATTAATATTATGTAATTATAAGATATTACATACCTTTTTACCCTTCCACTCATTAACAAATTATAACGTTTCGCATACGTTTGTGTGGATGACCCACTCCACAAAGCGAGGTGATTTTTTATCATGTATATTTTTCATTGATGAATATAAATTTTTATTCTATTTTTAAACATGATGATTAATGTTCAATATATTATGTCACCCTAATCCCTTAGATAATTTTCGACATAAAAATTGGTTTTTTTGAACATAGACGTAATGTGCTAAATCATTTAGAATTACATTTATATTATTCATTAATATAATATATATTTTTAATAAATGATATAAAAGGAATAATGATAATGAAATTATAAAAGGATATGTTCATAATAATATAAAAATAATAATATTATACCATTTTACAAGAGAAAAATAGTGTAAAAAAATATGTTAGGGTTATAGGTATGATATTTCTTGTCACAATTCCATTTTATTAAGAATTATGACGACTTTTTCAACATTTTTCTTTTTTGTTGTGAATGCAATACCATATTGTTTAATTTAATCATAATATTACATAAATACATTAGTATGATAGATTATTTTGTGGTTATATTATTCAAATTCATTCTGAATTTAAGTGTTTACAGGGTGGTCAATGATTATTAGTTAGGAAATTATTTTATAGGATTCCAATTTAATTATTTATTTCCCATGAAATTATATATTTCAATAGTGATGTAATTTATATTTCATATATTTTTAATGGTCGTTATTAAATAAATTTTGATATTCATTACAATGGATTAAATGAAATCATCTAAAATGGTTTCTTTATAACTATCATTTGACTTTTAACAATAATGTGAATAGAACAAAATATGAGCATACATTAAATGAAAATTCATTCACACTATCATGATCAATAATTTATTTTAATCATCCATTTCATGTTATATCATATACTTGTAATGAAATACCTTTTATCAATGTTCTTTAATTTTTTTTATATTTTTCTTAATGGAAAAATATGGAATCATGTTCATGCATAATACATAAAATCACATGTTTTATATCATATTACCCCCTTCATCACAACGATATATGAATTTAGGATCACATATAATACCATATGTTGGTATATTATTGCATATGATAAAATAATGAATCATAAAACAATTATAAATATAAAATAACACAATGAAAAATGATGTGATTCATAAAAACTTTACAGAGAATACTCTAATGTATTACCATTTTGGTTTGTAAATTAATATTAGAGATCATATATTTTAAATTATGATTTTATTAATTTAAAAAGAATCATCTCATGAAGAGTCAATGAGATGTATTGTAAAATAATGATGTCATTGAAAATAATTATAATTGGCTAAAAAATTATTTCATCATGGAGGAATCCTCTATTTACACATGAATGATTGGGATAAGAATTTTCGAGGAAATTATTACGGAAATTTAGAGAATTAACCACATAATTAAATGATAAATAAGAGATAACACAAAAGGAATGAGTTATGATCGAGAATTTCACATGATTGTAATGAAGATTTATTACATCAAATTTCCTCTTCCAATTTAATGTAATTATTTTTTTGATACATGAAAAAAGAAGTTAAGGTTTTACTTTTCTAAATTCTTATCCAAAAATAACCATTGAATTTAAATGTTTTTCTGACATTATTATATGTTAAATATTTTGAAATTATATTTATATTAAAATAACCCATATTTCATCAATTTTATGATCTTATATTTTCTCTACATATAAATTATTAAAAATAACTCTATAATCATAGAGATAAATATATTAATAATTTTTTATAAAATAAATTATTTATTATAGTCACCCATAATGGGGTAATATGTAGAGGATTGGAAACTCCCTCATTAGTGGTTAACCAACCGTTATTGGGGCATTGTAAAAAAATATGGTGAGAAATTTATGAATTGCAAAGTTATTGTTAATATGATCATTGTAATTGGATTATAAAATTATTTTAATGATACTTTCACATTAAATTAATTTTATGCTGTTTGAGATAGAAACATTTTGATTGATTGTGATGAAAATCGGAAAATGAATATAATAGATGAATGTTCCTTGAATCCTTTTTGGGGGTGTTCCTTTTTAGCAAACCGTAAATACATAAAATAATGGAGTCATAAATCATAACAATGAATGTAAGGATTATAAATGGCTTAAGAGAATTAATTTGGTGAGATAAATATATGTTATAAGGGCATTTTACGTGGTCCTACATGTAAAGGGAATTAATGTATTTATTTATAAGGAGGGGTATTTTAAGGAAAAAATAATGAAGAAAAATAAAATTTCCATGGTAAACCTAGAAATATTAATATTCATGACATTAATATTTATATTTAACGAAATTTGTTTCTAAGACCATCATATGTGTATATTCTAAATTCCTTAGTTTATGAAAAAAGAGAATATGAATTGTATGTTTAAAAAGATAAAAAAATAATTCTTGAATAAGAAAAAGTCATTTTAGGATTGTAATTTTATTTTTAGGAATTATTTAACAATTGAATGTTTTTGGTTCAATCATAATATTTGATAATATGATTAGTTCATTTTTTTATATATATTATTGTGATTTAAAACATATTGGTTGCAAAAAAACTATATATTCTATATTATCCTAAAAGTCGATGTTTTGATAAAATTAAGAAAATTCATTGAAATCATTGATACGGTGGCTTTAAAAATTAAAAGGATTTTATATAAAATTACCTTTTATCATAGTAAATTTTAATTATTTAGATTAATATTATTTATTTAATTATATATATCAAAATAAAATGTATTAAAAATTGTGACTATAAATTACTTTCTGTTTTAAATAATACTCATTATTTTACAGTTATAAAATATTTATATTTACATGGTAAATTTTTTTAATAAGGTATTTCATTATTTCTAGGTAAATATATTATACTAATATTAATTTAATTATTCATCACAATCATGTTATACTTATTAGTGGTTAATATCATAGTACAACTATCATATTATTTAGTATAAATAATTAAAAAGAACCTCATTCAACATTCTCCTAAAATCTTATCATATTTTTAAATTATTCATTTCATAATCATTGTTTTGAAAATAAATGTCTTATTTCCAATATAATGTTTTTTTAAATATTCTGATAATTTGAGGATATTGAATTGATCCAAATTTTTCGGATCTATTTGATTTATTTTTTAGTGTTTATTATCCCCTTATAATTATCTCAATTTAATTGTCCTTTACTTTTGAGTAAATTATTTATTATCAATTTAGTAAATTAAGAGTTAATTTATATGGTCATTATGGTTTATAATATATTATATTATTAAATATAAAACAAATTATTTATCCAAAATTGAATAAATTAATAACATTTTGGGATATTACAGAGCCTATTTTAATGATTAATTCTTTTTTTAACAACATTGAATTTTTACCTTTGAATGTTATATGTTATATATTTATAGATAGTTTTTATTAGTTATTTTTATAATATGAATAAGATATTATAATTAATAGAAGTAATTAACAACATAATTTACACCCAATTATTGTACATTAGAAATGTGTTTTTGAAATTTTCTATAAAATCTCCTTGGTAAATTATAGAAGAATAATTCTCATTATTTTTTCAGATATGAAGAACCCATAAAACTTCTACATGGTTTCATTATTTAATATGTATATTCTATAAATATATGTGAAATTCATGAGAACTCTATTATGATCCCTTGTACAAGTTGTATTATAATTTTCATTACAAGGAATACAATTCCATGATTATGTGGTAATGTTGATGATTGGTGATTATAAGAAACATTTTATTGATGATTTGATATCTCAAAATGATTTATTCAAATTTTTAATCAAATAAAATTAATATAAAAGTTCTATAATATGCATCAGAATAATCTATATGAGAAAACATTTCCAAAAACAGGTCATGGGACATCATTGTTAGTAAATCCAAATTGCATGTGCAAAATAACATGTTCCATGAAAACTATATGGATCTAATTGAATATATTGATATATTATTCAATCAACTAATACATTTTCTCTAATAAACTAAATGAAATGGTTATCATATTAATGTTATCAATATTATTAATATTTAATGAAAAAATAATTCCACCCTTGAACAATTCTCAGGTGTTGGATCCTGATAAAAACATTTTAAAGTGATTAATTTATTTGTTATTCACAATAATATCATGTCTTATAATATACATGTGAAATAAAAATTCCCATTTTTTCTAGAGACAACATGAAATGGTTTCTATGAAATGTATTTTATTGAGATACAATAATCTTGTAGGAATAAGGAACATGTTACTTTTGAATATCTAAGACCTATAAGAAGTGAATTTATTAGATGAATTGTATTTTATGGATGAAAGATATTATTTTTGGATTATATATGTGAATTTGGTTTATATATTTTCATATGGTCTCCATGGAAGTTGATAATAGAGATAAATATGATTTTGAATCACAAAGATGAGAATATTAATTTCATATATGAGTTTGCATGACCTACTTTCATTATGTTGAGGTAAGGTATGTAAGAGTACCACAACATTCCACTTTCATGATGAATTAGTGAAAATGACCCTAATTCCTACCTTCAATATGCCTCAGTTTGGTGTCTAGCCCAAAGGGTATATAATATCTGAGAAATTAAAAAGCATTATAATTTTCAATGAATATATGATCTAGAGATAAGATGAAAAAAATACGAAGAAACACAAAATATAATATAATGGAATCCAATATCCAACCATTGAATGATTTATAAGTATACTGTAGAAAATGTACCACCAAAACACCAATGAAAGCAGTAGAGGAAAGAGACTAAGCAGTGTCACAACAACTATCCCAATACCCAAGCTAGTAAAGTCTAGTATTGTTTCCAATGTTGTAATGCCCCGACCATAGTTACCCAGAGTCTGTGCATTATTACATAATATTGGCATTATCACAAAAGATCAAGTCTCAAAAGACCAATTAGTATAGTAGCCTTAGAAACACTAGATATATTCATAAGTCTTACATTACATCATAAAGACAAAAAAATACGAAAACATCTTTTCTTCATATCCCCTCTTATTATCCCTCCTAGTCATTCATAAAATACTTCTTCACATCCATGGAAAAATAAAACGTTGAATGGGGTGAGTTTAGATGCTCAGTAAGGATAAATATATAGGGGAAACATTCATAAATAAGAATAAACATTTAAGGCAATGTATAACTAAAACAAAAGCTTTTTAAACTTGAACATCAACATAATATGGAAATGATAAAATGAAATAATTCCATTTATGTATTCACATTGATATTCTACTAGTCGAATAATCACATTCAATATCAATAACCACTTTCATAATGATTGGATGCATAATGCCTGACTATTATAACCACATAGTCAAGGCCTTATGCCAAGACTACAAAATAAAATTATTTCAAGGCTTTTTTCCAAGACACTATTTTTTCTCATGAGACCTACCGATGCATCGAGGAGCTATAGCAGGCTCCACTCATCACTTACTAAGTGCAATTCATTCCATTTATGAATATGTTTAAATGTAACATAAACATTCGTATTGAAACTAGCATACGAAATGTCAATAAATTCTTCATAAACCATGAATGGTTTAAAAATACACATCCAAATTAAAAATTATCACAAAACCTTAAATCCAATATTGCTATTTTGTATCATAATAAATCAACTTCAAATAAGCTTAAAATCCATCAAAGTATGTTTACATAGATGAAATAAAAAATATTGAAGAGAAATATTATTTTTTAAAATCATTTAAGAGTCACATAATTGTAAGGAAAAAAATTTACTATGAAAAAATTCATATAAGTTTATAATAGAAGCTTCAACAAATTTATAATAGTGGAAAATAGCTGCACCCATTGTATAAGTTAAAAAGAGACACTCTTACCTTAATTTTCTCGAAAATGTTAAAAAGGACCTTGTTTGGAAAACGACGGAATGATTCCATTCAAACCATTTTATAAAAAGTCTAAAAAGGGAAAAAATGAATTTAACCCATAGTCCAGTAAATAGTAAAAATGTTTTGAAATAAATTTTTATGAAACATGGATGTGGATGATAAAGAAGTCCCAGTACATAATCGCGTATAAACAACCTCGGATAATGAAGAGATTGTGAAATAAACCCTTACCTTGTAGTTTTCCTTGGTTGAGGGTAGTTTAACATCCTGTATAATGGTGAAATAATTTTTATTAAATTATAAACGAATCATATATGTTAATATGAAATCATATATAATTGTTAACATTGTTTTGTAAATAATATCATGGTATTATCGTCATGTCGGGTGTTAACTTTCTCGTTTTATTTTATATGTTTGTTACATAAGCCATGTTTGTTGTGGATAGTTTTTATCTTATTCATATCAATAATTATATCATGGACTTAAACATTGTTTTTAATCATAAAATAAGAATTATACTTGAATGGATATGATGGGGAATGAATCTCATCACAGTCGTGGAGACAGTAGTCCGTACGTACGCACGAACGCTAATTCCATTTCATTTTTCATTTTAAAAGGAATAAAAAACAAATTATACATAGGTATATTATTATTCCAGTATAATATCATATCATATATGTTTTACTTATTTTCATTAATACCATCATTTGTGCGTTCCATGTATGGTATTAATGAGTCATATCACATTGAGGGGGCGGTAGTCCGAACTTCCTCAAATGAAATCATCGTATATATATATATATCATGAAATGAATAATGGAATGATATAAAATATAATTAAAGAAGCCTATATAAAATATAAATATCATTAATATCATATTTAATTATAGTGAAATCATAATGGCCCCCCTGAGAGGAGGTAGGATATAATTGAATGATCATCTTTTCGTGAAGCCTTTGGTTTCCATCCACAGAAACATTATGTTCTTCACCAATTAGATAGAGGTGTGTGTAAGTGTAGTTAGAATTATTATCATAATAATATCCTAGTATATTTAGGATACTTGTTTGGGT
Organism: Viscum album; assembly: GCA_963277665.1. Classification (NCBI taxonomy): domain Eukaryota; kingdom Viridiplantae; phylum Streptophyta; class Magnoliopsida; order Santalales; family Viscaceae; genus Viscum; species Viscum album. The sequence goes on from OY728145.1 coordinate 1,842,362,658, forward strand.
TACAAAATAAATTAATAAGAAGAGTTTAGGGGTTGGAGAAGTAAAATAAAAGGAAAGAATCTAAGAGAAGTTGTTACCATTAATTTGGGTAACTACCTTTGGTTTGAACCAAAAAAGAACTCTTGAAGTGCCTTCTTCCTAAGGTAAGTCTTCTAGGAGAAGGATAGGGATATAGGGATATTAATTGGGAAGAGTTTGGACGAGCAAAAAGTATCGCGAGGTTTGAGGAATTGGTCAGAAGTGGTATCCTTTAATAAGGGGGAGGAGAGGCTCTTTATGAAAAACTTAAAGTATTATTTTTTTAATAAATTAATATTCGGTTTATAATGGCTTTAAAGTAGATTATTAGAAGTATAAGGTGGGGATGGGTCGAAATCCTTTCATCCAATAGAATTTAGACTGGTTTGGGTCACTATATTACCCTTTTCATTTATATATAACTCTTAGTTAAATAGTTTGACATTTACCATGTCACTTTGTATTTTTATATTATATGGTTAATAAAATTACTATATACTTCTAAGAGACCCCAAATTGGTCCATTAATGATACACCTATCATTATATAAGTCCTTTTTCCTAACCATAGATTTTTAGTAATGGAGTTTGGATTGATTATATAATATTTGTTTTAAAACTTCTTTTATGACAATTTTGACACTATTTAATAATTAATTTTTGTTAAAGTATTAACAAAAATATTAATTTGAAACAAATTCATTCTTAAAATAATAACATGTCATATTAAGCAATAAAATTCGTTTATGGAATAAAAAAATTAAAATTATATTTATTTTAATATTTATAATACCCATTATTTGATTCATTCATTAATAAGGAAAATACTACATCATTATTGTGTCATAAAAAAATTAAATTATTGAATGTCTAAAAATTATAAATAAAATACCATTTGGTATAAAACCTTTTTATCTTTCTAATGAATATTTATAATATAATTTATATTATATATTACCCTATATTAAAAAAATTAGTTATTAAACGTTGACTTTAACTCTTTTAACACTTATTTGAATTTAACAATAATAGATTTCCTAATCTAATATAAGTGGACCAAAGATGTTCATATATTATTCCTAAGGTTGTTTTTAGTCGAATTATACTTATCCAACACAATTAGGACACGTGTTAGGGTAATAATAATATCATTTTTACCCTTAATTACCCCATTTACTTTTAACCATGGTAAATAAAAGTAAAAAGTTATTATTCACAAAAAATTATTTTTATCTTATTGAACCATATTTTACTCCTTCATATTAACCATGTCTCTCAGATTTTTAAAATTTCACTAAAAAATGCGGTAAAATTATTTTTTATGTGAATTTTCAAATTCTCTTAGAAGATTGGTAAAAAATGGTGAAAAGTACAATAAATTTTTTATATATCTAAAATTATTATAAACTAACTACAATGAATTAAATTGAACTTATATAAGAATTATGTATCTATTTTGACCTAAAATAAATTAAAATAAAATAAATAAAAATTTAAATAAAAATTCAGTTTTAAACTATAACTCAGTGTTTCTGACTAATCATCAAAAATTGAAAGTTTTCAGAAAAATAACAAAAAATCACCCTAAGATAATATGGATATTCCAAATCGAAAAATGAAGTCCATTTTGAAAGTTAAAATTTATAAAATTTCAAAAAGTGTATATTAATATTCATATTATCTAGTTTGATCGGTTGTGATGTGTGTTAGAAGCCAAAGTTCCGTACAACACACGCTATTGTATTATTCAAAGAGAAGAATATCGTGGAATATTGGGGTGTTACATTCTCTTCTCCTTCAAATATTTTCATCATCAAAATTTCTAAAATACTACCGCATGAAAAGACTCGGGTTGTTTTTCATCATAAGTTCCTCAGGTTCCCACATTGCCACTTCTATCTTATGGTTTCTCCATATAACTTTTACCAGATGAGTCGTCTGGATTCTTAGAAGTTGTTCTCTTGTATCAGGAATCCTTACGGGCTCCTTTCAATAAGACAGATCAGGTTCCAGTTCTACTTCCTCATAAGTGAGTACATGTGTTGGGTCAAGCATGTATTTTCTCAACATTGATATGTGGAACACATCATGAACATTGGAGAGACTTGGCGGAATTTCCAAATGGTAAGCTACAACCCCAATTCGTTCTAGAATTTATATTGATCTGATATACCTAGGACTCAATTAACCTTTATTACCAAAACGTATAACACCCTTCCGTAGAGATACCTTCAATAAAACATGATATCCTACCTGAAATTCCATATCCTTCATTTGGTTATCAACATATCTCTTCTACCTACTTTGAGCTGCTTTGATGTGGTTTTGGATTACATTCACCTTTTCCATAGTTTCCTCCACCAGTTCTGGGCCCACGAGTTTTCGTTCACCAACATCATCCCAATAGGTTGGTGTGCGATATATCATTCCATATAACGCTTCATACGGTGCCTTCCGAATACTTGAATGGAAGCTATTATTATAGGAAAATTTTACCATAGTTAAATATTTTTCCCACATACCCTGAAGGTCAAGTGAGCATGATCCCAACATGTCCTCTATGGTTTGAATTGTCTGTTCTGATTGTCCATCTTTTTGTGGGTGGTAGGCAGTGCTCAAATTATGATCAGTATCCAGGGGTTTCTGAAGAATTTTCCATTATCTCGATGTGAAACATGGATCACGGTCAGAAAAAATCGATATGGGTACTCCATGAAGTCTCACAACTTCATTAATATATAGTCTTGCTAGACGTTCAAGTGGTATAGCTTCTATTATAGAAAGAAAATATGCTGACTTGGTAAGATGGTCAACAATAACCCATATTGCATCGTTTCTTCTATGAGTCTTTGGTAGTCCCATGAAAAATTCAATCATAATATTATCCCATTTCCACTCAGGTATGGGAAAAGGTTGCATGACTCTTCAAGGATGTTGCCTTCCAGCTTTCACTTATTGAAAAACCATACATCTTGACACAAAATGAGTAATCTCCCTCTTCATGTTCTTCCACCAAAAATATTCCTTCAAATCTCTATACATATTTGTGATACCAGGGTGTATAGAGAAATTGGAGCTATGAGAATAATCTAAAAATCCACTTCTCATATCAGGTATATCGGAAACACAAAGTCTCTTCCCAAATATCAAAATTCCTTCTTCATAGAAAAAGTCTCTCAATCTCCCATCATTCACAGCTTTAATCTTCTTTTGAAATTATTCATCATCGGTCTGAGAACTCTTAATCCTTTCTAGTAAAGATGGTTTGGTAACAATTTGAAAAAGCATTGATGTTTCAACTTCCATGTTTATTTCCATATCCATATTTACTAAATCCATGAAAATAACTTCCCTTTCAACTCTCATCTTGTTTGAAACTCCATGATCCTTTCTTCACAAAGCATCTGCCACCTTATTTTCCTTTGCCGAGTGGTAGTGTATCGTGCAATCATAATCCTTGAGTAGTTCAATCCATCACCTTTGCCTCATGTTGAGTTTTTTTTATGAGAAAATGTACTTAAAACTCTTGTGATCCGTATATATCTCACATTTTTCACAAAAAATTTAATGTATCCATATCATCAAAGAAACGATTACCGCATATTAGACAAGATCATGAGTAGGAAAGTTTTTCTCATGAATTTTTAGCTGTCGTGATGCATAGGAAATAACCCTATCATTCTGCATAAGGACACAACCAAGTCCTTAATCTGAAGCATCACTGTAAATGAAAAACCCATCATCCCCCGATGGTAGAGTCAATGTATGAGAATTGACTAATATTTTCTTAATTTCATCAACAATTTATTCAAACTCTTTTTTACAAACAAATTTAACCACTTTATGTTTGAGCTTTGTTAATGTGTTAGCCAATTGGGTAATGTTTTGGAAGAAATTCCGATAATAACATGCTACGCCAATAAAACTGTGTACCTCAATTATACTCATTGGTGCTGGACCTTCTTGGATTTCTCTTGTCTTAGAAGGATCAATAAGGATTCCATCCTTAGAGACAATATGGCCATGAAAAGAGATCACTTGATGCCAGAATTCACACTTGCTAAACGTCCCATATAATTCATGTCTTCTAAGAGTCTTTAGGATAATGTACAAGTGATTTTCATGATCTTCGTAGCTTTTGGATTATACTAAGATATCATCAATAAATACCACCACAAAATCATTGAGATATTCCTTGAAAACTCTATTCATTATATCCATGAATATAAATGGTGCATTAGTCAATCCAAAAGGCATTACTATAAACTCATAATGCCCATACCTTGTTCGAAATGCTGTCTTCGGAATGTCTTCCATCTTCAAACACAACTAATGGTATATAGATCGAATTTCAATCATTGAAAAGTTTTGAGATCCAAGTAGTTGGTTGAATAAATCATCAGTGAAAGGTAGGGGATACATGTTCTTTATTGTTATAGCATTGATCTCCATGTAGTCGATACATAACCTCATAGATCCATCTTTCTTTTTAAAAAAAAGGATTGTGGCTCCCCATGGAGAATAACTAGGAAGAATAAATCCCTTATTACTCAGTTCCTCTAGTTGTTTATTTATTTCAACTAATTCCAAAGTGGCCATTCTATAAGGGGTCTTCGATATTGGCCTTGAACCAGGAATTAAATCAATGGAAAACTCAATTTCTCGTTCTAGTGGATGTCTAGGTAAATAGTCTGGAAACACATCAACATATTCTCTCACAATAGGTACATCCTCTATTTGAACATTACTTTCCTCACCCATAGTCATTTCATTCTCTTCCTCCACAATAATTGAATTTAGTTGAGCTACTGGGGGTAGATCTAGGTTAGAATGAGGTGGTGGCGATTCCGCTCTAAAGATAAGGTGTTCCTTATGATCATCATAAAAAATAGTATCCTCCTTCTTATTATAATAAATTATTGCATCATGGTCCGAAAGCCAATCCATACCATTAATTATATCAAATTCATTCATAGGTATGATGATGAGATCTGTAGATAAAGAACATTTATGTTCTCTAACGGGGAATGATTCGCAAAAATTTGATGCAATGATACTTCCCTTAGGAATTTTGACTGAAAACTCCCTTATTAAATCAAATTGGAAAAATCTAATTTTCTTAGAAAACATGGAAAATATGAAACAATTCCATGATCCAGAATCAAAAAAGCATTGGCTAAACTTGAGGGAACCATTTAGTTACATGCCACCATGTCTTTCAGACCTTCTACCTCAGCAGTAGTGATAAAAAAAAGTGTGGCCTTGATCCCTTGTCCTTTTCTGAGGTATGTTCTTCTGATGCTTAGGACATTGATTTTTATAATTTCACATCTCCCTGCAATTGTAGCATTAAGCATATGTAGCTTCCTTCTTCTCTTTGAAATCACGATCTTGGTGGCCCTTTTCAACACACTTTTAACAGACTCCCATTCCATTCATGAAAGTACTTGGTTGTTTCTTCCCACATTTACTACAAGATGGATATTCAACTATTCCCTCCATTCCATTATTTCCATTTCCAGAGTGATCAGTAGATCTCTTCTTCTCTTTCTTTTCTTTAAAGTTAGAAGACAAATGGAATTCTTTTTCTGTATTGATAGCACACGAGACAATATATTCGTTTGCCAAGAAGCATTATGAGACAAATGCTTGACATAGAAACAATTTTAACCCATTAAAAATGATCAATATTACTTATTGGGTTTTGTATATAATCTACAGCATGCCTCACTAACCTTGTAATGTTAGCCTCATACTTTGGGACATTCTCATCCTCCTTTTTACTCAGACTGAGAAAATTCCTTTCCATATATGCTTGATGGTCACGAGGAAAGTATTTTTCTATGAAATGTTCTTTGAACTTCATCCATTACATATTTGATACTTCAATATCTTCCTTCATATTTTGAATCAATGACCAATATTGGTCAGTATCTCTAGTGAAGCGGTAAACGTCAATGATATCTTTGTCCCTTTCACTACTCCCCAAGGCATGGAATATATTCTCTAAGGAATTTATCCATTTCTCAGCTACTAGTGGATTTGTACTCCCATTTAATGTTGGTTGTTGTTTCCTCATGAAGAGATATAACATTGATCCTCCACACTGTGGATTAGGGTGCTCCATACAGGTAAGTTTATTATTCATAACCTGAGTGAGTTGTCCCGGTATGGTTATTAGCTGATCAACACAAGTTGTGTCACAAGCTCCACTATAATTATCTTGATCAATAGGGTAATCCATTCCTTCTACTAGGATCCATTTCTAAAAAATGGCATAAACTAGATTAGTTTTTGAATCAAAATACATAATTCTATACCTGTAAAACACTTAACATAAATTGAACAATTTAAGGATATAATCCATAATCCTAAAAAAGTGAATTCTTTGAGGAAGAATATACTCATAAATCCTTCATAATAGATTGTAATGAAATTGAGAATTATTCTAAGCATATCCCCCGGGAGTGTCGTAACCAAGAGTACAGCAAGACCCGTTTTCATGCACCAGTTCCTATTCATGTCTAGATCAAAGCGGTGTTTATGGGTTTTACCCCTAGGTAAATCTGTGCCAGAGGTTCCTCTACCTACTCGTATCTTGACAGGGATGTATTTCTTGGAAAACTCACAAAATCTTTACAATACCAAAATTATAGGAAGTTATTTTATACTAATCCTCAAAGTACATCATAGGTCTATGTGATCAAATCAAATTTTATCTAAATCTAGAATATAAAGTTTGTACTAATCTACCTCTGATAAAAACTGTAACACCCCGACCCTAGTTACCCATAGTCGGTACATTATTACATAATATTGTCATGATCACAAAATATAATGTCTCGAATGACCGATTAGTTTAGTAGCCTTGGAAACACTATATATATTCACAAGTCTTACATTAAATAATAATGTAAAAATCTACAACAACATCTTGTCTTAATATCCCCTCATACTATCCCTGTAGGTAATTCATAAAATACTTCTTCTCATCCTGGGACAAATAGTACATTGAAAGGGGTGAGCTCATATGCTCAGTAAGGATAACAATATAGCGGATACATTCATATATAAGCATAAACATCTAAGGAAATTTATAACTGAAACAAAAGCCTTTTAAACTAGAACTTCAACATAATATGGAAAAGATAAAATGAAATAATTCTATTTACATATTCACGTGGATATTATACTAGTCGAATAATAACATGAAATATCAATAACCACTTTTATAAGGATGGAATGCATAATCTAGACTATTATAACCTCGTAGTCAAGGCCTTATGTCAAGACTACAAAATAATATTTTTTCATGGCTTTGTTCCAAGACATTAGTTTGTCTCATGATATCTACCGATGAATCGAGGAGCTTTATCGGGCTCCACCCGTCACATACTAAGTCCTATAAATTCTTCATATGAATAGGTTTAAACCAAACATAAAAATTTGTTTCGAAACTAGCATACGAAATGTCAATACTTTCTCCATAAACCATGAATGGTATAAAAATTACACATCCACTTTAAACCATATCACTAAACCTTCAATTAAATATGTTTGTTTTGTATCATAATAAATCCACTTCAAATAATCTTAAAATCCATCAATGTATGTTGACAAAGATGAAATAAAAAGTATTTGAGAGAAAAATCTTTTTTAAAATCATTTAAAAGTCACATAATTGTAAAAGAAAACATTTTCTATGCCAATATTCTTATAAGATTTTAAGGGAATCCTCGACGATTTTATAAAGGCAGAAAATATCCACACCCACCGTATAAGTTAAAAAGATACATTCTAACCTTAATAACCTCGAAAAGGATAAAAAAGACCTTGTTTGGAAAATGACAGAAATATTCCTTTCAAACAATAATACAAAAATTCTAAAAATGGTATAAATAACATTAACCCATAGTCTAGAAAATAGATGAAAAAAATTGAAATAAATTTTTATGAAACATGGATGTGGATGATAAAGATGCTCTAGTAGATAATTGCGTATAAACAACCTCAGATAATTAAGATATTACAAAATAAACCCTTACCTTGTACATTTCCATGGTTGAGGGTAGTTTAACCTCCTGTATAATGGTGAAATAAATTTTATTAAATTATAAAATAATCATATATGTTAATATGATATCATATATGATCTTTAAAAATTTAATTGTTATTAATATCTTAGTATTATCATCATTTCGGGTGTTAACTTACTCGTTTTATTTTATATGTTTTGTTACATAATCCATGTTTGTTATGGATAGTTTGTATCTTATACATATCCAGAATGATATCGTGTCCTTAAACATTTTATTTAATCATAAAATGAGAATTATACTTGAATGGATATGATGTGGAATGATTCTCATCACGTTCATGGAGACGGTAGTCCATACGTACGCACGAACGCTACTTCAATTTCATTTTTCATTTTAAAGGGAATAAAAACCAAATTATACATAGGTATATTATTATTATAGTATAATATAATATCTTTTATATGTTACTTAAGTTCATTAATACAGTCCTTTATACGTTCCATGTATGGTATGAACGATTCATATAACTTTGAGGGGGCGGTTGTCCACACTTCCTCAAATGAAATTATCGTATATATATAAAAAATTAAACGAATAATGGTATGCTATAAAATAGAATTAAAGAAGCTTATATATAAAATAAATATCATAAATATCATATTTAATCATAGTTCCATCATTATGGACACCATTAGTGGTGGTAGGAGATAATTGAACGATCATCTTTTTGTGAGGTGTTTGGTTTCCATCCACAGAAACCTTATGTTCTTGACCCATTAAATGGAGGTGTGTGTAAGTGTAGTTCGAATAATTCTCATAAAAATAACCTGGTATATTTTGGATACTATTTTTGTTACAAAAGATAATAATAAGAAGATTTTAGGGGTTGGAGAAGTAAAATAAAACAATATTAGCTAAGAGAAATCGTTACCATTATTCTGGGTAACTATCTTTGGTTTGAACCAAAAAGGATGGTTGAAGTGCCTTATGCCTAAGGTAAGGATTCTAAGAGTTGGAGAGGGATGTAGGGAGCTTAATTTTGCAGAGGTTGGTTGCTCAAAAGGGCTTGAGATGTGTGAGGAATTGGTTATAAGTGGTGTCTTTTTTAATGGAGGGAGGGGCTCTTTAGGAAAAACTTAATGTATAATTTTATAATAACTTCATATTAAGTTTATAATGGCTCAAATGTATATTATTCAAAGTATGTGGTTGTGATGGGTTTGAATCCTTTCATCCAATAGATTTTATACAGGTTTGGGTCACTATATTAAACATATCATTTATATTTACATCTTAGTTAAATAGTTTGGCATTTACCATGTCACATTATATTTTTATATTATATTGTTAATAAACATACTATATACTTCCAAGAGACCCCCAAGTGGTCCATTAATGATACAATTATCATTATATAAGTCATTTTTCCGAGACCTAGATATTTACGAATAGAATATGAATTAATAATATAATACTTGTTTTAAAAACTCTATTATGTCAATTTTGACACTGTTTAATAATTTATTTTTGATAAAGTCTTACAAACATTATTAATTAGAAAAAAATTCATTTAAGCAATAAACCCATGTCATATTAATCAATAAAATTCTTGGAGGACATCAAATCTTTCACATTATTTTTATTTAACATTTATAATACAAATTATTTGATTCTTTCATTAGTAAGGAAAATACTCCATCATTATTGTGTCAAAACTAAATTTAGTTATTGAATGTCTAAAAATTATAAATAAAATACGATTATGTAGAAAATCTTTCCATCATTCTATGTAATATTTTTAATCGAATTTATCTTATGTATAACCCTATATTAAAAATGTTTTAGTTATTAAACATTGATTTTAACTCTTTTTTACTCTTCTATGAATTATATAATAATAAATGTCCTAATCTAATCCAAGTTGACCAAATAGGTTCATATATTATTCTTATGGTTTTTTTGGTCGAATTATACTTATCCAATAGAATTAGGACATTTTTTAGGGTAATAATAATATCATTTTTTACTGTTAATTACCCTATTTATGTTTAATAGTGGTAAATAAAAGCAACAAGTTACTATACACCAAAAAATATTTTTACCTTTTTGAACAACATTTTACTCCTTTATATTAATCTTGTCTCTCGGATATTCAAAATTCCACTCACAGAAGTGGTAAAATTATGTTTTTTGTGAATTTGCAAATTTTCCTAGGAGATGGGTAAAAGACGGTGAAAAGTTCAATAAAATTTTTATATATCTTAAATTAATATAAAATGACTAAAATGATTTAAATTAAACATATATAGGCATTATGTATCTATTTTGACCTAATATATATTTAAATAATAATAATAATAAAATAAATAAAAATTTGGTTTTAATCAATAACTTAGTGTTTTTCACTATTCATAAAAAATTGAAAGTTTCCTGAAAAGTAACAAAAATTCACCCTATGCTAACTTCAATATTCCGAATCCAAAAATGAAGTCCATTTAAATAAAATATAAAAATTCTTCAAAAGAGGGTATTACTACTCATAACGGCTATTTTGATTGGTTGTGGTGTGTGTTAGAACTCGAAGTTGTGTACAACACATGGTATTGTATTATTCAAAGAGAAGCGTACCGTAGAAGCTTGGGGTTTTACAACTGTGATAATGTAAACCTGAAAATAGATTGATAACGCAAGGTGAACATAAAAGTACGCTCAGTATGGAGATGAAATTCACTCATGTACAAGCTGGGGATGTATACTAATACCCCAGGGAAACAAAATAATCAAAATGCAACTAAAATAGAAAATATAATAACATGCCCAACCTCACCAAGGAATGCTTGAAAAATAATGCAATTCATGTAAGGAAATAATATAATAACATCTATGATTTTGGTACTCCACACCACTTTTCCCATGGGTTAAGAGATCATTACTAATGGATATGGTCTTCATGCTACCACCCTTCCCCCAATGCAGTCTCACTAACATTACATCTATCACACACATGGGAAACAAATGACCCATATCCTGCCCGCAGACACATGGGTCACAAAAACAACACGTCTCACACGAAAACACATGTTCCTAAACCAGAAGTCACATGTGAAACATAGCTTGCCCGTAGACACATGGTCCCCTCATCCACATCAAATGACTACAAAACAACAAAAACGAAGTCCCACTACCCACAAGTTTGTCCATTCCCCAAACAACTAATTAGTAGCCCCCCTACACAAACAAGAGACACGAAAACATATGACCATCTACATTTCCAACCACATACCCATTTCCAATCTACTGATAGTAACATCACACAACCCACACAAGGCACGAACATAACAAAATATCACAAAGAACTACACCATCAAGAAAATAATATTCAGATTTTTCCCAAAGAGATTATTTAGTTTGACATAGAATAATAGAGATGATCATAGAATAGGATTCATCTCAGGTAATCCATTTTTTTATCTATGTGTACTTTATTGAAAGGATTGATAATTACAACTAATCATAGATTATAAAAAACAAGAACAAGAACATCATTAATGTGAAATAAAAGGATAACAACGAGCCCAATTTTCAGAAGCCCTCACAACTACAATAAATAATAATTGGAAAAAAGAATAGTAAAATAAAACAGCACTCAATATTCTTCCATCTTCAATCACCTTCTCATTATCAAAACAAGTTCATTTTTTTATCATCACCAACCGCATTTATTACTCTTGTTAATCAATGAATATAGATGTTCTCCCCCATGAAGCATTATTAAACCTACCTCGCATTATTAAAAATTAAAAAGAGTTTATTGAAAATCCCTACATGGAACAAAAAGATACCAATACTCCTTCTTGGGCCAAACAGGGGGTTGCGAAAGAACTAGTGATGTCCACGAAAAACTGGATAGGAAATGGCTCTCGCATAGGTGCATGACTAGTCTGGGGAAGAAATGTTCTTCTGACAACCAGAGAAAATCGAAGAGAGGACCTCGACATTAGAAAATGTAGATCCTATATCGACGGAATGAGAAAAAATTTTAGGGGCCATTAATATGTTGCAGGGGTTAAGATTACACAACGTGCATATTTAATAATCCGAGGATCATAGGGAAATAAAAGATATAATTAATATCCTTAGAAATGAAATTATAAATAATAAAAAAATACATTAAACTTGATTTATAGAAAAAATCATAAGAGGGGTGAAACTATAAAAATTTGGAAGAATTTGAAAAAAGACACTAATCCTGACGCTGATGTTGACGCTGACGCCGATGCTAACACTGAAACAGATACCGAGGTTAAAACTTATGTCGACTCTAACTAAACAAAATACACTCCCAAAACCAATAGTACAAAATGACACACCGACACCAATTGTTAAAATTGACACGCTCACACTGAGAGTTTAAATGATAGGTCGACACTGACAGTTTAAAATCACTTGCTGAAATAGACAGTTCAAAATGACTCAATGATAAAGATAGTTCAAAATGATAAGCCAACACCAAAATTTTAAAATGACATTCCATCACTGAAAGTTTAAAATGATTCAATGACACTGACAGTTCGATACAACATGCCATCACAGACATTACAAAATGGAACGCCGACACCGACAATACAAAAAGAAACATCGACACTGATAGTTCAAAATTACACGTCGACACTGACAGTTCGAAATGACAAATAGAAACCTAGAATTCAAAAGGGCTCATTAACACTAACAGTTCAAAATAATACTTCAACACCGATAGTTCAAAATGAAACACTGACACAGACTGTTCAAAAGGAATAATTGACACCAATAGTTCTAAACCACATGGTGTCACCGACTATCCAAAATGATTTGTCGACACCGAAAGTTCAAAATGACTTACTGACACCGACAGTTTAAAAGAAACACTGACACCGACAGTTTAAAATGGCTCCCCAACAATGACAGCTGAAAACAACTTGTCGTGTAACACCTCGAGATTTTATGAGATATATTACTTTTTTATTTCTTTGATGTCTTATATTATACACTACACAAAGATTATCTTGTACTATACAAAACACTATATTAGCTTGCAATATAAGAAACAGTATTCTTGGATCGTGTTATACACAATTTCAAGTTCGTTTTGTGGAAATTATTCTACACAATATTTAATATAGATTTTGTTTAATGTATAAATGAAAAAAGTTTTGATTATTTTATACGCAACACTAAACAGAGCTTTCACTACACACAACCTTGACTTAGCTTGCATTACACACAATCAAGACCTTCTTCGATAGCGTGTGTTGCACACAATACCAAAATTCACTAAAAGAGAAATTATTATAATATTTTTATGAACTAGTCATTATGAATAGTAATACCAACTTTTTGAACTTTTATAAATTTTATATTTCAAAATGTACTTCATTTTTAGATTCAGAATATCAAAATTATCCTAGAGTGAATTTTTGGTATTTTTATGAAAACTTTCATGTTTTGATGAATAGTGAAAACACAGGATTACTATTTAAAAAACGACTTTTTATTTAAATTTATTTTAGGTCAAAATTGATACATAATACCAATATAAGTTTAATTCAATTAATTGAAGTCAATTTATAATAATTTTAGATATATAAAAATTTTATTGACGTTTTCACCGTCTTTTACTCACCTCCTAGGAGAATTTGAAAATTTACAAAAAACTTAATTTTATCGCTTCATTGAGAGGAATTTATAAAATCCAAGGGAAACAGTTAATATAAAGGATTAAAATGTGGTTCAAAAATATAAAAAGAATTTTTTGATGAATAGTAACTATTTACTTTTATTTACAATATTAAAAAATAAATATGGTAATTAAGGGTAAAAATGACTTTATTATTACCATAACACATGTCCTAATTCTATTGGATAAGTGTAATTCGACCAAAAACAACCTTAGGAATAAAATATTTCCCTTTAGGTCCACTTGGATTAGATTAAGACATTTATTATTATTTTATTTAAATAAGAGTTAAAATAGTCAAAATCAAAATTTAATAACTAACATATTTTTAATATTGGGTTATACCTAAGATAAATTCGACTATAATAATTCATTATAAAGCTAAAACTATTTCCAACATAATGGTATTTTATATATAATTTTCATACATTAAATAAGTTAATTTATTTATGACACAATAATGATGCAGTAATTACCTTATTAATGAAATAATAACATAATTGAAGTTATAAATACGCAAATAAATATAATTTTAGACTTTTAATGAATTAAACTACTTTTATATGTTAATATGACATGTTAGTATTGATTTAATTAACTTTTATCGAACTAATCATGCTGTTATGATTTTCACAAAAAATCAAGTACCAATAGTGTCAAAATTGACAGAAAATAGTTTTTAAAAAACATATTATATTTTTATTTTTTATTTTATTCCTAAAAACATGAGACTCAGAAAAATTACTTATATAAGGTTATATATATTAATAATGAACCACTTTGGGTTCGTTTGGCATGTTATATTATGTTTATTAACCATATATTGTAAGAAATCAAAAAGACACTGTAAAAGTTAAATTATTTAACTTAGAGTTAAATCTAAATTGTAACGTTAAAATAGTAACCTAGACTTGTATAAAACCTATTGGTTGATAGGATTTAGACCCATACCCACTTTAACATCTAAATAAATCAATGTAAAGCTATTATAAACTGAATATGACTTTATTATAAAATAATAATTTATGTTTTTCCTAAGGTGCCCCTCTCCTCCCTTAAAAAATGGAACCCCTTACCTCTTCTTTTCAAACCATTTTGAGGCTTGATTCTTTGAAAAACCCTACCGATTCCTCTTCTAAACTTCCCTATAAACATTATAGATGTTTTGTTCTCCTCAAAAGACCAACTCTAGTGACTTAAGATGAGGTTAAGAAGAGGCTCGCCAAAGAAGAGATAACATCCTTTACTGATTCATTCCAATTTATTTCTTCTTCTACTTATACTTATTTATTTGTTTAATAATAAATTAAAAACATCAGTATCACTCATATACTGATATGTTATTATAAATATGAAAAAAAACTATTTCATCTTTTATCCATCCTAAGGAAAACGAAATCACCGTGCGTGCGTACGTACGGAATACCGTCTCCACACCGTGGTGTAATCTGTTTTCCACCACCACCTTACCTGGATCGGTATAATGGTGTAAAATAATAACTATATATGGTTCTTTTAAATTGATATTTATTCTTAAATATTATACATAGACTTCAATACAATTCCATGATCATGGGAATGATATCATCGCTCGTGCGTACATACGGACTACCATCTCCATGAACGCGATGAGATTCATTTTCCAGGATTAACCATTCAAGTATGATTATAAATTATATATAATAAATAATCATGAAAGATATTAAATAATAATGATACTGGATTTATGTACATATATGTTTCATTTACTAAATTCCATTTAATTCAATATGGAATCGAAAACAGCGTTCATGCGTACGCACGACCTACCGTCCCCATGAACGGTGTATTTAATACCATTTATCGATCAATCATATATATTTATATACTGAATATATATTATATATAAATAATGTTTTACATTTTGGAATTATGTAAATCAGGATATAAGTAATAATATCAAGAACAACATGGTGAAGCACGTATGATAAGTGAAACGATTTTACCCAAAACGTGGCTTTAACATGGAATTTCCAAAAGAACGGGTAATATAAAGTCATAAGTGAACCATATATGATGTCATAACAATGAATACGATTATTTAATAAGTCAATGTCATTATTTAAATCATTATACAGGAGGTTTGGATACGTACGAAGCATATTGGACCTATGGTAAGGGATAACTATTCCAATTTCTTTCTTATTCGAGGTTGTTATTCATATGTATTTGCTGAGGTTATTGTTATCATCCATGCCCATGTTTTCTAAAAATGTTTTAATGTTTTTTTAAAGTCATTTTTACCCATTTTTTAAATATACCTCATGTTATGAATGGAATATTACTCTTGTTTACCACACGAGGAACTTTTTTACTTTTCTGACAAAAGTACGAGGACAGTGTTATTTTTATCTTATATGGAGTGAACAGATGTTTACAGTTTCATAAAGCCTCATTTTTATGAAGCTTCCTCTACAATATTGCATGATTATTTCCATCAAAACCCATTTATTTTAAAATATAATGAAATTTTTTGAAAAGAAAATTATTTGAAGAAGAAAGGATATTTTCCTCAAAAAATTCATTTCAAGTGTTTTATCAAAACTATTTTCCATAAAATGACATTATATAATATGTTTATGTTTCAAGTATAATGTCTCCATTATTTAAATTTTTTTATTTTTCTTATGATGAAATGAAATGCATTTTTTTATGTAGATTTTGATATGATGACATGATGTTTAAGATTCCCATTCTATTACATGGGTTATGTTATGATGTATGATTTATGATTTTGTGGCACAAGAAAGAATGATTTCATTATTTGATGGGTAGGACCTATATCTCCCTCTAATAGAGTGGGTACAGATTTATATCTCATGAGATAGACATGGATGAAATGATAAGTTAATCTGGTTCAGTGTTACAGGACTGGAACGAGGAGTGAACTAGATTCAGAAATGAATTTTTCCACTAAGATGGTCTTGGCAGTAATTCCTTGGCTACTATGGAAATCATATCATGTGCTTAATGGTTTTCCACAATTTCATGTTTTATTCCCAATCTATTTTATCATGATAGATGTTACTTTATGATATATTCCTTACGTACTTCCAAGATTTATGTCATTGCTCAAGATTATGATGTTTAGAGTTTATGTTCAAGTGTTTTCATTCAAATGTTTATGGATTGTTTTATGTTCTCTATTCTTTCCCTTACTGAGCATTTGAGCTCATCATTTTAATGTTTTCTTTTCCACCAGAAATAAAGAAAGGTTTTCGGTAAGAAAACTAAAGGGGAAGATCTTTATGGGCGATGATGAAGATCTTTAACCATGATTAGATGTTTACATTCTGAGTTTCCAAAGACACTAAACTAATACGGTCTTTGGGTGTCAGTTATTGTCATGTATTAAGTATTCTGAAAAAGTAATGTAATGTCCATGTACGTCACGCTTTGGGTCTCTACATTTGGTATCAGAGCGAAGGTTTAGTAAACCTTTGGAAACTAGGATGCGAAAACATTAGTGAAATCCATAGAAATAATTAAGGTATGTCTAGGGATTTCCCTAAGGATATGTATACATTATGGTTATAGTCATATAATTAAGGTAACAATCTTAGAATTTATCCTACGATGTTAGATATTGACGGTAATCCCCCTTTGTTATGTTGTTTTCCCTAGCATTATTTTTTCCCCTCACACTATTCTTTTCGGGTTTTAGAAAATGGTTGGAATGTGGAAGATTCACAATAATGGAGGATTTGATGTACAATGGAATGATATTCTTAATGAGAAACCAAATGAAACGGGATTTGGAAGTCCAAACATCATTATTATGCATAATCATTAATCTTATAATATGATCAATAATATCAACTTTGGTATGTTTCTCGACTCAGCTAATAAGAGAAAGACGGAGTTTCATTGTGATCATAGAAGAAAGAAAGTTCAATTTATCTCATGTAAATCATGTGGGAAGAGGCATAAAGGTGAATGTTTCAAAGAAACCAGAAGATGATTTGGGTGCGGAAAAGAAGGAAAGAAATCCAGTAAGTGCAAAAGAAAAGGTTCAGTTAACACCTTAGAGAAGGATAATAGTATTGCTATTACATTAACAATGATTAAATGTTTTAAATGTGGAATGTATGGTCATTATTGAAACAAATTCCCTAAGGGAAAATCTCATGATGAGAATCAGCATGGTCATATGGGTAGTATTTATGTGGATTATGATGAGGAGACTATAAATGATATTTGAGATGAAAGAAGTATTGATGCTTGGTCAATTGTTTAAGAAAATAGTGTAATAATTTATGTTTATGAAGAGTTATGTTGTATAGGTAATGATACTATGGAATAAAGACACATCTAAGGATTGTTACACTATTGTTTTTCCAAATGTATTTGAAAGTATATGTTGAATTGTACCTGTAACCATGAAAGGTAAATTCATATATTTTTTGGAAAGCAGATGATATGCACATAATTGAAGGATAAAGAGATAATGAGATGTTTTATAGTATTGATGAGACCATGGCTGATATAAGGACAATGTGATATCATGGTTTGAGTATATAGAAATTTTTTGATTTTGTTATGTGGAAAGTGTTAACTTTTGACAGCATTCATGTTTTCACTAAGGATCAATGGGTAATCATTTTTCAAGAGAATACATGATTAAGTTATTCTTATGTTTGGAATGTGACCAACAAGATATATCTTATATGGGGATAAATGATGGTATTCATATTCTTGGTTTATGACATTTCTAGTAATCATTTTAATTGTACTATAGGATTGGACATAAGTATTTTTAATAAGATTAAATGTTGGAAGGGATTAAGTTGGACATCAAATAGAAATTTTTAAGGCTAGAAATTTTTTGAAAACTATTTCTGGAATTTTATAATAGTGTAGTTTTAGAAAGAGGACAACCCATAGGACGAGCAAAAACCCATCACGTCGGACAAGGCTGTGGGAATCGAACCCCCAACTGAAGTGAGACAGACATTTATCGCAAACCACTGGCCTACAGGAAGTCCCTGGTTAGTAGAAACTGGTTTTAATATATTAAGCGATATGATATATGAAGTATAAGTCCATTTTAGGAACCATATACGATTAATCTCACTATAGATGGACTTATGTACATTTTATAACTTTTGTTAACCTTATGTTTGAGACAGATGGAATGATGTATAATTATATCGCATGATATGCTAACACTTCACGGAAGACAAATTAAACTTCATTTATTTAAGAGATGAAGTGGAAATTGTTCAAGGCACAAACAATAGTGAGATTGTACCAAAATAAAATAAGTATTTCTTTTAATTCAAAAAATATTCAACATTAGGGAAATGATCATTCATACCAAAAATGTTGTCCTAGTGCCCTTGTACATGATGAATCAGATGGTACCTTAGATCATCGCAATTTTATGGCTTTGAGATTGTTAGATTTTTCATAGCCCTGTTCTCTACCACTATCCATCAGAACATGACGGTTAGATTTATCTTCCATATCCATATTTTCACCTATGATCTCTATGTGGTAACACAAGTGATGAGTTACTTTGGGTATACATTTTGTTTCTAAAGTTCATTTTTAAAAGTAAGTTTTAGTATTCCTTTTTATGATGTGGTTTTCTATGAATGAAACTCTCAAGTAATAAACCATTTATAACCCCGATGAATTTCAAGGGAGAAATTCATTTTAAGGGGTGTTGAATGTAACACCCCGAGATTTTATGTGATATATTACTTTTAATTTCTTTGATGTATTCTATTATACACTACACCAAGATTAGCATGTACTATACACAACACAATATTATATTCTAGTATACACAACACTATTCTTGGCTCGTGTTATACACAATTTCAAGTTCATTTTTTGAAAAATTATTCTGCACAACATTAAGTATAGATTTTGTTTAATGTATAAATCTAAAAAGTATTGATTATGTTATACGCAACAGTAAATAGATCTTTCACTACACACATCTCTGACTTGGCTTTCATTACATGCAATCATGACCTTCTTCGATAGCGTGTGTAGTACGCAATACCAAGTTTCACTAAATGAGAAATTATTATAATATTATCATGAACTAGCCATTATGAATAGTAATAACCACTTTTTGAAATTTTTTTAATTTTATATTTCAAAATGGACTTAATTTTTAGATTCGGAATATTGAAATTAGCCTAGGGTGAATTTTTGGTATTTTTCTGAAAACTTTCAATTTTTGAAGAATAGTGAAAACAATGGGTTACTATTTGAAAACCGAATTTTTATTTAAATAATTATTTATTTTATTTGAATTTATTTTAGGTAATAATAGATGCATAATACCTATATAAGTTCAATGTAATTTATTGGAGTCAATTTATAAAAATTTTAGTTATAAAAAAATTTTTATTGAACTTTTCGCTGTCTTTTACCCACCTCCTAGGAGAATTTGAAAATTTACATAAAACTTAATTTTACCGCTTCCGTGAGTGGAATTTTAAAAATCTGAGAGAAATAGTTAATATAATGGAGTAAAATGTGTTTCAAAAAGATAAAAATATGTTTGGGTGAATAGTAACTTTTTACTTTTTTTTATCACTGTTAAAAGTAAATAGGGTAATTAAGGGTAAAATGATATTATTTTTACCCTAACACATGTCCTAATTCTATTGGATAAGTGTAATTATACAGAAAAAATCCTTAGTAATAAACTATTTCCCTTTAGGTCCACTTGGATTAGATTAGGACATTTATTATTATTTTATTCAAAGAGGAGTTTAAATAGTAAAAATCAATTTTTTATAACTAAATTTTTTAAATATAGGTTTATAAATAAGAAACATTCTACTATAAATAATAAATAAAATGTTAAAAATATATCCTACATAATGGTATTTTATTTATAATTTTTAGACATTAAATAATTTAATTTATTTATGATACAATGATGCAGAAATAATTACCTTTTTAATGAAATATTAACATAATTGATATTATAAATACCCAAATAAATGTAATTTTAGACTTTTATTGAATAAAAATAATTTTATTGGTTAATATGACATGTTTTTATTGATTTAATTAACTTTTTTTGAACTAATCATGCTATTATGATTTTCAGAAAAATCATGAACCAAATAGTGTCAAAATTGACATAAAATAGTTTTTATAAAAAATATTATATTATTAATTGTTATTTTATTCCTAAAAATATAATGTTATGACAAATGACTTATATAAGGTTATATATATTGATATTTAACCAATTTGGGGTCGTTTGGCTTGTTATAGTATGTTTATTAACCATATATTGCCAGAAAAAAAGACATGGTAAAAGTTAAATTATTTATCTTAGAATTAAATCTAAATGAAAAGGATAAAATAGTAACCTAAAATTGTCTAAAACCTATTAGTTGATAGTATATCGACCCATCCCCACTTTAGATTATATATAAATCAATTTGGAGCTATTATACAACAAATATGTCTTTATTATAAAATAATATTTTATGTTTTTTCTAAGCTTCCCCTCTCCTCCCTTATAAAAATGGCACCCCTTCCCTCTTCTCTTCACACCATTTTGAGCCTTGAAGCTCAAAAACCCCCCAACCAATTCCTCTTCTTTACTTCCCGAGAAACATTATAGAGGTTCTGGTCTCCTCAGAAGACCAACTCTAGTGCCTTAAGAGGTGGTTAAGCACATGCGCGTCAAAGAAGAGTTAATATCCTTTACCGATTCTTTCCAATTTATTTCTTCTTCTAATTATTGTTATTTATTTGTTTCATCCTAAATTAATAATATCAGTATCACTAATATACTGATATTTTATTATAAACATGAAACAACCCTATTTCATCTTCTATCAATCCTACGGAAAACAAAATCTCCACGTGTGCGTACGTACGGAATACCGTCTCCACACCATGGCTTAATTTGTTTTCCACCACCACCATACATGGATGGGTAAAATGGTGTAAATAAATAACTATATATAGTTATTGTAATGTGATATTGATTATGAAACACTATATATACACTTCAATACAATTCCACGATCATGGAAATGATATCATCACTCGTGCGTACGTACGGACTACCGTCTCCACGAACACGATGAGATTCATTATACATGATTAACCATTCAAGTATGATTAAAAAGTATATATAATAAATAATCATGAAAGATATTAAATAATAATGATACTGGATTTATGTACATATATTTTTCATTTACATAATTCCATTTAATTAAATATGGAAACGAAAACAGCGTTCATGCGTAAGCACGACCTACTGTCTCCATAAACGGTGTATTTCATTCCATTTAGTGATCTATTATATATATTTATATACTGAATATATATTATATATAAATAATTTTTTAAATTATGGAATTATTTAAATCAGGATATATGTAATAATATCAAGAACAACATGTCGAAACACGTATAATAAATGAATTGATTTTTCCCAAAATGATGCTTTAACATGGAATTTACAAAAGAACAGGTAATATAAAGTCATAAGTGAACCATATATGATAGCATAACAATGAATATGATTCTGTAATAAGTCAATGATATTATATAAATCATCATACAGGAGATTCAGATACGTATGAAGCATATTGGACCTAAGGTAAGGGATAACTATTCCAATCTCGTTCTTATCCGAGATTGTTATTCGTATGTATTTACTGGGGTTACTGTTATCATCCATACCCATGTTTTCTAAAAATGATTTCATTTATTTTTAAAGTCCTTTTTACCCATTTTTTAAATTTACAACATGTAATGCAATGAATCTTAATTTTTTTACCACACGAGGAACTCTTTGACTTTTCCGACAAAAGTAGGAGGTGAATTTTATTTTTAACTAATACAGCGTGAACAGATTTTTACGATTTCATAAAGCCCCATTTTCATGAAGCTTCCTCTACATGATTGCATGATTATTTTCAACAAAACCCTTTTGTTTTAAAAATGCATAGAATTTTTTAAAAAGCAAATGATTTTGATGAAGAAAGTATATTTTCATCAAGAATTCATTTCAAGTATTTTATCAAAGCTATTTTCCATCTAAAATGAAAATATATAATATGTTTATGTTTCACGTATAATGTCTCCATTATTTACATGGTTTGATTTTTCTTATGATGAAATGATATCCATTTTTTATATGGATTTTTTAATGATGGCATGATGTTTTATAATCCCATTCTATTACATGGGTTATGCTATGTTGTATGATTTGTGATTTTGTGGAACATGAAAGAATGATTTCATAATAAGATGTCTGGGACCTATATCTACATCCAATTCATTGGGTAATGATATATATCTCATGAGATAGTCATTTCTGGAATGGAAAGTTAATCAGGTTCAGTGTTTCAGGACTGGAATATGGAGTGAACTCGATTCATAAAGGGATTTTGTCCACTAAGATGGTCTTGGCAGCAATGCCTTGGATACTATGGAAATCATATCATGTGATTAATGGTTTTCCTCAATTACATGTTTTATTACCATGCTATTTTATCATGATTGATGTTCTTTTATGATATATGCCTTACGTACTTCCCGGATTTATGTCTTCACTCAAGATTATGATGTTTAGAGTTTATGTTCAAGTTTTTGCATTCAAATGTTTATGTATTGTTTTATATTCTATTTGCTTTCTCTTAATAAGAATTTGAGCTCACCCTTTTTATGATTTCTTTTCCCCAGGATATAAAGCAAGGTTTTAGGTACGAAAACCAAAGGGTACGATATTTATGGGATATGTTGAAGATCTTTCACCATGATTAGAAGATTACGTTCTGAGTTTCCAAAGACACTAAACTAATACAGTCTTTGGGCGTCTGTTTTTATCATGTATTAAGTATTCTGTAAAAGTAATGTAATGTCCATGTATGTCACGAATTGGGTCTCTACATGCCAACACCTATATTTTAAAATTAAAATACTAAAACTGATAGTAAAAAATAAATCATAGACAAAAACCTTGTTTTTTAAAATTCTATTAATGTGTCACTGAAACCTAAGAGTACCCCCAAAACACTAGATTTTCACAAAATAAAATCATCGAGAGGTCTTGTTCATTACATCAGATACATCTCAAACAATTATTTCTCTCAAAAATTCAAAACCAAACAAATGGAAAAAGGGGTCTGAATACACACCATGTACGATACCTCTCAAAGAAAAAACAATAAGTGTTGTTCCCAAATTAGAGTGAAACCCTAGAAATCCATGATGACCTAAGAAACATCTACCACCCCAAACAACCAAGAAATAATAAAACAACACGCTATCCACACACAAGAATTGCGAAGCTCCTTTATTTATCCTAATACACGATCCTTTTTGCGGCACTAACTCACCAGAAAGGGTTTAATCAAATTCAAATTATTTCATATTGATTACGAATTAGGTCCTCCACTCACTATATGTCATGACTTCTAACACATCAGGGGAATGGAAACAATTAATTTGATAGAAACACGGTCCATCATATAAAACATAATCAAATCATGAAACAAAACACAGGATAAAAACACAGAACAACTTCAAGTACATGGCAGACACCTGTGCTTCCCACTCCCGAGTATACTCCTCAAGGCCACCATTCCTGTAAAACACACCAACCAAAGGAATATTCCATCCAAGAAGCACCTACTCCTAATGGTCCTTGATCCCCATCGGGTTCCCTACGGATGGAACATCATCCTCAATATCAAACTCTCCCAAGTTAGTGACATGGGAGTCATTGTGTAGATACAGACGAATCTAATAGAGATGAAATACATTGTGAACCCTCTCAAACTGTGGTGGAAACTCTAGATGATATGACACAACAACCAATCATCCCAACACTTCAAAGGGCCTGATGAACCTTAGAGAAAACTTACCTCCCTTACCAAAACATTGTTGCCCACATCGAGGGGAATCCTTCCAGAACACATGGTCCAAAACCTTGAACTCCAAGGGCCTCCTTCTATGATCAGCAAACGACTATTCTAGTGGTGAGCCAACTTCATACTCTCATGGAAAAGCTAAATCTCATCTGTCGTGCAATGCACTTCTTATAGTTCAAGAAGGGCTCCTTCCCCACCCTTTTCCCAGTAGAAGGGTGAACAACACAGTCTCTCATATGAGGTTTAGAATGGTTCTCTAACAATGGTAGAGTGATATTTATTATTATAACAAAACTCTAAAAGAGTAAAATTTTGTACCCATAATCCCCCAATTTCTAGAATAGATACCTGAATCATATCATCCAATTTATGGATGGTCTGCTCTACTTGCCTATCCATCTAAGGGTGTAGTGTACTAATAAGGTGTAATTAGGTGAGAAAAGGTTGTTGTAGTCCCCTACAATATTTGGAGTTAAACCATGAATCCTGATATGAGATGATGGTTATTGGAACTGCAGAAAAACAAACCCTTCATCCACATAACTCCATGCCAACACATCCACTGCACTCAACTCCTTGATGGCCAATATGTGATCCGATTTCATCATCCAGTCCACCACTACCCATATAGAATCATACCTTTCAAGAGTCTGAGTATCCTTATGAAACTATCTTGGTATATTTACTCCCACATCCACTCAGGCACATCTAACGGTTGTAACATACCATAGGGATCCCAATTCTCAGCCTTCACTGGCTAACACACCATGCACCTTGCTACAATCCCCACTACTGTCAGCTTCACCCCATACTATCAAAACAGTTCCAAAAAGCTTCTGTTCATCTTGGAATATCCAATGTGTATTGCATGTTATGATATATGGAACTCACCTAGAACTCCCTCACACATTTCCATATTAAAAAATAGCTTCCCACAAAAGATCATTTGATTCTGACCATCCACTAACCATCCATCCGAAGTAAACCCTAGACTACGCAATCTGACATAACATCAGTATTTCTATATCCCCACTATGACTTCTCTTCCTACTGTATCAAAGAATAATGTACTATCATATGAAATATATATCCAATGAACTATCCATCCTAGCTTCAATGCTCAGAGCGACCAACTAACCCACTACCTTCGAAGCGTATGGAGATACCTGAACTACCACCTTCTTCTACTTCCTGGTCAAGGAATTGTCCACCACATTACCATTTCCATCGTTGTAAGAGATATCAATTTCGTAGTCTTTGAGAAACTCCATCGACCAATGTTTCCATAATTTTATGTCCATCTAGTAAAAGAAATACCTCATTCTCTTGTCATCTCCGAAGACCATAATGTGCTCACAGATGTGGTAATTCCTTTACAATATCACCAAAAACATGAACGATGCAGGATACAGATCAGGGATGGTATAGTAACGCTCGTTGGGACATAACATCCTAATCTCATAAAATAGCACTCCCCTATTCAACATTATCACTCACCCTAAATCTAATACAGTAGCATTAGAGAACACCTAATACATTAACCCATCATCTAGAAACCAGATCATTAGAGCACTCACCAACCACCCCTTTAGATAGTTCAATACTGGTTGAAACTGCTCACTCGGCACAAAGTCCATGTCTTTCCTAGTCATGGCCGTCAAATGAACTGAAACACATGAGATGTTGGGTGAAAACCTTCAACAATATCCTTCCATACCCATGATGCTATGAATATCTGTCACATTCTTGGGTGCTTCCCACAAAACATCCTCTGTGACATTTTATGGGTCAACTTAAACATCCTCTGTGACATTTTATGGGTCAAATTCAATCTCTTTCTGAGACATCGAATTTCCAAAGAAGTGCATCCCTCACATTTAGAACTTGATCACAGACAACATATCATAAAGATGGTTATGTAGGAAGACCTCCCATACTATCATAAGGTGGTCAACTTGCTCATCCTCTTTCTTTGATTAAATTAGGGTGTTTTGAATGAACATAATGATGAACTTGTCCAAAAAAACACCTAGAATATAGAGTTCATGAATCCTCTAAACATGTCCTGAGCATTCATTACCCCAAACGATATGACCGCGAACTTGAAGTGTTTATACCTGCACATGAAAGAAATCTTTGAGATATCACCCCATTCACCCACAACTAGGGATATTCCGACCATAGATTTATTATAGAGAACCAACTTGCTCCCCTCAATAGGTTAAAATGATCATCTATCCTTAGAAGGGAGTAAAAATTCTTTACCCATACCTGATACAGTCTCCAGTAGTCGATGAACAGCCTCAATCCACCATCATCCATTTATTAAAACAAAACAAGATCATCCCATGTCGACACACTAGGCAGAATAAAGCACATCCTCATTAGATCATTAACTTGAGTCTATAACTCACGAAACTCAAAAGGCACCATCTACTAGGGATCCATCAATAAGATACAGACACAAGGTTGTATATATATCACGAACTCGACATGTTGTCGATGGGTTATAGTCACAACCACCTCCAAGAAGACATTAATGAATTCTCTGAAAACTCTTGAAACCTCTACAATCATAGCATCTTTCAACCCCTCAAACATCTTTTTTAACATAAAAACCAATAGGATCCACACACCAGTTTTCCACCTATCAAATGAGCACTCCAACAAACATTACCTGTTGGCCATTCATTTTCAAATTCATTAATTTCCCTTGGAAGAAGTCGATAAAAACTGCACAGAGAACAACCAATTGATGGCATGGATAAAATTGTATGGCTACGTCAATAGAAAAATAATATCCCTACTAGAATGATGTGACCCCAACATCTGTCTACATCCCCAAAAAACATCAAATAAACTTTCATGACCTTCTACTGGAGTTCTTAACACAGGGGGAATGAGATTACTCTATTCTACCTGACCGAGAGAATGTGATATATTAGGGACAACAATGGATATTTAATCTCTTGAATCAATAAATGATCGAGAATTTTTTTTAAAAAGAATGATTGTATCTCGAACGACCACTTACACTGAAGGAACTTCTTCCTCTATGGCGTGAAACTTACAACCCCATGATTCATTACCCCTCATCTCTCTTCCGCCTTCACGACCAAAACATGGTCAAGGTCCTTAATTATATTACTATGGTCATCCTCATCTACCTCCATCTACCATAGGTGGATTGGGGGCATGCTGCTTCTTGAAAGGCCAAACCGGAAAGGGGTGCCGCTGAGGCGGGTACTGAACATGCCCACCACCACATATGTGAGCACGAATTTGGAATTGACACTCGATGTTATCATATCCTCCCTTAAAAATACACTTGGTCTTAGTACCCTGGAGAAAGGGTCGATACATTGAGATTGGGATTGTAATTACTGAGGCCTTCTCCATGCCTACAAAATCTTAGAAGGCCCTTATGCGTAAGATCTGGTGGTAACTTCTTTCCACTTCGATAAACGTGGATGGATACCCTCTCACAATACACATCCATATTATTTTAACTTCTCTAAAACATCATCCTTCTTAGAAACCTCTACGTATTGTGTTAGGGTAAAGGTAGTGGCAAAATTCTGAAGAGAAGGTCAAAGTGCCTCCTCCAAGAATCTCACCTATGACTCCTCATTCAGAAAGTGATCTTCCAAAATGCATAAGAGTTCCTTAAACATGATCCTCAGTTACGTCACCGGCATACTACCATTCCTACGGAACAACTGCTTTTTTCTCTTCCCATCCTTCATCATTGTTCATGGAAACTCGAATCGATACATTTTTTATAAGTAAACACACGATACATCGGTCTCATTCCTTTCCCTAAGGTAAAGTGTCAACCAATGGAAGCCATTCCTTGCATCTGGATCACTACTAAAGAAACCCAATACTCTCTAGAATCATGAATCAAGGTAATGGTGATCGTTATCGCCTCACTCCATCACTCCATCTCCAAGTCAAAAATGATTCCTTCGTATATCTATAGGGTCTTCCACTTCAAAGCATGAAGTGGCTTTTACCACATGTCACCTTCCTCATCTTTATCAGCCCTCTAATGATTGTTCATGACATCATGATAGGACTTGACTAACCTTGTCATTCATATTCATCATTTTTGTTCCCTAAAAGAAAAGTTAAACAAGAAATTCCAAATCCATGTAAAAAATATCCATTTAGATTCATTTTTCCACATTATTTATTTTAATTTTCTGAAACATACATTTCAACAAGAAAACATGTCATTATGGTGTATGTACTTTTTAGGGTAACTACCAAACAATTAGTTTAGCCTCAGTTGGTTGTTCAAGAGGACCTGATTTGTTGAATCAGATCACAGGGGGCTAAAATCTTTTGTCATATATGGTCTTTCATGGCCTGCATAACACACTAATATCACCTAACACCGTTTTTCTACCATCCCATGCAACCTCACTATGATTAACTCCAAACTCTATCCTATATCTCATCTATGACCTCTAATAACATTTTATCATGAGTTGTCTTCTTTATTATGAGGGAGGGGCCACAAAGTGACTCACCATTCCTTCCTCGAGATGATGTAAAAATAATGACCCCCAAGTCCCACCTTTAGCAGACCCAGGAGTGGACACTAGCACAATGGTTATAAAGTCTAATAGAAAATAGAAAGAATTACCCTTTTAATGAAACCCATATCAAGAAATAAGATGGTAAAAATACAAAACAACACAAAAATTTATATAATGGAAACCAAAATCTAACCCATTAATGATTTAGATGTACACTATGACTAATGTACAACCAAAGCACCGTTAAATTACAAAAATAAATAGAATAAGTATCATCACATCAATTATCAAGATTACTAAGCTAGTAATGTCTTCCACCATCTTTAATGTCCACCTAGAAACATGATAATTGATTTAGAACATAGGGTAATACTAATATTATGCTTAGTAGGGAGGCCAAATTCACTCATTCTCATGTGGGATAAGAATAAAAATTCCCTTGTGAAAATAACAGAAAACAAAGGGACCTATGAAAGAAAAAAACTATCCATCCCAACATCAAAAAATTCATGCTCACCACATTATTAATGTTAATTTAGGTAATTATATAGGAAGATATATTATTTATGTACCTCACACAGCTTTTCCCAAGAGTTAATTTCTCATTCTTAATGGCTAATGTCGTACCGCTACCTCCCTTCCCCAATTACAGTCCCACTCACAGAACTACCAGCTCACACCTAGGCCACAATCTAGACATATCCTCCCAGAAGAAATATCTTTCACAACTACCACATCCCTCGCTCTAAAACAGCGAGGGCTCATCTCAAAGAAACCAAGGAATCAAACTTGGACCACATACACCTAGTGCGCTCATCTGCAACACAACCTACTATAATTATATTCTTCTATATTAAATATCAATCCTTTAGAGCATTCCCGGATACACTCGAGTAGTAAGGACAAATATGAGTGTGCGAGGAAGAAGTTAGAAACCATCCATCAATCCTCTCACTGGGTTATTTAGAATGAAAGATTCCCCATGAAATGTGGGAGTTTGATAAATTGTACTAAACTTTGGAGAGGTGTGTATCAAAAACACAAAAAACTAAAAGTGTAGACATATATATAAACAATCACTCATCCGAACCTACGGGTTCCAAAACAATCAACCATCCAACCAGAAACCCATTTGATTCTACTATAAACTAACAACCAAACAAGAAACCATTGGAATAGAATAGACCCAAAACCATTTTCATTTAACAGTTCCCCATTATTTATTAAGGTGTTCAATTTTAATTATAATATAGTAATGGAAAAATTACCAACCATAACCATCCCAAAACAAGAAGATAGCTATGGCGCAGTCTCTTGAATGGAAACAACACAACCACAAGTAGTCCCACTGCCTAAAAGTTCATACATTCCACAAAAAAACCAATCATCAGCCCCGTTTTGCAAATAGATCATACAAAAAACACATTAAAATCATATTTTTCCACCCACATACCCCAACCAATGTATCAATGGTAGCATTCCACAACCATTATAACACCCAGACCCCTGAAGCCTAGAGTCGGTATGATATTTTAATAAATTTTCATTATTACAAGGAATCATGTCCTGAAAGAATGACTACTTTAGAATTATTGGAAAATATATTACAAACATGAACATTACATTATAGATTATAAAATGAAACAGAACATAAATGATCCATTGAGAACTCCAGTAATCCCTGAGCTTAACTCGACTTATCAATCATAGTACATTTTGTGGAATCATGGGAAATTAAAACATAAGAATGGGGTGAGCTCAAACGCTTAGTAAGGATAACAATATAGTAGAAACTTACACAAATAAGATTAATTATTTAATGAAAATGTATAAAACTAAAACAAAATTATTTTAAACTTAAAATTCAGCATAATATAGAAAATATAAATGACATAATTCCATTTACTTATTCACATTAATATTCTAATATTAAAATAATCACATGCATTATCCATATTTAATTTCATAATGATGGAATGCATAATGCTAGACTTTATAACTACAAAGTCAAGGCCTTGTTCAAAGACATCAATTAAGATTTTTTCATGGCCTTATTCCAAGAAACTAGTTTTTCTCATGAGACCTACTAATGCATCGAGGAGGTGTAGATGGATACACCTGTCACCTACTAAGTCCAATGCATTCCTCATAAGAAAATGATTTAAACATAACACAAACATTCATATTAATCCTAGCATATGAAATGTCAATAATTTATCCACAAACCGTGAATGGTATAAAAATAATACATTCACAGTCAGAAATATCACAAAAACTTCAATACAACATGGAATATTTTTATAATAAATCAACCTTGATCAAGAATAATATCCTGTAAAGGATGTTGACGTTGTTGAAAATGATTAGTAAAAACCTTTGAGATAAATATCCCTTTTTCATGAAATAATTTAAATATCACATAATGTATAAAGGAAGTCATTTAATAGACCATTTTGAATCAATGTGTCCCATACCACTTTGAAATTTTTGAAATGAATTATCATTTTAAAAAATTCATGTCTATAAAAATAAATCCTCGAAACCATTTTAAAATCATGGAAATTAATGTGAAAGGTATAGAATTAAAAATATTTAAAACATTTAAAATGATATTTTATGAAAAGTGTCCCTTAATTAGAATCCACTTGAAAACTCATTTATGAAACATTGAAATGGATAATAAATATGTCCCAGTACATACATAGGAAAAACAACCTCTGATAAGAAAGTGATTGTGAAATTAGCCCTTACCTTGCACATTCCTTTGGTCGTGGGTACATTTTACCTCTGGTATAGTGACCACAATATGTTATTAAATTATACTAGAACTATATTCATATTTATTATATCATACATGATTCATTAATTACTTCATACAACCCATTTAATGACGATTTCCACGTCAAATTTACATTTTGTGAAATAATCGCTTTCTTTATCATACGTGTTATAACATGTTATTCTTGATCATATCGTTTAGATCTTGATTTACATAATTCTAGAATATAAAAAATGATTAATATATCATATATTTTTATAATATAAATATGTAATGTTTATTGATATATTAAATGGAAAACAACGTTTATGGAGATGGTAGGACGTACGTATGCATCAACATTGTTTCTGTTTTCAAATCGTATTGAATGGAAGTATATGGATAAGATATATGCATGTATATTAATACATACATATATATATATATCTGTTAAATTTTATTATTGTTTCCTATATTAAAATCATATTAATAAAATATATTTTCATAATCGTCGTTGAATGATGATTGTGGAAATGAATCTCATCGTGTAGTGGAGACGTTATGCCCTAGGTACAGACGATCGACAATGTCATTTAATTAATGATTAAAAGGTGAAGAATTGGATGGTATATTAATTTTAAAGAAAAAATTTCAAGTTATTTTAGTTATTTATATACATATTACTAATAATTATATCCACCCAAATACTATAGTGTTGAATCAATAATTACACCACGACAAGGAGACGGTAAGCCTTACATACGCAGACATGCTGACATTATGATTCATAGGATGGATAGTATATTGAAAATGGTTGTATCATATTTATAATAATATGTCATTATGTAGAAGTTACTGGAGTTATTATTTTATTATGTAAATAACAATGAAAGAGAAACTGGAAAAAGAAAATAACATGAAAGAGGGTGGTGAAATTATTACCTCTTTTTCATGTGTTTCTTTTTGAGTTGTTCAGATGGGATACATAGGTTGGTTTTTTGATCAAAGTAAAGACTATATGATGATTGAGATAATTAGGGATTATATTTGGGTAGGGGTTGGATGTGCCAATTTTCATTGGAAATGTGATTTTGAGATAAGGGGAAGTTCCCTTTTGTAAGAGGGGTGAGGGTCACTTTACAAAAAGATTTAAATATTCAATTATTAAACAATGATATTCGGTTTATAATGGATAAAATTAAATAATTTCGAGCATTAGGTTTTTATGGGTTGATATAATCTCAAAAAATTAGTTTTATACATGTTTAGGTTACCATTTTAACCTTATCTTTTATGTTAAACTCTTAGTTAAATAGTTTAACTTTTATCATGCCTTCTTGTGTTCTTACACTATATGGTTAATAAACTTACTATAAACATCCAAGAGTTCATCAAGTGGTTTATCAGTGACATATATAATTTTATTTAATCCCATTGTCTGAACCATAGGGTTTTAGGAATATTATATCAAACAATAATATAGTATTTATTTTAGAAACTAATTTATGTCAATTTTGACACTACTTGGTATTTTGTTTTTGTGAAAGTCTTAACAACCATAACATTTCAAAAAAAATTATCTAATGAACCCTAACATGTCATAATATCCTAAAAAATTCGTCGATGGAATCCAAACTTTTAAATTTTATTTATTTTAAAATTTATAATATAACCTATTTTAATATTTCATTAAAAAGGTAATTACTGCATCATCATTGTGTCATAAATAAATTTAATTATTTAATCGTTAAATATTATATATAAAATTACATGAAGTATGAAATCGGTTTATATATATAATGAATATTTATAGTGTAATTTATCTTATGTATAAACATATATTAAAAATGGTTTACTTATTAAATTTGGAATTTAACACTTTTAACTTTTGATTATATAAAAGATTAATAAATGTCCTAATCTAATCAAAGTAGACCTAACAGATCATATTTTATTCCTAAGGATGTTTTTTGTCGAATTACACATATCCAATAGTATTAATACATGTTTTAGGATAATTATAATATTATTTTATCCTTTAATTACTCTATTTACTTTTATCCATGGATAATAAAAGTCAAAAGTTACTATTCACCAAAAATTGTTTTCTTCTTATTGAATCACAGTTTAATTACTAATGTCAACTGTATCTCTTGGATTTTTGAAATTCAACTCACATAAGTGGTAAAATTTTGTTTTATGAAAATTTTCTAACATGGCTTGATGGTGGGTAAATTATGTTAATAAATAAATAAAATTCCGTACATCTAATTTTATTATAAAATGACTGAAATTAATAACATTTATCTAATATAAGTATTATTTATTTATTTTGACTTTATAAGAATTTTAATAAAATAAATAAATATAGGAATTAAATTTTAATAAAAAACGTAGTGTTTTTCACTTTTAATCAAAAAATTGAATTTTTTTAAAATAATACCATAAATTGACACTAAGATAATTTAGATATTCTGAATTCAAAATTGAGGTTTATTTTACCAAATTCAAAACATATAAGTTTCATTTATTAATTTAAAATTAATTCCCATTGTCAAAATAAAAAAGTTTCATTTTAAAAAAGTAATAACTAAGAATAGATTTACATGTGTTTATAACAACATCGTTCCATGATGCTTTAATTTTCCAACCACAGAAACAGTATGATTTTCACCCATTAGAAGGATTTGTGTGTATGTTTAGTTCAAATAATTCTAATAACAACATCCTGGTATATTGATGATACTGGTGTTGTCATTAAAGAAAGGAATAAAAATAGTTTAGGGGGGTTGGAGAAGTAAAAAAACAAAATAAATGAACGAATTTAAGAGAAACAGTTACCTTTAATTTGGGGTAATTTCTTTTGGTTTGAACCAAAAAGTCATTTTGAAGTGACTTCTACCTATTTTAAGGCTTCTAGGTGTCATATAAGGATCTTGAGAGCTTATTTGGGCAGGGGTTGGATGAGCCAAGGGTCTCGAGAGGTGTGTGTAATGGGTTAGAAGTGGTGTCATTTTATAAGGGGGAGGAGCGGTCTTTAAGAAAGTGTGAAAATATTATATTATTATATAGTGATATTCGGTTTCTAAAGGACCAAAAATAACTAATGTCTAAGATAAGATGACTCATTGTCTAAATAAAATCATCCAATATGAATTGAACATGTTTTGGATATAGTTTTAATATTAATAATGTTATTTATTTAAATCATTTATTAATGAGGTAAATACTACATCATTATTGTTTCATAAATAATTTACTTTTTTTAATGTCTAAAATTTACATAAAAAATGATAATATAGGAAATCCTTTTATCTTTCCAATGAATATTTATAGTAAAAATTATTCTTTATATAACCCCATTCAAAATTTGATTTACTAAAAGATATTATTTAGGTCATTTTCCCATTACTTTAAGTTAATGAAAATAAAATGTTATTATCATTAATAAGTGGCTCCATGGGGTCCCAAAATAAATTCAAGGATGTCCTTGTTTTTCTATGACTCATCCAACAAGGTTAGGACAAGTGTTAAGATAATTTTGTATTATTATAATATTCTTTTAACCTTGAATTAACTTATTTACTTTTAATCGCGGTTAATAAAAGTCAAAAGTTACTATTCACTAAAAATTATTTTCATCTTATTGAACCAAATTTAACTTACTGAAGTTAACCATGTCCCACTAATTTTTGAAATTCAACTCACAGATGTAGTAAAATTACGTTTTATGGAAATTTGCAATTGCTTCTAGGAGGTGGGTAAAAGACGGTAAAACGTTCAAACAAATTACATATCTAAAATTATTATAAAATGAATCTAATGTATTATATTGAGAATATATTTTTATTATGTATATATTTTGAACTAAAATAAATCTAAATGAGATAAGTAATTATTTACAAAAAAAGTCGGTTTTAACCAATTACTCATTGTTTTTCACTATTCATCAAAAATTGAATGTTTTGAGAAAAATACTGAAATATCACTCAAATATAATTTTCATATTATGAATTCAAAAATTAAGTCTATTTTACCAAATTAAAAATATAGAAGTTTCAATTATTAATTTAATAATAATTGTTTTTTTCAAAATAAAAAATGTGTTTTTAAGAAATAAAAACCCACAAAAGATTGATACTTGTTTATGTTCAATTTCAAAGTGAAATTAATTCCAATGAATAACATTGGATTAAATGGTAGAAATATAATATATTTACACTTCTTAACAATTAAAATGTATAATTTAACAATACACAATATTTTTATTAAAAAAGATTTTTTAAGTTAAAATATAGTATTTTTCACTATTTGCCCAAATATGAAAGTTATCATAAAAACACAAAAATATTTATTGAAACTAAATTCTTACATAATGATTCTATAGATGAAGTTTATTTTGTAAAATTTAATATATATAAAAGATTAAAATATTGGATTTATAAAGGGTTCTCCATTAAAAGATGGTAAAAATTCATTTTTTAAAAAAATACATCTTTTATCTAAAAAAATGAATTTTTATTTTTTAGTATGTCTAAGAAACTCATAATATGGATTATAAAATTATAAGGATTATATAATGTCCAAAATTTAGTTAATACTAATCATAACCTCTTTTGAACAGCTAGTTTGGTAAGTCGTGGTGCGCTTGAACTCGTTATTGCGTGTAGTGCATGTTATTGAATTACTTTAAAGAAATAATGTACTATGAAATCATGGGGTGTTACACTCCACCTCAAACAAAATTTTGTACCTAGATTCAATTAAGAACAATAAGTAGTACACAATATAAATATCAAGAAAATTAGGGATCCCAAGAGTCTAAGTCACATTAATTTTTATCTAATTTAAAAAATTTCAATAATGGATTAGTTTAATTAAATAAGTTTATGACTTTTACAGAGCCAGGTCAGGAGGTATTCGTCTAGGGAAACATTATACACATTTATATTTAAAGAAAACAAGATAATTTTGATTTTAAAAATTCATTATTTTCCAGGAATTTGTTATTATTATTATCTTCATTTTGACCCTACAACTCATTGCATATAACAAATATGATACGTCTCCCATAAAATTGAAAATTCATGGAAATGGAAAAGGTGATTATAAGCCTTTTTGGAGGATCGAACACAATGCCTAGTTTGGGAATAATGTTTTTGACTTCGAATTCATTGTAGTATAGAAGGATAAAAATGATAAATTTTTGGAATGTTTATATCCATAGTGAATTAATATTAAAATAAATTAATTTACATCAATACCCTGAGATACAAATTATATATCAAAAATAATTTCCCAATACTAAAAATGAATGGTTTTGGGTATTTTAATATGACCTTTATTGGAAAATTGTTTTGTGATACATAAAAAAAATTACCTATAATCATACCACATGAATCCTATTTCGAGTCATATCCATAGTAAAAACAATTTATATAATAAAGGCAATTAAAACATAATAATATAGGGAAGATGAATTCTTATTAATGGAATATATCTCATTGATGTGTAATGAAGGGCATATTCATATAGACTAGAGAAAATTGTTTATGGGGATAAATTTTTTATAAATTATTATATATGATGAAAAATGATTTCCATATGCTCTAATATAAAGAGATTTATTCTCAAATGAAATAATTATATACCATGGGATAATAGCATGTAAATAGGTGACACTAAAAATGATCCATGGATGAATATAAAATTCAGTATAAATAATGAGTAGGATTTTGTTGAAAAAGTACAAAGTAGTGAACATTGGCACCAATATATGCCATAGGAAATTAAAAAATTGTGAAAAAATAAATTTCCACACATGATGTCATTGAAAATATATCAATGCAACATTTTTTATAAAAAAATCATTATTTGTGTCAGTATTTCATGATATATAAATCTTTAACCTTGTTAATCATTAGAAACAAATAGAACCAAACTCAATAATACCATTATTAGATCAATATGGTCTCATAATAATTATTTATACCGATTTCTTTATACAAAAAATTAATCCAATAACATAACATGATTATCTCATGGAATCAAAATTGTTTTCCTATTATTTCCAAATCGCTTCAAATAATGTGATATCAATTTTTTTTTCTTGATGCGATATATAAAATTATCAAAATAGCGATTTCTTATATTTTTATTTACAATTTTATTTTATTATTAAAAACTATATGAGGAATATATATTTTTGGGTTATGAGGAAATTCCACATAAAATGATTATTAGAAAAAATCACATTGAAAAATAATAAAAAATATCAATTTTATATATTCTGGAAAACTACATTAACATATTTTAAATAAAAAATAATAATTTGGGTGTGATAAAATAAATTAAAAAAACCATTTATAATAATAAATGGATCCACAAAAAATAATTTAAACTATTTTTTTTTCTAAAATATTCTTTTCAAATACATAAAAACACTGAAAAAAATAATTCAAAAAACCGAAGTCATTAAAATTACTTCTTTTAAAATTAGGATGTAATTTTGAAATTTTTAGTTTATAATTTCTATGTATTTATCATTTTAGTTTAAAAACCATTAAGAGTAGAAATAATTTGGAAATTGTTTCTAACAGGGAATAAAAGTATTGTATTATTTATATGTTCTATTATAGTAGAAACCCTAAGTGTTTCTAGATATTTATAAAACCATTATCATAAAAGTAAAACATATCATTTAAATTCCTCGTTAATTTCTAAGAATTGGAAATGTATCTTGAACAAGAAAATTAAATGAAATTAATATTTTATGGGATATGTTGAAGAATAACTTTTATAACTTCAGGAAGGTTATTGAGTTAACAATGTCCCTTACAAACATAATATCCATTCAATTAAATCAAATTTAAATAATTAAATTAATTTAATTGTTAATACAACCTGAATTTCATAAATATAGAAAAACACATTCAATTAGATTTAATTAAACCCTCTCAAGGATCTCATGTAGTATATGTAACACCCCGGTATTTTATGAAAAATATTCTTTTTAATTTCATTAATGTCTTGTGTTGTACGCTACACCAAAAGGAGCTTGCACAACACACATCCTTGACTTGCCTTTCATTACACGCAATCACGACCTTCCTTGATAGCGTGTGTAGTACGCAATACCGAGATTCACTAAACAAAGATATGCTATTAAAATATTATTAAAACTATTCGTTATGAATAGTAATAACAACTTTTTGAAATTTTGAAAATTTTATGTTTCAAAATGGACTTCATTTTTGGATCCGGAATATCGAAATTAGCTGAGGGTGAAATTTTGGTAATTTTCGGATAACTTTCATATTTTGATGAATAGTGAAAATTACTAAATTTTAATTGAAAACAACTTTTTCAATCGAAATAATTAATAGAGATAAATTATAAATTTTACTGGTTTTAAACTATATTTAGAATATATTTTTACAATTTAATACAATGTTGGTCAATGGATGTAATTTCACATTTAAACCAGTTATAATCAAGAGTCAATCTTTTGATAGTTATTATCTCTTAAAAACACGACTTTTGTTTTGATGACGAGAATTAATTTTTAAATTAATTAATGCAACTGATATGTTTTTAATTTGGTAAAATAGAAATCATTTTTGAGTTCATAATATGAAATATATCTTAGGACTAATTTTTGGAATTTTTCTGAAAACTTTCAATTTTTGATGAATAGTGAAACCACTAAGTGGTAGTTTAAAAACTGAATTTTTCATAAAACTTAATTTTACCGCTTCTGTGAGTGGAATTTCAAAAATTCGAGAGACACAGTTGATGTCAGTAAGTAAAATGTGGTTCAATGAGATGAAAATAATTTTTTGGTGAATAGTAACTTTTTACTTTTTTTACCACGGTTAAAAGTAAATAGGGTAATTAAGGGTAGAAATGATATTATTATTACCCTAACACATGTACTAATTCTATTGGACAAGTGTAATTCGACCAAAAACAAACTTAGGAATAATATATGACCATTTAGGCCCACTTTGATTAGATTAGGACATTTATTATTAATTTATTTAAAGAAGGGTTAAAAGAGTTAAAATCAAAGTTTATTTAAGAAAACATTTTTAATATGGGGTTATACATGAGATATATTCGACTATAAATATTCATTAGAAATATAAAAAGATTTACTACATAATGGTATTTTATTTTTAATTTTTAGACATTACATAAATTAATTTACTTATGACACAATGATGATGAAGTAATTATCTTATTAATTAAATATTGACATAATTGATGTTATAAATACCCAAATAAATATAATTTGACACTTTTTATGAATTACTCTAATTTTCTAGGTTAATATGACATGTTAGTATTAATTTAATTAACTTTGTTAGAACTTATCATTCTGTTATGATTTTCACAAAAATCAATTACTAACTAGTGTCAAAATTGACATAAAATAGTTTTTAAAACAAATATTATATTATTAATTTTTATTTTATTCCTAAAAATCTAAGGGTCTGCCAAATGACTTAGCTAAAGATATATATATTAATAATAAACAACTTGGGATTCTTTTGGCTTATTATAGTATGTTTATTAACCTTATAGTGTAAGAACACAAGAAGACACGACAAAAGTAAAATTATTTAACTTAATGTTAAATCTAAATGATAAGGGTAAAATAGGAACCTAAACTTGTCTAAATTCTATTGGATGATAGGGTTTCGACCCATCCCCACCTTAGCCACGAAATAAATCAATTTGGAGCTATTTAAAACCGAACTTGACTTTATAATAAAATAATATTTTTAGTTATTCCAAAGGTGCCCCTCTCCTCCCTTATAAAAGGGCACCTCCTCCCTCTTTTCATCACACAACATTGAGCCTTCATGCTCGGCAAACACCTGCCAAATTCTCCTCTCAACTTCCCTAGAAACATCCTAGAGGTTATGGTATTCCTCAAAGACCAATTTTAGTGCCCTAAAAGAAGGTCTCAAAGAAGCACTTCAAAGAAGAGGTAATGTTTGTTACCGATTCTTTCATCTTTATTTCTTCTTCCACTTCATCTTTTTTAGTTGTTTCATTATGAAGTAATAACATCAGTATCACTAATATACTGATATGTTATTATAAGTATGAAACAACCCTATTTCACCATCTATCCATCCTATGGAAAAAGAAATCACCGCGCGTGCGTACGTATGGAATACTGTCTCCACGCCATGGTGTAATCTATTTTCCACCACCACCTTACTTGGATGGGTATAATGGTGTAAATAATGACTATATATGACTATTATAAAGTTATATTGATTCTTAAATAGTATACATATACTACAATACAATTCCACGATCATAGGAACGATATCATCACTCGTGCGTATGTACGGAATACCGTCTCCACGATGTGATGCGACTCGTTATACATCATCTTCATTTCATAATGATTTTATAAATGAATTTAATGAATGAATATGATATATATTACACTAATACCATTCTGGAAATGACGTATCTATAACATAAAGAAAATAATAAGAATTTATTTGACAAAACACGCATAAGAACAAAAAGTTTTAAACACCCGAATAACAAGTAGCGATGAAATATTACTACTAAGAAGCTAATAATATGACCATATATGATATCATATAAAAAAATTATGATTATGGAATAAGTCAATAACATTATTTAAATCATTATACAGGAGGTTCGGACACTTACAAAGCAAGTCGGACCTAAGGTAAGGGAAATATCACAATCTCATTTTTATCCGAGATTGTTTATACTTTGGAATTTACTGGGGTGTATTTTATCATCCACATCCATGTTTCTTCAATATGTAGTATTTATATCCTTCTACAATAGTTTATATCCAATTTTACCCTTCGGTAAGTTTTTTGTAAAAGATATGAAAGGAATCTTTTTTGGTTTTTCGAACGACGTACTTTTTGACTTTTCCGACAAATGTATGAGAAGAATGTTTTTTAATTTATAGGACATGAATGGATTTTTAAAACATTAATTCCAAGAAGCTTACTTTACAAGTTTTCATTTTTATTTTTAATCAACTTATTTTAGTTTAAAGTTGTATGACATGTTAAGAAAGGAAAAATGTTTTTGAAGAAGAAAGAATATTTTACTCAAGAATGGAGTTCAGGTGTTTTATCAAAATTATTTTTCCATCTAAGATAATAAAGGGTTCTGTTTTTATCCCTATTATTAAATTGATTTGATTATGTTGTGATGGAATTATTTTTATGAATTCATTTATCTTATATGAATTGTTTTATGATGTCATGATGTTTAAGATTCTCATTTGTATAACATGGGTTATGCAATGATGTATGATTTATGATTTTGTGGAACACATAAGAATGGTATCATTATGAGATGGGTGGGACCTATATCTCCCTCCAATGCATTGGGTAAGGATTTTATATCTCATGAGATAGACATGGCTTGAATTGTAGGTTATACCGGTTCAGTGAAACAGGACTGAAACGAGGGTGACTCGGTTCAGAAATGGACTTTATCCACTAAGATATTCTTGGAAATGAGTCTTGACTAATAAGAAATGATTCTCTATGATTATGTGTGTATGCCACAGAGTTTCATGTTTTAAGTTATGATTATTGTGATTACATTTCACTGCCATGATTTATCCCATGTTATGAAATTATTCTCTCTTTTGCAGGTTAAGATTTCCAAAATGATATGTTCTTATCAATATGATCTGATTGATATTTCTTTTCTTACCCTTACTGAGCATTTGAGCTCACCCTTTTATGTTTTCTTTTCCCCAGGATATAAAGAAAGGTTTTATGTAAAAAAAGGGAAGATCTTTATGGGAGATGTTGAAAATCATTCACCACGATTATAAGATTATATTCTGAGTTTCCAAAGACACTAAACTATTATGATCCTTGTGTGTGTGTTTTTGTTATGTACTAAGTATTCCGCAAAAGTAATGTAATGTCCATGTACGTCAATCTTTGGGTCTCTACAGATGGTATCAGAGGAAAGGTTTAGTCAACCTATGGAAACTAGAATGCGAAAACGTTAGTGAGATCCCTAGAGACATTTCTAAGGTATGTCTAGGGATGTCCCTAAGGATAAGTATACGTATAGGATATAGTCCTAGAACTATGGTAACAATATTAGATTAAACCAAAGATGTTAGATATTGAAGTTACTCCCCCTTTATTATGATTTTTTCATCTAACACTATTCTTTTCCGGTTTTAGAAAACGGCTGGAAACAAGGTGATTCACGATAATGGAGGATATGATGGACAATGGAATGATATTTTTCATGAGCAACCAAATGAAATGGGATTTGGAAGGCCAAACATCATTATTATTCCGAATCAGCAATCTCATAATATGATCAATAAAGTAAAATTTGGTAAGTTTCCTGACTCAGCTAATAAGAGAAAGATGGAGTTTCATGATGATCATAGAGGAAAGAAAGTTAAATTTCCCCTTTGTAAATCATGTGGGAAGAGGAATCAAGGAGAATGTTTCAAAGGAACTGGAAGATGGTTTGGGTGTGGAAAATAAGGACACAAAGCCAGTAAGTGCAAAGGAAAAGGTTCAGTTAACACCAGAGATGAGGATAATGGTATTGCTATAACATCAACAACGGTTAAATGTTTTAAATGTGGAATGTACGGGCATTATGAAAACCAATGCCCGAAGGTAAAGTCTCATGAAGAGAATTAGTATGGTTGTATGGGTAGTATTTATGTTGATGATCATGAAGAGACTACAAATGATATGTGTGATGAAAGAATTTTTGAAGCTCGGTCAATGGTTTAATAATGTAGTGGAATGATTACATGTTTATCATGTGTATTGTTGTATAAGTAATCTCATGGTACTATGGAATAAAGAGACATCTAAGGATTCTTACACTTTTGTCATTCCTTAAGTTTTGAAAGTGTATGATTAATGGTACCAATATCCATTAAAGGATATTCAGATATTTTTGGAATATAGATGATATGTGAATAATGAAGGGATAAGTAGAAAATGAAATGTTTGACAGTATTCATGAGCTCATGATTGATATAAAGACTAAGTTATATCATGGTTTGAGTATATAGAATTTTGAGGATTTTGGTATGTGGAAAGTGTTAACTTTTAACAAACACTCATGATTTCAATAAGGTTCAATGGGTATTCAAGAGAATACATGATTAAGGACTTTGAATGTTTGTAATGTGACCAACAAAACATATCTTATGATATATGGGGATCAACGATGGTATTAAATCTCTGGTAATCTTTTTCACTATGTTATGAGTGTGGACCGAAGTATTTTAGATAAGACTAAAGATTGGAATGGATTATGTTGGACATAAGTTAGTATTTTTTAAGGATGGAACTTTTTTTTGATATTATTGATGGGATGTTATAGTAATTTAGTTTTAGAAAAAGGACAACCTGGAGGACGGGCGACAGCCCATCACGTCGGACAAGGATGTGGGAATCGAACCCACAACTGAAATGCGACTGGCCTTTATTGCCTACCACTGGCCTACAGGAAGTCCCTGGTTAGTAGAAACTAGTTTTATTTTATTAAGCGGTGTGATA
The DNA here is from genome assembly GCA_963277665.1 of Viscum album. Classification (NCBI taxonomy): domain Eukaryota; kingdom Viridiplantae; phylum Streptophyta; class Magnoliopsida; order Santalales; family Viscaceae; genus Viscum; species Viscum album. The sequence continues at coordinate 1,842,407,220 of OY728145.1, forward strand.
TATGTAGTATAAGTTCATTTTTTGAACCATATACGATTAACCTTTAGATGGACTTATAACTTTTGCTAACCTTTTGTTTGAAAGAGATGGAATGACCCATCATTCTATCACATGATCTGCTAACACATCACGAATGAAAAATTCAACTTCATTTCTTTAGGAGATGAAGTGGAAATTGTCCAAAGAACGATAAACGGTGAGACTATACCAAAATCACGAACGTATTTCTTCTAATTCCAATTTCATCAACATTGGGGAAATGATCTTGAAAACCAAAAATGTTGTCTTAGTGCTCTTATATATAATGAATAAGATGGTACCTTAGATCGTCACAAATTTATGGCTTTGTGATTTCTAGCTTTTCCATAGCCATGTTCTCTACCACTCTCCATCAGAACATGATGGTTAGATTTCTCTTCCATATCCATATTTTCACCTATGTGGAAACCCAGTGATTAGTTTATTTGGGTAACTGTTACGTTTTATACTCTTGTTTTTAAAGATTGGTTTTGGTATTCCTTTTTACGATGTGGGTTTCTATTAAAGAAACTTTCTAATAGTAAACCATTTATAACCCCGACAAATTTCGAGGGAGAAATTCATTTTAAGGGGGGTAGAATGTAACACCCCGAGATTTTATGAAAAATATTCTTTTTAATTTCATTAATGTCTTGTGTTGTACGCTACACCAAAAGGAGCTTGCACAACACGCATCCTTGACTTTCCTTTCATTACACGCAATCACGACCTTCCTTGATAGCGTGTGTAGTACGCAATACCAAGTTTCACTAAACAATGATATGCTATTAAAATATTATTAAAACTAGCCGTTATGAATAGTAATAACCACTTTTTGAAATTTTGTAAATTTTATTTTTCAAAATGGACTTCATTTTTGGATCCGTAATATCGAAATTAGCTTAGGGTGAAATTTTGGTAATTTTTCGGATAACTTTCATATTTTGATGAATAGTGAAAATTACTAAATTTTAATTAAAAACTAAATTTTCAATCGAAATAATTAATAGTGATAAATTATTAATTTGAGTGGTTTTAAAGTATATTTATAATATAATTTTACAATTTAATACAATGTTGGTCATTGGATGTAATTTCAAATTTAAACCAGTTATAAACAAGTGTCAATCTTTTGATAGTTATTATCTATTAAAAACACGCCTTTTGTTTTGACGATGGAAATTAATTTTTAAATTAATTAATGCAACTAATATGTTTTGAATTTGGTCAAATAGAAATCATTTTTGAGTTCATAATATCAAATATATCTTAGGCCTAATTTTTGGCATTTTTTTGAAAACTTTCAATTTTTGATGAATAGTGAAACCACTAAGTGGTAGTTAAAAAACTGAATTTTTCATAAAACATAATTTTACCGCTTCTGTGTGTGGAATTTCAAAAATCTGAGAGACACGGTTGATGTCAGTAAGTAAAATGTGGTTCAATGAGATGAAAATAATATTTTGGTGAATAGTACCTTTTTCCTTTTTTTACCACAGTTAAAAGTAAATAGGGTAATTAAGGGTAGAAATGATATTATTATTAACCTAACACATGTCCTAATTCTACTGGACAAGTGTAATTCGACCAAAAACAAACTTAGGAATAAAATATGACCATTTAGGCCCACTTGGATTAGATTAGGACATTTATTATTAATTTATTTAAAGAAGGGTTAAAAGAGTTAAAATCAATGTTTATTTACTAAAACATTTTTAATATGGGGTTATACATAAGATCAATTCGACTATAAATATTCATTAGAAATATAAAAAGATTTCCTACATAATTGTATTTTATTTGGAATTTTTAGACATTAAATAATTTAATTTATTTATGACACAACGATGATGTAGTAATTATCTTATTAATGAAATATTGACATAATTGATGTTATAAATACCCAAATAAATATAATTTGAGGCTTTTTATTAATTACAATAATTTTCTAGGTTAATATGACTTGTTAGTATTGATTTAATTAACTTTTTTAGAACATATCATTCTGTTATGAGTTTCACAATAACCAATTACTAAATAGTGTCAAAATTGACATAAAATAGTTTTTAAAACAAATATTATATTATTAATTGTTCTTTTATTCATAAAAATCTAAGGTTCTGCAAAATGACTTATATAAGGTTATATATATTAATAATAAACAACTTGGGGTTCGTTTGGCTTCTTATAGTAAGTTTATAAACCTTATAGTGTATGAACACAAGAAGACACGGTAAAAGTAAAATTATTTAACTTAATGTTAAATCTAAATGATAAGGTTAAAATAGAAACCTAAACTTGTCTAAATTCTATTGGATGAAAGGGTTTCGACCAATCCCCACCTTAGAAACGAAATAAATCAATTTGGAGATATTTAAAACCGAACATGACTTTATAATAAAATAATAGTTTTAGTTATTCCAAAGGTGCCCCTCTCCTCCCTTATAAAAGGGAACCTCCTCCCTCTCTTCATCACACAACTTTGAGCCTTCATGCTCTGAAAACCCCTGAAAAATTCTCCTCTCCACTTCCCTAGAAACATCGTAAAGGTTCTGGTCTTCATCAATGACCAATTTTAGTGCCCCAAAAGATTGTCTCAAAGAATCACTTCAAAGAAGAGGCAATGTCCGTTACCGATTCTTTCATCTTTATTTCTTCTTCCACTTATTCTTCTTTAGTTTTTTCATTATGAAGTAATAACATCAGTATCACTAATATACTGATATGTTATTATAAGTATGAAACAACCCTATTTCACCATCTATCCATCCTACGGAAAAAGAAATCACCACGTGTGCATACGTACAGAATACCGTCTCCACGCCGTGGTGTAATCTATTTTCCACCACCACCTTACTTGGATGGGTATAATGGTGTAAATAATGACTATATATGACTATTATAAAGTGATATTGATTCTGAAATAGTATACACATACTCCAATTCAATTCCACGATCATAGGAACGATATCATCACTCATGCGTACGTACGGAATACAGTCTCCACGATGTGATGCGACTCGTTCTACATGATCTTAATTTCATAATGATTATATAAATTAATTGAATGAATGAATATGATATATATTACACTAATACCATTCTGGAAATGAGCTATCTATAACCTATAGAAAAGAATAAGAATTTATTCGACAAAACACGTATAAGAAAAAAAGTTATAAACACCCGAATAACAAGTAGCAATGAAATATTACTACTAAGAAGCTATGAATATGACCATATATGATATCATAAAAATAAGTATGATTCTGGAATATGTCAATAACATTATTTAAATCATTATACAGGAGGTTCGGACACTTACAAAGCAAGTCAGACCTAAGGTAAGGGAAATATCACAATCTCATTTTTATCTGAGATTGTTTATACTTTGGAATTTACTGGGGTGTATTTTATCATCCACATCCATGTTTCTTCAATATGTAATATTTATATCCTTCTACAATAGTTTATATCCAATTTTAACCTTTGGTGAGTTTTTTGTAAAAGATATGAAAGAAAACTTTTGTTGTTTTTCGTACGAGGTACTTTTTGACTTTTCCGACAAAAGTACGAGATGAATGTTTTTTTAACTTATAAAACATGAATGGATTTTTAAAACATTATTTTCAAGAAGCTTACTTTACAAGTTTTCGAGTTTATTTTTAATCAACTTCTTTTAGTTTAATGTTGTATGACATGTTAAGAAAGGAAAAATGTTTTTGAAGAAGAAAGGATATTTTCCTCAAGAATGGAATTCAAGTGTTTTATCAAAATTATTTTTCCATCTATGATAATAAAGGGTTCTATTTTTATTGCTAATACTAAATTGATTTGATTATGTTGTGATGAAATTATTTTTATGAATTCATTTATCTTATATGAATTTTTTTATGATGTCATGTTGTTTAAGATTCCCATTTGTATTACATGGGTTATGCAATGATGTATGATTTATGATTTTGTGGCACACATAAGAATAGTATCATTATGAGATGGGTGGGACCTATATCTCCCTAAAATGCATTGGGTAAAGATTTTATATCTCATGAGATAGACAAGGATGGAATGATAGGTTATACCGGTTCAGTGAAACAAGACTGAAACGAGGGTGACTCGGTTCAGAAATGGAATTTGTCCACTAAGATAGTCTTGGAAATGAGTCTTGAATAATAAGAAATGATTCTCTATGATTGTGTGTGTATGCCACAAAGTTTCATGTTTTTAGTTATGATTATTGTGATTATATTTCACTTCCATGATTTATCCCATGTTATGAAATTATGCTCTCTTTTGCAGGTTAAGATTTCCAAAATGATATGTTCTTATGAATATGATGTGATTGATATTTCTTTTGTTTACCCTTACTGAGCATTTGAGCTCACCCTTTTATGTTTTCTTTTCCCCAGGATATAAAGAAAGGTTTTAGGTAAAAAAAAGGGGAAGATCATTATGGGAGATGTTGAATATCTTTCACCACGATTAGAAAATTATATTCCGAGTTTCCAAAGACACTAAACTATTACGATCCTTGTGTGTGTGTTTTTGTTATGTACTATGTATTCCGCAAAAGTAATGTAATGTCCATGTACGTTAGGCTTTGGTTCTTTACAGTATAATAATTATTTCATAAGAAATTAATGCAGATACAATTATGTTGTTACACTACATTTCATCATACTCAAATATAAAATATCCTCCTTAAAAAATATTTTAATAACTTATTACATAACCTTTTTTATATCTATAACATTTGAAAATTTTCATTTATAGTTTTTATTTACATTTATTTTTATTAGTTATTATTTACGTTTTATGTCAAGTGTGGGAAAACCTAGCCATTATGAACTTGTTTCTTATTAGCTGTGAGATTCTTAAAACATCTACAAATTATCATCCTTCCATATTTTCTTCATAATTAATTGTTAATTTTTTCAACGATTCAATAAGATCATTTTATGTTGGTGAAAGTAATATAAATGTACTGTATAAAATAAATTATAGTGAACTAGGGTTCTGGTGTTAAATGATTAAAAGGGGAAATACAAATTAAAATTATGATTATTAAAAAATATTGAAGATTATTAAATAATATAAAATAAATATTTATTAAATTATATTACACATATATTTTTTTAAAAAATTGATTAACTTGTATAACATCATTCATGTATGTTGTAAAAACTAAAAAAATGATAGCTTTTTATAATGAATTTTCTAGTAAAGAGATTTTTATATATAATAACCATAAGGTTCATAGGTACGGGAGACCGCCCCTATAATTATTAAAGTAAAATATAAGTACATAGGTAGACCACTTGAGAATTATTTCAAATGTCGGAGTCTGTAACACCTTGAATATCATTACCCACTAACTTATCACAATATGCATGTATTAGAAGGGGAATCATATAGTATGTCTCTTTAACTTCTTTCTTGGATAGTGGCTTCACCACCTAATTAGCTTCATGGTAGACATGTGAGAAAACCAAATTAAAATGCAAACCATGATCGAGACATGCAATCCAATGTTGAATAATTCTCTATGGGACATCTTTTGTCCATGCTTTATTACACATATCTACTAACTGAGAGTCTGATTCAATCCATATTAGATTCCCATTTCTGGAAACATCATGATTAATAGCATAAATTAGGGCCTATAATTCTACCTCATATGTAGTTCCCTCCCCATTATAATGGCGTAATAAACCATTGAATAACCCCCGTAGATTCTAAAAATACAACCTCTTTATGATGGTTCTGACTCCCATGAAGTATAACCATAAATATTTACCTTAAAACATGAGGAAATTGGTTGAATCCATCTGATGCATTTCATAATATGACGTGTCTTTGGATAGAGTTCAATACCCACTAGACGTAGAGTGGTCAGTTCATCAATCATGTTCTCTATCACACCTGTTTGGATAACAGTGGTGGTATTGAGATCTCTATGAATACCCATTATTCTAGTGTGGACTCGCTGGAACGGTTTTCAAATAAAATTTCCTTCTTTTATTTCTAGATAAACTGATTTATGACTGTAACTAGGGAATATAGTAGGTTTCCTATCTTATTGGTTATCCACAAGAAATAGGCCTATGTAAACAACTCATCTTTAGTCTTCCACTATAATAAATTAATAATGAAAATATTTACAATATTAGCCCATAGTCCATGTGCTTTCTTATAGTGCACAATTAACGATTCCATTTCTCACGCAATGCGACAAAATTAATGAACTTGATAAATTTAAATTTTCGAATATTAATTTAATATTAATCATATACATTCATCAAATAGTCAATTGATATTTAAATTGAATAGATGTTGTTAAAAATGAACAAAATAATTTCATGGTGGTGGTAGACTACATGTTCAAATAATCAATTTTGTATTGTTTTCTATAGTGCAAGGAAATATTTTAAATAATGGTTAATAAATTAATGAAATAACATTTAAATTCATTAATGATACTAGGTTCATATTTTTTGAGAGTTTATTTTATTATTGGCTATGTGAAATTTAGAATAAATCACCAATGAATAAGTAATACTCACTTTTTACCATGAATTGTCTCTTGAAAGTTATCTTAAAATTGAATAGTTTGGGATAAATAATTTTGAAGAAGGATTATGCACATGATATAAGTTTCATGAAAATGAAATTATATATTTTTTCATTGATGAAATTTCTAGGTCATATTGTCATATGAAATGGTGGAATTGTTCCCCTTTTATGTGAAAAAATAGAACACTTTTTAATAACCATATTTTTAAAATAATTTCAATACAAAATTGATGGGAAAATAGATCCAAATGTGTGAATTAATGAGTATTTAGTGATTTGTTGTCCTGATAAATTAATCCACTCATTTTCCCAGCTTTTTTAAATATATTTTATGTATTTTGAGTCTTTTCTTTATATTTTATGATTTCTATTTTTACATTAGTAATTCGTTCATTCATAGTAGTTTATTTTTTATATAAATCATATTGAAACCCTTATAAAATAATTAGTTTATAAACCAAAATTTATTAACATCAAATATTTAAAATTTTATAAATAATAATGAATATTTATTTAATAATTATTTATTAAGTGAAATTAATTGTTTTCACAAGAAAATGTTTCCCACAATATAATGATTAATTTTTTATATTTAATTAGTTATTAAATAAATAAAATTTAAATTATTTATATAAATGTAAATTACAAATAACACATTATTTATATATTAATATATTATTGAGAATCATCATATAAAATCACAGTATATAATAAATTTTATTATTATTATTTAACCATTATCATGGTTGTTATCATTAAATTTTTTTATCATATTATTAATCTTATAATGAAATTTTTCAATATTAAATTACTTGAACAAGCTGATATGAAATATGAAATATATTTTTATAGATTCAATTTCTATTGGTGATGAAATGCAATCAGGAAAATAAGAAAATAGAAAAAAAAATTACAGTAAGAAATTAAGTTTTTTATATATATCAAAATGTTTTCATAAAATAATCATAATAATTTACAATGTTATAAATTTATTAAAAAAAATATATTTTATAAAAGATTATATAAATTTTAATTCATCATTGTGTTATTAAAATGTAAAAAACTCTATATTATTTTAAAAATCAGTATTTGTTACTATTGATGTAAAAATCTATTATTTTAGAAAAATATAAAAAAATTAATTAATACGTACTTTTATATGTTTAATTAAAAATTAATTTTAAGTTTTTGAAACTAAAATTTATAAATTAATAAATTAATGTTGAAAATTAAAGTCCATTGTAAAATAATGTGATTTGTTTTAAAATTTTATTTTAAATCTTTTTGTGATGTTAATAATATTTTATATGCATTTTATAAATGAAAAAAATATTATAAATAAAAGTAATTATATTATTCATAAATTTTATTATTTATAAATAATGATTTAAAATTATATGTTAACATTATATTTGTAGACACTAATCCAATAGAATTTTAATATTGATATATATATATATTATAATCATTAGAATTTATAGTATCATACATGGCATAAAATATTGTCATCATCATAAAATCAATTCATTAAGTACTATATTTTTGGAATTGTTAGAGTCCATTATGTTGAAAATTCCCCATATTTGTATCTCACATCTTAGTATCTCAGAGGATGTTTCAACAAAAAATGAAGAAAGAAACTGATGCTAGGTTACATTATATATATTTCTGCTCGTAATGATTTGAGAACTTCTCAACAATTCCCTTTTAGTATGATCAAAGGAGATTGTGATTCTTTTTCATTATTTGAATGAATTTGATGTTTCATCTTTAGGGGGATATGATGGTTTGAATAACCATCATTCTTCTACTTATACAGTGTTGGTTGTTTCTGTAATAACATGGTAATTAGATTGTAATTGTGGGTCATCTAAATAAAATTTAATCATATATAAAAATTTAATGATTAAAATATTTCATTTGTGTCCTTATATGGATTAGAAATCCTATCAACTTAATTATAAATGAAGTATACAACTGCATCAATAGATAATTCCAAATATTCCATCCTTAAATAATCTTGGATTTTTAATGTTGACTTCCCATGCATTGGCAATGATAGTTAGGACTAGGGAAATGATTTATAGGGTTCCTCATTATTAATACAATAATGATTAAATATTGCCTTTTTATTATTCACATTAGTTAAAAACTTCCCCATATCATTTTATGTTCATAAAACAAAACCATAGTTATTTCATTTCAATGACATCAAGGTAGTGGAAGATGTGGATGATGAACTAATAGATTCCTCTCCCAAATTTAAGGATGGGATATTTACCGCCATTGATTATTTTAAGAAGGATAATCATGCTATATAGATGGATCAAAAACCCTTTAACCTCAGTATATAAATTTCTTATTTTAATCCTTAAATGATTAATTTCATCCAATAAAGGAATCTATATATGTATGAAAAAAACTACACTAAAATGAAAGGATTGAATCATGAGTTCGCCACCCATCACCGAGGTTATCTATATGATAACAATAGATAAAACAAGTTGTAATAAAAATATGATTTAACCATTTCTATTGGAGTCTATGATTATATTTTAACACTCATCATATATAAATTCATCGAAGAAGTTGTTTTTATAAAGTATTTATAAAAAATATTACTATCACCATTAATGGTTAAATTGAAATCTATATCAACTTCATGGATCTAAATATACATTTCATGATACATGAATTACCATTCCTAATCATTTAACTATTCATTAATGAAAAAGTAAAATATTAATCCTTCTACATCACTAATTGTTTGTTTTGTTACAAAAATATTTTACTGGCCCTAAAAGAAAAGGATTCCACAACATTTGGGAAAACAACAGAGTAAGGATTTATAAGATAATTTATTTTGTTTTATGGAGTCCTGTAATTATATATATACATGATATGTATCATATATTAAATTCTTTATTATAGAAAAACCACAAATACATTATTGATTACCTTTTACTAATGTCCTAATAGTATTGTGATCATTTTGATGACCCTGAAGAAATCCTTAATAAGAATTGATAATGAAAATATTCCATTAATTACATAACATATGATTTTGAGGTAATAAAATTTATATTTCTACGCATTGTGTCATGAAATTTATTAATATATTTCAAACATGAAACGACTTAGAAATTTAAAAATATTATCTCCCCCTAAAAAATCATGAAATTTTCAAGAAAACATGTATTTAATGCCTATATTAATCACATTATAACAAATCAAATAGTTATATTCCTTCCCATAAACAAATTATTGAAAAAGGGGTTGCATATTAGTTTCAAAATGAGTATTGGATGGCCTCACATAATTTCAAAAAATACATACTTATCCATCCAAATCATGTAGAACCCATTGAAATATGGCCAGTCAAATTCTACATTGAATCTATATAGTATTCGCATGGGAAACTATATGTATAATATAACAATATGAAAAAAGAATAGTCAGTATTATTTTTTCTTGTAGATATTGAACATATAAACTGATTATTCTATTCTCGATATGAATTGTTTGGAATTAGTCTCCTTGCTGTATATTTCAATGAACTATCTACAACATCATGTAATTCATTTAATCTATCTTATAGATCATCTCAATTAATTAATTGGATTCCCACTTCCTACTATGTGTCTATAATATAGGTATCAATTTTAAAATAATTGGACATCATATTTATGACTAAAAATGTATTTAATGAGATAGAAATAGAATAAATACATATGGAAAATCCTACCATTGATATTTTTAAACTAGGAATGGTTATCCAAAATATGGAACACTTTTCTATAAAAGAAATATCTCCAGTATGGGAAATGATCATTGATGGTTCATCTCAGTTCCAAACTTTTATTATAATGGAAAACATAAATGATATCCAATTTTTATTAGGAATCATGTTCATTTTCAATGCAAAGAAAATATTTCCTCGGTTATTCATTATTTTATTAGGAGTATCCAATAATTACATAGGGCATTGATCACTAATTTCTTGATTGGATCTATATTTCCCAGAAATAGTGGATGACCATAAAATTAATGGTTATTTTTATCTTCTAATCATTAATATCAATTTTGAATATTCTATCTAGATCAAATGATGATACCATTTTGTTAATTATTTCAAGGTTCATGTTTACCATTTTATATGTGAACTGTATTTAATCTATGTTCTTTGATCAATGTATTCCCATAATGATTCCATGCATAAAAATATTAGTTCCCATAAAAACCCTATCCATGTTGAGATGATCATCAAAATTTCTAAACACATAATTGTATCCCCATCCATCCATACAAATTAAGAAGAAACAATGAGTAAAAACCACCAATTTCTATGATGATCCCATGTCATCAACAATTAGTTTCACTAGTAGATAGATATCTGTTATTTTTTATTACTATAAATATTTTTTCATTTTATACAATTGATCAATGAAAAATTATATTTATTTCAATAAAGTTATGTAAACTTTTTTTTGTGTCTATATATCTAAAGGGTTCCATATGAGCTTGTTTATGATGGAATGATCATATAATACATTTAGTAAAAGGGGACCATCATTGAAATGAAAAACTTTTATTACGTATCTTGTGTAATTCACCACTTAGGGAGTAAATATATATCATAAAATAACAATTATTGTTTTTATATCCTTTAATGGAAAAATATTTATTAGAGTTCACCAAAAGGAATAATTATGTCATCCTACCATCCAATTTCGTCATGAAAACCCTAGAGATATTGTAAACAACTATACAATCATGAAAATTCGGTGCATGCAAAATTTATGTCATGGGTTAATATCACCAATATATTGTTTAGTAGTTAAATTAAATTCCTAATATAACTAAAAACATTTTGAATGAAAAAATGATATACCTCGATAGGGACATGGTGCAATGTTTTTCATAAACTATTTGAAGCACATTATCATTAAAAGAATTAGTGTTCCTCTCACAATATAACTATGAAATGGAACCATATTCTATGATTTTAATTTAAAAATAATATTAAATGAGATTAATATCTACTCTAAACATTCATCCAACTACCATATGATACCCAATTTATAGATAGATTCATTCAACATGATTTAAAAGAATATTATTTATAAAATGTCAGAAATATATAAAATGTCTAGTGTGGATGAACAATGATATAATTTGTCATTTTATCTCATAGTGACCAACATGATAATGGAGGATACCAAAAAGTAATTTATATATTGTACATGTGATTCCAATCCCATTATAGGGCATATAAAATCTTACAATGTCATCATTTTTAGTTACCTCACCAACGAAGAACACTCACAAAAGTGTCAGAATTTACATGATCAAAATGATGAGAAAAATATAAAAAAGTTTCCCAACCTCATGAATTTTCATAATTATATAATAAGAATATTTAATAAAAGGTTCCATCACTATTTTTCTATATAAGGATAAATGTTTTCTTCTACTCTAACACAAATGATGCCAATGAGTAATAATCTAGAACATGATCGATAAATGGTTGGGACCTTCATCCATAAATGAGGTCTATTCTAATAGATGATATTATATTTTCATGATTGTTGGTGAGTGAACCAAAATCATAAACTAATGAATAGACCCTTCAAAAATAATTTGTGTTATTTGAATGGGAATGGTATATCCAAGAGACATGATATTAAACTCTATGAATTATGTCATAGAATCATGATATGAAACTGTACAGAGACCTCATGGTCACTTGTTGTTAATGGTTTTGAAATTAATTTTTAGTTAATAATTATAATGCTGAATGTTTTCTTCTATAGACATGATTTAAAATTTTTTTATGTTATATCTTGGTCCCATACATTAAAACTATGTGATGATGTCCTCACTACAAGACATTAAAATGCATTGTGATGTTCCTTTTCAAATTAAATTAAATTAAACAATATTGATTAAATCCTATAATAAAAAAACATCATAGAGTGGCATGATTTTAATGGACATTTCCCCAGAATAAATTAATAACCCCATTCAAAGATTCTATGTAACACCCTTGGTTTCTTGAATATTACCCATTATGTGTACTTTTAAATTATATAATGTACAAGGGTGATGTTTTGGGATAGATTAGAGAAATTTTGACAATTTTTGGGGCCTATTTATAGGTGTAAAGGTAGTGCATGGGTTTTGGAAACTTTAAAACGCATTCCAGAAACTGTGAAAAAAGATACAAAGGAAAAAAGAGAAGACATGGTGTCGGCATGTAGATTTTCTAAATAATGTATCAGACTTGTAAAAACTTTGTGATTGGAAAATTGCATTAGTCATTTTGAGGTAGTGGATTTATCATGGATAAGGCATAGTTTTATGACCTTGTGAGATGAGAATGTTTGGGTCATCCTTAAAGAAGTGGCTAATGCATGATTAGTGCAGGTTGTAACTAACTGTGCAACTAAACTATCCATGAAAAGAAAACACTTCTTTAATAATTTCATCTAGGTCAGTTTAAGATTTTGACCCATATTTTTTCCCATATGATTCTATAACAGGGTAATTTTCTATCTCAAAATACATGTAAGGTTCTTCTAATATTCCAAATGAGATATAAAGGATTCCAATGGTAATTCGATGTTGACTCATCATGCCATGTGATTGTTTTTGATCAATCGTGATGGTGTCCATAGATTTAACTCATGCTCTCTCTTGGTTTCCTATGTCAATTCTTACTGTGGGTATATCAATGTTTGTGGAATCCATATGTGATTACATATTTACTTTTTGGTAGGGTAAAACATCTATTGAATGTTGTAGGATATTTCACCTGGGATTGTGACAATTTTCATCTCATTTTTCATTTCTCTAAAACACTTCAGTTAGGTGGCTTTTCTCTCAACCCCTATTACTAGAAATGGTTTGCATAGTATGAAAATTATTTTATTTATTGAATTTTATTACCAACATGTTGTTAAATTCAAAATATAAATCATCATTATGAACGATTTATGTGTTTTTTTGTGAAATTTACGAATGGAGGTAACTTTTTGAGAAATTTGATTTGGTATCCTGATATAATAATAGTGATTTTAAAATATGGATTTTTTTGGGTTTTGAAGAGTTTTATTAGAATATGGTTTTCCATAAAAATATATTTTTTAAATGGTTTTGGCAGTATTGGATTTTCATTGTCATTGGGAATACTTGTTGTTTGTATTCATATTGAATAAATGAGGATTTATTGGAACATGACCTAATGCTCAGTGAAAAAGGTGTAATTACCCATGGGAAATAATTACATTACAATTAAATATAATATCGACAATAAAATTATCATAAGTATGGAACTGTCAAGATTATTCATGCATCGATGGATATGTGGAATGGAATGGTTATGCCAAATTGAACTTTTGAAATGGTTTTGATTCATTGTTCGGTTGTGTTCTTTAAAAAATAACTATTATTCCAAAAAATGATTATATGGAATTTGATTATATTTAGTTATAATTTTTTTTAGAAATTTTTTATTTTATTTGTTTTATATAAGTTATTATATATATATATGGTTTTATATAAATGTTTCTAATTTTCCTATCATAATGATGTTTGGGGGGAGGTCTTTAGGGGGAAAACATTCTGAGTTTTAGTACTCTCTACTATATTGGAACATTGGTTATTTTGAAGATTTCATATATTGGTATATGGGAAAATGTAACATATCACATATATTTAGAACTAATTCATGAAAACTGTGATGTTTGGTAGAGTTATATCATGTCTTTTGGTGGTTGTCTTATGGTTTTATTAGTTTTCCTCATCTATTTAACTTATATAATATCGTATTATTCTATAGTATAGGATTTAGGTATGATTTTCATAAATTAAATTTTGTGTTTACATTAATTATTATAATGCATAATATAATGTTATTTGGTTATGGATTTTGTTGTTAAGTGTTTTTTCATAAAGGTAAAATCATCCCCCATATGTGTGGAAGCGTTATAGAATTTATTTACATCCTTTGGGATTTTGTATTTTAATGTTAAGGCCTAGTAACATCCCACCTACCACTAATGACTATGAGGATAAAGAGGTATGATAAAAATGGTTTCATTTTTTCACATTAGAAATATCATTTTTAGAAAAATCGTATCTACATGGTCCTTTCCTTATAGAACAAGTAGTTTTAAGTTCATTTGGTCCTGTAGTTGAATTTTATTCTTCTTTATTTCTTGATTTTGAATCATAGAAAGAAGTTGGATATTAGGGACATAAAATGATGGGAATAAAAATACATAGATAAACTTTTTATGTCTAACACTATGTTACCAGGTTAATTGGGTACATAAGTGTTTTGGAGGCAGTTATATGATTTTGAAATATCATTGTCATGGGTTTAGCTAATGAGATGAACATGTCATGCATTATATTAATGCCTTCCCACAATGATTTCTTATTTATTTTTGATTATTCATATATTATTTGGTTCAATGTCATTATTTTTTACGTAATTTGAAAATGTTTTCAAATTATTGATTTTAAAAAATAGCACGATTTAGGTATTACTAAAATAGTTTGATTTTAAAAAATATGTAAACATTTTACATTTAAAAAATTCAATTGTATATAAGAATAAAATTAAAATGTTATGTTGTTATAGTTTATGTGATATTATTTGAAATGATAATCTCCGAGTTGAACTAGGGTGGGAGTTATGATGTTTGGGGATTGTTTAGAAAATGGAACCCAGTAGTCATCACGTAAACCAACCTGATGAAGCTATGAAGATTGTGGTTAAACATAATCCTCAAGTTATCCAATGGATGATTCAGAATATTTTCTATGAATATAAATCTGTGTACATAAGTATCCTATGAGAGGTTTTGTGAAAGGAATATACATCCATCTAGTTAAAAAAATACACTCATCGTCTAAGGAAATTCAGGACATAAAATGGATGAGGTGTGGGTGAACAAGATGAATCGTGTCTTCGATTTTATCAGCACACCAGTAGATATGAATGTCATGTTAGTGATGTATATGTTGGAGTATCATGAATTCTTGTTTTTGGATTTAAGAGTACATGATAAATTGGATCAAGTTGTTCACTATGATGATGTAGAGTAATTTTTCAAAAAAAATTCTATCCAAACATAATCTTGACTAAAAGGAAAACATGATTTGTTAACATAAAGTAGAAAAATTTCTCTATCATAAACTATACAAACAAATTATTGAATAAATGAACTTTTCTCCCAATGTTACTACTAGTGCATCCTTGAATGAACACATATTTGAATTAGGTATAATACGTGTGATTCAATCAAATATTTTAGAACTCTATATTAATGACAATACAGAGATGATCAAATTGAGAAACAATGTTTGAAAGGGACATCTCTGTATCTATGGGAGGATAAGGTATGTTGATACCCATAGAAACTGGTGGGAACTGTAATTATGGGAGTTAGAGAGTGTGGGGATCATACTTCTAGGGTGGGAGCATGAATCTACATAAGAATTTGGGGTCAAAAAACATTCCCCCTTGACAAGAGATCCATGTTGGATGTTTTTAATGTGTTTTTTTACCACATTATTAGATTTTTCATTACATCACTAATAGAAATCCATAATTTTAATAATATGGGGAATCATACATGCCATTATTGAAGTGCTCCAAGGTGATGTTATTAGGACACTTATCAGGTGTCACATGTGACATATCCTTAGATGGAGAGAGGATGCTTGAATCAATCTCTTCACTAGAATAAGTGACCCTTGGTGATTCTTGCAATACAATGACTCCCTCGAATGGGCAATCTCACCAGGGAAATAAAGAAGTATGTGTCTCAACTATGAAATTATATGGTGCTGATAGAGGGATTATAGAGGATCAGTCTGGACCATCTATGAAGATAGGTACAATTCGTTTCAATTCTACCATTATACAACTGATGTTTGAGAGTAGTAAATTTCACTCCTCTATTTCTCCCCATGTTGTTCATTACTGAGTATAAAACTTGATAATATTTATTCTATGATAAAACATAAAACTATTCCATGGAAAAGATATTATAGTGTAGATATTGTTCAATAAATATTAACTTAGTTTATCAAAGTGGGATTTCACTATACTGGTGATTGATTACTATTATGTAATGATGGGTATGGATTTGTTGAAAAATTTTATATCTAATAGTAATTGTTCCCAAAGAAAAGAAAGCTTCACAAAAGAGGATGTCTTCCAGCATATCATTAAAGTATATTGGAATGTGAATAAGGGTTCAACATGAATATTATCTCTAGAAGTTTGAAAAATACCTTACCGATTAACTGTGTCAACCTTTTTATTGATTTAATAGAAATAGAGTAATAGATTTCAAGCGGTAGTGGACCAGATTCATGAAGTGTTTCCCAAAACACTCACTGGGTTACCGCTAATAAGTGAGGTAGAGTATACAATAGAAAAACTCTAAGAGACTAGTCATATATCACTACCATATTGTCATATAAAACCAACTAAATTAAGGGAAGTAAAAGTTTAGTTGGATTAACAAAAAATTTTGGGTTTAATTCAGGCGAGCCTGACTCCATGGGAATCACATGTTATTCTTGTCAATAATCTAGATGAAAGCATTTGACTTATTGTGGATTATAATAAACATATCAAATTTATGATAAAGAATTAATATGAACATATATTTAATGATGCTCTATTTGATCAATTAAGGGGGGCATAGTGTTTCTATTTGATTGATTTGTGATCAGAATATCACCAACTTTAATTTCAGATGGAGGATATTCTGAATATATATTTTAGAAGATGATATAGAAATTATGAATATTTTGTAACTCCCTTTGGTATTACTAATTCACCAGCGGTCATTATGGAATTTTTGAATCAAATAGTTATGGGATATATGGAGTCTTCTGTTGTGGAGTTTGTGGATAACATACTGGTGTATTCAAGGACAAGGGATGTGTATGTTGTACTATTGGAAATAGTGTTGGGAGTTCTAAATGACCATCATGTGTATGAGAATTTATCAAAGTTTTTTCTTTTGTTATAATAGATACACCTTCATGGACATGTGATTTTTGAAAGAGGTGTTTTAGTTGATCCAGAAATGATAGATGTAATTTTCTCTTCAAATCCTCAATATAATGTCTTTGAGATAAAATGAATTCTTGATCTAGTGGGTTATTATTGATGATTTATTCATGACTTATCATGACGATATTAACCTATGATATATTTGATAACGAATAATGTCCCATTTCAATGAGTCAAATAATTAAAATATTATTTCCATTAGATAATGTTTCTCCTTACATTGGAGCCTATCATGATATTCTATGAATTAAGACAATTGTTAGTGGTGTATCAATATACATTGAGATATAGGATTTATGTGTTATACTACAAAGGGATCATACCATTGATATTTTTTCTAAGATGTTGTGAGTATATTAAAATAATTACCCAACACACAATTTATAGTTAGATGTTGTGCATCATGTTTGGAGGACATTGCACCATTTCCACTTTGATGATAAATTTACAATTTTTACAGATGATAATATTTGGAAGAATTATTTTTCAAAAATATATTTGAATGTACGTTAATGAAGGTTGAGAGAGAATCAATAAGTATTGCCTATGTCATGATGTATACACCGGGTAAAGGAAATAGGGTGGATAATTATTTAGGAAGGAATTCATCTACTCAGTTGAAAAATCAGGCCTCATATGAGGGGTTATTGATGTTGGTCATAGTTTCCAATAGTTTGGAATGTAAATACTATGGTAATGTTACCTTTATCTTTATTTTATAATTTATTATAGATTTACTAAATGTGGTTAAATATGCATAGACACCGAATATAGAATCGGTGGCTATGAGGTCAAAATGCAATACTGGGGAGATCATTGGGGGAAAGAGGCTTGATTAGATTTCTTTTTTTTGGAATAGTAATATAATTGTTATACCTATGATTATCAGTATAAAAATCATCATGGTTACAACTATTCATGGTGGGATGTCCATCCCAAAATTAAGAATATGTATAGGATATTTAAAAACATAGTTTTAGTGGGATGTCATGAAAAGGAAGGTAGTTGTGTTTATTACAGGATTCCTAACATGTAATGTTGTTAATGAAGAATATCATAAATGGGATGGTATGTTAAATATATACCTATATCAAGGTGGATGTATGTGAAGATAGCTATTCATTTTTAACAGATGTCCCAATAACATTTTGAAAACATGATACCATATGTGTGATTGTGGACCAGATCACCAAGAAATCCCATTACATATCTATTGGTGATACTCATAAAGTTGATGATCTATCCAAAGTATATATCAGAGATGTGTTAATGAGACATGGAATTACAATTTTCATCACATCATATAATGATTTTAATTTCACTTATCGTTTCTGGAAATCCCTTCAAAAATCCCTTAAGACTGAGTTGACTATGAGTCCAATGTAAATCCATAGAAATATAGGAAATATGAGAGGATGATACAAATAGATTAAGAAATTATTTGGGCATCTGTAATGGACTTTTCTAGCACATTAGAATAGAAAATTCCATTATTGGAGTTCTCATATAACAATAGATATCAAGCCTCAATATACATGGATCATTTTGAAGAATTCTTTGGGTGTCCTTGTCATTCCCCACTTTTTTTGGTGGAAAGAGTTGATATTTCACTAGTTGGGCCAATCTGTGTCCATGAAACAATGATGAATATATAGTTTAATATAAAAAAGGATGGTTATGGTGCAAATTCATATGAAATTATTTGTGGATAATCAACAACGGTTGTTATCATTCACATTGAGTGATCATGTGTTCTTGAAGATCTCTAATAAAATTAAAAGAATCATTCTGGATAGCATGACAAACTATATACATGATACATAGGTCCTTTCTAGATAATGGAATTGGTTAAAGATGTGGAATATCAGCAGGAATTTCCACTACATTTTATTGTGATGCATAGAATTTTATATATATCTCCTTTTGTAAAATATCAGTCAAATAATAATATGATCAAATTTTTTCATGTTATCCTAGAGTAGGATATATCTTTCCTACAAATCCATATTTTTTGAATTAGGGAGATGCCATTTTAAGGGAAAATGGAAACCTCACATTTCCAATTACAAAACCACAAAACACTTGACATAAAAATTTCTGGAGTAGAAAAATCTGGATTCAAAAGCATCAAATACAAAATTTGAAATAACTGCATCGATCAATACACCTCTAAAATGCCTCGGGCCGTGGTAACCTTGATCCACACTCTCTAACATGTACAATCCTCAAGAAAACCACATGATACCACCAGTCAACATCATCACCCTAAAAACGCAGAAGCCGATAACCGGGGAAACCACCAGCCATCATACACCTAAAAAGAAACAAACCATGAGCACCGGAAAAACCAACACCCTCTTCATCATCATAACACCTTGGAATCGAACCTAAAACCGAGACGATCTTCAGAGAAAACACCATTTGAGATGAACTTTTGGGCAGAACTGAAACAGACCAGATCCGTTGTGATCGCTGCACCATCAAAGACTAGTTATCTTCTCCGTTATTGCCATCACGAACACCACACTGGTGTCGATGCCAGAGGCAATTTTCCTGGAGATAAACATTGAAGACACCCATGATCGACGAACATCATTGGCTTCTACTAGCATGAACCCATCGAAACGTTCTTCTGGAGCTTCAAACGTCATCAACGGTGACACATTCATCTACGCCATCATCACCCGCAAAACATCATCAAATAACATTTTAACATCAAGGAAGAAAAATCCCACCCATTTCATCAAAAAAATGCAACACAAACAGGCATAAAAACACCACATATTGATGTCAGTGAAGGAAACACCATCCAGAGCATCGACTACCAAACAAATAGCACCCCCCAAAGCCTCTTGAAACCATTCGTAGAAGACCTACATGGAGAACGACGAAGGGAAAAGAGGCCAGAGTAGAGATTAAAGCGTAAGGGTCTCAACGAATAAGCACATCCTTTCCCGGAACCACCAACCTCGACTGTCAAAATCGACTCCAGGAAACAAGCACATCATCAACATGCCGACGAGGCAAAGACTGCTAAAGAAAAATAATGCTACAAATACCGAACATAAGTTGAGATCCAGCACACCAAAAAGATTCAGACACCACATCCCAATCCTTCCAAGAGAACTAGTGCAACAGACTAGAATGGGGTCAGAAATGTGGTAACTAGAAGGAAAGAGCAGTGGAAGAACCGATTGGGCTTTAGTAGGGGACAAGACTACATACATTAGAGCAGATGAGTGGGAAAATAATTGAAACAAAGAAAAAAATGCAAGCAGGAGTGAGTAAGAATAAGAAAGAGGGGAGAGAAGGTAGGGAAGGAATTAGGAATGAGGGGAGGGGGAGACGATTCCAGAGAAGCGGCGCGTAGGTCTCCCCACTCTAGATCACCGCTGGAGGAACCCTATTATGTAGTGAGTGGATAAAGAATCAGTCTAGTGTGGGTTTTGTGGTATCAATGGAAATAAATATATCAATGAAATGATGATTTTATAAATTATGTTAATGGAAAAAATAATTGTGGGTTGAATTTATCAACCATGATTTTTAGTATGTGACCCATTTCCTGTAATTTTTATGATAATAAAGTTTATAGGGTATCTTTTTGGGAGAGTTTGGAAAAACATTCAGGTGATTTTGGTGCTTATCTATAGGTAAATGGGTTGTGAATGTGTTGTGAAAACCATGAAACATATATAGGAAACTATGAACATTGAGATTAGGGAAAAGGAGAAGGTTCACATGTGGCACATGATTTTTCTATACCATGTGTCTTCCTAGTATAATTCATGCTCGTTGAAAAATGGAATTTTTCAATTTTGAGGTAGTGGCTTTAGCACTATTAGTGAATAGTATAGAGGCCATGGAATATGACTATATGGGGGGTTATCATTAAGATAGTTCCTAATGCATGGTTATTGTATTTGTTTTCAAACCATGCAACTAAACTATATGTAGAGATAATCCAATTACATTTAATATGGATTCAATCTGAACTCCATTTTCTAGAACTAATTTTGTTAGTCTAAAATTTATTTAATTTATGGAAATTATTTGAAAAATTTTGGTGACAAGAATGATATAAATAATTTTTTACTGATAATTTATGGTTTTTGGTAAAATTGTGTAATTGATGAAATTCATTATGCAATGTTATTTGGATTCTTGATTTTAAAATATGGGTTTAACAGATTTTTGAATTGTCTTGTTGGAAGACGTTTTCAAGGAATTTTATTCCAAAATTATTTGAATGTTTTTAATGGATTATTTTTGTTATAGATGATGTGTGTGTTCATATTTCCTTCATATGTTTTGGGTGAATCGTAACCTTGTGATCAGTGCCAAAGGTGTAATGGAACATGGGATAAAATTACATTTTGATGACTTGATAAATTGTTGAGAATTCACTCATGAGTATGGAAATTTTATAATGATGCATCCAATGATGGATATGTGCAATTTAATGGTTATTCCAAAGGAAACATTTGAAATTGTTTTATAGAAATAGTGGTATTTTTCTATGATAAATGACTTTTGTGCAGAACTGGTTGATATATAATTTGTTTATATTTGGCTATAAATATTTTTAGAAATTGTTTTATATAATTTTTTTTCTTTAAATGTTTTTAAATTTTAATTCATACCGGTCTGTGTAGCGAAGTCATTGGGTATAACCAACAGAATTATAGTAATCACCCAATATTTGGAACTTTAGTGATTTTAATGAGTGATTGTAGGAGGAAATGTATCACTCACCATTAGAACTACATCATGATATATGGTGTATTTCTTGGAGTTAGATCATGGATCTTATAGAGAATGAAGTCATGTGGGTTTCATGGAGTATTATTTGTTTGTCATATATTGTTTACATTAATTTCTATGTCATCCAATGTTGTACATTATTTTAGTATTATATTTTTAAATGAATGGAAGACATTCGTCATTTATTTCTAGCCTTTATAATCTTGGTGATGTCTGTTCTGATCTAGTAATGTACCTCCGATGTCTTAAGAAAATGAAGAGAATGATGGATGTTATGTTCCCTATAAATGGCTTCTCACTAATTTGGATATCACGAAAACTTATGTCCAATTCCCTACAGGAAAATATTGATCCACTTGGGTCACCACTTCCAAGACATACCTATGGATATGATATGAAATTTTTATGATAGATAGAGATTCCCATATATTTTTTCATGATCATGTCTGTGATTCCCTCAAACATGAAAGCTGACCTAGACTGTGTTATTTTCCCATTGGCTTTCATTATCCCCAAAGGCTGGAATCTATTTCATGGGTTCCAAAAAACAACATTTGGAATGATTATACCATATGAAAAATAATCATCATACATTTACAATAACATTTTATCATGTTTATAAAACACAATAAACATCATCATGTGAAATGGCTATACAGAAAGACCATGTACACTCATGAGTTACATTATCCTTTAAAACCGTAACACAAATGGACAAAAAGGGGAAGGGGAATAAAAAAATTAACTAATGCCTCCTCATGATGTGAGGTCCATCCTCTACATTGAAACCACCATCACATGTCCCCAAAATTAATAAAACTAGATAAAATATACACGAAAAAATAAAGATTCATTGAAATTAACTAATCTATAAGAAATGTGGTCTACATACACCCATTGGATATATATAGGGTCTGAGATCACATTACCAGTTTTATCACACATGGTTTTCAATTAATTTCCAATAAATGATAAATAAATTATTAGTTTTAATAGTGTTTACTTTTTTAATAATTCATTATAAAATCGATGAATGAAAATGATTCAAGAGTAAAAAAACATAGTAATAACAACAATTACCATGGGAAAACACTTTGTATCTTGGTTAGTGGATTTTAGAGAACCTCATATTTTAGAGTTCAATAACATAAATATTCAATTCCATGAATGATCTGTTGGGGGTAAACCCATTGGCACATAGATGTAGTCCATGTCACAACATTTACAAATTGTATCATTTTAATCATACAAGTGAGACTAGGGTGTTACCCCACTAACACACCTAGAAAATATTCATAGCCTTCCAACCTAGTTTCCTAGGGTTTGTGTGTACTTTTCTTCAATCTAAAACCATAAAAACCCACATTTATCATAAACCAACTACTCACTATAAAATTGTAACCTTTCCATCTATTTTAAAATGGAATAATTTATTTCTAAATCCATACACATAAAAATAGATTTCAAGTCACCCAATCACACACACTATCACAAAAAACTTAATAAAAGATAAAAATTGTGGAATGCACATTAGGACCATTATATAACTTAAAAAAATCTAAGGAAAATAATTTCATCAAAAAACACACAAAATTTAATTGTAAACCAAAAAAAATATGAAGAAAACCTATAGAGTCAAGTACTCACCTTTAAATGATGAAGTTTAGTGAATAAAATTTGATCTCGCCCCCACCTATGATGAGCACAACCAAAACATTCAAGGAAATTAAAGGAATAAGGAAGAAGTTACCAAGGAAAATGAGAAGGGGAAACCAACATAGGTATAAAATTATGAACAAATACAAAACCTCAATTAATTTAATACCATGAAGGAGATGTTGGAGAGAGAAGTCACATATAGTACGTTAGAAGTTGAATATGGTAAATAAGGGATCAAAAGTGAATAAAATAGATGAGCAGACATTTTTTAAATTTTTTTTTCATAAGACATAGAAGGATATATGGTTTTGATGCCTCTAATATCAAGAGGTTCACAAACCATGTGGTTTCCTTTGTTTAAAAAAAGGTGGAGCTTTAAAGAAAAAGAATAAAAAGGAGCACATAGTTTTCTAGGTTAGTTAATTGTTTCTATTAACTTTGTTCCAACTTTGGACCACCCAATTTATTCCATAAAATATACAAATTTATTTAATTCACATGGAAGAGAAACAGAACAAAATAGAGACTAACAAAAATAATTAAAAAATTTATAATAACATCTTCTATGTCATAATTCTCCCCATCAAAAAAATATACCTTTAGAAAGTCATTCAATTTTCTAATCAGTGAATAAGTTAGATTTCTTATCTTTTACCCAAGGCTTCCAATCCATAAACACATATTTTTATTTCTGTACTTTCAAATAACTCAAAAAATGGAATTGATTTCCCCAACATTACATTCACATAGGGGATCCACAATTTGAATTGGATTATTTTCCAATGATATATTAGAATCTAGCTTAATTTCATTCCAAATTAGCACATGAGATAGATCCATATTTTAAAATATTATGTATGAGGCATATAAAATCACGTGACTCAATATCTATTGAGAATGATATTCCAAGTGGCACACCAACTTCGTGATCCTATTGTTGATCTCGAAAGCTCTCGTATACCTCTATGTATGAAACAATAAGACAACCACTAATAATTCCACATCTCAGAATAAATGAAATACAAAATAATACTATTGACAATTTGGGTTCAAAATATACTATTTAGTATCAGAATAATTCTAGTAATCTATAACATGACACTCAATCCCACTAATAAAGTCTATCTAATTTCAATATAGCATAGAGCAGATCGATATAATCGACCATACGACACATTAATTTGATTCATCTGAATCTAGAATTGGTACATGTTATTATTAAAACATTTCATCAATTAATTATGGTTATCCAATTATCCACTAATGGATAATATACAAGAAATGATTCATATACAATAGGATCTGGTTTTCATACTCTGTTGGACAATCTATTTACGGTTAGAATTTCATGTGAAGTCTGACTAGTCACAAAACATTTTTGTGGAGTCCTTTCATGAACAAAGAGTAAATATATTTGTCTCTATTAGAAATAATAACATATAAAACACTATGTAACCTCACAATCTCCTATATATACAACCTATCCATATCTTCTAATTTAGTGAAGTCCATGATCAGGATAATGTGAATATATTTTTTTATATGATCAATAAAAGCACAAATCAAAATTCATGGCCATTTTTTATAGTGAATATTCATTACTTCATATTCCCATTTCTAGGAAAAAATATAATGTGGCTAATGAAATCCTAAGGGATACTAGAGCTCAACCTTAACTTTCTAATAAACATAATATTAAGATATGAGTTCAGATATATGGAAGCTCATAACTTTCCAATATATATGGAAATGATCATCATAAAATATCATCTATTCATTAGGATGATTAGACCAGTGAAGCTAATTTGATTACTACATCACAAATTTTTATTGAGACAAAAACAAAATTGAGCAGCATTGGAAGTAGAGGACTCCTTCGGGTCCAAATGACCATTAACAATATGATACAAAAAAATATTTCCAACACTTTATTTCATAATTTATTTTATAATGACACACTTAATACCACCCATAATAATAATGGGACATATATTCATTCTGTAATTAGGTACATAACATAATATATTTAATTAGAAAAGAAATGACGTAAAATAGAACTCCATCTCACGATTATAAATTTCCTTGATCTTTAAAAATTGTGTAGGTAACACTAAGAACATACATATAGAAAGGGGATACATATAATGTGTAGTATGTGAAAAATAAAATAACAGCTTCATGAACGTGACACATGTGAGTTAATAGGAATATGCATGAAATATAAATGGTTTGAAAATCGTTAACATGATCATTGAATCGTGATATAAGATAACTACACAAAGAAAACATGGGAAGGTGTGAACTAGGTAAAACCCATCATCATAATCATATGTCAAGTAAAATAATTGATACATCATAACAGACGTTCTTAAGATATCCTACCATGCTCAATAAAATTCATATAACTAGGTAATAACATTACCCAATTCATTTTAGGGCTGTATAATTCCACGAATGCTCATCATAGTCTTATCATGTTCATGAATAATAATTGTAAATTGATTAAACAACATAAGGATGAATGTAGTAACCATTAATCACATGACTATGGATTGTGTGTTAGATAAATGGTTGTCCCAATAAATTATGTTAGGTATATCTAGGTGATTAAATGAGAGATAAAATTCGAATGAGTATTCACTACAGGAATGTTTGGCATAGATATAATTAGATAATTTCAGTATCATAACAAGGGGTAAAATGATTTGTTGAATTGTTTAATGGGAGTGAAATTGGTCACCATTAAATTATAAATAATAATTAATGTAATAAATATGGATACAAAAATTATTACATCATGAACAATTTGAAATATAAAAATGCCAAAGATAATTGAGGTTCTTGAATAATGAGTGTAATGAGAGGATCCCCTATATTGAGAGGGACCTATAAAAAGAATGTGAGGTGCTACTTATGTGATGATTGAAGAGTTGTAGGTCTCTATAGATGGAGGCTAAGAGTAAATTCTTCATAAAATGGATTTGAGGGCTGATGAATTGATGGAAGAGTGTTTCTATAGAGATAAATAGAGGATAATTCATTATTAATTTATAAATTAATGTTCTTTACAATGTAAGATAAATCAATCCAAGCCTAATTCCTTTATAAGTTTGGACATGGTTTTAATGAAATTAGAATATGTGTAACTATATTAAATTTTTATAAAACATAAACAATAAAATAATACTCTTGGTGATGTGTATGTGAGTGAATTTTCTATATAATTTATTTTAAATCATTAAAATATAATATTTTTTTGGATTATTCTTTAATGGATTATCAAATTAATCAAATTACATCAAAAAAATTAAGTTGAATGTGAAAAAAAATTCCTTTAATGTATTTACAGTGTATTTTACATCACATTTGTTATTTTATGATGTCATAATATGTATAGTAAAATTATACCATATTTAGGTCTTACTCGAAAATGTGATTATCTCATAATATTTTGAAAAACTAACTGATGGATAACATTTATTTGATGATTTCTAAATAAAATTTCTATAAAAAATATAATTTATGAAATATTTTAATTTAGGATCATAATTCCAAAAACCAAATTTACATTAAAATATTGGTTATTTTGACAATCAGAATATTCAAACCCCTATAAAAATTACATTTGACATTGAAAAATTATAATATCCTTCGTATATAATATATATTTTATAATAATTTAATAATTAATAATTATAAATATTTCAAATGTTCTACTAATCAACACAAATAGTATCTTGAATTAAAGAATACAAGTCCCAAAAATATAATTTACATTTTAAAATATCAAAATCAAATTATTATCATATTAATTATTTTATCATTTTAAACTGACAATAAAAAATAAATGTACCCATTAATTAAAAAAAATTAAAATAATATTATTTTTGTCTAGTGATAGAACCATTTATTACATAATTTAATTCATTGAAGTTATAGAGTATAATGGAGAAATTTTATATGTGTGTTTTGGTAAACAAAGATTTCCTCAGGAACTCAATGATCTTGAACATGTCACATAATAATATTCTCTCCAACAATAGTTTTTTATTCTAAAATTTGGACTGATAATGGAAAACTCCAACCGACTCTATCTCGGTGATAGTCACTGATAAATGGGCTTCATACGATATGATCATACAATCCAAGGCCATGATTTACATTTTCTATTTGAATTAGATTTATCCTTACAGTATATATATTAATAAAATGATCAATATATAATGATTATGGAATACATGATTATTTTTCTTAAAAATAATTTATATATGATAGGATGTAACTTATTATGGTCCTATATAACTGTAGTATCACATGTGTTTTCCAATGAATCATTTCTTAATGATTAATTTAATTTATTAAAATATATGTATCATTTATAAATGTTAATGCTGTCAAACTGTTCCCCTATTCTCAAAATTTTCCTTCGATTTTTGGTTCCTAGAATAAAGTAGATGAGGGTACTTCCATTTCATCACAACTTCTAGTTCCCATGTTACTTCCTCTAGATTAGTGTTATTAAATAGAACATTTATAATCCATGTTCTCTTGTTTGAAGATTATTTTCTATATAAAGAATGATATTTTTGGGATAATACCCAAATAAATGATCAGTCTCCCATAGTATATCCCCCATATATAGTACATGTATGGTGTTTGGTATGTGATCCTGGAAGAGGGATTCATAGAACAAGTCATGTAAATGAAATATTTTTGGGGGAGTTCTTATCGAAACACCACTACTTTGATGTGATCATGAATATCAAATAATATGGTGTATCTTTGAATATTCATTCTCTTCCTCCCAAAATTGAAGATATTTTTTATTGGTGATATACGAATAAACACATTATCACTAAAATAAAACATATTATCTCATATATTATTATTTATATTGTTATTCTATCAAATTAATATGAATTTCATAGGCCACTAAATGGTTCTATCCTTCTATGTCATTTCAAGAATGAGATAATGTTGCATCAGCTTTAATTCCAAAAAATTCAACCCAACATGGGAAATTTAGAAATCACTCCCAATAAAAATCCTTATAAGGATCCATTTATGTGTTATAATGGAAACTATTGTTATATGAGAATTTCAATAGGGGAAATTGTGGTTCCCAAAATCCATGTAAATTCGTTTAATATGATCTCAGTATATCCTCTATAGTTTGAATGATTACATTATATCATCCATATGTTTGATGATGATATATTGAGATTAATCTTGATTCCCTATCCAAATCTGGCTGAAGACTTCTAAAAAATCATAAGGCTAACCATGGTTGTTGGTCACATAAAAATAATAATAGAACACCATGTCTTTTTCCACTTCCATTATGTATATAATATTGACTCTATTTATAGAGAACTATTCCTTAATATTAATGAAATATGATGACTTGATATGTTGATCTACTACCAGAATAATACAGTTTTTTCATTTTGTTCACGTCGGTAGTCCTACATCGATATCCATGGAAATGTTTTCTAATTTCCATAATGGCATTAGAAATATATCCATCATACCATTACACTTCTTTTGATCAACCTTGAGTTGTTGGTATTCCACGAATAGTGGGAAAAAATATTCAATCTACACCTTCATGTTCTTACACATTATGTGTTTCGTTGGATCTCTATACGTCATAATTTATAACAAGTAAGTAGAAAAGGAGGAGTTATTTACAACATCAAGAATTTCCCCCCTCTTTTATTCTTTTTATAACACACATATTCAGTTTCCAAACCATATTATTTTATATGATTAATTTTTAAGATCAGAATTTTTGAAAAAAATATTCTATAGAACAAAATAATCCATTTGATCATCCATAATCCTCAGATTATTTGACTGGTGATAAGTCAACTAATAACATTAAAATGAAAATTTATTAATTATTATCAAGTAATGTTTCATTATGTATAATACTATTGGATCCCATGTAATTATCATCCTTGATATTGTTGCAAGATAATTTATACTCAGAGTATCATCCATAATATTTTCCTTACCATAATAATAATGGATTAAAAAATCATAATAAATGATCATCTATAGCAACCAATATTGATTCATATTTATCTCATTTTGTGTGAATATATAATTTATTATTTTATGAATAATTTATATATCAAAGTCATCCATCTTGATATAATATCAAAAATATTCAATGAAAAGATACTTGTAGACAATACCTGAAAATATGTTCCATGGATATATTCAAGGATTATTCATTAGAGTGAGACATATCTTATCAATTTTCCATCATTTATGAGTATACACCCCAATACCTTTTTATATCCATCACAATATATCATAATTAATTCCCCACTAGTTGGTAATGTGAGAATATATTTAGTGATTGACCTATTTATCATCATCCTAATATATGTTTTCAATATTAATTGAAGAAAAATATACCCCCAACTCTGATATTTTTTATAGGCCTTATAAATCTTTATATTTTTTTAGAATTTTTATGATAGTACCTACATAACATAGGGAAACTAAATTTTTTCATCATATATAATGGTTTGGTCTATCTTTTAGGATCCATTTTATGGATCATTTAATATCACTTATTATGGTGATATGATTCCCCAAAATTGTTACTCTATAAATATTGAAATAATATTTATTATAATTTTCCAACCTATTTTATATACAAAATGTCTTTAATAAAGACTCCAAAATCTCCTCCTACTCCTCATTTCTTTTAGAGTATGTTATTATAAAATCAAAAATTACTACCACATATTTATTATGGTAATCCATAAAGAGTCAATATGTTAGTTACATAATTATAGATAGATAATTATTTAATAAAAATGGAATCAATAGTAAACATGTCATAAAACCCTAAAAAAATAAATATTGGGGATATCATCATTCATTACATATACATGATAATCTTATAACCCATAATCTACATTATAGAAGTACCAGACTCCACATAGTAGATATAATAAGTCATATTTCCATTTAATATGATACAATTTCAATATCATGATTTTTTATTTCAAGATAATCAATGTAGTGGTGTTTTCCCCACCATTCTTCATAATGAATATGTCTAGTTCACCCCATGGTGAATCATGTTGGCATATAAACCCTTTATCGAGATTATAATTTATTTTATTATTAATCTCTTGTTGTTAAACAATGGTTATTAAATATGGATTCTTTGATACTGGAAAAGAATTAGGTATATTTTTCATTGACAAATCAACCTCTCATATTAGAGGTAGACTATGAATTTATTTGTGAAACACATTGGAAAAATACCTTAACACCAGATTTTTAGGGAAGATATTATTTTCCTTAAAGTATATTCTTTAAGAAGATAAAATTTCTTAAATGTGAATAATACTCATTTTTTATATGATGTACCGAAAGGAAATTCATCCCCTACATTGTAGCTCTCCAGAATCGGAGGGGAATTTGTTATATGGAGGGTTATATCAATCTCAAAGAAATTTATATCAGATATATTCAAAAAAAATCCAATCCATGACACTAATAACATAAAATTATTATAAAGGGTTTATTATATGTTTTATTTCTGATATCAGTCCTACAAATTTGAATAGTGGAGGATTCAAATACATGAGACGCATTAGTTTTTCCAATTTATACAATCACTAACAGCTTTAAATCCATATTTTGTTATTTGTTTTAAATCATTCTATTAATATTTTATTAAATGATGTAATCTATAAATCTATAGTAAAATAAAGCATTTGGTATACATTGATGAATAAATTGAACACTACACACCAGTTCGTTCTAACAATCCACCTCAGTAGTTTCCATATAATAATATCATCCTTTCTCTCTAGGAATTGGATGTTGTTGTCATCCATTTTCATCAATAACCCTTTTTTTAATGTATTTATACATATTGTTTCCATAATATATGAATTTTAATTGTTATAAAACATGATGTGGTACGACTAGAGATGTCTTATCTTTCATTACATTGTTTATTTTGACAGATAATTAATAATTAGGTGGGATACATTCTTTCCTAAACATAAATACTTTCCTTTTACACATCATTAAAATTGACATGATGCCTTATCCAAAACATTTTAAAAGTACGATATTGAACATTATTTACCCCATGATATTTTACATCACACAACCAAAATTAAAATCCATTATCTACTTTATATCAGTAGAATCATGTGACCCTTAAGATTCACATATCATTATTCCTATAATGTGGGAATGTTGGACTATTTCCATATCATTTTAAATATATGAAATCTTTAATTATTTTCATAAGAAAAATATTTATCTGGAAATTTTTTTTCCCGCATTACCATATAGGTTAATGATAACTATTGAGGAAATTCAGTCAATTTTTGTGATGTTAACCTTGTATAGTACAATGGATTAGTCAACCAATTTTAGAGGCTAAGTATATCCATCTAAACATTATGATACATATTTTTATAAAAATATTTATTGAAAAACATTTTCTATAATTCATTCCACTTCATCTATTCAATAACATCCTTAGGTATTGTTTTTTATAAACATAAAATATTAATAATATTATCCCTTCATAGGATAAAAATAAATTACAAAATTATAAAATTCACTTCATTGACGTATGGATATTCTCATTTAAATGGAGATGGTATATTATTCAATGATTAATGGATCAGATGATCTACTAAAAATCATTGGACGTTTTCTCATAGAGGCCTCAGTTACAACATAGTCCTTCTTTGGGGTGGGGGGTGGGGGTGGGGGTTGTTGTCATCAATTTATGTTTCTATTTAAAAAATGTGTAAATTAAAAACTATTTCCATGATGTTCCTGTCTCCTACTTCCAATAGAATGGAAATCTCACTTGAGAAGTTAACAAACTACTCAACACACTGCATATTAATATCATTTCTTCCTATTTAATGTATTCAATAAATGTAAATGTAAAATTATGGATGATATTTTCTAGAATATTAAATGCATAAATGGGAAATCATGAATATTAATGTGAAAATTCATATCTGAAATATATTCATTAACTAAGTGATTAAGAGGGTTTAATATATGATATCCATGATCTATTTCTTAATATAAATTTTATTGGAAATTATCAACATAATAACAGTTCATAATGATATATAAACTAAACAATGAATATCTCTTTTGAGTTACGAACAAGGATTATTGTGGGGAATATTTTTCATGCAGAAGATATTAATCATGTCAAGCTCAATGAATACTTCTCAGGGTTATAACCCCTAGGTTAAAATATTCCAGATCCAAATCTACTTAGAGTAAACATAATGGAATTTTTTTTCATAGAAAAATAATAATTTATACATTACCAAAATCAAGATATGTATTCCTATTTTTATGAGTATCCTTAAATATTTTTCTGTAGTTTTCCAATACCAATCCCCAAAAATAAGTAATTTTTTATCACACACCATATTTGAAAACCCAAAAATTTATACGCATTAATCCATGATTTAATTAATACAGATATACAGAAAAACCCAAAGAAGATGATGAGACCTAATTTCATTATTTAATTAGGTACATATAATAATTACATGATATACGATAAAAAATATATAAACATAAATTCCATTACATTCTAATAAATATTCTGGATCTTCTAAAAGTCGACGAGATAACTGGTAAATGTTTCTATAAATGAGGTGGGTTATATTGGAAAATATGTTAATAATGGATTAATCATGTAAATAATCAAATACATGTTAGTCATTTAGGAATGTTAAGGTAGAATATGATTGGTTGGACTCATGGACTGGAACATTTAATAATAAAAAATAATGATAATATAAATGCGGTATGGGAATATGGAAACATTGTAAAACATGGAATCATTATCATAATATAAGTATAATAACAAATAAATCATAACATAATGTTATTATGATGACCACACATATAACATAAATGAATTATTATGATATAAAAATATTATAAAATTATTTGGAGGAATATATAATTTCAACACCACCCATTGCATTAATATTATGTTCATGCATAATTATACCACATTAATCCAAAAAAATATCGATTTATTATATCACTTATATGTAAAAGATTAAGGAGCGTGGTTTAGTGAAATTTAAATAAAAAAATTACGATTTTTCCATCTATATTAGTATAATTGATTGGAAGGAGTGATGGTTATTCATGATACAAATGTCTATCATATAAAATTATAGGATAATTTTGGTAGCATAACGGGGGATGATAAATATGTATGGAATGGTTTTATAAGACTGAATGGGTTTATAATTACTTATACATTATATTGATAGTATTAGGTATGTTTATAAACAATTTATATCATGATCCATTTGAAATGAAAAGTAATAATATAAATAAGGTTCTTGAATACAGAGGAGAAGTAGAGGGTCCATTACCTTGGGAGGGCGATTCTAAAATCATAAGAAAAGAATCATAAGAGTTGGTTGACCATATTATGGTTTATAGAAATATAATTTCATATTATCATAATTTATTAATGGTAATGAATAAATATTATTAGTAGTATTCATGCATTCTATTAGATAAAGTGTGGTGTATTCATTATTAATTTGTAAACATAGTTTACATACCCAATATGATAAATTATTCCTAAACACAAACCATGTCATTTATTTTGAAAAAAAATTAATTCCTCATAGGAGATGATTTAATTACCTCCTTATTATATGAACCTAACTCCATTAAAAACACTATTGACCAGGCATTTGTAAATCATGTCTATAATGAATTTATTTTAAAACATAAAAAACAATATAATTTTTTGAGGATTAATGAAGGGTTTATATAAAAAAAATAAACTCAAAAAACAATATTTTAAGGAGGAAACATATTTCTTTCATTGATACTATTTAGAATATTTATTATTTTATTTTGGAAATATTATAAATTAATAATATATATCAAATAATTATTCCAAATTTTTTATTTACAGAAAAATTTGATTTAGATATAAAATTATGAAAAATCCGCCATTTTATAATTTTGATTAGGTGATTTCAAATATAAAATTTATTTTTTAAAAATTAAATTCATAAATATGATAATTTTAAAATTTAATGATAAAAATTCCCCATTTATTGAAAAGTACTTTCTATACAATAATGTTTTTAAATCCTTATGAAATTTTTTTTTGACTTCATCAAATTTAAATAAAATTTTTACACAATAAATATTATCTAATTATAATATATTATAATAATATCATTTTTTATATTATACATGAATGAATAAAATATAGTCTCTTGCTTTAAATTGTGTGTTTCAGAAATGAAAAATTTTTATTTCATTTTTTAAAAATTTTATTTTTATCAGACATATTATTATATATTAAACTTTTAATAATAAATGTTAAATTTAATATTTATTTTATAAAAATATATAAAAATTCATATTGTTATGTTATAGATCTGTACCCCTTTATTACACTAGTAGATTTCATAAGTGTTAGGTTTATGATGATGACATTTTCCTATGGTGGACTTAAAAATATGGTTTCAAAAATATATAAACTGTATTGAAATTATTATATAAATTGTCTCACTCATGCTTTATCTAGTGAATATTGAGATTAGATTGGTCAGGGGAAATGACTTTTTATACTATCTCCCTCAAAAGCTCTGATAAATTGGCTTCAAATGTTGTGATCCTTTTTGTCAAGGTAATCACTTCATTTTTATATTTAAATGCATTTTTCATAACTATATATATATGATTGTGTTCATGTGTGTTAATCACAATTTAAATATATAATGGTTATTTAATCAAAGGTTATAATTCATAATGGTCATTTTTATATGGACTGAAATATCATATAATAGTTCAAATAACTATGTACTACTTGTGTTTTTTTTAATTTCATTTCTTAATAATGTACTTACATATTTAAAAATGATATTTCATTCATAAATGTTCTAGATGACGCACCAAGAGAATTTTCACTATTTATATACTAGGTAGATTGTTATAATTATTAATCATTTGGATACACAAATCTAATCTTCTGTAAAATAGAATGTATATACTCTACACTATCTAAGAACATACCTCGACTCCATTCAATGAACACTAGGTGAATCTGAGTAAAAATACCCCAAAATTCTAATTCACCATTTAACTCCTTTTTAAAAGGTTTTGGAAAAATCATTCTCAATGTACCAGAAACTACATTTTCCAGAGTTGGCATGTAGTCAATGTCAAATTCATAAGACGGAAGGTACCTTATCCATCGTCGATGCCCTAATTTCATGTCCTTATGTGTGAAAATATATCTCATGGTTTTTGAGAATGAATAGACTATACAATTCACCATGGACTAAGTTTTCTAAATTGGATTAATTGATTTTTTTAATTCCAAATGATTATGGTTGTGGTATAGGAAATTCATTTCAAGTGTTCATAGCTGGATCAACTTATACATTTACATGGTAACCATATTAAATCTTGTATCACTATAATATAGCTGAATTATCAAAGAAAACTAAAATACCATGTCCATCCAAGAGTAAAATAATGATAGGATTATTGGTCAACCACCACTTATGATCCTCAAATGATGTTTATCCTACTCGAATCAATAAGAACATCACCCCTTTATGGGTGACTATTTTTATTGGTGGGATAGTTCTAGAGTTGTCTATAATGATGTGTGTGAAATACACTAACATACATTAAAAAAATAAAATAACAATATCATTTATTATGTCATCCAAAAAAAGCACATGACTAATCCTTTAAAGTTCATCAAAATTGCCATATTATAACACAAAATGTCCTATTATCTTAAATACCTAGATCCAAAAAATGAACATCAAATTTTCGAATAATGATGGTAATCTCATCGTGTTCCCAAAACAATCCCCGAATGATTCTCATTCTCCACTTCTAACCTTGATTAAACCATGTTTTCATCCAAAATAACCACTATAATAGAGTCATTGTATCATTGGAACACCTAGTTCACAATATCTCTGAAAACGAATGTATTATTTTTTATTCCAAAAGGAATTAAGAGAAACATTAAATGGTTTTACATTATTTATATTAATTCTTCAGGAACATAAGATTCTCTCACCCAGAATAGTTGTTACCCCAAACCAAGATTACTAATTGAGGACCATCTTTCTCCAACTATTTGTTCAAAGTGATCATAAATTAGGGAAATGGAAATAAATTATTAATGGTTACTTAATTAAACTTCTGATAATTGATATATAATTTAAAATAGCCATCAATATTCATTTCAAAAATTACTATTTTGGCATATGGATAGATCATTAGATGAATGTGACCATTCCATTAAAATCCATCCAGTGGTTTATTGTATTCTGTATACTCAGTAGGGGTCATACTATATGAGGGAAGATACATCATAAGTGTTCCTGAATACAAGTATATATTGAAACCCTCAACCCTTAAAGGCGAAATTCCAAAAATATCATTTTGAATAACCACTGGGAACTCACATAACCTTCATGAATACAAATTTTCCATTTATTCCCCATTATCATTAGGAAGGTTGGATGATATATTGAATGTAATCATATCTATCCCCAAAATTTTACGTCCAACACATCCTAATCATGGATCACATGTCTCTAAAAAATTAATTTATCTTAATAGCGAAAGTGAATGTCACCCAAAAATGATAGTAGTAAATGTTTTCCTTGAAATTTTTCATATAATTTATCTCATGGACCACATAAAAAATGTACTTCTTCTGGACAAGGGTATCTCTTTTAAACAAGACTACTAATAAAAAGATAAAAGTAAACTACATTCTGAAATTTAACCCTTTCCTCATGTAAAATGGTGTAAATAGCTATATGTATTATGAAAAAACTTATATTGGGAGTTATAAAAGATCAATAAAGTGATAATAAATTAAAGACATAGAAGTAAATTTATTGAACAAAGCATCTACACTATATTATCTAGTAATTCTTTTACATTTTACTATTGTTAGACATATATCATATTTAACTATTTCATATTCAATATTTTGATGTTACTTTACATATTTTTGTGCATGTTGTCAACCACTGACCTTTGGATGAACTGTGATATTACATTTCAAAATGTCAGATCCATCCATAACACAAAAACCACTAGAATGAGGTCCCATAGACCAAGAAACATAAGGTTGGATATCGATTACCTAGGTTCAATGTAACATGAACCACTTTGAGGAGGATTTGAGAACATAAAAAATCATTGAATATAATGAATTCAATAATAGATATAGGATTACCTAGGTGGGGATACACATCTATATTTTTTTGTTCCTTGATCACCCACACATATTACACACAAAACAGATATCACCTGAATCATTCGGAAATAGAATCAATTGTGGATATATAGATTTAATACCACACATATTTACCTTCTCCTAACACTTCATATTCTTTTCAAACATGTCATTCCAAAATTGGAATTCCAATGGAATCATTAAAAAAATCAAAACATACATTCCTAGTCAATATCCTCAATGAAGGATCCATCAACCAATTAAGAATAGGTCTTCAAATTAATCATGAATAACTAAGATAGCATATCTAGATGAAACCCATTATGACTTTTTTTAGATTTTCATTCGAAACTATCTCATGTTAATAGTTTACTAGCTCAATGAAGTGGTAGGAAACATCAAAAAATAAATTATCCCCCAAATGGAGGTATATGAATTATAGAGTCATGAAAATGAACAATGTTCATGTCATTATGTCACAATAAAAGAACATCAATTCCATAAATCCCAAATTCTAATGCTTTAAAACTTGATAAATTTCATTCCAATAAATAGAAATGGGGATTTTTTATAAAAAAATTATTGTTGATTTACATTAACAGTTGTAGGAGTCTGTAAGAGCTCTCATATCATCTCAATTGTATCCACCTATTATTATTCTTTCCCATGGATTTATTACTCCTTACAATGAATGGGTATTATTATTTAAAAACTCCAAATATTAGTAATTTTAATGTCATAGTTGTACATCATTTACCTATGTTAGAAATGAGTCTTCTAATTGATATTTAGTTGTGATAGACTAATCCACTACCTCAACTAAACCTTAAAAAACTAATGATGCATAACTCACTCAGTAATATTACCATAGTTGTGTTGTAGTTCATCAGAGTGACATAATCCTACACAAGTCAAATATTAACATGGAATAAATAATTAATACATCAACCAATGGATAATTATATAATCATGATAAAAGACTCAAATAAATCACAATAGAATCCTAATAACCAATGAAAAATTAGAAACATCTCCACCATAACCCATTTCCCATTCCCACTTTATATAAATTCTATCCCACCCCATATAGGAATCAAACAATATTCCTAACATCCCCTGGTATTCCATATAATATTATATTTTGTGTTGGCTAGATACCCCACTCACAAATATGACCTCTATCCCCATAGTCCAAACTCCTCTATATCTTGACATTGCATAAAAATAAAACACAATAAAGTTCAAAAAAATTTCTAATACAACTTTTTTACAAACCATTCTAGACATCCAAACATCTCTAAATCCAACCTATGACATTACATGGAATGAAGGGAATTGTTAATCACAATATTATAGAAACAATGCATTAGAAAAATAAACTCATAGGGAAATGATTGTGTCATGTTATTACAAATCCACATCTATATCCAATAGATTTAAAACATAAAAAAACATCATTCCATCATCCAAAATAGGATCTATACAAAAATAAAATTTACATGAATGATTAAAAATTACGTCTAAAATCAAAAAAATTATTTTAAAAAGTGGAAGGGTTAAATAAAAAAAGAACATGCATCCTTATCACTTGAGGATCATCCTCCCTCATGCCACTATAATCACCATTCCTCTAAAGAAATGTGATTAGGACAAGTATCCACTACCACCAAAATAGGACATTTCACCTCCTGAACCAAATTAAAAATGTTTTACAAATACCATTTGGTTATATGTAGGGTATGAGATCACATGACTAGTATGATTGCACTAGATATTCTACTCACTACCATTATAATTTATATTAATATAATAGTTTTAAATTAATGTAAATCATTTTGTCTACAACATGATTATTCACTAATGTGAAAGTAAAATACTAAATATTGACTGAAATATGGTTGAAAAAAAAGAATTATAATTGTGGGTGTCCCCTATAGATATTGGTTAATCGGATTCAAGGAACATTGTACCGTGATAATCAAACATATAAATATTACATCATATGAAGGTGTAAGAACATGGAATTTAAATAAGGTATTAATCCATTTAATTTTTTTTTTAATTTCATCAATTTATCTTGAAAATTTTATTTATGGTTTAAATAATGGTTAAAAAGATTATGGGTCTTATTTAGATCCCAATGATTCAGTTTTCAGAGAAGGTATTAGTGTCAAATGGTTAATTAATTAATACCGGTAACCATGTATCGGTAACCACTATACCCTATTTATGTGCCACATATTTTTGAATAAATGTTATATGGGGTATTTGTCTATATTGGGATGATATAGAAGGAGAACATTAGATTCAGATGGTATTTCAAACCTTATGGTACAAGATGTGGGGGTGTGTCACTTGGGTGGTGGGTTTCGCACAATTAGCACATGGTCTGGACAACCATGAGGTGAAACTGTGGAACTATTTTGACAAAAATATTAATTTTACAAGAATTTATTTAAATATGACGGCCTCTTTTTCTTTTTCTTATTCTTTAATATTTTCACCACATGGATGATATATCCCTCTACCATCATCCATATGATTTGAATTCATTTCTCTGTCCTGACAAAATTTAAGACACCGTCTGTCTTATTCGATCACCATAAATAATATAATTGATATAATTACTTTATTTCAGGGTATATCTCAATTTAGACTTCATTATTTTGGTCCATGATCATATGAACTATTGTCATGTATTTACAAAATTCACTCATTTCCCTCAAAATTACCTTGAATAGTTACCAATGTTGGATGACTGTTCTTTAACTACCAAATTATAGATGTCCTATATGATTAACCTAAGGTTTTAAATTTATTATAATATTATAATTCAGCCTCATACTTATCCACCAATGAATTTCTCCTTAATTAACAAAATTTCTTAATATAATTGCTGAGACAATAATATTTTTCCCTCTTATCAGCAAAACCTGGGTGGAGGATTTCAACCTCAACTGGACACTCCGAAACGAACTACTGTTTTTTACACCACATTTCAAATAATCTCATTTTTGTTTGTGTGGTAAAAATCTATTACTATGATACTATTCATAATTTTGTGAGATATGTGGAGATAGAAATGGTTTCTTTTCAAAGACTGAACATGCTATTTATAGGGTTAATCTTTTTTAATAGTTTAATAATTAAATGTAATGGACATTATTGTATCCTGTTCTAGTTTATCAAGACAATATTAATTGGTTATAGAAACTAACATATCCCATGTAATTTTACAACACCTTCATGATTTCACATTTCATTTTATGAAAATGACTACATATAAAGGAATGGAACCCTTAAAAAATGGTATGGAACAGAATTGGAAGTCTATGTAAGTCACAAACAACTCTTATGAATAATCACTTATGGTATGGAAATGATTATGGTGTCATGGTATGCCAAATATTTATCCTTGGTATGATAAATTATAGAATGGAAATGATGTGGGATATTAAGTTAAGGAACCTATAACATATGTGGACATTTATATATTTGATTATAGATTTCCATTATTATTTTAAGATCCTAGATGTTGGAATGGTATGTTATCATTTATGTTTTCGTTTGAATCCCTTTTTGGGGATTATTTTCACACGCATGTCCTTAAAAAGGATTGGGGATGATATGATGGTTCGAGACTTGAAAAATGGAGAAAGAGGAGTTTTCTCAGTAGGCTGCATGGTCTGGGCATGGTTAGTGCTAACCATGTGGACAACCAAGGAACCTGTGCTTGAGGATAGACATTGGATAGTTTTATATGCATGGATTGTGCACGGTTTTGTAAACCACGTAGGTAAACCGTTCGTCCAAGAAACATCTATAAAATAAAAAAATTTCCACCTTAGGATTTTTAACCCTAACTCGTGATTTTTTACCATTTATCCTCTCTTAATAATATGTACATAAAAAATATCCAAAAATATTAAATAGATCAATCAAACTCATTTGTAAGGCATTTTTTGGTGTAGTTTTTTGTAGATTGAATCTCCTGGTAAGGCTAATACCATTCTTACATTTCTTTGTAATTTGTGGTTAGTATCTACTTCTCCTATCCATCTGAATCTCTAAACCCCTACTCATTAGGTGAGATATATGTTGTAGCTTCAATGTTTGGTTGAATTTTGATGTAAGGGATCTATTAAGATCATTTTCACCAACGGAATCGAGGTATGTGGTCAACAAGTTGTATCACATGGTTTTTATGTGGATTTGTGCATGTTCGGTTTTATTCCTTAGTGTATCTTGGTATGTTTTGAATAGACAGGGCATGTTTTGTAAAAACTGTTATTAAATAGGTAATTGGGTACCCTAATGATTCCCATGGGATGCGTCGAGGGTGATGAGACTAAACTAGGGCCACCCATGGTGTGAGTGGACACTACCAGACAAAGGTATTGTGAAGAAAAAGGGAGATTGTTGTGTGTTTATGATAATCCTCTAATAAACATGTTAACATTATTAATTGTGTTGGGTCAGAAGTGAGTTTATACACCTATGTTTGATTATAACCTATCACTTATTTGGTTAATATGTGGAAATTATTAAAGACCATAATGGAATGGATTATAAACATGGTTGTGAATCCAAGTGAGTTAGGCCTAATGAACAAATCCTTATGAGATATGCATAATTATTTTATGCTTAGTGAGATAATCATAATTAAATAGAATTGGTATAAATGGATAAATGATTT
The DNA here is from genome assembly GCA_963277665.1 of Viscum album. Classification (NCBI taxonomy): domain Eukaryota; kingdom Viridiplantae; phylum Streptophyta; class Magnoliopsida; order Santalales; family Viscaceae; genus Viscum; species Viscum album. Next base: position 1,842,450,324 of record OY728145.1, read on the forward strand.
GATATGTGGTAAGTGTGTTAATCTGTTATGGAATGATGTTAACCATCATGTTATTATTATTGTTTATTTTTTCCATGCGCAATGGTTGTGATGTTTTATAAATGGTTAATGGTTACATATATCTATATAATGTGCACATAACATGTTATTGTGGGGTATTTACTTAGGATCTATGTCCACATGTAATCTTTCATTAAGGCTCTAAACTCCACCCCTAATGCACAGGGTAGGGAAAAGACTGATGCTCAGTGTCCTTATCAGTTGTATCCACCTGGACTAATGCATCTAGGTGAGGATATGGCTGACATCCCCCTAATAAGATGAATTGATGTGAGGATATGGTTGACATGAGTAAGTTGGTCCTAGTGAGATAGAACAACTATGCATTTTTTCTCTTGTATTTGATTGTGCACTTTAAACAATGTAACTTGTTGTGTGATGAAACCATGGTAAATTCTTTGGAAAATGGTATGTAATGGGAATTGGGATGAAATGGATACATAAATAAATGATAATAATTTTTGGTAATGGAACTAAAATGGATAGGGGTACTTTTTTATTTTTTCCATTTATAATTTATTTTCATTTTTCTTGCACAATTTCTTATACCAGATATTTTGTAGACACTATTGGTGGTGGCCTACTGAGTTGTTCTCACACCCTACCGAGGCTGCTGTTGTGTACCTGAGAATACATCATGTTCGTAAGTTAGGAGAAGGGAAAAGTCCCTTGCAAGGTAATTGGGTTGGAACTGGTAGGTGTGGAAGAGGACCCAGACTCGATATTGGTACCTTTTAGGGATTTTGTAGTTTTTCTTCATTTAGCGTTTTGTTCACTTTTTCCATTGTACCATGAAATGGAATATTTAAAATTGGAAATGCTTGTACCATTTTTTGGGTAATGATTTTATTCATGTTTTTGGATTATTTATTATTATTCCACTATATTTTTTATCTTTTATTGTGTCTTACTCTGATAAAAGGAGGTATAGTCTCCCCTATTTACTATTCAAACCCCCATACTATTTCGTAATCATTAGTGTATGAGGAGGAGGGCTTATGGTCATGTAACCACCTGAGTTGGAGCACCATTTTAGTGTGTCCTGGGTTGGGGATGTTACAAAGTTGTATATGAATAGGTGTTTCTTTTCCTTCTTGAAAATATTGTTATTTGGGATGGTAAATGGGAGTTACGATTTTTTGGGCCACGATAATGAGCTCGTGCATGGGAGTTACAATTTTTGGGCCACGGTAATGAGCTCATGAAGATACTTCTTTGTTATAAATTTGTGAATGATTTATAGTATGTGTTCTAAACCTTGTGTTTGGTAATGTAGAAAAATTCCACCACGATGTCGGGCACCCGTTGGGAAACAAGAGAACGATGCTGAGAAAAATACACTAATAAAGGGGAAAGAGAATGTGGTGATCTAAGAAAGTGGGGATGATAGGTTCTGAGAGAACAATGATTGTTTTTTAGATTATGGATCAGGAATCAGGGTAGGTCACACCATGTATATTTGAGCTGACTAAAGATTTTCAACTGCACCACCCTTAGACCATTACAGGAGTGGGTGAGCTAAAGGCCATAGAGTTCTGGTTAGGTTATTTTTAGATGATACATGATCATCTGGATACTCTTATTGGTATGTGAGTCATGTTGGAATATTATATGTTGTAGGGCCATGAAAAGGGTTGGTGGGACATCCTAGCTCTAACTGAGCAGGTTGAGGTGATGTTGTGGAATGATTTTCAAGAAGCATTTCTGGAGTAATTTTACCCAGAGACTTTGATTAAAGAGTGGGATGCTATGTTCCTAAGCATGCCTTAGGAATCGATGTCGGTGATGGAGTATGTTGGTCGCTTCACGGACCCACGATGTTTTTTTTCAACATTGGTGGAGGATGAGGCACCGGTTGCGAAGTATTTATAGAATGGTAGAGAAACGAGCTCAGGTCTATAGTGAATATCTTTCTTTTGAAGAGGTTTACAGTGGTAGTGGATCAAGCATTGATCTCAGATGGGAACCTAAAGGGAGATTCAGGAAGTGGTCTTGCCATTCCATATGGGAAAAAATTTGTGCTGGTTCTGAGGGTTGGAAGCGTCATATTGAGTGTTTTCAGCTCGGAGGAAGTGTGCATGGTGTTCTAAAGATAGGGTCTTCCTCTCTGGTGGTGATCGACTTTTCTTCCATCAGTGCAGAAGGCCGGGGCACATTTGTCGTTGGTTCCCTTGACCTCTAGTTGAGTTTCAGATGTGTGGAAGATTAGGACATGTGCAGAGGATTTGTTGGAACCCACAATAGGATAGTATGAATGTTGCTTACATGAAGATTCCCTATGAAGTCAAGGGATCATTTTCTCTATATTAGGCATGCAGTTGGAGATCTATTGTTCATACAGGTAGGGGTAGTGGACATGGAACTCCCGGGCAGGATCACCCATGTCAGTAGGGCAGTGCAATGCAGGGAATGTAGGTTGGTGACCATGGTAGAGGGATCAATCACCACGATGGAGTTTAGTCTGCAACTAGTGGCGGAGAGGCTGAGCCATCAACTATTCGGGGTATAATCCTTGGATATTATACACATTCTGGTGTGGCGTTTTATAATGGTGTCACACACCATTTTATTTCGACTCAGTTTTTGGTTGTGTTGGTTTTTCCTATGAAGATTGGATGGGGATTTATGTCATAGAATCTTTATTGGGGGTGATAAATTAACACAACAGGTTGTGTAAGGGATGTGTTATGGAAATCGGTGGTTATAGTTTCATGTGGGACTTGTTAATAATCGATATGTTGGTAATTGACCTGATCTTGGGTATGGATTGGTTGGTGTTGTATAAGGCACACATTGATAATTATCATTGTAGGGTATTGCTTTTGTCACTTAAGGGTGATGCTTACGTCCATCACAGAGAATGGGATGTGTGAGCAGGCCGTGTGGGCGCGTTTTTTATGCTTCGGGATAAGATCATGGATCAATAATCTTGTATTGTGTTTGATGAATAAAGAGGGGAAAGATATATCCTTCTTCCTGATGTGGACCAGTATCGGGATGTGTTTCCTAAGGATTTCATGGAGTTTCCAACCGATAGGGATGTTGAGTTTATGATCGAGTTACCACCGGGTGTGTAACCAGTTTTTATTGCACTATATTGTATGGCTTTGGAAGATCATTTGGAGTTAATGTTTCAGATTGATGAGTTGGAGTGTAAGTGGGTCATACGTCCTAGTACGTCTCCTTGTGGATCTCTTGTGCTTTTTTCAAAGAAGAATGACAGATCATTAAGGTCGTGTGTTGATTATCGAAAGTTAAACCAGATGGAAGTGAAGAATCAATACCTTCTTTGTAGAATTGAGGACATGTTTGACCAGTTGAGGGGTGAATCATTGTTTTCTAAGATTGATCTGAGATCAGGTTATCACCTGTTGAGGTTGAGGCCTTCTAATGCACTGCTGATAGATTTCAGTAGTCAATACTAGTTGGTTGAGTTTGTGGTGATGCCTTTCGGCATGACCAGTACACTAGTGTTGTTCATGGAATTTATGAACCAAATAATTAATCCTTATCTAGGTCAGTTTGTGGTTCTATTTGTTGATGAGAACATAGTGTACTCGAAAACCAATGACGATCATGCACAACATCTTGACATCGTTCCGAGTACACTAAAAGAGCATCAGCTATACGCCAAGCTGTCAAAGTTTCATTCTGGATTAGAGAAGTTAATTTTATGGGTCACATTATCTATTAGTCAGGTTTTTCAGTGGATCTATTGAAATAAAAGATGTTGTGACATGGGAGAAGCTCAAGAGTGTTTCAAACATTTAGTGTTTTCTGGGATTCATTGGAAATCAATTGAAGTTAATTTATGATTATCTAATTTGGTAGCACCACTATCGGTCATGAAAAATAAGGTAATCAGGTTTGAGTGGTATGTGGCTTGTTAGAATGCATTCCAAGAGTTGAAAAAGTGATTTCCGACTACACCGATCTTGAACATACCTGATCAACGTAAGAAGTATGTTATATTTTGTGATTCGTCTAATATCGGGCTTGGGGCTGTGTTGATTCAAGATGTGTGAATGGTGGATTTTAGGTCGAGGCAGTTGAGACCCCATGAAAAGAATTATCCCACTCATGTTGTTTATTTGGATGCGGTAGTGTATTCCTCAAAGTGATGGAGGCACTACTTGATGGGGGAACAGTTCATGGGGTATAGTGATCACAAGAGACTAAAGTATATCTTTTCATAGTGATATTTGAATTTTATGTAGCGAAGGTTGGTTGAGTATCTCTAGTGTTTCGATTTTGAAATTATATATACCACAAGAAAAGGGAACAATGTTACTGATTCTATGAAACGAATTGTTCAAAGTCAGGTGGTTTAGGAATCCTGCACCGAGTGGATTGTTATGGCTCTATTGGCAATAATGCACCTTGAGGTGCGGGAGGAAAATATCCAAGTGAATCTTTCTTCCATGATGGTAGAGTCAACACTTTTGAGTTTACTTAGGGAAATTCAGCTTAATGATCTGAAATTTTTGTCCATGAAGGAAATTCATAAAGGTGGGGAGACACCTTCTTCTTGGTTAATCTATGTGGACGGGGTTTTTTGGACTCTTGATCGTTTGGTTGTGCTAGTGTGCCTGCAAGAACAATTGATGTGAGAGTTCCATGAATCAAAATGGGTTGTTCATCCTGGCCTGACCAAGATGAATCATGATATCCCTAGGTAGTTTTGGAGGTCACGAATGAAAAATGAAGTTGAAGGCTATGTGGAACAATGACTTACCTATTAGTAGGTGAGGGACGAGCATCAACGCCCAAGTGTTTTGTTACATCCATTACCCATTCTGGAATGGAAGTGTGATGCTGTGTTGATGGATTTTGTGGTGGGTCTTCTATGGATGCCATAGAAGAATGAGGAAATACCGGTGGTTGTGAATCTGAAAACAAAATTAGATCATTTTCTATCAATTCACATGATGTACATAGTTAACCAGTTGATTTAGTTGTATGTTCAAAAAACAGTACATTTTCATGGTGTTCCATGGACTATAGTTTCTGATTATGATCCTCATTTCACATGAGGCTTCTAGAAAGGGTTATAAAAGGAATTTGGGGATACAATTTCTTTTGAGTATGGCATTCCACCCACAGATATATGGGGAGTCAGAGTGTACAATCCAAGTGTTTAGAGACTTGTTTAAGGCTTAGTTTTTGGATTTAGGTGGTTTTGGGGTGAATCACATGTCACTTGTTAAATTTTCCTACATCAACATTTTTCACGATATGGTTCACATGACACCATTTGAGGCTCCCTATCAGAGGTTCTATAAATCTATATTGTGTTGGTTAGAGGACAGTGAATTTGAGTTGTTGGGACTGAGTCCCATTAAGGAGACATAAATGAAAGGTGATTTTATTTGATGATGGATTTAAATGGCTCAGATTAGACATATGTTGTATGTGGATTGGAGGCTTATACCCCTTGAGATTGAGGTGGGTGATAGAGTGTCCCTTATGGTGATGCAATGGTTGGGTCACCGCCAGATTCAAAAGTAGGGAATTTTCGCACCCATGTATGAGGGGTCATTTTAGATTGTGGAGAGGATAGAGCTGGTGGCATACCGATTGGGTCTCCCATAGAGGTATAGTGGGATGCATGATTTTTTTCATGTGTCAAGGTTTTGGAGATATCACCCCGAATGTGATCACATTGTGGTTTTTTAGGATGTTGAGACTGAGGTTAATCCATCCTTTTAAGAGAATCTGGTTCGTGTCTTGGATCGTAGCAGGAAACACTTGTGGTTAAATGTTGTGCCATTAGTGCAAGTACTACGGAAGCATGATAAGGTTCAGGACGAAACGTGGGAGTGTGAATCTGATATGTGTGCTCAGTGTCCTGATCACATTTACTTGGAAGTGTAATGAAGCTTGGGAGCTCATCTTAAGGATGAGTCATTATAAGGTGGAGAGGTTGTACGATCCTAGATCTTGGAAATGTATGTTCTCATTTATGTGATGGTTTGAATTTCTTGTTTTTGTTTTTTATGTTCTTACGAACAACTTTTGAGATTATCGGGATTGTTCTGAGGGTTTGGGATATGAAAAATGGTGGAAGAGGTAGTTTTCTGTGTAGTTTACATGGTCTGCGCATGATTATTGCTAACCATGGGGAAAACTAAGAAATTGTGTGGGGGTGGGACTTTTGACAGTGGCCTCTACATGGTTTTCCATAGTTTTGGAAACCATGTGGGTAAACCGTGCGACCCAGAAACTTCTAAAACATTACAATTTAGCTAATCTATGGGTTATAACCACATCTTCCATTTTACCCCTATTTCTCCAATCTTAATCCTAGGGACGAATAAAATCTCTCATGTTCTCCAATAGATCAATCTCCTTAGTTTTTAAGGTCTTTTTGGTACCATTGATGGTAGATTGAAGCTCTGGGTGAGGCTAGTCCCATCCTTGCATCTCTTTTGATTTTAGGGTTTTTATCATCTTCCCTTCTCCTTCAAAAGCCCTGAAACCCAACTCTTTGGGAGAGATCTAGGTTAATGACTCAATATTTTTTAAGTGGAATTTAAGGGCTAAATTAATAGTGTGTTCACCCCCAAGAATCAAGTTAGGAGGTATTCAAGTTATATCCCATGGTTTTTTTGTGGATTTGTTCATGTGGGGTTTTGTTCTTTGGTTTCCCTTTGTATATTTCAATTACCCATGGTATTTTTTTGTAAAATAGTTATTAAAATGGTAAATGGGAACCCTCAAGATACCCATGGGATTCATCGAGGGTGATAATACAAAACTAGGGCCACCTATGGGGTGAGGCGACTCTTCCAGACCTATGTTGTGTGGAGAATATGTGAGGTTATTGTTTGATTACAATTAGACCATTATTAAAATGTTTACATTATATATGGTGTTGGGTTATAAGTTAGGTGGTGCACCTAGTATTGATAATATCCTAAGGGTTATATGGTAAATATGTGGAAATGATTAAAGACCATAATGTAATGGATTATGAACATGGTAATGAAGCCTAGTAAGTTATGCATTTTGAACAAAGCCTACAGATATAGGCAGAATGAGTGAATTCATAGTGACATAAGTATAACAAAATGGAATTGTGTGAAATGGCTAAATGATGTGAAATGTGGTAAATTTGTTAATGAGTTAATGCATGGAGTTAACTCACATGTTATTTTAATGGTTGCTTTATTCCTTGTGAAATGGTTGGGGGATGTGTAAATGGAAAATGGTTACATATCTGTATAGCTTGTGAAAATATCTTGGTAGTGTGGGGTATTTATTGAGGTTCTATGGACACAGGTTGAGTTGGACTAAGGCTCTGAACTCCACCCGTAACGGATGGGGTAGGGATAAGACATATGCACTATTTGAGTATCGGTTGCATCCATCCAAACAAATTCTTCATAGTGAGGATGTTGTTGACATACATCTGATGTGATGCTTCTAGGTGAGGATATCGTAGAATTGAGGAATTTGGTCATAGTGATATATGAAAACTATATGATTTTTCTCAAGTATGGGATTGAGTACTTTAAATTTATAATTTTGATGTGTGATGAACCCATGTTAAATGGTTTTGAAATTGGTAAGTAATGGGAAATGAGATGAAATGGTAAGACAATGAAATGTTAATAAATGTTTTTAATTTACTTACACAAGCAAGGGGAACTTAATTTTTTTCCTTTTAATTATTATTCATTTCCCATTTTCATGAACAATTTCCTATACCCGAAATTTTGTAAACACTATTGGTGGTGGCCTACTGAGTTATACTCACACCCTACTCGGGCCGTCATTGGGTACCCAGGAAAACATCATGTATGCATGTTAGAATAAGGGAAAATTCCCTTCATAGGCAGTTGGGTTTGTCACAGGTGTGCACGGAGGAGGACCTAGACCTGGAGTTGGGACCTTTTTGGGGATTTTGCAGTTTTTCTTCATTTTGAGTTGTGTAGACTTTTTCACTTATAGTATGGCATGTCATATTTACTATTGGACATGGTTGTTCCCCATTTTGGTGAATGGTTTTATGCATGTTCTTGTATTATTGGTTATTATTCCACTATTTTGTTTATCTTCTGTGGTGTATTTATTGGATAAAAGTGGGTACAATCTCCCCAATTGACTATTCATACCTCTGCTTCTAGTCATAATCCTTTGGCGCATGAGGATGAACGCTTACGGTCATGTAACCACCCTCTTCGGAGCACCAGTTTATTGGATTCCATGTTAGGGACATTACATTTATCGAAATATATCACATCCCATATTGTTATAGTAGTAATCCATTCATTAATTTGACGAGTTCCATGGTCTCGAGGAGGTCACCCTTATTATCACATTTTTATTTTACCCATGTAGGTTTTATGATTTATTCATAAGATGCGTATTCAGATCAAGTTAAATTTATTTAAAAAATAATCTATATATAAATGCTCATATCTTATAGAATTAATTTCCTACATCTTGTGCTTTAAACTTATTTATATTTTATATCCATTACAGTATACTCATTATACCTTTAGACATTTATTTTCTATATAAATAGTTTGTATTAATTATATATTTCATTGATGGAGACCTACTAATAATATCACACTCCCTATTAAGGGAAATAATTGGAACCCAAAAAAACATCATGGATACCTCTAGGGACCATAGAAGGTTCATTGTCCGAAATACTTTATTGAATTCAGCCTAGGCATGAGGGAGAACATGACCATTCTATAGAGCATGATTCTATATTAAGATAGTATTTTTTTTCTTTTAATACATTTTTTACACCTATTTTAATGTGTTCCAACATCTACTACTACTAATTTTATATCACACTGTTACCAGACAATGAATTATTTCATATATGATACTTGATGTTTCTATTGATGGACATTATTTTATCTATATGAATTACCTTATACTTTGAGTTGATATTATGCATCATCCATTTATTCAAGTGTTGAACCATAGTTATAATATGATTATGAGGGTATATTCTTCCCACTAAACCATCATGGTACCACACTACTCATCTGAATCCATTATATTACATGGGGTTTTTCTTTAGTATTTTTGACCAAATGCCTTGGTGCACCTATTATTGGATTCCGGGATGGGACATTACTATGTAGTATCATAGGTTTCTTTTTTCATAATATTTTGTAATGGTAGATTTTTTTTGGATGTGTCATAATTCCAATTGGTATATTTCCTAGGAGTTTCTAACTCACTTATGACATACGTTAAGAATTTCCTTGGATGACATATGATGTTGTGTTGTGTTCATGTTATAGTAATTTTTATTTCATTATTAGGTTATGATTTGGTTATATGATGGTATTATTAATTGGATATTTGAATAAAATGTTTCGTTGGACCAATATGAGAAGAAATAATAGGTTATAAATTATTATAGAAACCTTTTCAGACTAATATGACATGCATTTTTCAATTCCATTTAGGATTCATTTCTATACTTCTTGAATATTGTTTTATATTCCTTGGGAAATCTATCTATTTTGAAAATAAAAATTCGTTACTAAAAAGGGGATTGAATAATTGTTTACTAAATTTTATTAATCATCATAAATAGATTTATCCTATTTAAGATTATTATGGAATCTTACCTAACCATGTATCACATGATTTTGTTATAAAAATATGGTTACACAAACTAATATTTTAGTTTATTTTTAATAAATGAATAATTTTTTTAATATATATTCATCATGTGATCCTATAAACTGAGAATGATGAGAAAATTACTTGATATAGATTATATAACATGTTACATTCATTAATATAATGAACATGATATTATGTTGTCAAATAATCTTCCAAATGAAATATATTAAGCCTGAACTTGTATAAATTGAGAATGGTAATTCGGTTAAATAATATATCAGGTTAATGAAAGAAATTATTAATATATAATTTTAAAAAATTCATCATTAAATGGGGATTCAAAATTAAATAGAAATGGTGTTTTATGTAATAATATGGAATTTATATTCTACATTTTGGGACACATATAGTGAAACAAATATAATTCCCAGAACCAACCATAACATCGAAGAGTTTGTAGTGTCTCTATAACGACCCTTACATTACATACATTGTTAGTTCATCAAAATTTAATCACACTTATTACAACATATAATAAACCCATGAAAGGACTGTATAGGTCTAGTGTCTTTAGAAATATGAAAACATAAACAATGGGTTCATAAATCATCTACATTGTCTCCGTTTTATTTTATCATATATATAGTTCCTTTTGGAATATCTTAATTAATAGAATTCTTCCTGACCTGGGGAAATGAAAACATACAAAAGGGTGAGCTCAAATGATCATTAAGGGTAAACAAAAGAAATATAAATCACATCATATTCATAAGAACATATCATTTTGGAAATCTTAAACTCCAAAAGAAATCATAATTTCATAACATGGGATAAATCATAGTAGTGAAATGAAACCCCAATAATCATAAATTGAAACATGAAACATTGAGGTATACACACATAATCCTAAAGAATCATTTCTTAGTAGTCAAGATTCATTTCCAAGACTATCTTAGCAGACAAAGTCCATTTCTGAATCGAGTTCACTCCTCATTTCAGTTATGTATCACTGAATCGGATTAAGCTGCAGTCCCAGTCATGTCTATCTCATGAGATATAAATCTTTACCCAATGCATTGGAGGGAGATATAGGTCCCACCCATCTCATAACGATACCATTCTTATGTGTGCCACAAGGTCATAAATCTTCGCATAACAAATGTAATAAAAATGTGATTCTGAAACATCATGCCATCATAACGTAATCCATGTAAGATAAAAGTACATCATAAAATTAATTCCATCATAAAATAATCACATCAATGTAAAAATATGGATAGAAATAGAAGCCTATATTTTATTATATGGAAAATAATTTTGATAAAACACTTGAACTTCATTCTTGAGGAAAATATCCTTTCTACTTCAAAAACATTTTTCCTTTCTTAACATGTCATACACATTTAAAATAAAATAAGTTGATTAAAAATAAACTTGAAAAATTGGAATGTAAGCTTCCTGTAAATAATGTTATAAAAATCCATTCATGTCATTTAAGTTAAAGAAAAAAATTCTTCTCGTACTTTGGCCAGAAAAGTCAAAAAGTACCTCGTACTAAAAACGACAAAATATTCCTTTCATATCTTCTACTATAAACTCACTAATGGGTAAAATTGGATGTAAAAAAATTTATGAGGATAAAATTAATATTACATATTGAGGAATCCTGTATGTGGATGATAAATATACCACAGTAAATTCTGATGTATAAACAATCTCGGATAAAAATGAGATTGTGAGATTTTCTCTTACCTTAGGTCCGATTTGCATCGTACATGTCCGAACCTCATGTTTAATTATTTAAATAATTTTATTCACTTATTAAATAATATTACTCATTTTTATGATATCATATATGGTTATTTTCTTATCTTCTTATTAGTAATATTTCATTGCTACTTGTTATTCGGGTGTTTATTGATTTTTTTCTTCTTATGCGTGTTTTGTCGAATAAACTCTTATTATTTTTTTAGGATATAGATTCCTCATTTACAGAATGGTATTAGTGTCATATAGATATCATATTTATTAATTCAATTCATTTATATAATCATTATTCATTGATGATCATTTAGAACGAGCCCCATCACATAGTGGAGATGGCAGGCTGTACGTATGCACGAGCGATGATATCGTCCCATGATCGTGGAATTTTATTGAAGTGTATTTATACTATTTCAAAATAAATATAAATTTAAAATAATCATATATAGTTATTCTTTACACCAATATACCCATCCAAGTAAGGTGGTGGTGGAAAACAGATTACACCACGGCGTGGTGACGATATTCCGTACGTACACACGCACGGTAATTTCATTTTCCGTAGGATGGATAGAAAGTGAAATTGGGTTTTTAATATTTATAATACAATATTATTATATGAGTGATACTAAGTTTATTACCACATAGTGAAAAAACTAAATAAGAAGAATTATAATAAGTAATAAAGTTGAAAGAATCGGTAATCAACATTACCTCTTCTTTGAAGCGCCTCTTCTTAACCCCCTCTTAGGGAACTAAAGATTGTATTTAAAGAATACCAGGACCTCTAGGATATTTCTAGGGAAGTAGAGAAGAGAAATTTGCAGTGTTTTTCAGAGAATGAAGGCTCAATGTGGTGTGAAGAGGAGAGGGAGGTGGTGCCCTTTTATAAGGGAGGAGAGGGGCACTTTAGGAAAAAACGTAAAATATTATTTTATAATAAAGTCATATTAGGTTTTCAATAGCATCAAATTGATTTATTTAGAATCTAAGGTAGGGAGGGGTCGAAATCATCTCAAACTATAGATTTTAGACACCTTTGGGTTACAATTGTAACCATATAATTTAGATTTAACTCTAAGTTAAATAATTTGACTTTTACCGTGTCTTCTTGTTTTCTTACACTATATGGTTAATAAACATACAATAAAAAGCAAAAAGAACCCCAAGTGGTTCATTATTAATATATATAACCTTATCTAAGTCATTTGGCCGCACCATATATTTTTGTAATAAAATAACAATTAACAATATAATATTTGTTTTAAAAACTATTTTATGTCAATTTTGACACTATTTGGTAATTTGTTTTTGTTAAAATCATAACAGCATGATTAGTTCCAAAAGAGTTAATTAAATCAATAATAATATGTCATATTAACCAATAAAAGTATTTTAATTAATAAAAAGTCTCAAATTACATTTATTTGGGTATTTATAATATCAATTATGTTAATATTTCCTTAATAAGGTAATTACTGCATCATCATTGTGTCTTAAATATATTAAAATATTTAAAGTCTAATAATTATAAATAAACAACAATTATATAGGAAATAAAGTTATCTTTATAATGAATATTTATAGTCGAATTTATCATATGTATAACCCTATATTAAAAATGTTTTAGTTATTAAACTGCGATTTTAACTATTTTAACTCTTCTTTAAATAAAATAATAATAATTGTCCTAATCTAATCTAAGTGGACCTAAATGGTCATATTTTATAACTAAGGTTGTTTTTGGTCGAATTAAACTTATACAATAGAATTAGGACATGTGTTAGGGTAATAATAATATCTTTTTTACCCTTAATTGCCCTATTTACTTTTAACTATGGTAAAAAAAGGTAAAAAGTAACTATTAAGAAAAAATTATTTTTATCTTATTTAACCACATTTTACACCTTGATATTAACCATGTCTCTCAGAATTTTGAAATTCCACTCACAGAAGTGGTGATATTATGTTTTATGTAAATTTTCAAAGTCCCTTAGGAGGTCGGTAAACGATGGTGAAAAAGTTCAAAAGAATTTTTATATATCTAAAATTATTTAAAAAAATGACTCCAATTAATTACTTTGAACTTATATAGGTATTATGTATCAATTTTGACATAAAATAAATTTAAATAAAATAAATAATTATTTAAATAAAATGTCAGTTTTTAAATAGTAACCCAGTGTTTTCACTATTCATCAAAAATTGAATGTTTTCAGAAAAATACCAATAATTCACCGTAGGATAATTTAGAAATTTTGAATCCAAAAATGAAGTCCATTTTGAAAGATAAAATTTATAAAATTTTAAAAAGTGTGTATTTATATTCATAACGGCATGTTTTAATAATATTTTAATAGCATATCGTGGATTAGTGAAACTCGGTATAGCGTACAATGAAAGTTATCAAGGAAGGTCGCGATTGCGTGTAAATCAAGCCAAGCTAGTCTTGTGTATAGTGAAATATTCCTCTGATTATGTATATATAAAAATAAAATATTTCTCATTAAAATATCAGGTGTTACATTCTACCCTCCTTAAAATGAATTTCTCACTCGAAATTCGTCACCTTGTAACAAACAGATGAGGATACCTCTCCCTCATCATATCCTCAAGCTCCCATGTATCTTCTTCTAATTGGTGGTTCCTCCCTAAAACTTTCACCAAACGAGTGGTCTTGTTCCATAGGACTTTTTCAATACGATGCAGAATCTCTATCAGTTGTTCTTCATAAGAAAGATCTTTCTCCAGTGGTACAACTTTTGAGATGAGTACATGTGAAAGATCAGATATGTACTTTCTCCGTAGAGATACATGGAACACATCGTGAACTAGAGACATATTCGGTGGAAGCACCAATCGATAAGCTACATTCCCAACACGATCCAGTATTTCGAAATGACCGATATACGTTGGGCTCAACTTTCCCTTTTTTCCAAATCTCATTACTACCTTCCAAGGAGATATCTGTAAGAACACTTTATCACCCACTTCAAACTCTAGGTCTTTTCATCGATTTTCGGCATAAATGTTTTGTCTACTCTGAGATGCCCTTATGTTTTATTGAATAGATCGGACCTTTTCTGCCATCTCATCAACAAGATCAGGTCCTTATATATTTCTTTCCCTAACTTCATCCCAGCAAGTTGGAGTTCTACATTTCATTCCATAGAGAGCATCATAAGGAGAAATCTGAATACTGGAGTGAAAACTATTATTATAAGAAAATTCCACCAATGGTAGGTGTTGATCCCAACCACCTTTGAAATCTATAGTGAAAGCTATTAACAGTCTTTTAGAGTTTGAATTGTTCTCTCAGACTAACCGTCTTTCTGAGGATGATAAGCTGTGCTGAAACTCAACTCTGTATCTATAGTATGCTGAAGAGTTTGCCAAAACATTGAGGTAAACCTCAGATCCTAATCAGATATAATGGAAAGTGGTAATCCATTTAATCTTACCACTTATTTTACATATATCCTGGCAAGCTGATCAAGAGTGAAATCCTCTCAAATAGCAACTAAGTGTGCCGACTTTGTAAGATGATCATATATGACCCAAATAGAATTATTGTATTTGGATGTTTTAGGAAGTCCGGTGACAAAGTACATAGCGATGTTTTCCCATATCCATTCTGGTATGGTTAATGGTTGTAACCTAACCTTAGACTTCTATCCCTCATTAATAACGTGCTGAAAACCCAAGCATCGAGAGACATATTCAGAAACATCACTTTTCATTCCATCCCACCAGAAGTACTCTTTCAGATCCCTATACATCTTCATTCATCCCAGATGAATAAATAATGAAGAACTATGAGCCTCATCCAGTAGCTCCTTCTTTATTTCTTAGATAGGAGGAACACAAACCTGATTCATGAACCTTATTATCCCATCACAATCAAGGTTGAATTCATGAACATTTCTCACCTTTTTTTGTAACTCTACATCTTACTTTTGTGCCTCTTTAATCTTCACATATATATATGGTTGAACATTCATATGATAAAGATAAGAATTTTCCCCTTCCATTATAATTCCAAGATCCATCCTTTTTAAGTCCATAAATATTGGATCATTTGTGATCCTCATCTTGGATAAACTATCATGGTCTTGTCTACTTAATGCATCTGCCACCTTGTTTGCTTTCCTAGGGTGATAATGAATTGAGGAGTTTTAGTCCTTAATCAACTCCAACCATCTTCTTTTCCGCATATTCTTCTCCTTTTGTGTGAAAATATACTTTAAAATTTTATGATCAATATAAATATCACACCTTTCACCATAAAGATAACGCCTTCATATTTTTAATGCAAAGATTACCGAAGCTAACTCCAAATCATGATTTGGGTAATTTTGCTCATGGATTTTCAACTGTCAGGAGGCATAAGCTATCACCATATCATTTTTCATGACAACAGACCCCTTTCCCATCTTTTATGCATCACTATATATCACAAACCTTTCTCCACTACAAGGCAGTTTGATCATAGGTTCACTAGATAACCTTCTTTTTAACTCCTTGAAATTCTCTTAAGACTCCTCTGTTGAAACTAACTTAACTCATTTTCGAGTCAACTTGGTGGGTGGATTAGATAATTGTGAAAAACAATTCACAAAACATCAATAATATCCAACCGAACCAAGAAAAAATCGGATCTCAGTTACTGTTGTCGGTCACGACCATCTTTCGATAACCTCTGTTTTT
The DNA here is from genome assembly GCA_963277665.1 of Viscum album. NCBI lineage: Eukaryota > Viridiplantae > Streptophyta > Magnoliopsida > Santalales > Viscaceae > Viscum > Viscum album. The sequence goes on from OY728145.1 coordinate 1,842,466,458, forward strand.
GTTGGATCCACAGATATCCCCTCTTTTGAGATTACATGACCCAAAAATGAAACTTTTTAAAACCAAAATTCACACAAGGTAAATTTGGCATAAAGCTTCTCCTTTCTCAGGGTCTTCAATACAATACTCAAGTGATCATCATGTCTTTCCTTTCTTATTGAGTAGACAAGAATATCATCTATAAAGACTACCACAAACTGATCAAGATAGTCTCTAAAGACTCTATTCATTTGATCCATGAAGATAGCAGGGGAATTAGTAGGACCAAATGGCATCACTATAAATTCATAGTGTCCATACCTTGTACGAAATGTCCTCTTTGGTATATCCTCCCTTTTAACCCTTAATTGATGATACCCTAAATGAAATCAATCTTGGAAAAGTATTGAGCTCCACGTAGTTAGTTAAATATGTCATCAACTAGTGGGAGATGATATTTGTTCTTTATAGTGGTCTTGTTAAGTTCTTGATAATCAATTCATAGTCTCATTGATCCATCTTTATTCTTAACAAACAGAACAGGTGTTCCCTAAGGTGACACACTATGGCGTATGAATCCCTTATCAAGATTCTCTTGGATTTTCTTTTTTAATTCTTGCAACTTAATCGGGGACATTCTATAAGGTGTCTTTGAAATAGGCATAGCACCCGATATGAGTTCTATTGAAAACTCAACTTCACGGTTTGGTGGAAGTCCTGGAAATTCCTCTAGAACGACATCATCAAACTCCCGTACAATTGGTATATTCTTAATAGTGATTTCCCCTCCAACCATTTGAGATAAATAACCTTCATTTAATAGAATCAAGACCCATAAGATGGAAGAAATTTCCACTGGACGATTATGTTCATCCTTGCATCGATAGACAATCATAGATTGATCTGGAATATGAAATATGACTTCCCTTCTTTTTAAATTGATCTGAGATCCATCTAAAAAAATCCAATCTATGCCAAGAATTACATCAAATTCCACTATAGTAAGGATAACAAGATTTGCAGGAAGAACTTTCCCACAACCTTTAATCAGAGAATAATTATAAACAGTTGATGCGACGGTTGTGCCATTAGGGGTTGTCACAAATAACTCAACATCTAATTGTTGAGGTAATATGGTGATACCCGTAGAAGATTCTTCATAAATAAAAGAGTGGGTGGATACATAATAAAATAAAACATTTTCTACTTTATAGTTGTTAGTAAGTGTACCGTTCACCACTTCGTTATCATACTACGCATCGCTGATAGAAATTGCATGTGACTTTCTTTTTTCTTTAGCCTTAAGAGTTTGTTGACATCAATCATAATCAACAACACCTGGATTAGGGCATTGATTGGCATAATGCCCCATTTCCTTTCAATTGTAACATTGAAGTGTAGGAGGTGTACTCTGTATATCCCTTTCTTTGTTAGCATCATTAGAAATCTTCTTCCCATCATTACGGCATTCAAATGCCCGATGACCTTATTTTCCACATTTGAAACATTTACTTGTCCCTTTAAGACAACTCTCTCCATGTTTCTTTCCACACATTGAACAGAAGGGAAAACTCATCTTCTTTTCAGTGTGCTCTTTATATTTCCCATTGAATTCCATTTTATTCATATTATCTAACCCATATGACTGATAGGTTACTCCAATCTCTATCTCAACCTTGAGAGCGCATAGAACGATTTCCTCATAGCTATTGAAGTCCCTTAGGGATAACGCCCTTCGTAGACTTGGTTTTAAGCCACAAAATAATCGATAGATCTTACTCTCAGGTTGGATAATAATCCCCAAAGCATACCTTGCATGTCTTGTAAAATTTGCTTCGTATGTACCAACAGATTCATCATCGTTTTGCTTTAGTTCAAGAAACTCCTTCTCCATCTTTGTTCGATGAATACGAGGGAAGTAATTATTGAAAAATAAGTTCTTGAACATGTCCCATTCCATGTATTCAATTTCATCCCTTTGCCTCTTATTCTTGATAAGATTCCACCACTGATCAGCCTCACCAACAAAACGATATACAACTAAGATGACTTTATCATGTTCAGAGCATTAAAGAACTGAAAATATCTTTTCAGTAGTACTTATCCATTGGGAAGAAACTAACGGATCAGTAGACCTGCTAAATAGGGTGGATGCTTCTTCATGAAGGATTCAATAGAATTTTTCTCCTTCCTTTGCTCGTTTGGAAGTCCTGCATAATTCATAGCTTGAGAAAGATGTGTGAGAAAGGCTACAGGAATTTTCATTCCCGCTCCCATAACTTTTGGTTTCTTAGGGGGACAATAATTGTATTTCCCATCACATTCTTCATTAACACGGTTCCTTCACGTTCTAGACATTGACTAAAACCAAGAAGAATAGTGTGAGAAACACCAATTATAATTGGAGAACCACATAATCAAGAATAAAATTTCACACTTAAGGTCTTATCATAGGTTGTTCATGGCCCTTTCTAAAACACTAAGATTGTGTTCTATGATTAGACTTATCATTAGGGTTCTTACTAAGGATTTCACATCCTAGTTTCCAATGGTTGACTATACCTTTCCTATGATACCAACTATAATGACCATTAATTTACATACATTTTTATTGCTTCAAAATATAAGCACACTTATTACAACATATAACAAAACCATGAAAGGACCGTATAAGTATAGTGTCTTTAGAAACTAGGAAACATAAACAACTGGTTCATAAATAATCTACAATATCTCCCTTTTATTTTATCATATCTAGAGTCCCTTTTGTCATATATTACATAATACCCTTCTTTCTAACCTAGGGAAAAGAAAACATACAAAAGGGTGAGCTCAAATGCTCAGTAAGGGTAAAAAAGAAATATCAATCACACCATATTCATAAGAACATAACATTTTAGAAATCTTAACCTGCAAAAGAGATCATAATTTCATAACATGGGATAAATCATAGTAGTGAAATGTAATCCCAATAATAATAACATAAAACATGAAACTTTTTGCCATATACACATAATAATAGAGAATTATATCATAGTAGTCAAGACTCATTTCCAAGATGATCATAGCGGACAAAGTCCATTTCTGAACCGAGTTCACTCCTCATTTCAGTCATGTATCACTGAACCGGATTAACTTGTCGTTCTAACCATGCTTATCTCATGAGATATAAATCATTATCCAATGAATTTGAGGGAGATATAGGTCCCACCCATCTCATAATGATACCATTTTTATGTGTTCCACATGATCATAAATCATAGCATAACCCATGTAATAAAAATGGGATTCTTAAACATCATGCCATCATAACATAATCCATGTAAGACAAAAGGATATCATAAAATTAATTCCATCATAACATAATCAAATCAATGTAAAAATAGGGATAGAAACAGAACCCTATAATATATTAGATGGAAAATAATTCTGATAAAACACTTGAACTTTATTCTTGAGGAAAATATCCTTTCTACTTCAAAAACATTTTTCCTTTCTTAAAATGTCATACAATTTTAAACTAAAAGAAGTTGATTAAAAATAAATTTGAAAATGTGGAAAGAATGCTTCATGGAAATAATGTTCTAAAAATCCATTCATGTATTATATTTTAAAGAAAGTCATTCTTCTCGTACTTTTTCTAGAAAAGTCAAAAAGTACCTTGTACTAAAAAGGACAAAATATTCCTTTCATAACTTTTACTAAAAACTCAGTAATGTGCACAATTAGATTTAAAAAATTATACGAGGATAGAAATAATATTACATATTGTGGAAACAAGTATGTGGATGATAAATATTCCCCAGTAAATTCTGAAGTACAAACAAACTTGGATAAAAATGAGATTGCGAGATTTTCCCTTACCCTAGGTCCGATTTTCTTCGTACGTGTATGAAACTATTATATAATGATTTAAATAAGGTTATGGAATTTTTCCAGAATCATAATAATTTTTATGATATCATATATGGTCATATTCTTATATTCTTATTAGTAATATTTCATTGCTACTTGTTATTCAGGTGTTTATTGCTTTTTTTGTTCTTATACGTGTTTTGTCAAATGAACTTTTATTATACATTTTAGGTTATAGATGCCTCATTTCCAGAATTGTATTACTGTAATATATATCATATTTATTAATTGAATTCATTTATATAATCATTATGCATTGAATATCATTTAGAATGAGTCGCATCACATCGTGGAGACAGTAGGTTGTATGTACGCATGAGCGATGATATCCTTCCCATGATCGTGGAATTGTACTGAAGTGTATGTATACTATTTTAGAATCAATATAACTTTAAAATAATAATAAATAGTTATTATTTAAACCATTATAACCATCTAAGTACGGTGGTGGTGGAAAACAAATTACACCACGACGTGGAGATGGTAATTCGTACGTATGCACGCGCGTTGATTTCATTTTCCATAGGTTGGATAGAAAGTGAAATAGGGTTGTTTATAATTTATAATAACATATAAGTATATCAGTGATACTAATGTTATTTCCCCATAGTGAAACATCTAAAAAATAATATGTTGAAGAAGAAATAAAGTTGAATGAATCGGTAACAGACATTACCTCTTCTTTGAAGCGCCTCTTCTTAACCTCCTCATAGGGAACTAAAGATGATCTTTGAAGAATACCATGACATCTAGGATGTTTTTATGTAAGCGGAGAGGAGAAATATTCAGGGGTGGACTGAACTTGAAGGCTCAAAGTGGTCTAATAAGTAGAGGGAGGAGGTTCCCTTTTATAAGGGAGGAGAGGGGCACTTTAGAAAAAACTTAAAATATTATTTTATAATAAAGTCATATTCTGTTTTTAATAGCTCCAAATTGATTTATTTCGAATATAGGGTGGGTATGGGTAGAAATAATTTAATCAAATAGATTTTATAAAAGTTTAGGTTACTATTTTAACCATATCATTTAGATTTAACTCTATGTTAAATAATTTATCTTTTACCACGTCTTCTTGTTTTCTTACACTATATTGTTAATAAACATACAATAACAAGCCAAAAGAACCCCAAGTGGTTCATTATAAATATATATAACCTTATCTAAGTAATTTGGACGAACCATAGATTTTTAGGATAAAACTAAAAATTAATAATATATTATTTGTTTTAAAAACTATTTTAAGTCAATTTTGACACTATTTGGAAATTGTTTTTTGTGAAACTCATAACAACACGATTAGTTCGAAAAACGTTAATTAACTAAATACTAATATATCATATTAACCTAAAAATTAGTTTAATTCATAAAAAGCTTAAAGTGACATTTAATTGGGTATTTATAATATCAAGTATGTTAATATTTCTTTAATAAGGTAATTACTGCATCATCATTGTGTTATAAATAAATTAAATTATTTAAAGTCTAAAAATAATAAATAAAATACCATTATGTAGGAAATAGTTTTATCTTTCTATTTAATATTTATAGTCGAATATATATTATGTATAACCCTATATAAAAAATTTTTTAGTTATTAAACTTAGATTTAAATTATTTAGCTCTTCTTTAAATAAAATAATAATAAATGTCCTAATCTAATCCTAGTAGACCTAAATGGCCATATTTTATTCCTAAGGTTGTTTTTGGTCGAATTAGTCTTATTCAATAGAATTAAGACATGTTTTAGCGTAATAATAATATCATTTTTACCCTTAATTACCCTATTTACTTTTAACTGGGTTAAAAAAGGTCAAAAGTTACTATTCCCCAAAAATTATTTTTATCTTATTTAACCACATTTTACTCCTTGATATTTACCATGTCTATCGGATTTTTGAAATTTCAGTCACAGAAGTTGTATAATTATGTTTTTTGAAAATTTTCAAACTCTCTTAGGAGGTGGGTAAAAGAGGGTGAACAGTTCAATAGAATTTATATATATCAAAAATTATTATATAATGACTCCAACGAATTACTTTTAACTTATATTGTTATTATATATCATTTTTTACCTAAAATAAATTTAAATAAAAGAAATAATTATTTAAATAAAATGTTGGTTTTTAAATAGTAACCCAGTGTTTTCACTATTCATCAAAAATTGAATGTTTTTAGAAAAATACTAAAAATTCACCCTATGCTAATTCCGATATTCTGAATCCAAAAATGAAGTCCATTTTGAAAGATAAAATTTATAAAATTTTAAAAATTTGTTATTACTATTCACAACGACTAGTTTTAATAATATTTTAATAGCATTTTGTTGTTTAGTGAAACTCGGTATTGCGTACAACGCAAGTTATCGAGGAAGGTTGAGATTGCGTGTAAAGCATGACAAGCTAATGTTGTGTATAGTGAATGTTTCCATTGATGATTTATAAATAAAAACAAAATATTTCTCATAAAAATCTTGGGTGTTACAATCTCTTTTGTTCTTTATGATTCTTCTTGTAACCTAGACCAGTATATTTGAATATTAAGTCAGTATAATTAATTTATTAGAAGGATTTATCATTAATATTATTATATTTAAAATCCTTCAATTATCAAATTCAATATGTGTTTCGTTTCTAGAATAAGGTGATAAAAAAGATCATGAGTTGGTGGGCCCTGATTATAAAACGTTACCACTGGTAGTGGAATATGTTGAAGCATTTTATATCCATGATTTACATGATAGTGGCTTGATTGAAGAGAATGTTTAACTCTTATATATAATATGCAAGGATCTCATCACACTATTACATATAGAAGAGTTTACTTCATAGTTCAGGCAGTATCCTTCCACATTATTAGGGAAAGTGGTCCTCCATATGAAGAATATTGGACAGAAGCCATGATTATTATCTTTATAATCCTTGAATCACCTCATAAGGGGAGTGTAATGCTCAAAATTTATAAACATCTAAATTCATCCATGTGAGAGTGGTATTTTATGACCTATGTGTATCGTAATCAGGATATGGCTATAGATGTTTTTTAGAAAGTATTATTAAAGTATTTAATTGCTCAGACACTGAGAGATTACTGATACTTTGAGTTAATAGACCTACATCAGTGTTATATTAGTATACTGAATTGGATAGATCATCTATTAGATATTATGTTCATTGTGGCTATCTATACCACAATTGACTCCACATGATGGATATACATTTTTAAGAAGATCATAGGAATACTATTCTATATAATTTGAACATTCTATGGTTGAATAATATGTTTGATAATGTAAATTAGATTCTTACTGATAAAATTTAACCGATGGAAGATGGGTTTCAGATCAAAGTTGACTTGCTTCTGGACCTAGTAGTGTTGTATGTGTTGGTATAATGTTTCCTCCTAGTAATTTATAATCATTGTATTTGATAGCAAGTATGAAAAAAACAGAAAGAGTTAATGGGAATATAAAATCCTGAAACATTATGAAATATTTTCTAATTTAAATTAGATCAATATATTCTATAGCTTTCAATCCATGTGATGCAGAGTTAGTTTTCATTACATGCAACATGTTATTCCATTGGTAGCCAGTGTTACATGCAAGAATGAATTTTACGAAATATTATTAATATAATTGATTAAAATTAAAATTATATATTTAACATGAAATTATCAGTTATAAATTTGATTAATTTTATTCTGAATATATACGGTTGAATTCCTTTGTTAATAATTTCATTGAAGTTAATATAAAACCAATTGAATATAAACTAATTTTTTCTATAAAAATATATTTTTCAGCAATAAATGATTTTTTATTGAAAAAAAACATAATTAAGAAAACTTTAATGATGTTAATTGAATTAATATATTATATATTCCAAAAAATATGTTTTACATGTGTCCAATATATTTGATAGTCATTAGAAAATATTAAATCTTAATTTACACCTAAAAATCTATATTTATTAAAGGATGATTTATTTTCTTTTATAGGAACCCACTATTTTGAATTATATTTTGAAACATTTGTACATTTTATAGAAAAATATTCTTATTTTAATTTGTATTGTAAATATTATATTAGGGGTTTTTTGTATTCATATAAGATGTTTCTTCTTTTGATGAATACTGAAAAAATGAAATTTAATTGAAATATCAAATTTAATCTAAACAACTTATAATGATAAATTATATTTTCAATAGTAATTAATTTAAAAATAGATCAATAATAATAATAATAATAATAATATTTATATAATTTGAATCATATATATATTTTGACATAAACACCTAGTAATCTTTTGAAAAATTTCACTCTAAAATTCATCTTTCACATTGTGCCTACAAGATTAGTTTAACATTTAATCCATACACTTATGTTTTGGAAAGTTGGAAAAATGAATTAAATTTTTAGAATAACATAAATTTCTTATTTCTATTATTGTAAAATTATTTTATTAACCTAAAATAACTTATGAAATGAATTAAAATTTATTACAACCAATAAAGTAAAAATAGGTTTTATAAGTGGTTAAAAATAATTCTTAAGGTGGAAAATGAAATTGAAAAGTGTCAAACATATATTTTTTGTCACATTTCGAACATATAAATTTTTTATGGATATTATATCATTATTGGAGGCACATCATGTAAGGGAGAATACCCAATAGTGTTTTCATTTGGTGTTTACAAGAATTCCACTCTTCCACCACTATAAATGAGAACTCACCCCTCTCACATATTCAAACCAATAAATACTTTTAGATCACACTAAACATACCCAAATAAATTCACAAGATCCCTCCCAAAATATAAGAGCATCAATTTTGCTATATATCGAACCATTTAGGTCCTTTGGGGTAATGAAAATAGAGTTAACTGAAGAAGAGGTAATTGTATTCAACAAACACTTTTGTTTGACTTATTTCTACACACACTAAATTATTTTTACATATTTATAATATAATAATATCAGTATAATTAATATAAATATTTTATTATTATTAACATCATGAAATAAAACATCAAATACATACTTAAATTGTAATACACAATCATTGTTCACGTGTACGAAGTTCTTGGACAACGTGAACCCATGTCATTCGTTCTTCAATTACTTCCCCTCAAGAATTGGAATAATGATTGATTTTTTGTTTATATTTTACATATTTGGTATTTAGAACATATTTAAAATTATTTCCTTAGTATATAACACATAATTTCATGCTTTTTATTTTTATTAATCTAATAATATAGTTTTTGGATGTGTGTACTATGACCACATCAACATGATTTGATTCATTCACGGTTCTGATAGAATTTTTTAATGGTGTATTAATAAATATATTTGATACTAAAATGATACTATAATAATAATATAAATATAGATAATCTAATTTTACTTATTTTAATTGGACATGAAAATGGAAGAAGTGATCACTGTTACGTAATATTAACAATCTCTAGGAAGAGTGCATTTCATCTCGTATCACTAAATTATATGGATAAATATAAATAAATATATAATAAATATATATTATATTTAAATAATGATTTATATTCCATATATGATGAAATCATGATAAATATAAAAGGATCTGATAATAAAAAGACAAAACTTACTCTAATTACATAGGAAATAACACTGTAAATGGTGAAAATAATGAATGATTTATAACAAATTGATACTAAGATACTCTATAATGATAATCTATTAAATAATAAAAATTATTATGGAATGATATATGTTAATAAAATTACTTAAGCCATTATATATGAGGTTAATGAGTGTCCAACCAAATGGATTTGTAAGGTGAGTGGATGTCACCTTTCATTTTTTTATTTCTACGAAAAAAATTCCATATTTGAAACACTTTTATTAGTGGGGTGTATGAACATATATATGACATGTTATATCCTGAATTAAATTTATTTCATGGTAAAAAAATCATCATTTATTTTCAATATTTCTCATTTATCAGGATTCAAAATTTTCTGAAGTATTAATTGATTTTGTCTCAATTACATCCAATTGGGACTTATTTTTTCTTATGTGACAATTATCTTTTATATTGTGTATATAAAACTTATCATCCTGAATAATTAACTCTTTTTGGAATTTTTTGTTTCTATTTGAATTATTTAATCAATGTTGGATTTATAAAAATGTGAACATGTTGTAAAAAGGTATGATAATACAATTACATTTTATTGGGGTAACTTACATCTATATTTATTTAATATCATTGATAATTTGTATAAATAATTTGAATTATTATTTATTTTTATATATTTTTTTATTTTAAAGTATCCCTGATACACATTATAAATACAATTATTAATTCTCACCTCAATGTTATGATAATTTTATGGGTTTATTAAACAATAGCATTCTAATTGAATTTATTTATTAATGAAATTTAATTAAATGGGTTTATAAGAAATTTTTTTAATAAACCATTTCATTTTCTTCTCGTATATTTATTAATGATATTCTTCATGTTATAATACCAAATTTTAACCTCATTGGTTTGTAATATTTTGAAAAATGTATCTTAAATAATTATTAATTTATTTTTATCTTCATTCAAAAAGATATTTTCTTAAAAAAGTATTTTTTTTTTACAATATATTCAATTTTTTTCATTATCCTTCTCAATGTGATTTATTAAATGAAATGTTTTCTTTTTTTTCAAAGTAATATTCTTACCATATTCCAGAATATCCACATTTATATCTTTTCTCTAATGAAAAGGGAATTTTGTTTCTACCTTTAACTGAATAACCCTCTATCATTTTTTGAATATTATTTTTCAATTTTAGGATAGTATTTTTTTAAAAATGTTTTAAATGTATTTTTTTATAAAAAGTATTTTTTAAAATGTTTTAAGAAATGAAAGAGATATTTTCCTCAATAATATTTTCTATTATAATTTAATTTTAATTCTATTTATCAATAATAATATACCCTAATATTACATAAACTGATATACATTATATTTATACCATCTTTATAATTCTTCATGTTTAAATATAAAAATTTGAAAAAGGATAGTTTTTACATTCACTTATTTGAATAATTATGGTAGTAATTAAATCCAATTGAGTTATTCAAATTCTAGTGAACATTGCACATTAAATTTCCCTTGAATTTTTACATTATTTATAATAGATATTATTATTTAATAAAATTTATATCATTTCTACATATGGTGTTTAATTGGAATTTTAATTGATTAACAAAGGAAATATTGAAACATTCATATTATTTACTCAAAATTGATATCTAATGATAATTCATGTTGTTTATAAATTTAATAAATTATATTATAAGCAATTATCTAGTTAGGAATGAAATGGAATGGGGTCCCTTTAATATAATCCCATTAATGTTTCAGTAGTGTCCTAGGAAAAAATCAGATGGTGACAAACCATCACATTTGTTTCAAGTAGTTTAAACTATATGGAGAATAGATCTTATGAGTCGTGACTTATAAAAGGTCATAACACAAATTAGATCGATTTCTACCCACAAATTGTTTTTTCATGGGGATAGATATTCAATGTAAATATCAAGAAGATAGACCGTGAGAGCTTAAAGGACAAACATAATGCTTTCCTTCATTATTTTTATTTAATGTAATTATTTTATTATTCATAATATCAATGGTCATGTTTCAAAATCATTTAATAATTTCTATGTCATAATTTTATCATATTTTATTCATTTTATATTAGTTATTCTCTAGAAACCTATTAATTGTTATTTTTGTGTATTTATTGGCATTTCCATGTTGATAATTCACATATTGATTAATTTTTTCTTCCATTGTACATAACACTTGTTGTTCATTTGGGTGAACTCTTAATTATTTTCTCTCTATATGATTCCCGGAATCATATAATGACTAATATACATGGATATTCTAGATGGAATAAGGTTATTCTCGAAAAATAAAATAATATGTTGTCTTTCTCATTAAAAATCAATGTAAGAGTCATGTATGTATATAGTATAGAAAGACTACAAAACATATCAGTACTTTGGGAAGTGTTTCTTTGTATCATATTCCAGTGTAATGATAGTAGACACTATATTTGGTAATAATAGTGTCATGTCGCAACAAACACAGTCTATAAAGAATTCATATAATGATCATTTCTATTTATAACTATATTTTTAAAAGGTTAGTTGGGTTTTTATATGTGTTTCACAATGGTGTGGGAATGAATGGTTAAGAAAGATGGGTGTGCATTATAATAAGTTCATTGGATGATATAATTTTGTGGAGAGAGTCGAACTGGTAGCCTTACATTTCCCGTTTCCTCAAAGGTACTAGATTGTTCATGAATTATCTTATGTTTCATATATTCACTAAATATATTCAAATATATCCCCCATAATTTAGGATTATGAAGTTTATTTGTATGTACATGTGTAATTTTTCCAAAATATGATCAATGTTTTGGATTGATGCATGATGGATCTTTGGGGTAGGTCGGTTACTCTTGTATGGGCGCTATGGTACCAGATCCTCATACAAGATGAGACAATGGAGCAAGATCTCTAGGTACGTTACCAATGGAATGATTTCTTCTCATAAGATGTTTTAGTAATGTCAGAAGGGAAACTTAGGGATGAGTTACTATAAATTGGAAAACTATATGAATGATAATTTTACATGATGTTTGTACCCTTTTATATTTAATTAAATTTAATAATTTTACCATAATGGATGTTCTATATAGTTTAAAATGGGGTTCTGTAGTTTTCGATAATATTTAAGATCTCAGTGAATTGATATTCAGAGATAATAATAGAGACACATGGTTTGAGGATAGTTCATACTCGTAGTGCACCACAATCCATGCAGTGATATAAGGTTTTCAAATAGTTTTCTCAAACTCTGAATGTGTATATTTTTATGTATGAGGCTATGTTAGAGGGTGTTCGAGGATTTGAATGGGTTTTCCAAAACCGAATTATTTCCAAAGACGATAGTTTCACCTAGATAGGGGGTATACTGGTTTCCAATGGATGGTACAATCATACCACCAAAATATGAGTCCCTTAACATTTAGAAGAAAATTCAATTTTTTTATTTTTTATTAATGGTTATCAACTATTTTTATTTTATCTTTATGTAGATGTTTCTACCTATGAATGAGAGATCTCTACTCCCACTTAATTAGTATTGGAATTTATATCTCATTCAATTATCAATTAATGATAGTTATTTCATTTTTAAAAGTTATCAGTACGATATGTGATCTAATTTATTCAATTCATGGATTTTTTGTCCTTCATTAATGTAATTTTGTTGTAAACCCATATTCACTACATTCAATATGTTCATATATTAGTCAATTTTAATTAAATTATGGATGAACCTTAGGTCAATATGGTTGTCTATTATATAATATGAATTAATTCAGTGGTCTATACCTTTTCCTTGTGGTTTCATAAATTATTAAGGTTTTTTCATTTCTCTATAGGTAGGTCATTCAGGGTGTTCCTCCAAAATGAACTAATGTTATTAATTAAAATTTTGAACATTAATTTTTCTACATACTATCATCTATATATGGATTGAGGTTTTTAGACTCAACCAATGCCACCTATAAATTGTGTTATTTATCATTCCAATTTCGAAGCCGACATATTAGATGTTTGAGAACAGGATTTTTCAGTGGTAGAATTTACTATATTTAATGAGATAAATATAAATGGGCATGACAAACTTTACAATGGAATTAGATTGCCTTTTAATAGTTAAATAGTTGGGATAATTGAATCATGGGATGAGATGTACATTCCTTTGTCATGATATATTTTATATCCACAAATTTAATTATGTAGGCCACTAATATAGCCCGGTTAATTTTATATTATATTATTGATACTAGATAACTCAGAAAGGCACCAAATTGTTATGATGGTATGTTACCATGATATTATAGTATTGAAAAAACTAGGGATTCACATTTTTTCACCAAAAACTCAGAGGTTTGATAATATATGGTATGGAATCAATGAGGGAGATCAAGGTATAGAACCTATAACACCATTCTATGATATTTTATTTTATGGTTTTGATGAAGAATATCTATTTATGGAATCCATGACATCTATTTAAATTTATTTATCTAGATATAGTTCTATCTAGTTATTGCCTTGGGAACATTCACATGTAGGTTTGATATTATTAAGACATTGTATGGGTGTGAGTTCCTTGGTCTCAAAGAGATTTCTCTAGTTATCGACATGGGAAATAAACTACGCAAGTCTAATAATTTATTCATATTTTGTGAATGAATGGTCAGTTACTACCTACTAGTGTCACTTCTTATTTATATATAAATCCATATATGCTATATCCTTATTTTCATAAATCTTGTTCAATATAAAATTTTATATTTTTCATATATTAAAGAAAACCCATTATATATGTATATGTTTATTGTTCTTATGTATAGAATGAATTTATTTTGGACTACATTGGATTTGTCATACAGATTATATCTCACTCTCAATTTGGCCTACAATTGGTAATTAAAAAGATATCAAGGATACATGTAGCTATAGTGGAATGCCCGAGTCATAGATTACTGACTGTTTAAGCATGAGAGTGGGGGGTCATTTCACTGAGGTTGGTCATGTGATGTTACCTAAGGATACTATATTAGTATTTTTTTCATATTTAAACACTCGTATTTGTGTGTTATTGACAACATTTTGGGCTTGAGATTTTGTTTAGATAGATCACATTACATCATTTTTATATGGTCTTGGATATTGTTATATCCAATTATTTATTTTATTATGATTTTGTTTTTTATAATATTAGGTTATATTATACTACAATTTTTCATTTATTACACAACTATGATACTCTAATTATGATAGTATAGTCTATCCACAATACCTCCTTAGGCCCTCACTATGAGTCTATATTATATAGAGAATAATGACATGCGACTAAGTCTTTGTAACAAATTGAATTGATGCACCACATAGTGGCATCATGGTTGGGATAATATATAATAAGCCATTCGGTGGACGAATACAAGGTCCCATGATGTAGTCAATAAAAGTTCGTTTAGTTAGTGTTGCATCATTATATTTTTAGTGTTATTGGTCTGAGGCCCCATCAACTCACCTAGCTACAAGTACAAGCCAACTCACCTAGGTATCCATTACCAATTGGTATTTACTATTTCCAATCCAAATTTCCACATTCTTCAAAAATAGACTCATTATAATCCATTCTAATAATTTTATTCCATTTTTATTGGAGATAAACCATTGGAAAATCCTTAATTCTTCCAATCCCTTTGGAACAATATATTTTCACACACATATAAAAAATATTGAACACAATTATAAATAAATGTATTATTATTTACGTCATAATATATTATGAAAATATATTAAACATCTAAATTTCTTATTGAAACAACCAAATTTGTTTAAAAAATCAATACAAAATATGAGGATACATCATTAATGAAAGAACACAAAAAAAAGCACATACAAGAATATTATATTCAACCAACCCATGGTCAACACAACCATCTGAGAGAATGAAGATCAGAAAGGAATGAAGAATATAACTCAAATATTTTATAAGTGGAAATTATATAGAGTTACATTGAATAAGAAATATAAAAAAACATAATATTTGATAATAAGAAGGTGGTAAATAATAATATAGGGGAACCTTGGGATTGAGGTGTCGAATAGGGGAAACGACCAGTGAAAAATGGTTAAACACAGTGAGGGGTATTTTTGGTAAAATAATATTATTTAAAAATGGGAAGGCTATATAGGTTTATTGAAAGATCATCTAGACCGTGATCTAATGGTGAAAGAACCTTTTATAAACACATAGAGGCTTTATGGTTTCACAATCCGGAAACGAATTTTTTCTGCATTCTAGTACAGTAGTCTGGAAATACAATTTTTTGGGAGATGGAACATAGTTGTTGGCATATATGTATGGGATTCCCAAATCCTCTTCCAAGTCATTCTTGGGTTTTATGGGGGGAATATTTTATAATAAACATTCACTAACTATGTTACACACTCTATCTCAAATAAACAATCCAATGTTAAGGAGAAACATGTTGATTTTTTTTTGAAATAAATGGTATAAAAAATAAACATAATAATAAAAAAATTACACTATGGGTGTAACAAATTACATCTTCTTCCTAGACAAAATCCCAATTTATATAGATTTATGTCACCATGAAAAGTATATTGACTTATTTTCGGGCGGTTAAAAGAATATTGTCCTAATATCTTCTAATTTTCAGAAAATTTAATAATCCAAAAATAGTCTTAACCACAAGTCATTAAAAGGAATGTCAATTACTAAGGTATTTCTGATTAAATTGCATGAGTCATATAGTATTCTAGTATGAGGTATATTTTCTGTCTCATATACTATAACAAAAAACTTTTATAATATCATGCATGAATCAAATGATATTATATGCTTTGGTTTCCATTCAATATTACTGAAATATGTCTACTACATTTACAATATCAATAGTTAATTTCGTCATTATCTTTTGACATTATACTATTTAACTATTGTTCTATCTTTCATGACATAAAACTATAGAAAGTATTCTAAAATGTATAATAAAATATATAGTGAAAAATGAATATCCTATCTTATTCCTAACAATGAACCCAAATAATAAAATTTACCCTTTTACATTAGATTATGTGACTTATCATCCTCATTTACCTTTCTCAATGGGCCTACATCGATGAGATAATGTGATTTTATTACCTTATATATGGAATTGATCTATGTTTAATACAAGATCACAAGAACTACATGTTGGTTGATTCAAATTTCAAAAAGATATGTTTGGATGAACAAACAACATATCTCGCATTTCTGGACAATTTTCACAAGCACTAGCTATTCTTGGGTGGTAATACATCTCCTTGTTAATTTAGACTATTTATTTTTATTATTCACATTATAATGATCCCATTTATATCATATCTCCTAAATTTGTTTGAATGAGACTAGGTAATGGGATTTCGAGAATGACTATTCATGGATTGATTTATGATACTCGAATATATATACTGATGCAAGTGTCTCATATTCTATGGCCAACTATAATTTCCCATCAAAATTCAGAATTTTTCCTAATGTTTCACCCATTCATTCACAATGGGATTCTCATCAATGGATTAACATAAATATAGACACTTATAATATTTTGAGGTATCATGAATTATAAAAATCAACCATTTAATGTTCCTCGTTATATAAATTTCAATTAGAGAAAAATATGACCTCTTCAACTCAAATTAAACTACAATGTGTTTGATCAATCCATATATGATTGAAACAACAAATAATATCCTATATGTTTTGGATTAATTTTCATACATGAGAACCAATTATGTATAAGAGAGTCACATGTACAAGAATCTCAATCAATTATTTCATGCTAAAATTATTAATCACCCTCATACATATGTCCTAGATATATATAGGATTCTCCTGTATAGATATCATCCACTGACATACACTATAAAGGATTTAACTTATCAAAGTATTTCATCCACCACTACCTAAATTCTATCCACACCAATGGATTATCATAATCAGACTATATTATAACTTTTTTCTTTAGATTCGTATTACTATTTGATTAATATTTATTTCAGTATCTCATATCATAGGGCTAAAAAATATATTTTTGTGAATATGATATAAAAAATTATCTTAATTTAATCTGGTTTTTATGGTTTCTCATAACTTAGGTAACCAACATAATATCATGAGATTCTCATAGATCAATCCACACATCTACACCTAGTTTCCCCTAGTTATAATCCACATGTAGTTATATAAGATAATGATATGTCATTTTAACACAAAGATAATTGATTTTATATTTTTCATTTAAATAAATTTAGAGTTTTCTTTAACCATATAAACACACAACAAGAAGCATTGGTTGTAATTATAATGAATATAATATACTATATTTGGTGGTTACTTTGTTACATTAACATACTTACAAGGGATCTCACCATGCATGATCAATTATGTTAGTAGTGTAGGAATAAGATATATATAGCTGAAAATAATATTAATATTTAGATATAATATAAAACATATTAATATATATCATTCTTCATACATGTAATCATTCATATATTTATTATTCATACCCAAGGTAATGGAAAAACATGGATTATCACAAATAGTCAAAAATGTGTACATACAGTAGATGTTGTCTTGAGTGAATAAAAAATTATTAAATATACATGGAAAAAAAATTAAATTCACATTTTAATTAATCAATAAAATAAGAAAAAATTAAAATGAAAAGTCAAATTAATAAAAACACTTTCCATTTATTCAATGGGATGAAGATTAAATGAGTCCATTGATAATGTGAGTGAATAACCTCATGGATAAAAATAATTTTACAATAAATGATGGAAATTATTAATATTATATGTCATAAGATAAGACATCGTGATAACAATACCATCAATACATTGCAACAATATTGATTAAATCTATGGTTATGACCCAATTAATTTTATAATATATTTCGGACATCAGACTTCTGGAATCATCAAGGGATTTATAACTATGGTCCTAAAGTATTATTTCTCTTGAAAATCAAAAATTAATTATTAAATTAACAATTTAAATTTTTAAAAATATTTCTTTTCAACAAATAACATTTTTAAATAAATATAAAAATTTAACATGAGTTCCCCAATAAATCATAAAAATATAAATGGAAAAATAATTATATTGAAATAATATATGGTACATTAAATAATAATATAAAAGATAATTAATAAAAATATATTAGAAAATGTTACCTTCCAATGACCACATTAAATATAATATTTCAAGAGAATGTCAAAACAACAAAATCAATGAGCTGTAATATATATTTCATGATAAAATCATGTATTTTTTAAGAATAAATCGAAATTAATTGAAATAATCAAATAATAATTCAAAATAAAAATCCATCATAAAAATTTTTAAACATGTATAAAAATCAATATTTCTCTAATCATATATGATTATCGGGTGTCATTTTTCACTTTTTACTTTAAAAAGACATTACATATATAAATGTTTAATGAAAGATAAAACAAGACCATTTAGAAAAAAATTAATTAGAATCCATTTCAATTATCAGTGATAAGCTAAAATTTCTTTAGATTAGAAATTTTGGAAGAAAATATGTAAACAATATAAATAACGAGATTATAGAAAAATTTATGTATATAATGAAAGACTAATCTGATGATATCATTTTTTAAAATAACGTAAATACTAGAAAATTGAGATTGTAAGGTAAATTCTTACTTCTTTTATATCATTAATATAAAACACTTTCAAAATATAGTGTTATTTAATATTTATTAATCATGAATAAATATTTATTTATATTAAATGTGTTTTGAGACATTATATATACCACATATAAGTGATTACGATCATAATAATAAATTTTTCAGAATTGAGTGTAAATTGAGAGACAAACCATTAAACCTTTATTCTCATTTTTTAACTTGGATTAGAATTGGTTATTACATTTATATTATTTTTATTATTTTATATCACAACCATATTCATTTTATAATGTAATATATGATCATATTATAAAATCGTATCAGTACTTTATTGAAAATATATAATTTTTACCAATATTTTTGTTGTTAACTACTTCATTTTATAGATCATGTATTTCAATTGAAGTTAATATTCCTATAAAAAGATATCAATATTTCACCCACATAATGATATATATATTATAAAAATAACATTATGTTTTATATACATTTAATGACCATTCATAATAGTTGGGCATAGAAAATGAGTCACATCACTTTGTGAAAATGGTATATCATACGTATATAGGAGTGACAATGTCATTACCTTAATTGGTGAAAGGATAAAAAAATTATATATATATATATATTAATATCATTTATCATGTATCATATATATTAATTATTTCCATCATTATTAATAACCATGTGATATAGTGATGGAATAAAAATATCATCTATTTGTCTGGAAATAGAATGTTGTACACATGAATGATGAATATTATCCCCTTTGATGGTGTTTGAGATGATGAATACTTTTCATGAACAATAATAAATTATTTTAAATTTTAAGACACATTTTTTATTATATTTTAATTTTCAAGGGAAAATGTATGGGGATAAAACATCGATTAAAAAATGAGATCGGTGAAAATGGTTATTTTTTTTGAAGGGAAAAATCTTGTTGATCTCTTATTATGGACCATACAGTTTTTTTTGGAAACTAGAAAATATATAATTTTTCTAAGGATTAATTGTTGTAAATTTTCTATGGTATGAAATATATGTATTTCTTTAGAGGTGTAAAGAAGTTAAGGGATTGAGTTCTCCTGTATATTTGACGGGTAGATGAATTTTTATATAAACACATAACTATTATCTCAATCGAAATATAACTCATCCCAAGTGACTCAAAAATTGAAAAATAATGAGGGTGAAGAATAATATGGTTTAGAAACTACACAAAAATTAAAAATAATTATCATTTAATCATGATATTTCCTTTACCTCCACGGTTACATCCATTAACTATTCCAATATTCTCCACAAAAACTAATTTTTTGTCCTTTGTAATGTATCACATAATAGAAAAAATAAAATTAAGAATATAAAATTTTGGAAATAATAAATATAAATATAATGTTTATATTATAAAATAGAAAACCAATGTCTGTGGATAATTATATTTAACATAATTGCATGTAACAGAGAAACCCCTATTTTACCATAACCATGGTAATTAAATATTGTTTTTATTACTATTAATAATGTACAATATTTATTTTTATTTTATAACATAATAATAATTATTTTCATTCAAAATATTAAATCCATTTTATCAAATTCAATTAATCTAATTGGTATAGTTTAATATAATTTTAAACCTGCAATCATTTCAAACAATGATATTTGGAGAAATTCGTCATTCAAGCATAAGATGGTCCTATATTAAAATTTTAAATAATAAAAATTCTTAAATGGATTAAAAATCATGTATTTTGATATATAATATATAAATATAAGTTAAATAATTAATCATTAATTGTTATTTTTATTAATTAATATTAATGAACATTATGCATTTAAAAATGGTTTATAAAAATAAAAAATTTCAGAAATAACATCATTTTCCCTAAAAATTATTTTATCATAATATATATATAATATATATTAAATATATTAAGATATAATAATAATATAATAAATTATTATAATGAAAATTTTCAATATATAAATAATGTTTTTTAATATTCATAAATTCATAAAGTTGTGGGAAAATGTCATAAAACATTATTGTATTATTTATTCATATTATATTCAAAAGAAATATTCATCAAATAAAAATAAATTTTTTTTTTTGAAATAATAGATTTTTTAATTTAATTATATTCCAATTAATAGATAATATTAATTTACATTAATTGAGGCATTAATGTTAAATTCTTCACCCATAATAATATGTAATTTTCAATATCTGTAATGACATAACATTCGAAATAGATGAGGGTGGGTTTTCTTTATAACATCATCATGATCAAACAATTTATACTCCTTTTTTATATATACAAAGTACATTTACAAGTAGTTTCATATAATTTGTAAATAATTTCATTATAAATTCAAGAATCTGAATGGGATCTTTATTGTAAGATATATCAGTTTATAATTATATTTTATCATATATGAAAATAACCATGGGGTCTAGATTTCACATCAATAATAATGATACATGAATAAAATAATGTATACTATAGATTCTCAGTTTAATTTATAATATGTGACCCACTAATCCAATTAATTCAAAAATTTGAAAAGGTCACATTGATACGACCCTCTCTTTTCCGTTATTTCCAAAACCATATTATACCCTTCCATGGAGATACATTGATGAAACATTTTCTCACATAAGAAGATCTAAAAATATACAATGGTTATCATAATAACTCTTTCTCTTTCCAATATATTCTTTAATTTGATCATCAATAGTCATAACCATTTTCAATTTCTTATCAAAAAATCATGGGACTACAATTTTCCATTTAAGAACATCATCCCAAAAAGATGGTATATGACATCTACTTCAATATAAAGATTCATAATGTTGACTTTTAAAACATAAATAGAAACTATTATTATATGAAACTCTATGAATGGTAAACAAATATACCACATATCATGAATGTAAAGTGATTACGAACAAACCATGTCTTCTAATTTTTGAATGATCCTCGTTATTATAAATCAGTTTTAGGATGGTAGGTTCTTCACCAATGAATCATTGTGACACACATGTTCTAAATAAGCCTATATAATTTGATTGAAAATAAAGGGATTATGGTAAGATAGAAGTAAATGTTGGGTTCCCAGACTTATATTTTTTTTATTAATATAGAAAAATAAAAGGCACTCATAATTTTAATGTACTATTATAGAAAGGAAATGCTTATTTTTTAAGGATATTTTCAACAACCCATATTTCATAACTCATTCATAGATAATTTTTTAATCTAGGGAAAAATTCGTTAGTAATGTACTTGTATTTCCATATAGGAATATGAAGAGGTTTCATGAATCCTCTAGGATGTAGTTTCTCAACATTCACATATTGGAAAACCCAAAATCATCATACATAGTCATCAATTCCTCCATTGATGTTATCCCAAATAAAATGATCAATAGAGACTCAATACATCATGATACTACAATAGTGTATAGGTAAATTAATGATATGGGAATCATTTTTCAATTAAATGTTTATATTATAAATATATACACCACAAAATCACTATAAAAAATTTATAATTCCATTTTCAAAAATGAGATCTTCCCATTTCTGATCATTCACACAGTTAATTTTTGACTGAAAATTATCATGATCGGATGCATAATTTTTACCTTTTATAATAAAGTTTTCTTTTCAATTACTTAATAATGAAGTGTTGTATCTACCTCCCTTATAACTTACATATCCATCTTTACAGGATCCCAAAAAATATAATCTCTACCAATCATCGTTTGGATGATAAATAAATTATAATTCAAGATTAATTCACAAAAAGTATTATTTTCCCTATGTGATAGTGTATTGAGAAATAATAATCATTAGGTATCCTAACCATTAGAATTTACCTTATATTGGAGTCATTATTTAAAAAATATTTAATTTACCCACTTATGGTCCATGTATATCTCACGTCATTCACTATAGTGAGAATATACTCATTTTATCTAGGATTATATTATAGATTCTTAATTATGAGCATGTGTTAGATATTTTTGTTTACGAGTCAATAATTTACTTATGTCTTGTGAAACACCCTTATCATTTTCCATAAATAACCATCAAGTACATATTTTAATGAATTATTCTGTATCACAAGCCCATCATTTCCTAATGGTGTATTTAAAATTTAATCACACACAATTATTCACTTCAAATCGTCAGAAACAATTTACCACCCTCTTTTCCATATAATCATAACCCCATTACCTATAATCTTTGTAAATAATTTTTTATATCTATAAAATTTATTAAAAAATCATGGATAGTAACCTTAATAACCAATTAAACAAGATACCTTTGTTGTATTTTTTTTTTGTACCCATTTATTAACATTCTTTTTCATCATGTGATCAATATTTATTCCATCATCAAATATAATATGGAAATAAAAAATGACTTCATAAAGGCATAATATGAAATTTAAAAATTTGACATATAACTCTTCTCCACTATTTCTCTCGAAAAATGATTATAAATTGATTCTGTTGGCCCTCATTGCTCTTAGAATACACCATCATATCATTAATGAATAAATAAAGTAAATTATTTTTCCATTTCATTAATATAATATTTATTTTATCCATACGAATTTTTGGTTACCCAGCTTATCCAAATAGATTTACTATAAACTAATAATGTACATAGATCATTCTAGATTTTAACTTTGGAATGTATTTATTATCTGAATGAAATTGATGATACCTCTATTGAATGCATTTCATTGAAAATATTAAGCAATGTTAATTTCATCAATTAATAAATAAATGAGTGGAACAAGAAAATAAATTTAAATCGAAATGGCATAGTTTTACCTTTAATAATATTTGAGACTCATGTTATATATTTCATATTAAGGAAGAAAATTGAGGATCCCCATGGTCAAATACTAGTGTGCATAAATCCTTTATCACAGAACTCATCTATTTGTTTCTTCGTCTCCCTTATTTCAATAGTGGGAATTCTAGAGGAGAAACTAATATATGAATTTCATAAATTTATAGAACAATAAAAAATAACAACACTATTTGTTTGATATTTGTGTAATTATTCATGAAATACATCATTTTTTCCCATAGAACTGTTACATACTAAATTTTATGATTACTCTTTCCTTGGGTACATTATGATTTATCTTCTCCCCCATGATTCTAATTAAAAAGTTATGTATTAGTTTTATTATTAATGGGCCTTGATGAAGAAATATGTACTCTATATATAAATAATCATATTTTTGAATCATGAATCATAATATAATTTTCATGTAAATAAATATTTCCATACAATTTTGAAACCTAGTATATACAAAATTTTAAATCATCTCCAACCATATGGGTGACAATTATATACAAAATTAGATCATGATAAAGTGTCATAACGGGATCATCGAGACACATCCTAGTTGTAATGATACTTTCACTATGTGTTATGAAAAACAATCCACTTCTTAGGTTGATTGAGAAACATATAATTTTAATGGAATACAAAGAATATATAAAAGGGATCCAAGATCATATACCAGATAAACCATTATCTAAATGTGTGTATATGATTAAAATACATGTCACCACTTCATTTGAAACTTGAAACATTGATATATTGACCACATAATATTGTTATTCTTACATCAACTTCTTATCTACTATGTCCAACTAATATTCGATTCACTGGTGTGAATAAATCCCCTTCCCTCTACATTCTATGGCTAAACATAAATTATTTTTTCCATAACATTAATTATCCATATGACCATTCTCTCCACATATGTAAAAAACTCACACGAACATTAATTACATTCCTAGGCATTCGATCTAATAATTTTGACATGTTAGAAATTGGTTCATTTTAATAATCATCATTTAAGTGTTACCATTTAATAGTTTCTAGATAACCTAACATACTCTTCATTCATATTTAATATATAGTATCTAGAAAATTCCTTAGGTTTTATTGTGGGGAATTTATTCATTTCATCATATGATGAAATATTCGGACAAATTAGTTCACCTTGGGTCCTTTTCATAATCCCTTTAATGAAATAGCAATTTCATTAATTTTTATTACATATATAAATTTTATCATACATGGAAAATCCTTTAAAGGTAGAATCACACTGTAAAACACTTTCTCATAATTATTTATTAAATTATGTGAGTTTATTTTCATTTATGTTCCTTGATCAACAAAAAAATATTTATTGAATAATGTTTCTTTAAAACCCATTAATTCCTTGTGTTTTATTTATTCATCCTCCAATTATTATGCAAAACAATTCTTTCTTTCATCTACCTTCATATTGTATACCTAATGTATAACTATTTCCTTTCATTTATTAATAATATTATAAATAAAAATTCAAGGGACATTATCCATTTTTTACCTACCACAAGATTTTTAAGGCTACTAAATGATGGGGGATTCAATCACCTGATAGTATCCCACATAAGAAAGTCACACTATTGAATAGAAAGTTTAACTATTAAGGTGAGACTTATTTTCATAGCTCATTAAGATGCATTAATATATCCAAGATATTCCTCTTTACATGATAAGGTTCATTGGAATTCATTGTTGGGAAATTTATAAATGGACCATGATTATTTATACTATTCATTCATCAAGACTATATTTCCAAATAATGAAGTATTTTGGGTTATTTCAAATTTTAATGAATCTTAAATCATAACGTATAATTATAAATATGGTTTAAAACATAAAATAAAAAAAAATTATGAATTTTTAATAACTAAATCATAAAAATTACTTCATTGAGAATATATTTAAATCATAAAAATAAAATTACATCATGCATAATATTTTTTAAGGAAAATTTTTATCCAAAATAAATACACCGGAAGTTTCAAACCTTATCTGTTGAATATCGCATTTTGATGCACCAAGTGAAAATCAAGTAAAATCCCAATGTTCTCTTTCAGTGTTATTACACCCACGTACTATAATTCTTGAACCACATAGAACTAATGTATCCAAACATAGATTTACTTTATAATAAAATTTATAATAATAATATTAATAAAATTAATGATATTATTCCAATACATGGGATATATTTTATGTCAATTTGAGTTATGTGTCCAATAATCTACATTTTCCAAAATCTTGTTACAAATTTTTCTACTAAACAATCACATAAACCCACTATAAGAATACTAACCAGATTAACATAGAGCCAATGGTTGTTTTATTATAAAATAATACATATAATGGATATTTCCACGCATGATTGATGAGTTTTTATATATCAATACCTCCTAGGTACCCGGGTAACCAGATAAATTAGCCATCACAAAAATAAACCGAAGGGAATTCCCGATCCTCATGAGTTGGTGACTATATGCTATGATCAAATAAAAATATATTTTTAAGAATTTTTCCACAAATATTATGGAAATAAAAGAAAGAATACTATATGAATACAAATGATTCTCCACTAGTAGTAGTTTACCATATGTAAAACATTCATAACAACACAAATTTCTACAAAAAACTACAAGAAAACCCACGAAAAATCAAAACTCTTCACATGAATGCAATTGAACAAGTCCCTGGAACAGTACCTAGAACCAACTCCAAGAGGATCATTTCCCCTTCTCAAACCTAAATTGTGATTATCTGTAAACACCCAAGGTAACGAGTATGGTGTGAGCTAAAACACCAGTAGGGTCCCACTAATTATTCAATGAAAATTTAAAATATAAAGTTATAAAAAAAATGAACGTTAATTTTTAATCTAACATCTCCATCATCTTAAAAATTTGTAAATCAATTTAGTCATTACATTGAAAATAATCAACATAAATTAAAACAGAACATTTCTCTTTCAATTATAGTAATATTTATAAAAAATTGCTCATTTCAAAAATGCATTAATTAACTCTTTTATATAAAACATTTTATATAAATTAGTAGAAATATAAAATATATTAAATCAATGAAATATATTCATTTTTAATTCAATAATGAAATAAACATAGTTATATTCTTGAAAATGTATGATAGATCATGGACAAGGGACTCTACACAGTCAAGGTTAAACGATAATATGTATATATGACCTCCTAAGATTAGGTCATAGAGGGATCATCACCGTTGCCTATGGGATGTGATGTGAAACATTATGGTTTTGGAACATTTTAAATTGAAGAGTGTTATCAAATAACTCATTAAATACCTAATGGGTTCATGTTTTCTTTCAATAATTCAAGGATGGTTAATTTATTTAATGAGTAATTTAAATACAATTAATCCCATTCTGTAATTTAGATATGAAAATTTTTCTTTTAAAACACAAAATATATTTTTAATTAAGAACATGCATTTTATGAGATAGAACCCTATTCTTTGTATCAAAACTATTTTTACAATATATGAAATTGAAATAAATTCACAATTCAATTTTACCAATCACTTTCCAAAATAATTTCAACACTTATATTTTAAATAAAGAACCACAATTTCACAATAAACCCTAAATTATATAGATTTAGGGTGTTTTACCATTATTCCATCAAATCCATTTTTGATATTAAATTCTACAATTAAATTGATTTTTTTATAAAACAACACAATTCAATGGATTATTCAGTTTTCCCAATGTTAATCATTTTTTTTCAAAAAAACCCCACTTCAATGAAACTGGGTTTTTAATAAAACTATTTATAATAAGATCATATAAATTATTAAATTTCATTTAATAAAAATAAATTTAATTAAACAAGATATTTTAGGGTAAACATAAATTTGGGATCATAACATAACCACCTAACTCAAGATCAATTAATCTCAAAGAACCTATCCCAAATCAAGATTCATCATGGATGAATGATGATATCATATTCTAGGAAAAGTGTAACAAACAAAGGTTTTAATCTATATTAGAGGTAATTTTATCCAAAATTTAACATAAGCAACCATGTAATCATATGTAGAAGAGATATATAGGGGGATAATATGAATCAGATGGGGAAACCACCAAGATAAATATCAAATGACAATGCTCAATTATCGATCCCCTTCTGGGAGGGGTTTGAGGGGCCATAAAATAGCATGGGAGCTCCATGGAGAGGAGAAATATATTAAGTGTCATTCCAAAGTATAAGAGATGTTAAAGGGGGTTTTAGAATTGTAAATTATACTTTATATTAATTAGAAAACCCATCAAAACTATTTTTAGGAAGACCAACATGTTTAGATAAGACAATGCTACATGGCTATCATCCAATATTGAATGGGTCACACAGTGTTTTTTATGAGGGTGCTTGGATTAACTAATCATGTGAAAACATAGCTACTAATCCCTACCTTGGGTCACACTATTTTCATTGAGAGGGAAAATCCATTGGAGAAAATGGTCACTAACCAAGCACTTTCCCAGAATTTTAAAAAATGATTTAAATTCAACTAGAAATCAACACATATGAATTTGAATGAATATTTTGTAATCCAAGGGGTTTTAGAATACATAAAAATATTAATATGTGTTTAATAACTCCCCACAATAGAATCTTTCTATCCACATAATGCCAACTCAATAAATTCCTTGTCAAAAAGATGAGGCACTACTCTATCATATGTGCCTACCTCTCCCATGTCACATGAGTATTGTAATTGTAATTCCATAGCACCTGAACCAATGGTATTATCCACCCATGAAGTGCCTTATTTTTGAAATCAATAATTATGATTGTCCATTCAGTCACCGATAAATCAGTTTCAACATTAGGATCACTATATCTCCAAACATGAGACTGATCTGAAAGAATTATACGAAGCTGAGATACATGAAATACATTATGTATTTAGGTCATCTATGGAAGATGTCTGAAATGGTATGCAATATTCCACACAATATGAAAAACCTAAACATTTCTAAAAAATGTGAATAATTTTTTCCTTTCCTCTCATGTTGTCGACGATCCGACTGAGGATAAATATTTAACAGCACATTGTGAAAAATGTGGAAATCCAATGGTCCATGGTGATTATCAGAATTATATTTATGAGCTTTGTTCCCTGATGATTTGGTAACAAATCAACATAATTATTTTTGTAGTATCTGAGACCAATCATGGTCCATCCATCGAAAATTCACTAATATCTGACAATGAAAAAAAGGATTTATGAGGATTTCTCTATGAGGCCTAAAAAGAATCCATTATGATCGTAGATAAACAACTATTGTTATGTAAAAACATAACCATCCCCGAGTGATCTTCCCAATATCAAATAAAGTTAATAATACAAGAACAAATCATATCATCAATAATATGTAATGCTATTTCTATCTATCCATTTGACTGTATGTGTTATTTATTTCTCAAAATGACATGAGATTTCCATTCCTCTTGAATTCCTCTCTAAAAGAGATTAGTAAACATAGGTTATCGATTAGATTCTTTAGTAGAAGTAACCCCTTGAAAATGAACAATATCTTTTACATAGAGGTTTCCAAACACCTCATAATTGGTTATATCATGATTAGTTATAAACAGTGCTAATTTAGGAAAAAAATCAATCACAACCTATATTTTATTCTTTTTTCATTGGGAATTCTAAAACCCAACCACAATGTCCATAGAGATATCAGTCCAGTTACATGTTGATTGTATATGTTTCTAAAGCAAACCTAATTGTTTATGGTGGTCATCCTTATAATTATCTCAAATATTACAATAAGAAGAAATAAGGAAATTTACAATATCATACATAGAAACCAAAATTTCCTCTTGATGTCATATAACATATTTATGGTTACATGGTGAACTTCAAACTAGAAACTATGAAAATACTCCAGCACTTCATTTCTTACCAAATATTTTACCAAAAAGGATCCAAAAGAGTAGAATTCCCTTCATGGAGAATGATCAATGTGGATTTGTCTCGTCATTATGAAAGGGTCACTAATGATATAGAAAACATCCACAAGATGTTTTTCTTGAAGAATCAGTTTGAGAAGATCGGGTTTCATAATAACACTAGCCAAAGGAACATCATACCCATATAACTGTTCCCCAATATGAAACTAAGAAAAGAGAGCCATAATTTTAAAATATTTTGAAGGTTCTTTCATTGCATATATATTTTTTCATACTCAATGAATCTTCAAACCAATTCAATTTACCTTGGGTATATGATATTTGAAAATAAAAATGCTACATGTATTCCAAATAATTCCTCAATAATAGATTCAAATATTTTTGAGAGAATAGATAACACATGCTCATAGGGTCTGAAAACATGGTAATCCTTTCACCATAAAGGTAGCATCACCAACTATTATTTGTGTGCATCACATGTCCATGTTCCGATTCATGGGTTGGGAAATTCTTCCTTTGTGGCCTAAGATGAAACGATTCCTAAAAACACCATTATTACTATAATGATGAATGATTCCCAAGCCTAAACCTGCCACAATACAATATAATGCATAACCCTACATAGAATCTAGAAGATTTTATAGTGAAATAGTAGTAAAAAGATGTTTTAGCTCAATAAAATATGTGTAATGATTCTCTTCCATAAAAAATATTACTCCCTTATGAAATATTGTAGACATTCGAGATGCAACTATAGATAATTATTTAAAGAACCAACATTAATATCCAAGGAAACCTACTAATCTCCATGTTTTGAAGACATTTTGTGGTTGTTTCCATGTCATGAAATCCTCCACATTTTCAAGATCCTTATAAATACAATTTTCTAGCACCGTGCCTCCACATTAATTCCCTTACCATATACAAAACTCTCATTTTGAATGGATGGAATAACATCAGTTATTTTTCATCAAACTAATAATTGGTCC
Organism: Viscum album; assembly: GCA_963277665.1. Classification (NCBI taxonomy): domain Eukaryota; kingdom Viridiplantae; phylum Streptophyta; class Magnoliopsida; order Santalales; family Viscaceae; genus Viscum; species Viscum album. The sequence continues at coordinate 1,842,497,586 of OY728145.1, forward strand.
AAGATATTGCACATGGTCATCCTTCAACCTAGAGAAAACAAGGATGTCATTAATAAGGATGGCCAAAAATGTATCAATATACTCATGAAATATCATGTTCATGAATGCAATGAAAACAAAATGAGAATTTATAAAACCAAATGGAATAACATGGTTCTCATAGTGGTTTTACATAATTTGAAAAGTTTTTTTTTCAATGTCAAAATAATTTGTTCTCAAATTATTATAACAAATAAATATTTCAATATTTAAGGACAAAAGTTCTCCTTTCAACTGATCAATTATGTCCTCAATTATTCAAAATGGTTCTTTATTAATTATCATCACTCAATTAATATTTTTTCAATCAACAGTAAGGGGAAGTGAAAGATTGTCATTCTTATGAAGGAGAACAAGATCCAACTAACATGACATGATAAGGTGTACAAAGCCTTTCTCTAGAAGATAATTCGGTGGATTCTTTAACTCCATCTGTTTATCTAGTCTCATACGGTACTAAGGAATAGAAACTGGTTGAGTACAATGAATTATGATATCGAAAAATATACCTCTCATACTGATGGAAAACATGTTAAGTCAAAAGGAAACACATCATAAAAATTTACAGAAATAGGAGGGATATCACCACTCAAATATTCTCACCCCATATCAATAAAAATTGTAGATATTAATTTTCCGAACATCTAATAAAATGGTTAGTATATACTCATCCTTGGAATCCATTCTTTATGAAATATTAAGAAAACCCTACAGAGCATAGTAAATGAGACCTATCAATGTTAATAATCAATATAATATTTTTTTAAAAGATACAATTCATCCAAAAATGTGATCAAGAGATTTCATTTTGAGAACTTGAAAACTCTATTTTAACTTGAGATCAGAAATATAGATAACACAAGAAGGACTATAGAGTCCATTCTCACTCATCTTACATTGGGGAGTAGAAATATCCATGACATAATATAAAAAATTTATATGAATATTATGTTGATTAATAAAACAAGTGTAAATAATTTAATGAGATACACTAATATCAAATAAAATAGTCACTATTGTTGATGATAAAATGATGGTAACTATCACGATTGTTAGACCCACATCTTCTTCCCCTAAAGAGTCTTCCATTATTTAAATTAGCTTCATTCCAGATTCTTGTGGCAAGAATGATTTTATAAATGAAGCATCTGATTTACATGTTGTTTTAGGAAGATATTATGATTTTATTCCACTATGTGATGTGGAATACAGTTGGATGAATTTTTATTAATATCATGAATGTCCACAAGAACAACATACCTTGGGTGCCATAGTGAAAACCATATTTTGATGTCATGGGTTTATACAATGGTACCAATTATTTTGTCTTCTATTGCACGTGAAGGTTCCCATATCATGAGAACTGTATGTCAGAGGAACCTATTTCTATAGATACATCTTCTATGATCCGGGATATTAGTTCGTTAGATTGCACTTTGGAGTGCAACCGTGTGGATGACCAAGGCATTCAAATTTGTCTTGTCGCATCCCAATGAAGGCCTACAACTGTTGTTACTATTTGGGTGATCTGAAGAATTTCTATTGGAAGCGTCACCCTATGAAGACATTATGATAGTAAAATTATATTTCATGACATTGAGGCATGAGATTATTCATCCATAAAGGCCCCTACCACTGGTCTCGGGGTGAAGCTCGCACATAGTCAAGAGATGTTAGTTGTGTGTGGAACCTCATTCTAGTTATTTTATTACATATAATTTAAGTTTAACATTTCACATTAATAATTATGAATATATTCTATAGTAACCCAAGCAGTTCAGTCAATCTGAATATTGCCTTTTGAATTTTTCATTATCCATTTACTGTGTATTTCCATTTTAAAGGACAGTCTTAGTTAAAAATTGCAGTAGTTATCATTTAATGATTATTGAGTTTTTTAGAATTGATGTATTGTTGGTTTGGTTCATGTGCAAGGTTCCATATTTCTTTGGTAGTAGTGTCCATCTTCTATTGGGATGTTCTGGTTGAGACCTGATTAATATTTGCAAATTTTGGATGTTTTTGGTGAATTCTTATTAGGATAATGGTTTGTGCCTGGTTAGGGGAAAATGTGTACCTTTCTTAGGTAATTGTGCTATATGGTTTAGTTTTTTGGAAATAGAATTTTTCAAAGTTGATGCATGATTTTCAAACTGTGCAGTAAAGCTGGGTTGGGTGCCCATTCCTTCCAATAGATCATGCAAGGTTCACAAACGGTTTGATAAACCATGCGGCCAAACCGTTCGAGATACACAAAAATTTTAAATAATAAAATCCCTAGTTTTTGGTTATAGTGAGGGTGTCATTTTGGGTTTAAATGTTTTCGTTATTTGTTCAGTTCTAGTGGTGGGGAGACCTCTCTCGTTTTCTCCCCACATCCTCATTGTTATGTTCTGGTTTCATCTTGATCAGTTAGGTATGACTTGTGGAGTGAATAATGACCATGTGTTAATGGTTTCTCTTTTATTTAATCATTCATAGATTTTAGTTTGGGTTAAAATTTTCCTAGGTGAATTTTAGTGGGTATAAATGTATCTGGGGAGAAAATTATCACACACCGACCACAATTTTCATTTATTTTTTTATTTATGGATGTTGGATGTTTTGGTTGAGGTTCCAATTCAGTTTCTAACCAATGTCTTTGTGTTTTCATTATTTGGGTTTTATTATAATCATATTATTTGTTATCATGAGTGTTATGAGAAAAATGGAATGGTAGAGAGTTCATGGTAGCTATGATGTCACATTATTATGCTTACATCATTGAAGGATCATTGGGTTGGTCTTTCCATGGGTTTTGAGTGTCATTTGATGGTTGTTAGGAAATTTTGGGTGTCACAATATTTTATCACGGTTTTCCCCAAACGTGATCCTTAAACCTACACTATTTTAGATTTCCCAACAGTATTCACATGGTTTGTGCATGGTTTACAAAACATTTTAAGAAAACCATGCAACACATTATTGAATTAATATATTTATCCTAAAAATAAATATTGTTTGATTCAACCTCCCATTTGTCTTCGATATCGACAAGCGCCACAACCTATTCTTCTATATTTTGGGCTAGTTTTGTAGAGATTTATCAAGAATTATTTTAGTGATTATTCATTCCATCTTTATGAAATCATACCTATTAAACTTCTAATTGTACTCCTCTATCATCTCATAGTTTTGTTTTTTTAAACCCTTTGGGCTGAACCCTTGGTTAGGGTTGGATGATTTTTTTCAATTTACTTGATAAGTTTTGTGGTCTGTCCATGGGGATTAGTTCTCTCTTCACATGATGATACATTGAATTTATGCACCATTGAGTTAAGTGTTTGCATTCTTTTCATTTCTGAATCATTCAATGTATTCTTATAGATTTTTTAAATTGTATGTAAATTTTTTTGTCATGCTTTTGGTATTTTTAAATTTCTTGTAATGATGTTTTTATGTTGGATAAAATTATCGGAAGTGGTTTTAAAGGGGGTTTCTAATTTTAACAAATGGTATGTACACAAGGTGTTTGTTAAAATGCATATTACTTATTTAATATGATATTTCTCATTTTTATTTGTGTTGAGTTTTGAATATATTATGATATAATATTTGGATTGTGAATCTGGCGTCATATGTGTGAATTGTTTTTATGTCATGGAAAATATTTGGGGTTTATTGTGTTGGATTGATAACATGTGGTGTTTCATTAAAAATTATTTTTGGGTAACTTCATAGAGGGACATGGTAATCCATTTTATGTAGGCACATCCACGGGAGCTTCGAATGGACACATGTATGGGAACAAAAATGATATTGGTCTTGAATAAAATTTTCTCAATTCAATGATTACGATTTCAATGCTCTTAATCACATCTCCCCCTCTTCGCTTAAAACTCTCAATATTATAAAAAAGGTCTTTTTTCTAATTATATAAATTTTTTTCAAATTATGTTTGGAAGAATGAACCAATGGGTATTTTGGAACATAGATTTTTTCTAAATGTTGTAATGGTTCATTTGGCTTTGTACAGTTGAATATTGATTAATGAATTAGGTGAAAATGGTTTTATAAATGAATTTGGGTGGATAAACCTAAATACCCATTTGGAATGTTTTTAGTGATTCATTTTTTTTAAATCGGGAAACGATAGATTAGAAAATTCTTGGGGATGTGGTGTTACTCATGGTTTTGCATGTGATTTGTAAAAGATTTAGTGTGTTTATGTTTTCAAGAATGTGTTGGTGATGTCCAAGTGGTGGTTTATGATATGTGATACTTGGATTGGTGGTTAAAATATATATTTGGTGTTAATTAAATTGTGAAACATGATTAATAACAAAAGGGATACCTAAGTATACTAGTGGGAAGACTATGACTAGTATGTTAGGGATCTAGTAGTGGCCTCTTCCATGTTTTACATTTCATAATTGATGATGAAGACACTAAAAATACTATAAATATTTTTGGGGATGACTAGGCCATAGGGTTTTCACCTACTATTGTCTCATTCATAAAAATTTTATTGGATATAGTTACTTTTACATTAATATAAGATATACCTTGGGACTAAGAGCAATCTAGTTCCTTGGGGTGTTCCTATGACTAGTTCTCATTGGTCATATTGAACATACCTTCGTCATAATGTATGATTGTTTGGTGATTTAAAATGAAAGTGAATTTTATTTAACCTTTATTTTAATTAGAATCTTTTACAATTTAATGTTTTTTCCTTGGAAATTGAATAAGGTTTTGTTTGGTTTGTTTGGTATTAAGATGCCAATTTGCATAAAAATGGATTGTGGCATGTGTTGGTCATTAAGATGAGAACATTGTGCTTGTTTAATAAAATGTGAAATATATATATTTTTTATTGTATTTAAAAATATTGTCAATGGAATGTTTTGGGATAGAAAACACATGGAATTTGTGGTGATTTACTTCTGATCTATTAGCTCACATTATACTTATACCACTCAGTGTTGAAAGACCCGATCAATTTTTTAGGTTCATTGTTTTTTCAGGATTCCTAGATCAGGTGGTCATAGTTGAAGTGGGGTTTGTCTTGTGGTTATAGGTGACAGAGATTTCACATTGATACTACGATATCTTATTCCATTTTTAGTTTTCTCTCAGTTTCATTTTTCTTTATTTAGTTTTTAGTCTTTTTAGTTGTATTCTGAATCTGTATCAGCTGTTTATAAATTTATGTTCAATTTTTGGTTATTATTGTTTTTTTTGAGTAGTTTATTTATTTCTTATTTTTACTGGGATTATGTAAATCCTAGTTGATTTATATCTAATAGAGATAGTAGATTCCATCATGTGGGTATAGGAAATGCTCTTCGGGCCATGTTATAGACCTGCTCAGGTGACCAGTACAAGTCTGACATGGGATGGTCCATGATAGATGGAATGTATTATTTTTATGACTTATAATGAATGAATTGTCATAATGGATTCTGATCAGAAATATCACCTCAACTCTCATATAATCAACTTGTTGCATCATCATCATAAATTGTTTAACACATGTGTAGCCGCAATATATTGAGCATTTGTGGGGTTCAGTGTTAGGAAATATTGTTAATTTTATATCATATTAATAAACAAACCACTGTGATATAATTCACCATATAATGTTAATTTTCAATCATATAGGTATGTAGGCTAATCATCATATAAATATCCTAATAACTCTTACTAAGACATTTCATCATACTATAACCCAATATACTACTTTCCCTTGTTTGTAAAACCATACGATTTTGGCTATATTTTTCATTTCACATTTAATTAAAAATAGTTAATTTTTGTAACAAAATATATTTTGTGATCATTATATGAAATAATTAGTTAATATTTCACTAAAAAAATTTAGTTTTACTAATTGAATCGCTAATTTTATCTTGTGACATGGTCAATGTTTCACGCAATAATGATTTCTTTTCTAGGACATGTAACACTGAGTTTCTACAAAAAGTATTTTTATTGTTATAGTTATTTAAATAATATTATTTAAACTCAACCATTAATATTAATTAATATTAATTTCCATAAAAATTTTCCTATTAAAATTATAAATTTTTTTATATTAATATAACAAATTGATGATGAAGGTGATAATTTTCTGTAAATCCATTATATTTTGAAAAGATCTCTTTTTTCAAATTAACGAATTTAAATATCTTTTGTGGAAAAATAAAAAAAAGTGATCCTCGAAAAATTTAGAAATTTAATATGATAATATAAAATTAGTTTTTTAATTTAGAACCTCAAAAAATATTACGGATTATTTTTTGGGTTTTTTCCCATAATCTTCATCTTTTTGATGAACAGTGAAAATATTTGATTTTAATTCAAAAGTACTTTTTAATGGATTTTATTTATAAGGATAACTTATAATTTCAATTGGTTTTAATGTTTATGTGTATTATATTATTATCAATTACTTCAATTAATATCATTTTATTATATTTACCTTTGAAATTTGGTATAAAAAGATTGCAAAATTCTGGATATTTTTACTTTAAATTAATGTAGTGTATTCCCATCTATGAGATTAATTTAAAATTAATTTTGGCCAATTATATAAATATTATTTTGAAAAAAGGATTCAATATTTTGCATTATAAATAACTATATAGTGAAATATGGCCATCAAAGATTTATCCAAATATATTATTGGATCTAATTAGAATTAATTACATTGATTTAAGTAAATACAAGAAAAAAAAAAGTAAACATTAAACATAAGATACAAAATTCCATAGAATACTGTCCAATATAAATTTTATGTCTATTAATTATCCATGAGCCATAAATTATTGAGTTTGTTTTGTTTTTTTGATTTTTTAGGTAAAAACATGGGTACACATAAGTTCATTTAAACAATTCCATGTATGGCCTTTCGCTTCCCTAAAAAAGAACACCACATATTCTTCTTATTCATACCTCTAAAACTACTTCGGTCCATTCAATACACTATAAATACACTCCCAAAACTTGCTCCCATCCTTTGTGAAGCCTCCCTTTGTGTTGAAAAAAATCCATGTAATATTTCTTGAAAAACCAAAAGGAGTTTTCTGATTAAGAGGTAACGTCTTCTCTCAAGATCCTTTATTTTATATTCCTTCTCCACACAAACAACATATTTATTTTTTCTTTTAAAAAAATTATCCTAAAGATACTATGATTTTTAAATTATTATGTTTACTTACACATACAGACACCACCATTTAATTGGTAATGAAAACATTGATTACATGTATGATGAACCACAGCCTCACTAAACAATGATTGTTCATTTTTACATTACCGCCACTAATGGATGAAATCATAATGGAAGTTATTTTCATATATGTTATATATTATATCTTTTATGTCTTTAAGGGAATGTAATCATTTTACAACTGAATTTTTTTATAATTTTCATTTTTTGTTAAATTGCTAATTTCGTTTGAGGAAATGTGGAAAATTCCCCCTCAAAACGATGTAATTCATTCATACACTACATGGAATGGATTAATGATAGATTTAGTGATTATATATTAAATATATAATATTATAAATATAATTTAACAAATATATATATACAAATATATTTCTTTTCTGTTTTTTCTATCCACATGAATATTAAATAGAAATAATAATCATCTATACATACAACTTTCCATATCAATCAATGGTGTATTTTGTTTCTTAATTTAATATCATATGGCTTATTATAACAAAAACATAACAATTTTAACTTTATTTAAATAATTTTTAAATTTGTGAATTCATTATATATATATAAGGACAAAATATATTAAAAATTAAGACACATGAAAAAAATCAAAGTGGATATTTCCCAAATTGATCCATTAATATAAAATTTCTATAAACCAGGTAATATGAAAACATAATAAAACTATATATGGTATTATAAGTAATTATAAGGATCCATGATATATATATATATATATATTTTTATATTTATTATATTATACTATTGAATGTGTTTGATGAGCGTCAATACATATGCTTTGGGGATTTCATATCACTTTTTATTTTCTTGAGATACCATCTTTATTCACCAAACATTCATTTCGGTTGTGTGTATAGTTACCATGTATATAATCAATGAATCTTATAGTTAAATTTATGGTAAATTAAATATACCTTATCTGACCATAATTTAATTTGGTTACATTTTCAAATGTTACCAAATCAGTAAAATAGTTTTGTCTCAATTTTCTTTATTTGAGACTCATGTTTTATCAAGCTGATAAATTTTTTTTGAGGTGTATATACATCACTTTTATATGATGTATCAGAAATCTACATATTTTCATGATATTATAATTTCCATTTCATTTCCTTTCCTTTCATGGAGAGTATGATCCCATGTTACCATGAGTGATTAGTTTATTGAAACAATCTCATTGATTTTCATGATTTCTTCTGGTAAAGAATCCTTTGATGAAAAATTATAAATCATTTCTATAGATAATTATTTAATTTTGTTCTCATCTGGTTGTTCATTACATATTCATATATTAATACCATATTTATACACTTTGGTATAGAATAGTTTTAAGAAAGTGTTTTAAAGAATGCTCTGTTTTACCCTCTATTCGGTCGGAAATCTAAGTTCATAAAAAACATTTTTTTATAAAAAAAATTTCCTTGAATATTCTACTAATATCTTATGATAATTAAATTAATTTTTTTACACTTTTTTATATTACCAATGATTTCAATGTAATTCTCGTGTCTCTTTCTAAACAATTTAACTTTTAAAACTTTTTACTAGTTAAAATGAATGTAATTTTTTACTAATTACGACATGTATGAATTTAATCACAATAATTTAGTTGAAACATATTCTAAATTTATATAAATAAGTTTTTGATTTTTTTTAAAAATAAATTAATGTAAAGTTTTTTTCAAAATTTTTCTAACCTATATATATATTTTGTCAATGTAAACTCAATGAAATGAGTTTAAAAAGATTTTCATGCTATATATTTATTTTTCAATATGTATTAAAATAAATAGGTTTTTTTAAAATATTTTAAAACATATTTAATATGTTTTTAAGAAAAACTGTGTCTAAAAATGATTTCAAGTATTATTTTTTATAATTCATGCTATTTTGAAATAAGATTTTTTTCAAATTGTATTGTGTATTTGAAATCGTTTTTCAAATAAGAATGGTTATTTTCATCATGAAATTTATTAAATTGATATTTCAAAATTATATCCCATTAATATGACATCAATTTATGTTACTCAATCCATTATTCGATATGATAAACAGGATCCATTCATATTCTTTCTATGAGTGGTTTACGCTTAATTTCATGTTCTTTGTGAAAAATGAGTCCCTTTCATGGGATATATGTCTATGAAATTCATATTTATTTTATGGGATAATATTTTTAGGAAATTATTATGAAAATAATATCCTTATCGAGTGGTTATGATAAATATATATATATATATATATATATATATATGTTTATGATACCCATTTTAGTTAATGCGGTGTGATAAGATTTTTTATATTGTGGTAGAAGAAGAATTTATGATTTTATTATGATATTGGTGGGAACTATATCTCCCTCCCAATAATTGGGTAAGGATTTATATATAATGTGACAGATATGGATTTAATAAGAAATTAACTGTGATCAATATTATTGGTCTAGAATGAGAAATGAACTCGGTTCAGTAATATAGGGTTGCAACATGAAGTTATCCTGGTTTAGTAATAAAGGGTGAGAATGTGGAGTGAAATCAATTCAGAAATATAGGGTTAGAATGAGTATTAAACTCAGTTCAGTAATACAGGGTTGGAATGGGGTGAGAACCAATTTCAGTAAAATATAGTTTCCACTTGGAAGACCATGGAAGGGATGCATTGACTACTATGGAAATCATTTATATGTTTATCTGTCTACCACATTTCAATGTTTCATTCCTATGTTATAATTTCATGAATTATAAAATATATAACTATATCATTAATTCCTTATGATACCTCACTTCATTCCATGATTCGTGATTATAATTTCTTGTATTATTGGTTATTATTCCACTATTTTGTTTATCTTCTGTGGTGTATTTATTGGATAAAAGTGGGTACAATCTCCCCAATTGACTATTCATACCTCTGCTTCTAGTCATAATCCTTTGGCGCATGAGGATGAACGCTTAAGGTCATGTAACCACCCTCTTCGGAGCACCAGTTTATTGGATTCCATGTTAGGGACATTACATTTATCGAAATATATCACATCCCATATTGTTATAGTAGTAATCCATTCATTAATTTGACGAGTTCCATGGTCTCGAGGAGGTCACCCTTATTATCACATTTTTATTTTACCCATGTAGGTTTTATGATTTATTCATAAGATGCGTATTCAGATCAAGTTAAATTTATTTAAAAAATAATCTATATATAAATGCTCATATCTTATAGAATTAATTTCCTACATCTTGTGCTTTAAACTTATTTATATTTTATATCCATTACAGTATACTCATTATACCTTTAGACATTTATTTTCTATATAAATAGTTTGTATTAATTATATATTTCATTGATGGAGACCTACTAATAATATCACACTCCCTATTAAGGGAAATAATTGGAACCCAAAAAAACATCATGGATACCTCTAGGGACCATAGAAGGTTCATTGTCCAAAATAATTTATTGAATTCAGCCTAGGCATGAGGGAGAACATGACCATTCTATAGAGCATGATTCTATATGAAGATAGTATTTTTTTTCTTTTAATCTATTTTTTACACCTATTTTAATGTGTTCCAACATCTACTACTACTAATTATATATCACACTGTTACCAGACAATGAATTATTTCATATATGATACTTGATGTTTCTATTGATGGACATTATTTTATCTATATGAATTACCTTATACTTTGAGTTGATATTATGCATCATCCATTTATTCAAGTGTTGAACCATAGTTATAATATGATTATGAGGGTATATTCTTCCCACTAAACCATCATGGTACCACACTACTCATCTGAATCCATTATATTACATGGGGTTTTTCTTTAGTATTTTTGACCAAATGCCTTGGTTCACCTATTATTGGATTCCGGGATGGGACATTACTATGTAGTATCATAGGTTTCTTTTTTCATAATATTTTGTAATGGTAGATTTTTTTTGGATGTGTCATAATTCCAATTGGTATATTTCCTAGGAGTTTCTAACTCACTTATGACATACGTTAAGAATTTCCTAGTACGACATATGATGTTGTGTTGTATTCATGTTATAGTAATTTTTATTTCATTATTAGGTTATGATTTGGTTATATGATGGTATTATTAATTGGATATTTGAATAAAATGTTTCGTTGGACCAATATGAGAAGAAATAATAGGTTATAAATTATTATAGAAACCTTTTCAGACTAATATGACATGCATTTTTCAATTCCATTTAAGATTCATTGCTATACTTCTTGAATATTGTTTTATATTCCTTGGGAAATCTATCTATTTTGAAAATAAAAATTCGTTACTAAAAAGGGGATTGAATAATTGTTTACTAAATTTTATTAATCATCATAAATAGATTTATCCTATTTAAGATTATTATGGAATCTTACCTAACCATGTATCACATGATTTTGTTATAAAAATATGGTTACACAAACTAATATTTTAGTTTATTTTTAATAAATGAATAATTTTTTTAATATATATTCATCATGTGATCCTATAAACTGAGAATGATGAGAAAATTACTTGATATAGATTATATAACATGTTACATTCATTAATATAATGAACATGATATTATGTTGTCAAATAATCTTCCAAATGAAATATATTAAGCCTGAACTTGTATAAATTGAGAATGGTAATTTGGTTAAATAATATATCAGGTTAATGAAAGAAATTATTAATATATAATTTTAAAAAATTCATCATTAAATGGGAATTCAAAATTAAATAGAAATGGTGTTTTATGTTATAATATGGAATTTATATTCTACATTTTGGGACACATATAGCGAAACAAATATAATTCCCAGAACCAACCATAACATCGAAGAGTTTGTAGTGTCTCTATAACGACCCTTACATTACATACATTGTTAGTTCATCAAAATTTAATCACACTTATTACAACATATAATAAACCCATGAAAGGACTGTATAGGTCTAGTGTCTTTAGAAATATGAAAACATAAACAATGGGTTCATAAATCATCTACATTGTCTCCGTTTTATTTTATCATATATATAGTTCCTTTTGGAATATCTTAATTAATAGAATTCTTCCTGACCTGGGGAAAAGAAAACATACAAAAGGGTGAGCTCAAATGATCATTAAGGGTAAACAAAAGAAATATAAATCACATCATATTCATAAGAACATATCATTTTGGAAATCTTAAACTCCAAAAGAAATCATAATTTCATAACATGGGATAAATCATAGTAGTGAAATGAAACCCCAATAATCATAAATTGAAACATGAAACATTGAGGTATACACACATAATCCTAAAGAATCATTTCTTAGTAGTCAAGATTCATTTCCAAGACTATCTTAGCAGACAAAGTCCATTTCTGAATCGAGTTCACTCCTCATTTCAGTTATGTATCACTGAATCGGATTAAGCTGCAGTCCCAGTCATGTCTATCTCATGAGATATAAATCTTTACCCAATGCATTGGAGGGAGATATAGGTCCCACCCATCTCATAACGATACCATTCTTATGTGTGCCACAAGGTCATAAATCTTCGCATAACAAATGTAATAAAAATGTGATTCTGAAACATCATGCCATCATAACGTAATCCATGTAAGATAAAAGTACATCATAAAATTAATTCCATCATAAAATAATCAGATAAATGTAAAAATATGGATAGAAATAGAAGCCTATATTTTATTATATGGAAAATAATTTTGATAAAACACTTGAACTTCATTCTTAAGGAAAATATCCTTTCTACTTCAAAAACATTTTTCCTTTCTTAACATGTCATACACATTTAAAATAAAATAAGTTGATTAAAAATAAACTTTAAAAATTAGAATGTAAGCTTCCTGTAAATAATGTTATAACAATCCATTCATGTCATTTAAGTTAAAGAAAAAAATTCTTCTCGTACTTTGGCCAGAAAAGTCAAAAAGTACCTCGTACTAAAAACGACAAAATATTCCTTTCATATCTTCTACTATAAACTCACTAATGGGTAAAATTGGATGTAAAAAAATTTATGAGGATAAAATTAATATTACATATTGAGGAATCCTGTATGTGGATGATAAATATACCACAGTAAATTCTGATGTATAAACAATCTCGGATAAAAATGAGATTGTGAGATTTTCTCTTACCTTAGGTCCGATTTGCATCGTACATGTCCGAACCTCATGTTTAATGATTTAAATAATTTTATTCACTTATTAAATAATATTACTCATTTTTATGATATCATATATGGTTATATTCTTATCTTCTTATTAGTAATATTTCATTGCTACTTGTTATTCGGGTGTTTATTGATTTTTTTCTTCTTATGCGTGTTTTGTCGAATAAACTCTTATTATTTTTTTAGGATATAGATTCCTCATTTACATAATGGTATTAGTGTCATATAGATATCATATTTATTAATTCAATTCATTTATATAATCATTATTCATTGATGATCATTTAGAATGATCCCCATCACATAGTGGAGATGGTAGGCTGTACGTATGCACGAGCGATGATATCGTCCCATGATCGTGGAATTTTATTGAAGTGTATTTATAATATTTCAAAATAAATATAAATTTAAAATAATCATATATAGTTATTCTTTACACCATTATACCCATCCAAGTAAGGTGGTGGTGGAAAACAGATTACACCACGGCGTGGTGACGGTATTCCGTACGTACACACGCACGGTAATTTCATTTTCCGTAGGATGGATAGAAAGTGAAATTGGGTTTTTAATATTTATAATACAATATTATTATATGAGTGATACTAAGTTTATTACCACATAGTGAAAAAACTAAATAAGAAGAATTATAATAAGTAATAAAGTTGAAAGAATCGGTAATCAACATTACCTCTTCTTTGAAGCGCCTCTTCTTAACCCCCTCTTAGGGAACTAAAGATTGTATTTAAAGAATACCAGGACCTCTAGGATATTTCTAGGGAAGTAGAGAAGATAAATTTGCAGTGTTTTTCAGATAATTAAGGCTCAATGTGGTGTGAAGAGGAGAGGGAGGTGGTGCCCTTTTATAAGGGAGGAGAGGGGCACTTTAGGAAAAAACGTAAAATATTATTTTATAATAAAGTCATATTAGGTTTTCAATAGCATAAAATTGATTTATTTAGAATCTAAGGTAGGGAGGGGTCGAAATCATCTCAAACAATAGATTTTAGACACGTTTGGGTTACAATTGTAACCATATAATTTAGATTTAACTCTAAGTTAAATAATTTGACTTTTACCGTGTCTTCTTGTTTTCTTACACTATATGGTTAATAAACTTACAATAAAAAGCAAAAAGAACCCCAAGTGGTTCATTATTAATATATATAACCTTATCTAAGTCATTTGGCCGCACCATATATTTTTGTAATAAAATAACAATTAACAATATAATATTTGTTTTAAAAACTATTTTATGTCAATTTTGACACTATTTGGTAATTTGTTTTTGTTAAAATCATAACAGCATGATTAGTTCCAAAAGAGTTAATTAAATCAATAATAATATGTCATATTAACCAATAAAAGTATTTTAATTAATAAAAAGTCTCAAATTACATTTATTTGGGTATTTATAATATCAATTATGTTAATATTTCCTTAATAAGGTAATTACTGCATCATCATTGTGTCTTAAATATATTAAAATATTTAAAGTCTAATAATTATAAATAAACAACAATTATATAGGAAATAAAGTTATCTTTATAATGAATATTTATAGTCGAATTTATCATATGTATAACCCTATATTAAAAATGTTTTAGTTATTAAAGTACGATTTTAACTATTTTAACTCTTCTTTAAATAAAATAATAATAATTGTCCTAATCTAATGTAAGTGGACCTAAATGGTCATATTTTATAACTAAGGTTGTTTTTGGTCGAATTAAACTTATACAATATAATTAGGACATGTGTTAGGGTAATAATAATATCTTTTTTACCCTTAATTACCCTATTTACTTTTAACTATGGTAAAAAAAGGTAAAAAGTAACTATTAAGAAAAAATTATTTTTATCTTATTTAACCACATTTTACACCTTGATATTAACCATGTCTCTCAGAATTTTGAAATTCCACTCACAGAAGTGGTGATATTATGTTTTATGTAAATTTTCAAAGTCCCTTAGGAGGTCGGTAAACGATAGTGAAAAAGTTCAAAAGAATTTTTATATATCTAAAATTATTTAAAAAAATGACTCCAATTAATTACTTTGAACTTATATAGGTATTATGTATCAATTTTGACATAAAATAAATTTAAATAAAATAAATAAGTATTTAAATAAAATGTCAGTTTTTAAATAGTAACCCAGTGTTTTCACTATTCATCAAAAATTGAATGTTTTCAGAAAAATACCAATAATTCACCGTAGGATAATTTAGAAATTTTGAATCCAAAAATGAAGTCCAATTTGAAAGATAAAATTTATAAAATTTTAAAAAGTGTGTATTTATATTCATAACGGCATGTTTTAATAATATTTTAATAGCATATCGTGGATTAGTGAAACTCGGTATAGCGTACAATGAAAGTTATCAAGGAAGGTCGCGATTGCGTGTAAATCAAGCCAAGCTAGTCTTGTGTATAGTGAAATATTCCTCTGATTATGTATATATAAAAATAAAATATTTCTCATTAAAATATCAGGTGTTACATTCTACCCTCCTTAAAATGAATTTCTCACTCGAAATTCGTCACCTTGTAACAAACAGATGAGGATACCTCTCCCTCATCATATCCTCAAGCTCCCATGTATCTTCTTCTAATTGGTGGTTCCTCCCTAAAACTTTCACCAAACGAGTGGTCTTGTTCCATAGGACTTTTTCAATACGATGCAGAATCTCTATCAGTTGTTCTTCATAAGAAAGATCTTTTCCAGTGGTACAACTTTTGAGATGAGTACATGTGAAAGATCAGATATGTACTTTCTCCGTAGAGATACATGGAACACATCGTGAACTAGAGACATATTCGGTGGAAGCACCAATAGATAAGCTACATTCCCAACACGATCCAGTATTTCGAAATGACCGATATACGTTGGGCTCAACTTTCCCTTCTTTCCAAATCTCATTACTACCTTCCAAGGAGATATCTGTAAGAACACTTTATCACCCACTTCAAACTCTAGGTCTTTTCATCGATTTTCGGCATAAATGTTTTGTCTACTCTGAGATGCCCTTATGTTTTATTGAATAGATCGGACCTTTTCTGCCATCTCATCAACAAGATCAGGTCCTTATATATTTCATTCCCTAACTTCATCCCAGCAAGTTGGAGTTCTACATTTCATTCCATAGAGAGCATCATAAGGAGAAATCTGAATACTGGAGTGAAAACTATTATTATAAGAAAATTCCACCAATGGTAGGTGTTGATCCCAACCACCTTTGAAATCCATAGTGAAAGCTATTAACAGTCTTTTAGAGTTTGAATTGTTCTCTCAGACTAACCGTCTTTCTGAGGATGATAAGCTGTGCTGAAACTCAACTCTGTATCTATAGTATGCTGAAGAGTTTGCCAAAACATTGAGGTAAACCTCAGATCCTAATCAGATATAATGGAAAGTGGTAATCCATTTAATCTTACCACTTATTTTACATATATCCTGGCAAGCTGATCAAGAGTGAAATCCTCTCAAATAGTAACTAAGTGTTCCGAATTTGTAAGATGATCATATATGACCCAAATAGAATTATTGTATTTGGATGTTTTAGGAAGTCCGGTGACAAAGTACATAGCGATGTTTTCCCATATCCATTCTGGTATGGTTAATGGTTGTAACCTAACCTTAGACTTCTATCCCTCATTAATAACGTGCTGAAAACCCAAGCATCGAGAGACATATTCAGAAACATCACTTTTCATGCCATCCCACCAGAAGTACTCTTTCAGATCCCTATACATCTTCATTCATCCCAGATGAATAGAGAATGAAGAACTATGAGCCTCATCCAGTAGCTCCTTCTTTATTTCTTAGATAGGAGGAACACAAACCTGATTCATGAACCTTATTATCCCATCACAATCAAGGTTGAATTCAGGAACATTTCTCACCTTTTTTTGTAACTCTACATCTTACTTTTGTGCCTCTTTAATATTCACATATATATATGGTTGAACATTCATCTGATAAAGATAAGAATTTTCCCCTTCCATTATAATTCCAAGATCCATCTTTTGTAAGTCCATAAATATTGGATCATTTGTGATCCTCATCTTTGATAAACTATCATGGTCTTGTCTACTTAATGCATCTGCCACCTTATTTGCTTTCCTAGGGTGATAATGAATTGAGGAGTTTTAGTCCTTAATCAACTCCAACCATCTTCTTTGCCGCATATTCTTCTCCTTTTGTGTGAAAATATACTTTAAAATTTTATGATCAATATAAATATCACACCTTTCACCATAAAGATAACGCCTTCATATTTTTAATGCAAAGATTACCGAAGCTAACTCCAAATCATGATTTGGGTAATTTTGCTCATGGATTTTCAACTGTCAGGAGGCATAAGCTATCACCATATCATTTTTCATGACAACAGACCCCTTTCCCATCTTTTATGCATCACTATATATCACAAACCTTTCTCCACTACAAGGCAGTTTGATCATAGGTTCACTAGATAACCTTCTTTTTAACTCCTTGAAATTCTCTTAAGACTCCTCTGTCGAAACTAACTTAACTCATTTTCGAGTCAACTTGGTGGGTGGATTAGATAATTGTGAAAAACAATTCACAAAACATCAATAATATCCAACCGAACCAAGAAAAAATCGGATCTCAGTTACTGTTGTCGGTCACGACCATCTTTCGATAACCTCTTTTTTTGTTGGATCCACAGATATCCCCTCTTTTGAGATTACATGACCCAAAAATGAAACTTTTTAAAACCAAAATTCACACAAGGTAAATTTGGCATAAAGCTTCTCCTTTCTCAGGGTCTTCAATACAATACTCAAGTGATCATCATGTTTTTCCTTTCTTATTGAGTAGACAAGAATATCATCTATAAAGACTACCACAAACTGATCAAGATAGTCTCTAAAGACTCTTTTCATTAGATCCATGAAGATAGCAGGGGAATTAGTAGGACCAAATGGCATCACTATAAATTCATAGTGTCCATACCTTGTACGAAATGTCCTCTTTGGTATATCCTCCCTTTTAACCCTTAATTGATGATACCATATATGAAATCAATCTTGGAAAAGTATTGAGCTCCACGTAGTTAGTTAAATATGTCATCAATTAGTGGGAGATGATATTTGTTCTTTATAGTGGTCTTGTTAAGTTCTTGATAATCAATTCATAGTCTCATTGATCCATCTTTATTCTTAACAAACAGAACAGGTGTTCCCTAAGGTGACACACTATGGCGTATGAATCCCTTATCAAGATTCTCTTGGATTTTCTTTTTTAATTCTTACAACTTAATCGGGGCCATTCTATAAGGTGTCTTTGAAATAGGCATAGCACCCGATATGAGTTCTATTGAAAACTCAACTTCACAGTTTGGTGGAAGTCCTAGAAATTCCTCTAGAACGACATCATCAAACTCCCGTACAATTGGTATATTCTTAATAGTGATTTCCCCTCCAACCATTTGAGATAAATAACCTTCATTTAATAGAATCAAGACCCATAAGATGGAAGAAATTTCCACTGGATGATTATGTTCATCCTTGCATCGATAGACAATCATAGATTGATCTGGAATATGAAATGTGACTTCCCTTCTTTGGAAATTGATCTGAGATCCATCTAAAAAAATCCAATCTATGCCAAGAATTACATCAAATTCCACTATAGTAAGGATAACAAGATTTGCAGGAAGCACTTTCCCACAACCTTTAATCAGAGAATAATTATAAACAGTTGATGCGACGGTTGTGCCATTAGGGGTTGTCACAAATAACTCAACATCTAATTGTTGAGGTAATATAGTGATACCCGTAGAAGATTCTTCATAAATAAAAGAGTGGGTGGATACATAATAAAATAAAACATTTTCTACTTTATAGTTGTTAGTAAGTGTACCGTTCACCACTTCGTTATCATACTACGCATCGCTGATAGAAATTGCATGTGACTTTCTTTTTTCTTTAGCCTTAAGATTTTGTTGACATCAATCATAATCAACAACACCTGGATTAGGGCATTGATTGGCATAATTCCCCATTTCCTTTCAATTGTAACATTGAAGTGTAGGAGGTGTACTCTGTATATCCCTTTCTTTGTTAGCATCATTAGAAATCTTCTTCCCATCATTACGGCATTCAAATGCCCGATGACCTTATTTTCCACATTTGAAACATTTACTTGTCCCTTTAAGACAACTCTCTCCATGTTTCCTTCCACACATTGAACATAAGGGAAAACTCATCTTCTTTTCAGTGTGCTCTTTATATTTCCCATTGAATTCCATTTTACTCATATTATCTAACCCATATGACTGATAGGTTACTCAAATCTCTATCTCAACCTTGAGAGCGCATAGAACGATTTCCTCATAGCTATTGAAGTCCCTTAGGGATAACGCCCTTCGTAGACTTGGTTTTAAGCCACAAAATAATCGATAGATCTTACTCTCAGGTTGGATAATAATCCCCAAAGCATACCTTGCATGTCTTGTAAAATTTGCTTCGTATGTACCAACAGATTCATCATCGTTTTGCTTTAGTTCAAGAAAGTCCTTCTCCATCTTTGTTCGATGAATACGAGGGAAGTAATTATTGAAAAATAAGTTCTTGAACATGTCCCATTCCATGTATTCAATTTCATCCCTTTGCCTCTTATTCTTGATAAGATTCCACCACTGATCAGCCTCACCAACAAAACGATATACAACTAAGATGACTTTATCATGTTCAGAGCATTAAAGAACTGAAAATATCTTTTCAGTAGTACTTATCCATTGGGAGGAAACTAACGGATCAGTAGACCTGCTAAATAGGGTGGATGCTTCCTCATGAAGGATTAAATAGAATTTTTCTCCTTCCTTTGCTCATTTGGAAGTCCTGCATAATTCATAGCTTGAGAAAGATGTGTGAGAAAGGCTACAGGAATTTTCATTCCCGCTCCCACAACGTTTGGTTTCTTAGGGGGACAATAATTGTATTGCCCATCGCATTCTTCATTAACACGGTTCCTTCACGTTCTAGACATTGACTAAAACCAAGAAGAATAGTGTGAGCAACACCAATTATAATTGGAGAACCACATAATCAAGAATAAAATTTCACACTTAAGGTCTTATCATAGGTTGTTCATGGCCCTTTCTAAAACACTAAGATTGTGTTCTATGATTAGACTTATCATTAGGGTTCTTACTAAGGATTTCACATCCTAGTTTCCAATGGTTGACTATACCTTTCCTCTGATACCAACTATAATGACCATTAATTTACATACATTTTTATTGCTTCAAAATATAAGCACACTTATTACAACATATAACAAAACCATGAAAGGACCGTATAAGTATAGTGTCTTTAGAAACTAGGAAACATAAACAACTGGTTCATAAATAATCTACAATATCTCCCTTTTATTTTATCATATCTATAGTCCCTTTTGTCATATCTTACATAATACCCTTCTTTCTAACCTAGGGAAAAGAAAACATACAAAAGGGTGAGCTCAAATGCTCAGTAAGGGTAAAAAAAGAAATATCAATCACACCATATTCATAAGAACATAACATTTTGGAAATCTTAACCTGCAAAAGAGATCATAATTTCATAACATGGGATAAATCATAGTAGTGAAATGTAATCCCAATAATAATAACATAAAACATGAAACTTTTTGCCATATACACATAATAATAGAGAATTATATCATAGTAGTCAAGACTCATTTCCAAGATGATCATAGCGGACAAAGTCCATTTCTGAACCGAGTTCACTCCTCATTTCAGTCCTGTATCACTGAACCGGATTAACTTGTCGTTCTAACCATGATTATCTCATGAGATATAAATCATTATCCAATGAATTGGAGGGAGATATAGGTCCCACCCATCTCATAATGATACCATTTTTATGTGTTCCACATGATCATAAATCATAGCATAACCCATGTAATAAAAATGGGATTCTTAAACATCATGCCATCATAACATAATCCATGTAAGACAAAAGGATATCATAAAATTAATTCCATCATAACATAATCAAATCAATGTAAAAATAGGGATAGAAACAGAACCCTATTATATATTAGATGGAAAATAATTCTGATAAAACACTTGAACTTTATTCTTGAGGAAAATATCCTTTCTACTTCAAAAACATTTTTCCTTTCTTAAAATGTCATAAAATTTTAAACTAAATGAAGTTGATTAAAAATAAATTTGAAAATGTGGAAAGAAAGCTTCATGGAAATAATGTTCTAAAAATCCATTCATGTATTATATTTTAAAGAAAGTCATTCTTCTCGTACTTTGTCTAGAAAAGTCAAAAAGTACCTCGTACTAAAAAGGAAAAAATATTCCTTTCATAACTTTTACTAAAAACTCAGTAATGTGTACAATTAGATTTAAACAATTATATGAGGATAGAAATAATATTACATATTGTGGAAACAAGTATGTGGATGATAAATATTCCCCAGTAAATTCTGAAGTACAAACAAACTTGGATAAAAATGAGATTGCGAGATTTTCCCTTACCCTAGGTCCGATTTTCTTCGTACGTGTATGAAACTCTTATATAATGATTTAAATAAGGTTATGGAATTTTTCCAGAATCATAATAATTTTTATGATATCATATATGGTCATATTCTTATATTCTTATTAGTAATATTTCATTGCTACTTGTTATTCAGGTGTTTATTGCTTTTTTTGTTCTTATACGTGTTTTGTCAAATGAACTTTTATTATACATTTTAGGTTATAGATGCCTCATTTCCAGAATTGTATTACTGTAATATATATCATATTTATTAATTGAATTCATTTATATAATCATTATGCATTGAATATCATTTAGAATGAGTCGCATCACATCGTGGAGACAGTAGGCCGTATGTTCGCATGAGCGATGATATCCTTCCCATGATCGTGGAATTGTACTGAAGTGTATGTATACTATTTTAGAATCAATATAACTTTAAAATAATAATATATAGTTATTATTTAAACCATTATAACCATCTAAGTACGGTGGTGGTGGAAAATAAATTACACCACGACGTGGAGATGGTAATTCGTACGTATGCACGCGCGTTGATTTCATTTTCCATAGGTTGGATAGAAAGTGAAATAGGGTTGTTTATAATTTATAATAACATATAAGTATATCAGTGATACTAATGTTATTTCCCCATAGTGAAACATCTAAAAAATAATATGTTGAAGAAGAAATAAAGTTGAATGAATCGGTAACAGACATTACCTCTTCTTTGAAGCGCCTCTTCTTAACCTCCTCATAGGGAACTAAAGATGATCTTTGAAGAATACCAGGACCTCTAGGATGTTTTTAGGGAAGCGGAGAGGAGAAATATTCAGGGGTGGACTGAACTTGAAGGCTCAAAGTGGTCTAATAAGTAGAGGGAGGAGGTTCCCTTTTATAAGGGAGGAGAGGGGCACTTTAGGAAAAACTTAAAATATTATTTTATAATAAAGTCATATTCTGTTTTTAATAGCTCCAAATTGATTTATTTCGAATATAAGGTGGGTATGGGTAAAAATAATTTAATCAAATAGATTTTATAAAAGTTTAGGTTACTATTTTAACCATATCATTTAGATTTAACTCTATGTTAAATAATTTATCTTTTACCACGTCTTCTTGTTTTCTTACACTATATTGTTAATAAACATACAATAACAAGCCAAAAGAACCCCAAGTGGTTCATTATAAATATATATAACCTTATCTAAGTCATTTGGACGAACCATAGATTTTTAGGATAAAACTAACAATTAATAATATATTATTTGTTTTAAAAACTATTTTAAGTCAATTTTGACACTATTTGGAAATTGTTTTTTGTGAAACTCATAACAGCACGATTAGTTCGAAAAACGTTAATTAACTAAATACTAATATATCATATTAACCTTAAAATTAGTTTAATTCATAAAAATCCTAATGTGACATTTAATTGGGTATTTATAATATCAAGTATGTTAATATTTCTTTAATAAGGTAATTACTGCATCATCATTGTGTTATAAATAAATTAAATTATTTAAAGTCTAAAAATAATAAATAAAATACCATTATGTAGGAAATAGTTTTATCTTTCTATTTAATATTTATAGTCGAATATATATTATGTATAACCCTATATAAAAAAATTTTTAGTTATTAAACTTAGATTTAAATTATTTAGCTCTTCTTTAAATAAAATAATAATAAATGTCCTAATCTAATCCTAGTAGACCTAAATGGCCATATTTTATTCCTAAGGTTGTTTTTGGTCTAATTAGTCTTATTCAATAGAATTAAGACATGTTTTAGCGTAATAATAATATCATTTTTACCCTTAATTACCCTATTTACTTTTAACTGTGTTAAAAAAGGTCAAAAGTTACTATTCCCCAAAAATTATTTTTATCTTATTTAACCACATTTTACTCCTTGATATTTACCATGTCTATCGGATTTTTGAAATTTCAGTCACAGAAGTGGTATAATTATGTTTTTTGAAAATTTTCAAACTCTCTTAGGAGGTGGGTAAAAGAGGGTGAACAGTTCAATAGAATTTATATATATCAAAAATTATTATATAATGACTCCAACGAATTACTTTTAAATTATATTGTTATTATATATCATTTTTGACCTAAAATAAATTTAAATAAAAGAAATAATTATTTAAATAAAATGTTGGTTTTTAAATAGTAACCCAGTGTTTTCACTATTCATCAAAAATTGAATGTTTTTAGAAAAATACTAAAAATTCACCATATTCTAATTTCGATATTCTGAATCCAAAAATGAATTCCATTTTGAAAGATAAAATTTATAAAATTTTAAAAATTTGTTATTACTATTCACAACGACTAGTTTTAATAATATTTTAATAGCATTTTGTTGTTTAGTGAAACTCGGTATTGCGTACAACGCAAGTTATCGAGGAAAGTTGAGATTGCGTGTAAAGCAAGACAAGCTAATGTTGTGTATAGTGAATGTTTCCATTGATGATTTATAAATAAAAACAAAATATTTCTCATAAAAATCTTGGGTGTTACAATATTTTTTGTTCTTTATGATTCTTCTTGTAACCTAGACCAGTATATTTGAATATTAAGTCAGTATAATTAATTTATTAGAAGGATTTATCATTAATATTATTATATTTAAAATCCTTCAATTATCAAATTCAATATGTGTTTCGTTTCTAGAATAAGGTGATAAAAAAGATCATGAGTTGGTGGGCCCTGATTATAAAATGTTACCACTGGTAGTGGAATATGTTGAAGCATTTTATATCCATGATTTACAAGATAGTGGCTTGATTTAAGAGAATTTTTAACTCTTATATATAATATGCAAGGATCTCATCACACTATTACATATAGAAGAGTTTACTTCATAGTTCAGGCAGTATCCTTCCACATTATTAGGGAAAGTGGTCCTCCATATGAAGAATATTGGACAGAAGCCATGATTATTATCTTTATAATCCTTGAATCACCTCATAAGGGGAGTGTAATGCTCAAAATTTATAAACATCTAAATTCATCCAAGTGAGAGTGGTATTTTATGACCTATGTGTATCGTAATCAGGATATGGCTATAGATGTTTTTTAGAAAGTATTATTAAAGTATTTAATTGCTCAGACACTGAGAGATTACTGATACTTTGAGTTAATAGACCTACATCAGTGTTATATTAGTATACTGAATTGGATAGATCATCTATTAGATATTATGTTCATTGTGGCTATCTATACCACAATTGACTCCACATGATGGATATACATTTTTAAGAAGATCATAGGAATACTATTCTATATAATTTGAACATTCTATGGTTGAATAATATGTTTGATAATGTAATTTAGATTCTTACTGATAAAATTTAACTGATGGAATATGGGTTTCAGATCAAAGTTGACTTGCTTCTGGACCTAGTAGTGTTGTATGTGTTGGTATAATGTTTCCTCCTAGTAATTTATAATCATTGTATTTGATAGAAAGTATGAAAAAAACAGAAAGAGTTAATGGGAATATAAAATCCTGAAACATTATGAAATATTTTCTAATTTAAATTAGATCAATATATTCTATAGCTTTCAATCCATGTGATGCAGAGTTAGTTTTCATTACATGCAACAAGTTATTCCATTGGTAGCCAGTTTTACATGCAAGAATGAATTTTACGAAATATTATTAATATAATTGATTAAAATTTAAATTATATATTTAACATGAAATTATCAGTTATAAATTTGATTAATTTTATTCTGAATATATACGGTTGAATTCCTTTGTTAACAATTTCATTGAAGTTAATATAAAACCAATTGAATATAAACTAATTTTTTCTATAAAAATATATTTTTCAGCAATAAATGATTTTTTATTGAAAAAAAACATAATTAAGAAAAATTTAATGATGTTAATTGAATTAATATATTATATATTCCAAAAAATATGTTTTACATGTGTCCAATATATTTGATAGTCATTAGAAAATATTAAATCTTAATTTACACCTAAAAATCTATATTTATTAAAGGATGATTTATTTTCTTTTATAGGAACCCACTATTTTGAATTATATTTTGAAACATTTGTACATTTTATAGAAAAATATTCTTATTTTAATATGTATTGTAAATATTATATTAGGGGTTTTTGGTATTCATATAAGATGTTTCTTCTTTTGATGAATACTGAAAAAATGAAATTTAATTGAAATATCAAATTTAATCTAAACAACTTATAATGATAAATTATATTTTCAATAGTAATTAATTTAAAAATAGATCAATAATAATAATAATAATAATATTTATATAATTTGAATCATATTTATATTTTGACATAAACACCTAGTAATCTTTTGAAAAATTTCACTCTAAAATTCATCTTTCACATTGTGCCTACAAGATTAGTTTAACATTTAATCCATACACTTATGTTTTGGAAAGTTGGGAAAATGAATTAAATTTTTAGAATAACATAAATTTCTTATTTCTATTGTTGTAAAATTATTTTATTAACCTAAAATAACTTATGAAATGAATTAAAATTTATTACAACCAATAAAGTAAAAATGGGTTTTATAAGTGGTTAAAAATAATTCTTAAGGTGGAAAATGAAATTGAAAAGTGTCAAACATATATTTTTTGTCACATTTCGAACATATAAATTTCTTATGGATATTATATCATTATTGGAGGCACATCATGTAAGGGAGAATACCCAATAGTGTTTTCATTTGGTGTTTACAAGAATTCCACTCTTCCACCACTATAAATGAGAACTCACCCCTCTCACATATTCAAACCAATAAATCCTTTTAGATCACACTAAACATACCCAAATAAATTCAAAAGATCCCTCCCAAAATATAAGAGCATCAATTTTGCTATATATCGAACCATTTAGGTCCTTTGGGGTAATGAAAATAGAGTTAACTGAAGAAGAGGTAATTGTATTCAACAAACACTTTTGTTTGACTTATTTCTACACACATTAAATTATTTTTACATATTTATAATATAATAATATCAGTATAATTAATATAAATATTTTATTATTATTAACATCATGAAATAAAACATCAAATACATACTTAAATTGTAATACACAATCATTGTTCACGTGTACGATGTTCTTGGACAACGTGAACCCATGTCATTCGTTCTTCAATTACTTCCCCTCAAGAATTGGAATAATGATTGAGTTTTTGTTTATATTTTACATATTTGGTATTTAGAACATATTTAAAATTATTTCCTTAGTATATAACACATAATTTCATGCTTTTTATTTTTATTAATCTAATAATATAGTTTTTGGATGTGTGTACTATGACCACATCAACGTGATTTGATTCATTAACGGTTCTGATAGAATTTTTTAATGATGTATTAATAAATATATTTGATACTAAAATGATACTATAATAATAATATAAATATAGATAATCTAATTTTACTTATTTTAATTGGACATGAAAATGGAAGAAGTGATCACTCTTACGTAATATTAACAATCTCTAGGAAGAGTGAATTTCATCTCGTATCACTAAATAATATGGATAAATATAAATAAATATATAATAAATATATATTATATTTAAATAATTATTTATATTCCATATATGATGAAATCATGATAAATATAATAGGATCTGATAATAAAAAGACAAAACATACTCTAATTACATAGGAAATAACACTGTAAATGGTGAAAATAATGAATGATTTATAACAAATTGATACTAAGATACTCTATAATAATAATCTATTAAATAATAAAAATTATTATGGAATGATATATGTTAATAAAATTACTTAAGCCATTATATATGAGGTTAATGAGTGTCCAACCAAATGGATTTGTAAGGTGAGTGGATGTCACCTTTCATTTTTTTATTTCTACGAGAAAAATTCCATATTTGAAACACTTTTATTTGTGGGGTGTATGAACATATATATGACATGTTATATCCTGAATTAAATTTATTTCATGGTAAAAAAATCATCATTTATTTTCAATATTTCTCATTTATCAGGATTCAAAATTTTCTGAAGTATTAATTGATTTTGTCTCAATTACATCCAATTGGGACTTATTTTTTGTTATGTGACAATTATCTTTTATATAGTGTATATAAAGCAATATAAAACTTATCATCCTGAATAATTAACTCTTTTTGGAATTTTTTGTTTCTATTTGAATTATTTAATCAATGTTGGATTTATAAAAATGTGAACATGTTGTAAAAAGGTATGATAATACAATTACATTTTATTGGGGTAACTTACATCTATATTTATTTAATATCATTGATAATTTGTATAAATAATTTGAATTATTATTTATTTTTATATTTTTTTTTATTTTAAAGTATCCCTGATACACATTATAAATACAATTATTAATTCTCACCTCAATGTTATGATAATTTTATGGGTTTATTAAACAATAGCATTCTAATTGAATTTATTTATTAATGAAATTTAATTAAATGGGTTTATAAGAAATTTTTTTAATAAACCATTTCATTTTCTTCTCGTATATTTATTAATGATATTCTTCATGTTATAATACCAAATTTTAACCTCATTGGTTTTTAATATTTTGAAAAATGTATCTTAAATAATTATTAATTTATTTTTATCTTCATTCATAAAAATATTTTCTTAAAAAAGTATTTTTTTTTACAATATATTCAATTTTTTTCATTATCCTTCTCAATGTGATTTATTAAATGAAATGTTTTCTTTTTTTTCAAAGTAATATTCTTACCATATTCCAGAATATCCACATTTATATCTTTTCTCTAATGAAAAGGGAATTTTGTTTCTACCTTTAACTGAATAACCCTCTATCATTTTTTGAATATTATTTTTCAATTTTAGGATAGTATTTTTTAAAAAATGTTTTAAATGTATTTTTTTATAAAAAGTATTTTTAAAAATGTTTTAAGAAATGAAAGAGATATTTTCCTCAATAATATTTTCTATTATAATTTAATTTTAATTCTATTTATCAATAATAAAATACCCTAATATTACATAAACTGATATACATTATATTTATACCATCTTTATAATTCTTCAAGTTTAAATATAAAAATTTGAAAAAGGATAGTTTTTACATTCACTTATTTGAATAATTATGGTAGTAATTAAATCCAATTGAGTTATTCAAATTCTAGTGAACATTGCACATTAAATTTCCCTTGAATTTTTACATTATTTATAATAGATATTATTATTTAATAAAATTTATATCATTTCTACATATGGTGTTTAATTGGAATTTTAATTGATTAACAAAGGAAATATTGAAACATTCATATTATTTACTCAAAATTGATATCTAATGATAATTCATGTTGTTTATAAATTTAATCAATTATATTATAAGCAATTATCTAGTTAGGAATGAAATGGAATGGGGTCCCTTTAATGTAATCCCATTAATGTTTCAGTAGTGTCCTAGGAAAAAATCAGATGGTGACAAACCATCACATTTTTTTCAAGTAGTTTTAAACTATATGGAGAATAGATCTTATGAGTCGTGACTTATAAAAGGTCATAACACAAATTAGATCGATTTCTACCCACAAATTGTTTTTTCATGGGGATAGATCTTCAATGTAAATATCAAGAAGATAGACCGTGAGAGCTTAAAGGACAAACATAATGCTTTCCTTCATTATTTTTATTTAATGTAATTATTTTATTATTCATAATATCAATGGTCATGTTTCAGAATCATTTAATAATTTCTATGTCATAATTTTATCATATTTTATTCATTTTATATTAGTTATTCTCTAGAAACCTATTAATTGTTATTTTTGTGTATTTATTGGCATTTCCATGTTGATAATTCACATATTGATTAATTATTTCTTCCGTTGTACATAACACTTGTTGTTCATTTGGGTGAACTCTTAATTATTTTCTCTCTATATGATTCCCGGAATCATATAATGACTAATATACATGGATATTCTAGATGGAATAAGGTTATTCTCGAAAAATAAAATAATATGTTGTCTTTCTCATTAAAAATCAATGTAAGAGTCATGTATGTATATAGTATAGAAAGACTACAAAACATATCAGTACTTTGGGAAGTGTTTCTTTGTATCATATTCCAGTGTAATGATAGTAGACACTATATTTGGTAATAATAGTGTCATGTCGCAACAAACACAGTCTATAAAGAATTCATATAATGATCATTTCTATTTATAACTATATTTTTAAAAGTTTAGTTGGGTTTTTATATGTGTTTCACAATGGTGTGGGAATGAATGGTTATGAAAGATGGGTGTGCATTATAATAAGTTCATTGGATGATATAATTTTGTGGAGAGAGTCGAACTGGTAGCCTTACATTTCCCGTTTCCACAAAGGTACTAGATTGTGCATGAATTATCTTATGTTTCATATATTCACTAAATATATTCAAATATATCCCCCATAATTTAGGATTATGAAGTTTTTTTGTATGTACATGTGTAATTTTTCCAAAATATGATCAATGTTTTGGATTTATGCATGATGGATCTTTGGGGTAGGTCGGTTACTCTTGTATGGGCGCTATGGTACCAGATCCTCATACAAGATGAGATAATGGAGCAAGATCTCTAGGTACGTTACCAATGGAATGATTTCTTCTCATAAGATTTTTTAGTAATGTCAGAAGGGAAACTTAGGGATGAGTTACTATAAATTGGAAAACTATATGAATGATAATTTTACATGATGTTTGTACCCTTTTATATTTAATTGAATTTAATAATTTTACCATAATGGATGTTCTATATAGTGTAAAATGGGGTTCTATAGTTTTCGATAATATTTAAGATCTCAGTGAATTGATATTCGGAGATAATAATAGAGACACATGGTTTGAGGATAGTTCATACTCGTAGTGCACCACAATCCATGCAGTGTTATAAGGTTGTCAAATAGTTTTCTCAAACTCTGAATGTGTATATTTTTATGTATGAGGCTATGTTAGAGGGTGTTCGAGGATTTGAATGGGTTTTCCAAAACCGAATTATTTCCAAAGACGATAGTTTCACCTAGATAGGGGGTATACTGGTTTCCAATGGATGGTACAATCATACCACCAAAATATGAGTCCCTTAACATTTAGAAGAAAATTCAATTTTTTTATTTTTTATTAATGGTTATCAACTATTTTTATTTTATCTTTATGTAGATGTTTCTACCTATGAATGAGAGATCTCTACTCCCACTTAATTAGTATTGGAATTTATATCTCAGTCAATTATCAATTAATGATAGTTATTTCATTTTTAAAAGTTATCAGTACGATATGTGATCTAATTTATTCAATTCATGGATTTTTTGTCCTTTATTAATGTAATGTTGTTGTAAACCCATATTCACTACATTCAATATGTTCATATATTAGTCAATTTTAATTAAATTATGGATGAACCATAGGTCAATATGGTTGTCTATTTTATAATATGAATTAATTCAGTGGTCTATACCTTTTCCTTTTGGTTTCATAAATTATTAAGGTTTTTTCATTTCTCTATAGGTAGGTCATTCAGGGTGTTCCTCCAAAATGAACTAATGTTATTAATTAAAATTTTGAACATTAATTTTTCTACATACTATCATCTATATATGGTTTGAGGTTTTTAGACTCAACCAATGCCACCTATAAATTGTGTTATTTATCATTCCAATTTCGAAGCCGACATATTAGATGTTTGAGAACAAAATTTTTCAGTGGTAGAATTTACTATATTTAATGAGATAAATATAAATGGGCATGACAAACTTTACAATGGAATTAGATTGCCTTTTAATAGTTAAATAGTTGGGATAATTGAATCATGGGATGAGATGTACATTCCTTTTTCATGATATATTTTAAATCCACAAATTTAATTATGTAGGCCACTAATATAGCCCTGTTAATTTTATATTATATTATTGATACTAGATAACTCAGAAAGGCACCAAATTGTTATGATGGTATGTTACCATGATATTATAGTATTGGAAAAACTAGGGATTCACATTTTTGCACCAAAAACTCAGAGGTTTGATAATATATGGTATGGAATCGATGAGGGAGATCAAGGTATAGAACCTATAACACCATTCTATGATATTTTATTATATGGTTTTGATGAAGAATATCTATTTATGGAATCCATGACATCTATTTAAATTTATTTATCTAGATATAGTTCTATATAGTTATTGCCTTGGGAACATTCACATGTAGGTTTGATATTATTAAGACATTGTATGTGTGTGAGTTCCTTGGTCTCAAAGAGATTTCTCTAGTTATCGACATGGGAAATAAACCACGCAAGTCTGATAATTTATTCATATTTTGTGAATGAATGGTCAGTTACTACCTACTAGTGTCACTTCTTATTTATATATAAATCCATATATGCTATATCCTTATTTTCATAAATCTTGTTCAATATAAAATTTTATATTTTTCATATATTAAAGCAAACCCATTATATATGTATATGTTTATTGTTCTTATGTATAGAATGAATTTATTTTGGACTACATTGGATTTGTCATACAAATTATATCTCACTCTCTATTTGGCCTACGATTGGTAATTAAAAAGATATCAAGGATACATGTAGCTATAATGGAATGCCCGAGTCATAGATTACTGACTGTTTAAGCATGAGAGTGGGGGGTCATTTCACTGAGGTTGGTCATGTGATGTTACCTAAGGATACTATATTAGTATTTTTTTCATATTTAAACACTCGTATTTGTGTGTTATTGACAACATTTTGGGCTTGAGATTTTGTTTAGATAGATCACATTACATAATTTTTATATGGTCTTGGATATTGTTATATCCAATTATTTATTTTATTATGATTTTGTTTTTTATAATATTAGGTTATATTATACTACAATTTTTCATTTATTACACAACTATGATACTCTAATTATGATAGTATAGTCTATCCACAATACCTCCTTAGGCCCTCACTATGAGTCTATATTATATAGAGAATAATGACATGCGACTAAGTCTTTGTAACAAATTGAATTGATGCACCACATAGTGGCATCATGGTTGGGATAATATATAATAAGCCATTCGGTGGACGAATACAAGGTCCCATGATGTAGTCAATAAAAGTTCGTTTAGTTAGTGTTGCATCATTATATTTTTAGTGTTATTGGTCTGAGGCCCCATCAACTCACCTAGCTACAAGTACAAGCCAACTCACCTAGGTATCCATTACCAATTTTTATTTACTACTTCCAATCCAAATTTCCACATTCTTCAAAAACAGACTCATTATAATCCATTCTAATAATTTTATTCCATTTTTATTGGAGATAAACCATTGGAAAATCCTTAATTCTTCCAATCCCTTTGGAACAATATATTTTCACACACATATAAAAAATATTGAACACAATTATAAATAAATGTATTATTATTTACGTCATAATATATTATGAAAATATATTAAACATCTAAATTTCTTATTGAAACAACCAAATTTGTTTAAAAAATCAATACAAAATATGAGGATACATCATTAATGAAAGAACACAAAAAAAGCACATACAAGAATATTATATTCAACCAACCCATGGTCAACACAACCATCTGAGAGAATGAAGATCAGAAAGGAATGAAGAATATAACTCAAATATTTTATAAGTGGAAATTATATAGAGTTACATTGAATAAGAAATATAAAAAACATAATATTTGATAATAAGAAGGTGGTAAATAATAATATAGGGGAACCTTGGGATTGAGGTGTCGAATAGGGGAAACGACCAGTGAAAAATGGTTAAACACAGTGAGGGGTATTTTTGGTAAAATAATATTATTTAAAAATGGGAAGGCTATATAGGTTTATTGAAAGATCATCTAGACCGTGATCTAATGGTGAAAGAACCTTTTATAAACACATAGAGGCTTTATGGTTTCACAATCCGTGAAACGAATTTTTTCTGCATTCTAGTACAGTAGTCTGGAAATACAATTTTTTGGGAGATGGAACATAGTTTTTGGCATATATGTATGGGATTCCCAAATCCTCTTCCAAGTCATTCTTGGGTTTTATGGGGGGAATATTTTATAATAAACATTCACTAACTATGTTACACACTCTATCTCAAATAAACAATCCAATGTTAAGGAGAAACATGTTGATTTTTTTTGAAATAAATGTTATAAAAAATAAACATAATAATAAAAAAATTACACTATGGGTGTAACAAATTACATCTTATTCCTAGAAAAAATCCCAATTTATATAGATTTATGTCACCATGAAAAGTATATTGAATTATTTTCGGGCGGTTAAAAGAATATTGTCATAATATCTTCTAATTTTCAGAAAATTTAATAATCCAAAAATAGTCTTAACCACAAGTCATTAAAAGGAATGTCAATTACTAAGGTATTTCTGATTAAATTGCATGAGTCATATAGTATTCTAGTTTGAGGTATATTTTCTGTCTCATATACTATAACAAAAAACTTTTATAATATCATCCATGAATCAAATGATATTATATGCTTTGGTTTCCATTCAATATTACTGAAATATGTCTACTACATTTACAATATCAATAGTTAATTTCGTCATTGTCTTTTGACATTATACTATTTAACTATTGTTCTATCTTTCATGACATAAAACTATAGAAAGTATTCTAAAATTTATAATAAAATATATAGTGAAAAATTAATATCCTATCTTATTCATATCAATGAACCCAAATAATAAAATTTACCCTTTTACATTAGATTATGTGACTTATCATCCTCATTTACCTTTCTCAATGGGCCTACATCGATGAGATAATGTGATTTTATTACCTTATATATGGAATTGATCTATGTTTAATACAAGATCACAAGAACTACATGTTGGTTGATTCAAATTTCAAAAAGATATGTTTGGATGAACAAACAACATATCCCGGGTTTCTGGACAATTTTCACAAGCACTAGCTATTCTTGGGTGGTAATACATCTCCTTGTTAATTTAGACTATTTATTTTTATTATTCACATTATAACGATCCCATTTTTATCATATCTCCTAAATTTGTTTGAATGAGACTAGGTAATGGGATTTGGAGAATGACTATTCATGGATTGATTTATGATACTCGAATATATATACTGATGCAAGTGTCTCATATTCTATGGCCAACTATAATTTCCCATCAAAATTCTGAATTTTTCCTAATGTTTCACCCATTCATTCACAATGGGATTCTCATCAATGGATTAACATAAATATAGACACATATAATATTTTGAGGTATCATGAATTATAAAAATCAACCATTTAATGGTCCTCGTCATATAAATTTCAATTAGAGAAAAATATGACCTCTTCAACTCAAATTAAACTACAATGTGTTTGATCAATCCATATATGATTGAAACAACAAATAATATCCTATATTTTTTGGATTAATTTTCATACATGAGAACCAATTATGTATAAGAGAGTCACATGTACAAGAATCTCAATCAATTATTTCATGCTAAAATTATTAATCACCCTCATACATATGTCCTAGATATATATAGGATTCTCCTGTATAGATATCATCCACTGACATACACTATGAAGGATTTAACTTATCAAAGTATTTCATCCACCACTACCTAAATTCTATCCACACCAATGGATTATCATAATCAGACTATATTATAACTTTTTTCTTTAGATTCGTATTACTATTTGATTAATATTTATTTCAGTATCTCATATCATAGGGCTAAAAAATATATTTTTGTGAATATGATATAAAAAATTATCTTAATTTAATCTGGTTTTTATGGTTTCTCATAACTTAGGTAACCAACATAATATCATGAGATTCTCATAGATCAATCCACACATCTACACCTAGTTTCCCCTAGTTATAATCCACATGTAGTTATATAAGATAATGATATGTCATTTTAACACAAAGATAATTGATTTTATATTTTTCATTTAAATAAATTTAGAGTTTTCTTTAACCATATAAACACACAACAAGAAGCATTGGGTGTAATTATAATGAATATAATATACTATATTTGGTGGTTACTTTGTTACATTAACATACTTACAAGGGATCTCACCATGCATGATCAATTATGTTAGTAGTGTAGGAATAAGATATATATAGCTGAAAATAATATTAATATTTAGATATAATATAAAACATATTAATATATATCATTCTTCATACATGTAATCATTCATATATTTATTCTTCATACCCAAGGTAATGGAAAAACATGGATTATCACAAATAGTCAAAAAGGTGTACATACAGTAGATGTTGTCTTGAGTGAATAAAAAATTATTAAATATACATGGAAAAAAATTAAATTCACATTTTAATTAATCAATAAAATAAGAAAAAATTAAAATGAAAAGTCAAATTAATAAAAACACTTTCCATTTATTCAATGGGATGAAGATTAAATGAGTCCATTGATAATGTGAGTGAATAACCTCATGGATAAAAATAATTTTACAATAAATGATGGAAATTATTAATATTATATGTCATAAGATAAGACATCGTGATAACAATACCATCAATACATTGCAACAATTTTGATTAAATCTATGGTTATGACCCAATTAATTTTATAATATATTTTGGGCATCAGACTTCTGGAATCATCAAGGGATTTATAACTATGGTCCCAAAGTATTATTTCTCTTGAAAATCAAAAATTAATTATTAAATTAACAATTTAAATTTTTAAAAATATTTCTTTTCGACAAATAACATTTTTAAATAAATATAAAAATTTAACATGAGTTCCCCAATAAATCATAAAAATATAAATGTAAAAATAATTATATTGAAATAATATATGGTACATTAAATAATAATATAAAAGATAATTAATAAAAATATATTAGAAAATGTTACCTTCCAATGACCACATTAAATATAATATTTCAAGAGAATGTCAAAACAACAAAATCAATGAGCTTTAATATATATTTCATGATAAAATCATGTATTTTTTAATAATAAATCGAAATTAATTGAAATAATCAAATAATAATTCAAAATAAAAATCCATCATAAAAAATTTTAAACATGTATAAAAATCAATATTTCTCTAATCATATATGATTATCGGGTGTCATTTTTCACTTTTTACTTTAAAAAGACATTACATATATAAATGTTTAATGAAAGTTAAAACAAGACCATTTAGAAAAAAATTCATTTAGAATCCATTTTAATTATCAGTGATAAGCTAAAATTTCTTTAGATTAGAAATTTTGGAAGAAAATATGTAAACAATATAAATAACGAGATTATAGAAAAATTTATGTATATAATGAAAGACTAATCTGATGATATCATTTTTTAAAATAACGTAAATACTAGAAAATTGAGATTGTAAGGTAAATTCTTACTTCTTTTATATCATTAATATAAACCACTTTCAAAATATAGTGTTATTTAATATTTATTAATCATGAATAAATATTTATTTATATTAAATGTGTTATTGAGACATTATATATACCACATATAAGTGATTACGATCATAATAATAAATTTTTCAGAATTGAGTGTAAATTGAGAGACAAACCATTAAACCTTTATTCTCATTTTTTAACTTGGATTAGAATTGGTTATTACATTTATATTATTTTTATTATTTTATATCACAACCATATTCATTTTTTGGGAGATGGAACATAGTTGTTGGCATATATGTATGGGATTCCCAAATCCTCTTCCAAGTCATTCTTGGGTTTTATGGGGGGAATATTTTATAATAAACATTCACTAACTATGTTACACACTCTATCTCAAATAAACAATCCAATGTTAAGGAGAAACATGTTGATTTTTTTTGAAATAAATGGTATAAAAAATAAACATAATAATAAAAAACTTACACTATGGGTGTAACAAATTACATCTTCTTCCTAGACAAAATCCCAATTTATATAGATTTATGTCACCATGAAAAGTATATTGACTTATTTTCGGGCGGTTAAAAGAATATTGTCCTAATATCTTCTAATTTTCAGAAAATTTAATAATCCAAAAATAGTCTTAACCACAAGTCATTAAAAGGAATGTCAATTACTAAGGTATTTCTGATTAAATTGCATGAGTCATATAGTATTCTAGTATGAGGTATATTTTCTGTCTCATATACTATAACAAAAAACTTTTATAATATAATGCATGAATCAAATGATATTATATGCTTTGGTTTCCATTCAATATTACTGAAATATGTCTACTACATTTACAATATCAATAGTTAATTTCGTCATTATCTTTTGACATTATACTATTTAACTATTGTTCTATCTTTCATGACATAAAACTATAGAAAGTATTCTAAAATGTATAATAAAATATATAGTGAAAAATGAATATCCTATCTTATTCCTAACAATGAACCCAAATAATAAAATTTACCCTTTTACATTAGATTATGTGACTTATCATCCTCATTTACCTTTCTCAATGGGCCTACATCGATGAGATAATGTGATTTTATTACCTTATATATGGAATTGATCTATGTTTAATACAAGATCACAAGAACTACATGTTGGTTGATTCAAATTTCAAAAAGATATGTTTGGATGAACAAACAACATATCTCGCATTTCTGGACAATTTTCACAAGCACTAGCTATTCTTGGGTGGTAATACATCTCCTTGTTAATTTAGACTATTTATTTTTATTATTCACATTATAATGATCCCATTTATATCATATCTCCTAAATTTGTTTGAATGAGACTAGGTAATGGGATTTCGAGAATGACTATTCATGGATTGATTTATGATACTCGAATATATATACTGATGCAAGTGTCTCATATTCTATGGCCAACTATAATTTCCCATCAAAATTCAGAATTTTTCCTAATGTTTCACCCATTCATTCACAATGGGATTCTCATCAATGGATTAACATAAATATAGACACTTATAATATTTTGAGGTATCATGAATTATAAAAATCAACCATTTAATGTTCCTCGTTATATAAATTTCAATTAGAGAAAAATATGACCTCTTCAACTCAAATTAAACTACAATGTGTTTGATCAATCCATATATGATTGAAACAACAAATAATATCCTATATGTTTTGGATTAATTTTCATACATGAGAACCAATTATGTATAAGAGAGTCACATGTACAAGAATCTCAATCAATTATTTCATGCTAAAATTATTAATCACCCTCATACATATGTCCTAGATATATATAGGATTCTCCTGTATAGATATCATCCACTGACATACACTATGAAGGATTTAACTTATCAAAGTATTTCATCCACCACTACCTAAATTCTATCCACACCAATGGATTATCATAATCAGACTATATTATAACTTTTTTCTTTAGATTCGTATTACTATTTGATTAATATTTATTTCAGTATCTCATATCATAGGGCTAAAAAATATATTTTTGTGAATATGATATAAAAAATTATCTTAATTTAATCTGGTTTTTATGGTTTCTCATAACTTAGGTAACCAACATAATATCATGAGATTCTCATAGATCAATCCACACATCTACACCTAGTTTCCCCTAGTTATAATCCACATGTAGTTATATAAGATAATGATATGTCATTTTAACACAAAGATAATTGATTTTATATTTTTCATTTAAATAAATTTAGAGTTTTCTTTAACCATATAAACACACAACAAGAAGCATTGGTTGTAATTATAATGAATATAATATACTATATTTGGTGGTTACTTTGTTACATTAACATACTTACAAGGGATCTCACCATGCATGATCAATTATGTTAGTAGTGTAGGAATAAGATATATATAGCTGAAAATAATATTAATATTTAGATATAATATAAAACATATTAATATATATCATTCTTCATACATGTAATCATTCATATATTTATTATTCATACCCAAGGTAATGGAAAAACATGGATTATCACAAATAGTCAAAAATGTGTACATACAGTAGATGTTGTCTTGAGTGAATAAAAAATTATTAAATATACATGGAAAAAAAATTAAATTCACATTTTAATTAATCAATAAAATAAGAAAAAATTAAAATGAAAAGTCAAATTAATAAAAACACTTTCCATTTATTCAATGGGATGAAGATTAAATGAGTCCATTGATAATGTGAGTGAATAACCTCATGGATAAAAATAATTTTACAATAAATGATGGAAATTATTAATATTATATGTCATAAGATAAGACATCGTGATAACAATACCATCAATACATTGCAACAATATTGATTAAATCTATGGTTATGACCCAATTAATTTTATAATATATTTCGGACATCAGACTTCTGGAATCATCAAGGGATTTATAACTATGGTCCTAAAGTATTATTTCTCTTGAAAATCAAAAATTAATTATTAAATTAACAATTTAAATTTTTAAAAATATTTCTTTTCAACAAATAACATTTTTAAATAAATATAAAAATTTAACATGAGTTCCCCAATAAATCATAAAAATATAAATGGAAAAATAATTATATTGAAATAATATATGGTACATTAAATAATAATATAAAAGATAATTAATAAAAATATATTAGAAAATGTTACCTTCCAATGACCACATTAAATATAATATTTCAAGAGAATGTCAAAACAACAAAATCAATGAGCTGTAATATATATTTCATGATAAAATCATGTATTTTTTAAGAATAAATCGAAATTAATTGAAATAATCAAATAATAATTCAAAATAAAAATCCATCATAAAAATTTTTAAACATGTATAAAAATCAATATTTCTCTAATCATATATGATTATCGGGTGTCATTTTTCACTTTTTACTTTAAAAAGACATTACATATATAAATGTTTAATGAAAGATAAAACAAGACCATTTAGAAAAAAATTAATTAGAATCCATTTCAATTATCAGTGATAAGCTAAAATTTCTTTAGATTAGAAATTTTGGAAGAAAATATGTAAACAATATAAATAACGAGATTATAGAAAAATTTATGTATATAATGAAAGACTAATCTGATGATATCATTTTTTAAAATAACGTAAATACTAGAAAATTGAGATTGTAAGGTAAATTCTTACTTCTTTTATATCATTAATATAAAACACTTTCAAAATATAGTGTTATTTAATATTTATTAATCATGAATAAATATTTATTTATATTAAATGTGTTTTGAGACATTATATATACCAC
This sequence comes from Viscum album, assembly GCA_963277665.1. Lineage (NCBI taxonomy): Eukaryota > Viridiplantae > Streptophyta > Magnoliopsida > Santalales > Viscaceae > Viscum > Viscum album. The sequence continues at coordinate 1,842,538,807 of OY728145.1, forward strand.
ATATAAGTGATTACGATCATAATAATAAATTTTTCAGAATTGAGTGTAAATTGAGAGACAAACCATTAAACCTTTATTCTCATTTTTTAACTTGGATTAGAATTGGTTATTACATTTATATTATTTTTATTATTTTATATCACAACCATATTCATTTTATAATGTAATATATGATCATATTATAAAATCGTATCAGTACTTTATTGAAAATATATAATTTTTACCAATATTTTTGTTGTTAACTACTTCATTTTATAGATCATGTATTTCAATTGAAGTTAATATTCCTATAAAAAGATATCAATATTTCACCCACATAATGATATATATATTATAAAAATAACATTATGTTTTATATACATTTAATGACCATTCATAATAGTTGGGCATAGAAAATGAGTCACATCACTTTGTGAAAATGGTATATCATACGTATATAGGAGTGACAATGTCATTACCTTAATTGGTGAAAGGATAAAAAAATTATATATATATATATATTAATATCATTTATCATGTATCATATATATTAATTATTTCCATCATTATTAATAACCATGTGATATAGTGATGGAATAAAAATATCATCTATTTGTCTGGAAATAGAATGTTGTACACATGAATGATGAATATTATCCCCTTTGATGGTGTTTGAGATGATGAATACTTTTCATGAACAATAATAAATTATTTTAAATTTTAAGACACATTTTTTATTATATTTTAATTTTCAAGGGAAAATGTATGGGGATAAAACATCGATTAAAAAATGAGATCGGTGAAAATGGTTATTTTTTTTGAAGGGAAAAATCTTGTTGATCTCTTATTATGGACCATACAGTTTTTTTTGGAAACTAGAAAATATATAATTTTTCTAAGGATTAATTGTTGTAAATTTTCTATGGTATGAAATATATGTATTTCTTTAGAGGTGTAAAGAAGTTAAGGGATTGAGTTCTCCTGTATATTTGACGGGTAGATGAATTTTTATATAAACACATAACTATTATCTCAATCGAAATATAACTCATCCCAAGTGACTCAAAAATTGAAAAATAATGAGGGTGAAGAATAATATGGTTTAGAAACTACACAAAAATTAAAAATAATTATCATTTAATCATGATATTTCCTTTACCTCCACGGTTACATCCATTAACTATTCCAATATTCTCCACAAAAACTAATTTTTTGTCCTTTGTAATGTATCACATAATAGAAAAAATAAAATTAAGAATATAAAATTTTGGAAATAATAAATATAAATATAATGTTTATATTATAAAATAGAAAACCAATGTCTGTGGATAATTATATTTAACATAATTGCATGTAACAGAGAAACCCCTATTTTACCATAACCATGGTAATTAAATATTGTTTTTATTACTATTAATAATGTACAATATTTATTTTTATTTTATAACATAATAATAATTATTTTCATTCAAAAGATTAAATCCATTTTATCAAATTCAATTAATCTAATTGGTATAGTTTAATATAATTTTAAACCTGCAATCATTTCAAACAATGATATTTGGAGAAATTCGTCATTCAAGCATAAGATGGTCCTATATTAAAATTTTAAATAATAAAAATTCTTAAATGGATTAAAAATCATGTATTTTGATATATAATATATAAATATAAGTTAAATAATTAATCATTAATTGTTATTTTTATTAATTAATATTAATGAACATTATGCATTTAAAAATGGTTTATAAAAATAAAAAATTTCAGAAATAACATCATTTTCCCTAAAAATTATTTTATCATAATATATATATAATTTATATTAAATATATTAACATATAATAATAATATAATAAATTATTATAATGAAAATTTTCAATATATAAATAATGTTTTTTTAATATTCATAAATTCATAAAGTTGTGGGAAAATGTCATAAAACATTATTGTATTATTTATTCATATTATATTCAAAAGAAATATTCATCAAATAAAAATAATTTTTTTTTTGAAATAATAGATTTTTTAATTGAATTATATTCCAATTAATAGATAATATTAATTTACATTAATTGAGGCATTAATGTTAAATTCTTCACCCATAATAATATGTAATTTTCAATATCTGTAATGACATCACATTCGAAATAGATGAGGGTGGGTTTTCTTTATAACATCCTCATGATCAAACAATTTATACTCCTTTTTTATATATACAAAGTACATTTACAAGTAGATTCATATAATTTGTAAATAATTTCATTATAAATTCAAGAATCTGGATGGGATCTTTATTGTAAGATATATCAGTTTATAATTATATTTTATCATATATGAAAATAACCATGGGGTCTAGATTTCACATCAATAATAATGATACATGAATAACATAATGTATACTATAGATTCTCAGTTTAATTTATAATATGTGACCCACTAATCCAATTAATTCAAAAATTTGAAAAGGTCACATTGATACGGCCCTCTCTTTTCCGTTATTTCCAAAACCATATTGTACCCTTCCATGGAGATACATTGATGAAACATTTTCTCACATAAGAAGATCTAAAAATATACAATGGTTATCATAATAACTCTTTCTCTTTCCAATATATTCTTTAATTTGATCATCAATAGTCATAACCATTTTCAATTTCTTATCAAAAAATCATGGGACTACAATTTTCCATTTAAGAACATCATCCCAAAAAGATGGTCTATGACATCTACTTCAATATAAAGATTCATAATGTCGACTTTTAAAACATAAATAGAAACTATTATTATATGAAACTCTATGAATGGTAAAAAAATATACCACATATCATGAATGTAAAGTGATTACGAACAAACCATGTCTTCTAATTTTTGAATGATCCTCTTTGTTATAAATCAGTTTTAGGATGGTAGGTTCTTCACCAATGAATCATTGTGACACACATGTTCTAAATAAGCCTATATAATTTGATTGAAAATAAAGGGATTATGGTAAGATAGAAGTAAATGTTGGGTTCCCGGACTTATATTTTTTTTATTAATATAGAAAAATAAAAGGCACTCATAATTTTAATGTACTATTATAGAAAGGAAATGCTTATTTTTTAAGGATATTTTCAACAACCCATATTTCATAACTCATTCATAGATAATTTTTTAATCTAGGGAAAAATTCGTTAGTAATGTACTTGTATTTCCATATAGGAATATGAAGAGGTTTCATGAATCCTCTAGGATGTAGTTTCTCAACATTCACATATTGGAAAACCCAAAATCATCATACATAGTCATCAATTCCTCCATTGATGTTATCCCAAATAAAATGATCAATAGAGACTCAATACATCATGATACTACAATAGTGTATAGGTAAATTAATGATATGGGAATCATTTTTCAATTAAATGTTTATATTATAAATATATACACCACAAAATCACTATAAAAAATTTATAATTCCATTTTCAAAAATGAGATCTTCCCATTTCTGATCATTCACACAGTTAATTTTTGACTGAAAATTATCATGATCGGATGCATAATTTTTACCTTTTATAATAAAGTTTTCTTTTCAATTAATTAATAATGAAGTGTTGTATCTACCTCCCTTATAACTTACATATCCATCTTTACAGGATCCCAAAAAATATAATCTCTACCAATCATCGTTTGGATGATAAATAAATTATAATTCAAGATTAATTCACAAAAAGTATTATTTTCCCTATGTGATAGTGTATTGAGAAATAATAATCATTAGGTATGCTAATCATTAGAATTTACCTTATATTGGAGTCATTATTTAAAAAATATTTAATTTACCCACTTATGGTCCATGTATATCTCACGTCATTCACTATAGTGAGAATATACTCATTTTATCTAGGATTATATTATAGATTCTTAATTATGAGCATGTGTTAGATATTTTTGTTTACGAGTCAATAATTTACTTATGTCTTGTGAAACACCCTTATCATTTTCCATAAATAACCATCAAGTACATATTTTAATGAATTATTCTGTATCACAAGCCCATCATTTCCTAATGGTGTATTTAAAATTTAATCACACACAATTATTCACTTCAAATCGTCAGAAAGAATTTACCACCCTCTTTTCCATATAATCATAACCCCATTACCTATAATCTTTGTAAATAATTTTTTATATCTATAAAATTTATAAAAAAATCATGGATAGTAACCTTAATAACCAATTAAACAAGATACCTTTGTTGTATTTATTTTTGTACCCATTTATTAACATTCTTTTTCATCATGTGATCAATATTTATTCCATCATCAAATATAATATGGAAATAAAAAATGACTTCATAAAGGCATAATATGAAATTTAAAAATTTGATATATAACTCTTCTCCACTATTTCCCTCGAAAAATGATTATAAATTGATTCTTTTGGCCCTCATTGCTCTTAGAATACACCATCATATCATTAATGAATAAATAAAGTAAATTATTTTTCCATTTCATTAATATAATATTTATTTTATCCATACGAATTTTTGGTTACCCAGCTTATCCAAATAGATTTACTATAAACTAATAATGTACATAGATCATTCTAGATTTTAACTTTGGAATGTATTTATTATCTGAATGAAATTGATGATACCTCTATTGAATGCATTTCATTAAAAATATTAAGCAATGTTAATTTAATCAATTAATAAATAAATGAGTGGAACAAGAAAATAAATTTAAATCGAAATGGCATAGTTTTACCTTTAATAATATTTGAGACTCATGTTATATATTTCATATTAAGGAAGAAAATTGAGGATCCCCATGGTCAAATACTAGTGTGCATAAATCCTTTATCACAGAACTCATCTATTTGTTTCTTCGTCTCCCCTATTTCAATAGTGGGAATTCTAGAGGAGAAACTAATATATGAATTTCATAAATTTATAGAACAATAAAAAATAACAACACTATTTGTTTGATATTTGTGTAATTATTCATGAAATACATCATTTTTTCCCATAGAACTGTTACATACTAAATTTTATTATTACTCTTTCCTTGGGTACATTATGATTTATCTTCTCCCCCATGATTCTAATTAAAATGTTATGTATTAGTTTTATTATTAATGGGCCTTGATGAAGAAATATGTACTCTATATATAAATAATCATATTTTTGAATCATGAATCATAATATAATTTTCATGTAAATAAATATTTCCATACAATTTTGAAACCTAGTATATACAAAATTTTAAATCATTTCCAACCATATGGGTGACAATTATATACAAAATTAGATCATGATAAAGTGTCATAACGGGATCATCGAGACACATCCTAGTTGTAATGATACTTTCACTATGTGTTATGAAAAACAATCCACTTCTTAGGTTGATTGAGAAACATATAATTTTAATGGAATACAAAGAAGATATAAAAGGGATCCAAGATCATATACCAGATAAACCATTTTCTAAATGTGTGTATATGATTAAAATACATGTCACCACTTCATTGGAAACTTGAAACATTGATATAGTGACCACATAATATTGTTATTCTTACATCAACATCTTATCTACTATGTCCAACTAATATTCGATTCACTGGTGTGAATAAATCCCCTTCCCTCTACATTCTATGGCTAAACATAAATTATTTTTTCCATAACATTAATTATCCATATGACCATTCTCTCCACATATGTAAAAAACTCACACGAACATTAATTATATTCCTAGGCATTCGATCTAATAATTTTGACATGTTAGAAATTGGTTCATTTTAATAATCATCATTTAAGTGTTACCATTTAATAGTTTCTAGATAACCTAACATACTATTCATTCATATTTAATATATAGTATCTAGAAAATTCCTTAGGTTTTATTGTGGAGAATTAATTCATTTCATCATATGATGAAATATTCGGACAAATTAGTTCACCTTAGGTCCTTTTCATAATCCCTTTAATGAAATAGCAATTTCATTAATTTTTATTACATATATAAATTTTATCATACATGGAAAATCCTTTAAAGGTAGAATCACACTGTAAAACACTTTCTCATAATTATTTATTAAATTATGTGAGTTTATTTTCATTTATGTTCCTTGATCAACAAAAAAATATTTATTGAATAATGTTTCTTTAAAACCCATTAATAACTTGTGTTTTATTTATTCATCCTCCAATTATTATGCAAAACAATTCTTTCTTTCATCTACCTTCATATTGTATACCTAATGTATAACTATTTCCTTTCATTTATTAATAATATTATAAATAAAAATTCAAGGGACATTATCCATTTTTTACCTACCACAAGATTTTTAAGGCTACTAAATGATGGGGGATTCAATCACCTGATAGTATCCCACATAAGAAAGTCACACTATTGAATAGAAAGTTTAACTATTAAGGTGAGACTTATTTTCATAGCTCATTAAGATGCATTAATATATCCAAGATATTCCTCTTTACATGATAAGGTTCATTGGTATTCATTTTTGGGAAATTTATAAATGGACCATGATTATTTATACTATTCATTCATCAAGACTATATTTCCAAATAATGAAGTATTTTGGGTTATTTCAAATTTTAATGAATCTTAAATCATAACGTATAATTATAAATATGGTTTAAAACATAAAATAAAAAAAAATTATGAATTTTTAATAACTAAATCATAAAAAGTACTTCATTGAGAATATATTTAAATCATAAAAATAAAATTACATCATGCATAATATTTTTTAAGGAAAATTTTTATCCAAAATAAATACACCGGGAGTTTCAAACCTTATCTGTTGAATATTGCATTTTGATGCACCAAGTGAAAATCAAGTAAAATCCCAATGTTCCCTTTCAGTGTTATTACACCCACGTACTATAATTCTTGAACCACATAGAACTAATGTATCCAAACATAGATTTACTTTATAATAAAATTTATAATAATAATATTAATAAAATTAATGATATTATTCCAATACATGGGATATATTTTATATCAATTTGAGTTATGTGTCCAATAATCTACATTTTCCAAAATCTTGTTACAAATTTTTCTACTAAACAATCACATAAACCCACTATAAGAATACTAACCAGATTAACATAGAGCCAATGGTTGTTTTATTATAAAATAATACATATAATGGATATTTCCATGCATGATTGATGAGTTTTTATATATCAATACCTCCTAGGTACCCGGGTAACCAGATAAATTAGCCATCACAAAAATAAACCGAAGGGAATTCCCGATCCTCATGAGTTGGTGACTATATGCTATGATCAAATAAAAATATATTTTTAAGAATTTTTCCACAAATATTATGGAAATAAAAGAAAGAATACTATATGAATACAAATTATTCTCCACTAGTAGTAGTTTACCATATGTAAAACATTCATAACAACACAAATTTCTACAAAAAACTACAAGAAAACCTAGGAAAAATCAAAACTCTTCACATGAATGCAATTGAACAAGTCCCTGGAACTGTACCTAGAACCAACTCCAAGAGGATCATTTCCCCTTCTCAAACCTAAATTGTGATTATCTGTAAACACCCAAGGTAACGAGTATGGTGTGAGCTAAAACACCAGTAGGGTCCCACTAATTATTCAATGAAAATTTAAAATATAAAGTTATAAAAAAATGAACGTTAATTTTTAATCTAACATCTCCATCATCTTAAAAATTTGTAAATCAATTTAGTCATTACATTGAAAATAATCAACATAAATTAAAACAGAACATTTCTCTTTCAATTATAGTAATATTTATAAAAAATTGCTCATTTCAAAAATGCATTAATTAACTCTTTTATATAAAACATTTTATATAAATTAGTAGAAATATAAAATATATTAAATCAATGAAATATATTCATTTTTAATTCAATAATGAAATAAACATAGTTATATTCTTGAAAATGTACGATAGATCATGGACAAGGGACTCTACACAGTCAAGGTTAAACGATAATATGTATATATGACCTCCTAAGATTAGGTCATAGAGGGATCATCACCGTTGCCTATGGGATGTGATGTGCAACATTATGGTTTTGGAACATTTTAAATTGAAGAGTGTTGTCAAATAACTCATTAAATACCTAATGGGTTCATGTTTTCTTTCAATAATTCAAGGATGGTTAATTTATTTAATGAGTACTTTAAATACAATTAATCCCATTCTGTAATTTAGATATGAAAATTTTTCTTTTAAAACACAAAATATATTTTTAATGAAGAACATGCATTTTATGAGATAGAACCCTATTCTTTGTATGAAAACTATTTTTACAATATATGAAATTGAAATAAATTCACAATTCAATTTTACCAATGACTTTACAAAATAATTTCAACACTTATATTTTAAATAAAGAACCACAATTTCACAATAAACCCTAAATTATATAGATTTAGGGTGTTTTACCATTATTCCATCAAATCCATTTTTGATATTAAATTCTACAATTAAATTGATTTTTTTATAAAACAACACAATTCAATGGATTATTCAGTTTTCCCAATGTTAATCATTTTTTTTCAAATAAAACCCCACTTCAATGAAACTGGGTTTTTAATAAAACTATTTATAATAAGATCATATAAATTATTAAATTTTATTTAATAAAAATAAATTTAATTAAACAAGATATTTTAGGGTAAACATAAATTTGGGATCATAACATAACCACCTAACTCAAGATCAATTAATCTCAAAGAACCTATCCCAAATCAAGATTCATCATGGATGAATGATGATATCATATTCTAGGAAAAGTGTAACAAACAAAGGTTTTAATCTATATTAGAGGTAATTTTATCAAAAATTTAACATAAGAAACCATGTAATCATATGTAGAAGAGATATATAGGGGGATAATATGAATCGGATGGGGAAACCACCAAGATAAATATCAAATGACAATGCTCAATTATCGATCCCCTTCTGGGAGGGGTTTGAGGGGCCATAAAATAGCATGGGAGCTCCATGGAGAGGAGAAATATATTAAGTGTCATTCCAAAGTATAAGAGATGTTAAAGGGGGTTTGAGAATTGTAAATTATACTTTATATTAATTAGAAAACCCATCAAAACTATTTTTAGGAAGACCAACATGTTTAGATAAGACAATGCTACATGGCTATCATCCAATATTGAATGGGTCACACAGTGTTTTTTATGAGGGTGCTTGGATTAACTAATCATGTGAAAACATAGCTACTAATCCCTGCCTTGGGTCACACTATTTTCATTGAGAGGGAAAATCCATTGGAGAAAATGGTCACTAACCAAGCACTTTCCCAGAATTTTAAAAAATGATTTAAATTCAACTAGAAATCAACACATATGAATTTGAATGAATATTTTGTAATCCAAGGGGTTTTAGAACACATAAAAATATTAATATGTGTTTAATAACTCCCCACAATAGAATCTTTCTATCCACATAATGCCAACTCAATAAATTCCTTGTCAAAAAGATGAGGCACTACTCTATCATATGTGCCTACCTCTCCCATGTCACATGAGTATTGTAATTGTAATTCCATAGCACCTGAACCAATGGTATTATCCACCCATGAAGTGCCTTATTTTTGAAATCAATAATTATGATTGTCCATTCAGTCACCGATAAATCAGTTTCAACCTTAGGATCACTATATCTCCAAACATGAGACTGATCTGAAAGAATTATACGAAGCTGAGATACATGAAATACATTATGTATTTAGGTCATCTATGGAAGATGTCTTAAATGGTATGCAATATTCCACACAATATGAAAAACCTAAACATTTCTAAAAAATGTGAATAATTTTTTCCTTTCCTCTCATGTTGTCGACGATCCGACTGAGGATAAATATTTAACAGCACATTGTGAAAAATGTGGAAATCCAATGGTCTATGGTGATTATCAGAATTATATTTATGAGCTTTGTTCCCTGATGATTTGGTAACAAATCAACAGAATTATTTTTGTAGTATCTGAGACCAATCATGGTCCATCCATCGAAAATTCACTAATATCTGACAATGAAAAAAAGGATTTATGAGGATTTCTCTATGAGGCCTAAAAAGAATCCATTATGATCGTAGATAAACAACTATTGTTATGCAAAAACATAACCATCCCCGAGTGATCTTCCCAATATCAAATAAAGTTAATAATACAAGAACAAATCATATCATCAATAATATGTAATGCTATTTCTATCTATCCATTTGACTGTATGTGTTATTTATTTCTCAAAATGACATGAGATTTCCATTCCTCTTGAATTCCTCTCTAAAAGAGATTAGTAAACATAGGTTATCGATTAGATTCTTTAGTAGAAGTAACCCCTTGAAAATGAACAATATCTTTTACATAGAGGTTTCCAAACACCTCATAATTGGTTATATCATGATTAGTTATAAACAGTGCTAATTTAGGAAAAAAATCAATCACAACCTATATTTTATTCTTTTTTCATTGGGAATTCTAAAACCCAACCACAATGTCCATAGAGATATCAGTCCAGTTACATGTTGATTGTATATGTTTCTAAAGCAAACCTAATTGTTTATGGTGGTCATCCTTATAATTATCTCAAATATTACAATAAGAAGAAATAAGGAAATTTACAATATCATACATAGAAACCAAAATTTCCTCTTGATTTCATATAACATATTTATGGTTACATGGTGAACTTCAAACTAGAAACTATGAAAATACCCCAGCACTTCTTTTCTTACCAAATATTTTACCAAAAAGGATCCAAAAGAGTAGAATTCCCTTCAGGGAGAATGATCAATGTGGATTTGTCTCGTCATTATGAAACGGTCACTAATGATATAGAAAACATCCACAAGATGTTTTTCTTGAAGAATCAGTTTGAGAAGATCGGGTTTCATAATAACACTAGCCAAAGGAACATCATACCCATATAACTGTTCCCCAATATGAAACTAAGAAAAGAGAGCCATAATTTTAAAATATTTTGAAGGTTCTTTCATTGCATATATATTTTTTCATACTCAATGAATCTTCAAACCAATTCAATTTACCTTGGGTATATGATATTTTAAAATAAAAAGGCTACATGTATTCCAAATAATTCCTCAATAATAGATTCAAATATTTTTGAGAGAATAGATAACACATGCTCATAGGGTCTGAAAACATGGTAATCCTTTCATCATAAAGGTAGCATCACCAACTATTATTTGTGTGCATCACATGTCCATGTTCCGATTCATGGGTTGGGAAATTCTTCCTTTGTGGCCTAAGATGAAACGATTCCTAAAAACACCATTATTACTATAATGATGAATGATTCCCAAGCCTAAACCTGCCACAATACAATATAATGCATAACCCTACATAGAATCTAGAAGATTTTATAGTGAAATAGTAGTAAAAAGATGTTTTAGCTCAATAAAATATGTGTAATGATTCTCTTCCATAAAAAATATTACTCCCTTATGAAATATTGTAGACATTCGAGATGCAACTATAGATAATTATTTAAAGAACCAACATTAATATCCAAGGAAACCTACTAATCTCCATGTTTTGAAGACATTTTCTGGTTGTTTCCATGTCATGAAATCCTCCACATTTTCAGGATCCAAATAAATACAATTTTCTAGCACCGTGCCTCCACATTAATTCCCTTACCATATACAAAACTCTCATTTTGAATGGATGGAATAACATCAGTTATTTTTGATCAAACTATTAATTGGTCCAAGATATTGCACATGGTCATCCTTCAACCTAGAGAAAACAAGGATGTCATTAATAAGGATGGCCAAAAATGTATCAATATACTCATGAAATATCATGTTCATGAATGCAATGAAAAAAAATGAGAATTTATAAAACCAAATGGAATAACATGGTTCTCATAGTGGTTTTACATAATTTGAAAAGTTTTTTTTTCAATGTCAAAATAATTTGTTCTCAAATTATTATAACAAATAAATATTTCAATATTTAAGGACAAAAGTTCTCCTTTCAACTGATCAATTATGTCCTCAATTATTCAAAATGGTTCTTTATTAATTATCATCACTCAATTTATATTTTTTCAATCAACAGTAAGGGGAAGTGAAAGATTGTCATTCTTATGAAGGAGAACAGGATCCAACTAACATGACATGATAAGGTGTACAAAGCCTTTCTCTAGAAGATAATTCTGTGGATTCTTTAACTCCATCTGTTTATCTAGTCTCATGCGGTACTAAGGAATAGAAACTGGTTGAGTACAATGAATTATGATATCGAAAAATATACCTCTCATACTGATGGAAAACATGTTAAGTCAAAAGGAAACACATCATAAAAATTTACAGAAATAGGAGGGATATCACCACTCAAATATTCTCACCCCATATCAATAAAAATTGTAGATATTAATTTTCCGAACATCTAATAAGATGGTTAGTATATACTCATCCTTGGAATCCATTCTTTATGAAATATTAAGAAAACCCTACAGAGCATAGTAAATGAGACCTATCAATGTTAATAATCAATATAATATTTTTTTAAAAGATACAATTCATCCAAAAATGTGATCAAGAGATTTCATTTTGAGAACTTGAAAACTCTATTTTAACTTGAGATCAGAAATATAGATAACACAAGAAGGACTATAGAGTCCATTCTCACTCCTCTTACATTGGGGAGTAGAAATATCCATGACATAATATAAAAAATCTATATGAATATTATGTTGATTAATAAAACAAGTGTAAATAATTTAATGAGATACACTAATATCAAATAAAATAGTCACTATTGTTGATGATAAAATGATGGTAACTATCACGATTGTTAGACCCACATCTTCTTCCCCTAAAGAGTCTTCCATTATTTAAATTATCTTCATTCCAGATTCTTGTGGCTAGAACGATTTTATAAATGAATCATCTGATTTACATGTTGTTTTAGGAAGATATTATGATTTTATTCCACTATGTGATGTGGAATATAGTTGGATGAATTTTTATTAATATCATGAATGTCCACAAGAACAACATACCTTGGGTGCCATAGTGAAAACCATATTTTGATGTCATGGGTTTATACAGTGGTACCAATTATTTTGTCTTCTATTGCACGTGAAGGTTCCCATATCATGAGAACTGTATGTCATAGGAACCTATTTCTATAGATACATCTTCTATGATCCAGGATATTAGTTCGTTAGATTGCACTTTGGAGTGCAACAGTGTGGATGACCAAGGCATTCGAATTTGTCTTGTCGCATCCCAATGAAGGCCTACAACCGTTGTTACTATTTGGGTGATCTGAAGAATTTCTATTGGAAGCGTCACCCTATGAAGACATTATGATAGTAAAATTATATTTCATGACATTGAGGCGTGAGATTATTCATCCATCAAGGCCCCTACCACTGGTCTCGGGGTGAAGCTCGCACATAGTCAAGAGATGTTAGTTGTGTGTGGAACCTCATTCTAGTTATTTTATTACATATATTTTAAGTTTAACATTTCACATTAATAATTATGAATATATTCTATAGTAACCCAAGCAGTTCAGTCAATCTGAATATTGCCTTTTGAATTTTTCATTATCCATTTACTGTGTATTTCCATTTTAAAGGACAGTCTTGGTTAAAAATTGCAGTAGTTATCATTTAATGATTATTGAGTTTTTTAGAATTGATGTATTGTTGGTTTGGTTCATGTGCAAGGTTCCATATTTCTTTGGTAGTAGTGTCCATCTTCTATTGGGATGTTCTGGTTGAGACCTGATTAATATTTGCAAATTTTGGATGTTTTTGGTGAATTTTTATTAGGATAATGGTTTGTGCCTGGTTAGGGGAAAATGTGTACCTTTCTTAGGTAATTGTGCTATATGGTTTAGTTTTTTGGAAATAGAATTTTTCAAAGTTGATGCATGATTTTCAAACTGTGCAGTAAAGCTAGGTTGGGTGCCCATTCCGTCCAATAGATCATGAAAGGTTCACAAACGGTTTGATAAACCATGCGGCCAAACCGTTCGAGATACACAAAAATTTTAAATAATAAAATCCCTAGTTTTTGGTTATAGTGAGGGTGTCATTTTGGGTTTAAATGTTTTCGTTATTTGTTCAGTTCTAGTGGTGGGGAGACCTCTCTCGTTTTCTCCCCACATCCTCATTGTTATGTTCTGGTTTCATCTTGATCAGTTAGGTATGACTTGTGGAGTGAATAATGACCATGTGTTAATGGTTTCTCTTTTATTTAATCATTCATAGATTTTAGTTTGGGTTAAAATTTTCCTAGGTGAATTTTAGTGGGTATAAATGTATCTGGGGGGAAAATTATCACACACCGACCACAATTTTTATTTATTTTTTTATTTATGGATGTTGGATGTTTTGGTTGAGGTTCCAATTCAGTTTCTAACCAATGTCTTTGTGTTTTCATTATTTGGGTTTTATTATAATCATATTATTTGTTATCATGAGTGTTATGAAAAAAATGGAATGGTAGAGTGTTCATGGTAGCTATGATGTCACATTATTATGCTTACATCATTGAAGGATCATTGGGTTGGTCTTTCCATGTGTTTTGAGAGTCATTTGATGGTTGTTAGGAAATTTTGGGTGTCACAATATTTTATCACGGTTTTCCCCAAACGTGATCCTTAAACCTACACTATTTTAGATTTCCCAACAGTATTCACATGGTTTGTGCATGGTTTACAAAACATTTTAATAAAACCATGCAACAAATTATTGAATTAATATATTTATCCTAAAAATAAATATTGTTTGATTCAACCTCCCATTTGTGTTCGATATCGACAAGCGCCACAACCTATTCTTCTATATTTTTGGCTAGTTTAGTAGAGATTTATCAAGAATTATTTTATTGATTATTCATTCCATCTTTATGAAATCATACCTATTAAACTTCTAATTGTACTCCTCCATCATCTCATAGTTTTTTTTTAAACCCTTTGGGCTCAACCCTTGGTTAGGGTTGGATGATTTTTTTCAATTTACATGATAAGTTTTGTGGTCTGTCCATGGGGATTAATTCTCTCTTCACATGATGATACATTGAATTTATGCACCATTGAGTTAAGTGTTTGCATTCTTTTCATTTCTGAATCATTCAATGTATTCTTATAGATTTTTTAAATTGTATGTAAATTTTTTTGTCATGCTTTTGGTATATTTAAATTTCTTATAATGATGTTTTTATGTTGGATAAAATTATCGGAAGTGGTTTTAAAGGGGGTTTCTAATTTTAACAAATGGTATGTACACAAGGTGTTTGTTAAAATTCATATTACTTATTTAATATGATATTTCTCATTTTTATTTGTGTTGAGTATTGAATATATTATGATATAATTTTTGGATTGTGAATCTGGCGTCATATGTGTGAATTGTTTTTATGGCATGGAAAATATTTGGGGTTTATTGTGTTGGATTGATAACATGTGGTGTTTCATTAAAAATTATTTTTGGGTAACTTCATAGAGGGACATGGTAATCCATTTTATGTAGGCACATCCACGGGAGCTTCGAATGGACACATGTATGGGAACAAAAATGATATTGGTCTTGAATAAAATTTTCTCAATTCAATGATTAGGATTTCAAAGCTCTTAATCACATCTCCCCCTCTTCGCTTAAAACTCTCAATATTATAAAAAAGGTCTTTTTTCTAATTATATAAATTTTTTTCAAATTATGTTTGGAAGAATGAACCAATGGGTATTTTGGAACATAGATTTTTTCTAAATGTTGTAATGGTTCATTTGGCTTTGTACAGTTGAATATTGATTAATGAATTAGGTGAAAATGGTTTTATAAATGAATTTGGGTGGATAAACCTAAATACCCATTTGGAATGTTTTTAGTGATTCATTTTTTTTAAATCGTGAAACGATAGATTAGAAAATTCTTGGGGATGTGGTGTTACTCATGGTTTTGCATGTGATTTGTAAAAGATTTAGTGTGTTTATGTTTTCAAGAATGTGTTGGTGATGTCCAAGTGGTGGTTTATGATATGTGATACATGGATTGGTGGTTAAAATATATATTTGGTGTTAATTAAATTGTGAAACATGATTAATAACAAAAGGGATACCTAGGTATACTAGTGGGAAGACTATGACTAGTATGTTAGGGATCTAGTAGTGGCCTCTTCCATGTTTTACATTTCATAATTGATGATGAAGACACTAAAAATACTATAAATATTTTTGGGGATGACTAGGCCATAGGGTTTTCACCTACTATTGTCTCATTCATAAAAATTTTATTGGATATAGTTACTTTTACATTAATATAAGATATACCTTGGGACTAAGAGAAATCTAGTTCCTTGGGGTGTTCCTATGACTAGTTCTCATTGGTCATATTGAACATACCTTCGTCATAATGTATGATTGTTTGGTGATTTAAAATGAAAGTGAATTTTATTTAACCTTTATTTTAATTAGAATCTTTTACAATTTAATGTTTTTTCCTTGAAAATTGAATAAGGTTTTGTTTGGTTTGTTTGGTATTAAGATGCCAATTTGCATAAAAATGGATTGTGGCATGTGTTGGTCATTAAGATGAGAACATTGTGCTTGTTTAATAAAATGTGAAATATATATATTTTTTATTGTATTTAAAAATATTGTCAATGGAATGTTTTGGGATAGAAAACACATGGAATTTGTGGTGATTTACTTCTGATCTATTAGCTCACATTATACTTATACCACTCAGTGTTGAAAGACCCGATCAATTTTTTAGGTTCATTGTTTTTTCAGGATTCCTAGATCAGGTGGTCATAGTTGAAGTGGGGTTTGTCATGTGGTTATAGGTGACAGAGATTTCACATTGATACTACGATATCTTATTCCATTTTTAGTTTTCTCTCAGTTTCATTTTTCTTTATTTAGTTTTTAGTCTTTTTAGTTGTATTCTGAATATGTATCAGCTGTTTATAAATTTATGTTCAATTTTTGGTTATTATTGTTTTTTTGAGTAGTTTATTTATTTCTTATTTTTACTGGGATTATGTAAATCCTAGTTGATTTATATCTAATAGAGATAGTAGATTCCATCATGTGGGTATAGGAAATGCTCTTCGGGCCATGTTATAGACCTGCTCAGGTGACCAGTACAAGTCTGACATGGGATGGTCCATGATAGATGGAATGTATTATTTTTATGACTTATAATGAATGAATTGTCATAATGGATTCTGATCAGAAATATCACCTCAACTCTCATATAATCAACTTGTTGCATCATCATCATAAATTGTTTAACACATGTGTAGCCGCAATATATTGAGCATTTGTGGGGTTCAGTGTTAGGAAATATTGTTAATTTTTTATCATATTAATAAACAAACCACTGTGATATAATTCACCATATAATGTTAATTTTCAATCATATAGGTATGTAGGCTAATCATCATATAAATATCCTAATAACTCTTACTAAGACATTTCATCATACTATAACCCAATATACTACTTTCCCTTGTTTGTAAAACCATACGATTTTGGCTATATTTTTCATTTCACATTAAATTAAAAATAGTTAATTTTTGTAACAAAATATATTTTGTGATCATTATATGAAATAATTAGTTAATATTTCACTAAAAAAATTTAGTTTTACTAATTGAATCGCTAATTTTATCTTGTGACATGGTCAATGTTTCACGCAATAATGATTTCTTTTCTAGGACATGTAACACTGAGTTTCTACAAAAAGAATTTTTATTGTTATAGTTTTTTAAATAATATTATTTAAACTCAACCATTAATATTAATTAATATTAATTTCCATAAAAATTTTCCTATTAAAATTATAAATTGTTTTATATTAATATAACAAATTGATGATGAAGGTGATAATTTTCTGTAAATCCATTATATTTTGAAATGATCTCTTTTTTCAAATTAACGAATTTAAATATCTTTTGTGGAAAAATAAAAAAAAAGTGATCCTCGAAAAATTTAGAAATTTAATATGATAATATAAAATTAGTTTTTTAATTTAGAACCTCAAAAAATATTACGGATTATTTTTTGGGTTTTTTCCCATAATCTTCATCTTTTTGATGAACAGTGAAAATATTTGATTTTAATTCAAAAGTACTTTTTAATGGATTTTATTTATAAGGATAACTTATAATTTCAATTGGTTTTAATGTTTATGTTTATTATATTATTATCAATTACTTCAATTAATATCATTTTAAAATATTTACCTTTGAAATTGGGTATAAAAAGATTGCAAAATTCTGGATATTTTTACTTTAAATTAATGTAGTGTATTCCCATCTATGAGATTAATTTTAAATTAATTTTGGCCAATTATATAAATATAATTTTGAAAAAAGGATTCAATATTTTGCATTATAAATAACTATATAGTGAAATATGGCCATCAAAGATTTATCCAAATATATTATTGGATCTAATTAGAATTAATTACATTGATTTAAGTAAATACAAGAAAAAAAAATAGTAAACATTAAACATAAGATACAAAATTCCATAGAATACTGTCCAATATAAATTTTATGTCTATTAATTATCCATGAGCCATAAATTATTGAGTTTGTTTTGTTTTTTTGATTTTTTAGGTAAAAACATGGGTACACATAAGTTCATTTAAACAATTCCATGTATGGCCTTTCGCTTCCATAAAAAAGAACACCACATATTCTTCTTATTCATACCTCTAAAACTACTTCGGTCCATTCAATACACTATAAATACACTCCCAAAACTTGCTCCCATCCTTTCTGAAGCCTCCCTTTGTGTTGAAAAAAATCCATGTAATATTTCTTGAAAAACCAAAAGGAGTTTTCTGATTAAGAGGTAACGTCTTCTCTCAAGATCCTTTATTTTATATTACTTCTCCACACAAACAACATATTTATTTTTTCTTTTAAAAAAATTATCCTAAAGATACTATGATTTTTAAATTATTATGTTTACTTACACATACAGACACCACCATTTAATTGGTAATGAAAACATTGATTACATGTATGATGAACCACAGCCTCACTAAACAATGATTGTTCATTTTTACATTACCGCCACTAATGGATGAAACCATAATGGAAGTTATTTTCATATATGTTATATATTATATCTTTTATGTCTTTAAGGGAATGTAATCATTTTACAACTAAATTTTTTTATAATTTTCATTTTTTGTTAAATTGCTAATTTCGTTTGAGGAAATGTAGACAAATTCCCCCTCAAAACGATGTAATTCATTCATACACTACATGGAATGGATTAATGATAGATTTAGTGATTATATATTAAATATATAATATTATAAATATAATTTAACAAATATATATATACAAATATATTTCTTTTCTGTTTTTTCTATCCACATGAATATTAAATAGAAATAATAATCATCTATACATACAACTTTCCATATCAATCAATGGTGTATTTTGTTTCTTAATTTAATATCATATGGCTTATTATAACAAAAACATAACAATTTTAACTTTATTTAAATAATTTTTAAATTTGTGAATTCATTATATATATATAAGGACAAAATATATTAAAAATTAAGACACATGAAAAAAATCAAAGTGGATATTTCCCAAATTGATCCGTTAATATAAAATTTCTATAAACCAGGTAATATGAAAACATAATAAAACTATATATGGTATTATAAGTAATTATAAGGATCCATGATATATATATATATATATATGTTTATATTTATTATATTATACTATTGAATGTGTTTGATGAGCGTCAATACATATGCTTTGGGGATTTCATATCACTTTTTATTTTCTTGAGATACCATCTTTATTCACCAAACATTCATTTCGGTTGTGTGTATAGTTACCATGTATATAATCAATGAATCTTATAGTTAAATTTATGGTAAATTAAATATACCTTATCTGACCATAATTTAATTTGGTTTCATTTTCAAATGTTACCAAATCAGTAAAATAGTTTTGTCTCAATTTTCTTTATTTGAGACTCATGTTTTATCAAGCTGATAAATTTTTTTTGAGGTGTATATACATCACTTTTATATGATGTATCAGAAATCTACATATTTTCATGATATTATAATTTTCATTTCATTTCCTTTCCTTTCATGGAGAGTATGATCCCATGTTACCATGAGTGATTAGTTTATTGAAACAATCTCATTGATTTTCATGATTTCTTCTGGTAAAGAATCCTTTGATGAAAAATTATAAATCATTTCTATAGATAATTATTTAATTTTGTTCTCATCTGGTTATTCATTACATATTCATATATTAATACCATATTTATACTCTTTGGTATAGAATAGTTTTAAGAAAGTGTTTTAAAGAATGCTCTGCTTTACCCTCTATTCGGTCGGAAATCTAAGTTCATAAAAAACATTTTTTTATAAAAAAAAATTCCTTGAATATTCTACTAATATCTTATGATAAGTAAATTAATTTTTTTACACTTTTTTATATTACCAATGATTTCAATGTAATTCTCGTGTCTCTTTCTAAACAATTTAACTTTTAAAACTTTTTACTAGTTAAAATGAATGTAATTTTTTACTAATTACGACATGTATGAATTTAATCACAATAATTTAGTTGAAACATATTCTAAATTTATATAAATAAGTTTTTGATTTTTTTGAAAAATAAATTAATGTAAAGTTTTTTTCAAAATTTTTCTAACCTATATATATATATTGTCAATGTAAACTCAATGAAATGAGTTTAAAAAGATTTTCATGCTATATATTTATTTTTCAATATGTATTAAAATAAATAGGTTTTTTTAAAATATTTTAAAACATATTTAATATGTTTTTAAGAAAAACTGTGTCTAAAAATGATTTCAAGTATTATTTTTTATAATTCATGCTATTTTGAAATAAGATTTTTTTCAAATTGTATTGTGTATTTGAAATCGTTTTTCAAATAAGAATGGTTATTTTCATCATGAAATTTATTAAATTGATATTTCAAAATTATATCCCATTAATATGACATCAATTGATGTTACTCATTCCATTATTCGATATGATAAACAGGATCCATTCATATTCTTTCTATGAGTGGTTTACGCTTAATTTCATGTTTTTTGTGAAAAATGAGTCCCTTTCATGGGATATATGTCTATGAAATTCATATTTATTTTATGGGATAATATTTTTAGGAAATTATTATGAAAATAATATCCTTATCGAGTGGTTATGATAAATATATATATATATATATATATATGTTTATGATACCCATTTCAGTTAATGCGGTGTGATAAGATTTTTTATATTGTGGTAGAAGAAGAATTTATGATTTTATTACGATATTGGTGGGAACTATATCTCCCTCCCAATAATTGGGTAAGGATTTATATATAATGTGACAGATATGGATTTAATAAGAAATTAACTGTGATCAATATTATTGGTCTAGAATGAGAAATGAACTCGGTTCAGTAATATAGGGTTGCAACGTGAAGTTATCCTGGTTTAGTAATAAAAGGTGAGAATGTGGAGTGAAATCAATTCAGAAATATAGGGTTAGAATGAGTATTAAACTCAGTTCAGTAATACAGGGTTGGAATGGGGTGAGAACCAATTTCAGTAAAATATAGTTTCCACTTGGAAGACCATGGAAGGGATGCATTGACTACTATGGAAATCATTTATATGTTTATCTGTCTACCACATTTCAATGTTTCATTCCTATGTTATAATTTCATGAATTATAAAATATATAACTATATCATTAATTCCTTATGAAATACCTCACTTCATTCCATGATTCGTGATTATGATCATTGATGTGTAAGGAAATATCATCAATTTTCATCGTCATTTTCTCATACCCTTCGGCTCATGATCATGCTTACATGTCTCACATTTTTAAAATTACCGAGAAGTTTAACTCACTAATTTTAATTTTTTCTTCAATACTTTATGAATATATGTATGATTTTGGATTTTTTAGAATGGTTCTAGTCAATATTAACATAGTGGGAGATAATTTAGCATATTTAGGTTCAATTTTTTTCCATGTTTCCAAAGGAACTATACTAGTACAATCTTTGGATGTCTGTTTGTATAATTTTTTAATTATTCTATAAAATTAATTTAATTTATTTATATGAAAATTAAGGTTTTATATAGTTTTTATTAGATCAATTTTTTACATAACATTTGAAATATATGATGATAAAAACATAGTGATAACCATATGTAAATGTCTACGTATATGTTTATGAATAAAGAAACATATATGAAAATGAACTCAATTATGGGTTAATGATAGTGTGTGTGGTATCCTATCAATACATCCATATATGGATACTACAACTAGATGTGGCTCAAGATCTTATGTACATAGGTGTGAATACTCTGATAATATATTTTGAGCCTAAGTCAGCATAATCACGAACAAGACAACAGTCTTTGCTTCACAATTGTTTGACACTTCCATGTGATTTTCATTGGGAGTTAAATAAGTCTTCTTGTACCACTAAGAATGATTTAAATATAATTAGGCTATGAATTACCTACCATTAAACTAGGGTGTCATAGATTATGCACGATGTCATTATTTAGACATCATATAAGTAATTATTTTCAAAATTATTGTTGTTTTTTCTATGATAAGTAATGATGACATTATAGTTTTGGTTTTAGAAAATATTTTTAACTATAAGTAACTGGATTAATGATGAATTTTATGGGAGATTTTATGAAGAGAATTCATGGGTGATAATCACTTGAGTGAAAGATGTTGTGATAATGGATAATCAATTTTTACTGTACATGATTAACAATTTTTAACCAAACCAACTCTCAGAATCACTAAAGAATGATAAATATGGTCTTTGTTGAGAGTTTGATAAATGTCAACCAAGGAGGAAAAACTATTTGGCTTCCTTTTTCCATTAATGTAGAAATATTCTCCTAAGTGATTATATTAATGGACCAAAAAGATTTTTTTTATTGTGGAAGCAAATAGAACAAATAAAGTGATAGTAAGGGAATAATGAAGTGTTAAGTTAATAATTGGGATGAAAATATTGGCCTCCCTATGGAATCATCTATTTTTATATGCTCTATATGTGGAATAAATAGTAATTATGAAGCTAAATGTTTCATAAGGAAATCCTCTAAGGAGGATAAAAAAGGTGGTATGACTGATGGTCGTATTTATGATGATGACACGACTATAAAAAATATGTGAATGGAAATAGGTATTGTATAATAAGATGAGGATTCCCAGTGAAGAAAATAAGGATGAAGTGAAATAATAATGGTTTTTATATATTTGGAATCATGATTTATGTATTGTGAATAGTTAAATATATAAGGATTGTTCAGCAAATTCTTTTCAATACTGATTTACTAGAACACATTGAATGGTTTTAATATAATAGGGATGTAACATATTATCAAGTTTATGTCCATATAAATCACAATATTAAGGGAATCATAACCATTAATATGATCCTTATGATATGAAAATATTTTTTGGATAAAGATATGTGGGATATGAATATGTAAATTGGACGGTATTGATTTCGTTGGAACGAATGAAGATCCGGTTGATTATTATTTCATGCTATGTTGGATGAAATTTATAACATCATGGATTTATGGAATATATCTAGTAATCTAGGGAATATGGAATCATGTATTTTTTTCCAAAAGTATTTAATGAAATTCTGGTTATTACCATATTATCAGATAATATATCATGAGGGTATTCAAATGTTTGGAATGTCACAACCAAGAGTCACTTTTTTATATATGGGGTATCTATGTTAAGATAATTACAGGACTTTCCTTTTAAGAATTTGGATTTTCAACTTTTAAAGGGGTTATAAGTTTAACCTTTCATGAAACGATTATGTAAAACACTAGAGGTAGTATTTATGTATTGAGATTATTTTAAAAAACATGGTAAAAATGTAATTTAGTGGTTAAACTTATTTCAAGGATGTCAATATATTTTATAAATTATATTACAACGGTTTTAGAAAATGAAATCATGTATGATATATGAAAGAAAATCATGTTCGGCAAGGCTGGGGTCCTGAATACAATTCTGAAGGACGTCAAGGGGTCAACACGTTCCACTAGCCTACGTGATTACTGGGTTAATGTATAATTATTTTTTATGATTAATTATTATTAATGAAATATTGTTTTTACATTTTAGGTTTATAGATTAATGTATTAAAAATATTTATTTTTTCAATAAATATTGATAATTATCTATTATTTTCATTCACTTATGGGTGTTAATATCTGATAAACATGTATTTTAGTTCATTGGGAATCAATGTTAATTTTTGACATCCATTATTTGATGTATTATGTTATGTCTCAAATTTTTTATGTATTTTCTTAATATTATATTGAATTATCTCAAGACCATGCATTATGACAGTGTGTGATTCTGAATCCCGGGGCACACAGAATATATGATTGAAATAAATTAAAATTTTAAACATCTCAAATAATATCATTTCCGGAAATACTGCAATAATATTTAAAAGGCTTCCCAAATCATAATTCAGAGGGCATCTGTTCATTAAAAGTAGATATATTAAAAAGGTTGTAGCCTAACATTGACTGATGCGATTCATCTTCAAATGTTAATTTTTTTCATTTGATTGAAATAATATAAATTAATATATTATTTCAGTTTAAACATTTTAAGGATGCAACGACACAATTAAGGGTTTCCAATAACTAGGATCCTAGTGTAAGGTTTATAATCCTAGAAACCTCTCTTGTATTCCATAGATCATTAGACAGGATCCACCATTGTATAACACATGATGAACGATATCGAACGACAATGAGTGGATTATTGTGCAGAAGTATCGGATCTCACCGACGACGGAATCGAATCCACTCTTCATCAATGATTGTAGTAGGTGTTGTTATTTTGATTATGTTATAACCCATTCAGGAATATAAATGAAATAATAATATCAACCTATGAATATTTTGACCCACAAACGTTTGTTCGTGTGGGAGGGACTGATTTTTAGGTTTTATTTTTGGGAATCAATTTCATATTTGTTTTTGTATGCTTGATCCATCTAATTAGAGTGAAAAAACTCTGTGATGAACAACAGGGAAGGTTAATTCATCAATTTTTTATATTAATTTCTTATAACCTTTAACAATTCACATTCTTCACATTATTTTTTGGGTTATATAAAATGAATCATTATGTATCTATTTTCCAACTCAATTATCTAATATTGTAGATCTAACATCGTGATTACCTAGTGGAGGTGTGAAGACGTTGGCATTGGAAAATTCAACATGGCTTGGGAGAAATCATTCTTCAATAGTTATTAATACAAATTTTTTAGTGGAGTTTTCAGGACTGATCGAACACCTCAAATCTAAATATTCATTGTTACAATGTCAGGCCATCATTACATATTACATTTTGTGGCCAAAAAATTTCTAGATCAAGAATCATAGGATCAATCAAAGAACCTGATGAAGAACCTATGATTTTTGAAAATCATGAATAACATGATGTATTTTCAATCAAAGATGTGTGTGGGGCCTACTCAGCAGATGCTTGGGTACTGCATTATTGAAAGCGATGAAACATAGTGTAAACCTTTTTACGTTGTATGTGGGTATTAATTCTATACTCAACGTTTCTATTAGATGATACATTTACTCATGTGGAGAACACAACATGTAATTCACTACACGACCAGACCATGTAGGTTACACAAGTTTCCCCATCTTCGAGCACACGAGTTGATAGAAATGGGTTGAAGCTGTGTACGTGCACATGTTTAGAATAAATGGAGTTTATCATAGTTAGTATGACACTTTTCTCACACACTTACATTCCATGTATATTCCATTCTATGTGACCTGTTCTTTTGACTCGGTTCATTTTACACTAGTAGTACCCAGAGTCCTGGGACATGTTGTGTGACCCTTCTACACATAGTGTATTCCCATATTTAAGGATTTATCTCCTTTTCCATAGTACCATGGAATGTTTCTTTTAAGAAGGTTCCCCTTTTCACAATCCCATGATTTTCATTGGAATCATTTCTTATCCACCGGAGTACGACCCCTTATGTGGGAATTTTTGGATAGAGTAGGAGTCACTCTGAGAGTTCAAGAGAGAGATCCTCTATCCATTCTTGTACCCTATGTAGATTTAGGTTATTGGAGTGGCCAATCCTACCAGATTTTGATCCACATCATAGAATAATTAATTAGGATGAGTCTTGGTATACACCACGGCCT
This sequence comes from Viscum album, assembly GCA_963277665.1. Classification (NCBI taxonomy): domain Eukaryota; kingdom Viridiplantae; phylum Streptophyta; class Magnoliopsida; order Santalales; family Viscaceae; genus Viscum; species Viscum album. The sequence goes on from OY728145.1 coordinate 1,842,565,090, forward strand.
ATTAGTGATACTAATTCATGTATCATTAACTTTCCCAACTCATGACTGAATTCTCCCCAAATGACTGTATATGTATTATCTTCAGATATATCTATGCATCTATCTCTCTACTGAATTTTCCCAATGTATATTACATCTCAGATGGATGTCATCAAAGATATCAGACTCTTGAAGTGTGTCCTCTCAGGCACGCACTTCATGGAATCTTCAAACTGGTCCCCTTGAATGAGTATGTGGTCGTTGTTACATAGCTCTAGACTACTAGTCTGTGTTTTGAGTATATATATATATATATATATAAATTTTTATATTTTTAAATACATATACTATTTAGATATGATTATAAATTTAATATTTGTATTGTTCTATGGTTTTTGAGGTGTCCTACTGACTGTTGTTATACTCACCCATGTACGGTCTTTGCTCAAACATGTTTTGTATTGTGTAGAAGACCAGTAGTTTGATGTATTCAAGGGAGTAAGAGTACTAGAATGAGATTTTTGAGTTTCCTTATGGGCCGAGGTGTTCTTAAGTCATCTAGAAGTAGTCCTAGAAACTTACTAGTTCATGGGATGGAATATTTTGTTTGTGGACTCTTTCTTAGGGAGGGCTTGTATTCAGGTCCAGTTTACATTTCCACACATTACATTCTATTTCACTCCATTGGTGGAATTTAGTTGTATAAATTAATATTATTTCTTATCCGTTTTACATTACCGAATTTTTTACTTGGAGATGTATGGGTGTGTATTCAAGTACGTAGGAAATTCCTCCCATTTTAGTGATATTCATACTCAGTGCTAGTCACCATCCCCTATCCTGTTACAGTTGGTCTTGGGGAGTCGTGGAATGGGACCCATTGGGATTCGTCAAGATATAATTGTTTCAGAGGTGATCGGTTCTATAGTAGGACCTAGAGACTATGATATTTCATTGATGATACAATTTTATGTTTCACAAGTTCTCCATTTTAGGATAGGGACTCCAGTGTATGTGTATAAATCCCATGTATGCATACCCCAATACATTGACAACATATTTATTGAATCAATACATGAGACCAATAGTTTTAGGGAAAAAATAAACGTACATGCATCTTATTAGGATAGGTTATGGGTTCTATGTCATTTTGTGTCAGCGATCCAAATATATATTTGACTGAGGTTCATATATTTCCCATAAAATATTTTTCCATGATCAATACAAGGTAGGATAAATTAGTTATATAATAAGGATGAATACCTCATTAATGAGGATTATATTTAAGGTCCAGTTTCACATGCGTTACCGTTAGGTGGTGCACCAGCTGTGCCACCACTGGTGGAGCAGCATGTGGTATCTGTTGTACAAGTGGACAAGGATCACTGGCTGAGCAACCACCATGAGTTTTAGAAACAGAGACCCTGAATTTTTCAAGGGGATCTTGAAGCATTGGTGGATAAGGATTTTATTGAGGTAGTGATCAATGTTTTCTTTCTAGTGAGTATGCTAGTAGAATAAATGGTGATCCAAGGAGTGATCCTTATTTAGGGTTTGGATTGGAGATGGTGGGGTTTGAACACACAGACTCAAGACGGGGAGAATCATTCATGGAAGGAGATCAAGCGACTCTTTAAGGAGGAGTTATCTCCAGTTAAACTGTGATAAGGGTGAATCCAGTAGCTTCTTCAGCACTAGTAGGGTAGTAAAATGATGGATGAAAATTCATTTAGGTTCACCAACCTCAACAGGTACTCAATGGATATGGTCATCTATCAGTACTTCATGTCTAAAAAATCCGTGTGAGGTTTATTATGGGTTATACATGCTAGTGTAATTCATCTATGCATTATAACATATCTTCGAGTGCTCAAGCGATATTTGGTGACTGAGAAATTCATGGATGAGAAGAGACATGTAGTAGAAGTCAGCAGTTGAAAAGAAGGTGTAGAGTCCTCAAATGTTGGGATCCGACATTAGGAACACCGATCAAGATGTGTTAGACATTATAGGACGCCCATTATAGGTGATCTATAATCCATGTCTCGCTAGATGGATCCAGTTAGCCTAGGAAGAGGCAAATATACTCATGTGATAATAATGTACATATTTCTAGGGGCTATCGAACCTATCGGGCTACTGAAAGGGAGGTGGTAGATGGACCTCCAATGTAGAGGCAGAAAGTGGAGTATGCAGACACGCTAGGTAACAGACATGTCATATGAGTAGGGAAAACTATAGGTGGTGGCAGATGTGTTGACATACTTCCACCTCCAATCCTATGAGGTCTGCACTAGTTTCTGGGAGCAGACAGAAAGTGGCCCGAGAAGCTACCTGTGGTCAAGGTGTACGCCCTAGGGACTTTGGGGATCAATTGAGGAATGATCTGTGTCTTATCTACATTGTATTCGATAGGCCATTTTTCATGTCATAATTTCCTTTTCCCATGTATTGTGAGAAATAATGAGATTTCAGTAGAGTTTTTTACTCAACCCTTACACTTAGAGACAATAGTAGGAGGATACCCAGTGATCTCAAATCCTTAGAGATAGTGTGATCATACCCTTAAAGAATATATTTTTTAGTTTGAAAAACATGGTGGTAGTGTAGAGGCCTTACAACGTTATTCTCAGTATGAATTGGTTATCTTTTATCAGTGCCCAAATTAACTGATTTAAGATAAGTGTATAGTATGTCCGCCGTGATGGAACAAGGCTTTCCTTTATCATAGATAAGGAAACCCATGCAACACAGGAGGGGATTTTTCAAATGAGTGTGCAACCAATCACTCAGGCACTAGATATCCGTACACTTAGTGTAGAAGATGTTATGAGTTTTATGTTCCATACAATAGTGATGGGGATCAGGGAAGTCTTTCCATATGTTATTCTAGGACTACCCCCATTGGGAGATCGACTTCTACATTAACATGAAACCCAGAGGGAACTGATATCCTCACTGATGTATTAGATGGCTCCCACATTGTTTTTCAATATGAGGTTGAAATTAGAGGATTTATAGTGGATGGTATTTGTAAGACCCTATGTTTGACACTAGGAGGCCCCCATTTTGTTTTCATATCTGTTAGGTGGGATTTTGAGTTTGTGCATGGATTACCAGTGCTTAAAACATGTAAAATTGAATAATAATTACCTACTCATGTGGATCAAAAACCTCTCCAATTAGCTGGTAGGTTTACAGTGGTTATTGATGTTCTACAACCGATTAGGTTACCACCAGTTACGAGTACAAGGAGAGGATATACAAGAAAGTATCCTTTAAATGCTACTATAGACATTATGAGTACCTGGTGATGCAATTCTTCATGATGAATTCCCTTTTAGTGTTCATGGGACTCAGGAACTAGATCTTCTAGCCATACACAGACATGATCCTAGTAGTATTCATCGATTACATCATTGTGTACTCGACGTCAGGGGAGGAGAATGTGAGGCACCTGTAGATGGTTCATGATATACTTCGAGATCACCATCATTATGGGAAGTTGTCAAAGTTCTAGTCCAAGATTATGGAGGTCCAATTTCATAGAAATGTTACATAAGTAGATGGAGTTGTGGTGGAATAATCCATGGTGGAGGCAATGTCATCATTTGAGAGACCTAAGAGCGTAATAGTGCTACAAGACATCATTATGTTAGAAGTTTATTACTAAAATTTTTTCCGATTTATTTAGGATATCATCACCGACGATATGTTTGAACCAAAATGGGAAACCTTTCATTTGGATGGAGAATTTCCCATGTAATTTCCAGTAGTTGAGGTAGAGTTTGAAGAGAACCTCAATATTGAGATTGACAGAGGAGGGTGTTGATTTTTTAGTTTTTTATGACACATCAGGGATTAAATTTGAAAATTTATTGATGCAGATATATGTGGTTATTTCTTATGGTTGAATCCAGTTGAAGCTTCATGAGAAGAAATTTGGAACTCATGATCTTGTGTTGGAAACGATAGTCTTCAAATTGAAGATGTGGAGACACTACCTGATGGGAAAGATGTTTATCATCTATTCTAACCCCATTAGCCAGAAGATATTTATGTCGTAGAATGATATGAATATGAAGAATATAAAATGGATAGAGTTCCACTAGGATTATGACATTGAGATCATCTAAAATATTATGAAGGAGAACATTTTGGTTGACGCACTTAGTTGGAGATCAAGATTGCAGTTGTTGCGAGAGGCATTAGAGTAATCAGCTTTGATATAGATATCATTCATGGATGAAGATGATGATGATTTCATTCAGTCGATGGTTGTCATCCCTCCACTATAATAATGAGTCGGCAACGCAATGATTTGGGATGATGAATACGAAACATTATGTGATTAGTTATCCATATGAAAAGGTCATAATGGATATTACCAAGGTTGTGAGCACTTCAGCCTATTCATAATCCACATAGTTGTACCATTGGTGTTGCGGTAAGATGTTCTATCAGAGTTTCATACATCACCAATGGTCTTACATCCTATAGTGTAAAATATGTACTAGGACATATGATGTTAGTTTTGGGGTATTGGAATGAATATGGCAATGGATGAGTTTGTTTCTTGATTCCTTGTATGATAGTAGGTGAAGTATTACCATGATGATTTAACAGGATTAACTCATCCTTTGTAGGTGGAGAAGTGGAAGGAGGAAGAAATATCAGTGGACTTCATGACATGTTTTATATTAATGTCTTGGGGACACGATTTAGTCTGGGTGATCATTGAATAACTCACCTTGTCAGCCCACTTCTTTGCTATCAAGTAGCAGAGCTCAGCAGATATCTTGGGATACCTCTATGTGTAGGATATATATTTTTATCGCAGAGTCCCAAAGTCAATTTATTTTGATCATGATGCTTTCTAAACATCCTAGTTATGGAGAGAATGATACGGGAGTTTGGGACACAGTTACGCTGGATCATAGTGATTCATTTCCTGACAGATGGTTAGGCATAGAGGACCATTCAAGTCATCGATGATATGTTGTTGGCATATATTATAGACTTCGGTCACAGTTATGAGGACCACCTACCACTTGTGGATTTTTCAGACAACAAAGACAACTACTCCACCATCGTTATGGCACTGTTCAAGGATTTATATGCGAGGATATGTTTGTCACCACTATACTGGACTAACCAAAGAGTATTAGGACTCATGGTTCTACTTTTTTTGTGAGCTACTATCGCGAAGGTGTAGATCTTCATCGACAAAATGAATACTGCATAGAGGTGGAAGAAATCTTATGTTACTAGACAACAGTTACCTCTAGATTATGAGAAAGGATACTATGTCTTCCTTTGGGTCTCACCTCGATGAGGGTTTTATAGATTTTTTAGAAGATGAATATAGTCTTCAAGGATCACCGGATGTTTCCAAATATTACACAAAGGTGGGGAGGTGGGATAACACCTCTCTCTACCACCACAGCTTCACCAGGTACATGATGTCATCCATGTGTCCTAGATGAGGAGTAACATGCATGATCTGTCACACGTTATTGACATGAGCGAACAGGCCATCAAGGATGGAGTGACCATTTTTTAGTAACAATAGAGATATAGGATTAGTATGAGAGGATCCATTGTGGGGGATTATTTTACCTAATACATGTCTGGTGGCAGCATAATAATCATCAAGAGAGAACGTGGGAGAGGAAGGATTAGAATCATGTGCATTAACCACATCTGTTTCAGTGGAATTTTTAATGGATTTTAATGGATTGAAATCCCTATGGTAGGGAGAATTTAATGTCTCAGATTTTCCATTTATTATTTGTAAATTTTATATAGAATTATTTCATGACCGGTCATTACAACAATATGTGATTCTGATGCCCGATATTCCATAAATAAATGTTTAATATAAATTAAATTTGTAAATAGCGCACACAAGTGGTTTTCTATAAAATTTGGAATAACATTTAAACTAGTGGCCCGATCCAAAAAATGAGGCCACCATTATGATAAGATCCACAACATTAACTTAGGTGAGACCTAACATCGAACATCGTGGGTCAGCTACAAAAGTTAATTTTTAGATGTTTTAGAAGAAATAAAATAAATATATTATTTATTTTTTTAATCTTTTTAGTGAGAAAATGATGGGTTTTATGGTTTAAAATAAATAGTTTCCCAGGGTTAGTCTCATAACCCTAGAAACCTCTCTTTGATCCTCTACAACTTTTTGGTGGATCCACACGTAGATAAATATTGACGGACGATGACGAATGACAACACTTGCATCATTGTGCAATAAGATCAGATCTCATTGGTAATGTAATAATGTACACCCTTCATCCATGATTGAGATATGGGTTTCTATTTTGATTGTATTTTCCCTATTTGTGAACTGAAATGACTCACACAGATCAACCGAGGAATTGGTTGACCCGCAAATCATTCATTCTTGCAGGAGGGTCTGATTGTGGGGTTTTATATTGGTGAATCAATTGCATATTTTTTTCTTTATTCCTAATACTTCTAATGGGAGATTATCATCTCAATGATGAACAATGTAGAAGTTTCATTCCTTGATTTTTTATAAGAATTTCTTCTCCACTATGGCCCCACCCATTTTCTATGTTCTTCCCATGGTCATGAACAACATATCATTTAACATCTTTTTCAAATCCCAACCATAACGAAACATAGACCCAACATTTAAAAACTTAGAAGAGGTTCTAAGATACTGTTGGTAGAATAATTGACATGTATTGGGAGAAAACGTTCTTCAACCTTTCTTCGTACAGATGATCCAATCTAGTTTTTTGAGCCGATCAAATAAGTAATACCTACTAATTCGGTTTTAACATGGTGGGGAGACTTCGGATCTTCATTTTCATAAAAACATTGACTAGATTGAGAATAATAGGATATACCGATGCACTAGGCGATGAACCAGTGATTCTTGAAAATCAAAAAGTACGCGGTGTATTCTCTAAGGAGCACGACAATTGGGGTCGTCTAAGAGGTAGCCATGTTTCTATATTACTGTGAGTGATGACAAAAAATGTGACCTATATCACATGGTGTGTGGGTACTATTGTGAGGATCATAATTTACTCAGACAATACATTTACACGGGGAGGTGTACATGACTTGTACTCCACCACACGACTAGACTAGGCCGGTTACACGGGTTCCCCTTTGTACCAATACATGAGTCATCAGACACGAGATGATGTCGTGTACATGAACATTGAAAGAATACACTAAGCATCCAATAATTAGTAGGACGGGACATGTCAATCTCTTCCATGGTGTATATATTATGTTCTACAAAACATGTTGTTATGACTCTGTCTGTTGTACTCGGGAAGTACCCATATTCAAGGGACACATAATGTGACCCTTCTACACGCTATGTAGTCTCTTCAACATGGCTTGTTATCCTTCACACCATACCTTGTATATGTTTCAACTAGAATAGTTCCCATTTCCTTATTCCCCTAAAGGGTAGTTGTATCATTTCTTATCCATATGAGTACAAACACTTCATTATGTCCTTCTAGATAGAGTAAGAGTCCCTACTCAGGGCCCGAAGTGATATCATATATCCTTTATTTTACCCTAAGAAGAGTTAGGTTTTATATGTAACCTATCAAATATGATTTTGATCCTCTATATAGCATGAGGATGCTAGATTATATGTGCTACACACCAAGGTCCAAGCAGTTATCGCCATTCATGTATCATGATCTTTCCCTACACATCAGGGTGTTCTCCTAGAATAAGTGAATCTGTTCAATATTCATATCAATCTATGCATCTATCCCTCTAGTGAATTTTCAAAAAGAATAATACATCTATGAAAGGAAATAATTGATCTATCTGAGTCATGGATGAGTTCTCCCAGTAATGCACATGGTACAATCATTGAATTGAATTCATAGTGTGGGTATGTAGTTTCTCTGACTTACCTCTATAATACAGGTCTGGGATTTGAGTATATATGGATATTTATCTTGTTATATGTTTTGTGGAAATAACTATGTAGATATGGTTTTAGAATTAAATTGATAATTTATTTTTTGTTTTTAGTGTGCCTTACTACATATTTATATACACACTGTTATATGAGATTTTGCCTGCACGTGTCTTGTCATGTGATGATGAGCGACATTTTTATAGAGTCAATGGTTGACTTGGACCAGACCGAGATTTGTTAGTTTCATTTTAGGATGACATGTTCTACCAGAATCATGCAGCAGTCTGAGTGCTTAATTGTTTACAATTGGTACTTTGTACATTGTAGACTCTTTGCTTTAGTGGGATTTTATTCTCGACCAGTTTACATTTCTTCTCTTTACATTCAATTCTACTATGTTTGTGGGGTTTAGTTATTTGTATGATTGTTTTCCTCATTGGCTTTTACATTTCAGTATTTCGTACTTTCATATTTTTTGTGTACAATTACTTAGGAAATACTTCCTATGTTAGTGGTATGCATACTCAATTCTAGTCACCAGCCCCTGGCCCATTGATGGTGGGATTCAAGGGTCACGACACGTTCTCTATTAGGACAGTTAATGATAGTTTGAATGAATTAGATATTATCAAAAGCATAAGAAAATATTGAATTTTTTTTATAGAATTGTATCAAGTATTTATATTACATTATATTCTTTTTAAATAATATAATTACTCAAATAAATTATAATGGTCAAAAATTTATGTTATAACACCATAATTCAAGATGAACTGGTGGACTTATATATCATCCCAGATTTATGAATTTTCAGACCTCATCTTTTCATTGATAATTTACTTGTTTGTGATTGATGACCTCAACAACTTCTACATAATTTTAAACTATTACAACTATGAAAAAATTCACTCTAACATATGTTATCCAATGTGGAATCCTAATTATATGAATATTTGGGTAACCTTTATGGTTCAAAATGTTTTTATGCAATGTTCTAGTATCTATTTTTACAATGTGGGTTTCTGTGATAAAAACGTTCATGTATTAATCCTTTGATAACATAGGCAAATTTTTAAAGTGAAAATAATTTTATGGGGGATGAAATAGGACACCTCTAATATTTTTTGAATTATTTTTTTCAAATTAATTTATTCTCTTCTGGATTTTCCAAATCATGTAACCCATAAAATAGTTTATTTTATATTAAATCACTATGTTTGGCTTGAATTATATGAAAACCCAAGTAAATCATGAACTGCACACAACATAAATTTTAGCTACACTATATGGAACACAGAGGTTAGCATTTCAATTCGTGTATGTCACACACGACACTGATCTATAGTGCATAACACACAATATATAGATTCCCGGTAATTCATTTTTATTGTTGTAATAATTTAAATGATATAATATTAATCCAGTTGTAAAATGATGTAGTATGAATAGTGATAAATATATTTAATTTTTTATAATGGTTTTATATAAATAAAACATATTTATGATGAAAGATAGAATTTTTTGTAAATTCAATATATTTTAAAAAATGCTATTTTCTCAGATGAACTACATTTATTGTGTTTTCATGATAAATAATATAATTAATTTTATAGACATTAAAATATTAATAATTTTAAAATAACTTTTTTTTATTTATAATGTCAAAATTATCGTACAATGAATTTTTGGGATTTTTTAGAGAAACATCATTTTTGGATGAATAGTAAAAAATACAATATTTTAATTCAAAAAATGATTTTAAATCTAATTAATTTATGATGATATATTATATATTAATGTTAATAAAAGTTTAATTGGATAATAATTTTATAAATTAATTCAATTTATTTCATTGGAATAAATTTCACTTTGGAAATGGGTATAAAAAAGTAACTAATATTTGGACGTGTTTACTTTAAAACCCACAGTGTTTTCGCATTATCATTATTAATTTTATTTAATAAATCCACTTATGTGATTAGAATTTGAAAATATCGAATAAATATTAACAAACATCATAATTTATAATTTATAAATAATTCATATTTGGTTATCATAATAAATATTTGTGAATCTTTTTAAAATTATTTACGTGAATTGTGGTAAAATTATGCATAACTAAGGTCTAAAACATCAATTTATGATTCTAAAACACTTGTTCACTTGTCTAAAACCCATTTCCCAAATATTATTTGGCCACAAACCTTCCATGTTTCAGTTTCATTGGTTTAGTATGACATTTGTATTGTAAAAATATGTGTACACCTAACATGTTTTAAAAAATGAAAAGTGTGTCATTTCCCTTCAATATAAATGGCCTTCAACTATTTATATTCTTCACACATCTCCAAAAATAAGTTCGGAAATGATCATACCAATACACTCCCCAAAATCACTTTAATTCACTTTTAAGACACCCTTTGGGATGAAATCAATCTAGGGAATCCTATTAGTGCAAACCAAATGGAGTTACCTGATTAAGAGGTAACATCATCTCTCAAGACCATTACCTTTAAATTAATTATACATAAATTATAATCTATTTAATCCATTATATTACAAAAAAAATGTATCCCCAATTTACTAGGTTGTTTATATGTTAATTCATTGGCGTACACATACCGAGACCTCTATCAAATGGGTAATGAACATACTGTTTACGTGTATAGAAAACTATTGACTTAGTAAACGATGATTGTTCATTTTTATTTTAACTTCGTTTATGGTAGAAATTATGATGAAAACTATGTTATAATAATTTATATATTATATTTATTATATATTTATACCTATTTAATCATTTTACAACACATAAATTTATACCTTCATATTTTTTATTATGGTATTTCATTTCATGATGTGGGGACTACCACCCCATCAAAGTGATGTGATTCATTCATAAAATCCATGTAATTTATTAAGGATGGATTTAATGAATATTTATGAAATATATTTCATAATAATTCTAATTTAATAATATATATATATATATAAGAATGTATTTTACATTCTTTCTATCAACAAGACAATTAAATGGAAATAATGTTCATGTGTATGTACAGCTTACCATCTCCATAAACGGTGTATTCCATTTCATAATTCTATACCAACATATTATTATAATATAAAAATAATATTAATATAATATATTTAAATTATGGTTTAAATTATTTAAATCATTATATTAATATAAAGACCAATGATATAACAAATTAAGAAACGTGTTGAAAAGATGATATGTCCTGAAGTGAAACCTTAACATATAGTAGTTAACAATATTATAATATAAATCCATTAAAAAATAATATATTATATAATATTTAAGAATATTTATCTTTGGTTTATTTATAATAATCTCATATTTATTATAGAGGAATTTTTAATGAGTATGATGAGAGTCAATGCATAATGTAAGGGGATTTCATATCATATTTAATTTCTGTGAGATACAATTTTTTTCACCACCCATTCCATTTTTCTGGTGTTTAAACAGACAATGTGTATAAAAAATGATTATTATAGTTGAATTTATGGTTATTGAAATTTCTATTTAACCATTATTTCATGGGGTTTATGTTTAAAATCTTTCGAAATCGGTAAAATTAATCTGTTCCCATTTTTCTTCTTTGAGAATCATGTTTTGTTACTCACCTAAATTCATTTTGATGTGTATGTACATCCATTTGATATGATATACTATTATTATTCATATTTCCATGACATTATATGCTACAATTAATTTTCTCTTTTATAGGGAGGCTATGATCCCCTATTAAAAGGTAATATGAGCTTATTGGAACAATCAAATCACTTTTCAAGATAATTTATGTTAATGAAACCTTTGTTAAACAATTATAACCCATTTCTCAAGAAAATTTATTAATTATTTTCTATTCTCATTATTCATGATATATTAATGTCTTGGTACAATATTTCTACTTTTAGGTACATATGATAGTTTATAAAGTGTTATTATGAAATCCTGATTTTACCCAATCTTATGTTAGAAATCTTTTTTCCTTCGAATCCATTTTTTCTAAAAAGGGGGTTTCCATGAATAATCAAATTTTTCCATCATAATTAAAATAAATTTTTACCATTATTATCTTTTACTATAATATCTTTGGAATATTCTTGTCTATTTATAAATGTGTAACATTTGAACTCTATTTATCATGAAAAATAATTTTTTTATCAAGTACGACATGTACATATGTAATAAACCTATTTTTTTAATATTTATTTTTCATATTCAATATGATAATTTTTAAGAAAATAATTTTTAGATTAATTCTCAAGGATGATTAATTTTAAATGTCATCATGCATCATTTATATTTTTTCTAAATTATTTCAAGCATTAATTATATATTTTCAAATTATATTCTGAGAAAGTGTTGTCAAACAATTTTTATGATATATTTATATTTTTTATATGTGTTTTCATAGAGATTTATTTTAAAATTAATCTCATTTTATAAGAAATATAGGAAAACAGTTTTCAAAAATGATTTCAAGTGTTATTTAGAATCATTGATTTTATTTTCTAAAAAAATTATTTCCAAAAATTTTTACATATTAAAAATACTTTTTAAGAGATAAAAGGAAATATTTATGATGAATTTATTTGATATACATTTAAAAAATATTTTCCATTTAAGAAGACATCTATTTATGTTACTCATTCCATTATAGTTAATGATCTGAAGTTTCCATTAATATTCTTTATATGAATGTGTTATTCTTAAAATATAGGTGTTTATAATATATGTTTCTCTTTCATGGGTTATATGTTTAAAAAATATTCTCTTTAATGTGTAATTTTTTTTGTGAAATGGATATAAACCTGTATATTTTCTAAAATAGTAATATATGGTTTTATGTTTATGATAAAAATACAATTTAATGGGTTAGGATATAATTTTTAATGATTTTGTTGAAAATTTATGTATGATTTCATTATGAGATGGGTACGACTTATATCTCCCTAATATGCATTGGGTAATGATCAATATCTCATGACATATACTTGGATGGAATGATTAATGAACTTAGTTCACTATTACTTGTTTTGATTATGATATGATCTTTATTCTGTAATACAGGGGTGGAATGAGGAGTGAATTATTTATAGTAATACCTGACTGGAATAAGGAGTAAAATTAGTTCAGTACTACATAGATTCAATGATGACTGAAAATGGTTCAGTAATACAGGGCTATAAACAGGGTGTCAACTTGATTCAGTAATTGACATTATCCTATAATATGGCCTTCGTAGTGATAATTTTAATATAATAAAAATCATTATAAATTCTTATGTGTCAGGAAAAATTATATGTATTATTGCTATGTTATTCCATCATGGATTATGTTCCATATGTCAATATGATTCATGTATTTTGAAATACCAATCAATATTCCATGATTCATGTATTCAATTTTTTATATATAGGGTATGATCTATTATTTTCATGATCATGTTCTCACACCCTTACGATCATGGTTATTCTTTTATTTTCCCTAGTTTACACTTACATAGAATCTGAAAATACCCCTTTTAATGTTTCATTTCCCACTCTATAAAGATATGTATGATTTTTTACGTGTATAAGAAGGAGTCTAGTCATGAAAAACCTAGTCGTAGATAATTTATCCTATTTATTTACTAGTGATTATGTTTCCGTGTTTCCAAAGGAAATAGACTAGAACAAACTTTGGGTGTCTAATTGTATACTATTTTAATTATTTATCAGAAGTTATGTAATGAATATATATAAAAATCAAGTGTCTCGATACAGATATAAGGAATAATTCAATTAACTTTCAGAAATTAGGTTTACATGGGATTATATTGATATATTTTCAATTGGAACATGAAAAAATATGGTCTTGTCATAGTCAAGTACAATAGACTCCTGATGATTATCCATTATTCGGTGATATTTACATCATTGCCTATATCTTCTAATAATAACTTCATCTTGTTATCCCTTTGAATAATAACATCATTGGAATTATCTAATATAATTATTCTAAAAAGTATTCTTATAATATTTTTATTGGAAAATTAAAGTTCTATTTATTCATTTTGTCAAATGTAAACTACAAAAAAACATTAGTTCACCAATCATTTTCATTTAAAATTCTCTTTTCATAAATTTAGTGAACTATTTTCACATTCCTTCATTTTATCCAAAAAATTATTATTTCATCGACATACAGATGAAAAACACACATTTTCATAAAATATTTTCAAGGAGGGAATCTAGGTTTTACACATAAAACCTATTCAAAACCCTTTTATAAACCCAAAATCACACTAATAACCTACCAAATCATTATTTACAACACATAAGATATTTAAAAAATCACTTGAATATGTTATTACATCAACCCAATGATTACTACAAGGTTTACACATGGAAAACACCCAATTTAGAAGAAAGTGAAACTCTATAATTTACCGTTTAACAAACTCCACTAAAAATTGATTTCTCACAATGCACCACATTGGAGGAAAATTCATAATAATTAAATCAAATATACTATCTCATAAAAAAATGACTACACATAGAATCACATAACTTTTGAATCCAGAAACCCTAATCAGGGTGTGAAACATCACCCTCAACACCATCGCACATCCAGGAAGTAAAATACAACTTAATACCCACATATTTGACCATAGAGACACCAAATGAAAACCCTAGTTTCAAAACCTATATTCTAAAACTTTTAGTAATTCATTCAGGAGGGAGGAAACCATAAAGATAAGGATGGAAATGAAGAGAGAAACACTTACTTGATGAAATCATGACGAAATTGACCCAAATCCACCAATATCTAAATCTTGATGTAACCAAAACAAGTGTGGGGGCTCGAAAAATCCTAGTAATTAATGTAGGGAATGATATTGGATAAAAGCATGATAATTTAAGGAGTTATGAAAGAAACCCTTTACATCTTCAAATATGGTTGATTTGAGAATGATTAAGAAATATCGCCATAATGTGTGAGGTATCTAAGGTTTAATGATGGGGAGGATAACATGGGAGTGTGGCTTTAGTAAGTGGGCATGGATGAGGGTTAGAATAAAAAAACCATAAATAAATAAAGAGATTTTAAAGAAATAAAAATATATTTTAAAGTATGAAATGTGCTTTTAGGTTGGACCAACACCCTAATAAAAACCCATGTCAGTAATTATTATGGATTCTTATGGGGATGAAATTTCTATGGTGGTTTTAATATACTAGGGGATGCCAATTTTGAAGTGGAATGTCTGTAAAATGAGGAAAAATGAAGTAGTTATAAAAGAAACAAAATTTATTTTTAAATCTAGAAATGGGAAAATGGTTGGGCTTGAATTTTGAAAACCCACAATTTACACCAAAATTAATGGGAAACCTCAAAACAAATCATGAATAGAAATTAAATGAAAAATAACTTTAAAATAACTCATTAATTTGAAAATGATACAGACCATTAAAAATTATTCAACTGAAAATCCATAGAATGTCCAAATGCAACATCCAAACCCCACTGAATGGTGATAATGTACTCCTTTGCTAAGTTTCACTCTCCCCCAACGGCCAAAACACATCCAATTGATCAATCATGGATGGAATGCTATCACCAACCATAACATACACCACATCCTAATATGATCACGTATATTCAGATTTTATCCCAAAATAAAACTCATCAATCACTATCCGAACATGATTCTAGCTATTTACCCAAACAAACAACAACAAAAAACAATGTTACACTTACTATGATTTAAAAATAGAGTTGGGATTTCTCAACTCCAAATATTTACCCATGGATTATGTAGGTAGTTATATAGATCCAAAAAACACCACCTACAACCATGATAAGACCAATGACTAATATGTGTTACTAGTATGGGGAGAATCAAATGGGCTCCCCACTACAAGAGACAATTCAAATTTTCCCGAGACAGGATCGGGACACTAACAGGGGGAGGCCCAAACAGGATCATCTTTATAGTGGGCATACCGCCATTCAAAATTTACAAAGGATCACACATGAGAATCATTGTGGGTCTCCCCGCCATAACATCAAATCATCATAACAGATCAGCATGGGCCGACACAAGAAGAACCCATATTAAAAGAGTTGTGATGGTCGAATGTTTAATACGCATAGTTTGAAAAACCATGCGCTAACTGTCTGGATGCTCCTACTTGCATGGTCTTATGGGTAATGTTTTTAACTAACGATGCACAAACCGTGCGCTCACATTTTCTACCCCAATTCTCAACCTTAATTTAGACACTCAATAGAATCCAATGGGGGAAAGGATTACATTGGGCGATAACATGGGCATGAGGGCCTCCACCTCTTTCCACCAAATGTGGAAAACCGAGGAAAGATGATGAATACCAAGGTTTAAACTATTACTATATTTTATATTGAGGATAATACATTGTAAAGTAGTTTTAATGACCCCAATACTTCCCCTGACTATATCACAGCTTCACTCGAGGGCCTATGGGTAGAGCCAAACAAAAAGATGAATCTTCGTCCAAGCAGTTAGGCTTTGGGATCCCCTTCACGGAATATCTTCTTTATGTGCCACAAAAAACTACACCACAATCTCAGTCATGTGTACAAAGAAATAACATACTTAAAGCACATATTTCCTTAACCCAACATTTCGTTTAATCATTGTCTTAGAATATGCAGACACATCACCCCATCTTTCTTCAGATGAGAAACAAAAGGTGGAATGGATATTTAGAAACACCTTCCTCAAAAAAAATGATGTATATATTTCCCAAAAGGAGAAACAATTTTAACCAAATAAATACCCAAAAAATGTTGTATAACTTCACATTTAGATTCAGCCCAGCAAAGGACAACACAACACATCACCAATCATGACCAATGTGACTGACAAAAATGTTAAATTGAGGGGGGGGGGGTTACCTTATTCAACATCCCCAAACACCACAAAATTATAGAAAATGGCCAAAACATCCTCTCATAACCATATTTCTCACACAATTGGTTTAACATAAATCCATACTTCAAAGAGACTACAAAGGACCCAAAGGCCCTCTTTGAAACCATCCATATACTAATCCACATGAACAACCCTAGACTACATCCACCTTCAACAAAGTAGGTTACTTCAAAAACTATGGACTCTTTAAACCTTCCACGAGCACTCTACCACTACAAAAGGATCCAAAAATCTAAAATCAAAAGGGTGTAGACTCATTCTATAAATCTCAAGAAAATATTCATTATATTGATCAACTAGAGGATTTTTGAACTACGAAACAATCCGGGTTGAGCTTCAGTAGTGCACTATCCCTTAATTGGGGCGTACATTATCTAACGAGAAAACCCCAGGACCCAACCAAGATGGTATATTGGTCAATACTTTCCATAAAATATATCCATACACATGATGGAACCACCATAAAGGCATATCCAAACATTTCTCATAAGAGACCAATAACGGACCCTTCAACCTAGCTTACTGAAAAAACATAATGCCAAAACAAAGTTCAAATAAGAGGGGTTATTAGACTCAAAAAATCCCACAACATCAATATTATAAATAACACATAATACAAACCAACCCAAACTAGTCATCACTACATAATTTTTTTATTTAAAAACAATTCTTTGAAAAAAATTGTTCATTGGTTAGCATATCCACCAATGGTACCCAATGGGTCCCACACATGAATGTTTCTATGCCACACTCGACACCCACCTTATATCCATATAAGAACTCATCCATCCAGGAAATTAAACATCCATCATCCTATATAAACCCATGCATGTGGTCTATCATGAAAATATTGAAGGGTAAAACCAAAATTCATTCCACTCTTAAAAAAAATCAACCAATATTTTCTTTTTAACAATACCTCTATCCATGAAATCAATAATCTGATCATTCAAATCAATACTCAATTTCATGTATTATACATAAATTTCCAAAAAAAACTCCTCACATTTAATCAGCTTTTAATTTTTAGAAAACTCAATTGGGAACACTTTTTCAAAACAAACATTAACAAGTATTCATCCTCTGAAAAGATGTCTAAACAAACCATTTTTTATTTCAGAAAAATTTTGAAAATTCAGTTACACCATTTCACAAATAAAACCTTTCTGCATTTATTATAATATCATTTAACTGAAACATTACGCTTCTTAAAAATAAGTCATTTTTCATTAAAACTAGACATCAATGATTTCAAAACTAAATAACACAAGACAATTCGAGAGGAACCTAGTTTAGTAGGTGACATTGAAATGTGATTGGTAGCCATATAAAAATCACATCACCATCACAGAGAGTGAACTAGGAAAATATCTCAGGATCCACATATATTTCCAGTCCCATGCTAGCTCACTGAGACCATTAACCCAGTTCTATTTTCATTTCCCCTAATCATCATTATACCAAGAAAACCAAAGGCCTTCGACAAATCCAAAATTCCCATGGCAACTTGAATCCCATCATAGGGTGTGCTGGCTGGGCACAATACCCATAACTAGAATTTCATGACCAGAAAGTCCTATATCAATAATATACTAACTTTTCTCCAAATAAAATGAACCAAAATAGTTAACATCGTATAATACAATTTTGTCATGAACTCAATATGATAACCATCAAAACTAGAACGAAATCTGGCCCAAGACAAGGGTCGAATTGAGTTCTTAGTCTCTAAGGGTAGGCACATGTTCCCAAGAATCATAAAACAAATATTAGAAACCATTTAACCATGTTTATAAACATACAATGACAAACAAGTCCAATAAAACCAATCTGTATTTTTCAAACAAAACCATCATTTACAAAATTTCAGAACATAATTACAAGGGTTTAATCAAATCTCAAGGTCAATAGAAATTGAATAAAACCAAAAAGGACATCCCAAAAGCCGCTGCAGGTAGAGAAGAACTTCCCTCAAGAAATCTCCACAACACAACATTACAATAGACCCCTAAAAACATGAACTGTTGGCAAAAAAGTTATACCCCAACCTATAGAAAAAATATCCAAGTCTACATACACCAAAAGATGTAAGTAGGGTGTCAGCCAAATCGCATTACCACTATGAGATTCCTGGTGATAAAAATTAATAAATGAAAAGGATGTACGTTTTAATGTCATGAAATGTTACTAACAATTTTAAAAAGATGAAACTTAATGAAAAGTAATTTTCAAGTGGGGTATTTTAAAGAATCAAAACTTTTAAAAATAATCTCAATGATACTGAATTTTACAGCTAACCACAACGTATGTAGATGGAAAGCACAATGTAACTAATGAGAACAAGCAATGGGATAGTAACCTGTAGGAACTAGCTCTCTGTGGGTCCCAGGTACCTCATATCTTGGTGATCGTAACAATCACTATATCTGTTCGCGTTCACAAGAGCCACTAGTTGGGAGCATACACAAAACCTAATACACGTCCACCCACCTAGATTCATGGGTTTCCCACTTGTTCTCAATCAAGTTCCACAAGTCATGAAATATAATTTTCACATGAACAAATAGCTTCCACATCATACAGTCACCAAATAACAATCATGTATATCACACAAGTCACATAAACCACTTTTTCATTCAAATTCATTTTGAAACCATACTCACACCAAAATTTACCACAATAATTTTCACACTTCCATAACACTTCATAAAATCCTTTAAACAATTTTAAAAATATATTCCATGATAACCCAACTCTCATAACAACCCACACAAATCCTATAATACTTCTATCATCAACAAAATTCATTCTTCACATCACACTCATGCAAAACATCCCATAAATGTGTTTCTTCGCTCTCTTTCCATTTGATAAAACATTTCAAAAAATTATAAAACATTATGACAAGGTTTTACATTTTATATCACCACATTACCTTTCCAAAACACATATTTTGTTAACGCACTCACCCAAAAAGTACACATACTCCCTTTTCTGACTTTGTTAATCAAAAAGAATCATTTAAATTTTTTACCAAACAACCCCAAAGGATATAACTATGTCTTGCACAAAAACCCATTTCAATCACCACTTTTAAGGAAAAAATCACACCAAGACCAAACCAAATAATAATTTCCAGCCCTTTCCACATTTATTACAAAATTATTAGGTAATATAAAGTCTTTAAAAATTATACCACACAATATACATATGAAAAACTCTCATTTCCATAAAATACATTCAAGATGTGAAATAAGGTTTTACACATAAAAAATATTCAAAACCCCTATTTTAAATCTAGAATCACACCAATACCCATTCAAATCATAATTTATAGCCCAAACAATTTTCAACACACCACTTACATTTGTTGTGAAATCAGCCCAATGATTACCACATGGTTTACAACTGGAGAATACATAATTTGAAACAAGGTGAAACTATTAAATTAACCTCGAAACAAACTCCATCAAAAATATTTTTTGAACATTGCACATCCTATGAGAAAAATTAAAAATAATTAATTCAAGCATTTTGACTCATCAAAAAAAAACTATTACACATGGAATCACCTACATTTTGAATCAAAACCCCCAAATCATAGTGTGAAACATCAACCACACCATCTCCACACCACATTGAAGTGATAATAAACCTAAAACCCATATATTTGACCACAAATACACCAAATAAAACCCTGGTTTTAAAACATGACTTCTACACATTTTATTACTCCATTAAAGAGTTAGGAAACCCTCAAGATAAGGAAGGAAATGAATAGACAAAAACATACTTGATGAAATCGTGTTGAAAGTGGCCCAAATCCACCAATAATTGAATCATGATATAACCAAAACATATAGGGAGGATATAAAGAGTCATATTAGTTTATGTGGGGATTTAATTTAGGAAAAAGTGTGAAAATTTAAGGATTTTTGAAATAAAACTTTTATCTATTCAAATATGGGTGATTTTAGGATGATTAAGAATGATATCCCTAATCTGAATGGGATATTTACCCTATAGAGGTTGATGAGAGCATGGGAGCGTGACTTGGGTATGTGGTCAAGGGTGAGGTTTGGAATCACTGAAACCCCATAAATATTCAATGAGATATTAAATAATTAAAAATATATTTAGATATAGGAAATGGGATTTCGGGATGGCCCAACAGTATAATAAAAAACCCAAATCAATCATTGTTATGGATTTCTATGGGGTAAAAATTGATGTTTTGGTTTTAATATTCTGGTGGATTCCAATTGGGAAGTGGAATGTGTTGACAATATTTAAATATTATGAACTTATAAAATGATCAAAATTTATTTTTAAATCTGGAAATGGGATCACAGGTTGGCCCAAATTTTGAAAACACACCATTTCCACCAAAATTAATGAGAAACCCACAAAACAAATAAAACATGTAAATTAAATTAAAAATACCTTTAATATAAGTCATGTATGTTACAATATTGCATGTATTATGTGATGGAACCTCAACACTTTGAGGATGCGATAGTCTACACTTCGACAAACAATGGTTTCATATATACACAAACATGAAAATCGTTAATGTGTGTTTTATGTAATAATTCCATAAGAAAAAATATATCATAAATATAATATATATAAAAAATATTCTTTCCCCCATTATTTAAACCATGATATTTGGTAATAGAAAAACAAATTACATAATTTCCTGAGGACATAGTCCACTGTACACACAAATTGTATGTTCATTGAGTATTTGATAGATGTGTGTGTAGGTGTTGTTAAAGTAATTATAATAACAACACATAAATGTATTTATAATAATGATTTTATTTTATAAAAATTTAATAAGAATTATTTTTTGGTGGATAATCAATAAAAAACATAAGAGCTTGTAGGACAATGTTACCTCTTCTTTGGGTAATTTATTTATGGTTTTCCCATAAAACTATATTTGATTCATTTATGAACAAATTTAGTATCCTTGTTTGGTAAAGGATCTTTCCATAACACACAAGGGTTGGGTTTGGATGATGCAATGATTCTAGATAGGTGTGAGGAGGTTATAGGGTTAGTCCCTTCTATATTGTGGGAAGTGTCATTATTTAAGAAATATAAAAAGTAAAACAATATTGTAACGCCCCGACCCCAGTTACCTAGAGTCGGTGCATTATTACATGACATTGGCATGATCACAAGAAAGATAAAATCTCGAAAGACCGATTGGTTTAGTAGCCTTGGAAACACTAGATATATTCATAAAGTTTTACATTACATCATAAGGTGAAAACTACTACAACAACATATTGTCTCCATTTTCCACACTATTATCCCCTCATAATATCCATGCAGGACATTTATAATTTACTTCTTCACATCCTGGGAAAAATAAAACATAGAAAAGGGGTGAGCTCAAATTCCCATCAAGGATAACAATATAGCGAAAACATTCATAAATAAGAATAAACATTTAAGGAAATGTATAACTAAAACAAAGGCCTTTTAAACTTGAACTTCAACATATTATGACAAAAATAAAATGAAATAATGCCATTTACTTATTCACACGGATATTCTACTAATCGAATAATCACATGCAATATCAACAACCACTTTCATAATGATGGAATGCATAATGTCAGACTATCATAACCACATAGCCAAGGCCTCATGCCAAGACTACAAATAAGATTTTTTCAAGGCCTTGTTCCAAGACACTAGTTTGTCTCATGAGACCTACCGATGCATCCAGAAGCTATAGCGGGTTACACCTGTCACATATTAAGTTCAATGCATTCCCATATGAAAAGTTTCAAACATAACATAAACATTCGTATTAAAACTAGTATAAAAAATGTAAATACTTAATCC
This sequence comes from Viscum album, assembly GCA_963277665.1. Classification (NCBI taxonomy): domain Eukaryota; kingdom Viridiplantae; phylum Streptophyta; class Magnoliopsida; order Santalales; family Viscaceae; genus Viscum; species Viscum album. Next base: position 1,842,587,869 of record OY728145.1, read on the forward strand.
ATAAACCACGAATGGTATAAGAATAACACATCCACAGTCAAACACATCACAAAAACTTCAAAACAATATGGAAGTTTTGTATCATAATAAATCAACTTCAAATAAACATAAAATCCATCAACGGATGTTGACATAGATGAAATCAAAACTATTTGAGAGAAATATCTCTTTTTTTAAATCATTTAAAAGTCACACAATTTTTAAGGATGTAATTTAAAAGAGATTTTTGAATCAAAGTGTCCCATACCACTTCGAAACTTTTGAAAAGAAATAACATTTCAAAACAATCATGTCTACATAAATAAATCCATAAAATCCTTTTGAAAACGTGGACATTAATTAAAAATATTTTGAAAGATAAATCTTTAAAACATTTACAATTATGATTTTGATAAAGTGTACCTTTCAGAAATTCTTAAAATATTCATTTTGAAATAATTTAAAAGTGAAATATTATAAAATAAATAATTTACTTTGAAAATTTCATTATAAGCTTTTAAGGGAAGTTTTGAAAATTTTATAACGGCAAAAAATAGCTGCACCTGCCATATAAGTTAAAAAAAATTCTTACCTTAATTCTGTCGAAAAGGTTAAAAAGGACCTTGTTTGGAAAAATATGGAAAGATTCCTTTATAAAAATCCTATAAAAGTAAAACAAGGGTATAAATTACTTTAAACCATATTCTTTAAAATATTAATAATGATTTGAAATACACTTTCAAGAAACTCAGATGTGGATGATAAAGAGATCCCAGTAGATTATTACGTATAAAAAACCTCGGATAATGAAGAGATTGTGAAATAAACCCTTACATTGTACTATTCCTTGGTTCAGGGTTGGTTAACCACATGTATAATGGTGAAATAATTGTTATTAAATTATACAAGAATCATATATATTAATATGATATCATATATGATCTTTTAACATTGCTTTGTTAATAATATCTTAGTATTATCGTCGTTTCGGGTGTTAACTTACTCGTTTTCTTTTATATGTTTTGTTACGTATGCCATGTTTGTCATGTATAGGTTGTATCTTATCCATATCCATAATGATACCAATTCCTTAAACATTATTTTTAAATAATCAAATGATAATTATACTTGAATGGATACGATGGAGAATAAATCTCATCGCGTTCGTGGAGACTGTAGTCCATACGTACGCACGAGCGACAATATCATTTTTTGATATTAAAATGATATATAATTGGATGTTATATCATATATAAATAATCAGTATCATGTTATATTTATTATTTAAATGAGTTACACATCATTATTATACCCATCTAAATAATAATATATTGAATAACAATTACACCACGACGTGGAGACGTTAAGCCGTACGTACGCACATATGGTGACATGTTATTAAAAGGGTTTATAGAATAATTAATATGGTTGAACCATATTTATAATAACATCACAGTATATATAAGATAGTGGAGTTATTATTTTAGAATGGTAATAACAAAGAAAGAAGTGGATGAAGAAATGAATTTGAAAAAGGGTGGTGAAAACATTACCTCTTCCTCGGGTTCTTCCTTTTGATTTGATCAAAAGGGATCTTTATGTTGGATTTCTGATCAAACTAGGTCCTCTAGGTTGTATTTAGAGAAGTTGATAGATTATTTGGGCAGATTTTGGCCGAACAAAATGGATTTCAAGGTGTTATGTAATGAGAAGGAGGAGTGCCCTTTTATAAGAGGGGTGAGGGGCACCTTTGGAAAAGCTAGAAATATTAATTTATAATAAATCCATATTCGGTTTCTAATGGATAAAAAGTTGATTATTTAGAGGTTAAGGTGGGGATAGGTCTAAAAAAATTCAACAAATATAATTTAGACAGGTTTGGTTTACTATATTATCCTTATCTTTTAGTTTCAACTCTTAGTTAATTAGTTTGACATTTACCATGTCACTTTGTATTTTTATATTATATAGTTAATAAACATACAATATACATCCAACTGACCTCCAAAGTGGTCCATTAATGATACATATATCATGATATAAGTCCCTTGTCCAAACCTTAGATTTTTAAAAATTTAATATCAATTAATAATATAATATTTATTTTAAAAACTCTTTTATGTCAATTTTGACACTATTCAATAGTTGATTTTTGTGAAACTCATAACAGAATGATTACTTCGTCAAAAGTTAATTAAATCAATAATAACATGTCATATTAACCTATAAAATTAGTGTAATTCATAAAAATTCTCAAATTATATTTATTTGGGTATTTATAATATCAGTTATTCTAATGTTTTACTATTATGGTAATTACTGCATCATCATTGTGTCATAAATTTATTGAATTATTTAATGTCTAAAAATTATAAATAAAATATCCTTATGTAGGAAATCGTATAATATTTCTAATTAATATTTACAATCGAATTTATCTTATGTAAACCCCTATATTAAAAATGTTTTAGTAAATAAACATTGATTTTAACTCTTCTAACTCTTCTTTGAATTAAATAATAATAAATGTCCTAATCTAATCCAAGTGGACCTAAATGATAATATTTTATTCCTAAGGATGATTTTGGTCGAGATACACTTGTCCAATAGAATTACGACATGTGTTAGGGTAATATTAATATAATTTTACCCTTTATTACCCTATTTACTTTTAACCGTGGTAAATAAAAGAAAAAATTTACTATTCACCAAAACTTATTTTCACCTCATGGAACCACATTTTACTTCTTGAAATTAACCTTGTCTCTCATATTTTATAAATTCAATTCACAGAAGCGGTAAAATTATGTTTTATGATGAACTCAGTTTTTTAACTACCACTTTGTAGTTTCACTATTCATCAAAAATTGAAGTTTTCAGAACAATGCCAAAATTTCACCCTAAGCTATAATTGATATTCCGAATTCAAAAATGATGTCTATTTTACAAAATTACAAACATATAAGTTTCATTAATTAATTTTATAATTAATTCTCACTGTCACAACAAATAGCGTGTTTTTAGGAAACAATATATATTAAAAGATTGACAATTTTTTAGGTCCAATTTCAAAGTGAAATTAATTATAATGAACACCATTGGATAAAATGGTAAAAATATATTCTAATTATACTTTAAATCCACTAAAATTAAAAAAAATTCGTTATAAATTATTTCGATTAAAGAAGTTGTTTTTAATTAAAATTTATTAATTTTCACTATTCATCAGAATATTAAAGTTATCTGAAAAGTACCAAAATTTCACCTTAGGCTAAATTCGATACTCCAAATCCAAAAATAAAGTCCATTTTGAGAGATAAAATTTATAAAATATCAAAAAGTATGTATTACTATTCATAACAGCTAGTTTGATTGGTTGTGGTGTGTGTTAGAATTCGAAGTTGCGTACAACACACGCTACTGTATTATTCAAAGGAAAGCATACCGTGGAATCTTAGGATGTTTCATTATAAATTTATTTGGATGTCCCCATTCTAGAAAGTAAATTTATTTTGTCAAATTTAATATATAATAGTTTAAAATATTGTATTTCAAAAGGGTTCACTATTAAAAGTTTTTAAAAGTGCAATACTTAAAATGAATTTGTTCTTACATTATGTCCAAGAAACTCATAATATGGATTCTAAAATTTTATGTATTATATAATGTTTAAAATTTATTTAATACTATTCATAACCTCTTTTGAACGGCTTGTTTAGTAATTCATGGTGTACTTGAACTTGGTGTTGCGTGTAGTGCAAGTTATTGAATTATTTTGATGAAATAACACACTATGAAATCTTGGGGTGTTACATTCTCCCCTCATTCAATAAAATGCGTCCACACAATTTAAAATTGTTCTTCGAAAATAAAAGGTTGAATATAAAAAATATCTTTGTGGGAAAACCCACATCGGAAATTGTGTGAATAAAATTTTGTCTTAATAAGAGGAAAATAGAAATGAAAGGGTCACCACCAAATTATGATCTCTTTTCGGAGAAAATTGGTGGAAAATAGAGACGTATATTTGGAGGAAAAACATAAATATTTATAGGTTGTGATTGAGGTCATCAATCACAAACATGTGTAAAATTGGGGGCCTTAAATTCATCATTCTATGATGATTTAAAATACCATCGGTTCAGCAAAACTTATGGTATTAGGATAACACATTTTTTTAAGATCCCTTCACTAAAGTATAATAATTAATTTCATCATTGAATAAGAGAAGATGTAAATATATACATGACAAGTAGAGTCTCATCCTTTAACTAAGTTCTACCACAAACTCATCTTTCACTCTAAATGATAATAGAATATAAAAAATAATATTATATTTATCCTATTCATATAGGGTTAAAAAATATGAATTTATAATTCATCTAGCAGAACCATTAAAAATAACTAAATTATTCAATCCAGGACATCATGTGGGTCAGTTGTAGGTGATACACCCTTGTCGCCCTTCGGTTGTGGGTTCAAGTCTTGCAGCCATTCCGGACGTGATGAGTTTTCGCCCGACCTCCGGGATGTCCTTTTATGGCAATCCAAAATAATCCAAACTAGAACTATCCAAAATACTTCAGCCCAAAATTTATATGGAAGGTAAACACAGTGAAGATCCTTTTTTTGTTGCGTAATTACATGTGATCACCTTTATCATGTATTCTTTTAAAACACTTCAACATTCTAAATTACCATAAAACCTTATTGATTACATTCATGATCCCTTATTCCTTAAAGAATAATAGATATACTCCTTCAATTAAAAAAATGTTGTAAACCCCAACAATGATGGAATATACAAATCATTAATCAGTTTCAAGGTATTCAAGAATATCCAAAATAATTTATCCATATCAATAATGTATTATTCTAAAATCACTACTTCGGTATCAGAACCATATTATGGTTTATCTTTCTCTCAACCATATATTTTCCAAAAATTTAACCTGCTATTGAGTCACTTTTCTTTGTTCCACACAATCTCAAGTCCTTAATAAAATATTACTGCAGTATAATCCTTATATACTCCATAATTATTATAACAAGTACGTTGTTGATACAACACTCAAATGACATAATCAACATAAGGACTCTAATCATTCCTCTTCATATGTGGTAGTATCATAACTTGATTATTATCTAATAGCATCATTTTTGGAATAGTCTGATGACTAGGACATAGGTTTGCGTAGTGTCCAATCTCTTTGCAAATGAATCATTGTACATTTGAAACCATTTTCTTACTCTTTCATTCACGTACTTTTTTCCTTTTTTCTCCACACTTATAAAAAACTCCCATTCCTTTCAGGCAAGTTCCTGGGTGTTTCTTCCCACAATTTTCACATATGGGAAAATTCTCCTTTTCCCTCTTCCCTTTATCCATCTTTCCCTCTTCCATAATTTTCTTCTCTTTCTTCCCTTCAAAGCCATAGGTCTCAGTAAACTCTTTACTTATCTTATCAACACATGATATTATTTCTTGATATGATGACAATACATGGGAGACTATTTCTATTATAAATTTTTTCTTAAGACCATGAAAGATATGATCCTCCTTTCTCTTTGGATCATGTGCATTGCTCGAGTTCTCATTCCTTCTACTGGGCACCATTTCTAAACAATGGCATACACTATATTAGTTTGTGAATAACAATACCTAATCCCAAACTTGTAAAACACATAAAATAAATTAAATAGTTTATGGATATAATCCATTATCATAAAAATGTCTCCATTGAGGAAGTATATACTCATAAACCCTTCATAATAGTCTGTAAAGAAAATCAGAATTATCCTAAGCATATCCCCCAGGAGTGTTGTAACCCAGAGTGCAGCAAGTCCTGTTGTCGTGCACCAGATCCTGTTCAAGTCTAGATCAAAGCGGTGTTTTTGGGTTTTACCTCTAGATATATATGTGCCAGAGCCGCCTCTACCTGCTCGTATCCAGACAGGGATGTATTGCTCTGAAAACTCAAAAAATCTCTACAATACCAAAATTCTAGGAAGTTCTTTTATACTAATTCTCAAATTTCATCTTAGGTCTACATGCTCTAATCAGAGTTTATCTAAATATAGCTTCCAAGGTTAGTACTAAACTTTCTATGATACCAACTATAACGCCCCGACCCCAGTGACCCAGAGTTGGTGAATTATTTTATTACATTGGCATGATTAGAGGGAATCATGTCCCAAATAACCGATCAGTTTAGCAGTCTTGAAAAATAGATTACATACATGAATGTTACATTACACTTCATAACATATAAAACAACATAAATAATCCTTTATGAATGCCATTATTCCCTTGTCTTAACCCTGCATATCAATCACAATACACTTCTTGGAATCCTGGGAAAATTAAAACATAGAAAGGGGTGAGCTCAAATGCTCAGAAAGGATAACAATATAGAAGAAACATTCAGAAATAATCATAAACACTTGAGACAATGTATAACTAAAACAAAAGCCTTTTAAACTTTAACTTCAACATAGTATGGCAAAATAAAATGAAATAATGTCATTTACTTATTCACATGGATATTCTACTAATCAAATAATCACATGAAATATCAATAACCACTTTCATAATGATGTAATGCATAATTCTAGACTATCATAACCACATAGCCAAGGCCTCGTGCCAAGACTACAAATAATATTTTGTCAAGGCCTTATTCCAAGACACTAGTTTGTCTCATGAGATCTACTGATGCATCGAGGAGCTATAGCGGGCTCCACCCGTCACATATTAAGTCCAATGCATTCCCATATGAAAAGGTTCAAACAGAAAATAAACATTTGTACTAAAACTAGCATATGAAATGTAAATACTTCATCCATAAACCATGAAAGGTATAAAAATAACAAATCCCTAGTCAAACACATCACAAAAACATCAAAACAATATGAAAGTTTTTTATCTTAATAAATCAACTTCAAATAAACCAAAAATACATCAAAGTATGTTGACATAGATGAAATCAAAACTATTTGAGAGAAATATATCTTTTTCTTTGAAATCATTTAAAATTCACACATTTATTAAAGAAGTAATTTTAAATATATTTTTGAATCAAAGTGTCCCATACCACTTCGAAACTTTTGAAAAGAAATATCATTTCAAAACATTCATGTCTACATAAATAAATCCTTAAAATCCTTTTGAAAACATGGACATTAACTAAAATGATTTAGAAAGATAAATCTTTAAAACATATAAAATTCCGATTTTGATAATGAGTACCTTTCATAAATTCTTAAAATATTCATTTTGAAATCATTTAAAAGTCCAATAATTATAAAATAAAACATTTACATTGAAAATATCCTTATATTCTTGTAAGGGAAGCTTTGATAATTTTTTAACGGTGAAAAATAGCCGCACCCGCCATATAAGTTAAAAAAACATTTTTACCTTAATTCTGTCGAAAAGGTTAAAAAGGACCTTGTTTGGAAAACAATGGAAAGATTTTTTTATAAAAATCTAATAAAAAGTCAAACAAGGGTATAAATGACTTTAACCCATATTCTGTAAAATAGTAATAATGATTTTAAATACACTTTCAAGAAACTCAGATGTGGATGATAAAGAGATCCCAATAGATTATTACGTATAAACAACCTCGGATAATGAAGAGATTGTGAAATAAACCCTTACCTTGTACTTTTCCTTGGATGAGGGTAGGTTAACCTCTTGTATAATGGTGAAATAATTTTTATTAAATTATACAAGAATCATATACATTAATATGATATCATATATGATCTTTTAACATTGCTTTGTTAATAATATCTTAGTATTATCGTCGTTTCAAGTGTTAACTTACTCGTTTCCTTTTATATGTTTTGTAACGTAATACATGTTTTTCATGTATAGGATGTATCTTCTTAATATCCAGAATGATACCAAGTCCTTAAAAATTATTTTTAAATCATAAAAAGATAATTATACTTGAATGGATACGATGGAGAATGAATCTCATCGCGTTCGTGGAGACGGTAGTCCGTACGTACGCATGAGCGACAATATCATTCTTTTGATATTAAAATGATATATAATTAGATGGTATATCATATATAAATAATAATTATCATTTTGTATTTATTATTTACATGAGTTACACATCATTATTATATCCATCTAAATAATAATATATTGAATAACAATTACACCACGACGTGGAGACGGTAATTCGTACGTACGAACTTATGGTGACATGTTATTCAAAGGATGGATAGAATACTGAATATGGTTGTACCATATTTACAATGACATCACAGTATATATAAGATACTGGAGTTGTTATTTTATAATGGTAATAACAAAAAAATAAGTGGAAGAAGAAATGAATTTGAAAAAGGGTGGTGAAAACATTACCTCTTCCTCGGGTTCTTCCTTTTGATTTGATCAAAAGGGCTCCTTAAGTTGGCTTTCTGATCAAAATAAGGCCACTAGGTTGTATTGAGGGAATTTTAGAGAGTATTGAGGCTGATTTTGGCCGAACCAAAAGGCTTTTATGGTGTTATGTAAGTAGAAGGAGGAGTGCCCTTTTATAAGAGGGGTGAGGGGCACCTTTGGAAAAGCTAGAAATATTAATTTATAATAAATTCATATTAGGTTTCTATTGGCTAAAAAGATGATTATTTAAAGTTTACGGTGGGGATAGGTCTAAAACCATTCAACCAATATAATTTAGATAGGTTTGGGTTACTATATTAACCTTATTTTTTAGTTTTAACTCTTATTTAATTAGTTTGACATTTACCATGTCACTTTGTATTTTTATATTATATAGTTAATAAACATAGTATATACATCCAAGAGACCCCCAAGTGGTCCATTAATGATACTACTATCATGATATAAGTATCATGGCAGAGCCTTAGATTTTTATGTATTTAATATCAATTAATAATACAATATTTTCTTAAAGACTCTTTTATGTCAATTTTGACACTATTCAATAGATGATTTTTTTGGAACTCATACCAGAATGATTACTTCGACAAAAGATAATTAAATCAATCCTAACATGTAATATTAACTTAAAAAGGTATTGTAATTCATAAAAAGTCTCAAATTATATTTATTTGGGTATTTATAATATCAATTATTCTAATAATTTACTATTATAGTAATTACTGCATCATCATTGTGTCATACATAAATTGAATTATTTAATGTCTTAAAATTATAAATAAAATATAATTATGTATGAAATATTATTGGATTTCTCATTATTATTTACAATCAAATTTAGCTTATGTATATCCCTATATTAAAAATGTTTTAGTAAATAAACTTTGATTTTAACTCTTTTAACTCTTCTTTGAATTAAATAATAATAAATGTCCAAATCTAATCCAAGTGGACCTAAATGATAATATTTTATTCCTAAGGTTGTTTTTGGTCGAGATAAATTTGTCCAATAGAATTATGAAATGTGTTAGGGTAATATTAATATCATTTTTACCCTTAATTACCCTATTTACTTTTAACCATGGTAAATAAAAGTAAAAAGTTATTATTAACCAAAAATTATTTTCATCTCATTGAACCAAGTTTTACACCTAGATATTTACCATTTCTATCATATTTTCTAAATTTCATTCACAGAAGTGGTAAAATTATGTTTTATGATGAATTCAGTTTTTTTAACTACCACTTAGTAGTTTCACTATTCATCAAAAATGGAAGTTTTTCATAACAATGCCAAAATTTCACCCTAAGATATAATTGATATTCTGAATTCAAAAATTATTTCTATTTCAAAAAATTTCAAACATATAATTTGCATTAATTAATTTTATAATTTATTCCCGCTGTCAGAACAAATAGCATGTTTTAAAGAAACAATATATATCAAAAGATTGACAATAGTTTAGGTCCAATTTCAAAGTAAAATTAATTTTAATGAACACCATTGGATAAAATGGTAAAAATATATTCTAATTATACTTTAAAACCACTCAAATTCAAAATTTATCATTATTAATTATTTTGATAAAAAAATTTGTTTTTAATTAAAATTTAGTAATTTTCACTATTCATCTGAATATTAAAGTTATCCGAAAAGTTCCAAAATTTCACCTTAGGATAAATTTGATTATATGAATCCAAAAATGAAGTCCATTTTGAGAGATAAAATTTATAAAATTTCAAAAAGTAGGTATTACTATTCATAACGGCCCGTTTGATTGGTTGTGGTGTGTGTTAGAATTCGAAGTTGCGTATAACACACGCTACTGTATTATTCAAAAGAAAGCGTACAGTGGAAGCTTAGGATGTTTCATAGTAAATTTTTTTTGATGTCCCCTTTCAAAAATGTAAATTTATTTAGTCAAATATAATATATAAAAGTTTAAAATATTGGATTTAAAAAGGGTTCACTATTAAAATTTTTTAAAAGTGCAATACTGAAAATGAATTTGTTCTTACAATATGTCAAAGAAACTCATAATATGGATTCTAAAATTATAAGGATTATATAAAGTTCAAAATTTAGTTAATACAATTCATAACCTCTTTTGAACGACTTGTTTAGTAAGTCATGGTGCGCTTGAACTTGGTGTTGCGTGTAGTGCAAGTTATTGAATTATTTTGAAGAAATAACAGACTATGAAATCTTGGGGTGTTACAAATATTGAGAGGACTCCCATTAAAAATGTGCATCCAATAAGTATAAATTTTTAATAAAATGGGTTATATGGTATAACTATTTCCATAAAATATTTTTTGGACATTTTTCTTGGGTATTTGGTCCCTTATGTTGAGGTTAAACCACAATGCACACTCGTTTTTACCTTAATCATTGTAGTTAATTTTATTAACATTCCCTAATATATTTGGTCAAAAATAGTTTTGAAATTACTAGGTATTATAATATATTATTATTAAAAACGAGGAATATATTTTATAAATTCTTCAAAACTAACTTGTAAAAAATAATATAAAAATAATCACACAGACGTGTCAGAAAGTCAGGTTTTGGAAATGAGAAAGGCCAAAAATTTGAAATGTTTTACATCCAATATCAATGTGATATTTGTTAAAGTGAACTAATTTGGATTAAATTATTTATTATTGATCTATATATACTTCAAAAAACAATTGAAATATAATTTTATTATATAAATAGATTATATGAAAATAATGTTTTTAATTAAAATTCAGTCTTTTTTACTATTCATCCAAAAATAAAACTTATCAAAAAAATTCCAAACATTAATTTATCAAAAAATTTCATATCAATATTTCAATAATAATGATTAATTTTTGAAATAAAAATTAAAAATGTTTTAAAAAATTATTTCAAAATGGATCACAATTAAAAGGTGTTCAAATTATTTTTTAGAGAAATACATCTTTTTATTCATGAAATTCATTTTCCTCTTATTTTATACCTATCAAGTCTATTTTATAGGTAAAAAAATAGTCATGCAAATTATAATATAAAAATATAATATAATAATTATATCAAAATATGACTTCTTAATTTATTGAGATAAATCGATGTTTTAAACATTGAAAAATATTTTTCATATAAATATTATTTCATAATTTATAAAAGTTCATGCAGTCATTTATACCAAATTAATAACTAAAATATGTATAATATATACATAAATAAATAATATTTTTACAAACTTTTTTTATAATATCTCTATAATCAATTATTTGGGATATACATTAACCGTAATATTATTTTAATAACAATATTTATAGTATATTATTGTTCGGTTAAAATCGTTCTTTTGTGGAACACAAGAAATCGGAGGAATATGACATTGTTTGTAACACAATCCATTCTGTTGTTAGTACAATAATTAAATATAATTATTTCATATAACATATTATTTAATCGGCATTATGTATAAATATAAAAGAACATAGTCCTTTTATATAACAAAATCTATTTTTTATGTTGAGTGAAATAGAAATTATGAAAAAGATAAAATTAGATCGAAAAAATATTTACCATAATAATGGGTTGAAACATGCTATCCCACCCCCTTAAAATGTATTTCACCATATAAATTTTTATATGTTATCAAAGGTTTAAAAATTAAATGTTTCATTTATAAAAGACCACATTGATAGATTTAATAATAAAACATCCTATAAAAATGATATTTATAACCATAATAGACCCCTATAGTAATATATAACAAGTATTCCACATAGAAGAACATTAGTGGAAAGTAAATCAATGATATAGAATAGAAATTGAATGGCCAAGTTCTAATAGAGGGTGATAATGAATATTTTTAAGAAAAATTTGACAATCACAAAACTATAATCCAAATAGAATTGAAAAAGTTCATTGATATCGTAAAAACAAATTGATAATGTGACACAATATTATATCAACATCCATTTACAAATGATTATTAACATCCATGTGAATATTCAAATACCAAATTTTGTAGTGTCTCACCCATTATTATACATCGATAAAATTTTATATTATTAAATTTTCTAAAAAATGAATGTGAATTATTCATTCATGATATATGAGTAGTCTATAACGTCTATAAATATATTTATTGGTTATTCCAAAAGACATTATCATAAAAAATAGTTAGAAGAAGGTAACCAATATCCATAAACATTCATATGGATAAGTAAAAATTTAATCCCAAAACATAGTCCGATGATTAATTTAATCAATTTAATAAATGGTTAACCATTTAATCCTTCCAAAAATATAAATTTTCCCTCATTCCTTAAATTTTCTCTAATATTATAAATAAAATACTTTTATTAAATTCTATCTATACATGTTTTGATAAAATTTAAATAATGATTATATTATATTGGGTTTAATATATTGGGAGACAATTAATTGATATTTCTACAAAATATGAAAAATATGATTTCCATGTGGCATATTCATTAAAAAGGATACAATAAATTCTATCATAATTGGAGATGGATTGTTGTTTCCTAATCATAATTATTAGTTTCATCCATTAGGACTATTTAATCATTCCCTTAATTGTTTTTTCTCAGAGGTTGTTATGTATAATCATACACATTAGTTCTTTTATTGGGGTACTGATTTTTACATTACCTAATATCCCTAAAATTGAAAAATGGAGTCTGTGAGGTGAATTCTGTGTAGCATTATCTCTATTTTAATTTCTAGCTATCTTATTCCCATCACTTCTAAAATATGTTTCCCAAGGACCATACCAAACACACATATAAAATATAGCAGTACCCTTAAGATAATTCCTTCCTTGCTTCTTCCCACATGTTGAGCTTAAAGGAAAGATAATAATTCTCTCTCAATATTAATTATATTTTCCATTGAACTCCACATTATTTTCCATGTAAACTCTATATGATTGACACACATTTCCAAACACAATTTTCACTATGATATCACATCAAAAAACTTCATCAAATATTCTAATGTATCTAAAAATGACGTTCGAACACTAAGATTCAGGCCACCAAATAATCAATAAATTTTTTATTCATGTTTGATGATAATAATAAAAGTGTACCTATCTATACATGTATAATTTTCATCATATGAACTAAAAAATTCATCACCATTCATCATTATCTATAGGAATTCCTTTTCCATATTCATACGATGCATAATAGGAACATATGTTTTGAAAAACATGTTCTTGAACTAATCCCAATCTATAGAGTAGTGTTCATCTTATCTAATTGTATTGCTTATAATATTCCATCATTGATCCACTACAGAGTCCTAATTGTGAAACATTTAGTGTTTTTTCATGCTTTGAACTCTAGAGAATAGAAAATATTTTTATAGTTGTACTATTAGATTTCTCATTGTATAATGTATATAAGAACCACTCAAAGAAGGTTGTTGTTTCCTTATGAAGGATTTAATTGGTCCATGGTCCTTTCTCTTCTATATTGGATTTTCATGATGATTGATAATAAAGAAAAATTGAGTATAAAAAATGGTATTTCATTCCATCTACATTAATATTTGGTTTTTTAGAGAAATAATTATATAATCTTTTTCATTACCCAATAACATAGTTCATTTGGGTTACATAAATTAAATAAAACAAAAAAAGCAATGTTTATTAAATAATAATCATTATGGGGAACAAAATAATTATGAATCACTTTTAATTGGATCTCTAAATCATGACACCTTCCATCTTAATCTATGAAACTTCATGATTTACATATGATATTCAAAGTCATCATCTATTTAAAACATTAATTATTTTTCATAAATGCTTTTTGAATTCATAAAGGATATCCCTCGAGAGTTTCAAACCAAGTGTGCAGAAAAACCCATTGTAATGAACCAATTCATGATCATGTCTTGCTCAATACAGTGTTTTTCATGTTATTATCCCTTTTTAAATATGTGATTGATCCATATCTAATTTTAGTATCCATAATAGAATGTATTACTAGGAAACCAATCTATATATACTATAAGAAAATTACGTGACATTTTTCTATACTTCAAAACACCCTTAAAGACATACATTGACATACCAGATGACATATCTCACGAGATTTAACTAATATTTATCACCATAGATTCTAATGGATGACTAAACCATTCCATTAATAGAAACTATAGTTATCCAGGATTAACATTCAAGGTAATTACATAATTTTTGATGACTATTCATGAAATTAGAAAAATATATTCCTAAAGCCCATTATATATTAGTGTATTTGGGAACAAGAAACAATTATCTATTTTGGTGACTGATCTTTAACATATACTATATAGATATTACCCCTTTAATAATCCAAATTAAAATTTTTCATCGTAACCTAAGGAAATTATAAATAATAAAAGGGTGAGATCAAATGATGAGTAACAGTTAACAAGGATATTTGTAAGAATAGTCATTAGAATAAGGTTTTGAGAGTATAATCATAACATTAAAACATCGTACCCTATAAATAAATGATCATAAAAAAGATTCATGGTTAAAAAATTTGTTATTTAAGTGAAATGAACCCTATGGCTTTTGATATAATAATCCATGATATAATGAAAAATAAATAAGTCATTGAGTTTCAGTAGATAGAAAAAATGATTTATATATATGTAAAGTCTTACATCTAATGCCATATTAGTTGTCAATGTCTGATTATAAAATAAGATCACTCCCTATTCCATCCCATTATTAATAAACCATGTTCACTTCCCATTTTATCCTAGTATTACTGAACTAGATTCTATTCACATTCCATCCATGTATTACTAAAATGGGGTCATTACACATTCAAATACTTTTTTACTTAACTAGACTCACTTCACATTTCATATATGTCTTACTGTAACCAGTTCACTTCATATTACAAACATTTCATTATGAAATAAGTTCACTCCTCGTTCCTACCTACTCATACTAAATTTAATTCATTCAAAATTCTAGGCATATCATATTCATGAGATAAAATTTTTACCAAATTCCTTTTACGGATATATTAATTATACATACATTTTCAACAATATAAAAAAAATCTATAATTTCATTTTCCATAAATAGATATTATTTATATAAACATAATATCATAAACAATGAATTTAAATGTTTTTCCGAAACATTTCATCATATCATCATTTATAGAAAAGAGATAGGTCTCATAATATTTTTATCAAAGCATAACCAATAAAAAGAAGTTACTTTTAGAAGAATATAATCCATAGAAGAAAAATTGGTTTCAATGAATCATTAAATAAAATCATAATCCATTCAAAAAAATTTATGAAAATTATATTTGGAAAATATCTCTACTAATGAAAGAAATATAGCAATGTATTCTATCAAAATAGTAGATGTATTTTGAAGGAATTAATGGAACATTTCTAAAGGAAATATACATTCACTTAATATAACTTTTATAGAACCATTTCAAAAGTCCTTTTCTTATGAAGATAACATTACAATTTCATTAAATAAATTTCCTATATAATATATGTTTTCTTCATTGAAAATTTGTTTTAAAAAACTCATGAACTTTGTAATCCATATTCATTAAAAATGGAATTTAAATCATATAAATGAACCTTGAAGTCATTTAAAAATACTTTTTTGAGATAACATATAACAAAATCTTGATTAAATTTTGAATATTCGTTTCCTTCAATACTTATAAGATATTCATCAAATCATATTTAAATGATTTTTCCTTTAAAAATATAAAAGTGGATTGTAATTTTATTAAAATCCATTTTCCTTGGATAAGAATAATTAAATTTTCAAATCATTTAAAAAAACTTTTAAAGATAAAAAAGATAACAATTTTTGAAAACTTGGTTTTGAATGACAAAAATTTTTTTGCCTAAGGGAGAGATAATGTCAGATTTTCATTAAAATTCATAACTATCCTAATTAGAAAATATTGAAAAATGATACCAGTAAATTATTGTATAATTAATAATGAGAAGAGATGTAAATTAATGATTTTTCATAGGAGATGAATAATATGATTTCATCAATGGAATCATAATCGTAAACAATCCTAATAAATGATGAGATTATTGAAATAAAATTTAAAAACCTTACTAAATATGAATCTTAATCAGTAAGATATACCAAAATTACATGAATGGTAACATCTCATGAATTAGAATATTCCTGATATATCTTTTGAATGGACTGTATATACCCCCCATAAAAAAATATTTAAGCATAACATGAGATTTATCTCAAAGAAGGAAAATTGATACAATAATTACTTTACTAAATATGTTAATATTGAACAATAAACACCATGAAAGAGTGTTAATCAAATGGAAATATAAATACCTATAACATTAGGAATAATAAAATTATAATATATTCATTGGGAATATCTAAACCACAATAATTAAATGATTGGTGAATAAGGTATAAATTTCATAGAAATAAACGTGAGACGAGAAACCCCTAACCTCAATCATCAACATTTTCATATATATTCAAACCTTCAGTATAATAAATTTATGTTTATTACAAATCAACCCATGAACCAAATTTTTATATATAATACCATATATGAATTTACCATGACAATTCATTACTCGTTTATTATATATTTTTAGTAAATGATATGTTTTGGGTAATATCCTCCATGTTTTTAGGATCTGTTTTGACTTGTTATTCATGATACACTAACATGTATCAGGATTTAATTTTTTTTTCAGAAGGTAAAACATGACATCAATATAATTTATATTTGTTATATAAATATTTATTATAATATATAAATTAAAAAAATATGGAATTTGATACACCGTTAAGGGATGTTGTAAAATGTATGTAAGCATTTTCAAAGTTTTTGTTTTATTACCATATTGAAGGGAAGATAGAAAATGAAATATATGAATATACATATTATCATTATAGTAGAATTTTGATTTCATATAAATAATAAATTTTACTAATACCATCCTTAACTAATTAAATGTGAACTATAAATGAGCCTCATTATTTTTAGAAGCCAGTAGTCCACACTTCCTTAAATAATGTTGTCATATTTAAAAATTAAAAATAATAAAGATGTGTTTTCTGTAAAAATAATATAAAAAAACATAAACCATAAATATAATGAATATAATATAAAAAATTATTATAAAAATTATATTTTTCACCATGAATGGTGTTAAAGGAAAAATAAATGACATAGTTTCGCAGGGCGGTAGTTCGTCGTGAACACAAATAGTAAGTTAGTTACACTTTTAAAAAAGGTGTCTGTTGGTTTAGGTATTATAGGTAGAATAAAATAATATCATTATATGATGATACTATTGTTTTTAAATGATCATGGATAAAGAATAATTGAGTATGTGTAGAAAGAAAATTAAATAAAATTTCATGTGGGTTGATATTACTTCTTCGTTGGGTAATTCTATTTTCTTTTCACAAAAGGAATAACTTGTTTTTATATTACCTAATGGTATGATTATATTTATATAAATGGTAAATATATAGTTTATTTTTTAATGGATTGTATTAGAAAGAGTGTTTTCATATGTTTCAGTAAATGAGGGGGATGAGTTCCCATTTATAGTTGAGGGGGAGTGACATTCATGTAAATATATAAGGATAAATAATATTGAGATGTATCATTTACATAGTGTATCTCAAATAATTTTATATTTTATATAAAATGGATTATATGGTCTAAATATTACATTCAAATTGATTTTGGTAATTTTTTAGGGTATTTGGTTCATCATGTTTATGTTTAACCACTATGTAATCTTGCTTCTACCTTAATCACTACAATAATTTTTAATTATGTTCACTAATATATTTTGTCATAAAATATGTTAAACAAACTAGATAATATAAATTATTATTATTTCAAATATAAAACACATTTATCCATGTTCTAAACACATATTTGGCAAAAAGTAATTTCAAATTAATCTCACATATTTGTCGTGAAAGTGAGTTTTTAGTCTAAAAAAGTCCAAAAGATTAAAAAAAATTTATATACATATTCAATGATAAATAGTATACAATGACCTAAGTTTGATATATTGTTTTTTAACTAAACTAATTATTCATTAACACCAAATTCTTATATAATTCATCTATATAATTATATTAGACGAAAAAGATGTCATCAATTAATATTCGGTACTTTTTACTATTCATAAAATATTAACACTTCTATGAAAAACGAAGTCATCCAAAAAAATTATGAAATCCCACTTTTTTTAAAAAAAAATTGACGTTAAAAAAAAAATAAAAAACATTAATTATTTAGATTTAAAATGGGCTCACCATTAAAATGTTGAAAATTATATTTTTGAAAAATGTTTTTTTCATATATTGTATTTATTCTTATGTCATTCCCTTTAATTATTTTACGTGGGTATAAAATATATTGATTGAATATAAAATGTATATTTTTTATTTAAATAATTCATCCAAATTGGTTAGACTAATTTATCAAGATAAGACATTTTTGGTTCAAAAGAAAATATGATTCTAAGAAAACTTATAAATTTTTTTTAAATAGTTATTACATTAAATTCTATCTAATTTATAACAAAATTATTCATTTCATAAACATTAGTAATTAATAATTTTAAAAAATATATTATCATATTCCTGACATCCCCCCAATAGCTAGATGATAGATATTATAATATTTTAATAACACTATTAATAGTATATTGTAGTTTAGTAAAACTCAATATTGTGTGTAACACATGATATCATAAGAACTAGATATTGGGTGTAACAAAATCCAAACACAATTTTATGTGTACCAAAATTACTTCTAACTATTCCGTGAAAAATAACCATAACTCTGTATTGTGAATAAAGAAATCCAATCATAGTGGTTTTTTATAACAAAATATATATTTAGTGTTGTGTGAAATGAAAAAAAACATAGATTAATTAGAAAAAATATATTTTCAAAACTATCATGGGAATTGATCTTAAATAATTTAACACAGTTGAGATGATTTGGGTGTCATTGTTTTATTCCATCAAGACAAGATCACAGATTTGGGTATTCGATCCCAACATTCACTATAGTATGGGATGGTATGATATACATTTAGAAACTAATAAAGTGGTGACATTAGTATTATAATGTCAAGGGATGTGATTCCATATAAGATTTTGTAATTTTCATGGGATATGAAATTAAAATTTAGTGACCAAAACAAGTTATCCAGAATATTACATAACCAAGGGGACATTAGTGGGTTCCCTAGTGATTGGATTGACCCATGTGGGGTGAGTATAGTAAGTAGGTAATGATTATTATAGTATAAACCATTGAATATGCATTGATGATATTATAATATTATGGCTACGATGAGAATTGTTCATAAAAAAATGTTGGTGACCTCATGTTAGGATGGTTTTAGGTAGTTGGTCAACCCTTTTGAGGTTTGGTGCATGAGATGATCGGGATGATATTCCCAACATATTGAGATGTTCTATAAATTTTCATTTTCCTAAAATATTCTCATAGGATATTGATTTTGAGCCTAATTTCTGACACACGGTTTCAGATGCCTCAAAGTACGAACATTTATATATATGTAATTTTTTATATTCCATCGAGATACTATTATTTTCAATTCAATGGATTCAATGCTGGAGGTACCACATTATGGGATGCCCATGATTTCCTCAATAAATTCAAGATTATAATAAATTCTATAGGATACTACATATTTATAGAAATTATTATCCTAAAGTAGGATTTTTGGATTTCATCAATTGATTGGAGATTATATACAATGATTTTAAATTCTATAAATTTAAAGAATATAGTAGCATGATTTTTTATTCCTTTTATATTATCCCCTAATAGGTGATGATATTTTTTGACACGAGTTACCATGGATTTATACATAGTAGTAAAATGAATTCATCTTATATGTATTTGTAAATTGTATCCCATAATTTTGGATACCATGTATTCAATCATTGTAGTAGAGATGATACACTAGTTTTCATGTTAGACATGGATTCCCCATGTATGTTTGTATCTTTATGGACTGGTTTAATCTGGTTAAGCTGATATTTAATTGGAATTATAACATTACATTCTTAGAGACACCCCAACAATATATTGAGATTGTTTGGCTCAGTCTCAAATGTTTTGTAGGACCCAAGGATAAACAATGATTAATTATATACACTTCTTCACTTCAAGTATATTTTTATTTCCTTCATACCACACATATACGATGAATATATTTGACATATATTTTTCAATTTTTTTTCATTACCAACTATGCTCTATAGATATGATGATGGATCTTCGGGGGGTTTCGATGCTCTGCCGTGATGGGGCTCTAGTTAGGGTTTGGTATCCCACTTCCCCACATTCTTGGTTCCGTACAAGTTTCTGGAGAACGTAGATCGGCATGGGATGCAGTTCCGCGACGTCCTGGATGTAGTGTCGCTCAGTGTGATGTCATGGGTGGGAAACTAAATGTGGTGGAATGTGATTTACAGTGTGATGCTTGGCTGGGTGGTTGTTTATCTGTGAAAGATCTATTGACTTATTCTAAGGATGATTCCGAGGATTCATTTTCCTGATCTCCACTAGACACCCAGACAACAAGTGGTATTCTTGGTAACATGCAGGATTATTCTAATCTGTCGTTGGCGTCGAAGAGAGTGATGAATTATCCCTCTGCTCAGGTGATTTCTGTTCCACTTTTGGTAAAATAGAATGGGGTTTTGAATGCCTTGAATGGATGTGATAATTTTAAGGTCCCCACTGGAGTAGTTGATGAACCGGTGACCCAATCCTTTGCATCGTTCTTTGGAACTGGCACTGGAACTATTTTCTGAAAAGGGTCATCATCCCATATTGATTCTAATACTGGTGTGCTCGCTGAAAGGATTTCAATTGGGAAGAGTTCTTTTATTGTGCATCTTGTATTACCTAAAGGTGAGAAGTCATGGAGGTTTGAGGATGTGGTAAGATGTATCACATTTTTTTGGGGTTCCTCTGATTAGAGATATTTTTCTCTTGGTCATGGTTTCTTTCATTGCATTTTATAATCAAATGATTTCAAAATACATTTGTGGATAAATGAGTCTCTGTCTCTGAAACCAGGATTTCTCCACCTATATGAATTGTCCCTGGATTTCAATGCCTCATGTGCACGGAATTCCTTTTCTTAGGTTTGGGTTTGTTTTCATGGTTTTAATTGGGTCCTTTGGCACCCAAAAATACTACATGATATGAGCTTGGAAATTGTGAAACCTATACGCCTCGATAGAAAAATTGATGTAGTTAGGTTTGGACTCTTTTCCAGAATGTTGGTGATGATTAATCTGGGCTCCACTTTAACTGATAAGGTAAATCTCTCTATTTGCTCTGATAATGTCCATTTTGACGTAGAATATGAAAGGATGCCCCTTTTCTGTACCGAATGTATGGTTGTTGGGCATTCTTTGGAGT
Source organism: Viscum album (assembly GCA_963277665.1). Lineage (NCBI taxonomy): Eukaryota > Viridiplantae > Streptophyta > Magnoliopsida > Santalales > Viscaceae > Viscum > Viscum album. Next base: position 1,842,609,761 of record OY728145.1, read on the forward strand.
TATGTTAGGAACAAGATTTCTTGCGAGAGATGTGGGATGAAGGTTCATTAAGATGACATCTGTAGAAGAAAACCTGAGAAGAATCATGTGGCTTTGTCAAAGACTCTTGATCATGATGGAGATATCCTAAAAAACCATCTTCCACTAAGTTTAATATGTTGGTTTCTGAAAAATATGTCTCACATGTGCCTATTATGAAATGAAAAGTCTTTATTGTGGATAACGCGCTGATGAGTGGCCCCTCTACTGCTTGGGTTGGATTTGTTAATGAGAATACATCTAATGATGGTCGTGTTATTTCTCCCGGTGGATTAGATGAGACTGGAGAGAATGCTTTCCCACTATTGTTGGGTCTCCTACTTATGATGACCCTTCAAACCCTATCACGTTTGATTGTCTTGGTGTATTCCTTACACGTGATGAGACTCGTGTGCCTGATCCTATTTTTTATGATCACATTGGAATCCCTCGAAATGTTTATTGTCATCATGATATCCAAAATTTATTGAACTCTAATATGATTATTGAGAAGTGGGGTGACATCCCTGATGAAGAAGGGATGAAAACCGGAAGTGGTGTTCCATCCTCTTTTATGGAAGCACTCTTCTCTGAAAAGGGGAAGGAAATTGACACTCATGTTCCTTTAAAGATAAGGTCGAGGAAGGACTACTCTAACACACCTCACACTTTGTCTACTCGATATTCTTCGAAGTTTTCGTGCAAGTTCGATTCTGATATTGTTAAGAGCTTCAAACATGGTATGTCCCAATCTTAATGGGAAACAGGTGATGATTCTGATTATGGTAATGGCATATCTTATTATGATCTATAATTTTGTGCTTGACGGATGAAGTCATGTTCCTTTGTTTGACCCGGATCGGCTCTCTTTTAATTTTTCTTTTCTTTTTAATAAATGGTCAGAAGCTTAGCTTCTTGCTGGAGTTATTGGGTACTATGTTCTACTCACACAAAGAAAGGTCTTCTGTGCAAATTTGGTACCCCATTATACTCCAATGTTTACATGATCAGGTTGGGAATTAGGCCAAGATAAATTATTGAGTATGATTGCTCATATTATATTGGATTTTGTATTAGTTTAGGCTTGGAGATGTATTAAAACCTCTTATAATAATATTACATTTTAATTTGGAGTTAATAAATTTGGTAGAACTTGTTGGAGTCCAATTATATTTTATGATTTTTGACATTAAAATCATTTAATATTGATATTTATTATTATTAATTCAAATAATTATTTTTTATCTAATGGATGATGAATATATTTCACAATATGGTATATGGGTAAGACTAGGAATTTTACTACCTAAGACCCCCTTATATTTGGTCTGATCTATCATTTGGGTAGGAGAACATGAGGTCACATAGAAGCCATTCTGTTTTTTCTTTGTAGATTTAAATGGGGTTGGTAAGTTACATATTTTTTAGGAGTTGTCATTGATTTCATTAAGAGGAAAAATTTTATTGAACTACATTTAGAGACTGGATATCATATTCATTAGATAGTTATACATTAGGAGGGATAAAATATGTTTTGAGAACTTATTTTATATGATAACTAAAATAATGTTTATATTAGGATATATTAAACCGATAGTGTTTTGATTTTTTATATTTGAGTAACATAAATTTTTTACATATAGTGGTTTTGATGTTATCCTTTCTAACAAAAATTATAATTTGCATATAATATCATTCAGGGATTTATCTAATATTAATGAATCAATATAGTATGATTCATTCTATGTTATGGTATATCTTGATACATATATAAGATATTATGTGGAGGATTATTATTTGAATCGATGTGATTCCCTTAGGATCTCAATCTATGTTCATAAAAAAGAGAAACATTATTTGAAATTGTATCGATAGTAATTTGATAAATTATTTGATAGTAATGAATAAACAACCATTTAATTTTATTGATGATTAAATCAATTTTTTAGTGGTTTTTTCTATTTACCAAATATTGATTTGTTGTCATGATATCTTGACATGAGTGTGGATTATACTGTTTTCCCAATGTCTATCTTCTGGTGTTTTTATACAATATGAATTCATAGTAATTCCCTTATATTTCATGATTTCAAAGTTTGTTATAATGGTATGGATATGTTTTTTATTTCATGAGTTTCTTGACATGTTTCTGTTTTATTCATTGATTATGTAATCATATATTTTTTATTTTGGAAAGTGTATGAAAAATGAAATCCAATCTAATTTATATTATCTATTGTAATATTTTTTTTAAAAAGATATAAAAATGAAATTTATGGTCCAATAATCTCTATTATTAGGTAATTATGTATCTCAATTTGAAATATTCATGAATCACAGAAGATAAATGAGGTTTTCTCTTAAGAATCCCTTATTAATGTGATAGTGGATTCAATGTTTCCAATATCATTTATGAAACTTCATTAGGTTTTTGCACAGTTTAATCATGATAGATACTCTTCTGAATTGTTTACAGTGTTGAGTCAATATTTCAAGTGGAATGAAATGTGTGGGGATTCAACAAATACATTAAAGGAAATTCCAAATATTTCACAAATACTCTTTTTTTCAAACAAATTATTTATCTTTTATATTTTCTAGGATCCTTATACTGATAACAACTATTTTACTCTCAGGTATTTTAGATAATTCATCTCAAATGTTTCATTATAATTTACAACCCATGAATATAAATACATAACTTTTTATATTGATCTTCATATATTTGTGTCTTCAATGTTTTTAACACTATCTCATTAAAGAGTGAATCTTTGTCTTCAAATATCATATAGATTTGAGATAAAATTCAATTAAAATGCAGTATAAAATTAATATAGAATTAATTGATTAATATTTTTTATTAATTTAGTGATGTTATTTTTAATAATGAAAAAATATATTTTAATTCATGTAGTGATGTTTTTCATGAGTTTTGGGACACAGGTAGATTGTTACTGGAGTTTGAAAGTTTTTTTTTATAATAAATAACTCTATGATAAAAAATGTATCTACTAGATGAAAGTGTTGTTTTCATTTGTTCCATGGGAGAATATTTTGATTAGGTGAATTTCAAGGTTTAATATTATTTTGATCATGATGTTTTTAGGGATTAAATATAAGAATGTTTTTAGTAATATCAACATTTGGAATTTCTCCATGAAAGGCTCCTTATTCACTTGATAGTTTTTGAGGTGGTTCTTTATGAGTTTTCATCTATATTTTATATGATCATCCTATTTTTCTTTAAAATAACCATTCCCTTTGTTTTCATTATTTTTGGAATGTGATAAAGAGTAAAATTGTAGTATTTTTTCATAATTTATGATCTACATGAATTTTATTTCTTAATATTATGTTCTAGTAGTGGTACTTCAACAACTAGATATACCCCATTTGATTTATGAGGACATTATGATGAAATATTTCTTTCACATAACATGTTTTCATGTATTATATGATGCTACTTCAAATATGATATCCTATTTTTTTATGATATCCCACTTCATGGAATTTATGGATTCATGATCTGTGGATGACCTATCATGGTAGTATTTTGAAGTGTTTGAGAGTCTCAATGTTATTACATGGATGATGATTTCTGATTATGGGAATCAATTTCATCTAATTTATAGAATGTTCTCCAACATGATCTTCCGCCTCCACTATTTCATATTATAACCTTAAAAAAATAAGAACATGGTGAAAATAGAGGGTAATTAATACATCTGATGATATTTGGTTCACTTGCATTATGGATTTTTAGGTTTTATTGGTCTATCATCTACCATAGTTTACTTTTCTAAAATATTAACCTTCAAACCACAATTAGTTTATCTGCATTTTATATGTTTTATAGATGACAATCCATATCACTACAGTTTCATATTTATGATTAATATTTTTTAATTCCCACACTAAATGTTTTTTTACAAAACGAAATTGAATGTTCATGAAATTTAAAATTTTATGATGGATGCATAATATAAATAGAATTGGTATACATATCAATTAAGGAGTATTATAATGGTTAAAATTAGTGATTATGTATTATCAAATAAATATCATCAGTATGGGAAGGACATTCATAGTTCTAGATGTAAAATTTCTTTATAATTTTTTAGACCTCACAAGGAATTTTTGTATGTTATATATATTTCATTTTGAAAAGAAATTCCACCACTAATAGACTAGATCCATGAAATTATTCATGTATCATAACATATTTATTATCTGTATGATTTTTCTCATTACATCCAAATTATTGAATTGGATGTTATGGATAATGAGATATTTATTGTACGAGTAGTTTAGATTCATAGATATAAAGAAATAGTGTCGTATTGATGTGATAGTCACTTTTTTCAGTCTTGAGGAGAGATTTTATTTAATAATTGTGTAATTGAGAATAAGATTCTAAAATTCGTTCCCAATATCATAATTTATTTGATGTTTACTTTTTTGAATTGATATTTTTTAAAATGGCTTGATTGATGTGTTGTTTATGATACTCTATGATTTTCATTCATTGTTTATAATTAGTTAGTTGAGCCCATAATATAGAATCCTCCATATTTCATTTATTTAGTTGGTTCATTGTATAACTACTGTATATATTTACTTCATATTATTGGATTTGGTTAAGGAGGATGAGAAACATTTCATAAGTATAAAATTTAAGTTCATGTATATTGTTGAGCATTTAATTTTTCATTTTCATGTTTCCTTGTGGGTCTATGGCTGATTTAAAATAGTATAATGAGTACATGAAGGTTTCAGTCAATTTTTGATTTTTTCCATGCTATGTGAATTGTGTTGCAGAATGAGGGATATTTCATTATATAGTGAATTATTACAATAAATTGGACATATTATATGATAATTAATTGTTTTTCTATTTAGTATGTGCTATTTTGGTTTGACTATGTTCATTTTAGATGTGGCATGTGGTATATTGGTCAAAGGAAGGCTATGGTTTATATACATGGATTAATTTAATGGAATAGGGAAACCTATTTCTAGGATATTTCTAGACATACACATATATATATAACACTAAAATTTCTATATATCCCTAACCTATGATTATATAAAACTATGAATATAAGAATGCTTCCATGAATCCATAGAGTATATGTTTCTTGTATTATCCCCCAATTATTGTTTTCACCTTGGTGAACTAGTAATATTATCTTCACATTCTAGGGAAGATTGGGTTGAGTGAAAAATTATAGGATTAATTCCCTGATTTATATGGTGTTTAATGATTCATTATTCCACCCATATAATTATATTGAACCTTCTTCTGCTAAATAAAAAATAAGTATTCACTGTGAATTATTGATGGATATTTATAAACCATATATTTCACATATAAATATTTATACATCCATCAATTGGATGATTAAAATAGATAAAATAAGTACTTGTAGATGAAAAATATTCTAACGAATAATCCAGAGTTTAATTGTGTCTATGATGGAATGATAAGATTTCAAAACTATATAGGTTTTTATTCAATACTAGAATTGGAGAAGGATCTGTTGGAAAAATCACATAAAAAATTATTCTCTATCAATTGTGTATATAAAAGAAGGTATAAAACATTTAAACTGAATTTATAGTGTGATAAAATGAAAAATCATATTGTTGTGTATATATCTTGATACCTTTTATGTTAGTAAGGTATGTTTGAATAACCCACATAGAGTTGGTTTATTCAATTGTACATATATCATTTTTAAATAAAAAACAATCACCATGTTTTTCATCAATGAACTCCCTAGGAAAATTAAAATCCATATTTCATTTTTTGTTGTAGTCTATCCCTATGAAAATTCATCATAATTAATTACTATTATCTGAGAAAAATTCATAACAAAATTTATAGGATATATAATAATGAAGTTATATGGTTTTTATAAATTATACTCCAAATCATATTTGTTTGAGAAATGAGGTTTATATTCATGTAATGGAAGAATCGTCAACATGAAATTAATATGGAGAAGAGATTTGGAACTACGAATCATCCCTATATAAACAATGACACTACAATTACTATTCAAACCATATATGATATGTTGTGATATTTCTCTATACATATTAATGAATTTTGGAATAAAAAACTTATTCTAGTTTCTTCTTTCATCCATAATATATTTAACATAATAATTAAGACGCCACTTTATAATTCCCTCTACGAAATGAAGTGAATGACACCAATATTGTAACACCCCAAGCTTCTACGGTACGCTTCTCTTTGAATAATGCGATAGCGTGTGTTGTACGCAACACTGAGTTCTAACAACCAATCAAACTAGCCGTTATGAATAGTAATACCTAATTTTTAAAATTATATATATTTTATATTTCAAAATGGACTTCATTTTTGGATTCGGAATATCTAATTTAGCCTAAGGTGAAATTTTGGTACTTTTCGGATAACTTTCATATTTTGATGAATAGTGAAAATTACTAAATTTTAATTAAAAACTACTTTTTTAATCAAAATAATTAATAGTGATAAATTATGAATTTTAGTAGTTTTAGAGTATATTTAGAATATATTTTTACCATTTAATATAATTTTGGTCATTGGACATAATTTTACAATTAAACCGAACATAAACAAGTGTCAATCTTTTGATAGTTATTATCTCTTAAAAACACGCTTTTTGTTTTGACAGCGGGAATTAATTTTAAATTAATTTCTGCCACTTATGTGTTTTGAATTTAGGAAAATGGATTAAATATTTGGAATCAGGATGTTCAAATTGTGTAAATAGGTAACTTTTATTTTTAGACATTTTGAATAATTACTGCGGTAAATATTTTATTTACCATGGTTAAGGGTAAATCCGGTAAATAAGGGTTAACAAATAATATTATAATAATACTAAATTACCCTAAAACGTGTCTTAACACTATTGGTTGATACATGGTCGACCAAGGGCATCTTTGGGTCGATTTGGGGACCCCATGGATCCACTTGTAAGTGATAATGACACTTTATTTTAATTAAGTTAAAATGAATACAAAAATGACACAAGCATATATCTTTTAGCAAAACAATTTTTACATAGGGTTATATATGTTGAAGTTTAGATTATAAATATTCATTAGAAAGATAAAACGATTTACTACATAATTATATTTTATTTATAATTTTTAGACATTATATAATTTATTTTATTTATGACACAATGATGATGCAGTAATTACTATAATAGTGAGAAATTAAATTAATTGATATTATAAATACCCAAATAAATATAATATTAAACTTTTAATGAATTAAACTAATTTTATATAATAATATGATATATTAGGATTGATTTAATTGACTTTTTTTGAAGTAATCAATCTGTTATGAGTTTCAAAAAAATCAACTATTGAATAGTGTCAAAATTGACATAAAAGAGTTCTTAAAACAAATATTATATTATTAATTGATATTAAATTCCTAAAAATCTAAGTATCGGCCAAGATACTTATATCATGATAGGTTCATCATTAATGGACCACTTTGGGGTCTCGTAGATGTATATATTAAGTTTATTAACCATATTATATAAAAATACAAAGAGACATTGTAAAAGTGAAACTAATTAACTAAGAGTTAATACTTAAATATAAGGTTAATATAAGTACCCAAACCTGTCTAAATTCTATTGGTTGAGTGTTTTGCGACCTATCCCCACCTTAACCTTTGAATAATCAACTTTGCAGCCATTAGAAACCGAATATGAATTTATTATAAATTAATATTTCTAGCTTTTCCAAAGGTTCCCCTCAGCCCTCTTATAAAAGGGCACTCCTCCTTCTCATTTCTTCACACCTTCAAAGCCTTTTGGTTCGGCCAAACTCTTCCCAAATACTCTCCCAACTTCCCTCACTACAACCTAGGGGCCTTAGTTTGATCAGAAATCCAATATAAGGATCTCTTTTGATCAAATCAAAAGGAAGAACCCGAAGAAGAGGTAATGATTTCACCACCCTTTTCAAGTTCCTTTCTTCTTCCACTTCTTATTTCTTTGTTCTTACCATTATAAAATAATAACTCCAGTATCTCACATATACTGTGATGTTATTATAAATATGGTACAACCATATTCAGTATTCTATCCACCCTTTGAATAACATGTCACCATACGTGCGTACGTACGGCTTACCGTCTCCACGTCGTGGTGTAATTGTTATTCAATATTTTATTATTTGGATGTGTATAATAATTATGTGTAACTCATGTAAATAATAAATATAACATATTAATGATTCTGTATATATTATATACCATCCATTTATATATTATTTTAATATCAAAAGAATGATATTGTCGCTCGTGCGTACGTACGGACTACCGTCTCCACGAACGCGGTGAGATTCATTCTCCATCGTATCCATTCAAGTATAATTATCATTTGATGATTTAAAAATGATGTTTAAGGACTTGATATCATTCTGGATATGAATAAGATACAACAAACATGTCTTATGTAACAAAACATGTAAAAGAAAATGAGTAAGTTAACACCCGAAACGACGATAATTCTAAGATATTATTAACAAATCAATGTTAAAATATCATATATGATATCATATTAATATATATGATTCTTGTATAATTTAATAACAATTATTTCACCATTATACAGGAGGTTAACCTACCCCAACCAAGGAAAAGTACAAGGTAAGGGTTATTTCACAATCTCATCATTATCCGAGGTTGTTTATACGTAATAATCTACTGGGATTTCTTTATCATCCACATCCATATTTCTTCGAAATGTATTTCAAAACATATTTATTATTTACAAGAATATGGGTTAAAGTCATTTATACACTTGTTTTACTTTTTATAAGAGGTTTATAAAGGAATCATTCCATCGTTTTCAAAACAAGGTCCTTTTTAACCTTTTTGACATAATTAAGGTAAGAATGTTTTTTTAACTTATACGGCGGGTGCGGCTATTTTCCGCCGTTATAAAATCTTCAAAGCTTCCCTTACAAGATTATAAGAATATTTTCAAAGAAAATGTTTTATTTTATATGGATCTTAAATGATTTCAAAATAAAAGGAGATATTTCTTTAAAAAGAATTTTGATTTCATCTATGTCAACATCCTTTGATGGATTTTAAGATTATTTGATGTTGATTTATTATGATAAAAAACTTCTATTTTGTATTGAAGTTTTTGTGATATGTTTGACTGTGGATGTGCTATTTTTATACCATTCATAGTTTATGGTGAAATTATTGACATTTTGTATGCTAGTTTTAATACGAATGTTTATGTTGTGTTTAAACCTTTTCGTATGGGAATGAATTGGACTTAATATGTGACGGGTGGAGCCCGCTATAGCTCCTCGATGCATCGGTAGGTCTCATGAGACAAACTATTGTCTTAGCACAAGGCCTTGAAAAAATCTTATTTGTAGTCTTGGCATGAGGCCTTGACTATGTGGTTATGATAGTCTGGCATTATGCATTCCAACATTATGAAAGTGGTTATTGATTTTTGCATGTGATTATTCGATTAGTAGAATATCCATGTGAATAAGTAAATGACATTATTTCATTTTATTTATGCCATTCCATGTTGAAAGTTCATGTTTGAAAGGCTTTTGTTTTAGTTATACATTGCCTTAAATGTTTATTATTATTTATGAAAGTTTCTGCTATATTGTTATCCTTACTGGGCATTTGAGCTCACCCCTTTTCTATGTTTTATTTTTCCCAGGAAGTGAAGAAGTAAATTATGAATGACCTGCAGGGATATTATGTGGGGATATGAGTGTGGATTATGGAGACAATATGTTGTTGTAGTAGTTTTTCATTTTATGATGTAATGTAAGACTTATGAATATATCTACTGTTTCCAATACTACTAAACCAATCGGTCTTTCGAGATTTGATCTTTCTTGTGATCATACCAATGTTATGTAATAATGCACCGACTCTAGGTAACTGGGGTCGGGGAGTTATAGTTGGTATCAGAGGAAGTTTATTACAATCCTTGGAAGCTAGATTTAGATAAACTCTGATTAGAGCATGTAGACCTAAGATGAACTTTGAGGATTAGTATAGAAGAACTTCCTAGAATTTTGGTATTGTATAAATTTTGTGAGTTTTCCGAGCAATACATCCCTGTCTGGATACGAGTAGGTAGAGGCGGCTCTGGCACAGATGTACCTAGGGGTAAAACCCGAAAACACCGATTTAAGCTAGACTCGAACGCGAACTGGTGCACGACAACGGGCCTTGCTGCACTCTTAGTTACGACACTCCCGGGGGATATTCTTAGGATAACTCTCATTTTTCATTACAAATCATTTTGAAGGGATTATGAGTATATACTTCCTCAATGAAAACATTCTTATGATTATGGATTATATCCATAAATAGTTCAATTTATGTTAAGTGTTTTATAAGTATGGGATTATGTATTTTGATACATAAACTGATCTAGTTTATGCCATTGTTTATAAATGGCTCCTAGTGGAAGAAATGGAAACCGTATTAATGCACGCACTCCATGTAGGTATTTCCCTCCTGCTCAAGATAATTATAGTGGAGCTGGTGATGCAACTGGAGCCGATCAGCTAATCACCATACTGGGACAACATAATCAGGTTATGAATAATAACCTTACCCGTATGGAGCACCCTAATACACAGCGTGGGGGATCAATGTTAGATCGATTCATGAGGAAACAACCACCAACGTTCAATTGGAGTAAAAATCCCTTAGTAGCTGAGCAATGCATATTTTCCCAAGAGAAAATATTTCAGGCTTTGGGGAGCAGTGAAAGGGAAAATGTTATCATGGCAGTTTACCGCCTCACTGGAGATGCTGATCAATGGTGGTCATTGATTCAAAATACGAAGGAAGATGATGAAGTATCAAATATGGAATGGAGGGAGTTCAAAAATCTGTTTTTAGAAAAATACTTTCCTCGCGACCATCGAGCAGATATGGAAAGGCAATTTCAAAGTCTGAGACAGAAGGAGGATGAGAATGTCACAAAGTATGAGGCTAACTTTACAAGGTTAGAAAGGTACACTGGTGATTATATACGTAACCAAAGAAGTAATATTGATCGTTTCTTTGATGGGTTAAAACCATTTCTCCATCGAGCATTAGTCTCACAATCCTTTTCATCGTACGAAGACATTGTCTCATGTGCTATCAAGACCGAAAAGGAATTCTCTATGTCTTATGACTTTAAAGCAAAGCAAGAGAAGAAGAGGCCTGCTGATCAATCTGGGAATGGAAATAAGGGGAAGAAAGGAAAGGTTGAATATCCATCCTGTGGTAAATGTGGGAAGAAACACCTCGGTGCTTGCTTGAAGGGAATGGGAGTCTGTTACAAGTGTGGTGAAAAAGGCCACCAAGCTCGTGATTGCAAAGGGAAGAAGGAAGCCACCAACGTTCAGTGCTACAATTGCAGGGAGATGGGACATTATGCAAATGAATGTCCTAAGCGTCAGGAGAACTTACCTCAGAAAAGGCCAAGGGATCAAGGCCAGGCTTATGCTATCACTACTGCAGAGGTAGAAGCTCCAAAATACGTGGTGGCAGTTAATTTAATGGTTTCCTCAAGTTTAGCAAATGCATTATTTGACTCTGGATCGTCGCATTGTTTTATATCTTCCCAGTTTTCTATGAAAATTAGATATTTTCAATTTGATTTAATAAGGGAGTTGTCAGTTAAAACTCCTAAGGGAAGTATCATTGCAACAAAGTTTTGTGAATCAGTCCCCATTAGAGCACATAAATTTTCTTTATCTGCTGATCTAATCGTCATACCTATGATTGAGTTTGATATAATCCTTGGTATGGACTGGCTTTCGGACTATGATGCGAAGATTTATTGTAAGAAGAAAGAGGTTACGATTCTTGATGATAATGATAAGGAACACCTTATCTTTAGAGAAGAATCGTCACCACCTAATTCTTATTTAGATCCACCCCCAGTAGCTCAACATAATTCAATTATTGGGGAGGAATAGAATGAAATAACTTTCGGTGAGGAAAGGAATGTTCAAATAGAGGATGTACCTGTTGTGAAAGAATTTGTAGATGTATTTCCGGAAGATTTACCTGGACATCCTCCAGAACGAGAAGTTGAGTTTTCCATTGATTTAATTCCGGGATCAAGGCCTATATCAACGACCCCTTATAGAATGACCACTGTAGAATTAGTTGAACTAATGAAACAACTAGAGGAATTGAGTAATAAGGGATTTATTCGCCCGAGTGTTTCTCCATGGGGAGCCCCTGTTCTTTTTGTTAAAAAGAAAGATGGATCTATGAGGTTATGTATCGACTACAGGGAGATCAATGCTATAACGATAAAAACAAGTATCCCATACCTCGAATTGATGATTTATTTGACCAACTGCATGGAGATCGATACTTTTCAAAGATTGACCTTCGATCTGGATACCATCAGTTGTGTGTGAAGAAGGAAGACATTCCGAAGACAGCATTTCGAACCAGGTACGAGCATTACGAGTTTACTGTAATGCCGTTTGGATTGACTAATGCACCCTCTGTATTCATGGATCTGATAAATAGAGTTTTCAAGGAGTATCTCGATGAATTTGTGGTGGTATTTATTAATGATATCTTGGTAAACTCCAAAACCTACGAAGATCATGAAAATCACTTGCGCATTATCTTGAAGACTCTGAGGAGGCATGAATTATATGGGAAGATTAGCAAGTGTGAATTCTGGCTTCAGGAGATTTCTTTTCTTGTCCATATTGTCTCTAAAGATGGAATCTCTGTTGATCCTTCAAAGACCAAGGCAATCCAAGAATGTCCAGCACCTACGAGTATAACTGAGGTACGCGGTTTTATTGGTTTGGCAGGTTATTATCGACGTTTCGTCCAGAATTTTGCCCGATTGGCTAACCAATTAACGAAGCTCACACGTAAAGGGGTTAAATTTGTTTGGACAAAAGAGTGTGAAGAATGTTTTGAAGAACTAAAGAAAAGATTAGTCAATGCTCCTATATTTACTCTACCATCGGGGAATGATGGGTTCGTTATTTATAGTGATGCATCGAAGAAAGGACTTGGTTGTATCCTTATGCAGAATGATAGAGTTATTGCCTATGTATCACGACAGTTGAAAATTCATGAACAAAACTATCATACTCATGATCTCGAGTTAGCAGCTTTGATCTTTGCTTTGAAGATATGGAGGCACTACCTCTATGGTGAAAATGTGAGATTTATACTGATCACAAGAATTTGAAGTATATTTTCTCACAAAAAGAACTCAACATGAGGCAAAGGAGATGGCTTCAATTAATCAAGGATTATGATTGCACGATACAATACCACCCGGGGAAAGCAAACAAGGTGGCAGATGCTTTGAGTAGAAAAGACCATGGAGTTTTGAACAATATGAGAATTGAAAGGGATCCAATTTTCATGGATCTAGTGAAGATGGACATGGGAATAACCAGGGAAGGAGAACCATCATTTCATTTTCAAATGGCATCCAAACCATCTTTAATAGAAAGAATTGAGAGTACTCAGACCGATGATGAAGAATTTCAAAAGAAGATTAAAGCTGTGAATGATGGGAGATTGAGAGACTTTGTGTATGAAGATGGAATTTTGAAATTTGGGAAGAGACTTTGTGTTCCCGATATACCTGATCTAAAAAGGTAATTGCTGGATGATGGTCATAGTTCCAATTTCTCTATACACCCTGGGAGCACCAAAATGTATATAGATTTGAAGGAACATTTTTTGTGGGACAACATTAAGAGGGAGATTGCTGATTTTGTGTCAAGATGTATGGTTTGTCAACAAGTGAAAGCTGGAAGGCAATAGCCTGGAGGAGTCATGCAACCTCTTCCCATACCAGAGTGGAAATGGGACAATATTATGATGGACATTGTCATGGGGATACCAAAGACTCCTAGAAGGAACGATGCAATATGGGTTATTGTTGATCGTCTTACCAAGTCAGCACATTTATGCTATAAGAGAAGATCTACCCCTGGAACGTCTAGCAAGACTATATATTAATGAAGTTGTGAGACTTCATGGAGTACCCCTATCGATTGTTTCTGATCGTGATCCCCGTTTTACTTCAAGATTCTGGAAAAGTCTTCAGAAATCCCTGGATACTGAACTTCATTTGAGCACTGCATACCACCCTCAGAGAGACGGACAATCAGAATGGACTATTAAAACATTAGAAGACATGTTGAGATCTTGCTCACTTGACTTTCAGGGTATGTGGGATCAATATTTACCTCTGGTAGAATTTTCCTATAACAACAACATCCATTCGAGTATTCAAATGGAAACATATGAAGTGTTATACGGAAGGAGATGTCGTACACCAACCTGTTGGGATGACGTTGGTGAAAGAAAATTTGTAGGCCCAGAACTGGTGGAGGAAATGGTGGAAAAAGTGAAAGTAATCCAAAATCACATCAAAGCAGCTCAAAGTAGGCAGAAGAGCTATGCCGATAATCGAAGGAAGGATTTGGAAATTTAAGTCGGTGATCATGTTTTCCTGAAGGTATCTCCATGGAAGGGATTCATACGTTTTGGTAAGAAAGGTAAATTGAGTCCCAGGTACATCGGACCTTTCGAAATTCTAGAACGAATTGGGGTTGTAGCTTACCGATTGGAAATGCCGCCAAGTCTCTCCAAAGTTCACGATGTGTTCCACGTATCTCTGTTGAGGAAATACATGCCTGATCCAACGCATGTACTCACCTATGAAGAATTAGAAATGGAACCCGATCTTTCCTATTGTGAAGAGCCCTTCAGGATTCTTGATACGAGAGAACAAGTACTGAGATACCGGACGACGCGTCTGGTAAAAGTTTTGTGGAGAAACCATAAGATGGAAGAGGCAACGTGGGAACCCGAGGAACTTTTGATGAAGAACCACCCAAGTCTTTTCATGCGATAGTATTCTAGAAATTTGGAGGAAGAAATTATTTGAAGGAGGGGATAATGTAACACCCCAAGCTTCTACGGTACGCTTCTCTTTGAATAATGCGATAGCGTGTGTTGTACGCAACACCGAGTTCTAACAACCAATCAAACTAGCCGTTATGAATAGTAATACCTAATTTTTAAAATTATATATATTTTATATTTCAAAATGGACTTCATTTTTGGATTCGGAATATCTAATTTAGCCTAAGGTGAAATTTTGGTACTTTTCGGATAACTTTCATATTTTGATGAATAGTGAAAATTACTAAATTTTAATTAAAAACAACTTTTTTAATCAAAATAATTAATAGTGATAAATTATGAATTTTAGTAGTTTTATAGTATATTTAGAATATATTTTTACCATTTAATATAATGTTGGTCATTGGACATAATTTTACAACTAAACCGAACATAATCAAGTGTCAATCTTTTGATAGTTATTATCTCTTAAAAACACGCTTTTTGTTTTGACAGCGGGAATTAATTTTAAATTAATTTCTGCCACTTATGTGTTTTGAATTTAGGAAAATGGATTCCATATTTGGAATCTGGAAGTTCAAATTTTGTAAATAGGTAACTTTTATTTTTAGACATTTTGAATAATTACTGCGGTAAATATTTTATTTACCATGGTTAAGGGTAAATCCGGTAAATAAGGGTTAAAAAATAATATTATAATAATACTAAATTACCCTAAAACGTGTCGTAACCCTATTGGTTGATACATGGTAGACCATGGGCATCTTTGGGTCGATTAAGGGACCCCATAGATCCACTTGTAAGTGATAATGACACTTTATTTTAATTAAGTTAAAATGAATACAAAAATGACACAAGCATATATCTTTTAGAAAAACAATTTTTACATAGGGTTATATATGTTGGAGATTAGATTATAAATATTCATTAGAAAGATAAAAATATTTCCTACATAATTATATTTTATTTATAATTTTTAGACATTAAATAATTTATTTTATTTATGACACAATGATGATGCAGTAATTACTATAATAGTGAAAAATTAAAATAATTGATATTATAAATACCCAAATAAATATAATATGAAACTTTTAATGAATTAAACTAATTTTATAGGATAATATGATATATTAGTATTGATTTAATTTTCCTTTTTGAAGTAATAAATGTGTTATGAGTTTCACAAAAATCAACTATTGAATAGTGTCAAAATTGACATAAAAGAGTTCTTAAAACAAATATTATATTATTAATTGATATTAAATTCCTAAAAATATAAGGTTCGGCCAAGAGACTTATATCATTATAGGTTCATCATTAATGGACCACTTTGGGGTCTCTTGGATGTATATAGTATGTTTATTAACCATATTATATAAAAATACAAAGAGACATTGTAAAAGTGAAACTAATTAACTTAGAGTTAATACTTAAAGATAAGGTTAATATAAGTACCCAAACCTGTCTAAATTATATTGGTTTAGTGGTTTGAGACCTATCCCCACCTTAACCTTTGAATAATAAACTTTGGAGCCATTAGAAACCGAATATGAATTTATTATAAATTAATATTTCTAGCTTTTTCAAAGGTGCCCCTCACCCCTCTTATAAAAGGGAACTCCTCCTTCTCATTTCTTCACACCTTCAAAGCCTTTTTTATCGGCCATACTCTGCCCAAATACTCTCCCAACTTCCCTCACTACAACCTAGGGGCCTTAGTTTGATCATAAAGCCAACCTATGGAGCCCTTTTGATCAAATCAAAAGGAAGAACCCGAAGAAGAGGTAATGATTTTACCACTCTTTTCAAGTTCCTTTCTTCTTCCACTTCTTCTTTCTTTGTTCTTACCATTCTAAAATAATAACTCCAGTATCTCACATATACTGTGATGTTATTATAAATATGGTATAACCATATTCAGTATTCTATCCACCCTTTGAATAACATGTCACCATACGTGCGTACGTACGACTTACCGTCTCCACGTCGTGGTGTAATTGTTATTCAATATATTATTATTTGGATGGGTATAATAATGATGTGTAACTCATGTAAATAATAAATATAACATATTAATTATTCTGTATATATTATATAACATCCATTTGTATATTATTTTAATATCAAAAAAATGATATTGTCGCTCGTGCGTACGTACGGACTATCGTCTCCACGAACGCGATGAGATTCATTCTCCATCGTATCCATTCAAGTATAATTATCATTTGATGATTTAAAAATGATGTTTAAGGACTTGATATCATTCTGGATATGAATGAGATACAACAAACATGGCTTATGTAACAAAACATATAAAAAGAAAATGAGTAAGTTAACACCCGAAATGACGATAATTCTAAGATATTATTAACAAATCAATGTTAAAAGAACATATATGATATCATATTAATATATATGATTCTTGTATAATTTAATAACAATTATTTCACCATTATACAGGAGGTTAACCTACCCCAACCAAGGAAAAGTACAAGGTAAGGGTTATTTCACAATCTCTTCATTATCCGAGGTTGTTTATACATAATAATCTACTAGGATTTCTTTATCATCCACATCCATGTTTCTTCGAAATGTATTTCAAAACATATTTATTATTTACAAGAATATGGGTTAAAGTCATTTATACACTTTTTGACTTTTTATAAGAGGTTTATAAAGGAATCTTTCCGTCGTTTTCAAAACAAGGTCCTTTTTAACCTTTTCGACAGAATTAAGGTAAGAATGTTTTTTTAACTTATACGGCGGGTGCGGCTATTTTACGCCGTTATAAAATCATCAAAGCTTCCCTTACAATCATATAAGAATATTTTCAAAGAAAATGTTTTATTTTATATGGATCTTAAATGATTTCAAAATAAAAGGAGATATTTCTTTAAAAAGAATTTTGATTTCATCTATGTCAACATCCTTTGATGGATTTTAAGATTATTTGAAGTTGATTTTTTATGATACAAAACTTCTATATTGTATTGATGGTTTTGTGATATGTTTGACTGTGGATGTGCTATTTTTATACCATTCATAGTTTATGGTGAAAGTATTGACATTTCATATGCTAGTTTTAATACGAATGTTTATGTTGTGTTTAAACCTTTTCATATGGGAATGCATTGGACTTAATATGTGACGGGTGGAGCCCGCTATAGCTGCTCGATGCATCGGTAGGTCTCATGAGACAAAATAGTGTCTTGGCACAAGGCCTTGACAAAAGCTTATTTGTAGTCTTGGCATGAGGCCTTGACTATGTGGTTATGATAGTCTGGCATTATGCATTCCAACATTATGAAAGTGGTTATTGATTATTGCATGTGATTATTCGATTAGTAGAATATCAATGTGAATAAGTAAATGGAATTAATTCATTTTATTTATGCCATACCATGTTGAAAGTTCATGTTTGAAAGGATTTTGTTTTAGTTATACATTGTCTTAAATGTTTATTCTTATTTATGAAAGTTTCCGCTATATTGTTATCCTTACTAGGCATTTGAGCTCACCCCTTTTCTATGTTTTATTTTTCCCAATAAGTGAAGAATTAAATTATGAATGACCTGCAAGGATATTATGTGGGGATATGAGTGTGGATTATGGATACAATATGTTGTTGTAGTAGTTTTTCATTTTATGATGCAATGTAAGACTTATGAATATATCTAGTGTTTCCAAGACTACTAAACCAATCGGTCTTTCGAGATTTGATCTTTCTTGTGATCATACCAATGTTATGTAATAATGCACCGACTCTGGGTAACTGGGGTCGGGGCGTTACAAATAGGATGGGATAAATTTAGAGAATGAAATCTATCCCATTATGAAATAATTCATGAAATGATTGAGATATTTAAATACATTCAATAAATGAAGAGGGTAACATAAATACAATACAATATTTATATTGATAACTGTCTATGAGATTTAGTGTTTGAAATTGGAGAGATTTTATTTATATGTATATCTCTAGGGAAAGGAAGTGATATTTAATCATAAAGGGATGATATACCCCAATTATATCAGACTACATGTAATTCTCGATAGTATCGGGATGGTATCATAACCCTTAGAACTTCCAAAAAAACCTCTCATAGTTTCAATATCTGTTCCATGTATCTACTTCAAGGATGTATATAACTGATCCTTCTTATGTAATGAACTTAGTGGTAGTGCTATTTGAGAATGGTCTTTCATATAAATAATACGCTATTGATATTCTAGTTGTTATAGATATATTGTAATTGAACAACACATCACTTCTATTTTTTGTGTTGAAACCAGAAATTGGAGAATGTTATAAGGGAACCTGAGGATGTAATTATTTTTAAATGTGTCAATTCATTTTATTTAGTCTAATGTACTTTTTATGGTGATGTTGTTATATGTGGGTTTAAATTAATACACTGAGATTATAGAGTTCATCACTAATTAATAAATTTATTTTGTTTTATTCTTTTTGATGCAAAACTTACAGAACTATAGTGAATAATTACTTATTACAATTATTATATGAAATAAATTAATTGAAAGAAAAATAAAATAGGTAAAATAAAAAAAATTCATTTAATGAAATAAATTAAATAGTTTAGAAATTATTGGGAATTAAACAATAGAAATTCATGTCTAAACAAAAAATGTGTTTTCTAGAGACATTTATTAATTTCATAAATTTATCAAAATTATTATTTATTTAATTTTTTGTAATAAAATTTGATGAATTAACTTCTCATATATATATATACATATATATTATTTATTAATAAAAACTTGTTATTTAAATAGATTGAAAGGAATAAAAAATCATTTGATGGTAAAAAAGCGATATTTCATTCACCAAATTATTTTCATCCATAAAATGCGTCATTTATGTAAATATATTAAACAAATAAATATTCGGTGAATTCATTGAAGGATTGTTTTTGAAAATACTTTCAATAAATCATATGAAAATTTATCTAATGGTTGTTTTTAGTAATAGAATGTGAAAAATATTTTTATTATTTTTTTAACATATCTTTTAAAAAAAAATCTTTCAAAATGATATATATATATAATAATTAGTATTTCCACTATTCAAAATTGTATATAATGAAATGGTTTCTATTTTAAAAGTGATGATATAAATATTATTATTGTTTTAATCCATTTTTACATATTAAAAAAGTTACTTTTGTACAAATATTCTCACCAAAATAAAGATAAAAATGGTTTAAAATTGCATTGATAATGAGATAAGGCATAAATATATCAATATATCAATATATATTAACAATAATATCATTGTTTTGGTGGAGTTTACCCCTTTCACCTAACCATATAAAATTCGATGAGTATTTTCCTCTATTTCTTGATAACATCTTTATTATATTTTAGATTTCTTAATATTCACAAGGGTTCATATACCTTAACAAAATAAATGAACATCCTCTTATAACATTTATACACAACTAGAAAAATATAACACAACAAAGAACTAACCAAACATTTTTGAATAATCCTCCTCAATGAACAATATTATTTTATTTTCCAAAAATATTTATTCCATAGGTAATAAATTGTTTTAGAAACTAAATTTTCCATTGATGGGGTATGTCTTCTTAATGACCATTTTCTAGTATACTAAACCCAGAAGATGATAAAAATATTCTTTTAAAAAATTAATATAATGAGAGATGTATCTTTATTATATAAATTTTTTATTATATTAATTTTTAAACAAAAGTAATCATATTTATATCTAATTGAAAATGAAGACACAACTCAAGATTACATTCTCACTACCATTTTCATGAAACAACATGATTCAATTTTAACACCTGTATCTAAAGGATGATCATATAGATATTTTATATTAATATATAATTTAATTATAACATAATTATTATTCTGTAAATATAAGTTATTATTTACCATCCTTTCATTCAATTGATAAAAAATTGAACACATCTCTTGTGCATGCATATAGTATATCATCTCTATGATTTGAAATAATTCATTATTCATATTCCCCATAGATACATTGTTATAAAAATTTATATAATGATAAATTTTTAAATTATTTAAAAGAATTATATTTATGTGTTTTTGAAAATATAACCACATTTAGAGGACCAGAAACACTAATCCATAAAATATGTGGAAAATAGAACTCATGACATTTGAATAGTGATTTTAATGATGAATTTTTAATAATTGGGTTATTAGAAATTATAAGCATTTTATAAATAGAAATAAAATTATTAATATAGTTATTTTATTGAATTATAATTTGTTTAATTTTATTATACATGAGGATGAATCATATAAGAATAAATTTATGACTTGATATAATGTTTTTTTATTAAAGGATTACGTTTTCAGGGAATCATTATGATTCATTTTAAACTACTAAATATTGAATATTATTTCCTTCCTAGAATAAAATATATTTCATAGGATTCTATATATTTATTTATATTAAATTTTCAATTATAGTTTCTTTATAATTATTTTTGTAACTCAGAAGGAGAAACAAAATTTTTTTTTATGAAATACGAACATTATTTCTACTTTTTTGTTGGGAATAACTTTCTTCTATATCCATGTCCATAAAAACTTTTATATAAAAATTACTAAATACTTTTATAAAATTTCCTATTATGTTCTTATAATACATTATAATTTATTTAGAATTTAATATAGTTGATATTATTAGATTTTTTATATAATCATTAGTTTCAAATGTTTTCAAATGCCCAATATGAATTTTAACATTTACATTAGGTACAAATTTCCAATTTTCATCGTAATTTTTATAACGATTATCTTAAAAGACTAAATGTTTTCCAATTAAAATACAATTACATTTTTTCATAAATATAATGGTATTTATGATTTATGAAAATAAAGAATATTTTTCTTATTTTTCATTAAATAAAATTACAAAAAATTTACACATATAATGTTAATATATGTTAACAATCATTAATTAATTATATGGTTCACTATGGATGTTATTATTAGATATTATAAACTTTAATTATCAATTAAGATATTGAGGATTATGTTTGAATGATGTTTCATGAAACACATTTCATTGTCAAAGGATAATTAATATTTTAATGAATATCTAATGCTCTTGTTTTCTAAAGGGTATATTTCAATGGTTTATAATTATTTGACAACTGGATCCCTTATATACCAGTAATTCATCAGATAGTGCTTTATATATTATTATATCAAATGTTACGCATGTGTATTGTAAGAACCTGATTCTTCCATTAAGGTATGGATCATTTCTTTTTTATTTTTATTTAGGAAAAAATGGAGAAAGAATGTTTAAGGGGTGAATGAAAAGAATTTCACAACAGGACTAAGGGTTACATTCAGGGTAATTCCAGTACATGCCATGTATTTATATTAGTAGGCCTTTTAGGATGTATAAAGAATATCTGAAAAAGGAGGGAAATGAATTATACACGACATGTTTATTCAAAGTACATTCCATGTATTTTGTACAATTTTTTAAAATTGAAAGTATACTAATTTTCACATTTCTAGATAGAACCTCCCAATGGTTCTCTCAAATAGTAGTGTCAAGCTGGGATTTTTTTCTCTATTCTCCATTTGATCTCTCATATGATCGCTATCCGTTGAATTGAAACATAATCAATAATATATCTATACTTCTTGTGCCATTATTCACGATTTCATCAGATGATCATGTTATCGATTTATGAGCTTCTATACCCATTTTGTAGATCTACCCCATTCCTGGTCGAATTAGAGGACAATGAAGGATAAAGAGAGTTGTACCTCTATGAGGTAGATAGACTTCTGTCTTTCGTGAATTTTCCGGTTGTTTTTATGTTTCAGAGTGCCACACCCCCTTGTTTAAGCTTTATCCTTGAATGGAATTTACCCATGTTATTTCTCAATGTTGATTAGATAATTGATTAATTTAATTAAATCATATTTGTGGTTTCTTGTTGTGGATGAGGTCCACCCATTGGTTTGTTTCCCTAAGATAACCAATGTTTAGACATTAGGCCAAGGATGCCTATGGGTATGCCTTTTTTCCCTATATATAGTTCTTAAAGATGGAATTGATTAATTGAATGTTTTCATATATGATATAAATAATTTGTAACCCTTTTAATAACTTAATTCACTTGTTATAATAGTTATGTAAATTTCCCATGTATCTTTACAATTGAAAAGTAAGGAAATGGTTAAATTACAAAAAAGGCTTGTGACATGTTTGATTCACAGGTTAGTATTTAATTTGTTACCATATAATAGAGTATATTAAAAGTGTTTTTTTAATGATTAAATGATTATATACTGGGTTTTACCCTAAAAAATTATGAAATGATTATATACTGGGATTGTCCATTATTAATAGATGAAACACCTTTGGGTGAGGTTTTGATATACCTGCGAGTGACGTTTTTCCATGCCTACATGCGAATATTTTATATGCCTGTTGTGATTATTTTTTAAACGCTTGAGGGTGAGGTTCCAAACTGAATATTGAAATGCAATACTTTTGCCTCATTTTCCTAGCTAAAGCACCAGATTAGATTTTATCTTCCCTTTTATCTATTTATATGGTCTTTTATGACATTACTTGTTAATAATTTATATGGGGGATTTAGGGGATGTGTCCATATCTCAATATATTTATTATTAAATAAAATTGAATTTTCAAAAGAACATGAACTAAATAATTTGTAATCAGTATTTTTAAGATTGTTTACTTTTGAGTAATTCCATGCATACTTATTTCTCTTTTTTACACTACAAGTTGGATAAACTCATAGACAGCTAGGAAAATATAATTGGGTTTTTTTCTTACTAGGAATTATTTCTCACAATCTGTTTTGGTCATATTTTTTCCCAAATAGATTAAATTATTGATGGTGTGGATAAGGGAAGTTCCCTTACATAGGTACTTGATATGTTGTTTATGAGTAAGAGAGAATGGGACCAAGCTCAGGCTTGCGAAGCTTCAGAGTTATCTTTGGTATTTTATGACATTGTCATTTTATCATGTACATGATTGCAGTGCACCCTATTTTGTATGATTCCCAAGAACACATTACCTGAATCATCATCTATTGTATGTTATGATGTATGTTCATCTCTATTATTAGTTCTTTGTTGTTTACATCAGTTGTTGGTATTTACTGTATCCACTATTTTATATATAATGTTTCACTATGTTACACTATGACTATAAGGGAATAGTTTTCACACTATAGCACATAGGCCCTCAAAGATAGATGGAACCCTCTGGCATTTAGGGAAATGTGCACAAGGCCTTCTAGCCAACCGTGTAAGGGGGACACTAAAGTGGCATCTGAATTTGGGATGTTACAAATTTGTATTAGTGGAAGATTCATTTTAATTTTTACTTACTATTAAGAAGCATTATACAGGGATTCGGTGTAAATGTATTTTTTTAATAAACTGTGCTCATGAGTATATATACCGCATATATGGAAAATCCAAATTTCCGCTAATTGACTTGTGTTTTTGGATTTTGTGTGGTTAAAATAGACTCAATTTCAGAATTTGGGGAAACACTTGTTTTGTACTATTATAATTGATATTATTTTCTTTCTAATTTGTTGTATACTGTTTAGATAATGGTATTCCATCACATGCATTGTATAAGAACATGTTAAAAATCACATTCCATGCATTAGTTCATGCCATTTTGGATCCTTACTAATTGGATGATATATTGATAGACATCATAAAAGATATGCATATTTTTGTGATAGGTAAAATTATATATATATCTAATTTTTTGATAGGTGTATTTGTACATGCTAATGTTCAACATGGACAGACTCCAAATATTGGTGCCTATGGTGTATGGTCCCTCTTGGAGAAGAATTTGGTGCATCTTGTTTGAGCCTTTTGTATATAATTATATTGTGATATGTTATTATTGGGTTCCAAACATTTATTTTCAAGTACTATAGTATCTTCAGGATAGAAATTTGGCATACCATAGTTTGGATTTTCTAACAACGTGGGTTTCAGAGGAAATATGGATTTATTTGTCATGAAAAATCAAGTTTACAGTGTTAGTGGTTTAGGCTGACACGATGTATGTTCTTCCTGTTCAGGGAAGGTTGTTTTTTTCTTGGTTACATGATGTGTAATCATAGTACACGCTCTGTGGTAAGTGACAGTGTGTCTGACCATGTGAGAAGGAACACAGGAATGTGGGTTTCACATGTACACAGTTGTGTACATTCGGAACAAGCTGTGTGGGCTTACTCAGGCAGAACCCATTTGGATCTGGTTTTTTGGGAGAACATAATGAGGAGGAGATACTTAAGAAAATTTATTGTCCTAGTTTAACAAGATTTGTACCTGGGATGGTTACACACCCAAGACGGTGGAAGTAAACTCTTGAGTGTGATCATTATGGCACACACCAGTAATTTTTTCTACACATTGTGTACTCTTATTTTGGAGACCATTGAAGGATTTCATCTCCTACTGAGTTATTGCGATCATGAACTAAAAACATAACGACTATTTAAATGTGGTATTTTCTTGAAATAGAAGTGTCATGTCTCCATGATGACCTCTACATGTGTTCCATGATAGTGAGGATGATCATACTCTTGATATTGAATGCCATGGGATACCATTGGATCCACTAGATGTGCCAGCCACATGAATATCTATAATACCAGATAAAGAGGATGATTCATAGTTTTGGGAATTATTTATGAGTCTAATGAAGACCTTCTAGGGGGAATTACAACCTACTACGTCTCTGGAAGAAATGATAAGATAATTAAAGGAGCAACATCATCCTACTTCTTCAAGGGATGATAGACTATAGGGTGTAGAATCATGGTTAGATTTAATGATTTCTCTCTTAGAGTTACTTTTGATGCCTCATAAGAAGAGGTTCAGACACAAAACTAATATGTTATTTGATTACACCAAGAGGTATTGGGATATAACCACATAGATAGAATTTCATTGGGACATGGAATGAAATGATTTTCAGACGAACTTCAATAAATACTTTTTTCCCATTACACTAAGGTCTGATCGATCATAGTAGTTCATGCATCTAGAGTAGGGATATATGTTAGAGATGGACTTCTATTCTTATATCAATAAATAATAATTATTAACAGCTATTATTATGGGTGAATGAATAATAAGGTCTAGGTGATTTGAGGATTGTATCTGGTACGACAACCCGATCATAGGTGAACATTTCCATGGTTCCTTTTTTATATGAAATCGTGAATCAAGCACAAATTACCAAGAAAATTATAAGGGAATCTAGAGTTGTGAGCTCTGGAGGTTTAAAACCAATATCTGGTGTTGTCTCTACTAGAAATAAGATGCATCATGTAGAGATTCTTCATGGTGACAGTAACAGTCAGAATGCATATTCTAGTATCTATGTGAGGTTCTACCTATGCAGAAGAGATTATCATTTAAGACCTCACTGTTCAATGGACCACATTGAGTGCCGAGACAGCGGCATGATGGTCTATCGGAATAACTTCAACATGGAATTTACACCCATATCTATTAATAGAGGTTCCAAACAGACATCCCACTCAAGAATTAGGGTCTGTAACTTTTCATCAGAAAGGTGACTTGGGTACATTAGGGCATTCATGCTAGTCATGTGGTCATGGTCGTGGAATCTAAATCACTGGATCTTAGTGACAATAGGGTGGATTAGCTCAGGGTATCCAGGGAGTGTAACAGGGTTACGGTATGTTTCATACCTCTGAAGTGAAATAGAAATATCAGGAGTAGGATCCCAAACCCTCTACTGTCAGAGGTACAATTATAGTCTCTTCCATTTTAGCATTTTCACTTTTTCATTTAAGGGATTAAAATAGTTTCATTTTTGTACCCATTTTAGAGATCCTTGGGAACTGTGTTATTACTTATGAGTTTATTGTGATGCTGGACCCTCCATTAGAGATTTGAACAGAATGTTTGTGTCTGTGCAAGGATTTCCTCCTTGAGGTTGGTTGGTTTCACTTCTTATGGGACCTATATATCTTATAGATGACATAATTTAATGTCTTTATCAGAAGGAACTAGTTGGTCTCTTTTCAAGAGTTTTTCAAATAATATCTCTACATGGTTATTTTTATATCACCAGAAGGAAGATCGTTTATAAAAAAGTGTCAATGGGATGTACATGAACGATTACATGGACCTGAGAATATTGTTTTTGGGAAGATTGAAAACCAAAATTACAATTTTATATTTAGACGTCAAGGGGAATAGTCAGGCAGATTCCCCCTATTGTTGATCATTTCATGGATTTCATCCCAGATGAATTTTCATGCACACCTTTGGTGAGAGTGTTAGTGTTCTCTATCATTCTAGTTCCCTGAGATGCACTAATATACATTGCTCCTTACAGGATAACAAAAATATAGTTTCAACAGATCTAGTGGTATCTAGATGATTTGGATGATAACGATTTTGACTAACCTAGTAATTCTCTAGGGGGATCTTTGGTCCTTTTTTTGAAATATTAATATGGTACCCTTAGGCTATGCTAGGATTATTGGAAGTTGAATGGGTTGATGGTTATCAATAGGTATCCTTCGCCATGAATTGATGATCTCTATAATCATCTCTGGGGATATCAGGTATTTTAGAAGAGTGATTTGAGATCTGGTTATCATTAGTTGTGTGTTAGACCATCTTTCATTCCTTGCATAGCCTTTCAGAGCAGGTGTGGTATTATATGGAATCTTGTTATGCCATTCTATCTCCTGATCATGGTAGAAGTTTTCATGAAACTGATCAACCAAATGTTTCATCCTTATCTTCATTCATTTTTTTTTGGTTTTCATGGATGTTATCATGGTGTATTCTCACAATCGACTATACCATACTAGTCATCTAGATACAATTTTGAAAACACTGAGAGAGAATCCATTACATGTTATGCTCATAAATTGACACTTCAAGATGGATTGGATTCACTTCTTGGGTCGCATAACCACAGATATAATATTATAAGTGGACTTAGAAAAGTGGGAAAAGTAGTTTCATGGGAACATCCCATGAAATTCATTGACAAACACTATTTTTCGAGGATTAATTTTTTACTATAAGAGATTCAAACTTGATTTCTCTTGTTTAGGAATGCCGCTGATTGGCCTGATTAAAAGGGTGAGAATAATGAGTGGATAGAGTCATATGAGATAGAACTTCAAAAGTTGAAATGGATATTAACTTAAACACTGATACATATTATTACAAATCCGAGCATGTTCTACACTATGTAATATGACACATAAGGTGTCGGGAAAACAATTGTTCTTATATATGGGGATTAAGTCATATTATATGGATCTTGGTTGTTGATGCTTGAAGAGATTAATTAACCAATGTAAAATTTCAATTTGGATACCATTGTTCATGCATTATGTTTTTAGAGACATTAAATACATGGAGAGTTTTTTACAGTATCCACAAAACAAAAATACTCGAGTACATTTTTACTCAGCAAGATCCCAATCTAAGGTAGTGATGAAGGAAGGAATTCATTCAGTGATTTGATGTTGAGGTTTCGTACATGATAAATAAAGTATATTTAGTGTCAGATTCATTGACTTGGGGAACTCAAATATAGGAAGTGTAACATGACAGTAGTGTGGGGAAACTTATAGTGTTTTTCTATGAGATATACATAAAAGTGAATGATTGTCTGGGAAATACCTTTCTTTCATACTTATCTGTTATCTATAACAAACATGATAGAGTGAGGATGTGGCATATATTGGATTCCGAAGGCGTAGTTCTATGTGAGAGTGTGGAAGTTGAGGAACCTCTTCCTGATTGGACCATAGGTGACGATGAGGTTTTGTATTTACTAGGCCGTGTATGGGTTTTAGCTGACTTGAATGAAGAGATGATGTGGGATTTTGATGTCCCGGTATGGGAAGTGCGTCCTAGTTTTGACACAATATTTTTGGATTTGCATCATTCATATTGGTGGAAAGGTATGAAAAGGGGTGGTGTGGGTTTGCCATAACATTTTCCACATGTAAGTAGTTGAAGGCAGAATAACAGCAACCATGCCAACTTTTATAGTAGCTACCCATTCATGAGTTGAAATGTAGTGATGTTGTGATGAAATTCATGATGGGGTTACAATGTTCACCTTAAGGTAATTATGTATTAATTTTGGTGGTTGATAGGATCATGAGTTTTGGACATTTCCGGATGATCAAGGACACCTCCTATGATGATGAGAATTGATTTTTGTACATCCGAGAGACTGTAAGACTAAACAACGTTCCACATTCAATCATTTTAGTTAGGGAACCCCATTTTAATTCTCATTTATTTCAAGGGATACATATAGTTCTAGTTACACAGGTGCTTTTGGTCATGACATAACACCCTTAGATAGATGTCCAATCAGAGAGCACAATTCTCATGCTAGAGGAAATGATTCGGGTATGCATCTAGAATTTCGAGGTCTCTTGGGAGAGACACATATCCTTGGTCGAGTTCACATTTAATAAAATCATTCCGGATACTATTCAGTTGAATCATTATGATTCTTTGTAGGGTAAACCATGGACATCACCCAAGTGATATATAGTGGTATGTGAGGTAATTATTTTGGGACCTAGTATTTTCTAGGAGACCATAGAGTAGGTTCAGTTAATTCAGAATTGGATGGATACTGTGCAGTCTCGTCAGAAATCATTTGTTGATCACCATAGATGACCACTAGAGTTTGAGGTCAAGGATCATTTTTTACTATGTTTTGCATCATGGTTTGTACATGAGAGGATCAAGAGATAGGGTAATCATTCACCATGATATGTTCGTACATTTGAGATTTTTGAAAGGGTTTGGCCTATATCCTATCGGTTATATTTACCTTAGAGGTACTAAGCTATGCACGACGTCTTCCATGTTTCCTAATTTGTAAATTACTTTTTAGACCCATCTCATGGTCTTTAACCAAACGAGGTTGATTTAGAGATAGATGCATCCTTTTAAGAGCATCTGATACTAATTTTGGATTGTAGTATGAATGTTCTCTATGGATGGTCTCTTCTTTTAGTACATGTTCTATGGAAGGATGGGAGAGATCTTGATGAGAACATGGAGAGTGAGGACTATGTATGATTTCAGTGGCAGGAGTTGTTTATAGAATTTTTTTACCACCCTTGTTATGGAAATTTTGAAATTAATAACTTCAAGGGGGGGAAGTCTGGATGAACTTTATTCTTCCATTGATGTATGTATAATTTATTTATTAGTTTTTATTTAATAACAAATATAGAAAAGTATGTTAAGGGCTGAATACAAGACTATTTTAAAAATGTGATTGAGGATTACACATCATGTAATTCATGTACACACTATGTATTATTTTCAGAATGAATTTTTATGAAATGTTAAGGATATTGATGAAGGGAGGGAAAATTGAATATACAAGGATTGTATATTAAAATTACACCCTGTGAATTATTTAAAATTTGCTAAAATGGGTATTTGGCTTATTTTTTATTTTCTAGACAGAACCTCACACATGTTCCCTCAAATATCAATGATAAGAAGGGACTTTTCATATCATTTTCTATCTGAACTCTAATTCGATCGTCGTCAGATGTATGGAAACCCAATCGATAAGCTCTCGATTCATCTTGAGTTATTCTTCTCGATTTCTTAACTTGACCAAGTTATTGGTAATTAATAATTTATACATTTGTTTTTAAACATACCCCATTCTAGGTTGAATTAGAGGTTGATTCTTGATGAGGAGAGTTTTATGACTACGATGATGGAGGTTTTGTGCCTGTCGTGAATTGTTTTTTATTTATATATGCTAGAGTGCGGAACACCTATGTTTACAATGTCTACATGAACATTGTTGACCCATTTAATTTTCTAATGTTGATCATTTAATTCAATAATTTAATTAAATCATCTTTGATGTTCCTAGATGTGATAAAGGGCCACTCATAGATCTGTTTCCCTCGAATATCCAATTTTTAGTCCTTTATCCTAGGATTCCAATCGGTATGCCTTTGATTTAAATTTTCGGGTTTTTAAAGATGAAATTTTTTAATTGAAAATTTCATGTGGGAGATAAATACATTTTTATTCCTTCTGATTGTTTACTTCACATGATTAGATTGTGATATGTAATTACCATGTGAGTTTATAATTATTATTCATTGTAATCATTATATTACATAAAATGATTGTGACATGAATAATGTACATGTGAGTATTTATTTTGTTAAACTATTAGTATGATAAATTACAATTGTTGATTTTGTAATGAAATGATTATATAACATGTTTGGCCCTTACAACTGAAAAAATGCTTATATACTAGGCCTAGCCCTGATTGATTGATGAAAGGACTACGGGTGAGGATTTACTATGCCTACAGCCAAGGTTTTGTTATTCCTCTGGGAGTGGTTTTTCAATTCCTACCATAATGTATTTTCTATGTCTATGGGAGAGGTTTTTTGCGATGCCAGAGGTGAGGTTCTGACCTGAAGACTAAAATGGATTACTTTTGAAGCATGTGTCATTCCAAATAACAAGCTTGGATTCTCCATTCCCTTATATTTTTTATCCTCTTTTGGGACATTAGTTGGGTATACGTTATATGTGGGATTGATAGGATGATACAATATATTGAGATCATTATAATTCAATAAAATTGAATTGAATAATGAACAATAAATTAATAAATTGAAATCATCACTTGTAGGATTTATTACTTTTCAGTGCTTCCTAGTTTAATGCATTAAATTTTTTAAAGTACATGTTACATATACATACAGATCGACCATTATAGATCTTTTGGTGGTTTCCTACTAGGATATATTTATCACACCCAGTTTGGGTCATGTTATTCAGTCCAAACAAATTATATAATTGTAGTTGTTGGTAAGAGAAAGCACCCTTCTACGAGTTCTTGATATACTGTTTAGGAGTAGGATAAAATAGGACTAAGCCATGGCTTGGGATTATTCTGAGTTTTATTTTTTATTTTTGTACCTAAAAATTGTATATTGTACTTGATTTCAGTGTATCCTATTTTGGATGGTTTCCTAAAACATGTGACACAAAAATCATCTACTGTATGTTATGATGTCTAGTTAACTATATTATCAGTCGTCTATTTTTCACTTCAACTGTTGGTATATACATAATCTACTATTTTATATGATTATTCTGTTTTGATAGACTATGGAAATGAGGGAATAATTTCCCCTCTATCAGTCATAGGTACTCTATGGTAGTCAACATCCTTTGGATTTTTGGAAAATGACTATGAGGACATGTGGCCATCCTGTTATGCAACACCATAATGTGGAATTTGGATCCAGGATGTTACATGTTGGTCTCTATACCAATGTAATTGGTTATTTTTCCCTATACTAATAGGGTAAACAAGTGATTTACACTATCCCAATTCGTACTAAAGGTGATTATCCAAAAAATATTGTGTAAATATGTAGTTTTAAGGGAAGATGGAAGCCATAAAAAATAATCCTAACACATCCTATAAATCCATTGGATCAACCCATATGAGTCCTCCTAGAGAATGATTGTTGTAGAACTTTTTTTGAATAAAATGTTTCTATTGATGTTCTCTCTACCATGAGTGATTCTGAGAAAATCATGTCCTAAATCAACAATAATTAAGGTACAATTTCATTTTCACACACACACCTCACTAAAAATAGAAAAGTTATCATAAATAAATTAAATTGTAATGAATATAACATAAAAAAATAAAACAAGCATAAACACAAGGATTATCAATATTTAGAAAATGTCTCACTTATTAAGGGAAACATTATATTATAGTAATTATTACTATATAAAAATTATTGGTGAAAAAATAATATTAAGAGGACATGTAAAACTATTCATCTTATCATATATCTAAAAAATTCTCATATGATGAACTGTTTTGAGGAAATTTCAATAATGTTTACATATAATTAAATGATAATAATAACATGAAAAACAATTTAAAACTGACCCTCTAACAACCTAGATCATGTGATCAACCATATGATCTCTATAACTCACCTTGTAACCCAGAGACTTTTCTAAACATCTAGTCAGTCTATCCCTACTATAAATAATATGTATTGAATATGAACATATTATTGATGTAATACAATTGAAAAATATCTAATTTCATTGAATATATAAAATTATTGTGCTTCACATCATTCCCATCCACCTACATTTTTCTAAAAGTCCAATGAATGTAATTATAATTATATATTTTATTATGTTCTAAAATAATAATACTACAAATAAGGATAGATATCAGAAAATTATTTAAATTGATGAATTTTATATAGTAAATATTCAGTAACCCTATGACACATATCATTCAATAATGTGACCCTTTATATTCCTTCCCTCACCATAGTCTTGCTGGGATCAATGATGAGACTTTATTTTCTAAACCACCACATTAGATAACTTGACATCGAAATTTTTTGATTTATACTATAATTCAATGAATCATATAAATTCACTCAAATAGTTTTATGGAGAATTCATACTACATGTTGATATAGTTTTTTGATAAATGAACATAAGCGTTTTAGGCAATTAAATAGAACATTTTTTTACAGTAACACAATACCTATAATTGAAGCATTCTATAATACATTAGAAACTACATCATCCATACTATTTATTACTATATTTCATTGAATCTATATACTAATATTTCATTTAACTCATCATAATAATATTTTTCAATTTTTACTACCAACTAATTGTAATTATTTTAAATTTGAAGACAAACAATGTTTCACTTTTCCTTTTATCTATGACTCCCACAATCATTGAGACAATGAATAATATAAACTATTAATAAATTAAATATTAAAAAGATTTATCATTCAATTAATGTAAATACCATAGAATATAAATAAAATATACAAAATGTATACTCACTAGATTGACCATATACTAACTTAAATTACCCAATGCAAGGGAAATTTCCTAATATGTTTATACTATTGAATACATAATAATTTATACTAGTATTGTTAATGTTAATTTATTCATCTATATGGAATTGAAATCCAATATTTGATCATATATCTTGGGAAACATGAAGTGATCTACATGTGGTGTTGGGACTAGATCACTTATAGCTTTCCCAATAGTTTTCCCAATTGTATGGATGTAATTAGTTCGACATAGAACCAAATTTATAACATTCATATATCTCACAAAATTTATCCAAATATAGTCACATGTATATCAATGATCTTGTATCTTAAATATTAAATAAAAATAACCAATAAACTTTTTTTATTTTATTGATATCTACTCCATTAATATGTATCTCACTATTATACAAACTTAAGATCATGAATTTCAAATATTCCTATTCCACTTCGTAATAGTAATGAATCAGAAATATTCAGTATGAACCCCCTATATGACAAAAAGAATTGAATTTATGATTTTACTATTGTTGGGAATGATTTAAATCCTTGAGTATTTTCATTAATCCAAAAAATAGGTTCCTTAATAATAGTAAACATATCGATTGATACATGTTTATCTCCACATATATATCCCCATGAAGGAAAGAGGCCATCAAATACATCATCAATATATATAGGTCTTCTTATGTAACCATTATTAGAACTATTTGGATGTATAATGTTTATATATCTATGGGTAGAATTCATAAAAATATACACATTACTTTTATTGAAACGCATTCATTACTAACTGTTATTTATAAATTTTAAATATATCAGCCACTAAATTGATATAATAAATCCACTTATTATAATGTACCTTTTTACACCAAATTAATTTTGTAGTCTCCATTTTTAAGTAACATTAGTGAATCCATGTAAATATTCTTGTATGAATCCCACATCATAGAGTGACTAATTCAATTTTAATCTTATGTATTTTTTAGTTCCCAATATATATTACCCGTAGAAAGTTAAATTCATTCCCATACCTCTAAATTTGCTTCTTAAATTTGGTAGATTACGATGATTTAATCGACATAACATTGCTAATTAATTATATTATTCGACCAAAATCATGTCATTTTTTACAATTTCTTATAGGGTTCATAATTCGGATTACCCAAATTAATCTACCGTTGATATTTAAATTTTTAAAAATTTTGTTCGTCTTAATTATGGACTTGTAGTTTCTGTATAACCTATATCTATGTTCTTTAGATATTTTTGAACTATATTTATTTCTATTGATCTTGATTTGGATGTTTACTCTCTTTCCCCTTCCTACTCAACTATGTTCTAGTCCTTCAATATAATATTCTCATCATATATAAAATTACAATTTCTGATAATCAATTTTCATTAACAATCCATAATGATATATACTATTTTCATCTCCAAAACAATTGAATAAATATGTTATAGATTTATAATCAATCATTTACACAACCTTACATTTACATATAACCATATATATATATGATAAAAAATTAAGGATTTTTAGTGATCAACTTCCAGTCATTTTACATAACAAATCTCATATAATAATTCATACCGAACTACCAATAAAATAATTATATTGGTATGTTATGTTTTAATATTGAGTTCCACCACCCAAATTACCTTAGGAAATACAATGATCATCCATAGACTCTTCTCATTCCCTATTGGATTCAAATTTATTATTGCATCCATTAAATTTTACTACAGATTTCGAAGAACCAACATCTAATGAAATATCCCTTCTTACTTATAGAAATTATAGAATTTGGGTATGATGTACTCAAATTTTTTTAATTTGGATGAGTTAAATATTATTGATACAAAACCCTTCTATATAAGCATTGCACTAAAGACTGTTTGGATAAAATTTATGTTCATTTTTCAATAATTAAATCCATCATATTGGAGAACCATAATCATTGAATATAAAAATGTAAATACAAAAAACAAAGTAGTTATAAAGGATAGGTTACCTAACATATGATTGTATAATATATAACATTCCTCCTCTGGGTTTTTAATCATTTATGATAAAATATGGTATTTTACAATTTCTCGGAAAACATCATTATCAAATTCATATAGCACTGTGATAAATATTTTTTATTCTCATAGCCTATAGAACCATATTGTTATCCATACTAATGTGACCAAACCTACAATTCCATATATCTTGCTCAACTAGTGTTTAACATCAGACCATTGATGTTTTTTTAGGAATTTGTAGTCTTGTATAGGGCATCAACATTTACTCATTTGGAATTACGTTAGATCCAAGACTCACATTATTGACTCGAAGTTAAAGATAGATCAAAATCATACATCATCCAATTATCCAATGAAATATAATAGTAATCTAGATAATATTAATGTGGTGAACATATAAAAAATTCAAGAAACCTCAATTAATTAATATGTTGTTTTTCACTTATTTTCCAAAAATAGCCAAGGATTCACTGACTATTAGATGTACTTCCCCAAAAATTCAAGATTCATAGTAACTTATGAATCATTGATCACTAGTCAAGTTATAGAATGTTCTAGATTCAATCAGGGAAGCTTCAACATGTGTAATATTTATTTGAAATTAATTGATTCAATCTTTTATGAGATTAATGTAATTTAAATTACTAGTAATTAATATTTTTTCAGTGATTTCACTATTTATTTTGTAATCATGAATGATATATCCATTCATTGAACATTTCTACAAAGTCATACTAGGACTAGAAAAATATCCATATATGCTCTCTTATTTCATTTAATAATGCTTATATATTGTTGTATTCATATTTTATATGTTCTTATACTAATATGAATGTACTATTCAATATGTATTAACGAAACTACAGGTTCTTACTTAATCATCCCTTCACCAAATTACCATATTGATTATCTGATTCACAATATTATCAAATACCAAGTCCTTTTACAAATAATGTTTATTACGATAGAAAAAATTAAATCACATCTCTTACGATGTTAATAAAATAGATTCAACAAACACATATCATCTGTTAATGTAACATTTCAAAATTATAGTTTCGGACGTATCATGTTTAGGTTGGAAACTTGATATATATTGAGTCGTGATTCATTCAACAATAATATAAATGGACATTGATAATTGATTACTTAATTTAGGGTCTTTTATCTTTGATATATATCCACCATATGTTTTAGAAATTTGTTTATAGTCTTTTTCTCATGAATATTTAACAAAAAATCCCCCAAAAATATTTTTTCTATGATATCTAGTGAATTTGTATATATGATATGCCACTAATATTTATCTATCATCATTTTATTCACTCCAAAAAATCATATTCCACCAATTTTTAAATTATATTGTCTTCATTATGAAATTGGTAGAAGAAAATATTCCATTATAATGGACCAGTGCATCCCATGATCATGATATTGTCTGCTTTGGGCCATGCCAGTACGGTTTCTCTCTCTCGAGGCATTGGCCCTTATGCATTCCCTTAGAAAATAACTCAATATGGGAGAGGTATCCACACCACCTTATAAAGGGGTGATTCATTCTCCTCCTCCTATGATTTGGGATACCCATAATCCACCCCCTATAAGAGTGCATCATCCACAATGCCACATCAAATGGTCACTAGCTCTAAAACCATTTATCACGGCCCAATCTAGCCCACGATCATGATATTTTCTGATTTGATCCTATCATGCACGCTATTTCATTCCTTGGGCTGTAGCCCTAATGAATTACCTAGAAAAAGGCCTCATAATGGGAGAGGTATCCAGAACACCTTATAAGGAGGTGTTTTATGCACCTCCTACTTCGATGTGAAATAACCATAATTTGTTGTAACATCGCAGATCAGGGTTCCACCAAATAGTTCCCCAATCCCAATTGGTAATATGACCACAAAATAATTTCCCCAAAATCCAGGGGCTACAGACTTGAAGTGAGGGCCAAGGAATGATATTTGGGAAACTATGACATCAATAGAAGAGTATTCATATCAGAATCTAAATAATGAACAATAGTGGAAGAAATAATAACAAAAAATAATAAATAGTAGAAGAATGAATGTAAAACCAACAAGAGACATAATATATTTTTATATATCTATGTGTGTTTCTGTGTGTGATTCATGTCATCTGTATCAACGAAAATATCCAAACAAGTCACAATGATGGAAAACAATACAGGAACCAAAGCACAAAAAAACAAGTAAGAACTAGTAGTATCACAAGCCTTAACTTTTTCCCATGCTCTCCAAATCCAAAATAAATCAAGTACATGATGATGAAGGGTGTTTCCCCTAATCTATACCGACATTCATATAATCTATTTGGGTCCCATATAATGACCCAAACAAGGTATGAGACAAATTCCAGTAGGAAACCACCAAAAGATATATGCCTACTAGGTGTGAATGTATATTGTATGTAGTATGTAGATGTGAAGTAAAAAATAGGTTGTAATCAAAGGTAACCAATACTATAGTTTTCAATTAACTTAATTTAACATTTATTATTTATTCGTTGAATCATGTAACCCTAGGGTCTAGCATAAGCATCTTATCCCCCATGTAAGGAAACCAAAACATAAGTATCATAAGACCTTCAAAAAAATCAAGTAAAATAGAATCATTTTTTTCTTTGGATTGGAAGAATCAATAATGTCATTAAATATCCCCAATAAAACCCTATGAGAAGCTCTCATGGTGTAATACCCTCAGTCCAATAGAGAAATAATTAATTATAAACAATGACCCAGGAAATATCTTTGGGGCTAAACCCTTGGGTGAAACATTATTTAAATCAAATATTAATGACCACAAGGGCAGCTCTCATGGTAAAAACCCATGGATAAAACATTAGAGTAAAGCATACATAATGACCCCATTGGGAAGCTCTCATAGTACAATCCATGTGGACAAACATTCTGCTAATTAATTATAAATGACCACATGGGCATCTCACTCTATCTAACCCTTGGGTCAAACATTTACAATGCATAATACATGCATTTAATATAATCAATAAAACTCCAACCTAAATAGTTAATGGAATGGAAAACATCGTACGCCACATAGGAAGACCAGACAAAACGTCCATAAGTAGCCAATCATGGGAAATGCACACGCGGGTTGTCTCATAGACAAGTAATCTAACATTACGCATAAGAAACAACCCTCAGTCAATCAATAAAACCCTAATAAAGAATAAAAAATGATTAATTCTAATTCAACAAATCCCCAAAATGTGGATGTGTGGCACTTTTAGAAGATATAAAACAAAGACCAACAACGAATGGAAGAAACCACCTATCTCGATATCATAAGATTGATATACTATAATGTAAACCTTTTATTCTCCCTAGATCAGCGTAAATCTACAAAAAGTTGGAAAATGACAAACCTTGATTAACTCACAAGAGGGGATTAATCAGGAATAAGGGATCAAGATGGTTTTAGGACTCCCTAATGGGATTCCAATTCACCAGAAGTTGTCTCAATCGGAGCTCAGATAGTGGATGGAGGGTTCATAGTTCGTTCATCGCTCCAAAGTGCTCCTGTAAGAACCATGACATGATGAAGGCATCTTGAGATATGATATGAGACCCCGCTCAAATTTGTCATCTAAAAATAAAATTTAACCGTGTGTTAATTAAATATACATGTTATATATTATCCTCAATGATCCCCAAATAATGTGGTCTTACAGGACACCACATGACCACGTACTAATCCATTACCTAGTCAAAATGGGGATATATTCGGCAAGAATTGTACATGGAGTGTACTCAAAAGTACACAGTGTGAACTTAGAAAATCTATTTCTGTTCCTTTTTTCCTCAAAACAACCTGAAAACAAGATCCATACCTAAAAAAAATATCTCAGTTCTTAGATAATTCTCCCATTAAATAAATTCATCCATGAGTTTACCTTACAATGGTGGTGAAGAAAAATATATGAAAAACCCTATCCACAATGATCAGACATCGACCT
Organism: Viscum album; assembly: GCA_963277665.1. Classification (NCBI taxonomy): domain Eukaryota; kingdom Viridiplantae; phylum Streptophyta; class Magnoliopsida; order Santalales; family Viscaceae; genus Viscum; species Viscum album. Next base: position 1,842,649,769 of record OY728145.1, read on the forward strand.
TCATCTCCTATGTCTCGTTTTGCTCTCACATGTGCTACCATAGCACCCATACTAGACGAACAGACAGTCCATAGAGATCCATCGTGTTGTGATCGACAATCTGAATAGGGTTATCCTTGAAGGATGAATCCACATCTAACACAACCTATTTTGGTTTAAAAAATGATAGAAGGTTTGGAAAAGTAACTTTTTACCTGAGGAACCTGATAGATGTCATAAATATCCTGGTACCTCTGATGTAATTACAACTGATAGGAAACAAGCCCGACTATTTCCAAGACCTCAAATGGCCTGTTCTATCTCGGTGGATAATTCCAATATCTCATTATAAGGCCCCAGCTTTAAACATTACTTAATCTTGAGTTATTACAAGATTACACCTTGATGATCTTTTCAAGATTAGATTTTTAGAGAATTAGATCATAAAAAATTCATTACATTCCACATATAAACAATGTGGTTACATAAAGATAGTATTCATTTTTTCCATTAATGGAAACATATTTAAAATAAAACATGGATTCATTATTGACACTTCCTTGACAGTATCATCATATCATGTACCTTTCCCTTGACCTGTGAAAATAATTTCAAAAAAACTTGGGATGAGCTTAAAAAGCACAGTATGGGTTATAAAAATATTGAAAGGATACATAAGTTCATATATACATAAGAATTAAATCATACTTTACCCATCAAAAATAAGCACTTTAACATACCTCATCAAATCATGAATAAATCATAGAAATCACAAGACATAAAGGTAACTTGAGGCATTTATAACATTCTTACGTAGGGAGTAACCCTCTTGGTTATGTTTGGAATACCCATCACAGTATATTACCTAAATCTCTTCGGAGAAACCTCAACGGTTTACTCCTTCACATTACCCAATGCATTGGAGAGCTATATCGGGCTCACCCGCCCTTAGTTTATCACGGAACCACCCGTCTTCATAATAATTCCCAATAACCACAACATAATCGTATCACATAAAACATGCATAAAGGAAACATAACATTTCCACCTTTCAATCACAATATATCGATACAAAACATTGATATAAAAACCATTATGAAAACCATTTTCAATACCAAAATAAAATAAAAGTAAAACATGGAATTTATTTTTCTTTTAAAAAACGTTATGTCTTGTAGAGGAAGCCAAAACTCAAATAATGGTCACGGCGGTGGTGAAGTCATTGTCGCCGCATACGTATGACAAAAACATACTCTTTTGTAGTTTAGTAAATGCTTCGTATAAAAAAAGATTCATTTTGAATAAACGTAAAAGTCAAAAGGGTTTATACACCGTATAAAAGAAGGTTGTGTATAAAAAAAATATGCCTCAATGAAAGAGATTAAGACGAAGTCCCATACCTCGGGTCCGACATGACTAGGTCGTTCTTTAATCTCCTGAATAATAAACTTGAGTTAATTTATACTTGTTTAAGATCCTTTTTCAAGTTCATTATTCCTTTTATATCACTTATTTCCATGTCATGAACACTATGTAATTATTTTAGTTAATAACTGCCGTTTTAACGATCATTGGTACTTCAGTCAAAAATAAACTCTTTACAATTAAACGTTGTTCATGTATCCATTATATCCAGAATGGTATTCATGATTTAGATATCATATATGTCATTTATATCCATTACATGCATGCATTTATAATATTAAATAATCATTTAGAGGTAAGAAATGAAATGCACCGTTTATGGAGACGGTAAGCCATACGTACGCATGAACGCTACTTTCATTTCTATTTCGTATTTTTATAGAATGGAATCATAAAGATATAAAGGTATATTATAATTACAGTGTAATATCATATATAATATCATAACTCCTTCCTTTATATGTCGCACATATGGTATTAACGAATCAAATCACTTTGAGGGGGCGGTAGTCCGCACTTCCTTAAATGAAGATATCACGTTTACCCATAATGGAAACCATAAAGGTATGGCCAAAATGAAAAACACAGAAGCTTAAGGAAAACATAAAAATATTATATATCATATATAAATATAGTTTCATCTTAATGTACACCTTTGAAATTGTTAAAAGAATGTTGAACAATCCTCATTTCGGGAGGCCGAAATTCGCCATCCACGGAAACAATATGTTCATTAACCATTAGATGTAGGTGTGTGTAAGTATAGATCTAACCCTACTTATAAAAACATCCTAGTATATTGGAGATACTGTAGTTTTTACAAATGAAATGAATAAAAAGAGTTTAGGGGGTTGGAGAAGTAAAATGAAACAAAACGACTCAAGTGAAGACATTACCATAAAATCGGGTAACTCTCATTGGTTTGAGCTCAATGGCTTCCTTGGGATGATTTCTACCCAAATTGAGGCTTCAAGGAGTAATATAGGGATGTGTAGAGACAAAATGGACCGGGATTGGCCAAGCCAAAGGCTTTGGAAGTGTAGGTAAGGAGGTAGAGGTGGGGGCCGTTTATAAGAGGAGAGGAGGGGCACTATTGGAAAGTAAAGAAACGTTACTTTATATTAAAATGAGTTTCGGATTCAAAAGGTCCCACATTGATATAATTATAGGCTAAGGTGATAAGGGTTCGAAATATACTCATCCAATAGGTTTTGGACATGTGTAGGCCATATATTTTACATTATCTTTTCATTTTATTTAAATCCTTTATTAATTAGGTAATCGCTTCATCATCATGATGTCATAAATAATTTCATATATATAATGTCAAAAAATTTTAAAAAAACTATTATGATGTAGAAAATATATTTAGATTTATAATTAATATTTATAGACCAAAATCTGACTTGTATAACCCCATGTAAAAATTGTTTTAGTAAAACATCTCATGTTTGTGTCATTTTTTACTTTAACATTAAATAAAAAGTTATTTATGTCATTTCCCAACCAAAGTGGCTCCATGGGGTCCCCAAGTTGACCCATGGATTTTCTTGGTCGTCCATTACAAATCCAATGAGGGTAGGACATGTTTCAAGCTCATATCATATTATTAAAACATCATTTTTACCTTAAACTACACTAATTACCTTTAATTGCGATTAAAAACTTAATAAGTTACTATTCACCAAAAAATTTATTTTAATCCCATTGAACCACATTTTACTTCTTAATGAAAACCATTTATGTCAGATTTTTGAAATTCAAAACACAAAGATGGAAAAATTTAATTTAAACGGAAAATCATTTTTTATAAGTACCACTTAGTGATTTCACTATTCATGAAAAATTGAAGTTTTTCAGAAAATTACCAAATATTCACCCTAAACTATATTTGATATTCTGAAATAAAAAATGATGTCTATTTTACAAAATTCAAATCATATATGTTACATTTATTAATTTAATAATTAATTCCCGCTGTCATTACAAATAGCATGTTTTTATAAAACAATTAGTATCAAAAGATTGGCACTAGTTTCAGTCCAATTTCAAAGTGAAATTGTTTCCAATAACCACCATTGGATTAAATGGTAAAAATATATTCTAATTAAACTTCAAAACCAATTCAAAATATAATCTAATCATATAAATAAATTAGATTAAAAAGAGGTTTTGAATTAAAATACAACATTTTCACTATCCATTACAAACTGAACTTTAACGGAAAATACAAAAAATTAACACAAAGTAAATGTTTATGTCCCAATAATAAATAATTAGTTTATTTTGGAAAAAATAGAATATAAGATTGTCAAAAGATATATTTAAAAAATGGTTTTCCATCAAAAGGCTGTAAAACAATCTTTTAAAAAAATTAGTGTATTCCATGCTTACGATTGGATTTATTTTCATTTTAAGCCTCTAAAACACTATCTAATTCACTAATAGACATAGATAAAGATATCTATTATTCATTACTTACTTGGGATGTTACATCCTTCCCCCCTTTAGAAAATGGCGTCCCCACAATTTATTTACTTATCGAATAAATGGGGTACTTATCCCTTATTACATTTTCAGATTCCCATGTTGCCTCTTCCATCATGTGGTTTTTCAAAAAAACCTTCACCTGATTAATCACCTTATTCCGTAACACTTTCTCCTTGTGGTCAAGAATCTGGAGTGGTTGTTCTTCATAAGATAGGTTCTCTTTCATCTAAACTACCTCTGGACTCAAAACATGAGATGGATCTGGCATATACTTTCTGAACATCGAAACATGAAATACACTGTGTACCTGAGATAAACTCGGTGGTAAAGACACTCAGTAAGCAACCAATACAACTCTCTCCAGAATTTCATATTTTCAAATGAACCTTGGACTCAGCTTTCATTTCTTACCAAATCGCATTACACTTTTCCATGGTGATACTTCGAGAAAAACATGATCACCTTCCTCAAAAGAGAGATCCTTCCTCCTGTTGTCCGCATAACTCTTCTGCCTACTCTGAGCTATTCTCATATGTTTCTGTATCAGCTGAACTTTTTCTTCCATCACTTCTACCAATTCTGGTACCATCAACATCCTTTCACCCACTTCATCCTAGAAAGCTGGAGTTCGACACCGCTTCCCATATAACGCCTCAAATGGTGCCATATGTATACTGGAATGAAAATTGTTATTATATAAAAATTCATCCAAAGAAAGATATTGGTCCCAACTTCACTGATAATCCATAGAGTAAGAACGTAGCATATCTTCCAATGTCTGAATTGTTTGTTCTGACTGCCCATCTGATTGAGGATGAAATGCTGTACTAAAATTTAATTTAGAACCCAACGACTTCTGAAGGCCCTTCCAAAAGTTAGAAGTAAATCTGGGATCATGATCGGATACAATGGAGAGAGGAACTCCATGTAACCTGACTATCTTTTTAGGATACAAATGAGAAAGTTGATCTAGAGAGAAAGTATCTCGTATAGCAAGGAAATGAGTAGATTTAGTCAAGCGATCAACAATAACCTAGATTGAATTATTACCTCGATATTTCTTTGGTAATCCCACAACAAAGTCCATGGATATATTCTCTCATTTCCACTCCGGCATTGGTAAAGGCTGAATCATCCCTTTCGGTAACTTCTTCTCTCCTTTAACCCGTTGACAAGTCAAACACTTCATAGTAAAATCAGCAATATCTCTTTTCATTCCATCCCAACAGTAATACTCCCGCAGATCTCTGTACATCTTAGTACTGCCAGGATGAACTGAAAACGGAGAACTATGAGATTTACATAACAACTCTCTCTTCAACTGTGAATCACAAGGCACACACAATCTCTTCCCAAATCTCAAAACACAATCATTATCAATGTCGAATTCAGGCAGCTTACCCTTCTGAACCAGCTCTACCTTTTTCTGCAACTCACTGTCTTGCTTCTATTCTTTCTTGATTCTGTCTGATAGAGATGATCTCACTGATACCTGAAAAAAAACATAATAACTTCCTACTCCAACAACTTCTATGCCATAGTTCATCAAATCCTTAACCAAAGGATCACGGTCCAAATGCAACATTGTTAATGAAGAATTACTTTTTCGACTCAATGAATCAGCCACTTTATTTGTTTTTCCCGGATGTTAATGAATTGTACAATCATAATCCTTGATTATTTCTAGCCATCTCCTTTGTCTCATGTTTTACACTTTCTGAGTGAATATATACTTTAAACTTTTGTGATCGGTATATATTTCACACTTTACTCCATACAAATGATGCCTCCAAATTTTTAAAGCAAAAACAAAAGCAGATAATTCCAAATCATGTGTAGGGTAATTTACCTCAAGAGTTATCAACTACCGTGAATCATAATAAATTACCATATCATTCTTCATTAGGACACAACCAAGTCCTTTCAATGAAGCATCACTGTAGATAACAAACTCACCATTCCTGGAAGGTAGTACCAAAACTGAAGCATTCACCAATCTTCTTTTCAACGCCTAAAAACAATCATCACATTCTTTTGTCCAGATAAACATAACACCCTTCCGAGTTAGCTTAGTCATTGGAATAGTTGACCGTGAAAAATTTCTAAACAATCTTCGGTAATAGCCTGCCAAACCAAGGAAGCTACGAATGTCAGATACATTTGTGGGTCTTGGCCAGTCCTCCACAACTTTTGTTTTTTCAGGATCAATAGTTATCCCATCTTTTGAAAAAATGTGACCAAAGAATGAAATTTTTTGCAACCAAAACTCACACTTTCTGAATTTCCCATACAATTTATTTTCTTTTAAGGTTTTCAAAATAACCCTTAAATGTCGTTCATTTATCACTTTAATTTTAGAAAACACCGAAATATCATCCATGAAAACCCCCCAAAAACATATCCAAGAACTCATGAAAAATTCTATTCATTAAGTACATGAATACATCAGGTGCATTGGATAGTCCAAAATGCATTACTACAAATTCATAATGGCCATATCATGTACGAAACATAGTCTTCGGAACATCTTCTTCCTTTACCTTCAGCTGATGGTACCCCGATCTCAGTTCGATATTTGAAAAATTCTATGCTCCCTAGAGCTGATCAAACAAATCATCGATATGAGGAAAATGGTATTTGTTCTTATCAGTGATGTTATTCAAGGCTCTATAATCAATATAATGTCTCATAGAACCATATTTCTTTTTAACAAATAAAACAGGAGCACCCCATGGTGACGTGCTAGGTCGAATGAAACCTTTCTCTAATAAATCTTGCAATTTCTCCTTCAACTCTAAAAGTTCAATTTGATCCATTCGATAAGGGGGTTTTGAAATTGGCCTAGCATCAGGATCTAAGTCAACAGTAAACTCAACTTCTCGATCTAGTATTATTCCAGGCAACTCATCAGGAAAAACATCAGGATACTCATTTACCAGTGGAACATCATTAATCTAAACAGTCCCTGTATTTTCAACGATGTGTGTAAGGTAACATTAATTTCCATCTTTTATAAGTTTCTGAGCCTCTTGATATGTTATCAACAGTAAGGGTTCATTATTGTACAAAAACTGAATGTCTTTCTGAAAAGAAACTTCTTTAGCTCTACAGTCAATCATAGCATGGTAAATAGAGATCCGATCGATACCCAGAATAACATCAAACTCTACTATAGGTAGAACAATAATGTTTTCAATTAGGTTCCTTCCACATATAAGGATATGAAGATTATTATAAATTCTTTTTGCCTCAACATTTCCCACAGGAGTTTTTTCTAAAAGTTCAGGAGTCATTTCTTGAGATGGTATTCCCATTTTACTAGAAATGTTTTCAGAGATGAAAGAATGTGTAGACCCTGAATCAAAAAACACACTGACATAATCTAAAAAAACAAACAAAGTACCTGATACAACTTCATTTGATGGCCCGACATCTGCTGAAGTAGTTACAAAGGATTTCACCACCCCTTTCTGCATGTAGTCTAACTGCTTCCCATCACTCATTCTCTTTTTCGGACACTCGTTTGCATAGAGACCCATCTTATTGCACTTAAAACATTTCACTAACTATAAATAAAATTTGAACTTACCATCACCTTGATCTTTTTCAGTGCAATCACGAGCCTTATGTCCCATCTTACCACATCGGTAGCACTTTCAATAATTCAGAAAACATTCCCCATCATGACTTTTGACACATTTATCACAAATTGGAAACTTAGTTTTCTTACCATCAGACATTTTTGAAGAATTTTTCCATTTCTCTTGACACCTCGGTCTCTTCTTCTGTTGGTTGTTATAGAACACATGATCATCGAAAAACTCCATTTCCACCTTCTTAGAACATCGAACAAACCTTTCATAACTTTTAAACTCACGAGAAGCTAATTCCCTTCGGTATTTTGGATTTAATCCTGAGTAAAAACGATTGATTTTACTATAAAGGTCTCAGATAAAATTTGGGGCATACCTTGCCAATCGAGTGAACCTTTATTCATAGGTAGCCACTGAGTCTTCCTCTTGCCCTAATTCCAAGAATTGTTTTTCCAACCTAAGTCGAACAACCTTAGGAAAATACTTTTCAAGAAACATACCTTTCAATTCATCCCAGTTGAGCGCATCAATCTCATCAGTGTCCCTTATATTTTTAACCATTGACCACCACTGATCTGCTTCACCCTCCAAATGGTAAATAGAAAGACTAACATTTCGATTGTCTGAACACCCCATGACATCGAAAATCTTCTCTAGTGATTTAATCCACCCTTTAGCTAGTACAAGGTCAGATGATCCTCTGAATGATGGGTGATGTTGCCTCATGAAATGTTCCACCACTAACATGATGCTCTACAGTTGATCTGGCTGATCTCGTGCATGGATACCACCACCATTTATTGCTTGAGTCAACTACGCCATTACTACAACAAACTGTTCATTTCCAATTCCGACCATCACAGGATGCTGATTCGGAAGGTTATTTCCTTATATATGCCTTCATAGCATTTCTTCCCTATTTCCTCTGTGGAAACCCATTCTGAACAAACATGTCTTAGATGAAGCAACATGGTAATCTTCAAATGCTATATCATTTTAATTTGACAATAAAAAAATATTTTTGGATAATCATTTAATAGAATTATAACTCCTAAAGTTATCTAAACCGACCTTTGATACCAACTATAAGGCCCCAGCCTTAAACATTACTTAATCTTGAGTTATTACAAGATTACACCTTGAGGATCATTTCAGGTTTTGAGTTTTAGAGAATTAGATCATAAAACATGCATTACATTCCACATATAAACAAAGTGGTTACATAAAGATAGTATTAACTTTTCCCATCAATGGAAACATATTTAAAACAAAACATGGATTCATTCTTGACACTTCCTTGACACTATCATCATATCATGTACCATTCCATTGACCTGTGAAAAACATTTCAAAAAAAACATGGGATGAGCATAAAAAGCTCAGTATGGGTTATAAAAATATGGAAAGGAAACATAATTTCATATATACATAAGAATGAAATCATACTATACCCATAAAACATAATCACTTTAACATACCACATAAAATCATGAATAAATCATATAAATCACAAGACATAAAGGTAACTTGAGGCATTCATAACATTCTTACGTAGGGAGTAATACTCTTGGTTACGTTTGGAATACCCATCAAAGTATATTCCCTAAATCTCTTCGGATAAACCTTAACTTTTCACTCCTTCGCGTTACCCAATGCATTGGACAGCTATATGGGGCTCACCCACCCTTAGTTTATAACGGAACCACCCGTCTTCATAATAATACCCAAGAACCACAACATAATCCTATCACATAAAACATGCATAAAGGAAACATAACATTTCCACCTTTCAATCACAATATATCAAAACAAAACATTGATATAAAAACCATTATGAAAACCATTTGCAATACCAAAATAAAAGAAAATTAAAACATGGTATTTATTTTTCTTTTAAAAAAACGGTATGGCTTGTAGAGGAAGCTGAAATTCAAATAATGGTCACGGCGGTAGAGAAGTCATTGTCGCCGCATACGTATGACAAAAACATACCATTTTGTCATTTAGTAAACTCTTCATATAAAAAAAGATTCCTTTTGAATAAATGTAAAAGTCAAAGGGGTTTATACACTGTATAAAAGAAGTTTGTGTATAAAAAAAAATATTCCTCAATGAAAGGAGATTGAGACGAAGTCCATTACCTCGGGACCGACTTTACTCGGTCGTTCTTTAATCTCCTGAATAATGAACTTGAGTTAATTTATACTTGCATAAGAACCTTTATCAAGATCATTATTCCTTTTATATCACTTATTGTCATGTCATGAACACTATGTAATTATTTTAGATAATAACGGTCATTTTAACGATCATTGGTACTTGAGTCAAAAATAAACCCTTTATAATTTCAAGTTGTTCATGTATCCATTATATCCAGAATAGTATACATGATGTAGATATCATATATGTCATATATATCCAGTAAATTCATGTATTTATAATATTACATAATCATTTAGAGGTAAGAAATGAAATGCACCGTTCATGGAGACGGTAAGCCGTACGTACGCATGAACGCTACTTTCATTTCTATTTCGTATTTTTATAGAATGGAATCATAATGATATAAAGGTATATTATAATTAAAATTTAATATCATATATAATATCATAACTCCATCCTTTATATGTCCCACATATGGTATTAACGAATCAAATCACTTTGAGGGGGTGGTAGTCCGCACTTCCTTAAATGATGATATCGCGTTTACCCATAATGGAAGCCATAAAGGTATGCCAAAATGAAAAATACAGAAGCTTAAGGAAAAAATAAACATATTATATATCATATATAAATATAGTTTCATCTTAATGGATACCTTTGAAGGTGCTAAAAAAATGTTGAACAATCATCGTTTTGGGAGGCCGAAATTCGCCATCCACGGAAACAGTATGTTCTTTAACCATTATATGTAGGTGTGTGTAAGTGTAGCTCGAATACTTATTATTAAAAAATCCTAGTATATTGAATATACTGGAGTGGTTACAAAATAAATGAATAAAAAGAGTTTAGGGTGATTGAGTAGTAAAATAAAACAAAAGGACTCAAGTGAAGACATTATCTTAAAATCGGGTAACTCCCTTTGGTTTGAGATCAAAGGCTTCCTTGGGAAGACTTCTGAACAAAGTTAGGCTTCAAGGGGTAAGAGAGGAATGTGGATAGACAAAATGGGTAGGGGTTTGCCGAGCCAAAGGATTTGGAATTGTGGGTAAGGTGGTAGAGGTGGGGGCCTTTTATTAGAGGAGAGGAGGGGCACTCTTGGAAAGTAAAAAAATGTTACTTTATTTTAAAATGAGTTTCGGATTCAGAAAGTTCCACATTGATATAATTCGAGGCCAAGGTGAAAATGGTTTTAAATATACCCATCCAATAGGTTTTGTACATGTGTAGGTCATAGATGATACATTATCTTTTCATTTTATTTAAATCCTTTATTAATGAGGTAATCGATGCATCATCATGATGTCATAAATAATTTAAAATATTTAATGTCTAAAAATTATAAAAAAACTATCATGATGTAGGAAATATTTATAGATTTCTAATTAATATTCATAGTCAAAAATCTGACTTGTATAACCCCATGTAAAAATTTTGTTAGTAAAACATTTCATGTTTGTGTCATTTTTACTTTAACATTAAATAAAAAGTTATTTATGTCATTTCCCAACCAAAGTGGCTCCATGGGGTCCCCAAGTTGACCCATGGATTTTATTGGTCTTCCATGACACATCCAATGAGGGTAGGACGTGTTTCAAGCACATCTCATATTATTAAAACATCATTTTTACCTTAAACTACACTAATTACCTCTAAGCGCGATTAAAAACTTAATAAGTTACTATTCACCGAAAAATTATTTTAATCCCATTGAACCACATTTTACATCTTAATTAAAACCATGTATTTCAGATTTTTTAAATTAAAAACACAAATATGGAAAAATTTCATTTAAACGGAAAATCAGTATTTATAAGTACCACTTAGTGATTTCATTATTCATAAAAAATTGAAGTTTTTCAGAAAATTACCAAAATTTCCCTCTAAGATATATTTGATTTTCCGAATTCCAAAATGATGTCTATTTTACAAAATTAAAATCATTTAAGTTACATTAATTAATTTAATAATTAATTCCCGCTGTCATTACAAATAGCGTGTTTTTTTGAAACATTAAGTATCATAAGATTGACACTAGTTTAAGTCCAATTTCAAAGTGAAATTGATTCCAATGACCACCATTGGATTAAATGGTAAAAAAATATTCTAATTTCACTTAAAAAACAATTCAAATTATAATATAATCATATAAATAAATTATATTAAAAAGAGGTTTTGAATTAAAATACAACATTTTCACTATTCATTAAAAAATGAATTTTAACGGAAAAATACCAAAATTTCACACAAAGTAAATTTTGATTTCCCAATCATAAATAATAAGTTTATTTGGACAATAATAGATTATAATATTGTCAAAATATAGATTTAAAAATGGTTTTCCATCAAAAGGCAGTAAAACAATCTTTTAAAAATATTAGTGTATTCCATGCTTAAGATTGGATTTATTTTCATTTTAAGCCTCTAAAACACTATATAATTCAATAATAGACATAGATAAAAACATCTATTATTCATTACATACTTGGGATGTTACACTCCTAATCATCATGTGTCCTATCCTCGATGTGACATGTAGGAAAACCTAATATTTGACCTGTAACTCTAGATGGTGTCTCTGTCAATCAACATAATATTTTGGGTGAGACTGTGTAGTAGTTATCCTCTTCTGAATCAACTCCATGTGCTCAGTGGACTATTGGTCAAGAAGATGTCCCACCACATCTACCTATCTTGCCTCCAACCAATATATGGGTGATCGACATGACGGACCATACCAAGCCTTATGAGGTTCCATCTGAATCATTGCATCGAAACTATAATTGTAGTCAAACTCCACCAAGGGTATGCATCACTCCCAAGATCCTTTGAAATCATGGAAGCATGTTAAATGTATTTCCTCCAAAATTTAATTCATGTGCTCAGAATGGAAATCTTTCTAGGGATGGTATGTTGTACGTAAAAGTACTTGTATACCCATACCCCTCTATAGTCCGAATCAGACACGAGATGTAAACCAACAATCCCTATTTGAAATGATAGCTGGTGGAAACCCAAAGAATCATACTATATTTCCACTGAAAATAATTCCAAGATCATTAACACTGATGGTTTCTTTGATCTGCAGCAAATGTGCAGCCTTGGGGAATATATCAACAACAACCAATAAAACATCATTTTGCTGAGGTGAACTTGGTAAAATCATCTCGAAATCCATCGTGACATCATTCCACATAGTCTTAAGGATGGTTACCCGATGTAATATCCCATATGATCAATGATGCTCAACCTTCACCTGTGAACAAGTGGAATGTATCATTATAAATCAAGAAAATTCCATATTTATGCCTGACCACCAATACTAATGATGTATAACTCGATACATCTTGGTGAACCAAGGTTGAACTACCCATACATAGGCATAAATACCTCACAAAAACTCCTTGTCTATGTCTAGTGACACATATAGAGGCCCATGAAAATGAAAACCCTGATCTTTGACTGTGGTCCACCTAGGAGTAGGTTCATCACCTAACACACTCTCTTATAGGAATAGGCTATTAGAATATAGTAGATTCCTTATTATCATTTGATCCATTAGAGTAGAGGTAACCACTTTAGAAGAATGAAATGTTTTCCCATGTTTTGTCATGAACCTCACATTGCATCACTAAGAATAGATACATAATCTTCTACTCACTGCTGGCCTCTTGAGATACTTTAATTGGGTCCTCCTACTCAAAGCATCAACCATTTTGTTTCCTTTCCCAAGCGTGTAGGAAAACACAATGTGAAAGGACTAAGGTTACTCAACCCACATTTTATGTCTCAAAATCAGATCACACAATGTAAAGATATACTAGAGTATTTTTGGGTTGTGGTATACCACAAAATGTTCTCCCAAAATTTAATCTCTCCAACAGCATAAAACATCCAAAACTACAGGTAACTGATGATTGTGTGTCGGCTAATTCCTTTAATTTGTCCTCAAATACTCAAACCCGTACACAATTACTCATTACCCTAAATAGGAACTATTACTAGAATGATACATGATAAATATTAGTAAATGTTTTAAATATTTCTCATCTATTTTAAAATCAAAATTTGTGTGGATGTCAACCTCCCTTTCAGCTCCCGAAAGGATGAATCATAGAAATCCTTCCACAAGTACTTTTCAACCTTCAAAGTAAGGTCCATCAGTGGAATGGAAAACCATAATAAGTATGGAATAAAGAATATATTACACTAACCTAGACCTAGAAAACTCAATACCTCAATGAGGTTCTTCAGATGTTTCTTTGAAACATGCACTCTCATATTTTCTAGGTCTTCTGATACTCCGGTATCTCAGATTAAAAGGCCCAAAAAATTAATATGATCCATCCAAAAGATGCATTTTGAGAAATTATCATATAAATAATTCTCTCCTAGTATACTAAAAAATATTTCAAGATGGGTGTAATGGTCATGTGGAGTGTGAGAGTACACCAAAGATATCATCCATGATGACCACCACAAAATAAACCAAGTAAGGATAAATAGTCGGTTCATCAGTGCCATGAAAATTAATGGTGCGTTCATGAGACCGAACAACATATATAAATACTCATATAAACCATACCTACTTCAAAATGATGTTTGTGGTATAACATATGGTCTAACAAGAAACTACTGATAAATAGTTCTCAAGTCAGTCTTTGTGAATACTCGGGCTCCTCGAAGTTGACCAAAGAGGTTATCAATCCTAGGAAAGGGATATCATTCCTTGACCGTCAATTGGTTCAACTTCCAATAATCTACACAATATCTGTGGGTACCACCATCCTTCTTAGTAAAAACGATAGGAAAACCCCAAGGGGATGTATTGGGTCATATGAAACCCTTTTACTGCAAATCCTATAATTGTTTTTTGAGATATTGTAACTCTAATATAGCCATCGTATATGGAGGAATGCACACTGGTGCCTCTACTGGGCCAGGATCAATACAGAAATTCCACCACTCTTACTAGAGGTAATCCTGAAAATTAAATTTCAAAGACATAACTAAAACGATACACCCATGGAGAAATGTCAATTTGTAAAATACTTTATTCATCCAGATATTAAATAGAAAGCCAAGTTGAAATTCCTCCCAACCGATGATGCTCAGTTCTCTATCTACTCAGATGGACATCCCATTCAACTTTTTGTAGAAAACTACACCTTTAATGTGATGTGAAACTCACACATAGGACATATCAGTCAACAATGTCCTGAAGAGACACCCACAAATCCATTCCTAGAGTGAAATCAATGAATGGAATCTCTAAGACATAGAGGTCCCATAAGACGTGATACCCACAAACCTCAAGAGGGAACTCCAATCATATATATATAAGAGAAATATTAATCCCTAACAGAGATTATAGAGTCATAAAATCATAAAATTTAATGATATAGAACCCAATTATCTTTACAATGAAAACAAATATAAAACTATGTGAATCCCCCTTATCAAAAAATAATAAGATAAAATGAGGCAACTAGAATCATTCCACTAATCATAGTGGGTCTCAGATCCAACAATAGTGGGGTCTTCTCCATCAAAATAGTATAACATCTACCGTGGACCTGTGACCCTACTTGGATTCCTAGATTTTATCCACCCTGTTGTCACTGAAAATCATATGTTTGGCATCAACGACCACAACAACCTCCTCAGCCTAAATAGCCTCATAAACTAAAATTCCCTAACCGACAAGGAAATAATGGCCCCACATTTATAGGTGGAGTCTTTAGTGATTCCCTCTCACTCTCTTCTAGTGAGAACGTCCTAGAAAAACATTAAATATGTCCTATGTTGCCACTATATATGAACACAACTAGGTCTCTCGGGAACTTCAGTCTCATGTTGCCACAGTTTCCGAACTAGTAGAACACCACACCGATAACTAAAGAAACATCATGGGAAATCTCACTGCATCGCCTCTTACTGTCAGTTGAAGGAGTATGAACATTGTATGTCATAATTCCCTTGCTCACTGATCTATGAAAACATAGATTTTAATTGGTAGTTAGTGCTGGGTTAACTATAGTAGTCACCAAAGTCAACCTGAAAACATTCACCTATCACTGGATGTCGTAGCTAAGACCATCCTCAATACACCTAGCCAGTGATAACTCATCACCTCCCATAATATGTGCAATGAACTGAATCTCTATAATTTGATAATAATAATCCCTCACTGAAAGAGAGACATGCTCTATATGCATTAATTTCTAGTCATAGTCGGCCTTCAACCTCTTGGGGTAGATGTAATCATAAAAGGTTGTCTGAAACTCTTTCGAAGCCTTATCTCGATGATTTCCCACTTGTGAGATATAATCGCACCATCTCCTAGAGGAATCACATAGATTATAAGTCACAATATTCACAATCATCTCTAGTGGTGTTACTAGATGCTAAAATATAGAATGAATTGCCTCTAACCATGACACTATGGCCTATGGTCCTCCATCCCCTGAAAAAGTGGGAGGATTCTACTATTGGAACACCCACATCAACACTTCCATAGTCGGGGTAGGGTGTGGGGCCATCTGAAATGTTAGAATCATCCTAAAAAGACTTCATGTAACGACCCAAAGTTTCATTAATGGAAAATCCCTCTTGATCCAGTTAAATGTTTCTTTATGAAAAAAATGTTTTTATAAGATGTCAAATTCTTTAGTTTTATGTTAAGATTTGTGACCATTACTTTTATAGCCGTTGAACAGTGATCATCTGAGTAGTATAAATATAAGGATTTAACGAAACCATTTCTACTCAGACAAAGGAAGCGATGGACTCATCCAGTAGAATTGCCCCTTATGATGCCCATTTGTGAGAGCTCGGAAAAGAGGTGGCGTCTTTGGGCTTTGCCCTTGACCAAGCCCAAACTGGGCTTCATCAAGTCAAGCTCGAACGTGATCGTCTAGGGGAAAAATGGAAGTTGATAGAGATTACCACTCGAGCGATGTTATCCGAGCAACCCCAAGAGTCTGTCACCATTGCACACCTTACCCTTAGGTCTTATGCGGCTATTTTAAGGGGTTATGTAACAAATAAGTAGCACAATGTTCATGTACATTATTTTTGTATATAATAATGAATATAATTTCTAGTCATTTTTGATACATTGTATTTAGTTTTTAAAGTACAAATGGTGTTTTTAGTTATTATTTAATTAAGAATTATATTTTATTAAATTAATGGATTTTTGAATTAAATAATATTTTAATAAAATATTATTATTAATATTAAATTAATTTTTTATTATGTATAAATGATCTTATAATTTTATGAATGCAATTAAAATTTTTATTAAGGTTTGAATGCCATTTCTGTCAAAACCCGTGATTTTTTTTATAAATGTCGGTTATTATTTTAAAAGTGAAAATTCACTTATTTAGAAAATTATTAAGATAAAATAAATATTCTTTTTGGAATCAGGACGTCGAAATTATCCAATGGTGAATTTTTCATAATTTTTTGAGACAGTCAAATTTTTGGGTAAAAATTAAATACCATTTTAATATATAATGTGTTTTATGACATGATAATGACCCAATGGTGATGTAATAAAATACCATAATCCTTATGTTCGGCCAATATGTGTTTTATCATTAAAATAATGAGGTTTTGGGTTTGTTTGACTTACTTTTCAAAGCATTAATGGAGCCCTCAATACTTATTCAACACTTTGCCTTTTTAAATTATTTTCCATGGGAGTGTGACTCACCTCCACATAAGCAACCCAAATTTTTTAATACGTTCGGACCTTGGCCTTGTAAAATATTTTTTTCCTATTTCCTTTTCCAGAAAACATGGGCAAATACCATGGGATGGTTTGTGGTTTGGATTATTTTAATATAAGGGGTCCCAAACCTAAATAATAAATAATTCTCTCACATTTCCTATATAAACCCACCCAAGCTCCCACTTCCTCCTCACTAAAATACCTTGGAGTTCGTCCAACCTCTGCCCTACTCTCTATATAATCCTCCCAAGGTGCCCCAAGCTCCCAATAAGCCTCTCACAAGCCTCTCTCTAGCTTTTGGAAGCACACTTCCAAGTAAGGGTTTTTTCTTCCTTTCTCATTTTTGTCAATTTTCCTTAAGATGTATTGCCCTTTTAATTTCAATTACGAATGTTGGGGTATGGTTTTGCACCTCCCCCATACTTCCCTCTTATTGTTTGAATTATGGTAGAACCCTTTCTCTCTCATTAAATGCCTCCCATGTACACCCGTTACTATGCCGAAATTCCGAAAGGATCTTATCTCTCTTCTTTTACATTCAAGCAATACTTTTGTATCATGAATCTAAATTCAATTTCTATTGTTGGGACATGTATATATATGATCTACTTACTGTCCATTACATGTAAATATGATGAGGAACCCCTTTCTCTCTCATCAACCTTTTTTATGAATTCTTATGTCACGTCGTTACGCTGCCGAAATCGCACCGATTTTCTAAGCCAATGTCTTTGTGTAGTGAATACCATGCCCATTTCTCCATCAAGGGTATTCACCTTTATGCACATTTACATATTGATTATAAAGTTTCATGTATGAATTCCACATTCTTTTATCTTGGAAGAAATGATTTTGTTTTATGAATCCATTTTTTAAGATCCATGTGGAACACTAATGCATGAAATGAAATGTTTAAGAAGTGTGCACCATTTATAGCGCTCCAATGCATTGGGTAAAGTATAGTATCATGATACGTCATGTGCAATGATTGTTTACTCATGCTAATTCAAGTGAAACGAGGGTTTACTCGTGCTTCAAGTGCAATGAGGGTTTACTCATGCTCCATGTGCAATGAGCCTTGGCTCATGCTAATTCAATGTTAAGTGTTGTTGCCACATTTCCACGTTATGATTATCATTCTTTATCATGCCTTTATGTTCATGTTTCTAGTATGATCTATTGATATGCCTATTTCCTAACATGTATTTTAATCCTCATGTTATTCATTGTGTACTCCCTTACTGGGCTTTATAGCTCACCCTTTTCTTATGCATGTCCTCAGGTTATCCCATGCAATGCTAAGTACGAAGGAATGTAGTGGTCATGTAAAGGAAGTTTTCAATAAAGATGTTGTATTTCAAGTTTAAAGTTTTTATGTAATTATCCTAAGCCCCAAAGACACTAAACCTCTCGATCTTCTTTGTTGTATCAAGTGAAGTTTTATGTAATAAAGAATGCTTAAGTTGTAATAAAAAGCAGGGTTGTCATAGTTGGTATCAGAGGATAGGTTTAGTTATTTTTGGGATTAAGAAACCCTAGTAAAGCCTTAGATACAAGACTAAGCATAATAAAAACATCCCTATGTTTTGGTAAATACTAAGTAAGTGGTTTATCAAAAAAATACATCCCTGTCTGGATACGAGCAGGTAGAGGCGGCTCTGGCACAGATGTATCCTAGGGGTAAAACCCGAAAACACCGCTTTGAGCTAGACTCGAACGGGAACTGGTGCATGACAACGGGCCTTTCTGCACTCTTGGTTACGACACTCACGGGGGGTATGTTTTGATAAATTCACAATCTTAGTATGAACCCTTATTAAGGGAAAAAATGCCCCTAAGAATATATGTTAGAAGGAAGATCATGAAAATCCTGGATTGAATCCTATAGACTCATGACTTAAAGAGATTAATGTTTATTTATAAGTCATCAAAATTTTGTCTTTGGATTACCCTTTATGTGTTACCCCTAACATTCCCTTTATTCCATCTAATGTCCGGTAATAGGAGAACTCGGGCTAACAACCGTTGTGAAGATCAGTGTGACGATTGTACTTATGAGATGCCCAATCCAATGGGAGCGGGAATCGCGAACTTTGTCATGCTTCTCTCTCAGCTAACTCAAGTTTTTAATAGAAACACTGGTCAAAAGGAACGTTCAACCCCCCTAAGAAAGAACAAGTCGCTATTGAATGCTTAATGAGACAAAGGCCTCCTACTTTTAGTGGATCATCCGATCCCACGGTCGCTGAACAATGGATCAACTCCATCGAAAAGATATTCTCCATCCTCCAATGATCTGAAAAAGAGAAGGTTCTCCTGGCGGCTTATCGTATGGAGGGTGAAGCTGATCAATGGTGGACTTTGATCAAAAATAAGAAGCCTTAGGAGGAGATCAAGGCTTTGGAATAGAAGGAATTCCGGAAAATGTTTTTGGATAAATATTTTCCACGCACCCTCCGTCTTAAGATTGGAAGGGACTTCCTTTCCCTCAAACAGAAAGATGAAGAATCTGTGGGAGCATACGAGGAAAACTTCACAAGGCTTGCACGATATGCTTCCGGCTTTGTCGTTACCCCCGAATGCAAGGTTGACCGCTTCTTTGGTGGGATGAAGCCTAGCTTGCGGAAAGTATTAGCGATCCGTGACTTCAACAGCTATGAGGAAATTGTCCGATGTGCCCTCAAGGTTGAAATGGAGATCGGAGAATCACAGGGGTATCATGGGAACAAGAAGCGTAAGGTGGACTTCAATGCTGGTGGTCTGATGGATAAATCCAACGACGCTAAGAAATTCCAGCACCCCACTTGCCAAAAGTGTGGAAAGAAGCACCCTGGAAATTGCCTTAGGGGGACAAGAAAATGCTTCAAGTATGGAAGAGAAGGGAACCTAGCTGTTAACTGTCAGCAAGAAGGACCCGCGGCTGCAACAGAGGAGAGGAACGCTCCGTTCGAACCTCAACTGGTTGTTCAATGCTTCAAATGCAAAGAACCGGGACATTTTGCGAATCAGTGCCCTAATCCAAGGGTTATCGGAGGCAATAAACAACCTCCAAGACAGCAAGGAAGACCTTTTGCCATCACTTCTGTCGAAGTGAACCCCAACAACGAAGTGGTGATAGGTACGCTAGTTATTCATTCAATAATAGCGAACGTACTTTTTGATTCAGGTTCTACGAATTCTTTTATATATCAAAAGATTAGTAGAACAATCCCTGCACCACCACAAATCATGGAAGTAAAGATGTCGGTGAGTACGGAAAATGGGGCAATCATTGCATCCCATGAGTATAAGTCCACCCCTTTTATAATTTGTGGATTTAATTTTCCGACGAATCTCGTCATACTCCCTTTGGTGGAATTTGATGCAATTCTTGGCATGGATTGGCTTTCCTTATATAGAGCCAACATAAATTGTCGGGAGAGGGAAATCACACTCCATATGGAGAATCAACGCCCGATTCTTTACAAGTGTTAGGAGGAAGATGAATCTCCTTTAGCTCCATCATCTCAAGCATGGATATTAATGCCTTATGAGCACGCATATCTGGCATAGATGATTGAGTCCAAGGAAGAAACCACCCTTGAAGAAATGCCTATTGTGAGGGAATTCGCTGAAGTATTTCCCGAGGAACTTCCTGGTCTTCCTCCAAGAAGAGATGTTGAGTTCTCAATTGATCTTATACCTGGGGCGCTACCAATATCCAAGACTCCATATAGGATGGCTGTTGTTGAGCTTGAAGAGATGAAGAAACAACTACAGGAGAATCTGGTTAAAGGGTTTATACGCCCAAGTGCATCACCATGGGGTGCACCAGTCCTCTTCGTCAAGAATAAGGATGGGTCAATGCGGCTTTGCATCTATTATCGTGAACTTAATAAAATCACGATAAATAACAAGTATCCTCTCCCAAGAATCGATGACTTGTTTGATCAGCTGTGTGGAGCACAATACTTCTCCAAGGTCGACTTGTGGTCGGGATATTATCAAGTAAGGTTGAAGAAGGAAAATATCCCCAAGACTGCTTTTCGTACAAGGTACGGGCACTATGAATTCATAGTAATTCCTTTTGGACTCACCAATGCTCCAGAAATATTCATGGACTTGATGAATAGAGTCTTTAGAGATTACCTTGACAAATTTGTGGTAGTCTTTATAGATGATATTCTAATATACTCCAAAACCAAGGAGGACCATGAGGAGCATTTAAGAACTGTACTGGAGACTTTGCGCAAGGAGAAGCTCTATGCCAAGTATAACAAGTGTGAGTTCTGGTTGAAGGAGTTCTCATTCTTGGGTCATATCATCACAAGCAATGGGATATCTCTGGACCCCTCCAAAATAGATGCAATTGAGGGATGGCCGAGGCCAACATCGGTAACTGATATCCGTAGCTTCTTGGGGTTAGCTGGATATTATCAACAATTTGTGAGAAATTTCTCACGATTGTCTAACCCTCTTACCAAGCTAACTCGAAAGGGAGTAAAGTTTTCTTTGAGTGATGAATGCGAATAAAGCTTCAAGGAGTTGAACAGGAGGCTTATCACTGCACCCGTGCTCACTTTACCCACAAGTGGGGAGCTTTTTGTGGTATTCAGTGATGCTTCAAAGAAGGGCTTAGGATGTGTGCTGATGCAGAAGGATAAAGTGATATCCTATGCCTCAAGGCAGTTGAAAATCCATGAGCGAAACTATCCAACGCATGATCTAGAGTTGGCGGCGGTGATCTTTGCCTTGAAAATCTGGCGGCATTATCTCTATGGAGAGAAATGTGAGATATATACTGCCCACAAGAGTCTTAAATATATATTCACACAGAAAGAGATTAATATGCGCCAGAGAAGACGGATAGAGCTCATCAAGGATTATGACTGTTCAATACATTACCACCCTGGGAAAGCGAACAAGGTGGCGGATTCCCTAAGTAGAAAGGATCCAGCTATTCTATCAATGATGAGAATTGAGAAGGATCCAATCTTCTTAGACTTGATGAAGATGAATGTGGGAATCATAAAGAAGGGAACATCATCAATCCTTTCACAAATGATTGCTCAACCATCTCTTTTGGAAAGGATAAAGGATGCTCAAAAGGATGATGCAGGAATCCAAGAAAAAGTGGAAGCTATCAAAAAGCGAAAATCCTCAGAGTTTAATGTTAATGAAGAAGGAATTATGTGGTTTGGGAAAAGACTATGTGTTCCATCAAGTTCGGAGCTGAAGAAGGAACTTTTGGATGATTCACATAGTTCAAATTTCTCTATTCACCCAGGGAGCACAAAGATGTATCGAGATCTCCGAGAAAACTTTTGGTGGGATAATATGAAGAAGGAGATCGCTGAATATACATCAAAGTTTCTGGTGTGTCAGCAGGTGAAGGCAGAGAGGCAGAAGTCTAAGGGGATGATGCAACCATTGCCCATACCAGAATGGAAATGGGAGAACATCACCATTGACTTCGTCACTGGACTTCCAAGGACATCCAAAAGCAACAATGCAATCTGGGTTATTGTGGATCGTCTTACAAAGACTGCACACTCCATTGCTATTCGAGAGGATTTCTCTTTGGATCAACTGGCACAGATATATATCAGAGAAGTGGTACGGTTTCATGGAGTACCACTATCTATTGTGTCTGGCCGAGATCCATGATTTACCTCTAAGTTTTGGAAGAGTCTTCAACATGCTCTGAATACTGAACTAAACTTCAGTACGACCTATCATCCTCAAACTGATGGCCAATCCGAGCGGACTATCCAAACACTTGAGGATATGTTGAGAGAGTGCTAAATGGACTTTTAATGGAGGATGGGATCAACATCTTCCTCTGGTTGAGTTATCTTATAATAATAGTTTCCACTCGAGCATCCAAATGGCACCATATGAAGCCCTGTATGGGAAAAGGTGTAGAACACCGGCATGTTGGGATGAGGTCGGTGAACATAAGCTGCTTGGACCAGAAATGGTCGAATAAATGGTGGAGAAGGTGAAAACCATTCAGCAGCATATCAAGGCAGCCAAAGTCGACAGAAGAGTTATGCAGATAATCGTCGACGAGACCTTGAGTTTAAAGTCGGAGACATGGTGTTTTTACGCATATCTCCGTGGAAGAAGGTCATGAGGTTTGGAAAGAAAGGAAGTTAAGTCCAAGGTACAACGGCCCATTCGAGATTCTTGATCGTGTTGGGGCTGTGGCCTATTGACTAGAACTTCCACCTACTATGGCCAAGGAGCATGATGTCTTCCATGTATCCCTCTTAAGGAAGTACATACCAGACCCTTCACATGTACTCTCTTCCGAGGTGGTACAATTAGAAGACGATCTTTCTTATGAGGAGCAACCAGTGAAGATCGTAGATCATAGAGAAAAAGTTCTACGAAATAAGACAATGCCCCTCGTCAAGGTGTTGTGGAGAAACCACAAGTTTTAAGAAGCGACTTGGGAGTCGGAGGATATGATGAAGCTAAGTTACCCACATTTGTTTTAGTGTGGGAAAAGGAAAATTTCGAGGGCGAAATTTCTTAAGGGGGGAATGTTGTAACGACCCAAAGTTTCATTAATAGAAAATCCCTCTTGATCTAGTTAAATGTTTCTTTATGAAAAAATGTTTTTATAAGATGTCAACTTCTTTAGTTTATGTTAAGATTTGTGACCGTTACTTTTATAGCCGTTGAACAGTGATCATCTGAGTAGTATAAATATAAGCCTTTAACGAAACCATTTCTACTCAGACAAAGGAAGCGATGGCCTCATCCAGTATAATTGCCCCTTATGAAGCCCATTTGTCGGAGCTTGGAAAAGAGGTTGTGTCTTTGGGCTTTGCCCTTGACCAAGCCCAAGCTGAGCTTCAACAAGTCAAGCTCGAACGTGATCGTCTACGGGAAAAATAGAAGTTGATAGAGATTACCACTCGAGCGATGTTATCCGAGCAACCCCAAGAGTCTTTCACCATTGCACACCTTACCCTTAGGTCTTATGCGGCTATTTTAAGGGGTTATGTAACAAATAAGTAGCACCATGTTCATGTACATTATTTTTGTATATAATAATGAATATAATTTCTAGTCATTTTTGATACATTGTAATTAGTTTTTAAAGTAAAAATGGTGTTTTTAGTTTTTATTTAATTAAGAATTATATTTTATTAAATTAAAGGATTTTTGAATTAAATAATATTTTAATAAAATATTATTATTAATATTAAATTAATTTTTTATTAATTATAAATGATCTTATAATTTTATGAATGCAATTAAAATTTTTATTAAGGTTTGAATGCCATTTCTGTCAAAACCTGTGATTTTTTTTTATAAATGTATGTTTTTATTTTAAAAGTGAAAATTCACATATTTAGAAAATTATTTAGATAAAATAAATATTATTTTTGGAATCAAGATGTCGAAATTATCCAACGGTGAATTTTTCATAATTTTCTGAGACAGTCAAATTTTTAGGTAAAAATTAAATACCATTTAAATATATAATGTGTTTTATGACATCATAATGACCCAATGGTGATGTAATAAAATACCATAATCCTTATGTTCGGCCAATATGTGTTTTATCATTGAAATAATGAGGTTTTGGGTTTGTTTGACTAACTTTTCAAAGCATTAATTGAGCCCTCAAGACTTATTCAACACTTTGCCTTTTTAAATTAATTTCCATGGGAGTGTGACTCACCTCCACATAAGCAACCCTAATTTTTTAATACGTTAGGACCTTGGACATGTAAAATATTTTTTTCCTCTTTCCTTTTCCATAAACCATGGGAAAATACCATGGGACGGTTTGTGTTTTGGATTATTTTAATATAAGGGGTCCCAAACCTAAATAACAAAGAATTCTCTCACCTTTCCTATATAAACCCACCCAAGCTCCCACTTCCTCCTCACTAAAATCCCTTGGAGTTCGTCAAACCTCTGCCCTACTCTCTCTAGAATCCTCCCAAGGTGCCCCAAGCTCCCAAGAAGCCTCTCAAAAGCCTCTCTCCAGCCTTTGCAAGCACACTTCCAAGTAAGGGTTTTTCTTCCTTTCTCATTTTTGTCAATTTTCTTTAAGTTGTATTTCTCTTTTAATTTCAATTATGAATGTTGGGGTATGGTTTCGCACCTCCCCCATACTTCCCTCTTATTGTTTGAATGATGGGAGAACCCTTTATCTCCCATTAAATGCCTCCCATGTACACCCGTTACTATGCCGAAATTCCGAAAGGAACTTCTCTCTCTTCATTTACATTCAAGCAATACTTTTGTATCATGAATCTAAATTCCATTTCTATTGTTGGTACATGTATATATATGATCTACTTACTGTCCATTACATGTAAATATGATGAGGAACCCCTTTCTCTCTCATCAACCTTTTTTATGAATTCTTATGTCACGCCGTTACGCTGCCGAAATCGCACCGATTTTCTAAGCCAATGTCTTTGTGTAGTGAATACCATGCCCATTTCTCCATCAAGGGTATTCACCATTATGCACATTTACATATTGATTATAAATTTTCATGTATGAATTCCACATTCCTTTATCGTGGAAGAAATGATTTTGTTTTATGAATCCATGTTTTAAGATCCATGTGGCACACTTATGCATGAAATGAAATGTTTAAGAAGGGTGCGCCCTTTTTAGCGCTCCAATGCATTGGGTAAAGTATAGTATCATGATATGTCATGTGCAATGAGTGTTTACTCATGCTAATTCAAGTGCAACGAGGGTTTACTCGTGCTTCAAGTGCAATGAGGGTTTACTCATGCTCCATGTGCAATGAGCCTTGGCTCATGCTAATTCAATGTTAAGTGTTGTTGCCACATTTCCATGTTATGATTATCATGCTTTATCATGCCTTTATGATCATGTTTCTCTTATGATCTATTGATATGCCTATTGCCTAACATGTCTTGTACTCCTCATTTTATTCATTGTGTACTCCCTTACTGGGCTTTATAGCCCACCCTTTTCTTATGCATGTCCTCAGGTTATCCCATGCAATGCTAAGTACGAAGGAATGTAGTGGTCATGTAAAGGAAGTTTTCAATAAAGATGTTGTATTTCAAGTTTAAAGTTTTTATGTAATTATCCTAAGCCCCAAAGACACTAAACCTCTCTATCTTCTTTGTTGTATCAAGTGATGTTTTATGTAATAATGCATGCTTAAGTTGTAATAAAAAGCAGGGTTGTCATACATCAAGAAATTTATAATTATCACATGTGTCCAATATAATAGCTGGTTTCATGATTGAAATGATGGGAGGATCTACTTTTAGTCCATGATTTACCATTCCAATGTATAATCATCACATTATACATGTCGTACAGTCGAAGGATGTCTCAATGGAATGAATTTAAAAGGTCAAGAACACAATTTAGTATAATAATAACATAACAAAAAATCAAATGTGAATGTAAGGTACATGTGATGGAATGAATTCACGTTTTAGAGAATATGGTTACACTGTCTGTAGAAACACTACATGTTATGTTCCCTTATTCTTTAACATGGGTGTGTGGCTCTTCCAACATGGTTTTCTGACACCGCGTACACACGGTGTGTTCTTCATGATACACGACATGTTCATCAATATCCCCTCCATTTATGGAACTTCTACACAACTATAACTACAAAGCCCTACAGGTGTAACACTACACAATGTATTCACCCTAGAAATGATGTTTATTCAAATGTTTTATCCACCCGTGTCGTTAAGCACATGTCTAGATACAATGTCCACTATAGAAACACACGTACTCTTAAAACAAAGAGTGTTCTTGAATTTTTTTTACAAACCCCATGTCTCTACAAACACATTAAGATACACGGTCAAGTACTACGTGACACGTACATATGATACACAGTGTGTACTTAAGAAATGTAATTTCTTCTAGAGAAATATAACACGTGTCCTATGTTCATAGAATCACACACCGTCTTTTCTTGGTTTTCTAGAAGGTAAGCCACTAAATCCTTTCAAGAACCCATAATATCATAATATTTGACAAAGCCATGACATGTTGAGATATGAGAGAATCCATACTCCCTGCAAATTAATGTTTGGTATCCTTAGTCATTTGATATCTTAACTGAATTCAATTAAAGTTCAAACATGGTCCACAAAATTATGATCCAAGCGAACACTTAACACCTCAGAGACCAAAGCATGGTGTCCAAATAAATAAAACAGTACACATACGAATACCCTATTGAAATATTAGGTGATTCTATCATAGAATCTATCACAACAACAGTAATATCTAACACAACATCTATCACAACTGCATATAATCAGTAATTAACCCCAAATGGAATGACATGAATGCATGACTTGTGATCTCTAGAAAGTGATTATATGATGCATGAGATGGAATAACCTCATCACATTGGGTTTCAACAGAAATTGAACCACAATGATATCAATCATAAGAGAAAAAAACAAGTGAATCACCGAATGTTGAAATCAAATCAACTACAAAAATTGGAAAACCAGAAAAATTGAAATATTCATGGTATCATGGATTTTGCTTATAAAATGGATAGATACTCATAAGAACAACTTATTAAAAAATCATATTCCTTCATCTCCAAACTTATTGACTCCAAATATTATTGCAAATAGAAATAGAAATATTTTGATACTACATTTTAATATCCCCGATCTGGGTGATGCCCAATGGTTACCCGTACCTGGTTCATCACAAGACCTCATGTGCACATCCCCAAATTCCAGATGATACTAACTACCAGCAAGGGCCAAGGTCTGATATTGGGGAATCTATCCCCCATTGGAAGTGTATGCATAGAGGTATAAAAATATTAAACAATAATGGAATCAATAATACCATAAATTAATAAACACTGTA
This sequence comes from Viscum album, assembly GCA_963277665.1. Taxonomy (NCBI): domain Eukaryota; kingdom Viridiplantae; phylum Streptophyta; class Magnoliopsida; order Santalales; family Viscaceae; genus Viscum; species Viscum album. Next base: position 1,842,678,014 of record OY728145.1, read on the forward strand.
AGAATGAATGTAAACCCAACATAAGCCACAAAATATATATATAAGATGAATGTCATGGATATATAAGAAAAAAGACAAACAAGTGTCAATAATAGAATGAAATAAATAAACTAATGCACAAAATAACATGTAAACTCCAGTAGCATCGCAAGCTTCAGCTTGGTCCCATTCTCTTTAGCTCCTACGGAAACCAACTACCTGATGAAGAAGTGAACTTTCCATTATCTATACCTATAAATATTTATTCTTTTTGGGTTCAAAATAATGACTCATATAGGGTGAGAGATAAATCCTAGTAGGAAACCACCAAAATTTCAATGCCATGCTTTTATTGAATATATATAGCAGGTAGTATGCCGAAGTAAAACGATAGACTAGAAATTAATAAAGTGTAACCAATAAAATAGATTTCAATAAAATTTATATTGCATTTATTATTAATATATTAAATCGTGTAACACTGGAATCTGGCCTACGATTTCTATACCTTATTTAAAGCAACCAAATGAGAAATATCTTAAGAATATATGAAGAATCATGTAATACATGAATCCAATCATGTTCATTGGCTAGCCAGACACATCACAATCATTCAATATCCACAAACGACCCTCTGGGAAGATCTCACAGTCCAACCTCATCACTCCCACATAGCTTCAATTAATTATAAATGACCACCTAGCCATGGTCTTTTGTTATAAACCATAGGATGAAACATTAATTAAATTAAAAAGTAAAGACCACCTAGAAATCTCACACAGTAAATACCCCTAGGTCAAACATTCTTATAAAACATACATAACTAACACCTTCTAGAATCTCTTACAGTCTTATCCCCCATAGTCAAACATTTCATTAATAAATTATAAACAACCACAAGGTTAGCAATCACATTCTACCCGTTAGGTCAAAAATTGAAAACACATATCACATGAATTTCATATAATCAATCAAAGTCCATCCTAATCCCTTCAAGGCATGAGAAACAAGGTACACAACATAGGCACCCTAGACCAAATGGTCTTAAATAGTAAATTATGGGAAATATACCCTTGTGGTGTCCCAAAAGCAAGGTATATAACCTTAAACCTATGAAAAAAACCTTTATCAATCAACCAAACCATAACAGTTAATAAAAAGGGATTAATTCCAAATCATGCAATACCCAAATGTGCGTATGCAACACTTTTAGCATATATAAACCAAAGATAGACAATGAAAGGAACAAACCACCTACCTAAATTTCATACGATTAATATACATGAATATCAGTCCATTAATTAGCATATATTGGCATGGATCAAGGAAAAGTTGAAAATAAATCCAAACCTTGAATAAAACACAAAATAGTATAAATGTGGACGAAGGGCTCAAGAGTGATTGAGGACTCACTGGTGGGATTCTAAGGCACCCACTGATGTCTCAATCGGAGCTCGGGTAGAGAAGTAGGGGTTCGATGTTCATTAAATGCTTTAAAGAATCGTGTATGAACCACGAACATAAGAATATGTTTCTAGAAAAAAGACATGACCCCACTCTGATTTATCAGAAAAATGTAATGTACTCATCATTTTCATTAAATCAACACGTTGTGTGTTATCCTCAACTAGACCTTGAATTATGTGGGTCTTCTAGGTTAACACACGGTCATGTACTCGGCTATTACATGTTCGAGATGTAGATGTACATGGTAATCTAGGCAAACAATCTGTACCCATAAGTACATGACTTATACTTAGAAAATCAACTTTTCTTCCTTTTTCTACAAAACAACAAGAAAAAAAGATCCGTACAAAAAAAATCCAGTTTCCTAAATCCACCGATAAATTTTTGTATTCATATCATTACACAATATAATGCTTTTATGGAATGACTATCTGTGTATTGATTATATGAACTCCATGAATATTTAAGACACCATTGGTCTAAGGTTGATGATATCTGATGAAAACACAATCTCTATGATAATAACAAAACAATTAGATCACCACATAGAAATCCTCCACATATCACAAGTAGGAGACTCTATGCAGTTGAAAGATTATCTCTATATTTTTTCTCCATTATTATTATGTGATGCAGAAGTATGTGTTTGAATATCCATACCCAACACATAATTTCATACTCTCTCTCAAACACACACCTCAAAGATAATTGGAAAAGTACCTAAAATAAATTCAATTATAATACATATAATGAAATAATTAAATACAGAAATAAAATGAATTTAAAATCACTTCATATATTTTTAAAAATAATGGGGGAAACACATTTCGTCAATAATTCTTATAACTAAAAGACTATAGGTGAAAAAAATAGATTACAAATCCTATTAATCCTCAACGACTTATCATCTCCCTAGTAGATTCAATGTTTTAAAATATTTTTCTGTGATTTGCAGTAAATTTCCTAAATACATAAATACAAAATATTATTTTAAAACAAAATTTTCTTTCTCCCATGAGTATCCAGAGCAAGATACATGTCCATCCCAGCTATGTTATAATCCTAAAAACTCATAATAATTTTTAAACATCAAAACCTCCTAGTTCTCCACTATATAACCATTAATAGATTATATCAACCAATAGTCATTATTTTTTGTGTGGTCATTTATGGTAATAGAATATATATACTATGTCGGCCTTCAAACATTGTCAATCATTATCCCACTCACTAATATTCCAATGAAAAAAAAATTGAAAATTTAAATTCTAATTAATTGAATATATGAAAATATAAAAAAAACTTATATCACAATAATAATTATCCCAATCCTATATAGATACATGGGTTTTAAACAAAATAATTTTATTCCATGAAATCCAGGGATTGTTGCTTTTCAATATGATTAATATGTTTATGTGAATGGGGGGTAGACACAATCATCTATGGGATAGTATAAACTATTATAAACATAATAGCCATAAAACATAAAGTAATATGAATTTCTCGTCATATATTTCAGAAACACTTTTTTTCTAAAAATAAATTTCTTAATAGTGACTCAACCTATTATATATCACAATTTATTATTGATGATTTCATAATCTTATTACTTGGTAATTTTATTCTAACAATTCCTTATGACATGAATCATTTTATATAGGGTTTCACTTATTGGTTTTGATATCATAAGTTTTAACCATGTCCTATAAACTTATAAAAATGAAATAATCACTTATGACTATTGATTTAACTATCCATTGATTTCACTTACTCAGCATATGAGATCACATTTTTTTTGTGTTTACATCACCTATGGTATGATGAAAGTTATTAATCAAGGAATGACTATGGAAGACATTATGTGAGATGATTTTTATGGGAGATGATAAAACTATTTCCTGAAAGAATGGGATTATATATTTGGTCTCTATATAATATAATCCATTATGTTTATAGGGGATGTATAATACTAATATGGGATTAATATTCATCTAAAATGATGAAATATTTATATAGGTTATGTTTTGGTCTCAAATTTTGGTAACATTGTAGGAAATAGTTATATTTGGACTATAGATTATGATAATTGAGAGGATAGAACCTATAAAAAACTATGATACACCGAATATACAAAGAGTAAACAAAAATTTTCATTTGTTTATATGATGGTGTAATAAATTTAGAATTATATGAAATAAATTTTAGGACAATATGATTTCCCACTCTAATCAATTTTGAACGATACATATACTATGATTTTTGGGTGGATTAAATGGATTAAACCTAGGTGAACCATATTAATAATAACCATGGTGGGAAATGAAATGATAATACTAATATGTATCTATATTTTCTTTGGTGGAATGGTTTTTTATTTTTCTTATAATACTCTCCCTTGGTATAAATCGTGTTGTGATTTGAAACAACCAATTAGTGGATAAATGTACTGTTGTTTCATTAATAAATTAATATTCAACAACCATTAGTGGGTCCTCAAACCCATTATTTACCATGTAATATAGTGAAACCATTGAAAATATTTTTTCTCTAATTCTCATTTTATTAGAAATATTTATATGGTTTTTATTATTTTTAAGTTGACGTTGATTAATAATGGACATTTATTAGGAATACGATGAATGGTGATAAAATAAATCCCATAAATGTAATTACCCAATGATTTATCAATGGAAATTATTTTCATATAAATATATCATATAATTACATTAAATAACAACATAATAAACTAATATATACTATGTGACATAAAAACATAATTTTGACAGTTTTGTGTTTTTGAACATTGAAAATATTGCATACATAGTTGTGATCATTAAGATGTTTGGAGTCTGATAAGACAAACATTATCCATTGACTAGTAACCAACCCTTATGAATAGTACCCAACCCTTATGAATAGTACTATTAACCTTATGAATTGTAAAATATCTTAAATAATAGAAACCTCACCCTTGATGGTATAAATAAATGGATTTCCTCTTGTATGTAATAATATTATTGTGGTTAATTATGTATATTTTTGTAAGTCAAAAATAACTAATTACAATAAATGAATTCATTTAAAAGAAAATATATTTTCCTAAATTTTTTTTCATAAATTAACAATTTTATGTCTTCAAGATTTCAGATAATTTTATAAGACCTTAACTTAATTTAGAAAGAATTATAAAACTTGTTATAGTATTAAAATCTATATTTACCATGGAAATTATTATATTTATTAAAAATTAAATTAATCATATTTATAAAATTATTTTTTAATAATGGATTTCATTTTTGGGTTACACATGATGAAAAATCCTCAAGGTTATATTTGTTTTGGATTTTTCTAAAATACTTGGATTTTTTATGTATAGTAAAATACCGTAATTTACCGTGTCTATACCTTTTAAGAAAAATGGATAATTCCTAGTATCATGGAATATGTAAGAAACCTTAGTCATAATTCACACACACTTACTTCTATTTATGGTCCTATAATAATTAATATTTCTTTTTTAATGAAAAAATTATAATCAAATTATTAAAATAATAGAAAACTCTCCTCCCCTCCACTATAAAAACAACCCAAACTTCCCTTATCTATTATCTCTTCTCAGGCCTTGTGCCTAAACTAAATTCTTCACAAATCTATCCTCAAGACACTCCCCTGCTTTTAACAGCCCTTTGACCTCTTAATCATACCAAATCCTCTCCCCATTATACGTTGTCAATGGAGATAAAATCAAGAGCTAAATTTATCTTTTGGATTTTTTATATTCATTCAATCTCTTTTCTTTTATTTTTTCTTTCCTCACCTCCATTAAAAGAAATGTTATGATAAAACTAGTAACATAAATACACTGAAATGTTTTTATTATAATGGTATAATTCATTTTCGGATCTCCTTTCCTCTTCTTTTATAAGAATGAAATGAAAACACTATCCGAGATGTGTTAATTTATCAAATTCCAGGATGACAGTTTATCAATTTATATTAACTTCTTCTATTCTAGTCATGAAAAAACATTATGTTTGAACCAGAACATTAAATATTTATTTTATCTTATTTGTTTCTATGTAATCCTATTTCACACTATATGTAAAATAATAAAACTAAAAATATCAATTATGAAAAAAAATAACCATGTTAATCCAAGCATTAATCATCAATGTTTTATATAATGATCCACCTTCAATCAAAAAAATGAAATAAGTTTTTTAATTATATTATCTATTGGATGATGAGAACTGTTAAATAAAATCAATTTTATATGTCCACCTTCATCATACATGTGTTTCTGGACATGAATATAAGTGAACTGGTCATTAAAACCAATGAAACAAGCAAACCGGAATAATGTAATTGAACCGCATCACCAATCGATATGATTTCGAATGAACTCAAAATTGTTTTAAAAAATCATTTTCATTAAAAATAGGTTCATTAATTTTTAATTAATGTACCTAATTTTATTATTCATGTCATTAAGATCACGTGGAGTATACCATTGGACTTAAGGTCAGGGATCATCAATATTTATTTCTTATTCAAGAATGTCCAATATGTAATGTCCTTATATGTGTTATCCCTCGAGATGGGATATAATTTATCACCTACCCCACACTGACCTCATCATGTATAAGATATGATATCCCTATTTTTCTCTCACTAATCCCTCTTAATTACACCTAATACAATATCGATATGTTTTATGTGATTCTACCGAAACATCCTTTGTTCCTTCGGGTTTCCATAGCATCCTCTTACCAAAATGAAGCTATATTATATTTTTTTTGAAAATCCTCTAAATGTTGTGTACATGTAGCAAATTCATTTATCATTACCCCTTCATCATTATCTTTTGGAGATATAAAATTTTTATGTTATTCCATCCTCAATACTTCTTGATATGAAAACATGATTTATGATTAAATCCCTTATTCTTAACAGTTTTCAAGTTCAATATATTATCTATTTTAATCCACTATTATCATTATAAAATAAGAATATTTATTTTCATAGCCATCTTAGTTTAATTTTGTTTTTATATAAAAAATTTCTCCCCTATATATTTCAAATTCTATATAGTAATTGCATTAATACTACACAAGATTTTGATAGGAAAAACCTTGGTTTTTGAGGAAACTTTCCATGTCATATGGACAACACATTGTATATCTAACCATATTAGTAATTTTATAAGGGTGATGCTTTATAGAATTTTAAACTTTCACTATTTGAAAAATTGTTTTTAATAATATGAAATTATTAAAGAATTTTGGAACAGTTTGGGGCATATAGTGGCTCTAATAGGGTTCGAACAGAAGTTTTATAACCCTAAGAATACAACAATTAGTGTGTTAATGTAAATAGAAAATAGTGTTTCAATATCCTATAAAATAATATTTAAATCTCATTTTCCTCGGTGTGTCCCCCATTATTTAATATCCCTCATCAGAATCCTTGGATGACAAAAAAAATCAAATTTGGTGGATTATTAATGTTTTATTGGATAAGTGAATATAAATTTTCTTTTGGATTGTTTAATTTTGATGTAGGATTAAACAGATATTATTCTATGGATTCTAGTTGTAGTTGTCATAGGTGACAAGCATCGGTTTAGGTTCTGAAATGTTTCACTATTCAAAGGTTCTTTTCTAGGGCTCACCATTTAGTCCGAATTTCCCTTAGTTTCTTCATTAAACAATTCATAATGTTTTGTAATTAGTGATTTTTAATCCACAAATGTTGTAATGTTTGAAAGGGGTTATAAATTAATCATTTAATGTGGCTTCTCAAATTTAGTTTACTTCACTAAACTCCATGTGTTTAATTAATGGTATCATATTGCAATTATATTGTATATTTATTTAAAAGGGTGTTAAATAAGATTTTACATTGGGGAAGTTGTTTCGTTATATTGGAATTTTTGGTTAATTGAATGAGAATTCAATATTTATTAGGTTATTAGACCTCATTATGTGTTAATAAAAATATAATGTGTAGAAAATAGTGGGCTTTGAGAGTGTGTGAGTCGACAGAGACCCATAAATCTAAAACATATATCATGGAATATTTTTGGTGGGTATTACAAGGGAAAATGCAGACAATGGGAGGAAGTCAAATGGATCTTCCAAAATGTGGTTTTAGATGTCTATGAATTTATAATATATTTATCATGAATATTTCCTAATTTAATTGATATCTTTTATCTCACCAAAATCTAATTTTAAATGAATCTTAGTAGACTATAAAAATACTATTATTTACAATTTATTATTTAAATTGGAGGTATAAAAAAATTATTATGAAAAGTTTATATCTAAATGATTTATATAAACTAAATTTATTTTTTAATAAATAATAAATATGTTATTAATATTTTGAAAAACCATTTTATTCTTCAAAAATATGTTTTCCAAAAAATTTAGAATCATTGATTATTTTTCATTGATAAAATAATAAATATAAGAAAAATATAGGTATTCTATTATATAAAAGTGGTATAATTTTAAAATTACTAATATAAAAAATAAATTCATTAAATTGTTTGGATTTTTTTGAAAGGTTTGTGTTTTAGGATAATGTGGAAAAATATCAATTATTTGTAAAAAGTTTTTTAAGTCCATTAAATAATTTAATTAAAAATATGTTTATATTTTGGATTTGGATTTAAAGTGAAATATTATCCATTTAATCTAGAATAATATAATAAATTTCATTTTAAAACTGTATTTTTCATGATTTTGGTTTAACAAATTTCAATCTCATAAAATATTTTATCTGGAAACATAATTTATGTTTATAATGTCATTCAATTTAATTGATAAAATTAAACATATTTAAGAACTATTTCAATGAAATTTATAAATAATATATATATCAATATAAACATTATTTAATTTAGTTAGTATTATTAGTCAATGAGTAAATGTAAAAACATTTTTCCTTGAAAAATTGTTTTTCAATAAAAATTTATTTTTGGTGATAATTACGAGTCCAATTATAATTTATTTTTCTACTTAATAAATGAATTGAATCCTGAATATTAAATTATATATTTGGAACCATAGATTCAATATTTTAAAAAAATAATTTCATTTTTAGATAATCTGATAAGGTACTATTCTAAATAATAATCATCTACGATAATTATAAATCGATTATTTTCTGATAAAAATAGTATTATAATAACTAAATTTAAACCACTAATATTCATTTATCATATTATATGGGTTATTTTTATGAAATGTCCATATAATTATATAATATATTTTTACTGTGTTCCATATATCTCTGATTTTGATTAAATATATGAAAATGAAATATTTATTCAAATGAACAGTTGAAGAAAGAGTGGGAAACAAGACTATTAAAACGAAAAGGATGAGTTAATCATGAAATAAATAACATAATCATTAAAATTATCAATGATTATTATAATATCATACATAAAATAGTACAAATTGATGTAATTTATCCTTAATACTAGAGTCTTCTTGGACTAAATCATCAAAATGAGTGTCCAGCTTGTCCCATGTCGGGATGTACTCCTCGAGAATTGTCTTTTAGTCTATAAATCACTTGATAAAAATTAATATTTATTTAACTAGTCCATTTAATCTTTTCTAAAATGAATTCGAACATATCATTCAAATATTCTTCCCAACCCACCTTGGGCTATTTATTTATTTCCTACATTAATGCATTTCTACCTTAGAATATATAATTATCTTAAGGTGTTTCCCTTTATTTCCATCTTCATTTCCCACTGCACAACCCTACACATAATCCCAAAATTTTCGTAATACAGAATTTATCTTTCAACATATTAGATATAAACCTTCATTAATTATTGTACATGAGGTAATGATTTATATTGTTTTTCTATATCTCATACCACTATTCATCTTTGCAGTATCTTATGATGATTGGTGTAATCTTTCCTACCATTATTATTCTTGAATTTAACCCCAATGCATCCCCCTCGCATCATGGTTTACCTTATATCCCTTCTTTTTCCTTGTTCTCTGAAGTCTAATAACTCTTCCCTCTATAGGTATGATATATTTTGGGATAAAAGTATCATCATCATATTGAACCATAGTGAAATCTTAGCCACCTAAAAGGTACTACTCTGGTAAAAGAGTCAAGGAGCCAAAATTGGGTGGAGTATCCCTTAATTACAAACCATATGTTAAAACATTATACCTAAATTGATGAGGAATGTTAATGATATTTTATTCTCCGGTTCTATCCCTTTATCCTCAAATACATCAAATGTCTTCCAATGATTTATATCCTCCACATATTAGCTATAATTATATATTATCATTACATTATCTCTATCCCCTGAAATATGAATCATATTGCAGTATGATGGTCCTCCCACACAAGATGAATGAGACACACCATCTTGATTAGCATTATGACCATAGAGAACATCCTCAACCACCAGTGGTTATATTCTATAAGACAAGTTTTTCACTGGTTTCAATTCATCCATATCGTCATGTGGCATATATTGGATACTTGTTAGGGTTTCCTTTGGGAATGAAAAATTATTAACTAATCCATTTTAAATATCATGTTTTTTTAAATGGGCCTAAGGAAATTATCGATGTTGGTCACTTGGGATCATACACTACACCTTTATGATAACATGATTTCATTGGAGAAAATATGTTCACCTCAATTACACCACCAACTAAAATGGGCAGGACATCGCACAAAAGGCACCCAAATATGATAAAAGATGATTAAAAATATCCACCTTCTTTGGATCATTGATCTTTGATCTTACCACATAATGTTGAAATACAAATTGAGCTAACCCAATCCAAATATATGCAATGGCATCAAAAACCAATGGACCAGGCCTTAGGCATGGGATAAAAATATTACTATGACGAACCATGAAACCAGGATGAGAAAATAATTGAATATGACCCAACCATTTACCAGAAGAGACTAAATTATTCATCAAATCATAAATCACTGCCTAAATACATTGGAATTGTTCCCCGACAAAGACCCAAACACATTCCACTCGAGGTCTTGATACATCGAATATAATTTAGATTCGAAGGGAAATCGAGTGGCAAACCTCCTTTGTCCTATTATTAGTATATATAAAATTAATTACCACGATTGTAAGCATACATATAAAAATATATATTTGAAAAAGGAAATTGATGTTTCAGAAACCATTCACATATTGTTGTTGATGTTTTATCACACGTTGAGTAGAAATTGTAAGGAAATTAGAAGAGGTAAAAGAGACACACATTTATAGATTGGGAAGCTTTATACTAGGGACAAGAACTGTCATCCTCCTAAGAAAATAACATCATAAATTGCATATTTTCTATAAGAAAAATAATCACACATTCCAGAATACCTCAAGAGTGGAAGCCATACCTTTGAAAGTCGTAGACCGAAGGCCATTATTTCCAAAATTGTTCCACCATTGTATGGTTTAGAATATTCAAATATTATAAGATTTCCTTATGATAATTTTCTAGATGAGGTGATAAATTTAGAATATTTGGATCCTCAAGGATAAGAGGAAGAAAGTGGAATGGATATAGGGAAACATGGTCAAAGATCATAGGGATGGTTCAATGATTGGACCATCAATACAGTAGAGGGAGAGCATCCCTCACACCTATGAGAAGAGTGATTCTAGAGCCATGGACATCCGTGCCATAAGGAATTGATGCATGAATAGGGGAGAGTGATTATCCTATTCACATCCCTAACTGAAGCATATTCAAGACAATAAAAATATTTTTGAAATTTATAAAGACAAAAATTTAAAATTCATACTTTTCATAATTATAATATTTTTTATAGGGTAAAAAAATTATTATAGTTATTAATATAAAAAAAATTTAAAGAGAAATAAATTATTCCCATGAATTTTTTTTACTATATTATTTATTTAAATAAATATAATGAATTCGTATACAAAACTAATGATGTATTTATTAATATACGAGAAAAAATGAAAAAAATTAAAAAAATTAAATGTAAAATAAAATAAATGATTAATTTTGTTATAGGAATTTTTTATGTATATATATTTATATATATTGAGTTTTCATTGTAGTTGTTATAATAATTACACTATTGTTTTGTTGTTTTCAAATTCACATTAAATGAATATGTATAAAATTCTATATAATTATATTTCAAAATAAATAATATTATTCAAATTACATAAAATTGAAAAAATATTATCCTCATACTAGTGATTATGATATTTTTGAAACTATCATACATGATCCATTTAAAATAAAAGTAACATTTTAGAATATCTATCATGACCCCTAAAGAGTAAAATATTTCTTATCATGATAATTTTGAAATGGTTTTAATTAACGTTAACACAAAAAAGGTAAAAACCTAATATAAACAAGTCAATGTTATAATGGATAATTAGATTTAAATATATCCTCAACCTATAATAAAATTAAATCATTCCTAACACTTTATTTAATGAAAATTAATTTTAGATAATTTTAATTTTAGTGAAATATAAAATATCCACCGCCCCATATTATAAAAATAAAAACTCCTCCCAACAAATCATAGATAAAAATTATTTTGGTTTTTCAATGCACTGAATGACTCACAATATTATTTACCTTCCCACATAATAGATAAATTGTTTATACAAACCCCTCATTTGAAGGCATTTCTTGTAAACATACTGATGTTTTCCAAAAAAGTGGTTTCATTCTAAACTGATAATTTTTTGGTTTTTCCATATTTATCCACATTAAATATTTATTAAACTATTATTATTAAATAAAATATTTTATCAAATATAATACGGTGTATTTATGATAACATAGTAACGTCTATCCATCTCCTATTCTGTAAAATGAGAAATGAAATTATCAAACCTATATCCGATGGACTACTACCAAGCGAATGATGTAATTTATTTTTCCTCGCCATAACGTATGTCTGGTTTTAATATATATGATATATTAAAAAAAATTTAATGATAACATATCATATGATTTATTATATTTCCATTTATTGAAATTTGAGAACATCATACATGTGTACGGATGGAATACAACCACAATGATGAGACACGATTTGTTTTTCATAGCCACATAATGTTAAATCAATATATAACAGATTTTAAATAAATAAAAAATTATTTATGTTAATATTAATTCTTTATAATAGTAATATAATACTAAAATTATTTCAATCATGATTTTTGAAAAATTTAAATGATACTCTTGTGTTTCGATGGCTTACCCTCTTCATAATTTTAGGCTATACATTTTTCATAACCATTTATCATAGTTGGATTATAAATTATAGTGGATGTAGAAAATATGTCATTATATAATTATTATTATTCATGTTATTATGGAACAATGATATTTTTTCTAGAGTTAAACAACTACAGTTATTATGGATATATGAGTTGAACGTTATCCAAATATCAAATGTGAACATAATTTAACAAATAATAAATTTAATAATTGAATTAAAATAAATAATACATATAATATTGATTAAAAAAATATCTCAATCATGTTATGATTTTATATAACTTTACTAGTCTAGAATATGAAGTTTTTTTGTGATGTTTCATACCTTAGAAATTATAATTGGTTACAAATTTCCTTCATTAGGGAATATTTTATTATCCTGTTAATAATTTATTTTATATGTCAAATCTAATAAACATTAATATGGTTTATCTTGAACCCTTCATCATTCATGAAATTTAATGTTTAAATTTAAACTTTTTAACTAATGGGATTTGAATTCATATTTATGTAGTGCTAAGTGGTTTCATAATTCAATTTTTTTATATTACATCCTAATATAATGTAATATTTTATTACTAAGTGTTTGGTTTATTTTTTAATTGTATTTTGAATTTTTATTATTTGGATTTACATTTCATACACAAAATAAATTAATGCATTAATAGTAAAGCATCAATATAATTATTCTAAGGGATTTCATCTCAATTTCCACTGAATTATGACCAAATTGGTATTATGTACATATTTTTTAAGTGGAATATATATATAATTTTTTGGTATTTAACGTGAATACCAATTGGTTCATGATTATTAATTTTTTAATCATGTTGATGTTTTTTATTTCCCATATTTTTAACAATCATTTCCTCACATTGAATCATAAATCATGTAGTGAAACATTAAAATGAACTGCTACTATTATTGCTCATTTTCATAGGGTTCATTTCTATTCCATATCCATATTTTTTAATAGGATTTAAACAATCTATTACACTTACTAAAATAATTTATTTAGAATATAAAATTTAATTCATAACATCATAACAGGATTAATATAAATCTTTCTAATAATTTATAAATTCTACATTTTTTTCAATTGTTAGAATAAATTCAGAAGGTAATATGTGATTTTACTTTATATGTTTTTAAATAAAATTCACTCAACAATTACTCTTTTATAATATATTTCGTATTATTCAAGTGTTAAATTTATTTCATAGAAAACTCTTTTATGAAGGATTATATGAATTTTTCTCATATATATTCTTATATCCACCAAAGGATATGAGTTTATATCAAAACATATAGTTCCTATCCTTGATTTTTGGGAATTTAAAATCCTTCTAGTATATCAAATATATTAAAATAATCATACATTAAATTTATATTAATATCTTGAATAATTGAATATTTATAAGAGTATTTCCAACATCGTATAGCATTTCATCATAATATGTTTAATTTTACTTTTTATTCAATAGGTAAATATATAAATTTTGTATTTTCTATTCATGGGGAATATTTTTTTGATAACGAATATTGGTAATGAATTAAATTGATCAATAATTATATATTGATTTTTGTAGAATTGCAGTGACAGGTGGGGACCCAAATTATATAGTCCCTCAATGCATTAGTATGTCTCACGAGAAAGACTAGTCGGCCAGCCTTATTAAAGGGGTTTTTATATACATTGAAATAGTTTCAAATATCATGGACTATGACGTTGACTATTTTCTTTTGATTTATGACCCTATAAATTATATAATAAGGAAATTATTCAATAATATTGATGTTATTATTTGATTTTATTTGATAATCATTTATAAGATTCAAACTCAAGTTATTATTTATGTGGTGTCATTTGATAAATATTTATAGATGCCTTATTATTATTCATGATAAATTAATTTATTAATTAAAATTTCATTTTCTTATATAAAATTTTATATTCTATATTATGTATTTACACATGAGAGAATTTTTTGTACATATACCTAATAGATCTTGTGAGAACATCATAATTTAATTACATTCCCATGTGGTACAAGGAGAGAATTTTTGAATGAATACAAGGATGAATTATATTTACTTTCACAATGATGTATATTATATTTAGAAGGTAATATCAAATACAAATATGTATGCAGTTTACGATGTTTATTAAAAAATTATGTCCATCGGGATAAGGTTTTGTATATTCAATTTCTATTTATTAATGTGATCAATATCTCAGGGCTTTTAGAATTTGGATTTTCATTGATTTTTAGAGATTTATTATTATAATCCTTTGGAAATATATTTATACAAATAGTTTTTAGGTAACATATTCATATGAATGAGATGTATGTTATGTATATCTGTGGAATAAAATTATAATATTTTATTATAAAAGATATTCTATGATATTCATAATAATATTCCAATTTCTTGAATCTACATGTGGACAAGGTTTTTTCATATATGTATATACGGGTAATAACTTTGAAAAGATCTGGTCAAGTATATATGAGTCATAATTTTAGTACACAATCAGTGTGAATTTAATACTCACCTTTTTTTGGAACCATCTATGTATATTATTATGTTAATTTTCATTTCATTTATGAACCATTATGATGTATTTGAATAGATATTGATATTGATTGACCTATATTAAACCTATGTTTCCATAGACAGATGGAAGTATTACAATGTTTAAACATCATATATGTGATTATGTGGTTTCCTATTATGATTAATGTTTCGAAAAAATACAGTTTTTTGTTTTATTGAATTTAGGGAATTAGATAGAATAATCATAGTAATGAATATGATGGATAATACAAAAAAATTTAGAATGAAAATAGGATTATTAAATAAAGAATAATATTTGTTAGTATTCTTAGTCAAATATCATAATATATGATCAAACCCATGAAAATTATCTAACTATTCGAATAAATAAATAATATAAATAGAGAGCTTCATTAGAGATTATATTAGTGGATACTATGTAGTAATTAATACCTAATTCACCTAATCGTTGAAATTTTAAAGGCAACACCTTGGGGTAGTCCAAAAGTTATGTGATGAAATTTTTTATGTGGAAATAATTGATATATAATAATAAATTTTTGAGAATTTTAATTTATTATCTGTGGGGAATCATGGGAATTATATAGGTTTATTTTTTAATTCAAGGGATAACTTATGGGACATGGAAGGAATTATAAAATTAAAATTCTTTATGTGGAAGGATTAAATTGTTTATATATTGAGAGTTGAGAATTATATTTGATAGGTGTTATAGAAATGAAATTTTTTTAATATAAATCCAGAAACATTTATATATTAGTTCCTCAATTGTTTTAACTAATTATTTGAAATCATATATTAAATGGTACTAATGACTCTCATACTTGATTTAATGGAAATTTTTGATTTTAAGGAATAATGTTATTTTGAGAATGAAAACCCTTAATATCAACAATGTTTTAAGGTAATAATTATTTGTTTTGATAAAAAGATTATTAAAATTGTTTATTTAAATTATATATTACTAATTTCATTGAAAAGTATTAGTTATTTGGTGATAAATAAACTTATGATGTATTTTCCTATATTATCATAATAATAGAATATATTTAATTTTATTTTATTTTATTTAATGTTTAAGGATATAGTTAATTTCTTGGACTCTATTATCTTTCCATTGTGTTTTTATAGTGATCACGGTGTTAAAATATTTTTTATCAGTCATTATGAGTTAATTTATAATAGATGGGGGGTTAATGTTGTAATGATTTTTGGAAATTTACTAAACAAAGTTATAAATATATGAATTTTGAATTTCTCCGAACTTATTTGTGAATAATATTAAGGATGAATACATATAGAATATATTATGTTATACATTGGGTGTTACATTTACAATTAAAGAGATTACTGATTTATATTGGATGAATTAGGCTAACCAATATTGCTTAGGTATATATTTAGAGATGAATGAAATGAAATGCCACTATTTTATGGATATTATGATTCATGTATATATATAATTTTAGATCATAATGATTTTTAAATCTATCTATGATACTCATTTATTGGAATAACAAATGGAGTCTAAATTGACTGATGCTCAACCAAATTATGAAATTATGCTTAACAAATAAATAGATATCAAGTATGTATATCTTTTGGGATTATCAATCTTCAATGTGATTGAATATCCCAAATTTATGAAAATGATATTTTAACAATAATACTATACATATAAAATCATTTATATTGAATCAATGGTCTTTTCTTCGATCAAAAAATTGAAACATTATTATCATTAAAAGTATATTAATCATGTTTCCTATTTGTCCCTATCAGTCTGCTGTTAGAAATTTTGAACTCTTGGTCAATATTATTGAATCTCGTTAATGATCCACAATTTGGAAACATTTTTTTTTATTCTAGATGAAATTCATATATCTAGATTCTTCTTATTAATAAAAAAAGTCCTATTAACTATTATTATGAGGTGTCTTATTAAAAATGAAATCAAAAAATGCGAAACTATTGATTATTTATGTGAATTTTATATTATATGTTTTATATTTATTTATGGTTGTATAATATAGAATCTAATGATTATAGAAAATACTTATCTTTAAAAAAATTTATTTTATTGATAGATTTAATCACATGCTACAATGAGTTTAAATTAAATGCACTATATTATTAAAATATTATTTTTAAAACACGATCATTAGATTTTGATGTATGATCAATAATATAGTAATTATGAAAAATATATCTATTATTTGTACATAATATAATTATATTGATTTATTAATAATTTATCAGTACTAAATTTTTTGTAATGTGATTTTATTCATCACAAATATGTTGTCTACAAATGATATTTTTCTTACATTATATACCTGTATAATATATTGAATTTATAAAAAAATTAATAATGGTGTCTTATAAAAAAAATAAATCTTTTGAAATTAAAAAATATTTTCTTATGCCTACATTTTTTTATTTTTAAGGGATGATTTAGCCTCTAGTTAATAGTTTAAAATATCTATTTTCTAAAAAATTTGATCTATTTTCTTAAATTCAATACATTTAATATATTAATATATTCTGGATATTTTCATAATTAATAAATGATCCATTTTATTAATATCCTTATAATTAATATATTCATAACCTGAAACATTATTGATTTTTTATAAGTCAATTTTCATGCCTCAAGCCAGAAATTGTATGGTGTTTATACAAAACTAAATTGAAAAGTTTGGAAATGTATTAAAAGTGTAGTTTTCATGAAATAAAATTACAATGTGCATGCTTTATGTAGGTGTGGATTTGAAAAAATACTTACAAATGGGTAACAACTGTGAAAAAACTGTATTTAGCTCATCTCAATTGGGAATCTATTCTTGAAAATTGACCATGATTCACAACTAGTTCAAACTCTGAGGGAATATGTTTGGATAATAATATTATCCTACGATCCATTATGTAGGAAATATTGAAAATGAAATTGTTATTATAGGAGAACAACAAATAACATATTTGAGCATGATTTTTAAAGATAAAATCATCCTTAATAATTATAAGTTTCCTAAAAGTAACATGTTACTCACTATATTTTCCTTCAATTAGAAATTCTTAAGGAAATAGTATGAACCATGTAAATGATGATATAAATATATAATGCACAGATATAAATCATAAAATTTTGGAATCTAGAATCAAAACCATCATAAGGATGAAGGGTTGACTATCTCATATTTTCAATAAAATTATGAGTCATGGTGATGAACATATTCACCTCAAAAGAAACAGCATTCTATTGATTCCTTCTTATGTCAACATCAATATTCTTTTAGTGGGTTTAATTACTTATTTATTATTGGACAATATATCAACTCTCTACAAAATATCTTCTATATAATGATCTATTCAAATATAGAGATGTTAGTACTATAAGGATATCTATTTGAAAAAGATGATGGTCAGTGGTGGACATAGATTATGAAACCCAAATCTAATAAGAAGGAATGATTATGTGGATTAGGAAGAGTTCATGTTATTCCTTTAAAATATATAATTTTCCAAATATACATAAAGAAATGTTGAATAAATTCATAGAGTTAATGAAAAAGAAAAAAGAATCAATGAGAAACTATAAAATTGTCATTTAAAAAAAATTAAATACCTTTGGATTTGTCATGTATATTGAGTTAATGAATGATAGATTCTTCACCAGATAGAGACAACATCTAAAAAGGAATTTAAGAAATTAGAACTATGTATTTTATAACGAGATAATGCCAAGTGGTAGGAAGGTTGAATTATATTTTGGGGAGAATCTGTGGTCACATAGTTCAATTGAAAATTGTACATCTGTGGTTCCAAAGTCATGAAAGAATATTGATCATCGATGTAAAGGATAGGTAGTGAAATTTCCCATTTGTAAAAAAATTGGGATAACAATCCAAAGATCAGATTTCATGGGAGTGGAATTCGCTAAAAGTTTATAAGAGATAGAAATATAGATTAAAACCATAATGGTGAGGTGAGGTCTCTACATATCAATGCTACAAACATAGTACTCAAGTTGTTGGACTAACCAAATGTTCCATTCTTATTGGGCATAAAAAACTGGAACATTTCCAATGAATTTCTAAATCAGTAGATAGTGGAGGAAAACCAACATGAACCTCAATATTGGGAATGCGGTATTAGTCATGTATTTTATAACATGATCTCTAAAGTAATGTATTCATATGATGTTTCAGTATATACAAGAATTATTCCCTGAAATATGTTATGAACATACATTCTATAAATACCCATAAAATTCAAGGGAAATTTTTTCTAAATTTTCATTGTGATTTTACAAGAACACAGTTTCTGACGGAGCCTGATTCCAAGGACTGGTGTACCCAGAATCAATTTCCTATGTTTAGCTCGGGTACGTTCAGTGAAAGAACGAGCATGTTTTTCTTTATTTTGACCTGGTGTTCAGAATCGAAATATGAGGGCACCGATGGAACCGCATCACCAGTAATTTCTTAATAAGACCCTTTCTAGAGTTGCGTTTTCTCAGGAGGAGTTGTTTTAAGAAAAAGTGAGGGATAAAATATAATTGTTACAATTATATTTTATTTTCTTGTTAAGTGGATTACGTGTTGTGTTACAACACTTTGACCCTCTCTTAATTGGTTATAACCTATGTGAGGGATTTAGGGGTGGGACCCACTTGGAGTTAACCACCCATGAGAGGATTAAAGGTGAGGTGGGGCTCACACGAACCCCACCCCTTCACATTCCTCTTAAACTCCCTAACTCCCTCTTAAATTTTTTAAACTTATCTTTATTTGAGTAACCTTCAATTTCCTCACACTCTCCCTCATTAACTCTAGCCAACACAAAAATTAATTAAGTGAATTCAACTTTTGAATTTATTTTGGAAAATATTAGCTTGGGTTGATTAAATAATGTGGAACCATTATTTTTGTTAAGGTTTGGCTTTTGTGGTGTTGAGGGTAAGGGAAGAGATCTTGGGAGATTTTAAAGAACTTCTTCTTCTTCTTCTTCCGTCTTCTTCTTCCTCGACAAATGAGGAGGCACCGACGTGGGAACTCGCCAACAACATTTCGCCTTTAAATTTTCTCTCCACGTGAAAGGAAGGGAGACACTGCTTCATACTAGGACGTTCTCCGTCAGCATATACGGAACCTCACCCTGCGACTCCGTTTCCCATGACAACGTTGTTCGACAACATTTTTCAAGGTAGGGTTTTTATGCGTTTCTTTTCGTGATTGACTTCCGTCATCTATCCAGGTTCAATTGGACCTCTTTCTATATTTTAACAGGAGGGGGCTGGACCACCCAAACATGGCCGACCCTCCTCCCTTAATATTTTGTGTTGTTGCGATTCAAAGGAAAGTGACGCGGTGTCGTCGCACCGCGCGGGAATGAGCGGCAAGGATGTGCGGCGTCGTCGCACTGTGAATTTGAAAATCAACCCAAGCCACGGCGCCGTCATGTCGCGGTGGAAAAGAAACTCGAAGACACTGCGGCCGGAGCGGGGCCGTGGCCGAGGGGCGTGGAGATGCAGTGGGACCGGCGGCCTGTTCCGGGACGCCGGCGTCGGAGCAGGGGGGCCGGCCCTCGCTGGTCCCGTGGTTGTAGAGGCCGGCCGGCCGGAGTGGGCTGGACAGTCTGGGGGAGAGCTGGGGGTTACAACCCCAGGCTGGCCAGCAAAGAGTGGCCCCCATTATGGGGGGCCACGGTCGCAAACGGCAGGGGCCAGCACGCCCCCCTGCACTCTTGAACGGCTCGACCGTTCGGCCGAGCCACCTGGCAAGCGTGCCGGGCCGCCGGGCCGGGCCGCGCCCAGGCGGCCCGACCCGGTTCAGGCCGACCCAGGGGGTCTCGTGCCGGATCGGTCCGGGCCCGAAACCCCCACTTAAATACCTTTTTCAGTCTTTTGCCCATATCTTATGCCACGGACCTCCAATCGATGCACCTTCAGTTGCGATGCAATCCCTAGATCGAGACAGTCGTTTCGGTATATTAAACTCAAGGTTTTGGAAAACTTTGAGTATGGGCGGGTTGGTTCGGGTACAAAACCAACCGGGCCAATGGAGCGGAAGCACATATATCTTGAGCTATGGATGTCCGATTGATGTTCTGTCGACTTTGTTGGATTCCTCTTGAGAAGACGGAACTTTTGGAATACTTCGCCCCAGGTTTGGATGCAGTTGGAGTATGGCCATGTTGGATTGTGCCCGAAATCAATGTAGGCCCCTCGAACAGAAAAGATGATATCTTTCATACTAGACATCCATTTGACGAACCTTCAGCGGCGTTGGTGATCACGTTGAGAAATGGTCCCTATGAGTATACGTCCAGGCTGGTTCACACACAATACCAACCGGGCCCCTGGGACAAAAAGTCTAATAACTCATAGACCAGACGTCTGATTGATGCGACATCTGTTGCATTGAGTCCCCTATGATGAGGCGGTCCTTTGAGATACATCTTCGTGGGACTTGTGATACTTGGATTATCGACCTGTAGATCGTGGATCAGACCCTCTTGAAGACGAGCATACAGAGTACGGAGACTGTGTAGCTGGTTGTGACCATTTACGGCTTCTTCGATTCGATTCGGAGTGACTAGAATAGCCCAGTGGGGAGCACTACTTTGTGAGGTGGCAGACCCATGGCAGAGGAGCACTACTTTGTGAGGTGGAAGACCCGTGGTACTCGACAGGAGGATTACCTCTATAGGATATGAGGGGGATCACTACTGTGTGAGTTGGCAGACCCATGGCGGAGGAGAAATACTGTGTGAGATGGCAGACCCACGGTACTTGACTGTTGGTGTACCTCAGCAGTCTTAGGTTAGTGAGCAGTACCTCTGAGTTGTGACACGATCACTGTACACTACAGAGACGGGCTCATCAACAGTTATGGGTTTGATAATGAAAATCCTGGTTTGAGCTGAGTCTATGACCTTTGTGTCTACCTCTTGATTGGGATGGGTCACTTGATAACCTAGGTATATGTATGGGCACATACCTGGGTAGTGGTTATCCGTTGATTTCATAACCTTTGTGATTCCTCATGACTGAGATGGGTTACATGATAACATAGGTATAAGTATTGGCTTATAACTAAGTAAGGGTTATCTGTTGAGATCCTTATTTTTGGTTATCCTTGTTGGATTTAGTGTGACCTTGAGTGTATCAGGGACCCTACTAAGTATCATTATACTCACCCCTGCATGGGCTATGCCCGTACCTCATTGTGTTGGTTACAGACGACGGGCAGTGCTGACTGAGGCCGAGTAGTCGAGGACTGGACGGTACCCAGAGGTGGACCACACGATGAGTCAATATCCAGACGTGGACTTTACAATGAGACGACACACGGATGAGGTTGACGGGCGAGAGCGTTTTGAAGGCTATCTGTACATAACCTTCAGGTAGGATCCGTGGTGGACGATCCCGGTGCTACGCTATCTATAGCTACCCTTCATGTAGGATCTATGGAGGACAACCCAGGAGCCATTTCCATTCTTCCAGCTGTTGACTTTTCCTGTTGTAATTTTGTTCATTTGTCATTGTACATTCAGTTGGGTTTGTATTCTGGCCCATTTACTTTTCAAAACTCTCTTTTTTCCTTAGTTTTTACTTCCTCTTGTACTATGTGGTGTTTTGTTTTTTTTTATAAAGGAAATTCCTTCCCAATTATTGGGATATTCGCCTTTGGTGCTAGTCACCAGCCCCTGGCCTATGGAAGGCGGGCTTGGGGTAGTCACGGCCAGGGCCCTGAGGACGGGTAATGACAAATTGGTATCAGAGGAGTCGGTTCTACTGTAGAACTAATAACTCTGATATTTTCTTTCTTTGAAGCGACAGTGTTAAGAGTACTGAGTGTGGTTTTTAGTTAAGGGAGTTGATTTTTGGTGCGAGCGGCCGAAGTATCCATACACCAGGACCCTGAAAATAGATTTCCGATTTTTTGAATGAAAAAACTGATTGTGTGTGTGTTTCCAGAAGTTTTTTAAAAAGTAAGCTCAAACCCGGTCAGCTCACCAGGTATAAATCATTTGACCGAGTCATGTTTGTTTCTTTCAGGATGCCTCCCCGTGGACGACTAACTAGAGCCCCGAGAGTTGTTCGTACTGATAGTCCACTAAGAGACGTGGCATAAGAATATGGCCTTATCCCAGTTGAGGAACCAGCGGAGGCACCAGTGGAACTACTACACGTTGGGACACTGATGCCACCAGCCCCAGCAGTAGAGGGTGCACGTCGCTTGAGCGCACTGCATGAGTTACAGCGCCAGAGGCCACCCAGGTTCAGGGGAGAGACAGACCTGCAGGCGGCTGAGGATTGGCTGGAGGCTGTGGTGAGAGTCTTCGGGCTAGTGGGGGTGCCAGCAGACTTCATGGTGATCCTTGATGCCATCCTTCTTCAGGAAGTAGCAGGCAGATGGTGGAGCCTGATGCTCCAGATCCATGATGAGGCGACAATTCTATGGGCAGACTTCGAGAGCCTGTTCCGTTCAGAGTTTGTACCAGCCACCCTTCGAACGGTGTGTATACAGGAGCTACTTTAGTTGTGGCAGGGCAACATGATAGTGGTGCAATATTCAGTGAAATTCACAGACCTCTCGCGCTACTCCACAGATATGGTACGAGACCCATTCTTCAGGGCCCGAACCTTCGAGATGGGGCTCAGGCGAGAGATTAGAGTATTTTTTATTTCTCACAGCATTCCGACAAACATAGGGGTGTTGGAGCGAGCCCTCTTAGTGAAGAGTTTCCTTGCAGAGAAGTCTCTAGTAGCAGGATCCACCACTAGCCAGCATGCGGAAGACTCTTCTGTAGAAGGCAGTAGACAAATGACGCAGAGGTCCAAGAGGACCAGACCTACAGGTGGTCGACCGCATGACTCAGGGTCGGTAGTGCGAGGCACCAAGGGGAATGACAGAGCCGTACTTTCCATGAAGTGCTACTCCTGCGGCGTGATTGGTCACATGGCACATGACTGTCCGACCAGCCATGCCGATGACCAGTAGTTAAATGAAGAACCTCCCAGGCAGAGGCAGAGGTTCGATCAAGGTAGACCGCTAGGAGATGAAGACCAAGGGAGGGGAACTGGACGTGAAGCTTGAGGTGGAAGATGCTTTGATGTGTTTCCACCACCACCACCAGGAGGTCCACCCCGACCGCAGGGAACAGGTGGACATGGGAGAGCTCATCTTTAGTCAGCAGAAACATATGACTACGGAGATCCGGAAGCAAGTGGACAGTAGTGGAACTAGTGGTTTCCTTTTATTCTTTGTATATCATTTTCTATGTTGTTGTTGTTACATTTGTGTCTTTGTACCATGAGCTGAAATAATATAAATACACTTACCTTTGTGACATTTTCTTCCTTCCTTTTTGAGTACTAAGAGGTTCCGGTTTAAACTGTTGACTTGACTCTCACTTTCGAGATTCCTACTGGAAGAGACCTAGTGACCTCATGTTGATGCCGACAGTGTGACTCGACCCTTAGAGGAGAGAGTGACGGTTGGATCTCTTGGTAGTAACGTCGAGGCCTTACGACCTTTTTCATTTCATTAATACATCATTCATGTCCGGATTGACTGTATTAGGCAAAGAACGTGGTTCATCCAAGGATTGAGACCAGATTTCTCTTATCGACAAAGAAGAAATAATAGGATCTCTTGTGGCACCAGATAAGGTCCAGGTCATCCAAGAGCGGATGAGGAGAGCTCAGAGCTGACTGAAGCCTTATGATGATAGGAGCCAGAGACCACTAAAGTTAGAGGATGGAGACCACGTTTTCTTACGGGTCTCACCTTGATGTGGAATTACGGAGACATGGCCTAGGAGACAAGTTATCTCTGAGGTTCAACGGAACTTTCTAGGTCCTCATAAGGGTAGGAAAGGTGGTTTAATACATGACCCATCCACCTCATTTGAACCAGGTGCACGAAGATTTCTATATATCTCAACTGAGGAGATACACGCTTGACCCTTCGCATTCATCAACCCTGGGAGCTAGACTTGGGCGATGCGGTGACTTTCTCGGAGGTTCCAGTGGGGACCGAGGATCAATAGGAGCGGATCCTATGAGGATAGTTGATTCCTCGGGTGCACATTCTTTGGAAGTACGGGAATCTCTAGGTAATAAAATGGGAGCGGAAGGCTCAGATGCGTGTTCAATATCGCTTTTGTATCCCTAGTCTGTGTTTAAGCTTTACGAGGATGTAAAGCCCTGTGTTGGGAGTAATGTAAAGAATGGTAAAATTAAAGGGAAAGTTCTTCTAATTTTTTTTGGGATTTTACACGAACGCAGTTTCTGACGGTGCCTGATTCTGAGGCCCAATGTGCCCAGAATCAACTTCCGAAGTTTATCTCGGGTACGTTCAGCGAACGAACGAGCGGGTTTTTCTATCTTTTGAACTGGTGCACGGAATCAAAATTTTAGGGTACTGATGGAACTGCAGCGATGGTAATAGAATAAGAAGACCCTTTCTAGAGTTTCTTTTTCTTGGGAGGAGTTGTTTTAAAGGAAAAATTGAGGGATAAAATATAATTGTTACAATTATATTTTCTTTTCTTGTTAAGTGGATTAAGTGTTGTGTTATAACACATTGACCCTCTCTTATGTGGTTATAACCTATGTAAGGGAGTTAGGGGTCGGACCCACTTGGATTTAACCACCCATGAGAGGATTAAAGGTGAGGTGGGGCCCACACAAACCCCACCCCTTCACATTCCTCTTAAACTCCCTAAATCCCTCTTAAATTTTGTAATCATATCTTTATTTGAGTAACCTTCCATTTCCTCACTCTCTCCGTCATTTACTCTAGCCAACACACACATTAATTAAGTGAATTCAACTTTTGAATTTATTGTGGAAAATCTTAGCATGGTTTGATTAAATGATGTGGAACCATTATTATTGTTAAGGGTTTGATTTTCTGGCGTTGAGGGTAAGGGAAGAGAGCTTGGATGTTTTTAAAGAACCTATTCTTCTTCTTGTTCTTCCGTCTTCTTCATCCTAGAAAAAGGAGGAAAAACCGATGTGGGAACTCGCCAATGAAATTCTACCTTTGAATTTTCTCTCTATGTGAATGGAAGGGAGACACTGCTTCCTCCTTGGACATTCTCTGTCAGCATATACGGAACCTCACCTCGCGACGCCGTTTTCCGCGACACCGTCGCTCGACAACATTTGTCTAGGTAGGGGTTTTATGCGTTTCTTTTCATGATTTAATTCTGTCATCTATCCACGTTCAATTTGACCGCTTGCTATAGTTTAATAGGAGGGGGTCAGATAGCACAAACATGGCCGACCCTACTCCCTTAATATTTTGTGTTGTTGTGGTTCAATGGAAAGTGAAGCGGTGTCATCGCACCGCACGGGAATGGAAGGGCAAGGATGCGCGGCGCCATTGCGCCGCGCATTTGAAAATCAAACCAAGCTATGGCGTTGTCGCTCTGCTCTGGAAAAGTAAACCGAAGACACCGTGACTGGAGAGGGGCTATGGCGGTGGGGTGCGGCGCCGTCACGCCGTGCTGGACAAAATAAGTCGTGGCTTAGGCCGCGACGAAGCAGGGGGACCGGTGGCCGGATCCGGGCCGCCAGCATCGGAGTAGGGGGATCGACCCTCTCCGGTCCCGTGGCGGCAAAAGCCGGCCGTCTGGTCAGGGGGAGAGCTGGGGGTTACGACCCCCGGCTGGCCAGCAAAGGGCAGCCCCCATTATGGGGGTCGCGGTTGCAACCGGCGGGGGGCAGCCCCCCCCCTGCACTCTCAAATGTCTCAGCCGTTCGGTCGAGCCTCCTAGCCAGTGCACCGGACCGCCAGAGCGATGGGTCGCCGAGCCGGGCCGGGCCGCGCCTAAGCGGGCCGACCCAGGTGGTCTCGGGCCAGATCAGTCCAGGCCCGAAACCCCAACCTCTTGACCTTTTTTAGTCTTTCATCCATATCTTGGGCTACAAACATCTGATCGAGGCACATTCAGCTACGATGCGATCCTTAGATAAAGACAGACGTTTCGGTATATTACACTCATGGTTTCGGAGAACTTTGACTACAGGCGGGGTGGTTCGGTACAAAATCAACCGGGCCCTCGGAGCTGAAACACTTATATCTTGATCTCCGGACGTCCGATTGACGTTCCGTTGACTTTGTTGGATTCATATTGAGGAGATGGAACATTTGGCATACTTCACCCGAGGTTTGGATGCATTTGGAGTATGGCCGAGTTGGATTGTGCCCGAAATCCAACCGGGCCCCTGGAACAGAAAAGCTGATATCTTTCAGACCGGACGTCTGTTTGACGAACCGTCAGCGGTGTTCGTGATGACATTGAGAAATGGTCCCTATGAGTATACCCTATGCGAGTTTGGGGTATAGTTGAGATATGGCCGGGTTGGTTCACACACGAAACCAATCGGGCCCCTAGGATGAAAAGGCTAATAACACATAGACCGGGCGTCCGATTGGCGCGCCGTCTATTGCGTTGAGACCCCAATGACGAGGCGGTCCTTTGAGATACTTCTTCGTGGGACTTTTGATACATGGAGTATCGAACTGTAGCTCGTGGAGAGGACCCTCCCGGAGACGCGAATATAGAGTACGGAGACCGTGTAGCTGGCAGTGACCATTGAATGCTTGTCCGATTCGATTCGGAGTGACTAGCATAGCCAAGTGGGAAGCACTACGTTGTGAGGTGGAAGACCCATGGAGGAGGAGCACTACTGTGTGAGGTGGCAGACCCACGGTACTCGACAGAAGGAGTACCTCTGTAGGATATGAGGGGGAGCACTACTGTGTGATGTGGCCGACCCATGGTTGAGGAGCACTACTGTGTGAGGTGGCAGACCCACGGTACTCGACAGGAGGAGTACCTCAACAGTCTTATGTTAGTGAAAGTAACTCGGAGTTGTGACAGGATCATTGTACACTCCCTAGAAGGGCTCATCAGCCATTACAGTTTCGATAATGAAAATTCCGGTTTGAGATGAGTCTATAGCCTTTATGTTTACCACTTGATTGAGACGGGTCACTTGATAACATAGGTATATGTATGGGAACATACCTGGGTAGTGGTTATCTGTTGATTTCATAACCTTTGTGTTTCCTCATGATTGAGATGGGTTACTTGATAACTTAGGTATAAGTATGGGCTTATACCTAAGTAAGTGTTATCTGTTGAGATCCTTCTTTGTGATTATCCTTGTTTTATTTAGTGAGACCCTAAGGGTCTCAAGGACCCTACTGAGTACCGTTATATTCACCCCTACACGGGCTATGCCCGCACCTTGTTGTGTTGGTTGCAGATGACCGGAAGTGCTGACTGAGGCCGAGTGTTCAAGGACTGGACGGTACCCGGAGGTGGACCACATGGCGAGTCAGTACCCGGAGGTGGACTACACGACGAGTCAGTATCCGGATGTGGACTTCACGACGAGACGACACACGGAGGAGGTTGACGGGAGAGACCATTGTGAAGGCTTTCTGTACCTACCCTAAAGGTAGGATCCGTGGTGGATGATCCGGGAGTTGCGCCATCTGTACCTACCCTTCAGGTAGGATCCGAGGAGGACAACCCAGGAGCCGTTTCCGTTCTTCCATCTATTGTCTATTCCTATTGTACTTTTGTTATGTTGTCCCTGTACTTTCAGTTGGGTTTGTATTCTGGCCCATTTACTTTTCAACACTCTTTTTTGTACTTAGTGTTTACTTCCACTTGTACTCTGTGGTGTTTAGTTTTCTTTTATATAGGCAATGCCTTCCCAGTTATTGGGATATTCGCCTTTGGTGCTAGTCGCCAGCCCCTGGCCTACGGAAGGCGGGCCTAGGGTAGTCACAACACGGGCCCCGAGGATGGGTCGTGACACATTCGTTGTAGATATATATATATATATATAACATTCATTCATTCATTCTTACATAGAATATATAATCAATCCCTATGATTGTAGAGATACCTTATTTTTTCATGATTCTTAGCGGGGTTATCCTTTGTAAACGATATATTTTAAATTTAGTATTAACATTGGAGAGTATAATATCACGTAAAATCTAGTTGTCATTTTCCTAGAGGATGGAAGCATTACTATGGAGATATATTGGATCTCAATATATAATGTTATGAAAAATGACTACAGAAAATAAATATTTAGTATTCATGAAGGGATAATGTATATATTTATTCAAATAGGTATATCCAAACCCAAGATTTGTCTAGAGGCACCTCCATTAGGTATCTTTATAGAGTTGATAAGTGAAGTGGGAGAATGAAATTAATTTATAAGAATATAAAATATCCCAATCATTAAGTAATACATTGACATAGTTAATGAATTATTACATTGACATCCTCTAGTGGGAGAGGTATATTTATCCATTAAACTCAATCTTGGATCCTAGTTGATATAAAATACATCATATAGAATGAAAAATGTGGAGTTAGAGGAATTAATGAAATTACTTTAGGATATTATGGATAATTTAACTAAGGATAAATGTGTATCATTGGGGAAAAAAGTTCTCTACGTATATAAAATGGATGTGTAAATTCGTCCAGAAAAAGATTATAGACAAGTTAATAGGAACCCAATCAATAATAATTACACTCTTCTATGGATTGATGATCTATTTGACTAGCTTCATAGTGGTTAGATATTCATTAAAATTTACCTAAATGTGTGGTATCACCAATTTATTAGAATGAAATATTGTATTCCAAAGTCTAAAATCATTAATTGATATTCTCATTATGATTATGTTGTCATTACCTTATTCTTTAATAATTATCTCACAATTTATTTAGATAAGATGAATTGAGTAATTATGGACTATATTGATATAAAATGGTAATTATTGATGCAATTTTTATATATTCCAATATATATGGGGGTCATCATCATCACATACCGTTTATATTTTATACTCTTTGGAAGGGGAATATATTTTGAAAATATAGAATATGTGAATTCTTTATAGAAAATGGTTCATTCTTGGGTTACATTGTCACCCATGAAGGAATCCTTATTGACCCCACCAAGGATAAAGTTATAGTTTAGGAGTCTCAGCCTATAATAGTAACTGAGAGTCATAGTTTCTGTTGTTTAATAGGATTCTATATGTTGTTTTTGATAATCCATTCATGAAGCTATAATCCATAAAATATGAAAACTTTAAAATGAGATATGTCCATCGGGATAAAGGAGAAAGAAGATTGTATCCATGAATTGTAGAATATTTTGATTACTACACATATGTTAAAACTTCCATTGGTTAGAGAATAATTTTTTATTTATATTTAACAATTTATGAACGATCATTAATGTTTCCACCTGAAAAAAGAAATGGTGGTAGAATATAAATCTCAATAGTTAAAGCATCATGAGAAGAATTATATTACATATAACCATATGTATGAAATAATTTTTTTTAAATGCTAATGAGTATCTATCATTGTGGTTATAAATTTAATATATGTATAGACCACCTTTTATTGAAGTATATATTCATGAAATAAGGATTTAAACATGACAAAAATGATATAGATGGATATTCTCAAAGACTACAACTATTAAATTCATTATCACCCTATAATAAAGAACAATTTTGGTGATGCATTAATTAGTAAATACCATTTTTTTGTTGGAAATTGTGTGGATTTAAGTAGATATTTTTATTAAGGACCAATCACAGTTGGGCATGGTTATCAAATGTTTTGGGACATCATAAATTGTTTACTAAATGCTTTATCCACCATCAATTATATTGTAGATAACTAGAACTCAAATAGATTATCATATGATACTAAATAAGATAGAGGATCCCTTGAATAGTATGTTTAATAAGTCCAATATTGATCAAGATGGTGTACTGAAAATTTTTACATGATAATGTTTCCCAAATATACAGGATATAAAAAAGGATATAATTATTGATGCTCAATAATCTACAAAATCTATATATCCTAGAAGCACTAAAATGAGTTGGAACATTATTGTCCACTTTTGGCTGGATAATATGAAAAGGGATATTACATAAATGAATGAATGTGTCTTGTAGTGTAGAAATGTCTTGTTGGAGTTAAAAATTCCTAAAGATGTACTGAATCTACAACAAATACCATCATTGATGTGTGAG
Organism: Viscum album; assembly: GCA_963277665.1. Classification (NCBI taxonomy): domain Eukaryota; kingdom Viridiplantae; phylum Streptophyta; class Magnoliopsida; order Santalales; family Viscaceae; genus Viscum; species Viscum album. Next base: position 1,842,709,464 of record OY728145.1, read on the forward strand.
AATATCACTATGGAAATCAACATTTTTTTCCTATGAAAAACCAATGGAAACAATTTGATATGTGATAAACTATATCGACTCTCTAAGACTGAGTATTTAATTACTATTTGGAAATATTTATCCCCATTCCCAAATGCCAAGATCTATACAAGGATGTTTTGTGGAACCATGGAGATCCACATTATATTATTTTATATAAGGATATATTTTACGAAACGACATTATAAGAATGTCTCCTACATGATTAGAGTCCAACATTTTATTTTAAGTGGATAATTGCCAAGAAACATTTGGACAATTGGAACAAACTATTATTACACATAAGAACATACTGAGAACGTGATCAATGTAATTTAAAGGATTATAGTATCAAAACCTCCCATTTATTTATTTCTAATATACCATCATCTTATAATTGACTATCCATATGGATATAAAAAAAATCTGTATATCGGATGTGATGTTGAACTCCTTGTTGGGATTTTCATGGTGAGGGAAATCTCATGTGAACCAATCATATACCAGAGAAGATAGAAAAGGTTCATTTCATCCGACAACATATAATGGATAATAAGATTCATTTTAATATATCTTCAAGAAATAAAATAATAGGATTTTATTTTGATATTAGAGACAAATTATCACTTCATATATCACCATGGAAGATATTCTTTACATCTGGAAAGAATGGGAAGCTTTTTGGGAGCTATACTGGCACCATTGAAATCCTTAATCACATGGGATATGTTTTCTATCGGCTATCACATCCACAAAATATAAATTATTATTTTTTATTTACTATAATAATAATTAATATGTTAGTACATACCAAATCCATCATATATACAGAAGAAGGATGTGGTAGAACAGAAATAATATGTCTCTTATAAGGATAGTTTGGTGAAGATTATACACCAAATAGACAATGATCCCCATAAAAATACAATATAACATTTCCATGTGTTGTGTTAGAACCATATATATTAAAAGAAGTGTGGAAAATAGAATAATTAATGAAATATAGGTTCCCTAACCTATTCTCCAAAAATAAAATGATTTTAAATTTCATGTATGAAATTTATAAAATTGTGAGGAATTAAATGACCTGGGATTTTTAAATTTCATTAGTTTCTTAATTTTTTTTATATATTATAAAATATTATACATTTATATAATATAGATGAATCCCAAAACCATATCTCATTAAATAATATCATTACATAAGACATTTACAAATCCAATAAAAGTGAAAAATATTACAATTAGACAGTAAAAATAAATTATAAAAGATAAAAAGGGAGATTATGTATCGATCTAATCTTCATGAACCATACCTCCAATGAAACATACTATGGAAAATTATACAAATATTATCAACCCATTAAACATATAATAAAATGTATATATATCCATAAGAGGAACTGTCGTGGTTATTGAGTGTATTATTTATGTTTTATTTATACATAATGAAGGAAAATTGTTCTGTTGGTCAATACAAAAAATTGTCAAATATGAATGTAGGTAAATATATCATTTGTAGACTTTTTCTATTGGTAACTATAACCTTTAGTGATATTTTTACCATTTTATATTGTGTTTAAAAGTTTAAATGGTAGAGTATAATTTATGAAGAAAAGGGAAATAATAACCTCAACTATTAGAGTCATTCTATATGAATTCTGTTTTTTTCAGAACATTAAAGGGAGGTTGAGTCTCTGGGGTTCTTCCTTGAGTAATCATAATCTATGATTTACTAAATGAGGTTCTAATGAAATTTCATACGAGAAGATAACCTGTTAATTGAGATTATCATAGTGTCAAATTTAACCAAGCCACCACATGATACTACCAACATCGAAATCCATAATCTTATGTTGTACGTGGGTTATTTTTATTATTTTTATGTCGTATATGGGTTTACTAATGGGTTATAGATCAATGTTTTAGTTAAATAATTTGTAACAACATATTAATAAATAAAATGGGTTTTCAATCAATCCTATTTTTATATATATTTTTTAAAATAAAATATACTTTTATGTTTGTTGATACTGATAAATATATATTGTTTTAAAAAAAATATAATGTTTTTTTAATATATATATATTATTTTAATAAAATCACAAGGTCTAAATAATATTTAATTTATATTATTTTTAGATTATTACATAAATATAATATTATTCCATAATTTTATAATATCCTAGGAAATTGGTTAATGTTACAATAATATGACTATAACATAAAAACTTTAATTTTTAATTAATAAGGATTTTTGGATTTAAAATTTTACATTATAATATTTAAATAATTAATTCAATCAATTTAATATTATATTTCACATCATAATGTATATATTTTTTTGGTGGATTTTAATTGATTTTATGAAATAATGTATTTTTCAATGAATTTTAAAAACATTGTTTTGGGTTTTTAATATGTTTTGTGAATTAATAGTTATTTCACAATGTTTTAATTATTAAATTACCAAAATACATATCGTAAAATATTTTTTTTATTAATATTAAATATCTTAATATATTTTTATCATTTTCAAAACAATAAGTGATGTTGCAATGTCATGGATAAAAATTTTGATTTTAAAGTCATTATTTTCTAAATACAATATATTTATATGTAAAAATAAGTTTTGTCAATGTTTATAGGACAAAAGTTTTTAAAGTATAAAAATTAGACAAAAATATATAGATCCAAGAGTAAAAACATTGGAAATAAAATTGTTTTTTTCATTTTAAACAAAATATATTTCTAATAACTATATTTAGAAATTGTTTAATAATTCCTCCACTTTTTTTAAAAAAAAATACACAACCATTTATGCCTTCCCCATTACTCCGAATTCATTTTTCATGACCTAAAGATAATTTTAAAGTATAAAGTGTCCCCCAGAAGGTTTCATGTGTCCTATACGGACCCATCATCTTGATTTTGTAGAATCTCTTCAAGCTAAGGGAATTATCCTAATCATCATTTCCATTCATGTAATTGTTTTTGGGTATGTGTTCTAAAGGGTATGTAACATTATTTTAGTATTCTTTTTATTAAACCCATACATCTGATATACTAATTAATGAAATTGGTTCCCCTCATTATCTTCCATTTTATCCTTTTCTAATCATTGTTTAATACCTATCCTGGTGTTGAATTTACATAAAATATTTATCTCTTATATATGAAAAATTATAATATTGTGAATAAAAAAACCATTTATTTATCCATGTGCACTCATATAAATGATAATAAACATTCATTAGTTTTTTATATATTTATTCAAAACCCACGCTACAATTTTGTGTATCAAGTATAATGTTATGTTGGGGCCACTAAGCACTTAAATATTCCGTACATTTACTTGAAACCCTTAATTTATTCACCTAACATTATTAAAAAATTAATTATTATTATCAATATTTCTAAAATGATATTAATAAATTTGGATGGTGTATACTAATTATGATCTAATGAATTAAATAAATAATTTAATCTCTATAAATAACATTTTTAAATATACCTTGGTTACTATCCTTTGTAATTTTTATTTATTTAACAATAGAGATAATCGATAGTGAAATACTGTTGAAATTCTCATTTTTATATTGTTTCCACATTTATATGTTACAAATAATGTTTTTAAATTATGATATTTTTCATGATCTCTTTTTCATGCAATATTTTTATTCCTCATGTTATTATTTTTATTCCGAAAGAGAACATGATAATTGTATTCAATGTTTATTTCCCTTAAAATAATTCACGCTAACCACCATCCATTGAGGTCTATTCTCATGATTTGAGATACAGTAAATCTAACTTAGGGTGAACCAATTATGAATCCATCCTTGGGGATTAAAATAATATTTTATATTTCTATGTTTTATTTTACTAATTTCCATGAATCTAATTTTAAACGATCATGTGTTTTGTCATATATAATGAATTGGTTATTTAACAAAAAGTTGATATTCCATAGTTAGCTTATCTATTGATCACATTAACTCAAAAATAGATATATATTCAGTAGAGTGAGTATATTCAATGATATTTTTTGGATTTTTATGATTGTTTGAAATCATATATAGTGTTTATGTATATCGAAAAGGTATGAAATGTATGGATATCATATCGATATTTAATTTAAGGTATTTCACTAGATGGTTTACTATATATTAGATACTATTTGGTTTTTGATGAGATTATAAGACCAAAAATACAATAGAATTAAATTATTTATTATTATATTTATGAAATTGTTGACATATAGATAATATATCATGAGAAGATGAAATGTAACTAAATAAAAAAAATATGTGAGATATGAAACTATATCCGTCCTATATTTTTTTTATTTCAAATAAGCTGAGAGTTCTATTTTTTTGAGAAGGATTGTGTATTGAAGAAGAATAAGTAGATATATTGGGTAAAGAAATACATTTTTTTATTATTCATCCTACATAAGAGGATGACTAAAAAAATTTAAATATATTTCCATAGTAAAAATAAATGCATGTGACATCCCTATAACATAAGGTTGGTAGCTTTTGTATATGTTTTTTCCACTAAGAAATCTGATCAAATAATTTTATTTGGGATATACTATTGTTATATTATTTATAATATTCAAGAGTATTAATCAATATATCTTATATTCTGTAGAGGATGGAATGATTGATTATATTCCATAAATTGGGTTAGATCTATAATCAAAAAAATATGGTTGGTTTCATAATTTGAATAGGTTCAATGTTAAATTCCAAATTAAGTGTCTTTTTTGAAAATAAATGGGATTTCCGTGTGTAACATATTACAAACACCATAAAATGATGAGGTATTCATACATATTAGTGTTAAACCACAATTCTGAAATCCTTGTATACATTATGGTTTGATTTAACACATTAATAAAATTAATCTTACCAATAAAATAGAATAATTGATATAAATAAAAATTCACTTAATAGGTGAAGAGGTTAAATGGGTATTATTTAAAATATAATATCTAGACTAATCTAAATTCCTCCATACTAGTGTGGAGAAATGACACTATGTGAACAACATGGATGGTGATATCAAATTAACATTAATGGTAATATTCATGAATGTATTTTCTATGACATCTTTTAGGTCAAACATTGTATTAAAATGGATTGGAAATTTATTGGACTCATAAAATGGTTTTATGAATAAGAACGTTATTTTAAATAAAACATCACAAGTCATTCAAGGCATGCCTCTATAATTTTTATCCACCCTAAAGGAGTGTTTTCCGATTTCACTAGTTTCTTATAAATAATATTTCAAATTTACTATCAAATTTGTTATATTACCTTCTATAAATAATAATTTTTTATTCCCATAAGGTGGATATAGTGATGGGTAATTATTGATAGAAATATAGGATGAGTGATAATATTAGAAGAATGTGTTTTTTTATTAAGAAAGAACTAAATCAATTCAGAGTAGGAAAATGGTTATATATAATGAATTAGAAATGTTAGATAAAACAACCATGAAACCTCAATGGAATCATGTATTGATTAATTTTTTTAAAAGGAGGGCATTGACCTTAGGACTACTAATGGGACATTAAGAGTCTATTTAATATTATTGAATAATATAAGGATCTACTCATACCACAACACATTTTGTTATTTTTTAACAATATAAAACATAAATAATGTTTTTCAAAATACCCATCTAAGAGTAATTGAGAATAACTAACATTAAAAATATATAATCATAATGAATAAAGTAAAATATTTTTTATCAATATTATCAAGGTTTATTATGATGTTCTTGTGTTAATAAGTAAAAAAATTATATTCCTAAAATGATTCATTATAAATAATTAATATTTAGTTGGTAATTTAATGTGTTCAAAATTTATAATTTGGTTCTCTAAATAAATAAATATGATAATAAAATCTAAATTTTATTATATTTTAATTAATAAAAACTTTATGTTTTACATATTGAAAAAATTATCCCATTTGTACACATAATTCCGATTTTTTTTGAATTTCTTGAAAAATATTAATTTCAAATATTTTATTTACCTACATTATTCAATGACACTCTTATTTATTGAAGCTCATAATAAAAAAATACCTTATTTGGTTATAAACCTTCTTGAACTACAAATAAAACATTTTATCCCGCATTTTTTCTAATTTATATTAATTATTACTATTCTATAAAGCTATGTATTTTTCTCACAAAACACACAATGATATGTTTTAAAATATATATTTTAACAAAAATTAAATTATTTAAAGGTTTTCCACTAAATCCAAATGATAAATTTCAATGAGTAATTTAGGTATACCAAATCACGACTATTATTATTCATTTTTTCTATAAAACATTTTATAGCCATGTCAAACATCTATTTCCATAAGTGGATAATTATACTCATATTATATTTCAATATTTAAAACCACATGATAGATATTTTTCTCCTATTCAAATCATTAAATTAAACATCATTCATATAATGATAGGTTTATACCATTTATGTGAACAATTATTCTATTAAATATAACCTATTATGGATTGCATTAAATATTTATTAGATATTAATTTATAAAATGAAATATTTAATAGTATCATATTTCAGATTTCATTTGGAAAACAAATTTATTGAATAATTGATATTATAAATATTATATAAAGGTAAATTTATTCACATAGAAATAGGATACCCTTAATTTTGAATAAATTAAAATTATTTTAGAGTACCTATAATATTTTAAAACCATTAAACTACTATAATGATAATAAATTAATAAAATAAAATATTAATAACTTACAAAACCCTTAGAAGACATACTTTATTCCTAATATTATAGAAAAACATCTTTGTAATTAAAGATAAAGAAATCCCAATCTATTAACATATTGATACTAAATATATTAAATTAATATTATATTAAAATATTTAATTATAAAAACATAATTAATAGTAATAATATAATTTAACGTATAAACATTTATGATATTTTTTTATTTATTATATTGGAAGAGAATCCAAATTCTATTGGGACTCGACGTAGGGGGAATATATCAAACCCCTTTTTGTTCAATTTTTTCACTCTCCATCCATCTCTCTTAATATTACTACTTTTATCAGAAAAATTCTATTTTATGAATATATTTTTATTTTCAATATTATATTTCATTTACCTATTATTTTTCCTAGGATATACAAATTTTTTTTGTTCCCATTATATCAATTTTTATTGAAAAACCTATAAAAAGAAAAATTATCATTTCATCCTTTGTATGGTATATAAACAGATTATTGATTATTTTAATAATTTATTTATAAGGCTTATTATTAAGAAATTAAATATATTAGTTATTTTATAGGTGTGTGGAACTACAAATTTATATTTTCTTTTAAAATATGTTTTACCAAATTCACATATCATTTGTAATGTAATTTCTATCCAAACATATTACTTTTTCATTATTATGAATTTCATATGGATTGGAAATTATAAACCTAATATATTCTACATTATTTTCTTATGATAATAACATATATTTATACAATTCTCATTTATGAATATTTTTTGGTATTTTGTTACTTAATTAATTGTGATAATTTTGTTAAAATATTTTATGCTTTCCTGGTTTTCAGTTGTTTGTGGTTTATATATGATTTTTATTTTATAATGAACATGTATTACTGTCATATAGTGATTTAATAATTTAACATTTAATTATAACCACCGGGTGGATTTCTTAATTGTCACATCTCGTCTGATTCAAATTACGGTACAAAAGGGGTGAGCCTAATATATTATTATAATTTTTTTTGGGAATGATAACATACATACTGTTATCACAAATGTCATATTTTAGATCAGATTTCATAGGATTGTCATGGCTAAAAAATTCATAATATATCATTACTTTTTTTCCATTTTGTTATTATAATATTTATGGTCATTCACTTTTAAGGTTTTTTTATTATGCATTGTCACATGAATGATATAAATTGTAATAAAATTTATTTCTTTATCCACATATTTGACATTTAATCACGCCCATTCATTTTTTTATGTAGTTTGGTATCCAGTGACAACATAAAAGTGTGATTATATTTTGAATCATATTATAATGATATAAATGAATAATGATATTACTTTTATTAATATATTGTATTATATAGATATCATATCAAATCAATTATAAATTTATATTTTTATTTGAATTGAAATTGTTTTTTTTAATGAGATTACAATGAAATGTTATTGAGATACAAATCATTATATTGAGTAAATATATATAAATTTATAAGAAAAAATATTTTTGGGTTAATTTTAAATCGAATGGTAAAATCAATGATAATTTTTATATAAACAATGATATGTAAAATAAATTATATTCATTTATATATGAGTATATATGGGAGTGTTTTTAGACTATTAAGATAATAGTAATAAAATATCATGGACTAATACTACGTGGAACTGATGGATTAAATCCTTTCTTCAAAATTTATACCCAAAGTTCTCTATGTCAATGAAACATATATAGATGTATTTCCCTATATTTTTTATTGATTAACCAATATTTATTGAAATGGTTAAAATAGGGAATTATTGTTATTTGAAGGGGATAGTGAGGATTACATTGTTGACCTCATATTCCATATGACCATGGTATATGAATCAAACCAATTAGTTTGAGGATCATAGTAAATTTTTTTTGTTTTAAAGTAAAAAAATTATAAAATGAATCACTATAAAACTCCAAATTGATTACCATGACTCACATCAATTTTGTTAACATTCATATATAAATTGAGATTATAATATAATATAAATGATTACATGAAAATTTATTCATTAATTATATTCCATATTCCATCAATCCACATTTTTCACCATGATAAGTATAATAAGACAACTATGTAATCTGTATTCACCAATATCAATAATTTCTCTAATCCCCCCACAATATTTAAAATAAAAAAACATCTTTAGGCTTCATTAATAATCATTATATTTATATATCTCCTCAAGAGATTAAAACAGAGTTATTTACACCTCACTTTTCATTATCAACTTATAAATGTAAATTCAAATATTGAAAAACATTACATGGTTATAAAGCCAATAATTCAATGACATTAGTTGTATGAATATTACCAATCAATACATTTATGATCAAATTCATTATCAATTTTTATATGTGGGAATTTACCCATTGATTACTGAAAATAAATGTAATGTTTTCTCAATACAGTAAATATATGAGGACAAATATATGACATGATGGTTATATATAATCCTAATAATTAGGCTTTGAGAATGTATGTTTAAAAGTTTCTTTATAAAACCCATAATATTGCAAGAAGGGGTATGATCAATTATTCAATTGGATAATACTATGAAATATTTTATGCTCTAATCTCTATTTACATTATTACTTTGATCAAATGTTAATTTATATCCAATAAGAAAATAATATAATTTCACTTCCTATAACAATTATTACACATCCCAGTATTAATTAAAATAATTATTTTTATCCCCCCATGACACATAAATGACCATTTATATATTCTAATTTACACATAAAATCCACACAATACATTTGATATCCATTTAAAAAATTTGTGAAATTAGATAACATCAATTAATAAACATGTTATCGTACCTCCACTCACCATGTGTGAAATGTCAAAATAATTATTGATTAAAAAATTATAACTTGTAACTAAATATTAAACTATGGGTTAGTGTGATAACCAATATTAAATTAAATATTATTAAAATTTATTTGAAAATATTATATTTTAGTAGTCTTTTTGAATGTTAGAAACCAACTGATGTCTTTCTTATCCTGGGAACCCGAATAGGGACGTGACGCGTCTCATGAGGCTTTTAGATCCTCCATGTCATAAGAAATTCTATATGGGAATAAAATGACAACAATTAGTGTCATTTTTCACAATGAATAAATATAAGAAAATTTATTCATCCATCAATACCATTTTTAACATTCCAAACATCAAAATACTACACCATATGTCAAAACGAGACAAAATGTAAAAAAATCAAAAAATGTGAAAAAGAAAAAGTATGTAATGGAGATAGACTATTCCAGCAATAAAAACGTACATGGTGAACAAAATTACTAGGATCATGAATGTTACATATTATAAAATTTAATATATTTAAGGATTATATTTCAATTATTAATATATAATAACGAAATAAAATATAAACCTCACAAACTGGCACCATTTAGAATTTTTGTTTCTCCACTTACCACAACCAATATCCCAAACTAATAACCTGATATCAATTACGATTTCGATATAGAAATACCTCATACAATAAAAAAGTAACTTTTAATGATATTGGGGAATTTTTAAGTAGATCAGTACCAAACCACCCTCTAATTCATGTATATAATATAAAAATATATCTAAATTATTATAGTTTCACACAAAATTATACAAATTAATAATTTCGTTTTATTTTTATAAAAGTAAGAACTTGTGGCTATATATAAAAACATTTTCCACTTAAAAGCACTAAAATATTGTTTATAAAACAATTTAGGAAAGATCATTTAAATTATATCCATGTAACAATTCTATTCATTTAATAATGGGTTAAGAAAATATAATAATAATGACTTTGAAAATAATTTTTATATGTGACATATTTTAAATATGAAAAAAAAAATCACCGTGGATCCTATGATTTATTGGGACTATCTATGTAATTTTCAAAAAAATTAACAAATATATCCAGTGCCGAATAATAATTATATTAACATTCACTATATTTTCTCTCGTTTTCCTAAAAGAGAGACGTATCCCAGAAGATGACTAAAATCATTCTTAGGTCCACAAGTTAATGTGATTTTCTAAAGTAGTTAAGCATTTAAACTTTGATATCCCACTTATACACCAATGGTTACACATGAATAAAAAATATAAGTGATTTAAGAAATCCATTCAATTAAATATCTATGTATATATATATATATGTCATAAATTTTACAAAAAATGTAACACACACTCACCTATAATTATCTTATATGAAATTTTCCAAATTAAATGAAAACATACATAAAAATAAACAATGCCATTAATGAGGAACTATCACATACATAGGGAAGATATTGAGGGGTTGCAATTTTTTTATGAAATTATATAGAAGGTTTCATTATGTCCTCATGAGTTTCCCAACATCAACATTCTGGAAATAATGTTTCCAAAATGAAAATACAGTTTATAATACATAAATCAATTTTAGAGATCCATCCAGGGATAATTACAAAAACTAATAAAAATAGATTTTTAAAACAAGATTAATATTTTGATAGATTGGTAAATACCATTTGAATTTTGTGAAAATTCAAAGAGAACGTTATTATATTCAAATATTCTAATAATCATACATGTAAACACTTTTTGAATAACTAAAAGGTAATTTATGTAAAAAAGAATCCATATATCTAAAAATTATGTGCTAAATAAGGTTAAATATTCCTTTAATCACGTCACTTTTTTAATAAATGTTTATTTGAAAATCTAAGGGCCAAAAGAAACATTAAAAACATATGATGAATATTAAATTACCATAACCATCGTGTGAAAATTTATCATAATGGAACTCTATGTCACCATGCCCTATATTTTTGAAGTGAAGAAAAATAATAATAATAAAAATGAGTGATAAATTATCTCATATGTAGTTTTCATTAAACATATACACATAAATCATCAAAATCAATATAAATACACAATGAGAGAGAAGGGAATTATCTTGTCTATAAAATGAGAACATACATGAAAAATAAGGATGTATGGTGGAATTATTTTATAAATTATACGATTAAAAAATAGTTATTTTCAAAATATGAATGACGTCGAAAAATTGATTATTTTTTCATTGGGTTTTTCAATCCATGCATCAACGGTGAATGCTCTACTTGAGGGTTTGTTCACCTTCATGGATAGGCCACATGGATTGAATAATCATATGACAACCATGTTTCCTGTATCTAATATAAATTCATTCCTTTTTATATGGTTTCTCCCTATTTATTTATAACTATAAACCCTGAATGAGAGATAATATATACATTGAAAAGAATTAAATTTTTAGGGAAATCATTTTTTAAGAGTATGAAACAGAGGGTGTAAAAAAAATTGTAACATAATAGAGTAATGATGGGTTTGGGTGTGATAAAAGTCCCCACAATAATTATTTACTTCCATTGAATGAGGAAGATGGAGTGCACAGTGAAGCATATGGCTCAAATATCAAATTTAAAAATTAATAAGCATGATTTTAACCATAATCAAATTAAACATTAATCACCAATGGGATATTATGTATACCAATGTACACTGCATTAAATGTGTTCCATGTAGTTTTCCATATAATTTAATATAGGATCATTATTTTGAAACCAAACGTTATGTATGACTTTATACTACTAACAAAAAGAGACACAATACTCAAAAGGTTGAAAACTAGAAAGGGGTAATCTGAAAGAAATGAGTCTCCTTATTTCACTAGACCAACAATACTTGTATTTACGAAATATTCAGAGAAAAAAAATTAATATACAATAAAATGTTTTGGATAAAAACCGAAATTGTTAGTCTAATAAAATCAAACTCTCACCACTAAGTCTCCTCCATATTGATGTTAGGAAAATATTTTGGTGAAAACACAAAAGACACAAATTTCATAATGATTTCCATACAACCCTAGTACTAGTAGAACTATGATACCTATTCCCTTTGAATTAGTTAGATGTTTGTGAAACCTTCTATACTTGACGTTTCCTCAAACACAAGAAAATGATGTTTGCATGCATCAATGTTCCCTACATTTACCTTAGATAAATATTCATCATGTTATAATAAATCAAAAACTAATTCGGGCTATATGTAGAAACCCTAAAATGTGTTCCTTTCACTTTTACATAGAAATGAAGATTTGATCCTCAGTTGGAAACTAATTTATATGTTTTAGTTAAAATAAATATTTAGGAATGAAGAAGAAAATGATAATTTTTTCAATATGTTGGGACCCACTAGTTCCTCGACGGGGCTCGAAATGATTAAGGTGCAAATCTCCATTTATTATGGGGTCTGTAACTATAGTGAAGGAATTAGAATAAAGGGCTACGACCGAATCCCGACACATATCCCACATAGGGGTGTGGAGGCACATGCCCCATAGAATGGAGATGTAGTCCCTACCCACGTCGCACAGAATTCATTACCCCCAATGTGGTACACCTATTTCCAGAACCTGTGCCTACCATTTTTGTTCACATAAAAGATGACCACCCCCAATGTCAGACACCTGGGATGAGGACCTATGTGAACTAGCTATCTTTATACCCCTATGTATCATAGCTATTCCATGAACATATTCCATTGACCTACACGAATGACCTACATCCACCATGTTATCCTACTTAAATATTAATATGACCCTTGTGCTCCCCATTTGAACAACTGAAAAATTGAAAGAACCAATTAATCTCTCATTGAACATCAACCTCAACAAGGTCAACCAATATTTCCTAGGTAGCCTTGTGAAACGATAGAGAATATATAATTAGAGAAATAAACAAGATCACATTTCACTCAGGGTCTAAATTCATAATAATCCGAGACAATGACAACTATTCTCTGTGGAGAAACAACATTAGAGAGGTCCCCCTCTTGATCACAGACTTGAGAAACACCATTTAATGAAAAATTGATGATACCCTGGGTGCCTTGGCTAAATCCTCATTGATGTGTTGTCACCCAAGTCAAAAATTAATCATGGTTAATCGAGCTCATGAAGCCATTGTTCCCCTACACTAATCCATATTCAATTTCCTCTCGAACCTTAACAATACACATTGCAGAACACCTACATGGTATACCTTCACCGAGAACCTGTGCACAATAACTACATGGATCAACCATTAAACTCTCTTTATATCCACCAATTAATGTGTTTATAATACATTGGATCCCCTGTTAGAAATAGAAAAAGTTGAAACATCCAGAAAGGCCTCCTGATTTAAAAAGCCTTGGGAAATAGAATATATGTGTGTCTCCAATTTGGATTTGAATTTCTATAGTCAGAGGTTTCCCACATCTGTCTTATTATAAGATAAGGATCCATGAAGAGTTTATTTATTTGGATATCTATGGTCACCTAGACCCTTACCTTGAGGAAAATGGTCAGAATTTTTTCATCTTGGATTCCAGGTATAGGACTTTGTCTCGCCCTTTTCACCTCTCAGATATAGAGCCTCCAGTCTGTAGAAGGGAGGGTGAGTATTATTCTTGCATTCGTTTTTTATAGGGAATCACATTCTCCTCCCCCACTATGTGACCATTTTTTTGAAACCTTCATAGTATAACCCCCTATACATTAATTTAAAAGGTTGAAATCTTGGTCCTTTCCATAAATTCACATTCATTAATTCCTTACCTTGGACTCTCGTCCAATGTAAATTGATGTTATGGAAGTGTCATAGACCCAACCAATTCCGTCCTATAACCGACCTATCCCTTTTGTAATGGATGGAATGTGTGTGTTTTTTCAGATAATATTATTCCTATAGTTATCACTCTATTCATGACTCAAATAGTTTTATAGGTTTATAAGGATCATCGATACCAAAAAAATAAAACTTACGGATAAAATTGCAAGAACTCAGATTCTATCTAACATGGATTTGTAGGAATCCCTCTAAAGAACAAAGTATAGTTGGAAACCTTCTTATGAATAAGCCCCAATTATAATTCCCTTAATATGGGTATCCTTCCATAGAAGAAACCCCCAATTCATCCCTCAAAACACAGGGAGTAGAAAACTCAATCATGGTGTATTCAGAGTGGATATCCTTCTTATGAGTAATCCCCAACCTATTTTCTCAATGGACCATACTCCCACTGTGATGCATACACTCGAGTGTCTCCATAGGTTTGTATTCTCTCTAATGAACTATGTGGGATTTTATTAGTATCTAAATAAGATATGCAGGAACCCTCCATGATGTTCAAAAACATAATCCTAAAAAAAAATTGTTCTTCTGAGCCATATCCCTATTAGTGTGTAAATTATTTTGGAAACTTATATCCCTACCACGATCCTTGTATTTTTTTTGGAATTAGTCCCAGAGTAAACATTAACTATACACCTTCAACCTAGACCTCCTTTCCACATGGTGTCAAAATGTTTGGTTGAATTTTTTTCACACTATGATAAAGGTTATGATGTTTCCCATAGCATCAACGAACATTGTGGGTTATGGTTCCTTTCACAAGGATATGTAGGATGCCCATTTATGGGTTCGACCCATTCATTATAACGAAATTTATATCCTAGGATGACAGAAAATTCCATAGTGAAATTCGTATACCTGGATAACCATAATCCCCAGAGTTCCCCATTACATGGCTAGAAAACAAGTATCATCATAACAACGACCAATTATTATCTATGTAGTATATATGAGGAAAATATCCATGGAGAAACATAGATACATACATATATATCCATGATTAATAACCTAGATTACATAAAGTTGATTTTTAATTCCACACATGCTAAGAATTAATTTCTAATATTGGGATAAGTTACCTCATACTTGGGAACTAATGAAGGATTCATGAACAAATGTTAATTATATAAGAGAGTCCCGGAGTAGGATGTAGTTCGACCAATAGGATTTGATGAGACCGACCTCCCATCCTTTCGAACAATGAATGTTCTTATGAATATTCATTCAAAATACTTATAGAGCACAAGCCTTTTTAAATTATGCCACTACGGATTTTGAATGATTTTGTTTTTCTGGTACCACGAACAAACATATTAGAAACTATTTAGAAAAAATGATTTCCCCAATGATGTTACATTTTCATGGGAAGCAACCAACGATACACAATTTCTGGTATAAGAACAACCTCATAGACACTATCACATATTTTGTCAAGTCAAATGATCAATTATAATGATGCAGTGAGTTCATATGAATATAGGTAAAATATCAAATCATAAATCAAAAAACCTAGAGAACATAGAATAAATTAAATGAATCATTCTATGGTATTCTAAATTTTTCTTAGAGTAATAATAACATTTTTTACGATAAAAACCCAAAAAATAAATAGTAATTATTCAAGGGAGGCTTGGTAAAGAATCCAAGAAAAAAATGTAACAAAAAACACAAAAATAATTCAAAATAATGTTCTTTGTATGAATTAAAAATTCATTCATTTTAGGATGTTTTCACCACTATATAAGAATTTTTATTATATTATATCTTTTAAAATATAATGGTTTCGCGAATATAATAGAAAATCAATTACTCCATAACAAATCCTGAAATTGTATCAACTATACATTGGAAGAAAAATTCATAAATAACCATTATTAAATTTTATAACTCTTAAAAAGATATCTAAATCAGATATATTTCAATAAGACCACATGAATTATCTTCCAAAACATCACACACCAAATAATGGCATAAAATAAAATATTAATACAAAAAATATCACTAATAGAAAAACCTTTAGCACATGTTTTAACAAGTTAAATATTATATCATCAATAGAAGTACACATGGAACCAATTCTCTTATGAGAAACTCATCTTCATAAACCTTTTTTGGCCTAATGAGTTATTGGTATAAAAATATTTAGGAGTCACTAGGTAAAAAATATTTCAGACCTACCTACCAAATACATTTTCCTAGAAGGGTAATTTATAAATAATCTTTTTGGATGATTCATTTATCTTATTAATGGATCATAACAAGAATGACTCACTTTCCCATTACTAGAGCTTACTCTACCAATCTTAGAGAGTGGTGAAACACCAATTTGTATATGATTCCCTTAAAAATAATCATCCACATCCATGTAATTTTTCATTATAATCACATAAGTGATAAGGGAGTGAAAATAACCTAATGATATATGATCAAGTCAATGTCCCCATATATAATACTAATCCATTTTGGATTATGGAATTGATTGGTCGGGATGTTATTAAACAACCTCATTAAATAAATTGGTATTCAATTGGACATGTCAATTACCATAACAATGGATTTACAATTTCTTCACCTATGATATTTTCCTAATAATTGGGAAAATATTATAGATAAATATCTCCATGAAAAATACATGTTAATGGTTATTATGAGTATTATCCTAAATCAATGACATCCTCCTATCCATAAATGACCCCTTGATCATAACGGTATCCAAGTTGACCACAAGAGTCTTGGGATGTTTAAGATAGACATTGAAAACTATGGTACTCAACAAAAAACCATTATCTTTTAATGTTCAGACCTCCCAAGGATGTGAATTCATTTCAAATTCTAAAAAACTTTAACAAAATCTAAATTATAATCTAGAAAAATAATACCACTGCACTCTATAGATAGGAAAGTGAAAAGAATCCTAATCGAATGGGTCTTTATCTTCAAAATGGAATGATCAAGATGAAACACCCTTAAATACCACTAGTGAACTTATATGAATATTATGGGTGAATGAAATTCATGATATAAGCACCAAAAAATTGAAAAATCATCATGGATTTAAACTCCACTAACAAGAATAAAACATAATAAATAAATTCTGATTTATCACTGTTAATAACACCAAAAGTTTACAACATCCTAAAAAAATATAACCTAAGGGTAAACTATAAAAAATAATAGATTAATTAATCCAATACACAATAATCAAAACCTAATTATATACTATAATTCTCTATATTTAATGTTAGATCACTTTTTCCATTCATTTAAAAAAACTATTCTATTCAAAATACAAAATGTCAGATGAATCCTTTTTACAATGCTCCAACAAAAAAGCATCAAATTAATATTCATTTTTAAAAATGAATCTTCCAAAACTATGCTAAAAATATTTCTTATAAATATCAGAACCATAAATAAAATGTCTTAACTAATATGAATTTTTTTAATTTATCATATTAAATAATTTATACACACATGTTATATTATTAATTCATAATAAAAATCAATAAAATAAACTTGTTTACGAAACTTTTATACACCATTTTAAGAAAATAATGGTTATCATATAAAAAAAATTAATGAAACCAATCTACCATTACCAATTGATACTTTTTTGTTACTTATAATACATTGAAATATATATATATATATACATTCATAGAGTTTTCGCTAAGACGATAAGAAATTTGGGGGCTCAGTGTTCCTTGATATATTTTTATAAATAATATTAAATAGATTTTATATTGTGCATGCATGATACCCACTAGAAAAAAGGATAACTATGAATCAGTTTACCTTATCATAAATTTGAGAAACATTTTGGGTCTAGAGTGTGGGGATTACTAAAGACACGACATATTGTTATCCAGTGTAGTAAATTCAATCCCCTCTTATGAGAGTGGTGTATTTATGATAATTAATTAATAATTAATTTAATTATAATATCCATATAAACCTAAATGATATAATTAGAAATATATATCTTGGGGGACTTATCCAGGGTTGTCTTATAATTCTACCACCATTGGGAAAGCTCCCTTACACTTCCCTTTGATTAATTGAGATCATGTGATGGATGACTGTTAGATAAGATCAGATACAGATGCAACGAACACATCATCTTTGCCTAATCATTGTGATGTCGCAGTCTTCATCAATGATCGATCTAATAAAAGGTATCCCTAATATTATGGAGTATTTATTACTTTATATTAAATCATTCTTTAGATTGTTATTCCATCATTGGTATGCATATTGATTTCCCCTTTGCATGAGCCTATGTACTTGATTTTATATCATTTAATAAATATTCTAAACCCCGTGCCCCCATTATTAATCTCCTACCATGAATGATCGGTCAGTAATTTTTAAATCTTTAATTAAAATTTATTTTCCTCCCCAATCCTTCGCTTTCTCTTCTAGTTGGATACCTGTGGCTCTAGATCAACATTTTCATGTCTTACCTAGCTTGATTGGGCCAGCAAATTCGCAGTGGATTGACGATGCAAGAACAATTTGGAGAGCCAATAATAGATCGAGAATCGTTACAATACAAGGATTCTCATCCTCTTAGTTTAATATATAAGATATAAGACATGAGAAATATGATATAAGATACAAGATATGAGATATATTATATGACATATAAATCATTGTTAAATAATATTATATCTGTTATATCTTTTAATAGATGTATTTGTTTGAAGAACCTTCTATGAAAACAAGATCCTTGATTTGTGGAGGTCATTATAAGACCACTGTTGGATAACTTTTTTGGACGCATTCAACTTTTCAACAAAACACCCAATAGTAATAAAAATATTATTATTTCAGAATATTGCATCCAATGTATCTCTATAATGCGGTGTAAGAATGATGAACCTAATATGACATATTGACCCTAAACATTTGGTAGATGTTTCTAGAAAAATGTCAGGTATTTAATTTGGAATTGTGGATCAGGGACACAATATTCCACTCGAACATTGTGTAGTGAAATGTGACTATTTCACCCAGTGTTTGATTGAGGCAAGTGAATATCACATCTCTAGCATTTTTTTTGCGTATAATGCAGTGGTTCCAACCATTGTGTATTTTGAAATATGATGTGAGACGTTATGATCATAATGCACTGAGGGGGAAAATTATGATGATATCAATCATATATTATCACAAGAGATTTTCGGGATTACTTGCGACTAATGGATGGTCCATGGAATTCCAAGATGATCTCCCAATGTAACCATGTAGTATGGCTTTGAAGTGGAGTTCCATAACATTTCAGGGTTACCCACTAGTAGGGATGGGAAGTACTATTCCCTAAGAATATTTAAAATATACCTTATATTTAAGATGGGCAGTTGAGTAAGTGAATTTTCTAGGCATGCCTAGAAGTGGGTATGTTTAGTTGAGTTCCCTGACAACTGTATTAGGCTTACCCTCTAGTATCACAAGGTACTAGAGTTCAATGTTGACCTT
The DNA here is from genome assembly GCA_963277665.1 of Viscum album. NCBI lineage: Eukaryota > Viridiplantae > Streptophyta > Magnoliopsida > Santalales > Viscaceae > Viscum > Viscum album. The sequence goes on from OY728145.1 coordinate 1,842,729,519, forward strand.
CCAGAGTGGTACCCTCTATTATAACTATGCAAGGAAGTTATATGATGACTATCAGAGTATAACCATATAATCATACCATGACATGGGATTACTAACTATAAAATATGGGCCCATTAATGTGTTTCATAGTGATGAAATATCGTTTAATGTGGATTCAGACTCACATGGAAGAGGGATGCTTTCTATATAGTGATTCATTATTTTAACGCACCCTAAAACATTATGGTTGAGTAATCACTACCCAATGTTGATGATATATTGGCGTGGTGATTTATTCCTATTGAATTGTGTGTTCTGGGAATATGCATGGGATGATGGTAATCATTGATGTAAATATTTTGGAACTATTAGAGACTCTTACTATAAGGATGTGTTATGGGATATAGATCCCAGTACCCTCACATTTTTCATTATTGGATCAATATATATATATATATTGTTTCTTTTGGATTCACATATTATCTTTGTATATTATTCCTAAAAAGAGGTAAAGATTTGGGGTGTGTTTCACATGATTTTTGTTCCTAGATTCTCGTGTTGAGACGAGTCCACTTTTCTACTACAGGTAGAATTGATGGAAATATCATCTACTCACATGGTTTATCCCTTGTGCTTAAAAGAGAATACATTTACTCTATTGTTATCATGAGATGCACTATTTCATTTTACATTATTCTAAATTCTTATTCCATATTTAGACATTTTTATAAATGCTCCCCATTCACCACATCCGAGGTGTTTTATTGGGAATTTATATTATCACCCCTCCAAGGACATTTCCCACTCATGTCATGACTTATTCAGATGACCGATATGTTGATAGTGACTTCAGAGGAGCTTAGGGATACTGGTTGCTTGGGTTATATAAGTTGGTCATGTATTTTGATACATGATCTGGTCTCTCTTAGTAGGTGACACATTTCCAATATTTTATGTTTGGTACATATTTTTATTTGTTCGTGTATTATACCCGTTTCGATTACTATTACACTACCCTAATTTGGTATGGTCTATATATTTTGGCATGGATAGTTATTTTATAGCAGTTTTTCATCTTTTCCCCATTTCTGATGAACTTTATCATCTGTCAGGTTGGTTGTTTTCATATATGTACTTCTCATAAAGTCTTCCAGAGTTTCGTTGTTACTTTATAGATTTCCACAACCCCATGCCCTGTGGAAGTAGTCCTGGGGTAGCTGTGGATCATGTCATAGCCGGTGTTGGGTTTTAAAATATTTGTATATGAGAAAGTTCTTTCCTTGGGATGTTGTCTGGTTATATCCCCTTAAATATGATCAATTGGTTTTAGGGAATCATTGTATTAGTGTCTCTAGTGTAGATAACATTCCATGGATTCTAGTGATGGTAAAAACGGATGATGTAACCATTTACCATGAATTTTACAACCTCATTGTCGACTTGGCATGTTGGGACATTTGTTGTAGGTATTAATGGTTTAAGCATCATATCTGATTGAGCCATTTACTATAATTCATTATTTAGATAACCATATATATATATATATATATATTCCTGTATGATTTTAATACTCTTTGATAACTTTCAAGATGAATCTACCACAACATCCAGTAGGTATACCATCTCCAACTCATATTGATGACCCTATGGGTGATAATTCCTCGGTTTGGGGTCCATCATGAGATTTCCTTTATCTTGGTGGTAAGGTAGATTCACCTACACCTTCTTAGAAGAATATCTTCCAATAAGATCAGGGTGAGGAACTATGAAGGCTTAGCATGCTTCACAAGTTCCAATGTCTAATAACACTGAGGTTCTATAGTGGGCCAAGTCCTCATACAACAGAAAAATGGCTAGAGTCAGTGGTCCACATCTTTAGGCATGTTCGGACCACAATGGATCAAATGATTGATTTTTCCTCCATCCATATCCTTATAGAAACATTACATTGGGGTATCCTGGTTACACACATTCATGATGAGTCGAAACTCTCATGTTACGACTTCCTATAGCTATTTTGTGAGGAGTAGTACAACTCCTTCTTATGACCAGTTTGGAACTAGTAGCTAGTAGAATTTAAGCATTGAGTGATAAAGGTGGATGAGTACTCATTAATCCCAATATACCTCACATTATACTCACTTGGAATCATCAGGGATAGAAAGACTCGGTAATATAAGAATGATGAGGGTCTTTTCTGAGATATCAATTTTAGAATAGTTCCCTCTTGTAACACTGCCTATAAGGGGGTTCTGGAGCGATCACTAGTGATAGAGAACTTCTTGTCATAGGTTTGCTACAAAAATGGATATGAAAGTGGGGATTATAGAGCGAAGACATCTAGAAATTCTAGCTCATTTTAGTCAAGGGATCTCGATGTCAAAGACCCTTTCTTGTGCAAGCTAAGGGTCATGGTTGTATAGTGCAGGGGTAGAGAAGATCCCCATTGAAGCCCAGGAGGTCCAATGATATTCTTATGATGGAAAGGTACATGTGGCATGATACTTACCACATTGATGTGATGAGATTTCGAGGATGATAGAAAATATACCACCACAGAAGCGACACTACTATCATCAGAGATCTTTGTGTGTAGACCTGGTCGTCCTCTTAGAGGTGTAGCGGGAAAAGGAAAATGACAATTTTTAGGTGAAGGATGAATTAATTAGTTCTTTCCACCACTACCATCAGGAATCTCATGTCAGGCATAGGGAGCTATTGAATGGGTTTTGAATATATTAATACATTTTTTGTGTCTGATCCCACAACAAATGATATGATACAACATATAATCTATGTTTATTCTACTATTGACTCAAAATTAGTAGATACAGCTTTCAACAATTCATTTATCTTGACAATACTGGCATGAGAATATGACATCCCAAAAGAGGCAGTACCGTAATAGATTCGACTTAAGGATACGATAAAGAACACGTCTTCTATATATTTATTCTACTGCCAGTGTAAACCATTTGGCAGTGAATATAGGTTTTAATGGGTCCTTTTGGTAATCATAATGTAACTCTACAATTTCATCTTTATAATTTATTGGGTTTCCTTGGTTTGATCCCAGATTCATTGTCACCGTAGTTAATTTAGATTCTTACACACTAATAAGGGAAGATTCTCCTTCTATATCGAGACAAAACTCAATGTACAGAAAGTGGTTTTAGTGATTAGGTGTTTTTAATAAATCTATATGAATTTGGAATGTGTATCCCATTGTGAAACATTATTTTTAGACATTGGGTTTCATTCACCTGATGAGGTTTATATTTATATCTTCCCTAAATATGTTTGTGGACTACCTCTAAGGATGGAAATAGTTTTTTTCATGTACGTGAAACATGAGACAACCCTGATATCTTTTATGAAATAACATATGGATCCTACTAAGATCTATGGAATATAGTTTTAGTTAGAGGACATTCAAGAGAAAGGATTCATTAGATATAGTTTTTCTCCTTTGGGTAGTTCCATTATTGTTCATGAAAAAAGATGACTGGGGATTATGGATTTGTGTGGAATATCATTGCCTAAATTATGACACAATAATATACATGTACCCCTCACAGATAATTGATGAACTATTATTCAGTATATGAGGCATGAGACAGTTCTCAAAGATTCATATTAGAACTGTGTACCACCATTTGAGTGTCTGCAAGGATGAAATTCTTGTCATGTCTTTTTGATGCCCCTGTTGACACTATGTGTTTCTAGTGATGGATTTTGATTTGGAAAATTCCCCTTCCGTAATTATTTCTATGGTGAACATTGTATTATTGCCATATATGAACTAGTTAGTTGATTTCTTCATCGATTACATACTCGTCTACTCTAATGTAGAATACAAAAATGTAGATCACAAGAGGATGCTGTTATGCTAGCTTCAAGAGAACTGGTTTTACAGAAAGATCAAAAAGTTTCAGTTTTGGATACATGAGTCTTAATTTCAATGGAATTTCATTAATAAATAATTATTGTCCATGGATATATAAATTATAGAAGATGTGTATCCATGGATGAAACCTAATAATATAGTGGAGGTATGAAGCTTCATTGGATTATAAGGGTACTATATGAATTTACAAGAATATTTATCTAGAATCACAACCCCTTTGACAACCCTAAACTGGAGAGTAAATCTATTTACCTGGTCAGAGTTGTTCCAAAGGGCCTTTGAGGAGTTGAGGTAGATAATTATGATTAATACAATGTTGAGAATACCAGAGGAGGGTGTGGATTTTATTGGGTATTTCAATAACTCCAGAGTAGGGATACATTTCATAGTGATGAAGCAAAGGAAGTTATTGTATACAGGGTGAGGTAGTAGAGTCTCTATGTGGATATTTATTTAACTCACAAACATGTGATGGGATCAGAATTATTCTCCCTACAAATGTGAATACAATATCTTATAAGAGAGCTCATTTTGGATTACTCTTACAACTAGTGTCTCAGATATGTTTTTCTATAGATAAACCTAAACCTCAGATAACGAAATTGGTTTTGAGTTCCTGAAAGAATATGAATTCGAGATATTCAATACACTAGGGAAGGGAAATGTTGTAGAGGATGGCCTTAGCACAAATTCCTAGACATTTTTAGTGCGGGAATCTTCGATGAAGTTAACTTCCCTATTGGTGACCCTGGAATAGCATGAGGGTAAAAATTTTCATTGTGTGATGGTTTTGACTCCATTTATCCTTGAGAATATGGGATAATCCCACCTAGGATACATCAGATATGTGGTCTTACATGATATTATATCCATAGGTGACACACCAAATAGATATTCTAAATAATGGAATCACATTATCTTGTTCTATGAGATAACAATGGTTCTAGTCACATTACGAGAGGAGGTGATGCATGAGTTCCACACTTATCCCCTAGATATATAACCTAGTGTGGGGAATATATATAGATACATTCAAGAAAAGTTTTGTTCATCTTAAATGAGACAAATCATAACTGAGTTCATATCTCGGTTCCATAGATGTTAGCAGGTGAATGATGAGCTCCATGTTACAATAGGTTGGCTACAACGCACTGATATCCTAATGTGGAAGTGGGATAGTATATCCATAGACTTCATCATAGGTATTCCACACACATCTAGGTCAATGATTCCATTTAGGTGATAGTGGAACAATGCATGAAGTTATAGTACTTCCTTTCTATCATTGAGTTTATATTAGTGGAGAGTTTAGAGTAATTGTATGTACCAGAAATTGTTCACCCTCATGGGGTACCCTCGAGGATTGTATCTCATTGTGATGCATGGTATACTCCACAATTGTTGAGAGATTTATAGAATGTTTTTGGGAACTTGGTGAAGATGATTGTAGTCATCAATCCCTAGAACAAGGGGTTGAATGAGTGCACTATCCAGGTGTTAGAGGATATTTTAAGGGATTCCATTATATTCCTTAGTCAGAGATGGGAGGATCACCTACCTTTGGTATGGTTTTCATGAAACCACATCCACAGGTCTGTCATCGAGATAGAAAAATTTGAGGCCAAGTATGGGAGACCCTATAACTAATCCTTATGTTGTGAATAGATAAATTAGATATATATTGTGGAACCAGAGTTGGTGACGGTGATAATGGACAAAGTCCAGGACATACGAAAGATGATGAGGATGGGCTAGAGAAGACAAAAATTTCACCAAGAATTTCATTGTATGGCCTAAGAGTTTCTGCTAGGAGGCCACATTTTCATGTGAGTGTCCACATGAGGAGGATTGAGTAGGTTATTTTGGGGATGAAATCTATCCTCGAGGTAGATGATCCAATCGAGATCTTGTAGATATCTGGTGAGTTTGTTGATCATCTCACACTTCCCACACAGGTAGATCATGTTCATGATTTCTTCCATAATTCATAGCAGATGAGATACTTGCATGGCCCCACAATAATCATAGACATGTTTGAGCTATAAAACATTAATGGATCCTCTAGTACAAATCACCCAGTGGTGATCAATGATTTTCAAAATAGATTCTTTTGTAGATGAAAAATGTAAGAACCCGGTTCTTGTTTTAGAGGTACGAGCTACTTCTTTTCCTTTTCCTTAAGTGTTTTTGAGTAAATATGAAAAATGGGGAAAATCCTAAATTTTGGAACTACACGCCGTGTACTTTATCCACACGCAATGTACTTTTGGCCGTTTTGGGATGAGTACATGGGGCATGTGGCCATGCCGGCAAAGAAGGGTGTAGAAACCGACTACACACCGTGTAGTGGTACCTTACACGCCATGTAGTTAGTCGGCAGGCTTAAACAGTAAGGTGGTGGCGTCACTGCTAGCTGGGCGACAGTACATGCCGTGTACTCGAGAGTACATGTTGTGTACTCTTGTCCACTGATGAACAGTGTAGCAGTGCTGCCAGGTGAACATTTAAATGAAGGGAGTACACGCCTTGTACTCATAATTACACGCCATGTACTTTGTTTTTTTTGGCTCAAAACAAGAAGTAGACTCTTCATTTGGAAGAGGAGGTGCTTGAGCCATTTTGGAGCCAAAGGAGGAGGCAGGATCTTTGAAGATCCACCGGGCGTTTGTCTGGAATCCATTTCGGCTTTGGACGATCTCGTTGGAACCGCACAGGTAAGCCCTCTCCCCTCCTGGTACCGTTCTTGCCAATTATTCTACTATCGTATGTTATTTACGTTTGAATGAGTTTTTTTCATCGTCAGATCTACACCGTTCTTGGGCGTTTCTGGAGTCGGTATTCAGGTATAGCGTTCGTTGGCGTATAAGGTAGGTGTCTTTGTGATCATTTTTCAACTGTCATGCGTTTTTGTGCGTTTTCGTGCCACGAGCCCATGTTGGGGTGTCGTGTGGCTGAGGCCGTTGCTATATTTAATTCCTAGAATTACATAGGTGATTAAATTGTGATAATAAAATGCTACTTGGGATCGTTTCTTGGATCCAGAACCATCCCGAGGGGTGTGTTCCTCTGTTTAGCCGTTTGGCCAGGATACCCAAGGGTATGCCTTAAATGTAGTAACTGTAGAATTGCCTTGAGAGGATTTTCTTGTTTACTGCATTTTGATATGTTGGGCATTGCCCGGTTACCTTCTAGCTTGAGGGCGTTGTTGTGATTGGCCTGAGGGCGTGACTGTTTTAGCCCGAGGGTTGTCGTTATTCCGCCTGAGGGCAACCATTCGTGCCTGAGTGCTTGACTTCTGTGCTTGAGGGCGACACTTCGTATGCCTGAGTATGAGAAATTATATTACACCTGAGGGAAATACCTGCGTGTTAGATTCTGTATGGCCAGAGGGCAAGCCTGAGGGCGTGGTTACTATTTTAACCTGAGGGCACGATACTGGTCAGCCTGAGGACTTGGTGCTATTGAGCACAAAAAGGTTACTAAATTAAAGGAATTAAATTAATAATAAAATGTAAATTTACCTGTTATGTTAGTTACTTTTGAGTACTGCTTAGTTATTGCATTTTACTACTGCACACTTGTTTCATGTTTTACACACAGTTGAGCACGGGCCTTTAGTGGGTGCCTACTGATATATATTTCTCACACCCTGTTTGGGTCACCCTTTTCGGCCCAAACATATTACATTTCTGCAGCTGTAGATAGGGGAAAGAGTCCATATACAAGTCCTTGACTATTGCTGAGGAGTAGGAGGGCGTGGGACCGAGCCTAGGCTCGCGATGCCGCTGCCTGCTGTTTTTCTTATTCTGCTGTACTCTATTATCTGTTGTACTGTATAGATGTATAACATGTTCTGGCTGTTTTCTTAGAACTTGGATCATGTAGCATCATCACCTATATATAGTTTGTTATATCCACTACTGTAGTTATATCAGTTGTGTATGTTTACTACTTCCGCTGTTATTGTATATTTATTTTGGTATTCCTCTGCGCTACACATTGACAAATGAATGCATAGTTTCCCCACAATCAGACCTGGACCCTCACTACTAGTCGGTAGCCTCTGGCGTTTGGGGAAATGCGCTTAAGGTCACGTGGCGAACCGGGCTCGGGGCACCCATTGCATGGCACCCGGTGCCAGGACATTACAAAGTGGTATCAAAGGGGTTTCTTTTCTTTGAATTACTATTTGGAGCCGTAGTCAGAGTTAGGACGAACGGTAGTTGTTAATAAGCTATGCCCGGGTGTAGCTAACTCGTGTAGAGTGAAAAACCAGTCTACCTCGAACTTTGCATCCTTTTGATCTTGCAATTTTATGGTTGATATGTTTTCACCGTTGGGTGACACACATGGATTGTGCTATTTATATTTTTTATATATGTTCTATTTAGTTGAAACCCGAAGAGATGCGGGTATTCCATCTCTTGCATCATATAGGCAAAATCAAGATATCACGTGTCATGCATAGTTTCCTTGCCATGTAGGTGCATTAGAAATTCGCATGTTGTTGTGATAGTTGTTGTGCTAGAAAAGCATGCGGTTGTGATAGCTGCTTGATAAATACCTGCCTTACGATATGGTGTTTTTGTTTGATCTTGTTTATAGAATGGATTCCAAACTTCGTTTTTTGGAGATTATGGGCCCCCATTGACCGGAATTTGGTGGATCATTGACTGGTTATTGCTTATAACACAAATAAGATGTCAAACATTGATTCGTGGGGTGTATGGGCCCCCATGGGTCGGAATTTGACTCTTAAGTGTTGTTTTCAGTATTTTATGGGTTCCGGGGAAGCTTCTTGAGGCATACTATCCGGAAAACCCTAGAAACACACCGTGAAGGACCTCATACACGTCGTGCGTGTTCTTCTGTTCGGGAAGAAAAATGATCTTTTTGAGTACACACCATGTAGTCTCATCCCGTGTCACAAACCATGTGGGCGGTGACACGGGGTAGGGAAGGGCTTGGGTAAAACACGCCGTGTAGTTTTTGTACACATCGTGTAGTGTTGACCCGGAGTCCAACCGTGTAACTAACAACATGGGTCGGTGAACTCCTTGACAGAACATGCCATGTCAGTTATGGACACACCGTGTAGTGTGGCTTGGGGACTCGGTCGTGTAATAAACAACATGGGCCAGTGTCACCTCTCCCTGAACACGTTGTTTACCTTAGGGACACGCCATGTAGCCTTTTCCGAGGACAGACTGTGTGGAGTTAGCCATGTGGCTGGGAAAAAGGGGTGGTGTACATGCCTTGTGCGGGTGTAACACGCCGTGTAGAGTAAAGCCGAGTAGTCGACCGTGTCACAGACGACACAGGAAGTTGGAAAATAACACCGAACACGCCATGTAGGTATTATACACGCTGTGTAGTTTCGTTGAATGGGATCCGTGTGTCTTAGCTGTGTGGAAGGACCTGGGTAGGGGAAGGGAAGTCAAGTACACGCCGTGTAGTCATTGTACACGCCGTGTAGTCTTGTTTTTCCAATTTCGAATACCTTCTCCCTCTTGTTACCTTTGTGGTTCCTTTGCTTTCAGTCATAATAATATTGAATCTAAGGAATGATTTTGACCTTGTAGAGTCATGCCGCCTAGATGACCGCGAGTTGTTAGCCAGGAGAGCGGCGACGATTATAGTCTGGAGATGGTGGGCCATGGGCTACCAGTTGATCCACTAGCAGAGCCAGATGTAGCACCAGCTAATATACCGGACATAGGTGCGGAGACACAGTTCCGTGAAGGGTTATTGCGGTTCATGCAGACCTTTCAGGGGGCACCACAGGCTGCCACATCTATGGCCGACCTGAGGCGTATCTTTTAGCAGAAGCATCTGCCTACGTTTTCATGGGATGGTGGACCACAGGCTGTAGAGTCTTGTCCAGGATCGATGCAGACTATTTTCGAGCATCTTGAGATGCCTCCAGGGAAGAGGGTCATGCTCGTGACTTACATGCTGCGCGATTCCTCCAAGAGGTTGTCGGATTTTACAACCCAGTGAGAGAATCATAGGGACATGGCGTGGGAGGATTTTCTGGTAGTCTTTTATGACTTCTTCTTTCCAGAGATGCTAAGGGTAGATAGAGCTCGAGAGTTCGTGAATCTGCAGTAGGGCGCTATGTCGGTGAAGGACTACTCTGGTCGTTTTATAGAGCTTTAGCGTTTTTCACCCGTGCTGGTGGGTGATGAGATGATGAGAGCCAGACGTTTTGATGATGGTGTTTGGTATGACATCCGTGTGCTGGTGACTGTTTTCAGGTTACCTCTTATACACGCAATTTTGAACCATGTTTTGATTACAGAGAGGAACCTGCGAGAATCTAGTGGTGTGGGCCAGGGCGGTTCGACACCAGTTATTGGTACTATTTCTTCTGGAAAGAGGAAGAGGTAGATGGACTTCTCTCAGGGTGGCAGTACCAGCCAGGCAGCTTCTTCAGGTGGCCCGATCAGGTGCTACCCATGTGGCTGAGAGGGGCACAAGAGGCCGCAGTGTCCACGATTCCCAGTGGAGTGCCGAGCTTGCGGAAAGATGGGACATCTGTAGCACTTTTGCAGGGCATTTCTACCAGTGGCTAGTGAGAGGGGTTTTGTGCAGACTCCGTGTGCGGGAGTAGGACCAGTGGCTTCTTACCAGTCAGGGAACTGGAATACGTCAGGGCATGCGGGCAGAGATGGTGGTCGTGGACATGGTAGCAAGACACCAGGATCTTAGAGGCAACATGGCGGGACAGCTCAGGGTATCCTGGCTGTGTCACAGGGTCGTGACACTGGACAAACATATCCAGTGAAACAAACTCAGCAGGAGTAGGATCCCGAAACTTTGATAGTCAGAGGTACTATTCTAGTAGCTTCTGTCTTGCCTTCAGTACTTTTTGATATGGGTTCTACACAAAGTTTTATATCTGTACCCATTTGGGAGATCCATGGGCTCGGTGTTTCTACTTCTTCAGATATCTTGACGCTAGACACTCCTTTTGTGACTAGGACGGTTGGTGTGCATCAGTGCAAGGAGTGCCCCCTTGAGGTTGGTGGGTGTCACTTTTTTTGGGACCGCTATGTCCTGGAGATGACGAGCTATGACGTCATTCTCAGGATGGACTGGTTGGTTCCCTTTCGAGTCTTTGTAGACTACTATTGTCGCAGGGTGTGTTTCACGTCACCAGAGGGCCGGGAGTCTCTATACAAGGGAGAGTGGGATGTTCAGCCGAGTTGAGCTGGACCAGAGCATCATGGGTGAGGTGGAGTCATATCCCAGATTGTGAGATTATATCTGGAAGACCAGGGGACTTGTCAGATGGATTTCCCTCCAGTTGTCGATCTTTTCAAGGATGTCTTCCCGGGCGACTTTTCAGGTCTACCTCGGGTGCGTGAGGTGGATTTCTCAATCCAACTCTTGCCAGGAGCAGCACCGGTGTCCATTCCTCCTTATAGGATTGGCATGCCTGAGTTGAAGGAGCTCAAGAGGAAGTTAGAGGAGTTGCATGCAATGAGTTTTATCCGACCCAATACATCTCCTTGGGGTTCTCTGGTCCTTTTGCGAAGAAGGAAGATGGTACCCTCAGACATTGTGTGGATTATAGGAAGCTGAACCAGTTTACGGTTAAGAACTGATATCCCTTGCCGAGGATAGATGATCTGTTTGATCAACTTCGTGGAGCACGAGTGTTCTCAAAGATAGACTTGAGATCTGGATATCATCAGCTATGCGTGAGACCATCTGATATACCTCTCATAGCTTTTAAAAGTAGGTATGGTCTATATGAGTATACGTATATTCCATTCGGACTCATGAACGCGCCAGAAATTGTCATGGCTCTGATGAATTGTGTGTTCCATCCGTATCTTGATTCATTTGTGGTAGTATTCGTGGACGACATCTTGGTGTACTCTCACACTCAACATGACCATGCCACCCATCTTGAGATCGTATTGAGTAAACTGAGAGAGCATCAGTTAAATGCTATGATCTTGAAGTTCCACTTTTGGATCGGCCGGATTCACTTCTTGGGTTATATAATCTCCTAGGCAGGAGTTTCAGTGGACCTATAGAAGGTGAGAGCAGTAGTTTTCTGGGAGAAGACCAAGAACGTGTTTGGTATATGGAGTTTCTTAGGGATGGATGGTTATTACAGATGTTTCATACATTACTTCTCCCGCTTAGTAGTACTGTTGACAGGTCTAACTAAGAATGGTGGGATGTTTTTTTGGTCAGAAGCTTGTGAGACAGCTTTTCAGGACCTAAAGGGATGGCTGACATCAGCACTGATCTTGATACTCCCAGAGCAGGGGAAGCGTTATACAGTTTACTATGATGCACCATGGATTAGGCTGGGAGCCGTTTTGATGTAGGGTGACCGAGTTGTGGCGTATGGGTCTCCGTAGTTGAGGCCACATGATAGGAATTACCCAACGCATGATATCGAGTTGGCTACAGTAGTTCATGCGTTGCACTGTTGGAGACATTATCTATTGGGAGAGCATTTTGTGTTTTTCACCGACCAAAAAAGACTCAAGTATATCATTACTCAGTGTGACATGAATCTGAGGAAGAGAAGGTGGGTAGAGTACATACAGTCCTTCAATTTTGAGCTTCCCTATACACCTGGTAAAGGTAATGCAGTAGCCGATGCACTGAGCAGGAAGACTCAGATAAAGGAAGTGTAAGATGCCAGTGGTGAGTGGAAGCTTATGGCCTTGTTCTCTGAGATGGATCTAGAGGTGCATGACAGTCAGGGGCAGACTTATCTTTCATCATTAGTTGTGACTTCTACCCTCCTGGATAGAGTGAGGATGAGGCAGCTATCAGATTCGGAAGGCCTAGTTATACGGGAGTCGGTGGCAGGTGAGGACCCTCCTTCCGGTTGGATGATAGGAGATGACGAGGTTTTGCGTTTCCATGGACGTGTATGGGTTCCAGGGGATATACGCGAGGAGCTGATGAGGGAGTTTCATGCTTCAGCTTGGGTAGTTCATCCCAGGGTTTCCAAGATGTACTGAGATTTGAGACATCAGTACTGGTGGCCGGGTATGAAGATAGAGATAGATGGTTTTGTTATGAGGTGTTCCACATGTCAGCAGGTGAAGGCAGAGCATCAGAGACCAGCTGGTCTGTTACAGCAGTTTCCCATTCCGGAGAGGAAATGGGATGATGTCACGATAGATTTCATGACGGGATTTCCAAGGTCACCTCGTGGCAATGACGCCGTATGGGTTGTTGTGGACAGACTCACAAAGGTAGCTCACTTCCTGCCGATCAAGGAGACCTTTGGTGTGGACGAGCTCAGAAGGATGTATATCCAAGAGATCGTACGTCTTCATGGGGTCCCTCGTTCTATCGTTTCATATTGGGATGCCCGCTTCATGTCTCATTTCTAGCAGAGTTTTCAGAGGGCGCTGGGTACACAGTTGCTTCTGAGTACAACATACCACCCTCAGATAGTTGGCCAGTCAGAGCGGACGATACAAGTGCTAGAGGACATGCTGCGCGCGTGCGTCCTAGACTTTGGGGGCTCCTGGGAGAAGCATATACCATTAGTCGAGTTTTCCTAGAACAATAGTTTTCGAGAAAATATTGAGATGGCACCATACGAGGCATTATAAGGTAGGCCATGCCGATCACCTTTGTGCTTGTTAGAGGTAGGTGACGCAGCTTTACTGGGACCACAACTCGTGCAGGAGACATCTGAGCAGGTCCAGTTGATTCGGAAGCGGATGGCTACCACACAGTCTCATCAGAAGTCTTATGCTGATCGCCACAGACCACCTTTGGAGTTTGTGGTTGGGGATCAGGTTTTCTTGTATGTTACGCTGAGGCTGGGACAAAAACAGATCAGAAGATAGGGTAAGATTTCACCATGGTATGTGGGAATATTTGAGATTCTGGAGAGAGTCGGGCTGGTTGCCTATCGGTTGCAGTTACCGCAGTGGTACCAAGCCATTCACGACGTCTTCCATGTGTCTCAGTTGCATCGCTACCATTCAGACCCGTCTCACACCTTTCAGCTAGAGGAGGTTTGCTTTAGCATGATGCGTCCTTTGGGGAGAATCGGATCTGTATCGTTGACAGGAGCACGAAGGTTTCCCGAGGTCGGTCAGTTCCTCTTGTACGGGTGGTATGGCAGCATGGCCGAGTGAAGGACGAGACCTAGGAGAGGGAGGTCGACGTACATTCTCAGTGGCTAGAGTTGTTCTGATCTTTCTCTTCACCACCCTTGAAAGGGCAATTCAAGGACGAATTGCTATAAGGGGGAAGTTTGTAAGAACCTGATTCTTGTTTTAGAGGTACCGACTTCTTCTTTTCCTTTTCCTTAATTGTTTTTGATAAAATATGGAAAATGGGAAAAAAATCCTAAATTTTGGAACTACACGGCATGTACTTTATCCACACACGGTGTACTTTTGGCAGTGTTGGGATGAGTACACGGGGCGTGAGGCCATGCTGGCGAAGATGGGTGTAGAAACCGACTACACGCTGTGTAGTGGTAACTTACACACCGTGTAGTTAGTCGGCCGGCTTAAAAAGTAAGGAGGTGGTGTCTCCGCCTGCTGGGGGATAGTACACGCCGTGTACTCGAGAGTACATGTCATCTACTCATGTCGACTGATGAACAGTGTGGTGGTGCCACCATGTGAATAGTTAAATGAAGGGAGTAAATGCCTTGTACTTTGTTTTTTCAACTTAAAACAGGCAGTAGCCTCCTCATTTGGAAGAGGAGGCACTTGAGCCATTTTGGAACCAAAGGAGGAGGCATGATCTTTGAAGATCCACCAGGAATTCTTCGGGAATCCGTTTTGGTTTCGGACGATCTTGTTGGAACCGAACGGGTAAGCCCTCTCCCCTCCTGGTACCGTTCTTTCCAATTCTTCTCCTAACAGAAGTTATTTACGTTATAATGAGTTATGTTCTTCGTTAGATCTACGCCATTCATGGGAATTTCTGGAGATGGTGTTCAGGTATAGCGTTCGTTGGCGTATAAGGTAGGTGCATTTGTGATCATTTTCCAAATGTCGTGCGTTTTTGTGCATTTCCATGCCACAAACCCATGTTGGGGTGTTGTGTGGCTGAGGTCGTTGCTATATTTAATGTCTAGAACTGCATAGGTGATTGAATTGTGATAATAAAATGTTGTTTGGGATCGTTTCTTGGATACAAGACTGTCCCGATTGGTGTGTTCCTCTGCATAGCCGTTTGTCCAGGATACCTGAGGGTATGCCTGAAATGTAGTAACTGTAAAATTTCCTTGAGTGGAATTGATTTTTTAATGCATTTTGATATGTTGGGCATTTTCCGGTTACCTGTTAGCCTATGGGTGTTATTGTGATTGGCCTTAGGGCGTGACTGTTTTAGCCCGAGGGCTGTCATTATTCTGCCTGAGGGAATCCTTTCGTGCCTAAGGGCTTGACTTCTGTGCCTGAGGGCGCCACTTCATATGACTGAGAGAAAGAATTTCAGATACTCCTGAGGGCAATACCTACAGGTTGGATTTTGTATGGCTTGAGGGCAAGCCTAAGGGCGTGGTTACTATTTTAGCCTGAGGGCACGATACTGGTTGGCCTGAGCACTTGGTAATATTGAGAAAAAAAATGTTACTAAATTAAATGAATTAAATGAATAATAAAATTGAAATTTAACTGTTATGTTAGTTAATTTTGAGTACTGCTTAGTTATTTCATTTTACCACTGCACACTAGTTTCATGTTTTACACACAGTTGAGCATGGGCCTTTGGTGGATGCTTACTGAGATATATTTCACACCCCTGTTTGGGTCACAACTTTCGGGCCAAATAGAAAACGTTGATGTAGGTGTAGATAGGGGAAAGAGTCCTTATACAGGTATTCGATTGTTGCGGAGGAGTAGGAGGGCATGGGACCGAGCCTAGGCTCGTGATGCCACTGCCAGCTATTTGGCTTGTTTTTCTGTACTCTGTTTTCTGCTATACTGTATTGATGTATAACATGTTCTGGCTATTTTCATAGAACATGAATCATGTAGCATCATCACTTATATATTGTTGGTTATATCCACTACTGTAGATATTTCAGTTGTGTATGTTTTCTGCTTCCGCTGTTATTGTATGTTTATTTTGGTATTCTACTGCGCTACACTTTGACAAATGAGGGCGTACTTTCCCCACTATCAGACCCGGGCCCTCGCTGCTAGTCGTCAGCCTCTAGCATTTTTGGAAATGCGCTTGAGGTCACGTGGCGAACCAGGCTCAGGGAACCTGTTGCGTGGCACCCGGGGCCTAGATGTTACATGACATTTAGATGGTTTATTTATTTTTGCATCATTGAAACATGCAAATGAGTTCCTTGTAGTGAAAGATCCACGTGCACAATCAATATCCCATGTTGTTTCCTAGTTTTCTCTATTTAAGGATGAAAATAGTAAATAATAGAATGCTTTAGAGATCATATTTCTTGATTATAATTCATTAATGTAATTCGATGTATATTACAATATCAATGAATTTAGACAACGTGATATTACAAGGCCCGGGTAGCTTGAAACTAATTTAAAAAAAATTAAAATAAATTTTATATTCTGCACAAATGATAAATAAATTAAATGTTAAAAATCTTATATTTTTGATCTGATTGCAAATATGAGACCACATTTTGGTCGAGAGTGCAATTTTTTACCATTGTAATGACATAAGATGAGTCAGAATGAGTGGTTCAGATTCCTAGATTTAGGGTGGTGCATTTAAGAATATTAAAAAATTAAATAATTATTATACTAATTATTTGAATAATAAATTAAATTTTGTTAATTATATATTTATGGATAATTATTCAGGGTCTACACCTAATTCTTCCAATATCAATAAATCTCTCTTCATCATCCCTTTGAAAAATTGAGTTCTAAGGACGATGGAGTTTTAGATCTGATCAGATAAGGACACAATGAACACATCAACTTCTTCCAATAATTTAGATTTAACACACATCAACAATGATCATTCAAAAAAAATTAGAACTTTTTGGTGTTTTTACGAATTTGGATTAAACATTTTAGTATATCATTATTCATTATTTGATATGTATCTTGTTAAGGCCATCGCATGAGACCTAGTACGAGATTTCTTATTATTTAATCAATGTTCTAAACTAGGATGCCCATTCTTGATCACTGGTCAAAAGGGTTTTCTATTGTTTTTTAAAAACATGGTTTATGGTTCTCATCTCCCATAATACATCTTATTAATCACATGTTGGATCATCACTATCCCAGATATTCATTTCATGGCCACACCGAGCTCGATCAAGCCACTAAATATGGTTAAGATCGTTGATGAAACAATGGTTTAGGGTGAAAAGAATAACACTGTAATCATTGTAGTATTGAGTTGATCAATATTTATCTTTATGATATAAGTTAGGACATATGATATATAACATATAACATAAAATTAATGGGATATACGAAATAAGACATAAATCATTGTTAAATAATTTTATATTTGTAATATCATTTAACTGAGGCTTTTGATTTATTTATCATCATCGAAAAAGTTATTCTCAAAATCATATGATCAATTAATCATTTATATTTTATACATTTTGAGGCTTGTGCCTTACGTCAACATAACAAATAGTTATAATAGAATTATTATTATTGTGAAAAAATTAATTTTCTAAATCTCCCTCATATATTGTCAGAATGAAAATATATCTATCAAACTAGATCTTTGAAATTTAAGAGGACATTTCAAGACCAATATTGAGCATTTAATTAAGAATTGTTGATTGGAACCATGATATTCAATTAGATCTTGATGTTTTGAAATGAAACTTTTTCACAAGGTCAATGATTTAGGCATGTGAATAACCCATCTCGATCATGTTTTCATGTTGAATGTAATGGTGCCATCCATGTGGATTTTTTGATTTGATGAATGGGGTTTCAATCATGATGCTCAAAGGTGACTCTAGATGAATTAATCCATCATACATGATCCCTAGACCAAGACATGATTACATAAAACCTATATCATAGAAGTGTAATTCCACGATGGTCTTTCTAACTTAACCTCTAATAGGGCAGGGCATTGTAGTTCCTCGATGATCTGGGAAGACCATCTAGTAGGAATGGGATGTTGAATTCCCCGATGATCATTCAGAGTTACCCAATAATAGAGATGTGCAATGGCGTTTCTGGATATTATAGGATTACCCTCTAGTAGGGATGGGATGTGGAGTGCCCTAGTGACTTTATCGGGCATACCATCCAAAAGAAATGGTAAATTGAGTTCCGTGATGAGCTTCTCATGTGGTTCCATCTAGTGCTACTTGGATGATGAGTTCCATGGTCACTTTAAATGTACGACCCTTTATCTTACCAAAAAATGGGATCCTAACACTTAAATTGTGTCCCCTCGATTTTATGGAATATTAATGATATTTGGTTTGTTATGGCTTTGTAATCACATGGAAAAGGTAGGTTTTTTTCCATAGATCTATTCTTGTGAAGTGACCTAAACCATGCAGATGATTTAGTACCACCCAAAGAAGCTAGTATCAAGGATTCAAGATTGAGTCCCCTACACCAGTTTGTTTGAGAAATCTGTCTGTGATGTGGGGCATCATGGATGGACTTCCCTTGGAATGTTTGGTGACCTATCACCTTGGAATGATCTAGGAGATATAGATCCCCTTACACTCTCATTTGGTATTCTTGACTAAGAATATATATTCTTTCTTTTGGATTCATATTTTTTCTATCAATAATCTCTTTTCATGAGTGGAAAAGATATTCAGGGTATGCCATGTTCATTCTGTGTATAACAACTCATGGATAGATGATTCCTCTCCGCTGGTGTAAGTAGTGGAGGATTGAAAGGTGTTTAATCTACAGAGCTTGTTTATCCCTTATTCTTAGTCGAGCTATACTCTTTTATTACATCATGTTATATCTACTCCCCATCATATTTTATCTCTTAATGATCCCCCGTCACCCAATTCATGGATTTCTACTTGGTAAACATATACTCACCCCTATGTATAATTTTACCAAATGTGTCATGTCTTTTTTGAGAATATATAGGTTGAAGAAGACTTCCATGGAACTTAGGGATACTAGGTGCTTGAACTGAATACAGTGGTCATATCATGGGATAAAAATCTATGACATCTCAGTTGATTAATATTTTCTAATTTGACCATATTGGGACATATTTCTATTTGGGTGTATTGTTTCCCATTTACATATGGTTTACACTACCATACATTTGTACTTCCTAGAGGATCATGTATAAATAGTATACAATTTACTAGTGTTCCATCTTTTCCCATTTACCTCTATACATTTATATTGAGTTAGAAATGTGTTTTCATACATGTAATTTTTAAAATTCCTCCCAAAAAGTAGTTGGTCCTTCAAGGCTCATCACCACCCTAGGACTATGAATTTCATATTAAGATAGTTGTGTCTTCAGCCCTAACATGGGCCAGTTTGTGACATTAACCCTCCAAAAAAACACCAAAAAATTCATAAATCAGTGAAAAAAGTTGAAATGTAAAAAAATATTACGTAAAAAAATTCAAAAAACCTAAACAAATAAACATATTAATAATTTTTAACATGATATAGAAGTTCATTCTCCATATTTGAAAATATCACTATGGGATAGCGACTATTGGATGCACGGTCTACACAAGGTTTTACAAACTATGAATAGTAGCCTTGAAAAGTAAGAAATTCATTCCAAAATACTCTTCAATAAACTGATGATCTAAAAATAATAATGTTGACTCTAAAAATACAGAAACATTAAAATATTAGAAAAACACATTGTAAAAAAATATTGATTTCTTCCTCAATTCAAATCATTCATGTCCTACAAGTCCCTTGTAATACATAAATTATGTGAATGCGTGGTCGTAAAGAACCATTATGGGATGGGATAGAAGAAAAATTAATAATATATAGATAATTTATTTTACATCCAAAAATATAAAGTGTGACTTAAAAACCTTGTCCCTCACATTAAACAATCCTATAAAACAATTTTTTTCACAAAGCAACATAGATCACCATTCTCCTTAGTGCACAAGATAACCAATGAAAAGTCCTGAGATGAACTAATAATATGACAATAATGGGGAAATTCCCTATGGGTATCAATAAAGTAAAAATGGGATTAATTTTCTCAATGACTAAATATATTGAAAGGAATTTATTATAGTAACCCAACATTACATTCTAATACTTCAGAAAGTCTTATAACCAGTCAACAAAAGAAAAGAAAAATCATAATAATGTATAAAAATAAAACATTTACGATATAATTTAAAATTATAATATTATAATTAGTTCTAAAAAACTATAATAAATAAAATTATAAACGATATACTGTGAACTTGAAAAACTATAAGGCTAGTCAATCAAAAAATTGAAATAAATGAATAAAACCAATACATGCCCCAATGACCATAACTATATAGAATAGAAGAATCTACAAATTCCACCACTATCATCATAAAATATGAACTGATAAAAAAATTGTCAAATATAATACTACTATATCCAAGATATACCACCTAAAATTCAAAGATGATAATTGTGAGATAAATAGTCTAATAAGAAACCTCATTCTCATCATCTCAAAACATATAAAAATATATATTTTTATTATAGTTTAGAAAAAATATATATTCAAGTAATTTTTTTCCTTAATAAATGATCATATATATTTACACATAAAATACATTTCCTTGATAAAATATTCAAATCCATTTTATGAAATTATTTGTGAATATTTATTAAAATAGATTAACATAATAATAAAATAATTTTATGAAGGGGTGAGGAAATCATAATACCAAATTTCAGGTGAAAATAATTGTATTTTGTTTTGGAACATGTATCAATAATAATTTGAGTTTTTATGGGAACCGTGAAGATATATTATTAATATAGGGAAAGGATACCTAAAAACCTAAATAATAACAATTCTAGACAAAATACACATTTACTAGTACATGGTGTTACCCTAAATGTTCTAAAATAAGATAATATACTATAATAAGAATAAAATTTATCATAGAGACACTAGTATAGAAATGATTCTATACTAGAGTATCACGTGTAAATATACATATTAAATAGACTACCATGTTTTCCATGATTCAATATTAGGGGTGAGACAAAATATCACATCAAATATATATATATATATATAAATTATATACCATTTAAAAGAATGCTACACTCTATCACATAAGATGAAATAATCAGAAATATTCCCAATTAATTTAAAAACACAAATAAATATATATAATCTCTTCCACTAGGTACTATCACATATACGGGTAATGTTTCATTATGTTTATATTTTATAAAAAATCATTTAGATCATTCAATTCATACTTCATGAGTAATTTTTTTTAAACAAAACATGAACTTTTTTTAAAAAACTGAAACATGCATTATAATCCTACTATTAATCTAAATGATCTAAATAATAATTTTTTAAAATATTTATTAACCATAGATTTTAAAAACATTAATCTATGAAACAGAGGGAAATACCCTGTGTAATTGTTGAAAAATCTATGGGATCAATCTGTATACATTATATTGATTGAGTATATCTATTTTCATTATCAAAACACACAAAAATATAATTTCAAATAATTGATAATTATATTTCGAAAAATAAAGAGCTATTCACTCGGATCAAACCATTAAACCCATCACCTTCACTAATTATGGTCATTTTCTGTCCAAATGTGAACATATATTCTTTAAAAACCCATTAATAATCCTTAATGAAAAAAATGCATTGTTAAAAATTGATCATTATGGATTCTCAAGTCCCATTGGACATTTTAGTCAAATTAAATAAAATAATAATGGTGAGGGGGGATAATGAATAAAGTGTTAATATTTGATTAACTAGAGTAAATAGGCATAAATGTGGTAGAACACTAACCATACACTAATGGATATAACATAATCAGGAGGGGGATCAGTGGGGGTTTGTCCAACCCAATTTCTTGTGGTGATGTGAGAATTTCTGTAAAATAACTATGTGGTAAAATGTTGTAATTTATAATTTTTTTGATATTTGAACTATATTTGGTTTGGATTTATGTTTAGCCATTCATTGTAGGTTTCATAAACCTATATTTGACGTTATTATAAACTTCATGGGTCATAATCATACATACACTAATAGTGCACAAACAACATGATTTGGATCTAGTAAAATATGTAAGGATATTACCCATTTTTTCATGGAAATTCTTATTGTGTTCCCCAATAGTTTAATGTGATAATCACCATTATGAACTATAATATTACAATTGAAAACTATTTCTGAATATTTATATGTAATAGAATATACAAAATTTGAAAAATATTAGAAGAAATTAGTGCCACCATGTGAGATTACAACCTCAGCTACAATGACTATTGATATGCCAAATTTGTTTAATAGATTTAAAATCCATGATCTCACATTTCAACCCTTATAATAAAATTTAATTATATTTATAATCTATTAGAAATACCATTTAAATATTATCATGAGAAATATTAATCCTCAGATTCCATTAGTGATTCTTCATTCTACTAAATCATAATTTGTGAGAAGATAATAATACACCCAGGTTTATAACCGTATGAAATAAAATTTACAATATAAATAATTTTATCCCACCAATATATATAATAAACTATTCCAACTAACTAAAATCATTATCTAATATCACTAATAATGGTTTTCATTTAATCATCAAAAAACCATTAAAAAAAGACAAGTATCAAAAATTATATCACCAAGGGTAATAAAAGAATCTATCCCATATGATTAGATAGAAAATAAAAATTCATAATTAAATGAGTTATATATATTAAAAATCACAATAACCACATTTTTCAACAAATATAATTATTCATAATTAATAATCTCAAATATCATGATCATTGTAACATACCATTTGTTCAATAAATAGTTATATTGATTTCTTACCATTAAAATCGATAAATAATGTATACATATTGTATATTCATTAAAGAAATAAATTTGAAAGTTCATTACATAATTGTTAAAAAATGAGTATACAATGCATTTTATGAAATAATAAAAAATTCCAATATCACTTGCCCATTATGAAAAATATTATAATATTAATTTCAAATATTTATTGTTTTTATTAAATTAATATTGTATTCATTTGTAACACATTATTGGATGATAAAAAATAATATTTTTAAGATCTTGTACAATTATGTAATTTTTTGAATAGTAATTAACATTATTTATTATAATATATTTTATAGAATTAATAATTCTAAAAAAGAAGTAGATTTATTTGATAACAACATTATTCTAGGTATTTCTAAATTTTTCATGAAAATTGAATGTAATTTTATATAAATAATTTTCAAAATTGTGGGGTTTATGATATAATAGTCACCTAAATATATCATCTTATGGATGAATGTAATTATCTAATTTCAATCATCAAAAAAAATTGGTGTACATAATATAGATTAATTGATGTTAAAATTATATTTTTTGGATTAAAAATAAACATCAATTTATAATTAGATATAAATTTGAATATTAAATTATTATTAACATATATTTTTTGAATGTTCTGTTTCTATAAACATATCTATTTGAAATTAAAGTAACATGTTTTACCACATATAAATAATAAAAAAAATTTCAAAAAATTATTTATGTATACAAATAGTGTCTAATTATAATAGAATTATTTTCCCTTCTAATAATGTCGTTTTTAGAAATGTGAAACGTCCATAGTAATAACATATTTTCAATTTTTTATAAATTTTGTTTCAAAACCCCCATTGTAGTATATAAATAATTAAAATAAAAATTTCTCAAAATTACCGGGTTGATATTTTATAGTAAATATCAACTCGGAAATATTACATTGAAAATAAGATCGGGTTTATTTTTTACTCAATATTAAACAAAAAATTATTTTAACAGATACCAATATTTTATTGAATCATAATCATATAAATACATATAGAATGTTTTTTAAAACATTACATGTGAAAATATATATTTTATAAGAAAAAAAAGAAATTTAATTATAATATTTTTAATTTAAAAACATATAAATCAATATTCAAATCAATTGTATTATTTAATTAAAATGAATCCCTGTATATGATTCTCTACTATATATGAAATATTTCCAATTATCCATTATGTTTGGGTTTGTTAATATTTCGATAAATCCAATATTTCTTAATCATACAATAATATAATATATAATTATCTATATTATTCAAGGTTACATGTCATTATAATAAAATAATAAATATTTTATAAAAAGATACCTATTTCCTTTAGCTATAATAGTTACCCTCCTATACACCTATCTTCTCATATAAATAACATATTAATTATTATAATATCTAATAAAATATGTAACATCACATTACCCACTATGATGTTTTTCCTTATATATTTCTAATTTCCTCTGGAAATGGTTGTTTATTAGGACTCATGTGAATGGAGAACATTCAATATTAAAAAATAAATAGATTTTGATGATGGATGTTTGTTTGAATTAATAGAATCTAGATCAACAAGTATAGTATTTTTTTGGTTCTTCAATATTTCTTATAATTACAAGGGTTGGTTTTCATTTTTGTGTTAGAATTTGTATTTTATATAGTTTTTTGGATAAATACACACTGTATAATTGTAGTACAAGATGTATAAGTTCTATATTAAATATTTCACGAACGTAGTACATATCATGAATTTATAACATTTTGTTTATAGTTTACACACTATGAAATGCGAAAAGGTAGGTTTTTAATAAAAGTAACATGAGTTTTTTAGTGAATCTCTATCTTGATAATTACAGAAAAAGAAAATATATGAAATGCCATGAAAATTTTCTAGTGTTGGAATTTATGTTCATGATCATTATATATTCTAATTAAATTATTTACATATACATTGGCTATATACCATTGGACCATCTCATGAAATATTTCGAGTATATATTGCATCTGGAATGATTCATTCGGTGATTGATCACAATTGTTGTTGGATTACATCTCAATAATCATAAAATACTCTTTTTATTTTTATTTAATTGAGCATTTTTTATCCATTTCATTATTTTGTTGGATTTTTTTTCATAGTGATGTTTACTCTTATTAACATCTAGATTTGTTGAGATATCTTGTTTTACGGGTAATTTCCTTTGTTTGATGTGGTGTGGTGGGTGTGAGTTCTTGAGGTATGTTTTATTTCCCATTATCTTACATCCATTTATTAAGTGAATCAATTGTAATATTTGTATATTGATTCATGGTATTATTTTACACTTGTTATGTTTTCGTGTAGGTGGATCATTTATGGTTGTATGTGACCCCATGTTTTGAGGTAGATGGTTCTAACAATAGCCATTGTTGGTGAACAATACTACTCTTAAAATGATAAATTGTTTTATTATAAAAATGGTTTATGTTATTGATTTTTATTTTATGTGTAGAATTGTTATTTTGAAAATAATTTTTTATGGTTTTTTTGGTAAATGGAAATTTGTTTTCAATGAATTGAAAAAGGGGTTTTTTGAAATGTTTATCAAATGATAATTTGATATAAATTTCTTGATGAACTGGTTTGGGAAATATATCACCTAGGAAGCCTTGGGTACATAGGTGGAATGTTTAGTAATAAGTATCATCATGTTTTCGATCTATGGGGCTTTCTTTTTATCCCTTGGCCCAATATTTTTTGGGCTTGTTAGACATATCGGTGGCTTGAATATCAAGGTTGTACATCTATAGTCTAGAATAGATGCATATGCCGATTAGTATGATGCATTTGTGATTTTATATATTTGATATTAGTCTCCTTGATATCCTAACAAAGGATGATCCCTAGAATGATGTTGCATGTGTGTCTTCCTTTGGTTGCTACTATTTATTTGTACTATAATTGATTTGAAATGATAGTTGATGCATGAATTATTTTAACATGATATGTATTTGATGATTTTTTTATATAATAGGATATTGAAACCATTTAACAAATTTAGTTTCCAATATTTACGATAATAAAATAATCTTCTTACAAAGTTTTTATATAAAAACATTTAATCTATTAGGATGATTTATTTTAATTAATTCAAACTATTCATGCATAATTGTTTATTTTCTTGGAAATTGTACACTGGGGTAAGATCCTACTGAACATGTTATATAACACCCTTCTTACCCCTTATATGATGTATATACCTAGTTAAGTCTTTCAATTCAAGGAAATGAAAGGTTCAATAGTGAGTAGGGGTTTTCTATCAGATGAGTTGAGTAGATGGTGGCCAAAGGGTTGGATTCTACACAAGCTATAACATAGTGAATGTGTTTTTTTCCTATTTTAGTATTCTTTTTTGGTTAGACCTTTTACTTGGAGATTTTTTTACTATTTATTGGGTTTCTTTCGAATGTTAGTTTCGAGTTATGGAATATATTTCTCATATCTGTTATTGAATATTTCATATAGTGATGCCATGTTTGTGCTTCTTATATTATGAAATTGAACCCCAAGATGATTTTTGTTTCTCGGGTGATAGAAACCAGCCTGTGGGGATCTATAACACCATTTAGTTATGTGGATGATATGGTAAACTAACCATTTGAGAGGGTATTTATGTATTTTTTACATTTTCATATCAAAGATTGTCTATCCCCAATTTTCATTATCTTGAACCATTTTTTTGACATGGGAATGTATTTTCTGGACATGAGAGGTTTATGTTGGTGAGTAATTAGACATCAAAATCCATAACAAGGCTCATGTTACTAAGGATTGTTGGTATGTGCTCCCCCTATTTTGAGTTCCAAATTTTTATCTCTGTTATTACTTCTTGGTTTTCTAGTTTGAACTGAGATAGATTTATTTTAGAATTATTTTATTTTGTTTCAGTTTATAGTATTATGACTTCGATATGGTTATGTGTGTTCCTTATGAGGATGCAGCTTATTCTCCTTAAGAGATTCAACATGTGGATGATAAAATTATTGAGTCTATCATACTTGTAGATTTCATTATTGGCCAAAATGTGGCACATGTTCATAACATATTTTTTTTGGTGCATCAAGGATTCATAAGTGAAAGTGATCTATCATGGGTGTTCTTCTATAACAAACAACCATCCATTTATTGTTCGAATGAAATTCAATAGGTATTGGTATTGATTTATCGTATAAATTATATATTTGAGTTCTTGATGATACATTATAATGTTAATTTTAATTTTGTAGTGTTTAAACATGGGGGTCCTGTAAAACATTGTTGGGATTCCATTGTATAGGGGGATAATCATGTGGTTCTGGACAGGAAGGGTATTAAGAATCCTTTTAGCTCATAGATTTTTATAGATTCAGTAATGATGGTTTTGTATCTAAATATTCATTCTATGTATAAGTGAGATAATTGCTTATCTATGTACACGAATTGGTTTTCTAAGAAACTATTTTTGGAAATATACATTGTAATGAATATCCATTTAAAAATTCAGATGTACATCAGGGGCCTAATACTAGATAGAATATCAAAAGTATTTATACTAAATATTACGTCCTATATAGAGATAGTGGACAAGGATATGATGGTTGAGATGAATATGTCTATAAAGAATATATTTATCTTCTCCCCTTCCACCATGTGGTTACTTCAGTGATGATATATATGAATAGAATAATATAAAGGATCTTCATAGGGGATGTGAAGTTGGTTCTTATTAGAAGACCTATATGGAACCTTTAGTTGTAGGGAGTTTTGGTCCCATGACTTTATATCATTGTGTAATGGTCAGATACACACTTCATTCATGTCCCTCATCGGTAATGATGTGTCATAGTTATGGTAATAATGGCCTTATATGCATCCATTATCTGGCTAAGTATAGACCGCGTTATGGTTATTGATCGTTAGCTCCAAATTTTATTATGTATTAATTATGTGCTTTAAAGGCCACAAGGCTCTAGATATTGTCCTCATTAGTGATTCACCTTCATGTTGTATATCTATTTCTGGAAGAGGTGGATGTGAGTCCAAAAATAGTGAGAGTTACCATCATTGTATCATCTGTTGTAGAGATTTATTTAAGTGATATTATTGATTTTAACTAATTTATTTATGTCCATATGGTTGATATTATTAACCATAAATAAAGTTCATTCCTTTGTTATGGATTTAGTGACACGTAATGGAATGATTGAAGAGTATGGTTTTCAATGTCCCTCTTGTGCACCATCAATATTAGATGTGGATTTATTCTGATATTTTCTTATTCTTGGTTGGTATGTGTTCAACACCATCATTGGTATTTATTCCATTATCACTCATCATGTTGATGTTAAATTTTATGATCATCATTTCTCATTTATTTTTGATGATTAGTGGTCAATGGAATATCATGTAGAGAGGGATATGAGGTATGATCGGGTAGGACCTTTCCGCCCACTGCTCATAAGATTGATTATTACTGTAGTGGTTTTAACCAATGGTTTTTCTTTTGTGGTTGATATTCCTACTATTTTCCCAGATATTACTTATTTTTTCCTACATTATTTAAATTGTCATTCTCAAAACTAGAAGGTATAGTTCATAATAAAAATGGTTTTGGATATGCAGCTGATATTGATATAGTTATATCACATGGAACTAGTGGATCCCAAGAGTTGAATGATATATTAGTAAAGGGTTTTTTAATACCTAGGGTTTCTCTATTGGAATCCCTGATGATCTAAGTAATGCATATAGATGGTTCACTCCTATTTTAAATAGTCTATAGGATTTTGAACTAGGTAATGGTTAAGAATAATTATCATTTTCCTTGTGTGGATCAATTTTTTAATATGTAAAATATGTAAATTTGGATTTCCAAGATTTAACTTTGGTTAGGATATTGACTTATCATTGTTCAAGAGTGCGATATTCTGAAGATAGCTTCCAAGAGTTGGTATATCCATTATGATTATCATATATTGAAATTTGGTCTAAGTAATGCTCCAATATTTTTTATAGATTTTCTTAATTGTATATTCTAATACAATTTTGAAATTCTTTTGGTACTATTCATGGAAGACATATAAGATTAGTTGAGATCTAATCACGAGCTCACGAACCATGTGAGTTTGGTTTTGGAAATATTTTGGAGTCACAATTTTTAGGGAAAAAAATCAGAAATTGTCATTTTGGATTGGAAAAAGAAATTATTATGACATGATATTCTTAATAAAGGAATATCAATTGGTCATTGGAAGGTAATGGTTTTTTTGTCTTGGGAAGAACCACATTATGTCTTTGAAATTCAGAGCATCTCTAGTCCTACAATATACTATCAATTCTTATACATAGATATATCAATTATATAATCACATTTAATAATTATCCTGCATTTTCATTCATGTATATTACAATTTTAATATTGATATTTTTTAAATCAAATAAACACACAACTAACTGTTTTGAAGATATATTTCTATTGGAGTCATGGAAAAAGAATGGAATATACAATAAAAAAATTTACATTTTATCCCTCTTATTCATTCATAATTAGAACCCTTTTTTACATATCATTCATTGTACCTTTTGTCAAATCCATTAGAAAATAGACATAAAAATGGCACCCACAAGATATCACTATAGGTAAAAATGGGAGATATCAATCATAATGGAAACATAAGGGAATAATAACATAATAATAAAATATGAAAATTATGCCCTACATACCAAAGGACATAATCATTAGTCATGGAATTAATCATAGATGTTCAGAATACTTGAATAGTAAAATAATCAAAGGACCCAATCTATAAGATTGTAAAAAAGACCTAAAACATGATATGTTGGCATACACAAAAACATATAACATTATAAAATAGTATAATAAGAAATAGGATCCATAATTATTTTGTAGAAATGAAACCAGACCCTTGTATGAAACATATAGACAAGAAACCAGGTCTATAAAAAATATTATGGAAATTATTGTCACATCCAAATATAAAATTGTGAACATGAAATAGATGACATTAATAAAATATTTACCTCATGAACTATAGAAATTTACGCAATCCATTATAGTGAGATATAAGAAGGAAACATCAGAAATGAAAAGCATGAATATTTTTAAAACCATTTACATAAGTAATTCATCATATGAGAACCTATGAGAGCTAATGAGTTTCAAAATAATTTCATCCTAACATAAATCATGGAAAACAAAGAGGTTTCATAATTATTATTCCAATATAAATAATAAAACTAATAAAATGAATAATTTTATTATCCAATGATTATATCCCTCAAAACTGATAATTAACATCACATAATGTAATCTTAGATGGAAAAATATTTTTAAATATTACATGAAATAAATAACAAAAATAATAATTAACATTTCCATATTAAAAAACATATCTTTTTAAATAGACACACAATTATTAAAGAAAATAGTATCTCTGCATATAACCTTATATTATTATAAAGTTATATTCTGCTCATGAAGTCTTCTTGTTTATGGGAAATTGCATTAATGCACTTTATGTTTACATTTTATTTTTTTCAATATTTCGAATGAAAAATCATCAAAAACATCATAGAAAATTATAATTATATTATTTTTAAAAATTTTTGTAAAATATGAAAAGTTGTGTTAAAATAGATTTATAATGTCATTGATTATTTTTTAAAAAATATTTGAAAACATAATATAAAACATGGACTTTTAATATAAATTATACCGAGATGATAATTAGAAATAAGAAATCTATTATAATAATGAGATAAGAAAATAAACTATTACATAGTGTATTGACATTATTTTTTCACAATGAAAACATAGATATAATAAATATTAAATTTTTATGCATTCATTTAAAAACAATATATAAATCATAAAATGTACGATTTTTGAAGCATCTTATTACATATTTATTAAAAATTTGTAATTAAAATCAATGTGCTAGGTTATATAAGATTTGTTTTCAAGGAATGTTTCAGATTTGTGGTCCCCGTCCTTATTCATGGATCATGGTCCCACAATTTATAGAATGTTAGTCAAGGTTTGTTCATTATATATAATAATTATATAGATCACAATAATCATTCATGGAATGTATAAATAGAAAAATGAATTACACTATTAATGGAGATGGTAGGTCGTTCGTAAACAAGACCTTTATTTTCATTTTATGATTGATGGATTGATAGAAAGGTAAATAATAATATATATTTGAAGAATAAAAATTATATCATAAATAGCATATATATTCACTAAAACAATTATAATACCCATCAATAGTAGTTTGTGTAGAAAAAAGAATTGTATCGATTTGTGGTAATGGTAATCAATATGTATTCATGAGTGATAATTTCACATCATTTTCGGAAATATGGTGTATAATTGTGTTTTCATAAAAATAATAACATTTATTTATATTGAGGATATTAAAATTATTATTTTAGGTCCACCTTATTATATTTGGACGTGCTAAGGAATAATATGAATGAATGTGAACTGTTAGAGCAATTACCTCTTCTTTTAAACATTTCAATTAAATGTTCTCTAAATTGGTCTACAGTTGTACTTTTGAGAATACACTAACCTCTAGAAGAAGATTACAAAAGTTTAATAGAAATTATTTTCATTGATAGTGGACATACAAGGCCCATGGTGGTTAAATGAAGTGATTGTGGGGTACGCATTTATAATATATAGGAGGCCAAAGTGATAATTTCTAAAAATATTCATATTTAATAACATTATTCTGGTGGTAAAACATTCAAATATACATTAAATGTACATTTGATGAAATTTAACACCATATAATATCAACTTTATTATTATTTAATATTATACTTATTTTAGAATAATTTAATTAGATATTATATTTTTGAAGTATCAAAACTATCAAATTTGATATTATTCATTGCCGCGTCATTAAAAATGATTAAAAAAGTAAAATCAGAACAAACTATTTTATATATCCTATAAATGTCATGGTAATCATTATAAATCATGAATCAGTTTAATTACCCCAATTATATTTATTTTAATTTTTTTAATATGAATTTTTTAATATTCTATAAATTTAATAACTATAGTATCATCATGGTGTATAAATTTTGGGTATTTATTTAACCACAAAAAATAAAAAATTATATTTCCATGAAGATAATAAATTTTTTATCATTCTAATTTCTATTTATGATCAATTATATATTTTGTAAAACCATATTTTAAAAACTATATACTAATTAAAATCCCTAATGTGTTTAGATTGAATTACTTTTAATTAAAATACGATCAAAGAAGTAATTCCATCAAAGTGGATATAAAAGACCATAAATTCCTCCAATGTATTATTATCGTATAATAATATTCATATAATGTAATTTGGGAATTTTTTAGGGTCATTTAATTGTACATATAATTTAAATTAAAATCATTTTGTTGATTTTTTTTTTCTACTTGATAAACCACTGCATGATCAATTCAAATGAATAAAATTAATTTATATCATTCATAGAAATTAAAAATAATTTAATTACATAAATATTAATTAATTAGTAATAATATATTCCGTTATATTCTTTCATAGTTACTATTTACTGATATCCATGTTAAGAAAACTAATTTAAATTATTAATTTGATCTTTCATGCCTATCTCAAGAATTACATAATCATTTTGATATGATTAATGTTATATATATAAACAATTGAAAAATATAATTAAAAATCATAAATTTTTAATTTTTTTTAACAAAAATACCATGATAATTCTTATTAATTATATATTCATATATATAATGAACCAAAATTTACTTTTTTTGGGGTGTGCATACACTACATTTACAATGAATTTGTTCTAGATTTATTATTAAATAATTTATATTTCACATTCTTTGGTTATTTTTTGTATTATGGGTTCATTTTATTTACATACAATATGATTTAAATATTTATAATAAATTTAATATCATAGCTATATTTTGACGATAGCACAAAAGATGTTGTGTTTAAAAAAATTGTATTTTTAACTACTCATAAAAATTTATCTTCTTGGAAAATTATCAAAATTCAACAAAATAATAATTTTTATGTTATTAATAAAAAATGATGTTATTTTTATAAAATTAATTTAATTAATTTTGAAAATATCATTTATACCTATTCATTCCATAGAATGTAATTAAAGATTAATTCTGATTAAAACTGATATTTTACTAATAAAATATATTTCTGAAAAATTAAGGGTTAATTTCCATTGAGTCAATCAGTAAATAAATATAAAAAAATGGTTATTCCAATTAATACTAAATGAAAATCAGCATCTAGTTAATAAAGATAGTGTTAATATGTTTATACGAAATAATAGTTTAAATTTTATGGAATTTAATAAATTTTAAAAGACGCATCCAAAAAAATTTTGGGTGTTACACCATTGACAAATATCACTAAGAAAGGGATTAAATTCACATGAGATTCTTTTTTCGGGGATATATTTGATGATCTAAAATGAATTCTGGCATCTAATTCAGTTTTTTGTTACCTAATCCTAGTCTGGGGTATATGGGTTTCTAGGATTCTTTTTTCAAATGATTGGGATGTTTTCTTAGGCACAATGATCTTGTTGTGCCTTGCGGTTGTCATCAACATTGACAAAATGAGATAAATTATCAAAATAATTAATTATATGTTACTATAGTTATGAATTCCCAAAGTCATTTGCAACATTATCTTTTTGAGGATAGGTTCATAGTGTTTTAGAAATATAAAAGTTTGTGATATATCTTTTCAAAGAAGTGCATGAATATTATATATAGGTCGGGGATGGAATACCATCAAATATTTTAAATAAATATCACTAATAACTTTAGTAATGGGTAGTATCATCTATTACACTTCTATCATAAACTTTCCATTAAAATCTTTTATGGAATCAATGAAAGAGTATATCCTTATCGAGATTAATACTATGTTGCATAAGGATTCTCAAGTGGATGCATCTTGCAGGGTATTGACTAGTGTTTATTTATCATCATCTATCCCTGACATTATTTTAGAGTCAATAATTGTATGATGAGTATACAAGAATTAAAGTAACCCAATTTAGCGGGAGTGGTGGTTTCTATTTGGTATATCTCTCTTGATATTGTATTCTCAGTTTTAGGGATTGGTTTGTAATCCTGGATTCTATGAGAAGATTAGTATTTTTTATTTTAATAATTATTCAATGAAATTAATTTGGGCACTAAAAAGATATATAATTACAAGATACATCAAATATAGTTGAGGGGTATGAACCGTGAAATTTTTGTTTATGTTTCATGTTGTTACACATGAAAACTGATTAAGGTAGAGCATTTGAAACCTTTCGGGTATCTGATGCCTCTTATAGTGATGATTTTGAAATGGGATGAATTAAATATGGATTTTTATAGGATTCCCATATAATCCACAATGAAATAATTATATATAGGTGGTGATTGTTCAGTTAAAAAATTACTTTCATTTTATTTAGATCAAAGACACCGCAAATGTTGAAGATCATAGTAAGATGTATGTTTAGGAAGTCGAGTGATTACTGGATGATTATTCTAACGTTTTTTAAGAAATAAAACATGGGTTTAAATTTTTTATCTAGAGTGGTTTCCATTTGGTAAGGGTGTATCTGGTCATATTGGGTACAACATATCATCCACATAAATATGGTCAGATAAAGCCTACTATTCATATTTTAGAAGATATTCGTTATGCATGTGTCTATGATTTGTGTGGATCTTGTGATATACATTTGTGAGTGGATGAGTTTTATTATAACAATACTTATCATTCATCATTGGAAATTTTTTCCTTCATGGAATCTTATGGTCTCCATTATAGGTCATCTTTTTTATTTGGTAGAGATGGGAAAATCTTATTTGGTGGGATCGAGTTTCGATAAGGAGATAAATATTATGATTAAATATATACATCAATTTCTATTTACAATGATGATATGGGAGAAATATTTAGTGGATCAATGATTTCACCCTTATTTATTTTCAATATTTCATCGTGTATTCTTGAATGTTTTTTCTTGGTTCTGTCACCATTATCATGAAAAAATTGATAGTTTTCTATGATATATGATTGATGTAATGCAACATACCTTTCTAATCTGTTAATTTGTGGAAATCTGTGGATTGGGGTGCCTTATTAGGAAATAGTATACAATTTATAGAGTTTTCCAAAGTTCTATTTTTTATTGATATGTCTTGGTATTGGTAGGAAGTGGGCATCGGCAAGTTGAGGTGTCAATAGGTCGATGTGTATGTAGTGTGAGGGAATCAGTGTGTTTGGTTGCTGGTGAGTCAGAGCATTAGTGATTCAGGGATTTGGTGATTCATGACTTTGGTGAGTCAGTGTGTCAGTGATTTTTGGCATTGTTGTGTTAAGGAATTGTTGAGTTAGGGTTTCGGTGAGTCAGGAGTCAGTAGGCTGCATCAGTGGCTTATCATTCATGGAGCAACATTGGTATCCCAGCGTCGGTGACTCACTTTCAGGGGATCGTTGTCAGTGTATTTCTATTATTGACTCACCAATTGGTGACTCATTTCTAGTGTTTCAGATTTTCTCTAATTTCTCTGCTCTTACGTTTTATTTGATGTAAATAGAGTTTAATGCCATTAATGGGAGTTTATAATGGTGTTTAGAAGGATATTAATTATATCATTAATATCATAATGCTCCAAGGATTATGAAATAGTTTTAGAATTTGATATTGGCCATGATCGAACATTATTGGCCTTAGAACTATTTCCTTCTGTAGATATCATATATAGATTTTACAAAGATGATTTATTCTCTTTACTTTTCTCATGGTGTGCAGAGAAATTTTAATCCCAAAAACATTTTGTTGCCTATATTTTATCAAAATCCTTCTTTATTTTTCCCGTGGGTCTCCGGATTAAGAGATCCCCATATTTTGGACCAAAGAGGAGTTTTGGCCCCATGTTGTTCCAGGAAGGGATTCCTTTATCTCTCCATTAATTGTGTATCATGCGAGGTGGGTGTACTTATGTACTCATTTAAATATCGTAGAAACCAATTTAATGAAGATATTAGGGAGAAATAAATGTGTCGGGGAAGATTTTGATGATCTATTTATTTTATCAATTTCCAATGATATGAAATGTGAATTGTATTGGTTGTATCCCTCGAAATATCATGGTCGTCGGTGTTATGTCCTTTTGTTCCTCTGATTCATTAGGATTTTCATTGATCCACTCTTTAAATAGATGAAAACCCGAAACATGACTAATCGCATATATACTGTTAAAAGAAAAGGATTCATCAGGATAAAACATGACTTATTATTACACATATTTATCAAAGTGTAATTGATGATGATTTTTTTTGGCTCAATACAAATACACCCATGTTTGTTTTGCTGTGGCTATGTGATATTTGGGTCTTCATGGGTTTTTTATTTTAGGAAAGATATATGGTGGTACTATTAGTAGTGTGGTTGTGGACATTGGGGAGATAAAAAGATATGTTTCTATGAGAAGGGTTTGGTTTGTGGGTGCAGTGTGGTTATGGAATAATGGAGGTTGTTGTGAGAATTGTGTATGAGGTGGTGCAAGACGTGAGATTGAATATCTGGTTGAGTGATTGATTTATTGTGAAGTGAATGGAAATGTTAAGCAGTAAGACTATATCTTAGAAGTTGTTGTGTAGTGGTGCCACATCACATGGTCGTGTCATGATTCCATGATTATGGGTGTTTTGGGTTTGGTGTTTTAGTGTGGTTGGGCTGCTGGGATATTTGTGGGAGGATGAATTTGGAGGGATAACATTGAAGAAGGTTTTTGGGAGTTTGAATCTATTTTTCATTGGAAGTGGTTTGTATGGATTCCTCACCTTCTAATTCTTTTAGTGTTTGGTAGCTTCATAGGTATGGATGTAAATAGATAATTGACTTATTTGATAATTCTTAATGATAATTGTATAAATAAATTGGCTCGAAGTATGTTTTTTATTTGGGGAAAGAAGTGAAATGTTGTACAAGTGATCATCATTTGTGGTGGTACATTCATGGAGGGGTAGAAAAAAATGTTTTTTATAGTAAGATTGTTGTATGTTGGGAATCTCATGAGATGGTATGTGTTTTTTCTACAAATATATATAAAAATTTAGTTCATAATGTTTTCTATATGCATGCTACCTATGTTGAACATTTTGTGTTGAACACCACTTTTGTTCTTGGGGAGGGTGTCTTTACAAACATCCTAGTGGGAGGATGGATGGATTTTTATTGATTTTACCCTACTCCCTCTTATCGCAATTTCTCACACAAGACTCTTTGGGTTGTCTGTAATGGGTTGAGGATTAATATAAGACTAATGATATTCGTTGTGTGAGAAGTGGTTTTTTCCTAAATGTCTTAGGTATGGGGCCAAGTGTTTTCAGGAGAGACGTATAATGGTTGTAACCTATGAGTCTATGGGATGGATGTTATATAGTCTGCAGATGATTTTTATGTGGTAATGTTGTGATAGAGGGGCTTATGGAAGAGTGTGGTTGCATCAGGATGTTTTCCATTAGGGATGAGAAGTTAACTAGTGGGAATGTGTGCATGGTACCCAAATATCAATGTGAAGATTACATTAAATTACATGACTTAAATTATTTTGGTGAGAAATACTTGGTGAGGATGGGGTGGATAGTATACCTTGTTAGGAGGTTTTGAGTTTCAATGTTTTTCTCAAAGGGGAATTATTATGCTTTTCCAACTTGTGTGAGGTTGACATTGGATTTACCCTACTTATTATACATTTTTTCTCACCCTATATATATATATATATTTGTTTCTAGGGATATTACATGGACTATGATAAACATTAATATCTAGGATTTTGGGTAAAGTTGTTGTGTCTCGGTTTAGATTTGTTTTGGTAATTTGGAGTTTTCATTAAATTTGTATCTTTTTTACTTATATCATGTTTGTGGGATAGATTGTGGTTTATTTATATATATCAGTCAAGGATTTCATTGAGTTTTATATAACTTATCTCCCGGTATAGGTAAATATATAAAGGATAATACATCCCATTTTTCTATGATTTATATACCCTTGGTGCTGGTTTCCACCGTGGGTCCTATTAGATGGAGGACTCGGGGGGTCATTATCTCCCATTCATTGTGATTATTAAAGGCCTCAGTATCTTATTATCCCTTTCCTCATTCTGAAGATGTTGGGTCATGACACAATGGTTTCAAAGGTTATGGTTGAGAGGTATAATGGAGTTCATAGTTAGGCACATTGAGGATTTCATGGGTTGGTAGGGAAATAGTGTTAGGTGATCTTGGTTCGTGACATAAGCCGAGGAAGACCAGCTGGGGAACATGATTTTAGGGCCCCCATATTCTGATGCAAGGATTGTGATATTTCCGAAAAACCATTTCAGGCTATCCCATTTTAAATTTAGAGATACTTTGAAAGGTAAATTCATCTGGATGACTTGTGTTCTTCATTTTTTGGAAATTTAAAAGAAAAAAAGAGATAACTAAATATTAAGAAAAAATTACATACAAACTGGGCTTATGAGTTTCATGTTTTCCTTTCCGCTATAACTTCCGGATATCACCATTATGTAGTATGAGTAGTGGAGTGTAAAAACCGTTCCCCAATGGACAGATGGAGGGTCAAACAAGCTGAGGAGGATGAATAGTGGTAGAAGATGCTTCATGATTTCTTACATATGCATTTGTAAAAGTACAATGGAAATGTCTCCAACATGGAGATGGAGAGTTGGCATGAGGATCTGGGGATTACTTTCATCTTGATCTGGGCATCAACATTGTACTGGGTTTATATGGTGGTGAACCAGATGAGGGGAGTAGTTAATCAGTGGTGGACAATTTACCTCATGAAGAAAATGGAGATTTATGTTTCGTGGGATGAATTTTTGAAGGGATTCTGGGAATAATTTTATTCTTCCACGATGAATGATGACAAGAGGTAGATTCTAATCTCTCTCCGGTATGAGATTATTATTGTGAGATTTTTGAAAATCAAGTTCAAATTTCATATACATATTTCTCCAAATATCATTCTGGATGAGTATTCCCATGCGAGGTTCTTAGAGGATGCACTACTTCCCCATATTGAGTATGTAGTTACTCCCTTCACCCTATTGACATACGTAGTGGTTTACAAGAAGGAAGAGTTAGTGGAAGGGATTCACTCATCAAGAGTTATTTTATGGGAGGTAAATCATCATAGCTATTCAAAGGGTAATTTCATCACCAAAATGTCTTTGGCGGCAGTGGATTCCTCCTTTCATCCAATGGGTAACTGACCGCAACAGTTTCAGTTCCAACCCACTGGTCATAACCCTTTTACAATGGACATAGGGCCAATAATTACTTCATTGAGAAGAAGTGAGGGCCTCTAAAGATATTTCCCAAGTCAATATCATTATGGTAGATGTGGTATAGATTACTACTCTCATCAGTAGCAGTTTCTAGATAGGCCTTTCTAGAAGGAGGGAAAAGTGGCCCCTGCTCTCCCAAGGTAGAACAATATTGGACGAGGCTGACCGCATGGTGCTTCTTAGGGAAATCAACTCGGGCATAGTCATGGAGTTGTCTAGTAGCCTAAGGGTAGTGGACCTTAGAGTGGGTAGTTATAAGACACAGAGGAAGTAGTTCGAGTAGGTACATAGATTAATTGAGGCATAATCAATTTTAATTATACATAATATTGAACAGTGTTTGATTCAAGAGATTCTGACAATTTCATTTCACCTAGTCTATCCCATGCTTTATTATTGGACAGAGAGAGACATTCAATTCTCAAGGTGTTGAGTACATCATTTAGATGTCCGACTAGCTTGATTGATGTTTTCTAGGGATGTAGACTGAAGTTAGGGTCACATCAGTCATGTGGGGTTATCTAGATGCATCCATATTGTGTTATCCTGGGCATCAATTTGTTTTTATCTATGTGTGTTGTTATTGACTACATCGAGAGAAGATTAATTCATTCATATATGAATGTACAACATGTATATTTCATTATATATAAAATCTATCATATAGGTAGTCAGTGCGTGGAACATCTTTTTTCCTTTTTAGTCGAGCTGTCAATGGTATCGATTGATGCATATATGGTGGAGGCTCCTTGAGTTTTCATAGAGTTTCTAGATTTTTTCCATCGGGTGGTTGTTACTGTACCAAATAAGAAGAGGTTATCACTGCTGGAAAATGGGGTTATAGCCAAGGTTTGGATAACTACCACGAGTATAGGGCACCCCTATACACACAGTTTTCAAAAACCATGGGTATATGGATAATATGGGGACCTATACCGACATTTTTGTCCAAAATAGTGGGTATAACATACTTATAAAGACCAATACCCACGTTTTTGAAAACCAGGGGGTATATGTATTCTTTTTCAAGACGTATACCCACGGTATTCTCCAAACCGAGGGTATTGGGGATTTTTTATGACTTATACCCACGTTTTTAGAGAACCGTGAGTATAGATTTCCCACCTAATGGCAGGAAAAAAATTATGTGGGAGAACAAAAAAAATTGGCGGGAACACAATTTGGATTAATACAAATACAGAGATACAAATATATACACAACTAGTATATGTAGGTTGGTTGGTGAGGTCGTTGGTCATGTTTAAAATGGTATGTTTTTTGAATCCCGGTGAATTTATTTTTTCTTTTAAATAAGTTTAAATAATATAAGTAAATAGTTATATAATTATGTTAACAAAATATGACAACTCAGTTGGTCAGGTGAGTGATCGTCCTCGCACTAGTCCCGTGTTCGAATCTCGCCATCATATTGTTTTCCATAAGCGCCTATATATATATATATATATATGTTGAACGTCGTAGAGGCTTGGTTAGTCAGAGAAGGAGGCCCATGTCTGGCGCGTCCCATGTTCGAATCCCACCCCCCAATATTTTTGAATATAAATCCCCGTGGTTTTCAAACCATGGGGGTAGTTTTGTTCTAGCTGCACACTAGTGTGCCACGCTGTGACACCTCTAAACCCACAGTTTGGCCAAACCGTGGGTATAGGCTATGACCCCTATTGCGATGCCTCTCACCCCCATGGTTCCCAAAACTGTTGGTATAGGCTATACCCACGGTTTTGGGGGCTATACCCACAGTTTTGATCCTTGGGTATAGGTTTTTTTTCAATTAGTGCATGTTCATGATAGAATTACATACCAGTGCTCTTACGATCTCGATGAATCTTTATCGGATGGATCCTTATGAGTTACAAAGGTTTTATATAAATATTAATTATCTAACTAAAAAGTGTTTCATCCAACCTAGTGTGTCACTGTGGGGTGATCCATTATTCCTTGAGAATAAGGTAGAAATTGGTTTAAGTATGTGAATATACTACCAAATACTAAATTAGGAAACAATCAAGAACTGTTACCCTCTCCCATGGATAGATTATTTCATCCAACAGTTGAGGGGAGTAAATTCATTTTCCAAGATAAATCTATGTTCTGGATATCACCAATTGAGTGTGAAGGAGGGTGACATCCTGAAGACTACTTTCAGGTAAATGTATTGGCACATTGAGTTCATAGTTATGCCATTTAGTGTTACAAATGCTCCATCCATGTTCATAAGGCTCATGAACTCTTTTTCTTCATAATTTCATTGACCAGTTCGATATCATATTCATCGATGAAATATGGATCTACATGATGTTAGAGGAGAATCATTCCCAATAACCCAGGACAGTCCTATTGGTCCTTCGGCACCACTATCTCTATATAAAGCTATCCAACAGAATGTTTTGGACAAATGAGGTCCACTCCGATTGGTAGGTGGTGTATCAGTAGGGTGTATCAGGTGACACATTGAAGGTCAATGTAGTTCTTTCATAGAATGAACCCAAAAGTTTGTGTATATATTCCATTTTCTCGGTCTCGTAGGCTACTACTTGAGAGTTGTACTATATTTCTCCCAAGTAGAATATATGTTTATGGGTCTAACCAGAAAAAGAAAATTATTTTTTTAGTGAGAAATGAATAGAATAATTTAGCTCTCTGAATGAGAATATAGTCAGTTCTCTAGTTCTTAGGATACTAGTGGAATGGGTGATGTTCAATATGTTTCTGACTCTTCCCATATAGCCTTCTGGTGTGTGGTAATGCAGTAATAGGAAATGGTCTCTTATGGGTCTATGTAGTTAGGTCCTCATGAACTTATCTATGCTGTCCTTGATCTGAAAAATGCAGTGGTCATGTTCTTACTAATGGTATGGAAGCATTACCACATTGGGGCGTACTTTGTGGTTTACATAGATCAGAAGATCTTGCGATACATATTTTCCCAATGAGATCTATATATGTGGCATAATATAATGATAGAGTTCCTCTAATATTAAGTTTTTTAAATCTTGTACAACTCATGAAGGGGGAAGGGGATTGATATGGATGATGATATGGGATGGATGTTGCAGAAGGAGGTATTTTGGGAATCTACAAACTCT
This sequence comes from Viscum album, assembly GCA_963277665.1. NCBI lineage: Eukaryota > Viridiplantae > Streptophyta > Magnoliopsida > Santalales > Viscaceae > Viscum > Viscum album. The sequence continues at coordinate 1,842,771,955 of OY728145.1, forward strand.
TGGAGTGAGATGTATGTGTTTTATTCCTTATACATATATACAAGACTATATAAAGGTATAGGTTGTCTTTTCTAAATGATGGTATAGTATTCTCTGAGGTAGAAGATGGATGAGTCTTAGTGGGAGGACTCATAGGAGAAGGTGTTTCACAGTCACATTGAACTTGGTAATGCCCAAGGGGGATGGTGTGAGAATGGTCATAATTGAATGTTATTCAACCAAAATCTATTATTTATAGTAGAAATGTGAAATGATGTTCTCTATGAGTTTCACAGATCACACAGAGTGGTTCACCATGGAGTTTAAAAGATGTAACAGTGCTTCATGGAATAGTTTCGGTGGCCCAGGATCCAGTGGGTGGTGAAGTAGTTTTTGGTAATGTTCTTAGTGTGCAAGAAAGTAAAGCCTGATAACCGTGTTCTTGGTGGCCTATTGTATCTCATCGATGTCCTTGAGTTGAAGTGGTATGAAATATGAATGACTTTGGTCACAATATTACCTATTGATAAGGGAGGATAATGTGCTATTTGGGTAGTAGTGGATTGGTTGAGGAAATCAGCTCACCTCTCTGGAATCTAGGATTCAAGCACAATGGATGCCCTTTCAGGGAGGTATGTCTATGAGATGGTGGGGCTACTTGGAGTTCAAAAATAATTTTTCTTAGATCTTGATAAATTTTATACAATGCTATTCTTAAAAGGGATTTTTTTATCCTTTAGCACCGAGTTACACCTCAACACAACTATCGACACTTAGATGAATGAAAAAATAGATAGGACTATCCAGACATTAGAGGATATGTTAGAGTCATTTTTTGTAGGGATTATAGGTTTTTGAGAGAATTATTAACCCTTCATATAGTTTTCTTACAATAATAGATATCACTATTTTGTTTTTATGGCTCTGTTCAAAGCTCTATATAAGTGGTTGTGCTATTCACCCATACGCTGGATAAAAGCTGGGGAGGCAGTTGTTCAAGGACCAAACATGGTATAGAGTATAACAGAGAAGTTTCATTTTTTCTGTGAGAGGTTAAAAGAGAAACACAAGTGGAAGATATCATATGAAAATTTTAGGAGAATCCCTAGGGATTTCGAGGTTGAGGAACATATATTATTGATGGTTTCCCAAATATGTGTGCATATGAGGTTTTGTAGAGGGAGTAATCTATTAGATAGGATCCTCATAACATTCATAGTTTTGGGATGAGATGGTGAGGCAGAATATTGGCTGGTCTTTCCACCATAGTTGTGGTGTTTCAATGATGTCTTTCATGTCTTACAGCTTCATTGCAATCTTCATGATGACTCCCATGAAATTAATTGGGGAGAGTTTTATATTAAGGATGGAACTTTGTTCATGGGTCTACCATTAGTGATCGAGGATAATTAAGAGATGGTTATTCATGGATTTACCATTCCCTTGGTTAACATGTTGTGGAAGACATGTGGATTTGTGGATAGTACATGTGAGAGAGATACATAGATGTGTGCCACGTACCCACTATTGTTTTGAGCTTGTTTTCATGTGTTTTCTTTGTAATGTAATTCTTGAATATTGTTTTCTGTGATAAAATAAGTTTCCTTGTTATATGACATGCAATATATTCCTGACGTATGAGTATGGAAGGATCAGATCCTTAATGAATATGAATTAATGTGGATGTAATTAAACCATTTCGGGTGAGTCACTTCAACCAAGTGTAGATAGTATCGTTACATGGGGGAATGAAATTTCTTTATTCATATGTTTGGGATGTGTGAATTTTGGTTCTTGTGTGGTATTTTATATGGTTGATGCATTTTATAATCAACAGGAGTTGTTCTTGGATTTTGAGGTTTCACACTAACAAGGTGGTTTGTCCTTCAGAGGTGTCATACAGGATGGTTATTCGGACTCCTCATTCATATGGGCATGGTTTTGAATTCTCAAGGATGATAATATTTTGAGATCCATCTAATTTAATCTATAGGACCTTCATGGTCCCTTAAATTGCAGAAATCTAATGTTTGGGGTTTTCTAGGAGCCCATGGTAGCTCATTTCATGAGTCTTCCAAATTTTCAATTTTTCTATCAATGGGTCACATTGTCGGTAGGTCGAGGGAATCAGTAGGTCGAGGAATCAATAGGACAAAGGAATCAATGATTCAGATAATCAGTGAGTTAGGGTGTCAGAGAATCTGGGCATTGGTGAGTTAGGGCATATGTGAGTCTAGGAATTAGTGAGTCAGGGCAGCGGCGAGTCGGGGAATCAGCGAGTCAGGGCGTCAGTGACTTTGGGCATCAGTGAGTGTGGGCATAGGTGAGTCAGGGCGTTAGTGATTTTGGGCATCAGTGAGTCAAGGAATCCATGAGTTAGGGAATCAGTAATTCATGCTTCGGTAGGTCACTTTTCTGACTCCACATCTATTGCTCAGTGTCTGTAGATAAGAATTAGTGACTCACTATATGTTGCTCGATGTCGGTGGAATATCGCATGTGACTCACCGATTACCGAGTCATTTCTTGTTTTTAACGTTTTTTCTAGTTTTAAAGTCTTATATATTATTTGATTTAAATTTCTTTTAAATCCTTCATTGTCCATTTCAAAAAGCGTTTAGATGTTTTTTAATTATTTGTTTAATATACTAATTCTATTTGACATTGAAAAAATCAAATCACATGGTCTTGGTCACGATCTAAGATTAATTTCCTTAGAATAGTTTCATTATGTTGATATAGTATCTGGAGTTTCTATATCCGATGTCCACTATTATCATATCTCTTGGTGCATGTAGAACAATTATTCCCATACATGCCATACAGAAAAGCCATTCCCCCCATTTGGTTTTCCTTGGAGTCTTCTGCTCACATGATCCCCATGTTTCATTGCAAAGATGAATTTTGGTCATTTGATTTTCTTGATAGGGATTCTTTCACTTCTCTATTAAATTTAATTCTTGTTGGGTGGGTGTTCTTATGTACTCATTTAAATATTATTGAAACCAATATGAAGTAGATAATTGGAAGGACTAAAATGGTATGTTGAAGATGTTGATGATCTCATGATTTTATCTGATATAATTGATCTATAATGTGATTATATATATTGTATCCCTATAAATATCATGGTCTATTGGTGTATTTTATTGATCCCCCAAGATAATCCATTCTTATCATTGTTCCTATCTTTAAATGACTATAAACATGAAATATGATTAATAATGTTTAACTCCTTAAATGAAAGGTATCCCCAATATCAAACATTATTTCTTATCACATCTACTTATAAAAGTATAATTAAATAACCATTGTTAGCTAAATCCAAATACACTCATCTTTTATTCGGGTGGATGTGTGTGGTGTGGGTCCTGATGGGTTTTATGTTTCATGAGGAATATATGTTGGTGATGTTGGTATCCTGGTTTTGGGTACATGGGTGGATAGAGGAGTTGGTTCTATTATAGGGGTGTGGTATGTGTGTGAAACATGGATGTGGTATAGTGGTGGTTATAGTCAGATTTGTGCATGAGGATGTCAAGGAGGTCCGATTGATTGTCACGTTGAGATATTGATTTATTGTTGAATATATGTACTTGTTCATCAGTGGGACTGTATCTAGGATTTGGTTTGGCAGTGGAGAATCATGACTAGGTTTTTCGTGATTTCATGTTTATAGGTGAGCTAGGTGTGGTGTCTCTGTACAGTGGGGATGCCTGATTTGGTTATGAGATGATTAATTGGAAGTGATTAAATTGAATAAGGTTGTTGAAATTTTATTTATTTTGATGATTTGGTAGTGGTTGGTGTGGCTTCCCTCCCTTATTATGTTTGTAGTGTTTGGTAGTTTCCCATGTAGGGATGGAAATAAATGAATGAATTATTTGATATTGAAGAATGAATATTGATTTAAATAATTTGTTGGGGTTATGTTTCGTGTTAGTTAATGTAGTGAAGCGATGTTCATGTGACCACTGTTTGTGGAGGTACATGCATGTAGGGCTTAAAGAAAAGGTGGATTTGAGTGGGATGGTGGTATGTTTGAAATCCGAGGGGATGGGTTGACTGTTTGTAACCCATATATATAAACATGTATATCCTTATGTTTTATATATACACTCCACCCCTGTTGAGAAATATGTGTCAAACACACTCATTGTTTTGGGGGAGGGTGTATTTCCCAATATCTCAGTATGAGGATGGATGGATGGTTACTGACATTACCATACTCACTCTTCTAGGTATTGATCAGCCAAGACTCTTCAGGAAGGTTGTATCGTATTGGGGATTAATACCAAACTTATGGTACTAGATGTGTGACATGTGGTTTTTTTCATGGGTCTTATGGATAAGGAAAAGGTGTATTTGGGCGAGATGTGTGGTGTTTGTGGACCATATGACTTTGTGGAGGATGTTATGTGGTGTGGGGATCAGGTGTAAGTGGGTGGGTTCTAACATGGGGGCTTGTGGAAGATCCGAGTAGAGTTCGGACATTCACCATTTGGGATAGGCAATTATCCAGTGGAAAGTGGATTTGGGTACCCCAATATGGAAGTGAATACTAAATTACAATACATTACTTTAATTATTTAGTGATCATGCCTTGGTGATGTTGGGTTGGATAGAATTCCTTGTTAGGTTCTTTTGAGTTCTTTTGTTTTCTTATTGGGGAATTAGTATGATTATCCCAAATTTTTGTGGGTGAACATTTTTTCCAACATAGTATACTTGTATTATTACCATATATATATAAATCTATTTTCAAAGTTCCATGGAGATTACAAAAATTGTGCTAGACTATTCTAGCTTGGACCTTGGGGGATTTTTTGTCACTATAGAGTTTAATTTTGTTACTTAAATTGAATATAAATTTTTATTTCTTGTAATTTTCCATTAAACATACATATTGGATGGATATTGGTTTCTTTATATATATATATTTCTTGTATTTCATTGAATTTGATACGTCTAATCTCCTAATCTAGGTTACTATAAAAATAGTAATGCCTACAAATTTTATGAGATTCCTATACCCTTGGTGAAGGTCTCCACCTCATGGCCTATTTGAAAAGGGCCCATGGTGTCATTATATCTCCATAATTGTGATTAAGGATGATATCATCATTATTCTATACCATCCCTCATCTTGAATATGTTTTTTTTTTGACATGGATCATTTAAGGTTATTGAGTAGCATTGGATAGTTTCATATCAGTTGGAGTATCTAGATCTGTTGAAATACATCTGTGTTATTTTCCACATATCTTAGATTATGAAATATCGTCTTGACCCCTCTCATGATATAAATTGAGGTATATTGATTTAGATATATATTTTTATATTGATTGATAGCGAAATGATATTGTTTACTCTCTGTTAAATGTATTAGATGTAATGTCAATTCCACTCGACAATTTATTATGGAAGAACATGTAAACCTGTCATGAGACAATAGAGAGTTATTATTTGATTAGGGAGTAGTTTAATATCCTATTTATCTGTCATAATTCACCCACTTAACATCACATGGATGGAATTTCTTATGGTGGGGAGTTTATAACATCTTTTTAAACACATTTAGGTATTTTCCACCTCATTAATTTTTTTCATCTTGAATTGGATGGGTCTAGAGTCTATTAAGTGTGGAAAATTTTTTTTGAGATAATTTAATTATATAATTTAAATGAATATATATTGTAATAAATGTATGCTTGGTAAATTTTTATTGCATTTTTAGGGTTCTAACCATTTTTTAAGAATTCCTAGGGTTGGTCTATGTTTTTTGTTAAAATATACAGTTTTTAGTAAACCATAGAACTACCAACCATGTATTTGGAGTACATAACATTTATATTTTGAATGCTGTGTTCCATTAAATTGGTTCATATCAAGAATTTTCTTCACATATTGTGTAGGATGCACACTATTTAATGTTAACAGGTCCCCATTTAACAAAAAGGTGAAATATTTTTCATCGTATCCATGTTCCAAGTATTACATGACTTGTAAATATATTAAAAACATGTAAATATTTTAGTTCATTTTTCTATTTTTCCACTTTTTTTAAATGTGTATTATTTCTTCCACATCTCCTGTGGATATGATGAAAGACCACTTATCTGGTGATTTTCGGAGTCTCCATTCAATCCACATTGACTAATTTTGTGATTCAACACCATTGAAAGTGGACTTCTTCACTCTAGTTTTCTAAAAATTTTAGTTTCATCATTTCTTTTATTTTGGTAGCAATGTTGCATTGAATTATCAGATTTGTTGATCCACGGTGATGTTTCTTCTCGATTTCATGATGAAAAGTTATGTGATATTATTCTGGTGGAAATTTCATTTTATTGTTCTGCTGTGGAAGTTTTGTGTTCTTGAGTTATGTATTATTTCCTATTCATTGTTGTACAATTTGCCATGTTGAACTAATTATATAATCTGTAGGTTGATTCTAGGGCCTTCATTTCAATTTTAGTGTTCTTATAATTGGGGGGTTATTTATGGGGATGCCAGACCCTGAGTTTCGAGTTATGTGGTTTTGTATCTAGCCTATGTTTGGGAACTACATTTCACATATTTTGATAAATTAGTTAGTTAAATTAAATTTAAGAAAATAATTTATTTTATTTGTGTGTGTGGAACAAGGTTTTTACAAAAGATGATTTTCATCGATTTTTTCATAAGTATAAAAGGGTTTTCCAATAATATTTAAATGGTCTGTGAGATGGTAGGAATGGAATGATATTATGGAGAAGGATTAATTGACTTGGTTTTCATATCGAGATCATGGGATACCTTTAGTACTTGGTATATGGTATAGAAATTGGTCTTTTCCACTGTTTGAGGGTTTTCTCTTAGGGAATTCGCCTACACCATAGGCCTATTATTAGATGGACTTGTTAGAACTATTAATATTTTCACCTACCGTTGTATTCCTATCCTCACTAGATTTAATTAATATTTCTAGTGTAATAATTAATACATTATTTTCAATTTTTGGTATGAATTATCTGGATATCATATTGGAATAATTTTTCATTTTCATCAACATTGAATTATACTATTTTATTATAATATTAGGGGTTTGATTTTATATGTGGTGAATTAATTTTCTTGACATGAAATTTATATTTTATTATATGGATATGAATTTTTTTTAATTGAATTACATTCTTAATTTGTAAATGTGTAAAAAACATAATAAAATAATTTTTCCATTCATTTGATTTAAAAAATATTAAAATGTTATCATACCATGTTTTATTTAATGTTGAGAATACATGTACTATTATTTGGATACATGATATGTAACACTTTGGTGAGGTCTTAAGAATCCAATTAACTCACACCCTATGTACCCCTTTATTGGTGGAGAGACCTGGAAAATTCTTTTGGTGCAGGGATAATCACAAAACTATAATGTGGTGCCAAGATTTTCTAGTACATAATTTTATTATATGATGGTGAGATGGTAGGATCGTTTCCACACTATCTAATAGAGTGTTTGGTTGTCCTTTTAATTATTCATTTTTTGTTATACATTTACATGGAAAATGATTCTACTTTTGAGTTTTTCGGTTTCCACTATTTAATTCAATCTATATAATATATTTTTCATTTCCATTATTATATATTTTCTATAAATCATCCATTTTATTGCTTTTTATTGGGAGAAATATATATTTATAGTTGTTATTTTATGATTAGGTTCTAGTACTTTTCCCTTGGGTATGGAAAACACCATTTGATTATGTGGAAAATCAGATCAGGTAAATGTTTGAGAGGGTATTATAGTCAGTTCATTGCAAATTTCCTCAGTATATTCATTTATAAATATTCATGAGGTCATATTAAGGCTAAATTTCACTCATCTAAATTATTTAGAATCAATCTAATAGATTCTTTTGAAATATGAAATGAAAGGTTCTCAAGTCACTATTTACGTTATTAATTTACATTATTTTATCATTTTACTAATTTAAAACCCAATATATTTCTCAGAAATTATTTTATTCTAATTTCATTATCATTCCATTTATCCATTATTTGTGATAGATTAAAAATTCCCTCCCAAATTTCCCATTTCATATAATTGGAAAATTTCAAAAAATGGATTTCCAAATCCATGTATTTAAATAAAAATATTTCCTCTTTTGATAAAATTATTACTTTTTAAAAGTAACATATAAATATTATTATAATGTGACTATAATTTAAATTATGATATGATAATATTGATTAGTTTTATATTATTTATAACATCTTAAGAAAACATCATTCACTAATTGTGGTTTATTTTCCAATTTTATGGATGATAGATTGTTTTGTATTTTAAATATTATATAAATTAATAAAAATCAATTCATTCATTTAATATAATGTTATTAACAATAAAATTTTTTGTTTATATTATTTGAATGATATATTACTCACTATTATAAAAACTATCATGTACATTTTCTCATTCTATAATAATATATTTAGGGTAAATTTACTGTATTGTAACTATTTGTTAAACTACTAAACAGCTTAATATCCAAACATGTATTGATATTATTTTATTATTGTATTTAATCTTACTGAACTATTGCAATGTGACCTTTGAATATTAGTAATACAAGAAATCAAAATATGAATTAGGAAATGAACTACCTCAAAATAACTAATTTGTGGATAATTAAATTAAAAATAAAATTATAAATGAAAATTAATGAAGTGAAGGGAATAATAATTTTGAGTGATACATTAATAATATTATAACATTGGTATAAAATAAATATAAATTCAATATATTGTATTCCATATGATATAAATTATAGTCCAATAATTTAGTTATTTGGTTCACTCCTAAATCTCTCTTTTTTCATGTATTGTATAAAAATTACATATCATTACCTCTATGCCACATATATACAATATTTAAATTATAAAATATATTTTTTTCTTATTTTGTAATGTTTAACCTTATTATTTTCTCATTCAATGATTTATAGTCTGTTATTTTTTTTAAAGGGACACTCTGACTCTCTTCTATATATACATGTTATGTTCTCTATTATTATAGTTCTTCATCTTCCCCATTACCTCTTTCTCATGTTCAATCATTATGGTTATTATACGCAATTTTCTTTTTTCATATATATTTTCACATATTTATTTTTCCATCCCTAATATTCCTTTAAGTCATACTCTATATTATTTATTATAGAACCATTTAGATTTTCTTATTCACTTCTCAATGTTTGCACAATGTTTTAATATTTTAATTTAAAAATAATCACTGCTAGGAAATTTTATTGTTAATATAATTTTCTAGAAACCATTTTTAAACTATTTTGAAATTGATTTTTGAATTGAACTTTTTTCCAAAATGTTAGGTCAAATTCTATTAAATTTATAAAATCTACTGTTCTATCTTCCCTTCAATTTCTTTTATATTTTTATAATGATAATTTCAAAAAATAAATATATGTTATAATTGATATTATTTTTTTAATTTTTTAAATATAATTTTAATTTGAAATATCATATGTTAATGGTAAATCCATAATATAAATACATCCCATGTTTATAATTTCACTAACACTATGAAATTATTCCCATAAATCATTTAAAATTTCGTACTATTTTCTAAATTTGTATCATCAATATCAATACAGATTAATAAACACCAATTTGATGTTCTGAATGTTATTTTCTCTCTCGTTTTTCACTTTTTCACTTTTTTATAACTGTTAATTAATCCCCACATTCAAAATCATAATTCCCATTTATATGTTTTTTTTATTAAAATGAAATCCACAATAATGGATTAATCTATATCCACCTTTTTACCTCCTCTTCATTGTTTATGAATTCATATAAATAATTTTCCAAAATCCCTAATATAATTTTATGGCTTTAACATAGGTATGAAAATATTCATTTGATTGTGGAAATTATTAATGAATATATATACATTCTTCTAATATATAAGAATTCCAAATACGTTTTTATCTCTGTTGAAGTTTGTTTATGTTTAAATTATTCTCATTTATTTATATTGTGATTTTATTTTCATGGGTTTTTGATTATATGAATAAGATATATTACTAACTTATTTAATTTTATAGTGGCATACATATGTCTGAATATATCACTATGGTAATTTCTGGGATTAGAATTACATATCCCATTAATAAATTTCATGATTCTATACATCTCATGAAAAAAATATATATTTTATATTAGGGATAAAACCCATTACACTATGCTTATAGTACTTGTGAGTAAAAAAAATAGACTATGATTGTGATACTTGAGAGTAAGCCCGACCGACATTGTTATGATGGCCTTTTCAATGTTCCATTATATATATTTTTATTTTCTATGTTATTGAGATATCATATCTCTACGCCATGACACAATAATATTTTATTTTCCTACGGTATTCGATTATAATATTACAAAATCAAAACCAAAAGCCATGGTGCATGTTATAAATTTATAGTAACCCATATTTCATACATAATTATACAATATATGATTATATTATCATGATACATGAAAAATTTTTATTATTTTATGATCTTATTTTATTACTAATTTAATTACTATCGATATATAGTATCTCAATTGTTTTTTATATATTGATAACTACTTATTTTATTATTGATAATTATTTTTCCTTTACCAAAATTTTATGATCATATATTTATCATGATTCACAATTAATATAGTTTATAATATGTGTAAATGTTATTTTTTCAACACATATGTTGTCTATATTGAAGGATTTGACTAAACGTTATACATTAGTGATGTAATGATTACCTAGTTTCCAAATATAGTAATATTTTTATTTTGTGATTGTCTTTTAATTTACATAATTTATAAACAATATGTCTGTATCTGAAATGATTCATATATGTGTGTCTGAGGTCACTTATAACACATTAAATTTGATATATGAAAAATGTTGGAAGTGAGATTTTTTAATTAAGAGTTTTAAGATGAATAATTATATTATAATTAAAAATACCATTCTTAATCAACCACTAATGTGAATATCCAACAATGGTTTAGATTAATGAAGACGTATTAAAATACATGGGATGAAAAAATGAACAATATATAGAATTTATGTTATATCCCACTCTTGTATATATATCAATTATTTATCAGTCAACATTTAATTGAAATCATTGATGATGGATATATTTTCACTAAAAATGATGGAATAGAACTTTGTCTACCACTATTAAAAAAATGATTTAAACCATTGAATATATTTTAATGTAAATAATTTGGTGGCTTTTTACCTTTATTGAATCTTGTATTTCTTCAAAAAAAATATGTTTGATGATAAAATTTCTATTAGAAATTTTTATATGTTGAGGAATATTAATATTTATAAATATTTAAATTCATCAAAAAAATTGTTATTAATGAAAGTGATTATGATTCAAAACGATACATAAAATATTACCAAATTAAATTGATTGAAAGATTTGTAGAAAATTTCGATATAAGATGTAATCATAAGAGGGCCCTAAAGAAACACTAAAATAATAAAAATAAAATCCAATAAAATTTTATATTTTGAAAGATGATAAATCAAAACGAAAATTGGAAAACATGATTTAGTATTTGTGACAATTATTTTAGAGGTTTTTATTTTATTAGTGGAATATACAATAAAATGAGATGGAATGTATATATACACACAACAATAGGTAAAAGTATTAAGTTTAAAAGATGAATAATGATTAAATTAGTAGATTATATAAATGATAGAAATACTATTCCATTTTAATATATATTTTTTATTTTGTTGATTAACATTTGCAACAAATAAATGAATTAAAATTGAATATATATATTTATATATTAATCTAGACGACCATTTTATGATTGGTGAAACAATATAGTGATGTGAAAAAATATGAAATTACCTATGGTATTTTGATTAAATGTTCTTTCATTCTCACAGTATAATTCCGTTTATATAAAAATCTATATTTTTGGATCAATTATGGTATATGATAATGTCTTTTTGAGCTTACATGTCACAAAAACTATGAATAGAATGAATGAATTTTCAAAATTAATTTTTCAATCATTGTTTGTTTAAAATAATATTAATTGAGGATAATGTCATGATATAAGAAATATCAACGACGAATATCCTTGGATTTTATATATATAATTTATGTTAATGTCATTCTAAATGTAAATTTGAAATGAAATGATCATCGATATATGTGGATAGATAAGTCTATTATTATGATTATATATCAATGTCAACTGATTAGTAAAAATATATGAGAGTTACCTTGAATATTCCATGGTGGAGTCAAAAATAACACATTGAAAAAATGACTCAAATTAGACTAAGGATTTATGAAATTACTACTCACATGGATATTATATTAATCACATTGACTAGATAAGATCAATTTCATTAGAGAACAATATTGATAAGGATTATCAAATTTTATTAATATTTAGATTTTATAATATTATTAATCAATGGATACTATTTATTTTATTATAACATATATACATTGAATTAAATTTATTTCATTGAATATCTTTTGATTTATATTACCATTGAAATAACTATAGTCAATATTACAAATATTAAAATAAGATCAAATATTTATATAATGATAGATATATAAATATTAGTATTCATTTTTTAATTTGGATTTTTGTTTTAATTTAATATATTTAGTAGATACACTAATAATTGGAATCATATTCTATATAAAATGTGAGGGGGAAACCAATAGAGAAATTGAATGTGAATTTTCTATTCAGTAATATTACGAATATCAGTCTTATTCATGAATGATCAATGATAGCTGTATGAATTAAAAAGGATATATAGATATGGAAGTAATTAAAGAAATTTACACTATTTATTAAATTAATGCAATATGGATCCCAATTTAATAAAGAAGATACATCAGTTAATATCATGTACAAGATAATGGAATAAATATATTCAAAATTATTTTTTCATTTTTATTTGATGAAAAATTTACATAACATTTTGGTGATATTAAATCATAATTCTCATAAATTCTGTATTATTTATTCCCACATTATTTATAGTATGGTTCAAAAGTTATGTGTAAAGAGACATAAATATATAATAACCTTATAGAGGTAATGTGTAATCCTTAAAGACTATAAATGTTGTGAATAATAACTTGGAGGGTTCTTTATATAATCATATATCTATGATGGATTATTATTATTAGGTTTTCATCACTAAGAAATCATTTTAGGCACACTATATTGATATATCCTATAAGGTGAAAAATTAAAATAAATAGAATTTTTTTTTATTTCATATTTTTCAATGAAAATTTATATATTTTAGAGATTCTTATAACAGTAGAAATATATTTTGAAAATCAATTTAAGATAATAAAATATTTTTATTTGATTGCCTTATAGTAATTTAATGTCATTTATTAATGAAATAATTTAAACTAATGGTAAAAAATAGGTTATCAGATAATAATGGTTTTTTTTCAAATTTGAGCACCTATTAAAAGATAATCCCATATATGAAGTCTATATAAAAAACCATTTCTGTAAATTTCAGATGTAAATTTCTATTATTTAAGGGAAATATTTTATCATGGCATATTTCTTAGTTAATATAGGAATTGATCATTTTAATGGCTTGTAGAAATTTGTGTTATGTCATAGTAGTGGGATATATTTTTATATAAAATAAATTATTAATAATGTTTTTTTAATAAATGGGTAATATTTAATGAATAAATTGATAAAAATGTTATATAATATATTAATTCATAGAGATTGTTCTATAATGGTGTTAACTATGAATTATTTATATCAAGTTGAATATATAAAATAAATGATTATTATTACTAAAACCTTTGTAATAAATATAATTTTTGAAGATGAAAAATAATATAATTAATTAAAATTTTATTTTTTTTAATGAAAAAATATTCCCTAGAATAAATCATTAAAATGGGATTTTAATACATCAAATGTGACAGTTATTTTTATTATTACTATATATGAACAAGACAAACCTATTAAAGAATCATATAAATATGTAATTATATATTTTCACACCTACTAAATCATAGAAAAAGATAATATAAATGATGTTTGAATATTACAATCATATATTTTACCATCTATTAGATTAATTTTTTGAAGGATCTTAAAATAATATACATAATAATTGAAATTAATTAAAAAATAATTATCATTTTAAAATTATTGAGGAATAGAATTTTATACATATATGATAATTGAAATTATATAAAAAATCAATAAAAATAAAACATGTACTTCTAAAAATAACTACCAATATTGATGAAAAGATTAATTTTCATGTATATTTTAGGAATGATATATTTCATGGCCGTTATAATTGTATTATAATTAAGATGGTTCATTGAGATTAAGGATTAAAAATAAAAATATAAATTAGATAAAAATCATATATATTGATATTGAAATGAATTCCTAACATCAAAACATATCCAACAAATTAATTGAATGATATATAGATATTCGATATATAGATAAATGAATGAAAATTATAAAGAGGATGAGGATAAATGGAAATTATGTATTCCTTATAAAAAAATAATTAAATACCCTTAAAAATAACATATGATAAGAAAATAAAAAATCAATGATATAAAAAATATGAATAATCATCATAGAATATTGAAGAATTTTTTATAGAACAATAAATTGGTATAATGTAATTATATAAAGTACTATTCAATATAAATAAAACTTTATATTTGAAATAAATGTTAAAAAAATAATAGAATTTTGATGACTGGTTGAATAATTAGTTTTATTGGAAATTTAGAAAATTATTTTCCTTGAAAGGGCTACAATAAACTTGTTCTACTATATTATCCTTGGAATCATCATGAATATAATTGATTAAACAAGCATTTAAACAAAAAAATTGAATATACATATTTTTTCATAGTATTAATTAATGAATAATTTATTATTATTATGGATACTACTATAAATGTTCTATTTAGTTAAATATATAATCCTTGTGAAAGAATATAAGCGATTGAGATAATACATGTGAGTTTTTAATGTGGGATCAATCTCGTAATAAATGTTTCTAACTATAGAAAATTTAGAAATAATGGAAATTACATGAGAACTTTTTCCATGTTATCAGATCATTTTTAGTGTGGATAATTCCTTGAAATGAGTTAATAAATATTGAATAAATTATATATGTTGTCATGGCCACACACATCACGTCACATGAGTACGACTATACTAATCAATTTTTCAATATTAATAATTCAAAATGTTTTTTATGAGGATTTATAATTCTTTAAAAAAATATGACTCTATGAATAAATTTATTGTTAAACATTATAAATATTAGGGATATTATATATTAGAAATTTCTAATAGATTTGGGTAATTAAGTAATGATAGTTTCAATCAATGAATAAGATAAAATAAAATTTTCAAAACACATGTATCCATTGAAAAAATTTATTTCAATTATCATTTTAGAAGATTTCATGATGGGTCCATATAATTAACAATAAATATGAAATTTCAATCATTAAATTATATTAATAAAGGGAATATAATAAGATAAGATCAAAGCACTTGAAAATAGAATAAAAAAACTAATTCATCTATAAGTTGTAATTATTTTTATTGGAATCTTATTAACTACTTATATATAAATTCAATTGGTATATTTGTTATCGTAAAATAATAATTTCTATTGAAATTATTTCTTTTATATTAATTATATGGTTGTTATGATTAATGTGTTTGGTGTTGAATAGGATGAATAATTTCCACAGTTAATTATATATTTAGGGGTAGAAAAGATTATCCTGTAAAGTTTTAAATGGATTGTTATTAATATTTTTAATGTTGTTAATGGGTATAACATTTTTACAAAAGTTGATGTTACTTACACCAAATGTTATGTGAATGCCATTACAAATTAACAATGTTAAATCCACAAGTTCTATCTATATTAGTTTTTTATTTCAATATATGAATTAAAAATTTAAATGTGTTATTTTTTATAATATTTTATATGTTAACCCTTAGTATCATTTTCCTAATATGGAAATGTTTTGGAGATTTTATAGTTAATATCATATTATTTTTATAAATTTAATCATTTTTATTTTACAGTGGTAGAAACATTGGATGTTACTAAATATATATTTATTTTAATGTTATTGTGATATAATATTACAATTTATTCAAATTTCACCTCAATTATTGGGATTTTCTATAAATAATGATGAATATAATTTATAAATTCAAATTGAAAAGTATGGAAAATATTATTTGGTTGAATTAATGGACATTGATATATGGTAGTATTTATAGCATTATCTAAATGATGATATTGTAACAAAAAGGGCTATACTTGTATTATATTTTCATTCCATCATATTTTTTAATGATTAATGAAAATACGTACAAATCAATTAAAAATGAAATAATTCTAGAATATTATCCATTATACAAGAAATAGGACATTAACATAATAACTTGGTCCTACCCAACCCCATTAAATGTTGATGTTTCCACCCAAATCCCACCTTTATTTGGAAATGGTTGGATAATTAGTAGAATTATGGTATCAAATATATTAAGGTAGGAATCCCCCTATTAAAACCTAGGAATACAAATATATTCAATGAATAAAATTACCAGAAATAGTAAATAAATATATATATGAATAACTATTGTGTACATAATATAATCATGGGACAAAAAACACAATTATAGAACCAAATGGTAAAAACTAAATGATATATAAAAAATAAATGCATCGAAATAAGATATATTAACGATAGTGGGATGATCCTCCTCACCATATGTACACTTGGATCAATATCTCTGTGCATTGGTTAGAACCACCATTATGATCAACCATTCCCCATTATGAATTTCCAAACATCACTATTAATTATCTTTTTACATTCTATTCTGGCATCCCATTCATGAAGTCCATCTCCTAATTATGAATCATCTATTTTGTAAGAAAGTTTTTGGGAAAATGGATTGTGTTTGGATGAGTATAAGGATAATAAAATGGAAATGTGTAATGGAAAAAATAATGATAAGAAACAAGATCTATTTCCTTTTATTGAAGGAAAGTATCCACATGGTTCATATGGACTGAAAATCCATATATTATCATCAATGATATTTTCCAGAACATAGATAATTAATAATTTATATAGATTAAACCATTTAATAACTTATTATAATGACCAACTAGTGGATATCATAGTATTAAAATATCTGTTATGTTTAATTTATTTGTCTTAGTTTAATGAAACATTTCAATTTGAAATAAATAATTCCATATAAGTCAAATTTCTTATGAAATATGGTATACATATCCATCTCACTAAACCCCAAATGGAATCCGTTATTAGGCACGAGAATCTCACCCATGTATTTGAATTAGCCTATTTAGTATCATACAATACTTTTTTAATTATCAAATCACAAATTAATGAATCAATATAGGTAACAAAATTTTTTTTAGAAAAGTTTGTGTTTGTTGTATTATCATACCCTACAACGATAACTACCCAACTATAATTAAACTATAGTTACCTATCCTGAATAATGGTGGAGGAATATCACCACAGTTAATGATAAACATTGGTTGAGATGTAACTACCAATGTAGATGACCTATTCCTTATATGGGAACTTATATTATACAGTACCTACTCTATTGATAGATAACATAGACCCATGGTTAGGGTGATGTTTCGAACACAACCAAAGGTACATTTGAACAACACACATAAATAATAACATTTCTATGGGGCTTCCTACCCAAATAAATCATTAATCATCTTGCATGAACCCTAAAACTATCACTATAAAATTGTATCCTATATACCATATTACAATTCAATCAAAATTAAATGTATTTCTTAATATACCAAACCATTTTAATGTACCTTATAAAATATGGACAATATTTTACAACATAAAATAGAAAACATATTAGAATTTTGTGGAAGTATTTCTAATAGGATTAAATTGAGAAACATGGATGCATCTTGGAATTTCATGTGTCAGGTCGGTAGATGTTCAATGTATATATAGTGTTTGTGTGCACTGTAAACACCAAGTGGTGGATAATATCATAGTCTCCATGAATATAATGATGTGCCTCACCCATGTATACTATGAAAAATAACTCGGTGATTCAAGGTCAAGTTAACCACGAAATACCAGACAGTATGCCTTGTTGGGACCCTTAGCGCAATAGATAAGCACTAGATGGTTTGACACTATAGGATTGAAAAATTTGGTCTTAATGATTTGGGATTTCCTAGAAGATTGTTAATTTTTCCATACACTATTATTAATAGTACAATTAATGAAATAAGGGTTCATGTACCACTAATGTAGTCATCCAGAATGATAGAATGTCCATCCCCTTCTGTTTGTACAATATATAATTGGACAACTTACCCAAAAATAATGTCATTTTCTTCTATTGACTGCAATATTATACACCACCATAGACACTAGTGTTATAGGTATTCAAAACCTAAAAAAGGAACATTATCCACACCTCCACTTATAAATCATCAATCTACATAGGTGTCATGACATAAGACACCACCCCAACACTGTTATTTCTTTTATCAAGTCAAACCACCATTATATGATCACAATGTGCGCTATATTCACATTCCCATTCCAAATCTAGTGTGCCACATTCCCTCACCAGAGCCTCTAGACCCTACAGTCCTACATGTAGAAAATGATGATATAGTGAGACAAATTGATAAGATACATGGATAGAATATATGTGATTGAAAATGGGGTCTCCACATTCTCCATTTTACCACATTGTTATCAATACCAATAATAAAAAACAATTACTATGTCAAGATATTCCATAAAAATACTAGAATGAGGATTATTGTAATTGAATGTTGTTTATATGAATATAATTGGCTAGGGAAAATAAATAAATAATTTACATTGATTATATCTTGATAAAAAATTGTATAATCAAACTATTCAATAAGGTGTTTATACTGAATGGATCAACAATAATCATAATGACCTATATATATAGAAATTCACTTTCAGATTAATCTATTTGTTAAACAAATATTTGATTCACCACCACAATATGATTTTATTGTCAATTTCATCAAAAATATCAATCTCTTCTTCCAATGTAATTATTTTTACATTCATCCATGACATGGACTCCATCTCTCCCACTATCTTGGGTTGGGACTATGATATTAGTCCTTAATCATATAGATAAACCATATGTAATGATTTATATGGGAATTTTGATATCACATAAAATATAATTCAATGATAACTAACTAAAATAAAATAAATAAAACCATCATAGAACTATCTCAGAATCCCAGTGTGTGAATGAATTATACACCACCCCTGTGGAAAACACCCAATTTTAGAAATAACCACGTGACAAATATTCAATATTTAAACCTTGATCTGGATGAAATGAATTATATACCTAAATTTTAATATTACAAACTAAAATTAATATTTTTTAATATATACTTTTCAAGGCTCTATAATGTTTAAAACACCATTCCATCCATGAGACCAATGAAAAAATTTAATTTACATCATTCGAATGATTCATATGAAAAAAGGATCATAACATTACCATCATATCCCATTAAATAAGTATTATATTTATGAGTAAATATTTATAATCCATTAAAATTTAAAGTGCATGAAAATATAGGAAAATATATATTTGAGGTAAACCCAACACCATATAATTAATTATACAATTAAAAAACATCCAATATATTCTTAAAAGGTAGAATTTATAATTTTACTTCTGTGGAGGGATTGGGAAAATGAAACTCTAAATTTAGCTTATGTATTGACTTGGAAAATTTTATATACATACAAGTCAATTATATATAATATATTACAATATTTGTTTCAATCAAGAACATTGATAGACTCATCAATTAATTTTCAAATGAGTGTATTAATGTTTTTATGGTGATACTATTATAAAGAAGGAAACAATATACAAACATTGAATCATGTGAATATATTTGTAAATATGTACAATTATTTTATATATTTAATGTCACATATATTTTTATTGAAATGATAGATATAATGAATTGATTTTACAAATATAAATGATTAATGGGTTCACGAGGTAACAATAATACTTATGAAATATAAGAGAATCTATTATATTATGTAAATTAATTATGGGATATATCTCATCATATTTTTCTATAAAAATAAATAAAATAATTATGGTAGTTAAAATCATTATATATTATGGTTTGGTTATTATTTTATGTGTTTGGATTTTTTATATGTAATGTGAAACAAAATAGTCCTTAACATTTCAAAATGATTATATAATCAAAGGTATTCAATTTATCAAAGGATAAAAGATGATATAGATTATTTCAAATATGGTTGGAAAAAAGTACACATTCTGAAATAATATTCCAATTATTATGGATTGGGAATATAAATGACTAAAAATAAAAATCTACATTATAAAATTTATTATATATAATTTTTCACTTCATTAATTATATACGCCATAATCATGAAAATTTGGATGAAATTTTTACATTTTTATATACTAAAAATAAATAATTATGGAACCACACCATTGATAGTATCATAATGATAATGATGTTACAGTAATCCCCCATTAAAAACATCAGGAAAATAATAATAATTTAGGGATTATGATATTTCCAACATCTTATGGTTTCACAAGCATATTATGAATAAAAGTTAATTAAATATAATGTGTTTTACAATGAATTATGACGTATAGAGTATATGTATTACATAGGTAGAACTGAACATATTTTTATATTGACGAAAAAAATATATGGATTCATAATATATTTTATCATTTTACATAAATTATAATACTCAATATTTTTACATAGTAAGCTATAACATATTGAGTAAGGTGAAATCATGTTGTAATTAATTAATAAAAAAATTATTATAAAAAAATAATATGATAATAATTATAATAGAATTATGAGGAAACCTATAAATTACATACATAAATATTACTAAATTTAAAAAAAACTATTCATCATATATATTTAAAACGCATTCCTAAGAACTATAATGTTTAGTGTCCTAGAATATAGATTCATAATCAATTTATTTCATGAAATATCTTTGACATATCATATAATGTTCTTTTTTCATAATACACATATTAGGAATATCATATATAAAACAATTCTTCATAATCAATAATAACGAAGTACCAGAAAGGGAATATATAAATCCTCCATAGGGGTAAACATGTGATATATCAATCACTGATGAGGAGTTATCACATGATATGAATATTGGTATGATAAAATTTCAATGTCATATGGAGTTAATTCCCAATATAAAAATTTTCAATAATAGTGAGCCATTGAATTTGGATTTGGTATTAAAAATGGTATAATTAATTATAATGTAGAATTAACAACAATTAATCGTGATCCTTAGGAACAAATAATTATAACAATATTTTATTTATATACATAGTCAAATATAATTATATTAATAGTCAATGATCACTAACAATATATTCTTAGTGTAGTGGGTTCACTCCCCAGTCTATTATTTATATATTTTGGGATCACCCACAATATTATCATAATTTTCAGAATCCTTTTCTGGAAAAGTACATTCAAATTTCATTTATATATTATCTCATTAGATAAAAAACAGAAAATAATAACATAGAGGTATATATAGTTTCATGAATACATTTAATATATTTAAAACTTAACATATGTTTTCTGGATGATTATAACTATATTTGACACTTCTTTATGGATTAACCCTTTTTATAAAAAATTCAAAAAATCATTATTTTATTATCGAATATCCTAATAAAGATGAACTATTTTTATTAATATCTCATCATTAATTAATTATCCCAGGGAAAGGAAACTTGTTTACAAGAATAATACCTAAATCATCATCTCCATAAAATATTTAGAGAAATTAATTCTATGGAATCCGAATATCAAATCCCTAATAGGAAAGAATAATCCTTAATGAATGTTTACATAGATGAAGAAGTAATTTTAATGAGAACCTGAACATTTCATATAAAAACAATAATAATATTACAGTTTTTTTATTTATAAAAATTATCAAAATTTTAGGAAACTGGTTTTCATTGAAAATTTTTATATAAAAATTTAATTTGTGGTTCAATGAAATTAATATTCATGGGAGTGGGAAAATCAGTTTGTGTGGTAAAAGCTAGTTAAATTAATACTTCCACCCATTTTATAAAGATAAATAAATTAATACTTTAAAACGTTGTAAAAATATATTTATTAACATTTGAAAATAATTAAAAAAATTGAAAATGAATTTTGAGAATTATTACATCTATGAATATTACATTCACGAAAATATTTTAATGAACATTTCCATAGATGAAAACATCAATTGATCAAATTGAAAATATATTCAGTATTTCATAAAAATATTTCCACAATCTATTTATATAATAAATATAGAAAAAATATAATAATTTGATAGAAAATGAATAATCATAAGAGATAAAAATAGATTGGGTAAAAATAATAAATATTTTATAAATTTTCTCACTGAAAATTTAACAAAAAAGACCCCCGAAAAGAAATAATATTATCAAATAAACCCTTACATCTATCCACATATTTCATCATACACTTGTGAATAACAAATCTAATAAATTTATAATTTTTATTCATCTATTTCAGAGACATATTCATTCAAAAAAATTATCATTACTATAAAATTTCAAATTTTCTTTTTATATTATCAATGCACAAAAAAATATCATTTTAAAATAAAAACTTTTCTTTTTATCCATGCATGTTTTGGTTCAACTATTCATGTTCATTTACTATAAACATGGATGAATAATATATTGTCACAATCATTTCCTACGTATGTTATTAATTTATTATATAATATTTTATATCCATTCGTATAAATCAGTGGTAAAAATGAATCACCTCATTTTATTGAGAACGTTGTCTGGGTAATGTTTCCACTAATTGGTGGATGTAATATAATAATATAAAAAGTAATTCAATATATATAAAAGTAATTATTTTATTTATATAAAATATATTAATTGAATGTTTTCTTATAACAAGCCATCTAAATCAGAAAACAATAACTAACCTTATAACATTGTTGAGGTTGTCGTCCACATGTATGGAAGTCATACATTTTCATTTCCCATGAAAAGGAATGGGATAAAGAATGTAAATAAGTTTAATATAAAATAATATAAATTTAATGGATATAATTATTACAGTATTTTAATGTCGTTACATAACATGTCAAGTAGGTTTATGTAGTATGTACGATTGAATTGACATGTAAGAAAATATACATATTCATCATGAATTCTACTTCGGGAATCCAAATAAATATTATTGGATGTGTATTTTGGGAAGATGAAAACATAAAGGTCAGGGATAAGTAGTTCTTAGATTATTTGAGGAAGTAATATATTATTTTAAGAAACCAATTTGTTTGAATAAGGATGAAGAGCAGGTTTATTTATATGTTAGGTGAGTGGAACTCTTCTAAAATGTTATAATATAAATATATAGTAAATTTATATTTGAGATCATATAGAACTCTCAAAACCAAAATTATAAAATTTTATATGGTCTGGTATGAATGAAATTTTAAAATTATAATATTACATGTTCTTAGGATTTTTTAACACTTTTTTCGTTAGTCAAAACCTCAATTACCCTTTAATCATTTTTCTTAGAAATTAATTTTGACTTCAATTACTATTTATAATAAAAAAATAATATTAAAATAATTATGTATATTCAAATTATGGTTATGAATACATAATCCATTTAATAATAATCATGTTAAAATTATTGATGAAATTTATTTTTGTATTAGTGAAAAAAATTTAAGGAAAACATTTTTTAGAAAAAATCATATTATAAAATAAAACATGAAATATTCTTATTCCCTAAATTCTAAAATAAAATTTAGTGAGTGATAAAATTTCATATCAAATATAATATGTATATATTTCATTACAATCATATATTTATACTGATCTATTGAATTAATTTCTAGAAGACATATTCCCTGATTAAAAACTACTTTTTAGAAATACAAATCTAATTACTTTCGCATGCTTAAATTTTCATTTATATCAAATTGATAACCAATTAATTAATTTTATACCTATGAATAATATTTTTTATTCATAATTTTTTTATTAATATACATACCCAATAATGAAATAGTTATTAGTTAACTATCGTAAAAAAATTCAATATTATATATTGGTTCGTTTAAACTCAGTGTTGCGTATAAATTAATATATAAAAGTCATCCGACATATTTAAATGGAAATATGACATAAAATAAATTGGTGATATTTCTTATCAGTAACATTGGAATATCTCCACTCAAATTTTGAAACTCTCATACAAACAATTATAGATACTTCTACATCATCTCATAATCTATTATTCACACAACTTCCTCAAATTTATGGTTTAATCTGAAATTGAAGACACTTTGAATGGTTATCATCTGAAATAATTTCTTTATTCAAATAAATATCAATAAAGTTTAATAATGATAAGGTTTATCATTCTCTAATGTTATGAACTCAATTTTAAGTACATAGGAAGTATAGGGTAAAAACATATTTAATAGAAATGCATGGAACGCGTCAGGTACTGATGATTGATTGTGTGGACATACAAAAAATATATGAAAATACCCCAAAGGGATAATAAATTATATAGGATTGAAAATTATATGGATATTAATTTCCTTCATTAATTGTCTTATGATAAACATCTAAGTATATATAGATAGTGATTTGTTTCACAAATTTCAATTTCGAGATCTGATCGATAATTACATCCCAATTATTCTATAGACACTATTCAATTCTTATATGATAAGGAATAGATATAACAATATATTAAATTTACATAACTATATAATGTCTTGAGAGATTATTTTATCTAATTTCAACCCAACAGATATGAGTTATGTGATTTCTTCTACATATGGATACATATAGAGCCATCTGAATGTTCTAGTGAAATTTAATGTATTATGAAAAAATGACCTGAGAATGATGATGATCCTAACCAAATTACAAATAAATAAAAATTGATATGAACATATATTGTAATGTATGAATGGTATTATTAGAATAACCATATATATGAGGTTGATATTTAGTGCAATATTTCAACTCTTGTTTAAATCATCTAATGACTACTCCGGAATTTTATTTTAAAACACAGATCCCGATTTGATAAATGAAAATATGTTACTCCATGAATCCTTATATATTAATTAATAAATATATTGGATAACTAATAATGATAGAAAAATTATCATATTGAAATGTAAAAGTTTTTCTTCATATTGAAATCTACATCAACAAAAATTACACAATGTACTATAAGTGTTTTTGGGATTCTAATGGTGAATCCATGATGATGATTTACAATTTATATTATGGTTTTCATAATTAATTTATCACACCCCTGGACTTAAATACTTCAAATTTTACTTATTTATATACTAGGAATAAGGATATATCATTTCTTTATCTATTATCATGTGGTCCAACTTGAAATAATTCTCATATCACTATATATATTTATACATAAAAAATTAATATATATTTAAAAACTATAATATTAATAAAATAACACTTTCCTAAAACCGTTAATTGTAATTGAACATAATTTTTTCTTAAGCCTTATCATTCCAAAATAATCATGTATTAATATGGAAAATAGCGTAACCATCATATGTAGTTCCAAATCAACCATGAGTTCCTAATTATTCCTCACTAAGATGCATAGATGAACAATCATTTGAGAATGATTTTACCTCTACCCATTAAAAATTCATTGAGCATCCATATTCTAAAATCCATAAGAATAGTATCACTTCGATTCCTCATCACATACAATCTAGTGTGGTCTTTATGAATATGGAAATTATCAACCTTGTTCATCATCCTAGGGTGGTGATATTTTGAGTGGTGCTAATATTTAATAAACACTAATGATTTAATTTATGACATATTAAATTTTTATATGTTAATATGTTATTCAATATTTTATCATATATATTTATCACATAATTCACCATAAATATAATTCCTTCATACATTAATTTGGAATTTATATCTTCAAACTCTAACTCATTAGTTAGGTAAATTTTAACATTAATTTCAACTTTCATGAGAACTGCATTATCACTATATCATTATACATGAGGATAAATCCCAATACCTTCATCAGTGAATATATATAGCTCAAAAACCCATCTCTATATCTAGGTATTATGGGAATATGTGCATTGACGAATATTCTATTCAATTTCCTAAAATTTACATTACATTATATTATGGAAATGATCTTCTGTCATTTTCATGTAAAATGAGTACGAGTATATATATCTATGTGAAATATCATTAAATTCATTCATAATGTATATCTAATCAATAAAATATATGGATTTTAGTCACCATGGATGGTCTAGGATATTACAAAAAAACCAATATCATTGATGAGCCAATAATATAACCTTTTTTGGGATTATATGCACCATGATTGAATCATTATGTAGAGAATATTCACACATGCTAAATTTTTTATACATTTTATCCCTCCTCCAGGACATCATCACTATCACACCCAAACATTTTTTGATTATTTGACATATAAATCAATGGCTTCTCTTAGCTTCTACTAGGTGCACGTTGAGTCGTGGTCTAATTATTTTGACATTTAATTAATATTATGGGTTTTAGAGAGTTTTGTTGGAACCACACAGTTGGTTGTGATAATGTGGTAAACCTAGGTTCTCATGTAGATGTCAAAATTTTAAAATAACTAGATTATCATGTTTATTAAAAATAATAATTGTTTAAATCATATTAATAATAATATTTTTGTGTAAATAAAAAAATTATTATTGAATTTTATTATAATATTATTATCCACAAAATTATTATATGTAAAATTATTATTTTTTATTCAGGATGTTATTATATAAAAGAAAGAAAAACAAGATTATTACTATTATAATTATTATTTTTATTGTCAATAAAAATTTATAAAAATTATTATTAATAAAATGGTTATAATAAAAATTATTATTATTATAACAATTATTATAATAATTATTATTGTTATTTTTATTGTGGTATTATTATTATTGTTATTATTTATTGATGTGTTTTTATAGTTAGTAATTTTATTAAGAGAGTTTTAATTACTTTTTTCTTTTCTTGGAGTCATGCCCCCACCTTACATCATCCTCCCTATGCACCATGCATGTTTGAATCTCTACTCCGTAGTCATGTGCCTCACCTCTCTAACAGGTCACCCCTCGTTCGATGATTATCACGGGTTCCTTCGTAGATCTCGCTCAGAACATCCAAACCCTAGGGTTTGGGGATAACATGGATTTCAATTTTACTTCGATGTTAGGGTATGTGAATGTTCTATCAGGACCCCTTCATGAATTTTCCGATATCATCTATAGAAGGTTAATAAGATTTTCTCTTCTCAGATTGTTGTCATCGTTCGAGGTATGTTTTTTATTCCTATGTTGTGTTTACCACCTTCTTTAAGATACCCTTGTGTTTATTTTCATTTATTTTTTTAGTCGTGCCCATGGCATAATCAGTTGGGTTGGTGTAGTTTTGTTTTGATCTTTTACATTTCATTGTTTATTTTTTTATGCTTCTTAGGAGATGAATATTTTCCTATTATGGTTTTATTGTTGGGAAATGGGTTTTGGAATGGTTTGGTTTTCATTGGGTGGAAATGATGTCAGAAAATGGTAATTTGGTTTTAAATTGACATGTGACCACAAATGACTTCAGAATTGGGTTTCTATTTTTATTTCTAATGGTTTATTGACATTGGTGAGTTTTTTACCATTTGGTGGAAATTCATGTTGTCCTAGTTAATAGTAAATTGAGTTAAATGTAACACCCCAGGTAAATAAAGAATATAATGTTTTTATATTTATCCCTATTTGTGAATAAAATGTTAATATTAATTTAAAGAGAACTCTATGCTCGATGGCTTACCCAATACGCAACAACGAGTTCCTTTGAAATCTTACGTTACACTCTAATAATAAAATAATTTTATTTTAAATGGTAGTTAACACCTAGCCATTGTAATGACAGGAATGATCAGTACTAACTACAAAATGATTATATATATTTGTCAAATATTTTTACTTTTTACAATAAATCTTAGAGGATAAAAAATTCGAATGAATCCAATTTTAAGTGTAAACATTCTAATATTCTTTAAAAGGTCGATTAACCGCCTTTTGATAGAGAACCTCTTTTAAATCCACTATTTGACAATTTTATGTGTTATATTTTAGAAAATAAAATTCTTTTTTTAGAATAGGGACATCAAAATTTACTTTGTGTAAATTTTTGGTATTTTCCTGATAATGTTCATTTTTTAATGAATAAGTGAAAAGGGTTGTATTTTTATTCAAAAACTATTTTAATCATATTTATATATATGATTATATCATATTTTGAAATTGTTTTAATGTGAAATTAGAATATATTTTTACCATTTAATCCAATAGTGGTCATTGGAATTAATTTCACTTTGAAATTGAACTTAAACTAGTGCCAATCTTTTGATATATATTGTTTCATAAAAACACGATATTTGTTTTGACAACTTAAATTAATTATTAAATTAATTAATGCAACTTATATGATTTTAATTTTGTAAAATGGACATCATTTTTGAATTTGTAATATCAAATATAGCTTAGGGTGAATTTTATGTATTTTTTTGAAAAACTTCAATTTTTAATGAATAGTGAAACCACTAAGTGGTAGTTTAAAAAGTGATTTTTCGTTTAAATGAAAATTTACCACCTCTGTGTTTTGAATTTCAAAAATCCGACATACATGGTTCTCATTAGGAAGTAAAATGTGGTTCATTTGGTGAATAGTAACTTTTATGTTTTTAATCGCGATTGGAGGTAATTAATGTAATTTAAGGTAAAAATAATGTTTTAATAATAAGAAATGACCTTGAAACATGTCCTACCATTATTGGATGAGTCATGTCCAACGAAGAAAATCCATGGGTCAACTTGGGGACCCCATGGAGCCACATTGGTTGGAAAATGACATTAATAACTTTTTATTTAAAGATAAAATTAAAATATCACAAACATGTGTTGTTTTACAAAAATAATTTTTACATGTGTTTATAAAAGTCATATTTTGGAATATAAATATTCAATAGAAATATAAAAATCTTTCCAACATCATGATTTTTTTTATAATTTTTAGTAATTAAATAAATTAAATTATTTATGACACAATGATGATGCAGTGACTACTTCATTATCTAATGATTTGAATAAAATGAAACGATAATGAAAAATCTAAGACCTAAACATATCATAAACTTATTAGAAATATGTATTTAGAACTATTATCACCATATCCTTGAAATATATAATTTTGGGACCTTTAAAATCTGAAAAACATTTTCTAATAATGTTACTTTTCAAGACTTTCCAAGAGTTCCCCTCATCTCCTCTTATAAAAGTCCCCCACCTCTACCACCTTACCCACACCTCCCAAGCCTTTGGCTCGGCCAACCCCTGACAATTTTGTCTCTACACATACCTATCTTACTCCTAGAAGACTCAATTTGGTCAAAAGTCATTCCAAGGAATCCTTTGAGCTCAAATCAAAAAGAGTTACCCGATTTAAAGGTAAAGTATGTCGCAATGTTCTTTTGTTTTATTTTGCTTCCCCAACCCCATAAACTTTTTATATTACTTTCTTTTGTAACAAAAACAGTATATTAAATATATTTGGATGTTTTTATAAGAATTATTAGAGCTTCACTTACACACACATCTATCTAATGGTTAAAGAACATATTGTTTCTGTGGATGGTGAATTACTATCTCACGAAACGATGATTGTTCAATATTCTTTTAACACCTTTAAATGTGGCCGTTATGATGTCAATGTATTTTATATATGATATATCTGATATTTATGTTTACTATATGCTTCTGTATTTTATATATAAAACATACCTTTATTCTTTGCATGTTGTGCAAATGCGATAATTTCATATGAGGAAGTGTGGTCTACCGCCCCCTCAAGTGATGTGACTCATTAATGCAATACATGGAATGTAAAAAGAATGAAATTAATGAACATATGTGAAATATATAACATATATATTATAATGTAATTAATATATATATATATATATCTCATTTAATTTTAATTCCATTAATATGACAAAAATGAAAGTAGCGTTCATGCGTAAATACGGCTTACCATCTCCATGAACGGTGCTTTTCATTTTTTATCTCCAAATGTTATGGAATAGTTTAAAATTCATATGTATGGGATATATATGTTATTTTAATCATTAAAAATATTATGGAAATTATTTACTTATAACTACATGGGAAATCATTTTCAAACAAGTTCATTTTTGACTCATGTACTAAACATCGACAAAAACGTCTGATATGAACTAACATTATTAAAAAATTATTATAACATTATAATATGTGATATGAACTGAATAATAATCTTTAAAGGAGGTCCTTAAGCATTTATAAATTTACCAAAGTTTTCTATTCAGGAATATATTGAAACGAACAAGACAAGTCGGACTTGAGGTAAGTGATATGACCTCTCTCTTTCTTTTCAAGTACCCTCTTTTATGTCATTTCATTTATGATCCATGTTCTTATATTGGAGGATATTATTTTATATTAACAATACTGTAATTTTTATTTTCATATGATGAGATACCCCCTCTTACTCTCATAAATTCATTTTTAGAATTTTTAAGTGGCGTTGTTAGGCTACCGAAGTTTTATAAGAGATCCTACCCCTCTATTTATTTTTATGTACACTCTTTTATGTCATTTCTTTTAATACCATCTTTCATATGATTGGGATGCTTTTTATATTACTCTTACAGTAATTTTTTTGTTCATATGATAAGAGACCCTATTTTCTCTCATCAATCCATTGTGGAAGTTTGGATTGGTGTCGTTAGGCTGCCGAATTTTCATAAGAGATCCAACCTCTCTCTTTCTTTTTATGTACTCTCATTTATGTCACTTATTTTAAGCTCCTATTTGTTATGTTGGGGGATGTTATTTTATATTCCTATTGCTGTAAATTTTATGTTAATATGATGAGAGACCCTATTTGATCTCATGAATCCATTTTTGGAAGTTTTAAGTGGCGTCGTTAGGCTGCTGAGTTTTCGTAAGGGATTTTTCATCTCACTTTTTTTCCCATGAGATTTATGCTAAATTTTCCACCATTTCCTTTGAGTGGTATATTTAATTCCTATTATTCTACTTTTCTAGTAATATACTTTCGTTTATGAGTATTTACATCAATGGTGTATCTTCCTTCTTTCATGGGGTGTATGTTTTGAAAGATACCCAGTCGGTAAGGGAAGCTTTCACCCTCCCCTTTTTAAGAGACTTCTTTTGTTGGGTATTTTAATTTACATATTTAATATCGGTATATGCTTTTCTATATCCTTATTGATGTAGATTTTATGTCCAAGTGATGAGATACCCTTTTTATCTCCCATCAAATCATTTTATGAATTTTGAATTGATGCCGTTAAGCTGTCAAATTTTTTGCAAGGGAACTTCTTAACCAAATTTTGATACATTGGGACAAACATGTACTCCTTGAATATGTCGTTCTATGAATATGTGTGAATGAAATCTGGTTATTTTACACTTAATATCCACTTGTATTTGGTGTATTCATTTGTCACACATAATTATGTAATTGATTTATCTTTAATCCAAGGATAAAATCTTTGTAAGGGACTTCATCTCAATATCCTTTCATTGAGGCATATATTGTTCTAATACAAGACTTTCACTTATACGGTGTATAAATCCCTTTGAATTTTAATTTTATACAAAAGTAATCTTTTTCTACGAAGCGTTTTACAAAACGACAAAAAGGAATGTTTCTTTTAACGTACGCGGTGACAACGAACTTTTCCACCGCCATGAGAATTATTTGGTCTTTGGCTTCCTCAAAAAGTCGTAATGTTTTTAAAAAGAAATAAATACCATATACTCTTTTATGTATTTTGGTATTGAAAATGGTTTTTTATAATGGATTTTTTATGTCAATATACTTAAGTGATATATTGTGATAAAATTGTGGAAATGTTTTCGTTCCATTATATTTGTTTTATGTCTTATGATTTTATAATGGTACTTGGAGATTTGATGGGTGATTAGGTGATAAAGCAAATGACGAGTGGTGCCGTGAATACCAGGACATGTGGTTACGTTATAACCTCCAATGCATTGGGTATGGAAGTTGGCCGTATAGCTATTCCATTAAGTGATATGTGTGGAAGCCGACCGTATGGTTATTCCATTTAAGTATGTTTATGTCCCAAGTTACCATTATTTGTTATGTATATGGGTTTTATGGTAATAATTTGGATACAAAAGGGTATGTAATGATCTTTTATTCATTGAAGAGTTTATACTACTTTATAAAGGTGAAAAGTAATACTTTGATAAAGTACTCATGGTTTACTTGTTGTCTTGAAAAACTAATAGTTTTACTTCTTTGTGTATCCCATACTGAGCTTTTTATGCCCACCCCATGTTTTTTTTGAAATGTTTTTCATAAGAATTAATGTGGAATAGGGTCAAGGATGGGAACAAGGAAACGTCATGCTATCTAAAACATGGAACTAGACAAGTTTTTTTAATATTTGTTTTATGGAAACTTAGTTGAAGTGTCTACTTTGCAGTCTTTTGAGATGTAATAGTTACGTCCTGATTATCGAAATATCTAAACATGAAAAGAACCTCTATGTGAATTATTCATTTAATTCAAAAATAAGTAAGGTTTAAGGCTGGGTCCTTATAGTTGGTATCAAAGGAAGTATTAGATAACTTTAGTGTTTAGGGTATTCTCTATGAATAAGTGACACTACTATAATGGTTAGGATTTCAGAAAGAGTCATAGTTTTCAGATAAAATGAATGAGTAAGTATATCTTAGTGTTTATCTTGTTCATTAATACATTTTGATTTTGTTGATATACTCACACTGACATTTTTTGTTTTAGTAAATGGATGGATCTAGCTGGTGCTAAAGTGAAAATGGATTTGAAGGAAACTGTGGTGGTTTTCTGATTAATAGACTGGATGAAATGGGGGATTCAATGAGAAATATAATGGTTATTCTAAACCAACTATCAATAGTCATGATCAACCACTTGAACCTTGGTGAGTTCTCTAATGCCTCTTGTACGAGAGAACCAACTCGATGTGGATGTTCATGTTATAATTATAAAGGTTACCATTAGGTTTTATATGATCCTTACTTTTGAGGTAATTATGGGTTACTATAGGTTATGATGGAAGATGAAAGGCATGAGGTAAAATTGAGGTAAAATTATGATATGGTTATTTTTGAAGATTTTATCTCTTATTGGGGTATTTTTCAAGAATTATATAGTTTTGTAAAAAGGACAACACAAAGACCATGTGACAACCCGTCGCGTCAGACAAAGCTGTGGCAATCGAACCCACAACCAAAGTGCGACTAGTATTTATCGCCTACCACTGGACTACGTGATGTCCCTGGTTAGTATGACTTATTCATTTTACTTAGATGATTTTATGAATCAAGAGTAAGTTGATTTTGGGTTATCTATGGAAATTATTAACCTATAATGGATGATATGTGATTAGGTTAATTACTATTCAATATGAGACCTTTAGAGAAATAGATGTTATGTGGAGATAAGTGTTAATTTGTAACTTGGAATACTATGTGACTAAATCCTTCAAATATTTGGGTTTCAATCTTAGTTTGGTTTTCTTTGAAGAATTTTATAGACAAATGGCTTATCGAATGGCCCTCGTTGAACATTGGGTTTTGATGGAAAAATTTTGGAGAATAAGAATATATTTGCTTTTTATAAAGGGTTATCCTTTTCGGGATTATCTGACCTTGTTCTAACAATTTGGTTTTGGTAAGGGTCTAAAGACATGGGAAATATATAGTTCTCTTTTGTGGATTTGGTTGTTCTCTAGAAGTTTATTATAGTACTCTTACTATGCACAAGTATTCCTAAATACTGATCATTTGTGGAAAGTATGAGTCTGTGTAAGAAATCTAGTAAAATTTGAAAGTCAACATGAAAAGTAAGTATCATTCCTTAAGATCAAAAATAAATTCCTCAATGAAAAGTAACATAAAACAAAAATGTTTTCTATTAACTTTTCCTACTTGGGAATCGAATACCATTTAACCCACAACATGTTTGTGATTTTCTTGTGGTAAACATTCTGCTAAACATGTTTTCTATCACTCTCCCTCAGAACATGACCCTTTGGTTTTTCTTCCATATCCATGTTTTCCTACATGGAATCCTAGTATGGGTTAACTCAGGTGACCTCTGTACTTATCTTTCTTTCTTTTAATGTGATTGTTTTACCGACTCTTGTTCCGATGTGGGGCTTTCAATGATGTTTCTAAGCCCAATTTTAAAATGGCGAGGATGCAATTCCTAAAAGGGGGGAAGGATATAACACCCCAGGTAAATAAAGAATATAACATTTTTATATATATCCCTATTTGTGAATAAAATGTTAATATTAATTTAAAGGGAACTCTATGCTCGATAGCTTACCCAATACGCAACAACAAGTTCCTTTTAAATCTTACGTTGTACTCTAATAATAAAATAATTTTATTTTAAATAGTAATTTACACCTAGCCGATATAATGACAGAGATGAATGGAACTAACTAAAAAATGATTATATATGTTTGCCAAAAAAAATCACTTTTTACAATAAATGTTAGAGGATTAAAAATGTGAATGAATCCAATTTTAAGCGTAAACATTCTTATATTCATTAAAAGGTCAATTAACCGCCTTTTGATGGCGAATCTCTTTTAAATCCACTTTTTGACAATATTATGTGTTATATTTTACAAAATAAAATTCTTCTTTAGAATCGGGACATCAAAATTTACTTTGTGTAATTTTTTGGTATTTTTTTCGATAAAGTTCATTATTTAATGAATAAGTGAAAAATGTTTTATTTTTATTCAAAACCTCTTTTAATATAATTTATTTATATGATTATATCATCTTTTGAATTTGTTTTACAGTAATATTAGAATATATTATTACCATTTAATCCAATAGTGGTCATTGAAATTGGACTTAAACTATTGTTAATCCTTTGATATATATTGTTTTAAAAAAACACGGTATTTGTTTTGACAGTGGAAATTAATTATTAAATTAATTAATGCAACTTATATGTTTTGAATTTTTTAAAATGGACATAATTTTTGAATTCAGAATATCAAATATAGCTTAGGGTGAGGTTTTGGTATTTTTCTGAAAGACATCAATTTTTGATGAATAGTGAAACCACTAAGTGGTAGTTTAAAAACTGATTTTTCGTTTAAATGAAATTCTACCACATTTGTGTTTAGAATTTAAAAAATCCAACATAAATGGTTTTCATTAGGAAGTAAAATGTGGTTAAATGGGATTAAAATAATTTTATTTGTGAATAATAACTTTTATGTTTTTAATCGCGATTAGAGGTAATTAGTGTAATTTAAGGTAAACATATTGTTTTAATAATATGAAATAACCTTGACACATGTCATACCCTTATTGTTTGAGTCATGGACGACCAATACAATCCATGGGTCAACTTGGGGACCCCATGGAGCCACTTTGGTAGGAAAATGACATTAATAAGTTTTTATTTAAAGTTCAAATTAAAATGTCACAAACAAGTGTTATTTTACTAAAACAATTTTTACATGGGGTTATACAAGTCATATTTTTGACTATAAATATTCATTATAAATATAAAAATATTTCCTACATCATGATAGTTTTTTTATAATTTTTAGAAATTAAATAAATTAAATTATTTATGACACCATGATGATGAAACGATTACCTCATTATTTAACGATTTAAATAAAATGAAAAGATAATGTAAAATCTAAGACCTAACCTTGTGAAAAACCTATTGGATGTGTGGATTTCAAACTATTATAACATTATCATAGAAATATATAATTTTGGGGCCTTTAAAAACCAAAAATCATTTTATAATAATGTTACTTTTCAAGACTTTCCAAAAGTGCCCCTCCTCTCCTCTTATAAAAGGCCCCCACCTATACCACCTTTCCCAAACATATCAAGCCTTCCGCTCGGCCAAAACCAGACCATTTTGTCTCTCCACATCCCTCTATTACTCCTAGAAGCCTCACATTGGGAAGAAGTCTTTCCAAGGAAGCCTTTGAACTCAAATAAAAAAGAGTTACCCGATTTAAAGGTAAAGTCTTCCCTAGTGTTCTTTTGTTTTATTTTGCTTCTCCAACCCCCTCATAATTTTTTATTCCTTTATTTTGTAACAACAACAGTATCTTAAATATACTTTTATGTATTTATAATATGTATTCGTGATACACTTACACACACATCTATCTAATGGTTAAAGAATATACTATTTCTGTGGATAGCGAATTACTACCTCACAAAACGATGATTATTCAATATTCTTTTAACACCTTTATAGGTGGCCATTATGATGCCACTGTATTTTATATATGATATATATGGTATTTATGTTTACTATATGCTTCTTTATTGTATATTTAAAACATACCTTTATTATTTTCATGTTGGGAAAATGCGATAATTTCATATGAGGAAGTGTGGACTACCGCCCCCTCAAGTGATGTGACTCGTTCATGCAATACATGTAATGTATAAAGAATGAAATTAATAAACATATGTGACCTATGTAAAATATATATTATACTTTAATTATAATATATATATCTATCTCTCATTTATTTTAAATTCAAGTAATATGACAAAAAAATGAATGTAGCGTTCATGCGTACGTACGGCCTACCGTCTCCATGAACGATGTTTTTCATTTTTTATCTCATAATGTTATGGAATATTATAAAATGAATATTTACTGGATATATATGATATTTTAATCATGAAAACAACTCTGGAAATGATTTAATTATAACTACATGGGCAATCATTTTCAAACAAGTTCATTTTTTACTAGTGTACAAAACATCAGCAAAAATGTCTGATATGAACTGACATTATTAATGAATTATTATAACATTAAAATATGTGATATGAACTGAATAATAATATATAAAGGAGTTAATTTAGCAATTATAAATTGAATAATGTTTATTATTCAAGAATATAAAGAAACGAACAAGACAAGTCAGACATGAGGTAAGGGATCTGACCCCTCTCTTTCTTTTCAAGTACCCTCTTTTATGTCATTTAATTTATACTCCATGTTATAATGTTTTATGATGTTATTTAATATTGAACATAGTGTAATTTTTATTTTCATATGATGATAAACCCCCTTTTACTGTAATCAATTCATTTTTAGAATTTTTAAGTGGCATCGTTAGGCTGCTGAATATTCGTAAGGGATCTTACCCCTCTCTTTCTTTTACGTACGCTCTTTTATGTCATTAATTTTAAGCTCATATTTCTTATGATTTAAATTTTATTTTATATTAATATTACTGTAATTTTTATGTTCATAGGATGAGAGACCCTATTTTCTCTCATCAATCCATTTTGGAAGTGTTGATTGGCGCTGTTTGGCTGGCGAATTTTCATAAGAGATCTATCCTCTATCTTTCTTTATAAGTACTCTCCTTTATATTACATCTTCTATGCTCTTATTTGTTATGTTGGGGGATGTTATTTTATATTCCTCTTGATTTTAATTTTATGTTTATATGATGAGAGACCCTATTTGATCTCATCAATCCATTTTTGGATGTTTTAAGTGGGGCCGTTAGGCTGCCGAGTTTTCGTAAGGGATTTTTCATCCGACTTTTATTACCATGAGATTTATTCTAAATTTTCCACCATTTCCTTTGAGTGGTATACGTACTGTCCATTATTCTAATCTTTGTGTAATATACATTAATTTATGATTATTTACATCAATGTTGTATTTTCCTTCTTTCATGGGGTGTATGTTTCGAATGATACCCAAGTCGGTAAGGGAACCATTCATCCTCCTCTTTTTAAAAGACTTATTTTTATGGGTATTATAATTTATATATTTTAATGTTTCTATATGTTCTTATATATTCTCATTGATGTAAATTTTATGTCCAAGTGATGAGATACCCTTTTTATCTCTATTCAGCTCAGTTTCTGAATTTTGAAGTGACGTCGTTAGGCTGTCAAATGTTTTGCAAGGGAACTTCTTAACCCAATTTTGATTCTTTGGGATAAACTTTTAATCCTTGAATATATCATTCTATGAATATGTTTGAATTACCTATGAATTTTTTACACTTAATATCCACTTATATTTGGTGTATTCGTTTGTCACACATAATTATGTAATTGATTTATCCTTAATACAAGGATTACATCTTTGTAAGGGACTTTGTCTCAATATTTTTTCATTGAGTAATATGTTGTTCTAATACAAGACTTTCTTTTATACGGTGTATAAACCCATTTTACTTTTAATTTTATACAAAAGAAATAATTTTATACGAAGTGTTTTACAAAACGATAAAACGGAATGTTCATTTAAACGTACGCGGTGACAACAACCTTTTCCATCGCCGCGAGTATTATTTGGTCTTTGGTTTCCTAAACAAGATGTAATGTTTTTAAAATGAAATAAATACCATATACTCTTTTATGTATTTTGGAATTGAAAATGGTTTTTTATAATGGATTTTTTATGTCAATATTTTTTAGTGATATATTGTGATCAAAGTGTGTAAATGTTTTTTCCATTATATTTGTTTTTTGTCTTATGATTTTATAATGGTACATGGACATTTGACGGGTGGTTACGTGATAAACCTTATGATGAGTGGTGCCTTGAATACCAGGACGAGTGGTTACGTTATAACCTCCAATGCATTGGGTATGTAATTCAGACGTATGGCTATTCCGTTAAGTGATATGTGTGGAAGTCGACCATACGGTAATTCCATTTAAGTATGTTTATGTCCCTTGTTACCTTTATATGTTATGTATATGGGTTTAATGGTAATAGTTTGGTTACAAAATGGTAAGTAATGATCTTTTATTCATTTATGAGTTTATACTACTTCATAATGGTGAAAATTATTACTCTGATAATGTACTCATGGTTTACTTGTTTTCTTGAAAAACTAACAGTTTTGCTTCTTTGTGTATCCCTTACGGAGCTTTTTATGCTCATCGCATGTTTTTTTTGAAATGTTTTTAAAATGACTTAATGTGGAATAGGTACAATGATGGGAACAAGGAAACATCATTCTATCTAAAACATTAAACTAGACATGTTTTTTTATTGTTTTTATTTTATGGAAACTTAGTCGAAGTGTCTACTTTGTAATCTTTTGAGATGTAATAGTTACGTCCTATTTCTATAAAACTCTAATCCTGAAAATATCCTCTATGTGAATTATTAATTTAATTCAATAATAAGTAATGTTTAAGGCTGGGTCCTTATATTAAATGAGTCACCTTCAGTTCTGTTTCATTTTCAATGAATAATACCCATGTCTTTCATGTGGTATTAGAAGGTTTTGAAAGCTTGGGAGGGTTCTCCTTAGATGGAAATATGGAATTTAATGCACAATTAAACATGGTTTTATAATAGGGCTTATGAATTATTTATGTTTGATAAAAATTCCAAGGAGTGGTTAGAATGTTAAATGCACTATATTATTGTTCATGATGAAACATGGGGTTTAGAGTGGGATTATTTTGTGTTTAAAGTGGACTCCTTATCTGAAAGGGGTGTTTTGGTTGTATAATGTAAAAATGGCGTCTACTTGACTTAATTTTTAATGTGTGATGGTGCCTATGCTTTCCATTGTAAGTGTGTCTGAATTTCAAATTGTCTTAAATTGAATTTCCATATATATTTAATATGAGTGAAGATTTGGTTGGAATTTTTTTGTGATATTGATTTTACCTTATTGAACCATATTGTTTTATATTAGGATTATTTTTATATGATTTATGCTTCGGTTTTTGGTCTATTATTATTATTATTTTGAGTTCTATTGATTTATTAAATGAAATAGTGATTTATAAATTAATTAATTGAAAACCTTGGTTATGGATTGATTCGGGTTTTGTGGTTTATTGTGGTGTAGGGTTGTATGAATGGTCTCTCAGGACATTTTCTTATATATTCTATCAACATCACTAAAGGTGACATGGTTATAGATTCTTTTCTTCTCCTCATCCATCTGAGTAATGGATTTTAGGCAATTTTTTGACTTCACACCATCTTAATTTACATCTATATTTTTTTTGGATTGTAGTATTTTTGGTGTAGAGCATTAAACTCTACATTAGAATTACCAATCACCAGGTCATAGGAGACTCACTTGCGTGTTCATAGGTATGTATATATTTGTATATGGGTTTCCCCATTACATGTATAATCATTCATGGAAGTGAAAATACATCTATGGGCCTAGCTTTTCATGTGTATATATGTGAAAATTCAAAAGTAAGTGATTGGAAACTAGTATATTCATATTAGAATATATGTAAGGATCCCTATGAACATGATCGTGTCCATGTGGATGTGTTCACATGGTAATGATGTCCTTACATGTATGTGACTGTTCATATGCTTAGTAGTGGAGCCGTAGATTTTTGTTATAAAGTGATAAGGACTAGATGTTTGGTGTAACACCCCACCCCTACCTCATTGGCTTGAGGAGGCGGTGAGGGCTACGTAGCCTTAAGAGACGTTCCCAAGGTGGAAAAGGCTAGAAATAAATGCAGGGGATTCAAGATCATGTTGGGGAACAATTTTCCTGAAAGAA
This sequence comes from Viscum album, assembly GCA_963277665.1. Taxonomy (NCBI): domain Eukaryota; kingdom Viridiplantae; phylum Streptophyta; class Magnoliopsida; order Santalales; family Viscaceae; genus Viscum; species Viscum album. Next base: position 1,842,812,966 of record OY728145.1, read on the forward strand.
AAAACAAACAAAACCATCCACTATCAGCCACTATACGATCCACATCATTTCCATTACCCAACCATGCATTCCCAAAAGAAAACCATGCTGTTCCATAACAGAAATAAAAAACAATACAATGAGACATGTCCACACAACATCATAGTACACTACAGATACTAAACAACCATACACCACAAGCCATGGCACCACCACAACTCCACGCCAAGATCCATGCTCCAAGTTAAACCATGGGATCACAATGCTTCACTAATGGATGGTGATTCCTTAACTTTGCCAATGTCACCGTACATGACATCTGTAAAGACACCATAGTGCCAAAGCAGTGGGTGAGTACTAAAACTCAGTAGGATCTCTCCAAATGATTTCCCTACACACACCACTTGGATAAAACTATTTTCACTTTTATATAAAATAGTTTATATAAAATAATCACAAGTGAAACCATTACCATAAGCCAAACATTCCATTACCAAGCCATCACACCCAAACCAAGCAACCAAGTAAAATCCAACCAAACATGCGACAAGTCATTTTACCAACCACACATTAGCACAACAATTTCTTACTTGCAATGAAATGCACAAAAAACAACCATAAAAACCAAAAAACCAAACGGTGGAGCATCTGTCCAACCCGTTCACCCGTTCACACTAAGAATCACTTCCCATCCACTTACCATTGATGGTGGACCTTCCATCTACTATACATCACATTTTTGTATTGGTACTTCTCGCCACTTCCACACGACATTTGAAACAAGCCAAACCATGTATATAACCCACCAAGGTCCCAACCACATGCAATCGACCAATTCCATTGCATATCAATCCATTTCAATAAATTTTCCATTTATTTAAGTCCCTTTTTCATGCTAAAAACATTTCAATAAAACAACCATTTTTATCGAAAACCCTTTCCATTAATCATTTTCAAAAATCAACCATAAAATCCCATTTTAAAATTTCCATTTTAAAATCCACCAGATTAGCATTTCACCATAAAACCCACTTTTTTCAAATATCCCCAAAACATCCACAAAGAATTTCAAAACAATTTCTCATAAATATTCACAATTAATTTTCAGCACATTAATTAATTTTAACAAGGAACCACAATTTCATACCAAGTGGAGTCGAGAGAGGAGCCACCTACCTTTAGGGTTCCAGAGAAAACGACCCACTAAAAAATGCACCTCCAAACCGGCGAACGCACCACAAGAAACCTATCTATATCACCTTCCCTAACCATCACATGCCTTAAAATTGACATCCAAGGAAACCCGAACCCTATATCTACACCCAAATAGTGTAGATCTAGAAAACCATGAAAGAGAGGGATATAGATCTAGAGGAAAACACATGAGAAGCAAGAGGAGGGACTTACCCAAAAACAATCACCTTCAAACCACTTTTAAAACTATTTAAAACACTTTTAAATCGAGTGGGAGAGAACCCATAACCCCTGAGAACCCAAAATACCGAGTGAGGCTCGAGTGGGAGGAATATTGGAGTGAAATGAGGAAATCCCAAGTGTGCCCGGAACTTATAACCCTAACTTTAGGTGGCCGCACAGTTAGCCAGAATGGGTCGGAAAACCATGCGCTAATCGTGCACACGCCACTTCTTCGACAGCCAAGGTCTGCACGATTTCTTCACACGGTTTGTAAAAATGTGCACAGGACATGCGAGGGCTACTATCTCGAGAACAAGGGTCCACACAGTTTCCTGAGAAACCCACAAGGTTTCCACTAACCGTGCTCAAACTGTGCACCCCTTTACTGCCCTCAAAACTCATCCAAAACCGTTATAAACTCTCCCAACCCCTTCCCACCTCATCACATTCACTTTAAATGCAGAAATATGCAAAAAAGGCCACATACCTCAAACTGGGGGTGCTACATTCTCCCCTCCATTAGACTTTTCATCCTCAAAAAGTAGTGAACCTAACCTTTGCCGAAAGAGCTCGGGCCACTTCTTGACCATCTCTTTCTTCCGCTCTCAAGTCTCCTTTTGAATTTGACCATGTTTCCACAAAACACGAACTAAATCGATGTGTTTAACATACACGACTTTCTCTTTCTTATCCACAGCCTGCACTGGCATGTGCACCAATGAAGAATCTGATTCTAGCTCAACATGATCCCATCGAATCACATGGTCACGGAACGGCTAATACTTTTTCAACTGTGAGACATGAAACACATTGTGCACCGCACTAAACCGTGGTTTCATGGAAAAATGATAATCCACCTCACCAACCTACTCAAAAACCTCAAAAGGTCCAATATACCTTAGAGACAGCTTTCCATGCTTCCCTAACCGATGATGTCCCAACCTAGAAGAGATCCTCAAGAACACATGATCACTAACCTGGAATGATAATTGCCATTGATGATGATCCACATATGATTTCTGACTACTCTGAGCCATCTCCATTCTCTTCCTAATCAAATTGATCTTCTCTATAGTATCCCGGAAAAGGTTCGGTCCAACCATCGAAGACTCACCCGTTTCCACCCAATATAGTGGAGAATGACACGGCCGCCCATACAATGCTTCAAACGGATCCATCTGTATGGATTCCTGATAACTATAATTGTATGAGAACTCAACCGAAAATAAGTGCTCCTCCCATGAGAAAAATAAATCCATGACACAAGCCCACAACATATTCTCTAGAGTTTGTATCGTCCACTCAGATTTACTATTCATCTGAGGGTGATACGATGAACTCATCGTCAACTGCATTCCAAGGGATTGCTGTAAAGATTTTTAGAAACGATATGTAAACCTCAGATCTCAATATGATACAATCGAAACTGGAACATCGTGCCTCCTTACCACCTCCCCGATATAGATCTTGGACAGATCCTCCACCGTATGATATTCACGAATCGAGATGAAATGGGCCGACTTCGTTAGCCAATCCACTAACAACAAAATGGTATCATGCTTTCTGACCATTTTTGGGAGACCTATGACAAAATCCATTGTTATCTGCTCCCACATAAAAACAGGGATGGGTAAAGACTATTACATTAAAACTGGCCTCTGATGCTCTGCCTTGACCTTCTGACAAGTCAAGCATCTCGAAACAATCTCAGCAAATCTTCTTTTCATAACATCCCACCAAGACTATGCTTTCAACGATTTATAAATTTTTTGAATTCCTAGATGAATATCCCACCTGGAATGATAATATGCCTTGAAAAGATCTTCCTTAAAAGCAACTGGTACAACCAACTGATTCCGAAAACACATAACTTAATCTCCATTCTGTTGCAAACCCTTAATGGTATCCCCACCATTGAGTCTCGAACCCATGATCACAGACATAGAATCAGATATATGTGCCTCTTTAACTAGGCCAACCAAGTTAATAACCAATGAAATCAGAAATAAAACCTCTCTATCTCCCTGGTCCTCACATTCCAACTGCATATCAGCTATAACCGACATCAACTGGCACTAACCTGATGCATGTTTCACCACTTGAGCATATGACTTTCTACTTAATGAATCTGCCACCAAATTTCCCTTACCTGGTATGTATATCAATTTAAAATCAAATATCTGGAGATATTTCATTCATATCCATTGCCACAAGTTCTAATCCATTTGCGAGAAAATGTCTTTCATTTTCATATGATCTGTATAAACCCTGAATTTCTCGCCGAATAGATAATGACGCCACACTTTCAAAGCATGGACTACTGCTGCCAACTCCAAATCATGAGTTAAGTAGTTATTCTCATGCGCTCTCAACATTCATGACCTATATTCAACCACATTATTCCATTGCATGAGAACTCACCCCATCCCTGATCCTGATGCATCACAATACACCACTTACCATTTTCCTGATTCTGGAAAAACCAATATTGGTGCTGATGTAAGGAGTCACATTAACTCTTCGAAACTTTCCCAAAACTATTCATTCCACTAGAATGGTACATTATTTTTTGTCAATGTTGTCATTAGCGAAGCCAAATGTGAAAAATCATAAACAAAACTCTGATAATACCCCGCTAGACCAGGAAAAATCCATATCTCAAAAACATTATTTGGAGGTTTCCAAGAGACAACATCCCTTATATTTTATGGATCCACTGAAAGACCCCCTTCAGAAATCACATGGCCAAGAAAACAAACATCATGTATCCAAAAGTAACACATTGACAATTTGGTATACATCCGATGATCCCTCAAGATCCCCAGAAGTGTCTCCAAGTTCTGCTCATGCTCCACCCTTGTCTTTGAATACACCAGAATATCATATACAAACACCACTACAAATGAATCCAAATATCTCTGAAATATCTGATTCACCAATTCCATAAACACCGCTAGTGCATTCTTTAGACCAAAGGTCAAAACCACATATTCATAATGGGTATATCTACTTATGAAAGCTGTTTTAGGAATATCCCCCTTCCTTAGCCACAATTGATGATATCCTGACCTCAGGTCAATTTTGGAGAACCACTGCACTCCCCTCAACTAGTTGAAAAAATTATCAATTCATGGAAGTGGATATCTATTCATTATCGTAACATGCTTAATTCTACGATAATAAACACATATCCTCAAAGATCCATCAGGATTTTTCACAAACAACACCTGTGATGCCCAGGGAGACTTGCTAGGATGGATAAACCCTTTGCTTTCTAACACATCCAACTGGATTTTCAATTCCCTCTATTTAGCTGGTGTTATCCTGTAAGATGGAAGTGAGATAGGACTGGTCCCTGGAAAGAGATCAATTGTAAACTCCACTTCTCTTACGGGAGGTAACCCAAGGAATTCTTCAAGAAAAAACATCCATGAACTGATACAACACTGCCTGAGGAACACTCTGCTCAACACCCTCTACTGATTCCAATGACAAAACCGCCAACTTATAAGATAACATACCCACTGCCGGTTCCAACTAACCCATTGAACTCTAACTTTCATGATTCTCTCCTCTAAAGAGATTTCTAACGCCATCGTGTGTCGTAAAATCCATTGTTTGTGCATCACAAAAAATGTGGGCCTTAACAGAAACCAGCCAATCCATTACCATGATTACATCACACCCATCCATCTCAAGCATTGAGAAATTCCACACTATCTCAACTTCACCCACAACGATACAACATTATCTACACAAGAAGATGCGACACTCTCTTTGACCCAGAGATGTTTGATGTTTCAAAACCGAGGGCATCATTTCTAACCTTAATCCCATCAAATAAACCACATGTGAAACAATAAAAGAGTGTGAAGCACCAGTATCAAACAACAATTCATCAAGGTAGAATTTAAAAGAATAGTACCTCGCACCGTGGATCGTTCTGACTGATCATCCACCACAACCTTCTCATCTCTGAACACATGTTTTCTTGCCACACTCTACTCTTTATTGCCATGTTGAGAAATCATGGTATTCTGAGAATGACCATGACCCACTTTACTCTGCTGACGAGGGGTGTGTTGTTGCCTCCTTCCCGTTGAAGAATCTGATGTCTGCGATCCCTGAGGAGTGTCACACACACCCGACCTTAGAGAATTCCAACAATAATACTGCAGATGCCCCATTTCCTTATAATTATGACAAGCTCGAGGTTGTCATGTACAATCCCTCTTGATGTGGCTCGTAAAACCACACTAAAAACAACCCTACTTCCTCTGGGGCTTCAGAGGAAGATTGACCGATCCTTCCGTCAGATTATATGCCATATTCCAGCCCTATGAATAAGTGTCCCTCTTCCGCGTGAACCCAGTTTTAGAGTTCCTACTATTCCCCATTGGTACCACCATGCTTCCTCCACCAGGAGCGCCCTACAAATCTCCCTCAGCCACCAAGTCTCTATTCACCATCTCTGTGTAATCATCTATACACAAAACCGCTATCTTTAAACAGATTTCTTACCTTAACCCCGATTCAAAGTTCCTTACCTTCAACGACGTGCTACCCACCACCTCAGTTGCAAACCACACGATGTTCATAAACATAGATTCATACTCTGTTACAGACATCATCTCTTGCTTCAAACTAATATAATCAGTCGTACACTGAATTATGAACGTATGTGGGTAGAATTTTTTGTCAAACAATTCCTCAAAACCATCCCACATCATACCCTAGTCCATCCCTGCTTGGACTACCAATTCCCACCACTGAAGGGAAAGATCGTCAAATATATATGTGGCCATCATCATTTTCAGCTCTACTAGTGTTCCCAAGAACTCAAAGATCTTGTTCCTTCTATTAAACCATGCATCTGCCCTCTTCGGATCTGAATCACCCCTGAATATGGGTGGATAATTCTTTTGAAACTGAACCGCATGATCCACATGCCTTGGTTCATCCACTCTATTTCCACTTTCCACATCTTAGAACTCATGCACTATGCTTTGCACTAGCTTCGGGTTCACCTTAGGCTTAGGTGGTACCACATTCTCAGTAGACTCCTCTAGTTGGTCTCTACGACGCCTACCTAGTGCCATTTCTAAAAATAGAAAACAAAAATCCATGAGTCTCACATCCTTAGACATCATGAAATCCCATTTCAAATCACATTACACAACTCTTTCACAACAAGGCTTTCCAGCAGGTCACATTTCCCACGGTTCACCATTTTGAAAACCAAACCATTTTCAAAATACCAAATTTATTCACATTACAATTTCTCATATTCTTATCACATCATAAATCATTATACACATAATGAAATATTCATCCTATAGGGAAGTCATTTCTACCTTTCATACCATTCTCATCTCATTGGCTACACCTACAATACTGAGATATCCAATGCCTATAATTGTCTTCAAAACACTTATATACCCAACTCCCTGGTTACATGAATCTTAGCATAAAAGGGTTAGCTACGTCCTCTTATGATCTACATTCCATATTCTGACATTCTTATGACTTGATACCATCCCGACTCAAGGAGTATACCAGAAGGAATGTCAACATCAAATCTGAGAATCAACTCCAAAGGACAAAACAAACTGATACCACATTTAACACCCCGACCCTACCTCATATTTCTTGAGGAGGAGGTGAGGGAAACATGGCCTTAAGAGACGTTCCAATGGCACCAAAGGCTGGAAATAATTGCCGAGGGCTTCAAGATCAAGTTGGGGAACGATTTTCCCTTAAGAAAAAACAAACCAAACAATCTACTAACAACATATATATGATGCACATCAATTCGATTACCCAACCATGCATTCCCAAAAGACAACAAAGTTGTTCACAACACAACTCAAAACCAATACAAAAAGAAATTTTCACATAACATCAGAGTACACTACAGAAACTAAACAACCAAACACCACAAGCCATGACACTACCACAACTCCATGCCAAGCTCCAAGCTCCACCAAGGGTTCACAATGCTCCACTAAAGGACAGTGATGCGTTACCTTTTCCCATGTAATGGTACACAACATCTGCAAAGACACAACAGTTCCAAAGTAGGGGATGAGTACTAAAACATAGTAGGATTTCCCCTGATGACTTCCCTACACACGCCACTAGGATAAAACCATTTGCACATTTATATAAAATAGTTTATATAAAATAATCACAAGTTTAACCATTACCATAAGCCAAACATTCCCTTACCATGCCATCACACCCCAACCAAGCAACCAAGGGATAGAAAACCAAACATGACACAAGCCATTTTACCATACACACATTGGCACAACAATTTCCAACATTCAAAGCATATCACAACAAACAAACATAACAACCAAACAACCAAATGGTGGTGCTTCCATCCATCCTGTTCACACTAAGCGACACATCCCATCCACTTACCATTGATGGTGGCCCTTTATTCAACTATCCATCCCATATTTATAGTGGTACTTCTCACCACATCCACATGACATTTGAAACAAGCCAAACAAATCATATAACCCACCAAGGTAACAACCACATGCAATCAACCAATTCTATTGCATATCAGTCCATTTCAATAAATCATCCATTTATTTAAGGCCGTTTTCCATGCCAACAACATTTCATTAAGACAACCATTTTTTATTAAAAACCCTTTCCATTAATCAATTTCACAAATCAACCATAGCACCCCATTTTAAAATCTCTATTTTAAAATCCACCATATTAGCATTCAACCATAAAACCCCCTTTTTCAAAATATCCCCAAAACATCCCCAAAATATTTCCAACCTATTTATCATAACAATTCACAATTAATTTTCCGCACAACAATTAATTTTAACCAGGAACCACAAGTTCTAACTATGTGGAGTCGAGAGAGAATCCACTTACCTTAAGGTTTCCTGAGAAAACAACCCACAATCATCCGCACCTCCAAACCGGTGAACGCACCACCGAAACCTCTAGATCACATTCCCTAACCATCACAATCCTTAAAATTAACATCCAAGGAAACCCCAACCATAGATCTAAACCCAAAAAGTGTAGATCTAGAAAACCATGAATGGGAGGGATGTAGATCTTGAGTAAAACACATTAGAAGAAGAGGAGAGACTTACCTGGAAGCAATCACCTTCAAACCTCCTTGAATCCACTTTAAAACACTTCGAAATCGAATGGGAGAGCACCCTTAACCCTTGAGAACCCAAAATCCCGAGTGAGGCTCGAGTGGGAGGAAGATTTGTGTGAAATGAGGAAATATCATGTGATCCCAGAACTTATAACTCTATCCTTACATGGCCGCAGTGTTAGCCCGCACGGTTTGGAAAACTGTGCACTAACTGTACGCACACCACTACCTCGGGAGCCACGGTATGCACGATTTCCACACATGGTTTGGAAAACCATGCACAGGCCGTGGGAGGCCTGCTGTCTCAAGAACAAGGGTCCGCACAGTTTCCTGGGGAACCGGTATGGTTTCCACTACCTGTGCTCAAACTGTGCACCCCTTTAAAGCCCTCCAAACTCATCCAAAACAATTCCAAAATCTCCCAGCCTCATCCCAACTCATCCCTTGCACTTTAAACACATAAATATGCATAAACAAAGGCCACATACCTCAGACTGGGGGTGTTACATTTGGTTTGGTTCCACCATAAGGTAGGTTTCATATTCCTGCACCATTAATTGGAACTCCATGACTTCGTATCATTTTAAAATACTATTTTTATATTTATGTGTCAATTATATATACCCATATACATTCCAATATGTTTTTTATGTTTATTATAATATATTTTGTAATTTGTTTCATATATATTTATACAATTGATCATGTTTATATTTGGTTTCTTAATGTGAAACACCTAAATTACTTTATAATTGTTTGTTAAATGACTCCTAGATCATGAAATTTATTTTTTGAAACATACAATATTTACATAAATGTGTAATGTAATGATTTTCTTGTTTAAACCCATGAAATTGAGATTGATAATCTTATGTAAATAAGGATCATTCGACAACTCTTTACTAGTTGTGAATTTATACAATAGAATTTGAATTGAATTTGGAAACTAAATTTGTTTTAGAAATATAAAGGGCCCCTATGGTAAGAGTTTGTGTAAGTGGTGTTTCACATTATTGTAGAAATGGTTCCAAATATTTTTATGGTATATCTTATTGATATTATTAAAGGCCCACATGGCACCTATTAATATTGAAAAATTAATGTGGTTTCCAAAATATAAATTACCAATTCGAAACATTATGTTTTCTATGAATTTATTTTAATATTTATGCCCACTTGCAATTTTCAAGTTATAAAAAAAATTATTGAATGCTTAAGCGGTGTAACATCATGATAGTCACCTTTATTAATGTGGATTATATATATGTATTTATATTGTGGGAACACATTTATAAGATTTCTATTTATAGATTATGATATAGTGGATGTCCATGTTTTGGGTAGGCAAGTGTGGTGATGACATGTTAGGTGAGTCATGTCTGTGAAGGCCTCTTACACACATAGTATATTATTAACATGGGTTTACTGGACATCATTTAGACGGTTGAGTGACAGTTTCTAATCAACAATGATTTGGAGGGTTGGTACCCCATTGATTTTCTATTAGGTTAGGTGGTTTGTGCCACTGGAATGATCAGTTTAGGGAATCCATTGGTAACATATTTAAGAGTCTCACAATATGCCTATAGGTGGTTAAATTCCAAGAAATTCAAGATATCTCTCTAGGGATTCTTATGAAATTCCGATGGTTTCATACTTTTATGTTCTCATTTTCATTCGAACAACATCAGTTATTTGATCTCATTAAACTTTTACTTTAATTTTTATATGAAAATATATATTTTTCTACTAGTATACATTTAAATTAATTCATTGAAATTATATATAATTTTTGGTAATTTATTTGAAAAAAAAGGAATTGGAATATGGGTTTATCATAAAAGTAAAATCTTGTTACATATTTTGATAAAAGGGGTGGGGGATGTATTTTCATGTATCATATTTTCAAACTTACAAGAAATCATTTCACATAAGGGGTAATGCATCATATTATGTTTGTCTTTGAAATTCCCACTGATCATATCAATGTTCTTTCCAAATATATATTTGAAGTTTCAGGTTCCCCTAGTTTTGGATCTCTCTAGGAGTGAGTGTGGTTCTCTGGTTGGTGGTGACCCACGAGGTTATTTGGAGGTATGTTTATCCATTCAGTATTATTCTCTCTTTTTTTCTAGAGTATTTATTTATTTATTTTTTCTTATTAATTTACTTTTATTTGTCTTTTATGGTCCAAATAATTCCCTATAAATTTATTTTGGTTCTCGACAATAGATAGAAGCTCATGGGGATTCTGAAATCCCATCGGACCATGCCACTGACTTGTTAATGTGGACATTTTAGGATCAAATCAGGATGTTTCATGAAAAAATGGCTTCAGAGGAAAGGACTTATTATTTGGATAGTCCATTTGATTGATATTAATATAATATAGACTCAGGATTTAGGTGTGGGAAGAGTGTCATGAGCAATTTATCACACTAATCTTCAAGTTACTATGGGTAGTCTGGGATTTAATCTTTCTATCATTGGTTTTTGTGAATTGAGTGATGACAGTGGAGGTGAATTTGGTCATGTTGTGGCCTCATGTGGTGTGGTGACCCATGTGGATTCTATGTTTATCGTTCATCAATCTCTTAGTGTTATGCCTTACATGGGGAATGGCCCACCGCCATGTCACCATGCAAGGAATGACCCCTTGTTCTTCAAGATGATGTTTTTTTGGTTGTGATAATTTTCAATTCAATTTATGTGAGTATTTGTTAAAAAAGATAAAAATTTTTAAATGGAAAATGATTTCTTTCAAATTGTTTTGATATTTGTGATGTGGGTTTTTAAATAGAAAGTGTTTCTATTTGGAATATTTGGAATGTGTTTTGATTTTATAAGGATAATAGATGATTTTACATTAGAATTATTTTTGGTTGGTCACATTTGTGTGAGTATATAGGCCAAGTTCATTGGGAATCTTGTCTATTGATTATGTAAGGAACTTTGGATTAATTCACATGTGATGGTTCATATGGTTTTATTAGTATTATTTAAAATTTAAAGGGGGTGGATGTTTTTGAAATAGTAATTGATTTTTTTATTTGTATATGATTGGCCTATGGACCTGTTTCCCATAGCATACATTGTTTCATTGATTGAGTTTTGTCTTGATGTTAGGTTTGAGGGAGTTTTCATGTTGTTATGAGTATGCCGCATCGAAAGTCGACTAATGTTGTTAATGATTAATGCCATGTTTACCGGTATTTTTAAGTGTTTCCAATTTATCGAGGTAATTGAAGTATTTTATATTTATTTTCGATGTTCAGAGAGATAGATTGTGTGTATATGATAAAGGGAACTCTCTAGGGTGTTATGGTTTGTATCATCTAAGAGTTCTCTGAGGGTCCAATTCTAGAAAAGTAATGATGGGATGCCTCTTTCTCATTGGATTATAGGGTGTGGGTGGTGGTGTCAGCTTCCAATTCGTCGAACCATTCTATTTCGTGTCACCTGTGTGGCTGGATCAAAAATTATATGCTTCCTTATATCATTCGCCTAAATTCTTACTGACGTGAAACTCTCCAGTCCTCCATGGAACATTCTGAAAGAAGTTTCACTCAGGGGGGTGGGGGGATTTGAGGACTAGAGGAAGATAATTTCTTATTGGGAGGCCACAGATGCTTTAGCGAGAATGGCCCAAGACACAGGTGTTAGGATGATGTTCGCACACAGTCAAAAGATACGGAGGGTGTTTGGATCCTCGATCCAGATAATGTTTTCATCTTTTTGATGGACATACCAAATATTTTATTTTTCTATTCTTAATGTTGTCATAAAATCAATCTAGTAGTTGTGGCATTATGCTCTCATTCCACTAAAATCCTAGAAGACTTATATCCTCATAGTGTGGGGTCTAAATTGGTAATTTCCCTTCAAGGGTTTTTGGCCTATGAGTAAATGACCCCATTGAAATTTTATGTTTCATCATAGATATGTTCATTAGGGGAATTTCTCATTTCATGAAATTACTGATAGATGTTGAGTTAATTTCTCATCCTCAATTTGATGGGTTATATCATAGAAAGCTTCTTGTTTAAGTCTCAGGTGTGTTGTTTAGTCCTAGAAAAGGAGTTGAATGAGTTTGGTTGGGGATTTCACACGTTCCCCCACCCCCCGAAGTGTGGTGTATTTTGGTTACAATGATTCCATGATAGTGAATTCTTATGATGGTGATAACCATCCCTTTTTCTCCCCTCAATCTCGAAAATATTTTTATTGAATTTGAAGGGTGTGACATGTTTTGGGAATGGTAACCCCAAGGCCCTCGATTTCCTCTGGTTTTTTATGGGCATGAACATGAGTTATGTAAACTGTTGTCTTGATGACTTTATAGGGGAAACAAATTTTGGGGTGGGGAGAATTGTCACACCCAAAACATTTTTAATTATTAATGGTATATTTTTGTGTCTTTGGTTATCCTCTCCAAGGTGTGGATTGAGTGTTGGTCTATATTTTTTTGATGTTTAATAGATTTGTTGGGTTTCGAACAGCTGTGCGGGCACCACATAGGTGGAAGTGACCATGCGGTCGGACATCATCCTGGTCCATATGTGTAGCATTTAAAATAAATAGTGATTTATTTTAATAATATAATTTAAATATTTATATCATAATAATAATAATATTTGTTGTAGATGAAAATATTGTTATTTTAAAAAAAATTAATAATATTATTATAATTATAATTGTTATAAATATACTTATAATTTAGTTTTTATTAATGTTGTTATTATTTAAATGACAATCGAATAAAATTATGATTTTATTATTATTATTGTTATTTCATTATATCATTTTTGTTATTACTATAATTAAAATTGTTATAATTAATAATATTTTTATTAGTATCGTATTATTAATAATATTATTATCATTATTATTTGTTTGTTAATTTTACTAAATTTATTATGATAGTTTTATTTCCTGTTTTTTTCTTTTATACCTATCACATAGTTTCTCTTTGATTGTTCCTCCCTCTTCATCATGCATGATGTGTGCCTCCACTCTATAACCCCATGCCTCTCCGCCATCACATATCCTCCCTCACTCAATGACCGTAACTGGTTCCTTCCCGAATACGTCTTAGTTCTTGGAGTTATGTTTGTCTTCCCTCATTTCCTCATCTGATTTTGATGATTTTTTCATCATCATCACCATATTCGGATTAACCACACCCTAGGATTTGGGGATAACTTAGATTTGGTTTTTCCATCGATGTAAGGGTATGAAAATGGTCTTTTTGGACCCCGTTATGAATATTTCGGCACACTATGCTGAAAGAAAATTGGATTGGCTCATTTCAGCTTGTCTTCGTCATCTGAGGTAAGGTTTTCATTACACTCTTGTGTTTCTAACCTTCTATTTGAAAGACTTCTATTGATTTACGCCTATTTTATTATCTCAAATTCTTGGCATAATTTATTAATTTGGTGTGGTTATTGATTCATATTTTAAATTGGTATGTTTATTTATTCTAAGAACTTTTAGGAAATGAATACACCCCTTTTATGTTTCTAATGTTTGGAAATGGTTCATTGAGTGATTTAGTTTTCCTTAGGTATAAATGAACTCTCTAAAAGGAAATTTGGTTTTATATTGAGGTGTGATTTCAAATTACATTAAAATGGGGTTTTTAGTTTTATTTCAAATGGTGTTTTGAAATGGGATATTTGTTTGACTCTTGATTGAAATGGTGGTTGATTTCATTAAAAGTGATTTGTTGGAAACGAGTGGACTTGATCAATGTATGGTTTTAAAATAATGATACTCATGTGTGTTAAGTGGTTTTGGAATGTATTGAATACTTGGGTGAGTTTTCCTTGGATGGAATTGTGGATTTCCATGCATAATGTATCATGGTTGAAAATTATGGATTATGTTTTCATTATGTTTGATAAAAATTCGAATGAATATATCCAACTTGAAATGAACATGATTATATATATTTTGGAAAAAAGGGTTTTAAATTGGGATTATATTATTTTTAAAGGGAATTCCTTGTTATAAAGGTGTGTTTTTGTTTTACAAAGTGAACACAGAGTCCTCTTAACAAGATTGGTTATTCTTGAGGTTTGATATGATTTTATTTTTGAACTGTATCTAAATGTAAAATTTTTTTAAATGTAATTTCCAAATATGTTAAATATGAGTTAATACACAGTTGGTATTTATGATGTGATATTGATTTTACATAGTTGGAAAATCTTGTTCTTTACGAGGTTTATGTTTATGTTATTGAATCTAGTGTTATTATTTTCTTCTTATTTTTCTTATTGTTCCATTAAATTATTAAATGACATAATGATTTAAAAAATAAATAATTAAAACCCAAGATTAGTGTTTTATTTGGGTTTTGAGGTTTATTGTGTTTTAGGGTTGTGAAAATGAACCCCCAGGACACATTCTGACAGATTATGTCAACCACCACCATAGGCGTGGCTATTCGGTATGTTTCGGTTCACCACTACCATCCGTTGTATGGATTTTAAATCATTAATATTTTCACACCAAATTAATTCAGGCCTTTAATTTTTTACGGTTTCTAGTATTTGTGTTGTGGTACGTTGAATTTTTCTTTACTATTTCAAGTCATCGGGTCTTAGGTGATTGACCTATGTGTGGTTAGGTAAGTATATATTTATGTGTGTGCGCGTGTGCGCATGTGTGTGTTTGTTTGTTCGTGTGTGTGTGGGTTCCCCCGTTGCATTTGTAATCACCCACAGTAGTGAATATACATGAATAGGGCTACGTGTACCCTTTTCTATATATGTGAAAATTCATATATAGGAAATTGGAGACTAGTATACGCATATATATATATATATGGATCTGAATTCACTTGTTCACGACCATGTGGATGTGGATATAGGGGTATTTGTCCAAATATTTTTACGAAGGTGCATATACATAGTGGGGGGGGAGCATATTCTTTTTGTTAGAATTCACCAAGGACTGGATGTTTGTTTTGGTTTCACCAGAAGGTAGGTTTCTTATTCCTACACCATTATTTTGAGCTCCAAAATTGTATAATATTTTAAAAGGATGTTTTTATATATATGTGTTAAATTATAAATAAATATATACATGCATAGGTGTTTGGTTAGTTTATTGTGTTTACTTAATTGGTTTCTCATTTATATGAATAACTTCTCCTTTTTAAATGTGTGTTGTAAATTTGAAACACCTTAAATAATTCAGAATAGTTTTCTAATAGGATCCTAGATTTTGATTGTATTTTCTTTGAACACATCATATTTAATTGAATATGTTATGTAAAATAGTGCTTTATTAGAACATTCAAATTTAGTTTGATAATTTAATGACATTAATGCCCATACAGAAAATTTTTATGCGTTGTGAATTTTTACTAATTAATTAGAAATTGATTTAGGAATAGAATTGGGATTACAAAATTTAAAGGACTCGTACGGTAAATGTTTGTGGATGTGTTTCTTCATGTTGCTGTATAAACAGTTGAAATTATTTTTATGAAATATTTGAGTGATAGTTTTAATGATACAATTGGAATACTAAAATATATATTAAGGAATGTGGTTTTGAAAATATAAATGCTCAATCGGAAAGATATTGCATTTTATGGAATGGTTTCAATGTTGATGAGAATTGACATTCCATTTGGAAACTCACATGTTTTGAATGAAATTTTTTAATTGGTATGTGATTTAATCACCTGATTGACACCTTTAATGATGTGGAATATATATATATATATATATATATATATATTGGTCACCCCTATCTGGGATTTCTATTTATGGTTCAACGTATATGGTATGTCCATGACTAGTGTATGTAAGTGCAGTGACGACAAGGAATGAGAGTCACACATGTGAGAGCCTCTTATTTACATAGTATTTTTTAACCATGGGTTTCTTCTACATATTTTAGAGGCTGAAGTGATGGTTTCTCTTTGTCCTGATTTGATGGGTTGGTACCCCTGGATTTTCTATTAGGATAGGAAGGTTGTGTCATTGGATTTGTTAGTTTAGGGTAGCTAGGTGGTTATAGACATAGAGGCCTCACCATATGCTGAAATATGGTTCTGTACTGAGTACATCCAGGGTTCACTCTGGGGATGTTATGAAAATTCACGTGGTTTTATGATTTTATGTTCACACTTTCTTTTGGGACATATTTCTTTTGTGATCTCGTAAAACATTTTCCATTATTTTAATATGAAAAGAATGGTTTTGGAACTAGTTGACTATTAATTGAATTCACTTCAATAGAATATATGATTTGGTAATGGGTAAAAAATGAAATTAAAAAGGTGGTTTTATTAATGTAATTCCATGTAACATATTTTGATAAAATAGGGGGTAACCTTATGTTTATATATCATATTTTGAAACTGGTAAGAGTAGATTTCACTTTAGGGTGGGGAATCAGACATGTTTTATCATTGGAATTACTACTTTGTATCTCATTGCTCGGGGATAATCTAATATTTCCAATTCAGGTTATCCCTATTTTGGATAACTCTAAGAGATAGTGTAGTTATATGGTTGGTGGTGACCCACAAAGTCATTTGGAGGTATGTCTTGTATTTCTGTTTTATTGTCTTTCTAATTCTACAGTTCTGTTATAATGTATTTTTTATTATTGTTTATTTATTTTTATTTTATTGTGTAATTGTTCCTAATAGATTTATTTTGAGTCTTGGAACTATTGGACAGCTTGTGGGAATCGGGAACGTCCTTCGGGCCATGGTGCAGACTATATCGGGTGGCCGGTTCAGGGTCAACCAATGCTGGTTTGTGAAAATCACAATCCTCGACAGATATTTATTTCCTTATTTACTCATTATAAATTAAAATATATCATCAATAAATACTACCAAAATAATAATAATTTAACCTCAAAACACTATATTCATTAAATATATAATTAAAATTTGGGATTTGGTAATTCTAAATAGCATATCTATGAATTCATACTGACTATAAATCACGAAAAAGGTTGTCTTGGATATATCCCACAGAAGAACCATAAATGTTGATATCTGGATTACAGGTCATTCTTATATGATTATTGGGCTTCACTTAGTTAATTTAAATGTAAAAAAAATTAGTAGATGATACTTTAACTTGTTAGTGATAATTTATTGTTCTTGATAATCATTGAAAATAAGAATTTACCCATAATGTATAATAACCAAAAAAACATTATACCATATGGTGATACATTGGGGTGTATAAATCACTTATCAAGATTCACATAGAGTAGATTCATCAATTTATAGAGATTAATCGAAACTTCTATATGTGGATTCATTGAAATACAATTAATACCATTATTTCCTTCTACAAAAAAACACTCCACAATTTGGGTGAAGCCTTGGAACATATATAAATCCTCATATTCCTAAATAATATTCATTTAAATTTTTTTTAGGGTTTCACCAACTATTTTTGATAAAAAGCCTCATGATTAGGTTATATAACACACATGGTGGAATTAATTTCAATTATTACATTATATTCTTTCTCACACCAAAAGTAGGTCATTGTGTGATTCTAAATATCCAATTAGATATACCTTACTCAATATCTGAAATTATCACTATATAAAATCAACTAATACTTGAACAAAATAACCTCAAATTCAACTACATAACGAATAACATGATTTATATAATTCACATTCCCAAAATTTACTAATAAAGAGGAGTTTCATAATTGAGTTTTAATCATCATACCATTTTTATTATTCATCTATAATATAAAATTTAATACTTTAGGTGGTGATGTGATACCCTTACCAAATTTATCATATTTAAAACATTTGATAGATCCATAATCCCATAAAGAATTTGTAGTTCTAGATTGGATGTAATTTTTTTTCCATTCACACTTCATTCTCAAGACAAACTTCAACAATGGACCTAGCATAAACCCTTGTTTGGAATATATAATTTCCCTTATATTAGGTAATTTAAAATGGTAATTACCATCTTCCGAAAAAATATACCATCAAAATATCAGTGATTCCTATGATAATAATTCATTTACCTGAATTGAACTCGATATTTTTTCAGAAAAACTAGTTTCATTATTTTATTTTTTCGACATATAATACAATTTTTTATTCCATTAAGACAAATTATTGGGTTCATCTTACAACATTATTGACATGTAGAAAACTATATCTTATTCCCACATAGTTTTTATTAGTAGAGAATTTCTAAAATTACATTTTATCATATTTGGTGCATTAAAAAATTCTTCGAAATTAATTTTGATAATCATATTTTTTGGTATATAATTTATATTATTCTTAATTATTTATATTCATACTCCCATTTTATTTGGATTCCAAAGAGGTTGGGTATCTTATTTATCAGATATTTAATTTTTGACCAAATTTTTTAGGGTAAGAACCATTGACTACAACCCAAAACATAATGTGAGTCTCAATCATCAATCATTAATATAATAAATTATATTATTATTTAAATCATTCTTATGAAGTATAAAATTTAGACGCACTATTCTAACCCATGACACATTAATTTTTTTTTATTTTACAATTTCTTAACATAGGTTTGATAATATTCAATTCTCTCATTGATCATAATTTATCATAATATAAATTTAAATAAACCAATTTTTGTCCCCCAACATTTTCAAGAATTATTTTCTACCTTAAGACAACTCTCGGTGAACCATGTGAAGAACTAATTGATTATATACCCTCCAATTTTTACGTGTTTTACCCCACTTGACTCTACATTATGGATAGACCAGGATTCCATTATCTATACTGAGGTTTCATTACATGAAAACCATACAATATATAAATATATACCAAATTAAGATGTTATCTTATACTTATGGGTATGCCAGGAGTATTCGATAATTTTTTGCAATACTAATCTCAAACAATTAGACCCTACATTATTACCAATATAATAGATAGTATCATTAAATTAATAAATATTTCATCATTTTAGAAGAATATTTATCACATATCCAAAAAATATTTTCTTTATAACAATAATGTATTCATTTAAATGGAGACTATATTTGCAATAATATTATTTCTTATAATATCATCACTATTTATTGAAATTTTATTTTAATATAATACACATTTTTTTATACCCTACTTAATTTTTTTTAATAATCATGGGAATGAAAAGATAAAAAATGTAGAACTCGGATACTTAATAATGGTAATCATAATATATTATAATTAATTTTCATAATTGATCATAATATAAGAAAATGGTTATGACTATATGATCATAACTATTTAATCTCATATCCAATCATTCGAAGATAAATAATCATGATACCTGAAATAAGGAATTTAGATAACCAAACACACATTTCCATAATGTGTGGAATAATCAATAGTAATTAATGATCAATGAAAAAAATATCACACGAATAAGAAATATGTTTTTAGTATAGTAATTGAAATATAAAATCATTTCTAGAGTCATGTATCCCTACCCAGACATTCATAATGGATTTTTGTCACTTCACATTTTATCATTTCCATAGTAACACATCACAACAAAGAATATCATAATGGAAATAGGGCCTTAATGAACCGGGTTTACTCATCATTCTAGTCTATATTAATTAATGATATAACAGTGTTTCAACATTTATGGTTATATAATTATGAACTCACACGTAACATAATGAAAAAAATATGTATATCTGAAAAAATATTATAAAAACCCATCAATATATCATATCATAACATGTGGAAAGGAACAAGGTTTGAAACAAAATTCCTCATTTCATCAGAACACAACCCTGAAAAAGAAATGGGTGTCATAATGATTTCATCATAACATAATTAACCTATAGGAAATAAAAAAAATTAATATATTCATCCTGAGAACATCTTTATTTAAATCCATATAGAGACAAAAATGGGTTGGTATATTAATATAATATCCCTAGTAATGTGATAAAATTATTAAATTATGTGGACATATTTGTACTGTACCATTGAAAGATAAATTTAAAATTACTACAAATACAAAAAAAACAATTACCTTTCTGTATTATAGAAAAATAAAAGTCTCATGGATATTAAAAGTTTTTTTTTCAAAACATCCTCTATAATAATGTAAATGTTTCATTAATTAATAGAAATATCAGGATGTATTGAATTTTTTTTCTCAAAATATATGTTAAATAAATTCATGGAAAAAAATTGTAAACATTAATGACTGTCAACATAAAAAATATCTTACAAATCATTTTGAAAACAATTTTAAGAATATGAACTAATTTTATAAATAACATTATAATTAATAAGTTATATAATTTAATATTATTAAATTAATTTTAAAAAGAATGTATCGAGAAGAAAAGTTCATTCTATGAAAGAGGAAATATGGTCAGTTTTAATAAAAATTATTTCTCAATATATTGAATAATAAAGAGAGGAAAATTTTTTAAGACCCAAAAAATATAGGAATATCAGATATTAATGAAAATAAACTGGGATTCAATGAAAATGATCAATTAATTTAACTAAATTAGAATTTAATATAAATAAAACCAAACAGATATTACATTATTATATAAACCATTACCATAAGTCTCATCTTGTTTTCACATATTAAAAAATAATTAAAAACTAAAAAAAGAGTTATTATATATATATTATATAAATATATTCATATATAAGCTACTATATATCATTAAATTATCATTTCTAATTATCATTTTAGGAACAAATCAGGATTAAAATGAATATTTTTGTGAATACCTGTCAATTTTCAATGCTTGTTTTAGATCGATGGTTTCATTCCTTGAAATATTATTATGCTTTAAACATCAATATAATTTTAATAATTTCATAAGTATAATGTGTATTCAATATATTCTATTTTTATCCATTCATTTGATATGTTGGTGAATAATAAGTTACATTACTTCACAGAGATGGTAGCCCTATGAATGAGTGATTATTGTTTTTTTGATGCACAGAATGAAAGGAAGGTAAATAGTAAATCAAATATATGTAATATAATTATTTCATGTATATGATATATAAAACCTAATTCGATACATATGAATGTAAACTAAAAATGCAATTTAATAATGTATCTTATCACTTCATAGAGGTCACACTCTACATTTACCCATGAGCAACATTATCATTTTCCAATGGATGTGATGGAGAATGAAATTGGATGTTATATGCAAATAAAAGGTTATATATATATATATTTAATAAAATATTACATTATCATACTACATTTATATGAAATTCTGAAATGGTTTAATAATAATAAAACATGAAAAAAATAATTAATATAATAAACAAATTTTTTAGATATAAAACATTGAGAAACACATTCAGGATTATTGGATGTATCATTTATAAATTTTACTACACTAATGTCTAATATAATGGTATTGATAGTGTATCTATAACAACCTTGAACCTGGTAGCCTAGAGATTGTGGACTTATTATTATATTTGAATTCATATAATAGATCACATATCTAAGGATTGGTCAGTTAAGTATCCTTGAAGAAAACGGTACACACATGGTTCTCATATTACATTGTGAATTAAACATTTAACATACAAAGGAAAATAAATTCATTCCTTGAAACGTGTTCGAATATTTTATCTTCATCCGATGGGGAAGTAAAACACTAAAAAGGTGAGATATAATTCTGAGTAAATGTTACATACATGATAAAGTCTCCTAATTTATTCACACCTCATTTTAAAGTGTTTTCACATCATGAATAATAAAAATATATCTACTATGAAAATTTTTTAGATGATAATTATAGTCATTTATAATATCAACCATTTTTTATGGATATATGTTTTGATAATAAAATGTATTTGTAAGTGGTTTTCCAACCTTTTATAGGATATTATCTAGGGAGAATAAAGAAGAAGATTAATATTTTATAAAGAATGATTCTAATTATAGAATATTATGATCATTGAGAAAATATAAACATACTACCAAATTAATTGAATAAAATTTTGGTTCTGAATGGGTTGTGTTAAAAATAATGATAAGCTGAAGAAAACATAAAATGATAGGGGGGAATATTTTACTAAATTCTCAATGTAACTTCTCAAATACGAAACTTTAACTTCATCGTGATTGAATTTTTATTTATCTATAATGTCCATATTGGTCATTGAGGGATTAATATGGAATATTTAAGAATATTTTTTGACGTTTAATTAATGGGTGCAGTGTTTTTCAAGGAAACATTGAGGGGTTATTTAAACATGGTGTGAGAGATATTTTTACAATAAAATTTTGAGTAAAATATTATATGAAAGGTAAAACATGTAATATAAATTTTTAAGAAATTAAAATCATATGTTAATATCATATAATGTGTTTATGGAATTAGATTTCTATTATAATTCAAATTCATTAACATTTTAAAAAGTACAGTGGAATGAAAGAGAAATTGATAATTTAAGGAATCTCTTTGGACATTCTATTTTGGAATGTTCTTTTCTATTTTAGAAATTTTCATCGTTGTACATTAATGAACAATTATTGAAATTAAATATGACATGGTCTAACCCAATGTTCTATAAACTATTTTTTCATTATTACATACTAATTGTGTTAATTTAAATTAAACAAGTTATGTAATAAATTGTTGTTTTACTATTCATCCAAAAATTAAACATTTTCAAAAAAATTAAAAAAACACACCCTTGGATAATATTATCATGTGGATTTAAAAAAAGGACACCATTTTTTGAAAATAAATTTCTAAATAGGATAAACATAATTTTTATTTTTTTTTTAAATTTTAATTTTAATATTATAATATCTTTTATGACACATTTAAAATTTAATTTTGTTTTAATAAAATTATCTAATAATTTTAACAAATATAATGTATGAATATATTTTACTAAAATAAGTTTTCTTTTAAAATAATTCAATAATTTTAAAATTTTAAATGAACATTTGTGTGTCACAAAAATATGAAAATATAAATTATTGTATTTAAAGCATTTATTTACATATTTAATGAACTATGTAAATCATATTGTAATTAATTATATAGTTAAATTTTTATTATATATTCATTGATGAGGGTGTTATTATAATAACTATATTACAATCCTTATCATTCATTTTCATATTTAATTATACCACATGGTTCGTTTAATAGTACTGTTTCCTTCAATATAAAAAATAATATAAATCGAACTTATTTTAAAAAAAATTATTCGTACCATAAATTGAACATATTTTTAAAAAAATTATTCATACCATAAAATATTAGGATATTATATTCTTCTGACCATAAAAACCATTCAGCACCAATATTTTCTTGATTATTTTCTTTGAAACAGATGGGGGAGGTTCATCCTCATAACTTCGTAAGCTTCCTATATTGCTTCTTCCATTAAATGGTTTCCCCAAAAATAATTCACTAGTTGATCCAATATATTTTTCAACAAATTATATACAATTTCGAGAATCTAGATAGGATATTCATATTATGAAAAATTATTTTTAGATTATATCTTTTTGTATGTGTGTGAATGCGTTGGGTCTTGCATGTACTTTTATAACAATGATATAGAAAACACATCAATTAATTTGGAGAGACTGGGTCGAATTTATAATCATAAAGATCTAGGTCGATTTATTTCTATAATTTCAAATTGTTTAATGTACATGGGACTTAGTATCCCTTTCCATCTGAACATTATAACAACATTCCATGGAGATACTTTCAGAATGATATGATCTCCCACTTGAAATTACAAAATCATTTCTCCAGTTGTTAGAAAAACTATTTTTTCTATATTAATACACATTAACATGAGCATTAATAGACATTACCATTCCAGTTGTCACTTAATTTTTTTTCGTATAAGTTTTCTCTCACTATCTTCATCCTAAAATGTTGATGTATGACATCACATTCCATATAATGATTCATATGTGAGTATTTTAATATTATAATGGAAACTATTATTGTAGAAAATTTCTAACAAAGGTAAATACTGATCACATGTACCTTGAATTTCATGTCATCGTGATCTAAACATGTGTTACAATGTTTGAATAGTCTATTCCTATGTTATGTAAGTTTGAGGGTGATATGCACTACTCAAATGAGTCTCAGAATAAAAATCCTTTTAAATGATCTCCATACATTTTTATGTAAAATATGTATCTCAATCAGAAAAAATCAATAGAGGTTCACTATGATGTATTAAAAATTCATTATTATACATAATATTAGGTGCTCAATAGGAGAATATTCTATTATAGAAATAAAGTGTGATGATTTATTAAGGACGTCAACTACAACCGATGTTGTATCCTTATTTTTTGGGGTCTTTGGAAATATGGTGAGAAATTACATAGTAATTTTATCCCCATTAGATAGTGGAATATTTATATATTTCATGAATGATTTCTTAAAACCCTTCATAATTGACATACAAGCCATATTTACACAATGAAGTTATTTCCCTCTTCATATTATACCATCAAAAATGTTACTTTAGATCTATATAAATATTGGTTCTACCAGGTTGTATAGATTAATATGAGATTGGAAAATCATCTTATAGATTCCTCTCTTGAAAAGGGATTGATGATCCTAATAACCCCTTACCTAATTTTATAATTCTATCCACATATATGAACATTTACATTCTTCTATCTATAGTAGATTTAATAATCTTATGGAAATTTTCATCACTGAATTGAGATATTTTTAACGTTTCAAATAG
This sequence comes from Viscum album, assembly GCA_963277665.1. Taxonomy (NCBI): domain Eukaryota; kingdom Viridiplantae; phylum Streptophyta; class Magnoliopsida; order Santalales; family Viscaceae; genus Viscum; species Viscum album. The sequence goes on from OY728145.1 coordinate 1,842,838,260, forward strand.
AGATGGTTTCAAAATAATTTGAAATTTTTGTGATGTTTCCTCTTAAATAACAATTCATGTATCCATCAATACTAAATATGTGATAATATTATATTTATTAATCCTTATATTAGATAGATGTCCATTATCATTCCTACAAAATGCATCTTCTATGTTGTTCAATTTTCATAGGGCGTTATGTATTGATTAATAATAATCTTTGAGTAACACAATCCATCGACTTTTCTTGATGTTGAGTTCTTTTTGTATAAATATGTATTTTATACTCTTGTGATTTAAATATATCTCAACTCATTCACCATTTAGATAGTCTGTGTACATCTTCATAGAATAAATTATGGATGCTTACTCAAGATCATGCTAGGGATAATTATTTCCATGAATATTCAACAGCCTCGATGCTTATAGAATAGATTTATCAATTTATATTTGGTTTCAACCTATTAAATTATTTGATATACCATTCAATTTCATGAAATCATAATTATCTAATTGTATATTCAAAACCAATTCATTAACTAATATTTTCTTAAATTCTTCAAAATATTATTCTCATTTTTTCCGTATGAACATAAACCCCTTACGTGTGACCATGGTTTACATGATATCCAATCGATAAATATTATGAAAAAAACAATAATAGTGCCATGATAACCCAATAAAACTATGTACATGTGTTATGTTAATTAGAATATTCTATTCATGGATTTCCATTATCAATAGAGGATTTGTTGAGACTCGATTCCTAGAGGAAAAATTGCAATGAAAAGGTATTTTCTAAATCCATAATTCACACTAAATAAATTGTCCTTATAAATTATTTTTTATGAAAGTATAAATAATGGTATTCAAGTGTTAATCATGTAAATCAATGCTTTTGGAATATTCCAAATTATTATAAATGAATACTTTACAAATTCAAAAATATATTCATTATATTCTATGTCCTTTAGATCCATGGAAAATGAAAGTACATTAGTCAATATATAATGCATTAATATAAACTCAAAATATCCATACCACATCTGAAAAAATGTACTCAGAATATCGACATTATTTACATTCAATTGACAATACCCAAAATGAAGGTGAACCTACAAAAAATATTATTCTATATGGAATTGATCAAATAAATCACCAATGTGTTGCAGATGATACATGATCTTTATTTTAATCACACTGATATCTCTATATTGAATTCATAACATTAAGGAATAATATTTTTAACAATTAAAATAAGGGATTACCATGGGGTAGAGCTAGGGAAAAAATCCATAATTTCTCAACTCCACATATATTTCCCTTATATCCACTAATTAATCAATGCCTATTCTATAAGGACTATTTTGTATTGGTATTGAAAAATAGATTTAATAAATGGTAAATTCATCATCATGATCTAGTGGGTGACTTGATAATTTCTTAGGAAATATGATAATGTTTTCGTTGACAATAGGTACATTATCAATTTGATGATTACATTCCTCATCCCTAAAGGATTTTTCTATTTCTATTCAATAATTTTTTTTAGTAAACATACAAGGGTGGATCATGATAATAATTATATTATTTGTTTCCTCTCTAATGATAATGGATCATACATCTTCCTAACAAATAGTAATTTCCTCATTCATGCTGCTGATTTTGACATCAAATTTTTAGTATCAGTCCATACTAAATATTGTAATTAAGTAAACCATAAGTATGAATATATTTTTAACAAAAAATTCCACATTATGTGTCATAAACTATGTAAGTATTTCTAATATTTTCATCATATAATCATCTACAACACGAACTATATTTGTTTTCTCAATGGTGGAATCCTATCAATGTCAGTGTGTATTCATTTCCTTTATTCCATTAGCCCCCATTACTAAATAATGGCACAAACTATATTATCTTGCAGTTATCATGAGTATAGAAAAAATATATAATTATAATTAATAATTATAATTCTCATTTTAAATAGATAACTAGTTCCAAAGGTTTATAGTAAATGTGCTTTGATACCAACTATAACAACACCAACCCTAATGGTGTAGAGTCTGTGGTCATATTATTACAATGTCAGGGATACAAGATATCAAATCCCCAAGGATTGATTAATTTATTATTATTGAAGAATTATATACATACACAATTCACTTATTATTTTGGAAATTTTACAATGAACATAAAAATAAATATAAACTGTGTCCTTGGAATATATTCAAAGGTTTCATCTTCGTCACCTATGGAAGGATAACAAGTAAAAGGGTGAAATATAATTCTCATTAGGGGTTCCATACAACAGAAATATGAATCAATAATTAGTGATTCATAATCAATAAGGAATTATCAATATAAAAAGATGTCAAAATAAAATCTACATTCCAACTTGAAATTGTGAATAAAAATGTATACATATATTTTTTCATAGTGAAAATAGCATGGAATGTGATAAAAGAATTTTGAAAGAAGAAAATGATTAATTATTGGAAATCAGGTATTTGACACAAAAACCTACATCATCAAGATCATTAAAAATATGTTTTATGTCTATAGTTGCAAACCCATCTATTTTTTCTTCAAAAAAACATGAATGGATTATCACCAAAAATATTTGTCTTAACGGACCTATTGATGCATCATGGGGATAAATATTGTGAGACCCCACCCATTAATGAAAGAACACTGAATTATTCATACATAGATATAATTAATTAACAATATATCATTTTGATACATCTGTATTCAGTAGAGGATATATATTAGTCAATATAATCCTAGTTAAACAACATTCAATGTAAACACCATATGTAAATATTGTATATAACATAGAATTTACCATACCCCTGCCAATATAAATATATATATTTAAGGGAAATTTGATGTCAAATGAAAATGAACTGAAATAGTTAGTTCATACATCACATAAAATTATATGGTGAGAATTACAAGTATGTCACAATTAATGGGAAATTGAATGGATGTAACTATCCCTAATTCCGTCTTAATATTGTTGTGTTTGGGTCCTAGAAATAATAAAATTATATTAGTTTGAAAAATCTATCCACAAGATAATTAAAGAAATTTATCCAAATAATATCTAATTATAATATGTTTATTATATTTAATAATTTAGTATTATGCAATTGAAGCATTTTTTTAATCGTGTTTAATTTAACCATTTTCTATTTTATAATGATTTTCATGTTTTACTAATTTTAATTAAGATAAATTGTATAGTTAATTAATAAAAACTAAAATTCATATAATTAATTTTTTTATCTATTATATATTTTATAATTTGTACAATTGATTGTGGTGACATGTGTTGATAGGGAAAAGTATCTCTAAATGTTTAATCGACTTTTGATGCGGCATTATCAGGAGAGCAGAATTTTTTTTAATAATATATATTGTAGTATGATACATAAATAAGTGTTAAATAATTCATATAATATTAAAATAACTTCAAATTAATAATTTTAATGTTATTTTATAAATTGGAATTTGGAAAACATAAATAAAAGGAAGAATAGTTTAAAAAAGAGGGAGTAGTGGACAAGAACATACATTATAATTGTTGTAGATTATCTTGGACGATACAAAAAATCCTTGGTAATTAGGGTTTTATTGTTATAGAACGTCACTATGGGTGATAAAATTCATAGTAGGTATTTTTTGGTAGATATATATCTTTTAAATGGATTAGAGGTGTGGTTTTCCTTGTGAAGGGAAGGGGATTTATACATGGGGAAAGGGGTATTTTTATAAATTTTTTTAATAACATATTAATTCAATGATATGTTTCTAATAATGATTTTTTATAATTTAATTTATATATAAATGTTCTATAATGGTTTGAATACATTAAATCCCATTTAATATTTTTATTTATTAATTTATTAAAAACTACGATTGAAGGAAATAAACAATTCAGTTTATGGAATCACATTTGAATTTAGGTATTGGAAATATCAATTTACGATTTGAAATTAATTTCAAAGTATATTAATGAATGAATAATGAAATAAAATATAACGAGGTAGGAAAAATGTTTCTAGAATCTATTATGTCATTATTACATCATGAATGACAAAATTATAGTTGCAATTGTTATGTAAAAAAAATTATTTTTATAACTCAACTGAAATTTCATTATTTCTGAATATTATCCAATAAATCACCATTAAATAATTTATATGTGATGATTTCAATTAAGTAATCCATTTAACTAAAACTATTTTATAAATAAGAGAAAGTTAAATTTTAATGAAAATCATCTTTTATTCGATAAATATCAATTTTTATATTATAACCAGGTTTATGAAATAATGAAAAATAAAATGTTGTTTATAAATTTATCATATAACTAAAATAAAAAAAAAATACTAATTTATGAATTAATTTTGTGAAAATAATGTTTCCTTAAATAATTATATCAACTAATATATAATAAATAATTAGTTACTTTTAAGAAAATAGCAACTCTTATTTTATTAAATTTTAAATGAATTAATTAGTTAGTCCATGCTGTAAATATATAGTATTTCCATTTATGAGATACCAATATTCTAATTAAATTTTAAGGGGTTTGGATATTTTACTAATATAAAACATACTATTCCCAATTTTTATCGTAATATTTAATAGTTTGGCGTGGTTCGTTTGAGCTCAGTGTTGCGCACCACAAAAATAAAATTTGTATTTAGATTCCCATTTATAGTATTTGTAAATATATTTTTTGATATAATTTGATAAATTGGTGTGTATCAGTTAAAATATAAGATTCACATTTATATTTGGGGGGAGAGGCACTCTTCTAAATACTATTTTTTAGGATCAATGATATATGAAATTATAAAAAAATAAATTATTAAATTAAATTCAAAAAAATTATAAAAAATTTTATGAGGTATTTAAATGATAGGATTGGATAACTATATGAATATATACATCAAATATAGTAACACATTTTTCAAGAGTCCAAAATTGTTACATCATACTTATTTCCATGACAGCACTCATCAAATTTACATATTAAAAATGATTTTATTCATTGTATATACCTGAAATAATAAAATTGTATGAGTGTCTTGTATGATAAATTCATTCAAATGATATTTTATTCTCTAAGGAACATTTATGGTTCTCACATTGCATTCTTTAATAAAATTTATAAAATCTAATTGATACAATATTGGATTCCAATTTTGATGGAAATCATGATTGATGGAAAATGTAATAGCCCATAACATATACTCATTTGAATTTATTGATCAAATATATATTATAGAAAAACCATTGATAGATGTTTTTTTGTTGAATAATCCTCCACAACCCAAGGGTCATGGTGTTCCATAGGATTAACTATCAACATTTTCCTTCACCCATGATGATATTAGATGGATCCAACAGATAGATTTCAAAACTGAAGGCTTTCTAAGAATTCCCAAAACACCCAATATTATTATGATGTTGAGTTACATGATGTTGATATCCAGTGATCCCATCTGCAGATTTTTAGTAGAAATCACTTCCTTATGTATGAAAAATATACATTAAACGTTTGGAGGGTATCATATTTTCAAACAATATGGAAATCCATTATTTCCATACAGATCCAAATATAGGTGAGTTATAAATTGGTAGAAGATTCTGAATCTAGTTACTCAATCCATATTTACAAATGAAAAACATTAATTTATTTTTATACATTTATGTTCCTAAATAAACTTGTAACTGGCCTCCATTCTAACTCTAGAGCTCTTAGTAAAATCCACAACCCATGAAATTCTGTAGGATAGTCTCCTCATCCGTCAAGAATATGTGACATGTGAAAACTAGTAGATTCCTAACCCTATTCATTTGAGTATGTGTTTCAAATCAATTTTTCTATATCTTCTTCAAAAAAAATAAATCATTACTATTATATTAATGGTATATAAAATGTCAACATCCCTAGTGGTTGTATTACGTATCCACCACAATCCAGCATGTAGTATTATTAGACATTAAACATTCCACTTCCAGAAGTTCTCTAAATTTGTGCGTTTGCATCAATAAAGGTTTAATTTAACATTTTTATTCATTCTGATATGGTAAAATATCATGAACAATGTTTCTATCTGATATTAGGTCATTATCATCATATATTTATAAAATCATGGAGAGTTATTCAGTTTTTTGATTGTGATGTATAAAAATAGAGTGATCTAATAGTAATGTTTTTAATATATAAAATCCAACCATTTAGAATTTTTTATAGTATTAGTGAAGTAGTGATTGATATAGGGACATGTAGATGATTCTATATATTTTTGGTACCCAATATGTAGCTTAATTCTAAACATCCATGATAATAATAAATTGAATATTAATTATATGTATGATGATTCCATTTTAATTTAATATTGAGAATATCATTAAATACTATAAGAACCACGATTCCATGTCCACCCATTTAAATGTGTATGATATATTCAATTTAATTTATAGTTATCAACATCCTTTCATGAACGGAACCTATCCAAATAATGTTATGAATCACTCTATGAAGATCATTACTGAGGTGTCTAAGCCATGTATAGAGAGAGAAAGAGTTTAATTATTTAGTGGTGACTATTAGGTTGACAACGTAAATCCATATAATTTGGTCATTATCTTTACATTTCCACTTGAAAAGTTAAATAATTATTATAGGGAATTTAAAAAAAATGATATTGTCTCTTCAACATACACCAAAATAAGGGGACACAAAAGTAGTTGAATAGATGGTATCCCCTCTCTACTCCACGAGTTCTAGTGACCCTAATTTTTTTCCAATATATATTCCATCACCAAATTTAATATAGTGATTTTTTTAATTGATAGCCTCTCTAGCCACATCCAAATAATGTACAAAAAATTATTTAATAAGAAATTTATTTACCCTTATGGCTTTCCCATGTTGGATAATTTCATCCGCATAAAAAAAGTGTAATGGAGAGGAAATTTATCTACCTAATTTAATTTTCATATAAAATTATAATTTTTTATGTTCAATCATGAATATTCTCAATTAATCTAAAGAAATTTAAAATTGGATTCATGCTATTAGGTCCCCTTTTCTAATACACCTAGTTTAGAAGAAACATCTTGGAAATCTATTTATGTAGATGTAAAACCATGAAATGATGAGGAAATTGATAATAAATCTAATAAATATATTTTATTACTCATAAATACTGAGGACAGAAAATAGATATCACTATTTCTGTGAGTCGAAATGCATTATAATATCAACTTTGAGAGTATAATTCCATTTTTATGTTTTACATTTCATTATGTTAACACTTCGTGGTTCGGTGAACAAATTGTATTTAATTATTCTACCAAGAACCACAAACTGATTTGCGATGATCTTCTCTACAACTATTCCTACCACAATGGTTGTATTTATTTTTCAAATGAAATTAGTAATAACTTTCCCAAGGGAAACCGTCATAAAATTCTTAATTTCAATTTCATTACCTTTCATATTTATTAACAAAATTAAATTTGAGTTGACTCTTATGGAATATAGGGATGGTTTAATAATTAATTAATTTATTTGGTCATTTAATCATGTTTAACATCCCTATAAAACATGATGAATTTATAAGTAATTACATAATGTCTTGTAGTACTCAAGATATTGGGAGAGAAATGAGATTCCTTGATATCCTCTTTAGAATGGTCCATGATGAGAGTTTTCATTTGGATGATCCTCAAAGCATGGATTAATATATTTAATTATGTTTAGTGTTCTATGATAATGATCATTAGAGTACATCCCATTTATGTTTTTCAACCCGTCATTAGATATTTCATTTTAATATGTTTGATGGAGTCCATTTATTCTAATGGAATTGGTTAAGGCCTTTAGTCTCTTTTCCTTATAAAAAATATAAAATTACATCCATTATCTATCACCATATTTCAAATATTCTAAAATTAATTGGTTCAATTAAAAATGTTCTTTAAAAATTAAGACTCCTTAGATTCCATAGATCGCATCAAATACCTCTCTAAATGGAGTGTTCTTATACTAGTTCTTCATTTTGGTAAATTCAAATTGTTCTTAATTATCCTTACTATCAAGATAAATTATCATAAATGATTTGTACTCAATTTTCCTTACATAATTTTAAAATTAATTAATTTTAAAAATGGGACTATAGTGGGCTACCAAGGGATTCTACCTTCTATAATTCTATAATAACCTCCCAACAATCATTAATAACAAGTCAGCAATTGTATAATATAAATGGGTATGGGATAGACCTTTCAAGGATTCTGTAGACCTATACAATGATATTATTATTATATGGGTGATGATTTGTGAGGTTGTGACAAGATACCACTAGGGAAGAACTTGAGTAATATATTTGAACAAAACATCTTCCAACGTACCATTATTTCCATTCATTCACGGTGTACCTTCTCTAGGTAAATTCATATCTGTCCATTATATCATCAACAAGATAGTGTTGATCAATGAAAGAGGTTAATTCCACTGAGTATTCCCTAGTGAAATTTTTTCCAATTTATTCTTTAGAATTAAATTAATTACTGGAATCCCCTATAATAATCTATTTATGGTCTATTATTGAATACATTTCCTTAATCACTTTTAATATTTTCATTCTCATAATATAGTATGATGAATCATAATCTAAATAATCAGGAACAGTATAGCCTTAAATGTTCACAGAGACTGAAATACTTTGTGATTTTTTATTGAATGATTGTATATGGATTCAATGATTTTATAGGTTCCAATGATTTCCATATCATTGTAATACATACATTAGGAGAAACAACTATATCCATGGAGGAAAATTCAAAGGCTTACCATTCATACAGTGAATTTGAATATCTTAAATTCAAAAAAGAATTTTCATTTTATACATAATGTTGTTTCTACAGGATTTTCCCTTTATTGGTTTGTATATCCCTTGAAAAATCAATTATTGGATTTTCATTATTTTATAAATTTTCTCTTTGTTAGGGGAACTCTTTATGTTCAATATTACAAGTTACTATTTTATTTTTTTCCACTGTATTTTTATTCTAATTAATTATATTTCTATACCATATTATTTAATTTATTTCATGATGTATCATTATAATGTAGTCAAAAAATAATTTTATCCTTCTCCTTTTTATTATTTATAGTTGTCCCAATCTTTTTCTGGGTTTATTTTAATCCCGAGCAACATCATATTAAAAAATTAAACATGGAGGAGTGAATATTTTTTTTATATTGCATGTTCTTAGGAGACTTGTACATATGGGATTTTTTTGGGTCCTTATAAAAGGGTAAATGATAGAAAAACCCTTCTGAGCAAGTGATATCATTTAGTTATACCTGAATACAAGGATTCTTGTCATATTTTCCAATATAAGAGAATGATTTAAATGGAACATCATGTTTAATCCCATAAAATATTGTCATAACAACCTTTTAATGTTTATCATGAGATCATGAATCTTTCATTTTTATTAGTTACTCATCCGGATTTCTTCTTGAGACATGATTCCCGTGTGAGGGGATCCATTGATTCCTCCTATGGGGGTGCTTTATAGATTTTCATTTTTACACCATAATTTTCAAGGAGGAACTAAGTTTCAATATTATTGAAATGTTTTACCTGATTAAGGATTGAATATTTCCTGATGATATTTTAATGGTAATTTACAATAAGTAACCCAAAAAAAATAATTTTTATACTCATTGAAATATTTAATACACCATTAAATATAAATGATTCAAATTAGATCAAGAATCTCATTATCTAACACTAACACTTGATTATTATAGGTTATTGAGTGTTGTCCATAGATTTAACAGTGTCTATGAATCTATTTGAGTTATAGTTTTCCAGTCCCAACCATTTGCACTTCCATTTCATTGGATGGACCATGTATTATGTTACTATGGAAATCAAGAGACATAATTTTTTCTTTTCTTTTCCATTTTTATTAGGTGGAATCAGCAAGCATTGTAACATCCCAGGTAAATAAAGAAATAATAAATTTTCAGAGTTATTCATATTTGTGAATTAAATTTTAAATTAACTATAAATGGGATGATATGGTCGATGGAGTACCTAATAAGCAAAAACGAGTTTCTTTGAAATCATACATTTCACACTAATAATAAAATAAAATTATATTAAATTTAGTTAAAATCTAGTCTTTGTATTAGAGGGAATGAATATTATTAACAACAATATGATTATACATGTTTGTTAAATGTTTCTACATTTATCCAATTAAAATTTAGAAGCTTAAAATGTTAATGAATCTAATTTTATGCATAATATACTTGAAAAGTTTAATTTACCCCCGTTTAATGGGGAACCCTCATTAAATCTAGTTTCGGTCACCTTTATATGTTTTATTCAACCAAATAAAATTATTCTTTATTATATAGGTACCAAAATTTACATTGGGTATATTTTGGTATTTTTCTCATAAAATTCAATTTTTAATGAATTGTAAAAAATGCTGTTTTTTAATTAAAAATTACCTTTTAATATAATTTATTTATATGGATAGATTATCTTTTTAATTGGTTTTAAAGGGTAATAAGATTATATTTTTACCATTTACTCCAATTTTGGTCATTTAAATTAATTTCACTTTGATGTTGGACATAAACAAGTTTCAATCATTTGATAGTTAATATTTCAGAAAAACACACCTTTTTTTGACAATGGGAATTAATTTTAATTTATTTAATTCATCTACGATGTTTGGAATTTGGTAAAATAGACATAATTTAAGAATTTTAAATATCAAATATAACTTAGACTGAATTTTTGTTTTTTTTTCTGTAAAACATAAATTTTTGCTGAATAGTGAAACTACTTAGTAGTAGTTTGAAATACTGAATTTTTTCTTTTAAATGAAATTTTACCGCTTCTGTGATTTGAAATTAGAAAATAAAAGATAAATGGTTGTTATTAATAATTAAATTATGGTTATATAAGATGAAAATAGTTTTTGGGGAATATTAACTTTTGACTTTTATTTACCGTGGTTAAAAGTAAATAGGGTAATTCAAGGTTAAAAGTTATAGGATAATAATAACAAATTACATTAACACTAGTACTAAGTTATTGGATGAGTCGTTTCTAAACATGGTAATCCTTGAGTTGAATTTGGGACACCATGGAGCAACTTGGGAGGGATAATGACACATTAGTTTAATTAATTTAAAGTGAAGAAAAAAATGACATAATCAAATATCTTTTAGTAAAATAATTTTTACAAGGGGATATAAAAGTTATATTTTCGGTAATAAATATTCTTTGGAAATATAAAACTATTTCCTATATTATAATTTTTTTATAATTTTTATACATCAAAAAAATTAAATTATTTATGACACAATAATGATTAAGTATCTACCTTGTTAATATATGATTTAAATAAATAAGATTATAAATATTAAAATAATATCCAAAACGCATCCAATTCTTATTGGATGATTTTATTTTGACCATTATTCATCTTATCATGGACATTAATAAGTTTTGGACCTTTATAAACCGAATAACATTATATAATAAAATAATATTTTCACACATTCCTAAAGAGTCCCTCTTCTCCCTTATAAAAATCCCTCACGTCTAACTCATTCCCCACACTTCTCAAGAACCATGACGCATCAAAAATCGGCTTAAATAATCTCTCACTATACCTATCTTTCTCTTATAATCCTTACCGTAGGCATAATTCACTTCATGAAGTCCTTTTGGTTCAAACCAGAAGGAGTTACCCAAATTAAAGGTAACAGTTTCTCTTAACTTCTTTTATTTTAATTCTCCATCCCCTAAACTCTTTTTATTCTTTTCATTTATAAAATCACTTGTATAATAAACATACTAGTATGTTTTTATTATAATGATTCTAACTACACTTACAAACACCTCTATCTAATTGTTGAAGACCATATTGTTTCTGTTGATGGAAAACTAACGCCTCACGAAATGATGATTGTTCGATTATCTCATACCACCTCTAATGATGGCCATTAAGATGACAATATATTTATATATGATATACACTATTATTATGTTTTCATTATTATAATGTATTATTCATTTATATCATAACTTTCTAATTTCCATTATGGGTAAACGTGGTGATTTTATTTGAGGAGGTGCAGACTATCCCCCCCTCAAAGTGATATGACTCGTTAATGACATATGTGGGATGCATAAAGGATTTAGTTAATGATATTATACTAGAATTATAATATAACTATGTATCATTATGTTTTAATTTCGTTAAAATAATAAATAGAAATGAAAGTAGTGTTCATACGTACGTACAACTTACCATCTCCATGAACGGTGCGTTTCATTTCGTACCTCCAAATGTTATGAACTATTATAAATACATGTATATACTGGATATATATGATATCTAATTCATGAATATCATTCTGGATATAATGAACATTTGACCATGTGAGCAACTTGAAATTATAAGAAGTCCATTTTTGACTCAAGTACCAAATATCGACAAAATGAACGTTATTAAGATAAATGATTACATAATGTTTATTACATGGTAATACGGGATATAAAAGGAATAATAAAAATGAAAAAGGTTCTTAAGAAAGTATATATTAACAAGAGTTTATTTTTTTAGAGATTAAATAACAAATAGGTCAAGTCGGACACAGGGTAAGGGACATCGTCACAATCTCGTTTCATTGAATCATATTTTGTTTTAATACACAATTTTTTTTATGCTATAAAAACACCTTTGACTTTTACTTTTATTAAAAAATAATCTGTTCTCTACAGGTAGTTTTAATAAATAAAAAATAATAATGTTTCTTTTTATCATACGTGGTGACAATGACCATTCCGCCACCATGAGTATTATTTGATCATTTTGGATCCTCAACAAGTTGTAATGTTTTTAAATTGAAAATAAATTATATATACTCTATTTAGGTATTCTGGTATTGAAAATGGTTTTGACAATGGTTTTGTTATGTAAATAAATTTAAAGGATATATTGTGATTGAAATGTGGAAATTTTTAATTTCCACTATGTTTTTTATGTGTTATGTATATGTTATGTTTTTTGGGCATTTTTTTTGTATACAGGTTGTTCCGTGATAAAACTAGGGAGGGTGAGCCCAAGAAATCTCTCCAATGCATTTGGAAATGTGAGAGAGGTAAATGTGAATGTTCCACCTAAAATATTTAGGTAATATACTGTGATGGGTATTCCAAATGTAACTCCCTATATTTTTTTGTGTAAACTATAATGTAGGTACAATATGGAATCCACAAGTTTCCTTTTTTGATTTATTTTTTCTATGTGTTATTCATAAATCTTATGATTTTATGAGGTATGTTAAACAACTTATGTTATCTTTGAAATGATGAACTAATGTTTTCATTCTTTTTTTCATAACCCTTACTAAGCTTTTTATTCTCATTCAATGTTTAGAAATGTTTTTCACAGGACCTAATGATCAATAGGTTCAAGGATGTGATCAAGGAAAAATCATGATTTCTAAAACATTAGACTAGACATGAATCTTTTTTTAAAGAGTTTTTATTTAATGAAAAAAATTGACACTGAGTAGAAGTGTCTACATTGTAATTATTGAGATGTAATTTAATAGTAATGGATGAATTCTCTAAAACATTAAACCTAAAATGGTCCTCAATATAAATTATTCATTTAATTAAATATTATGTAATGTTTAAGTCTGGTTCCTTATAGTTGGTATCAGTGGTCAGTTTAGATATATTTAGGAGTTAGGGTATTGTTAAATTAATATCCATAAATTATGTTAAGTTAATGTTGAAATGATATAGCATTTACAGATTACCATGTTGCTTCGCTTAAGAAATTTCTGTGTTCAAAATGGTTTTGCATAGAGAAAACATGCCAACTTTGTCTGGACAACATCAGGAGGAAGAAAACCTTCCAAATCAGCCACTTGATATGGTCAGAATTGGAACTGAATAGTTTTTTGTAGTGATTTTAATGTTGACTCTTGATATAAATAATGGTGGTATCCATGCACGAGATCAACCAGATAAACAATAGAGGAATATGTTAGTAGATGAGCATTTCATGTTGCAACATCCCCCATCATTCAAAGGGTCATCTGACCCTTTGATAGAAGAAGGGTGGATTAATGCATTGGAGAAATTTTTTGATGTTATGGGGTGTTCAGAAAATCAAAAGTATAGCCTCTATATTTACCATTTTGAAGTTGAAGCTGATCAATGGTTCCTGATGGTGAAAAATATCTGGGATAGTGAGGATATTGAAGCTCTTAATTGGGTTGAATTCAAAGGTATGTCTCTTGAGAAATATTTTCCTAAGGTAGTTAATCTTAGCATGGAAGAACAATTCCTAGAATTTAGAGAGGAGGATGACTCAATGGATTCTTTTGAATCAAAATTCACTCGACTGGAATGGTATATTCAAAATTTCAGACGAGATATTGATAGTAAAATCAACCGTTTTTACTCAAGATTAAATCTAATGTATCGAAGGGCTTCAACTTCTTGTGAGATGAAATGTTATGAAAAATTTTGCATTTTTCGGAGAAGGTGGAAATGGATTTTGTCGATGATCATGTGTTCTTTGACAAACAATAGAATAAGAGGTTTAGGAGGTAGATGAAATGGATGAACTCTTCATAAAAGTCTGAAGGTAAAAATACTAAGTTTAATGTTTGTGAAAATTGTGGTAAAAAGCATGTTGGGGAATCTCTTTTCAATTATGATAAGTGCTATCGATGTCGTAAAATGAAAAATACGGCTCATAATTGCATAGAAAATGTTCAAGGTAATGATAAGAAAAAATATGATTTGTAGTCGGATTTTTTTTTTAAGTTCAATGAAATTGGATATTTTGAAAATGAGTGCCAAACATAGAACTGAACTGAGGAAAAGTAGCTATACTACAAGTAGAAATGGGGGGTGAAGTCCGTTGCATCTACATCAGCAGATGTTGGGCCATCAAATGAAATGGTATTAGGTACACTATTTGGTTGTTCAGATTATGCCAATGGGTTGTTTGATATAGGGTCTACACACTCTTTAATTTCTGAGAATATTTAGTGTAAATTTGGAATTCCATGTCAAGAAAAGAATACAGAACTTATGGTAAAAACACATGGAAGTAATATTGTGGAAAAAAGAAATTATAAGAACCTTTATTCCCTTGTGTGTAGAAATAATCTACCTCCAAACCATATTGTTTGGACTCTAGTAGAGTTTGGTGTTATTTTGTGTATGGATTGGCTTTCTGTTTATCATGATAAGATTTACTGCAGATCTAAAGGTGTTTCTTTTCATAAATATTTTCAGTTTTGGTATAATAATGAACCCTTTCTTTTAATAAAATATCTAGAATATGAGAAACTAGTAAAATATAAAAATTAATGTTACCTTGCACATATTGTTGACAACAAATTAGTTATTCATATTAATGATGTGCCAGTGGTAAATGAGTACTTTATTGTTTTTCCTGATGAATTGGCTGCTATTATACCTTATAGGGATGTTTAAATTACTGATGAATTAGTTCATAATGCTAATCCAATTTCAAAACCCCCTTATCGAATGGCTCAAATTGATCTTTTATAGTTAAAGAATCAATTACATGAGTTATTAGATAAAGGTTTCATTCGACCTAGCACATCAACATGGGGTGCTCCTATCTTGTTTGTTAAAAAGGAAGATGGTTCAATGGGACATTGCATTGATTATAGAGAATTGAATAACATCACTATTATGAAAAAGTAACCTTTTCCTCAAATAGATGATTTGTTTGATTAGATCTGGGGAGCACAATACTTTTCAAAGAGTGACTTGAGGGCGAGGTACCAATAGTTTAAAGTAAAGGAAGAATACATTTTGGAGACTACATTTCGTACTAGATATTGCAATTATGAATTTGTAGTTATGCCTGTTGGTATAATGAATGCACCTATTGTATTCATGGATCTTTTGAATAGATGATTCCATGAGTTTTTCGATATGTTTATGGTTGTGTTAATTTATTATATGTCGGTTTATTCTAAATGTAAAGATGATAATGAAATTAAATTAAGGGTTGTATTGCAAACCTTAAAAGAAAAAGAAACTATTTGGGAAATTTAACAAGTGTGAATTTAGGTTACAGAAAATTTCATTCCGTGGTCACATTGTTTCACAAAATGGAATAACTAATGATCTTTCTAAAACAAATTTTGTTGAATAATGGGAAATACCCACAAATATTATTGAGATTCATAGTTTTCTAGGTTTGGCAGGGGATTACTAGAGTTTTGTTGATAATTTTGGACATTTATCTAGTATAATGACTAAGTTAACTTGAAAACGTGTTAAGTTAATTTGGAGAAAAGAATGTGATTATTTTTTTCAGGAATTTAAAAGAAGATTGGTGAATGCACTTGTTTTGGAATTACCTTCCTGAAATGGTGAGATTTTTGTTTACAGTGATTCTTTGTTGAAAGGGCGTGGTTGGGTCCTTATGCAAAATGATTATGTAGTTTCTTATGCTTCACGTCAGTTGAAACCTCATGAGTTCAATTACACTACACATGATTTGGAATTAGGTACTATTGTTTTTTCTCTCTCAAAATTTGGAGGCATCATTTTAATGGAGTAAAATGTGAAATATATACTGACCACAAATTTTTGAAGTATATATTCACTCAGAATGAATTGATCATGAGATAGAGGAGATGGTAGAAATTAAATGAGGAGTATGATTGCACGATCCTTTATCATCATAGAATAGAAAATAATGTGGTTTATGCTTTGAGTCGAAAAAGTAATGCTTCATTGAACATGAAACATTTAGAACAAGATCCTTTGGTTTTTATTTTTTGAAAATTGGCATAGAGGTTGTTGGTGTGGGAAATTATTTTGTTTTGTTTCAGGTGTTAGATAAATCATCTCTATATGATAGAATAATGAATGATCAATGTAAAGACATTGAGTTATATAAAATGGTAGAGTTGGTTCAGAATGTTATGTTGCCTGAATTTAAAGATGATAATGATTGTGTTTTGTGGTTTGAGAAGAGCATTTGTGTGACTTGTGATTTATAGTTGAATAATGAGTTGTTATGTGAAGCTCATAGTTCTCTGTTTTTAGTTTATCATAGCATTACTAAGATTTACATTGATCTTCATGAGTATTACTAGTGGTATGGAATGAAAAGAGATATTGAAGATTTTACTATGAAGTGTTTGACATGTCAGCAGTTTAGAACAGAGTAGCAGTTACTGAGTGGGATGCTTGAGTCATTACCGGAGCCTGAGTGGAAATGGGAAAATATATCCATGGACTTTGTTGTGAGATTACCAAATAAATCTCAAGGTAATAATGTAATCGTGGTTATTATTGACCAGTTGACTAAATCATCTCATTTCCTTCTTATTAGAGATACATTGTCTCAAGATCAAATTCTCGATTGTATGTTCAAAATATAGTTAGGTTGCATGGAGTTATTCAATCCATTTTATCTGATGGTGATCCTAGGTTTACTTCTAACTTTTAGAAAGGATTTAGAAATCGTTGGGTACTAAATTAAATTTTAATACAGCTTTTCCTCCGCAATCAGATGGTAAGTCAGAACGAACAATTTAGACCATAGAGGATATGCAATGAGCTTGTTCACTGGATTACCATGGAAGTTTGGACCAACATATTTCTTTGATTAAATTTTCATATAATAATAGTTTTCATTCCAGTATACAGATGGCTCAATTTGAGGCATTATGTGGAATGTGATGTCAAACTCCAGCTTTTTGGGATGAAGTAGGTGAAAGGAAGCTGATGGGACCAGAATTGGTGGAAGATATGGCATACAATGATTAGTTGATTCATAAGAACATGAGAACAACTCATAGTATGAAGAATGTTTATGCAGATAACTAGAGGAAGGATATCTCTTTTGAGGTATATGATCATGTATTTTACAATGTTTCACCATGGAAATGTGTAATGTGTTTTGGTAAGAAGGGAATGTTATGTCTATGGTCTGTGGACCTTATGAAATCCTAGAGAAAGTTGGATCAGTTGCATACAGAGTGGCTTTACCCCCATGTTTATCCTAGGTACACGATTTTTTCCATGTTTCAATGTTATGAAAGTATATGCCAGATCCATCTCATGTTTTATGTTTATAGGTAGTTCAGTTGGAAGAGAATCTATCTTATGAGGAACAACCAATCCAGATTCTTGATCATAGAGAGCAAGTGTTGTGGAATAAGTTAATTTACCATGTAATGATTTTTTTGAAAAACCATATGGGTGAAGAGGCAATGTGGGAATATGAAGATTTCATGTGGGATAAATACCCCCATTTATTTGATAAGTCAATAAAATTGCGAGGAAACAATTTCTAGAAGGGGGAAAGATGTAACATCCAAGTTAAATAAATAAATAATACATTTTCATAATTACTCATATTTGTGAATTAAATATTAATTTTATTTTAAAGGGGTTGATATGCTTGATGGAGTACCTGATACGCAACAACTGGTTTCTTTGAAATCATGCATTCCACATTAATAATAAAATAATATTTTATTAAATGTATTTTACTCATAGTCGTTGTATTGGAAAGAATGAATAGAACTAACTAAAATATGATTATACATGTTTGTTAATTTTTTTTACATTATTCTATTAAAATTTAGAGGCTTAAAATGTTAATGAATATAATTTCAAGCATAATTTACATTAAAAGGTTGATTTACTACCCTTAAATAGAAAAGCCTCATTAAATGTAGTATTGGTCACTTTTGTATGTTCTATTTCACCAAATAAAAATTTTACATAGAATCGGGACATTAAAATTTTCTTTGGTTAAGTTTTTGGAATTTTTTTCATAAAATTCAATTTATAATTAATAGTGAAAAATCGTATATTTTAATTCAAAACTACATTTTAATCTAATTTATTTATATGGTTAGATTATCTTTTTAGTTGGTTTTAAAGATTAGTTAGATTATATTATTACAATTTAATCAATTATTTTCATTGAAATTAATTTCACATTGAAATTAAACATAAACAAGTGGAAATATTTTGATAGTTAATATTTCATAAAAACACCCCTTTTGTTTTGACAACGGAAATTAATTTCAACTTAAATAAACCAAATTATATGTTTTTAATTTGGTAAAATAGACATATTTTTTGAATTCTGAATATCAAATAAATCTTGGACTGATTTTTTAGTATTTTTATGAAAAACCCAAATTTTTGATGAATTGTGAAACCACTAAGTAGTAGTAAAAAAATGGACATTTTTATTTAAATAAGATTTTACCACTTATGTGAATTGAAATTAAAAAATCAAAAATACATGGTTGTTATTATTAAGTAAAATTTTGTTCAATAAAATGCAAGTAATTTTTTTGTCAATAGTATATCTTGACTTTTATTTATAACTATTAAAGGTATATAGGGAAATTCAAGGAAAAAATAATATCATAATAATAACAAATTACATTAACACTAGTATTAACCATATTGAATGAGTTTTTACAGACCATGGGCATCCTTGGGTCGTTTTTGGGACCCCATGGAGCCACTTGGGAGAGATAATACCACTTTAGATAAATTAATTTAATGTAAAGACAAAAATGACATAAACTAATAACATTTAGTAAATTAGTTTTTATAAGGGGTTATATAAGTTAAATTATTGACTATAAATATTCTTTAGAAAGATAAAAATATTTCAACATTATGTTATTTTTTTATATTTTTGAGACATCAAATAAAATTAATTTTTTATGACACAATAATGATGTAGTATTTAACTCATTAATATATTATTTAAATAAATAAGATTATAAATATTAAAAAATATCCTCTACCTATCCGGTTCTTATTGGATGATTTTATTTCAACCATTATTTATCTTATCATTGAAGTTAATTTTGGTTGGACATTTAGAAACCAAAAAACATTATATAATAAAATGATTTGTTCACACTCTCTTAAAGAGCCCCTCCTCTCCCTTATATAAGCCCTCACTTCTAACTCATTCATCAAACCTCTCAAGACACTTGTCTCATCCAACCCATTCCAAAATAATATTTCATGATCTATATATTCCTCCTATATGACTTACATTATGCATATGTCACTTCAAGAAGTCTTTTGGGATAAAACCAAAGAGTGATACCCCAATTAAAGGTAACAACTTTTCTTAACTTATATACTTTTATTTTACTTATACAACCCCTAAAATAGTTTTATATCTTTATTTTATAAAAACTACAGTATCCTAAATATACTAGTATGTTTTAATGAGAATTATTTGAACTAAACATACACACCCCTCCATCTAGTGGGTGAAGAACATATTGTTTTTATGGATGGAAAACCAATGCCTCACGAAACGATGGTTGTTCGATTATCTTATGGCACCTCTTATGGTAGCCATTAAGATGACAATATATTTATATATGATATATATTGTGTTTATGTTGTCTTTATTCTTCTTTATTTTTATTTTATATCATACCTTTATGATTTCCATTATGGGTAAATGCGATAATTTCATTTGAGGATGTGTGGAAAACCGCCCCCTCAATGTGATATGACTCATTAATTCCATATGTGAGAGGTATAAAGGATAGCGTTAATGATTTTATATATGATATTATACTGGAATTATAATATACCTATGTATTATTATGTATTAATTTCATTAAAATAATAAATAGAAATGAAAGCATCGTTCATGCGTACGTACATCTTACCGTTTCTATAAAAAGTGCATTTTATTTTTTTACATCCTAATGTTATGTACTATTATATATACATGTATATACAAGATATATATGACATATATGATATCTATATCATGAATATAATTCTGTATATAATTAACATTTTACCATCTGAACAACTTTTAATTATAAGAACTCAATTTTTGACTCAAGTACCAAATATCGACAAAACGAACATTATTAACATAAATGATTACATAATGGTTATAACATTGAAATAAGTGATATAAAAGGAATGTTAAACATGAAAATGATAATTTAGAACGTATAATTTAACTTTAGATTATTATTAAGCAGTAAAAAAATAGGTCAAGTCAGACACGAGGTAAAGGTCTTCATGTCAATATTCTTTTATTGAGTTATATTTTGTTTTAATACATGATTTTCTTTCATACACGGTATAAACACCTATGAAATTTATTTTTATTCAAAAGGAATCTTTTCTCTAAAAATCATTTTAATAAATTACAAACAATGAATTTTTTTAGCGTACGCGGTGATAATGACTTTTCTGCCACCACGAGTATTATTTGATATTTTTTCATCCTTAACAATATGTAATGTTTTAAAAGGGATATAAATATCATATAATATGTTTATGTATATTGTTATTGAAAATGGTTTTGACAATGGAGTTGTTATGTCAATATATTTAAATTATATATTATGATTGTAATGTGGAAATGTTATATTTTTTATATTTTTTTTATTTGTTATGAATGTGCTATGGTTCTTCGGAATTATTTATGTATACGGGTGGTTCTATGATAAACCTAGGGAAGGTGTGCCCGAGATAGCTCTCCAATGAATTGGGTAATGTGATAGAGGTAAACATGAATGTTCCTCCTAAGCGATTTAGGGAATATATTGTAATGGATATTCCAAATGTAACTATCTATGCAGCTGTGATAACTACAATTTAAGTATGATATGGATGGCACAAGTTTGATTTATGATTTATGTTTTCTATTTTTATTCATAAATATTATGATTTCATGAGGTATATTATGAATATTATGTTATATTTTCAATGATGGGCTAATGTTTTCTTTCTATGTATTATAAACCTTACTGAGCTATTTATGTTCATACCATGTTTTGAAATATTTATCACAGGACCTAATGATGAATATGGTCAAGGATAAGATCAATGAAAAGTCATTCTATAGAAGACATGGGACTAGAAATGACTCTTTTTTTCAAAAGTTTTTATTTTATGAAATAAATTAAATTGAGTAGAATTGTTTACCTAGTAATTTTTGAGATGTAATGTAATATTTATGTCTTAATTATCTAAAACTGTAAACCGGAAAATATCCTAAATGTGAATTATTCATTTAATTAATGATTATGTAATGTTTATGGTCGATTCCTTATATTCACCTTTTCCTGATAAAGATTCATCCATTATCCCTATTACATTTAGATGTCATATGACTAAATAATTTTCATCCCATCTTGATTTTACTATTCCTATCATATTATGTTTCAAGTATCATGGTATCATTCCATGTTTTTAGTAACACATCTTCCACGAAGGTGTTGGACATATCATCCTCCACCTGGATTTTGGTATAATTTCTAATCCTTATATTTTCTGTTTACTTATCCATATAAATGGGGTTATCCACATAAGATTCTATGTACCATATAGTAAATGGGTGCCAATATATACCTATAAATATTCATATGAGTACCCACACTTGTGTGTATGTGTCTCAAATAGAATGATCAAAATTCATATCCCATTCATAAATCCTTACTAAACTAAGTTTTAAATAAACGTTGTATAGGATCCCCAGTATACATTTTCCTTAATTATAGTATAAGACCACATGGTAGTACCCCAACCTAGTGATATTTTCCTCCCTTCATCAAATATTTGTTTCTCTATAATACATTAGTTGAGTTTATATAACCCCCAATGATTTTCAAACACTTTAAATCATGAATGACACAAATATAGAATACCTTCCAAGATTCAAAAATTATTCAACTACTTATTGGCTGGGTGAAATGCGAGATATTATAAATATATTAATGATACGTCAAATATTTCATGTTTCAATGTATAAAAAAATTCTTATAACATCCTTCACCATATCCTTGAAATTATTCCTGCAGAAAAATTCCTGAGCAAGAGAACATCCACCGACATGTTTTTGTCGGACACAAGATAAAAAACATCTTTATTGACAATATAATCATTCTCATTATTCAACAGACATGATTTGTTTTTTTTTCAAATAATTCATCTTTCCATAGGCTTTATTATAACTATAACTTAGGGATTCCCCCTTCAGCCCATACATCACTATCTATTTTAAATATCTAATACAATAGATAATTATAATAATATTTTCTTGTAATAGTGGACCCAAAGAAAAATAAACTCATTTATATGAAAAATATACTTTAAAATAAATTTATATAATTATATTTAAACATAATTTTATCTTATTATAACAATTATCTATTTTGAGTAACACATATTAATAAATTTGACCATCACTATTTTGAAAAATTCTTATGCCATATGAAATTAATAATGATAAAAAATTAAATGATAATATATTATAAAAAATTCATTAAATTAATTTGTAATAATTGATTAATTTAATTCATTATGATAAAAATAAATTTCACACCGAATATCTATTTTTCTAGAAAAATACAATTTTGATTAAATTCAAATGCAATTATTTTCATTAATAACTTATTAGAACCATTTTAATTCAATTTATATATGATTAAAATTAGTAATAAAATAATAAATATTTCATATTCATAACCTATAATTAAATGTCTTGGAAAAAACATTAATGTTAAATAATAATATTTCTAGTGTATATCACAGTTTGTTTAAACTTTGAGATTCATGTAATGAAATATATCATTGAAATCAATTGCATATAAATAGAAATATATAAAAAATATAAATATTTTACAATTTTCAATCTCATGGATGAATAATTAATTTCATTAAATGAATAATAAATATATAAATTAATGAAAATAAAGTTATGAATTTTTATACATTTCTAAAAAAATTAATTCTATATCTTATTCCACTTATGAAAATAATAATGTGATATTGAGAAATATGTATATAGAGAAATTTATTTCATCGATTATACATTAATGCAGAACCATGATAATTAATATTTTTAAATCATGATTACATGATAAAAAGAAAGAAGGAAATATAATTAATTTATTGAGATATCATTATTTTCTTTTACTGGATATGTTTATGTATGATTAAATAGAAAAAGAGTCATGATAAAAGTTATACAATAATAATATCGAAAAAGGGATTCATTATTTTTTTGAGGAAAATATATTATTGTTACATTAATCATATTAAAAGAAATTGTGTTATACTTTAAATATTATAAAAGATGTATATTTTAGACTTAAATTGAGATAATAAGAAATATTTATAACACAAAAAATTCACATAATCATGGAATTATTAAATAATGTATAATAATTAAATGATGGTAATGATACTATGTTGAAAATTTTGAATATTATTGGTTAAATGTTTAGAAATAGTTTTATTCATATTTTTCAAATTATGATAGAAACAAACAATTGGACCATAATAGAAATATTAATATTGCATTTTAGGAAAAAACATTAAAATCTGTTTTACATTTTTTAGTGAACGATGCCCCCAAATTTGAAGATTAATCTATCTTTAAATACATTGTGATTGGGTTGGAGGGATATTCACCCATATTATAAATTGTGGTATCCAAATATATTTTAAAGGAAGAAAAATATTGGATTTGGTAACCTTTTTAATAAAAATGTAATCATGATGATCTACATTCAATGATTTTGTTAATCGTATTTTTAATTTCATATATGAATTGTGGAGAAATCCATATAGTTAAATAAAAATAATAATTTTGTTTCATATGGTTTATTTTAATACATTCACTCTATTAGTATTACTTAATGAAATATAAATTATTTTATTCCTTCATGAATAGTAACAACATCCACCTAAATATATAATCGTAATAGAAACAAGTAAATTTGGATAATATTCACTTACCCTATATGGAGGTCCTTTTAACTTTTTTTGTAAAATATTATAAGAATTGGTTATAAAATTAGGATTTAAATTGATAATTAATACAATGATTTTGTATATGATTATTATAAGAATGTTTTGGGGAATAATAAGAAAAATAGTAGTTGCATGATAATCGATAGATATGAATGGAAGAATCATTAGATTATATTCAGAATTTATATTCATGAAATAGTAGTTAATATTTTTATTCCATGACATATAATATTATAATAAATTATTTTTTAATAAAATAATCCAAATATTGATACAAAAAAATTATTGGTTTCAGCACTTTTTACCACAAACCCATAATATATTACTTTTGGTATAACTTGTATATGAATTTATAATATTAAAATATTATTATTGAGGTAGGGATAATGAAATAATTATATTCTTATCCAGAATTTTAGAAATAATTTTTTTAAATGTGAAATATATAATTATTATATGGTTTCTTTCAGTTAGTAAAAAATAACAGTTTTCATCAGTCATAACATAGATATTATAATTAATATTTTAAAATTAATACTTTATATAATATTCCAATACATTACATAATATGGGATTTCAAATATAAATAGGAATAAAAATATTCTAATGTTCACTTTATTACCCCTTTTTATGAGATATTGCATTAATAACCCATCGTCTCGTAATAATAAATATAGTAGACTTATAAAACACAGTTTATATTCAGTAGCATAATTTTTTTTTCTTTTTTCATCATAAAAAATATTAAAATAAAAACATCATATTTAAAAATCATACTAAACCTATTTTTAATATTTATAAAATCCATGTTTAATACATTCTATATAATATTATTATTTCATTTAGAAACAATAGATTTTATAAACTAAATAAGAATTTCAATTTACAAAATGATTGTTTTAATTTATCTTTTCAAAATTTGGAAAAATATTCTAATAATACACTAAAAACCATAAATATATATTATAATCTATATGCATAATAAATATTATTTTATTTTCATATTCAATTATAAATTTGAGTTTAGATTAAAATAACCTCTAGAAAACATTACATATATCAATGAAGAATCATGTTTTTATTAACAAATAACATGTTCATATTTTAATCATTTAAATAATTTAACTGTAGTATTAATATACCATTATTATATATTAGTAATATATTATTTTTATAATTATATTCATTATATTTGAAGAATTAATTTTTAAAAATTAAATTACATAAAACTAGTATTGGTTAAACATAGATAATAATGAAATTACAAGAAATGATCTATTATAAACCAAAAAAAAGTGTATGCCTTGTACGTAAATAATTCATTATTGATGTTAACATTTAAAATATTATTACTTTTTCTATATAATTATTTTCTATTAATTATATATCCATATAAATTTTATAGTGTTAATTCCAATGTATTATTCTTATCAATATAAGCTAATTATGTAATTATAATATCAATAAAACTATTTTCCATGACATAATTGTTAATGATTTTTTGTTAACCCTAAAATATGACATCAATTGATTTAATTATTTTCATTCTCCGACATTTTATTATATTATAGTTTTTATGGTAATACCATGTTCATCAACATCTGTTCTTCTATATCATAATTTATATTAAAAGAAAAAACATTTTATTATTTAATTTTTTATTTCATTATAATGATTAGCTATTATTTCCTAACTATTAAAAAGGGAAACTTATATATCATATATATATATATATATATATATATTTATTTATTAGGGTCTTAAAAATAATTAACTCTACTATCAAAAACACCTCATGGTCCTTTATACAATATTACAACATTTCTTCTCACATTCTCATTTACAAACATGTTTTAAAATTTGACCACATTCATAATAAAGGATTATAAAAGAAACTTTATTTAATTTTGTCTATTTTAATAATTTTCTTGATTCCCCTTATTATTTATTTTCTAATAATCTATGTTATTGACTGAAAAATTAATCACAATACAATTATTTTAAACCATATTACATTACTAGTTAATTTTTCACTAGTATTTAGAAGAGAACTATAATTCCCCCAACCCCAGTTTCCATGATCTTGTGGGTAATTTATTACATGGGAAATGGCGTAAAAGATAATAAAATCTACGGATCAAGGTTATGTAGTACTCAAGATGCTAAATAAGGTACATTATAATATTAAAACCCAAGAAAAAAATATTTATTTTTCAATGATATCCTTGTTCAATCATTCCATTTCACTTCTATTATCGTGGAAAATGGTAAAATAAACTAAAAGTGGTGGTCAAAGATGAATAATAGGAATAAATAATTCAACATATGGTAAAAAAGGAAAAATATAGGATAAAAATCATCATGAGTATAATTGAATCCATAATTATAAATATTTAAGACTAATTTATAAGAAAGAAACATTTATAATCTGATACATAAAAAAATAATATGAATGATATAGTTTATTAATGTTAATCCTTATTAACATATTATTGAGGACTTGTTCTAAATAAATATACATAAATGGTAAGGTTCACCCAGTTTAAATGACTTAATTAAATAATGAGCCATACACTGGGTTATTACGAGCTATTTAATTTAGGGCCCTATCCAACACATTAATGTCCATTGAATTCAATCACATTCAAAATTATTATTGCATGTACCTGGTATATTGGCTAAGGATGAAAACCTACAAATAAAAGGGTCATTTTCCCAATGAAATTATCATACATCATCTCACCCTATAGATCATTATAATATAAGGCTATATATATATATCCAATGATAATTATTTTAAAATAATTTCCATGCTTTTTCTATGAAATCATAGAAGGAATTTTTAGTGATTCATATATTTCAAAAAGTCCCTATGATAAATTATTTATTAAAAATTATATATAACTGGTTCTTATCAAGGTAAATAATTTTGATTGTGATTAGATTTTTTTTCAATTCATAGAGGAAAAAATACATTATAAACCAAAATATATATAATGTGTTATTGTTTATAAAATGATTCATAATTATCTATCACATATTCCTTGGGAGTGTCAATATAGATGCACAATATGGGATAATTGAGCACAAACAATGATGTTGACTCAAATAAACCTCACCAAATAATTTTAGGATTATTAGACCTATATGAATTTCTTCCAAAAAACATCCACTTCCATAATCCAAAGATATATTTATCTCATGGAAAATCACGTAGTTATTAGTTAATAAGATTACAAGATTTCTATGACTATGATAAGGTTTAAGCATAATAACAACTTCATAATGGAGATTAAATTGATTTAAAATAATTATGACATGTGTTAAATGTCATAACAATACATAATATAATAGCTTATAAATTATAATGGAATAATAACAGAATAATATAATAGGATACCACAATGGTAAAATATATATCAATTGTAAAGAATGAGATAATAATTGATTATATAGGAAAATTAAAGACATAAAAAACTTATAAATTAAGTTTATTTGGTATTTTTTCAGTGATCATAGGTCAATTGAATGATAATAACATGGATTCATATGATGGATCCATATGTACTCAAGGGACTAGAATTATATTTAATCTATTATGTAAGGAATCATATAATCGATGTTTGAAACCAATTTTCAGTAGTTTTGGATTTATTTCTATGGATGTATGTAGATGCTAATGAGGGAGTGGACACATTCCATGGGAAATAGTTTGGAGTGGAAAAATCATAGAATGGGAGCATCAAAATCATTGTACAGTCAATAGAGGAAGACATATTTCATCACAATAGAACTGCTCAGGTAGATGGGTTTGTCAAACACATAGTGGTCGAGGAAGTAGGTTATGATGGGAGTTGGTGGGACTCTCTATTGATGCAACCAATGATGAATAAAGGAGATGTTATCCCAGTATATGGGGGATTTCAAAGTGGTATCTATGATGGAATATTTTATTAGATCAAGGACCCACATCCCATGGGGTTGGAATGGATGGACCTATATATAGTTTTGGGCCTTTATATTATATTATTTTTTGATTTTCATCAAAATGGAAATTACGATTTTATTCATGGGGTTCTTCAACAAAAATTTATCAGGTAGTGATCTCCCCTAAAATGAACTTATACTGCATATGGTTTTACTACATCATATTGTGTTGGAGTCATGCTTGTAATTTGTAAAGGGTATCCCAATTGATGATATCTCATTCTAATGATATGATCAACTAACAATGTAAATTATTTTTCTTATAATCAAATCAATATTTAATCCCATTTGTGTTTATAAAAATTTATCATTTTCCTTCGATATGGACAAATCTAAATAGCCTTGTTTGAATTTATATATAACTAATAGTCATAATACCTGATAGTCATATTGACTAGTAATCATAATTCCCTACATTTATGTTGATTAGCGGTCATAATTATCAATGGTAGTATTGATCCTCATATATAGACAAACATCTAAATAAATTTAGAATATTAAACGTTGTCATGCACTATTATAATTCTAATATATATAGTTTCTTTTAAATATAAATATATATCATGTAATTTTTATTCATTATCATGAATAATACATAGATGAAAATAATTATAGTGGTTCCACAGAATGTTACATTATTTGTGGTATTAGTTTTAGCATCTATTATAAATTAAATTACATTATGTTTTTATTGTGTGAATATGTTTTATAGGTTTATGATGAAATATATATTGTTCATTTATGTAGAAATGTTGTGATTAAAGGATTATTTACTCATATAGAATCTCATGTATCTAAAAATCTATTTAATATATGAGTTTTATTTTAAAACAAATCATTGAAACAATAGCTAGAATAAAATTGTGTATTGATATAAAAAATTTAATTTGGATAATATTTTTTATTTCTCATATCCACCGCTAAATTCAATTGGAGTGTATATAATTATTTTCATGTTTTGTATCATTTATCTCTAGATACTTATTTGTTGAGAGAATGGTTAATTTTTAAACATGTTTATATATTAGTAAAAAGATAACTTATCCACACTTTTTTCGAACTATCCTATTATACCTGCATAAAAGAAAAATTGATTCTATTAGAAAATACATAATTATAATATAAAATATTCCTTTTTTAGAATCCATAAATTATAAATTGAAATATTTAATATGTGTTACTTTATTTATATATGTCAAAAAAATTTATAGTATATTTATTCAAATATATAATATGATTTGGTTTTATAATTTTATTATTGAATTCTTGATGATACATGACCCTTTAGATAATTTTAAAATATAATAACTATTAGTTTTAAAAAATGACACATTGAAATATACTATGTATTGATACTTCATACTATCTTAACTCGGATGTAAAAAAAATTAAATGTTTTTTCCCGGTTTCATTATAAGAACATGATCCATAAATCTTCATTACTTTTAAATAAATTTCTCTAGGATATATTTTACAACATAACAATGTATAAATATTTTATTTTAACAATGAATTGATATATATTGATATTTATTACATATCCTTGTTATATACCTAGATAATAGGAATATGATTATGAAATTTCTTTTAAAACATGACTAATAAGATGTTAACCATACATGATAATTTTAAACTATTAAAAATTTGAAACATGCCATAGATTTTTAATACTATATAGTTAGAAGGTATCTTTTAATATGATCACCATAGAACATAATTTTAATAATATATTAATATTACAAGTTATATTTGGGTTATATTCAATGTATATGATATAGGGAAAAAAAATTGGATCATTATTTTAGGGGGATACATTCTTTTTTATAGCATATTTTGTTTGTCAATTGTTTCAGGTTGATGTCGAGATACCGTTTGATGTTTTCCTAGGTTTTTAGTTATATTCATGGTAGATAGATTTTTAGAGATCATGATGTTATTCTACCCCAAATACAATACATCATTTGTTGTAAATATAGAGGATTCTGAATAATCATGCATATAGATAGTTAAAATCCAACAATATTCCTATAAAACCGTGGACCTAGGGATACAAGTGTATTATTTATTCATTTCACTAAGTTATAAACAGTGGTATTAAATAATGTTTCTCTTATACTAGACTGAAATGAGGCTAATGGTTGGTGCATTGTTTCTTAAAATGTGTGGCTAAATCGTGAATCTTTAATGAATGAATCAAGATTTTAATTTTGATAATAAATACTCATATATTTTTCATCATTATTATTTTATAAAAATATTATTTCAATAAAGGTCACTCTAATAAGATATTTTGGATATTTTTTAGCTCTTATTAATTGTTTTTTTAAATCCATTAGGGTTGGATCTAGTTTTTTGAATGTATGTGTTCTTTATTTATTATTCATATTTGATATTTTCGATATAACATTCCCTCCATTAATTGAACATTATATCAGGCCCATTGATTCTATATCTAATGTTTTTTCCCAATATATTTTATTTTCTTATAGATCCATTATGTAATTACATGTTGTGGTCAAAATATTTGTTTTTTATTATATATTATTTATGAATCGTCAAGGGTCTCATTATATTTTATTCTATCACATCAACTCTAAAATATTTGATTTCTTGTTTGTGACTATTTATATATTGGTTGAGCATGGTATTACTGAATAAATTCATAATAATTAAAACTTCTCTTTATCACATTATTTTAGATAAATTTTTAATTTATTCTAGTATTTTTATGGTTGAAAACATGATAAATGTTTTCAACTGGAATGTTGTGTGTCAGGCCACTATGGATATGGATTTTCAAATAAATTATTTTCTATTAGAATAATTTTACTATGCAATATAATGATTTTAAAATTTATATTATTTTTTTCCGTGAATAGTTGTAAATAAATTATTTAATTATTTTAAATGAAAAGAATTATATTGATTGACATGAGTTGTGATGGAAAACATTTGATTATAGATTTTCAATTGAAATATACTATTTGAAAACATGATCAATGGATTCATGAGTGATTTTTATGAATCTTATTTCATTTATATTATTAACCACTTGATATGTTTCATAAATTACATGGGAGGCTATGTACATAGTTGTGTAGTCATGGAAAATAACATTGTGCATACATTAAATATAACTAGAAAGGTGTTGAATATAATAATAATACTAAAAAATGATGATATTATAGAGTTTACTTATTATAGAGGAATCATTTTACCCCTAGGCATGTGGTTTTGTGACGTATGCACACATGTATCTATAATTCCCTTGGATGTGATGGTATACTTAAGCCTTTTACTAGCTAACCATGTGGAATATTCTCATCGTTCTATGATATAAAATGATTTATATATAATAATTTATGTGAAATGATTTTCCATTCTTGTTTGATTGAGATTAAAAACCATACATGATTTGATGGAAATTATTATTTATGTATTCTATATCATTCCATCAAAATGATTTGAAAATTTTGATTTATTTAATGTTTTAAAATTATCTATATGCCCTGTTTTTACTAATAAATTTATGTTTGTTTTATTTATTATGGACTACAAATGGAATACAAGGTGGGATCATATGAGGATAGTGTTTCTAACACTCTACTTATTACATATGGTCTTTTCAAACATTATTTATCTTGTACTACAGAATGAAAATGAAATAATTTGTGGTAAAGAGTTTTATTAAGAATAGGACCTTGGGACATTGCAATGATCGGTGGAGTATGTGATCCACTTGTTATCTAAGGATCATAGTATTTATGATGTATTTGATTGGTTTTATATTTTTTAGTTGTACATGACTAGTTTTTGTAAATTTCACATTATGCGTGATTTTGAATTCTTACAATTTTTCAAAAACAATTATTTAATATGGGCGATTATTGTGTTAAATCCTTTACTCAAATTTTATTCAATGTTCATGTGCTATTCTCCAGACCATTGAGATCGGAAATTACCTTTGACACATAATAAGATTAATTCATCTACTATATTATCAGATTATTTGGGTTGGTTTATTAAAAATTGGTATTAATGTATGTTATTAATATATTTAATTATGGAATATATTTTTGATGTAATTGATGAATGGTGACATGATTTTCAGGAAATTATGGTTATATAATGATAAATATCATAGAAATATAATTTCAAACCTATTTTTTAATGTAGGTTATTGAAAAAAGGCATCCTTGAGAATTGTTTAATAATAATTTTATAAATATTCCAAAAATTATTCTGATATTTTGGTTCCAATTTTGAATTATAATTGATGGAATTCATGTTATATTATTTCATGACTGAATATTTCTTGTTTTCAATTATTTTTGATTACTTTTACTTTGTCCCTATAAATATTTTTAAAACTACACATCTATAAGATTCTAATGATGAATTACCACAAATTAATCATCTTTTTAATAGAACAATATTGTGAAAGTAGTTCATTCCATCTATGTTCTGGGATATGGGGTTTCAATTTCCTCATTCCAGAAAAAGGTTTTGTAAATTACTGGGATCATATTACAGATCATTTCTATTATTTTACCTTTCCAAAATGAACATCAATAAAATTTAAAAGTAAACCATATAATTAGAGTGTTTATTCAGTAATATATAACATCACATTGAGATATGGATGTTTTCTTTCTCTATTTAATGTTATTTTTTCAATCTTCATGATTGGGGTCTCATTTGAGATGGTGGGATATTTTATATAAATTAAATTAAATTCAGGCTTGTAAAAGGAAGTGTTATCATATGGTGTCAAATAGTTCTCATCATCTTAATCCTAAAAAATGAACCCCTATAGGACCCAAAAATTGATGTTGTGATGAAGATTATTAAGATTTATAGAGAGTTCCATTTCAAATAATGGTTTACCATTTACTCACACTTCATTTTATATTGTTATATCTTCTAAAAAAATTTTAATATTCATTTGATTGTATAGATACAATACTTTTATCATTTTGAATTTAACATTTTTCAAAAACCTAGGTATGGAAACAGTTTTATTGATTTTCTATGAATGAAAATACCATCTTATACATTGACGGAATCATTAGAGGAGTTATATCAAAGAGATCTCTTTAATAAAATGAATTTCGGAGTCCTTGAGTATTAGAATGAGTTTACTATGGATATTACATATCTCATATCCTCTCATACAAATATGAAACTATAGTTCTAGTATATCAATTATGAGTTCTAAGGTATCATGGATTTTATTAATTGTGGGGAGTCCATCAATAAATGGACCCTATCTTTAGTTGGAAACCTCCTCTATTTTAAATGTTATGTAGTTTTATCTCCTATGAAGTAGGTTGGGATGGGGCATTATCTTCTCTATTAGTTGTAATTACACCAAGAAACGATGATTATTTTATTATAAGAGGCATCTATTATACTAAAATGGTGTAAAATGGGAGATCAATGATTTGTTCTAATTATAATTCATGATAAAAATCATGGTTAGACATTAAAATCTTTCTGGAAGACTTGAACATCTTCCTATTATTATATGGATTTGGGATGAGTAATTAGTGGGATATACTACTTTGTTATCAAGAAAAATTCATTTAAATATTTTTTTGGGTGGTACCATTTAGTGATCTACAAAATTAGAGAACATAGGAAGTCAATATATGGAGGGTAACATAAAATTTCATAGAGATATTTATTACATTGACCTGATTTGGGAGTATTTATTCACTTCTAAATTTACAATGGTACTCGATGAGGTCATGGGGTCCTAGTTAAGGATTAATAAAAAACTCAAAGACATGGTCATATGGAAAAATATATAAAAGTTATTTGGTGCATGCTATCTAACAGTGTCACTCACTTGGGATGAAGTCATGATTTTCATTTAGGACATGTTATGTTTTCCTAAAAAATTAGAAAAAAACTATCCATTAAAATATATAGCTTTCAGTCATTGTATATATAACCATATAAATATATACATTACATAACATATATAGGTAAAAAATCCTTAGTGGTAGAATTCCATGTCAAAGAGATGATAGGTATGATCCATGTGATTCAACAGACTATGGTGATGGTGAAATTTGATTAAAATATTATGTGGATCATTATTAACATCCATTACTATTTTTGGTTGGTAAAAATAATTTTTTGGGAGTCTCAACTTAGATGGGTCATTAGTATCCTAGAAAACATGGATAATTTTAATGTAGATAGTCAAAACGTTTGAGGTTTAAAAACATTTTAAAATGAGGGAATAATGTTTATTATCTCAACATTATATTACACTGAATGATGAAATTTTTCCAATGCATTGTCTAATATGGTAGCATTTTATCACTTTTAATTTGTTAAATTAGAAGGACCATGATGAAGAACATTATTTTAATGTGGTTGAAAATGCCATTCTGATTATTGATTCTCAAGATCATGTGAAATGGAAAATGTTTATTCCATTTATTTTTAGTTTGTGGTAGAATTGTTATGATTCGAATGAGATGTGGGAGAATTGCGTATTTATGATAGAGTAGTGACCAAATATCATTATTGACTATAAATCATGATGACACTTTCTAGGGGAAAAATTATCTCTGTGGGGATAATTATAACATCCCAACTTATTATTTCAATAACATATATTGATTTTTAAGCATCATTTTTTGTCTTTACCTTTTTTGTGTGATTTAAATTGTTTTTGAAGTTTTTGTCATATTTTATATTGGATCAATTTAAAAGAAAACTATTCAAATATATCCATGAATTGGACAATATATGATGGAATTATAGATGAGGGTTCAGAGTAAGGTACACAGTTTGTTCATATTATTCAACTTTATACTTGATTTTTAAAACACATGATATAATAATTTTAAAGAATTGAAATTTGGATTTTAAAAGTATGTACCCAAACCATGTCTCGCTTTCGGAATTGTAACATCCCAGTTCTGGAAACCACCAGGAGGCGCCCCGTACCCGATTGGTCACATGGCCTCAAGTGCATGTACACAAATGCCAGAGGCTTTCGACTAGCAGCAAGGGTCGTGGGTGTGATAGTGGAGAAACTATGCCCTCATTGGCAGAGTACACAGCAGAAGTAAATAAACATGCATGAACAAAAGCAGTAAATAACCAACAACAATAAACAATGGAACAAATAAATAAGAAAACAAAGTGTGATCATATGTATATATATGAAATGATGCATGATATGTATCTAGGAAAGCAGCCAAACAATTCAAAGTGCTTAAAAATACAATAGTATTAAAACATGTACAAAACGAGGTAAACAAATCCTCAGAATCGTAAGCCAAATCGTGGTCTCATGATCTCCTGCTCCAAGGAAATCACATACCAGATGTCGAAGGGGACTTTTCATTGTCTATACCTGCAACAACATAGTATGTTTGGGCCCAAAAAACATGACCCAGATAGGGTGTGAGACTAAATTCCAGTAGGAATCCACTTGAAGATCTGTTCCTAACAGTCAGTGAGTATATGGCAGGTAATAGTACAAAAATTAGTAAACAGTAGCAGAAATAGCAGGCAGTAATCAGTAAGCAGTAAACAGGATGATATACAACAATGATCAATCCACAGAACAACAAGTAGCAGTGATGCAACAAATAACACAAACAAGAAACCCTCTAGGAAGTACTCGCAGCCATCCCCTCTGGTCCTATCCAATAAGTAACACAACTGTTTGGCCAGTGCACTCAGCCTAACCCCTCTACATTGGTGATACAAAATTATAAGACTCTCTGGAGAAGTTCACTCGGTCAATTCCCCTTATATTCTAGGGTAGTCAGAGTCTCTCTGAGGGGGATCATGTTGTCTAACCCTCTTGTCCCCAAGGTCTAGAGACTCTCTGAGGAAGATCACTCAGTCAATCCTCCAATAGCCTCAGGTATACCACAGACTCACTGAGGAAGCTCACTCGGTCAATTCCTCCTGTAGACTTAGAAGGTTTTGAAGACATTCAAACAAGGTAAAGACTCTCTGATGAAGCTCACCCGGTCTACCCTCCTGTAGTCTATAATAACTATGACTATAGGGGAAGCTCACTCTGTCTATCCATTATAGTCTATAATTTCCAAGAATCTCTGATGGAACTCACTCAGTTTATCCCAGTGTAGTCTATAATATTTAATCCTCTCTGGGAATGTCACTCGGTCTATCCCTTATACTCTATAGCACCGGGATCTCACGGTCCTGTACCATTCAGTGCAAATTAATGCTATAAGGCCAGAGTACACCTATACAGCTACTTGGACAACCAAAGCACACCTTTAGAGCTACTTGTCTAAACAGTCTATAGAGAAAAAAGCATGTTAACAACATTCTGTCCAACGATCAAAATTCATGGAAACATGTACAACGACCAATGGAAAAAGAGACCCAAAGGATTCAACAAGAGAAAAGCCAGGGAAAAACGTCCAAGAATGAAAATTATCCACAAACATGATCAATTTACCTCTACAAAATCATGCAAGCAAGGAAGTAATAACCATACGGGAAAAAAGGTAAACACACAATACCTCGTCCACGAGTATTCGTGAAATTTGCACATTAAACTCAACGACATAGAAAGGTAAGTCACAAACCACCTACCTCAACCCAAGTAGATCGATATACATGAAAAAATAGGCTTTATTCCCCTCATAATGTCATAAATCTACAAAAACGCACAAAATGTTCAACCCACAATAACATAAGAAAGATGAATAATTGGAAATCAAGGCTCTCGGAGAAGGAATAACTCACTGTTGTAGTTCCAACGTAATCGAAAATGATCAATTCAGATAACAGAAGGAGGCCTAGGGGCTCGGAGAAGATCCATTGTCGTATGGGTCGCTCTCAGTCGAAGGCGCTGGAGAAGAAGACAGTTATGTCATTTATGTGTGACCTCGATCTGTTTAATGAAAAAATTAAAATACACTACGTGTACTTCTTGAGTACATGAAATGTATTACATATTTACATAATCCTCTTTATGCGGCCTCCACTTCACCCCTACACACCATGTGTGTGGCCCATACACGGCCAACACATGGCCTGGTGTGGAAAAGGAGTACACGGCGTGAACTAATAAAGTACATGGCGTGTACTTCAAAAATTTATAGAAACTATTATTTTCTCAAAAACTCCAGGAAAAAGAAAGTCATAACTAAAAAAGAAGATCTGTGTTCTTACAAACATCCCCCCTTAAAGAATTTTGTCCCAGAATTTTCCTAGCGAGGCGTATAAGAAGAAACCCTAAACAGTTCTAGACACTCTGATCGTACATCTGTCTCCCCCACCCAAGTCTCGTCCGGCACTCGCCCGTGCTGCCATAGCACCCATAGTAGAGGAATAGACCGGCCATGTAGAACCTTCATATTGCCATCGATAATCCGGATGGGATGCTCCTCAAATGACGCATCCTCTTCAACCTCATCCTCCTTGGGTTAAAATACATGTGACGGGTTTGAAAAGTAACGTCAGATCTGAGAAATGAGGAAGACATCGTGCATACACTGGTTACTCTATGATAACTACAATCGATAAGAAACCGACCCTACTCTCTCCAACACCTCAAATGGCACAACGTACCGTGGTGAAATCTTACCATGTCTCTGAATCCTCTTGTGTCCCAACCTCGGTGCGACACACTTGAAAACCTGATCCCTGAACTCAAACTCAAGAGATCGACTCCGCTGAACAGCATAAGACTTCTTCTGATACGGTGATGTAGCCATCCTATTCCGAATCAACTCTATCTGCCACGAGGACTCCTGAACAAGACTATGTCCCAACAAAGCTGCCTCTCCTTCCTCCAGTCAGCCTATGGGTGATCGGCATAGCCTACCGTACAAAGCCTCGTAAGGCGCCATCTAAATAGTCACCTGGAAACTGTTATTATAGGAAAACTCCACCAGAGGAATATACTTCTCCCAAGAACCTCCAAAGTCTAGAATGAAAGCCCGGAACATAACCTCAAGCACCTAGATCGTACGCTCGGACTGGCCATCAGTATGGGGATGGTTTTTTGTACTCAAAAGTACCTATGTACTTAAAGCCTTCAAAAGTCTCTACCAGAACCGATAAGTAAAGAACACATCCCTATATGAAAAAATGGTGTGTAGAACTCCATGTAGACGTACAATCTCTCGAATGTACAACTATCCCTACTCATCTACACTGATGCTTTCCTTGATCGAAAAGAAGTGATCAACCTTCGTAAGTCTATCGACGTCAACCAAAATAACATCACTCCCTCGAGGTGACCTCGGTAACCCGGTCATGAAGTACATTGAGACATCATTCCACTTCCACTCAAGAATGGGTAAATGCTGTAAAAGCCATACTGGTCA
The DNA here is from genome assembly GCA_963277665.1 of Viscum album. Taxonomy (NCBI): domain Eukaryota; kingdom Viridiplantae; phylum Streptophyta; class Magnoliopsida; order Santalales; family Viscaceae; genus Viscum; species Viscum album. The sequence goes on from OY728145.1 coordinate 1,842,877,501, forward strand.
CTGATGCTCTGCTTTCACCTGCTGGGAAGTAGAACATCTCATGAAAAAACTAGCATCATATCTTTTCATACCTAAACACCAGTATAGGTGGTTTAGATCACGATAAATCTTGGTGACACCAGGATGAACTACCTAAACTGAGGAATGGAAATAATTCATTAGTTCCTTGTATATGTCTATTGGAAATCATACGCGTCCATGGAAATGCAAGATATCATCCACTCCCACTGTTCATCCAGGAAGAGGGTCCTCTCCTAACTCACTCTCCCACAAAACTAATCCTTAGGAGTCTGATAGCTGCCTCATCCATACCCGATCAAGAAGAGAAGAGGTAACTACTATAGAAGATAGGTAAGTCTGTCCCTTTCTGTCATGCACCTCCAGATGCATCTCAGAGAACATAGCCATAAGCTGCCACTCACTGCTGGCCTCCTGAACTACCTGAATCTGAGTTCTCGTGCTCAACGCATCTACCAATGTGTTGCCCTTTCCTGGTGTATAGGAGAGCTCGATGTCGAAATAATGCAGATACTCGACCAACCTATGTTGTCTTAGATTCAGATCATGCTGATTGAAGATATTCATAAGAATACTGTGGTTGGTGAAAACCACAAAGTGCTCTATCAGAAGGTAGTGTCTCCAACAGCGTTAGGAATGAACAACAGCTGCCAACTCCAGATTATGCATCGGGTAGTTCCTCTCATTTGGCCTCAACTACCGAGACCCGTAAGCAACGACCCAATCTCCCTACATAAGCATAACTCCCAGCCAGATACCTGAGGAATCATAGTAAATAGTATATCCCTTGCCTGGATCTGGAAAGACCAGTATTGGTGGTGACGTCAACCTCCCCTTCAGCTCCTGAAAGGGTGACTCACAAGAATCTGGACATAAAAACATCACCCCCATGTTGGTTAGACCTGTCAGTGGTGATTCTAGGCTTAAATAGTCCTGTATGAAACACTTGTAGTATCCAGCTAGCCCTAGAAATCTCTAAACCTCAAAGACATTCTTCGGCTGCTCCCAAGAAACTTCAACTCTAACTTTCTCTGGGTCCACTGATACTCTTGTCTCTGAGATAACGTGACCTTGAATGTAAATCGGATCCATCCAAAAGTGGAATTTCGATACCTTAGCATATAACTGATGCTCTCTAAGTAAACTCAGAATGATCTCAAGATGTGTTTCATGGTCGTGTCGAGTATGATATTACACCAAGATGTCTTCCACAAAAACCACCACAAAGGAATATATGTACGGATGGAACACTCGGTTCACCCATGCAATAAAAACTACCGGTGTATTCGTGAGACCGAACAGCATGACTGTATACTTGTATAGACCATACATGCTTCTGAAGGTTGTAAGAGGTATATATGATGGTCTAGTGAGCAAATGATGATAACCAAACCTCAAATCGGTTTTCAAGAACACCCGGGCTCCTCGAAACTGATCAAAGAGGCCATCGATCCTCGGCTAGGGATATCAGTTCTTTACCATCAACTGGTTCAGCATCCGATAAACCACACAAATCCAAAGGGTTTCGTCTACTTTCCTTGCAAACAGGACAGGTGAACCCCATAGAGAAGTACTGGGTTGGATGAAACCCTTTGCCTGTAACTTCTCCAACTGCTTCTTGAGCACCTGTAACTCAGTTGTAGCTATCCTATAAGGTGGAATGGAAACCGGTGCCGCTCCTGGTATGAGTTCAATAAAAAATTCAACCTCATGCTCCTGAGGCAAACCTGAAAATTCATCTGGATTGACATCCCAGAAACGATCCACCACTGGAGGAATTTATAACTGTGAACTCCCCTGGTCATCCAGATAAAGGCTCGCCATCTAGGATGTAACTCCTCATATCACATGATGCATTGGTCTAGCTCTACCCGGCTGCACATCCAACACTCCCCTATGGAGGAATGATTTTCCCTCAGGTGATACAAAACTCACCCTATGACGATAGAAATCAGCGACTGTCTAGAAGGGAACCAACCAGTCCAACCTGAGACTGACGTCATAGCCCATCATCTCTAGGAAATATAGGTCCCATAAGAAATGACACCCTGCAACCTGAAGAGGGCACTATCTGGACTGACATATGCTAGATTTCCTCGGTCACAACGGCGTGTCAAGAGTCAACAAGTCAGTAGACGAAAAGATACAGAGCCCAAATCTCTCCATAATAGCAATAGAGATAAAACTATGCGAAGCACCATAATCGAAAAGGGATGAAGATAAAACTTAGGCTACTAAGATCGTACCTCAAACTATAGAAGGGTCAGGATCCTAATATTGATAGGTCTTCTCCATGGTGAAGGTTTGGATTATACTGCGGCCTTGCGCCCCTGGATGACCACTCTGAGTTGACCCACACTGTTATCGCTAGTAACCTGGTGATTGACCACCGTGGCCATGACCTCCACCTCGCTCCGAATGGCTGGAAGAACTCCAGTTCCCAGATTTGTGAGAAACTGGAAAAGCATCTCCTGAACGTGTGGTCATAAAAGAACCCATACCACCAGTTAAAGGTGAGAAGATTTGATAGAAGTGCTGATGATGGCCCATCTTGTAGTAAGATCATCACTCTATCGGATCCCTCTGGTACTAAGGCCTAGTATGCCTAGTCTTACCGCACTGGTAGCATACAACCTGGATACCAAAATAATCATCCCGCCTTCCCTGATCTCCTCGAGAAGAATCTCTGCGACACATCCTACTTTCTGTAGGGGGAACACCAGCTCTGGATGTCGAACCGCCCTAGCTCACAGCTCAAGAGTCACTCAGGTTTCACTCAGTGATCAGCTCTTGGTTGACTATAGAAGATATATAAGTCAACATGAAGATATTAACCTAGGAATGGATCTCCTACATGAGACCGTCCTCGAACATCCTAACAAGGAACAACTCATCACCTGCTGGGATTGGTGTGAATCATTGTAGCTCAGTAAAGTAGGACGAGTATTCCATTATAGAAAGAGTACCCTACTGCAGACTCATAAACTCATGGGCTCGGTCAGCCCTTAAGGTCTCTGGGTAAAAGTGGTCATAGAAGGTGTGTCGAAACACATCTCAAGACATAGTCTGCTGGTTCCCTGAATGCGAGATCACCTCCCAGTACCTCTTGGCAGTGTCCTGGGGCATATAAGTGTCCAGATTTACCCTTTTATCTAGGGGTATCTCCAGATGCTCAAGGATCATCAGTGTGCCCTCTATCCACGACTCTGCAGCCTGGGGTCCTCCATCCCGTGTGAAAGTAGGTGGATGTTGCTGCTGAAAGACCCACGTCAATTCGGCCATCGACAGGGAAGGAGGTGGCACTCCATGAAAAGTATGCATCATCCTCAGGAAGTCCTCCCCGAACTGTGTATCGGTGCATGCGACGAGTATGACTACGGGTGCCAAGGCTGACATTGTATGAGGATCTGCAGGAGGTCCCTGATCAGAAATATTCGGTGTCTGATCTGCGTCTGGAAACTGACGTACAACCGGATGAAGATTCAGAGGAATTGCTCTGAAAAGATCAAAATCACACCTCATGTCTGGATTATTAAATAATTAGAACAGAAGAGTAAAAAATGGGAACAGAAGAAGGAAACATTCGAGTTTACAAAACATGACTACACGGCGTGTATAAAAACTACACTACGTGTTCACTTAAACCAAAGACATGGGCGTATAATCCTAACACATCTGGTCGTGTAACACCCCAACTACATGGCATGTTGTCCCCACACACGGTGTATACTTTAACTCTATTCCCATGCCCGTGTCTCTTTACACGTCTATCTCACATGGTCCTCTTAAACCTAGACTACACGGCATGTTTACTACGGACACTTCATGTACTAGACAATGTTTCGGCAACCCGTGTTGTTAGTTACACATCCGGCTACACGGCTGACCCTTACATGGCGTGTTCCGAACCAAAATGGCGTGTATAAGAAAGATAACATCGACCCATGTTGTTCGTGACATGTCCAGGTACCTAGAACAATATTACACGGTGTGTTCTTTACCAACATGGCATGTTCTACTCGAGCTCCCCTGGCCCGTGTTGTTAGTGACACGACCAGGTACACTGCTCTATACTACAAGGCGTGCACCTACTATACACGGCGTGTTTCTAAAGACATTTAATCAAAACCATGTTCCTGCTCACAGAGTCAGTCATACGGTCTAAAACTAAACGGAGTGTAATAATAATTTACACACCGTGTATTCTGGGTTTTTCCGGGAATGAGCTCAAAAACTGCACTGAAGCCCTAAAACACAAAAAACATTGCATGAAGGTGCCAAAATCCGGTCTGTTAGGGCTCATACTCCCCATGAAACAAATCATGGCATCCAAAATAGTCATATTTAAGGAAAAACAAGTCATTGAATCACCAATTTCCAATTCAAGAGGGACCATAACACCGCTGGAACCAAAATTTGGTGTTCATTTCAGCAAGGTACAATACAAACAATCACATATCATACAACAGAGATTATATCAAAACATCTATCATAGCAGCATATATAATCTACAGAAAGTCTATCATAACAACATGCAATAGCTAATTCATCCTAGATGAAAAGGAATGAATGCATGGCATGTGATTTCTAACAAGTTCCTATATGATGCATGAGATGGAATACCCTCATCTCATCGGGCTGCGATAGAAATAGAACCACAATAGCAACAATAATAACAACACAAGTAATGTTAATCACTCTAGGTGAAATAATGTATACTGTAAAATCTCAAAACTAGAAAACTGAAATACATGAGGTAGTATGGCGTTTCCATGTACACGGGTTATCTACCCCCGGGCACAACTTATTACCAAGTACCGAATCCGTCCAATCCCTGGGTAAAGGCTCTAAATAGTAAATCAAGAGAAAATAATTCCTTTGGTACAATTTGTTACATCCCGGTTTCAGAATCCGCCCATAGATGCCCCGTACTCGATTGGTCACATGGCCTCAGCGCATTTCCCCAAATGCCAGAGGCTGCCGACTAACAGTAAGGGCCTTGGGTGTGATATTGGGGAAAAATTTTCCCTCATTGGCGGAGTATACAGTGGAAGTAAATAAACATGCAAGAGCGAAAGGTGTAAATAACCAACAAAAATTAACTACGGATCGACTAAATCAGCAAACAACTAGAGCTCATATGTATATATATGAAATGATGCATGATACATATCTAGGAAAGTATCCAAACAAGTCACAATGCTAAAAGAAATAAAATAGTTCCAAAAGAATCACAAAAGAAGGTAAACAGCTCTTTAGCATCGCAAGCCAAAGCTTGGTCCCATGCTCTCCTGAGCCAAAGAAATTTAGTACCAGAAGTCGAAGGGTGCTTTCCCTTGTCTATAACTGTACCAACATAGTCTGTTTGGGCCAAAAAACATGACCCAAACCGGGTGTGAGACTAAATCCTTATAGGAAACCATCCTAAGATTTGTGCCTACCAGTTAGTGAGTATATGGCAGGAAATAGTAAAAAAAGCAGTAAACAGTATCAGAAATAGCATGCAATAATCAGTTACCAGTAAACAAGATGATATACAACTGTGATCAATCCACAAAACAACAAGTAGCGGTGAAGAAATAGATAAAACAAACAAGAAACCATCAGGGATGTAATCATAGTCATCCCCTCTGGCCTTATCCAAGATGTACCACAACCCTATGGGTAGTGAACTCAGCCTAACCCCTCTGGTTTGGTTATACGAAATTATAAGACTCTCTGGGAAAGAACACTCAGTCAATTCTCCTTATAGTTTAGGGTAGTCAGGGTATCTATTATAAGAATCACGCGGTCTAACCGTCTTGGCCCCAAGGTCTTGAGACTCTCTAAGGAAGCTCACTCGGTCAATCCTCCTATAGCCTCAGGTGTACCACATACACTCTGATGAAGCTCACTCTATCAATTCCTCCTCTAGCTTGGGAATGTTTTAAAGACATTCAAACAAGTTAAAAACTCTCTGAGGAAGCTCACTCGATCTACCCTCCTTTAGTCTATAATAACTAAGACTCTTTGGGACGCTCACTCAGTCTATCCCTTGTAGTCTATAATGTCCGAGACTCTCTGAGGGAGGTCACTCGATCTATCCCCGTATAATCTATAATATCTAAGACTCTCTGGAAATCTCACACGGTCTATCCCTTTTAGTCTATAGCACGGGGTAATCACAGTCTAGTGGCAGTAAGTGCATATTAATACTATAATGCCAGATCACACCTATAGAGCTACTTGGATAAGTAAAGAACACCTATAGAGCTACTTGGATAAACAGTCTACAGAGCAACAAGTGTGTTAACAACATCATTTCGTCCTACGATCACAAGGCATGGAAACAGGTACAACAACCAAAGGCTAGAAAGACTCAATGGTTGCGACAAGATCAAAGCATGGGAAAAACATCCTATCATGAAAATTATCCACAAACATGATCTATTTACCTCTACAAAATCATGAAAGCAAGGAAGGAATTACCAAAAGGGGAAAAAGGTAAACACGCAATACCCTATCAGAATGTATTGGTGAAATTTCACATAAAACTCAAGGACATCAAAAGGTAAGGCACAAAACACCTACCTCGACCATAGGAGATCTATATACATCAACAAAGAGGCTTGATTCTCCTCAGAATGGTGTAGATTTACATAAACGAACAAAACATTCAACCCACGATAACATACGAATAAAGAGAAATAGGAAATCAAGGCTCTAAGAGAATGAAGAACTCACCGCTGCGGTTCCAATGCAATCAACGAAGGTCAATTCAGTGAATTGGAGGAGGCTCGGGGGCTCAAAGAAGAACCGTGGTGGTATGGGTTGCTCTCGGTCGAAGGTGCGGGAGAAGAAGGCAGATCTGTCGTTTAGGCATGACCCCGGTCCGTTTAATGAAAAAAAGTAAATACACAGTGTGTACTTCTTGAGTACACAACGTGTATTCTACTTTTCCACACTCCGCTTTAAGCGACCTCCACTTCATCCATACACACTGTGTGTGTGTCTCGGACACGGCCTACACATGGCCTGGCGTGGCAAGGGAGTACATGGCATGTACTCATAAAGTACACGGTGTGTACATTAAAAAATTCCAGAAACTATTTTTTTCTCAAAAACTCTAGGAAAAGGAAATTCATACCTGAAAATGAAGATCCGGATTCTTACAAGTATCATAATTGGACACATGGTTGGCCAATGGTTTGAAAAAGTTTTTCCCCAAATTATAGAACATTAATTAATTAGTCAATAATTTTTATACCTAATAGTCATTTATTTTCTGCAATCATATTATAATGGAATAGGGTCTTGGCCAAGGGGGTTCCACAAGGATAATTTAGATATTATTTTTCCTCTTTTATATAATTTTCAATATATCCTTAGGTGCTAGATATAGTGTTACAATAGTATTTGACCCTACAATGACATTCTTCGCTATTATTTTAAATATTCGGTAGTATCCTTATATTGATCCTTAAAACACAAATGTTGATACTATATATATGTTTTTTATATTATCTTATTTATTCCTATATCAATATTTCATGCAATTAAATTGTGTTTTTTGAAGAAATGGTTTTCATTATTTATTAATCCAAACTCATCATAGATCCCATCTAATTTTATTAAAGACCTTTGACATTCCAATTTTAGTATATATGTTGGTGATTGATGATATTTGAATTTATGTTGTTGGATTATTTAACAAAATCTATAAAATTTATATAGAGATTTATTATTTATTTGATATGTATTTTTAATATATTCGCAAATCAGGAATTTAGAATTATTGATAAATATTCTGAATTGGAATATTGATTGATAAACCTATTTGCATAATGATTTTTACATAAATTTTAGATTGAAAAAAAATTATTTTTAAATGAACAGAAATATTTCAAAATGAAATTATTTATTTTTTAGAAAATATGTAATGAAAAATTTATGGATTTGAAATGGATGAAGTTTTTAAAATGTCAGGATTTTACATGAAAACCATTTGATTATTGTTTTTTAAAATAAAATTGAATGACTGGAAACATAAATTGTTGAAGCTTGAATAGTGATTGATGAAACTAAATTGAGATGGATGAATTTACAATTGGTTAATTTCAGAATGAACATGTTAGTCTAGGTAGATAGGTGGGCATTACAAGACCTAAAAACTAGGTTCACATTATCTCAACCCAGACATTTATTGATTATAAAATCAATGATAAACATTATTAGTATGGGATACACATTTTTTCTTGTTTAAATCTATTTATACGGGGTATGAGATCTTGGGATTTGTGCACAACCAAATCAATATTTCACTAAGATGAGTGTTTATCCTTGATCCTTTGTCTATCCCACGTTTGATTATAAAAGCATGGTTCAATATTTTCAATGATTTAATTATTCCAATTCATATTAGAAGATGTATTCCCTCCTATTGGATTAATATTCCTATTAATGTCTATTATGATAGAAATATTTAATTTTCCAGCATTATATTTTCAATGAAATGATTTGAAAAATAGTATTTACTCTGAATTATCAAAATATCACCTTCTCGTATTTTATTTAAATTTGAAGATATTTGGTTAACCTGATATGGTATTCTTATGGAAAAATTAGTGGGATAATTATGTGATAATGTTGGTCACACCCTAATTTTTTCATTGTGTGTTTATATAATATAATTTTATTGACTAAGGAAATAATAAGAAATATATTTCTAGAGTGGGTGTTCTTCATAGAATATCCTTGGGAGTTTATTGTTATAGGTAAAGTATTTGATCCAGCCATTGTGTGGTGATCCTTGTCTTGTTGATTACATTAATTTTATTTCCTTTTTTATTAATAATTTAACACTTGTGATCTATTTATCATGGCCATTTTTTACCATAAAAACTTTTTATGGAATTTGTCTACTATTTTTAATTTCTCTTATTACACATAGGGATAAATTGATTCCTCTTAATGTTATTAGATACTTTGTCACATGTCGTTAGCACATGGAGATTGATAACTCCCATTAGTGCCTCTCAAAAATAATTGTGTTATATTTTAGTGCATTATATAGGTTGGTTCGACAAAATGACATGTTATATTCATGATATTTTAAATTAAAAAACAAATAAATATATACATGGCATTATCTTTTGTACACATATGAAACACAATTCTCTCGCATAAGTTTTTTTATAATATTTCATGTCATGGAATCATATAATATTCCTTCCTATTAATAGATAACACAAATAATACTAGAAATAAATATATATTTATTAGATTATTTATCACTGGTATTCTTAGACATAAATATATTTTAATAAATGTGTTTCATAAACTACTAAAGTCTACGAAGCATTGAAACCATAATATCTAAAAGAAATGAAATATACTTGGAATTATAAAACACTATTTTGAAATGTTATTCATAAAAATGTATTATTTTACCACATCCATCCAACATGTACATAGTCATATTGTCACAATAGATACAATAGTTTGGAATCCTTTTTATTATAAGATAAAATTTATAAAAAGTTGTTGTTTTTTATATCAACCTATGTAGTGTATGGATCATATTCCAATTTATGTTTTGTCACCAAATTAATTATTTTACTACTAATGTAAATTTAGAATTTTCTATATGGTATACATCATATGTCCTCTAATTTATCATTTAAATTATTTCATACATATTTTTCTACATTCAATTATTTTAATTATGTTTAGATTATATTTTACTTTTTCTCCTTGTATGAAACATAAATATCAATAATATATAGTATTTTTCTTCATGAAAATATAACTATATGGATAATTATTTCAAAAACCTCTTAAATATTTTTCTTTTTCCCCCAACTTCTTGAACATTCTTTATCTGATACCATTTATAAAATTTAATCTTGTAATATATTATTTTCATCAAAATTTATGAAAATTACATTATTGTACTCCCTTTAGACATTATTAATTAAATAAAAAATTTATATTTTATTACCACTAATTATTATAGCCTATTTAATCTCAAATTTTACATTAATAAAATATTCTAAGGTGTGAATCTATTTATTAAGAGACATTTTTACATGATATTAATATATAATATCAATAGGTGATCTCAAATTGAAAAATTTAAATGTTTTTAACTTACTTTACTTTTGGGGAACAATCCATGTAGTCATGTTTTACTTATTGGTGTTTATTTACATTTAAATTCCCCTTAAATTTTATTAATAATTATAATTGATATATTCATTACAATAATATTTTTGATTGTTTTATTCATATTCATGGTCATCAAATATGATGTAATATATTGTTATAAAATTCATAAAAAATAGAAAATTTAAATATTTTATAGTAAGAAGATGATTTATAATCTCTTACCTATTTTGAGTATTCATGTGAGAACAATTAAAATATTATGTTACTCTTTAATTATATTTAACATGCTTAAATGTGTTCTCCATATAATTGATATCAAATTCAATTTAATGAATATATATATTTAGAACACCTTCATTTATTGTAATTTCAATGGGAACATGTATTCCCAATTGATCACCAAGGAGTACTTTGTTTAGCTCATCTTATAAAACATTAAGAACCATCTAATGAATGAAATATTGAAAAATCAATTTTATTAATAAAATAAATTTAATACTGTTAGGTCATTTCATTGACCCATAATTGAAAAAAAACTTATAAATATATGTATAAATAATAAACGATCTCATCAATATTTACCGTAAAGGTTTCAAATTTATAAGAACAAATTTTTTTAACCATATTTATCTTTTAGATATTATTCATATTTGATTGTATGATTGTCCTTCATTGATTTATGTGATTTATAATTCATCATCAATATATATATATAATGCCCAGAAAATCTCTAATTTAATACTTTTTATCCAGAGAATAAGTTAATTGATTATTATTAATTTATTTCATGTTGAGTTAAGATTATTTTTTCAGTGGATATGATGCATATGTCTATAATGAAATCTCACATTCCTATAGTTATTTAGTAGTATTACATCCAACTCTTCCTCATTTTAAATATCATCACATTGAACCTCATGATTCCCTTGATCTCAAAATTTGAAAAATATTTAATTTATATGAAACATAAAAGACAATATAAAAGTCAATAAAATTCATTAATGATTTCTAAATTTGTAGTAGGAACTGTATTAAAACCAAAAATCACTAAAATATAACAAATCGCCTTTATATTGAAATATATTTCAAATAAATGTATTTAATATGAAATCTACCATCACAAAAAGGTTTTCTTTTAAGAATATATTATCCTCTATAAATAATCCTCTTCCTTACTCTGATAACACTGTCATGGATATTTTTTATTATATTCACTACTCTCTAAATGTCTCACGATTCATCTCTATTTTTAACACATATGTTCTCTTATTAATACCAAAAATCACAATCTCATTCACACATAGTGTGTTATGCACCTTGATTCCAGCTCATGTCCCTTAATCTTCAAAAATACTATATAATAAATTATACATGCCCCATATTTCAATAAATAATAAAGAATCTAAATTAATTTACTAAATTTCACCAAATATTATGTAAAATCATTATTCCATGATCTCTATTATGTCATTATTTTAATATTTAAAAAGATTACCACATTTCATAGCAATATTTTTATTAGAAACTAATTATATATATATACATATGTCCAAATATAAAATTACTCTATGTCACACCACTAAAGTATTATTGTTGATCCATAAAAAAATTATCACATGAAATAACCACATGATGATATATGCATATATTACAAAAATGAGTTTTATATAACTATTGATATCCTTACTAATGATATGTCGAATATATCAATAAAATAAAACCAAAATATAGTATTCCTTAATTACACATTTTTTCATATACAATCTTTTTTTTGTAAAAAGGATATGCTCAACTCAATTTTATAAATATTAAAAAAATGAATATAGATATAGTAATGGGGTTATAAAGAACATAAAATTCCCTCATTACATATGAATAATACCAAAGTGATAATAATAAATACTATAATAATAATCATTATCCATCTCTATGTAATACTCATTTTCTTATGTGAAAAATTATTGGTCTTGCAGATTCCACTAATCTGTAAGAGGCATAGACCTGGTTCCCAAGGAAGATGTCATATGTGATTAATATCACCCTGTTATTTAATTATATATATGAGTTAATGGAATTTATTCTTCATCATTAGTCTATCTTGTAGTTTTAGTATAATTTTAATATATATTGAATGACATAGAATCATCCACAATGTCACCCATTTTTCCAACAAAATTATTCAATTTACATTTCCTATTGAACTCATCCACTATTAGAGATCTTGCATGAGTGAGGTCATAATATTATATTTCAAGATAAAATGAGATTATCAAATTTCCATAGAGTTATTACAGTAAGGATTCACTCTACTCCTCCCCTTCGAGGGTACTCTTCTATATTATATAATGTGTTTTACATATAAATACTATCAACAACAATGGATATGTTCCCCTATCTATAGCTACATTAATATCTCAATAGAGATACACACTCACACCTAAATATGAGTACACTACATTAGAGATAATCAGTTCCAATATTCATATGTTCCCCTCATACACATAGGATTTCAAAACATGATGTCTATACACCACCTTCTTTTATGGTCTTTACATGATATATTTCATAACCCCTTTACCAGTAATGGAGAAATATTATTCAACTATTCAAAAATAGAAAGAACATCAATTAGTCCCATCGACCCTTGTGAATTGACTACATGAAGATTATTATGAGGTATCTGACTGAAATAAAAACCAATATCTCTAAACTTGGTCACTGATTTTTTAGCCTCTCAAACTTGATCACTGACACCCAATAATCAAGACTCATTACAAATTTCTGAAAATCCTCTCTTCCTAAAATGGTAATCATCATGACTAGTTATCGAGAAAAATGTTATTTGGAATGCCGTATAAAACATTATTATTTACGTCTTATGTTCTTGAAATCATGGTAGTTGACATTAATCAAATCATATATACGACATAGTTTAAACTCCCAATCATATGTATCAAAAATCACCTTTTTTGTTAGAACTAAATCAATACCTACTACAACATACACCAAGGAATAGTTCCCAAACATGGATTTATTTGTCTCCATATACATTTTAACAGGGACACCAATAGAACAAAAATATAAAATAGAACATGAGGATCCCAAAATATACAATTAATGTAATATATTTTGACGCAAAATTAAGAAATATTGTTTATTATACAAAATTGGAAAAAATTAGAAGACCATTATTGAATACAATGAAAATAGTATCTAATAGAAATGAAATCTTATCCCCATGTCCTTTACTTCTGACTACATTTATGTGATTATAATCTTATTTATATGGTATGAGATCTTAATATTACCTACTTTGATATTAGTTATATGAATTTGTATTGTCGAGGATAAGATTATTTCACCTCATTTAACATAATAGAAAACTAATACTGGAACATAATACTAAAAAATATTTAAGACATCCAATAATACACCATTGTATCTATTTATGATTTATTTCCAATATTTCTCATTATAATATGATATATTGTATTTTAACATGTTATTATCGAAAACTATTTTTCAGTAAAAATATTGATTCCATACATGTATAATTATATAATGTAATATTTATTTTTGACATGAATGAGAATGAAGAATCTTAAATTGATAAAGCTAAAACATTACAGAAGACAAAGATAACACTTTTTAAATTTTCCCTATCAAGAAGTGAGACCATGTAATTATGTATAGTGTTGATGTAGATTCTCCTCTCTTCCAACACCCCTTTGTTTTCAATGCCATCTATAATGTAATTCGTCTCCTAGAAGGTGTGCGTGATACGGTAGTTTAGGGAAGAGATTTTGAGAATGAAATTTATCCACTTACCTGCCATCTTCCATGCCAATCATGTCTGACCCATCATAATTACATGGAAATCTATGGAAGAGTCACACTCGAACAAGATGTTGTTCCATTATTGTTGGAAAGTAATATCCATGACACTGATGATTTCTATCATTTCAGCTTCCAAATATATAGTGTGACCGCTTGAATCATAATTGAATTGCACAAACTCCCCATGAAGATTCCTAAAAATTACCCCATAACATGAAGGTCTTGAGTTTCCCTTGGAGGCTCCATCCATGTTGAATTTTAACCAACCATTGATGGGGGTAGTCTATATCACCGTAATCATGCCCCTTGGTTTGGGATATTATCCTATAACCATTAATCATCTGAGTATCATGAACTCCCTGACTGAGGTTTTACAATGATCAGTAATCGGTGAAATGGAATTTTGAATGGCCAGAAGAATGCTGCTAAATGATGTGGTTCGATTGAATCTTGTTTGGTGATAAACAAGGTTATTGTGAGCCTTCCATGAAGCATATAGAAGATCAGTGCATGTCGCGTGCAAAAATGATTTCAGTTGTGTGGATTACTGAACTCTAAGCATATATTGTTTTAATTTTATAGCTGAGGAAGTATTGGGAGGGTCCAACTCAAATATTCTAAAAACTACATTCCATAGTGAAGAGGTGGTGTTAATAGACAAGAACTAGTGATCAATATCTTATCTATGATGACAACAGTGTGCACATCTCAAGCATAATAAAATACCAACCCTTTGGATGTTCACATCCACTTTTATTTTTTATCATAAAGTCTCTAGATAAGTGAAAATCATGAGGAAAGTAGTTAATCTAATAATTCATTACTATAGTTATTATAAAAAGTCATTGTTAATTATTTTTAATAGTAATGGTTAGAAAAGTAATAAAATAGTATAATATTATTCTCAACTACATTATCATTTGGAATTAATATTATTATGTCACTATTAATTAATGAAATTAACGATAGAATATATCTAAAATATTATCTTACAGTAATCATATATTTTCATATATAGATATAATTAAAGTACTTATAATGAATTTTTATATAAAATAATTATCTCCGAACTCTATATATGTGGTTAACATATAAATATTAAGAGTTGTGATATTAAAATAATGATACCTATTATATAATAACAAATAATGATACAATGGATTCAAGAAATTTGTTTTACTTCATAACAATCAAAATAAAATCACATTTTGAACTCATTATACAATATAACTTATATAGTTCATCGTTTAATATTCAATATAATAATTATCCAATAAATATTACTGACATTAATTCATGAATAACTGATATATAATCGCATTTGAGAAGTATATAAAAATAATGGGTGATAATATAATTTTCTCTATACATTTATTTGTTGATATGAAAAGTGATATCAACATTTCTCTATTAAACAGATGTATTAATTGTTATTTACCAGTATTAAATTTATTTACAATCCCTTAGTAAAAATGACTTAAATCCATAACGAATAAAATATAGTATTAAATAATATGAAAACAATATTGTACTTATATTTATATATTCTTTTTTAAAATTATTTTCATAGGGAATTTTAATAATGAGACACTATTTGGAAGTAAATCAACAAAATAGGTAAAATTATGAGTAATATTAATGGTCAATCTATATTATAATTAATAGAAAATTCAACTTAAAGGATATTGATTCATCACTAATTAATTCAAATAAATATTTGAAATACATTGATGAAATAGATTAGTGTGTTTATTAAATTAATGACACATATGGGGGAATTTATGGATTATATTATTGTTAGACCTAAAATATTTATATATTATTTTTTTTAAAAACTAGAGGAAGAGTTATACTATATTAAGATTTGGTATATAATTTAAGGTACTTTTTGGGCATCAATTTAAGAATAGTAATCCAATTTGGTCATTTTTAAAGAATAATACATGGCAGTGACATGAATAAATGAATGTATGATATTTCCAATAGGTAAATTTTTATTAAGAAATTCATTAATTGCTATCAAAATATTGATTTTTGATGGTTAATGGATTTTTATCAAAATTTAAATTTCTTGAATTTTATTATTTTTTGGTGGTGATCACTGGTGGATAATCGATCAACTAATTTAATTTCATATGGGAAATAAAAACTTAATGTATAATCTTTACAAATATTCTAGAATAAAGATCATATAAATATCATATAATATAAAAATTATTGTATGTAGAATATAACATATTGATTCATGAGATAAGTGATGTACATTTCAATATAATGTAATTTTGATAAAACAATTAATTATCTGTATATATCAGGACTAGTGATATATTAACAATAATTTTATGTGATTATTAATGATAAAACATGTGTTATATAGAGACCCACATCATCTGAAAATTATTATCATATTTCAATAAAATTACTATCAACAATTGAAATGAGAATAAAAAATAGGAATTTATATTGATATACTGAAATTTCAATCTGAGAAATACGATAATGAATAATAAATGTATTTTAAAATATTGAGAAATATAGTTGAAGGATATTATTGTTCATTTTTAATACTATGTTTTTAATGAGTATTTATTTATATGGTCCAAATGTTGTGATATGTGGTATTATTTGAATTGATACGAGGTATCATTGTATGACGCATAAAAAAGGGAATCATTTATAAAGAGATTATTATACCCTTTAAAATGATAAAAAAACACAATAAATGATAATGTCCAACAATACTATAATGATTTTTTATATATTATACTACAAAATAAAAGAACAATATATTAAACTATATTCATCTAGTGAATCACAATATTCAATAGGATTCATAAATAAATAAATAAATAATGATCATAAAAAAAATATTATCCATACATTAATATGGATATTTATTGAATATGTATTTTAATGAGGTATAGATAATTTAAAAAATATTTAATCATCCATAACATCATTATACTCACAATACAAAAATATATTAAGGAAATTTCCATAATAATTATTTATTATTTTTGTTTTATGGATTATATGATACACATTTACTCGTTTTATTGAAATCATATTTTTATAAAATATTATATGAGAATAGTCTCACAAATTTTTGGGATTGGGTGATAATGTATGTATTTTATGTTTTCAAATTATTATTCTATACTGAATTCTATAAATATCATAAATTAATCATTCACCATGGAGCTCAACCCATTATTATGATGGGTGAAATAAAATTATTTCCAAATTATTAGTGGATATATCAAATGAAATTATAAATTGACACTAAAATGAAGGATCTATTTATACATGAATTCTCATTGGGTGGTTTTAAAACATAAAAAATGATGATATGAAGATGATGGTCTTCAATTAATAATGTAAGAAATTTAGTGAGATCACTTGGAAGTGTGTAGGTATTCATCTTGTGGGTCCTTGATAATATTTATGAATATCTAAGGGTAAATAAATAATGATTAGAAATTATATATAAGGGGTTTGGGGTCTATGAATATATAATAATGGAAATTATGAATATAAAATTAGTAGGTACAAGGAGGATAATCAGTAATGGAACATGAAATATTTCTGGATGGATGAAAAATGATGGAACATATATTTTATAACACCAAATGATTTTAGTTTATAACTATAATTATATAATTCTATGTGTTATATAACTTCCCATAATTAAAAATAGAACCTAAATTAAAATGTGATAAATAAAGATTATCTATATTGAATAGAAAAAGGAAAAAGTTTACAAGAGAGGGTTACAAAGTTGGGTGTGCAAGACACCTGTAATTTTTTAGTTCACTTGAGTTGTGGATATAAGAATCTATATAAAATATCACAGAGATAAATCATATTAAATCCCCATCATTGAAATTTATTCATATACATAATTATCATTCCTGAAGATATGATTCACATTACCCTATATATAATCAAAAGCTTATAAACATGCTATCTATTTTGGGATCATCATTAATGAGATCATCCTTGGTCAGTTCCTCAATGCTTCCACAACTAGAGTTGGATCTAATTAAAATTATAAGTGCCCCCATTAATAATTTAATATTTTATATCATATATATTTTCTCAAGGATCATCATCTTATGTAGTCCTAATCCCAGTTTATCTATTGAAACATCATAAAAAAATCATTAATGTGTTTATAAAATATAACCGTAATAAAATAATATATTTGTAGCTCTAGATTACCTATTTACATTCACATTGACCACATTTGGGATTATTCTACTCTATATAATTAAATTCATGAAATGTGTCTAATTAAACATTCCTGAAACACCAAGGATAATTAAAATAGAAATTCCAATGAAATAATTTTTCCTATAAATTATTTTATTCTATGAAGACAATTTCACTTATGTGTGTATAGATATATGGTTCACATGGAATGAGACATTTAAATATTCCAATATTATTTCAATACATGTTTTCCATATTAATTAATTCATAACATCAGTATACATTTGAATAATATTGTGATTTTTTCACTAAAAATATCTTAAATGAAAAAACTCCTAGAATTTAAAATATCATTGTCATAACATAGCTTGTTATTATAGATTTACTAGTTATATAAAAAAATTATTCCCCCAAAATATCAATAAATAAGAATATAGTTTTGATTTTCTGATTCTCTTTAATATAAAGAACATTTTAATGGGAAACATATTATTTTTTTAATAAATTTATTCATCTAATAGTATAATATTTATTTAATTATTCCACACTAAAAAATATATTTAATGAGAAACTAGGGTACTCTAAAATGGGATAACTATTTTTCTACATTAATGTTGTGTTACAACTTAATATTTTAGATCTATATTATAGTAAAATATACCATGAGTCTAGAAAAATATATCATCGTGTTAGTGATAAGTAACTAAAATGTTTCTAACTAATTTATCATCCCTACTGAAATAAACTCAACCCCGACAGTTAGGATTTACCTATGATCTGAAATATAAAACATCTTCTTGTGTTTTGATAGGGAAAATTGGTTGTTTGGTGGGATGTTAAACTATAGTACATTACAATGGTTTAGAGTAGATTATATATATAAAAACCATATTTTACATTCCACTAAATAATTATAAAATAATATAATTGAATACCATACTGATGAAATCATGTATTGAGGGAATACATTCATATGGATAAGAATAAATAATTATCTTCCAAATATAATGTTCTTATCAATTGGTGGTTTGAATAATTTGTGATAAATTGTTGATGATGGTTTCAAGAAATTTAAGTTGTCACTAAACTAAAATGTGAACCATATTTTCTAGATTAGTACACTTATGCTATAAAATAAAGACAATATTAAATTCATTGAGACATATATTCGATATGAATATTTTAATAATACAATTGATGATTTCGATCAAATTGAATGGGATTTTATATACTAATGATAAATAAATAAACATGGATGATGTACATTAATTATCGACACAAACCATTAATGCTTGTGAAGTAATCATGAATTTCAATTTTTCTATTGGTGTAATCGCATTTGAGGTAATATTCTATAGAAAACCCTTCACAACTCTCATAAAATATCATATATTTTTTCTGACAAGTCCAGCAAGACGATGAAGCCTCTTACCATTTTTTAAAGAGAAGAAGATTGTATGTATTGAATGAAGAGTGGGTCAAACATAATGGATTTCACTAATCCAATAATGTCAAATAAAAAATCATAATATGAATAATCATTTTCATAATTATATTCATTAATAGTTTCCCACTATGATTGAGAGTTACCTTGATTAATGATCTTATGGACCTCATCATTGATTCTTATTGGCACCGTAGATGATGATCTATTAG
Organism: Viscum album; assembly: GCA_963277665.1. Classification (NCBI taxonomy): domain Eukaryota; kingdom Viridiplantae; phylum Streptophyta; class Magnoliopsida; order Santalales; family Viscaceae; genus Viscum; species Viscum album. Next base: position 1,842,897,370 of record OY728145.1, read on the forward strand.
AAATGGTCTTCGACAGAAGAGACTAGTCCTTCATCAACATTATCTTTATAGGATAAAACGCAAGACTGTCATTGGTGGATAAATTATTATATCCATGAATGATAACATCATTCAAAGAAGATTTATGTAACCCAAAGTCATAAGTGGTGTATTAAATCAAACATTCTTCTTTATAGAAACACCCCCACTTATTAGAGATATTCGAATAGTTATATATCTTCCTGATCTGCTCAAAATATTTAGCATTTTATGTATTGATATTAAAGACACCATCTTATGGGGACTGTATTAATAAATCAGTCCCTACCAGATTAATAAATCCTAACCCCATAAAATGAGGATGAATTTTAGGAAATTTTATTCCTTTTCCATAAAATTATGAATTATTTAATATTATTCATTTCCAAAACAAAAAAGCATCATGAAAATGGATGATTTTTTCATTAATTGTGTCAACTTTCTTCATTAAGGCTATACCAAGGTGGAGTATGTAATCAAAATACTAAATATGCAATGGTAAAACCAAGATCTTATAAAAAATAATTATCCCATAAAGATAGTATAAACTAGATAAATAATATATCTATTGTCATATTCTTTATCATCATTGAAAATAATACCAGATAGTGGTTATCAATGTTTCAACCCTATAGTGATTCCATATAATCCTCTAGGACTTCCATTTATAAGATTTAGTTTTTTAGAAGTATGGATATTTATTTTTTATCATGTAAATTAGATAAGTAGACAAACCATTATTTTTTTATAATTTAAATGTTAACATTCTACTTAATAGTGTAAAAGTTTATTGAGATGATAATATTATGTTTAATGTTCCCATATCATTCCTCTTTATTAAACATATTGATTTCATTTGATATTATGAAAATATTGTTATGATAATATTCCCTTATATAGATCAATATCGATTTGGAGTAATCAATTCACCCATCACATTCCCAGGTTTGTTGGCCAGGATAATATATGTGATATTAGGAAGTGTTTCATATTTCCATGTGTCAAAAAAATCCATTAGAGATTTTTTTGTGATATAATTATCTGACATTATAATTAGTAAATTTTAAAATAAATTAAAATAATAAAAACACCTTGATATCTTTGATCACATCATCCTAGAAAATAACCCAATAAAACAAATAAACCATACAAATGAGTTATTCGAAATCAGTAAACATTCAACAATTAAGGGATAAATGTTTGTATTGATTTCATCCATAGTTAGAGTCATAGTGGAGAAAATTTACTTTTTATCATCAATATACTATGGATACATCCGAAAGATAGTTGATATAGATTTCTAACCAACATCACAACAATTTTTCTCCAAATCATTGACAATTATCATGGAATAAATTGAAAATCATTAGCCTTGATTGAATTAATAAATGTCAAAATTTATTATATATATATATATGAAATTGAAAAATATAGATGTTTCATTGGAAAATGGAAACCAATTTCTATAAGAATAGTTTATTATAATCCTTTAATTTAGTTACAATACTTTATTTAATTTAAAATGGTGCCTTATTTCTAAAAGAAGTAGTTACTTATTGTTTTGATATAACAACTATATAAAATTAATATATACATCCAAAAATATTATATCATATTATTTTTGGAAAAAATAGGAATTTATTCACTGATTCAAAAGACAATAGACTTCGACAATCTTTAGTGGAAAATCCTTTATTGATTTTCAACGGATTCATTTTTCCACTGAGAAACAACAATTCTCTACTCATAATATTGGGGAGATAAAAACTATTGAAAATAATGTGAATGAGTACCATAATAAGGTACCACATATGAAATTTCATAATAAAAATCTTGTGATCATATTTATATATGAGGATGGTTTTTCAAAAAAGGTCCATATTTAAGAAACTATTCACTATATGAAAGAATCATCTATCCAACCTATATGTTTGTTATCAATTAAACTTTATACCATTACAATGTAAAATAAAATATATATAAAATAGTCACAAAAATATTACTAGTTCCAATAAAAGATAAATTCTCTTGAGAATCAATTATATTGAAATTTGGTCCATGTTTTTCATTAGGCCAGAGGAATGTATTTAAATACCAAACAATAAACCACTCGTGATTAGGTTTGGATTCGTTATAATCAATTCATATAAAATATTACTTGTTTAATGATAATTAGTAGAGTTATAATCCATTGTAATATCAAATTCATTATAATTGAGGGATTACACTAAAAAATATAATTTAAGACATTATGAAAGGAAATGGCTTATGCTGTTAAGTAACATAAACCCGAAAGTGTTTCTACAAAACTCTAACAATTGGTATGTGATATCAGGGAATATCCTATAGAGGTCCAATTTTGGTTTCCAAAAAATTTAACATAATATTTTTCCCATAAACACCAAAAATAAATGGATCAATTATGCTAAGAATATTTATATGTGTTCTTGACAATGATTGTGTAAACAAACATTTAAAAACATTAAAATTTCATTTACAAATATAAATGGGTTTTGAATATATATTTATTGTTTTATATAAAAATTGAATTTATAAAATTAGATTTATAATTATAAAATATAAAAGGTCTTTTTTGGAATTATAGTTGATATATTGGGATAATATGACATTTTCATGGTTTTTTTATATTAATTTATTTTTCTGAGAAAAATGAACGAAAATAAATGTTTTTCTAAAAGATATGAGTTTTATAAAATTGCCAAAATTATATAATGACATAAATATTTTAATAATATATTTTATAATATATATAAATATATACATATATAATATCATTTCTATTTACTATGTAGTATTAATAAAACCTATGTATATCATTTTAGAAACATAAGTAATAGATAAAAAACAATTAAATTACAATAAAAATTATTTTTATTCAAATGTAGAAATTAATTAATATTAAATGTATATAATATCATAGATAAACATTTTTATAACTATTAATTTGTTCAATATCAATTTTGGTGTAAATTAACGATTATTTTGATATATGAAACTATATAGACCCGGGCTTAAACAATACATAAAATTGAATTAAATGAATAATTCACATTGAGGATCTTTTCATGTTTAGAGTTTTAGAGAATTAGTACATAACTATTACATATCTAAACATTACAAAGTAGAAACATCAACCTAGAATCCATTTTATTCATAAAATAAAAACTCTTGAAAAAAAGATTCATGTCTAGTTCTATGTTTAAGACAACATGACTTTTCCGTGATCTCATCGTTGACCCTAATCCATATTATGTCCTATGAAAAACATTTCAAAAACATGGGATTAGCATAAAAATCTCTGTAAAGGATACACAATGAAGGAAAACTATTAGTTTTTCAAAACAACATTTAAACCAGGCATTCTTTAACATAAGTAATACATTTATCCTTTATGAAGTAGTAAATACTCTTCGAAGAATAAAAGATCATTACTTACCCTTTTGTAACCAAAATATTAAAATAAAACCCATATAAAGAACACATAACATATAAAGGTAACATGGGATATAAACGCACATAAATGGAATAACCATACGGTCGACTTCCACACATATCACTCTATAGAATAGTTATACGACTTACTTCCATACCCAATGGATTGGATGTTTTAACGTAACCACTCGTCCTGGTATTCCCGGCACCACCCATCACTTGGTTTATCACATAACCACCCATCAAATGTCCATGTACAATTATAAAATCAGAAGAAAAAAACAAATATAAAGGAAATAAAATATTTCTAAAATATATTGACATAACAAAGACATTATCAAAACCATTTTCAATACCAAAATCCATAATAGAGTATATGGTATTTATTTTCTTATAAAAACATTAAGGCTTTTTGAGGAATCCAAAGATCAAATAATACTCGCGGCGGTGGAAAAAGATTTTGTCACCACCAATGTTAAAAGAAACATTCATTTTTTTCATTTAGTAAAACGCTTCTTAGAAAATGATTTCCTTTGAAAATTCAAGGGTGTTTATACAGCATATAAATGAAACTCATGAATTAAAACAAAATATGTCTCAATGAATGGAGATTGAGAAAAAGTCCCTTACCTTGTGTCTGACTTGACTCGATCATTATTAAATCTGCTGAATAATAAACTAAAGATAATTTCTACTTATATAAGAACCTTTTTAAAGTGTAATATTCCTTTTATATCACTTATTACCATGTTATAAACATTATGCAATCATTTATGTTAATAATGTTCATTTTTTCGATATTTGGTACTTGAGTCAAAAATGAACACCTTATATTTACAAGTTGTCCATGTGGTCAATGGTTCATAATATCAAGAGTGATATTCATGATTTGGATGTCATATATATAATATATATCCATCATATACATGTATTTATAATAGTACATACCATTTAGAGGCAATAAATTAAATGCACCGTTCATGGAGACGGTAAGTCGTACATACGTATGAACGCTACTTCCATTTATATTTCATATTTAATTGAATTTTAACATAATGATTAATAGTAGTATTAAAATTATAGTATTTTATCATATATTATATCATTAAATATATTTTATATATGTACCACATATTGTATGAACGAGTCATATCCCTTTAAGTGGGAGATAGTCCGCACTTTCTCAAATGAAATTATCGTGATTACTCTATGTAACACCACTAAAGTATTATTGTTGATCCATAAAATAATTATCACATGAAATAACCACATGAGGATGTATGCATATATTACAAAAATGAGTTTTATATAACTATTGATATCCTTACTAATGATATGTCGAATATATCAATAAAATAAAACCAAAATATAGTATTCCTTAATTACACATTTTTTCATATACAATCTTTTTTTGTAAAAATGATATGGTCAACTAAATTTTATAAATATTAAAAAAATGAATATAGATATAGTAATGGGGTTATAAAGAACATAAAATTCCCTCATTAAATATGAATAATACCAAAGTGATAATAATAAATACTATAATAATAATCATTATCCATCTCCATGTAATACTCATTTTCTTATGTGAAAAATTATTGGTCTTGCATATTCCTATAATCTGTAAGAGGCATAGACCTGGTTCCCAAGGAAGACGTCATATGAGATTAATATCACCCTGTTATTTAATTATATATATGAGTTAATGGAATTTATTCTTCATCATTAGTCCATCTCATAGTTTTAGTATAATTTTAAGATATATTGAATGACATAGAATCATCCACAATGTCACCCCATTTTCCAACAAAATTATTCAATTTACATTTCCTATTGAACTCCTCCACGATTAGAGATCTTGCATGAGTGAGGTCATAATATTATATTTCAAGATAAAATGAGATTATCAAATTTCCATAGAGTTATTACAGTAAGGATTCACTCTACTCCTCCCCTTCGAGGGTACTCTTCTATATTATATAATGTGATTTACATATAAATACTATCAACAACAATGGATATGTTCCCCTATCTATAGCTACATTAAAATCTCAATAGAGATACACACTCACACCTAAATATGAATACACTAGATTAGAGATAATCAGTTCCAATATTCATATATTTCCCTTATTCACATAGGATTTCAAAACATGATGTCTATACACCACCTTCTTTTATGGTCTTTACATGATATATTTCATAACACCTTCACCTATAATGGAGAAAAATTATTCAACTATTCATAACTAGAAAGAACATCAATTAGTCCCATCGACCCTTGTGAATTGACTACATGAGGATTCTTATGAGGTATCTGACTGAAATAAAAACCAATATCTCTAAACTTGGTCACTGATTTTTTAGCCTCTAAAACTTGATCACTGACACCCAATAATCAAGACTCGTTACAAATTTCTGAAAATCCTATCTTCCAAAAATGTAATCATCATGACTAGTTATTGAGAAAAATGTTATTTGGAATGTCGTATAAAACATTATTATATACGTCTTATGTTCTTGAAATCATGGTAGTTGACATTAATCAAATCATATATACGACATAGTTTAAACTCCCAATCATATGTATCAAAAATCACTTTTTTTGTTAGAACTAAATCAATACCTACTACAACATACACCAAGTAATAGTTCCCAAACATGGATTAATTTGTCTCCATATACATTTTAACAGGGACACCAATAGAACAAAAATATAAAATAGAACATGAGGATCCCAAAATATACATTTAATGTAATATATTTTGAAACAAAATTCAGAAATATTGTTTATTATACCAAATTGGATAAAATTAGAAGACCATTATTGAATACAATGAAAACAGTATCTAATAGAAATGAAATCTTATCCCCATGTCCTTTACATCTGACTACATTTATGTGATTATAATCTTATTTATATGGTATGATATCTTAATATTACCTACTTTGATATTAGTTATATGAATTTGTATTGTCGAGGATAAGATTATTTCACCTCATTTAACATAGTAGAAAACTAATACTGGAACATAATACTAAAAAATATTTAAGACATCCAATAATACACCATTGTATCTATTTATGATTTATTTCCAATATTTCTCATTATAATATGATATATTGTATTTTAACATGTTATTATCGAAAACTATTTTTCAGTAAAAATATTGATTCCATACATGCATAATTATATAATGTAATATTTATTTTTGACATGAATGAGAATGGAGCATCTTAAATTGATAAAGCTAAAACATTTCAGAAGACAAAGAGAACACTTTTTAAATTTTCCCTATCAAGAAGTGAGACCATGTAATTATGTATAGTGTTGATGTAGATGCTCCTCTCTTCCAAAACCCCTTTGTTTTCAACGCCATCTAAAATTTAATTCTTCTCCCAGAAGGTGTGCGTGATACGGTAGTTTAGGGAAGAGATTTTGAGAATGAAATTTATCCACTTACCTGCCATCTTCCATGCCAATCTTGTCTGACCCATCATAATTACATGGAAAACTATGGAAGAGTCACACTCGAACAAAATGTTGTTCCATTATTGTTGGAATGTAATATCCATGACACTGATGATTTCTATCATTTCAGCTTCCAAATATATAGTGTGACCACTTGAATCATAATTGAATTGCACAACCTCCCCATGACGATTCCTAAAAATTACCCCATAACATGAAGGTCTTGAGTTTCCCTTGGAGGCTCCATCCATATTGAATTTTAACCAACCATTGATGGGGGTAGTCTATATCACCGAAATCATGCCCCTTTGGTTTGGGATATTATCCTATAACCATTAATCATCTGAGTATCATGAACTCCCTGACTGAGGTTTTACAATGATCAGTAATCAGTGAATTGGCATTTTGAATGGCCAGAAGAATGCTGCTAAATGAAGTGGTTCGATTGAATCTTGTTTGGTGATAAACAAGGTTATTATGAGCCTTCCATGAAGCATATAGAAGATCAGTGCATGCCACATGCAAAAATGATTTCAGTTGTGTGGATTACTGAACTCTAAGCAGATATTATTTGAATTTTATAGCTGAGGAAGTATTGGGAGGGTCCAACTCAAATATTCTAAAAACTACATTCCATAGTGAAGAGGTGGTGTTAATAGACAAGAACTAGTGATCAATATCTTATCTATGATGACAACAGTGTGCACATCTCAAGCATAATAAAATACCAACCCTTTGGATATTCACATCCAATTTTATTTTTTATGATAAAGTCTCTAGATAAGTGAAAATCATGAGGAAAGTAGTTAATCTAATAATTCATTACTATAGTTATTATAAAAAGTCATTGTTAATTATTTTTAATATTAATGGTTATAAAAGTAAGAAAATAGTATAATATTATTCTCAACTACATTTTCATTTGGAATTAATATTATTATGTCACTATTAATTAACGAAATTAACGATATAATATATCTAAAATATTATCTTACGGTAATCATATATTTTCATATATAGATATAATTAAAGTACTTATAATGAATTTTTCATATAAAATAATTATCTCCGAACTCTATATATGTGGTTAACATATAAATATTAAGAGTTGTGATATAAAAATAATGATACCTATTATATAATGACAAATAATGATACAATGGATTCAAGAAATTTGTTTTAGTTCATAACTATCAAAATAAAATCACATTTTGAACTCATTATACAATATAACTTATATAGTTCATCGTTTAATATTCAATATAATAATTATCCAATAAATATTACTGACATTAATTCATGAATAAGTGATATATAATCGCATTTGAGAAGTATATAAAAATAATGGGTGATAATATAATTTTCTCTATACATTTATTTGTTGATATGAAAAGTGATATCAACATTTCTCTATTAAACAGATGTATTAATTATTATTTACCAGTATTAAATTTATTTACAATCCCTTAGTAAAAATGACTTAAATCCATAACAGAATAAAATATAGTATTAAATAATATGAAAACAATATTGTACTTATATTTATATATTCTTTTTTAAAATTATTTTCATATGGAATTTTAAGAATGAGACACTATTTGGAAGTAAATCAACACAATAGGTAAAATTATGAGTAATATTAATGGTCAATCTATATTATAATTAATAGAAAATTAAACTTAAAGGATATTGATTCATCACTAATTAATTCAAATAAATATTTGAAATACATTGATGAAATAGATTAGTGGGTTTATTAAATTAATGACACATATGGGGGAATTTATGGATTATATGATTGTTAGACCTAAAATATATATATATTTTTTTTTAAAAATACTAGAGGAAGAGTTATACTATATTAACATTTGGTATATAATTTAAGGTACTTTTAGGGCATCAATTTAAGATTAGTAATCCAATTTGGTCATTTTTAAAGAATAATAAATGGCAGTGACATGAATAAATGAATGTATGATATTTCCAATAGGTAAATTTTTATTAAGAAATTCATTAATTAGTATCAAAATATTTATTTTTGATGGTTAATGGATTTTTATCAAAATTTAAATTTCTTGAATTTTATTATTTTTTGGTGGTGATCACTGGTGGATAATCGATCAACTAATTTAATTTCATATGGGAAATAAAAACATAATGTATTATCTTTACAAATATTCTAGAATAAAGATCACATAAATATCATATAATATAAAAATTATTGTATGTGGAATACAACATATTGATTCATGAGATAAGTGATGTACATTACAATATAATGTAATTGTGATAAAACAATTAATAATCTGTATATATCATGACTAGTGATATATTAACAATAATTTTATGTGATTATTAATGATAAAACATGTGTTATATAGAGACCCACATCATGTGAAAATTATTATCATATTTCAATAAAATTACTATCAACTATTGAAATGAGAATAAAAAATAGGAATTTATATTGATATACTGAAATTTCAATCTGAGAAATACGATAATGAATAATAAATGTATTTTAAAATATTGAGAAATATAGTTGAAGGATATCATTGTTCATTTTTAATACTATATTTTTAATGAGTATTTATTTCTATAGTCAAAATGTTGTGATATGTGGTATTATTTGAATTGATATGAGGTATCATTGTATGACGCATAAAAAGGGAATCATTTATAAAGAGATTATTATACCCTTTAAAATGATAAAAAAACACAATAAATGATAATTTCCAACAATAATATAAAGATTTTTTATATATTATACTACAAAATAAAAGAAAAATATATTAAACTATATTCATCTAGTGAATCACAATATTCAATAGGATTCATAAAAAAATAAAAAAATAATGATCATAAAAAAAATATTATCCATACGTTAATATGGATATTGATTGAATATGTATTTTAATGTGGTATAGATAATTTAAAAAATATTTAATCATCCATAACATCATTATACTCACAATACAAAAATATATTAAGGAAATTTCCATAATAATAATTTATTATTTTTGTTTTATGGATTATATGATTCACATTTACTCGTTTTATTGAAATCATATTTTTATAAAATATTATATGAGAATAGTCTCACAAATTCTTGTGATTGGGTGATAATGTATGTATTTTATGTTTTCAAATTATTATTCTATACTGAATTCTATAAATATCATAAATTAATCATTCAACATGGAGATCAACCCATTATTATGATGGGTGAAATAAAATTATTTCCAAATTATTAGTGGATATATCAAATGAAATTATAAATTGACACTAAAATGAAGGATCTATTTATACATTAATTTTCATTGGGTGGTTTTAAAACATAAAAAATGATGATATGAAGATGATGGTATTTAATTAATAATGTATGAAATTTAGTGAGATCACTTGGAAGAGTGTAGGTATTCATATTGTGGGTCCTTGATAATATTTATGAATATCTAAGGGTAAATAAATAATGATTAGAAATTATATATAAGGGGTTTGGGGTCTATGAATATATAATAATGGAAATTATGAATATAAAATTAGTAGGTACAAGGAGGATAATCAGTAATGGAACATGAAATATTTCTGGATGGATGAAAAATGATGGAACATATATTTTATAACACCAAATGATTTTAGTTTATAACTATAATTATATAATTCTATGTGTTATATAGCTTCCAATAATTCAAAATAGAACCTAAATTAAAATGTGATATATAAAGATTATCTATAGTGAATAGAAAAAGGAAAAAGTTTACAAGAGAGGGTTACAAAGTTGGGTGTGCGAGCCAGCTGTAATTTTTTAGTTCACTTGAGTTGTGGATATAAGAATCTATATAAAATACCACAGACATAAATCATATTAAATCCCCATCATTGAAATTTCTTCATATAAATAATTATCATTCCTGAAGATATGATTCACATTACCCTATATATAATCAAAAGCTTATAAACATGCTATCTATTTTGGGATCATCATTAATGAGATCATCCTTGGTCAGTTCCTCAATGCTTCCACAACTAGAGTTGGATCTAATTAAAATTATAAGTTCCCCCATTAATAATTTAGTATTTTATATCATATATATTTTCTCAAGGATCATCATCTTATGTAGTCCTAATTCCAGTTTATCTATTGAAACATCATAAGAAAAATCATTAATGTGTTTATAAAATATAACCGTAATCAAATAATATATTTGTAGCTCTAGATTACCTATTTGCATTCACATTGACCACGTTTGGGATTATTCTACTCTATATAATTCAATTCATCAAAAGTGTCTAATTAAACATTCCTAAAACACCAAAGATAATTAAAATAGAAATTCCGAAGAAATAATTTTTCCTATAAATTATTTTATTCTATGAAGACAATTTCACTTATGTGTGTACAGAGATATGGTTCACATGGATTGATACATTTAAATATTCCAATATTATTTCAATACATGTTTTCCATATTAATTAATTCATAACATCAGTATCCATTTGAATAATATTGTGATTTTTTCACTAAAAATATCTTCAATGAAAAAACTCCTAGAATTTAAAATATCATTGTCATAACATAGCTAGTTATTATAGATTTACTAGTTATATAAAAAAATTATTCCCACTAAATATCAATAAATAAGAATATTGTTTTGATTTTCTGATTCTCTTTGATATAAAGTAAATTTTAATGGGAAACATATTATTTTTTAAAAAAATTTATTCATCTAATAGTATAATATTTATTTAATTATTCTACACTAATAAATATATTTAATGAGAAACTAGGGTACTCTAAAATGGGATAACTGTTTTTCTAAATTAATGTTATGTTACAACTTAATATTTTAGATCTATTTTATAGTAAAATATCCCATGAGTCTAGAAAAATATATCATCGTGTTAGTGATAAGTAACTAAAATGTTTATAACTAATTTTTCATCCCTACTGAAAAAAAAACTCAACCCTGACAGTTAGGACTTACCTATGATCTGAAATATAAAACATCTTCATGTGTTTTGATAGGGAAAATTGGTTTTTTGGTGGGATGTTAAACTATAGTACATTCCAATGGTTTAGAGTAGATTATATATATAAAAACCATATTTTACATTCCACTAAATAATTATAAAATAATATAATTGAATACCACACTGATGAAATCATGTATTGAGGGAATACATTCATATGGATAAGAATAAATACTTATCTTCAAAATAAAATGTTCTTATCAATTGGTGGTTTGAATAATTTGTGATAAATTGTTGATGATGGTTTCAAGAAATTTAAGTTGTCACTAAACTAAAATGTGAACCATATTTTCTAGATTAGTACACTTATGCTATAAAATAAAGACAATATTAAATTCATTGAGACATATATTAGATATGAATATTTTAATAATACAATTGATGATTTCGATCAAATTGAATGGGATTTTATATACTAATGATAAATAAATAAACATGGATGATGTACATTAATTATCGACACAAACCATTAATGCTTGTGAAATGATCTTGAATTTCAAATTTTCCATTGGTGTAATCGCATTTGAGGTAATATTCTATAGATAACCCTTCACAACTCTCATAAAATATCATATATTTTTTCTGACAAGTCCAGCAAGACGATGAAGCCTCTTACCATTTTATAAAGAGAATAAGATAGTATGTATTGAATGAAGAGTTGGTCAAACATAATGGATTTCACTCATCCAATAATGTCAAATAAAAAATCATAATATGAATAATCATTTTCATAATTATATTCATTAATAGTTTCCCACTATGATTGAGAGTTACCTTGATTAATGATCTTATGGACCTCATCATTGATTCTTATTGGCACCGTAGATGATGATCTAGTAGAAATGGTCTTCGACAGAAGAGACTAGTCCTTCATCAACATTATCTTTATAGGATAAAAGGCAAGACTGTCATTGGTGGTTAAATTATTATTTCCATGAATGATAAAATCATTCAAAGAGGATTTATGTAACCCAAAGACTTAAGGGGTGTATTAAGTCAAACATTCTTCTTTATAGAAACACCCCCACTTATTAGAGATATTCGAATAGTTATGTATCTTCTTGATTTGCTCAAAATATTTAGCATTTTAGGTATTTATATTAAAGACACCATCCTATGGGGACTGTATTAATAAATCAGTCCCTACCAGATGAATAAATCCTAACCCCATAAAATGAGGATTAATTTTAGGAAATTTTATTCCTTTTCCATAAAATTATGAATTATTTAATATTATTCATTTCCAAAACAAAAAATCATCATGAAAATGGATGATTTTTTCATTAATTGTGTCAACTGTCCTCATCAAGGCTATACCAAGGTGGAGTATGTAATCAAAATACTAAATATGCAATGGTAAAACCAAGATCTTATAAAAAATAATTATCCCATAATGATAGTATAAACTAGATAAAAAATATATCTATTGTCATATTCATTATCATCATTGAAAATAATACCAGATAGTGGTTATCAATGTTTCAACCCTATAGTGAGTCCATATAATCCTCTAGGATTTCAATTTATAAGATTTAGTTTTTTAGAAGTATGGATATTTATTTTTTATCATGTAAATTAGATAAGTAGACAAACCATTATTTTTTATAATTTCAATGTTAACATTCTACTTAATAGTGTAAACGTTTATTGAGACGATAATATTATGTTTAATGTTCCCATATCATACCTCCTTATTAAACATATTGATTTCATTTGATATTATGAAAATATAGTTATGATAATATTCCCTTAAATAGATAAATATAGATTTGGAGTAATCAATTCACCCATCACATTCCCAGGTTTGTTGGCCAGGATAATATATGTGATATTAAAATGTGTTTCATATTTCCATGTGTCAAAAAAATTCCATTAGATATTTTTTTGTGATATAATTATCTGACATTATAATTAGTAAATTTTATAATAATTTAAAATAATAAAAACACATTGATATCTTTGATCACATCATCCTATAAAATAACCCAATAAAACAAATAAACCATAAAAATGAGTTATTCGAAATCAGTAAACATTCAAAAATTAAGGGAGAAATGTTTGTATTGATTTCATCCATAGTTAGAGTCATAGTGAATAAAATTTACTTTTTATCATCAATATACTATTGATACATCCTAAAGATAGTTGATATAGATTTCTAACCAACATCACAACAATTTTTCTCCAAATCATTGACAATTATCATGGAATAAATTGAAAATCATTAGCCTTGATTGAATTAATAAATTTCAAAATTTATTCTATATATATATATATGAAATTTAAAAATATAGATCTTTCATTGGAAAATGGAAACCAATTTCTATAAGAATAGTTTATTATAATCCTTTCATTTAGTTATAATACTTTATTTAATTTAAAATGGTGCCTTATTTCTAAAAGAAGTAGTTACTTCTTGTTCTGATATAACAGCTATATAAAATTAATATATACATCCACAAATATTATATCATCTTATTTTTGAAAAAAATAGGAATTTATTCACCGATTCAAAAGACAATAGGCTTCGACAATATTTATTGGAAAATCCTCTATTGATTTTCAATGGATTCATTTTTCCACTGAGAAACAATAATTCTCTACTCATAATATTGGGGAGATAAAAACTATTTAAAATAATGTGAATTAGTACCATAATAAGGTACCTCATATGAAATTTCATAATAAAAATCTTGTTATCATATTTATATATGAGGAGGGTTTTTAAAAAAAAGGTCCATATTTAAGAAACTATTCACTATATGAAAGAATCATCCATCCAACCTATATGTTTGTTATCAATTAAACTTTATACCATTACAATGTAAAATATAATCTATATAAAATAGTCACAAAAATATTACTAGTGCCAATAAAAGATAAATTCTCTTGAGAATCAATTATATTGAAATTTGGGCCATGTTTTTCATTAGGCCAGAGGAATGTATTTAAATACCAAACAATAAACCACTCGTGATTAGGTTTGGATTCGTTATAATCAATTCATATAAAATATTACTTGTTTAATGATAATAAGTAGAGTTATAATCCATTGTAATATAAAATTCATCATAATTGAGGGATTACACTAAAAAATATAATTAAAGACATTATGAAAGGAAATGGCTTATACTGTTAAGTAACATAAACCCCAAAGTGTTTCTACAAAACTCTAACAATTGGTATGTGATATCAGGGAATATCCTATAGAGGTCCAATTTTGGTTTCCAAAAAATTTAACATAACATTTTTCCCATAAACACCAAAAATAAATGGATAAATTATGCTAAGAATATTTATATGTGTTCTTGACAATGATTATATAAACAAACATTTAAAAACATTAGAATTTCATTTACAAATATAAATGGGTATCGATTATATATTTATTGTTTTATATAAAAATTGAATTTATAAAATTAGATTTATAATTATAAAATATAAAAGGACTTTTTTGGAATTATAGTTGATATATTGGGATAATATGACATTTTCAGGGTTTTTTATATTAATTTATTTTTCTGAGAAAAATGAACGAAAATAAATGTTTTTCTAAAAGATATGAGTTTTATAAAATTACCAAAATTATATAATGACATAAATATTTTAATAATATATTTTATAATATATATAAATATATACATATATAATATCATTTCTATTTACTATGTAGTATTTATAAAACCTATGTATATCATTTTAGAAACATAAGTAATAGATAAAAAACAATTAAATTACAATAAAAAATATTTTTATTCAAATGTAGAAATTAATTAATATTAAATGTATATAATATCATAGATAAACATTTTTATAACTATTAATTTGTTCAATATCAATTTTGGTGTAAATTAACGATTATTTTGATATATGAAACTATATATACCCGGCCTTAAACAATACATAAAATTGAATTAAATGAATATTTCACATTGAGGATCTTTTCATGTTTAGAGTTTTAGAGAATTAGTACATAAATATTACATATATAAAAATTACAAAGTAGAAACTTCTACCTAGCATCCATTTTATTCATAAAAGAAAAACTCTTGAAAAAAAGATTCATGTCTAGTTCTATGTTTAAGACAGCATGACTTTTCTATGATCTCATCGTTGACCCTAATCCATATTATATCCTGTGAAAAACATTTCAAAAACATGGGATGATCATAAAAATCTATGTAAAGGATACACAATGAAGGAAAACTATTAGTTTTTCAAAACAACATGTAAACCAGTCATTCTTTAACATAAGTAATATATTTATCCTTTATGAAGTAGTAAATACTCTTCGAAGAATAAAAGATCATTATTTACCCTTTTGTAACCAAAATATTAAAATAAAACCCATATAAAGAACACATAACATATAAAGGTAACATGGGATATAAACGCACATAAATGGAATAACCATACGGTCAACTTCCACACATAACACTAAATAGAATAGTTATACGACTTACTTCCATACCCAATGGATTGGATGTTTTAACGTAACCACTCGTCCTGGTATTCCCGGCACCACCCATCACTTGGTTTATCACAGAACCACCTATCAAATGTCCATGTACAATTATAAAATCAGAAGAAAAAAAACAAATATAAAGGAAATAAAACATTTCTAAAATATATCACTAAAATATATTGACATAACGAAGACATTATCAAAAGCATATTCAATACCAAAATACATAAAAGAGTATATGGTATTTATTTTATTATGAAAACATTAAGGCTTTTTGAGGAATCCAAAGATCAAATAATACTCGCGGCGGTGGAAAATGGCTTTGTCACCACCTATGTTAAAAGAAACATTCATTTTTTTCATTTAGTAAAATGCTTCTTAGAAAATTATTTCCTTTGAAAATTCAAGGGTGTTTATACAACATATAAATGAAAGTCATGTATTAAAACAAAATATGTCTCAATGAATGGAGATTGAGAAAAAGTCCCTTACCTTGTGTCTGACTTGACTCGATCATTATTAAATCTGATGAATAATAAACTAATGATAATTTCTACTTCTATAAGAACCTTTTTAAAGTGTAATATTCCATTTATATCACTTATTACCATGTTATAAACATTATGCAATGATTTATGTTAATAATGTTCATTTTTCGATATTTGGTACTTGAGTCAAAAATGAACACCTTATATTTAAAAGTTGTCCATTTGGTCAATGGTTCATAATATAAAGAGTGATATTCATGATTTGGATGTCATATATATAATATATATCCATCATATACATGTATTTATAATAGTACATAACATTTAGAGGCAATAAATTAAATGCACCGTTCATGGAGACGGTAAGTCGTACGTACGTATGAACGCTACTTCGATTTATATTTCATATTTAATTGAATTTTAACATAATGATTCATAGTAGTATTAAAATTATAGTATTTTATCACATATAATATCATTAAATCAAATTTATATACGTACGTCATATTGTATGAACGAGTCATATCCCTTTAAGTGGGCGATAGTCCGCACTTCCTCAAATGAAATTATCGTGATTACCCATATTGGAAACCCTAAAGGGATGCTATAAATGGAAATTACAGAAGTATAAAGTAAACATAAAAATAATATATATCATATATAAATACAGTTCCATCATAATGTCCACCATGAGAGGCAGTTGGAGATATTTGAACAATCATCGTTTCGTGAGGCGTTAGTTTTCCATCCACAGAAATGTTATGTTTTTCATCCATTATGTGTAGGTGAGTGTAAGTGTAGTTAAAATTATTATCATAACAAAATCCTAGTATATTTAGAACACTGGGGTTGTAATAAAATAAATTAATAAAATGATTTTAGGCGATGGAGAAGTAAAATAAAAGAAAACAATTTAAGAGAAATCGTTACCATTAATTTGGGTAACATCATTTGGATTGAACCAAAAAGACTTCTTGAAGGGCCTTTGGCCTAAGTTAAGGCTTATAGGGGATGATAGGGATGTAGGTAGTTTAATTGGGTAGTGTTTGTATGAGCCAAAAATATTTATAGGTGTGATGAATTGGTTATAAATGGTCATCTTTTATAAGGGGGTGGAGGGGCTCTTTAGGAATGTGTGATAATATTATTTTATTATATAATGATAATAGGTTTATAAAGGCCCATGAATAATTAATGTAGAATATAAGATGACACATATTCAAAATAAAATCATCCAATCATAATTTTACATGTTATGGATATTATGTTAATCAAAATAAATTTATTTATTTAAATAATTTATTAATGAGGTAAATATTACATCATTATTGTGTCATTAATAATTTAATTAATGTGATGTCTAAAATTTATAAAAAAAACTCCATGATGTAGGAAATATGATTATATTTCCAATTAATATTTATAGTCTAAAATATAATTTTTATAACATCATATAGAAATTAATTTACTAAAATGTTTTTGTTTTTGTCAACTTTTCCTTTACTTGAAATTAATTTATCGAAGGTGTCATTATCATTCGTATGTGGCTCCATGGGGTCCCAAAATCGACCCAAAGATGCACATGGTTGATATGTATCAACCAATATGATTATTACGTGTTTAAGGGTAATTTCATATTATTATTATATTATATTTTTCCTTATTTACATGATTTACCCTTTAACAACGGTAAATAAAATATTATCAAAGTAAATATTTAAAATGTCTAAAAATAATAGTTACCTAATTAAAAAATTTGGAACTCCTAATTCCAAATATGGAATCCATTTTTTCAAATTCAAAAGACCAATGTGGAAGAAATTAATTCAAAATTAATTCCAGCTGTCCAAACAGAAAGGGTGTTTTTATGAAATAATAACTATCAAAATATTAACAATTGTTTATGTCCAATTTCAAAGTGAAATTAATTCTAATGACAAAAATTGTATTAAATGGTAAAAATATATCTTGATTACACTTTAATACCAATGAAAAAGATAATCTAACCATATACATAAATTATATTAAAAGGCAATTTTGAATTAAAATACAGTATTTTTAAATATTCATTAAAAATGAACTTTATCAGAAAAATACCAAAAAATTACCAAAGGTAAAATTTGATGTCCCCATTATAAATGAGGATTGTATTTGGTCAAATATAACATATTAAATTTACCAAAACTATATTTAAATAGGATTCACCATTAATAGGCAGTAAATCAACCTTTTAAAGTAAATTATGCTTAAAATTAGATTAATTCACAATTTAAGCCTCTAACTTTTATTGGATAAATTTAAATACATTTAACAAACATGTATATTAATATTGTAGTTAGTTTTGTTCATTACCGCCAATACAATGGCTAAGAGATAACTACCATTTAAAAAATATTATATTATTAGTGTGCAACGTATGATTTGAAAGAAACCTGTTTTTGTGTATCGAGTATGCTATCGAACATAGAAACCCCATTAAAGTAAAATTAATATTTAATTCACAAATATTAATAAATATTAAATATGTCTTATTCTTTATTTACATGGTATGTAACAGATATTTTTGATTAAATTGGTAAAACTACTTTATTAAAATAATTATTTCATTAATATAGATTAATTTTTATATAATAATCTATTTTAATTTATTGTAAATTATAAAAATAATATTATTTATAAACTGACAAATAATTAAATTTTAAAACAATTAATTGGTCATCGATGCTAAAAATATTATGATCACATAATCATAATAACAATAATTTAATATAAAAATCATTTTCTTATATATAAAATGAATACATTTAAAATATATTTTAACCTTTTTAAAAAAATTATAATATAAAATGGAGACAAATTTTTTGGTTTAGAATTTCCATATTTTTTAATTGCATTAGTTTTATATTTTAAAAAAATTACAAATTACATAGTCAAAGTAACTAGTTATAAATGTAAACAATGTTAATATAAAAACCCCCAAAAAGACTTAAAGAATAGTAATATATACATGTAAATGAATGGTTGATTATATTCCAACCCAATATCATCTCACACTCTATTATTAATTCCATTTTTCATCTTTAATCCTTTATTATTTTAATGATATCATTGAAATTAAGTTTTTGTTTTCTATATTACAATTTTTTCTATTTATAAAAGTGTACACTTTGAACCCTTCAGGTCATACGTATATATTCTAATTACATAATGAATCTTTAACATTCAACAGATCCTTGAGTAATATATTAATTTTATAATCCTTTTTTCAAAATAATTCATCCAAATCCATTTATTTACATGTACACTTTTACGAGACATTACACGGTACCAATGAAATTAAGCACAATTGAAGAATGAATCTGGAACAAGGTAAGGGGTTTTATCTCAATGTCCAATATTTGACGATTGCTTTGTATAAGAACATGACTTATTATGTGTTAGTTATATTCTTATGAATTGTGATTTTGTATCATGAAATATTCATTCCTCTTGGAAATTTATAATATATTTAATTATGTCTCACCTTCAATATGATATGATTCAAATTATCCTCAATTCATAAGGGTTACATTTTATGATTTTAAAATACATAATAAATGAATGACATTTTGCACCATAATTCCAATTATATATTTTATTAAATTTCCCATTTCATTAAATATAATGAATATATCAAAATTATTTATACTTGAATTTCAATTTCATAGTAATACTCTTAATATTATGATACCATTACGATATGTTTTTATAGAATCTTAATTCTAATTCAATGAGAATTGGTTATTATTCATAAAATTATTTCATTTATGATTAGTTTGTATTTCATTTTTCTTAAATTTATTTATAATTTATAGCCTTTATATGTATTATTAGTTTTACAATACAACCACTTTCTACATTTTCTATAAATCATAAATAAGGGCATCTATAAGGGATTTGGTTAACTCCAATTTGTTTGACATGAGTTAAATTTTTTTCCTTGATTTTCATTTTTTATGTTAAATAAATTTTTTGATTTCATATTTTATCATTGGGGATGAATATGATTTTTGTCAAATATGTTTTATCATTGAATTTAATTAATATAAAATAATTTGGTTTTGAAGATAAATATCATCTCATATAAGGATTGTATTTCCCATTTAAATGATGATTATTCACTTAATTATATTTCCATTTTAAAAATTGGAACCCATTTTTTGTTTTTACTCTTGTTACCTACATATTTATATTATCATAATATAAAATTGTATATTTAATTTTAACTTTTATGTTGTCGGTTTGGAACAAAGGAATTTCAATATATTAAGTAGGTTTACCATCCTTTATGAATTAAATGTTTAATATTACACTATATATTTTTTATTAACCATTGTGTCATATCAATGTTGTTCTATTTTTAAATATTCATTTTATGGATTCAATAATGTTTATATTTTCCTTTACAATAATGGTTTTGAATGTATTATTTTAGTGCAATGTATTAAACTATTTTTTTGATATATTTATTATTCCCATGCCTATTCACCCACTAAGGTGTATATTTTGTGATGTGAAATTTTAATGAAACATATTGTTTTATCTATGATGAAATGGTTTTGGAAAATAATTTTTTTTATCCTACAATTTTTTATCTTCATGTTATGATGTGTTTTTGAAAAATTTACTAAATGAAATTATTTTTAATGGGTCCTTTATGACGTGATTAATGATTGATTTCATCTAGCCCATATCCATTATAATAATTTATTTTTTGGCTACTTTTTCACACAAAAATTAATTGGTTGAGGTTTCCTATTATAAGAGATGTGATTTTTTGAATGGTATACTAGAGTCGTTGTTCACATGTTTTTTGGGTGGATAAGATTCAAGGGGCTTTATTCAAAATATTTTATTGTGAATTGAATGTTGGATTATTTTATCCCATGATTATTATTTCAATGATATATGGGAAGATTTATTCATGTTCTTATGTTTTGAATGAGTCTTCAGAACATTTTTTTTATTTTTTTTGTGTAAATGCGATAGGGGAAGCATTGTTCAAATGTTTTTGTGTCAACATAATACAAGAATACTAGTTCAAAAGATTTCATATGATTATGTTTGTGCAATAAATTTTTATTATACTATTATTCAATGAAGTGATATATTTTTTTATCCAAATGATTATTATCCCTAAATTATTCTTAAGGTCTCAAGATTTTATAACCTTCTTCTATGACATTGGATTTTTTCTGTTGACGTGGAATGTCCTGTTGTCATGTCATTTTGGGACCTCATATTATTCTATGTTTTTTATAAGAAATTTTTATCATTCACTTGTTATTTCATATTATTATGATAGTAACCTTCAAGGAATGTTATTATCTATTACCTTACTGATAATTTAATATGAAAACATTCATTTTTTCAATTACCTATGCTATAATGCTATTTTTGACCAAAGAGATACATAGAACATGGTCTGTTGTATATTAATATTTGGAGTAGTGTTCAAAATCATCATAAAACATTTTTCTTATATAGATTATTCATGAATATACTAATCGTTCTTCTCAGAGGATTTATTATTTTTAATGTTTTATAATCCAAATCATGTGGTAATGTAATAAATTATGTATCAGTATATCAACCATTATATAAATGATACTATTTAATTTAATTTTTTTTCACAAGTATCAGTGTAAAGATATATGGAATCTTGTTTGGTATCATGAATGGTTTTTGTTATATTTTTGGATTACGGTATATATTTTTTTATCAATAATATAATTTAATATTAATTAAAATAGTAGGGTTATTTTTAATATATAAGTCTCTTTATTCAGTAACATTCTTATATTTTTGAATTTAGGGATAATTGTTGAAAATATAAATCACATATATAACAATATATAATAACTAAATGAGGGATTTGGAATTGATTTACCTAGTGTTAATAACCCTAAAATGAGTTTATTGGGTATGAACTCAAACATCTCCTATTTGATGGTATGGTGGTCTAATAGAAAATTCGGATTGAAAATACCATGGGATATGCTTTAGTTTATCACATTCACAATATGAAAAAATTTTAAGGATTTATGCCTGATTTAAATAAATTTGGTTAGAGATCCATACAAAAAATGGTCATGGATGACTGATGATTAAATAAACTGGGTCATAAGAAAACATGAAAGAATTAATAGATGAAATGAAGGTTTATTTAGAGAATTAATAGTAAGACTCGTTTTTCATTTGAATGTGATCATTTAAATTAATTTTAATAATCACTATTTTTTGTTTTATTATTAGGATTAAATAGGATCATGTAGATGAAGGTGAGAAAGGTATGTTTATAGAAACCACTAATTATATAAAAAAATTAAAATATGTAAATGGTAAATAATCATGTTATATTGCTATTATGATTGAAAATATGTGTTTTTTTGTCTTACATATGATATTGAGGTTGAAATAATAATATAAATTAATTTTTAATAATCTCTTATATATAAATTAGTGATCATTATTTATTAATGATATTATGTTATACTCTAAAATTTCTGAGAATGAGGTGGAAATTATATGGATTCTTCTCGATTAGTTATGATTTATTAGTTTTGAAACATATAATAATTGTATCAATAACCCTAAAATATTTGTTGGAAATGTATTCCATCAACAATTCTATATAGATATTAATTATTTTGGGGCTCACAAGTACCCTTGTTTTTTTAATAATGATATTACATTAATGGTATTTTAGTAAATTAATATTCATTGAAATATTCATTTATAAATAATATTCAAGTCATTAAACCAAGAGAAATATTTGTTAAATTGTTAGAAAATATATTAGAATATTCTAGAAACATTTTTATCATCCCTATTCTAGTAAACATTAAATAAGGAATCAACCCTACATTCTGAACATCACATATCGATATTTTACCCCCGACACAATTAAGAATGTATGATTCATCACTCCTATGTTGGAATGAAACAATGCATTTGTAAAAAGGTAATGTATTTTTTGGAACCCTATGTTATTATGAAACCCTATGTTTGAGGAAACAAATAAATGGTACAAAAAAAATTATGTGATGAACCCAACATTTCCTATCATTCATTTGTTGATTTTTCTTCACTTCAAGGTACCATACATTTGAATATTTGATGTAAATATTTTAAACCTATGATATTATCTGAGGTTTGTATTACAGTCTAAAAGGGAGTAAATGTAATTTCAAATATATTTTCTGACAAACACAATGGATCATTCTTTTTGTTTCAAATTTTATATTCAATAAAATAAATCATTATTGTTTATAAGGGATGTTATGACTCTCCTTAGTGATTTGAATTTTAATATTTGTGAAACTTTAGGAAAAATTCATATAATGAATCATACAAAAAGAAAGATGTGAGTTATATATATATGTCTAGGTTATATTTTTATATGAAATACACACATAAGATAGAATAGGTTATTTCATGAAAATCAATTGAATAGAGAATTGTTTCATAGAATGGAATAATTTTTTATTTTCCAAATAGGCTAAACAAAGAAGATATATATTTCCACATTATTATTTTATAACTACTATTGTATCATTGTCATTGTTATAATTTTAGATAATATCCAAATAAGATATCCTTAAATACATTCTTACTTTAAGACATTAATCTTGGAAGACGAATATATATATATTCTGTCAGTTTCTGTTGTGACTATAAAGTTTATCCAATACAATAAACAAATAAATAATTCTTCTTTATTTTCCATTTTACTTCTATCACATATTCATGGATAGGTTTTATGTTATTGATCTAACATGCAGAGAAAATGGTTCCCTAAAAATTAACCAAAATAAATTATACTTTTTGTAATGTTTTACACTGTCTACACACAATTGTGAAGGTCTTATTATAAGAGAAACATGTCTAGTTAAAATATCCATGTTGAGAGAGTGAACAATGGTGGACTGGACTATGGGATATTTGTTCCCATAACCTTAAAATGATGATATCATTGTATTTACATTTTATCTATTTTCAAAATAATTATCATAATATAATGTTGAATATATTTATAAAAATGAATATGAGTTAAAAGTAATAATATGCCATCATTTTATATAAGACACCATTAACCCTCCCCCCCCACTTCTATATATTTTTATAATTTTGACCTGACAAATTAGTTTTATGATATGGTTATATTTTGGGGATTAATATTTCTGAAGATGATACTGAGGTATGAATAACTGTTACGGTTAATATATATATGATAATTATGTAATAATGGGTTGATTGATTCTAAAAAAATTACGATTTAATAGACTATATATACTATTTATTTATTATTGTTCAAATATATATGTAATCCATATTATTTTTTTAGGATAATATCTCTTTTTTAGTAATTATGATATATATTTAATATTGTGTCCTCTTGGGATGTAGGTGTTGATGATTTGAGTTAATTTATGAATGAATCTATCATTTCATTGTGGTTTAATTTAATGGAAATTCATATGGTTTTGGGAATAGAATGTTATAGGTAATATATTAATATGGTGCCTAGATTCTATACTATATAGTTTTAGGACTGATTAATATTGATTGGGGAATGATATGTAACATGATATGTCCTAAAGATATCATATTAGAGGTAATATCGATAAAAATTAATTTTTTAAGAATTCCATCACCAGCATTCATCAGTAAGAGAACAGTAAAAATATAAAGTTGAATTTTTTTTATGTTTTGATAATTACAGTCTAGAATATTTTTAAATATGATTTCTTTTATGTACGTCATCTTGTATTATATTCAACTCCATGTAAAACAAAAAATATAAAAACCCATGATATACCAACATAAAAAATAATTTTATTACTATGTCCATAGAAACCATTCTTTTGAAGTAGTATAGATGAATGGGATGATCCAATTTATGATTTTTATTTATCTTTAAATATTAATGAAATCCAATCAGATTACCAAATATGACCAATACAAACATTTACTATTTAGAAAACTATTTTTCGAAAATTTTTATTTTTATGTGATACATATTTATATTTTAAAAAATATGACTATTTATAATATTTTATGTTATATATTAATAATTGTTTAACTGAAATTTAGTTTGATAATGTTATAAAATATAATTAAATATAGATAATTGTTGAAATTTCCATCTTAAAAATTAATCTTTTTTTCATTATGTTTTTTAATTTTATCTAAAAGAAAATTAAAAAATTTATGATTTTAATTTCACAAGATCAAATCCATTTTTGGAATATAAAATTAATGTTACATGAAAATTTTACTTTATTATTATTAAGAAATATTTTTTTTGTTTTAGGTGGATAGTGGAAAAATACTACTTTTTATATGAATTGACACATTGAGAAAATTATAACACTAAAATAATGGCATCAACAATTTCTAAAAATATAAAATAAAATATTATTATATATAATAAATTTATTTCATTTAATATTACAATTTTGTTTTTAAAAAATCCATGTATTTTATTTAGGAATCTTATTAACAATTTACATAAAAATATTTTTTTATTCTCTTATAATAAAATATATATTGTAACACATTTAAAATTTAAATATATCAGAATAAATTTAAAATATTATATGAACATTATTATATTTTTTTATTAGTAAAATTTACTTTTTTTGAAAAATTTATGAATATTATTATTTATTTTATAGATAGTAATAATGTTATACGTAGTATTTTCAACGAGTTTTTTAAATTGTTTAACTGTTATCAGATCATTTATATTAAAAAAATGTAAATGAAAAAACTAATATAATTTTGAAACAAATATATAATTATATTATAAAATATTTAATCAGTAACTGATTCTAAATAAGTATAAGAACACAAAATGGTCAAAATAATTGTTTTTCTACCAAAAAATAGTTTTCATTATAAAATTTTGAAAAATTGTATTTATGTTTTCTCTTACATTTCAATTAATTTTTGATTAATGGTGGTTACATTTATCTTCATAACAACAAAACATTATATTATTTTTTTATATTTTATTTAAAATATATATTACATAGTTATGAGAACTAGTTACAAACATGTAAACAGAAAAACCTAAAAGTAAAAAAGTTAAGAAAAATGACTTCCATCATGTTTAAAACATTTTCTGAAATATATGGATAATTCTTGATGAACCAAATCTCATCCAAAAATCCATTATTTAGATTTTTATATTTGTTTTTTCATTAAAATTTTAAATTATAGAATTAAATATAAAATGTTTCATAAAAATGTACCCTTTTATTCACTTACAAAATTAGACACTGACACCCCTTCATTCAACTCACATTTCATTAAATAATTTCATGAAAATATACAATTATTTATTCACATATGAACCAATATAAATTTTATAATCATGTAGTACAAATTATATTTCCAAATCTCATAATTTACAAAAGACACTTTCAAATGAAAATTCAAGGTAAAATAGTTGTTAATCACATGCACAACATGAATCTAGATCATGGTAACAATTTTTCATGTCTAAATCTACATTGTGATTCATTTATTTTTATTGTTCAAATAATTTATTTTATCTGATGTATATGATACTTATTATAGATTTTATATCTTATAATTCCCTTTATTCATGTTAATTTAAGTTCTATGTTATTTTCACCCTCATCCAAGAGGTTTGATTCCAATGTTCCAAAAATCATATGGGATTATTTATCTTGATTTATAATACATGATAAATATTTGATAATTCACACCATAATTTCATTTTTATATAATATTACATACCCTATTACATACCATTATAGTGAATATCACCCAATTTAGTATACAATAATTTAAATTTATTTGTAACCCTCTTATTCTTACGTTAACATTATCGTGATTGTTTTTGAAAAATAAATTTAAATCTATTTATTTATTATTGTCCTTATTGAAAAATTTTCATATATATTGGAATATTATACCCTTTTATTATATTATTGTTTAATTTCTATTAGATTTCAATGGATTAAAAATCATACAACCTAACCCCTTTCTAAATATGTCTTATAGATATAATTTGAACATCTATAAGGGATTTGGTCAACCCAAATTTCATTTATTTGAGTTAAATTATTATAATCATATATCTAATCTTGTCTGATTGATAGATTCATTTATTTTCTATATATAAGAATATTTCCTATTTTCTAACATGAAAAAATAATGTTGATACAAAAATTTATTTATCAATGAATTTAATTTTTATATATGTAAGAGGTTTTGTAATATATAATCGTTTTCAAATTTGTGGTTTCCCCAATTTTATTGTTTACATATCCCAAAAAATCAATTTAATATTGTAACCTGAATAACTTTTTTCCCATGTAACTTTTAATGAACTGGATGTGGTTAAAACTTATCCAAGAACCCAAAATGGGTTCTAGAAGGACCCAATGTGCTTCCAAATTCACATAGTCTATAAATATGTATCAAGGCATCATAAGAATCCATTTTAAATTAGTTTCCCCCATTTAGAGATAAAAATATTATAAAATAATTATATAAATGTTCCAAAAATAAATGAACAATTCATACATGTAAAAAAAATATACCAATACTTCTTATTTTCATTAATATAAAACTCATCCATAAAAAAGATACTACCATACATTACAGATGAAAAAAATGTAAAAAAAATAAAAACCAGCATGATTCATGTATAAACCATATCTATGAATTGTAATTTTTCCACCACTACATAACTCTCCCGATATGATTCATAATGACTAAAATTAAGACTAATTGAAAAATGGGTGTGAAAATTATAGGCCTGAGCTAAAAATCACAATTTGTTACCACCACCCACTACAACAATGATATATGTTTTATAAAGAAATTAATCAATATTAGTGTGAAAATAATGATAGAAGTTATGATTTTAAAATGGAACATATGGGAACTAAAAAAATCAATAATCATATTTTAAAATATTTAGGATTGTTTTCTATAATTGAGAACCATTATTATAATACTTTTTCACCATCCTCATGTATTTCAAATCCAAACTCCAATTAATATTTTTTAAAACATAACATGTGTTTAATTTAAATTTAAATGGTTACATAAGAAATTTTTTTTGGTGAATAAATTGTAAAACCAATAATTCCATTTGAAAACTACTTCAAAAAGAAACACAATAGTCTTTTAATTAAAAATAGTGTTTTATAAAATTCATTAAAAATTAATTGTTGAATGAAAATAAACCAACACACATGGGTCATTAATAATAAATAAAAAAATATTTTTATATTTTTGATGTAATATAGATCCAAAAGTATTAACTAGTTATAATAAAACAAAAAACATATAAATTATACAAACAATAAATATATAAAACAAATAAAGAATAATTTTTTGATGAGAAATTGATTTATCATGTGTTTTACCTTTTGTATACAGGGTAAGGGTAATCATGTTGTCTTGAGTGTATAATAAAATTTCATTTAGTATTGTTTTCCACAAATCCTTTATAGAGGATCATTCAAGTGAAATTCAAAATGAATTTATTTAATATCAGAAGATACAAATACAGTGTCTTAGGATATTTCTTATATGTGGATGTTGATCATCCAGAAAGTGTCATTTATATTTCAATCATTCTGGTCATTGGATCCATGGATTGTATCCTAATTCTAGTGATCCACACATATATATTTTATCTATATGAAACACAAATTGATCTATGAGTGTTGGGACAAGAAATTGATTGTCTATAATTCTTTTTTTTTTGTTTTTTCATCCTTTTGAATTAAAGGAATCTCTCTTGTGTCTTTCATTATTGATGTATAGAAAAATAGGAGTCGATATAGAAATCATCATATATAAAATTTATATATTTTTTTCATACACAACACAATAGACATTACCATCTATTTATAGAGTTATGATTCATGTTACACTATTATTTAATTACATTCCAACCCATAACCAGTATTATAAACATAAATAAATCATATTCTAAATTATAATAATGTTATTATTAATTTAATTTTATGTGTTCCAACATATGAAATAACAAATATTATTTAATCATTTAGTTAAATAACTTTTTTCAATAGAAATAGTCTTGGTCCATTCAATATACATTAACATTTATTGAACACCAGAATAAGTATTTCATTCATCAATAAATACTTTCTAATGATAAAATTTGAATATATTTACACCTCTATGTTAAGAATAATATTGAATTATTTTATTAAAATAACATATAATTTAATTAACACAATCTGTATGACATAGTGTGTGACTACATTGGATTATTTCTCATTAACATTAGGTGGGTTTGCCTCAAATCAATGATTACTATATAGAAATTGGTCAAGTCTCCCATGATAATGATATTAACTTAGAAATGATGAAAACCACATGTGAATTCTCCCTATGTAATATAATTAATTTATCAAAATTAATCATTATAAAGGTTGAATATCTATGTCACTAACCTATATGTGTGATATGTCATTATTTTAATATCTAAAATAAACACATTGTTACACCATGGTAATTTAATTTAATGTGACAATTATTTTATAATCAATGTGATGAGATTTCATATTCCATAATGTTATTTGGGATAAATCCCTCCTCCATGTATACATTAATGACTTGTCAATCATGTACCACCTGATGTATCATACATCACCTAAAACATATGGTGTCAATGTTTTCATTATATAATTATAGTTAATGATTCATGAAAAGTATAAATGATCATTATAATGTATAATGACCATTAAAAATTCACATAGATATAAATATATGATGAAACTAAAACAATAAGAATTCATTCTAGTTGGTATGTTATCAAAAAATATCATGTTAGATATTAACAAGATTTAATTTCATGAGAATAGGAATCATCCACATCTGATTACTGATTCCTGACCAAATGTATAAAATGATTCCAATCATAATATGTTATCTAACAACATATCTATATTTAATAAGTTAATAATTTTAATTAAATATCATATTATTTGTATGGAACTACTATAATAACAACCCTTACTTTATATACATTGTTATCACTTCAGAATTGAAGCACACTTATTACAACATATAACAAAACCAGGAAAGGATCATATAGGTATAGAGTCTTTAGAAACTGGGAAACATAAACAACTGGTTCATAAAGCATCTACTTTTCCTCCCATTTATTTCATCATATCTAGAGTCACTTTTTGGCATATCCTACTTAATAACCTTCTTCCTAACCTGGGGAAATAAAACATACAAAAGGGTGATCTCAAATCTTCAGTAAGGGTAAACAAAAGAAATATCAATCACATCATATACATAAGAACATAACTTTTGGAAATCTTAACCTGCAAAAGAGATCAAAATTTCATAACATGGGATATATCATAGTAGTGAAATGTAATAACAATAATAATAACTTAAAACATGAAGCTTTGTGGAATACACACATAATCATAGAGAATCATTTCTTATTAGTCAAGACTCATTGCAAAGACTATCTTAGTGGACAAAGTCCATTTCTGAACCGAGTTCATTCCTCGTTTCAGTCCTGTTTCACTGAACAGGTTTAACCAGCCATTCCAGCCATGTCTATATCATGAGATATAAAATATTTACACAATGCATTGGAGGGAGATATAGGTCCCACCGATCTCATATTGATTCCATTTTTATGTGCGCCACAAAATCATAAACCATACATCATAGCATAACCCATGTAATAAAAATGGGAATCGTAAACATTGTGACTTCATAAAACAATTCATATAAGATAAAATAATTCATAAAAATATTTCCATCACAACATAATCAAATCCATTTAATAATAGGGATAGAAACAGAACCCTTTATTATCTAAGATGGAGAATAATTTTGATAAAACACTTGAACTCCATTCTTGAGGAAAATATCCTTTCTACTTCAAAAACACTTTTCCTTTCTTAACATGTCATACAATTCTAAAATAAAATAACATGATTAAAAATAAACATGGAAACTTGTAAAGGATGCTTCTTTTAAATAATGTTTTAAAAAGACATTCATGCCGTATAAGTTAAAAAAACATTCTTCTCGTACTTTTGTCGGAAAAGTCAAAAAGTACCTTGTACAAAAAATGAAAAAAGATTCCTTTCATATCTTTTACTAAAAACTCACTGAAGGGTAAAATTGTATTTAAACAATTCTATGTGGATGGAAATAATATTACATATTTAGGAAACATGTATGTGGATGATAAAATACACCCCAATAAATTTCAAAGTATAAACAATCTCGGATAAAAATGAAATTGTGATATTTACCTTACCTCAGGTCTGATTTGCTTCGTAAGTGTCCGAACCTTCTGTATAATGATTTAAATAATGATATTGACATATTATAGAATCATAATTATTTTTATTATATCATATACGGTCATATTTGTAGCTTCTTATTAGTATTTTTTCATTACTACTTGTTTATTAGTGTGTTTATTACTTTTTGTTCTTATTCATGTTTTGTCGAATAAATTCTTATACTTATTTTTAGGTTAGATACCTCATTTACAGAATGATATTAGTGTAATATATATCATATTTATTCACTAAATTAATTTATATAATCATTATTCAATGAAGATCATGTAGAACGAGCCGCATCACATCGTGGAGACGGTATTCCGTACGTACGCACGAGCGATGATATCTTTCCAATGATCGTGGAATTGTATAGGAGTGTATGTATACTATTTCAGAATCAATATAAATTTACAATACTGATATATAGTCATTATTTACAGCATTATACATATCCAAGTAAGGTGGTGGTGGAAAATAGATTACAACACGGCGTGGAGACGGTATTCCATACGTACGCACGTGCGGTGATTTCGTTTTCCGTAGGATGGATAGATGGTGAAATAGGGTTGTTTCATATTTATAATAACATATCAGTATATTAGTGCTAATGATGTTATTACTTCATAATGAAACAACTAAAGAAGAAGAAGTGGATGAAGAAATAAAGTTGAAATAATTGGTAACAGACATTACCTCTTCTTTGAAACGCCTATTTGAGATCTACTTTTAGGGCACTAAAATTGGACTTTGAAGAAGAAAATGACCTCTAGGATGTCTCTAGGGAAGTTGAGAGGTTAAATTGGCAGGGTTTGGCCGATCTTGAAGGCTCAAAGTGGTGTGAGGAAGAGGGTGAGGAGGTTCCCTTTTATAAGAGAGGAGAGGGGCTCCTTTGGAAAAACAAAAATTATTATTTTATTATAAAGCCAAATTCGGTTTTAAATAACTCCAAATTTATTTATTTAGAAGATAAGGTGGTTATGGGTCGCAATCCTCTCATCCAATATAATTTAGACAAGTTTAGGTTCCTATTTTAACCTTATCATTTATATTTAACATTAAGTTAAATAATTTTACTTTACCGTGTCTTCTTGTGTTCCTATACTATATGGTTAATAAACTTACTATAATCAGCCAAACGAACCCAAAGTTGTTTATTATTAATATATATAACCTTATCTAAGTCATTTGGCCAAACCATAGATTTTTAGAAATAAAATAACAATTACTAATATAATATTTGTTTTAAAAACCATTTTATGTCAATTTTGACACTATTTAGTAATTGATTTTTGTGAAAAACATAACAGAATGATTAGTTCGAAAATAGTTCATTAAATCAATACTAAAATGTCATATTAACCAATTAAATTAGTTTAATTCATAAAAAGTCTAAAATTATATTTATTTGGGTATTTATAACATCAATTATGTCAATATTTCATTAATAAGATAATTACTGCATCATCTTTGTGTCATAAATTAATTAATTTATTTAAAGTCTAAAAATTAAAAATAAACTATCATTATGTAGGAAATCCTTTTTTATTTATAATGAATATTTATAGTCAAATTTATCTTATGTATAAACCTATATTAAAAATGATATACTTATTAAACATTGATTTTAACTATTTTAACCCATCTTTAAATAAATTAATAATAAATGTCCTAATCTAATCCAAGTTGGCCTAAATGGTCATATTTTATTTCTAAGGTTGTTTTTGGTCGAATTACACTTATCCAATAGAATTAGAACATGTGTTATGGTAATAATAAAATCATTTTTACCCTTAATTACCTTATTTTCATTTAAACGTGGTAAATAAAATTAAAAGGTTACTATTCACCAAAAATTATTTTCATCTCATTGAACCACATTTTACATACTGACATCAACCGTGTCTCTCAGATTTTTGAAATTCCACTCGCAGAAGCGGTAAAATTAAGTTTTATGAAAAATTCAGTTTTTTTACTACCACTTAGTGGTTTCACTATTCATCAAAAATTGAAAGATTTCAAAAAAAAATACAAAAATTTCACCCTAGGATAATTTCGATATTCTGAATCCAAAAATGAAGACAATATTTAAAAATAAAATTTACAAAATTTCAAAACGTTATTATTAATATTCATAATGGCTAGTTTTAATAATATTTTAATAGCATATCGTTGTTTAGCGAAACTCGGTATTGTGTACGACACAAGCTATCGAGGAAGGTCGCGATTGCATCTAAAGAAAGACAAGCAACTAAAAGATTCCTTTGATGATTTATATATCATACAAATCTCAGGTGTTACATTCTACCCCCATTAAAATGAATTTCTCCCTCGAAATTCGTCACTTTGTAACAAACAGATGAGGATACCTCTCCCTCATCATATCCTCAAGCTCCCATGTAGCTTATTCTAATTGGTGGTTCCTCTATAAAACTTTCACCAATCGAGTGGTCTTGTTTTGTAGGAATTTTTCGCTATGATCCAGAATCTCTAGGGGTTGTTCTTCATAAGAAAGATCTTGCTCCAGCGGTACAACTTCTGAGCTGAGTACATGTGAAGGATCAGGTATGTAAATTCTCAAGAGAGATACATGGAACACATTGTGAACTTGAGAGACATTCGGTGGAAGCGCCAATTGGTAAGCTACCTTCACAATACGATCCAGTATTTCGAAAGGACTGATATATCTAGAGCTCAACATTCCCTTCTTTCCAAATCTCATGGCCCTCTTCTAGGGAGATATTCATATGAACACTTTATCACCCACGTCAAACTCTAGGTATTTTCTTTGGTTGTCGACATAACTTTTCTGTCAACTCTGAGCTGCTCTTATGTGTTATTTAATAGATCTGAGCTTTTTTGCCATTTCATCAATGAGATCATGTCCTAATAGATTTCATTCCCCAACTTCATCTCAGCATGTTGGATTCATGCATTTCATTCCATAGAGATCTTCATAAGGAGCCATAGGAATACTAGAGTGAAAGCTAATATTATAAGAAAATTCCACCAAAGGTAGGTGTTAATCCCAACCACCTTTGAAATCCATAGAGCAAGCTCTCAACATATCTTCTAGAGTTTGAATTTTTCTCTCAGACTGATCGTCTGTCTGAGGATGATAAGAAGTGCTGAAAATCAACTATATATCCAGAGTATGCTGAAGACTTTGCCAGAACGTTGAGGTAAACCTCGGATCCCGATAAGATATAATAGAAAGTGGTACTCCATGCAATCTTACCACTTCCTTCACATATATCCTGGCAAACTGATTCAGAGAGAAATCCTCTCTAATAGCGATGAAGTGTGCAGACATTGTAAGACGATCAACTATGACCCAGATAGCATTATTGCCTTTGAATGTTTTAGGAAGTCCGGTGACAAGGTCCGTAGTGATGTTTTCCCATTTTCATTCGGGTATGGGTAATGGTTGTAACATCCCCTTAGACTACTATCTCTCAGCTTTAACTTGCTAACAAACAAAGCATCGAGAGACATATTTAGAAACATCTCTATTCATGCCATCCCACTTGAAGTACTCTTTCAGGTTCCTATACATCTTCGTGCTTCCAGGATGAATAGAGAATGAAGAACTATGAGCCTCATGCAGCAGCTCCTTCTTTATTTCGTGGATGGGAGGAACACAAACCCGATTCCTGAACTTTATTTTCCCATCACAATCAAGGTTGAATTAAGGAACATTTCTCACCTTCTTTTGAAACTCGACATCTTCTTTATGTGCCTCTTTAATCTTCACATGTATATATGGTTGAACATTTATTTGAGAAAGATACGATTTTCCCCCTTTCATTATAATTCAAAGATCCATCCTTTGTAAATCCATAAATATTGAATCTTTTGTGATCCTCATCATGGATAAACTGGCATGGTCTTGTCGACTTAATGCATATGCCACCTTGTTTGCTTTCCCAGGGAGGTAATGGATTGAACAGTCGTAATCCTTAATCAGATCCAACCATCTTCTTTGACGCATATTCATCTCCTTTTGTGTGAAAATATACTTTAAAATTTTATGATTAGTATAAATGTCACACCTTTCTCCATAAAGATAATGCCTCCAAATATTTAATGCAAAGATTACCACAGATAACTCCAATTCATTAGTTGGGTAATTTTTGTCATGTATTTTCAACTATAGTGATTCAAAATCAATCACCATATCATTTTGCATAAGAACACACCCCAATCCCTTCTTGGATGCATCACTGTAGATCACAAACCTTTCTCCACTACAAGGAAGTGTGAGTACAGGTGCATTGGATAACCTTCTTTTCAACTCCTTGAAATTCTCTTCACATTCCTCCATCCACAAAAACATAACTCCTTTTCGAGTCAACATGGTGAGTGTATTAGATAATCATATGAAATATTTCACAAAACGTCGGTAATATCTAGCCAAAACAAGAAAATTCTGATCTCAGTTATTGTTTTTGGTCTCGACCATCTTTCGATAACCTCTATTTTTGTTGGATCCATAGATATCCCCTCTTTTGAGATTATTTGACCCAAAAATGAATCTTTTTTAATCCAAAATTCAAACTTGGTAAATTTGGCATAAATCTTCTCCTTTCTCAGGGTCTTCAATATAATTCTCAAGTGATCTTCATGTTCTTCATTTCTCTTTGAATATACCGGAATATCGTCTATAAAGACTACCACAAACTGATCAAGATAGTCTTTAAAGACTCTATTCATCAGATCCATGAATATAGCAGGGGCATTATTAAGGCCAAATGGAATCACTGTAAATTCATAGTGTCCATACCCTGTACAGAAAGCCGTAATTGGTATATCATCCCTTTTGACCCTTAATTAATGATACCCAGAACGAAGATCAATCTTGGAAAATTATTGAGCTCCGCGTAGTTGGTCAAATAGGTCATCAATGTGCGGGAGAGGATATTTGTTCTTGATAGTGATCTTGTTATGTTCTCGATAATCAATGCATAGTCTCATTGATCCATCATTCTTTTTAACAAACAGAATAGGTGCTCCCTAAGGTGACACACTAGGGCATATGAACCCCTTATCAAGATTCTCATGGATTTGCTTCTTCTATTCCTGCAACTCAACTGGGGCCAATCTATAAGGTGTCTTTGAAATAGTCAAAGCACCCGGTACAAGTTCTATTGAAAACTCAACTTCACTATTTGGTGGAAGACCTAGTAATTACTCCGGAAAAACATCATCAATCTCCCATACAATGGGCATATTCTTAATAATGAGTTTCTCACCAAACATTTGAGATAAATAACCTTCATTTAGTTTAATCAAGACCCATATGATGGAAGAAATTTACACTGGAAGGTTATGTTCATCCTCACATTGATAGATGATCATAGATTGATCTGGAATATGAAATGTGACTTCTCTTATTTGGAAATTGATATGAGATCCATATAAAGAACTCCAGTCCATGCCAAGAATCACATCAAATCCCACTATAGGAAGGATCACAAGATTTGCAGGCAGCACTTTCCCACAAACTTCGATCGGAGAAGAATTATAAACTTTTGATGCGACTGTTGTTCCATTAGCGGTTGTCACAGCAAACTCAACATCTAATTATTGAGGTAATACAGTGTTATCCATAGAAAATTCTTTAGAAATAAAGGAGTGGGTGTATCCAGAATCAAATAAATCATTTTCTACTTTAGAGTGGATGGTAAGTGTACCTTTCACCACATCATTATCGTAATCCACATCGCTAAAAGAAATTGCATGTGACTTTCCTTTGTCTTTAGCCTTATGAGTTTGTTGACGTCGACCATCATCATAAACCCTTGTATTTGGGCATTGATTGGCATAATTCCCCATCTCCTAGCACTTGAAACATTGAAGTGTAGTAGTTTCATTCTCTGTATCCCTTCATTTGATTGCATCATTAGACAACTTCTTCCCATCATTGTGGCATTCAAATTCCCTATGACCTTCCTTTCCACATTTTAATCATTTACTTTTCCCTTTGAGACAACTACCTCCTTGTTTCTTTCCACACTTTGAGCATAAGGAAAAGATCATCTTCTTTTCAGTGTGCTCTTTAGATTTTCCTTTAAATTACATTTTCCTCTTCTTATCAAACCCATATGACTGATGGGTTACTCCAATCTCCATTTCGACATTGAGAGCACATCGAACGATTTCCTCATAGCTATTGAAGTCCCTTTTTTCTAATGCCCTTCGAAGACTTTGGATTTAAGACACTAAATAATCGATCGATCTTACTCTCAGGTTGGATAATAATACCAGAAGTGTACCTTGCAAGTCTTGTAAAATTTGATTCATAGTTACCAACAGATTCATCATCCATTTGCTTTAGTTCAAGAAACTCCTTCTCCATCTTTGTTCGGAGAATACGAGGGAAGTACTTATTTAAAAATAAGTTCTTGAACTCGTCCCATTACATGGAATCAATTTCATCTATTTGCATCGTATTCTTGATAAGATTCCACCATTGATCAGCATCACCTTCCAAACGATACACTACTAAGATGAATTTATCATGTTCAGAAAATTGAAGAACTGAAAATATTTTTCCCGTAGTACTAATCCATTTTTCAGCAACAAATGGATCAGTAGACCCGCTGAATGAAGGTGGACGCTGCCTCATGAAGGATTCAACCTAATTTTTCTCTTTCCTTTGCTCGTTTGGAAGTCCTAAGTGATTCATATCTTGAGAAAGTTGTGTGATCATGGATACATGATTTTTCATTCCAGCTCCCATAACGTTTAGTTGCTCAGGTGGACAATCATTGCATTGCCCGTCGCATTCCGCATTAACACGGTTCCTTAGGGTTCTAACCATTGACTAAAACCAAGAAGAATAGTGTGAGAATCACTAATTATAATAGTAAAACCACACAATCAGGAATAAAATTTCACACTTAAGGTCTTATCCTAGGTTATTCATGGTCATTTCTAAAACACTAAGATTGTGTTCTATGCTTAGAATTATCCTTAGGGTTCTTACTAAGGCTTTCACATCCTAGTTTCAAAAGGTTGATTATAAATTTCATCTGATACCAACTAAAAAAACCCATCATTACATGATTTGTTATTATTTCAGAATTGAAGCACACTTATTACAACATATAAAAAACCAGGAAAGGACCGTATAGGTATAGAGTCTTTAGAAACTGGGAAACATAAACAACTGGTTCATAAAGCATCTATTTTGCCTCCCATTTATTTCATCATATCTAGAGTCCCTTTTTGGCATATCCTACTTAATAACCTTATTCCTGACCTGGGGAAATAAAACATACAAAAGTGTGAGCTCAATTGCTCAATAAGGGTAATCAAAAGAAATATCAATCACATCATATACATAAGAACATAACTTTTTTAAATCGTAATGTGCAAAAGAGATCATAATTTCATAACATGGGATAAATCATAGTTGTGAAATGTAATAACAATAATCATGACATAAAACATGATGCATTGTGGCATACACACATAATCATAGGGAAACATTTCTTATTAGTCAAGACTCATTTCCATGACTATCTTAGTGGACAAAGTCCATTTATGAACCGAGTTCATTCTTCATTTCAGTCTTGTTTCATTAAACTGGTTTAACCTGCCGTTCCAGCCATGTATATCTCATGAGATATAAAATCATTACCAAATGCATTGGACGGATATATAGGTCTCACACATCTCAAAATGATACCATTCTTATGTGGGCCACAAAATCATAAACCATACATCATAGCATAACCCATGTAATAAAAATGGGAATCATAAACATTGTGACATCATAAAACAATTCATATAAGATAAAAGAATTCATAAAAATATTTCCATTACAACATAATCAAATCCATTAATAATAGGGATAGAAACATAACCCTTTATTATCTTAGATGGAAAATAATTTTGATAAAACACTTGAAATCCATTCTTGAGGAAAATATCCTTTCTACTTCAAAAACACATTTCATTTCTTAACATGTGATACAATTCTAAACAAAAAATTTTTATTAAAAATAAACATGAAAACTTGTAAAGTAAGCTTATTTGAAATAATGTTTTAAAAATCCATTCATGTTGTATATGTTAAAAAAGCATTCTTCTCGTACTTTTGTTGGAAAAGTCAAAAAGTACCTCGTACGAAAAACAACAAAAGATTCCTTTCATATCTTTTTATAAAAACTCACTGAAGGGTAAAATTGTATTTAAACAATTGTAGGTGGATGGAAATAATGTTACATATTGAGGAAACATGGATTTGGATGATAAAATACACCCCAGTAAATTTCAAAGTATAAACAATCTTGCATAAAAATGAGAATGTGATATTTCCCTTACCATAGGTCCGATTTGCTTCGTAAGTGTCCGAACCTCCTGTATAATGATTTAAATAATGTTATTGACTTATTCTAGAATTATACGTATTTTTATGATATCATATATGGTCATATTCTTAGCTTCTTATTAGTAATATTTCATTACTACCTGTTTATTCGCATGTTTATTACTTTTTGTTCTTATGCGTGTTTTGTCAAATAAATTCTTATCCTTATTTTTAGTTTATAGATGCCTCATTTATAGAATGGTATTAGTGTAATATATATCATATTTATTCACTCAATTAATTTATATAATCATTATGCAATGAAGATCATGTAGAACAAGTCGCATCACATAGTGGAGACGGTATTCCGTACGTACGCACGAGCGATGATATCATTCCAATGATTGTGGAATTGTATTGGAGTGTATGTATACTATTTTAGAATCAATATAACTTTACAATATTCATATATAGAAATTATTTACCCCATTATACTGATGGATGCTTATCGTTGGTTGACGTTTTATGCGTCCCAAATTAATTACCCGTTCTTAGAACTTTAGTATAGCATAAGTTTGGGGTCGATCCACAGGGAACCATGGCATGCATGAATTTAATTGAGTTAATACTTAATTAGGTTATGTATGCAATTTTTAGAAACGATTGGGTTGATTTTTGGGTTTTTATTTAAACTAAACTGATTTACTTTGAAGAATGGATACAGTTTGAAGGAAAACAACGGGTAAATATAAAAAGTTCATAGAAATGGAAAAAAAGATGTGTCGTGGCTATGCTGAATAAGGAGTTCTTATGTAGATTGTTTAAATGGTTGTGTTGTTCATAATAATTCAATCATTCAGGATTCCATTTTGTTACAAGATTTCCTTGGTCCGGTTCCTCTTGTTTTGAATTAGAGCAGTTGACTCCTTGGTCCGGTAGTCAATGTCCTTAATTCTTTATTACGTCCAGTCCATTACTTGAATCGGTGGAAACCATCCAATGGTCATGGATGTTTTCACCGTTACTTTTCTTTTGTATCGCCGAGAATCCTTCCCTTGGTTCGGCTAAGAATTCTCAGTTATATTAGAAAGTGGCTTAAGAAAAGTAAGATGAATTACAACGATTCAAACACAACTATATAAAACAATATAAAAATTATAATCCCATCATCCACAGCCCCAACATGAGGGGTTTAGTTACACATAGAATTTAGGAGATAAATGAAACACGTGATACCTGACGGATTCTTCGTGTAGGCGTTGAGGTAGAATATCGGACGGTGGAATGCTGGAATAGCGGACTGACGGCACCTCGGTGGCTTCAGGAATGGTGGTAGCAGAGCTTCTCCCATCTCCAATGTTTCTCAACTCCAAAATTCATAGGCCAAGGCCTCATTCTATAGAAAAATAATGTACATAGCGTGTATAGAAAATACACACCATGTACTTTTCGTCAACGCGTTTTGGCTCTATTTTCTCCACTGGCAGGTGGTTGAGCATGTCGTTCTTGACTTTTTCACACGGCGCCACCTGTAAGTTGATTGAACACGGCGTGTAACACCACCATACACAGCGTGTAGCGCCGCCAGCCCCTTCTAGAATAGTAGACACAGCGTGTACAAGTTCAGACATGCCATGTCTTCATCAACGGCCACATGGGCGTGTGGACTTTTCTCTGCAACCACCGCTTCTAGAAGGTGGTACACGACGTGTAGCGCTGACCCACACGGCGTGCATCTCTGCCTGTTAGAAATGGGCGTGTACTCCCTGCTTTGGTCTGTGTCCTTGTCTAGATGTACACGGAGTGTATAGAAAGTACACGATGTTTAGTTTCAAAACTGTCACAAACTTCCCTTGATCTGTGTATTAAGCCAAAAAGCTTCTGCAAGTAAAGGGATTCACCAAAATCAAAGAATATGTTCATGAAACCACATATATATGGTGAAAAGATGGTTTTATCTTCAATTATATATTTTTAAATGTATACACAAATTCGGTTCATCATATAACCATCCAACTAAGGTGGTGGTGGAAAATAGATTACACCACGACGTGGAGACGATATTCCGTATGTACGCACACGCGGTGATTTTGTTTTCCGTAGGATTGATAGATGGTGAAATAGGGTTGTTTCATACTTATAATAACATATCAGTATATGAGTGATACTGATGTTATTACTTCATAATGAAACAACTAAATAAGATGATGTGGAAGAACAAATAATGTTGAAAGAATTGGTAAAAGACATTACCTCTTCTTTGAAGCGCCTCTTTGAGATCTCATTTTAGGGCACTAAAATTGGTCGTTGAAGAAGCCCATGACCTCTATTATGTCTCTAGGGAAGTGTAGAGGAGAAATTGGTAGGGTTTGTCCTATCATGAAGGCCCAAAGTGGTGTGAGGAAGAGGGGGAGGAGGTTCCCTTTTATAAGGGAGGAGAGGCGCTCTTTGGAAAAACTAAAAATATTATTTTATTATAAAGCCAAATTCAGTTTTAAATAGTTCCAAATTGATTTAATTCGATGCTAAGGAGAGGATGGGTCGAAATAATATCATCAAATATAATTTAGACAAGATTAGGTTCCTATTTTATCCTTATCATTTAGATTTAACAATAAGTTAAATATTTTTACTTTTATAGTGTCTTCTTTTGTTCTTATACTATAAGGTTAATAAGCTTACTATAAGCAGCCAAACGAACCCAAAGTTGTTTATTATTAATATATATAACGTTATATAAGTCATTTTTCCGATCCTTAGATTTTTAGGAATAAAATAACAATTACTAATATAATATTTGTTTTAAAAACGATTTTATGTCAATTTTGACACTATTTAGTAATTGATTTTTGTGAAAATCATAACAGAATGATTAGTTAGAAAAAAGTTAATTAAATCAATAATAACATGTCATATTAACATATAAAATTATTTTAATTTATAAAAAGTCTCAAATTATATTTATTTGGGTATTTATAACATCAATTATGTCAATATTTCATTAATAAGATAATTACTGCATCATCGTTGTGTCATAAATAAATTAACTTATTTAAGGTCTAAAAATTACAAATTAAATATCATTATGTAGGAAATCTTTTTATATTTCTAATGAATATTTATAGTCGAATTTATCTTATGTATAACCCTATATTAAAAATGATATATTTATTAAACTTTGATTTTAACTATTTTAATCCTTCTTTAAATAAATTAATAATAAATGTCCTAATCTAATCCAAGTGGGACTAAATGGTTATATTTTATTCCTAAAGTCGTTTTTGGTCGAATTACACGTATAAA
The DNA here is from genome assembly GCA_963277665.1 of Viscum album. Lineage (NCBI taxonomy): Eukaryota > Viridiplantae > Streptophyta > Magnoliopsida > Santalales > Viscaceae > Viscum > Viscum album. Next base: position 1,842,941,303 of record OY728145.1, read on the forward strand.
ATATAATTAGTACATGTTTTAGGGTAATAATAATATCATTTGTAACCTTAATTACTTTATTTACCTTTAACTGTGGTAAATAAAAGTAAAAAGTTACTATTCACTGAAAATTATTTTCTCTCATTGAACCACATTTTTCTTACTGAAATCAACTGTGTCTCTCAAATTTTTCAAATTCTACTCACAGAAGCAGTAAAATTATGTTTTATGAAAAAAGCAGTTTTTAACTACCACTTAATGGATTCACTATTCATAAAAAATTGACAGTTTTCATAAAAATAAAAAAATTTCAACCTAGGCTAATTTCGATATTCCGAATCCAAAAATGAAGGCAATTTTGAAAAATAAAATTTAAAAAATTTCAAAAAGTGGTTATTACTATTCATAATGGCTAGTTTTAATAATATTTTAATATCATATCGTTGTTTAGTGAAACTCGGTATTGCGTACGACGCAAGCTATCGAGAAAGGTCGTGATTGCGTGTAAAGCAAGCCAAGCTAGTGAAAGATTCATTTGATGATTTATATAACATAAAAGTCTCGTGTGTTACAACTATGACCTATTCATTGGGATGTATATTCTACAATATTATTACAATATTTTCATGAAGAATATTGATATATATGTAATAAGATGTTTTATTAATATGTAATACATAAAATATAATGCTAATCAATGTAAAATTGTTCATCATGAGACACCACCTCTAGTAAACTCCCGCATGGACTACAACCCACTTCCTATGAAATTCAGCCCATTAGTCCTCACATGAAAATCATGTTTATGCAGAGTCATGGGTTTAGTGAAGGGGTACACCACGTTTTCTTCATTGGAAATACTGCTCACTATATACTAACCTCCATAAGAAAATTCCCTTATGGGATGATACATTCAATGTATGTTCTATGTTCACTTATCAGAACTTTGATATATTTAAATATCCACTATTTCAATTTTATCATAATTGATTTTGATAGGGTCTTTAAATTTATATACTAAATGAAGCTACTAGATGATGTTACACATCCATAATTCATCTTTAACTTTATCAGAATATTCAATATATTATGAATAATCTATAGAATATGTGATCATAACCTATTTTGATCTCTTACTGATCACAAAATCACTATTTAAATTGAATATATATCATGTTTAGATCATCATGTTGTCATGGTCTATTTTAAATTTATCATCTTTAAATACCATATTGATTAATTCCTCATCTCATACATAAATCAATAATATATCCTTTGTATATATTTGATACTTTAGGGTAGTATTTAATTTTATCCAATAGAAGTTGCTTGGGTCATCATGATATCTTTCAACCACACATAATATGCATTAGACATCTTACATAATATATAGTATAACACACATGACTGAACAAATCACTAATGTGTATGGAATAATTTAAATTATATTTCATTACCTATGTGTATGTGGAATAATTTTCCAAGAATGTTCCTTTCTATTAAACATTGGAATGAATTAGTTAATGGATTGTTCCATAATTAATCTATTCAGTATCCTCTTAATTGTATAAAAGTAATTTGGCATAAAAACACTTGAATCAAATGTGATTGATCATGATCATAAGAATATTAGATGAAACACCCGGGTCCATTATATAGAATAATTTATTAATTTATGCCTTATATGACGGTAAAACAAGTATTTTGTTTCTAATGAGTAATATTTCTTCCACATATACTATTAACAGAACTAATTCACTATCACTAAACATTTCATAGACAAAAAAATCAAAATAATTCTTTATTAAACAAAATACAATTATGATTTTATCAAAATGATTTTTCTACAGCCTATATTATAGAGTAAATCTATAAACTCATTTTAAAAATTTACATTTCTTATTGAATATTTTGGTGTCACAATCCCTCTAGGTTGTCATCTATTTTCATCTTCCTAATGACTGACATTAATGAAATATGTTTTGAAACATATTTTTAAATATTATTATCATGGTAAAAAATAATGGAATGTTGAATCCATGATGGATTTCATCATCGAAATTAGGAAAACTGTTTAATCACACTCTATTAATTAATGTGGTATAAACCCTTTTCAACCAGTTAGGCATTATTTGTACTTAATTATACATCCACATTTTGTTTCACCTCGAATCCCCATTTACTAAAAAATTGATTTACATCCACTGGGGGGATATACAAAAATATAGACATGGTTTTAGTATATGTTTTCAATTTCAAAATTAATGGTTTCATGCCACTTGGAAATATATGCTGAACTTATTACATCCTTTTCTGATTGAGGTTCATTATTATCAGCAAAAAATGATTCACTATTATTAGTTACCATATAACCAAACCATTACAGTTATCTAAACTCTCTTTCACCCATAAATAGTACTTGTGTATTTGGAATAGTTTCTTATTCACTAGGGAATTGTGAAATATTTTCACCTTTTATATCTTTGGTACCTTGAGCCTCACATTCGTCAATCAGTATCTTGATCCAACTATAACATTTTAGATATTTCAACCCGATAATTGAATATTTAAAATTTTTCTACTATTACATATGTTTATAAAGATTCATAAATGAAATATTCCATTATTTTATTCGGATGTCCTATATTTCTACAAAATATTCATAGAGTTTATTTTTTTTACATGAATATACCTTAACATGCTTCATTAACCCACAATTTTATGTCTACTAAAATTGGTATAATTCCATTCCATAAATGGAATGGTATATAGTATTCATCATTATTTGTATCATGTTTATTTATATTAGTATTTGATTATATTTCTTTTAAATAATATAAAAATATAATAATCACATGACTCATAATTTCCCTCATCATTTCACAAAAGATACAATTGTCCATTTCACATAAAAAATTCTTCTGAGGTTTATAATTCGTTTTGAGTTGAGATATCATCCCAAACACTAGTATGAAATAAATGATGGATGATCAAGATATTCTATACCATGATCTGAGTGGAGTTTCTTAATTTTCAAATAATGTAGGTTAAACTTTGTTATAGTATTCCATGAATGTATCCTAAAAATTTGACATATACCACATTATGTAGACATATTCATATCAAGTAAATTCATCAGAAAATGCAATAAAGTATGTGTACCCCTCGCCTAAATTGGAAAAACTCCACCCATGTATTTATGATCTAATTCAAGAAGATATTCTTCCAATTTATCATTTCAATTAAACTTAGATTTGATCATTTTTACATTTATACTTGTGCAGCTTAAAAACAAGTTTTCGTTCCAATGAATCTAAATATATTCCTTGGTATACTTTTCTATGTTTATTATTTATTACATGATGTTTCCAATGAATCCATAACTAGAAGTGTTAATAATTATTTGAAGTAGTATTTATATCTATATCAATTACATGTTTTTTCTTTTAGTAAAAAATAATTTCTATTTTTTAAATTCCCCTTACCATAAATATTTATATCACTATAAAAGAAGATACATTCATTTAAGAAAATGAAAATCAAAACATATATATAATATCTAGATACATATATAATGTTTGGGGTAAATAAAGGCACAAAATAAAAATTCATTAAAACCCATATCATTCTAGTCATCAATGTGAGGTTTTATTCCCCAATAGTTAATGAATAAACATTACTATTTTTAGATGCACATATAAATACATCACCTAGGAAATTTTTTCTAATATGATTTTTCCTATATTTGATTACCTATTTGACAATCAAAATTATTATCTAACAACGAATTTAGATAGATAGATAAATTTCACTCAATAGAAAACTCAACGGATACTTCCCACTAATTCATCGGGTGGGTTTCTATTGTCAAAATGTGGACCACATTTCCACATGAGAAAAATATTGTCATTTTCCCTTTATTTCTCATTGAACATTATATTCTTGGAAGATAATGAATTTTTTTTTGAATTATATATCTTTTCATTCCCTGTCCATTTGATCCCAATAATGACAAAAATGATATTCCAAATTTATATCCTAATCGACTGGTAGATGGATTGTAAGAAAATATATGTGTGAAATATATATACTTCTCTTATTAAAAAATTAAATAATAATATAGAAGATCTTATGGAGTGATGTATGAAATATATTAGTTTCCAGTTCATTAGGGTGTTTAAAACTCATATCATATAGTTTCTTAATATATAAAATGGGATTGAAAATTTGAGACCCATTATGCCAAACCAAATGCATGATTTGTCTGAAAGAGTTCCTTATAAATCTCAAAAAAAATTGAGCATCTCTCCATGTAAAGACAATATAGGTGCTATGGCTTGGTTGACACAACAATGTTTTCCTGATATATTAGGATTTCACTAGAAATATATGAATGAATTATTCATTTAATATATAATTCATCCATAAAATGATTTTCATATATAGTGAACTCTTCATCACTCATCTATTTTGTAGAAAAGATCACGTAGGGAGGATTCTAGCATGTAATATGTCTATTCATTGTGAAATACCTCCCAAAGGTGATAAAACCCCTCCTATATTTAACTTATTTTGAGGTGATTGTATTTATCCAATATTAATTTTATATATTATATTGATGATTATCATTCAATTTTATATTTAAATTAAAAACCTTATTATTTGAAGGCTTTCTTCATTAAAAATTATGTTAGATATAATAAATTATTTTATTTTTTTTAAATCACCCACTAGCTTATCATATATGAATATCCCTCACAAGTAAAATTAGATTGCATGGATTTTCAGACATTCTAGTGGATGGATTCATATTCCAATTTGAATAACCCCAACATGGTTTTTTCAGACACATGAATGAATTTTGGTGGCCATGCATTTCTCAAATATTTACTTATATATCTTGGTTCCTTGGAGTGGAGTCCCTAATCATGAAATCCCAAATTTTATTTCCCCATCAAATCCCTCAAAGATAAATCATGTCCACGAATGGATACTTATCTAGAAGTAAAATCGTTAAGTCACCAAATAACATTCATAAAACATATATGCTAAATGATGTGTCCCAAAAAGGGTTGGTCATACACATAGTCCCAATTCATTCATTCCGAACCAAGTATTTTATGTCCAATCCTGACATAATAATTAACTGATAAATTTTAATTTATTGTGAATTATCATTATATTATACAATCAATTATTCGGAATTTTAAAATTAAGTGGATGTTACAATTATAAATAACCATTATGGATAAAATATTGAAACAAAACCTATTTGAATAAATTTAATTTTTTGAAAATATTTTAATTCATTTATATGATCACAGTCATTCATCCACAAAAATAAAAAAAATAGAGAATTACATAATAAAATAACCTGATAATTAGATTTATCTAACAGACAATTTAATGATAGTACATTAAATCCACCAATGAACTCTGGGAAATAACACATGTTTCAAATATTGGAATGAGAATAAATATTCCACTTTTCCACCTATGTTACAAATGTGTTTTCCTCCTTATTTTACTGTTATACATAGAATCTATATTCCATGGTCGACTCCACTAATTTCAAGAATTTATAACTCACAAACATGTGAGGTAAATAAAGGATTGGTTAATGGGGAATTTTATAAATATCCATATTCACAAAGTTCCTACATTGTAATGGAGGGAGGTATGAGTCACATGAAATCTTATTTAATTTTATAATAAATAATTTTCAAAAAATTTAAGAATTTAAATTAAATAAATTTAAACACATACACTAGACTTGGCCCGGGTTATATAAATTCACACATTGATCACTTTCACAAAACTAAATGGATAACATTCATTTGTTTATCTATTTATAATTATTTTTATAAACACGCTTAATAAAATCCCATTCATCTTTATTTTTGATAAAATTTAGTTAGAGATAAATATCATCAATGAAGTAGTGGAAAATAAAGGTTAGAACCAATACATGAAGATTTATTACATTAAATTAATTTAATATTTAGAATTAATTGAAACCCATATAAAATTTTCAAATATATAAATGGTGAGTGAATGAATAAAGTGTTTAATGTTAAAATCATAATTTTAATGATATTTAATTATTCTTGTAATTGATAGACTATAATGCAAGTAATATCAAAATATATTTCATGTTTGGTTGTTTATATGAATTTGAGTCACATGCATATCTATTCAGTTTATTGAATCTCCCAGACTACATGGTGTATCTGTATGAGCTATATGATGTGTAATCACTAGTTGTGTACCCTAGATACTTTCATTTTTATTCATTGGGTATTATTGTGGGATCACATGGCATGTGCAAGAAAGAAATACATCATGTTTTCAGAATGATTAATGCCCATGAAACATAAAAAATACTCAGTGCGTTCTCATGAATGAGGAGAAAGAACATATACAACATGGTGCCCAATATGAATATCTATATTCATGTGTCTGAAGATACATAAAGAGGAATTATTATATATCATAGATGTTCTGATTGATGAAATGCATGTCATACACACAGCATTGATGTCATGTATGTCATAGATTCTATTTTTCTTAGTCTCAAGTGATTTGATCATATATAATGACCATAGAGATTGTGTGATATATTCCTCTAACTCATGTAGAATTCACATCGTGTATGCCATATACAATCAATGTAATCAAAAAATATTTCTAGGTTTTGTAGTAAAATCACTACATCAATGAATGTAAAAACTTCCTGGAATTTTATGTATCCAGTAGCCAGACCAGGTGCGACATACTAGGGTATGTAGTGTGTACTCCACCTATACTCCATGTAACACTATCTTAACAGAAAAAAGGTTGATGTTCATAATGGTATCTCTAATCATTTTTCATATGTTCGTATACGGTTATTAAAATGAAACATACAACAAATATGATTTTTGTGTCGATAATATATTAATTAGGAAAGGATAAAATGATGAGTAACATGAAATGAAAATTTAGATATAATTATTTATGGATCAAAAAACAAATAAATACATACAAATTAAAACTTGACTTATTTAATTCTACTTTTTGGTACTGGGTGCATCAAAAGTTTAGGTGGTGGGATATATATTAAAAATTACATTAAAATTTTGTGGGGTGAAACCCTGATCAAGGAAAATTCCCATAAAATTTTAATTTATTTAATTTAATATAATAAGAAAATTTTACCATGGACTTGGTTCATTATTCAATGTGGATTTTTATTGTCTAAAACAACCCGTTTGATTTCCTTCCTTCTGTAGTGATTATCAAAGGATATAATCCCTATACCGATGATGCACACATGCTCCTTTGATCTACATGAAATTCCAATTGGTCATTAGTTTTTAGAGTGGTAGACTGATTTCATTGTGATTTTTTTCTTTTACACTGGTCCTTTGGCCTTGAATGAGTCTTTATTTTATTTCCCATTCATAAAATAGAGAAAAGTATGATTTTATGGAGAAATATTTTTGTGGAACTGTTCTATTTTTGTTAACACAATAAAGATGTTGACATAATCCAATATTAATTGATCAAGGGATTAAGATAAAATAATATTAAATTTCATGAAATCACATAAAATTATTATTATAGCTATTAAACCCCTTTCTAAATATTATGAATATTAGTATTATATAGGAGTTCCATATTTCTTAATAACAAATATTATTTATCCAAACTGTAAATTAACATTTTCAACCAGTCACGATCATGGTTCGTTTGATCTCCACACTCATTTATTGATCACAAAAATTAAAAAATAATATAAATATTACATTCATCAATTGATTTTTTTTATTGATGAAATTTGAATAATATTATATCTCAATTTTTTAGAATATTATTTATTAAATTAAAAAAATACATAAATAATTTAATTGAGATAATAAATAAAACTATGTGTGTGTCCATCTGTGATTATTTATGACTGGTATTATGAAGTATTGCCTAAATTACATGCTTAATTTACATATATGGGTCCAGGAACCCAATATAAAGAAAAACAAATTTTCAATGATGAAAACAACATATAAAACTCGATCTATAAGATAATCCAATTATCAATGTATCTCATCGTGTAGGTTTTAAATCATTGCCATAAACCTATATGAATTATTTGTATTTCATTGGATATATGAACTAAAAAATTCATTACACTGTGAAAATTTTATTTTTGGAGATAGGTATACTCTAATCAATTGGATGAGATAGCAGCTTTCATAATAATATAATTGATAAATCCTTGCACAACTAATCTATTAATGAAATTTTAATCATGTAGCACCCATGAAACCATGCCTCCTCATGAATAGAGTGTGTCAACTTTTTCACCCCAAAAATCTATGAATATTAGTCTTTAAAAGAATTAATGAAAATATTTATGTCTATAGACCATAAAAAATCTCACCAATAGAAATATCTACTATAAATAAAACATACCGCCATTCTACTAGTGAGTCTATTCTCATAATCTAATTTCATAAATACTACCAATTTCTAACATCGTGAGATGAAGCCTCTTGAAATTATGAATAATGGAAACTAATAGTAAATAAAAAAAGTTAACCAAAATATTAGGTTATCTAACCACATTACATTATTTAAAATATTATCCATAGAACATCAATGATCTCAACAATGAGAGAAACTACACCGACCTTTTCAATGCGACATATACTCATCAACTTTAATATATTAGATTCATTCATACTAATGACCAATATGTAATGATAATTTTTTTAATATTGAATACAAAAAATTAAATTATTTAGTCATTGGACACTAACTTCAATACTTCCTTGGTACCCTTACAATCAAAGCATCTAGCCATATAATAATATTTCAACTCGAAAATCTAGTATAGTAATTCACTGATGTTCATTCCATATTTCGTTTATCTATCCAATACAATAATCATTGTGATGAAACATTCATTGTCACTTATTTTTAGAAGTATTAGAGGGGAAATAAAAGTTTAAATCATGCACCATTCATAATCCATCATCTTCTTATGCCAAATATATTGTTGCATTCATTAGGATCATTTCACGGTTGGCAAAACCCTATGGATGCATTGAAAATTGTTTTTTACAATGATATGAAAAATTTCTTTGGGATATTATTGTTACTACTGACTACGTAGCCCAAACAATCTTATACACAAAATATGTATAAAAACATGAAATTCAAACCCAAAAACTATATGAACTTAACCCACTTATGAATATATATAATAATAAAAAATCAACAATATATTAGAATGAGGGGTGTAAAAAATAACAATTAATATAATTTTTACACATATAATTTCTGTGGATGAAAATTATGGATTGAAATATATAACGATTAAAAATATATAAGGTCCTAAAAACACGACTCGACTATGATACCATCACCTGAAATCCTTAAAATGATATAACTGAACAACTTAAATGTTTTTATGGCATCCAAACATAACAAAAATAGAACATGAAAAAATATGTCCTATATGGAATGGTATCCCAAACATGGTCATCTCACCATTTAGAATTCAATTAACATGGTGGTACTAGAAAAACTATCAATAGAAGAATCCTCCAAAAACCAATAAACCAAGATATAAACACTATATCAAACCAAAAAACACATCCAAACCCACATTAATGAATAATAACAACAAGTAGCCTCAAAATAAGGACATTGCCTCTCAAATATGGTCACGACACATACAGATAACCTATTATGAAAAAATGGATCACCATCTTATTTCATATCCCAAATAGGTATATGCAAACACCTTCATGTATACCAAACTCAGTTGACTAACCAAAAATATTAGTTACCAAATTTTTCACCCATGGCCTCCCAAATGTTTAAACAATGAGAAATTTACTGGATTAACATAAGAAATGGCGAAACCAAAATTCCCATGGAAAAATATTTTTTAAAATGAGGATCTTGAAAATGGAACTCACAACAATACATAAGAGAATAAAGAAAATATGGCATGAAATTCCTCTCACAAGGTAATGGTATTACAAAAACAAAAAAAAATGTTATAAAATATATTCCATGATCTTCATAAAACCATCCATGAAAAGAATCCAAAATATGAACCATCAAAAATATTGAAGAAAAAACAAAAAAAAAGTATCCTCAACCAAGATTAAAACTATCAATGTAATGGTATAAAAACAAAAAATTCACAAAATAATTAACCTCGATACCTTATTGGAAATACCAGCCACAAAATGTTTTGATGTTGACCTAAATATACAAGATAGAGTAAAAATATATGATACATACAACTATAGGTATTAGTATTTCCTGGATCCCAATAATGGAATTTCATAATAGTTCATTTATTCTTATTATAAACACTGTTTTCCTATCTTTCTCAACTTGATTCTAGTTCCTACTCATTGAGTAATCCAAACAGATACTTGATTTAACAAAGGTATCACTATGAAAGTGTTTTCTATGATTTTTCATTTTCCAATCATCTAAAATTATTGAAAACCTCTAAAAATTACTATAATATATTAATGTTTTGATGAAATGAATCCTAGATGAATTCCACTATTTAATAAATTAAAAATATTAGTATCACTGATGACCGAAATCAGATAATAGATAAATCAGATTATGATTTAGTTAACACAATATTCCATTGATTGGTTACCCTGATGTATACTCACAATCCAGAGCCCTATCTTTGCACTAACTATATTGGGTAATAGTAACTGGACAAATTTCATTTATAAGATATCTCAAGACATATCATCAGATAGTTGAAAATTTACCTTCAAATCCAACCAAACATAGCTTTGACCAAAAATAGTGATATTGATATCTCTCACTAATGAATACTTCTGTGGTCCAAAATAGTTGAATATCACCTAAATATCTTCCAACTTCAACCATACATAAAACTACTTTTGATAATAATTAAAATAGTTTACAGTATATTCATTAGGCCTGGGACATATTCTGAGAACTTGTAATGGTCCACAAACACCACTCCAATTAAACTCTAGCTAGGCTATGGAACTAATGAAGCCTTTTATACTAGTATGGGAGGCATAAAACAAACATCAAATGGATGGAACTTCATAAAATCATGCATTGAAACATGTACCAAATAATTCATTCACACACTAGAAATAATTCCAAAAAAACAAGACATTAAGCTATGCACTCATAATTCATATCCAGAAAAGAAACTTCTAATAATGAAATAATCATTTCCACCATTGAACTTCAATGTAATCCTCCACCAAGAATTTTTCTTGAATATAAATTCATTGTAATATTTGAAAAAAAAACTATGAAATAAACACATTTCCCAAAAAATTCATTTCTGCAAATTAATTTCAAATTATTCTTTCATTCAGAAAGACCAAGATTCAAAAGGGTAACCATGAAACTCATTTTCTAATTTAAAACACAATATATTTCTAATGAACATACAATTTCCCCATAAATCCATAAAATTAATTTTAAAAAATATGGTTATAAAAAATTTATTCATTTTAATAATACTTGGTTTCAAAATAATTTTTAAATAATGAACCCCATAAGATTTTAAAAATATTGTATAAAAACTACATAAATAAATGGATTCCACAGACTCCTAAATCCACCTCCATAAGTTGATATTATCTTTAAGTGATATATATAATATATATGAATCAAACCTGGATAACTAGTTTATAAATAGTATTTTTATATGACTAGAAACATGGGAAGGGTGGTCATGTTCCTATCATGAACCACAATCTATAAAATAGGTGGACTTAAATAGATATGCACCACATAGTTTCACAATCCATGCAAAATAATAGTGTATGTCATGTTATTTTGGCTCAACCCAAGTAAATCATGGATTGGTCCCTATATATCATACACACTAATTTGTTTTCATGAAAATAGGAATTAAAATAAAAATCCAATTGAAAAAACTATGTAATCAAATTCACAAATTGGAACCTAATATCCCTTGATAGATTGAGACTACATATGAAAAATATAATTCTAAAAAATACCGTCTGTTACCTATCATGATTTAAAAAAAATGAAGATTCATTATACAGTGACATCCAAAAATAAGAGGGGATCCACTCTAGGCTTTAAAACATTTCAAATCAGACCTCCATTTTATATTTTTTATTTGTAGTTAAATGGACTACAATACAACCGAACACGACACCCGAATTGGTCTATCAAAAGTCTTGTAGGTCGTTCCTGAATAATATGAGTTAAAAATAGTTCTTGGAAATCATTAGTATCCCTTAGGGAATGATTTCATAAATAATATAGATAAATAGAAATTGTAATATATAAATAAAAGATCCAAAAATAAGTTAAATTACAAATAGGTCATAACCAGCTAAGATGATCTTACTCATTTTTAAAAATGTAAAGATCGTCCACAAAAATTTCCAAAAATAATTCAATTATACAATACTAAATAACATGTAAACAAATTCCCACAATTGTTGTGCATGAAAAATATCCATGTAACCTTCTTGTTTTCCACCACTAGCCATCTCACGCTACATAATTCATGAGGATCAAAACTCAGGCGAACTAAAATATGGGACCTAAAAGGTATCGGAATGAGATAAAATTCAATGTAGTTGGATAAAACCCTCCAAAACTATGACATATTATTTATAAGAAAACCTATTAATTCTCTTTTGAAAATATATCCAGAATATAAACTCTGAAATATTTTTCAACTGTTAAAACATTACAGTTTTTTTCTCAAAATAAATCCCAAGATATGAACACATTTCCACCAGCCTACAACATTTCAAAACTGAACTACCTTTAACATTTCTCAATACAACCAATTTTTTTATTTAAATTTAAATGGAAACAAAAAACATTAATGAGAATAATCTATCACATACCCAAATCATCTATTTTGAAACCCATATTAAAACCCTACATAAGAGTATATAAATTCAAAATGGATTTTTAACACATCATTGAGAAATTAATTTCTATATGAATATGGGAAACACACATTGGTCATGAATAAAAAAAGTGGGGAAATATACATATCAAAATCCATTTAATAAACATAATCAAGAAATAGTTTATGAATAATTAGATCATAAGAAATATTACACATAATACCATGATCAATCTCCATAAAATCAATTACATATTTATAAATAGAATAATAAATGTGATCTACCCTTGATCCATGTTGTGAAAAATATATGACTGTATAATATTTTTCCATCACATGAACCCACTTCTGTCATGAAAAAATACTTTATCCACAATTCATCTTACTATCCCACATTAGACTAATCATGATGATACCTGTATTATTCCATTAATATAGAAACATTGGGGGGTCATTAGCAATGTGTGAACAAACTAGTATAACAAACAATGTTTTACCACTTAAAACCATGGTTCCCATCACAAAAATGAGAGTAGATATTAAATGATATACCAGCCATGTCTAACACACAATGAACACAAAATCACTCCCACATACCCAACAACAAACATTGAATCGGCCAAAAAATTTCATTATACAATTAAATAAATAAGATCATTATCAGAAAATGGGATTAACATGTATATCATAGAGATAAAATTCATTAATAAGGTGTAATTGAAATAAATAGCCCACACATGGGTTAAAAACGAAGATGGGAAAATCAATGGCTATCTTTTACATAAGCATCTTTGATACTAAATTTAAAATCGAACCTTTAACAAAAATACATGTATCTGAATGACATGCCCCTTAATGTTTCATAAAACACCACTTTAGTAGTATATTGTAAAAAATTTGAAGCCACAAACCCCAGTTTGGAAAAATTACATAACCAAACATTCACTAGGGTCTTATTCTATAAAAACTATGGTAGGGAAAAAGAACATAAATATCAATCTAATACATATCATATGATTTGTTAAGTAATTTATATCAATGTAAAAACTATAAAATTATAAAATAAACATTTGAGGACGAGTAATCAACCCCTTAGTAAAAAATATAGATTTTAACAACTTTTATAGATAGAAAATTCAATTTAAATATAATTTTAACTCATTGAAAATTTAGATAGATTATCAAATCCCACATTGGATGTAAAATGTATGATGATATTTATGAAAATTCATATCATATGAGAAATGATCATATCCAAAATGAAACCAAGGAATTTCCCCAAAAAATCCTCTTTATCTAATATTAAAACACAACATAAAGGTCTTAATTCCACACACTAATTTCATATGTGTATATATTTAGTAAATAGGAATTTAAAATGAAAAAACACATAATGAATTACAATATAAAATAATTCATTAAAACCCGCACATGGAATAATTAGAAACCAATCTAAAATCGGTATCATTAATGGAGAGAAAACTATTAGACATAAAAATGATCTCTACGCAATTAAGATACCAAAAACCAAAACATTTGATCCAATAGATAACTATAATTGATCACAATATATATAATCTATATGGGGAAATAAAAATAAATGAGAAAATATATATGGGAAGAAGTAAGAGTTAAGGGTAGGATGAAATACCTTAATACCTCTTATGAATCTCCAAATAGAAGAAAATAATATTGGTTTTAGGTTTTTGGATCTCCTACTTAGGATCTAATGGGTCGAAGGATGTTTATATTAGTGAAGTGGGATGTGACACCTCATAATATAATGTGGAAATATTATTAAATTCACAATATTTTAACAAAAAGTATTATTCCATGGGTTTACAAACATTTCAACAACCATTCATATCCCATTTCCTTGATAGAGAGCATCCATTGGATTTTTCCACATGGTTTTCCAAGTAATGCTCTAGCCTTTTCCTATGCCAAAGCGGCCACACTCTTTCTATAGTGCATTATATTGTTTGAGAATTCATAAAAATATATATATAATTGATCTATTTCCATGACATGCCCATCCAAATCAGAATCACATGGTTAATAATATCTATTGGGAATATCCATTTATCCCCATAAAATATTCTAAAATATGAAATTTCCCCAAACACAAAATTAGAACTCAAAACCACTAATGATAAGATAACCTAGTTAAAAATAAACAATACAATGAAACAATGTGTGATATATGACCTCTATATTTTCATTATACATTATTAAAATGTACTTTCTATAAACAAATTTATGTTGTTGGTTTTTGGAAATATAATTCCCAGTAATTACGAAATATTAATTCATTTAAAAAAATAATCATACAGTGAATTTTTTTTGATTTCATTTATTCCCTTTAAAGAATATATTAATTGGATACCATTATTACATGGTATTTAAATATCTCATTTTTCATTTAATTTTTGGGGATGATACTAATACATCAATATTTAAAATAGTTTTCTGAATACATTTTTATTTTCACATCTCTTTATCCAACAATTGTTATCTCTTGGGAATTTCAATTTTAATCACCCTATGTTTCTTATTATGAATTATCCCCATAAGAAAATTTTATTTTAATTATACTCTGATTTTTTATGTACTTATTAATGATATATTTTCAAAATCTTCTGTAACCCATTATTTTACTATGGGATATTTATGATTTGATGAATGTTTTTTTTCAACAGAAACACACATATATATTGATGATTGATTGGTTAGATCATATATCAAAATTCATTTCATTGGTTAATGTATCAAATATCACAGGAGGATAAAATATTTTTTAATGTTATGTGGGGAGCCTTTTTCACATGATTTTATAGATGTGGCAAATGAAGATTATTTCCAAATATTAATTATTAAATGAGATGGTTGAATCTTATATCATGTGTTCATTTTGTCAATGAGATGAATGAACATTTTTTCATAATTTTGTTTTTTGGATCATATCTAGGAATAATTATACACATGTTGGGTTTTTGAATAATATATGAGAATAATTTATCACAATTTTTAGTGTAAATATTATATGGGATGCCTATTATACATTTTTGTCTTATGTTTATTGCCAAATAATTATTATACATCAATTTAATAACATTACATATTTATATATTCCCATGATTATGTTCCTTGAATAATTTTTAATCTCCAATTATTCAATATAGTTATTATATGGTATAGGTTCTTTCATATGATATTAAATGTCCTTCTATCCTGAATTTTTTACAACACTTATTATTCAATGTTTTTTATTTTTATTTTATATACATCAAAGGTTTTTAAAATAATTAATATTTATCCTATTAATGATAAATTTATATCCTTACCCTTTTTTGTATTATATCACAATCAGTTATTATATTTCCATTTTTCTATGTTATTAACATGGATATAACCTAAAAGATTCCAATAAGCATATGTGGTGAGGATTTAATGTAAAGATATGTTTAGAAATGTCATATAATATTATTTTAATGTAGATGTTCCTCAAAGACTATACATCCTAAAATATTTTTTTTTTCTAATTTGATTTAATTCATAAATTATGGAATTGTTATAAAATTTATATTGGTCGATGTCACATTTCATCAATGAAAGTACTTAAAGTAAGTGTATTTTCCACCAGACAAGTGAGTGGTGTTCTAGGGTGTATCATGTTGAATATATGAATAAATGTTATTTAATATTAACTATGAATACCAAAAAAATAAATGTCGATTATAATATTATGTATTAAATTAATAAAGAAAATTTAATTTGGTATCTATATGATATGTTACACACAGTGGTGATATTATTTCATATAATACAAATGAGTTTTTGAAATTTATAAATTTTAATATATCTATTCATTATCAATTATGCTGGAAAAAAAAGTATTTCTCATAGATGGAGAAGAAACTAATCATTCTCACGAAAGGAGAGTTATATTGATTAATGATATTTTGGTGAGATTCCTTGTAAAATATAAATAGATCACTTTTTAATAATGGATAACATCCAATGTACCTCATTTCATATATCTTTATGTTATAATTATAGAAATGTTTCATCATAATCAGAGAATCACATTAGTGATTAAGTATACTACATATCCATAATACTATGATATCCTTGGTAAATGTGATGTGAGGTTAAAAAGATAATGAAAATGAAAAATTATCACTGATAGGTCGATCCTAATTTGACACCCTCTTACGCCCTCTAATTTATGAACCCCTGTTAGTAATATAGGGAATTTTTTTTTACTTATATGAAAAATAAACTAAAAATTGGAACATACCTTTACTAAAAATCCAAGATGCGAAATAAAAAAGGGTATATAAAATACCTAATATCAAATTCACACCTATAAAAACCTCAATTTTGGAATACTAAAATATTTACAAAATTATTCTTATTTGACATATGAAATAAAAATTATATACATATATTCTTCATAAAAACATTATGTAACACTATAATGGGATAAATATTAAAAATTTATTTGATATATATCAGAGAATATAAAAAATATTATAAATAAATAGCATAATCACTCAAAAAGAAGCCATTGAAATACAATTTCCCTACCATATACTCAATCCTAAAACACAATAATAAATAGTAAATGCATTCAAATTAGAATATTTTGCCTAACAGTAATGATTAAATTAATTTATCATCTATAAAATGATTTTTTAATGATTCAAACAACCCCAAAAACATGTACAAAATCAAAATATAAATGATCTATCCATCAATCATAATTCACCCAAATAGTGGACAACGTAAAACAAAAAAATATTTGTTGTAATTGGAATATAATTATCAAATATTAATGTAAATTAATTTATATGATACATTAGTATGAATATGGATAAAATTTATAATCATTCCTTTAGACGATGGTAAACCATCCAATTTTAAACCTAAAAAACTTTTACATTATCAAATAAATGACAAAAATATAAAAATGTTATATGAATCTAAAATAGATAAAATATAATAAACATCCAAAAAATTATACGAAAAATGTCCATTACTAAAGATAAAAATAAAATAAAGTAGACCATTAAAATTATAAAATCTATAAAATTTTTGACTTGGTGTATGATATAAAAATAAGATACATAGTATAAAATTTATCGTAGTATTTCCTTAATGATCTCTGTGAAATATTTATGTGAAACAAAATTTCTCATTGTACCCTGGCCAATTGTTTAATTTTGATTTATCAAAAAATTTATATTCATCTGTTTTTATATCTTTTTATATATTAAATATGTCAAGGAAAAGTAATCAATCAATAATCGAATAAATATTTTAAAATATTTTTCTATATCGATGAAAAAAAGTATAAATGATTATTTGTTTAGGTATATTTCCAAAAATATTCAAAAATTCATTTCATTCCAAATAATATATATTATTTTTAATTAATATGACTATACTAAAAACAAAATTTGGGTCCTAATTCTTAAAAATCAGGAAAATTTTGAATATATAGTTTTTTTCAATAAAATACATTTCATAAAAAAGAAATGTTTTTAAAAATTAGTATACAATATTTATAAATTCCACTAAACATATGGTGTTACACAACACTCATAATTAAATATTGATTTATTCTATTTAATATAGCATTAAATATAATATCCTATTAAAATGTTGTGTATACTACTTCATATTATATTTTTATATATTATATTTGTAAAATATTAAATATCATAGTGTATGTAGCCAATTAGATGGTAAAAATGAATAATTTTAAGATGAGTGGGATTTATTTTATTAATTCATGTTTGAATTATTTTTATTTTATATTTATTTATCATATGGTTAATTGTGGTTCAAATAGAAACCTATTATTTTTTTCATAAATATTGGATAACATTAAAAGTTTTATACTGTTTGACATATATTTGTTGTAATCCTTTGTAGACTATCCACGGTTTTAATCATGTTTATATATAATAATCATTATTATTAACTTCTTGCGATAGGACACATTCAATAATATAATAAAAAAATTGATATATTATTATAGTAAAAAAATAAGATTAATGAAACAATAAAAACATAAGAACCTAAATTATTTGTGTATTTTACCCATATTCAATCCCCCCAGTGAGGATGACCCACACACAAAATGAACTAAGCACATAATTGGATAGAGAAACTACTTCTCATAATGAACTCATATACGTTCATTTTGACAACAAAAATCCTACTAAATACCATTAATACAACATATTCAAGACATTATTTAAAAAATAAGAACTATTTCTCTATTTTATTTCATTATACCTACAACAAGAATCATTTTTTTATCTTTTCTAACTTCCATATAATCATGATACATTACTTCTATAATATATATCATCACCTATAAAAACAACTATGTTAGTATTAGAATACCACCGACCTTTATTTTTTATAATTCCTAATATTACAATAAATAATAAACTATACAATTTTACATTTATTGTATCTATATGTAATATGTCATAGAATACTAAATACACAATGAACAGTTTACAAGTCTATATGTTAAATTATTCATTCATAAAAATGATGAAATATTCATGGTTAAATTAAAAATGTTAGGGGTAATTTTTTTGAAGAATACTTATATGGAAACTTATCTATTAGACTATCCCATGATGTTAGAGAAATTCAATCATGACTCAATATACACAATAGTTAGTTTTCTATTCCTGATTTTAAGATAATATGTCATGAGGATATTATACTATAAATATCACAAAATATAAAAATATAAAAGTAATAATAAATTCATAATGAGAAAATACATACCATTGTAATATTGAACTAAATTTAAATGGTATCTATATATAATAACATAATCAATTTTATAATAAATAAAATAATTTCATGGAAAAAAATATATACATCATAAAATAGGACCACAAGTTAGTAAATCCTGTCCATTATTTTTGAAAAAGACTAAATAAATTTATAACAGGGAATTTTCTATAAGTACATTTACCCCGCATTATTATAATATCTTCATTAATACCATGGTAAACGCGTTTAACAATATATTAAAGAGATCATAATTTTACAGTTATAGAAAATCTACGGTCTATCTATCAATCATAATAAATTTGTATAGTGGGAGAACAAAACTCAAAATGAAACCAATAAAAAGCATAATATATAATATAAACTATTTGTTCACAAAGATACACTATTATATTAAAATAACAAACAATAACATAAAACACATTGGTCATATCATCGGTTAATAATGTATATTTATGGGTCTTTATTACAGTGTATTTTTGTCCAAAATGGAATTTGGGATACTATTTCATGGATATTATCGGCCATTCTATAGTGGAACCATTGTTATGATAGATGGAAAATAGAGATATATATTTTTTCAAAACTATCGAATGTTATATTTTAACATCAGATAATATCATTTAGGTATGGTTATATCTTTATTCAAACCATTTATATAGGGAAATATTTTTAAAAAACAATAATCATCACGACTCACATTCCCAAAAAGGAGGGAAGGGACAACAGATCGTAGACCCTTCTTTCCTTAAGTAGAAGGAGAGATAATGACCCCCGAGACCAGCCTTCAATAGATGCTGGAGTGGCATGACTAGAACTAAGGGTATAGAATCACACACAAGATGGAAGGAATTACCCTTTTTATTTTAATAGGATCGAGATATAAGATATAAAACCCATCAAAACCAATGCTGAAAGTAATGGTAAAGCCAAAAGTAACCCATTCCCATATGCATGTTCAACATTAAATGATACACCCCAGAAAAAAAATCCAAAAGTACCAAGATAATGGAAAACAACCAAAGAAACTACCCCGAGGTCTGAGCTAGTATGGTCCCACACGATCCATGAAGTCCTCCTGGAAACCTGAATGTAGTTTTATATACATAGGGTGAGCATACAAGTATACATAGTAGGGAAAACCAAAAGCTCTCGCGCACAAGTGGGGGAAACATTCCAATGCCCTATGAGAAAAGAGATACCAAATCACCTATCAAGTAAAACTATCCACCCAAGCCTCACCAAGGAACACTCCCCAAATAACACTATGAAAGTAAAGTATAGTAATAGAACATTGATATTTGGTCAACCCATGCCACTTTCCCACTAGTTATTGAAGACATCCTACGCATCGAACCAATCCCTCCATTTTCACCACAGTACCACTGCCAAACCCCGCCCACACATACCCGGTCCATAACCTTACCATAGTACTACTGCCAAACCTCACCCACACACACCTGGGCCACATCCACAATGCATAACCACACCAGCAGTCAAGTGGGTCAGAACAACTACAGCCATGCCCGATAACACGTAGGCCTCATTTCAAAGACACTTGGGAAACAACATGCTCACAAACACCTGGGCCAACCACTACAACTACATTGCCAGAAGATTCATGGGCTAATAATGGACTTCAGACCATCACTGAATGCCCGAAGAGTGTTGGGCTATTTGGGAATGGGATTAGAAATGAGTTAATAACCTTCCACTCATAGGATTGTTAGGAAAAAAACCCTCCCCATAAAATGTGGTGTTCTGCACTAAGTGCTCAACTAGAGTGGGGTGCGAAATAGAAACATAAGAAATACGATATATGTATAGGTAACAGGCACTCATCCCATCCCAGGGGCTCCAAAACCTAAGCACAAACACCCTCATTATTATTCATTCATAATGAAATGCACAACACTCATGGACAAGTCATAACTCATCCCCAAAAACCTATTCCCCATTTAAACCATTCTTTTTTTTGTGATCAAGTGATCCC
This sequence comes from Viscum album, assembly GCA_963277665.1. Taxonomy (NCBI): domain Eukaryota; kingdom Viridiplantae; phylum Streptophyta; class Magnoliopsida; order Santalales; family Viscaceae; genus Viscum; species Viscum album. Next base: position 1,842,963,010 of record OY728145.1, read on the forward strand.
ATTTAGATGAAAAATACACTACTGGGAAACAAAAAGGCACAACCAGAAGCCAGATAAGAGAAACAACCCAATAATAATTTAAGAATTCACACCCGGTTCTCTTGTAAAGTTACGACAACAAAAGGGGATTAGCGAGATCCCTCAAAGCACGGGAACCATTGAAAACCTCGAGACACTGCCCCGTGTCCCTAAAACAAGTAACCAAAAATTTCTCAACAATAGAGGATCCCACCTGAGATCACGTCACAACATAGAAAACACACTGCTTCTGATTCACAACCAAAAATTGTACCATAATCGAGGATCCCATCCTCTCCCACATTCCCTCATAAACATCGAACAGAACAACACCCACTACCGAAAAAGGTGGAAAAATTCAAGGTTCAAGCACATAATTTATTATTTTCTTCTTTATGTTGGTTAGTCAGGGTGACCACACAAGGTTTCACATTCACTCGACATCCATTTAATCAACCGATTTTATAGGATTAACCAATTTCCATGTTACTTCCATTTAATAATCACATAAGAAAAGAGTTTATTGGTGTACAGAGAAAGACCAACGACGACCATGATTTTTAGTTGGCATAAACCCACAAAATTTACAAAATATATCAACATAAAAGAGTACAACCGAACATTGATCACACCCCCCTTAATTCTTTAAAGGTCTGTTCATCATCTTAATTATTTTTGGTTTCATCAATACCCATAGAAACAATAGTGTAACAAACCCAAATGATGCTCTGTAAGGAGAGACGAAGGAAAAATCCATACGTGGTTGATCAAGGATCGATGTTTTTCTCCACGCGCCAAGAACTGGGGATGCGCGGCTTGCAGGGGAGGAATTCCATAGACTCCAAGAGGTGCAGAAAGCTCCAGCAGAGGTGCAACACAATCCATGAGAAGAGAGGAACTCCATGCGCACCAAGGAGAAGAAAGAAATCCAGTCGGGAAGAGAAAAATAAACTCTATGAGGAGGTATAAAGAGAATATCCTACAGTTAAGTGATATGGAATTTTCAATGCCTAGAATGTCGGATCGTGGTTTCCTACACTGGTGGGAAGTCCCGCACTATGATATTAAGTTTCAATTTAATATACCCTATCTGGGAGGCTTCTCGGGATTATTAGGAATTAATTATGTGCTTTAAATAAATTTAAATGGTAAAAAAATAATTTACGTCAAAATATAGGTTGCCGGAGCGAGACCGGAAAAAAGAAAACAGAGGGTCGGGTGAGGACATGGTGCCACTGTCACTGTGTCACCCTTAAGGTGCCATTGCCAAGGTGCCATAATTTTTTTGGAGCCTTATTTTGGCAATGTAATGGGATAGAAATGTCTGGTCCATTACATTAGATACCTCTCAAACTATTCTCACCCTCACGAATCAAGAACAAACCAGGGGAAAAGAGAGGGTCCGAACAACCACCTCAAAAGATACCTCTTAGGAGTGAACCTCATCATCGTCTAGAAACACCTCTCCCTAAAGAAACTAGGTAATATACAGGGGTCAAACTTCCCAGTTATATGGGTTGTGGAGTCTCTTCTTCCATGTCAATATACTATACACTTTGGGCGTCACTGACTCACCCGCGCGGGTTTAATCACATCCACCTTAATGAATCTTGATTAGGGATTGGTTCCTCCCATCTCCATAGCCAGTACATCTCACACACATTCAAATAATAATGAAAACCCCATATTTCATAGCCAACAAGGAAAAGCGTTCCATAAAAAACAAGTAAAAACAGAACAACATAAAACTCAAAAAAACTCTAGTTACTGGGCATGTATCTACGTCTCCCATTCCCAGGTACTTTCCACGAGCCCACCATGCCTCCACAACACACACACTAGAGGGATGGTTCGTCCACGAAGCACCTTCTCCTCACGATCCTCAATCATCACTGGTTGTTCCACAAACTTTTCATTATCTTCGATATCTAGCTCTCCCCAGTCAAGGAGTGTGAATTGTCATGTAGATATCGTCGGGACTGGGACACATGGAAGACGTCGTACACCCTCTGCAGCGTTGGTGGCAATTCCATTTGAGAAGCCACCTTGCCGACCCACCACAACACTTTTAATGGTCCGATTATCCTAGGAGAAAGCTTACTCCCCCTACTGAACCACTGTTTCCCATGCCGAGGGGAAAACATCAAGAACATGTGGTCTCCTTCCTAAAACTTCAGGGGTCTCCTCCTATTATCGGCATATGACTTCTATCTGTCATGTGTTGCCTTCCTCCTTTCTCGTATAAGCTGGACCTTCTCTGTCGTTCTCTGCACCACCTTCGGGCCATGAACACCTGCTTCCCCAACTTTTGTCCAGCACACGGTTGAGTGACGTGGCCTCCCGTACAAGCCTTATAACGGAGCCATATCATTGGAAGAGTGATAGGTATTATTGTTGGAAAACTGTAATAGTGGAAATTTTCACACCCATGATACCCCAAAATTTAGGACACATGCCCGTAGCATGTCCTCCCATATCTGGATGGTACTCTCTATCTTTCCATCTGTCTGGGGGTGGAAGGCAGTGCTAAGTCATAGCTGGGTTCCAAAAGCATGTTGAAATCCTCTCCAGACATGTGCGGTAAACTGTGCATCCCAAACTGAGACTACAGCCCTCGGAACATCCTGTAACTATACCACCTCATCCACATACCTCCACGTTAAGGCATCCACTACTCTCGACTCCTTGATTTCCAGAAAGTGGGCCAATTTCATCAACTGATCCACCACTACCTATATAGCGTCACAACCTCCTTGAACCATGGGTATCCCCGTGAAGAAATCCCTCGAGATGTCATCCCACTTCCACTCGGGAACGTCTAAATGTTGTAACAAGCCTCCTGGAACATGGTGTTCAGCCTTCACCTGCTGACACACTAGGCACTTTGCTACAAACTCTTCTACTTCCCGCTTCACCCCGGACCACCACAACGATCTCCTCAGACCCTGGTACATCTTGGAAACTCTCGGGTGCACCACTAGGGGTGAGCTTTTTGAACTCACTAAGAACTATCTCATGCATTTCTTTTGGAAAAAAATAGCTTTCCTCGAAAAAGAACCTGATTCTGACCATCCTCTGTCCACCCTTTCGGAGCATCACCTTGGTTAACCTGGTCACACACCACTTTTTTTTAGGAGTCTCCCAACTAAGACTCCTCGACCTTCCATAGATTTGATGATTCCACTTTCATCAGATACAGGTAACCTCTTCTACCTTCCACCATTGCATCCAGGTGTAGGGCAGACAACTCATCCATTGCCTTCCAAGCATCTTCCGACTCTTAGACAGTATCCTTCTATGACTTCCTGGACAAGGCATCAGCCACAACGTTATTTTTTCTTGAGGTGTAGTAAATCTCGAAGTCTTAGTCATTAAGGAATTCCATCAACCTTAACTTTCATAAATTCATGTCCCACTGGGAGACGACATACATTAAGATCTTTTGATCAGTGAAGACCATGAAGCGCTCCCCGATGAGGTAGTGCCACCAAAACATTAGGGAGAGCACAACCACCGCAAGCTCCAAATCATGGGTGGCATAATTAATCTCTTGGGGTCATAACTACAAAGACCCATAAGTGATTTCCCCTTATCGCTGCATCAACACACATTTGAGGTCGTTCCATGAAGCATCACAGAACACCTCATATGTTGCCCCTTCTTCTGGAAACCTCAACACTGGGGCACTAAACAACTTCTCCTTCAGATAACTGAAGGCCACCTCACACTTCTCATCCCATACGAAAGCATGGTCCTTCTTGGTCAAAGCTGTCAAAGGTGGTGAAATTCAGGAGAAGTTGGTCATGAATCTCCGGTAGTAACCTGTCGGCCCAAGGAAACTATGAACCTCTACCACATTCATGGGTGCATCCCAAGAAAAAATGGCCTCGATCTTCTATGGGTACACTTCTATCCCCTTCTCGGACACCAAGTTCCCCAGGAAGTGCACTTCTCGCATCCAGAGATTTCACATTGACAACTTCCCCAAGAGTTGGTGTCATCGGAGGACCTCTAAACTCATTATCAAGTGCTCAGCATGATCCTCCTCTGATCTTGAGTAGTTGAAGACGTCGTCAATAAATATGACTATGAACTGATCCAGGTACTCCCAGAAGACGGAGTTCATGATCCCCCTGAACACAACTAGAGAGTTCGTAACACTGAACGGATTGACTACAAACTCAAAGTGCCCATATCTACACTTGAAGGAAGTCTTCGAGATGTCACCCTCCCTCACCCTCAGTTGGTGGTATCCTGACCTCAGGTAAATCATAGAGAACCAACCTGCTCCCATTAGCTGGTCAGATAGATCTTCTATCCTCAGATGGGGGTAATGGTTCTTGAGTGTTACCTAGTTCAGTCTTCAGTAGTCTATTCATAGCCTGAGACCACCATCTGCCTTCTTGGAGAATAAGACTAGAGAACCTCATGGTGACGCACTTGGTCAAACAATACCATTCTTCATCAGATCTTCAATCTGAATCCGCAACTCTCATAGCATCGAAGGTTCCATCAGATAGGGGGCCATCGAAATCGGATAGCACCAGGTTGCAAGTCTATCCCAAAATTGATGTCACGTCGAGTGGGTAGAGTTGTCACCTCTTCAGGGAAGACATCCATAAACTCACGGACGACTCCTAGAGCTTCCACCATCTCCGTATCCACCGAATCCACTAATATCTCAGCTAACAAGGAGAGGAGGGGTTCCCCTCACTTTATGCTTCCCTAGAAAGTCCGCTCGTCGATGAATGTAACCCATCGGCCTCCCAAGAATGAAAACACAACCCTTCCTCAGAAGAAGTCATTGAAATCAGTTACAAAGAACATCCATTTAATGACAATGATGACATCATATGGTTGTATCTACAACAGTAGAAGATCCTTGACTGACTGATGTGGCCCTATCACCAGTCTGCATCCTCGAAAAAAATACAACAATTTGGCTTGACCTCTAACTGGTGTGTTTCGCACCAGGGGCACTGGAAGTCTCTCAGTGTCTAAACCCAGAACATGGGCCAGACTAGGTGTAACGAAGGAGTGTGAAGCTCTTGTATCATTCAAGGTATATACAAGGTTACTAAACAAGGAGATCGTACCTCGAACGACCCCCGACCCTGCTGGAACTGTGCCTCCACAGTTTGAAACAGACCACGCCCAGCTTCTCTGCCTCTCGGCTATCAGAAACCTCCCCGACCATGCCCGGGTTGAGGTCCCTAAGGAGCGCCCTGAGGTCGGCATCCTCTTGCAACATCTTCCCTCGTTAGATCGGGAGCCCGCTTCCCCTACTACAGCTGCTGAAAGGGCCTAGCTGGGAACTACTGCTAATAAGGTGGGTGCTGGACCAGCCCACCCCCACCATACTGTACTCTGTCCGAGCACTGATTCGGAAGGTTCCCATGGCTTCCACAGATGTAGAATATCGGCCTTGAGCCTAAAATAAAAGTGCAAGGGCTGGAAGGTCGGAACTGGAACTGCTCAGGACTACTCCCTACTATTCGAAACCTAGAGGGTCCTGATGCTGGAGGCATGCTGCTGACAGCCTTCCCCTTTGAAGAGCCCAACTGGATCCCCTCTCGTGACACACCTCCCAGCGTGTTCATCCTCTCAACCACATCAGCCTTCTTCTGCACCTCTATATATGTATGTAGGTTGGAGGGAGTAACAACATACTAAAGAGAAGGTCGAAGTGCCTCCTCTAAATGTATTTCCCAAGACACCTCATTCGGAATGAGGTCAGGATCAAAGCGAAGGGGATACTTGAACTTAATCCCCAACTCTGTCTCTGAAAAACTCCCCTTATGGAGGGAGTGTAGCACCTTCCTCCTCTGATCCATCATTTTGGTAGAGAGGAATTCCACTTGGAACTCCTTCTCGAAGTCTTCCCACGTCACCTCAGTCTCCCTCTTCTCTAAAAGATAAAGCGTCCACCATTGATGCACTGCCCCACGCATTTGGCTTACAGCCAGAGGAACCCAGTACACCATCGGAGCACGGATCGTGCCGAAGGCTATCACGAGCTCCTCTAGCCAGCTCTCTATCTCTATATCTAAGATGTTTCCCTCGTACTTCCCGAGGGAATCTCGCTGAATGGATCGAAGGATTTTCTTCCACCGATCATCCCCCTCCTCTCGGTCTATCCTCTACCGATCGGCAAAGTCAACCTCTTGGGGTTCGATTGCCCGCAATACTCATGGTCTCCTCCTAGGTGCCATAACTGCAAGGTAAACAAAGAATGCCTATGCCGAAGTAGTGTAGAATATTGTTCTTAAATCTTCGTAGACTTCTTTATTTATTTGAATCCCCAAGAAACCCATGAATCATAAGAACACAAGTAATTATGATGCATGTACCTTTCTTAGGGTCTCTACACTACAATCAATGTAGCCTCACTTGGTAGTTCGGTAGGGCTAGAGTACTTGCATCCGATCACATGGGGCCTAAAATCTCGTGACCTAGCTGGTCTTCCCTGTCCTAATTCACATACCAAGGTCACCCAACACTACTTCCCTACCACCCCATGAAATCATCACTGTTCCTAATTCCAAACTCTATCCTACCTCTCAACCTCACTCCTTTGATACCATTATGCCAGGACCCGCATTCACCAAAAGGAGTTAAGGGATAGAAGATTGCCATACCCTTCATTATTTATGTTTAAGGAGTGATAATTACCACTGATACCCGCCTTCAATAGGACCAGGAGTGGCGACTAGCACCAAGGGTATAGAATCACACAAAAGATGGAAGACATTACCCTTTTTATTTTAACAGGATCGAACGATAAGATAGCAACCCCAACAACACGAAAGCTAAAAGTAAAGGTAAATCCATAAGTAACCCATTCACAAATTCATGTTCAACATTAAATGATACAAGCCAAAATAAATCCAAAGGTAAGTACCAAGAAAAAGGAAAATGACAACAGTAACTGCCCTGAGGTCCGAGCTAGTACGGTCTCGCATGATCCCTGAAGTCCTCCTGGAAACCTGAAAGCAGTTTTATATACGTAGGGTGATCATACAAGTATAATCAGTAGGGAAAACCTAAATCTCTCGTTCAAAAGTGGGGGATGATTTCTAATGCCCTGTGATAAAAGAGAAACCAAAGAACCTAGCAAGGAAAACTATCCACCCAAGCCTCACTAAGGCACAGTCCCCAAATAACTCAAGTAAAGAAAAGTATAGTAAATACACATCGATATTTGGATACCATGTGCCACTTTCCCACTGGTTATTGATGAAATCATATGGATCGAACCAATCCCTCCATTCTCACCGCAGTCCCACTACCAAACCCCGCCCGCACACACCTGGTCCATAACCACCACACGTAACCACAATTGAAAATATCTAGGTCAGAACAACTACTGCCACACCCTAAGACACCTGGTCCTCATCCCAAAGACACTTGGGAAACAACCTACCCGCAAACACCTGGGCCAACCACCACAACTACCCTTCCCAAAGATTCTTGGGCTAATAATGGACTTTAATCCATCACAACTTTCCCAAAGAGTCTTGGGCTATTCGGGAATGGGAACAGAAAGGAGCTAAAAACCATCCACTCAGAGGAGTGTTGGGAAAACACCCTCCCCATGAAATGGGGTGTTCGCACTATGTTCTCTACTTTGGTGGGGTGTGAATAAGAAACATAAGAAATATGATAAATGTATTGGTAACAGGAACTCATCCCATCCTAGGGCTCCAAAACCTAAGCATAGACATCCTCGTTACCATTCATTCATAATGAAAATCACAACACTCACGGACAAGTCACAACTCATCCCCAAAAACCAATTCCCCATTTAAAACATTCTTGTTTTCGTGTTCAAGTGATCCCATTTTGAGGAAAACTACACTACCAGGAATCAAAAATGCACAACCACAATCCAGAGAAGAGAAACAACCCAACAATAATTTAAGCATTCACACCCGGTTCTCTTGTATTGATACAAAAAAAGGGGATTAGTTAGGTACCTCAATGTACTAGGACCAATGAAAACCCTGAGACATAGCCCAGTGTCCCCAAAATGAGGAAACAACAATTTCTCAACAATAGAGGATCCCACCTGAGTTCGTGTCACAACTGAGCAAACACACAACATCAGATTCAAAACCAAAAATCGTACCACAACGGATGATCCCATCCTCTCCCACTTTCCCCCATAAGCATTAAACAGAAGAACACCCATTACCAAAATAGTGTAGGAAAACATCCAGGTTCAAGCACATCATTTATTAGTTTCTTCTTTTTGTTGGTTAGCCGGGGTGACCACACAATTTTTTACATTCACCGGGCATCTATATAATCCACCGATTTTACATGATTAACCAATTTCTATGTTACATCCATTTAATCATCACAGAAGACAAGATTTTATTAGTGCACAGAGAAATTCCACCAACGAAGATGATTTTCAGTAGGCATAAACCTGCACAATTTACAAAATATATCAACATAAAAGCGTACAACAGAATATCGATGACCCACCCTTCATTCAGTAAAGGTTCGTTCATTATATTCATTATGTTCGGTTTAATCAATCCCCACAGAAACAATAGCGTACCCAACCCATATGATGCACAGTAAGGAGAGACAAAGGAAAATACCTACTTGGTTGATCAAGGATCGATGTCTTTCTCCGCATGCCAAGAACATGGGATGCACGACTTACAAGAGAGGAATTTCGTAGATTCTAAGAGGTTCAGAAATCTCCAACAGAGGCGCACCCGAAGACACAAGAAGATAGGAAATCCAGGCGCACCTAGGATAAGAAAGAAATCCAACTGAAAAGAGAAAAAGAAACTCTAGCAGGAGGTAAAAATAGAAGATCCTTCAATTATGAGATATATAATTTTGAACGCCTAGAAATTCGGATCGCGGTTTACTACGCGGGTGGGAAAGTTCGCACGATGATATTATGTTTTTATTTAACACCTCACATTGGAGAGGATTCTTGGGATTTTTAGTAACTAATTATGGTCTTTAAATGTCTTTAAAAAGGTAAAATAATTAATTTATGTCAAAATTTACATTGCGGGAGCAGGACTGGAAAAAAGAAAATGGAGGGCCAGGTGAGGACATGGTGCCACCGTCACGGTGTCACCCTTACAGTGATACCATTTTGGTGGAGAATTATTTTTGAAAAGTAATGGGCCAGATGGGTCTGGGTCATTACATTAGATACCTCTCAAACTATTCTTGCCCTCAAGAATAAAAAACAAGTCAGACGAAAAGAGAGGGTCCGAAAAACCACCTCAATAGGTAACTCTCAGGAGTGAACCTCATCATCATCTAGAAACACATCTCCCTCAAGAAACCAGGTAACATACAACGGTCAAACTGCCCAGTCATAAGGGTTGGGGAGTCTCTTATTCCATGTCAAGATACTATCTTCATTGGGCAGCACTGACTTGTCTGCCCTGGTTTAATCGCATCCACCTTAATGCGTATTGATTAGGGATTGGGACGTCCCCTCCACAGAGCCAGGACATTTCACACACATTTAGAGAATAAAGATAACCACATATTTCATATCCAACAAGGTAAGGTGTTCCATCACAGACAAGTACAAATAGAACATTACAAAACTCAAAACAACTCTGGGTACTGGGCACGCATCTACGTCTCCCATTCCCAGGTACATTCATCGAGCCCACCATGATTGCACAACACACGAACTAGATGGGTGGATCTTCCACAGAGCACCTTCTCATCACGATCCTCGATCATAACTAGTTGTTCCACGAACGTTACATTGTCTTTGATATCTAGATCTCCACAGTCAAAGACGTGTGAATCATCATTTAGATATCGTTAGATATGGGACACATGGAAGACTTCGTGCACCCTATGCAGTGGTGGCTGCAATGCCAATTGATAAGCCACCTCACCGACCCGCCTCAACACTTCGATGGGTCTGAGGATCCTGGGAGAAATCTTACTCCCCCTTCGGAACCTCTATTGCCCACAACGAGGTAAAACCTTCAAGAACATGTGGTCTCTGACCATAAACTCCATGGGTCTCCTCCTATTATCGGAATATGACTTCTGTTAGTCCTATGCCGCCTTCGACCTTTCCCGTATAAGCTGGACCTTCTCCGTCGTGTTCTGCACCACCTCCGGGCCAAGAACACCTGGTCCCCAACTTCTGTCCAACACACGGATGAGCGACATGGCCTCCCATACAAGGCTTCAAATGGAGACATACCAATGTTAGAATGATAGCTATTATTGTAGGAAAATTATACCAGTGGAATGTGTCGCACCCACAATCCCCCAAAATCCACGACACATGCCCGTATCATGTCCTCCAATGTCTGTATGGTGCGCTATGTTTGTCCATCTATTTGGGGGTGGAAGGCAGTGCTAAGTCATAGCTGGGTGCCAAAAGCATGCTGCAATCCTCACCAGACTTGTGAGGTAAAGCGTGCATCCCTATCTAAGACTATGGACCTCAGAACTCCATGTAACTGCACCACCTCATCCACATACATCCGTGCTATGGCATACACTACTCCTGACTCCTTGATCGCCAGAACATGGGCCGATTTCATCAACTGATCCACCAATACCCAGATTGCTTCGCAACTTCCTTGAACCTTGTGTAGCCCCATGAAAAATTCCATCAAGATGTCGTCCCACTTCCTCTTGGGAAAGTCTGAAGGTTGAAACAAGCCTCCTAGGACATGGTGTTCCTCCTTTACCTGCTAACACACTAGGCACATTTCTATGAACTCTGATACTTCCCGCTTCACCCCGGACCACCAAAACTGTCTCTTCAGACACTGTTACATCTTGGAAACTCTCAGGTGTACCACTAGGGGTGAGTTGTGGAACTCACTGAGAACTCTCACATGCATCGCCTCTGGAAGAAACAAAATTCCTCATAAAAGCACCTGGTTTTGTCCATCATCCATCCACCCTTCCGGAGCATCACCCTGGTTATCTTGGTCACACAAAACATCTCTTTCTGAGTATCCCCACTAAGACTCCTCCACCTTCCATAGTAGAGAAGACTACACTGTCATCTGATACAGGAAACCTCTTCCACCATCCACCCTTGCATCCAGGTGTTGGGCAGCCAACTCTTACATCGCCTTCCAAGCATCTGCTGACTCTCGGACCACATCCTTCTACGACATCCTGTACTGGCATCAGCCACCTCATTCCCTTTTCTTGAGGTGTTGGAAATCTCAAAGTCGTAGTCTTGAACGGATTCCATCCACCTTCATTGTTGTATGTTCAAGTCCCCATGAGAGAAGACATAATTCATGCTCTTATGATCATTGAAGACCACGAAGCGCTCCCCGATGAGTTAGTGTCTCCATATCTTTAGTGAGAACATGACCAATGAAAGCTCCAGATCATGGGTGGCATAATTATTCTCATGGGGTCATAACTGCCTAGACCCAAAAGAGATTACCCCTTGCTGCTGCATCAACACACATCTGAGGCCTTGCCCTGATGTATCAAAAATACCATCATACATTTCCCATTATCCTAGAAACCTCAAAACATGGTCACTAACCAACTTATCCTTCAGATAACTGAAGGGCGCCTCACACTTCTCATCCCACACGAAATCCTTGTCCTTCTTGGTCGAAGTTATCAAAGGTGCCGATACTCGAAAGAAGTTGGGAAAGAATCTCTGGTAGTAACCTGCCGACCCGAGGAAACTACGAACCTCTGCCAAATTCTTGGGTTCTACCCCTGAAACAACAGCTTCGAGCTTCGATTGGTCCACTTATATCCCCTTCTCGGACACCACTTTCCAAAATAAGTTCACTTCTCGCATCCATAACTTGCACATGGACAACTTCCCGTAGAGTTAGTGTCGTAAAAGAACCTCTAAAACCATTCTAAAGTGCTCAACGTGATCCTCCTCTGATCTTGAGTAGATCAAGATGTCGTTAACACATACAACAATGAACTGATCCAGGTACTCTCGGAAGACGGAGTTCATGAGCCCCATGAACACAGCTGGAGTGGTCGTAACACCGAACGACATGACTAAAAACTCGAAGTTCCTATATATGCACATGAAGGCAGTCTTCGAGATGTCACCCTCCCTCACCCTAAGCTGGTGGTATCCTAACCACAAGTCAATCTTAGTGAACCAACATGATCCCCTCACCTAGTAAAAGAGATCTTCTATCCTCGGGAGGTGGTAATGGTTCTTGACTGTTACATGGTTTAGTCTCCGGTAGTCTATATACAGCCTGAGTCTACCATCCAGCTTCGTGGTGAATAGGCCTGGAGCACCCCATGGCGACGCACTTGGTCAAACAAAACCCTTCTTCATCAGATCGTCAATCTGAATCCGCAACTCCCATAGCACCGAAGTTTCCTTCCGATTGGGGGCCATCGAAATCGGATGAGAACCATATTCCAAGTGTATCCCAAACTCGAGGTCACGTCAAGGGGGTAGATTTTTCACCTCTTCAGGGAAGACATCCGTAAACTCACAGACAACTCTTGGATCTTCCACCACATATGCATCCACTGACTCCACTGATTGCTCAACTAACAAGTAGAGGAGGGGTTCCCCTCGCTTGCTTCTTCCCTGGAAACTCCAATCACCGATGAAATTCACCTGTCGGCCACCCATGTCTGGAAACACATCCCTTCTTCGGAAGCAGTCAATGATGGCACATACAGAGATCAGCCAGTCAATTCCTAAGATGACATCGTATGGCTGTATCTGCAACATTAGAAGATCCTTGACTGACTGATGTGGCCATATCATCAGTCTGCATCCTCGACAAACATACAACAAGTCGGTCTGACCTCCGACTGGTGTGCTCAGTACCAGGGGCACTGGAAGTATCTTAGAATTTAAACCCAAAGCATGGGCCTGACTCGGTGTAACAAATGAGTGCAAATCTCTTTTATCGAACAAGGAATACTCAAGGGTACTAAACAAGTTGATTGTACCTCGAACGACCACTGGCCCTGCTGGAACAGTTGCCTCTATGGCGTGCAACTACCCACACCATGATCCCCTGCCTCTCATCTATCGGCCACCTCCACATCCACGCCTGTGTAGAGGTCCCTGAGGATCACCGTGAGGTCTTCCTCCTCCTGCAACATCTTCCCTCGGATGATTGGGAGCCTGCTGCCCCTACTGCTGCTGCTGAAAGGGCCTACCTAGGAACTGTTGCTGCAATGGTAGGTGCTTGACCTTCCCAAGCCCATTGTATCGTACTCTGTCCAGGAATTGATTCCGAAGGTACCCATGTCTTCCACAGATGAAGTATCTCGGCCTTGGGGCTGATAGAAAAGGGTGAGGGATGGAAGGTCAGAACTGTAACTTCCGAGGCCTACTCCCTACTTGTCGAAAGCTAGAGGGTCCTGATGCTGGAGTCCTGCTGCTGGCGGCCTTCCACTATGATGATCCCAACTGGATCCACTTCCGTGACACACCTCCTAGTGTGTGTATCCTCTCCACCACTTCAGCCTTCTTCCGCACCTCTAAGTATGTCGGTAAGGGGAAGGGAGTAACAACGTACTGAAGAGATGGTCGAAGTCCCTCCTCCGAATGTCTCACCCCAGACTCCTCATCCGGAAAGAGGTCCGGAGCAAAGCGAAGGAGATCCTTGAACATGATCCCCAACTCTCTCACTGACATACTCCCCTACTGGAGGGAGAGTAGCTTCTGCCTCTTCTCTGTATTCATCGTGGTAGAGAGGAATTCCAATTAGAACTCCTTCTCGAAGTTTTCCCATGTCACCTCAGTCCCCCTCTTCTCCCCAAGATAAATATTTCACTATTGACATGCTACCCCATGCATCAGGATTACAGCCAGAGGAACCTAGTACTCTGTTGGAGCCCAGATCATGCTGAAGGCCATCACCAGCTCCTCTAGCCAGCTCTTTGTCTCCATATCTGAGTTGATTCCCTCGTAATTCCTGAGGGTTTTCCACTGAAAGGCTCAACGCATCTTCGTCCACTAATCATACTCCTCCTCTCGGTTGGTCCTCTTCCGATCGGCCAAGTCATCCTCCTAGGCCTTGATCACCCGCACTACTCGTGGTCTCCTCCTAGGTTCCATAGATTCAAGGTAAACAAGGAATGCCTAAGCCCGAGTAGTGTAGAATATTGTTCCTAAATTTTCTTAGACTTCTTTATTTATTTTGAATCCCTAAGAAACCCATGAATCTTATGAAGAAAAGTCATTATGATGAATGTACCTTTCCTAGGATATCTAACCCAAAATCAGTGTATCCTCACTTTGTCGTTCGATAGGTCCAGAGTCCTTGTATTGGATCACGGGGGGCCTTAAAATCTCATGTCTTAGTCTGTCTTACCTGGCCTAATTCACGCACCATGGTCACCCAACACTGTTTCCCTACCACCCCATGCAATCCTCACTATACCTAACTCTACACTCCATCCTGCCTATCAACCTCACTCCTTTGATACCATTCTGTCATGATCGCCCTTCAACAAAAGGAGGGAAGTGCAAACAGATCACCAAAACCTTCCTTCTTTATGTTGAAGGAGAGATAATGACCCCTGAGACCCACCTTCAATAGGAGCCGGAGTGGCGACTAGAACCACGGGTAAAGATCCACACTCAAGATGGAAGACATTAGCCTTTTTATTTTAATAGGATCGAGAGATAAGATAGAAACCCCAATAACAAAAAATCTTTATGTAAAGGTAAATCCAAAAGTAACCCATTCCCATATTCATGTTCAACAGTAAATGATACAAGCCACAAAAACTCCAATGGTATGTACCATGAAAAAAGAAAATGACAACTGCAACTGCACCAAGGTGTGAGCTACGGTCCTGCTCGATCCCTGAAGTCTTTTTGGAAACCTAAAGGCAGTTTTATATACATAGTGTGAGAATACAAGAATACTCAGTAGGGAAAACCAAAAGCTCTCGTGCAGAAGTGGGGGAAGCATTCTAATGCCCTTTGAGAAAAGAGAAACCAAAGAACATAACAAGGAAAACTATCCACCCAAGCCTCACCAAGTCACGCTCCCCAAATAAAACAAGGAAAATAATGTATAGTAATAGCACATTGATATTTGGGTACCCCACACAACTTTACCACTGGTTATTAAAGACAACCTACTCATCAAACCAATTCTGCCATTCTCACCGTAGTCCCACTACAAAACCCTGATCGTATACACCATGGCCATAACCTAACTGCAGTCCCACTACCAAACCCCACCCACACACACATGGGCCACAACCACCATGAGTAACCACACCCACAAACCCCTGGTTCAGAACAACTACTGCCACGTCTGAAGACATCTGGGCCTCATCTTGAAGACACTTGGGAAAATAAATGCCCGCAAACACCTGGGCCAACCACCACAACTACCTTGACTGAAGATTCTTGGGCTAATAATGGACTTCATGCCATCACAGCTTGCCCAAAGAGTCATGGGCTATTCGGGAAAAGGAGCAGAAAAGAGATAATAATTTTCCACTCATAGGAGTGTTGGGAAAAACACCCTCCCCATGAAATGGGGTGTTCGACACTAAATTCTCATCTTGGGTGGGGTGCGAATAAGAAACCTAAGAAATACAATATATGTATAGCTAACATGAACTCATCCTATCCTAGGGGCTCCTAAACCTAAGCACAAACACCCTCGTTACTATTCATTCATAATGAAAAGCACAACACTCGCGGCCAAGTCACAACTCATCCTCAAAAACCAATTCCTCATTTAAACCATTCTTCTTTTCGTGTTCAAGTGATCCCATTTGGATGAAAATTACACTACTGGGCATCAAAAAGAAACAACCACAATCCAAATAACAGAAACAACCCAATAAAAATTTAAGATTTCATACCGTGTTCTTTTGTAAAGTTACAACACCAAAATGTGATTAGTGAGATCCCTCAAAGTACTAGAACCAAAGAAAACCCCAAGACACAGCCCCGTGTCCCCAAAACCAAGAACCAGCAATTTCTCAACAATAGAGGATCCCACCTAAGTTCGTGTCACTGTAGAGCAAACACACAGCTTCAGATTCACAACCAACAACCATACAACAATGGAGGATCCCATCCTCTTCCACTTTCCCCCATAATCATCAAAGAAAACAACACCCACTACCAAAATAGTGTAGGAAAACATCCAGGTTCAAGAACAGCATTTTTTATTGTCTTCTTTCTGTTGGTTAGCCAGGGTGACCACACAAGGTTTTACGTTCACTAGGCATCCTTTTAATCCACTGAGTTTACATGATTAACCAATTTCCATGTTACAGCCATTTAATCATCACAGAAGACAAGAGTTTATTAGTGCACAGTGAATGACCACCAACGAAAATTATTTTAAGTAGGCAAAAAGCAACAAAATTTACAAAACATATCAACCTAAAAGAGTACATCAGAACATCGATCACACCCCCCCGCCATTCTTTATTTATTATTTCATTATCTTCATTAATTTCAGTTTCATTAATCCCCACAAAAACAATAGTGTACCCACCCCGCATGATGAACAGTAAGGAGAGATGAAGGAAAAATACCTACATGGTTTATCAAGGATCGAAGTTTTTCTCCTTGTGCCAAGAACAGGGGATCCACGGCTTACAGGGGAGGAATTATGTGGACTCCAAGAGGTGCACCACAAGCCACAGGAAGAGACGAACTCCTGGAGCACTAGTGGGAAGAAATAAATCCCACTGAGAAGAGAAAAAGAAACTCTAGTGGGAGGTATGAAGATAAGATCCTATAGTTACGAGATATAGAATTTTGAACGCCTGGATGACTGGACCAGTAACATTTCATAACAGAATTGGTACATGCAGACAGACAACATCAGTTCATTAATGAAAAATATGTAAAGAGGATAATCAATAATTATATGCCGAATAACAAAAAAATACAATGGGATGATGACTCCCATGTAACTATACAAAAATAAGTATACATGAATCATATTATAATGGCATATAACATATCCAATATAAAATCCAAAAATACTAAAAACCTCGAAAACTTGTATCTCAAGTAGAGGATCATTCATATTCTTCATACTTCATCTTGGATATATAAATAAATAAAAAATGGATTGAAACTTACATTTATATATACATACAATAATGATGTCTTCTTGGTCACCAACAGTGTCCCAAACATAGTGTGATATATAGTATCTGTTGTTAGCCCCAACAATCCCGAGATCAATCTATTTCATGCAACATTAAATGAACGGTGTAAAATTAATAGTAAATCCTTTGAAATAATAATAAATTAGTCAATATATAGGACATGGTTTCACTCAAACATCTATCCAAATCTAACTTCATCATCTTATATCAGTGTGTCTATTCCAATATATCCCACAACAACAGAGTGGTGTAATCTATAATGAGGTGGAACTTCCCCAAGGTTGGGATTTAGTTTGGTGGATCTATCCCTGAATTTCAATTTTGTGGATTCCTTTTTTAATAAAGGTCAATCATTAAGTTAATTTTTATGTACCCTAAGACTCTCCATGATATTCTAGGTATAACCTAGGTATTGGTTGAGAATCTTTGTATTTGAAAAAATCAAAAAAAAAATCATGGTCGACTAGGTATTCTGTCAAAAGGGTCACTCCTATAATAGTGTGATAACATAATGAACTAACATCTGAGTCCGTCCTTAGTATCATACATTGTAAATTGAGGGTCTCTCTTTTAATGGTACAACCATCATGCCACTGAGACTATCCACATGGTATATCCTATTTTACTATAATCACTCATCTTCAGGTAAAATAGATAACACACTATAAACCCATGGGCGATGATAGATTGTATCTCAAGAATCATGTTTATAGAGAATAAAAAAAATTACTAAGTCACAATGTGAATGTACAGGGGTTCCTTAAATCCAAACCCCTTGTATTTTCCTAAACACTAAGGTGACGACATGACATTGATAGTTAATATATACCAGTTTACAAAGTTATGATTCATGTATTGAAAAGTGGTTCAAGTCATTTTGTCATGAAAACAAATAATGCAACAACATGTGGGAGAATAACACAAGGATCCTTATTCTATTAAGAATAATTCATTTTCAGAAGGAATAAATTATGAGAAAAACACCTTCATGTGAGTTTAACCAAATAAAAGTCAATGAAAATTGAGATCCCAAGGGGGAAATCACCCATTGGGGTGGAATAATTAAAGAAAATAAATATAATGGGTTGATTTAATAATATATCAGGTTACATTTGAAAAGATAAAGAATTAATTTTAGTTCATTTTTTAATTACAAGGAATCAACAGAAGGGGTAGGATTTTAATAAAACAACACAAAATATAGGATGTAAAAAAAATGGAAAGAAACCTATCCCACGTACCATATCAATGAATTTATTCACTCATATAGTGTCTTATTTATTTCTAGATAGAATGATATTTATTAGAGAAATATTAAAATATGATGAATATTTGGGAAAATCATCAACCCAATTAGTTAATTAGATAAAGGGGGAAACTATAATCGTAATCATGATGATTGTATAGCTTAACTTGAGATATATGATCGATATGACATTAAGAGAACTAGATTCCAGATGAGGGAGTTAACAACATATGTAGGGGGATGATGACTAATATTAATAGGAGATTATGAAGATGAAGTATACTTGATAAATGAGAAGGAATAAAGGTTTATAATTAAAAAAATTTAGGGGAAACTGTGAAATCACCCACACCGATATGGGTTCAGGGCATAGTTGCATAGTTTTCAAAACTGTGCATGAACCATGTTCTAGGTTCTACACAATATTCAACCTATCACATATTTGGGGAAGAGTTTTGTTTAACATGTTCTAGCCTTGAAAAATTCCTCTATCCAATGAGTTCTGCAATCCCGCAAGTTCATGCTCTTGGTGGCCCATAGCTGTAGGAAAACTATCTGGCCCCCACACCCCACTATCTCACAATGCATGAATTAGGGAAACAGAGAGGGCTCTGATCGATGTTTTCTCCTATCCATATGGCCTAGTTATCCCATTAAATTACACATCTATGAACAAGGCCTGAACACCCTTGATACCTCTTTGACTCCCATAGGAAAACCTATTATGTATAAACATCTAAATTTGATATAAAATCAAATGGTTCATACCATTGAAAAATTTTGGGATGTTACATCCTCTAATTAAAATGACAACTCAATCCCGATTTTCCCTTTTTATCATGTTATAAATTCACTAGAGAATAGTTCTATCCATTGTCCATGTACATTGAAATCCTACTCCAAGGTCTCATACATAACATGTCTATCTTGAAAATTCACCCTTACTAAATAGACTGAACTATCATAAGGATACTAAATGCTCTAATAAACAATACATATATGATGGTTCTTGAAGGACACATCCACCTCCTACTCTATATCCATTGGATAAAATTAATAAGATGGTCAAGGATTATACAATTGTGGTTATGATAAGTGGAAGACATCATGAATGTAATGGAACCAATAAGGTAACTTCAAATGATAGTCTGACATCCTTACTCCATAAATTATCTTGAATGTCCTGATATATCAAGGAGATAACATACCATATATCTTGATTTTTCAATGACCCGATCATAGAGATATATATAGAATTCCTAATGTCCCACATCAAACTCCATATGCCTAAAATAATTATCATTATTATACTTCTTCCTAGGCTTAGCTATATCCATATTTTTCTGAATTAGTTATACATACTCTCATGTACCATATACCATATGAGTTCCCAATAGATATACCTTACCTTACTCTAGCTAGCATAATAGTAAAAAACATAGACTACTATAATGGTCCTCATAAATATCCATCTAAATTGATTCCGGGATGATTTTTTTTGTAGGAAAACACAAAAAATGTATATGATTTTCCCATGAACCTCAAAAATCAAGGATTAATACCAAATTAATATCCTTTAACAACTATATCTCCCACATAGACTGCCAATCAGTTTGAGGGTGATAAGTTACACTCAAGGAAAATAGTGAACCAAATATGATTTTGTGACCATTTCGAGAGCTGTGATGGACAACCGGTTTCTCAGTCTAATATAATAGAATGCAGAACATCATAAAGGAAAAAAATATATTATATATTATTCCACACAATCCCCTCAAAATGTTGGGTCTCTATGATAGGTAGGAACTATATAACCTTAGTCAACATGTCGATGATCTCCCATATGAAATCGCTTCCTTCAAGGGATTTTGAGAAGCCTGTCATGAAATAAATAGTGTTGTCATTCCATTTCCTCTTGGTAATTGATAGATGATATAGAAAACTTAAATTTTTCTATTGTTATTCATTCACCTTTTAATAGGTGTAGCATCTATTGATGAAACGTTCTATCTACCTCTTCATACCCTACCACCAGCATTGACTTCAAAAATCCCATTGTATCATGTTAATATCAAGGTGAATAACCCAAAAAAACAATAAAATTATCTCATTAGATTTTACTATAAACCAAAGGCTTCCAAATAATCCCAACACATCAAAGAATATAATAATCATCATTAACCACAACAGGTGGTGAGTTCCCAACTGTGACAGACTCAAGATAATGTCCATAGTATCATATATTTTCTCATCCAGAACCAGTTTATAAGGGGTGTAACTTCAAGATGAGCTAAAATTCATTTCAATCGGTATTCCTAAAACTGAAGGTCCATCTCAGAAAGAATATCCATAAACATCCACTCACTACTGGAATCTATGATGGTTTCTTGTTTAATATTCTATATTAAGTATATAGCTACTAAAATTCCATTTCCATGTGTATAATAATTCTAAAAATTGAATGACTAATATAACTCTACACAGTTGCACTATATAAAATTCTTGTATCACATAATCGATATGTATTTGAGAATTTTTGTGATAAATAAATATAATAAACCTATAAACTAACATGTATTACCTCAGCTAGTGTAGATTGTGATCCATGACTACAATATCATGGTCTCGCATAGCGACATTCCTCTACCGAGGTATCAAATAGTAGGACCCATATGCCATGAATCCATCACCCCATATCAAAACTGCACATCTGCTAATACCTGATGAATCACAATAAACATAATAGATTTTACATTACATGAGCATAATCGATACCAATATTGATGACAATATTCCATTAAAATATTGAAATGATGTCTCACAAGATTCATTCTAGGGTAATCCCACAATCGTCTTTGTCTTTCCCATGAGTGGAACATCCATGTTTTAGAAACCCAAAACATGTCACATGTAAAATCCAAATTTAACCAAAAAGCTATATATGTGAGAAATATTATTGGCATTCTCCTAGAAAGCCATAGTTGTCACATTTTCTAGGTCAAAAGATACTCTTTATTTTGTTATGATATGACATAATAAGGGAAAATTATTGTTCCAAAATTTGTATTTTGTGAGATTCTCATACTTCTAGTGATCCGTCATTATATTCAACATGATCTTAACATGGTTGGAATTATCTTGTATTGGTCCAGAATAAACTAATATATCATCTATGAATACTTCCATGATGGAATCAATGTAGATGTGTTAAATTCGATCTATTATATAAATAAATACATTCAATACATTCGTTAATAATAACAACATATCCACACTCTTGAAAAAATGGTACCTTAAGCAGAATGATTTATGTGGTATGTTATACGGTCTCACATGCACTGGATGGTAGCTCAACCTGAAATCATTCATGGAGAAAACTTCCATTCAACAGAACATTTCCAATTGATAATAAATTTGAATATATGGATTCTAGTTCTTCACGAAGAGTTGGTTTTTTGATCAATAATCTACTCTCTGTCTGAGGGTAACATCCTCATATTTGGATAAATAGATATAATAAATACATAGAGATGTGAAGGGTTAGATAAAACCCTTATCCTATATATCATTATTTTTTTCTTATCTTTATTTAGATTTGTTGGTTCCATCCAATATAGATGAAAGGAAATAGTTTCCCCACTCAACATAATCTCGATGGGTAAATAAATATGTATCTAAACATGTATTTACATAAATCATCATGGATGATTCCCGCAAAATAATCTATAACTTGATGAAATTCTATCAACTGAATACCCTGGTGGTTCCTAAAGAGACAAACCATCTAGAATATCACTCCACCAAGAACAAAATGATTGAGTACATCTCAAAATTACATGTTATATCATTTTTATTTATTTATATATGTACTAACCTTGAGTGATGTGAATGAAACATAGTGGATATAGAATTCCACTAGGGATGATAGTGAATAAGATAGTCCACATCATGAATGATGTCAAATTCGGTCATATTGAGGATGGATAAACTGTAATGGAAATGGTAACCACTGATCTCATGGGGGGAACTCCCTACATTAGTATATACCCTTAGCACAACATCCAAATGATGTTTCAAGAGTAATCATGCCACTATATTAAGAAGGCCCTATTCACTGATCCTTAGGAATTGGATCTACAATATATATATATTTTAAAAAAAATAACCTAAGATACTTCCTGACTATCATGAGTGAGTACACACTATTGATGTTGAAACTCTGAGACCTGACCCCCTCAGCCATGACACTTGCCTGCCCAGATCACACAGTATAAGACAAATTTTCATCCTCACATGGATTCAATGCTGCTACATCTAATGTGGGTGTTGGCCCAAAACATCACTCATAAGGGACGAGAGTAACTTATAGTCATAAATGCTTAATGTGACCCATCAAGCTAGTACTTACCTTCCATGTACCCTCTAAATTCCTCTTCCAAATACAAGATAACACACTTCACTCTTAGGAAGCATAACTACCCTGGTTCACATCACTATATTCCCTCAACTTCCCCTAAGTGATGAGATCCTAGTTCACAATTTCTAAAATATGGGGAAAATGGAAGATGTCCACCTATGATCAGATGGAATTTATAAGACCATCCTTGAATTACCTCACATTATACGACTCAAAAAAATGTAATTGAGAAACACTATTATTTGATGAATCAAGGCAAGAATTCCATCACTAACATATCACCTTGTTGACGGTGCACAGTCTCTTGGGCTCTGTCCATTATCTAGGCCCATGGAAATAATTATTTAATTAAAGATTTCTAGAATTACACATAGACCATACCCAAATGTATACTAACCAAGGTATGGGCATCCCAAAAATCTAGGTAGAGTCATAGATCATGTAGGTCTCAATCATTACGCTGAACTCTAGAAGAATCACAATATTTTCAACGATAAAAAACATAGCCTAAAGTTATGGATCCAATACCATAATTCCACCATCCCCTATGTAGGATTGATAATTCAAATCCTAGAACCCCATATTCATCTTATCCATTATAGGGGTAGTTTGGGGATAACATTCAACAAAATTTATGAACTAAAAGAAACTATCATGAAACTAAGCATCGGGCGCAGTGGAATATATTCAAGAGGTTCCACAAGTGTTACTATAGGATGTATCTTGGGTTTCTCATGGCCCTTCACCATAGGATTACGATCATCTCTACTCTCTTTGATTATTTAACAAGTTCATTTTAGATCCCTATCTCTATATGTTACAAAACATTCTTCAGATATGATTTGAAATAGATAGGGAAAGTGACAAAGGAAGAGTCATTCAGATGGAATTCCTATAACATAGAATAACCCTCATCATTCTACTCGATATAAATCTAGTTGATAAGGATATAAAGAGAGATAATTGGAGACACATCCTACTAACCCCCTAGTAAGGTCATGATAAGGTCAGTGTTCTATCTCTCAAACACATGATGACCATTTAATTAGTGGGATTTTCCATTTTAATTTTTCTATCATTTGTGTGTTTAAATATATTTAAAATGTTACTAGATGAATCAAAATTTTTAAAAGTCAATATCCCATACACATTATAAATAGAAATTTGTAATAAAATTAATCATTTCCATTACACTTTCCATTCCATGAAACTGGTTTCCCATACAAAAGCATTCGATAACTGAATACAAGAGGTGTATGGTTTTACCTATGTTGGAAAAAACATAGGGTTAATAATGAACATTATTTTACAATTTTGTTTTAACAGTTATTTATGGAATAATAAATATATCGCCACTACAAGTACATGAAACACAAGTATTTCATTTAGAATGTAAATATTCAATGATATAATGCATTAAATTTATCCAATAGAGGATAATAAAATTTATTAATATAAAATATTCGATCATATCCTCAGAAAATGTTAATATAACCCCTTATATTTTCAATTTTACATTTTATAATAATTGTACAATTCAATTGTTTCACAAAATACTGAAATAAATTGAACTATAAGAAGCCTAATTAATAACAACATTTACCAATCACATGAAATTAGTGTTTCATCTATACGTGGGTTAGCTTCTCCAAAGAATAGAATAATTATTAAATTCCAATACCATAGTATCTTATACAGAAAAAACTTGTAAGGCATGAAATGAATAACTATAATAATAATTTCTTTTCATCTAAATATAGATGGCGTATATTGGTTCCCTGAGATAGTGGGTCAAAAGACCTCTACTACGCCTCCATGATTGCCAAATTTTGTCGACTAGTAGTGAGGGCCTAGTGTGTGTCTATGGGAAGACTATTCCCTCTTTGATAAGAGAGTAGCGAAAAAAATATAATAAATAGAAAACAACAGATTCATATTCTATTTCACTTGACTAGAAACTCGCCGCATTAGAAGTACTACAAGCCGATAGATAGTGGTCGAAAAATAATTAGAAAAAATTTTATTATAAAAAAATAAAAATTATATGAATCTCAATCAAATACAATGTTCTGATAATTAAAACATTCCTATAAAAAATTATTATGTGTGTAACATGAGATATAAGAATATGACACATGCTATAAAATGTACATAAAAGGACCAAAACTGAAACAACTATAATATTGTGTATAGGCTTAGTCCTCTTCACAAATTTCATCAAATAGTTTTAAATAACACATCATAAGCTTTCCACATCCCTTTATATATTCCTATAGTCATTTAGTCTATTTTTGCACAAAAGGTGGCCCAATGAGGGTGTGAGATATAATCCTAGTGGTCTACTACCCACTATATCATCATCAATCCATTTCATGCAATATAAGGTGAATAGTTCTCATTTAATAGAAATTGAAACGATGGAATAATAATCAAATAAATTCATCATATTGTGTTTCACTCAGACACCCCTCAAACACTACATACATCGGAATAAACTATATATTAATAATGTATAAGTCCTAGACAAGTTAAGGGAGTTTTATAATATATAAAGTGGATGACTATCCCAGATTGTGTGATTCATGGACATGTCCCTAAAATTTTAATTTCATGGTATCAAATTTTGAAAATGTACAATCATTGACTTTAAGATGTTACACTCTAAGCCCATCAATGGATGTCAAGGTTGAGCCCATCTATCACTTCAGGGGATCCTGATGTGAAAAATTCTATAGGATTCCCTCTTTATTTATCCATGTATGAAGACCCATGTGTCACTATAAGAATGGTATGATAACATCATGAACTATATTTAGTAACACTGTTGGTATCACACATATCTATATGAGACTCTCTTGTTGAATAGTATAACAATCATTCAATGGAGTCCATTCACAGGGTCTCCCCTTGGGAATCAGTGTCACTCATCTAGACGTAAAGTGGATAATGCACGATAATCCCATCCTATACATAGCTAGTGTCTCTCCATGAAATCTTACAAATAACAAAATAATTTTTATCTAAAGATTGATGAGCACATCCATTGGGTCCATATTTTGGATGCCCTCATATCTCTATCACCTCTAAGGTGAGTTTATGAATTGGTTATAAAATCTATTACCTTTCATAATGAAAACATTTCTATATGGTTTACCATGTTTTACAAGTAATTTAGTGAAGAAATCAATTTATGGGACATGTTATAGGGACCTAACTCATGACTTCGAATTATATTTAATATGTTTCATTAACTAGAGGGGGTAATTAATGAGGAAACAACCAACCGAGTTTTTAAACCAATCTATATAAAAATAAATTGATACCCAAAGGTTGTTCACACCCATTATTGTGCCATAATTCATTTATTACAACCCATGTTGCTGATTTCACACTATCTAGGGTCTCATTTGATAATGTAATGAATTCAATTAATTAAAAATTTATGTGGATTCAATATAAAAGTCGAGCTCATGGAAGAATGATTCATTATACATGATGAGAAAAACAATGGAATGTGTTATAAAAGAGCTATAATGGCATCATAGTTCTTTCTTTATCCAGTTTATCCCTTTATAACACGCTAGAATGATCATTTCTGGTGAAATATTCATATGACCTAAAACAAGGAAAAAAACATTCACCTAAATAAATCTACATTGTGAAGAATAATCTAGAATTTGATTCAAAAATATTGTAGATCATAACTAAATATCCCATCTTGATCTGACGACATGTGATTCAGATACCAGATGAGGGAGTTATCAACATACCATGAATTAAGAGTATGAGTCTTCATGGTAGAAGAAGATGATATAGTCCACTTGAGAAAATAGGACAATGGGTTCATGATTAAAAAAAATAAGGGGGAATTTTATAATCACCCACATATATAGGGGTGCATAGTTTTACCCTAGGGATGGACAAAACTCTGCAGCATCTTAGTACTATGTTCTGTTCAAAAGGGATACTCATAAGGGCTAGGAAATAAGCTTGGCTAACCTTGCACTTTCCATGATAAGTGCCTCAGTCTAAGAGGGGTCTCCAATATGGAATATGTGTGCACTTTGGGAAACACTATTTTATAACAATAGTGTGGTTCCGTACACCCCACTTTCACAAATTGAACATTTTTTAGAAACTATGTGGGATGGCCGACAGGATTTTTCATAACAAAGTATCCCAGTCTACCCCATCTAATTTCAGGGCCCTGGACTCCAAAAAACACTACACACCTTCGTGACCTCCTTGAATATTGCCCAAATAAACTATTTGGTCCAAAAAATGAATTTTGAACAAAAATTAAGAGCTCCTTGATTTTTAGAATAATCTCTACATTACATGGAATAAAATAAAAATGGTAATACATAAATTAAATATGGAGCTATAAATACCATACTGGGAATAAAGACGATAGTAAATCATAACGTTTATGTCAAAGGAAGAACATTATATCATTAAAGACAAAGAACATGAGTGATCACACAGATGTGTTACATAGAAAACATGGTATCATAATATTTTTCTATCATATTTAATAAGGTATCTACGTATTACATGACAAAAAATGGTTAATTGATGATTTCCTAGACAATATCACTTGGTGAAAAATGTCTCAGGATGGATTAGGTTTTCTGCCTATTCCCATACATTACATATCTTGACGCTAATGCTTTAGAAAATGAATTTGAGCACTATATGGGTGCACCCAACTTAATATGTTCATTATTATGTGTATTATGAAAATTAAATAAATCATAATGCATTCAAATATGAATTATCGATCGAAATTAAATGGGTTTCAAAATAATCCCATATATAATAATCAATGTAAATTTTTTATGGATAAATATTTGAAATATACATAATACATGCATTACCTCTTAAAAAGTTTAGATAATAAAATTTGTATATATTTTAGAGACATTTGTATATAATATTTAATCATTCCATAAAAATAAATAGATAGAGAATTTCAATTAGAGAGTGATGTATCATAACCTAATGAAAATGGGGGTGTAGAGAGATCCCTACCACCAATAATCAAATCATTACTAGATATCCTAATATCTATCCAATTCAAAATAATTTATTAAATTAAATTTAAAATTATAATTATGGTTATTATTTGGAGAAAACATTAAATATTATATAGAAATTCAAAATTCAAGGAACAATTATGGTGTATGTAAACTTACTTTTCGTTATATATTTCAAAATATATCATTCCTTAATTTATTTTTTAGATAAATTCAAAAAATTTGTCTTAAATAGATATAAGTATTCCCTCAATAAATATTTCACATAAATTAAATTGGGAAATAAATTTTCCATTGTGTTGAATTTATATCCATACATGTACTCTAATAATATTAATTTAAAAAATTTACATCGAATAAAAATATTATGAAAATAAACCCTAAAATATTTTAAATGTGTTTTTTAATGTAATGTGAACCTACCATAATAAATTAAAAGTTTTAATTTTCAAAAAGAATGTATATAAATTATAATATTTCCCTAAATTACCCTTAAATCCCATTGAGGGAATGATAATACTGTTTATGAAACATTTATAGGAATACAGATATAGAAAAAATAATTTTAAGGGGATGTATGAATAGAGATTTTTTAAAAATGATTGTCATTCACCACTTGGGTAGAAATTGAGTCATAATTCCCTTAAATGAGATAAATCATAATAAATTTTAAATATAATTAAAATAATGTATTTTGGTATATAATAACCTAATGGGGATGTATATACTCTACACAGAAGACGATCTCGTGAATATAGTATAATTTTCAATGAAATAAATTTGAAAATATAAATCTCTAACCTAATGTCCAAAGATATCATGTATTTATTTATTTCATGTATAATAAAATTATATAAATTGTTGTTTTTCTTAGGATAATTATCTAGGTTAACTCCATTATAAAAAAAAATTACTCCATTTACTTGAATGACATTTTTAATTACATAATCCATTATATCATCATCCAGTGTTTTATAGAAATTTAGTTTATAACTTTATAAGGCCATCAGTGAGTATTCCATGGTAAAAGGTATATATTCCCTATAATAAATATTATTATAATTTTTATAAATAATTAAGACTTTTTAAAATAACCATTAATTATATTAAGGATAAATGAACTACATTTCAATAATGGGAATTGTAGGATATATATACGCCAATGTAATGTTCCATTATTCAATGAACCTAATGAAAATATTTTCATTGATTTTTATATTTATTTAATAATAATTATATCATACTTATACTATTTTTTATTTAAATACACATACATATAAAATCCTTGTTACTTGGTGATAAAAAAAGGAATCATGTCACATAATGATGTTATACTCTTCCAAACATAAGAAAAATAATATAATATTTATATGGATGGTAATGTAAAAAAATTTCTTATTTATTAATTTTAAAAAGTTATGAATATTATTGAGTTAATATATATATAATAAATCCAACATCAATAATAGTCATGAAAGGTGATGATGGATGACACCTTACATTGGGACGTGACGTAGAATTCTTCTGTACAAACAAACAGTGGGTTTTCTTCCTTTTTCATTTAAGAGGAGATGATATACGTTAAGACATTAATATAATAAAATCTCAGTACATAGGGGAAATTTAACTTAATTTGTCTTTATTATTTGATGATATTTGAAGATGTTGGAAGAAGAAACAGAAAATGAACAATAAAGAATGATATATCTTCTTCGCACCTCCTATTTTCTATTATACCTAATGTCTACCAATATTGAGAGTCTGATGAAACCAAGGGCTCTATGACATTGTAGGGATGAATGCAAGATATTTCGGTAGTGCTTTTCCTTACCACAATTATTGTTATTTATTTAATGTAAATAATTTTATGTTCTATTTTCTATGATATAATGAGATGTATGTATATCAATTACAAAATATTTTTAGTAATCAAAAGTCATCCACCAAACAAGTGGCTTGAAAACTGATAAATGATGGTTTCTAGGGCTGATATGGTCTAGATTATTCGAATCCATTAATTTTTTTAAATCTTCTTTTTTACATACATCTACGATCACTAGCCTTTTCCATTTTGGTTTTTCACCACATTAACTAGTTTTTCCTAGAATTAATAACTTTCGTTATAACCGATAATTATGATTAAAATATTATCTTATTTTAATTTTTTTTCTAACCTATTACCCATTTATTATATTAAAATCAATGAATTGGTATAATTAAATATAATACTAATCTATAAAATATGTCAAATAACTATTTTTTGATGAATATAATTTTTCAAACAATAATTGATATTATATCAAATAAATAACTTGGAATCATCAATACAAGAACTAAAAATCATATAAATAGATTTATAATATATTAGTTTCACTTAAATAATTATTTAATAGGAAAAGTTGTATTTTATTCATTTTTCTAAACTCTACGAACAAAAAAATAGATGGTAGAAGAACATTTTCTATCAAAAATTGAATCTTATACAAAAATAATGACACATGATCATTAAAATGAAAATAATTCAATTATAATAAATAAAATGGTATATGTGAAAATTTTATAGGAAACAAATTATAGTGTTTGAAAAATCCTTAATTTTTACTATTTAATAAAAAACTTTCATTTTTAAAAACCCAAAATTTCACCGTAAGGTAATTTGAATATTGTGATATAAATAATTATGTTAATTTTATACACTAAATTTTTTAAAATATCAAGAAATAATTTATAATATTTTCTCAAAATGATAAATAATGAATTATTTTAAAGAAAAAGTAATTTTTATTGAACAAAATTTCATTATTAAAAATTTTTGTGTGTATTTTGTCGGAATTTCCTCATAAAATTATATTTATCTGGACCATTATAAGAAATTTATATTAATATTAATCCCACTTATATTTACCAATTTATCTACTATGTTATATTAGTCATGATTAATTAAAAATATTATAATAGTATATTGTGGATCATTTAAACATAGTATTGTTTGTTGTATACATTAGTAAACACAGTGTAATTTTAAAATCTAATAGTTTTTCAAATAAAAAGTGTGTTAAAATTAATTATAGACATATTTTTATCATACCACATTATAATATTTCTTAATTTTTTACAACAATCAATATAGAACATGTGGCTTATTTAGATTAACATGTTATATTTTTTAAAATGGAATTCACATAACAAATAAAAGAAACTCCACTCTAACTCATTTTCATCTAAGGGTAATTTTATGGATTAATAAAATCCTCTATTAGTTATCACACAGTACCATACCAGGTCCTATATGTAATTTCCTTTAAAAAATATCAGTCTACGTAAGTTTAACTTGTTACCCAATAGAGAACATCCAAAATGTGAGACACTATTCTAAACCGACATCTCATAGTAAAATTATTCTCATACTACAAATAACCTATTATGTCCTGAAAAATTTGATTAAATTAATATTAATATTAATATAAAACTAACATCTACTAATAGAATAACATGTTTTCTACCTAGTTCTAAAATAATTTTGAAAATTAAGGTGTCAATATTACTATGTCTAAAATACCAACTCCAATAACAATGTGCATTATTTTTTATAACATCAATACTAAAATATTAATAATAGTACATATAAATTAATAATATCTTATTTTTGACAATATTAATTTTTTTGATCATATATCTCTCCCATTATTCCTATTAATCTTTGTAAAAAAATTATCTCATGTGTGTACGTGTAGACTATAAAATCCAAGAATGTGACATATTTCATTTTCCACCCTAGCCTTTTCAAATTTATGTAAATATCTTTAAAAAATTATTATCAATACATTTAAATAATATAATTATGGTTATATAATCATTTTTTTATTCCAATGGAATGAAATTATTAACCCTACTGACCCATATATTGTAGCTTGATATTTTTGAATTAGTATAACCACCTACATGCCATGATTTATAGATTTCTATTAGGGGTAACAATAGAAAAAGAAACCATTATAGTGTTGAAACATAATTGGTAGTTAATAATTTTTTAATTATGAAGATGTAATAGTTATATTTAACCTATTATTATGTTAACTCTCATATCTCATGGAAATTATAAAAAAAATCACTCCCAACAATTTTTACTCGTGAATAAAAAGTAAAATTATTATAAAAATTATTTTTAACATTATAGATCATTTTATAAAAATATTCCTTTACCTACAATTATTTGTGAATGATGACATATTAACCTATAAAAGTTAATATTAACTACAATTTTGAAACTATTACTATATAAATCTTTTAAAAATAAGGAAAAAATAATTATGAAAATAAAATATTACAAAATAATGCATTTTAAATAAACCATTATAAATTATGTCTGCAAAAGTATTTATATATAAATATTATTTAAAAATTGGTAATTATGAAATTTATTTTTCATATATGTTGCATTTGAGGATGATGTTCTAAGAATGATTTAAGGTAATGGTTTTTACATATAAATTCTTTTTCATTGAGAGATGACTTATATTCACCACATTTTCCATTTTATGGTTTATATATGAGACACAAATTAAATTAATCCTTATTTATTATAATATATACTGAATTTACATATCCATATCATGTTGAACCAACACTATGTTTTCAATATGAATGATAATTATAACATAAATAGTTTGGTTAACCAATATCACATTCCATTGAGTTATAATATTTCATCATGAACTTCTTACTTCTATTCATGGATCCATCACCCATAATATTTTATATTGAAATTCATCTTTATCTCTAGGTAAATTTTCACTTTTAATTCTAATATTTCTTTTTGTTGAATTCCATCCCCAAAAAACATATTGTATTTTTATGATTAATTCAAATCCTTTTAATATAAATTATTTGGCATCAATAACCTTTTTTCATTTAACACTATTATACTACATTATATTTTGAAACTATATTATTTATTATCTCATGTTATATTCATATTTCCATTTTACTTGTTTAATATGAATATTTCATTAAACCTTTTACATTTTGAGTTTTAAATTAATATGTTTTAAAATATATCGATTCTTTTTCTTTCCTGACCATTTGTTTTAACATACACTCAACATTTCCTTGAGATTTATTTTTTATGATTTTCAAGAATCCACTGGTTAGTATTATTTTTGAAAATAAATGTTTCTGTATGTTTTCACTCTCACATTTTTAAAAACACATTTTGAATGTTTTCGATAACATCATCTCGTATGAGCATATTACAAACATTTTATGAAAAGAATTTTAGTTTTTCTCCCTCCATATTAGCGAACTACTTTAAGAATCACCCAGTCTATAGTTTAAAATATTTTTAGAAATGATTTTAAATCCTTATCATTTTTAAATGAAAATGAGAAATTTTTATATATTTTAAAAAATTAAAGGATTTATTAATTTTAGAAACTGATTTAATGGATTTTTTAAGGAAATAATTCATTTATGTTTCTGTAGATTCTCAATTATTTTTTAAAACTAATATTATAATAAAAATTTATTTTTTTGAAACCCCCTTTTCTTAAGATGACTATTTTCATTATGCCAATGTTATTTATTTTTAACGAAAAAATATTTAAATTTCATTACAGGATTTAAAAAGTTTTGTATTTAATTTCATTTTTTATATGGCATATCAAATTATTTCAAAATTAAATTTATTATTTTTATTAATATCTTTTAATATCATTATATTAAATTAGTGATTTTATTATTTCCCAATATAACATATTACTCATTATGGATAATGGAATAATCATTGATAATTTCTATAGGATAATTACTTTTTTCATATGTTATTTGATGGTTTTATATTTTATAAACGTTTTCATGATCTAATGGAACATATTTGTGTGGATTTGAATTATTTGAATAGTTGACCTTATTTAACACTTTAATTTATAGGGTAAATTAAATAATCTCATTCGATTAGAGGATTAATGTTGTGATGATTTATCTACCTATGAAAATGTGTTTCTTTGTTAATCCACAAGTTCCCAACCTAACCCACTAGGGCCCCGACTGGGATGGAAGCCACCGAAGGGTTATACCTCAATCTATAATCCAAAACTAAAAGATATGGTGACAAGATCATAGTAGAAATATAAAAAAATATGTGGTCTGATCCTGTTAAACAGATACTCAGGAAAATATAATCAACTACAGAAAACAGAGCATATGTATAAACGAACTGAAAAAACTAGTGGGGATTTGATGACCAAAACTACATATATGAAATAAATCGTTGTTCAAAAATTTAATATAATGGAATTACATGAAAAATTACACAAAGAACCACAATAATGTTCCCAAAATAATAACAACATGAATAAGGGGAAAATGAATAAAGACTCGCTAATAGTATCGAGGATTTACAATCGAACATGATCAATACTCCTACATATCACTATGATCATCTAATTTCATGACAAAATAATTTTATGTCAATAATCATTTTATCATCATAAAGAATAAAAGGTGTTAGAATATCCCATTCATCTATGATTATAAACATTCCATTTGGGAATCACGAAAAACTAAGTGGAATCAGAAGAATAAAATAATAATCTCAACCCATAAAGAAATAGTATAGAAATCCCAAATATTAGATACCCTCATTATAAAACCACTTCTAGGAAATAATTTAAGTCTTATTACCAATATTTTCGTTAGGATTATGTTGAGTCTTCCAGCATTTCCTAAGGTCCCATCAATTACACACATCACCTTGTGAAACCTCACAAGAAATCATGGTGGAGAGAATTCACCTAGCTAACACTCTCCATAGTCGAGGGTGCAACAACACTAGTGCAGAGCATGCTGCCCTATCTATATCAAACACAGTGGATTCCTAATATATAGATAGATTAAATTCTCCATTTGTTGTGTGGAGTAAAATTAAATCTACACATATGAAGAGAAAGGGGGAAATGATCCATGATGTGTATAACGATTGATGATCTCAAAATCTCTATGGTGATCATGATGAATCGTTGTATTTATCCATGATTGACTGGAAGAAGTGTCTTAGACATAATAATATGTTTTATATCTCATATTTCAAAAATGGTTATTATCGTTTCAACCATGTAAATATACATGAGGAAGACTACTAAAGAGACTAAATCCAAGTCCAAAATAAAGTTATATATCAGGTAAAATTTCTAATTTAAATTTATATTGTATGTACATTGGGTTAAATGAAGTTTGACATCACCTATATGTATATGCATGTCGTTCACTAGACATTTATTTGGTAGCCCTATCTCTCAAGATGTTGGGACCCTAAGGGTACATGGTGTGTATTTTAACAAAGGGGAATGGAAGTTTTCTATTTTGACATGGCTCAGTGAGCCATGTAGCTCCACAGTGTGTATTAGAATATGTATATAACTTCTATTATCATCTAATTCCCTAGGAATATACCCTTGGAACAAAATTACACAACATCACATTAGTCACATGGTGTTTGTTCGTATACACATAGTACATGATACAAAACTACGATAAAAACATTTCCACTATGAGAATCTAAGATAAACCGTATTCTTTCCTTCAAAATATAGAATATTTTGATGAGGTTGACATTGATTTATAAGTATGACCTTTCCCCAAATGTCTAATCGATAATTTATGCAACCCTTCACATCGATCAAAACTCCCAAAAATGAGAAAATTAAATGAACATATTTCAGATGTTCAATTTCTATCTTTATGTGGTTGTAAATATGATCTTTGATCTTTTGTGTGGTATTTTTCATTACCTCAATCAACCTTTAGAGTCACGGTCAATGAATCAATTACGTAGTTCCCTTAAATCCTTCTCAATATTTTTATAAAATGTTAATCTATATTTTTTTCAAGTATCAATAATGAATATATGGGGTAGACATCACTAAAATATGAAACATGAATGGAGAATCATGATCTCATGGGTCAATGATAATGAATAATTTAAACATTGGTGGGAAACAGCCCAAGATAATGGTATTATCATAATTTGTATATATTACCCCATCCTATGATCAATAATCATAAAAACCAATTATGGTAAAATATCATTGAAAAAATAATAATAAGATGAAGACCACATATCAAAACCATAATTGATTAAAAAATGGAATTCAGAGAAATAAATCAGAAACAAAATCTATGTATAAAAATGTAGTCAATTGGATAAAAATCAATAAAAATAATGATCCTTATCTCATGAAATGTTTGATCACGGGTCAGGAACATGTTTCTATCTATGGTGGTGATGATCCTACTACGTATAACATTCTTATCATGATGTCAGAATAAATTTTTCATTGATCCATGTTCCCACCAAGTTTGTGCCTATGGATCTTATAATTTATCTTCTCTAATCACGAAGGGAAACACAACTAACTCTATAGATTACTCGTAATGAAATCATT
The DNA here is from genome assembly GCA_963277665.1 of Viscum album. Taxonomy (NCBI): domain Eukaryota; kingdom Viridiplantae; phylum Streptophyta; class Magnoliopsida; order Santalales; family Viscaceae; genus Viscum; species Viscum album. The sequence continues at coordinate 1,842,999,262 of OY728145.1, forward strand.
ATAGAGGGATATCATATTTTATTAACAAAATAATTTAATAATTTATTTTACTTAATGCACCATCCAATGGAAACATCAAAATGTATTCCTAAAACTGATGAAATATATATCATGCCCAAGGAAACCCCAATATTTTTTTTGATAAGTTAATGTCTCAAAATTTTTATCCAATGATATAACCAACTAAATGAATTTTTCTTTGAAATAGAATATTCATGTGCCACAATATATATTAATATATTTAATATATAAACATATGGTTCTTGGGATAGGAAATTCATACTTTGAACATAGAGGAAAAATCAAAATATATATTTACAATTATTCAATGGGTGAAACATAAAAATCATTGTTTTTTATTTCTCCTCCAATAAAGTATTTTCATACCATGAAACATAGGATAAAAAAATGGTTAGAGAATTGAACCCACATATGTCTATCATTCTCCCATGAAATATCTGTTATTCACTAAACTAGTAAACCACTATATCCATAGGAATTGTCCATCTATGTTGGACATTCACATTAAAATCATCCTTATCCATAGGGTATTTCGAGAACGTTGTTCAATACATTATGTACCACTCACACTATTCCATAACATGTGTTTGTTCAAGCATGAAACTTCTATTATGTGAGGAAATGATGATATCATTCACTCAGTATAATTGAGTTATAGTGACATGCTATAATCAACCTCACCAACCCTCTGTAGGTAATGAAATTTACGGATGAACCTAGTGGACAACATTCTTTCTAGGGGAAATTTCTACAATCATCGTAATGGGGATACACATAGGAAAATATAGACTATCTAAATAAACATAAATATACATTAGCATTATTTTTTATAGGTTATATGTTGATTTGGATCCATTCCCTTACACTCACTGATAAACTGAACCTTATTTTACCTTTCAAAACCCCATTCTGGCCATATAAGTGGTGTCATAGTAGTCACATTCTATAATTAGTGTTAACTCATAGATCTCCAATACAGTTCATTAAAATTTTTAATACTAGTAGTGTTGGATTAGTTATTTTAATTGGAAATCTTAAGCAATGGTATATTTTCATCCATGCAATGGGGGATGTCCAATGCATTCGATCATATTATTTCATAAATAATTTTATATACTACTATTTCGGGTCATATTACTAGGTGTATAACAAAATACAATCAATAACATTCTCTAATATCCACCTACAAATCATCCAACAATTTTTTTGTGAAATCGGAAACATGGTAATAGAAGATTATCATACCCTTAGATGCCAGACGATCACATGTATGTAAAGACATCAAGGACCCAAAAATGAAGTCTACTGCAGAATTTGATGAATATTATTTGAAAATGTAATTAGGTTCAAAATATCTTAGTTATTTTCCTTGCATCTTATTTTCCATATGAACTCGATCATAAAATCAATTAATATGACATTCCACATTCACTATGAGATTTATTAAGGCTGAGAAAACCCTATTAGAACATGATTTAAACATGAAGGACTTGTATTCCACTCAATAGATCCCTGATCATAGTTATCCAAATGGCCTCATGCTTATCCACCCAAGTTCTAGGGGCTACTAACTAGAATTGATGGCCATGGGTGTGTCTATGGGTAGACTATACAATCATCACAAGAATATAACAAAATAGAAAATCAATAACCAATATTAGAGGAGGAATTAAATAATAAATAGATGAAATGTAAATTTTAGATGAATATATAATAGATACAAAAGTTTAACATATACTAAAATGATGATATATGTCTCTAAAATTATTACAAAAAGGGTACCAAAAAAATTTAGTACAAAACATGTACCCAAAATCCAGGAGATAGGAAGGTATCCTAGTTGTATCACAAGGACGACCTTTGTCACATTCATCCCTTATCGTATGTGGCTATCAATATCATGTAGAAGGGAACATTCCCTTTTCCACTCATGGACCCATATAATTGTTTTGGGTTCCAAAGGGTGGCCCAAATGGGTGTGAGATAAAATCCCTATAATCCATCACCCAAATGTAAATACTATCCAAATTGGGAATTATAAAAAGATATGAATAGTATTTCTAAATAGGTAAGAATTTATCATTAGTAAATATACCCATGTAATGTAAGTAATAAATCTATAACACTGAAATTTCATTTCAAGCATCCCTATAAATGATCTTCAAGATCCTCTATTATGGTACCTACAAAAAATACACACATCAAAAAATATAGACTTTTCATTCATCCAAAAATTTAACTAAAACCATACACTTATCACAAAACATGATGTATCAATCTAAAAAGTGATACTACATATATGTCCACACTTCCATGTAATAAAAGTGGTAGCTCTTAATAGGGAAGCTATAATAGATATAAGAGTGAAAAAATAGCCTCATCATACATATGTATATATCAATACATCCATGACCTTTTTACAATAATAAGTATCATTAAAACCATGAATATGATGTATAATTACATAGATCACATTTAACATGGTCGTTCCATATAATTACATAGGTCATATTTTCTATGTTCGTACCATATAATCAATTTGTCATACCATAAAGGGTCTAATCTAGGGTGTTAAATAATATGGAATCTTAATAGAGTCCCATGGTCATCGTGAGGTAAAATTGGTTAGGAACTGATTGATTTCCTAAAAACAATTCATAACAAAGATGTCTTACACAAGTCCAAACAATCCAAATCCTATAGACAGCAAAGCCCAAGGAATCCCTTGGAATCAAGACCAAGTGGGAATACTATATTCTATATCCAATCAACATCATCCAAGGAATCAATTCCATTATTTACCATTTAATAACATTATGATTTATACAACATGTGTCTATACACTCAGGTAACAATTCACATCAAATTACCAACGTTGAGTACATCTTCCAATTTTACTATTTACAAACAACAGAAATCCGAAAAAATAATATACTCACTCATTATATAATATTTACAAACAAGTTATTAAATATGTAAATTAAATTAAATACAATTAATCTATTCATGATGTTCATATCATGATAACATAAGGTAATGAGGTAGTACTTCTATAATGACATAAGAACAAATGAATTGAAATATAACTCTACTTCCTGTAACTGGGAAATAAAAAAACACACCCCATGGGTTGTTAAATGCATGTCATAGGAAGAGGAAACACCCCTTGATAACTTTGGTTTAAAAAAACACCAACACATATTGAGGATACCAATGGGATTCCCTAATAGGCCCTAATTCCTTTAAATTAATTAGACAATTTAATTTCAAGATAGTCCTGAAAGGTCTAGTGGGTGGAATTAAAGCATATATCCTGGTTAGGAACCAAAAATTTTGAAAAACTTATTGATCACCAAACATATCTTAGTTGTATATTTCTTGTCTATTATCATCTCTAGATTCGATTTAGATCAGGAAAAATATATATAAAGTATGTGTAACCTGAAATTATGGAAATTTAGATTTATCCAAAATATAGAAATTAACATCTATATGTATGAGGAACTACTATAAATGATTCTGGTAAACATCGATGCAGATCAAATGACATATTATACATTTGAATCAGATATTGAATGTATAATCGAGATTAAATTCTACTTTAGATCTTCAATGGGAGATCAAAAAAATCAATGGATTTTATTTGAGGGAGGGAACTAAAATATAGCTTTAAAAATAATTAAAATTAAATTAAATTTATAAAATTTCCCAATATAATATGCCTCAAATTGTTTATACACATGGACTTGCAAGCATTTTTTCCAACCAAATGTTAGGTTATAGAAGAATTGGAACCCACAATGATTCCTCAAATAGTTTGACTAACCGTGTAGAAACCATGAAAAACACCTTTGTAAAAGTTATAGAACTGACCACAAATCCATCGAGCCCATTCGGCATGATTTGGAATAATCCTGAATTTGATAGCTCCCAAATATCTATCCTCACATGGTTTAATCGAACCATGTTTCCTTCCCTGCTAGGTTTACATTAACCATGTTCCAAGATACAATTAACCAAAACATGGGTTCCAAGACCCAAAAAATCCCTAAAGACCCCCAAAACCTCCATTAACTCAATGAGAATTTACATTACGCCATATGTATATACTGATAATTAATGTTAAGGTATCCTTACATTAAAATGAATACCATGGTAATACATTATTCCCCCCATAATGTAATTCATCAAAAAATTTCCTTTATAAGGGAGATCAATATCCATCTGAAAACAACATCGGCCAATAAGCATATACATCATCCACCCACTCCCAAGCCTCATCCTATTAATGGTTAGGCTTCCAAAACACTAATACTATAGAAAAAAAATAAACATAGAGAACACTGATGATCCAATCAAGGAAATGAATATAATTCCACACAAGGAATATGTCTTCCTATAAATCAACCTCCTCATGCTGAAAATAATAAATCAGGTATGAGTGATAGGGGTGTATCTGGGATACATGGAAGACATCATACGTGGATCAATACCTCTATGTAAGCTATAATCGATAGTCTACTACCCAGACTCTTCCCAGAATATCGAATGGCTCGACATTTCATGGTGTATAATTACACTATCTTATAATGTGTCTTTTTCCCATCATATACAGAATACATAGATAGACCTAATCTGTAACCATCAAAACTAGTGGTCATATATTGAAATTGGAATAGTATTTTTTTGTGGAGACTTTTCAATAGCCATATTCTCCTAAATCAACTCGGACGAATCAGATGTTTCCTTCATGATATGTGTTCACAATAACACTGGCTCACCTACCTCTAATCATCATAGTGGTGATGAGCATACCTTATTGTATAAATCCTTAAAATGTGAAATCTGTACGATCTCTTAGTAGATATTTTTGTAGGAAAACTCAACCTGGGGTATATTCTTCAGCCAAGAGCCCCCATAATCATGGACGCATTCTTGTAGAATGTCCTCAAACATGATATCATCTGTTCTTACTAGAAATCAGTTGGATGATGGTATTATTTCCTCATAATAAGCTATGTACCCACCCCAATATGAAAAATCATCTAGAACCATGTTTAAAATTGGGAATCTATCTATGAAATGATAGTTCAAAGGACAATGTGATGTACTACTATCTTAAGTATATATAACCACTAATCTCTTCCACAATGAATTTCCTCTAGATCGACTTAAAATTTTCATCATTCATGAGACTATCAACCACAACCTATAATAGAAACATAACCTCTTGGGGACCTCAGTATACATTTCAGGAAATCCACCACCACATCATTACCTACCTTATCAACAGTGGTAACTACTATAAAAGGTCGGTTGGTCACTATTATTCCACCTTTACAAGATTATAGGAGAACCATCTAATGTCAAAAATATTCACACCTCTATTCATACCTGGCCACCGTTACTACATATCATGTTTAGTTAAATAAATTTTCACTCAATAAACTTTTTAAAAATCTAGCAGATAGTTCTCTCCAAGATGTTTTTATCAAAAAAACTGTGCCAATTCCAAAATATGGTACCTACATCATCATAATTACCCAAATATGAAATACGCCATGGATTTTAGTGATCATTACTTTGTGACATCATTAATTATGTAATCCCAAGTAAATTTGAGGTCGTATGAGGGACCTCTCCATAATGGAACAATCAAATCCTGATTGAACAAATGAAAACATGTCAATCATGCACTCATAAAAGAAAATAACAACCTTGTTACCACCCCTCTTAAACATGGGAATGTTTTTATACTAGTTCCATATGTGTATAAACATCAAGAGAAGTGTAACCATTTCAATCCATCTCATCCAAATATTCTTAAAATGCTTTTCCTAGACCACTGTATTATTACAACATGATTTGTAACACCTTCTTCAATGGAATCATGCATTTATGATGAACACGTACACAAAATCCCATACCTAAGTGTTGATGAAGTTACATTTGGAAACCATAACCCAACCATTTAAAACAATCATTCATCATTAAAAACAAGGGGTAAACTAAATTCATCCCATTAGAATCTTCACCCCTTTTGAACATCATTGCAAAGATCCACATGATTGTGGGTCAACCTATGACTTATTTAAATGTATTCATGGGAACTAACCCCAGGTACTCCATAATCCATGTCTATATGTGATATGTCAGAACATAGCCAATATGTCCACTTAAAAACATTGAGGGATCCTAGGGTGGCATCAATGTAGTGGTCAATTAATATGAAAATTGATGGCGTTCGAGAATCCATCCATGTCATTCCTTCTTAGGGACCCATGAATTGCCCATGTTAATCCATGCCCCATTAATAACCATGTGGAATCATTCTAAAGTAATAAAACTACCCATAAAAGGGAAAAAAAATTAAACACTAGTATGTATTAAGACCAATGCTCTCTTAGTGTATCAAGGATAATGTCTTGATAGGTGACATACTCATATCATTAAGATGAATACACTAAGGGGGTTTAATTATTTTCAAGAATATCTGTAAAAAAATGTTGGTCAAAATCCCATGAAAGAAACAAATCATCATCTACCGACACACCATTATAAATTAATCAAAATCCTACACAACTAGTGGCATCAAACGATTACTCATAAAAAACCACTGAATTCCATCAATGACCAGTGGTGTCTCTCAAAGGTTTAATAAAAAACTAATTACAAAAATTAGTGCTAACAATAAAATACACTGTCTATTATAATATGAAATCCTCGATACATTTACTAAAAACTAACCATTTCATAATCTTCCGCTTCTATTTTGATCCTTCCACAAAGAAGTGCGCATATTTACCCAAACCAACATTATCATTCCACATTAGGAGTTTACTTATCATAAAATTAAAATAATCTCCAGATAATTAGGATATATCAAAATATCCTTAATCAAATTGGATATTATCATACATGTCATGGATATATGATATTCGTCATTTTGAATGAAATATAGAAACAAATTGACAAGTGAGTCAAAACACCCAAGTATCTTGGAAGACATCCCACAAATTTGGATGAGCAAGATTCCATTAATTCCAAGGACACACAACTATAGAGATGAAATAAGAACATACTCAACAACAAAAGTCTCGATGAATTCTCTAAACTCTACTAGTTTGTTGCTTCTTTTATCTACTCAATTCATACTGTGTATGTGAAAAACTTCTACCTCAAGGTACCAGAACAGAAGTAACTACATTGGGACTCTCTATAGGCTATCCACCATATGTTTGTTGGTATCATGTGTCCCATAAAATATATTAAACCTAGTGTCATGCTTCTCAATATGACCCTAAACATGGATGATGATATACCAAGTCGGCCATTTCCAAGGAAGAAGAATTGGTCATAGGACCTGAAAAACTCTCTATTATTCCATTAATTGGTCTAACCAACTGAAGAAGAGTATTACTCGATGGTTATACCCATAACAAGGATCAATGATACTATGACCACCCATATGAACAAGGGTGTCATTTATAATTAAGAGTCATACTAGGGACAACACCACCTGAATGTCATTAAACATCAAAAACTGTGAACATTTAATAATGCAAAAAAAGCTATAAGGGTGCTACCTACCTTAGCCCATCCCAATACATAACATAAATTTTCAAACAAATCACCCAGTAATGCCACAAAACATGTCACTAGTAATAGGACTCTATCATTTAATCCATTTTTAAATAAGATAAGTCGTCTAGAGAACTCACGTATTTATGTTACAAGGAACTCAACATACATTTAATCTAAGGAAACCTTTTATATGATATACTTTAATGGTCATTACACTTATTCTCATTCAACCATTAATATTTTATGAAATTCATGTATATCCTTAATGCACAAATAAAAAAATGTGTTTGGTTAATTATTTAACGAACGCTCTAATGCACAAAAACAATGTCTTATAAAACATCGATTTAAATCATTAATATTTTATTAACATCTTCTCGTAACATTTCGAGAATAATAAAAATATAATCTATTCAATATTAGTTTACATATGGAGACCACTGAGGGTCTGGTAAAGTAAACATGGCCCCTTTAGAATGAAACCTAATAGTAGTTGATTAATTATTATTGTCACAAAAAGTCATAATTTTGTGTCTCAAAAAAATGATTCCTCGACTAACGTACCTAGGACACTTGTTAATTTTGGAGTGGATCACATGCCTCCGAAAACTAGGTCATACTATATATCATACTCATAATGCAAGGACTATAAAAATAATAGAAACAAAATAAAACTCGACAAATTTCCTCTTTCCCTCTCAAATTTCGAGTCTATGTCGTGTATAAAATTTCATGTTCGTTGTTAAATCATAATCCATCTTGTGGAAATTTCTATTTTATATACATAATTAATTATTTATAATTTTTTTACTAATGCATCACCCAGTTCTAATGCATGAGGTCCCATAACATCTTAAGATCCAATATTTTCTTTCTATATTATACATTTCACAATATGATCAATTTTCATAATTAGATAAAATAATGTTTCACATTCTAGTCAATAAGTGACCATACACCTTATGAATAGAAATATGGTATCAATTTTTCTATCCACATCCCAAAATCTAACAAAAATTATGACTTAGATATAAAAATATTAGTAAAAAATTAAACTAGGAGTAATTCATCCTAATTGGCCTCAAATATTGGATGGAATGTGTTTAAACATGTGAATATATTATGTATGAGAAAAAAATATCTTATATCATCATGTTTTAAAAAAATAACCATAATAAATTTAATAATAACATCACAATTCAATTCAATCACACAATGGTAGAATTAAATCAATGGTAATAGGAAAAATAAAAAAATAGCAATTCAATTAAAGTTAATTTTCCTTTTTTCATATATATGGGCAACTTATTCCTAACCAGAACTCATTAAAAATGTCTTATTCATTGATATCCATATATATTGTCAAAAAATAGAAAACCAACCATAATATAGCGCTCTCATATCAATTTGTAACATCTGATACCTAGATTAAACTCAATAGTTCCCTGAACCCAGTTGGAAACCCATCCTCGAGAGCATCTCCCAAGACCACAAAGGTGGTTGACTAAAAGTGAGGGCCTCAAGTTCATCCTTGGGGAGACTATTCCCTAAACACTACTATGCAACACATCATAAAATTAATAACCAAGCATATTAGATGTGATAATCAATCAAATAATGAAATGTAAACATGAAAGGAATAGATACCGAATAAAGTAGAATCTTATATGCTGAAATGATGATAAATAGTTCTACAATGATTCCCAAATTGGTACAAAACAATGTAGTAAAATACATGTATCAAAAATAAAATATGGCTAGAAAAGTGACTCTGTATCATTGCAATCCTGATCATGGTCTCATGCTCTCCTACTCCTATATAGAAATCAATATCATGTGGAAGGGTGATTTTAATTATCCATATTTATAACCATATAATCTTTTATAGTCCCTATGGGTGGCCCAAACATGGTGTTAGAAAACATCCCAATAGGGAATCATCCAAAGTATAATGCAATAGATGGTGTGAGATATATCAAGATAAGAAAAGAGTACGTGAATCATTATATATTAATCAAAAGTAATGATTCCCATGGAATGTTACTACTAAAAGTTGTAACAATAAAATAGACTATCATGCTTCACTGAAATATATATTCAAACTCCTTTATCAAGGAAGCCACAAATAATACATAAATAACTAAAATGTACATTTTGTTTATCCACAGATGTCATGAAATCCATAAATGTTTTAGAAAACATAATGTATCAATCTACCAATTGATACTACATAGCCATATATGGATCCCTACTAAAAAAGTATGAGTTCCTAACATGGATCCTTTAATATAAACAAGAGTAACTGATATGGAATTTCTATATTTCCATACGTATCAAGAGATACATATCATTTTCTTATAATTAGATGTATCATGCCAACCATTCCCCTTTTGTATAATAAATCATGTCGTATTTACCATGGCCATGATATATAATCACACATTTCAGATTTACCACAATAATCTAATATAATCTATGTTTTACACCACAATGGGACATATCCAATGTGTTTAATACCAAGACTTGTTGTCCAGTCATGGGATCCTCTCAATTAAATATATGTTAGGCACTAGTTGGAGTCCTAGGAACATGTCATACCAATCATGTACTATGCCTATACAAGCTTGTTGGATATATGGTATAGAAAATCCCAACACATCCCCATGAATCAAGGCCCAAGGAGCATACTGAATCCCTAGAATCTACTAATGCATTTCATATATATGTAACATCATACAAGGAATCTATTCATTCAGTTTCCATTTCATACCATTATTATTTATCACATAAGAGTCCAAACACTCATGTAACAATTCACATCCAAATCCAATCCATCAGTATATCTATATATTTTAACATTTATAATCAAAGGATATATAAAAGTGAGTATACCAACACATGATCTAAAGTTTACATACAAGGCTTCCAATCTATCAAAATAATTTAATCCACTTTTTCAATTCAATAACATCCCATAATGATAATATAATGCATGGATATAGTACATATAAAATTCTAAAAAATCTATTTGAACATTTCTGATCTTCCATTCACAAGTCATAACAAAATAACACTCTATGGGTGGATTAGAATATGCAATCTGAATTGGGAACTCCCCATGGCTGGACCTGGTTGGAAAAATCAAACCAAAAAATATCAAGGGTATCTAACTTATATCATAATATGTCCAAATTCATATAATTAAATTGAAAATTTTAATTATAGGGCTATTCTAGAATGTATTGTGATTGGAATAATGCATGGTAGCCTAATTAATAACAAAAAATCATGGAAAATGTATGTATCACAAACCATATCTTAGAGGAAGACTACTCATCCAATATAAAATAGGGATTCATCTTAGATAAGGAGGAAACTGAGGAATCAATAAAGAACCTTATATTTGGGAAAATTAGTTTACACTAAAATAGAATAGCAGGTATCCAAGATAATTAGGAACTAATAACAAGATATCATATAATCACTTGTGAATATCCAAATAGGACTTCCATTATTGAATTGGAGATTGAAAAAGGAACCAGGATCAAATTAAACATTATATATTCGTTGGGAGCTCAAAAAAGTAATGAGTTCAATATGGGAGTTTAATGTGAACAATTAGTTAACAAAAATTAATTTAAATAAAAATTTCAAAATTTAACAACATATCAAGGTTCGTATATTTTAGGAAAAATAATTGAAAATCTATGCACCATAACACATGGTTAGCAGTTGGAGAAGGTGAAACCTCATAGTTTCATCACATGATTTCAATAACCTTATAGAAACATAGAAAATTCCTATGTAAATGTTTCAGTCCCACACTACATGGTTGGGGGGAATTCTGCATAGTTTTTTTCTAATAGTGCAGGTTGTAGCTCCCCTCTGTCCAACATCATTGGGTTTAATCTAACTATGCTACCTATCAAACATGGTATATAGTAAAATTTTTAAATGAATAAATCAACAATAATATAGGGTTCTAGGAAATGAAAAGGTATTATATTACCCAAAACCTCCATGAACTCAAATAAAATATTTATAAGTCCAAATTTAAAATTAAAAATTAAAAAAAGATGGTATTTCTACCTCATATGAAATCGTGGGATCTAACAATGATGTTAATCATTTAACTAATCAAATTTAATGCACCATGAAGAATATTTGAAAACTCTCCACCACATCCTGGGCCTATGAAACTATCATTGAAGGTCATTGTACATTATTTCCACACTAAAATGAATATCAAAGGATAATATATAAAACTCCCTCAAAAAATATTCACAAATCATGACTAAAAATAACTCTCATCCTTGAAAATGTCTAAACATATCCCTATAACAACCATTTTACTGAAATAATAGTTTATTTCCTTATTTATTAGTGTTCTTGAATTAAATTGTTAAATTCATTAAACAAATTTAACTATTTCTTAAAATGTAAAAGGTAATTGTTTTATTAAAAAAATTTCATTATATGGTTATATGAAAAATAGTAAGTTTTAATTTATATAATATTAATTTTAATTTATTAATCATGTCAAAATTATTATATCATGCATTTTTTAAAATTTTATGAAAGTATTGAATTTTTAATAAATTGTGAAAAATACATGTTTTTATTAAAAATTTTATTTTTTTACAAGGTAAAATAATAATTTTCAATATTTTTATATTTTAACTTGTTCATTTTGATTAATATTGAACCAATTTCTGTTTTTTTGAATTTTTTTATAATTCATGTTATTATAGATACATTTTATATATAAAAATAGACATTTTCCCAAAAAAATGTTTTCTCGTGCATTTCACCTGTTCAATTTAAATTATATTATTCCATTATGTTGTTATGAATTTAATATATTGGATTTTATATTTGTAACAAATATTTCTTAATTTAGTAAACATTTCCCATTTATATTTTGAAATATGAATAGTAAACAATGTAATGTATTTACAAAGATTATGGGTAAATCATGTAATTAAGCGTAAAAAAGATACATAACCTAAAATAATAATAAAACATTTAATAATTTTACTAGATGAGTATGTTTCATACCAAATAATCCATTGGACATATTTCTTTAACGTTGTAGGAACATTGATGACATTAGGACCCTTATAGAATTTTATATAATGAAGAAGTCAATCTTGTACCCCTATTTTTTTAATAAGTATATCATTTGTAATATATGTTCATCCAATAAGATATATTGTACCATAAAATAGTTTTTAAAGATAAAATATTCCCCTTTATCATGGTACTTTTTTTATAATTTTCAAGGAAGAAATAAATTTCTTAAAACCTTGTACAACGATTATGAATTTTTAAAAAAAATTACTGGAAAAATAAAAAACAATTAGGATATTTAATAGATAAAATTATAGATTTTATAGTTATACAAAATTAATATAGATATTTGTAAAATTTATAGTATATAGTATAATAATTGGTTCAATTAAGACTCTTTGTTTGTTTGTAATGTTAAATTAATAAATAAATTTAAATTTGACAATAATTATATTTCATGAATATAATGAATTATTGAATTACTAAAAATCATATAAGTATTAGTCAAGGATATAAGTCATAGTATGTGGTCGAAAATTAAATCACATGTACATTTATGGGCTATTTGGAATTAGTTATCTCTCTATTAACTTCTTATATTTTACTGTTTTGATAAATTCTTAAAGTTACCCTCACCTAAATATTAAAAATAAATCCATTCCATCACTTCATTTAACAAACATAATAATTGCAGCTAGATCATGCTATACCAAATTATATTATAAACATTTATATATTCATCTTAGAAGTAATTAACTCACCTAAATACCAATTCCATGTGACTTAAGGGATCTACCATGGAGTTGATATTCCAAAGGTAAATTTCATAAACAACTTCTTTTAGTTTCATTTATTCTTCACATTCTCTTATACTCATTTACAGTTTATGGAATAACTAATAAAATTTCATGTATATACTATAATGTTATATATCTAATGTAATATCTTTTATACATAATTTTTCTCATATCCTTATTTTCAAAGAATCCAAACCATTTTCCAGATTAAGGTGTTAACAATCTCTGTGAATAATTAGTCTTCATCTTTGATTACTACCATCATGTATTGTCATAAACAATAATTACTGTTAAAGAAGATTTTAATGATTATATATAATCTTTTTTCTTGTTTTTAATCTAATATAAGGACAAAATATTAAATTAAATGAAACAAATTCATGTTGGTTGGAAAGATTCAATAATGATCTTTTTTTAAAGAAGATTCGGGCAGATCCCTCTTATTAAAATAAAAATGTGGAACATGATTGAGATGGATGGGGTTATACAAGAATATTTCCCACATGCCATAATAAACAAGAAAACAACACAAGTCATACTAAAAATGATAGGCATCATCACAATCATAATACCAATCAGATTCATCTAAGGGACCATGAGGCCTGGTGACCATAGTTGTCTTGAGATAGAAATAGTCTTTCCTCCACCTCGCTTTCCTTGGAGAAATAGGTTGAAGGCCTTCATCATCCACAATAACACCTTTCCCTTTGGATACTATCTAACTATCTGATGGGTTTTTAGGGAATCATCCTCAATGTCCTCTCACCTTCCATGGATCCCATTGGTTTCCCTTAATTTATTGATTTACTCTTGAATCATTAATATGTTACCGTCACTTAGATTTTGTTGCCCTTCAATTTCCTGATCAGATTTTTTGCTTCAAAGTCACAAGATGACCCTCATTCGTTTGGATATTTGGGTCCGTATTCCTTGACCTATGAGTCTCTTGGGTCAACTCCTTGGTCACACAATCTCTAGTCCACATATCACCTAGAGTGGGTTTTGTAAAACCAATTGGTCCACCTTATTTTATAACAACTGCATCCTCAATTTCTTTCTACAAGAAGATTTAGGGTGCCCTTTGTAGGAGAAAAATGATCAAACCACAAACTTTATCATTGATTAATGTTTTTTAAATTGAATCATCCTCATCTCATAAAAAATATGATAAATGAGAAAACATAAACATATGGAGTTTCAAGAATATCATTTAATTTAACTTCAATATTATTATTCAAATTTGAAATTAATATCTATGTTTACATACATGTCTTCTATCCATGAAACCATGAATCAAATGATTATAGAGCTATGAAGTTAGTTTCTATTACTCCCTGAAATGGCCGTAAATAAACATAGTAATATTATAATAAATAAAAAAAAATTTAATAGGTTATAAATTTTTTAATTAATTAACTCATTTTATTATCATGGATGAAAAGTGCATGTGCATAATTCTCCTAAGATAAGGAAAGAATATTTCCATAAAAAATCCTCTGTATTGCCTCATTAAATAATATTCAAAAAGAATGTTTTTTAGGATTATGTCGAATTTGTGGAATACCCCTATATCTTTGGGTCCCAATTTTTAATCATCATTTGCATGATTAAATTATTATTTTAATATTATAAATTTTCCTTTTTATGTGGATATTATTATATTAAAATATGTGATTTCCACATGGAATGATTTAATGATGCAAATGATTATATTTTTTGACTATGTTTCTCTTAGTTGGAATTATTCATGAATATTAGTGGATCTATTATAAACCAATGAATGATGGGACTATGATATCTCTACAATGTATTTTTTATGGTTGATGTATAATGTATTGTTTTTTCAAATGTAATTTAGAATGTTACTCCATGTATAACCATAAGGGATTTTCATGTATATACAAATTTATTTTTTTATGGTATCCACAATGGTCCCAACATAAGGTAGTATGAATATATTACCCCATTATATATAGTTTTATTATTCTTTTAAATTTTTATGGAAAATTCATGTTTTAAAAATATAGGTTTTTGAAGAATTTATATGTTTTTGAGGGTGATAACTGTATATTTATAAATATGACATCATGTGTTTATAGGTATTCAGGGAAAAATATTATATTTTTTTCTGTTTATATACAAGATTAATAAATCTTTAATTATCCTATGTTTTAAAAAATAATCACATATATTAAGAATGGGAAAGATTAAAAAACTCAAAATGAATGCTGTGATGTTTTTTCATTGCATGAATGAATGTTTTATATTTAGGAAATTTGTTTTATGATAATGATATAGAATATTTAGATGGTATAGCATATAATTTATGGTTTTATTATGAAATAATTGTGGCCTAATTATGTAAAAGTCTATTCATGAAAAGATATTAAAATTTAAGAGAATTATTTCTTGACTTAAAGCTAGATATTGTGTTGCTTTTTTGATCAGTCTTTATTGATGTTTTCAAAGGATGGTTGAGATACTTTTTAGGGTTGGGATAATTTTCATAGAATACCAATATTATTTTAAATTTATGGTTATGATATATAAATTCAATATTACCATGACACTTTGACTAAGATATGTTTTATTAGAAATGATACCCACATAAGAAACCAGGAAGCTTAAGTAGGAAGGTTCTGAGAAAATTATATCCATATGAATCTACAACTTGTAACAGATAAAATTTGAAATGAGTATTTTGTGATATTAAAGGATGGGTTGATATAGAATATAATTTAAAGTGGAATCATTGCAAGAGAATATTTATATATACAAAAAAATAACATAATGATTGTGTAACATTTTATGAGACTACACCCTCCTTCTATTAGTTGTTCTATTGACCTAGTGGTGGCAATATGGTGGAATTAATTCATTCAAATGATATTATATATCATGGGGTGTTTATATAAATAAATTTATAATATTAATATTTATTATTTCATGTTTAATATTAATAATATAGGATAATAGTCATGAATATCAAGGAAATATAAGCCATTAATTCCTTGAAATAAAATAAATTTATGATTTTATTTCTCTAATAAATATTATACTATGGTGGTTTCAAAAATGATTCAAAATAAATTATTATAATTGAAACAAATGTATGATGTCTCAAAGGATATGTATGAAGTAAAAATTACTTGATTGGAAATGCATTCTATGAATCTTTTCGAGACCATGATAGTAAAAAAATGAAATAGTTTTATATTTACAATTTATAGGGAATTGGCATCCTATGAATTAACAATTTAGGAGAATAATGTTTGATGTGACAAGAGGGTATAATGAGATATTTCAAATGATCATATATTTTATTAAAATAAGTATAAAAAAGGAAAATATTGAAGGATATGTGTAATAACAAATAAAATATATGGGAGGATAAGAAGATATAGTTTTCATTTTATGGAATGTGTTGTCTAAATAACCATGGGGATTACCTTGTTAAATTAGGGAAATTTTTTTGATGTTTTATGTACGGACATATGTCCCATGACTGAAATAATATTTATCATAGTTGTCGAATAATCAATTTGTAATAGAAAAATGAAATGTTTTTGAAATATAATGAAATGTGGTATCATGCCCATACATTCCTTATGAAGGATCTGAATGATGTGATGAATCAAAACAACGAATAGAAATGTGTGGTGAAACCCTGTGAAACTACTTCCATATATTTTAGTCCATCCAAAAAGTTGGTATCATGTAATTTTTTAATTCACATGGATATTTATAATGTAATTTTTTATACAGGGTATGCACATTCCTTCATTTCTGAGGAAATTTTTGTAAATTAGAAATTGAACATATATAAATGGAATATGTACATATGGATAAGAAAGGGGGAAATATTATGTTAAAATAAATTAAAATAATATTTTTGATGTTTCCTATGAAAAGTTGTCACCTTACATCCCTATTTTTTCCTAGTTGTGTTCCATGTCATTCAGTGTATGGATAAAATATACTATTTTCCCGGCTATGATGGATTTTACAGATATAAGCGTTTCTTATAAATATATTTAGTTTTTATACAAGAATTAACCCATACCATTGATAATATTTCATGATCCCATGTAACAGTTAAATGATGGAAATGAAAATGATCTTTCATATATTGTCAAAAATCTGGAAACTTTTCTTATTTTTAATGTGTTGTTAGTAAATGAATTCATAGACATTTTTGTGATATTTTTTACAATTTAATACCTTAATTGGAATTTGATTTTTTTATTGACATATCATTTGAAGATTAGAAATTTCAAAACCCCTTAACAGATGGTCAATGTGTAACTTCTATATTTGGAAAAGTAGTTGCAAGAGATTCTCTGTAAATGTTTAAATATTCCTAGCACTTCACCATGGGTTGATCCTATTTTTTTAATGTAGTATTGTTTCATGATTAATTTCAATTATTATAGAGCTTCTAATAACCTTACTATTATGAAAAAATGTTCATTTCCACATATATATTACTTGTTTGATCAACTCTAGGGATGTTAGATTTTTTCCAATATAGACATGATATCTATCTACATTCAGCGAATGGTAAAGGAGGATGACATTCTAAAAATAACATTTCTTATTAGATTTCGAAATTATGAATTTTTATTTATTCTCTTTTATTTGAACTATTTTGCAGATGTATTTATGGATCACATGAATAGAGTATTCTGTGAATATTTCTATACTTGTTTGGTTGTTTTAATTCATTATATTATAATTTTTTTAAAAATATGTGAGGATCATGAATTAAGTATTAGTATTTTTCTACAATCATCAATGAAAATAAATTTTTTCGAAAACTTTTCAATATTTATTTTGTGATACAAAACATTTCTTTCCCTGGGCATATTTGCAATTAAGATGGAATAATAGTTGATCTCAACATAAAAAAGTTGTTTATGATTATCCATGAGAGAAAATTGTTACTAAAATTTGATTTTATCAAGAATTAGAAATAAATTACCAGTGGTTTGTTGAAAACATTCCATGATTATAAATCCCACTTACTTTTGTAACATGATAAGCCTAGAAATTTCTCAAGAAAAATCATGGTAATCATTATCTTCAATAAATAAAAATATGATATGTAAAATATTCAGTTTTTCTATTACATAGAAATATTGATATTTATTCATCTATGGTGATGATTTAATAATGAAAAATTGTAGCATTATGGTTCATAAAGGACATATATTTACTTATACTTCATGGAAACTTAAACCTCATTAGTTCAATTATCATACTCATGTTTTGGAGTTATTTGTTGTAGTTTTTTTATATGAAAATTTGTAGGTATTATTTATATAGATCCATGTATGAATTAAATACTGATTATAAATTTTTAATGTGTATATTTACTCAGGAAGTGTTAAAAATAATGAATATAAGATTTTTGTTATTGTTAAAGGATGATTATTATATTATTCACTACCATCCTATGAGGTAAATTAATGTTTCTAGTTACTTAATTTAGAAAACTAATTTTAAATAAACCATGATATGTTTCTATAATGAAAATTTTGATAATGATTTAATGAATGTGGGATTGGATGATGTGGGTGCATGAAATTCCACTCCTTTTAATTATTTTTCAATGTAATCATCAATATCTGAGAGAATTAAGAAACCACAATAAGAAATGTTTGAGTTATATCAAATTGTATAATTAATGAATACATATATGTTAGTTAAATATAATGTTTACAAAGAAATTATTTTTAGAGTTGGGAAGAGATTATGTGTTCCATTTGATTATCAGCTGCAAAAAGAGTTCTTTATAGAAGTCCATAGTTCTCTATTTATAGATCCTCCTTATTGAACTCAGATTTATAGAGGCCATAGTGGTAATAATAACTATAATGGAATGAGAATAGATTTTGTAGATTTTTTTATGAAATTTTATTCTTATCAACATGTTAAAGTAGAACAACAATTACTAAACATGGGTTTTTTTACTATTTTTAGTTCTATAGTGAAAATGGGAAATTATATACATTGGTTTTTTGGTGGGTATACTATAGAATTCCAAGTAGAAATATGAAATTTGGGTTATTTATGGAAAACTGGATAAATAATCACATTTATATAAAATTATATATCATATATAATTATAATAACATTCATGAATCTATCATAAATAGATATCTAGGGTACATCGAGTTCCTCTCTCCATTGTATTTTATCAGGATTCCTTGTTCACTTTGAAATTTTTTATGTTACTTCAAGTCTTCTTTGGAATATTATTATATTTCATCATATCATTTCATCCTTAGTATGATGGATAGTAAAAATAAAAACTTTATGCTATGCAAGTCATGATACATTTCTTTTTAATGGATTATAATTGAATTTTGGATCATCATATTTTTTTATTTGATTTTTCTTAGAATAAATTTTTTTCAGTATACTAATAGAACCATTGTTGACATTATAAGTAAATTACTGTCGAACTCCTTGAATTTGGGATAATGTGGGTGAAAGAATGTTAATGGGAAAATAATTGTTAGGGGATCATTCTATGAATGTGAAAATTATTCAACAACTAATGAGATAATCTCAGAGCTCACATAAAATTTATATGAAATAAATGAGGAAAGAACATTCATTCATGGTATGTGATATTTTTTTGATAAAATTTCAATAGAGATGTGTTTTTTGTATTCTTTAAATGGTAATTAAAAGCATATGGTTCATCGAACCTTATTAAATCCTCATGAAAATTGGATCAGTTTCCAACCAAGTAGATATTCCTCAGAGTTTTTTTCCCATTTACACAATTTTTTTTCATTTTTTGATGTTATGAAAGTAACTACTTGATTAATATAATTTTTTTTACCTAAGGTAGTAAAGTTATAATATAACCATTTATAAAAGGAATATCCTTTTCATATTCATAAAGGTATAGAGAAATTATGTCATAAAAAGGAATTTCACCATGTTAAGGTTTTGTGGAGAACGATATCATATAAGAAGAAAATTGTGGCTCTTAAAATAATACGAGGATAAGGAATTACAATTTGTTTTGTAAATTAATAAATTGTGATGAATAATTTTCTATAATGGGGGATAATTTATCCTCCAATATTAAGATATAATAATTTTAATTATTGTTTATTATAATTAATAATTTAACTATATAAATTCATTATATATCTATTAACTGATTCATCAAATAAAATAAAAAATAGTTTATCTAAATTAATTTCATATAGGGTTAAATTTATAAATTTTTATTTTTTAATAAAATATTTCTAATTAAAAAAATATATTTTTTTGGAATCATCATGTCAAAATTATATTTTGGAATAATTTTGTTTGATTTTCCCTATAATATTGAATTTTAAATGAATAGTGAAATAATGGATTTAATTGAAAACATTATTTCATTGACGAGGTAAAATTAATCATTGTGTTAGTTTTAAATTTTGATTAGTTTATTTTTAATTTTATTAATCTAATCATCATTTTTTGAGTTGTTTTATACGTTAAATAAGAATATAAAAGCATTATATTTATAAAATATAATTTTTTTAAAAAAAAAGTTGTTGTATTTTTCTTTGATTCATTTTAAATAAAATTATTATACTTATGTGTTTTGAATTTTGGAAAATAGATTCAATAATAAGATATATTGTGTAGAAATTTTTTAAATATGTTACGTTCATTTTAAGACCATATGAATACTAAAAAATGTAAATTTTGTTACCATGCTTAAGGGTAAATTAACTAATTTATGGTAAAAATAATTTAATAAGTATTTTAAAATTCTCCTAACACATGTTCCATTTTTACTCGATGGTTATGTTTTGACCAAAATAATCCATGGTTTAAATCATTGTCTTGTTGGATATACTTCAATGACATTAATCACCTTATGGATTTTTATTTTATTAAAAACTTAAACTTGTCACACTAAAATATTTATTAATTAAATAAATTTAATATATGTTCATACAAAAGATATTTTCAACCATATAATTATTTTAAAATATAAAATATTTATATTCATTATGGTAATTTATTTTCATAACTTAGAGAAGAATGAATTACCTTAATGACTTGCACAATAATAATATAGTAATTATTAAATTAATGAAAAAATAAAATGCTTGATTTTAAAAATATTACAATAAATAAAAATTGATTTTAAAAATGGTATAACTGAATGATCTAGAAAACTATGACATTTCTAGGATATAATAATATATAATTTTTTTAACTTCTCATTTTTTTATGTTTCTAAATTTATAATAACAAATAGTCAAATATTTAATATTAATGATATTTCATTAAAGTAATTTTATAATAAGTTATTAAAACATGAAAAATAAATTAAATATGGTAATAAAGAATACAATATTTTCATAAATTTAATCCCTTATTCATTTTATGGATATTTAGAATTATTTGTCTCTATGATTTTCTTTTAAAATTTTAATATTTTTTTGGAATTCTGAAAGTTCCTTTCATCTCAATTATAGAAGGGATCCCCATACATCACTTTTTTTCACCACCTTGAGCCCTGTCTATTGACCATACTCTACCGAATAATCTTCTCCACATCCCCACACACATAAAATATGTGTTTTTATTCAAAAATACCAATTATATGTTCCGTAATCGATAGTTCATAGTAGTGATATTTAGGATGAATCTTTCTTAAACCAACTATCATAATTTCTTTTCTTCTAATACCATCTCTTCACCAAATTAACACATCATGGTATAATAACCCCAGTACCATGAATATATTAAAATATTATATTTCTAATGAAATATTTTACATTCATCCTCTTTCTCATATCCTTTATATATGAATTTTTACCGTTATCCAAATTATGGTGGTTAGTCATCTCTGTGGACAATGAGTTTTTGTCTTTCATTATCACCTACATGGTTGGTTATAAAACTATTCTTAGAGTTTAATAAGATTATAATGATTATATAATAACTAATTTCATGTTTCAGAACTAATATATTTAAATTACATAAAAAATGAAAAAAATTCATGGTTTTGCGAAAAACCTATATACTAAACTAAAAAATAATCATTAAAATATTATAAAAATAATCATGCTCATGTCAGAATGAAAAATTATATATGGGACCATTTAAATATATATAGTTTCATGACTATCTATTAATATCACTTATAGTGAAGAATTCACTTTAAACAAACCATAAATAAACATACGTTAACCATCCCTGATACCATGAACCGAATGCTTCTAGAACAGAGAAACTAGTCTTTATAACTAATAAAATGTATATAAAAAATCCTAATAAAATTATTGTAAATAAAATTAATGAGTAATAAGATGTAAATAATTTAATAAATTAATATTAATTTGTTATCTATGATTTTATATAATAGTGATGAATGCATTCGAATATACTTCAAGGGATATTCCATTAAAAATCTTATTAAAAAACTATTTTTAAAAAATTCGAAAAGAACACATTTTTAACTTATATTAAATGAGATGATTTACCCACATCCATGAATCATTTATTCTTTGAGGAATACATAACATGATTTCATGGTTGTTTTCATTGAATTTTTTTCCTTTGTTGGTATGTGATATTCTTTAAAAATAATTACTTTGCCTCACAAATTTTATTTATGTTGATATTATCCATGTTTTATGAGTATTTTATGGTTCTCAATCATTATTCATGATGACGGGAGGTTCTATTAAAAACTAAATAAGGGTGGATCCAAGATATCACTCCAATGAATTTGTTATATTGGAAGTTGACCATACGGTTATTTCAATCGTAAATGTTATTGTTACTCAATGTATAATGGTTAGAGTTTTGAAAAGTATAAACATAATGGATGTTTTATGGTAGCTGTGAGGGATACATCATAAGTAAAAATGAAAATGATTCCCCAAATTACCTTAATGGTAAATTTATTTGTAATATGTTTTTTAGAAATACATTTTTTAACAAAGAATATTATTATCGAAAGTATATAATACATTTAAGGATGAGATGTTTATCATTTTTAAAAATGACATCATGTTTTTATAATTATTTAAGGACCAATTTCATATATCATTATTTTTGTGTACAATATTAATCTCTTTATGACTAACTGAAATTTATAATTTTTTTCAATTGGGATTAAGTATGGGTTAGTGAAATGAAGATGCCAAGATGAATGCTGTAAAAAATTGTCATGAAAAACAATCATGTTTTATTATAAAAACAATAGTTTTTTTGGAAAAGTGTGTACTATGTAGATGTATGAAATTTAAATTCCATGGTTTTTTATATAATATTTATTTCTTAATTCTCAAAATCTATAAACATAAAAATATCATTAAATATTCGAAAAAGATTTATTGAATTAAAAATCAAGATAATGTAATATTTATGGTTCTGTCCTTATGTTGTCCACCTTTAAAAAATCCATCAGGAAAATCTCTAGAGGATATCAAGTCATGAATAACATCATAGTATACTTCTACAATAAAATATTATCTCTCACATTAGAGAATAGGTGGAGCACCCGAAATTTAATGAAGTTATGGTTCACCCATCTCCTTCAATAGGCATACCTATATAGAGGAAAAATTCATTAACAAACCATCCCCTATAAGATATTGATATGTGAGGTTATGTTAATATACCACTATGTTTCCCTTCCCTATATTGTATTCTACCAGACAATCATAGTATTGTGGGAACTCCAACAAGATCCTCCATCATATGTTAAGATCCCAATGGAAGAAGATTAACCCAAATCATGGATGGTCTATGTATCATATTAAATAGTCTCCAATTAGATAATCCATATACATCATCATAGTAAAGAATAATCCAACCAACTAATTATCCTCAGACATGAAATTATCCGGATACATTCATAGATTCCTCAACCCATAATAAATCATAACCTAAAACTACATAAAAACCCAACTACAATGATCTCTAGATATATTAAATAAACAACATAATAAAAATATAGTACTAGTAGTCACGATATATGTTAACTAGTCAACATCTTCCTCCACACCTCATAGGAAACCATATTGTATGGAGTACTAGAAAATGAATTCCTATTACGCCATAATGTGGTTCATGATGTGAAATTACATAAAAACATTTGATAAAACTCTGATAGCACCTTTCCAATATTTAAAATATTCATACCAATGACACACTCTTGGTTGGATCCCATGAGTTCATCCCCTTAATAAATTTCATATCCACACAAACACTATGTTCATAGATAACATTACACTAAATATGAACCACTCATATCCAAAACTTACACTATTATAGATTATTTTATTATGGGCACTCTAAAATTATTTCCAGTACCATAAACAAATTTTTGTATTCTCCCCCTCAGATAATGATTATATGATAATTTCATTGATAAATATAATATTGAATATGACCATGTGTGGATTTAATATCTCTCTCAGAATTTCCATAAAGATAAAAATGTTATTAGTAAAAAATATTTGGATCATTAGGAGCCATTTATTCCCCCAAAGACATGAATATTCCTTCTTTGGAATAACATCCATATGAACACTCGAATAATGGAAATAATACATGATATCAATATTTGAAATCCAACCCACACTATTCAGCCGGTTGATACGGTCTTCAATACATCACAGTGGATACATGTTCCTGATTTTCACCTGGTTTAGGTAATGGAAATAATCAGAAATTATCAATATCTCATTCACCATTTTAGGAAAATATCAGATTCTCCCAGGGTGTTACACAAGGTCAGGAAAAATAATTCTCTCAAATATCTCATTACTATTTTGTCATATTAAGAATCATTTTTGGATATATTTGATGTTTCAAATAAGATTTTGATGTTGTCTCAGGGTTTAAATTTGTTCATAATTCAATAAAATGACGCATCAGTAATCCCAATACATATTCAAGAAATATATATATATATTCCCTCGAAACTATTGGATTTAACATTCCTATATAACCCACAATTACAATAGATACACTCCATATCTAATTGGTGAAAGGTTGGAGATTTATACTCATGATACCGATATTTTAATCCATAATATCCCACTCCCCAACTATGTATAATGTAATTACATATATAAAAATGTATTTAACTATAATTAAATGAAAATATGTCTAGGAACACACCATGGACCAATAATCCATACTATGGATGATGTCACAAGGTTTTATGTCAATTACCAACATGCCTCATTAGAATCTCTCCCTATCGAGTGCTATATCACATGGATAAAAGATATATGAAATAGAATAATTGACCCTATAAGAACCAAAAAAAATAATTGATGGGCGAAAGTATCTAATGGATTCCCTCTCTTTCTCAAAATTGATATATAGATAACTGAGTGAGTCGTACCTATGCCTACAAATTCTGAAGATAAAGTAGAGAAGAAAAAGATCATACCTAAAATATACTCATGTGTAGAATGATATTAACTATCCATATCCTACAACTAATCATTACATTGACCACAATCTATTATACCTTGAATGGTAGAAATAGTTTTTTTTAATAGGATATGTCCATATATTTTTCATCAAAATATATCTCCTTCACCTGAAGCACTACCTTCTCCCCTATTAGTATTGATAATGTAGAGGTATCCCTAACTATTATTATGATATTATTGATCATGATGCTTCCTTTATTGTGGTGGTCTATCCATGATCCTTCATAATCCATATAATTATATTATAGGAAATCAGTATCCATGTTTCCTCTACTATGAAAAGAATAACATCTTCCATCTCTAGGATGGTTGGACCCTCTACACAAACCTTGTGCAAGAGATCGACATGTCTGAGTCCAAGAAAGAGTACGCCTCATATTCCATGACTCTGAAAACTGAGGTTGTCTAGATCCGACAGAAACATCATCCCCATGATATATACAATGGGATATTTCTTCCCAATAACTATTTTAAATAGTGATCCCTATAAAAAATCATACTACAACACAATAGTTCTCAACTACTCCAAAATGAATACTCATTTAAATCATATCCATCTAATCAGGTTGGGTCTAAGAATGCCCAAAATCATTGACCACAACCTCAATATGATCATCTATAAAATAAGGACTTACCTTTCTATATAACCTAATATGTATATATCACTATTACTCATGTAATATGTTAAATAGGTTTTCATAATGTATTTGAAATGTTGGGGCTATCAGATTCACTACATATAGTTGGTTATCAACCAGTATCATAGGATGAGGATCCAGTTGCTCCCATTTCATGGATTCACAACTCAAGTCTCTCTTGAAAGAATCAATCCTTGAATCTGATCTTGAACTGAGTCCTATCAATCAACATGTATTATTCATTAACATGTATTAAAATCATCACAGGACGTCACCATATTAGTATCCTAAAATATAAAAATATGTACCAGAGTATGGTTAGATTACCTTTGTAGCTATCTCAAGAAATACCTAAAACTACAATACCCAATCAAACATGAATCATGTACAGTTGGTTCCCCCTTTTAAAAATGCTTCAATATATGGGGTTCACATATAGGATCATAGAATCGTGGTGTATTGAGATGTAAGACAATGCACTATCATCGAGTTCCTTGACACAAGACCCAAACAAAAAACAAATCATCATTGATTGGATAAGGATCCATCCAAACCACATGACAAGTCAAACTACACGTACAAACTCATTTACTAGCCTCCATTGATAGTACTCTTCCATGACATGACCAACTGTGACCTTGGCTATGTATGTAGTAAAATGTGGGTGACTCCCCATGCATGTTTATAGTAGTATTAGGATGGAAACAAGCATAAAGTAAAAAATATCATAGAAATGGGAGGACATAAACAAATGATCCATTACACACACACAAACACATATACATCCTTATGGGATAGTTCATAGATGTAAAAATTTGAGTCCTCAATGAATTAAAAACCCTATAATAAAAATATTGAAGTGTAGAAAGGTAATATAATAGATATAAAATAAAAAATACATTCCTAACCAAAAACAATTCTCAACCTAATATGATCTAGAACAATGGGAGAATTTCTATTTTCTTGGTTATATTATTTGGTACTCACCACCAATCATAGTAAACATCTATAGGTACCTATATGTTCCCCTAGTACTATGTCCATTGATGTCATCCCTTCTATAAATAACATCTATATAAAACATTAAATGTGAAATAAAATCCAATATAGATGTGAGTATATACATAAAAATTTGGATTCTCAATAAAAAAATTGGGAAGAAATAGAATATGTCGGTTATCTCAACCCAAAATTAAATAGGATAGATAAATCCAACACTATATAATCATACTATAAACCCAATAAAAAAATGAGATATGTCTAAATATCCATAACCTGATAAGGATAATTAGGTGTTTACAAACTTCTCAAATAGTCCATTCTGAAATTTCATGAATCAAATGAATCCCTAGATAAATTATGGTTGAGAGCCTTCAACTAACCACTACACTATACAGTCGAGATAGAACATACTCAAGTGGATGACACACACCCCACTAGAAAATAAAAATGGAGAAGTATCACTCCATTAATAGAATAAATACTCTATATATTGTGTGGGATAGTACTAAAAATGAATGTATGAATAGTAGGGGGCCCATTATTAAGAGATTTAGGGTAGTTCCAACCACAACATTTATCTTATGATTTGGGAAAATCACCATCATCAGCCATGTTACAGTGGATGAAGAGTATATCATAGAATACCATGTTTTTTATATCTAATAAAATGAACTTAAATTCCTTATAAAATTATTTAAAGAACTCTATTTTTAAGGACTATTTAACTATATTTTAAAATGGAATGTAACTACATGTTAAATTACCAAAAATATATATACATGTCATATAATAATAACAATTAATATAGGTATGACTATTAGTGGGATATAAAACCCGAAAAATACTAACCATACAATAGTGTTATTCATTGGATTAACACTTAAAATATTAAAAATTCATTGAAACATTTAAATGAAAAAATATGAAATAGAAATATAATAGACATTATAAATGGAATTGGAAAAAAGATCAATATGAATCAAGTTGTAAATATTGATATTTTATGGAATGTATATATGATGATATCAGAATTTTGATTATCGGGAAATGTTCATTGGTCAATATGGTGATTTTTCAATGTGACCATTTAGTTTCATAGCCTTTTTAATAATATTACTGATGTAATCAGTGTATATAATTGCTACTGAAAGCTAGAAGCTGATGTAGAAATGAGAAATTATGGCCTCAAGTAGTAGAATTATATAGATTAAATCCCATTTGTAAGAACATGGGTGGGAGTTAGTGCCACATGGGATCTCCCAAGAGAAATCCCATTAATAGCTTTAAAAATGATTCTTGAATGACATTTCATATAGGAAAATTTTAAATTTATGGATATCACAAAAATGACAATATTTGCTGATTCACTACCACCATACACCTTAACCTCAGTGTGTAATCCTTTATAATAAGGGGTGATATATATTTTCTATTGTTTCATAAATCATTAATTTTATCTTTAAAAATTAAATAATTATTTATTCCATCCTATATTTTTATAAGATGCATTTTATAAATATATATTTGGATAAAAATAAAGCATAATTTTATTTTAAAAAAATTTATAACAATTTATTATAAACTCAAGAATCAAAAATAGTAATTATTTTTAGGAGATTTTAATTTAATAAATCTTTAATTACATTTAAATTATAATAAAATTTTATTATTTAATAGTAATTTTTTTCAAATGTAAAAATTTTCACTACTTAAAAAAAACTATAAATTTTCAATAAATATGGTTTTTTCATTTATAATTTAAACTTATCATATTTTAGAAATTATTTTGATAAATTTCATGTTATATTAGAAACTATATTTTCAAATTTAGGAGATGGTGAAATTATTGAGCTTTTCTTAAATTAATTTCTTTTGAGTGAATATAAGAAATATTGTTTTTTGTTTTTAGTAAGATTTATGAGTTTATATGTAAGTAAAAATGATTTAATAAATAATTAATCATAATTTGTGTCTGGATTTTTTTTGATTTTGTTAATATTGTGTATTTTAATTTATGGAAAAAAATTTACAGCCCTATAAATTTCTTTCAAATTTCTAAAATGGTGGAAATGATTTAAAAAACGTTTATGAAAAATTTATATCTCAATGTCCTAATTAATATTATTTTTTTTGATTTTACTAGATTAAATTTTTATAAAGCATGACATAAATTCCCTTAAAAATGAGAGAAAACTAGGCGAAGACATTGGTTTTTCATTTCCTATTACCATGAATTTCATGATCTATATTTTGGAATTATAATACACTTACACATATTTTACAATAAATCCCCATTAATATCACCACTACCCTCCAATCAAAATCCATTATTACATGAATGCTTTTCATTTTTTCACTTATCTTTTCCCATTATTGTTTTTCTGTAGTATTTATCTTACATGAATTTCACTTTTTCAATTATCTTATATTCCAATTCTAAATAAGTATGTTTTTTTCAAATTCAATATATTAAAGTTTAAAATATTGGATTTAAAAATGGTTTTCCATGAAAATGTGGTAAAATTTATTTTTTTGATAAATACTTCATTTAACTAAAAATAGTGAATTTGTTCTTAAATTATGTCTAAGAAACTCATAATATAGATTATAAAATTTTAAGGATTATATAATGTTCAAAATTCAGTTAATACTATTCATAAATTCTTTTTGAATGGGTTATTTGGTAAGTTGGGGTGTGCTAGAACATGGTGTTGCATATAGTGCAAGGTATTTGATTACTTTGATGAAATAACGTACTATGAAATCATGGGGAGTTACATTCATCCCTTCTTCAATAAATGAAATCCTCACAATTTTAAATTTCTCTTTGAAAATAAAATTCTGAAAATAGAAAATACCTTTGTCGGAAAACCCACATCGGAAATAGGGTTAATAAAATTTAGTCTTAATAAGAAGAAAATGGAAATGAAAGGGTCACCACCAAATTATGATATCAGTTAGAAGAAAATTTTTTGAAATTAGAGACACATAATTAGAGGAAAAATGTAAATATTTATAGGGATTGATTGAGGTCATCAATCACAAAGAAGTTTAAAATTGAAGGCCTCAAATTCATCAATCTATGATGATTTGAAATATTATCGATTCAACAAAACATAAGGTTTTAGGATAAAACATTTTTAGTTCTAATATCCTTTCCCAAATGTTTAAGAATTAATATAACCATAGAATAAGAGGAAATAAATTATATATATTTATACTTGACATGTAGAGTTTCATCATTCACCTAATTTTTACCACAAACTCATATTTCACTCCAAAATATTTTAAAAAAATATTCTTCTTATCCTTATAGAATAGGGTTAAAAAATGTATTTATTATTAACCTATCAGACCCTTTATAAAAATAGATTATAAAATCTAGGGACATCATGTAGTCCAGTGGTAGGCGATAAATCCCTACCACACTATGGTTGTGGGTTCGATTCCCACAGCTTTGTCCAATATGACAGATTGTCACACGGTCTACGTGTTTTTTTTAACAATCCAAAAATAACCTTAAAAAAGATCCAATTTCAAACTTAATCCATTCCAACCTTTATACTTATCCAAATTACTTCTATCCAAACTCACTATCCATGATTTATTATGATGTTAAACATAATGAAGATCCTTTTTTCTAGGTGATAACATGTGAATACCTTCATCATGTATTATTTTAAAACATTGTAACACCCTGAATTAAAATAAAACCTTATTGATTACATTCATGATCCCTTATAGTTTATATAATACTTCATATTTAACTTATATCCAAAAAATTTTAATATTCAAACTATGATGAAATAATCAAACCGTTAATCAATTCTATGAGAGACAAGAATATCCAATATAATTTGTACAAATAAATCATATCTTATTCCAAAATCACTACCTCAGTATTAGATTCATATTAAGTTTTATATTCATCTCAACCATATGTTTTACAAAAAAAATGACTTTCCATTTATTCACTTTTCTTGGTACCACACAATCACGAGTCCTTAATGAAATAGTACTGCAGTACAATCCTTATATACTCTATAATTCTTATAACATGTACATCCTTAACACAATACTCAAATGACTTAACAATTTAATAACAACATAAGAACTCTTAATCATTCCTCTAGGTCATCAGTAGTATCATAACATTATTATTATCTCATAGCATCATTTTGGGGTATACTTGGATGATTTGGACATTGATTGGAATACTGACCCAAATCATGGTAGAAGAAGCATTGTACACATGAAACTTGTTTCTTATCCTTGCAATCACAAACTTGGTGTCCTTTTTCTCCACATTCATAACCAACTCTCATTCCCTTCAATAAATTACCAAGGATATTCTTTCCACAATTATCAAAAATGGGAAAATCCCTCTTTCCCTTCTTCCATTTATCCATCATTATCTCTACCATCCTTTTATAGATTATATATAGATCAAAATTCAGTTAATACTATTCATATCAACTTTTGAACAACTAGTTTGGTAAGTCGTGGTGTGCTAGAACATGGTGTTGTGTGTAGTGTAAGTTATTGGATTACATTGAAGAAATAACGTACTATAAAATCTTGGGGTGTTACAAATGGTCTTCATATACTAGACAATATCCCGATGATCCTAAATTTTCATTGAGTAATCTAAGAAGGTGGCCCCATTCTCATATTTTGGTTATCCCAATCAAATAACATGTGTCTGGTCATTCATGAATCTACATAATTTTGAATTATAGAATACATGAATCACTATTGAAACAATGGGGTTAGATCTAATTGGTAAGAGACTTGTTTAAAATATGCATGATATAAAATGGTGCAATGATCATAATGGATTGCTTTCTTCCCCATCTAAATATTTGGAATTTTCATCACGGACATACTGTCTAGAAAATGTTTTCTCTGTTATTGAACACCACTATCCAAAATTAACTATCCTTGTAAAATTTCTACTGACTCCGAGCCTTCATCATATTCTCATCGATATATGACCTTTTTTTCATGCGACACATGTGGATCAACAACTTTCATCTCTCCAATATTAGTATAGTACATGGTCAAATAATAGGGTCTCTCGTACTATTATTTGAATGGAATCATATAGATTGTGGTATGAAAATAGTTATTATTTAAAATCTACAGCAACCGTAAGTGACCCGATTAGCTCCGACTAAATTCAAACATACAATCTCTCAACATATCCAACATAACCTGGTTAGTCCACTCATTTTTGATGTCATGACGGGATTATAACATCATTATAATCTGTAATTGTGTCTTTAATGCCACTTGAAAACCTTTTCTCAATCGTGACATGAAAATAGCATCATGTTCAAATATGTTTATTAAGGTACCCCATTAATTCATAAGATATTTTATAGGTATATACATCCAAGACACTCATCCAAAATATATTCCAAGAATGAATGAATATACTCTAAAAATTTTGTTTTCTTGACAATAACCTATTTCTCCCTCTAGGATTTGTTCCTCGTAATGAATTTATTATTTATTTACAGTTTCAAATGACTTTTCTTGTGGGATAAAAAACAGAAAATGGTTTTGTATCCAAAGGTACATTATTTCCAAAGGCATGTGCTCATTTTTAATTTTGGCCAATGTGGCGCAATAACTCCCTATGGTCAATAGTATGGGAGGTTGGGATCATCACAACCTTTTGTAGAAAATGATTATATATTTTGAGACACATTTATATATTTATGATAATTTTATGAAACCTTGCTTATTTCACAAGTATTATGTTGGTTATTCATGAGTTTACAATGAATTATTATCATATGTTGAACATAGAATTGTCATTATGTATCTTCGGTTCTTCATTAATGTTGACACTAGTATGTATCTACAGTTCTCAATCAAAATAATCCTCTTATATATAACAAATATATTTTTTGGATGATGTCACATTGATTTTGGTTTTCTAAAGAAATAGGGGGAACTCTGGTATGTATTCTCTCCTAGGGAGGATGGGGTTACTCGGGATTTTTTCATCATCTAGGGATATTATCTTTTTTCTTGATGAAGGAAACATGCCCATGAATGGTTTTCTGATTCATCCCTATAAAATAAATCATAACCCACATAGTTCGGTGCCATATAATTTGGAATATCATACCTTTTAAGGTCATTTGATAATAAGCTAACTATATTGTTTAACATCATGTTTAAAGTACATCTAGGAGGTCAGGTTTTAATCAATGTTTGGTGTAGAATATACATTGATGTATCATATGAAACCTTGAATAAATTGACTCTATAGCTAAAAATTAACCAAACTAGAAATGTGACCTAGATGGGAGAAGGGTTGATTTTGGGTGTTGGGTTTGAACCTCCTATAGGATTCCTACATATCCCAATTGGTAAGGAATAAAATCCCACGTAGTTTGGTTATGAGGAAACCCACCTATAGCGGATCTATATATTTATATTTCCTGGGTGTATGACTCACTGTGGTGGATAAGTTAGGACATACTCTGAAAACATTTTCCTTATAGATGGGGCCATAAGTAATTTATTATAACATCATTATTTTAGGGTTTTCATGGTATTAACTCCTAAGGAGGATTCATATATTAAGTTTATTATATTTGGGATTACTCATACCAAGGATTCCCCTCGAAATAGGGCCTATTCTAAACTTACTACATATCTTTGTTAGCTGGAATCATAGATCTCATTGTTAAATACATGGAATTTTTGATGAACATTTTTTGACCACCATTAATCTTGATGACCACATGGCTCATTATTGGATTGAGAAACTAGAGGATGTAAAAGATATAACAATAAACATACTTTTCCTTCTTTTTTGGTAGAAGATAATGGCGAAGAATGTGGAAAAATATACGGATACTTGGAATCCCTTTATTAAACTTTCCCTGAGGAGGGATTGAATGTGAAGGATGCACAGGTAAGTGGGAGAATACCTTCCACCACCTAAAAGAATTTATTGAGGCACACTTCTTGAGGGATGTCATAAAATTGGTTTTGAAATTGGATGAGAATCTAATTCCATTATGAATAGCAATGAAAGAGTAGTCCTTACACTCCCTACTAGGAAATAAAGGTTATATATTTTAGATACAATAAGGGAAGGACATGGTCCAAACCCTGTTCTCTGAGACCTAGAACTCTTGGAAACTATCCAAATTTCAGGGTTCCATGTGGTTAGGGGGATTCAAACCCACATTCACCAGGATGACCCTGACTGACCAACATGAAAAGTGCACGAATCCTCA
Source organism: Viscum album (assembly GCA_963277665.1). NCBI lineage: Eukaryota > Viridiplantae > Streptophyta > Magnoliopsida > Santalales > Viscaceae > Viscum > Viscum album. The sequence continues at coordinate 1,843,034,121 of OY728145.1, forward strand.
AATGATAGGTGTACAAACCCATATGAAGTGCATGATGGTGTTCCACTCAACATGTTGTGCATGTTTCTAAGTCTTGTGGATGTTTCATCATGGCCCCTTTAAGACCGGGGAGCCATGAATGAAGTGTCCCTACCATGTGTGGCTCATTTGAGCTCATGAAGGGTGACTCGTGTAGGTATTAGGCATAGGTTTAATGTCAGGTGTACCACATAGGGTCTTCATGCAGGGCATGGGAGGAACTGAAAGTGGTTCATGAATTTTTGGAGTAGTCCAACATGAGTCAGATAAAACCTAGATAATAGGAAATAGAGGTAAAAATACTAGGTTGAGGTCTAGGCCTAAAAATCAGTGGGTCTACCCTGCTGTCCTTGAAGGGGTTTTGTTTCAGTCCTTGGTGAGGGAATGAAACCTCACAAATGTGGTTTATCATCAGAAGATAATGATCCAGATTCATGTATCTCCTTTTTCTAGACCCCAAAGGGACATTAATAAATTTTTTCATATTTAATTATATTTTCTCTCTTGATTTTGTGAGCTACAAGATAATGTTCTAGGACCTGGGTGATGGTGACACACAACGTGAGTTTTGAGGAATGTTCCAATTTTTAAATTGTTCATTTCAAGTGCCTAAATTTCCAATTTATGGGAAAATATGGGACCATGGTTGATGTATTTATTCCTCTAAATTCCATGGTACACGTTCATGGCACAGGTTTCCTACAAATGGTTTTCTTCCCCTTCACCCATGGAGGGTAGTTGTGCAACCTTTGTAATATGTAGGTGTCTGTGTGGGTAGATCAATTTGGAAAATTTCATTAGTTCCCCTAAAGGATCTATAAATATTTTTCTTTCCCATGTAACTCTTCATAATCTTTTCATCCTCCATGATAAAATTGGAGTGTCAATAAAATCCCCACCACCACAGGACTAGAACTTATCAAAATATAGTGATCAATTCATGAGGTAAATAAATGGGAAAAAGGTTGTAAAGGGGAAAAAGTGAGAATGCATGGGTTCCCTATGATGGATTACCACAAAGGATGCCCGTGAAGTTTTATCATTCAAGTATTCTATTGAAGGGCTAACTCACATGTGCCGGACACATGGCATCCACATCTATAAATATCCATTTCCTTAATCGTTCTACAAACATTATGAGTTTTTGATATTCACTCTCACTGCACAAGTCATCCACCCAACTACATCATTCTATTATTATATGATATTATCCATATGGTTAAACTACTTGAGTTTTGTGTCTTTTGTAGACACCTTGGTTAGTAGTCCATTGAAGACATCAGGTTGAGGTACTTGTGAAAGAACTCTTATTGAGGGATCTCTGATGGAGCCCTTGTTGAGGGAGCTTCTTGGGAACCCTTATCGATTGAGCTGCATGATTTCGTACCATTATAACATTCATGGAATTATTCTACATTAAAATGTGAAAATTATAAAGACATCATTTCGATATAATGAGTGAATTTTCTACCTTCTTAGAGGTTATCCTTGGCTATTTCAATTACTCCACAGTGCAAGCTATTTCGCAACAAGATTAAATGATCGAAAATATTGTACCTAAATATTATAACATCATGAAAGATACTCTACCTAATTTTATGTTGTTTTTTATACCATATCAATATGAATACCATCAAAATGAATACATGGAAATTTATAGTAATAGTCTTCTATGGGATTCCCATATTAAACCATTTAAGAAATACGTCTCAGCTTGTTCATTTTGAAAGAACATAAACTTCTATTCTATTAGAATCTCTATGAAGGGTGTTTATATCGAGTAAAGAATACTTCCCATTGGGTTTTTAAAAAAACACAGTGGTTTCACTCTAGATATAAAGGCATACATTGAAGAGTTGAGGCCTTATTCGTATGACACACATTTCCATGTTTTATAGAGAGATAAAACCAAGCCCTGAAAGAATACTAGGACTTCTTATCTTGAGGGGATTTTGCCTGTGTGGATGTGGAGTTTTGGATGTTCCAAAAAATTCTAGAATTCTAGAATGATATTAAGGATGTTCATATTTATAAGTATATTTAGGTTGGAAAAAATAATGTTTTTATGAGCCTAGAAAACATTTCCTAAATTATTGAGAAGATTGAATCCACCTAAATATTCACATCACATGAAATATGGTAAAGTAGAAATTTTCATGTAAGGATTTTAAAAAATTTATGTGGTCCCCATTCTTGGGGAAATTTATGGGGAGTTTATCCCACAAAATATAATGTTGGATGATTAAGAGAGTATGACACCATTAGCCCCTCAGATCGATTTGATTATACATAATGTGAAAAAAGACAAAGATCCTCATCCCGTGGTGGAAGTTTTCAGGGAAATGTTGATGATTGATATCTTAGAATCAATAATAGGGGGGCCATAATTGGATTTTGCCAAATAGTTTCCACATTTTAGAGAATTGGGGTGCATTATGAAATATTTTCCCTCATTGGAGATGGTTCAATACAAGCATTGGGGGTATAAGGTTACTCCCATGATTAATGAAAATGTCAACATTTTTGGGTTCCTTACCATGTAGTTAATTGTTTATCTTCTCCTAGACTATAAGTTCGGTCGTGATGTAAGGCTAGGGACATTCATCAAGGTGGCCAAATTAGCAGAGAAAAAGTATATAGGTTTTGATTCCCATGTTTTAGCAAGGATATATCACTGTTTTTTTCATATATAAAATGTGATTGTAGGATTGGTAATTAATGTTACATTTCAGGTGTTGTGGGGTTGGATCTCTTCAAATTTCAGATCATATTAAGTTCTATATTCAGTTTAAATACACGAATTCTGATTTTTTCCATTAATTTAGAATCTCTTTCGTATTCATCCCTTAAACATGATTCCTAATGATGTCATGAAGGTTTTGAATGCATCTAGAGACATTAATTCATTTATTTATGGTATCCCAACAACTGTCACATTTACCGATGACATTATAGATAATAATTATCAAATAATGAAGTGCATCATGGAATTCAGGGACATCGTATAGGTAAACCATTTTTAGAATTATATTATGTTTGTATCATAAAATCATTATCAGTTTTCTATACTATTTAAATTGATTCATAAAATAAAATTTTTTTCCACAATTTCATGTTTAAAACGATAATATCTGATGTTAGCATGACAGTTATGGATCATGATATATTTGGAGTCACCCAAAATGTAAATCATGTTTCCTTCATCAGATTAATCAATCGGGATTGACGACTAGTATAAAATGGATATAATTTCGTCATTCCCTCATGGTTTTCTGAAAAAAGGAAAATTATCAGTTAGAGGCATCAAAAACTACTATTAATTGTAGCACTATAAAAAGGCTTGATCGAAATAAGATCTAGAGGCCCCCAATCCTTCAAAACCATCTTAATAAAAGACCAAATAATATTCTTGGGTTGATAAGAAAACCCCCCTGGTACCATGGCTATCTATTCTCCATCATCAGGATGAGGCCCTATTAGAGGAACTATCTTCTTGATAATTATGATACCACCTCTTGAGAAACCCGTTATGTTGTATTTTTTTTAATGAAAGGTATAGTGCATACTACATAATCGGTAGTGAAATAATTTGGTTGAAAGACCTACTATAATGTTATTTTTTTTCAATGATGACTAGGGAATATTACAACACAGTCAATAAACATTTCCTTAATAAATTCTACATTCTATCACAAAAAGATGATAATTGTTTCTGGATAATTGGATCTACCAAATAACAGAGTTTAGTTTGTGGAAAATGTACCAAAATATGGATAGAGTATTTCATGTCATTATTTACAAATAATTGGGGGGAATAGGGTCTCTATGATGGAGTTACACAATAGTTATATGAATGGTGCCTGTAGTTTTAGGTCATATGAGTAATACCAAAATATTATTGAAATGATGGATTATATGAGATTAAATTCCCAATATTACTATAGTATTCCTTGAGCACATAATGGCGGAAAATAAAAACAATGGCATTTTATAATTTCATATTAGGAGATACATACACGAAAAATATATAATGGATGGCCACTGGATTTGAATCATAGGTTCTAGATTACCATCTTCAAAGCATAAAAGGGATATAAGATGAATCTCTTAAGATATAATTTACCTCTATTTGAAAAAAAGTTTTGTGGTATGTTTTATGAATGTAAAACATGGGAAAATACATCATATCCCAATAGTTTAATCCTTCCAATAACATGCCCAAAAGATGAGAAATGATTATGAATATTTGAAAGTGGTCATTATCTGGATTGGGACATATGGAAGGGATGTGTACAAGAACAAAGGAGTTGTTTGGATTGATATTGTCTATGAGTTGGAAGTATTTTTTACATATTAGACTCGTATGTAAAAGGGGGGATCTCTGTTTTCTTTATGATCCCAAATGAAGGGACCTGAACTAAAATCACCTGCATGGTTTTATGATAGTATGTAAGAGAGGGGTTATTTTCAATTTCTTTGTGGATGGGACTAACATCAAGGCTTAGGCATCACATTGTATCTCAGCAGAATGAGAATCAATCTAGTTGTAGTTCAAAAAATAATGGTCCCCCATAATGACTCAAATCTTGTTTATAGGACACATGAGATTTGGATATGGGTTCACACATCAACTTAGGAATCATATTGGATCTCTACATATACATATAATTAATACATGGGAGAGTACTGTATTTCCATTTTTTGATGCAGCATAGACCAAGATTGAATATCTTGATGTCACTATGTATCTCATATGGATGAGAATCAAGAAACATGTTCTTCCTGAAGAACCTTGTTGATTATCTTCATGGAGAAAGGATGTAGGTGATTTTTTAATGGTAATAAATATTACGGCTGGACCATGTGGTAATAAACAAGAGTAACTATGTATCACACCATGGAAAGAATAAAGTCATACATATATCTTAAACAGATCATGTTGTTTATTGTCACGTGATTGGGACATCTTGCGTTCCGTTAATTATTTTTTATCAATGACTGTTACAGTCCCAATGTGAATTTATATAACATAACAACATAGGGAATCCCATTAAAAACATGTAATACAATGTGATATGTGCTCTGTGTGAAAAGGAAGTTGTGGTAAAAGTTTCGTTTTATAGATTAAGGGAAATACATGTGAAAGATAGAGGCATATTACCTATGTGGGTGAGTGAGGAGATATCATCTAGGAATCACTATGTATCTCATTGGAATGAAAATAAAAATATATGTATTTCATTAATTCCCATGTACATTAACATCATGTGGAAATGATGAGGATGAACCAATGTGAAAAAAATGAAATGTCACAGTTTGGCCCAAGAATAGGGATCTGGGTGTCACTACGTATCTCACTGAAATGAGAATAAAGCCACATGTAGTTCTTAAAAAGGCTCCATATATAGACCTAGTTCATATATGGTGAGGTGAATGGGATTTTTTCTTATAAAATAGTGGATGGAACCATTCATGAAGATCCTGGTTTCATTATATATCTCAATGGAATGAGAGTCAAGTTTCACATAGCTCTTGAATGGATTATGTAGTTTATCATCACAGGACAAGGACGTAAAATTGTTTGGAATTCTAATATTTAAAGGTTTTAAATTCCATTATGGTGTGGAATTTATGTAAGTGGAGATTATGATAATGTTATGCCAACCATTCTTCATCAAGTATAAAAGATAGGTCATATTGACGCATTGAGGGGTTGGAGTGATGTGAATGGGACCTAGACATGAATCAGAGGCCAATTTATAAGGAATCATAATGCATATATCAGCTCATTGTACACTATGGGTTTGATAATTTTGATTGAAAAGGATGTCAAGCATGAAATTTAATCTCATGTTTTAAGTCTAAATTTTTTCTTTGAGTTTTCAATCTTGAAAAAGGGATTATATGTTATGCATTTTATGGTTGTATGAAAAATACCTACTTTTTCATTTTAATATCTTACATATTGGATGTTGATTATGTAATTAAATAAAATATGTTTTCAGGAACATTGAATTGGTTAGGGTTGTATTTAATTCCACATAAATTTAGATTATGTATTAATATACATTGGAGTTGGATTTATATAGAGATTATAGTCCTACCAACTTTGGTTCAGGAATCATAGGCTACATTCCTATTATCAATGGAGTCATATGAACCAAATCATACTCTCCTTGGATGAATAAACTAAGGTAGACCTTCTTGTTAATGGCATGTACAATCCAGTTCTGATGGACCTCCAAATGATTCATGATATAGACTATCATTTCATCCAGTCTCACCAAAATATTCACACTGTTTATGTGATTGTTCATCTATTAATGTTTGGTCAAAAAAGATAATATAGAGTGATGAAAAATGATTTTCAATGGGAAAGATAACTTCTTTTCTATACACCAATGAGTATGAGGTTTCTTAGGTTGCAGTATGGGTTATATTATAGTAATCCCATAATGATGAAGGTAATACATGATTGGTATCATCCACCTAGTGGTATAGCCATATGCCTCTAATATTGGACTAATTACACTGATCACATTTGTTTTGATAAATAAAAGGTGACACCAGTTATATGGGTGATGCTAATGACTATTTAATCCCAATTTTGTATCTTCCAAATATGTGGATTAATTTTACAGTATGACATCCTATTATTTCTATTATTGAGGCATGGGATTGAATTTTTGAACTGAGGGGCCATAATCCATTAACCGTTGGACATTGTCAAATCGGGTAATTATCTCCTCCTTTCTAATGGAATAATCCCCAATGATTTTCATGATTGTAAACTCTGTGTCTCCTTTCAAATATATTTGCTTCACTGGTATTTTGAGTGAAAATTCTAGACCATTAAGGAGAGATAGATATTCCACCCCTTTTTTGGTATGATCTTCTGATAACATGAAGGTGTACTATAACAATTCCTTTTATTGGGAGAAAAAATAATCACTATCCCTGCATTATTGAGTGTAGGGTATTCCATTATCATTCATACTATGCTCATGGATGCACCATAGAAATTCATTTCCCATTTTTGGGTCCCTCTATGAATAGACAATAATTATTCATAAGAATGCTCAGAATTTAATAGAGTCTCTTCTGCAGATAAATGTTTGACAATGAAATCTGTCAGCTTCTACCCTTTCATGACCTTCTAATTCATGAACAATATTTCAAACTACTATAGATTAACTTCCCACTATGTATGATATCCTATAAATAATATATGAATGAGGTTAAATTTTATAATGATATTATAAGAATCCATATAGATCTCATTCTTCTACAAGTAGTTCCTCAACTTCAAAATGGAAAATATTAATTCCACAAATGCATTCATGATATATGAATAATGAGTCTCTGCATTGAGCATGGATTGAATAAGATAATAAAGGTTGTATTCATTCATAGCATCATTCCTTATTATAATGAATGGTCCTAGAAATAACTCAAGGTATGTCACATACTGAATGAGTAGATTTTGTTGTACATGTTCCCTTAATTTCTATGGGATTATGTGGTATTTTTTAAGGGTGTTGAAACCCTTCTTGAAATTTTTTGGTCCAACGATATGTGACCCCTTATTCATTAATATGGGGAAAGGTGGATAGTTTCTTGCAATTTTAGCTATAAATTTTTAGATATAGTAAAATTGAACTAGAGTTACTCTTTACCCTTTCAAGTTTTTAAGAGGGAAATTACCAAGGATAATATCCATTTTCTAATGATCAACATTGATTCCACAATAGAGAACAACGAAACTGATAATTGTTACCGAGGATACCACAAAAGCGCATTTCAAGGTGTCTAATATCAGGTTATGCTTATGAATATTTTTGACTATGGTATCATGGTCATACAGGTGGGGATACTATTGATGGGAACTGAACACTATATCATCAACATGTCATTCAACGAACTTCCCAGAAAAGTTTTTAATGATGCGATGCGTGGAAATTTAATGCGTGGAATCAAAATTATTCAAGATAAATGGAATTACCTATTACTAGAATACTACGTAAGGGTCACCAAATTCTTTGGATTCTTTTTCTTCTAGGTCCATATAGATGTTGGTGTACCCTAAATAGTGATCTATAAATGAGAAGGATTCATACCCAACTATTGCATCAATTAGCCGTTTATTTATTGCAACTTTGATTTGATTTTTGGTAAAATTCCATTTCGGATATCTAAAGTCAATGAAAACATTGATTTTAACATATTGTGTTAATAGGTACAATATTTTTCCATTTTTTATAATATACCTATCATATAATGATCGCATTGATGAGATATTCCACTTCAGTCTCAATTATGGAGTCATGAGTTAGGGGTTACCTTCTAGCATCAAGTCTGTAATCCCAAATCTTTTCTGGAAAACCCAAATGGTTGGTGGAAACATCAGGGTGGAGAAATATATTCCCTTTGTAATTTCCAAAAAAAACATTCCAGTGTTCCTTAAAAAATGTAAACGCCTACTGTTATTTGATATAAATGAATTCACTAATCAAACAGAAGACTGGATCTACATTAATACACTAGTTTATCTCCGTAGGTTCTTTCACGGCGGTGGAGATTCCTTCCTCCAATTTGGGGTGGCATCTCTGAGATCTTCCTCTTCTTCTCCTTCCTCGTGCTCGAATGCATGCACCTATACCTAGGGAGGAGATGATGAATCATGTTAATCAAAGTGAATATCTGATCCTCCATTTTGACAACCAGGGGATGAGGAAATCAAATAGGGCTCACATGTTGGCCTGAAGCCATTATGGAATCTTGATGGGGGAAATAAGGGACTAATCACAAGTCTCATCATTTTATCTTATCTTAAAGAAAAAATCATCTAGCCAGGCTGACAGAATTTGTCTGTTTTAGAGAATAGTGGAATGAATGAATACATTTTAATTCAATATTTCACTATCATATAGAGTTTTTTAACTTTTTAGGGCCATCAGGACTAAGTATTGTGATTGACATTATAGAATTTACAAAAATGAGTGTTTGAATTAGGTCCCACCCATTTGATATGGTTAATAGCAAGCATGTAATATGAACTATGATTTGTGAATGGTTTATCTGGGATCATCACCAAGTATTTAGTGGAATCAATCTGGGTGAAATTATTAGTTTTGGATTCTTTCTACCCCTTGTGATAGAATCATGCATCAATTTATTGTGACTTATACAATTTTAAAGGGGCTTTCTCACCATTCAATATTCCAATTTTACTGTTGATACAATATTTGAGACATTGTTGGAATGATGATTGAATGGATGCATGATGATGCGGCTAAGTATATCCTAGAATAAAATTTTATGTTTTATCTTTCTCAAAAACCTTAAACTATGAGTCCGACATAAGATCCCCAAACAATGTTTCGAGTGTAATCTCACGGGGAATATCTTATTATTTCATGTGATAACCCAAAAAAATCACAGTAGAAGAACAAAAATTAAATTTAATGATACCCATTTGATGGAGTGACTATACCATAGTGTAGTTTACTACTATGCCATTGTCTATAATTTCTTTTTGCATATTAGTGTAATTTATCCTAAGAAATATAAACGAGGGCCCGACATGTCCTTGTGTGATAGGGTCATTATCATGTCCAGTGAAATAGTTAAATGATTGTCATTCTATTTTATCATTCTATGTATGATATACATCAGTGGTAGAAATATTTACATAAAATTTAAGAATAGACAGAAAGGCTATATGAGGTCCTCCTAAAGGTATTTTGATAAACTCAAACCATCCAGGAATGATATATTATCTGAAATGTGGGAAAATTTCATTAAAAGATTATATTTATGATAGAATCTTCCATACGTCCCAGTATGATGATTCTCCTCTTAAGAAAATTATAGTACGATGTCCCTAATGTGGATGGACCATCCCTTGGGGTAAGAGATTGAAGTGCTCCAGTTCATGGTGAATTAGGTCAATTAGGATAGCCTACCCATGGACGTTGTTTTGGAAGGTGCTCTAAAAAGTCTTCTAGGAAGAACTTGTAAGGGATAACCTAGTAATCTATGAATTAAGAACTATGATGTTTCTATTGAGCTCACTATAGATCTTTCAAATGAGTTTCACCTAGGTTGATGGTTCAAGTAAGGGTTTAGTTGATGTAGTGGATCACAGCATGACCATGTCATCACATGTATATAACCCCTTAATTAATTATTCCCTTAGTTCTCCAATCCTGTATATAAAAATATGATTCAAATTAATAATCATCACTTTTGACAAGATCCATTAAGTGAATAAAAATAACATATTAAAAGAACAACTTCTCATCCGATGAAGATTCAGTCTGAAAGGTTGACTCTTATTATTCGATTTGGAAGTGTAATGTCGTGGATATGGGATTGTCATCATGATTCCAGTTAATGTCTAGGGTAACTTTTTTTATTTATTTTATCTCATCCTCTTGTACTTTCTTTTTATTCTTCCTAAAATTCCACTTTTTATAGGATTTTAGATTATATTATTGAGCTACCAATGAAGTCCATTGTGTCAAAACTAGAGTTTCAAGAGGAACATTTTATTTTGGCATCTATTTTCTCCAAAGTAGTGACTCATTTAATCATTTTTCTAACCATCCAGTCACCATACATCATTAAACTATTTGTCTCATAAATTCTTTCCATTCATTTTTTCATCTACTTGGATATTTGTGGAAAAATAACCAACAAGATCAAGTTAATTCTACCACTTCACATTCCCAATGTATACCATCTTTTACAGGAGGTATTTGAAAACAAATCATTTTGGAATGTGGTTCAACAATATCATATGGAAGGGGAAGAAAATTAAGAGATCCTCCTCAACTTCCCTTTTAAGATTCATGGGGTTTTAAACCACGAATATGTTTTTTTTTCCATTGACAATATGATGTATCCATTGAAATGGATATCTCAAAATTAGTAAGCATTATTTTACACCTCCTTAAATGACATTCACAACTGGTATGTATGATTTTCATAATGATATGGGTGGTTCTGTTGTTGCTATGGAGTTGGATTCAAATAGTATGTTGCATTCTTTTAAGGTGGAATAGGTTTAGGGGAATGATTACCTTTAAATATAGTGGCATATTCTTGTCATATTATGCGTCTCTGAGTTTATGGAACCATTTAGGTCATGGATTGGGAATTCAAAAAGGAGATTTACACCTATTGAGAAATTGTGACAAGGTCCAAAAACCCTCCTTCTTATTTCATAGTTACCAACTGTGTGCACAAATTATCACAAATATTATATATTTATATATATTATAAATGAATCTTCTGGAGGAAGTGGTAGGTTTAGGGAACATGTCAATCCTTTCCATCAAAAATTAAATATGAGACTCATCCATTATCCATATGTTTCTAGTTTATGGGTTCAATGACTGTCGTCTTCAATCATGTTTAGCTAAACATGAATATAATATTCTATCATTGATCTTCTCACCCTATGATTAAGTGATCTTGAAAACATTTTTACCACCCAAACATTGTCACTTATAATTATATCATTATGAAATTGAGCTTCATTGTATCATGTTGTTTTGGGTACCTGTAATAGGAATGTCATGGCAGATGAAATGCATAAAATTTATATATGGGTATCCTCAACAATTAATTATGGTAAATATAGGACTCCCATAGTGTGGTTGGGGAAGAGTCAGTTCTACAAATTCAAGGTAAGACTTCTTTTCATTATGTATATGTGAATGTAGTTATTACATGTCTTTAATTGATCTGTTTGTGATTCAATTTTATATATAATCATTAAAAAATATATGGTTGAATTTGTATGTGAGAAATTATTTTAAATGGAGCTTGAACGAGAACATATGCTAGATGCTAAATGTGTGCAGCAGTCTATTGGACCACTAGTGGCCAAATTGTTGGTAATTTACATGGGTAAACCATAGTGGAAGTCTTGTAAAGTAGTGTTTGAACCTACTTTGGGTTTTCACCCAATAGGTAAATGTATTCATTTCCTATTGTGGGATAAAAAATATATTGGTGGTTGATATACCACATTGGGTGGATGTTCCCAGTCTTTTTCAATAGATGCGAAAAACCCCCTTTGTTTAGATACGCCAATTAAAATTGAATGTTGAGGATCATTTTGAAAATCATATCTTGTAATAAGGATACCTCAGAATAAATCATCATTGATTTTTCTCAATTACTTCACATATTACTCTTATTGAGAGAGTATTTCATCATGTGAATGGGATTGACCCTCTTAAGTGGAAGGTGGGGAAAAGTCTGAGGCCGACCTTTTTCCTTATTAGAAATATGAGGAGGTAAAGGTATATTGTTGAAGGTAGTTCCTATATTTTGGGAATGCCTTTGGTTTCATTTATTAAAACTTCTTTCATTTGATTAATTTTGGTATAGATTCCAAACTATAACTTCTTCTACTGACTCTTATAAATTTGACTCATTTTGGGAGGATTTTTAGTAGAAACATAATTTATGTCCACTGATATAAAATGAAATGTAGGTATTCCATAAGTATATCTACATGATATATTTCTTATGTTTCCTCCATTGGGAATTTCACTATTATTTATTGATTCTATGGGAGATTCATGGGGAAAATTAAAGTGAAGCTAATCTCCAAAATGTTTATTCATGCATGTTACCTGTGAAGGATCCAGATCACGATACAAGATGGATTGGGTGGATTCATTCTTTTAAAAATTCCCTAATCAGGATAAAACTTATTATCAATGAGGAATTTATTATTTAGGTGAAAAATACTACATCCTTGATTTTTGGTGCTATTATTGTACTTATTCCATACCCTTCAGGACTAATTGGATGGCCTTAAAGGATAGGCTAAAAAACACTCAGTCTTGTTGGTTGTGGTTACACCCAAACTATTGTGGTAGATTATACCACGTCTTCTCATCTAATTTCATGGATTTTTTGGGGACATTGTCAAGGTGAATAATTCAATATTCACTTGGAATAACCATTTTTTATGATAATTACACTATTTCTATCATTTGAAAAATATGTGGGAAAAATTACTATATGTGGGATAATTTATCTATACTTATAGATGCATGATAATAAATTATCCACACAAAATTTTCTAATCTAACCTAACAATTGTGATAGTTGGTTGGTCCTATTTTTTGAGCATATCCTTGGTCATGGATAGGGTCCCCTTGTATCGGCTTCCTTGATGATATAATGTTGAATGATACATCATTCAATGAGATTATCTGAATTGGGTGTGCAGTAAAATGATGTGGGCCAGGTAATACACATCCATTGATATGTACATAGTATGGGTTATCAACGATCAACTATATCAACTTCATTAATGTGTCGAGGCATGGTTGTTTTAGAGATCATTATTGTTTCTTTATCATTATATATAATGAACCATAGATGGAATCCATATCAATTTAAAACTCCATCCCATTTATTACATTGGCGTGATATTAAAAATTGTCACAGGGTTATTCTTTTTCACTCAACTAAAATGAAATTTCTATATGTTGTGGGAAATTCCATGTAGACATTATTCCAATAATGCATTTTGGATGCCATATCGAGTGGAGGTTAAAGGCCAAAATATAAATGGTATGTCATGTATATATAATTGTTTCCTCATATTTATAATATCTTATTAATCAGTCATCATAGGCTCCTCTACATGGTTTGGCCAAAGATGCTTCTTTCCTACCATTTTAGCAGATATTGTGAGATTGGATGGGATTTCCTCTATTATAATCGAAGATAGAAGATCCAAATAACGATCAGTGGATGATCATTCTTATTGGTTGTCTTATGATTGAGATAGTATTTCCCCAACCAATTAATATGTATCAAACATGATAGATCTTTTGTTCTGATGGTCCTTCTGATATGTGGGATTTCATGTCACTACACTTCCAATTAGATAATACTTTTGATAATTTGAAACACTACTTTGGATAGAACATTATTATGAAATAAAATCATTTAGAGGACCACCATGGTGGATAATATTATGGGGAAAACCCTTTTCCACATTAATCTTCTGGTCAAAAGGTGGGTATCTAGGACAATCATTAAAAGATAACCTCAATATGGACACCAAATTGTTTTCATGAAGAATATTTTCATGTATATGTTCTTGATGATGACATAATAATTACTTAAATTAATCTTGTAATTTTGAAATTGGAGGATAATATCTTGATCTATGAGAGATAATAATCTTACTGCTTCAAGAATTCTAATTTTTATAAGAGATGAATCATAAATCGTGTGCCTATTTCTTTCATTGTTTTAGAATATGAATATTATTTGATGCCTTGTTATGAGTGATTGGTGACAATGGTAATGAGAATTTGTTACCATGGGTAGTTTCTTGTGATACCTTGAAATTTCTATTAGAACAAACCAATTACCACTGATTGGATAAGGTATATGTTCCCACTCCAATTGTCAATATTATATTGGCTGTTTTCCCTATGACCATCCTAGATGGGATATGGGGTTTGTATCTTCTTTAGGGTTATATGATAATTTCCCACCCCATTTTCATCAAATTTTTATATATCTATTCCTTCAGTATAACTGTCGTCATTGTTAAAGTGTCCTAGAAAAGCAGTTAGATTTTGGAAGGAATGTTTTTCAACCCCTTTACCATTGCTGGATGTTCTGGTATCATCAGTGGTTTGAATAGGGATTTATTAAAATTATATATCTAGATTAGGTATATGTTCCTCCTCCATTCCTCCCATTCCAGCCAATGAATATTATATTAATCTGTGTGGGGGTAGAGTGTTGATTTCTGCAATTTCTATCATTTATACTTTTTGACTGACTTTTTTGGGTGTTTCTAGTTGAGGATTCTGGTTATCTCCCAGAACGCAAGTATTTGTGAGTGGATTCACCATAATTTCTGAAAAACATTGTTGGAGAACATCATTGAATTATTCCATAAATGTTTTTGGGTAGGCATGGAAATGTAGCCAACTGTATGTTCATGATCGTGACGTGTTTCCTAATATAAATGGTGGGCTACACTAGGTTCATCTAGAAGATTATTCTAGCCTACTAAATATATGTGGACATGTGTAAATTCCTATTCAAAATTTTACACCAACATGATTTTTGAGGATTTTTTTGAGCGGAATAGGTGTTACTTTTCTCCTTGATTTAGTTTTTCATCTACAACATTCCCTCATGCATACCCAGGTCTGGAGGAGCATAGATGGTTAGTTAGGAATAGTAACCTAATCATGATAAGGAAATACTACTGTATGACTATAATGGTGGTGATTTACGAAATGACCAATGAAAAGGACCCATGTTTCCCATGTATGAGTCCATATGTGGCCTCTTGATCCACCTTTTAATGATATGAGAGGGTTCTATTCTCATTTTGTTAAAATAGGCTTCGAAAATGGTTAAAGATGGAAATCAACATCATTTATATTAGGACCACTGATCATCATTTATCCGAAGATCAATGGTGTTGCTTGACAAGGAGGGACGTTCAGGGGGAGTCCAGGATCAGAATAGTACGATATTTATGACACTCTTGGAATATTGAGTTTGAAGTCCATCATTGAATATGCTAGGTTAGTGATTGTGTCCTCTATGTAGATGAAGACTTGGTGCATGTAGCTACAAATTAGTTTTCTGGTGAGAACATTATTGATTTCATTGGTCTGAGGGGATTTATGAGAGTTTTTCCATATATATATGGAAAAAAATATCATGAATGAATATTATCATTTGAATGATCCAATGAATGATTGATTGTTCAATTGGACCTTCTTTTGTCAAGTGAATGGTTCCGGATAGGCTAGAGACATTATTATCCTTCATAGGGATTCTCATTGGGCTCACCATTTTTTTTCCCATTAGAATTTGTGCCACCTGATGACTTGATATTTCATAATGGATTTCAATGAGTATGTTCTTGGAATCAAAAACCCCACATGTTTCAATATCATATGGTAAATTCATTCCAATCGTAGGTGGTTATTAGAGAATTTGGCCAATAATTCATTAGTACCCTCATTGGTTTGGAGGATGGGAGGTATGGATCATCATGCCATTTTGGGGGAATTATTTTTTATTCCGGGACTCTCTAATATAATTAATAAATGTTCATGAATCCTTCTTTAATTCGAAAGTATGATGTAGGTCATCCTAGAGAAAAAAAATCAATTATTAACATCTATAGACCTAAGATTCATCTGTATGTACTTGATTTTGTTTTCATTAATTGAGATATCAGTATGTATCAGAGGTTTTCAAATAATGGTATCATCTTACATACTGCTATGTAATTCCTTGGTCACTATCACAGTGATTATGGATTTCTAGAAATATAGTGGGAAAATTCGGTGTTTTTTTCACCGAGGGTGACATGAGGTAACTCTAGAGTTTATAATCATACATAAATAAAAGAGTTGTTTTGATGTTGGGATGAAACCCTTGAATTGGTTTCATACGTATCCCTATGAAATGAGTTAAAACCCTTGTTGTTCAGTGCTGCTGAATGGGGAACATCATACCTTTTTATGGTCATGTGATAAAGACATAACCATACATTTTAAAATCATGTTTAAATGATGTATAAGTGGAAGGTTTCTAGTCAATGTTCTATGTGGAACATACGATGAAGCATCCCAATAAACATTGAAAGGATGGATTCATAGGCTATACGTAATCATTACTGGGAATGTGAACTATAGAGAAAATAAGTTGATTTGAGGTGTTGCATTTGAACCATATAAAGGCTTCTTACATATCCCCATTGGATGGAAATCAAAGCCCAAATAATTAGATTATGAGGAACCCTGCAAATAGAGGCTCTATAAGTTTATCTTTTAGGGGAGTATATCCCTTTATGGTGGAGATTTATGTGATAAATTCTTAAAAGGAAGACATATAGAATGTTCCATGAGTTATTTATTACATCATGGTGATTTGGGGGCTTAATCAGGGTGTATGCTTGATAAAGATTTCCATATAAAGGGTATTATAATTGGCGCTTTCTAGAAGGAAGGATTCCCATTGATCTTGGAGCTTAGATAGGATTCATATGTATCCTTGTTAGATGGAAAAAGATTTCTCAATGTTCAACACATGGAATGGATTTTGTAGTGGTTAGGATCACCATTAATACCTAAGACCATAATAATCATGATTGGTGTGAGAAAATAGAGGATGTGAATGATATGACAATGAAGAAAATTTTTCTCCTTTACTGGTGGAATAATTGGATGATGGAAATGATATAATCTTGGGTTATGAATCTTCCCACTCATCACATTAACCATATGGGGGAATGAAGGTGGTGGAAACATAGTTAATAAGAGAAATAATAACACCTCATACATGAAAGGCAAGGGTATTACTCTATAAGGGGTTCCCAAAAATTTGATCTGTAATAAGATGAGGTTCTAATTCTATGATGAATCAAAAAAAAGTGTAATACTCACCCTTTCTACTGTAAAATTGTGGCTCAAGATAGAAGAGATGATATGGGAAGTACATTGACTGAACATTAATATATTGGATAGGGAACTCCCCAACACTATCCCTTAGGTATCGGTATTTCTAACCATGAGATACAAAACCCCATGCACCCTAATGACCTTAATCGACCAACAAGACAAGCGTAGAAATCCTCTGATAATAGGAATACAAAACCGAATAGAGGGAACCTCATTGTGAAACTCCCAATGGTTGTGCGTGTCCAGAGGTCTTGTTGGCGGTTTCAACATTGACCAATTTAAAAAAATTAGCCACGAAAGTATATTCCCTTTAATGGGTGTCTTGGAAGAGGCCATGAAGGGTGACTTGCACAGCTCTTAGGTGCAGGTTTTCCACATATGGCCTCAACACAGGTCTTGGTAGGTACTAAAAATTGTTTTTATAGTGCTAAATATGCATGAATGAGTTATATATCCTTTGGTCTATGGTATATTTAAGAAACAATATTATTACAATTACAAATATTGGTTTATCCAGTGCTAGGGTGTTAATAGTGCTCATTAAAAGCATTGATAAACAACCCCATTTCTCAATGAATGAAAAATTGTAGTTTATTGGGGACTTAAAAATGATTCATTAAGATTTTTAATGGGGTTAATTATCAGATATATTAAAAAATAAATATTAAAATGGGTATTTATCCTCACTTTTAAAAAACCCTCTAATAACTGGGTCATTTATCATTGCTTCTAAAAAAGAACTTCTATAAGGGTGTTCTTTATCAGTGATTTTTTAGTGGCATTGATAAAGACCCCTAGCCTTTATCCATTCATTTTTACTAGCACTGACAAATGTTTATTTTTTAAAAAATATACATATTTCATTATTGGACACCTGTAGCTAAATTTAAGGCTATTAGGAGGCCTTGAGGGATATTTTACATAATTATTGGTGATTAAGGGTTCATGTGGGTCAACTTGGCATAGATAAAATTTCATGATTCTATTTTATATGTGATATTATAAAAAAGGACACACGTTTAAGAAGTTATGATCATTTGAAAGGTAGATGGGTGTGAAAAACCATTAAGACCCGTAAAACCGTATAAAATTTACAATTATAAAAACATTCGATACATGAGTCTATTTCAACTCCAAAACCTATCCAATATAATCTTATGAATCATTCTAAGATGACATATGATTTTAATAGTTTAATAATAAGTGAAATAAAAATATATTACAGTTTCAAAAAACTCATAAATCGAACTTGAGCACCAAATAAGCATAATTTTTTATCTGGATGTCCATTTTGTATCTACCAAATATAGAATAAAATATTTCTAGGATCTCTATGACATAGAAAGAATGAGTATGAGTTCTATGAACATTGTCTTATTTTCAACCCCCAATAATGCCGATAAGGCCTAAAAAACTGAGTTATTATTCATGGTACCATAATTTTTTAAAATTCAAATGACTATAACATCAAATCAGTGTGTTTGTTCAATATATACTACACATGGAATACATTTTCCTTTCATGAGAGTTATCTGACTAATTATATAACTGAATATTTCTCTTAGATATGATGATGTGGTCATTTTATTATTTTAAGGGGTTGTTAGGGTTTTGAATTTTTTGAATTTTTTTATGTGTTTTAACAGTTCTTAGAGTTAACAACCATTTCAAAACGTCAATATAAATAAATATGTACTTATAAAATATATGTATAAAAATATTTATGAAAATATAAATATGAATATATATATTGATAAAATAATATAATGAAATGTATATAAATATATATATTTATCATAAAATGTAAAACCAAACAATATAGGGGAGTGGAAAAGGTGATAGTGTTTAAGCTAAAGGTCATATGTTTCAATCTCTTGGAGGAAGGGGAAAACATTAATGCACTAATAAAGTGATGGGGAAGCACTGATTGGGGTGGGAAGTGCTGATAAAGATGGGGTGCGAAGATAAAGGGGGCCGTGAAAAAAATTATACCATTCGTCAGCAAGACCTTTATTAATGCTTTTTTATCATTATTAAAGGGAGATTTTATCCACACTATGAATTTCACTGATAAAAGGAGACATTATGGGGACAAAAAAATAGCAGATTAAGGCCCTATTATCATGAAACAAAGCACTGATAAAGGCCCCCCTTATCATCACTTTTTTCTCCCTGAAAAAGGGGGCCTTTATCATCTCTTTTTACAAGAGATTATAAGGCTAACCCTTTAAAATAGATTACATTATTTTATATTATATATCAATTGTAAAACCCTTTTACAATACCTTTTTATGGAATGATAATAATTATGTATCATGAGGCTTTCTGTCAAGCATGTTTGATATCCCCTAGTGTCCCTGAAATGGCCTGGTGTGGTTCCATGATTAGGAAAAGGGACCTCAAAAATATTTTTTCTCCTTAGTGGAGAATGGTTCTCGGGCACGTGTCTTATGTTTTTAGACCATTAAGGTATATTTATCATTCTTATCGACTTTAATTATCTCTTATCTCATTATTTGGAGAGCTAAATGAGAAATATATGGGAGCATGGGTGAAGGTGGAACACATTGAGAGCTCTAAGGGTTCATTCATGTTTTCTGATGTCAAAATGAGGAGGTAAAGTGTCACATTTAAAGGAATATATGTGTCCTTGGGTGAAGGATTGCGTGTGTGCATGTCCACAGTGCATGTTCTCAGTGCAGGATTCTCATGCAGGGGTGTCTTCCCCCATTGTCCAGCATAAGGTAGCTATGCGACCTACTTAACGTTCAGGTGTCTGTGCATATAGGTCAATTTGGAAGAGCCCCTTAGTTCACCATAGGTCTAATTATCACTTTAGCCTTACCATAATAATATTCATAATTTTCTCATCATCATTTCTAAAAAGGGAGTGTGAAATAATTTATAGAATCATTTAATCTATTTTTCTTGGAATATCTAGGAAAAAATCTATCATTATTACATATCACTTCTATTTAAGAATTTATAGATGTTGTGTAAGCCATATAAAACATAATGTTCACCCTATACCTACTCATATGTGTGGCATAAATAAATTAACAATGGAAAATTCCTCATCATGTAGTCTAAAATAATAATTGAAAAAACATTCTATACATATTTTCCATACGTAGATGTAAATCTATGGGGATCAAATTATTCTCCCTCGAATCTGATTTTCGAAATGTAACTAGAACTATTATTTATTCATGACAAATGATTACTTTATTCATAAAATTATAAATTATATCTTTTACCAATTATGTGCATATAATTTAATGGAAAAAATTATTTTTGATGTATCACATATGAGGATCTCTCACATGTTGATGTGGGTATAGTGACCCAAACCTTTTAGACAAATTTTTTCATGGAACTAAACATAAATCCCATTAATTAAAATCCAAATATCATGGGATCTATAATAATTATAATTATAGTTTTATAATACAAAAAATGGGACTAAATTATTTCTGAAAAAATATTCTCCACAATGACCAAATAAATCCCTTTGAACTTATAAAATTCGTTGAAAACCTAGATAATACATAAAAAAATTGGAGATCTAAAAACCCCAGTAATGGTATAAACCTGATGAAATGACAACACATGTGATAAAAGAATATAAGATTATATCATAAAATAGAAGGCACAAAATTCATTACATTTGTGATTAACATAGTGAACATGGAATCATAAAATCTTGGAATCATATAAAAAGTTGTAGAAACATATAAAAATAAATAAACAGGAGTCAATGCTGACATCCTATGAAAAATAAAATGAAGTAAAAAAGACACGAAATGGATTAGATTTTTTCCATAGTCACATTCATGAAACCTCATGATGATAAATATTTACCTAATGCAATGGTTTACTATCTTTGTCCTTCCATCATAGCTTAATCATTCTTGATCTATGCATCATAAAGGAAATCAATCATATGAAATAACATATGAATTAACAATGTAATTATTATTATTTTTATAATCTTTAATCACATAATAATCAATGAAACATTCCTAATAACATAAATTGATAATTAAAAATAATTCTTATATTACCCCTTCAAGTTAAGAAATAATTGAATCTCAATATATTTGACATTAATATATTTATAATTTAGATGAAATATATAACATCAAATGTTTTCATCATTGGTAAAAGTTATTTTAAAATATTGCATGGATTATTTATTAAATAATAGACCATTTTCAATCTAAAATAACTTTTTTAAATAAAATAATTTTGATAATATTATAAAAAAATAATTTAATTCAAAAATAATTATGAAAATTTGTAATGGAATATTCAAATAACGCATTATTCATGATAGGGGGTTACACAATACATGTTTAATATGTTCAAATAACATTATTTTCAAACAATTTTATGAAGGAAAAGATATAATCATCCATAAAATGAACAAAATAATCCATTAAAAACATTTTTTAAAAATTAAAACATGGGAAAAATTTATTCAACAAATAATTTGGATGATTTTAAAAATACTAATGAAATTATTTGGTGAAAAAAACTATATAGAAGATAATGGATTTTCGACTGAAGAGAAAAATGATTTCTATATTTGATAAAAAAATTCAAAGGTTACAAATACCAAAGATAAAAAATGATAATTTTACATACAAACCTCTTAAATAATCATAGAATTTTGAAATTAAATGGCATTTTTAGAAAATGATCAAATAATTTCCCCTTAACATTAATTCATGCATAAATATTCCAGAGTAAAATGAGATTGAATCATAAACCCTTACATCATTGTTCTATTTTAAATGATAAATAACAAGAAGGAACTTAATAAATTTTAAAATAAAATATCTTTATTTTTTTAGGATTCATTTTAATACCTCATGGCTATTCAATATATTTCTCTAAAATGAAATTTTATTTTTTTACATAGCATGTGATGTACATAACACCTGGTTTTAAGAAATAGGCTTTTTAGAAAAACATAGAACAATTTATTTATTATTAAATTTCAACAATTATAGAACAATGATAAGAAAAATTAATCTTCCTTTTTGAAATTGGAATTTAAAAAATATATTAAGGTGATTATCTGTGATTTGTTTTGAAAATTATCATTTTTTTGGGGAACTATTAAAATTAATGAATTGTAATTGAAGACTTTTTTTTGAAAAAATTTATTATGTTAAATTAATTTTTTTGGTTTTGAAGTAAAATTAGTTCCATTTTAAATCATTTATTAAAGTTTTATTTATTAGAATCATTTTATTTTTTATTTTGTTATTTCAAATTTATAATCATTTCAGTAGTTTCACTTTTAAACTCTAGTTTCTTAGTATGTCTCTATGATAAATATTAATATAAAAGTCAAACACATATAGGAATTGAATTAAAAATAATTTAATAAATACATGGAATTAGAATAATATATTACAACTAATATAACCAAAATAATTTTTTACCAATATTAACAGTGAATGCGGTAAAAGTTAATTACTCTGTTTATGTTTAATATGGGTTTACAGGGGGTCAAGAAATCAATGATAAGAGTGGAAATGTCAAGAAATTATACCATAATTTTATTTAATTATTTAGTATATCATGGGGTTAATTTTCCATGAAATTTCGAATTACCTTTCAATATTCATTTGACTAGAAATGATATAATAATTCAAATAATTACAAAGTTAAAAAGTTACTTTTCTTCCATTTATTATCTATAAATCCTTGTGATTGAAAATAAAAAACATATGCTCATTTATATTTATCTCATTCAATTATAAATTACTATTTGTTTCATGATACATTATTTTATTTTTCTATCGAAAATAATTATTATATTTTTATAAAACATCAACACATCAACTATTTAGTTAACAATAACATAAAATAAATTATACTAAAAATATTAAAAGTGAGGTAAATTGAATTTAATATTCTATTTATATAATTTCATAGATTAAAATATCATGGTTATCTAATAATAAATTAATCATTTCTAATTCTATCAATTCCATGATATTATTAAATTTAATTTCTAAGAATAATTTAAAAATTGACATTGATGCCATATTTATGATACATTATATTTTATTAAATGATTTAAAAATACTATAAATAAAATATTCTTCCATTTTAGTTTTAAATGAAAATAAATATCAAATATCGACCATTTACAGAATAATTTTTCATTTATAATGATTTTATTTATCCGTCAATAGTAAAAACAAAATTACATTAGTTATAGTTAAATTTGTTTTTTGCACGTTACAAGTTCTTGTGGTAATATTAATTTCAAAAAAATGTATTTTTATTTATTAAATTAAATATAATATTTATAATCAATGTATATAAATAGTGTAATTATGTTAATGTTATTTTAGTATTAATTTAAATATTTCTTAAGTTAAAAATATGAGTTGCCATAGTGAAACCTCAATATAGTAAAAAATATGCATACAAAGATGTTAAGGAAAAAAATGATTAAAACATGTATTTAATTGATTTTGGAGTCTTTTATCAACCATAAAATCTCTAAAAACTATTATTATCAATTTCAATAGACTATATATATTGTATTAACCTCCAAATTGTGAATACCTTTGAGTATTTACAAGAATTTATCACCTCCTAGACATTATATGGTCACACACTCCCTTCACTTATTCACAAATAGAAACTTATTTTGATCTACAAAATACTTACCCTAATGACTTCCAAACATCCCGAAATTCATTTCATAATGCTTATTTTGTTATTTGATAAATTAAATGATTTATTTATTATAATCATTATGAGGAAACCTAAATATAAGTTATGTTATACAATGAGCCTCCTAATTATACTTCTTTCTCTATCTCAATCATTTTTATATAAATGATTATATATTAACTAATTTACCATAAATACATTGGGATGTATTTATAATAATTAATAACCTAAAACTTTCCCGACATGCATAAATTATTTAATGAAATTTTCATTCATGTGTATGGTGGACTACCACCTCAAAAACTGATGTCATTAATTTTACAATTTCCATATCACATGATTTTTCATGATGATGGATATAATTAATATATATAATATTTATGGAATATTTATACCTAATGATTAAATATATCAATATTATTTTTATCTTCTATTTTTTAGAAAATTAGATAATGTCCTTCGTTTGTACAGTAGACTATAGACTCACAAAGTAATGTGAGTCTTCCTTCACTAACATTTCATATTGTAGGTTATAAATATAATTTTAATGATTATACATTATATAAATGAAATAATTATAATATTCTAAAAATATTAATTAATATTCAAATATAATGCATCTCATTTTATTTATTTCCTTTTCCATCATGTGAAGATGATTACAATATTTTTGTATATGTTGACTATCACCTTCATGAAGTGAAGTCACTCTCTATTCATTACCACACGACATGGATCAAATATTAATGTTCATAATATGGTTTTAATGATATTAATATCATTATTTAAGGGTAATGTATTACTCACGTATTTTCCATAATTATCAGTGAATAATGGAAATGTTACTCATTCGTACGTGCGACCTCTCATCTCCTTGACCGTAAAATATATCATTTTTTATATACAACATTCATGATTGGATTGGAAAGTATAAATAAATTTATAAATATTATAATTCATTTTTTTAATTATTTTGGATATGACTAAACTCTATAATATGTTAAAGAAACATATCTTTAATGAACAAACATTCATAAGAAAATAAGCCAATTAACACCCAAAAATGATATTAATGAATGATTACTAATGATCTACTGATTAGATGATATAAAATTATTATATATAATATTATATATATTAATATTGGCCTATTTCATGATAATTACATGTTTATATCCACTATAAAGGTTGTTAAATACCATACAATTAAAATTAAGTATGAGGTAAGAGATTTCTTTACTCAATCTACCCTTATTATGTTAAACATTTACTTTGTAGATTATAATATGATATGAATATGCGTATAATTACTTTTTTTTATATTTTTTTAAATTTACACCTATTTTATATGGAATTATAGTTGATACACATAATCTATTAATCAATTAATTCTCACATCAATGTTATGAACATTTTAAGGTTTTATTTCACAATCTCATTCTCATTATGATTATTTATTCTTCAATACCAATTGAAAAATGATAATATAACATTTTGGAATAAACCCATTTCATATTCATAATTTCTAGTAAATAATGATATTTTCAATTAATTTATCCATTTTTAAGCTCTTTGATACTTAAAATGTTTTTACATTGTTTTCACCAAAATCTGACATCATATCCTTCTTCAGTTTAAAAAACCATTTTCTTCCAAAAAAATTCTTCATAATAAAGATTTAATTTTTTTTAACCCATTAAAAAATGATTTATCCAATTAATATTCATTATTTATTATTTTTCAAAATTGTTCTACAGAAATTTATAACTTCTTAAAGAAAATCACATTTGGATTTTATATAAAATGTGAAAGGAATCCCCTTCTCATTTTACAATCAATGAGATTTCATATCCATTTTTCTTTTGAAAAAGGAATATTCTTTTTATCATTTAAATAATATAAAAAATTACCCAAAGTGATGAAAATCATTTCATTAAACATTATTATTTTTATTTAGGAGGTTATTATTAAACAAAATATATTTAAATGAGATTTTAAAATAAAAGTATTTTCAAAATGATTTATTCTTTAGAAAAATATTTTCAAAATGAATAGGATATTTTTCTCAGGAATGTTTATAATGATTTTCTTATGGTATATATATTATTCAATGAAAAAACCCTTAAGTATTACTCGAATTGGTTTTATTGATACCATTTATAATATTCCTTTGGATGGTTTATCATTATTTCGACCAATGAAAGTGTTAATTACCAATTCCTTGATTCATTTTCAAAGTCATTAACAATAACTTGAATAATAAACATTCTTGTGGACATTATGTTAACAAAAAATATCTATATTTTCTCTTAATCCATATACAATTATGACCTATAATGTCAATGTTGATTGTTATTTTATTAATTGGGAAAATATTTATAAATTAATATTCTTACTCAATAAAGATATTTAATTATAAGGCATATTATTCTTTAATTTTATAATTTATTTTATATAAGAATAATTCATTAGGTATGCATGAAATGGGTTAGGTTCCATTTATTGAAATCTGCACAATGAATTAGTAGTCTCTTAATGGAAAATTGGATGACCAAATCCTATGAGATAGTAACCATTAGTTTTAAAGTATCATGCGAAAAATCTTGATTCTAGTATGTTCTAACCCATCCGGTTAATTTTAATGATGATAAATGTATCATATTCTTGGGAAACATGTCATTAGATAAATAATCATTAAATTATATTATAACCAAT
Organism: Viscum album; assembly: GCA_963277665.1. NCBI lineage: Eukaryota > Viridiplantae > Streptophyta > Magnoliopsida > Santalales > Viscaceae > Viscum > Viscum album. The sequence continues at coordinate 1,843,061,039 of OY728145.1, forward strand.
TATCATTATTGAATATATTTTCACAATGATATTATATTTTGATACATTCCATTACCATTTTATTGCTTAAATATATGTAATTTTTAGATATATAACATTCCCATTTGATTGTTCCATATTTAATAATTTTAGTCAAGTTTTATAAATTTCATTTAACAACATAAATTTAACATTCCATATTAATTTTTATTTATATATTCATGACAACAAGGAATATAATTAACATCGATTGATTATCACAACTCACTATATTCTATTCCCCTTACCTATGTTTACATGTAGAGTTCTATGTTAGACATGAAAAAATATTATTGAGTGAATCATGTAATTCAATAAAAATATTATGTAATTTCATTTTTCAATTTAAAACCTGGCTCCATTATGTATATAAATTACCTTGTATATAAAAATATGTTCTCTCCATTGGAATGTGAATATTTTTTGGTAATTACAATTTAACAATTAAGGTGATAGATTCTAGATACTCTATCAAGGTCAATATAGCTCATACCAAAAGATAATTTTAGAATAATTGGGAATTAGATTTAGGAAAACACAGATTAGGGAACATAACCCAAAGATAAAATTTGAGGAAATGTGTATAATAAAACTCTAATGTGTGTATAAGGTATATATTATGTGGGTTTTCCAATAAATACATCCATTTATCTAAACAATATGTTAGAACTGTTTTTAACCAAGGTACCACGAGGTAATAACTTCGATAAAAGTGGTTTGAGATTGAATTGAGTGTTAGTTGGTACATGAAAACATTCCTTACTATACATATATTTTAACAATATTGGGGGAAATGTTTATGATAATTTATATTTTCTTTATAATGTATTCTAAATAAGAGAATTTTTATTATCATGGACCACTCTGGTCCATTATTTTGTGAAAATCTAGTGTTTGAGATGTTCTAGAAAGACAAAGTGACTTATTCCCAACACATATCCAAATTTTGAGTTCTAAAATGTTTTCGAACGAGAGAGGTTTATAAACCGATGAGGTTTCCATTCAATTGATGTTAAACTTGTAAAGCGATGTGAACAGTTCTAACTGTATACTGATGTGAAAAGTTCCACTGGTCGTCTTATGTGAACAGTTCCAACAGTAAACTTCTGAATAGTTCCAACAGTTGGCGTATGTGAACAGTTCCAATAGTATCCTTTAATACCACTTCTAAATTTCAATTTCATAAAGAGTATTTCTAGAGCTATGAGGTTCCAACAGTAACCCCCATTGCCTTTTCAAAAATTTTGAGTTCATGAACAGTGTTTCTAGAACGGTGAGGTTCCAACGATAGCCTTTATTTCCTTTTCCAAATGTTAAGGTCATGAAAAATGTATTTTGAACACTAAGGTTCCAATGTTATCCTCAATTTCTTTTTCCAAATTTCAGGTTCATGAACAGTTTTTCCATCATCCTACAGTTTCTCTCCATTTATGTTTCCTATGACATAAAATCCAGTTAAATCTTCATTTTAAGGTCTCTAAGGCTGATTCAATAGACATAACTCCTATATTAATTTTCATAAGGCTCGGGATTCTTTTATTTAGTCAAACTACCTGGTTTAATTTAATCCTATTTTAATGGAAAATCCAATGTATCTTAAACCTATGTTACTTTATATATTCTAATGGTATGACATATCTTCCTCTCTAGTTCTTCTTCCATGTTCTCTGGTGGAAAATGCTCGAAGCTTTCATTGCTCACCATAAGAGTTGTGCGACCAAGAATTCCTCCATGGTTTGGTTCCCCTTTATTTTTGTTTCCATAAAGTAGTATCTATCAATCTTAGATATAAGGTTTGACCTATCATCATTCTTTTGGGTTCACTTCTTTATGTTTCTCCCTTCCCTTTTATGGAATGATATATCCATGTTCATAATGGACATTTAATGATTGTTGACCACTGTGGTGGTGTCTCTGCATCGTTTGGTGGTAAATGTTATCATGGGGGGAGGAGATCATATCCCGGTGTGTGAATTGTTCTCGTGTACAAAACATTATGAACCATTTGAGGCAGTGGATTTTTTGATTATTTTTTCTTTTATGTGAAACTATTGAGTTAACATGTTTTATCCCACTAGATAACAATAGAATTAAAATGTAAAATATTTTAATTGGATAAATAAATTGATATCAATCATATGTTATCACATTATTTTTTTATAGATAGAGTGATATCTATGCTTTGTTTGTTAGATTTTCATTCTTTATTGAAATTGGAAATAAAAATAAAGCTGGAATTAATTGATAATTTTGTTGGATAAAGATAAAGAGGCAAGTAAATGAATCGGGTTGTAGTTTTTATAATTTGATGTTAATCCAATTTTGTAGTAATCACAATTAATCAATTTTCGATAGCTTATGGTTTAGGTTTCCATAATTTGGAGTTTTGAATAATAATTAAACTAATTCAAGATAGATTAAATAATTGGTTTTTTTTGATAAAAGATAATTCCTTGTAATGTTCTGAGTTACCCACATGCTTGTTTATGTTCCAAGAGCCCAATTAATATGATGCTTATTTTCATTTTTCTTGTGTTGTGAGGTGAGCCTGGAAGGATGTTTTGATATGTGGGCAGGGAGGCCTATTGGTTGTGGACACAGTTGGCACCTATAGTGGCATAATGCATTGGATTAGGCATATGGATGTCGGTTTGGGCACCAAAGATGATGGAATGAGTTTTATGTGAATATCTGGATGATTTTTGTTTCCTGTTGGTTATTACTATTCCTCACATTCCCTACTACTCAGGGAAGCTAGTTATCATATCCTCTTTCCAAAAGGTTCAAAGACACGTGGGGTATGCAACTTGCTTTTCGTGTTTAGATTAACTAGGTTGGATGGGTCCACGCTCTTGATATTGGTGGAAAAGACTCAGTGGGTTGTTCATCTACTCACTATGTTGATCCCCCATGTGATTATTATCGTAGAATATTTATCTATAATTCTTAGGAATATGGGAAATAATAATGTTTTTAATAAATTATTGAATAAATTTTGTTAACCCGTGGGGTTGGAGCTTGTAGGATGAAATGATGAGGTTGCAATTTGAATGGAAAACTGATCTTTATGCTCGATCCTAATGAAATATAATGTGGAATTGTTAATAGATAATTAATGCTTAATGAATTTATAAAAATAAAATGAAAAAATGATAAAAAAGGGAGTGAAGGAATGTAATCAAGCTCTTAAAAAGGTTTTTTGTTATAGGATACATGGTCTTAGAAGTGGAATCTAGGAGTCTGAGGGACATTATCTATAGTTGAGTCTGTGACTAGGTTATGTCCATAGAGTGGTTGTGAGACGTTGTATATTTTCAACTTTTTGTGTTTCTATACGCTACTCAAACCCTTCAGTAAGGGAAACTGACACCCTAGAGATTTTTCGGCCGTGTTGGGGGGTGTTTTCCCCAACATTCCCGTGGGAGAATGGATGTCTGACTACACCCTTTGACCCCGCACTCTTCTCTGGGTAGATAATTGTGTTGGTAGGCACAGTGTTTTGTAGTCCCCATATACGGGTGTAGAGGGAAATATTTTCTTGTGGTTATTCACACAAATATATTTTGGATATGGTTTCATATGGTATACTATAGGTGTAGCTTTTATGTGATGCGATGGCTTGAGGATCCTTACTCATTTTGTGGGCTATAATGGATTGAGGTATAATGCCAGATGTATGATACACGTTATGTGAGATGTGGTGGCTCTTAAAAACTAACTAGATACTTTTATTTTGCCGATGGGGTGGATTGTTTTCATGAGGTGTGAGTTTTGATGATTAGCCCAGGTTTTTGCGAGAATTCCTTTTTGGAGACAGATGCTTAAGACCTATGACTTTGGGGAAAAGAAGAAAACTAGTGGGGAAGCAGTAGCAGGGTTCCCTCGATATTATATATTATATTATATATTCTTGTATGTGTTACATGGTTAGAGTATCCATGGTGAGGTTGGGAACTTTGTATACCTGTTTATGTGATTAGATAGTTTTACATGCTATTCAATGGGCTTTATCCTGACATCATTACTTTTTCATGAGAGGCTCAGGGATGATCATACTGAGTATATTTTTATACTCAACCAATGTATTTAAAAACTGTTTTTAGGTCACTTAGAGAAGGTTGGAGATCATGATGTTTTCTAATATCTTTGGGTTGCATGAGCTTTTCTGGCTTATGGTTGCTATTAGTTTTACATTCTTTTTGGTATTTTCAGTTTTTCCACTTTTAGTTATTGCGGTTCTTCATGAAATTAAATATGTGTACTAGGGATTTCATTTATATTAGGGTTTGACATCACGCATACTATTGCATTATTATCTCTCTCTTTCGCATGTGTTATCTTAGAGGGTAATGCCTACCATTTGTATGTTTACTATACCCTCAGTTCTAGTCTCCAAGCTGGGGCATTCTGGTTGTGGGACTCGAGGGGTCATTATATCCCTTATCATATTTCCAACCAAGGAGGGGTACTCTTTCTGGGGAGGGGGTCATGAGAGAGTGGTATCAGAGGTCTAGTTGAGGGGTAGGATAGAGTTTGATGTTAGGCATAGGTGAGGTTGCCTGGGTTGGTAGGGGAACCATGTCAGTCAAGTTTAGAACGTGATGTAAACACTGGATACCAACTGAGACATAGGTGTTTAGGGCCTCAGAATATGTGATTCATGAACCCTTAATTTCAAAATGGCTACTAAACATGGTGATTTCAGCTGTATGGTAGAGACCTAGGAAAGGATGATGCATCATTGTTATTTGAACCTGTGTTTGAATGGGTTGTCCATGGGATAGGTTAACCTAAAATGAATAAATTAAAACAATTCATTAATTAATTATGATTCTTATATATTATAGTATTAGGGGCCTTAACTATTATTTATTTTATAGTAATGGCTCCAGGATGACGTCCTCATCAGTATCGAATAGTAGATGTCCAACAGGATGTGCTAGAATATCTCCAGAGGGTAGAGGTCAATGACGATGACACATGGGGGAGGACACTCTTAGAGTTTCAGTTCCAGAGTCTGTAGAAGTACAAGGGCTCCGTTTTAGATATAGTCACAAAAGACTGGTCAGAGGAAGTTGAGATAGGCTTCAGTTTGATCTGGGTTCGGAAGGTGTAATGGGTGTATTCATTTGTGATTATGATGCATGGAGTATCAAGGCATTGGTGGTTCCTGTTCCGCGGGGATCAAAAGGCATCAGAAATCCCTTGAGGGTTGTTCCGAGAAAATATTAGAGTTGAGTTTTGTTATCTGACTGGGAATGCATCCTGTCAAAAGGTGATTTTTACCATTTGACAAGGGATATCTAGTGGTTGAAAGTTTTTAATCCGTTTATCGATCCTTTTATGATATTCTTCGGACATATTTCCAAATGTGGAGACCTGGGAGAGGCATTTTGAGGAGGCTTTGCATCCATAAAATCTACACCAAGTTAACCCATTTATGTTGAATACATATCATGAGGTGTTGTAGAGGGAAGAGGTCATTGAGAGGACTTTGGAAAGAACTGTATCGTCACGATAGGGTAGTTGTAATGGTTTATCACAAATAATAGTTGTTTTCTAGGATTCTTGGTTTTAAAGTTAGGAGAGTTTCTTGTTCATATGGGGGTAGGTCTCAGCTCTCATCATCTCGTTACCCTGGGGGAAGCATCTCTCAGGCCTATCGAAAAGGATCAAGTGATTTTTATTATTGTGGTGGTCGAGGTCATCAGCATCGATAGTGCTTGACCTTTCAGAGCAGCCATCATACACAAGGTGTTTCACTCCAGATTCCTCCTAGATGCAGTTTGAGAAAAGGCAACAAAATCATGTTGCACCAGCTTTAGATCAGTAGAGGGTGGATGGGGTATGGAGAGGATAACCCCATGATTCTATCCATCCTCAGATAATATAGTGCTGCCATGGTGGTGGTCATCAAGAGTGTAAGAGTGGCCGTGGAGGAGTTCATGGTCATCATAATTGTTTAATGTTTCCAACTCCACGAGAGACAGACACCGTTCGATGAACGTTTTTCATGTTTTCAAAATTTTTTATCCATTTATTGATACAAGAGTGACACACTTCTTTATATCACCTACACTTTTCTATGCTTTGGGACATGAGGTAGGGATGCATATAGTTCCCATGGCATTGACTATGCCAGTTGGAGGTCGAACTGATTTGTTTGAAGTATGTAAAGATTGTGAGCTAGTGCAGGGGAATCACCACTCATGGGACGATTTCCTTGGTTTACGAATACAACCATATGATTTCATCCTTGACATCGATTAGTTGTATTTAGTGCATGAAATTGTGGATTGCTTCATGAGTTAGGTTGTATTATTCGATGTTGTTGGAGATCTAGTGGTGTTTGTTGGTGAACGAGACACTCAGATGGGTCAAAGGAATATTATTTCCTTATCATCAATCATGGTTGAACTGAGGATGATTTCTCAAGGGATCTGCAGTTGGCGTTTCTCAGGTTTGTAGCAGAGTACCATGATGTTTTTCCATAATAGGCTGTAACATTACCCACTCGATGAGAGAACGAGTTTCATATCGATCTATAACAAAGAGTTTCTCCATTATCTATGTCTCTATATAGAATGGAAAGTTATGAGTTATGAGGTCTACATATCTAGTTGATTTTCTATTACAGCGTGGTTTTGTTCGTCCGAGTGTATAACCGTGGGGTGCAACAATTTTTTCGTGAAGATGGATGATGACAGTTTGTGGTTAGGTATCAATTATCATCTCCTAAACAAATTGATAGTGAAAAATATCCATCCTCTTCGGTAGATTGATGATATTTTCGATCAACTTTTGGGTGCATGTTTGTTTTCAATGACCGACTTATGGTCATGATGTCATCAGATGCATGCGAAGGATGAGGATATATCGAAGGCAACTTTTTTTTGACATCATGGGAATTACGAGTTCATTGTAATGTTGTTTGGTGTGACGAATGCTCCAGTAGTGTTCATGGGATTGATTAACATGGGGTTCTTTGATTTCATGGATATGTTCATAGTTGTTCTAATTGATGACATTATATTGTACTCCATGTATGAGTTGTTGCATGTAGAGAATCTACACAACATTTTGGGAGTTCATCATCAACATTAGTTGTTTGGGAAGTTTTTGATGTTTTTGTATTGGGATCGAGAAGTCCTTTTCATGTGGAATGGTGTGCCTCAATAGGGAGAAGATTTGGATCCATCAAATATAGATGCATTGGTGTCTTGGGAAGCCCCTAAGAGATTGGGATAGGTGAGAAGATTCCTTTGTCATGCAAGCTACTACATGAGGTTTGTAACAGATTTCTCTCAAGTTGTGACTCCTCTTATAGAATTGACAAGGATGGATAAAGCATTCATGTGGATTTATCATTGTTAGGAAGCTTTTGAGTATCTTTAGAAGAATTTAGTAAGTCCTATGGTTCTTTGATTTCCTGTAGAAGGAGTTCAGTTTAATGTTTTCTGCGATACTTCACATCTTGGGTTAGGTGTGTTTTGATGTAGAAGAGAGCAGTTGTTTCTTATGGCTCTGGTCTATTAGGTCACCTAGAACATAACTATGCAACCAATGATCTTGAGTTGGTATCTGTGGTGTTTGAACTGACGTTGTGGAGAAATTACCTATTTTGTGAGTCCTTACTCGTTATCACCGATCATAAGAGCCGGAGGTATTTTTTCTCCTATTGTGACTAAAACTTGTGACAACATCGGTTGATGGAGTTCATAAAAGAATACGACTTTGAAATATCTTATTCCCATAGATAGGAAAATGTTATTTCTGATTCACTAAGAAAGAACTCATGTAGTGATGCAGTGCATGAATCTAGTGATTCCTAGATAGTTATGGATTATATTTTTTCATTAAATCTTGATATGGGAGAAGTTCGGGGTAGAGAGTGACTTTTCAGATGACAGTATGGTAATTTATGGTGTATCATGTGGAAGAGTCCCATTTGGGGGATCTTGAGGTGGAGGTCTAGAGAGAACTAGTTGTTTTTGGGGAGGCCCCTGATGGTTGGTCTGAGGATGAACAACACCGAGTGTTGTATCACAGAAGACTTTTTGTTCCTTTGTCCATGCACGAGACGGTTCATAAAGAGTTCCATAGTTATCCTTTCGTGGTGAACCATGGCATTAAAAAGATGCACCATGACTTGAAGAGTTGGTTTTGGTGGTATGGTTTGAAGCATGTGCTTGTGAAGTTGGTGTCTTGATGATTGGTCTGCCAGAAGGTGAAGGCTGAACAACGTGTTCCTAGTGGTCTTCTCTAGCTGTTAGATGTTCATTTGTGGAAGTGGGAGGACATCTCAATGGTGTTATTTAATGATTTATCTTGAGATATGGGAGGACATGATGATATTTGGGTGGTATTGTACCTTTTTACAAAACCATCCCACTTCATATAGATCAAGGAGTCAAGCTCATTAGAATTTTTGTTGAGGTAGTATCTGGAGGTGGGGGTGAGACTTCATGGAGTCCCATGGATGATAATTTATGATCAAGATCATTGTTTTACCTCTAGGGTGTGGAGAGGTCTCCAGTATTCATTCGGTTCTCAGTTATTCCATAATCACTATTTTTCATCCGTAGTTGGATGGTCAGACAGAGCAGATTATCATGAATCTTGAAGACTTGTTACACTCTTGTGTTCTGGATTTTGGATGTTCAAAGATGAGGAACACACCCAAGGTAGAGTTCTCTTAATACAATAGTTTTCAATCCCCCATCAGCATGGAACTGTTTGAATCCTTGTATGGATGACCATTCCATTATACGTTGTGCTAGAATTGGGTCCGAGAGTCAGAAAGTTTTGGACTGGAAATACTGTAGAATACAACAGAGATGGTTCAAGTGATTCGTCAGGGGATGAAGATAGAGCAGGATCTTCAAAAACTTTATGTCGATCAAATGAGGTGACCTTCAAAGTTCGATGTTGGGGATCACGTGTTTCGAAAGGCGACTCCCTGTCAAGGGCAGTAATTATTTGGATGTGGGGTTATGTTTTCTACATGGTTTGTTGGGCCTTTTGAGGGGTTGTATCATGTTTGAGTCATGGCGTATCGAGTATAACATCCCCAGTAGATGAGCCAGGTACATGATATTTTCTATTTATCACAACTCTATCATTATCTTCATGAAGACTCTCACATAATCGGTTGGTAAGAGATCAATGTTGATGACAAGGCGACTTTGAAGGAGCGGCCTGTGGAGATCCAAAACAGGAAAGTGAAGGTTTTGTGAGGTCATTCTATCCCCTTGGTTTGTTAATTTTGGTTATATAGTGGCATTTTGGAAAGTACAAGGTATGTGATTTGTAGATACATTCTCATTACCCAGAGTTGTTTGATGTTTAACACTTTTAATGTTAAATCATTCCTATGTTCGCATTGTGGTTTTAGACATTTTGTGGTCATGAGATTGATTTCTTTTGTTTATTATAATGGATCTCTATTTTTTGAGAGGTATCATGATAGGTTGTTGTTTGGACCCCATTTCAGTGTCCTTTTAGGTGGGTTTTGAATTATAGAGGACGAGAACGTTTTGAGAGGTATCTGATGTAATGGCTCGGACCTCCATGGTCTATCACATTGCTGAAATCTGGGTTTTGAGGTGATCTGGGTGGTCAAGGTTACTTATTCCCTACACTTTTCCAAATTCCATGTTCTATAGTGTTTCCAGACTAGTGAGGTTTCTAGATATGTGAGGTTTCTATACCAGTGATGTTCCGTCGGTAAACTGATGTGAATAGTACCTATGGCAAACCGATGTGAACAGTTCCACCAGTAGGCTACTGTGAACAGTTCCAACAGTATCCTTGTGAATAGTTCCAACAGTATTCTTATATGAACAGTTCCAATGGTATTCTTGTGAATATTTCCAGGGGTAGTTTTATGTGAACAACTCAAATGGTAGCCTTTTGAACAGTTCCAACATTAGCCTTATCTGAATATTTACAATGGTAGCCACTATTTCCATTTCCAAAATTCGATTTGATGAACAATATTTTTAGAACAGTGAGGTTCCAATGGTACCCCTATTTTATTTTCCAAATTTTATGTTGATTAACGGTATTTCAATACCAGTGAAATTTCCATGGTAGCCTCTATTTCCATTGAATGATTTCTAGTTCAAGAACATTGTTTCTTGAATGGTGAGGTTCTAACGATAGCATCTATTTCCTTTGACAATTCTCAAGTTCATGAATATTGTTTCCAACATCCTAAATTTTCACCCCTTGGACATTTAATTTAATGAAAAATGCATTTAAAACCTCATTTTAAGGAATCTATGCCCGATTCAATGGCTATAAATCCTATATTGCTTTTTCTAAGGCTCGAGATTCTTTTAGTTGGTCAAACCATGTTGTTTAATGATATTATCTTTTAATGAAAAATTATGTGTATCATAAACTGTTGCTTCATTAATTCTTCTAATGAGACGAGATATCATCCTTCCTAGTTCTTTCTTCCTGTTCTCAGGTGTGAAACACTCAAAACTTTCATTACATCCTGTATGAGTTGTGTGATCAAACATTCCTCCTTGGAATGGTTCCCTTATAGTTTGTAATGAAACCAAGTAGTATTGATAAATCATATATATAATGTATGATCTATCATCATTCTTTTGGTTTCTTCTTATTCTGTATCTCCTTTTCATTTTATGGAATTCTATCTCCTGGTACTTAATGGAATATTCTCGGGTGATGACTTGTGTGGTGGTGCCTCTGCATTCTTATGTGGATACAGTTGTCACTAGGGGATGATATCATAACATGTTTTATGGATCATTATCGTATAAAGAATTTCAATGACCATTTTAGGTAGGGTATTAATTGTTTATCTTTAATTTTATATGCAACTTTAGAGTTATAATGTTTTTCCCAGTGGATCACAACTGAATTGACGTATTGAATATTTGATCGAGATAAAAAAATTGATACCGATCATATGTTATTGCCTCTTGTTTTTATAGATAGTGAGATATCTATTCTTTCTTTGTTAGCTTTTACTTCATGATAGAAATTGATAATGAATGTAAAGATGGAATTAATTGATTATTGTTTGGAAAAATATAAAGAGTCATTTAAATGATTCGAGTTGTTTTTGTTGTAATTTGATGTTTATTAAATTTATGTAGTAATCTTGTTTAATAAATTCTAGATAGCTCACTATTGAGGTTTCCCGAAGTGGGATCCTAAAAATGATAAAATGGTTAATTAAATATGAATTAAAGAACCGGTTGTTTGATAAAAGATAATTCATTGTAAGGTTCTGAGTTACCCTCTTGCTTGTTTAATTGCCCGGAGACCAATTCAAATGATGTAAGTTTTCAAGTTGTATCTGTAGTGAGGTTATCCTAGAAGGATTTTCTGATATGTGTTGTAGGGAGCCCTATTGGTTGTGGAAGCAGTTGACACCTAGAGTGGAATGATTCATCGGTTTATGCATGTGGGTGTCAGCGAGGACAACTGATATGATGGAACATGTTGGATGTGAATGGTTGTATGCATCCTGTTTTCGGTTGTTTATCTTAATTATTTCCCCCACTGATCCGGGTATATAGTTTTCATACCCTCCTTCCAAAAGGGGTGACAATGTGCTGGTATTCCAGCTGATTTATATTTTTGTCTTCCTATGGGATGATGGGTTTAAACTCTTGAAATATGCGGAAAAGACTCGATTTGTAGTTCTTCTACTCATTGTATTGATCCACCATATGTTTAGTAGGTTATAATGTTTTTCTAGAATGCATAGAAATATGGGAAAGTAATAAATTTGTTAATAAATTATTGAATAACTGTTGTTATCCCATAGGGATGGAGCGTTCTAGGACGTAATGCTGAGGTTGGAATTTTAAATAAACAATGGAATTTATGTGTGATTCTAATGAAATATAATGTGGACTTTTTAATAGATAATTAATTTTTAATTAATAAATGGATGTAAAGTGAATCTAATAAAAATGGAATGATGGAATTTAATCAATCTCATTAAATAGTTTTCTGCATAGAGGATACCTAGTCTTGGAAGTGGATGTTAGGTGTCCGAGCGACATTAGTTGTAGTTGAGTCTAAGACTAGGTTATGACCATAGTGTGGTTGTGAGCTATATTTTCTTCTATACTTATTGTGTTTTTATACGTTACTCAACCCCATAAATAAGGCCAACTAACACTCTAGGGATTCAGAGCCCGAGGGGGTGTGTTTTATCCAACATTTTGATGACTGGATTGATGGATGAATACCACCTTTGACCCAACTCTCTTATCTTGGTAGTTACTTGTGTTGGTATGAATAGTGGTTAGTTTTCAAAAATATATGTATTTAGAGGGCTGTAGTGGGTTTTTTTTATTCTCACACATTTATTTTGGATATAGTTACCTATGGAATACTGTAGGTGTACCATATATGGGCTCTGATGGATTGACGATCCATTCTCTGTGTGTGGGATGTAATGGATTGAGGTATAATGGCCAACATTTGATACATGTTATTTGAGCTATGGTGTCTCGTGGAAACAACCTAGATACTTTTCTTACATGGAGGTGTGGTTTTTGTGGCATGAGGTGCATATTGTGGTGCTTCAACTATGTTTCTGAAGGAAAGTCTTTTGGGGAGAGATGCATAGGACTTGCGATGTTGGGACAAAGCGGAAAACTAGTGGGGAAGTAGTAGTGGGGTGCCCTTTATATTATTTATTATATTATATAATATTTTTTGTATTACTTAGTGAGAGTATCCATAGGGAGGATGGGTTCTCAGTATAACAGTTTAGGTGATGAGTAAGTTTCACTTGATGTTCACTGGGATTTATCATTATTTCATTACTTTTGAACAAGAGGCTATGTGGGGGGGGATCCTAATGAGTATATTGTTACACTCACTCTATGCATATATACACTATTTTTCAGGTCACTTGATTTAGGATGGAGAGCAATCTGGTTTCTAGTAGCTTGGGGTGGCAGGAGCTATTTGGGCTTGTGGTTGCCGCAATTTTTACATTATTTTGGGTATTTTCAGTTTTTCCACATTCAGTTATAATGGGTTTTCATGAAATTACATATGATTACATGGTATTTAATTTATATTACTGTCCAATTCAGAGATGGTTGATGTATTTATTATCTATCTATTTCACTTGTGTTCTATAAGAGGGTAATGCCTCCAATTTGTATGTTTAATATACGCTCGATCCTAATCACTAGCCTAGGGCATATTGGAGGCGGGACTCGGGGGGTCATTACTACCTTCTCACATTTTCAGCCCAGGGGTTACACCTTGTGGGGAGGGGTCATGATAGATATCCCCTATGAAACAATGTTTACGATTTTGACATTAGTTATGCATAATATTTTCAACTTATTTAATGTATTTAACATTATTTTGGATTGTAAATTATGTTCCATAATTATTTAATAAAATCTAGCATCTTCAATATTATATAAATGGTTCCATGAATAAATAATTTGAAAAAAATTAATTTACAAAATTAAAAGATAAATAATGATCATTTATTTGATTGGGTTTAGACAATCCTAAGAGGGAACTAGTCTCCCAAACATTCTCATCATATCATGACATAGTGTCATGTTCTATCAAGATATTATATATTTGAATGGACGAATGAGAAATATACAATGGAAGAGAAAAACTATTATTAAGTAAATAAGAGAAGTAATTATATTCCCGCATTTTAAAATTGTTGAATGAAACACCAATGTACTTGCATGAAGTGAAAGAGAGTTTGACACAAGTGTGTCAAGAATGGATAACATGACTTTTATTGAAAGTGTAGGAAATATATATTTCCCAATTTAAAATTCTTTAACATTAATGAGATGGTAAACTACACAAATAAAGGTCTCATGCACAGTGGAATATTCGTCATGAGAATTTAATTGACCGGGATCAAGCTTGTGTAATTTCCACAGACGAAGAGGAATGATTATTGTGACTTTTTTAATAAATATTAGATCTTTTGATTATTAAAAAAATTATAAAATGGTAATAAAAATAATGGATTATATAATTATTGTTTTTAGTATATTTTCCTTATTAATTTGATAGAATATGATTATTGGTACCAGTTTCTAAGAAAAATATGTCAGTTTCAAGTTCAATTTCAAAGAAAAAAATAATAGAATTAAATTTAATATATAATACATTAATGAGTTTAAAACAATTAATTTTTATATGAATTGATTTTTTATATAGATAATGTAAATTATATAGTATTAAAAACCCTAAAACTGATTATTAATATTTTGAAAAGGTTCTTTATGCTTTCCATGATATATATAACAAAATTATTGGAAATGATTATTATGTAAAATAATAATTTTATTTAATAATAATTGAAAATTCATGTTTTAAATAATTTTTAATGTTAATTCAATTTATAATCATGTTCTAGGGGAATACATGTTGAATGAATTCACACGTATCATATCTGGAAACTATGATCATCATCATGTTGTTTGGGTTAATGGAAACTTCATTATTGAAAATTTAGTGACCTTATTTTTAATGTTTTAGATAATGAACTTTTTAAAATGATAATTGGGTAAAAAATTTATGAAGTGGTTTATATTGATCATCATGTGAGGTTTTAAAGATTAATGTATTATTTCCCATATGAATATTTATTCATATTGGATAACTTTTTTTAACTATATTTGTTTTGAAAATTCTTTCGAGACAAATGAAAAAAAAAATTACACTGTTATGTATATTAAAATTTGAAAAATGTTATTCTTTGTGTTTTGTGAATAATAAATTTTAACATTTATATTAATTTCCTTGACTAAAGAATGAATTGGAAAATTTTCATTCCATAAATAAAAGATAATACTATGTATTTGAAATGGAAGTAAATAATGTATGCATATCAACCCAAGGATATTCGTCCAAATTTGAAAATTTATCTTGAAATAAATATTATTCCTATTACCATTACTTATGATGATGTCAATAACCTTTTCATATCTATTTTATTTATGGTTTTTTGGTCATTAAGCTTCACTATATCACCCACTTTCTCATTACCAATATTCTTCCTCACACCCCCTTATTTTAATTTGAGTGTTAGTTTTCACTTCCATGTACAAGTTTTCATTACCTAACTATGTTCACATACTCGGTAACCTAGTTATATGATTATTCAAGATGGACATTTAACATCCCATTCTCTCCTATTTAGTTCATATTTTTATTTCTCTTTTTATAATGAATGATTTTCAACAATGGTATTTTTACATATCAATCCATTGATTAAAAATATTAATTATTAATTTTGAGGACATAATTTATTTTTGTTTGGGAGAATATAAAACTCGAATAATTAATAGTATATTTCTTTAAAAAAATTAATATCATTAATATCTTATAATCCTAGAAACTTCGGGTTTAAGAAAAACACTATTTAGTCCTGCTTTTCATACATAAACTAAAATAAAATTTTAATTATTTTTTAATATTTATTTGAAAAAAAAAATTATTAATAATATTAAATAATTTATTTAGAAATTTTTTGGTATTTTTCTGAAATATTTTATTTTTTGATGAATCATGAATATCGAAATATAATTGAAACATGAAAATCCTTCAAAATAATTTAAATTTCTACACTATATGTTTAATTTTATTAAAAGTAAAATTAGTTGAATATTTTTTTCTGTTAATACTATTGAGGTCGTTGTAATATAATATTTATTTAATATTGATATAAAATAATTAATAACATTTTTAAATTTTTAAACAAAAATGATATTTCTCATCAAGTATATTATATTAATATTAATTTAAACATTTACAATTATATGAATTTAATTTAAAAAAATGGATTTCAAATTTTGTGCTAAAATAATTTATAATATATAATATTTTAAACATAATATTTTATAAAAAAGAATAGTGAATGTCATAAAAACTAACTATCAGGTTATGGTACGAATGGGTATGCTGGGGGTTAAGATTGGATGATAATAATGAAGATGAATTAAATTACTATGTTAATATTATATAGTGACTTAATTCCTATCATGTATACATATTACTCTAAAATATGTAAATTAATATCTTCTTTAAATTTAATACGGATCAAATAATAAAATATTTAAAAAGAAAAAGACAAAAAGATACTATTCTTACATCAAATATCAATAAATCCATGAAAATAGGGAAACAATAACACATTTTCAAATATATATCTTTTTGAAATAATTTATTTTTTCATTTTAATTTTTTTTCATTCATTAAGATGAAATAATTACATTAAATTCTTTTAAAACATCAATACGATAATTATTTAGTTAATAACCAAATAAAAAATGACAATTATATTATAAAAAGTGTATTAAATGAAATGAAATATTATATTCTATTAATATTTTAAATGAATTTATAAGTCCATATAAGTCCAAAATTAGAATATTCAAGTTACCTTATTGTATTTGCATTGAATTACAGTGGTTGTTTTTAGGAGGTCACAGGTGGAGTGCATTGTGGGTCTTTTCTTGATGTTTTTGATGATTTGTTCTATGATGGTGGTTTCTTTCTATGGTGTTGGTTTTTGGTGGCGAGAAGACGTGTCAGTGTCGAGTTTGATGTTGTTGATGGCTTCGGCATTATGGGTCGATGTTTGAACAATGATGATAGTGTGGTGGAAAACAGAGACCGAAACTGGCGGCAAACATCAAAGAAGTGGCCAATAGGGATGACTAGTTGAGGACGATGTCAATAGAAATTGATCGAGGTGATGGTGGTGTCAGTGGCATAAGGATCAAGTTGACATGTGTGATGTTGGCAGTAAGGAGAGGGTGGTGATGGCATCGGGTTCCAAGGTGATGTTGATTTTTGTTTTCTATTGATTGTACGACGGTGGTGATGGTGTTGGGGGCATGGATCAAGGAGGTTGATCGTGGTTTCAAGTACCAAATTTTTCATCAATCCAATTTTTTAATTTTGAAATTTTATCTATGTGGTTTTTGGACTTTAGTTATTTGGTATCTCGTGAATGGTCAGGTTCCCGCTCACCCAAAAAGAGGTTTCCAAAAATAAAATAAAAATTGAATTTTAATGTAAGGTAAGAAAAATATATTTAAAATGTGTTTCATTAAATTAAGGAGCTCCTTATTTAACCTTTAATACCTATAAATAGTTTATTAGGATTTTGTTATCAAATGTATGTCATATTTACCCTTCCATAGTGAATACTTCTGATAGCTCCCAAGTCTCCGGGTTTCGTCCTCTCGTGCTAGGGTTTACCCCAGCACTGCCACTCCCTCTCTCTCAGCGCCACTCGCGGTGAGAGATCTCTTAGGCTTTTCTCTTCTTCTTTATCGTCCCCTTTCTCGGCAACTTCTTTCGAATCCCTTTCTCTCCCGACTCTCTCTCTCCCGAGGTTGGTCTTCTCTTGACCTTGTTCTTCAATTTCACTCTGATGAAGGCACTCTGTTTTCTTCCCCGCCCACTGCAACCTTGATCTGACCTCATGTCTCACCACTCCTCTCCTGGTCGGATCTAGAGAGATGAAACTTTTCATGTTTTGGGCATAATGGTTTGGCAGTCATGGGTTTTCTCGGCGTCTTCCTTCCTTTTATTTTAGGGTTTTATCCCACCGGTTTACCCTTTGTTTCATCCTATTTCTTCTTTGATGGAAGTTTGTTCGTTGAAATAATTTTCTTTTATGGTAGTTTCTGTGTTCGGTAGCACTGATTTTATCTCTTGGCGATGGAGATTTCTGGTGAGTCTCACCGATATTATGACCAGTCTCTGTCCTCTCGTTTCTCTTCTCTTTGCTCCAAAACTCTTCCTCTCTATCCGAGGGGGATCTGCGGGGTAGTATTAATGGTGACTTGGGTCATGAGTTCGAGAGTATCGATGAAATGGTGATATCATCGGTGTTCGTTCTCCAGTGATGGGGTGATCTGTTTCTTCTTGTGTTTATTGGATAGTGATGTTTGAGGTCGTGTCCTTCCAGTGATGTGATAATGTGGTGATGGGGTAGGTTTTGGTTCTGCAACGTAGGTTCACCATCATTGACGCATTGATACAGCCTCGGACAGACTTTTGTAATGTTTTGTTGTTACTGGCGTGGTGCAACGTTTCTGGCAACGATGGTGCCAACATTCACAACAACGGTGATGTAGATGGCCTGGGCAGCGTGTGGCCTCATTTCGCGCAAGGTTCATGGCTCGAGGTTTTGAATTTTGAATTTTGAATGTGGATTTTTTTGGTATATTTTGAATTTCAATTGTGGATTTTGGGATGGGTTTTACTTTTGAATGGTGTTTGTAATGGTTCCCACTTCTCCTTAATGTGGATATTTTGAAAATGAAAAAAATGGATTTGGCCGTAGTGAATACTTTTGAGGACTTTCAAGAGTTCACCAATTTTTCCACAGTAAAAGGGTACTCACATCAATTACTTCATCAAAATTTCACATCCATATCCTTAGATCAATCATAAAAAAATTTAATAAATTACTTCCAATAATATTTTATAGCATATACTAAGCATAAATAAATCCTAACATATCTTTAGTGCAATACCTATGGTGGATACCTGATGTAGCAGAAATGTTCTTCAACGAATGTCATTATTTTACTTCATTTTCCACCTCTAAATTTTTTTATTTAAAAATTATAATATAATATCCTCAGTATAATAAATGTTTTTATTTTTTTATAAAATTTTAAAGTCCAAAAACTGTATCCTCTTCTATCAATTGGGTTACTGAATCATAGTTTCGGTGTACAGAGGACTACCACCTCACAAACTGAGGTCATCTGTTTTCCTATGTCAACCACTGATGGTTAGTTTTGATGATGTATATAATGTATATAAAATATATTTATAACATATTTATTAATATATAGTATCTATATCACATATATTTTTTCCCATCCATTCTATAAGAGATATTATAGCGTCGCTTCTTTGTACGACATCATACAACCTCACGAAGCGATGTGATTCATATTTCTATAATGATTCACATAGAAGGTGATAAAGATAAATTTAATTATTATATGTTATATAAATGAAATAATTATGATATAAATTTTATATTTATATTTAAATAAAGATAATATATATCATTTTACGTTCATTCCCTTCCACTCATTTATTGGAGATTACATTCTTTGTGACCATGTGGACTACCACCTTCATGATGCGATGAGACTCTCTTTTACTCCCCTAAGAACAATAATGTGACTTAAAATTATACAATAAGGTATTAATTTTATTTTTATAACTCTATAAATTTGAAATATTACTTACCTCCCTTTAATAATTTTATTGGAAAAATTGAAATGTTACTCAAGTGTATGTAATGTCTACTGTCTCGGTAATCATAACATACTCTAGTTTCCATAACTATAATTAATGATAAAATTTAATAGTATATTTAGTGTATAAATATTATAATTATTCCATCATTATTATTATAGAGGTCATGAAACTGTACAATATTTTAGTGAAACATATCATTAATGAAAATAAATAAATAAGAAAACAAGGAAATTAAAACCCAAAATAGTAAAAATAATCAACATTTATTACCAGACCATGGATATGATGTTTTAAATAGTTTATATTAGAAATTATAAATATTAATAATCTTATATTATATCTTAATAAAAATTTAATACCACTATGAATGAGGATAAAAAAGGAAGTGTGTTGTTTGGGATTTCATAACACAATTTTCACGTATTAGATAAAACATATTATTCATTAATTATATCGTGATAATATTCTGATTGTAATTAAATTTTGTTTTTTTATGTTTAATTTTAAATTATTTTATATGTTTTTTAATTGATATACATAATTGATCCATTGATTAATTCTCACATTAACCTTACTATCATCTTAAGGGATTATGTCATAGTCTCATTCTAATTGAGATTATTATTCTTGAATATAGTTTTAAAAACATTACATGACCATTTACGGATAATAAAATTTCAATTTATTATAATATAGTTATTAATGATATTTTCATTTAATAGAATAATTTCCCTTAGATTTTGTAATTAAATTATTTTTGAAAATGTTTTCCAGAAAATTAGATGTAATTACTCTCTTCAGTAGGAAATAGTTTTTCATCTAAACTCCTATTTTTTTAATAATATCATAATTTTCCACCTTCTGAAAATTATTTATCAATGTTATTAACTACCATTATTACTATTTACAAATTATTTTCAAATGATCAATTGTTTTCTTACAAAAAAGTCCATGATTATATATTACTGAGAATGTGAAAGGAATCTTCTTATTATTTTATAATCAAGGGGCTTTCCTAACTATTATTAGTATGAAAAAGAAATGTTTTCATGTCATTTATAACATGTGTGGAATTACATTCATTCATAAACAGAATTTAATTAAAAATTACTTTTCTTCTTTTAAGGATATTGTAAAATAAATTGTTTTTATTATTGACATTCAATGAAAAAAAGTTTCAAAAAAATCAACAATATTTCCAAAGGAAATAGATATTTTCAATATAATTTTGTTAAATATATTATTATTTAATTTATGTTAATAAATGAAAAAATAAATTTATTTTTACTAAAATGTATATATATTTCACTGAGACCATCCTTAGTTATCCTCTAGATGGTTTATGATTATTTTGACCAAGTAAAGTATTAATATTTTCCACCTCGTTACATTTTTGTATCAAAATTTCATTGAATTTATCACTTTAATATGGGTAATAAATTTTCCCAAAATATAAATAATATATATTATTGATATTTTTCTTTATTCAACCATATTTCATTTTTATATACGGTGTTTACTTTTGGAGTTATTTTATTAAAATGAAAAAGTTTCTTAAATATGTATCCTATAACAATATGCATATTTAATGATATGAAACATTGTTCATAAATTAAATATATTATTTTATATATGAGTTATTATTTGAAAAATAATTATATTTATTGGATACCATTTACTGAAATCCCCTCAATGATTTAGTTTTCTAATGGGTAAACATTTGCCTTCAATGCAATTTGAGTTTGTAAACAATTGTTTTAAATTTTATTATGATAGATAATGACAAAAGTATGTTCAAAATCATATTTTAAAATATCTTGACGGCGAGTGTTTCAGGTTCAAGAGAAACCTGACATCTAATAATTAAAAAAAATCAGAGTCTGATATCATTATCTAAAGTATTCCATCTATGATATTATATCTATATTAAATTCAATTTCATTTTATATACTAAATAGATTTTTGTTTTAGTTTTTTAAGATGAAATAATGATTATTAAATATATTATTAGGAAAATATCATTATTTTAATAAAAGGTGTGTTCTATTATTTAATATTCCAAATTATTTTTTATTTATTTATTCATGATAAATTAAACTATACATATCCCTTAATTAGACGTTATGTTCAACATAATATATTATATATTACCCATTATTTTATGAAAGGTATCATACTTTATATCCTTAGATTTATGAAAGTGAATACTTTTAATCTCAAAATAAATTCTGTAGTTTTTTTTCTATTGTAATTAAAGACTTAATTATGTATATTTTTTATCAACACAACTAAACTATTCTTCGATTTGGTATTTTAATATTTGTATCTTATTCCAATTTAATGAAGAAATCACATGCTCAAATCTTTTAGGATCCGACCTGCAACATTTGGTATCATATGAAGTTTAATATAATCCAAGAGAACTACATTTTAGAAAAAAATAGATTATATAACATAATAATAGACAATGAGGATATATATAAATATATATAATAACGAACCTAAATTTTTTGATAATGTTTTTCTTTTGTGGTTTTTTCTAGAAATTTATTTCTCTCTGGAAATTATTGGTCGTTGTTGTTCAAGAATATTAGAACATAGGGGGTAAAATATAAAAAAATTGTACATTTGGATTGACTCCCACATTACCTGCTAAACGAAAAGAGGCCTTAATTTCTACTTTATTTGACACACCCTAAGGATATGCTCATTGCAATTCACTTTTTCATTAATTCCCCTTATGAGAGATTAATAAAAAAGTGATTTCCCCAAGGAAACATTATATATGGTTAATATATTAAATATGCATATTTTAAAATTTATTTTAAGTATTTTAAATGATTTAGTATTATAAATTATGTTTTTTTAATGATATGATATTATTTATTTTATTTAATCATTTATAAATGGTGATTAGGTAATGGAATAGAACTGCCTTAATGGATGTAATTGAAAGAGAAATAATGATAGTTTATTTGATAGGATTAAGCCATTATTTTTGTGGTGACTACTCTCTTAAATATCCTCATTATATTAATATATAAAATCATGTGATTACAAAAAAATATAATTCAAAAATTATAATAGATTCAAACTGAACAAAGGGAATAATATGATGATATATAAAAATATTAATATAGAAAATTTTAGATTGAAGTGTTTTCCAATAAGTGATAATCATTGGAAGAAATTTCATTGAACATTCTTGAAGGAAATGATACTTTTCGAAACATTATTGAGATAAATTCTTGAATTCTTGTGATTATAAGGGTGAAAAAATAATTCAAATAGACAATGCATTGACTATAAGGGGATGTGGCACTGTGAAAATCAATTTCTGATTCATAAAATTAATATACCTAAATTGAAGCTAACAGAACATACTCAACCATATTATTTTAACATGAATGAAGAGTAATGATTAATGTTCTTGTGCTTCGATTGATGAATTATGTCATTTGAGTATTATATGAATGATATCCTAGTTACACAAATAATGTAATATATAAGGAATGTACTGTAGTAATTTTTCATTAATTATTTAATTGAAAATGTGGAAATGTACCCATGAACAACAAAAATGTTTCAATAGAAATATAAAATAATTGAAAAACAAATTATTAAAGGAAATGTAACATTCAATATGTTCTTGTGGTTTATAAAATGATTTATGGATGAATGGATGATTAAATTGGACAGTGTAAATGGGATATTTTAGACTACCTTGGAGGACATTTACACTTTTATAAAAATGTGGTTTATTATTTCATTAACATAATAAAAAAATTATATTTAAGAATTATATAAAATAATTAATTTTTATTTCATGAATAAAAATTCATTCATATATATTTATAAAAATTATAGTTATTTATTTTATTAGGGAGTTTAAAGGGAATAGATGATGAAGGGTTTCCAAAGTTTCATATATTTTGATTAGCAGAAACATCATGTTGTTTGGATTAATGGTATATTCATATTTGAAATTCAGTAACCTTGTTTCTATTGTTTAGTATCTGGGTATCTCGAAAACTATCTTTGGGTAAACCATTTTGAACTGGTTTATGTTGAAATTTCAATGAGTATTTTGAGATTATTGTATTAATTCACTATATGAATTTTTACACATATTGGATAACATATTGTAAATATATTTGTTTGGATAAATAGTTTCTAACTGTTGGAAAAAAATCCTGCAGGGTGTCCTATCAGTATGTTTTGGGTGTGGTTGTGTTTGTTGACAATTCCAAATGATGCAAATGAGTATGGTTGGTGTTCTCCAAATACAAGTTTATAAGGTGGCATAGTTTCACAATATCTGCCAAATGTTTGGACCTCACAATTGGGATTTTGATGTTGGAAAAAGGGATTTCTTCATATGAGTGAATGGTATGAAGAGAATGGGAGTTAATTGGCAAAGAATGGGAACTGTATACCATAATTCATGGACTGCGTGCCATGTTCTATGAATAGTACACCAGAGTAGTTTCTAAAACAAAAAATGATTCTAAGTGTATGGTGATGCGGTATACAGATGGCTTGATGTCGGTAGAGGAGAATGATTGCGTAGAAGGAAATGTTGTTCGTGGGTGGCTTACAGTTCGTAGTGGCATATGGCTCAGTTCGCGATGGATGTTGTATTGATGATTTCATAAATACTGGATGAGTAGATTTGGTAGATATCATGGCCTATATATTAATTGATAATCCCACTGATTAATGTAATAATTAAACCTCATAAGAGAACATAATTTTCTCCGCAAAATTGGAAAATTCAAAATGTGGTTCGCATTAAAGGTGTTTGTGGGGGTTCATAACCCGAAAATGAATTCTGGTTTGTAGAGAAGGAGGTACGGTACACTGAAGGAGTTGTCACATTATGTAGAGGGGGAATCATTGCTACCCGAGAGGGATAATTCTATAAGAGTTACGCAGAGGGAGAGCTCAATTACGATGAAGTGAAGATCGTCTGCAAACATAGAACATTTCACAGACATGAGGGGTCTTTTAGAAGAGATTCAAAGAGTTGATTTATAGTAGCAGTACCTGATAGCAAAGGCAGTTGCAATTCAGGAACAATGGAGGTTTTCAAAAGAAGCAGTTGTATTTAGATCTGGTGGTTCGCTTACCAAACCCAGTACTCAATACGTGGGAGAAGAAGGTGGTTCATGATTTTCATAAGGAAGCATGAAAAATATTCGAATGAGTTTTCGAAAGGAATATTTGGGAACTATAAGTATCGGGGAATATGGAATTAATCTATAATTTAAAAAATTACAACAATAGAGCATCATCCTATAATTGAGAATGTAATAATTTATGAAATTTAAGGGTCCTACATGTCTATAAACTTTGTTTCAACTAAAAGTCGATAAATTGAGAGTGGATTCCTTTCTAAGAGCAGTGATCTATGGATGTATAAGACAATTACACATTACCCTGGTAGTGAGATAGAGGTAGAGGCATTGGTATTGACCCTTGGGAATGCAGTGGGAAGACCCTAATCCTTTTAAAGGTAGTGATCATGGGCATTGTATACCTATCATGAACAGTGTACTCATTATTGGATTTAATCCTTAGTGACATCGGTACATCAGTGCATAAACATTTTTTGCTCCTTGGATGTATCCCAGTGAGGGTGATCAAGTAAAAATAATTGTGTTATATGCATGATGTCATATCTATTTGTAAATTGATATGGGTGAAAGAGAAAATCATGTTTTCTCTAACAACGAAACATGATCTGAAAGGGAGAATGTTTTAATCTGTCATACCCTGATTTACCCCCCCCCCCACCCAGGTTATTCGACCTAGTGGACCAAACATATATAGATTAAAAGACTTGTAACTATTTTATGGATCTTTTGATCCAATAAAAGTGAATAATAGTGCTTTATTTAATAAAAAATACATTTTTTATATTTATTTCCTTGATTAATGATCATTTGAAAATTGTACTAGAATTAATAAAAGGATTATATTTTTCTAATGAATTAGAATGAAATGATATGTGTATATCATCTCATGAAATTTCATCATCTGTTGAAAAATATATAAGAATAAAATTTTATTTTATTATCATATTTTCAAATGATATCGATGAACTTTTCACCACTATTTTATTTATTATTTTGTGGTCATTAAACATGTATTGATCATAGAATTTATAGTGATCAATGTTCTCTATCATCCTCCATCATTATTTGGTTTTTATCATAATCATCCATGTCTATGAATTCATTTTACAATTATTTTGTCCTACTTGGAATCCTTGTTATGTGGTTATTTTAGATTGAAAGTGTATTTCACTACACTCATATTAACATGATATATTATTAACTCGTTTTTATTGTGTATTTTTTCCACAATGTTATTTCTATTTATTTCAAACCATTTATTACTCGGGTCAAGATTGATTTTTTTGTGAATAATTTATTTATGGTGTCAAGAATGTAACTATATCAAAAATTTCTTTTCTTAAATAACTATTTAAATCATTTTTAAGATAAATAATATCATAGGATTTTTTATTGAGAGAACAAATGATTAGTGTCTCTAAAAAATTAGACTCATACATAACTTGAAAATAATAAAGCAAAAAAATTTATTTAAATAATTATATATAAACCTTATAAAGGATCCCATTATGCTTAGTACAGGTAATCACTTGAGGATATACATTAATGAAAGGTGTAATCAAAAATCCCATTAAGATGATGAATAAGAAACATGAATCAATATAACATGGGAGAACATAATCATTATTATCATATCAGCAGAATATGGTCAACAGAAACATCATGAAGGAAAAATTTGATAACGACATGGAATATGGAATGATTAAAAATGAATCTTTATGTAATAATGGTAAAATAACCCACATATTTGTGTAAAAATATAGAATTGCATGCACAAATAACACATTTTCTTAATCATAACATCCTATTTTGATCAAATCTAGAACCATGTTAAGAATGTTTAATGATAGACATTATATTATCCAATAAATTTGAGGGATATATAATTCTTGTCTCATCTGTGACATCATAATATTGACATATTCATGCATCCCACATAGAAAATATATAACACATTATCAAAAAATAATACATGAAAATAAAAAAAATTCATAAAAATTTCTTGAATTATTATTTTAGGAATCTTTTGGGGTTTTCGAAATTAAAATGGGGTAAATGATTATTTCAAAATGAATAATCATTCTTGATAGAAAAAGAAAAAACTCAAGATGAATCATGAAATGATCCTAAATAATATTTATATTAGAAAATATTATACATATAGTGTTCACTTTGCTAGTTATTTTATTAATTGGTGAAATATTTATAAATTAATATACGTTAATAAATAAAAGTATTTATTTTATGGCATATTATTCAAGAATTATATAATAGATTTTATATTTGATTAATTCATTGGGTATACTTGAAATTGGTTTGGACAATTTATTAAAATCCCCTCAATGAATCAGTTATCTCATGAGAGAAAATAATATAGAAAATTCCTATGAGACAGTAACATGTAGTTTTAATCTATCATACACAATGTCTGGATAATAGCATATTCTAACCTATCTCATTAAATTTCTTGATATTATATGAAGCATTTTCATGGGAAACATGTCTTCAAATAAATAATAATTCCCTTAAATTATAACATGTTATCATTATCAATGATATGTTCACAATGATGTTATCTATTAGTACAATCCAACATAAATATATTACTTAAATAGATGTTTTTTTAGTCATTTCACATTCCATGTTGATTCTTCTATATTTAATAATTACATTCAAGTTATATAAATGTCTTATTACATTATATATTTAACATTCCATATTCATTTTTATTTATATATTTTTGATATCCTCTAATTTACTTAACCATTAATGATTATTAGAGTTCAAAAATATTATGTTTCACTTCCTAGGGATTCTATATAGTGTTCCATGTTTGATATATAAGGATCTTTATGAGATAATAATATAATTCAACTAAAGTATGTTTTAATTTGGGTATTAAATTAAAATTCAATACTGCATTATTTATCTAGATTACCAAGACTATAAAAATATTTTCAACTTTGGGGTGTTATTTTTTTGTATGATATAACAATTTAACTATGAAGGCAGTAGATTCTTACTACTAGGTTGAGGTCACAACAAGTCATATCAGAAAAAAATAGAAACATTTTGAACAAGATTTTGGAAAACATCGATTATGGAACATAAACATAAGACAAAAATTGAGGGTATCTATAGAATAACTCCCAAATGTGTTTATAAGTTATATATTATGTGTATTTTACAATAAATACATACAAGTATGTAAACAAAAATTTGACATAGATTTAAGACAATGGTACCATAGGGTAATAACGTTGAAAAAGATGGATAGTTCATGAATCAAGTGTTAGTTGGTACATGACAACATGACTTATTGCACACATATTTTGACACTCCCAGGGGAAATGCTTATGATAATTAACATTTTCATTTTATAGTATTTTAAATAAGTGATACAACCCAAGAAACTATGTTTATGATTTAGATATTAGATATGTATAATTTTTTAAATTTATATTTCATTAATAAAATTAATTAGGATTATAAAATATTTTTCATAATTATGTGATCAATTCCCATGTCTTTCATCTATTATAAATGGTTTCATGATTAAGGAATGTGAAAAAAATAAATTTAAAACATTAAAAGATTATGAATGAAAATTTATTTGATTTGATTGAGATATTCATTAGTGGTGAACTATTCTCCGAAACATTCTCATAATATCATGACATAGATCATTGTTCTTTCAGGATAGAAAAGGAATAATCTAGTTATTTTAGATTCAAAAGGAAAAAAGGGAAGAATATAATGGAAGAGGAAAAGGAAACTAAGTAAATAATGAAAAAGAATGGGTTTCGAACATATGATAATTGTGGTATGAAACACCCACATACTTTCTTGAAGATAAAGAGAGTTTGATACATCTTTGTAGTGAATGGCAACCATTATTTTGATTGAATGACTATGAAAATATTTTCCCAATATACAATTTGTCAAATTTATGGAGATGGAACACTACAAAAATAATTGTTTCTCACATCAAAGGAATATACCTCAAGCATTGTTAATTGACTAGTATTAACCTTATGTAATTACCACAGATGAAGGGATATGGCTGTTGTGCATTTTTTTAATTAATTAATTATGTTGTATGAGTATAATTAAAAATTTATTCTCTTAATAAGGAAAATGGAATAAATAATTATTTTAATGGAATTCTTTTTCATTAAGGATTTGAGAGAATATATTGAAGGGTGAAAATTACCAATAAAATTGAGATAATTTCATGTTGGAGGCCTTATATGAAATAATGAAATGAAATATAATATTTGATAAGGAAGTATGTTTAAAAAACACTATTTTTAAATAAAATGATTATTGATATGGATGGTCTAAATTATATAGTATTGAAAAACCTAGATCTAATTAATAATTTGTAAAAAATGTTGTCTATACTGTTATACATATATTTAACAAAAATAATAGAATTTATCATTATATATGATAATCATATTATTTTATAATAATGAATAATTCATGTTTTCATTATTTTGGTGGTAAATTAATTTATTACCATGTTTCACGTAAATACATGATGATGGAAGTCACATGTTTCATATCTGGAAATTAAGAGCAACATCAGGTTGTTTAGAGTAATTGAAAGTTCATTATTGGAAATTTAGTGACCTTATATTCAATGTTTTGGATATTTATCTTTTTAAAAGGATAATGTTGTTATCAATTTATGAAATGGTTTACGGTGATGTAAGTATGATGTTTCAGAGATTAATGTATTACTTCCCCATATTAATATTTAAAATTACAATATGTTTCAATCATGTTCCATTACATGGCCAATGTTTCTATTAGATATCATATTTAATGTAAATGATTATAAATCATATAATTATTCACATATTAATTTAGGAATA
Source organism: Viscum album (assembly GCA_963277665.1). Lineage (NCBI taxonomy): Eukaryota > Viridiplantae > Streptophyta > Magnoliopsida > Santalales > Viscaceae > Viscum > Viscum album. Next base: position 1,843,090,365 of record OY728145.1, read on the forward strand.
ATATATATTTAACTTAGGTAAAAATACTTGTTACCATAGTGAAAAAAAGATAGAAAAATAAGAAAACATAAATGATAAGACAAAACTATTTTAAAAAATGTGTTTCATTGTATTTTGGGGATACTTATTTAACATTTAATCCATATAAAAAATTAAATATAATTGTTTTCTCAAATATATCTAATATTTACCAATATATAGTGAACAATTTTTAGAATTTTCTAGAATTCCACTCTTCATCAACAATAAAGGGGCACTCACATCCATTTCTACAACAAAATATCTCATCTATATCTTTGGATAAATACCTAAAAAAATAAGTGAGTAAATTGCTTCCACTAATCATAGATACCCAATTGTATACATAAAAAATCTTTATATTTCTTTACTGAAACCTATGGTGGATACTGGATGAAGTAGTGACGTTCTTTAATGAATATCAATATTTTACATCATTTTCATCATGCATATTTTTTTAAACATTATAATTTAATAACCTCATTATATTAAATATTCTAGTAATTTTTCTATAAAATGATAAAGAAACAAAATATTTCTACTTTTATTAATGTTGTTATATAATAATCATTTATTTGTACGGAGGATTACCACCTCAAGAACTGATGTCATTTGTTTTCCTATTTCCACCAAGGATGGTCATTTTTTATTATGATCATAAAGTATATAAAAGAAGTTTATAACATATTTATGATAATGTATTGCCTATATAAAATATAAATTTTTACCTTGCATTCCATAGAATATATGATAACATCACTTCTACGTACAACAAACTACCTCCTCGCGACACAATATTGTTTCGATTTCTATAATGCTTTTCACGAAATGTGATAAAAATAAATATAATTATTATATGTGATAGAAAATAAATAATTATGATATAAATGATATATTTATCATTATTTGGAAATAATATATATCATTTTCCTTCATTCTATTTCATTCATTTAATGATGATAACATTTTTCGTGTACTTGAGGACTACTGCATTCATGATGCAATGGGACACTTTGTTTGTCACCTCATCTCAATTATGTGGCATAATGGTATACAATAAGGTATAATTATATTTTTATACGTTAATAAATTTGAATTATTAATAACCTACTGTCCATAATTATCTAGGAAAAATAGAAATGTTACTCAAGTGTATGTACAACCTACTGTCTCGATGATCGTAACATACTTAATTTTTTATAACCATAATTCATTATAAGTTTTAATAGTATATTTATTGTATAAATATTATAATTGTTTCATAATTACTAGTATAGAGATCATGGAACTCTATAATATTTCAATGAAAATTATCATCAAGGTAAAAAAACTAATAATAAAATAAGGATATTAAATATGAAAATAATAAAATATCATGAATATTTAATAATTAAATTATTATTTTATGTTATAAGAGTATGATATATGATATTAAAAATATTAATATGGTTCTAGTATATCGTAATTAAAATTTCGTGACCACTAATAATGACTATAAAAATAATCAAAAGGAACTGTGAGGTATGGGATTTCATAACACAATTTTCAATATCAGATTAAATATATACTTCATCGATTATTTAATGATAAGATTATGTTTGTAATTAAATTTTATTTTCCTATGATTAATTTCAAATTATTTAAAAATTATGTATTGTTGATACACTTAATTGGTAACTTTATTAATTCTCACATTAACATAATGATCATTTTAAGTGTTTATTACGCAGTCTTATTCTAATCGAGATTATTTGTTCTGGAATATTTATTAAAGGAGAGTACATAGCCATTTACAAATAATACAAATAAATTTTTATAAAATTTATTTATTCATATAGATTTCATTTAATAGAACCATTATTTTATTATTTTTTAAATAAATTTTTTAAGAAAAAATTTTCAAGAAAATAATACATAATAACACTCTTCAGTAATAAATAGGTTTTCTGCCAAAACCATATTTTTTTAAAAAAATCTTAATTTTTTACCTTTTTAAAAATTATTTTTCAGAGTAATTATCTCACATTATTACTATTTACTAAATTTTTTTAAATGATTTTTTTTCAAAATAATTTACGTTTATATATTACCAAAAATGTGAAAAAAATATTATAATTATTTTATAAAGAATTCACTTTCCTAAAATTTTTATTATAAAAAAACAATTTTTAATGTTTTTAATATATATAGAATTAAATGCATTCATGAATAAATTTTTATTAAATTATCTACATCTTTGAAATGATATTTTAAAGTAACTTGTTATTAATAGTGATTTTCAGAGAAATTTAATTTCAAAAAAAATGAAAAAACATTATTTTAAATAAGAAAAGAATATTTTAAAAATTATTTTTTATATATATATTATTATTCTATTTATATTATTCAATGAAAGAATACATTTATTTTCACTACAATCAGTATATATTTTATTGAGACTATCCTTAGTCGTTATCTTGATGGTTTAGGAATATTTTTACTAATGAATATATTGATATTTTCTTCCTTGAAACATTTTTTTAGTCATGAAATTTTTCATGGATTAATCACTTTAATATTGGTAAAAATATTTCCCCAAATTATAAATATTTTTTATTATTGATATTTTTATTTCTTGAACCATATTCCATTTTAATATACTATGTTTACATTTGGAGTTATTTTATTAAATAGGAAAATATTTAAAAATATGTATTATTTATTAAATATTAATATTTAATGATATGTCATATTGTTCATGAATTTAATCTATTATTTTATATATGGGGTATTATTTTAACAAGCATTACCTGGGTTGGATACCATTAATATAAATCCCCTCGATGCATCCATTGCCCTATGGGTAAACTTGTGATTGCCAAGTAATATGTTTTTTTAACAAATAATTTGAAATTGTATTATGATAGATATTGAAAGTAGTATGTTCTAAATCATATTGTGAAATATCTTTATGTTGAAGAAATATTGTTCAAAAGGAACATAAAATTTAATTAATAAAAAAATAATCAGAGACCGGTATCATTATCTATGTTATTCCCTCTATGATATTATCCCTAGATTCAATTTATTATCAGTGTATTTACTAAATGGATTTTTAAGTTATTTACCATGAAATAATGATTATTAAATATCTTATCATGAAAATATAATTATGAAAATATAATTTTTGTTCTATTATTTATCATTAAAAATTAATTTATATTTATTCATTCATGATTCCTTACACTATAGTTATCCTTTACCAAGAGATTAACAAAAAACTATTTCTATTTATTTTCCCAATGATTTCAGGAATAGTTCAATGAATTATATCGTTGGATTTATGAGAGATAATATTTTTATTCTAAAAAAAATAGTTTTTTAGTTTATATTTTCAATTATAATTGAAGATTGAAGTTTGTATCTTGTTTACCAAGTCAACTAAACTATAATTCCCTTAGTATTTGATTCCCTCTATATTATGTAAATGTATTAAAGAATGAACAATCTATAAACATTTGGGGTTAGGATATCTATAGTTTGTATCATATGAAGTTTAGTATAAACCACTAGAACTAGATTTAGGAAAAAATAGATTGTTGAAGATGACCATTGACTATGAGGATATGTGTATAAGAACAAACTAATTTTTTTTTGATAAGGTTGAGATTTTGAGGTTTTTTTTTCTAGAAATAGAACTCTATCTCAATACTATATATTAATATGGTTGTGGAATATTGGAACCTATTGGTAAAAAATCCTAAAAAGGTGAATTCATAATAAATCAAACATTACCTCGTACCTAAAAAGATTCCATAATGTCTGACTTATTTGACACACCCTAAGCATATGATAATAGTAATTTTAATTCTCCTTAAAGGCCATTATGATGGATTTGGAAAATGTGATACCCTCAAATAAGAATTATATATGGTTATAATCTTAACTTTTTATACTTTTTAAAATTTATTTTATTTATTTTAACGGTTTATGATTATTCACTATGTTTCAAAATGTTATAATATAATATATTGTATGTAATCATTTAGAAATAGATCCTTGATATAATAATGGAACTGCATCAATAGATATAATCCATAGAGAACGAATGATCATTTCTTGGATGGGATAAAGACAATATTATGGAGGAAACATGTCTATTAAATATCCAAATCAAATTTAAATTTAATACCATCTGATAAGATTAGAAATATACAATTCTCTATTTATTTTGGATTAAAATTGAATAAAGAAACGAAGATGATGATAGTGAAATGTATTGATGTATAAAATTATAGAGTGAAGTGTATTCCCATATAAGATAATCTTGAAACCCAATAACATAAAACAATATTGAAAGAAATGATATTTTTCAAAATTTATTGAGAGAAATTATATCGTTATTATGGTTATAAGGGTGAAAAAATATTTCAAATACAAAACAATTCAACTATAAGGAAATGAGACACTGTGAAAATCGTTTTCTCAATCATAATATCAATATACCGAAGAGAAGCTAATGGAACATTATTAATCATATCATTTTAACACTGATGAAGAGGAATGATTAATGTTCTTGTGTTTGGATTAATGAATTATTTAATTTGAGTGTTATAAAAATTTTATCCTAGTTACTACAATTATATAACCTATATTTAATGCACTTCAGTACTATTTATTATAGATTTTGTATAATATGTTGAAATGTACCAATGAACAAGAAAAATTATTCACTGGAATGTTAAAAACCTTGGAATACAAATTATTAAAGGAAATATAACATTTAATATGTTCTTTATGTTTGTAAAATTATGTTTTGAATAAGATATGATTAAAATAGACAATGAAAATGAGATATTATTAACTACCTTGGAATAAATATATACTTTTCTGAAAAATGTGTTTTATGAGTTCATTAATGTAATTTAAAACGTATTTAGATTTATTAAATATATAAATTAATAATTAATTTATTTAATGAATAAAAAGGCATTCATGTTCTTAATAACTTGTTTAGATTAATTTAGTTTACTAGTGAGTTTCAAGGGAATACATGGTGAATTATTTCACATGTTTTTTATATTGGGATTAAGAGAAAGATCATGGTGTTTGGATTAAGGGTATGTTCATTTTTTTGAAATTTCTTGAGCTTATTTATAATTTTTAGTAACATGGTATTTCAGAAATTATCAAATGGTAAAAAAATTATTAAATGGTTTAAGAGGATATTTTGAATAGTATTTTTAGAGTAATCTATTACATCACAATATGAAGATATTATATTAACTCATTTTACAATGTGTATTTTTACAAAAAATAGTTAAATGTCTTCCAAGATGGTATCTGTATTTACCTACCCTCTTATTAAAAGGATTTTATATTAACTCATTTTACAATGTGTATTTTTACAAAAAATGGTACATCCATTTATATCCAACCATTTATTACCAGTGTAATGATGAAATTTTATGTGAACTATTTTCAAAAGAGGTGATAATGTCACTATATCAATCCAAATTTTTCTTAAATGATTTTTGAATTATTTTTAAGATAAATAATATTACCGTCTTACGAATTTTTAATTCAATGGTTTAGTTTCTATAGTAAATTAGACTCATACATGACATGAATGTAATAAAGATTAAATTTTTATTAAAATATTTATTTATTAACCTTATAAAATCTCACATTCTCCTTAGTACATATAATCACATGAGGATATACATCAATGAAAGGGTATAGATAAAATCCTAGTAAAACAATAAATAATAAACACGAATCAATATAACTTGTGTGAGCATAATAATCATCATCATATCATTAAAATATGATCAAAATCAACATCATGAATGAAAAATATGATAATAAAATGGAATATAGAACGAATAAAAATGAATCATTATGTAATAATGGTAAAATAACAAAAATAATTGTGAAAGAAGCTAGAATATTATTCCTAAATAAAATATTGGAATAATAATTACATTGTTTATTGGAAAAATTAATAACTATGTTCAGATTCTCATAGGATATGCATTATATTATCTAATGAATTAGATAGATATATAATTCTTACATCACCCATCACATCATAATATTGACATAATCATGCATCCCACATAGAACATATTACTATTATAGTCAAAAAATAATACCTGGAAATGAGACTGTTTTATTAAAATATCCACAATAATTATTTCAAGAATTATTTTGGGTTTCAGAAATGAAAATGGGGTAAAAAATACTAGAATTCGAAAAAAAAAATTGTTATAGAATAAGAAACAACTCAAGATATTCCATGATGTGTTTTGGAAGGAATATTTAGATGGGAAAATATTTTTATTTTTCATAAATTCGTGTTGGAAACAAGTATATACCAAATAATAAAAATTAAAAACAAATTAAATTATATATAAATATCAGTATAAAAATATTCATACAAATGAAGTTTTGCGATAGAGATATCTCAAAGTGATGGATTTTTGTTCGATAATCAACTTAACACAATTCCGTATTTATTTATTTAACTTTTCACCACCAAAATAATAAACATAGATTCATTAAAACATTTATATTTGGGTTAATTATAGTCTATTAGACATGTATTTATCAATTATAATCATCTGATTATGTTAATTAATTTCCATTGATGAAATTTAAGCATTTTAATATCATGTTGTTCATTATAATTTCACATTCCTCTATGAATTATTGATTTAAATTAATTGTCATTAATAAAAATGTAAAATTAAATAATGAATAATATAATATGTGTAATTAATTATTTATATATAATATATATTTAATAATAGTCAAAAATTAGAGTTGTTATAAAATTTGTCTTGGAATTGTCTCTATGGGTGGTTAACGAACCATTAAAAGGATGTTGTCAAAATAGATGGAAATGGAAGTATTAAATTTATACTTGACCTAAATAATGTAATTAAAGTATCTTAAAATCATTAATATAATCAAAACATACATCATATTTTATTTTATATAATTAAATAATGAAAAGAAGAGAAGATAGAAGCATTAACATTGACTTATTCTTTCCTCATTATAGCTTCCCTTGTTATATACTATAACACCAATCCTGATTAGATTTGGATCCTCCATAATTTCCATATCTTTTCTAATTTGTTTTAGTAGGATGATATTGTATGTTATGGTACATTATAATTGGTGGTAGGAGTTTTTTCCCAAGGGAAAGGAGATGGTTATATATACTTGAGGACATGGGTATTATAGAAGAAAATAATGAAAAAAACAATATATCCTTAGTAAACCAAGTACTAATAGTTTTTCTTATAATAAACTACATATTTGAATTAAATAAAATAATTTTAACACGTTTGTTATCTTTATAATTATAATTCATTAGTTTAATCAAATGTAATGTTCTAGAAATGTGAAAATTATATTTTAATGTAATAAATTATATTTTCAGTCTTTGGAGACTGGTTCTTAGGTTTTGAAGTTATTCTTATCATATCTTAATTACAAATTTATGAAATAAAATATATCATTTACTATCCTCATGTTTTAAAAATTATTATTTCATTATAACATCATTAATGAAGTAATTTATGACAACAGAGTTATGTAAAAAATCTACTTTTATGATTCACCTAAAAATTTAGGTATTTCAAAAAATTACCCAAATAATCATAGTAATATAATTTTGAAATTAATATTTCAAAAATGATATTCATTTTTTCAAATCAAATATCTAATATTTAAAAAACAATTATAAAAAAATATTTTGTTATAATATATTCAAAATATCAATATCTTTTCGATGAGTTTTTTAATTATTATACTTTTTATATTATTATATTAATAGTTATATAAATTATTCATGATTAATATTATTTAGATAATAATTTGTAACATTTCTATAAAATTATTATTCCAATGGTCGGGACACTATTCCTAGTGAACATTTTAATATTAATAAGAGTCACATTTATATTCTGATTATCACAATACTTGTACTATATGCATATATAATCCTTAATTTGATATTAAAAACAATTATTATAAAGGATTTATATTTTAAATTTATATAATTTTTTTTTACTAATATTTTTATTCATTTTATTAGTCTTACTAGTGGGGGAGTTGTTTCTAGTAGATTTAGATGATCCATATTTTCATATCTAATATTTTGTAATATATTATTTCATATTGTAATGTTAATAATTACAATCATTTTCATTTGGTATTAATGTAACAATATTCATTTGTAAGATAATTTTTTTGGGTACATTATCTATATAATATTATATGCTATATTATAACACTTGTTAATTATAATAGAAACATGCATTAATAATCATTTGGGTGTTACATTCTACTCCCTCTTATAAATTTCTTCCCATGATGTCATCTCTTATTTTACCTTTATAACAGATGAGGCTACTTATGTTTCATTATTTCCATTAGTTACCGAGTTATCTCCCTTTACATATATTTCCTCTACAATTACATGTTGATCCACCTTTTTCATAGAACCATTTCTCTAATGTCCAAGATCTTCATCATCTTCTCCTTGTTATTGATGTCATTATCCTATTTTACATCCTCTAGATTAATTATATGTGATAGATTAGTTATGTACTTACATATAAGTACTATGTGGAACATTTCATGAACTTGATCCATAAGTGGTGTACGATTAATGTAACACTCTGAGATTTAAAAAAAAGTATTTTTAAAAAAAATTGAAAAATTTTATACATTGTGTTTCACACAATTGCATGTTTAGACGAATCATGTAATATAATATGTCAAATATAAAAAAGATATTAAATTATTAGGATTAAATATGAATTAGAAAAATTTAAAATAAATATAGTGGTCAATCTCAATAAGAATTAATTATTTTCTTATTATAAAGGTTATCAAATGATTCTTACTAAACTCACTATATTCTTAAAAAATACCTTTTCTTAAAAAATAATCTTTTCTTCCATTTATGATTGAATACTACATTCTAGAAGTTATAGGAAATTTATTTGAAAAAAATTAATTTTCAACTTTTTATTTATAATGTCGAAATTTTAGTAAAATTATTTTTGTTAATTTTTGAATAAATTTATTTATTATGGAATAGTGAAAATACATATTTTAATTAAAAAAAAGATATTTTATTTCAATACATTACATATTCAATAAATTTTTGGAAAAATTTTAAATATTAATTATGTAATTTATATACATAATAATTCAATTATCAGTTTTGTAAATAATTTTAAAAAATATTTTATTAAAAAAATTATGTTAAAAAACAAATTAAAAAACAGATTTTCCTATCGTTTTTCCAGTTCTTTTTTAAATTCATTTCTAAAATTTATGTGTTATTATATTTAAAAAAATGATTCCATTTTTGGATTTAAAATTTATTAATTTTTTTAAATAGATCTGTTTTATTTTTTGACAATATAAGTAGTAGTATTCATAATCTTCGTTGAAGCAATAAATGGTAAATTTGTTAATTTGGGTTAAAATAAAAATAAATGGATAATTAAATAACCCTTTAACATGCCTAAATATCATTGGATGAAATTAATTCGACACTTGAAAACTAAATATCTAAATTTAGTTTTTCAATTAATATTTTTCTGTTGAAATTAATCATATAATAGTTAAATCCAAGAATATCATAAAATATAACTTTCTTTTCCCAAAATATCTATTATGTGTGTACATGTGGAACAAATAAGTTATGAATGAATATAAGTGACCACATTGAAATTAAAAACATATTTTCTAGATTTAAATTTATATTTGACATTTGGGGTCCACATGGATAAGAAAATGATTCTATAATATTTAATTTATTGAATACTCAAGGATGTTACATTCATGTTTTAAGTAAAGAGAAATTTAAAATATGAGGTCAATTTGAATATAAATTAGATATTAGTACATTGAAATATAAAATATATATCTACATCATAGAAATATATTTTTAATTTTTAATATATTAATAATTACCTTCAATTATTACAATATACTGATGTAGTAATTATTTCATTAATAGAAATACCAAATAAATGTTATGTAAAAAATTAATAGAAATAAAATTTAAGATAATTAATGTGACCAATGAATATTATAGAACATATTTACTCGTAAGGATATAATAAATTTTTTGATCCATGTTATCTACTAATTATTTTTTAAAGACGATGTAATGAATACTATCACAACATACAATAATAATTTTATATCAAAAAAATATTTTATTAAATTTATCTAAAAAAACCAATAAATATTTTAAAAATTTATTACTATATGGTTTACAATGTCCTTAAATAAAAAATTAAGGTTCAACTATCATCTATATTTAAAATATTAAATCATTTTAATATTTTATAATATGTTACTATTGTTTAAATTAAAATATCATATGAACAGTGTAATAAAAATAATATTTTTAAAAATAAAAAACATGTATAAAATATATTTATGGGGATATAAAAACCCCAGAGTGTCTTATATTATAATAAATGAATATTTTTTATAATTTTTATAGAAATTTAAATTATTATAAATTATCCTTTTGATAAATTCCAAAAGTTCCACATATTTTCATTATAAAAAGGACACCACATCCCTAACTTAATAACATTACATTGATATTTCTAGATTGAAAATCCCCTAACAAAATCTCCTTTATACATCCCAATACACATTATTAAGGATATGGTCTTCTCATCATACCAACCCTATGTCTATTAAAAGGATATATAAATGAGATATTTCTATGAATATGTAACCTCTCCAACCAATCACTTTATTTTTCTACTCATCCTTACCTCCTCAAAATAATAAACAATTACCATAAAATTATTTTTTAATTATCTTAAAAATTATTAAATGTTTTCTATATTATGAAAAAATATTATACACACTCTTTCCCATGAAACTAGAATTGAATGTATCACTGGAGTATATGTATAACTTATAGTCGCCACATAGAAATAAAATACATTTTTCATCACCAAATTTTATAAGAGGTAATTTTTATTGTTTTAATGAATATATATGATGTATATGACATAATTAATTTTTTATAATGATATTATTTTGTCTATATTTTAATCATCCAATATTTTGAAAAATGATTATGTCGCTCATGCGTACGTATGGACTACTATCTCCCAGATGATTTGTTATTTGTTTTCCCCTATATTTGAAATGTATGGTAAAAAAGATATATTTTTAAATTATATGATATATATAACATAATAATTAAGATTTGATGTCATATTATAATTTAAATTTATTTAATTCCATTTTATGAAAAGCAGAAAAATTGTTTACGTGTATATACACCAAACCGTCTATATGAATGGTGCAATTAATTTTTATGTTTCTTTTATAAATTATTATAAATTAGTATATAATGAATACATATTATCTTTAAACATTTATTAAATTACTAAAATTATGGAACCATGGTCAATAAATATGGATCAGGACTAGTTAAATGAAACATGCATTCAAAACAAAGTGGTCATCACCCAGATCATTGAATTTAATAAAAAAAATATTAATAAATGTGAGAAAATAAATTGTGGATAAATAATGTGTGATTTTATTTATTTATGGAAAATAAATACATCTTTAATAAATTCACATCGATTATACATGATCATTCAACATGAACATGGAAACAAAATATATTAATTAAGGGAAATTTAAATTCAATTTACATTAATCTACTTACACTATTCTTTCATTTATTACATCATTATAAGATTATGTGTCACATGAATTTTTATTACTATATAGTTTATTTCGACTATTTATGTGGATTTATATAGAATACACATAATCAATTCATTAAATTAATTCTTACATCAATTATAATATATATTTTTTGATTTATTTCACAATTCCATTTTTTTAGATTTCTTAAGTATATATAAAAGATATTGAATATTTCTCTCAATTATTTTTTTGAAAAAAATGGTTTCTACTAATATTATTTGAATGTTTAAATCCATTTTTAACAATGTTTTATTTTACTGAATTGTTTTAAAATAATAATTTCTTAATTTTCTAAAAAAGATGGTTCATTACCTTTGGATTAATAATACAAAAATAATGTTTTCAACTTATAAAACATGACAATATTTTCCAAACATTATAATTCCTTAACAAAATAATGGTTTCATTCCAATATTACTAGGTTATTCTTAAAAAAAATTATTTATTTTGTAATTTATTTGATCATTAAAATTAATTCTTAAAAATGGATATATTATATTTCATAGAAGTGATCACTCAAAATTATTTTCTATACAAGATAAAATTATTTAATGTTACTTGTGATCTATATGGATTATGATTCAAGGATACTATCATTATTCTTTTTATAGTCGAATTATCATTATCGTGTAATGATATTTATGAAACCGAATTCATTTTTAGTGGTCATCTTATGATGTATTATTTATTGAAACCGTTAATTTTCATGGATTATCATATGATTATTTATTTATGTTCATGTGAAACAAAAATTAATATATTTAATTACTTGATGGGTGGGACCAATATCTCAATCAAATTAATTAGTGAAGAATTGTAATCCCCTTAAGTAAACATGATTGGAATTTGTTGTGAACCTATTTTAATAAGGGGATATTTCCACCGTGGTAGTATTCGGAGTCAACAATAACTACACTGCTGGATTAAGGAGGGACCCATTCATTATAATATTATTGTACATTAACCTTGACTACTAATGAAATAACTTCCTAGTGATATGTGGTTCCCACAATTTCTTGTTCAATTCCATTTATATTTTCACGTCGTTCATGTTCTTTTCAAAGATATATTTAATGAGCTTCAATGATTTAATCCATTAGTCAATATCATAATATATTTTCTTAGATAGTCTATTTTTGAAATGTTATTTTTATGTTTATATATATAAACTATTGATTTTTTTGATATCTCTCGTGATATTTCTTATTGTGCATTTGAGCTGAATTGTTTCTTAGTTTTTTTCTTTCTAGGAGATATATATGGTTTTTATATGTATTCCTATGAATAATACTATGTGGGAAGATATTTTTTGGAAATAATTAATAAATTTCACCATAATAGAGTATTGGGTTCCATGATTCCAAAGTCACTAAACTATTATAGTACTCAAGAATGTGTTTGTGTAATGAAAAGAATAATTATCTTTAATTATGAAATTTCTATATATGAAAATCGTGGGTGGTTAACATTTTTATAATAGAAATGTTTTGGTTTACCTTGTAAAAATAGGATAAAAATGTTAATAATAATAAAAAGGTATAATCCTACAATTTTGGTAATGATCTTTAATAACCAAGGACTATACATAAGAGGTTATATATTTAAAGTTATCTTCCTTGATAATGTAGTATTATATCAATGTTTATTATGAATCACACTGTATATTTTTATTTTATTCAAAGGATAGAACCCGAGGGAAACACAATAGTATTGAGTGTGACTAGAATTTAATCAATTTTCCACCAAAGATTCCAAATGTTATGGGAGCAAGAAAGAATAATGTTGTTTCTTTGATCACACAACTTTCTCATGAAATTGATCGTGATGGATTTTCATGTGAACTCGGGAGGGGGTTGGGAATTTTGTTTAGTACTTTATTAGGTAGCATCCACCTTATCATTATGGGTCATCTGAAGCACTTGCAGTTGAGGTATACATCAGTACAATATAACATAATATTATCAATTATCCACTTTTTAGGCTTTGATAAAGTCATTTTGGTTGTATATATTTTGGAAGCTGATTCCTATAAATGTCATAATATTATCTAGAATAACTATTAATATTATGAAATTTAATACATTGAATGGGATGAGTTCATGAACATATTTTTCAAAATGTTATTTCCTTTTATTCTTCATATGAAAATGCCGATAGAATTTTATCAGGTAAAGAAAAGTGATGACTAAATTGTTAGAACTAATGAAGGATATTTTGTAAGACAAGGTAGGTGTAACTCTAGAACTATCATCCATCATAAATTTATGTTTGGTTAATTATTTAGTGGCATAAAAACATTTCTTGATTGTGATTTATCCATAAGGTACTTCATTAGTTATGATGAAATTGTTCGATGTTACATCACTTTCAAAATGGAGGTTTGTGTTGCGAATTGGAATCATAGTTTTTATATGTAATGGATGATGGATTTTTATGGAAAATATAAAAATCAAGGATAAATGATTATGGGGTTCCCATTATGTTTAATGTGTGGGAATAATCATGGTAGAAATTAACTTGGAGGGAACGGTAGGTGTTTCAAGTGTGTAATTTTAGATCATCTGTAAAACGAATTCTAATGTCTGTGAGGAATTTAGTTAACGATTCAAATATATAGAATGATCCACATAATTCACCCCCACACAATAATTCTTTATTTGAATAGAAAATGGTTATAATGTAAATATTTTCCCAAATACAATGGTTATCGATTATGATCGACAACAATAACACCATAATGAAAAAGATAAAGGGATATATCATGTAATAACTATTAGTAATGTGGAGTAAACCCACTAATTGGTTGAATTGTTTTTCTTTTATGTATTTTAATTCTAATATAATGTTTTAAGATAGCATTTATTGTATTATAGTATAATAAAAAATCTATATATTGTCCCACAATAGATTTTTTATGGATTTGAGATCTTTTGTAGAATGGTACTAGTAACAATAATAAGTGATTGAGGTGGTACGGTAATATTTAAAGCAATGGATGAAAATTATAATGTGTATACAGGTTAGATAATGATAAAAATATATATTTTACTATGAAAAATAAAATGAGCTAGTATTGATGGCCTTGGAACTAATTAACAATATGATGATAATGTTTCTCATGATATCATGAATTGTGTTCATAGTAATTTTGATTTATGATACGAGGAAGAGTTAGTTTTTTAAATCATTAATTTTTTTTCTGAGGATTTATGGTAATTTAGATTATTGTCATGTTTTAAGAGAATTGATGATAAATTTATTACCATTTTTTACGTTTTATAATTTCGATCAACATCATATTGTTTTTTAGATTAATGATAAGTTGATTTTTGGAATTTAGTGACTTTATTTCAATTGTTTTGGATTTTTATATATTGGATGATTAATATCGGTAATCATTTATTTTAAAAGATTAA
This sequence comes from Viscum album, assembly GCA_963277665.1. Lineage (NCBI taxonomy): Eukaryota > Viridiplantae > Streptophyta > Magnoliopsida > Santalales > Viscaceae > Viscum > Viscum album. The sequence goes on from OY728145.1 coordinate 1,843,105,562, forward strand.
TTTTGGATGATGTTTTAGATATTAATGTATTACATCATCATATAATTATTTATACATATTGGATTACAAGTGCTAACTATTTTTCTATAATGATAAGATGATATAGAAGGAATGAATTATCATCCCATTAATGAAATTATAATCCAATAGTACTTTAGGAATTTAAATTTTAGCTCATATTTTTTGGGTATGAGTAGAATCATAAATTGATCTCTGTATAACCAAAGAGTAATATTTTACATATGAAATTAAGTCATGTAATTATATCTTTTGAAAGTATCTTGACATAAAATCGTATTATATTATCATAATTTATGATGATATAAATAATCATTTTCATACTTATATGGTCTTTGGTTTTTTGATCATAAATTATCATGTTCCCATGTTATCTATCATTCTCAATTAGACTGCAATAGTTATAATTCTCTTCTAGGACAATATATATACACCCCCATAAAGTTCCCAAAATCAAAGTCTGAGTATTGTAGTGACTATCACATTTTATATTACATCATTTTAAGATCTTTTTATAGATTATTTTTACAATGTTGGTTTCCCACAAATCAATTTTCAAATATCCACCTTTTATATTTTAAGTATAATATCAATTTTTTAGGATATAGTTTTCATGATATACTAGAGAGTATCAGGATGTCAGCTTATCGATTAGTGTTCCAACTTGTTTCCCTCAGGTTCAAGATATGTTCTATGTATCTTTAAGGAAGAAGTACATCCCTAATATTTGATATGAAATAAAATAAGTGGTTTTACTAGAAGATAAATATATCTATTTTAAAGATAAACTAATAGAAATTATCTATCATAGAGAAAATTTTCTACAAAAGAATGTCACCCAATCAGTTAATGTTATTTTTTTCAGAAAATGACCAAATTGTGGAAGTAGTATGGGAACTTGTAGATTTAATGGTAAAATAGATTACTATGTTTTTATAAAAAGTTTATAAATTCCATCGGAAAAATAATTTTAATGGGTGTAGAATGTAACACCTTAATATTTTTTATGAAATGAAATTTTTAATAATTAGATTTTATTTATCGTTTTGGTTCAACGCTACTAAATGTTTAGGGAAACTAAAAAATATTATATTTCCATTATATAATAGCCATAAAAATTGCCAGAATAAATATGAATAACTATATTATGAAATAAATATAGAGGTATAATTAAATATTAATTTATCAGTATGTTATTTGAGGAATCATAACATCATTTTTTAGTAAAGTCACTTTATATTTAAAAATTCTGTTTTGTTCAAAAATGATATTTTCATCTTTTAATGATTGAATATTCATTTACTGAATTGACATTAATTTTATTTGAAGAATTTTAATTTGAATTTTTTCTTTATAATATCAAAATTATCATTGAATGGTTTTTTGATAGTTTTCTAAAAATATTTATTTTTTAATGAATAGTGAAAATTATACTTTTTCTTAAAAACCATATTTTTTTAGGTATTAATAAGGTAAAATTAGGTTCTCCCCTAGTTTTAAATTTTAATTATTTATTTTTAGAGAAAATTTATGGGTTTTAAATTAGTTTTTTAGATCAAATTATTATAAAAAATTAACATATTAAAAATAGAATTTTGCAAAAAATTGTTTTTAATTGTGTTTTTTGTATTATTTTAATATTATTTATAAACTATCTATATTTTGAATTTTTAAAACTTTATTCCATATTTTGATTCATAGTTTCATAATTTACTAAAAAGTTACATCTTGTTTTTGTCCAATAATAATAGTAACCTTGGTAATTTTATATTAGCACGATAATGAGTATATTTTGTAATTTAGGTTAAAAAAATGACAAGGACAATAAAATGATTATAAAACCTGACATCATTTAATTGGAAGAATTTAATTATATATTTAAAACTAAGGATATAATTTTGTTTTTTAATGGACAAATATCCATGAAAATTACTTATATAATATTTAAATAAATGCAAGTAAACAAATGTCACAATATTTTTCCTGAATATGTCTTATGTTTTTAGATTATGATGAAGTTAGGTTATCAACTTATATAAATATCAATTTAAAAGTTTAACAATTTATTTTCATGATATAAATTTATTTAGGACTTTTCGAAACCACCTGGATGAGATTGATATTTATAATATGTGGTTTCGTGAAAAGAAAAAGTTATAGCGGCCCTGATTTTATTACATCACATTTACATAATTTTGAAGAAACAAAACATATTAAAATTAAACAATGAGGATACAAAGATTTATTATATTAGGAAAACTAGAACCTTATATAACATTTACAACATGAAGCATAATCATTCTTTAAATTCATTATTCTCAATCATCTTATTGGCCCTTGTGTACTCCTTAGAATGTGATGTCACCTAAGGATATACATCAAAAATGGGTTAGCTAAAATACTAGTAATTGTAATGTTATGAAAATGAAACTATGTAACATTTTTTAAGCACAATCATAAAATAATTTATATAATAGCATGGAATGTGGAATTACGTAAAAATAAAACACCATGTCTTAGTGGATAACTTCTATACATAGTTGTGAACAAATGTAGAATCATGTTCAAAAATAATTTTACTTTAAATGATGTGATTAATCACTTATACTAATTAATTAGATCACTATATAATTCAAGGTTCACCCATCACATTAAAACATTTATATTGAACTATAAAATTTTGGGAACACCCATCACAGCCTAACATTTACATTATCATTTAGGCCACACAAAAAATATGTAAATCATGAATATAAATAACTCATGTAATTAAATGGGTTTCAAATAATAAATCATATATAGATATTTGGTTCCCAAAATAAATAGGTAATATCATTCTTGGCATTGAACCGTTAACCTTGAGTGAAGAGTTAAACAATATTTCAAAATTAAAAAAAAATGTGTTTATTTAAATGAAGTGTTCTTCTAGAAAACATTGCATTTTTTGTTATATAAATTGAAAAAAAATTATCCAAGAAATGGTAACATAATTATTAATAAATTATTTATAGGTAATTTCAATTCTATAAAAGTGTGGAAGAGGGAAAACCCAAAGAAAGAGAGTAGGGTTTGAGAAGTTCCCGTAACCTTGTGTCACAATGAATTCATTGCATTAAAGACCTATATAATGACATTAGATTCCTTAATTAAAAATTAAATATATTATAATACATGAATAATTTTCAATATTGTTTTATTATGTTTTATTTTGGAACATTGGTTGAGTTATAGATATTAAAATCAGTGTTCAAGAGTGTTAATATTCTTAATTTTATGAACGATTAATTTGTATTCATGAATGGATGTTTGTTTTAAATGTGGTTAAACATCCATAATTTTCAATATATGTTATTATCCATATTTTAGAAATATAAATTGGTATATAATAATTTCTATATATATCATTATGATGAATCATTAGATAAAAGTTTAATGATAAATACTTGGATTATTTTGGCAGGTTTTCATAAAATGAACCTTTTTTGTATTATTATTTTATATAATCAGTGTATAAATAGTCAAAAACCTAAAATAAGAAAAAATAAATTTATTATGACCCGGTTTAACTATTAAAATTGTTCTGTTACACATTTTTAATATGGTAATGAATATTTAAAACCAATCATATTTGAATGTGACATTTTACACATCTTTGATATGGTTTTAATTTATCTTTGAATGAATCACATTATCATAATAGAATTCTTATAATTTTTTATTAATTTAATTATCATTCAACTTGGTTTATTTTAAGTGAGGTATGACAAATAAAATAAATTAAGGTGAAAGAAAATCAAATAATCGGAAAGATGAATTTACCCATAGAGTTTATCTATTTTGATAGCCTCTTTAAGGGAGAATGTTTTTGAATTAATTATTTATCGTATAAAAATATATATTCTTTTAAATTAAATTTTTAATTGTAATTAATTATATATGATATAAAAAATAACAAAATTTTTTACTATGGTCATATTGTTCCTGATAATATGCATAAATTTTAAGTATACATTCATGGGTTATGATACTATTCTTTTAGATAATTTACTAGTCATAATGGTTATATTAGTCTTCATAAGAATATGTTACTTTTCATAAGTATATGTTACTATTCATAAAAAAATAATTATTTTTCTATCAGACTATAAGAATCTTAGTGATTGCAACTTTGTATGTAAGATTTTTGAAACTCAAAACACAAAAGTGGTAAATTTATATTTAAAGGTCATGTATTTGTTCCTTGAATAATGATGTGGCATTGTGTTTCCAAATGTGATTTTATATGAGTATGATATTACTATAATAAGTGATAAATTCCATTGATAAATGATTAGGTTGTTTTATTCTTCACCTATTTTGAAATTTCTCCCTCACAATATCTTTTAACATAGAATGGTGAGGGTAAATCTCCATCATCGTATCCTTTGGGTCCCAATTTGGTTTTTCATTTATATGATTCCTTCACAACAATTTGACAAGTTGGATTGTCATGTTGTATAGATCCTTATATCTCTAGTATAAAATCATTACTCACAGCTCCTCAAATGAGAGATCATCTTCCAATTGTACCTCCTATGAGTTTAGTACATAAGAGGGATCTGGTATGATCTTACTCAACAATAGCATGTGAAACATATCCTAAAAATGATCAATATTTTTTCGAAGTGAAAGTCGATATAACACAGATCCTATTTAGTCAATGATCACAAAGGAGCCAATGCACCTTGTTCTTAGCTTCCATTTCGTTCCAAACCGTATCACTCCCTTCAATGATGATATTTAATAGAATATTATATCTATAATATCGAACTCCAAGTCCATTATATGGTTTTTATCATAAAAATTTTCTTATATAGGATATTAATTATTATGTTGATGGGTGACTTGAACCTTCATAGTCATATTTTTTACAAGATCGGGTTCAGGTATATTTTTTTATCCATTTATGTCAAAACAAGTTGGAGTTCTACATAGACTTCCACAAATATCTTTATATGATGCCATATGAGTACTAATGTGGAAGCTATTATTGTATGAGAACTCAACCAATGGGAGGTGCTTATCCCATCAAACATTTCATTATAAAGATTATTCTCTTAGCATAACTTCGAGCTCTTAAATAGTCCTTTTAGGTTATCCATTAGTTTTGGGGTGATAGGCCATGCAGGAATTTAAGTTAGCACTCAATGAATTTTCACGACTTCATCAGAAATTAGATTTGAACCATGGATCATGATATAAGAAAATCGATATTTGAACCCCATGCAGTATCACCACATCATTCATATATATCATTACAATATGTTTAAGCAAGTGGTCTCCCCGAATAGCGATAATGTGGGAATTCTTGGTGAGTCTACCAACCATAACCCATATCGAATTATTTCCGTTGGATGTATTTTGGAGACCTGTGAAAAAGTCTATATTGACATTCTGTCAATTATACACGGGTATATGCAATGGTTGAATCATACCTTTGTACTTTTTTTTCTGTAAATTAACTTTTTGAAATATCAAGCTCTTTAAAATATATTCAACAATCTCTTTCATCATGTAGTTCCACCAGATGTGTTGTCGAATATCATGGTGTATCTTGGTGATTCCATGACGGATAAAGAATGTTTAGATCTCTAAATAATCAAATTGGTCCTTCTACATTTCAGGTGATAAAGGAACACAATGTCTCATTCCAAACTGAATCACAGAATCATCATTGATATGGATCTCTGGCAGCTTACCTTCCTTGAATACATTCTACTTATTTTGTAGCACGTTATCGTCCCTTTGTGCTTCATTAATATTATCTTAGATAGATAACTGAAAAAAAATTGGAATGGTTTTATTTATGCAATTCCTGTATGATTTACAATTAAATATTTTGTATGTCCATGCAGATAGGGTATTTCTCATTTTGAAATATTTACAGATTATCAGGTTCTTTCGGCTTAAAACACCTACTACTGTGTTCACCTTTCCATGATGATTGTTAATAGAGCAATCACAATCATTCATTAACTCTATCCATCTCCACTGATGCATGTTGAGATTTCTTTGTGTGAATATATACTTTAGGATGTTGTGATCAGAGTATATGACACACATTTCACCATAGAGGTAGTGCTGCCCAATTTCCCAGGAAAAAGTCATATATGATAGCTCTAGATCTTGTGTTGGGTAGTTTTTCTCATGGATCATCAACTTTTGTGACGCATAGGCTATCATATTATCATTTTTCTTGAGTACACATCCCAAGAATTTCATTCAATCATCACTGTATATCAAAAGGCATTATCTACTCATTGGTAATGTGTGTACAAGTGTATTGATCATCAATATCTTTTTTCCTTGATGCATCCCTCACATTCTTCCATGCAGACATACTTTACCCCATTACTTGTTAAATTTGTTAGAGTTCATGAAAATCATGATAAATTTTCCACAAAACATCAATATTACCCTTATAATAATAGAAAACAATGGATTTCAATGACACTAGAGGGTCTGGTCCATTCCTGAATCACTTTAGTTTTTTAAGGGTCCATAGAAACTCCACATCTTCTAATTTCATGTCCCAACAGCTTGACTTAATTCATCCAAATGTCACATTTTCATAACATGGCATACAACTGATCATTTAACTATGTCATCAACACAAGTTGTAATTGTTTTTTTACAACTTTACTCTTGGAATAGATGAGAATATCATTGATAAAAACTACAGAAAATATTTTCAGTTAATATCTAAAGTCTCTATTAATCAAATTTGTGATGATTCCAGGGGCATTAGTATTTCCAAAGGGAATCATCAAAAACTCAAAGTGCTCCTACCATGTACAGGATACATCCTTCTGAATATATTTTTTATTCATCAAATAGATAATGATATCAAGAACAAAGTTCCACCTTTGAGAATTACTGAGGTCCTCCTAGATGATCAACCAAATCGGAAATCATTAGGAGAGGATACATGTTCATTATGATAAACATGTTGGCATACCAATAATCGATACAATGTCTCATGGATCCAACCTTCATTTTTACTAAGAGAATTGGATCCCCATAAGGTGATGTAAGAAGACACAATAAAACTTTGTACAATTTCAATTTTGGATACATCTTTAACTCCTCCAGTTAAATAGGAGCCATCTTATAGGGACACTATGATATATGAGTAGATTCAGGTATGAGTACAATGGATAAATCTACCTCACGATATGGGGGATGTCTGAGTAACTCTTTGTGAAATACATCACCATACTACACAATGATGGGTATTTCTGATATCTTGACACATTTCACTTACACGACCATTTGAGTGGACTATTCCTCATCATAGGGAAACAACACCCACACAATTGAATAATTTTTAATAAGAGATTCAGGATCCACAATGAATTTTTATAGGATCATTGGATGGTTTGGATAATGAATTGATATTTCCTTTTCCTTATAGTTGATAAGTTATCTATATAATGAGAGCCAATATATTCCCTTTAGAGCATAAAATTCTACAAATTAAAGTAGCATGATGTTCTTAGGAGGAATCCTCCCATGCACAACAACATGATAGGATTCCAACACAGGGGATGTAATGATTTCCACATTAGGTAATTTTATGGATATATCTACTTCATGATTTTTGGGATTTCATTACATAGTTCTTAAAAACATTTTAGATATAAAGGAAGGAATAGAACTAGAATGAAATTATAATATTCCTATTTTAGAGTGAATAGGATGTGTACCTTGTACAAATTCATTTTATAACTCAACTTTTGCAGCAGCGATGAGATAATCCTTCCTTTTCCCCATTGGATTTGGTGACGACTAATGTTTATTACCCTTAATGGATGAAGGTTTATTTTAATGGAGTTAATAATTCCCTTTCTTTCTATAGTTGTAGCATTGGACCATGGGTGGTGATTTCCTTTCTTCAGTGATAGTCTCCCTCCATATCATGTCCAACAAACATTCAATATCATGATGTCCTTCTATAAAAAACATGAAATATTTCCCCATACCTTTGAGGTAATTCCCATTAGGCTACATCCCATATTTTTGGAATGTGGGAAGTTGTCTTTTTATCCCTCATATATCATTATACCCTCTAGATTGAGACTCTAACTTCTGTTTCTTATCACCATATCCATGGGACCATTCCCTCAACTCCATCTCTCCATTTTTAGAACATAATAATAATCTCCATAACTCTAAAAATATTAAATTATAATATACTTTTAATTGTGTGTTTTTGACCTACTAAAGAATATATCAATTCTTCTATTATATTTTATAATAAATCCTTATGTGTACCTTACACACCATGTGAAATTAGCTTCAAAAGATATGTGAGATTATTCTTCCATTTTTTGAGCTCTACGAAATTTCTCTATATATTTTTTTGACGATTTATTTTGAAATACTTGTTTATATACATGATATTAAATTCTTTCCATTCCATCTCTTACAGTTTTTCAACCATCTTGCTGATCTTAATAAAATCCCACACTTGATCATCCTCTCCATATAAATGATAAATGGGTAGAATCAACTTCTCTATCATTAACAATTCAAGAACCAGAATATTCTTTTCAATGGAGTTAACCCACTATTCCACAACTAGCAGATCAAGAGATCCACTAAACGTCTATGGTCATTGCTTTATAAAACACTCGATTTTGAGTTCCTCCATCTTGTGTGATGGAGGATGATACATATTATTTAGATTAATTTTCAAAACCATATACATCTAGGTAATCATTACCATGATGTTTTGAACTCTACCACCCAAATCATTGGGTATACCATTCATAAAATTGTATTATTGGCCCTCACACAGGTTGATGGCTTGGCTTTTTCTAGTTCCAACAACTTTCTAAAATAGAAATGGTTAGAACAAAACATAAGTCAGTGTCTCTTGAATAAATAACCTATTATTTTATGAAAATTACACTAAATTAGTATATTATGGGATTCCTATGTTTTCAAAAGCACCATGTGATATATCTGTACACAGTCTCATACTAGAGGTTTTTTCTATGGTTTACTAAACCTAATCCACAAATTAACTTATTATTGTATCTGATAAAAAATACTTAGACCCTGCATTTCATAAATTACATAGACATAATTTTAATTATAAACATAATAAAAAAATTACACAATGATTACCCAATGGTTTATTGACTGACAAAAACTACGACTATACAAAACCTTTCAAACATAAATAATAATCAATAATTTAATTCCTTATTATCTATCTTCTTATCAGTTCTTGTGTAATCCTTAGAATAAGTAGTCACAAGAGGATATACATAAAAACTGGATGAGCTAAAATACCAGTAAAAATAATGTTAAGAACATGAAACAATGTTATAATTTGTGATCACAATAATAACATCATTTATATAATATCATGGAATGTATAAATGCCTAAAAATAATACATCATGTCTTAGTGGATAACTACAACACATAGTTCTGATCAAATATAGCATCATATTGACACATCATTTCACTTTAAATAATGAGATTCATAACTTTACCCAATTAATTGGAGTGTAGTGTAATTCTGGGTGCACCGGCCATATTCAAACATTCATATTATGCTATATAATTTTAGGGGCACCAATCGCATTCTAACATTTAAATCATCATGCATGCCAAATAGAAAATATGTCAAACATGGAATTAAAATAACCCATTGAATGAAATGGGTTTCAGATCATAAATTATAATAAAATATTTGTTTCTAAAAATAAAGAGTTTATATCAGTTCTATCATAGAACCATTAACCTTTAGGGAAGGGTGAAACAATCTTCAAGACGTAAAAAGGGTGTGGTCATTTTAATGAAGATATCATTTGGAAAATATTTAATTTTTCATAAAATCACTAAGATAACATATATTTCCATTAAAATTTAATATAATTATGAATAAATTATTTTAATTCATATCAATACTAAAAATGGTTTGATGTGGGAAAACTCAAAGAAAGAGAGTTTGGTTCAATAATTTCCCCTAAGATTGTGTATGAACGCATTCATCACATTAAAGTCTTTTATAAGGAAATTATATTCATTACTTAATACATACATAGAATATAATCCATTAATTTTATTCAATATGGGTTTATAATGTCATTTTATGGACCTCTAGAAGAGTTATAGAGCTTACATTCATTGTTCGAGACTGTTAATTTTTATAGATTTTATGAACGGTTCATTATTATTAATTAATGGATGTTAGTTTGAAATATTTATAAACATATAGAATTTTTTATATATATTATTTGTGGCATTCCATATATAAAAATTATATTAAAATTTTCATTTTTTATATACCATGAGGACTAATAATTATGTAAACTTTTATTGATAAATACTTGTATTAATTTTGATGTTTTCCTCACAATGAACATGTTTTGTATTATTATTCAATATATTGAGTGTATAAGGATTCATAAAAATCACATAAGATAAAATAAATATATTATGATCTTGTTCAACAATTAAAATGGTTTCATGAACAGTCTCTATGATGGAAATTTAAATTGAAAACATTTCATCCTTAAATGTGATAAATCAACACATATCAGACAGTGTTTTCAATTATTGTATAAAAGAATAGGGAAGGTGTGATTATGATTAAATATCCCATAAGAATAGTAAAATTATAGTAAATTTATTTTACTATAGTTACAATACCATTTTGGTGAATGTAGGTGGGGAAATTGAAAGAGAAGAAAGGAACTTGAAAAAAATAATAGAACTAGAAAGCGGAAATTGCCTCTTGAATTAATCACGTTTTAGAGCCTCTTTAGGGTATATGATTTTGTATATTAAGTATACCAAGGTAATTTGGTCGTTTAACGGTTCTTTGGTGGATATGTTTTCAGAATTTAGTAATTTCTTGAATATTTGGTGGTGTGATGCAATGAGGGTGTGAGGGGTTGCATTTACATTTGAGGGTTGGAGGGTTTTCTTAATATTATATTCATTAATTTTTTATTTTTCCACATGAAAATAAATAGTGAGGATTATTATTACTAAAATTATTAATAATTTCTTGTGAGTTCAATCAAATTTTATTTACATCACCCATGACTCAAACATGATGCAAAAAATCATTTATTTAGCCTACATTGTAAATTGTTAAATTTCACAATTCAAAAAAATTTATTATACTTAAAAAAATACCATAAATTCAACCATAAAATATTTCAACATTTAGAATAAAAAAAATGAACTCCATTTTTCAAAAATTATTATCTATATATGAATAATTTATTTATTTATTTATTTAAATCATAATTTTCTTGAAATATACCGATTTTAAAAATAAAATTGATTTTATAATTCATCGAAAATTTACATATGGGTTTATAAAAATATGATAAAATACGATGACAAAAATTTTATAATTCCTGAAATAATTATATGAATAATTACTTTTTTTAATTTATTTAATTATTTTTAATTATTTATTTATGACTAGAAAATAGCCAATACTTTTACTATGGTCATATTTTCACTTATAAGAAGGCTAAAATTTATTTATACATTCATGGGTGATGATACTATTCCTTTATATGATTTAATATTCATAAGGGTAATAATACTATTCTTAAGGGCTTTTTAATATTCATATTCATAGGTTACTATTCACAAAATTATGATTATCCTGTAGGACTCCAAAAATTGTACTAATCACAGCCGTGTATGTCAGATTTTCAAAAATCAAAACACAGAATTGAAAAATTTATGTATAAAGGTCAAATATTTGTTTATTTAATAATGATGTAGAATTTTGTTTCCTATTGTGATTTTATATGTTTACCAAATTACTACAATTATGGAGAAATTTCATTTATAAAAGTTTGGGTTGTTACGAAATATATCACATTCTTGATTCAAATACTATTAAATTTTTAATATAAATTTATTCAAAAGAAATATTCTACTATAAATATTAATTAGAAATATAATACATTAATCTACATTGTGGTATTTTATTTAGAAATTTTAGTAAATAAATAATTACATTATGTGATAAAACAACGTAGAAGAATTAATTATTTTGTTAAGAAAAATATGAAATAATTTTTATTATAAGTATAAATTTAAATACAATTCCAGATAATTATTGTGTACAATAAATTTTATATATTATATTTTTTTATTAGGGATATCAATAAATTTTTTATTATATTTTATAAAAATTCCTTGGTATTTTTTAAAGTAAGTGTAATGAATTGAGTAACAATTGATAGTAATGATATTTTATAAAAATTTAATTTATTAAAATTATTTGAAATAAAATGGTTTTTATAAGTTAAAAAATGTCATATATTGAAAATTAATGGTTCCATTAACATCACATTAATAATGTTAGAAACTGTTTATATTGGTAATTTTGTTACTGTAGTTAAAATTAAAATCATTTATTTAATGGTTAATAAAAATGATAAGGTATAAAATACCACTATGGCATGTGTCAAATTTGTTGGATGATGATATTCAAAACTCATTTATTTTATTCAAATATATTTCCTTTTGTGTCAATTTGATATTAAATGAAATTATTATAAATTAATATTTTGAGAAATTAGAAATGTTCCTCTAGTTCAATAATAAAAGTAAACCTGCTCTCCCAATACTTAATATTAATTAGTGCCCTCTAGCTTGAAATTATACAAGAAATTTAACATATATAATTCAGTAGAAACTATTAAGAGGTTCTTTTCTTTTAAAAATAATTACCATATAAATAAATAGAGGGGATCTAATGGAGACGTTTCGAAGAATCCATAATCACTCAAATTGATCACTTTATTTTTCTTATCATCCTTACATCCTCTAAAATATAATATGTTTAAAAAAAATAATAAATTTAGTATTATAAATATTCAAGAATGTTATTATGATTAACAAAAATCAATTATACATCTTATTTCCCACCAAATATTAATTGAAATTGTCTCTCTTGTGTAAATATGACTTACCCTCTATTCATAGTGATACAATCAATTTTTCATAATAGACCTTTATTTATTTAAATTATAATAGGTATAATAATTATATAAGATATATATTAAATTTTTATTATTCGAAATTAATAACATTGTTTCTACCTTATGTTTTTACAATCTTTTGATAAACAATTACATCACTCGTGTGATGTATGGACAACTATCTCTATGATATGATGCGATTATTTTTTTACTTTTATATCACATTGATAGTAATATGAATTTTTTATGAACATATATGATATATATATATATTCCATAATAATGATTCTGTAATGGTTTATGATTAATTACATTCCTTTTATTCAATTAGATGATAAATGGGAAAAATGTTCATGTGTAAAAATGGAATACCATCTCTAGGGATGTTGTATTTTATTTTTATAAGTATAATTTTTTTAAAATTATATTAAAAATTATTATAATGAAAACATCTTATTTTTAAACCATGATTATAATTATTGAAATCATGGGACCATGATAAATTTTTAAGGATGAAGACTACGAAACCGAATCATGATTGGATAATGATGTAGTTATCACCTAAAAACGTCATTTTAATAAAATATTATTAATAAAAAGGTGATAGGAAGATATTAATAAATAATGAATGGTATTATTTAATTATGGTTCAGTAATAAATATATAATATTTTAATATTTTTAGACAATATTTATTGGCAAGAGAAAAGAAAGAATAAACATGAGGATTGAGATTATTGAACTTATTTTCTATTCAACGGGTTATACAATATTTTATTGTTTTTTTCATTTTATGATAACGTTTAAAAATAATTTGGGTAATATTATGTTGTATTTAACTTTTTTTTGGGATTTTCATACAATACACATAATCAGTTAATTTTATTAATGCTCTATTTAATGATATAATATTTATGAGGTTTTAATTCACAGTCCCATTTATGAGGTTATTTCTATTTAAATATTTATTAGAGAAATTTAATCTTTGACAAAATGTTTTTAAATTTTTTATTAATATTCTTAGTTTAATGTAGAAATTAATTTTTACCCATTTTTTTACTTTTTTCAAAATGGTTTTAAAATAATGTTTTTCATTTTATATATAATGTACATAATGGATATTCCATAAAAAATGAAAGGAATGTTTTTTTAATTATATATACCACTAAAATGACTTGATAATTACTTGAATGTTACATTACAAGATTAAAAGAATATTTTTTATGAATATTTTTTCTTTTATAGATATTGCTCTCATTAAAAAATGATTTTAAAAAGGTATAATGGTTTTATTTCAAAAATTATTTCAAGTGATATTACAAAATTAATTTCCATCTCGGATAAAATTAGTTGGTGTAACTTATTAATTTATAAGGCTTTAATAGAATGATTTTATAACTATAATTTTTATAGGTGTATTATGTTTATGATTGAATGATATTAATGAAACCAATTTATTTTCCATGGGTTGTGTTAAGATTAAATTTTTTTGATACATATTTTCTTCCAAGTGTTCTGGTATGATGAATGATTTATTTCTATATGGAAAAAATTTGGGTTTTATCATTATTTTCTATGTGGGACCTATATCCCCCTCAACTGTATTGGGTAATTATTTGTTTATAATGTGATATATTGGACTATAATGGATAGTGAAATAATTTTTATACGAGACATTTTCTGCCATGATAGTCCTAAGAGTGACCCATAAATAGTATGATTGTTTGATGATTGAACCCATTCCACTATTATGTTATTGTTAAAGATCATTAACTACTATGAAAATTATTTTCATACATTATTTGTTTATAACAATTTCATGTTTTATAAAATATATATTTTCTCATGGTTTTAGTTCACTTTTTATATATATTTCATGAACTTCCATAATTTACTCTATGACCCGTGATTTTTATATATGTTTCAGGTTATGATTTTGCAAAGTTATGATTATTTTTCTATATCTATATACAGATGTTTTTTTTGATATCTCCTTTTTTATAGTTACTGAAAATTTTATCTCACCCATTTATTTTGTTTCTTCTTCAAATTATATGAATAATGTTTTAAGTATGTATTCCTATAAAGGAGAATAAGTCATAAATTATTTTTGAGAAATAATAAAGATATTTCATGAGAATAGAAAATTTTGTTCCATGTCTCCAAATGCAATAAACTATTACTATCATTGGGAATTTTTTATTCTAATGAAATGAATACTCATCCAAAATGATGAAATATGGTTTTATGAACAGATTGGGTGGTTATATGAAATCTTGTAGTCCACTGCTCCTATGTGATAAATGATCTAAAAGGGGATAATGTACATTTTAATAATCCTACCTTTTATTCGAAACTATATGAATATATTCAATTATTATATTTAAAAGAAATCATTTTCTATAACATCAAAATATATGTCCTTTAATGATTGGAATCATGGCTTATTTTATCTCATAGAATGATGTATATATTATTGGATGAATCTCACCTTCTCTGTCATCTCTTGTACAATATCATATACATGTAGCATTCATTCCCAATCACAATCACACCATGTTAGAGTTATGCATCTCTACATATACATAGCATCATATATAGCTATTTTAATACTCGATTAGATGCTCATATTACAAGAGAACTCAAGAAATTTGAGATAATAATCCCATACTCAATTAATAAACATTGAGTAGGATCTTATCATGTCGTAAAGATTATGGATAGCCCTTTTATATTAGTAATCAGTGTGGGGGAGTTATGTTATGATAGATTTTAATTCAATATGAAAATCATATTGAACTATTATCTAAAATTTAGAGGTGAACCTTTGATCATGATTAGATATGATTTAATGTTGAAACACATTAAACCTCACCACTTACAACACATAAATATTATCTATTATTAAGTCATTAATCTTTCCAAATGCTAATAACGTGGTTTTTATTTGTGAGTTGATCCACCACAACCCATATCTCATTATTTCCATTGTATTTTTTGGGAGACATGTGAAAATGACCACAGTGACATTATCCCATTCCCACAGGGGTAGAAGAAATTGACTAATCATACCTTTAGACTAATTTCACAATACTATTACATACTAACATGCAAACACAATGAGATATAGTCTATTATATTCGTATTCATTTTGTCCCACCATAAGTGTTCTTGAAGATCATGGTACATCTTGATACATCTAGTATGTATAGAAAGATGTGAATTATTTTAAATATCCCATAGATCCTTAATTATACAAGTGGATAAAGGTATACAATCAATTGAATCAGACAAAATAAATATAGTGTCATCTATGTGAAAATAATTTCAATTTTATTCCTTTACTAATTCAAATTTTTTTGAAGCTTCATATCATCCATTTTTGCCTCCTTGATCTTATCATGGATTTACGGTTGGAAAATAATTTTGAAGAGGTACGATATATTCCCAACCATTTTGAATATAAAATTCATACTTTTAATATCGATGAAGATATGGTATTTCATAATCAACATCATATACAATTTTACAGCTTTTTTTCTGCTAAGTGCATCAGCTAACTTATTTATCTTTCATTGATAGTACATGATATTGAAATCGAAGTTCTTGAATAAAACTAACCATCTTCATTGATTCATGTTTATCCCCATCAATGTGAATATAAACTATAGTATCTTATGTTTAGTATATATCCGAATATTCTCACCACAGAGATAGTGCATCCACCTTATTAGAGCAATGATTAGAGATCCTAACTCTAGATCATGTGTCAGGTAGCTCTACTCAGGGGTATTCAATTGTGGTTCTTTTACACTACCAATTTATCATTCTGCATGATTATACAATCCATGACCATCTTATAGGTGTATTAAAATATCACAAAACCTTCCCCACTTGTCAGTAGTGTCAGTATTGGTGCATTGAGTAGCTTCTTCTTGTTATCGAAATAGTTTTCCATACATTCTTCCATCGATACATTCATTCCCCCCTCCCCTGTTAACATGGTTTGTGAGATATAAAATCAAGAGGTATTTCTCAAAGAACATAGTTATTTACAAGTTAATTAAAGAAAACATTGGATTTATATGAGACTAATGGGATTGTTCTTTTATCAATTTCCATTATATTTGTATGGTCTACCAGACATCTGACACTTCTAATGATGTTTTCCAACAATGTAATTTGTTGCATCTAAAATATAAAATAATCATAGAGTACATTTTACATTTAATTTATATCTTTAGACCAGTCCATATATGTTATTCATGTTCCTCCATTATATTTGGTTAATTGAAAATATCATACATAAAAACAATGACATTTTTTGGAGGTGGTCTCTAAAGACACTTTTTTTAAAATCCATACA
This sequence comes from Viscum album, assembly GCA_963277665.1. NCBI lineage: Eukaryota > Viridiplantae > Streptophyta > Magnoliopsida > Santalales > Viscaceae > Viscum > Viscum album. The sequence goes on from OY728145.1 coordinate 1,843,122,957, forward strand.
GATAATTTTTGAATTATTAAATCCTAAGGGAATCAAATTAAACTCATACTACCCTTAAATTATTCTAAAATTATTCTTATTAATATATGCATTCTTCACCATCAGTTTATGAAATCTATAATGATTACCCACATTTTAGAAGAAATATGATCCTAATAGTTAATTGAAAATACCATCACTCCTAGTCATAAGATTGTTTGGATTTTTGGAAATAATGTAGAGATCATGATGATATATACATATAAATATTTATCTATCCTTCATAGTAATGAAGTTCATTGGTACACACAAAGGGGATGCACTTGTGTTTAGGAACCCTATTTCCAAATTCTTATATAGCTTCATCATTTACTCCGCAAATTCAATCGGGGAAATCATGTATAAGAATTTTGGGGTAGAAGTGGATTTATGTATGAGATATAATTTTATATATAGCTTATTATCTAGAATAATAGTTGGAAACTCTTTAAGAAATAAATCATTTTATTCCCTAATTATAGTCATTTACTCCAAGCTGATGCCTTCCTTTGATCCAACCATTCTTTCATGGTATGATTCTTTATTGGGTATAAACACAATCAAAATTGAGGATTTTTAATGGATACTAATGAAACCATTTTAATTTTTATGGATGAATGATTTTCTTTAGAATATGAACATATATTTCCCTTTCGTAATAATGGATGTATGATCAATAGAATGAGAACCAATCCAAGCCCATTATTGTATAAAATTCCACTTGGAGAATTATAATGATATTTGATGGAATAATTTCCAATATAATGTTACATAAGATGATCATAGTCACATGTGTTGAAAGGATTAAACCATGAGGTGAATTTATATAAACATATGCTTTAATGTATCAAATAATTGATTCAATAATTCTAGAAAACATTCAGGATATAAAGGACTGATTATAACTGAAACCATGTAATATTATTTCCATTCATGTTTGAATAGGTGGTGTACCTTTTAGGAATTCATTTTTACACTCCACTTCATCATTTGTGATGTAATAATCATTCATATTCTCCTTTGGATTAGGTGATCGATGGCACTAATTACCCACAAAGACCCATAGTTTAGTACAATAGCTTGTATAGTTCATTTTCTCCCAATAGTTGATGTATTAGACTATGTGTGGTGTATTAAGATTTAATTTATTTTAATACATCATGTTTTATAGATTCATCATGTATCGTTTACAATCGAGTAATTGGTGTCCTTTTCTCACACACTTAAAAGCTTCTCTATATCCCTTTTAGTTAATTCCCATTGTGTTTTTTCACACATTTTCGATGTATCTATCATTTGAACCAATACCATTTAACATAATGTTTATCTTCTTATCTCCAACAAAATCTATAATTCTTTTAAATCCATCTCTACATGGAGTTTACATTGGTAAATTTCTTCATAACCACCAATATCATAGATATTTACAGGTGTTTGAAGGTATGGTTTAAAACCATTAAGGAATCTATATATTTTACTATCATTTTTGATAAAAACATGTGGTGTATCATGAATGCCTTCTAATTTTTTCCTCATAATTAAAAAATGAACCACCTAACTTTTTCTAAAGCTCTAGAAATTATCCATTCATCATTACAATATTCTTTCTTTGGAAATACTTGTTAAGGAATATTTTAATAATTACTTCTCACTTCGTCTTTTTTATTTTATCCTTATTATTAATGTCCAATATCAATGCAGACTAGTGATTGAAATCGACATTTAATGAACAATGTATACAATCACCTTCTCTTTCTCAAGACAATAGATCATTGGAAAGATCTTCTTTACCGTGTCAACAGAATTTTCTATGAAAATTAGATCAAAAGTTTAACAAAACATTAGTGGTTTTTTCCTAATAAATGTCGCATTGTCTATTTTCTCATTATTAGGTGAGTATAGACATTCCATGTTGTTTATATTATTGTTAATATCCTACAAAACATGGTTAAGCATCCCTATAATGTTTTTAACTCCACCATCCATGACATTGGGGAAGTCCTTCGGAAAATCATTGCATTGTCCCTCCAATGAGTGTTTTCCTATTTTCTTCTAAATACCACCAATTTTTACAGTAGAAAATGTTTGAAAAAACTATGATTCAAAAAATCAGGGATAAATAATTTTTCATTTCTCTCAATTACCATTAATATTATATATTTTTTTGATCCCTATACTTATCATTTTTTTAAAATATTATTCTTAATTTTTTAGAAATACATTGTCATATATTTATTATTCTCACTATACATTTCTAATACTTGTTTCCTAACTAGAAAATCCATTTTTATTACCACATATAGTGATCATTATTTCTTATCCAATGACTATTTAAATCATTTTTATGAAAGTTAATATAACAGCCATACAAATATAGGATCTAATGGTTTAGTGTCCTAGGATAATTATACTCATAAATAACATGTACAAAATATAACATATAAAATTATTCAAATACTTATTCTTTATATTTATCAAATATAAAATTATCCATAGTACATGTGGTCACCTGAGGATATAAATAAATTAAATGGGTGAGCTAAAAGCATATTAAGAATAAGAATAATGAAAATGAATAAGTATAACATGGGTGTACATATTGATCATCATAATATAATAGAAGTATGATAAAAATAAAAATCATGAAGTAATCATGTGATAATCTCATACAATGTGTCATTAAATTAAAAAGAAATATCATTTTAGAGTTGTAAGATGCCACACATAATTATGAACAGATCTAGAATAATGTTCACACAAAACTCATGTTCATAATCATAACATCATATTATGAAAAAAATGTGTCATCATTTTAATTAATATTCCATATTATCTCATAACATACATCACATTACCAAATGTATAGGATGGATATATAATTTTGTCACCACCAATCAGATCAGAATATTTTCATAATCCTGCATGCCTAATAGAACATGATACAATCATATCAATGAATCAATCCATGGAAATGAATCAGTTTCATAATGAACTAATCAATTGTGATTTAGGGAATAAAATTGGGCTTCTAGATCAAAAGTAGTAAACACATATTTCATTTAAGAATCGTCATTCATTGGAATATAATAAACAACTTATGGGGATTTAAGATGTGATTCATAAACAAGAGTTGTTTTGGAAAATAATATCATTATTTGTAAAATCATGTTGGAAACCATTATATATTAAAAAAAGGGAAAAATAATTGAATGATATTTTATAAATATTATTAGAATATTCATACTTAATAATTTTTGAATGTTGGATAACCTCAAGAAAAATATTTGGGTTTCATAATACCATTACCTTCATTCCCATATTATTTAATCTTTGTTTCACCTATTGGATAGAAAACATAGATATATTATAACAATTATACTTGAGTCACTTATAGTTATTAAAAATTTATTTATCAGTTAATTTTTTTTTGAATTTATTATTCTTTATTAAGGAAATTAAATCATTTTCAAATCATGGTATTGATAAAAAAATATCATTTCACTTTTATTTTTCTAAATTCATTCCATGTAATTTAAAGAAAATTATTATTCACATTGGAATATTATTGTAAATGTGATTACTCATTTATTTACCATATATAATTAATATTATCCATCCATGAAGGTTGTTATAATAATTTTCATTGAAATTTCTTTGTAGGTTCTTAACAAATACTTAATAAGACATTGTTAAAATAGTGGTGAACAGAAGTATGAAATTAATATTTCTTATATATATGTTAATTATAGTAGGTTAAAATAATAAATATAATTTAAATGAAAGAGTAATTAATTTAATATACAATATATCCATGAAATAATTTGAAAAAAGAAAAAAATGAATATGAAAATAAGAAAGAGTTAATTGATACTTAGTATCTCATTAGTGTAGTTTCACTTCAATAACATAATAAAACAATTGGTTAAAATATTTTGAATGATCAAGTATAATGACCAAATCTTTTTATACGTTAAAACTAAACCATATTTTTGGAATAATTAATACATTATAAAAGACACACAAAGACCGTAAAAGTAAAGTTCCTTTAGAAACATGAAATCATAAATAGTAGTACATAAATGATTTATATTATATAACACATAGTTCTCATTTACAGACATAATTATTAAAGACATAAAAATAATACAATTATTTATAACATAGGGAATGAAAAATAAAAATTAGGGGCTCAAATGCTTTTTAATGGGAAAAAGTGAGATATGTAATCATAATCATGAGAATAACAGTATTATAACATGATCATTAAAATAGAAGATCACACCATTAATATTAAAGATCATAAAAACGAATCAAAAATTACTTCTTGGCCATTTATAAGATTTGAATCATAATGAATTAAACAACATAAAACATGGAAAAAATTAATTGAAAATGTAATTGTGAAATACACATTAGCATATATAATGATTTCTATAGTAGTTAGGGCTCTTCTGCCGAGACCATCAATATCAAAAATTCCTTCACTAAAATATGTTCACACCCCATCCCCAACCTATATTATTGAAGAATGATCACACCCCATTACATCCCCCTAATACTGATATAATTTTATTTCACATTCCAACCATGTAATACTAAACAGATTTCGTTTCATATTCTAATCATGTCTATCTAATGAGATTTAAAATATTACCCAATTCATTAGAGGGAGATATAGGTCCCACCCATCTCATAGTGAAATCATAAATACAAGTTCCATAAGATTATAAATAATTGTATCAAAACTGATTAAATGAAATAGGTATTATAAAAATGTAATCAAACATAAAATTCCTAAAGTGACATGTTTCATAATTATTTCATCAAAAAAATAACACATGAAAAGATGTTAGTTTCAAAAGAATAAATCTTGTGCAACTGAAATGGGCTTCAAAAACATCACGCTATCAAAACATAATCCACTAAAAGAAATCATTTGAATGGAAACATTGAATAATTTCCCAAAAAAATGTTATGTGTAAAACCAATGGATTAAATCTTATTTTGGAAATAATTTTGAAACATCTTTTAAAAACATTTCATGACGAAAATAACCATTCATCACTCAATGAAAATTTTAAAACATAATCACATTTTGAAAAAAAAAATTAAATATTTCTTTCAAAAATATAATGGAAGTAATGAAATGAATAAAATGTTTTTAAAAGTATTTTTCATTGATAATTGTCTTCAAATATAATTTGAAACAACTTTTGTAAATAAATTGAAAACAAGTTTTTAGAATACAATATATTTTTGATAAAAGAATGAGATGATAATATTTTATTTAAAAACATTATATTATGTACCAAATAGTGTAATATGATACTAATACATGAGGACATATTTAATAACTATATGAGAAAAAATTCATCAACATTATTGAGATATTGATAATAATATTTCATCAATGAATCATAATAAACATTAATCTATAAAAGAGATAGTAATGTTTTAATAAACAGTTACCACATAGTAACCAGGGGCCATAATCTATATGTAAGAAAATAAAATTAATTTAAGAATAAAATATAATTTGAAGATTTAAATTAATGAAAAAACATTTAAAATAGAAATATATACAAGACAAAATAAATTATGGTGCATAACAAAACCAGAGCCTCATTGAGAGATAATTGATACAAAACTACTTTACTAATTTTGTATCATCGGAAATATAAACCCAATGAAATAAAGATCCCAAAATAGAAAATTCAATACACATAAATTTATGTATATTATATATATATATTACATTCATGATTAGAACATACACCATACATATGGAATTGGTGGTGAATAAAACATGTACCTCAAGGAAATAAAAATTGGAATGAAATCCCCTTGCCTTACATCTTAAATATTTTCAAACTCCTTAATAACACATGTATAGTAAATATAAATTTACTTAAAATATTTAAGAGAAAAATTCTTATATCAGATTCTATATTTGATTATATCAGGACCTTCTATTACCCTCTTTCTAACAATCATAAGTTATGGTTTCACTTCGGGTAATATTCACTTTGTTCTTCGCATGTGTCTAAATTTGTAATATATTTTGTCCATATAGTAATATATTGATTATAGAAGGTAATCCCTGATATAAATATCATGTTAATTAAATATATGATTATTATTATAATCAATATAATATAAGAGTATGAAAGGAAATATGGCGTTCGTGGAGACGACAAGTCGTACGTACGCATGAACAATGTTTTTATTTTTGTTTCCCTACTGAATGAATTCAAGAAAATGAACTATATGTATACATGTATATAATATCATTAATTTATTATTACAGTGATATATATATCATATAGTTATACAAAATCCATCCTTAATACATTCTATTTAGTGTATGAACGAATCAAATCGCTTTGACGGGGTGGTAGTCCACAATTCCAAAAAAACAATTATCATATTTACACCAAATGGAATTTAAGAAAGTTATTTATTGTAAAAGTAATAATTAATATTAATGATATGTTAAATATATTATATTATATATATAATCATATTTTCCATCCTAATTTCGATTGTGATAGGTGGTAATGGAAAAATGAACAATAATCATTTTGTGAGGTGGTAGTCTATCGTACATGTAAACATTGTATTCGTTATAAATAGGAAGAAGGTGTGTATATGTGTAGTTTAAACCATATCAAAACACAATGTTATATTATTTAGGTGACTAGTTTTTTAAATAATAAACGAATAAGGTATTTTATGGGTGGAGGAGGAAAAGAAAATAATGGCATTTGAGAGAATTTATTAATTCTTAAATATGAAACTACTTTTGTTTTTTAAAAAGGATTCATTGGATGAATTATTGAAAAAATTATGCATAAATGATAAATTCATGGATTTTTTGTAACATTATTTGGTCCATAATTCATATTCATTACTGTTTTTTGGGGTTGGTAGAAGAGGGAGATGTGGTGGTATTTTATAAGAAAAGAGGAGTGCCACTCTAGTAAATATTTTATGAGCCATTTCCACCCACGTTTTTCATGTGGATAGGGAAACCAATAATGATAAAAAGTGAGGAAAATGTATAATATTGACTAAATTTGGACATCCCATTGATTTTGGACATGTTTAAAGGTCCTTTTTGTCCTTAATGTTGTGGTTAAGTCTCTTATCAATCTTAATTTAAAATTTATTGATAAAATTAATTTTAACCACTTTCACATTGTTTTTGGACAAAAAATGATGACATTATTCAACATTATAAATTATTATTTTTACAAATATGGAATCCATTTATTCAAATTAAAATCACATAAGTGGTATAAATTACGTTAAAATTAATCGAGTAGTCGGGTCCACAATATGGGTTTTTAATGAAAAAAGGATCAAATGTTTTCTATGTTTTGTATATCCTATTTCATTGTAAAATTGGTTACAATATCATAAATGACTTGAATTAAAAAAAAAATATAATTATAAATTAAAACAAAATTAAAATATATATTTACCTTATAAATAAATTATATGTAGAAGAAATTCTCAATTTAAATACTGTATTTTTTATTAATCAATGAAAAAAATGTCCTAAAAAATCCCAATAATCCCCCTATGAATATTTAGACATTAAGAATCCAATAATGGATTTAATTTAATCATATTCAATTTATAAAAGTTTTTATATTAATTTAATAATTTCTCAAAAAAGATCCATTAAATTAGTTAATTCTATAAAATTAAATTTTTAAACATAAAAGGGATTTACAAAAAGAATATAATTCATTATTTATATAATTTATTTAGATAGAAGAATTATAAATAATATTTAAATCTTACATATTACAATTCATAAATCAATGTTTAATTACCTAATTATTTTTATCTTGTTTAAATAATTATGTCAATAAATTAATGTCTCATAGAAACAATGTTGTTGCGTGTAACGTATGCCAAGTCATTGTTGTGAATAACATATTCCAAGTCGATGTTTCATGTAACGTATATCGAGTTGCTTCCATGTAACATACACCATGTCTGTTTAGTGTGAAATGAATTCTTGTTATACTTTGCTGATATAGAAATGAATATATAACGTATTCGTGAAACAATGATCACAAAAACTATAGGTGTTACATTTTATCCCCCTTTAAAATAATTTATCCTTAGAAATTAGTTAATCATTTAAACAAATGAGGATACATGTGCATAATAATATCATCATGTACCCATGTAGCATCTTTTAATTTTTTATTTCTCCACAAACCATTTACCAAGTGAGTGGACTTGTTTTATAGAATATTCTATTTAGGATCCAGAAATTCAATTTGTAGTTATTCTTAAAATTGATCCTGCTCTAGTGGTATGATATATGAAATTAGACCCTGTGAGTGGATAGGTGTGTACTATCTTTGTATAGACACATGGAACACATCGTGGACATAATAGATATGTTGGTGAATTTCCATGTGTTGGGCAACCATTATGATACGATATAAAATTTCAATGTTACCGATATACCTATGTAATAATTTCCCTTTCACTTTAAATCTCTTAAATATTTTCAAGGGTGATATGATTATATATAAATTTCCACTAACATCAAAATTTAGATCACGTAGGTGTTAATCAATATAAAATTTCTGAAGAAATTGAGCTTCCTTGATATGGTGCGGAATGGTTGTAACAATATTTACCATTTCCACCACGATATCATGTCCAAATATATTGATTTCCCAAACATCATCCCAAAATGATGAAGTTAAAAAAAATCCTATAGAAGTATTTATAAGATTCCATAAACAGTCTCGAAAAAATCTATTTTCATATGAAAACTCAACCAGGGGATAGTGTTGTTCCCAACTACCTTTTAAAACAAGATAACAAGATCTCAACATATTTGATAGGGTTTGAATTTCTCTTTCAGACTGGCCATCCATATGAGGATGATTATCTATGCTAAAACATAATTCGGTATCAAGTGTATGGTATAGACTTCACCATAACATATAAAAAACCTCATATCCAAATTTGATATAATGGAAATTTGTACTCCATGAATCCGATCTATTATCTTAATGTAAATCATGGCAACATTATCAATAGATCAGCCTTCTCTGATAGAGATTATGTGTTCTGTATTTTTATATTTATTGAAAACCACCCATAAATAACTTAACCATTTATTGGATTTGGGTTTTCCAAAGAAAAAATCAATAGTGATGTTATCTCATTTCCATTATAGAATGGGTAATGTATGCAAAATCACATTAGAGTTTCTTCTTTAATATTTCAATTATTGGCATACCATGTACCTAGATATAAACTCTTTGATGTCACACTTCATGAAATTCCTCCATAACTATTTTTTTATTTCCCTATTCATATTCATACTTCTAAGTTGAATATATATTTAAGAACTATGAGCTTCCTATAACAACATATTATTCAAATATGGCATGGAATAATTATATATGTTGTTTTGAAACCTTATCATTCAATCATGATAAATGTTACAATCTTGAACATTATTTTTCATCTAGTCATCTTCCTTCAACACCTCCGTAATCATCACATAGATAGAGTGTTAAACATTTATTACAGAAAAATAATATGTTTCCCAATTCCAAAAATATTTCATGATCCATCCTTTTAAAATTCATAAATATTGGATATTTTGTGATCGTTGTCCTGGATAAGCTAGTATGATCCTTCCAACTCAAAGCATCAACATCCATGTTCTCATTACCATGGTTGTTATATATTGAGAATTCATAATGTTTTCTCAACTCTAACCGTCATATATAGTATGTATTCAACAAATTGTTTTGTGAATATATATTTTAGAAATTTATAAACATTATATATATCACACAATCCTCAATAAATATATTTACTCCATATATTTAAGGAAAATTTTAATAATGCTAAATCTAAATCATGAGATTAGTAATTTCTCTCAATGATGTTCAACAACCCCGTTGAATATTCTATAACCGAGACATTATGTTTAATAAAAAATTCCCAACAATTCTTGGATTCATCACTAATGATTATAAAAACTTCTCCATAATTGGGTAATGAGAGAACATGGTCATAGAAAAATATTCAAATCAGTTCGCTGAAATTTTCATCACATTCACCTCCCTAGATGAACATGAAACACATCCAACCTGTATTGGTTAGAGAAATATATTTTCATGGTTTATTATCCACAAATCATTGATAATATCTTTGATAAATATTTAACGATATATATCGCAGTCATTGTGGTTGGTCTAGGCTAGCATTAAATAGCCTCTATCATTGATGAATTTACTACTATACCATACCTTGTGTTTATGTTTCCCAAAATTGAATCTTTTTTCAGAAAAAATTCACACTTTGTAAATTGTTCATATATCTTATCCTTCCATTGTGAATTTAGTAAAATTCTTTTGTGATGTTCATGATCTTCCTTGATCTTTGAATAAAGAAGCATATCATATACAAATACTACCAAAATATTATTTAGGTAATCTCCTAAGAAAATATTAATTAAATTCATGAAGATAATTGGGGAATTGGTAAGACCAAAAGACATCATAATATATTATTCTTACCCATTCCATGTATGGAATGTTATTTGGGTATAACTTCCCCCATAACACTTAATTGATGATATAAAAAATCAATGTGAATCATGGAATGTATTGATATCCTCATAGTTGATCAAACATATAATCAATACAGGGAAGAGGATAGTTGTTCTTGATAGTGATCATGATGAAATCTTGATAAAAATGTGTATGATAAAAATATAGTATTTAATGATCAATTAAAAGTGGGTGTGAATTATAGGTTTTAAACACATTTGATTTAATCCTTAATAAAATCTATGTTATATAGAGTTAAAAAAGATGGATTCACAAACCCACCTTATCTATTAATTATGAAATAATATTTCATACAATCCATAAATATGGATCTGATAAGAAAACTAAAGAAAATTTAAAATTTGGAATGATTCTTCCAAAAAGAATATAGAAAATTCTTTATCAGAGTATATATGTATAAGAAAGAATAAAAAAGTTATACATTATTTCTTTAACAAAAATTCATCAAAAATAATGAATTTTAAGAAATACAAGTAAAAAAAGTATTATAAATACATTAACCCAGTGATATGGGTATCCAATTACCTTGGATAATGTTCCCTTTATTTATACATTCAAGAAAGTCATTCTTACCCACTTAAGGGTATGACCTCGATAAGATTATCAGAAATTGTCTTGCTATCCCAGAAATCCATCAAAAATGAAGGAATTCATTAGCTCTTTATTGTGATCCCTAGAAGACCTCTATTTATCAACAATAATTGGAGAAAAAGTTGTTCATAACTTCTTAAAGTTGTTCACAAAATTTTCACAAAAAAGTTTGAGTAAATCCCTGATAGCACAAATTCTCTCTCTAGAATTTAGCACATCCGACACTTCACAACGTTTTACATATGTGTAGAAAAATATTAGAATCAATTGGTACTTATAGTCAAATGATTCAATTCCGATCTCCTCCTTCAATGGTCATATTTTTTTTTATTTTAGAGAGACCTGTACATCTGTCCCTCAAGAAAAATTTAGTCAAAATGGGATTATAAGACATTGTTTCATGTAAAAAAACATTAGAAACATTATCATGTGTAAGAAATAAAAATATTATTATGTAAAATTAACATTTCTATGAAACATTAACATGATTATAAAACATTAACATGCTTAGGAAACAATAAAATTAAATTTTAATTAAAAAAGGTAGCTGTAAGAAAAATATTTAATTATATCCAAAAAAATTGAGAAATACTATCTATAAATATAGACAACATGATTATGAATTATGATTAATTTGGTATCTAAAATCTGAGGAATTTGGAGTCAAAATTATATAGTATCGAAAATATGATATATGGGGATTTGAAAGTAATAAAAATGAGAGTAGGAGTCTGATTTCTACATAATTTGGAGTCTGATTTTCATAGAATTTAGAGATTGATTTTATGAGAATTCATTGTCTAATATTCATGGAATTGAGAGTCTTAATTTCAAATAATTCAATGCCTTATTTTTAGAGAAATAATAGTATGATTTTCAATGAAATTGGATTTTTACTTTTAGTGAATTCCAAGTATAAATTTTAGATCACTCATAGTTGGATTTTTTTAGAATTCAATGTCTGAACTTCATTTAATTATGTTTCTGAATATCAATAAATTTGGAGTCTAATTTTTAGAGATTTTTATTATGAATTTTATATAATTCGGTGTCTCAAAATTGTATTTTCGTGTATTTAACGCACAATAATATTCCATGATTTTAGATACAAATAGTATTATTCTTATAAAAATTTCATCTATATAATAATATGGTTACTCTTGGATAACGATCATCAAAGATAACAAATAAAAGAATATTTTAAGGATAAAGAAAAAAAATTTCCATAGTTATGAAAAATTATCCATAAGAAAAAAATTCTCTTAAAAAGAAATTTCTTTGTTAGAAAATGTGATGGTTATTTTCAAAACATAAAGGAATGGAGAATTTATAGGGATACTTATTTACTCAACAATCACCCGCATTTTGGAATACACAAAAAATATTTATAAAAAGTATATAAGGAAAAAAAATCACTTTTCGTCCTTTAAAATTAATAATTATCCCCCTATCCTTATAACCCAAAATGAATATGACTATCTCCCCCTTATGTTTTGATATCCCTAAGGTCCGTGTTATTGTATTTCATTATGAAATTAATTTTTCCATACATAATAATTTCATCATTATTTTGTCTCCACATTAAATAAGTATATTCTTTATGAATATTATTATTTTCCATCTTTTTTCCACTGTGTTATTTTTATAATGTAATGGAGGGAATGGAATAAAAATCTAGAAGAAAAATTATCAATTTACAAAAAAGACAATATATGGATAAAATATTCCATTAATATTCGAATATAGTTGTTACAAAGAAGATAAAATAAGAGATAATATTTTAATGAAAATATTTCATCATTTTTCTTCACCATTGGAATTAACATTCTCATGGTTTCATTAAACTAATTCATCTTTTTGCGGTTATCCTAAAACTTTTTGAGCAGCCCTTCATGATAAATATTTTAAATTTTAAGAACATTTATTATTTCTTCCAGAGATATAAGAATTTTTGCATGAGACATTACCACATCTTCTATCTCTTTGAAAATTTCTTCCAACTCTTCCTTATTATCACATTATCTTTTCAAATTTAGATCAACTGAATTCAACATTCAATTAAGGTCTTTATCGTCAATAATACAACATTATTTCACTTCCTTTAGCTTTCCTAATAAACTTATTGATGGATTTTTGATCTTATAATATGACATATCAAAAGTATCTTTTACTAAATCATGGAAATCATCCATGATTTTTAAATCATCAATCACTTACATAGAAAATTTGGTTATTTATTTGCAAGATATTTTATGATATTCTTAATCAATGTAGAAATTATTGAACTCCAATTCAAGCTTAATAAACTTTTCAGTGAAATTTTATGCCGGATATGACTTCAAAGTGTTAGTTTACTGAAGCAACTGAAAACTAGAATCTATGATTGAAAACAAGGGAATGGAATTCACTATCATATTCATGTAATGACCAAAAAATATTTTCCCTTAATGGATGACTATTCTGATAAAAATTTCTTTTGGGGTGAGGAAACTATAGCTTTCCCTTTTAATATCTACTTAGATGATCTGACAACATCTTCCACGGATTTTACAACCATGAATTTCATTACAGAATCAACCAACACAATAACAACGTCAAATAAGTTACCAAATTCTAAAGAAACTCCATAAGTACACATAAATTTATCCAAAGAAAATCACTTCGAACATATTTCTAACAATGCCAATAAATTCGACAACACTATAACATATTAACTAATTGCATTTAGAGAATGTGAAACAAGTCAAAAATTTAACTAGACACAACTCGCACCTCATAACCAACCCACAGCATGAAAACAAGAAGCAAGACAACAATTCTAAAATTATTAAATAATGTCATGGTCAACTATTTAATCCACGAGAAACAATCAGCCATAAGTGATCAACGCAGTTCAAAAATTAAAGCGAAAGGCAGAGGGATATTACCTCAAACGATGAAGAATGTCTGAATAAACAGAGCAAGACCCCATGCGCTCCTCAAATGCATCCGTGAGAAGCTGAAATATGACCCGACACAGCGAAGGTGGTTACACCATTTAAGGATATGCGCACAAAAATCATACCCTAACCAAGAAATAACCTTATATCAAAGGAAGGAGGGGAAAAGAATACCAAAGAGGGGGGCTGCCAGATATGTGAAACCGGATAGGGATCGTGCGCACTGGTGGGAAAAATGGGATCGCGGGTCATGGGTGGTAGGAGGCTGGAGCACAAGCCGGACAAGGGTTAGGCGCTGGATATGGGGGTGCGCTGAAGGAACAAGGGGAGGTGGTCGGTCTTGTGGCCAGTACAGGGAGGTCGCCCGGAGGTCGGCGAGGCCGACGGGAGGGCACTGGTAAGAAGGAGGTGTGCTGGCCATTGTAGGCTGGGGCATCAAAGGGAGGCTCGTGGATGCGGCCGAGGGCAGCAGGGTGCTAGGCTGAGGGCGAGCAGGGGCACGGGAGCCGGCTGGGGTGGCTGATTCGCCCGAGCAAGAGCAGGGGAGCCGAGAGAGGAGGCTTGGGCGTAGCGGGGCGGGGCGGAGAGGAGGTCTGGGCACAGCGGGGCGGCCAGGCGAGGCATAGGGAGGGCTGGGCACTGCAGGTGGCACGGGGAGCGGCTGGGGTGGCTGAGCGCCAGCAAGGGAGAGGGAGGTCGGTGGCAGGGGTGTTGCGGGCAGATGCATTCCAAGGAGACGAAGCAGGAAGGGGTCCGCGCGGGGGCTTGCAGATGGGGCGGCGGCTAGCAAACAGGATGAATAGGGGGGTCACGCTGGTAGGTTAGAGTTTTGACAAAATAAATTTTTTTTTCTGTAATAATAATAGTAATAATAATAATCACACAATAATAATAATACATTAATAGTAAAAATAATAACAATATCATTTATAAAATTAATACTTTTAGTAATAACCTTAATAATAATATAAAAAAAATGTAAAATTATTACAATTATTATCAAATGTTCTTTTTTTAAAAAAAAATAAACTGTTTATTTACCATACTCTGTAAACCGGATCACCGCACGTTCGGCATACAACTTACTAATCCATGCGCAAGTTGCGCGCCTCAACTCAGACTGCTTGGGAATTCACACAGGCCCCTGGGGCGATCGTGTGGCCACCGCCTACCATGCAGTGACCGCGCACGGGCCCGAAACTCGCTAAAATATTAAACGACAATAATTTTAGTCCGAGACCCAATCTGGGCCTTGGAGCAAGAACCCGAAGCCAAGATTTAAATAAATAAAGACGAATTAATGGTCAGGGTGTGACAATTCTCCCCACCACAGACACTTTGTGCCCCCAGAAAGTCACCCAATCGAATGATAGGCGAAATAAGAAGACATGCCCAAATAAAACCAGAAGAAACCACAACATAAGAGAATGGGAGAACATGAGAGGGTTCTCCCCACCACAAGAACTCATCAAGTGAGGAAATTCAACACCCAAACATACCATCCCAGGAAGGGGGGGCGACACGGGAACTCCCAGCTGATCCAGACTAACCTTTATAGCACTAGCGAAACAACACCTCCGCTAAAACTTGGTACTCTTGACATAGACCAAAATCCTCAAACACTAGAATGTGACTCCCGAGAATAACATAACCCATGAAGTAAACTCAAGCATAACCGAAAATCTAGACTCCTCCGTAGGCATATCTTCAAACGAACATCGCCAGACCAAGATTAACCCATTAAAGGTCCAAACATACCTCTATGAAAAATGCACAATCCTAAACACCATAATCAGACAAACAATACTGTTTGGATTACAAATTAACACGTCCATACCAACCTCATGACGACATAATGAACCGACAACAACGCCAAAACTTTAACAGTGAAAGAACGAGAACGTAAGGAAATTAAATGTTTCATTGAAAACACTAAACACCCAAACCCGAACTGAGGCTTCACACCCCCGTCAACTCCTAACTACGCGCGAGCTTCTCCCCAAGTCATGTGGTTGGGGCTCTGATGGTTGAAGCATCTCCTGCCTCACAGCCAGGCACTAGAATCATCTAGTCACTGTGTCTTCCTCAGGCGACGCTTCCTGCAAAGCTTATCTAGATGATCCAGAAACCTGCAATGAGGGCACGTCTTCGGGGGGGGGGGGGTGTGACATAGCGGCTCGTATTCCCTAACCGTCCATACTGACGGTACACCATTAGAAGGTCCGACGAACTAGGGGTTAGAAAAACTACAAAGAAATATTTAGAAACAAATTTACCTGACACACTCTGCTCATCAGATGGGGTACCTTCACGCGCAACTGGATATGGTGGATTGTCAACAATTTGCGCTCCATAAACCAACTCATCTAAGAACACCTCATGCACCAACTTCTCAAAAGTGATGCTCCCAAAAAGGGAGGACTCACTCCTTGATCTCTGGAAGAAGACCCCTGATGAAGGGATGAGTCTTCACCCAGTCCTGCAACACTACCCTTGGAAAAGGAGACACAAGATCCTTGAAATGGTCGATATACGCTTTCACCGTCTGCTAGCCATGTTGAGCATGCATGAGCTCTTCTATTTCCTTCATCCTCACCTCCACAAGTATAAACCATTGAATGAAGCCAACATTAAATAAATGCCACATCATCCCAAATTGTAGAAACAGCGGGTGTACAACACCTACTCATACAGAGCTGGACCTTCAAATAGACCCAAAACAATACGCACTCAGATCGCTTCGGGAGTTCCCAATACCCTGAAGACACGCTCGACTTCTTCAAGCCAATACACTGTCTCTAACAGACTCCAATCACCATGAAGGACAGACAACGTCTGAGAAAGACCAAAAACTGGGCATGACTCATCAAAACACTTGGGATCATTCTGGGAAGCATTTCTGAAAAAGATATATAACACCAAGAAGAAACCAATATCAATCGAAGAAACATCAAAGAATGTGGCTTCATCCAAAAAAACCAGCTCAAAAGAAACAAACAATGGAAAACATAACCCAAAATTCCCTGTCCAAAATTCCCGTTTCATTTTAGATTCCAAAATCACCTCTTTTGAAATCCTCATTTCAAGACCAATTTCCAAATACCAAATCCCTTTCAAACCAAAATCACTTTCCAAAACCATTTTCCTATTTAAAAGCCAATTTAGAAAAACATGGTCAAGCCTTTAATTTCAAATAAACACCCAGGTAATCTCATGACCCGTTGCACATGTCATTATCCACATTCCATTCATACATGAACCAACACACATTTTCTATCCATTCTCTCACTTGTGAAAACGTTCATAAGGAGTACCTGCGGTTTCACCCCAAACCATTCTCGACCAATTTCCAAGCAAAAACCAGTTTGTTTTTATTTTTTTCCAAACCAAAGGCTTTCAGTTTTAAAACTCATTTCATAAATTTAATGACATTTAAAAGAAATCAGTCCCATTATTCAAAAACCCTTTTTCACTTCCAAAACGCACTTACACTAACCAAAACGAAAAAGACACTCAACTCGCATCAAACCATCAGGGTGAGGGACCAGCAGTCACACTTAACATGGAGACATGATAGTGGGTCATGCCCCAAGTAAGTGTCATCCACTAGGAGGAATTCAAACCGTGTACCCAGACTCCACATGGGTCACTACTCCATGTCAGATCATGATGTAACATCAGTTTACCTCCGTTGTCATCCCTCAATCCAAAACAAACCAGAACGAAACAAGGACTCAATCCCCGAACTATCCCTGGCAACTCGAGGTGCTGAACGGGCGAGAGGTCATGACGTCCTTCCCGTACCTACCTCTCGAGTCCGAACACACCTAATCTTCATCTATTGGACATCCCAAATAACAAGGGCCTCCTCTGATACAATTTTGTCACGAACCAACCCATGTTAACCCTGGACCGGTCACCCTAGCCGATCCGCGACATGGCCCGAAGGGCGTTCCTGATCCCCACGGGCTGGAAACTAGTGTCGGGCATCAAAAGTAAACAGGTGGGAACGATTTAGCCCAAAATAAAGATAAATTAAGTAGCAGAAACAAATGGTACAAAAGCAAATAAATAAAGATCAGCCAACAACGCCACTAACCTGACCACGACTAAAACTCCACGTGACCCCTTAGGTCACCTTCCAATACCACAACCAACATCGCTCAAGGTGAACAACAGAATCTGGAACCTGAAACAGAACTAAAAACAAGAAAAACACTATAGGCGTGAGTATTGAAACTCCGTAGGTAGGCCCGACTAATTCTATTCCCAATGCACATACCAATAAATAAATAATTTATCAATTCCAGGTTTGAACTAAAATATATAAAATATGGTTTCCACACACATTCATTTCTAAAACAAGTAACAGTCCCTTGCCCTTTTTAATTTAGAACAAGTTTAATGTTGAAAGAACCAGGTGTATTGCATTTTTAAAACATTTTCCGAACAATTTAGAAATCCAATCTTTATTCTTTAGTCAAAAGGAGAATCACACACAACACACACTAAGGGCAATGCTAATAGTGTCACACATGGGTCAGCAACCGAACTCGACCTCTCAATCATCCGCCACACACAAATAAACACTAAAAGAAACATGGGTCGAACCTAGGAGATCATGAACAATCCAGAACGTACTATACATGTGACTCATCCTGAAGGCATGCCCTAACTCGATGACGTCATAACGCCTTAACGCTCAGCATAGCCCTGCATGGCCTAACCGAGGGGCCCAATCCCCATAGCAGCAATAACTTAGTATTCCCCTGCTATGGGGCCACTAGCCAGTGCGTGGTCTAAACTAGTGCAGAAATCGTTCTCAGAAAATTCACTCAATATGCCTGGTTCCCATGTCAACACAAGCAATAAAAAGGGGGTGCGTATACAATGTAAATAAATCAGTCACGATTCACAAACATCACATACAGCTCACGCAAACAACGCACACCAAAGATCACCCCCGAGTGGTATTTCCAAGATAATACATTTCACTAAAGTTCCAAACGGGCCTTCACCAATTTTAAAGTAAAACCTCTTTTCTCAAAAAGCTCAAAACACTTGTTCAGAAGAAATTATTTATCTTTAAAACTAGAAGTACGTTTGAAATTCCGTGAATTATGTTTAAAGTCCAAACGGGCATTCTTTCAAATATGGGTGTCCGCCCGTCAAGAAAATGTTCCAATTGTTCGGTATAAAATAAACGGCTCTTTTCACACTAAATAATCATTTAAAATTTTATTATATAATATTATTTATCATTCATTAAAATTAACAAAACATCAATCAATTAATAAATTCTAAATTTAAAGGTGACTGTAATGGGGGACCTACCTCGGCTCGCTGTCCAAACATAAGGGTGTGTCACGCCCCGCACAAACGTACAAGCACGCACTAGTCGATGACTACAATATCCCAGGTTTTCCTCACCGACAACGCGCTGCAACAACCGCACAACAACTAAAAACCCACCACCACTGACTAAAAACAAACCAGATGAACATACGGCACAAAAACCACCTCGACAGACTTTCAAAACATAACCCACACCGTCGATACTATTTAATAAATCATTTTAAAATTAAATGAGCACTCACAACATGCCAAAATAGAATGTGCATCAACTCCACAGTTAAAATAACAATTTAAACAACTTAATAAAATGCCATCAAGACTAAACCAGTATACAGACACTTTTATGAACAAGAAAACAAATTTCTAAACAATTTTTATAAGCAGACCAAACAACACATAAACAGTATATATAAGAAAAACACACAATTTGTTAAAGATTCAATATCTAGGTCAAATAAGTTACCAAATTCTAAATAAACTCCATAAGTACACATAAATTTAACCAGAGAAAAGCACTTAGAACTTATTTCTAACAAAGCCAATAAATTGGACAACACTATAACATATTAACTAATTGCATTTTGAGAATGCGAAACAAGTCAAAAATTTAACTAGACAGAACTCGCACCTCATAACCAACCCACAGCATGATAATAAGAAGCAAGACAAGAATTCTAAAATTATTAAATAACGTCATGGTCAACTATTTAATCCACGAGAAACAATCAGCCACAAGAGATCAACGTAGTTCTAAAATTAAAGCGAAAGGAAGAGGGATATTACCTCAAATGATGATGAAATTCTGAATAAACAGAGCAAGACCCCATGCGCACCTCAAATGCATCCGCGAGAAGCTGAAATTTGACCCAACACAGCGAAGGTGGTTACACCATTTAAGGATATGCGCACAAAAATCATACCATAACCAAGAAATAACCTTATATCAATGGAAGGAGGGGAAAACAATACCAAAGAGGGGGGTTGCCGGATATGTGAAACCGGATAGGGATCGTGCGCGCCGGTGGGAAAAATGGGATCGCGGTTCGTGGGTGGTAGGAGGCTAGAGCACAAGCCGGACAAGGGTTAGGCGCTGGACAAGGGGGTGCGCTGCAGGAACAAGGGGAGGTGGTTGTTGTTGTGGATAGTGCAGGGAGGTCGCCTGGAGGTCGGCGAGGTCGATGGGAGGGCACTGGTAAGAGGGAGGTGTGCTGGCCGTTGTAGGAAGGGGCTTCAAAGGGAGGCTCGTGGATGCAGCCGAGGGCAGCAGGGTGCGAGGCCGAGGGCGAGCAGGGGCACGGGAGCTGGCTGAGGTGGCTGATTCGCCCGAGCAAGAGCAGGGGAGCTGAGAGAGGAGGCTTGGGCACAGCGAGGCGAGGCGAAGAGGAGGGCTGGGCGCGGCGGGGCGACCAGTTGAGGCGGAGGGAGGGCTGGGAGCTACAGGTGGCACGGGGAGCGGCTGGGGTGGCTGAGCGCCAGCAAGGGAGAGGGAGGTCTGTGGAAGGGGTGTTGCGGGCAGCCGCATTCCAAGGAGATGATGCAGGAAGGGGGCCACACAGGGGCTTGAGGATGGGGCGGCGGCTAGCAGACAGGATGAAGAGGGGGGTCGCGCTGGTAGGTTAGGGTTTTGACAAAATAATTTTTTTGTAATAACAATAGTAATAATAATAATCACACCATAATAATAATAATACAATAATAGTAATAATAATAACAATATCATTAATAAAATTAATACTCCTAGTAATAACCTTAATAATAATATAAACAAAAATGTAAAATTATTAAAATTATTATCAAACGTTCTTTTTTTAAAAAAATAAATTGTTTATTTACCATACTTTGTAAACCGGATCACTGCGCGTTCGACAGACAACTTACTAATCCACGCGCAAGTTGCGCGCCTCAACTCAGACTGCTTGGGAATTCACACAGGCCCCTAGGGAGATCGTGTGGCCACCGTCTACCATGCGGTGACCGCGCATGGGCCTGAAACTCACTAAAATATTAAATGACAAAAATTTTAGTCCGAGACCCAATCTGGGCCTTGGCACGAGAACCCGGAGCCAATATTTAAATAAACAAAGACGAATTAAAGTTCGGGGTGTGACATAAGGAGTCATCAAAATTGTCTCCCTAATTAGTTTATTATAGGTGATATCCATGGTATAGATATGATTCTCTGATGAACATTTGCAATCAAGGACACATGATCAAAGCATGTCCTCTAACACCTATATTGTCTGTTTTGAATATAATTATAGTAGAGGGTGAATGAATGTTGACAGAAGAACATGTGAATACATATCCTTATATAACCCCTACACAAACCATTTTGTGAATCATGAATCCCTATATAAAATTAAAAAATGAGTGAACATGTTTAGGTATATGATCTCATGAAAATATTGTTTTCTTATGTAATCAATTGAGAAATTCCCTCAGATAGGATGGATGTGTGAAAACATTTTATGTCGCCTCATGACTACCAATTCAATATTTCTACCTCAGGGATACCATGGTAATATTAAAATAAAATCCATAAAAAAACTCTAATTTAAATTATATTATAGGAAAAATATTTAAAAATATTTTAGGCTACTTGTGACCCACCTTTACCTTCTAAGAGGTGGAACATGTAGGTATAAAACATGCTATATGAAGTTTCATCCCAGACCACCAATAATAGTGACTCATATTCTAACATATGATGGATATTCATAGATTAAATTCCCATTGATATGAATGAAAAACTCACTTCATTTCTTCTGTAATATTTTTAGGAGTGCAGACACATTATTTTATATGTAGGATGTCATATCCGTTAACAAAAAAACCTCAAGGAGGTCCTTAAGAGAAATTATTTCCCATTGGACCAATCCCTAAAGATCTGAAATATCCTTATACTCATCATATAAAGTAGGTAATTGGAATGCACTAAGTTGTTAATAAAAGGCTACATGTGACACTCAGGAAACCACAGATGTATCTTGGAAATTGTTTCTATAAATTTGTATTCATCACATGAATCCTACTGGGCTTGTACCTTGGATTTCAAGCATATAAATCCATCTACTCTGTTTCCCCTTCCATGCATATAATCATGATCTTTGTCAAATATTTGATGATATTTTTTCCATATTCATTTTTTGATATTGAAATCAAAATGAATATACAAATATTTGAGGCTCATGTTTTCATTGTACACTCTAATGATCTCACCAATAAGATTATATATGAAGAAGAATATGGAAAGTGAAATAGAATATATCATAAGGGGTGTGTCTAGAAGATACCCTCATGAGTTATCAACTACAAAGATCCATACTTAATGACTATATCCTTTGATATCATCACTAAACAAAGGGATATTATAGTTGCATTAGAGAAAACTCCCCGTCTCTTCAAGGATCCCAAACAATCATAATCAGTGATGAGGTAATCCTTCCATTAAACTCTTCAAATGTTTTATTGCATGATTCTGACCAAAGAATCTTCATACCAATCTTTGTAAGTTTACTAATAGGTGAAGTAAGGAATGATAAGTCTCGTATAAAATTCCAATAATACACATACATCCCTAGTGAACTATGTATATAAAACATATTCTTAGTTCATTCAAGGAAACAATGTCACTCACCTTATATAGGGAAAAAAAATTCTCCTGATTTCATGATAATATATCCAATGATGTTATATTTTTTGTAACACCCCAAGATTTTGTGATATATTTTTTTTCAATGTAATTATACTTTTCTATATTTTGTATTTCTCATAACATTGAAAATAAATTATTTTATGTTTTTATTGAGATATACACAACACTAAGTTGTTTTTTTACTACACACAACTCTTATCATAGCATGCAGTACAAGAAACAATATGGTAAATTTTTGGTACATGCCGAATCAAGTTTTAACGTATTTTAATGTTGAAAATATTTTAAAACATATTTTTTACACTATTACAAATTTTATTTTTTAAAATAAACAACATTTTTGAATTCATAATGTATAAATTATACATTGAGGAATTTTTAAATTTATTTTAAAAACATCATTTTTTGATGAATGGTGAAAATGGATCATTTTATCTAAAATCTACCTTTTCATTTAAATTATCATTAATGATAAATTATAAATTATATTTTTTAGAGTCATAGTAGATCAGTTATATATATATATATTTATATAATTAATTTTATTAGAATCAATTTTACAATTTAATTGAATATAATACTTTTTTGAACATTGGAATGTTTTTCTACTTAAAATACTCATTATTTCACTCTGTCTATGCGGTTAGAGTTAATCATAAATTTCACACATCTTTGACTTGAATTTTTAAAATACAATAGACACAGTTTTAATCTGTATGTTATTATTTTCTAATAATATCAACTGAATGTTTTGACCAAAAATATTAGTGATGGTGATTAAAATCATTTACTGAAATTAAGGTATTATTAAGCTAAATAATGGACTAAAACATAATAAAAAAACTGACATGGAAACATGCCCAAAATCCATTTTCTTCCAATATTTATAAAATATATGTCTTCCAATTTTCAGATCATATACACATATGGTTTGAAAATAATTGGGTAATTTTGATATTATTAAATATATGTTTCTTATATAAAAGCTTATATATATAAAAGGAAAATAGATAACATTCATTAATGTTAACATTTATAAAACACTAGAATATGGAAAAAATATCATATTTTTGGTTACAAATATCCTTATGAATGATATATTTTCTATATATATCATAATAATTTATCAATAAATTTTATAGATGATTTAGTTATTTAAAATTATTAAAACACCAATGTAGTGATTATCATTATAATAATTAACAAAAATAAATGAAATTAAAAATAAAAAAGGTAAATTTAATTGATTGAATTATTATTATTATTTATTTTTTTGGATTAATATATCATGTTAAACATCAGTAAACCAAATATATATTTATTCCAATATTACACTTATATTTTCAAATTAATGTAAAATAAATAATTTCATAATAGATATTATTATTTTTTTATAATAAAGGAATATTATTTAAATGATATAAAATTAAAAAAAAATTCTAATATACAAACAAGTTATTATTATGAGTTAAAAATTATTTTATATGGTATATTAATGGGAAAATATATCAATTATGACTAACATATGGACCCAAACACTATAAATTTGTTGTTTACCCAGTCAGAGTTTAAGTGGTGTTTTTATGCATCACATGCGCTTGTTTTAAAATTAATTTCCATAACACATGGGAATTTTATTAGGTAAATTATAAATAATGTCAAAAATTAAATGACCTTATATTTTCTAGTAATCAATAATTTATTTTATTTTTAATAGTAAAATTAAGTAGATTAGAAAAATATATGGTTTAATAAAACCCTAAATGATAAAATTGTTAAATATTAGTAGTTAAAGAACCAAATTATTAAAAATCACATATTTTTCAATGGTTGTGGTTTGTATCAACCATAATTTCCTTATAATATATTATTAGTTACTTTTTCTGGAACTTTATGTATTTTATACCACCAAATATTGAATACCTTTCGGTTTACCAAATATTTCCACTCCATCTCTACAATAAAAAAGAAAGTACACTATCACATTATCACACCTATAAATCCCACTTGATATCCCAACTAATACTCAAATAATCTCCCCACATGCCTCCCATGATTAATGAATCCACTCATTGGGAATAAAGGCCCTCAAGTAGGCCTTTTAGCTCAAACCAAAAAGAGTTTCCAAATTAAGAGGTAATGTCTTCTCTTAAGATTATTTCCTTTATTTTCATTCTTCAAAACTTCCACCAACTTTATTCCCATTGTGATTGAAAAAAAATTATAATTAATATAATATGAATTAATATTCAAATTTTATTACCAAAACTTATAGACACATCCATCTAATGGATATCAAACGTATTGTTTCTATGTATTCCGAACTACAACCTAACGAAGCAATGATTATGTGTTTTTAATTTACCACCTATAATTGTGAACTTTAATGATAGAAACAATTTTTTATATATTATATGTTATATTTATTTTATATATATGCTTACTTATTCATTTTTAAACCCACAACTTTATACATTTAATTTCATGTTAATATGATAATGTCGTTTGAGGAAGTGTGGACTATCACCCTATTAGAGCGAGGTGATTTGTTCACACACTACATGGAATGTATTAAGGATGGGTTTAGTTAAATTATATGATATAGATGATATAGTAACTCAAATGGAATAATTATGTATATATATACATATATATACATATTTTATTTGTAAACATTCTTTTAATATGATAATAAAAATAGAAACACCATTCATGCGTACATACGACTTACAATCTCTATTAATGGCGTATTCCATTTCATAGTCATTTATGCTATAAATTTTTATAATAATTATATACCGTATAGAAATTATTTTTAATGTGATTTAAATTCTGTTATCATGATATATGTATATAGACCAACGATATAACAAATTAATATGCATGTGAAGTGAAAAGAAAATATTACCCAAAGTGATAACATAACATTGGATCATTAACAAATGGGTAATGTAAGGTTATAATCAAAACATATATTTTATTATAAATTAGAATATAATTACGTTATATATTTAAAATAAACATATACTTAATATACCAGATTCAATTATGTGTATGAATATAATCAAGATACAAGGTAAGGGCATTTCATATAACTTTTAATTTTTATGAAATATATGTTATGTTCGACACACAATCATTTTGTGTAGTTTATGTAAAAACCATTATTTTAGTTAATTTAAACTAAACTATAATTTATGGGTATTAAGATACAAATTTTATTATCCTTCTTTCATTGGACTATCATTCTAAAGTTTCTAAATTAGTAAAATAGTTTGAACTCAATTTCAATTCTCTGAGACTCATGACTTTTAATGAACCTATAGTTTTTTTATAAGAGTATATAATTAAATGTTATATGTTACACCATTAATCAACTTATTATCATGATAAATTAAGCTAGATTAATCTTACCTTCCAACATGGAGAGTATGATCCCATGTTTCCTAGTTATAAGTGTTTAGTGAGACTATCTCACTACTTTTTGAGATTAATAATGTTTATAAATCCTTTGATGAAATATAGTGATACATATATCCATTACCCTCATGAATTCCACTATCCTATAATTTTTCATGATATAATATTTTTAGTAAAATTTTTACACTATTTAGTAATCAATATAAGGATTTCATGTAATATCTAATAGTCTCTCTCTCTACAATTAGAAACATATTTTACTCAATTAATATGTTTCAAAAAATGTTTTCAAAAAATTTTATAAAAAGATCCTTGAAGTTAATTTCGAAGAAGAATACAATTTACAAATGTTAAAAAAATTTCAAACATTTTTTTATAATTTTTCATTGATATTTTGAAGAAATTATATTTCTAAATTTTTTATGTTAAAAAAGTAAATTTTCAATGAAGAAAGTATATTTTTCTCAAGAATTTTCTTCCAATGATATTTGAAAATTATTTTCCATTTAAGATAACATACTTTGTTGTTACTCATTTCTTTACGGTAATTTCTTCAATTTTTTCATTCATAATCATTTTATGAATGGATTTTTTTTAATGGCATGATGTTATTGAACCTTTTTCTCATTAATGGTATATGTGATTATGAAATCAGTTTCTCCTTCAGAGGTTCTATATTTATTTAATCTATTTCAATTTATTGTTTTAGATGTTTTTGAATTTTTTTTATCATTAATGGATTATATTTTAATGAAATATATTTCTTTTCATATGAATTTTTATAATGAAAATTTTACAAAACTTGTCTCATTCCATAAGATACAATATGTTTACAATATTATGGTCCCCATTTCATATAATGTGTTCTGTTTTATGGGTTTTGATTTGGTGTCACATTTATGTATGATTTCAATATTATACGATTGGTATCAATATCTCCCTCTAATTATTTGGGTAAATATTTATATCTCGTAAAATAGACAGGGCTGGAACATGGGTTAATATGGATTGGTAATATATGGTTGGAATAATGGTTCACACAATTTAGTAATAAACTGATGGAAAAAAGGGTTCACCCAATTTAGTAAAAGTCTTTTACACTAATATGGTCAATGAAGTTATGCCATTCAACAATTGAAATCATTATATTCTTATATGTTCTCCACAGTTACATGTCTTCTTCATATGTTACGCCATTATAGCTTATGATAATTATTTCATTATGATTCATGTCTTATAAACATCGAATATTTACTCCATGATCCTTTATATGCATGGAATGAACTTATATTTTCACGATCATGTTCTAATACCCTTATTCTCAAGTTTATTCTTACATGTTTCCCCTTTTTACACTTACTAATTATTTTAGATCACCCATTTTATGTTTCCTTTTTCATAGGTTGTGATGACATGTACTATGTTTGATATGTCTTAGAAGGGTTATAGTCCAGAAAAACATAGTGCAGGATTATGTGTCTCATGTATTTACCAAATTTATGCCTCTTGGATTCTAAAGACACTATACTAAT
The DNA here is from genome assembly GCA_963277665.1 of Viscum album. Lineage (NCBI taxonomy): Eukaryota > Viridiplantae > Streptophyta > Magnoliopsida > Santalales > Viscaceae > Viscum > Viscum album. The sequence continues at coordinate 1,843,151,092 of OY728145.1, forward strand.
CATAGTCATTATTCAGGTGTATGTAAATTTTTTACGTACTCTACAAATGTTGTTTAATGTTAATGTTTTGAAAAGTTTGGGATTATATAGTCGATTTTTGAGAAAAGGTATAGATAACATCAGAAAAACAAGATTATAAAATCCTAGTCAGATGTATATGTTTATTTCTAGGGATATAACTGGGGTGGAATTTAAGGATAAATATATGGATAATTTAACGTTTTGGAAAATGTCCTAGAATTTTAGTAAATTATGGAGTGAGTGGTTTTAATAAATACATCCCTCTCTAGATTCTACTAGTGACTCTGGTTCCTTAATAGATGTACCAAGGGGTAAGAACTCTGAAAAAAAAATCAGGGCTTAAATCTATGTAGTTTTTTAAAAGATGATTGGCCTTTCTACACACTTGTTTTGAGACTCTCACGGAATATTTATGAGGAATTCAGAAACTCTTCAAGAACCATCAAGAAGTATTTAAATATATGTTTTCCGTGAATAAAATAGGATGAAACTGGGGTGTCATATATTAAGTAATGTGTCATGATTTAGTCACCCAATATGTAAATTTTTTAGGATTATGTGGTTTTCCTCTATGATATTTGTTTCTCACCCTCTTCTTTATAGTTTTAGTACATGGAGAAAATATAAGGAACATGGATAACAATGCATATTTCATATCTGGAAATTATGGGCATTAAAAAAATCTATTTCCCAAGTGGAAATCTAATAATGAGATGTGGGAAGGTGGTATGAGATTTGGTTATACTTATGAAATTATTAAAATTTCAAATGACATGAATAGGGTATGTGAGGTTCTTCTATTATTGATTACATTAATCATAAGAAACATTATTTGATAAAGGTGGAGAAACATTAATACATAATAATTATTTTATATTATTGTTAAGTGGTATTATGTAATATGTTTATGAATCATGAGTAGTGTTTTATGAATAATATTGGGTTAATTGTGTAATTATGTGTTGGAATTCATAGATAATGTTTTATGAATCAATAAATATATTGGTATATTTACTATAACTTTTTAAAAGGATTGAAAAGAACATGATGAATTGTTATGAAGACACATAAAATTGATTTCATGGTATGGTTATATTTTCATTATGGGAGGATATCATTTTTTAATGGTAGATGTGAGATAATGATGTTTCGATAATGATATTCTGAATATGAATAATTATAATGGGTGGTATGGATTACCCTACAATTTCTTATTTACAAAGGGGTTTATGTCATCAAGGATGATGTTGATATCTTCTTGGATTTAAGGAATACATACAATAATCATTTCAATAAGTATTAAAACAATTTATTTCCCTAAGTATTTATTGTAATTACCATGTTTCAAGGAAATATAAGATGAGGTTATCACATGTTTGGAATGTAACAACCATGTTATACATGGTAATATATAGTGGGACAACATTATGTCTATTTCATAACATTATTTATAAATCCTTGAATTTTTATATTTTGTAAGGTTTTAAGGTTTTTCATTTATGGAATATGTATGAAAAACATTCGATCAAGTTAGTTAGTTGAAATTGTTATATCTCCATATGATGAATTCTGAATAGTGGATAGCATGTTCAAACTACATTGTATTGATAGTAACTAAGGAAAAATAGGATAGTGTCTCTTGGGTCTTGGAAACTCTCGGTACATAATGAATTAATATTTAACCTTTAATTATAGAGAATGTGGTGAAGTGGATTACTGAAACACATAGTTTGGCATTGTCCCAAAATCATGAATGTATATCCTTTCATGAGAATTCCTTAACTTTTGTAAAATTTATCTTAAAGGAAAAAATCTTTTCTTTGTAAATTTGTTTTTTATGAATCTTATGGTCCCATAGATGATCAAATATTTAAGTCATTATTAGTGTTAACTTTTTCATGTTATTTTTCGTTATCACTCACTATAGATACATGATTGTAAGATTTCATGTCCATGTCCATGGTTTCTCTTCCCACCAATGTTCTCCAATTTGGGAATCTCGTTATGAGTTTCTTTATGTAACAATTATGTTTTAGATATTCAATTTTTAATGGATGTTTTAGTAATAATTTTTATTTTGTGGTTTTATATGATTGTAATGTTAAAACTTTACACCATTGATATCCCAGAAAAATTTCTAGGGAGAAATTCATTTTAATGGGGGCATATTGTAACACCTTGATATTTTGTGAAATATTTTTATCAAATTTATTATTCTTTCTAATAAAATTCATTTCACTAAACTCTGAAAATAAATTATTTTTTTATAGTGATATATGCAACACCATGTTTATCTTCCTCTATAAGTAAAACATATTGTAACGTGCAATACAAGAATCACTAGTAAACATGTGGTACATATAAGACCAAGTTTTTCATTTTCTAAGGGTAATATTATTTAAACCCCATTTTTTACACTTTTATGAATTTTATTTTCTAAAATAAACATCATTATTAATTCATAATGACTAAATTATCCTAGGGTGAATTGTTGAAATTTTTCCGAAAAACATCATTTTTAGGATGAATAGTGAAAAATATTGATTTTTAGATTAAAACTGCCTTTTTGTTTATATATTAATTCATTAAAAATTATATTTTATACTTTTAGAGACATATTATAAAAACTATAAATCAATTTTTATAACTACTTTCATTCTAATAAATTTTACTTTGAAATTGAATATTAAAACATTATAAAGTTTTGAATACTTTTTTACTTTAAATACCCCGTTATTTTTCCCCATCTGCAAGAATAGCATTAATTAAAATTCTCCAACATATTTTATTAAAATTTTAAAACTATGAAACACAATGTTTTAATTAGTATGATATTTTTGGTCAAATATAATCCACTTAATTTTTTTGAAAAACATTATTAGTGAATGTGATTAAAATTTTTTACGCAAATTAAGGTATGATTAAACTTGGTAAGGGACTAAATCATAATCCAAAGTGCCAAATGCCCTTGAAGCTTATCCAAAAGACATTGGATGAGAATATATATACTATAGCACAATATTGTTCATAATATATGGGTTATTAGGATATTATTAAATTGATGTTCTCTATATAAATATTATGTAAGGAAAAATTTAAAATTGATCATTCCTTACCCATAACTTTTATAAAACATTTGGATATATAAAAACATCTTCTTTTCGGTTATACATATCCTTATGAAACATAAATTTTTTTTTTCATCATAATAATTTATCAATTATTTTTAATGATGATTTAGTAATATAAGAATCTTAATAAACGCCTATGTAGTGATTATTTTGTTAGTAATTATCAATAATAAATGACATTGTTAAAAATAAAAGTGAAGTTAATTGATTGAATAGTAGTATGTATTTATTTTTTATGATGAATATATTGTTACGCATCTCTGAACATAATATAATATAATTATAAGATAATATTGATAGTTTAAAATAATAATTTAATAAATAATGTTAAAATTGGAATTATTGTTATATTACTATAAACAAAATTTTATTAAATGATTTAAAAATCATAAAAATAATATATCCTTAGAAGAGATTTTTAGGTGTTAATAAATATTATATATGGTTTATTAATGGGATAATTTATCTATAATTATTATCATATTGACCCATATATTATTAAAATGTTGTTAAAATAGTCCAAGTTTAAGTAGTGATTTAGTGCGTCATGTGTGCTTGTTTTTTTAATTAATTTCCAAATCACCAGGGAATTTTTTTCATCAATTATATATAATATTAATTATTTGGTGGATAAATATTTTCTAATAAATATAAATTTATATGATTCATAATGGTTCAGTTAATTATATTATAAAAGTATATGCTTTAATAAAAACAAAAATGATTAAATTGTGGAATCTTACATGTTATGAACCAAATTATTAAAATTCATAGTTTTTGGTGTTGTTTGTTTTAATAGACCATGATTATGCTATAATATATTATTTTATAATTTTATTCTCTTTAGGGAAGGTATAGAACCCAATAGTTAATACCTTTTTGTATTTACATGAGTGACATTTCCTCTCCACGACAAAAAGAAAATCACTCTATCACTTCATCACACCTCTAAATCCCTTTATGTCACGAACCAAATATGGTCTCCATCGAAACCAACACCAAACCTGGACCCTGAAATGTTCCTAAGGGAATTCGTGATCCCCACGGGCTAGCACAAGTTCATGAGTATCATAAAATGTGAATTGGGAATGATTTACCCGAGTTTGTAAACTAAAAACAATAATAGAACCCAATAAAACGAATCATTATTTTTCAACTAAAACTGACTTTTACAAAATTTTGAACTAAATAAATTGTTTTAAAATACTCAAAAATACTATAACATAGGATTAAAATTAAAAGGAAATAGCCTCAGAATCCTCATAGTAAGGGGCATCTCCCTCAAGCCATCTCTACAAGACTTCTCTGCCAAGGACCTGCTAGAAACCCGAACCACTGGAACTAAAAACTATAACCAACATGAGACAACAAAACATAATCAATTATACTTACACCCTAGGGTTTCTGTAGGGTGTGTATCACCCCGAGCTTCCACAGTACGCTTCTCTTTGAAAAATACAGTAGCGTGTGTTGTATGCAACTACGAGTTCTAACACGCCACAACCAATTAAACTAGCCGTTATGAATAGTAATATCTACTTTATGATATTTTATAAATTTTATCTCTCAAAACAGACTTCACTTTTGGATTTGGAATATAGAATTTAGCCTAGGGTGAACTTTTTGGAACTTTTTGGAGGACATTTATATTTTGATGAATAGTGAAAATTACTAAATTTTAATTAAAAAACATTTTTTAATCTAAATAATTTATATTGATAAATTATTAATTTGAGTGGTTTTAATGTATATTACAATATATTTTTACCGTTTATTACAATTTTGGTCATTGTACATAATTTTAAAATTAAACCGGACATAAACAAGTGTCAATCGTTTGATAGTTATTTTCTCTTAAAAACACGCTTTTTGTTTTAACAACGACAGTTAATATTAAATTAATTTCTGCCACTTTTGTGATTTGAATTTGAAAAAATGGATTCCATATTTGGAATCATTATTTTCAAATTGTGTAAATAGGTAACTTTTATTTTTATACATTTTGAATAATTACTTCGGTAAATATTTTATTTACCATGGTTAAAGGGTAAATCCGGTAAATAAGGGTTAACAAAATAATATTATAATATTACTAAATTACCCTAAAACGTATTATAACCTTATTAATGGATACATGTCCGACCATGGGCATCTTTGTGTCGAATTTTTGACCCCATAGGGTCACTTGTAAGTGATAATGACACTTTATATTAATTAAGTTAAAATAAATTTAAAAATGACATAAGCATATATCTTTTAGAAAAACATTTTTTTACATAGGGTTATATATGTTGGATTTTCAATTATAAATATTAATTAGAAATATGAAAATATTTTAATACATAATTATTTTTTATTTATAATTTTTAGACATTAAATAATTTAATTTATTTATGACACAATGATGATGCATTAATTACCATAATAGTGAAAAATTAAAATAATTGATATTGTAAATACCCAAATAAAACTAATTTGAGACTTTTTATGAATTAAACTAATTTTCTAGGATAATATGACACATTATTAATGATGTAATTAACTTTGTTCGAAGTAATCATTCTGTTATGATTTTAACAAAAATCAACTATTGAATAGTGTCAAAATTGACATAAAAGAATTTTTTTAAAAAAATATTATATTATTAATTGATATTAAATTCAAAAAAATCTAAGGATAATCCAAGAGACTTATATAATGATATTTGTATCATTAATGGAAAACTTTGGGGTCTCTTAGATATATATAGAATGTTTATTAACCATATAATATAAAAATACAAAGAGACATTGTAAAAGTGAAACTAATTAACTAAGAGTTAATACTTAAAGATAAGGTTAATATAGTAACCCAAACTTGTCTAAATCTTATTGGTTGAGTGTTTTTCGACCTATCCTCTCCTTAAACTTTAAATAATCTAGTTTCATCCATTATAAACCGAATATGGATTTATTATAAACTAATATTTCTATCTTTTCCAAAGGTGCCCCTCACCCCTCTTATAAAAGGACACTCCCCCTTCTCATTAATTCACACCTTCAAAGCCTTTTGGATCGGACCACCACTTCCCAAATACTCTCTCAAAATCCCTCAATTCATCATATAGTCCTTACTTTAGTCAGAAAGCCATACTAAGGAGCCATTTTGATCAAATCAAAAGGAAAAACCTGAAGAAGAGGTAATGATTTCACCACCATTTTTCAAGTTCTTTCTTCTTCCACTTTTCTTTCTTTGTTATTACCATTCTAAAATAATGAATCAAGTATCTCCTATATACAGTAATATTATTATAAATATGGTACAATATATTCATTATTCTATCCATCCTTTTAATGACATGTCACCATACGTGCGTACGTACGACATACCGTCTCCACGTCGTGGTGTAATTGTTACTCAATATATTATTATTTGGATGGGTATAGTAATGATTTTTAATTCATGTAAATTATAAATATAACATGATAATGATTCTGTATATATTATATACCATCCAGTTATATATTGTTTTAAAATCAAATGAATGATATTTTTGCTCGTGCGTACGTACAGATTACCGTCTCCACGACGCGATGAGATTCATTTCCAAGTTCACCATTCGTCAACGATTATAAAAATATATATTACTAATAAGTATGTAATATATGACATAATAATTCTACTGTAGAAATATATATATATATATATATATATATATATAAGAATTTATGTACTTACAAATATCTTATTCACTTACTTCTGTTCTATACTATATGAAAACAAAAACAGAGTTTATTCGTACTTACGGACTACCGTCTACATAAACGGTGTTTTCCATTTCATATATATGTCTATTATACATATTTATATTCTAAATATATATGATATATTTATCATGTTTTATATTCTGGAAGTATTTAAATCATGATCTAAGTGATACAACAAAGAGTGACAAGTTAAAACACGTACGATAAAGAAAGTGATTATTACACGAAATGATAACATAACATGGAAATTATTATTAAATGGGTAATAAAAAGACATAAATGAATCATGTATGATATCATAAATATTAATATGGATCTGGTATAATTTAATAACATACTACGATTTTCGTACAGAGGTTAAACGTACCCTCCACTAAAGGAAAGTGCAAGGTAAGGGGTTTTCATCTCACTCCTTATTCCCATTAGATTCATGCCATATTGCCACCATTACATTTTGTGGGGTGTATGTACTGCCCATAATTATATTCATTGTGTAATACACTTTAATTTAGGTGTATTTACATATTCATTGTATGATAACTCTTTCATGGGATGTATGTTTCATAAGTTACCAAATTGGTAAGGGTTTATTTCACAATCTCTTCATTATCCGAGGTTGTTTATACGTAATTATCTTCTGGGACCTCATTATCATCCACATCCATGCTTCATAATAATGTCTTTCAAAACAATTTTACTATTTAATAAAAAATGGGTTAAATTCATTTATACTCTTATTTGAATTTATATTTATTTAAAGGAATCCTTCCAATGTTCTCAAAACAAGTTACTTTTTAACCTTTTGCCAAAATTAAGGTAAGAATGACTTTTTTAACTTATACAGCGGGTGCGGTTATTCTCTACCATTATTACACCTTTGAAGCTTCCTTCATGAGCTTATACAGATATTTTAAAAATAAAGGTTTTCTCTATAATTATGCAACTTTTAAATGATTTAAAAAAAAGAGATATTTCTCTCAAATAGTATTGATTTCGTATATGTCAACATTCTTTGATAAATTTTACACTTTTTTCAAGTTGATTTACTATGATACAAATCATCCATATTTTATTTAAGGTTTTGTGATATTTTTGACTATGGATGAGTTATTTTTATGCCATTAATGGTTTATGATTAAAGTTTTGACATTTTGTATGTTAGTTTTAAAATGAATGTTTATGTTATATTTCATCCTCCTCTTAAGATGAATGTGTTAGGCTAGTATGTTTTGGGTTGGGGACCGATAAAAGTAAGCCCTCCAGGTTGGTGTCCTGTTATTAGAGGCACTCTGGGTTGGTTTCCGGTCGTTAGAGGCACTCCGGGTTGGTGTCTGGTTAGTAGAGGCACCTCGGGATGGAGTCCGGTTAGAGTGGCTCTCCGGGTTAGGTTCCGGTTACAGTTATCCCTTAGGTCTTGGCATGGGGCCTTGACACAGAAATTAAAGTTCGGAATCATGAATTCCATCATTATGAAAGTGTTTAGTGATATTTCATGTGATTATTTTATTATTATAATATCCATGTGAATAAGTAAATCGCATTATTTCATTTAATTTCTACCATATTATGCTGAAGATCATGTTTAACAGGCTTTTGTTTTATTTTTATACATTTCCTTAAATGTTTATGCTTATTTTTTAAAGTTTCCGTTGTATTTCTTACCCTTACTGAGCATTTGAGCTCACCCCTTTCTATATTTTATTTTTCCCAGGATTCCAAGAAGTGTATTGTGATTGATATGAAGGGTTAAGCCAAGGGAATAATGGAGTTCATAAAGATTATTTATGTTGTTTTGTAAGTCTTAAAGTGCAAATGTAACATTCATGTATGTGAGCTATTTTTACATGATTTCTAAATTGATCGGTCCTTCGGTACTTGATTCCTTGTAATCATGCCAATGTATTAAAATAATTCACCGACTCTGGGTAACTAGGGTCGGGGCGTTATAGTTGGTATCAGAGGAAGTTTAGAAATAACTTTGGAAAGTACATTTAGATAAACTCTGATTAGAGCACATAGCCCTAAGATAGACTTTTAGGATTAGTATAAAAGAACTTTCTAGAATTTTGGTATTGTAGAGATTTTGTGAGTTTTCCGAGAAATACATCCCTCTCTGGATACGAGCAGGTAGAGACAGCTCTGGCACAGATGTACCTAGGGGTAAAACCCGAAAACACCGCTTTGAGCTAGACTCGAACAGGAACTGGTGCACAACAATGGGCGTTGCTGCACTCTTGGTTACGACACTCCCAGGGGATATGCTTAGGATTTTTCTCATTTTCTTTACAAACCATTATGAAGGTCTTATGAGTATATATTCACTCAAAGAAAACATTTTTAGGATTATGGATTATATCCATAAACTGTTCAATTTGTGTTAGGTATTTTACAAGTTTGGAAATTATTCATTGTAATTCATTAACTAAACTATTTTATGATATTGTATAGAAATGGGGCCCAATAGAAGGAATGTGAACCCCTGTAATATGTATGATCCAAAGAGTAAGAAGGATCATATATTTCGTGGTCCTAACCCTGAATTTAGAAGGGGAATGGTTTCCCACAAATTATCATCATATGATGAAATAGTATCATATGTTAATAAGATGAGTAAAGAATTCTCAGAGTCCTATGGCTTTGAAGGGAAGCAAGAGAAGAAAAGGATGGAAGAGATAATGATGGATAAAGGGAAGCGAGAAAAGAAGAATTTTCCCATATGTGATAACTATGGGAAGAAACACCCTGGAACATGCCTGAAAGGAATGGGAGTTTGTTATATGTGTGGAGTAAATGGGCACAAAGTACGTGAATTCAAGGGTAAGAAAATGGTTTCAAATGTACAATTCTTTATTTTCAAGGAGTTTGGACACTACGCAAACCAATGTCCTAGTCATCAGACTATTCCACAAATGATGCTATTGGATAAAAATCAGGTTATGATACTACCACAGATGAGGAGGAATGACTAGTGTTCTTATGTAGTTATTTTAGAATTATTTCATTTAAGTGTTGTATCAATGATGTTCTGGAAATATATAAGGATTGTACTGTAATACTATTTAATTAAGTATTTTTTATTTTATGGTACTATAAAAAGTGACTCTACAGCGAGTTAAATTTTTTATTGGAAATTACATGGTTGAAGGAAAGATAAACCTTAATATGGTTCTAATATTGACGTATTGATTTTGGAATAAGAGCTGGTTGATTTTTTTAAGTCAGGATGTTGTGGTGTTGTAAAAGAATATATGAGGAAGGCGTTCACATGTTATTACCTGGAAAAAAGGATCCTAATTATGTTTAACATCCTTGTAAATTTTGGACTGTGAGTTTGGATAACAGTATTTTGGATAATTCTAATGGTTGGAATGGATTAAGTTCGAAAGGTTATTTTTTTGGAGTTTTAAAAAAGAAAAACACGCAGACCATGTGACGAACCGTCGTGTCAGACAAAGATGCGGGAATCAAACACACAACCATAGTGCAATTGGGATTTATCGCCTACCATTGTGCTACATGAAATTCATGGATTGTATAATGTACTTTCTTTACAGAAAGGGTCTGATATGTGAATTATAAATTCATTATATTTAGAACCCTATACTATTAGGATAAATCGAGTATTTTTGAGCTGTATTATGTTTTGGGGTGAAAGATGAGTTTGTGAAAGAAATTTATTAATGGATAAAACTCTAATTATAAAGTAAGTATATCTCCTTATCATCTAAGCCAATCTCATAAATAAATTCCTCAACATTAAGAAAGGAAACTTAGAACAAAAATGTTGTCCTAGATGGTACCTTAGATCATCACAAGTTTATGGCTTTAGGATTTTTGGCCTTTTCATAGCCATGTTCTCTACCAATCTCCATCGGATAATTTATGGTTATATTTCTCTTCCATATCCATATTTTCCTACATGGAACCCTAGTATGTGTTATTTTTGGTAATCTTCATACTTTACACTCATTATTTTAAATAGAGGCCACATTAATTAATATTTCGATGTTGGATTTCAACTAAGATATTTTGAAACGTCAAAAAGGTGTTATCCTAATACATTATGATTTGTTGAACCAATGGTATTGTAAATCATCCTAGATTGATGAATTTAAGGACCTCAATTTTAAACTTGTTTGTGATAGATGACCTCAATCACTACCTATAAATATTTATGTTTTTCTTCCAATTATATGTCAATAATTTCCACCAATGTCCTCCTAATTGATATCATAATTTTGTGGTGACCCTTTCATTTCACTTTTCATCTAGTTAAGACTAAATTTTATTAACCAAATTTCCGATGTGGGTTTTTCCACAAAGATATTTTCTATTTTCAACCTTTATTTTCAAAGAACAATATCAAACTGTGAGGATGCAATTTATTGAAGGACGGGAGAATATATCACCCCGAGCTTACACGATACGCTTCTCTTTGAAAAATATAGTAGTGTGTGTTGTATGAAACTTCAAGTTCTATCACATCACAACCAATCAAACTAGCCATTATTAATAGTAATACCTAATTTTTGAAATTATAAAAATTTTACCTCTCAAAATGGACTTCATTTTTGGATTCAGAATATCTAATTTAGCCTAGGGTGAAATTTTGGAACTTTTCGGATAACATTTATATTTTGATGAATAATGAAAATAACTATATTTTAATTAAAAACAACTTTTTTAATCGAAATAATATATATTGATAAATTATGAATTTGATTGGTTGTAAAGTATATTTAAAATATATTTTTACCATTTAATACAATGTTGTTCATTGTACATAATTTTACAATTAAACCGGACATAAACAATTGTCAATCTTTTGATAGTTAATATCTCTTAAAAACACGTTTTTTGTTTTAACAACGGGAGTTAATTTTAAATTACTTTCTGACACTTATGTGTTTTGAATTTGGAAAAATAGATTCCATATTTTTAATCAGGATTTTCAAATTGTGTAAATAGTTAACTTTTATTTTTATACATTTTAATAATTACTTCGGTAAATATTTTATTTACCATCGATAAAGGGTAAATCTGGTAAATAAGGGTTAACAAAATAATATTATAATAGTACTAAATTACCCTAAAACGTGTCACAACATTATTTGTGGATACATGTTCGACCATTGGAATATTTTGGTCGATTTTTGGACCCCATGGAGCCACTTTTATGTGATAATGAAACTTTATATTAATTAAGTTAAAATAAATACAAAAATGACATAAGCATATATCTTTTAGAAAAACATTTTTTAAATAAGGTTATATATGTTGTATTTTCGATTATAAATATTAATTATAAATATTATAAGATTTCCTACATAATGATGTTTTATTTAAAAATTTTTGACATAAAATAATTTAATTTATTTATGACACAATGATGATGCAGTAATTACTATAATAGTGATAAATTAAAATAATTGATATTGTAAATACCCAAATAAATATAATTTGAGACTTTTTATGAATTAAAATGATTTTATAGGGTAATATGACACGTTAGGAAAGATTTAATTAACTTTGTTCGAAGTAATCATTCTGTTATGATTTTTACAAAAATCAACTATTGAATAGTGTCAAAATTGACATAAAAGAGTTTTTAAAACAAAGATTATAGTATTAATTTATATTAAATTTTTAAAAATCTAAGGATCGGCCAAGAGTCCGATATCATGATAGTTGTATAATTAATGGACCACTTGGGGGGTCTCTTGGATATATATATAGTATGTTTATTAACCATATAATATAAAAATACAAAGAGACATTGTAAAAGTGAAACTAATTAACTAAGAGTTAATACTTAAAGATAAGGTTAATATATTAACCCAAACCTGTATAAATCCTATTGGTTGAGTGTTTTTCGACCTATCCCCATGTTAACCTTTAAATAATCCAATTTGGATCCATTAGAAACCGAATATGAATTTATTATAAAGTAATATTTCTTGCTTTTTCAAAGGTGCCCCTCACCCCTCTTATAAAAGGATACTCCCCCTTATCATTAATTCACACCTTAAAAGACTTTTGGTTCAGCCAACCCCTGCACAAACACTCTACCAACATCCATCACTTCATCCTAGAGGCATTACTTTAGTCTGAAAGCCATCCTAAGGAGCCCTTTTGATCAAAACAAAAGGAATAACCCGAAAAAGAGGTAATGATTTCACCACCTTTTTTCAAGTTCCTTTATTCTTCCACATCTTCATTCTTAGTTATTACAATTCTAAAATAATGAATAAAGTATATCCTATATAATTTAATATTATTATAAATATGGTAAAACCATATTCAGTATTCTATCCATCCTTTGAATGACATGTCACCATACGTGTGTACGTACGGCTTACTGTCTCCACGTCGTGGGGTAATTGTTATTCAATATATTATTATTTGGATGGGTATAATAATAATTTGTAAGTCATGTAAATAATAAATATAATATGATAATGATTCTTTATATATGATATACCATCCAATTATATATTATTTTAATATAAAAAGAATGATATTTTCGCTCGTACGTACGTACAGATTACCATTTCCACGACGCGAAGAGATTCATTTCCAAGTTCACCATTCATCGACGATTATAAAAATATATATTAATAATAAGTATGTAATATATGAGATAATAATTCTACTGGAGATATATATATATATATATCAGTATTTATGTACTTACATATATTTCATTCACTTACTTTCATTCAATGCTATATGAAAACAAAAACAGCGTTTATGCATATGTACGGACTACCGTCTCCATAATCGGTGTTTTCCATTTCATATATATGTCTATTATAAAAATTTATATTCTAAATATATATGATATATTTATGATGTTTTATATTCTGGAGGTATTTAAATCATGATCTATGTGATACAACCAGGAGTGACAAGTTAAAACACGTACGATAGAGAAAGTGATTATTACCTGAAATATTAAAATAACATGGAAATTATTATTAAATGTGTAATATAAATTCATAAATGAATCATGTATGATATCATACATATTAATATGGTTCTGTTATAATTTAATAACAAACTACGATATTCGTATAGGAGGTTAAACGTACCCTCGACTAAAAGAAAGTGCAAGGTAAGGGGTTTTCATCTCACTCCTTATTCCTGGGAGATTCATGCCATATTGCCACCATTACCTTTTTTGTGGTGTATGTACTTCCCATAATTATATTCTTTTAGTAATACACTTTAATTTATGTGTATTTACATATTCATTGTTTGATACCTCTTTCATGGTTTGTATGTTTCGTAAGTTACCAAATTGGTAAGGGTTTATTTCACAATCTCTTCATTATCTGAGGTTGTTTATAAGTAATTATTTTCTGGGACCTATTTATCATCCACATCAATGTTTCCTAAAAATTTCATTCAATTTTTTTTTAATATTTAATAGAAAATGGGTTAAAGTCATTTTGACCCTTATTTGACTTTATATGTTTTTAAAGGATTCATTCCAACGTTTTCGAAACAAGTTACATTTTAACCTTTTTGACAAAATTAAGGTAAGAATGTATTTTTTAACTTATACGGAAGGTGCGGTTATTCTCTGCCGTTATTACACCTTTGAAGCTACCTTCACAAGCTTATAAATATATTTTCAAAATAAAGGTTTTCTCTATAATTGTGCGACTTTTAAATGATTTAAAAAAAAGAGATATTTCTCTCAAATAGTATTGATTTCATATATTTCAACATCCTTTGATAAATTTTACACTTGTATCAAGTTGATTTACTATGATACAAATCATCCATATTTTATTTAAGGTTTTGTGATATTTTTTACTATGGATGAGTTATTTTTATGCCATTAATGGTTTATGATTAAAGTTTTGACATTTTGAATGTTAGTTTTAATATGAATGTTTATGTTATATTTCATCCTCCTCGTAAGATGAATGTGTTGGAATAGTATGTTCCGGGTTGGGGACCGGTAAAAGTAAGCCCTCCGGGTTGGTGTCCGGTTATTAGAGGCACTCCGGGTTGCTGTCCGGTTATTAGAGGCACTCCGGGTTGGTGTCCGGTTAGTAGAGGCACTCCGGGATGGAGTCCGGTTAGAGAGGCTCTATGGGTTGGGTTCCAGTTATAGTTATCCCTTATGTCTTAGCACGGGGCATTGAAATAGAAATTAAAGTTCGGCATCTTGAATTCCATCATTATGATAGTGGTTAGTGATATTGCATGTGATTATTCGATTAGTAGAATATCAATGTGAATAAGTAAATGGAATTATTTCATTTTATTTCTGCCATATTATGCTGAAGTTCATGTTTAAAAGGCCATTTTTTTTGTTTTATACATTGCCTTAAATGATTATGCTTATTTTTGAAAGTTTCCGCTGTATTGCTTAATCTTACTGAGCATTTGAGCTCACCCCTTTATATGTTTTATTTTTCCCAAGATTCCAAGAAGTGTAATGTGATTGATATGCAGGGTTAATACAAGGGAATAATGGCATTAATAAATATTATTTATGTTGTTTTGTATGTATTAAAGTGCAAATGTGACATTCATGTATGTGATTTATTTTTCCAATACTACTAAACTGATCAGTCCTTCGGGACATGATTCCTTATAATCATGCCAATGTTTTAAAATAATGCACCAACTCTGGGTAACTGGGGTTGGGGCATTACAGGGTGTGATCCAATTCACAGTAGGATTCCACCACAATGAGATTACATGGGATAAATATTCAAAGACGAAATACAAATCATGTTTTCAGAAACATGTAATTTCTAGTTACAATATCTAAAAGATGCAACTTTAAAAATATTAGTTTTAAAGTGAGTTAATTTATAGAATAAATACTATTAAAATAAAGTCCAAAGCTACTGATTTTTCTAGAAAAATATACCATATTCCAACGGTATGTATAAAAGATCCAATGAGCATAAAAAAGGAAGTAACCCCTAGGCACTAGTTCGTTGTGGGTCCCACGTACCTCATATCTCGGTGATAGTAACAATCACAAATATAAATTCTCATGCATGAGACACTAGTGGGGAACATAACCATAACCTATTGGTCCCCAATAATCATCATCATAGTTTAGTTAGAGTTGTTTGTGTCAATCTTGCTAAGTGAAACTGAGGCCAAAACCCACAGATTCACTAGAATACTAGTACACGTCCACCCACCTAGATTCCCAGATTTTCCCTTTGTGCTCGAACAAGATCAATAAGTCAAGAAATATAATTTTCACATGAAAATAAAATTTTCACATCAAAAATTCACCAAACAACCCCCATGTATACCACACAAGTGACAAAATTCCACATTTCATTCAAATTGATTTCGAAATCCAACTAAACCCAAAATAGCCCACGCCACTTTTCATATTTCTTTAACACTTCCACAAATCCATTAAAAAATTTTATAAAACATTTTTAATTTTATGAACATCAAACAAAATCCCACACACACATTCCACATAATTCCCTTTATACCTTCAAAGTCATTTTACCAACAATGTTACACGAAACAGCCAAAAAAAATGTTTTGATCCAACATCACAATTTAATTAAACAGTTCATAAATTTACAAAACATCCTAAAAATTATTGAATCTAAAAACAACATGTCACCTTTAAAAAACTAGTATTAGGTAAAAACAGACTCCAAACAGTACATATGTTCCCTTTTCCACTTTTTTTAACCAACTAAAACATTTTAAATTTTCATAAAAATAACCCATGTTGTGTAACTGTGTCTTTGTAAAGACCCGTAAATTTAAAGGAAATGTTTTTTTATAAAATTATTTGGGATTTAATGAGTACTCAGTTTCTGACGGTGCCTGATTCCGAGGGCCAATGTGCCACGAAACAACTTCCAAATTTTATCTTGGGTACGTTCAGTGAACGAATGAGCGGGATTTTTCTATCTTTTGAACCAGTGCTCAAAATCGAAATCTGAGGGCACCAATGAAATCACATCATCGGTTTTTTCTTAAGAAGACCTTTTATAGAGTTGTGTTTTCTCGGGAGGTGTTGTTAAATTAATGGTTTATATAAAGAGTGAAATAAAAACGTGATATAATTTTATTTCTACTCTATGTAATTACAACCTATGTGTGGAAGATGGGGTGGGACCCACTACATCCTAACTCCACTTGATATGATATTAGTGAGGTGGGGCCCACACAGGCCCTACACGTTCAATTTCGCTGCCTCCTCTAAACCTCCCCTCTTAAATTATGTTACACTCCCTCACATTAATGTTGCCAACTTAGCACACCATTAATTTTGACAATGCAAAATTAATTATGTGAATTCAACTATTGAAGTTTTGAATTGTTGGAAAAAGTAAAAAAAATAATGCAAAGCCTTATTTTATTTTTGTTTGGCTTTTGCTGTGCGAAGAAATGAAGAGGGATCTTGTGTTATTACTTTGAAGAGCTTCAACCTTCCACGAAGAACAACACTCTTCATCGAAGAACGCCAACAACGAAAGAAGAGATCGACGCACAGTTCCTTTTCCTCTCTGCAGCCGGTGTGAGACGTCTTTTCCTCCTTGGACATCCTCCATCGATGTATACAGAGCCACACCCCACGACATAGTTTTCTGCGACTCTATCTTCCGTGAACTACTTTGATGTAGGGGTTGTTTCATCGTTCAAAGATTATTATTTTGACGTTCTTCATTATTTCTCGAACGCTTCTAATAAATATAATGGGAGGAGGTCGGACCGCATGAACATGGTCGACCCTCCTCCCCCTTTGTTGTCGTTCTTCGTTGTGGTTTAAAACGGGGGTGACTCGGTGCCGTCGCACAGCACAAGAAAGAGAGAACTGTGGCCAGAGTGGGCTGCAACGAAGGACATGGTGCCATCGCACCGCGCCAGTGAAGCCGAAGGTGGCCACGACAATGTGTGGGCCGCGGCGGAGGAGCGCGATGTCGTCGCGCCATGCCAGAGTATGTGGAGACCGCGGCAGGGGCGAGCCGTGGCAGGGGCGGGCCACGGCGGAGCGGCGCGGACCCGTCGCAACGCACCGGTGGGATAGGGGTCATGGGCTAAGGCCATGGCGGTGCAGAGGAGGTGGCCAGACTCAGCCGGCCGCCGGTGCTTCGGAAGGCGGGACCCGCGGGGTATCCTGCGGAAGCTCACCGGCAGGCCAACAAGGATGGCTGTTTTGGAGAATCCATGGGGGTGTAACCCCCGGTTTATTGAGGGCAGACCCCACCAAAAATGGGGGGCCGCCATTTCAAAATGAGGGAGGAAGCACCTCCCCCCTCTGCATCAAGCTCGGCCTTAAGCCGAGCCGCACCCCGCGTTGGGCCGGACCGTCCGTGCTTGGCCGGACCGCCCGCGCCGGGACGGACCGTCAGGATGGGCCGGGCCGCACCTTAACAGGCCGGACCTGGACCCGGGTCGGGCCGTCCCAGGGGTTATTGGGCCGGGTTGGACCGGGCCCAAACCCCATGTTTTCTGATAAATTTGTTCAAATGCCCATAACATGGGCTACATACATACAATCGACACACTGTCACTTGTGTAGTGATCCTTGGATCGAGATGGTCGTTTTTCTATATTACACTCATGGTTTCGGAGAACTATGGGTATGGCCGTGTTGGTTCGAACACAAAACCATCAAGGCCCTCGGAGCGAAAACGCTTATAACATGATCTTCGGACATCCGATTGATGTGACGTCAACTTTTTTGGATTCCTCTTAGTGAGACGGTCCATTTGGCTTACTTCGATCGATGTTTGGACATATTTGGTGTACGTTCGGATTGGTTTTGTCTTAAAAACCAACCGAGCCCCTGGGACGAAAAAACCCAATAACTCTCAGATCGGGCGTCCGATTGACGCGTTGTCTGTCGCGTTGAGTTCCTTTCGACAAGGTGGAACATTGTGATACATCATCTCTGGACTTCATGAAAGTTGATGTGTCGATCACTTGGCTCGTGGAGTGGACCCTCTCGGAATCGAGCTTGCTGTGTGCGGGAACCTTCGAGCTAGCTGCGACTATGACGACGATGACGACTGTACTTGAATCCTAGGTGTGTTCGGAAGTGATGCCGACTCTACATGAATCCTACGTGGGTTCGGTAGTGATGATGACTATACGTGGATCCTCTGTGGGTTTGGAAATGACGATGACCATACTGGAATCCTCCGTGGGTTCGACGATGATGACTACTATTCTTGTTTCCTATGTGGCTCCAGCTCTATTTGACTATGTACATGTATCCTATGTGGTTCCGGTACAGTAGTTAGTCTTGTATCCTTTGTGGGTCTGACAGCTTAACTGGTCTTGTATCCTATGTGGGTCCTACAACATAGATGAATCATTGGCTACATCTGATCATCTCTATCGCTTTATGAAGAGTATACCTGTGTGAGATGAGTCTTAACATACAATCATTATCATAGATATGAATGTTGTGCTTTCATATGTGGATTGGGTTATGAATTCCTATGTGGAATGGGTTATGTTTTCCTGAGTGGACTGGTTTGTACATGGGCTTGTGTGCTGCAGGTGATCTGGAATTGATGACTTAGGTATATGTACAGGCATATACCTTAGTAGAGTTGGTTGTTACTTGGTTAATGTATATTTACTTTGTGGTTTATCCTTCATGTATTATGGGATACCTTCGAGGGTCTCGAGATCCCTACTGAGTAGTGTATACTCACCCCTGCATGGGCTATGCCCACACTACATTGTGTTGGATGCAGACACTGGATAACGCTGATCGAGGTGGGAGCTCGTGGAGCTGGACGGTACCTGGAGGTGGATCACTGGACAGAACGTACATGATGCAGATGGTTGTAGCCAAGGAGCAGAGGAGACTATCTGTACACACCCTTCAGATGGGATTTCTAGAGAACGGCTCGGAGTTGCTGCTTTACTTTTCTGCTACTATACTTTATTTTCAGTTGTACTTTACTTTCAGTTGGGTTTGAATTCTGCCCCATTTAATTTCCATCACTTACTTTTGTACTCAGTTTACATAGTTTTTACTCATCTTGTGTACTCAGTGGTTATTGTTTACATTATAATGGCAATGACTTCCCTTTTTATCGGGATTTACGCCTTTGTTGCTAGTCGCCAGCCCCTGGAATATGGAAGGCGGGCATGGGGTAGTCATGGCACGGTCCCCGAGGACGGGTCGTGACAAATTGGTATCAAAGGAGTTCGGTTCTACTACAGAACTCAGTAATTTGATCTTTCTTATATGTGAAGAGATATTGTTAAGGGTGTTGTGTCTGGTTATCAGACCAGGGAGTCCAGTGTTGGTGTGGCGGCCGACGTATCCATACACCAGGACACTGACTTCTGATTTCCGACTCAATGCATGAAAACGTTGATTGCATGTGTGTTTCAAAAGCTTTCTTTTTTTTACTTTGTGTCAGCTCTCTAGGTATACTTTATTGACCGTGGAACACCTTTTTCTTTTTAGGATGGCCCCATGATGGCAGCCATCTAGGATTCCGAGCATTGTGTGAGAGGGAAGCCCACCGAGTGACGAGGCCTTGATGCATGGCCCCTTTACAGCGGAGGCACAGGTGGTACCTATGCCCACCGAGCCACCGATTCCACAAGCCCCAGCAGCATATAGTGCACGTCACCTAAGTACACTACACGAGTTTCAGCGTCAGAGACTGCCTAGGTACTGCGGCTAGATGGACACTCAGGCAGGCGAGGATTGGCTAGAGGCTGTTGTTCGAGTTTTCAGATTAGTGGGGACACCAGCTGACCTCATGGTGATCCTTGTGGTGAGTCTCCTGCACGCGAAAACATGTAGATGGTGGATCCTGATGCTCCATGTGCATGAAGATGCATCTATTCTTTGGACGGACTTCAAGACCCACATCCACTCAAAGTTCGTTCTAGCCACCAACCATGTGGTGCGCATCCAGGAGCTACTACAGCTGTGGCAGGGCAGAATGACTGTATCCCTGTACTCAGTGAGATTTATCGACCTCTCGTGCAACTCCACGGACATTGTATGGGACCCATTCATCTGGCCACGGACCTTCGAGCAGGGACTGAGGCATGAGATCAGGGCTTCGATGGTCTCCCTTAGCATTCTGACACAGGCAGGAGTACTAGATCAGGCCCTTCTTGTAGATAGCTTTCTTGCTGTGCCTACACCGGCAGTGAGACCTTCTGCAGGGCGACATGTAGCGAAGTCTTCTGTAGTTGGTAGTTGACGAATGTCATAGTGGTCCATGCGGACTAGACCATTAGGAAAATAACCTACGGATACTGGCTCAGAGGTGTGGTGAACACGGCGTAGAGCCAGCATTAGGAGGAGTAGACAGTGCTATGCATGCGGCAGACATGGCCACATGGCTCGTGACTGCACGACCCTCCATGTAGAGGAGCATAAGATTGTTTAGGGACCACCTAGGTAGAAGCAGAGGTTCGACCATGGAGGTCTACAGGGAGAAGGTGGATGAGGCAAAGGAGCTGGCCGAGCGGCAGGTGGTGGACGACGTTTTGAGGCTCTACCACCACTACCACCAGGGGGTCCACCCCGACAACATGGAGATGGCAGACCGAAACAGGCCCAGCTCCAGGTAGTGGAGGCCTACGACCACAGCGCACTAGAGATGATTCGAGTTACTATCTATGTCTACTCCACCATTGCTTCATTTCTTATAGACACTGGAGTGAGTGATTCATTCATTGTCGCTGCCCTTGTTCTGATATCGGAGATTCCGATAGAGCTGTTGGCTCAATCCTTATGGCTAGAGACTCCTACAAGAGCAGACTCGACGATTACGCACTGGTGCCGGCAGTGTGAGATTACTCTAAGAGGCGAGAGCTTCGGCTGGGATCTTCTTGTAGCAGCGTCGAGGCCTTACGATGTCATCTTGGGCATGGATTGGTTATCTATGGTCCATGCTCAGATTGACTTTATTAGGTGCAAGTTGTGATGTGTCTGCACTGATCGGAGTAGGTTCACCTTCACCGGAGAGAAGGGATCCTTTGCAGTGCAGGATGGACTCACATAGAGGAGAGGACATCAGATCACTCATCGTTTGACTAGCCTCATCCTTGGAGCAGTGGACGTGCAGAGTCCGAGTTTTCCTGTAGTGGTGGATCAGTATGCGGATGACTTTCCTGACAACATTCCAGGACTACATCCTCATAGAGAGTTAGAATTCTATATTGACATGTACCCCATGACAGCCCCGATATTTACTCCAGCATATCAGATGGCTTCCGCTGAGCTTTGAGAGATACGGGTATAGCTGGAGGACTTGCAGGGCAATGGATTCATCCGACCCAGTGTTTTACCCAGGGCTTATCCGATTTTGTTCGTCAAGAAGGCTAATGGGAGCTTGCGGCTATTTGTTGATTACCGTCGCCTAAATCTGGTGACCGTGAAGAACAAGTATCCTCTTCCGATGATTGAAGACCACTTCGATCAGCTCAAGGGAGAACGATGGTTCTCGAAGATAGACCTCAGGTCAGGCTATCACCAGCTCAGAGTTCGAGACAAAGATGTGTAGAAGACAACCATCAGGTGTAGGTATGGCCACTCTGAGTTCATGGTTAAGCCTTTTGGCGTAACCAATGCTCAAGAATTGTTCATGAGTCTCATGAACAAGATCTTCCAGCCTTACCTCGATCGATTCGTCGTAGTATTCAGTGACGATATTTTGATTTACTCTACTTCTGAGGAGGATCACACCTACCACTTGCGGGTTGTATTGGATACACTCTGAGAGCACCAGCTTTATGGTAAGCTCTCGAAGTGTCAGTTCTGGATTTGAGAAGTCCACTTCTTGGGGAACGTAATCTCTGAGGAGGGAGTTGCAGGGGATCCTATGAAGATCGAGCTAGTGCTAGCTTGGGAGCCACCTAGGAGCGTGATGGAGGTGCAGAGTTTCCTAGGTCTGGCTAGGTACTATTAGAGATTTGTTCCAGACTTCTCCCGAGCTGCAGCACCGCTTTCAGCGTTGAAGAAGAAGAGGAAACCCTTTGTGTGTTCAGATTGATGTCAGCAGAGCTTCCAGGAGATGAGACAGAGATTGACCAGGGCACCCCTCTTAAGGCTACTAGAGGAGGGAGTAGGGTATGTAGTCTACTGCGATGCTTCAAGGACCGGACTCGGGTGTGTCCTAATGCAGGAGCAGGCAGTGATTGCCTATGGATCACGACAGTTGAGGCAGCACGAGCAGAACTGTGCTACCCATGACCTGGAGTTAGCAGAGTGGTCTTCACTCTGAAGATGTGGCAGCACTATCTAATGGGCGACCGCTTTACAGTCTACTCTGACCACCATAGTCATAGGTATATATTCTCACAGAAGGACCTGAACCGGAGACAACTGCGATGGCTAACGATCCTCCAGGACTATGACTTTGAGATAGTCTATACTCCTAGGAAGGGGAACGTAGTAGCCGATGCTCTCAGTAGGAGGACGGGAATTCATCTACAAGGAGAGGCGACAGAGAAACTACCCGCGTTGAGGATATCCTTTGTGGATAAAGAAGGGGAATCCTTTTTTACAATTGCTAACAGTCAATCCACCAATTTTTCAGCGGGTCAGAGAGGCACAACGTGGGGATGATTATTGTGAGACGCGATGAGCACAGATATTCTCGGGACATGCACCTGATGGATTCTCTGTAGGAGGGGAGCACATCGTCCTTTTCATTGGACGTACCATGGTAGAAACTGCTTTATAAGAGGAGGTGTTGAGAGAGTTTCACACTGCCCCATTAGCGGTACATCTTGGAGTGGTAATGATGTACCAGGATCTCAGACGATAACACTAGTGGCCAGTTATGATGAAGGATGTGGCAGAGTTCGTTTCACGATGCCTCACCTACCAGTAGGTGAAGGCGGAGCACCAGGTACCAGCAGGCTTTATACAGCCCATGGAGGTCCTGAAGTGGAAGTGAGACGGGATATCAATGGATTTCATATCTGGGCTTCCACGTACATCTAGAGGACATGACTCCATTTGGGTGATCGTCGATCGACTCACCATGTCGGCTAACTTCTTACCCATCAGAGAGCAGGGCTCAGTGGAGATCTTGGGACGTCTCTACGTTTAGGAGATCGTATAGATTCATGGTGTTCCATCATCTATCATCTCCGATCGAGATACTCGCTTTACTTCCTGGCCATTGAAGGTGTTACAGGAGGAATTCGGGACGCAGTTACGCCTGAGCACCACCTTTCACCCTCAGACGGATGGCCAGACGGAGAGGACCATTCAGACTCTTGAGGACATGCTTCGTGCATTTTTTTTTCTCGACTTTGGTTGCAGGTGGGAGGATCACATACATTTGGTTGAGTTTGCGTACAACAACAGCTACCACACCACCATTGGGATGACACCATATAAGGCATTGTACGACCGACCATGCCGATCACCTCTGTGCTGGACAGACCCTAGGGAGTCAGCACTTGTATGACCATAGATGGTCCAGACCATGACAGAGAAGGTACATGTCATTCAAGAGGGGATGGGGATAGCACAGAGATGACAGATGTCTTATGCTGATGGAAGTTAGAGACCACTAGAGTTCGAGGATGGTGACCATGTTTTCTTACGAGTCTCACATCGACGTGGATTATGGAGATTTGGTCGGGGCAGCAAGTTATCTCTGCGCTTCATCAGACCATTCCAGGTTCTCAGTAGGATAGGTGAGGAGGCTTATCGCCTGGATCTTCCACCTCAGTTGCACCGGGTACACGACGTCTTCCACGTATCCTAGTTGAGGAGATACGTGCATGACCTGACGCATATCATCGTCCATGGGGAGTTGGACATCAATGAAGGGGTGACTTTTGCTGAGGTCCCAGTGGAGATCGAGGACCAACATGAGAGGGTACTACGTGGATGGTCAACTCCTCTAGTGTGCATCAGGTGGCAGCATGGGAACCTCCAAGAGAGCACCTGAGAGCGAGAGGCTCAGATGGGTGCACAGTACCCCCATTTATTCCCCTAGTTTGTGATGTATCTTTACCAGGACGTAAGGCCCTGAGGTGGGAGTAATGTAAAGAACTATAAATTTCCATGAATTTTTTTTTCATAAATTCTTTGGGATATCACAAGTACGAAATTTCTAACAACACCTGATTCTGAGGCCTGGTGAGCCCAGAAACAACTTCTAATGTTTAGCTCGGGTACGCTCAGTGAACGAACGAGTGGGTTTTTTCTAACTTTTTAACTAGTGCTCAGAATCGAAATCTGACGGCACCGATAAAACCGCAGCATCGGTTTTAGATTAAGAAGACCTTTTCTAGAGTTTCATTTTCTCGGGTGGTGTTGTTAAATAAATGGATTAATTGAAGAGTTAAATAAAATATGTGATACAATTTTATTTATACTCTATGTAATTATAACCAATGTGTCGAAGTTGGGCTAGGACCCGCTACATCCTATCTCCACATGATACGATATTAGTGAGATGTGGCCCACACGAGCCCCACCCCTTCAATATACCTAACTCTTCAAAACCTCCCCTCTAAAATTATGTGACACTACCTCACATTAATGTTGCCAACTTAGCACACCATTAATATTGACATCTCAAAATTAATTAGGTGAATTCAACTTTTGAGGTTTTGAATTATTGGCATAAGTAAATAAAATAACGCAAAGCCTTATTTTATTTTTGTTTGGCTTTTTCTGTACGAAGAAATGAGAGAGCCCTTGTGTTGTTCCCTTGAAGAGCTTCAACCTTCTGTGAACAACAACATTATTCATCGAAGAACGCCGACACCAAAAGAAGAGATCGACGCGCCGTTCATTCTCCTCTCTGCAACGATTTTGAGACGTCTTTTCCTCCTCAGATGTCCTCCGTCAACATATATGGAGCCACACCCCATGACACCATTTTCCGCGAAGCTAGCTTCCGTGAACTACTTTGAGGTTGGGGTTGTTTAATCATTCAAGGATTATTATTTTGACGTTCTTCATTATTTCTTAGATGCTTGTTATAAATATAACGGGAGGAGGTCAGACCGCACAAACACAGCCAACCCTCCACCCCATCTATTGTTGGTCTTCGTTGTGGTTTGGAATGGGGCGACGTGGTGCCGTCACACCACACGAGAACGAGAGAATCACGGCCAGAGCTGGCCACGGTGAAGGAGCGTGGCGCCGTTGCGCCGTGCCAGTGAAGCTGAAGGTGACCCCGTCTAAGTGTGTGCCTCGGCGGAGGGGCACGATGTCGTCACGCCATGTCGATCAAACAGGCGCCACGGCCCAAGGCCACTACGGTGCAGAGGAGGCGGCAGGACTCAGCCGGCAGCCGGCACATCGGAAGGCGGGACCTGCGGGGGGTCCTATGGCAGCTCACCAGCCGGCCAAAAGGGTCGACCGTTTCCAAGAATCTAGGGTGCGTAACCCCCTGTATATTTATGATGGACCCCACCAAAAATGGGGGGCCACCATTTTATAATGAGGGAGGCAGCGCCTCCCCCCTCTGCGTCCAGCTCGGCCTCGAGTTGAGCCGCGGACCGCGTGGGGCCGGACCGACCGCGCTGGGCTGGGCCGCCCGCGCTGGGCCGGGCCGCCCGCGCTGGGCCAGGATGCCACGGTAGGCCGGGCCACGCCAGCCGGGCCGGGACGCTCCCTAACAGTTTGTACCTAGACCCAGGTCCGGTCGCCTCGGTTCGGGCCGTCCCTGGGTTTATTGGGTCGGGTCGGACTGGGCCCAAACCCCCTGTTTTCAGACAGATCCGTTCAAAGGCCCATAACATGGGCTATAGACCTCCGATCGATGAACCATCAGTTGCGTAGTGATCCTTGGATCGAGATGGTTGTTTCAGTATATTTCACACAAGTTTTAGGAAAACTTTTGGTTGGGCTGGTTTGATTCGAACACGAAATCAACCAAGCTCTCGGAGTGGAAACACTTATATCTTGAGGTCTATACGTCCGATTGATGTGCCATATACTTTGTTGGATTCCTCTTAGTGAGATGGTTCTTTTGGATTAATCATCTTATGGTTTGGATGCAGTTAGAGTACGGTCAAGTTGGTTATGTCTTAAAAACGAACTAGGCCCCTGGGAAGAAAAAAGCCAATAACTCTCAGACCGGGCATCCGATTGACGTTCCGTCTGTCGCGTTGATTTCCTTTTGACGAGGAGGAACATTGTGATAAATCATCTCTGGACTTCGTGAAAGTTGATGTATCGACCCCTTGGCTCATGGAGAGGACCTTCCCAAAATTGAGCTTGCTGTGTGAGGGAACCCTAGAGATGGTTGTGACTGCGATGACGATGATGATTGTACTTGAATCCTACATGGGTTCGGCAGTGATGACAACTGTACATGAATCCTACATGGTTTTGGCAGTGATTACGACTGTACATGGATCCTCCTTAGGTTCGGCAGCGACGACGACCATACTGGAATCCTCTGTGGGTTCGACGGCGATGACTACAATTCTTGTGTCCTCTGTGGGTCCGGCAGTATTTGACTTTGTACTTGTATTCTATGTGGGTCCGGGAGAGTAGCTGGTCTTGTATCCATTGTGGGTCAGACAGCTTAGCTGGTCTTTTATCCTATGTGGGTTCGATATCTTAAATGAATCAGTAGCTACATATGATTATCACTATCGCTTTAAGAAGAGTATACATGTGTGAGGTGAGTCTTAACTTACAATCATTGTCATCGATGTTATTGTTAAGCTTTCCTGTGTGGATTGGGTTGTGAATTCCTATGTGGAATTTGTTATGTTTTTTTGAGTGGACTGTGTTGTACATGGGCTCGTGTGCTAGAGCCGAGCTGGAATTGATTACTTAGGTATATTTACGGCCATATACCTATGTAGAGTTGGTTGTTACTTCATTATTGTATCATTCCTTTATGGTTTATCCTTTGTGGATTCTGGGAGACCTTTAGGGTTCTCATTAACCCTACTGAGTAGCGTATACTCACCACTACACGGGCTATGGCCGCACAACGTTATGTTGGATGCCGACGATGGATATCACTGATCGAGGTGGGAGCTCGTGGAGCTGGACGGTACCTGGAGGTGGATCACTAGACAGAACGTTCACGGAGCAGACGACTATAGTCGAGTAGCATAGGAGACTATATATACACACCCTTCAGGTGGGATTTCCAGAGTAAAACTCGGAGTTTCTTCTTTACTTTTCTGCTGTTGTACCTTCATTTCAGTTGTACATTACTTTCAGTTGGGTTTGTATTCTGGCCCATTTACTTTCTAGCACTTACTTTTGTACTCAGTTTACTTAGTGTTTACTCAACTTGGGTACTCAGTGGTGATTGTTTACTTTATAAAGGCAATTCCTTCCCTTTCTATTGGGATTTACGCCTTTGGTGCTAGTCACCAGCACCTGGCCTATGGAAGGCGGGCTTGGGGTAGTCACAACACGGGCCCCGAGGACAGGTCGTGACAGTCTTGCACACAAAACCAATTTCGAAACTGACATTTAAGACCAAAACCATTCCAATTCCTATCCAAAACAGAATTCTTAGGCCTAGAAACATTTATAAAACCACTTTCAATTATTATAAAATTTCCTTGAATAATACCACAAACTATACAAATGAAAAAACAAATTTTCAAAAATTTCTGTCATGAAGTATAATAATGTTTTACACTTCAAACCAATTCAAAAACCCTCTTTTTAGGCTAACATTGAACTAATACATTTACAATCCAGAATTGGAAGGCCAAATAATATTTAGTAAACCAATTCCATAATTTATGAAATACACCCAAATAATACCCCATGAGTTACACATTAAAACACACAATTTTATGTTAAAAAGAAACTATTAAATTAAACACATAACCAAATCAGTCATCAACATTTTTTGCACCACACCAAACAAATGAGGAATTTAAAAAATGAGTAAATACAGCATGATAACTCGTTAATAATTGTTTACACATGGAACCACCTACCTTTATTGTCGAAACCCTCAAAATATGGTGCGAAACATAAATCGCACCACCGCCACACCTCAAGGATGTGAAATCCAACATAAAATGACAATATTTCACCCAAAATACAATAAATAAAACCCTAGGTTCGATCTTTAACTTCTAGAAATTAGGAACCTCAAGGAAAAGAGAAGAAACCCTAATCACATTTATTGTAACCCTAATCAAATTGAAAGAAGAATGAAGAAGACCAACTTACATGAGGGATCTTGTAGAACGCTCCCCAAATACACCAGTATCTTAATTTGAAAAGAGACAAAAATTAAAGGGAGGTTAGTACAAGGATAAAGAGACCATGTAGGAATCAAATGGGGAAAAAGAGTGAAAAATGAAGGAGTTATGAAGAAAAAAAATTTCATTTATAACTCTGTTTTAATAGAGAAATCTTAAGAAGTTTCAACTTTTTTGTCGATGAAAACTATCTCCAAAGAGGGGGATAAGAGATTGGGGGAGTGCGGATGTTCAGTGGGATCGGGTTAGAGGGGGAATTATGGAAAAATAATTAATATTGAATAAGTTTTTAAATAAACAAATTTTTTTTTAAACTAGGAATGGGCTTTCAGGGTGGCACAACAACTTAGAAAAAACCCAATTCCACCAGGATTTTGGATTTTAATAGATCCAAATTTAAATTGTGTTGTTAATAGGTCAAGGGAGGCCATGTAAGAATTGTAATGGATGAAATTTTTTAAATAATGAATGAGTTATATAAGTAATAATATTTATTTTCAAATCTGGAATTGGGCTCACGGTTTCTCTCAATTCCTGAAAACTCTCCCATTCATCCATAAACGCTTAGGAAACCCCCAAAACAAGCATGAATAGAAAATAAATTAAAAATACATTTAAAATAAGTTATGCATGTTACATGTCTCGCCACCATGAAATCCTTCCTTCTTGGAATGTCACAACAATGTCAAATCATCAACCAAACCCAACTTCGAAACCAAGAGGTACTCCCTTGTCATGTTTTGACCCTAGTGGCCAAAACACATCTAGTGCTCATTTAAGGTAGGATTACTCTCACAACCAAAAATTACACCACATTCTGGAAATTATCAATAACATTCATACTTTATCCCAAATGAAAACTCCTCAAACACTATCCGAACAAGACTCAAGAAATTCACCCAAACGAACAACAACATTGAACAGGGTTACACTTACCATACATTAACAAAACCATTGGTCGCTCTCAAATCCCATAGTTTACTCACGGAACATGTTGCTATCTAGATAGCTTCGAACAAGACTATCAACCGCTAATCCAATACCACAGAAAATAATGAGTTATTGGTATGGTTAGATACAATTGGGATCTCCACTATAAGAGACAACATAAATTTTTCCTTTGATAGAATCGAGACACATACTAGGGGAGTCCTGAACGGAATCCCTAGTACAAGGGGTAGACATCCATTAGAAATTTCCAAAATAACATACATGAGACCCATAGTGGGTCTCCCCGCCATAAGAACCAACCATCTTAACCAACCAGTATGAGCCGACCCATAAAGACCAAAAAAATTTAAGGATTTGGGAAGGGTGTAGGGTTAGTCTACATGGTTTGGGAAACTATGCACCACCAATTCAAATCATTCTTTCCTCATGGATTCTTGGCCCATGATCACTACTAATCATTTAAAAATTATGTCCTCATCACGTCTATCCAAATTTACAAACATTCTCTAATGACTCAATGGAAGCCAAAGAGGGAGGGAATGACATTAGGTGATGACATAGGTACAAGGCCCTCTACAAATTTCCACCAAACGGGAACAACAAAAGAAATATGATGAAACCAGAGGTTTAAAGTCTTCATATCATTCATACTGAGGATAAGAAATTACACAAGGGATTAAATGGCCTAGGGATTTCCCCTGACTATGAGCCAGCTTCTCTCCAAGACCTATGGCTGGTGCACAAATGATTGAAGCATCTTCGGCCTCGTAGTTAGGCTCTGGAAAACACATAAATGAGAATTATTCTTTCAGTGCCACCAACAACTACACTGAAATCCCCAGTAATATTTCCAAGACATAACAAATTCCAAACTCACTTTACCCTAATCCGATATTTCACAAAAACAATGGCTTAGAAGATGCACACAAATCACACCCTGTTTCTTCGAGTGCGAAACAATAGAAGTAAATAACACCTATACTCAGCATCCTCCAAAATGGAACATTTTTTTTGTTTTTTCCATGAGAGACATTCTCCCAACAATATAAGGAATCTCAGAGGATTTGACAACTTTTACCTTTATAGTCAATCGAGCACATGACATCACAAGGCATCACCGACCATGACCACGATGACTGATATGATCAATTCATGGAGAGGGACCTTATACAACATCCTAAAAAAACAAACAATTCTTGAAAGTGGCCACAATATCCTCTTGTGACCAAATTTCCCAAAATGGTAGTTTAACTTCAACACCTTCTTCAGGGAGACTATGAAGGAACAGGATGCCCTCTTAGACACTATCCTAATACTCATCCATCCTAACAACCCTATATCACTTCCACCTTCGGCAAATAAGAAATATTACGAAGATAAGGTGTCTTTCAATATTCCACGAGTAGTCTCCCGCTACAAGAGTATCCTCAAACCCAAAAATGTAAGGGTGTAGAATCATTCTAAAAAGCTGGAGAACATATTCCATACATTGATCACTTGGTGGATTTTACAACAACAAAATAATCTGTGTTTCACTTCACATGTTCACTAACCCTTACTAGGGGCGTACCTTAACCTAAAAGAGAACCGAAGGACCCAACCAAGCTTGTCCATTCTTTATGAAATACCATAACTAGATCCAAATATATTAGAGGAGCCACCACAAAGCCTTACCAAACTCTTCTTATAAAAGACCACTAACAAACCCTTCAACCCATCTTACTGACCAAACACAAACCCAAAATAGTATTCATATAGAGGGTGTTCATGGACTCAAAACATTCAACAACATCAACATTTCCCAAAAAAATGAATACACACCATCCACAAACACTCATCAAGATATCATGTTATCCTTTTTAATAAATTTCCTGGAAAAAATAGTTCTGCAGTTAGCGTATCCACCAATGGTACCTGATGGGCCACACACATGCATGTTTCCGTGCCACACCGGCCACCCTCCTCATATCCAATACGAAACTGATCCAGTCGTTCAATTAACCATCCATCATCCCATTTAACCCCATGCATGTTGTCTCTCATGAAGAATAAAAAAGGTTAAAATAAAAACTCTTTCCACTTTTCCTAGCCAAAACAATCAACCAACACATCCTTTTTCTCAAAACCGCTGACCAAGAGATTAAAATACCAATTCACTTCTTAAAATAATTTTCATAAAGTAACAAAAATTTAGAAATGAACTCACTTTCAAGTTATTCACATTAATTTCAAAACATCTCATCCCATTAAAACACCCTTTGATATCTTAGAAAACTCAATTGGATACACTTTTTCATAACCAACGTCAATATAGTTCATACCTTGAAAAGTTATTTAAGCACACCATTTTCCATTTCAAAACAATTATGAAAATCCAGTTCCACCATTTCATAAATAAAAACATTCCCCCTTTATTTGAAAATCATTTCACAAAAACATTATGCTTCTTTCAAACCAATTCACTTTAAAACAAAAGTTCAAAGATTTCAAAACTAAAGCACTGAACAATTCGAGAAGAAAAAAGTTTATGTGGGTGACTTAGACATATGGTTGGAAGCCATATTCCAATCACTTCACTATCAGATAGAGTGTTCAATGGAATATCCTCGGCAACACATGGCTTTCCAGGCCCTGCGAGCTCACTAAGACCATTAACCCAACTATCTTTTCATTTCCCATTATCATCATCAATCCAAAAAACAGGACGTAGATAAATCCCAAAATCCCCTGGAATCATGAATCCCATCACGAGGTGTGGTGACCAGCCCCACTACACCTAACTAGAATTCCATGTCCTGAAAATCGTATCTCTATACAATCCCGCCTGTTCACCAAATAATATGACCCAATGAGAGCGAACCTCCTTTGATACCATTTTGTCATGTACCAAATATGGTCTCCACAAGAACTGGCACCAAACCCGGCCCGTGACATGTCCCAAAGTGCATTTCTGATCCCCACAGGATAGCATAAGTTCTCGGGTTTCATAATATGTGAATTTGGAATGATTTACCTGAGTTTATAAACATAAAACAACAAAAGAACCCAATAAAATGAATCTGGGTTTTTTAAATAAACCATCTTTTACAAAATTCAGAATGAAATTACATATTTTAAAAAAACTAAACAAGACTACAACAAATGTAGAAAATAAAAAGGAAATAGTCCAAGAACCCTCATGGTAAGGAGAGCCACCATCAAGCTATCTCTAAATGACTTATCCACCAATGACCTGCTAGTAACCCGATCCTATGGAACTAAAAACTATTCCCAACCTGCGACAAAAAAACAAAGAAATCTACATACACCCAAGGGTGTAAGTAAGGTGGGAGCCAATTCCTAGTAGGTTACCACCACTATGATATTCCATGGGATAAACATTCAAAGATAAAAAGAAAGAATGTTTTGAAAAAACAAGTAATTTCTAGTTACAATTTCTAAAAGATGCAACTAAAAATTATCAGTTTTCAAGTAAGCTAATTTCCACAATCCACACTTTTAAATTAAATTCCAGATCTACTGAATTTTCCAGACAAATATATTGTGTGCCGATGGTATGTATAAAGGATCTAATGAGCACAAACAATAATAAATAACCCCTATGCACTAGTTAGTTGTGGGTCCCAGGTACCTCGTATCTCGGTGAGAGTAACTACAAAAAATATCTATTCTCGTGCACTAGCCACTAGTAGCAAACAAACCCATAACCTAGTGGTCTTAAATAATCATCATCATAATTTAGATAGAGTTATTTATGTCACTTTTTCTAAGTGAAACTGAGGCCAGACCCCACAGATTCACTAGCATACTAGTACACGTCCGCCCACCTAGATAATCGGATTTTCCCTTTGTTCTCAAACAAGATCAACAAGTCAATAAATATAATTTCTACCGAAAAATAACATTTCCACATCCCAAATTCAACAAAAATCCCCCATGTATTCCACATAAGATAAAAAAGTCCACATTTCATTCAAATTGATTTTGAAATCCAACTCAGCCCAAAATATCCCACCAGACTTTTGACGTTTCTTTACCACTTACACAAATCCATTAAACAATTTTTTAAAACATTTACAAGGTGATACACATCACATAACATCACACACACACACATTCCACATAATTCCATTTTTACCTTCAAAATAATTTAACCATAAAACATACACGAAACACCACGCATATAGGTTTTCCTCCAACATTACAATTTAATAAAAAATTTGATAAATTTATAAAACATTCTAAAAATTATTGACATCTTAAAACATAATTTCACCTTTAAAAACCCATATTAGGTGAACACAAACACCAAATAGTATATATGTGCCCTTTTACCAATTTTTTAACCAACTAAAACACTTCCAATTTTCATAAAAACGACTCAAGTAGTGTAACTATGTCTTCCGCACAAAACCCATTTCATAACCCCCATTTTAGGGAAAAACCATACCACTTCTTATCCAAAACAGAATTTTCAGACCTAGAGACATTTATAAAACAAATTCCATGTGGTATAAAATAAACTTGAATAATACCACAAAATATACATATGAAAACACACATTTTTATAAAATTATCTCTAGAAGAATAATAATGTTTTACACCTCAATCCTTTTAAAACCCCATCTTTTTAGGCCTACATGACACTAATACATTACCAAACAATAATTTCCAGGGAAAAATGATTTAGTAAACTCATTCCATATGTTATGAAATACACCAAAATAATACCCCATGAGTTACACATGAAAACACCCAATTTCATGTTAAAAAGAAACTATAAATTTAAACACTTAAACAACTCAATCATAAACAGTTTTTACACCACATCCAACATTTGGGGAATATGAAAATTTTGTAATTACATCATACTAACTCATAAATAATGGGTTGCACATAGAACCACATATCTATTATGTTGGAACACTCAAAATAAGGTGTGAAACATAAACCGATCCACCATCGCACATCACCGAAGTGAAATCCAACCAAAAACCACAAATTTTCACCTAAAATACAATAAATAAAACCCTAGGTTAGACCTCTTACTTCTAGAAATTTGGATCCTCAAGGAGAAGAGAAGAAACCCTAATCAAATTGATTTTAACCCTACAAAAATTGAACAAAGAATGAACAAGACCAACTTATTTGAGGGATCTTGTAGAAATCGCCCGACATACACCAGTATCTAAATTTGAAAACAACCAAAAATTCAAGGGATGTTCGAAAAGGGATATAGAGACCATGATGGAATTTGAATGGGGAAAAGGGTGTGAAATGAAGTAGTTATGAATGAAACAAATTACAATTATAAATATTCTTGAATAGAGAATTCTTAAGAAGCATCGAATTTTTCTGCAAAGCAAATGAGATCCAAAGTGGGGGATAAGAGATTTGGGGCACGCCTAGGTTCTGTAGACTTGGGTTAGAGGTGGAATAACTGAAACATAGTTAAAATTGAATAAGATATTAAAAAAAATTAACTGAAAATGGGATTTTGGGGTGGCCCAAAATTTAAAACAAAAAACCAAATCCACCATGAATATGGATTTATAAATGATTAAAATTTAAATGGTGGTGTTAATAGGTCAGTGGATGCCAAGTGTGTATTGGAATGGATGACAAATGTTAAAAAATAAAAGAGTTACAAAAGAAACAAAATTTATTTTAAATCTAGAATTGGGCTCATGGTTTGGCCCAATTCATGAAAGCTCGCCAATTGATTCATAATATCTTGGGAAACCCCCAAAACAAGCATGAATGAAAAATAAATTAGAAGTTCCATTAAAATATGTAATGTATGTTACACATTGCCTCACCCAATAATTGCTAAAATAATCTCCCACTCCCTTAGCTACCTCTTAGAATCCTAAATTATGGATGAAAGTCTCTCAAGGAACCCTATTGTATCAAACCAAAAAGAGTTACCTGATTATGGGGTAACATATTCTCTCTAGGTAATTTCTATTATTTTACTTCTAAACCACCTCCTCACTCTTCACTCCATAATTTTTTTACTGATATAGTGTCATACATATTATAGGATGTTTTTATGAAATGGGTTCTACATACACTTACACCAACCTCTATATAATTTATATCTAACCTAATGTTTAAATGTATAGAAAACTACTTCCTCACGAAACGATGATTGTTCATTTTTCTTTTACCACCTATCATGTTTGCCATTATGATGAGAAATATATTTATATAGGTAATGTATTATACTTATATTTTATTTAATATTATTTTATTAAAACACAAATATCTTTACTTTACATTTGGTTTTAATAGGATAATCCCATTTTCGGATGTGTGGACTACCACCCTCTCAATGTTAGGTGATTCATTCACACACCACAAGGAATGTATTAAGGATGGGTTTAATAAAAATATACGATATTGATGACATAATAATTTTAATTGAATAAATATATATAATTATATATATATATTTATATTCATACTCATATACACATATTTCTTTTACATAGTTTCTTTAAATAAGATATTAAAAATGTTAACAACATTCATGTGTGCATATGAATTCCCGTCTCTATGAACGATGTCTTCAATTTCATACATATTTTTGATATAATTTTTTATAACATGAATATAGTATATATAAATGATATATATATCTTTATATATAGTATATAATTATGAAATGTTTATAATGATCAAAGATATATAAAATAAAAAGAGATGCGGAGAATAAAGCGAATATTACACGAACAGACACCTTAACATAGAATCATTTACAAGTAGGTAATATAAGGACATAGTGAAACCATATATGTTATTATATAAAATAATATAATTATTTAAAATATTTATAAGAATTGTATACATGTTATATAGTAATCATGTATATGTATATGAGATTCAAGACCCAAGGTATTTGTATTTCATCTCAGTTTTAATTTCTGGGAGACATATGTTTTGTTCGCCACTCTTTTTATTTGTGTGGTGAGTGAACTATCCATTATTGAATCCTATGTACCCTACAATTAAACTTATGGGTATTAAATTATCCATTTTATGATCCTTCATTCATGGATATATCATTCAAATGTTTCCAAATTGGTAAAATAGTTTTGCCTCAATTTTCCTTCTTTGAGACTCTTATATTGTTATACACCTAAACTCTTTTTCAAAGAGTATATACAAACATTTTACATGTTATATCAGGAATATATTTATATTAATGATATATTAAGCTTTATATACTTTCATTTATTACATAGATATTTTGATCCCATGTTACCAAATTATAAGAGCTTATTAAGTCGGACTCATCACTTTTCGAGGTTTTTAGTATTTATGCTTCCTATTATGTAATATTATTATCAATAGGCTATGAAAAATCTTGAGTTTTATTATCCTATTTTTTCTAGACGTAATCATGTATTGGTATTATTTTCACGCTTTTTTCTCCAGAAATGGTTTTTATAAAAAATATATATGATTATCTCTCTCTCTCTTCCGTCAGAAATCTATTATACTAAAAAATATGTTTTCAAAAATGATTTTACATATATTTTCAAAAGATAGATGATGATATTTTTTTTCAAAAAAGAATGATTTTAATAAAAAATTTCTAAATATTTCTTCATATGTTTTTAAATCTATTTTCCAGAAAAAAACCATCAAAAGGTTTTCTGTTTTAAAAATCATTTTTCAATTAAGAAAGTATATTTTTGTAGAAATTTTTTTCAGCAGATATTTCAAAATTATTTCCCATATAATAAAACTTCCATTGATTTTACTCATTCATTTATGGAGAAATTATTAATTTTTTCCATAAATATTCACTATCTTAATGGATTATGTTTTATTGATGATGTTATGAAACTCATTTCTCATTCTCAGATTATTTATTTATAAAATCCATTTCTCTTTATTTCATTATATTTTCTTTTAATATGTATATCATTAACAGTTTATATTTTCATAAAATACATTTCTCATTAACATGTGATATGTTTGTGAAACCTATTTCTTTTCATGGTTTATTATTTTCATTAAATGATTAGGAAACATGTCTCTTTAAACATGTTATTATATTATTACAAGTTTGTGAATTCCATTTCGTTTCATTTGTAATGATATGATGGTTATAGATTTTGTGGCACAAGTATGTATGAT
Organism: Viscum album; assembly: GCA_963277665.1. Classification (NCBI taxonomy): domain Eukaryota; kingdom Viridiplantae; phylum Streptophyta; class Magnoliopsida; order Santalales; family Viscaceae; genus Viscum; species Viscum album. Next base: position 1,843,189,259 of record OY728145.1, read on the forward strand.
TTAACTATAAGATGGGTGGGACATATATTTATCTGTAATGCATTTGGTAATGATCTATATCAATTGTGATTGATAGTGATAGAATGATGGTTTACTCAGTACATTAATATACGGCTAAGATGATGGTTTACCTGGTTCAGTTATATATTGATGGAATGTGGGTTCACCTGATTTAGTAAAGGACGTTGTTCCATAATATGGATTTAGTAGTTATTCTTTGGCTACTATTTAAATCAGTATATACTTATGTGTTTTCAAAATTCCGTTTCATATTTATATATTATACTTTCATGGATTATGCTAATTATTTCCTTATTATTAATTTATTAAGAGCACATTATCTATATTCCATGATCATTAATATGTAGGGTATGTTATTATACTTTTATAATAATGTTATCATAACCCAATGAACATGTTTATTATTACATGACTCAATTGTTTCCCGTTAATGAATATTTGATCTCACCACATTTATGTTTCTTTTATACTAGGTTGAGATAACATGCATATGTTTGATATGTAGAAGAAGTGTTCTAGCCAAGAATAACCTAGTGGGAGATGATATTGCAAACTTATGTTCTAGAGTCATGTCTCCATGTTTCTAATGTCATGATACCAATCATTGTCTTTGGGAATATGTTTGTTAAAAAAATTAACTATTCAATTGAATTTATGTAATATTAATGTTTTGAAAAGTGATGGTTTATATATTTTTTGATATATAAGTGGAAAATATCAATAATAGAATATTGGTAATTCTCAATTTATGTATTCCAAATGATCTCAATATATTATCCATGGCCGCTATGAGTACAAGAATACAAAAATATGTCAGCCATGAAGACCAAATAATAGAATAATGATTGGGTTAGAACAACATAATCATAAAAAACCATAATGGTGGAATCATTTGTAATACTAAAAATATAATGATATTTTCGTGTTAACCATAAGGTCATTATGATGTTATATGTGATATATTTGAAAACCTAACTCACACCTAATGATAGCTGAATATGATGCCGTTCTTCAAGAATACCATCACTACTCATATATATCCAAATTGATCATCAATCTAATGTAATGGATACTAGTTCTTAACTGTAATATGGTTTTATCATCACTAAGTCATGCATAAATAAATGGTCACATCCACCATCATGAAAAAATGATGGGTGAATCCCATGAACAAGTACTATGTTAGATAAATACATTATACTCTAGATGTTCCAACTATCTATTTAGCTCCCTGAACATGGTAGGTCTAATCCTATATTGAGAAATTAACACTAAATAAGATCCTAGAATGATATTAGTCATAAATGATTCCTATATATTAATATTTATTCTTGATAAATCATTGGTAACGATGTCTTTGAAACAATTTAGTATGGGAAGAAAATATGTCATATTTAATCCCTAGTACTCCATGAAAATCATATCTATCATGGCAGTCGCTTATCCTAGACCATGATGAAGTATTCCAAATTTATTGTCTTGGAAATCCTATTAACCCCTATTGACATACATGTCACCATGTAATGATGTAAACTATAGCCTATGATGATTTTAGTCCACATAGGCATCATATGAAACCATGAAATTCATTTTGACAATGACATTGAACCATTTAATCACAAGTAGAAATATGTCCAATAATAAGGGATAACTAACTATTTAGAGGGATATATACCTGAATTGGGTTTTTCCTTCTAACCATACCATAAATGGTCTGTCTATGGTCACCACCACACATAATTACTTGATATCAATCCTAATACATTGTATGGTGGATACATGGATATTGGATTGAGAATTACATGTATCGAATAATGCATATATAAAAGTGAATCCTACTTGAATAGTACCTCATATTGTCAATGGTTATACACTCTAATCCCCTAGTATCAACTATAAAGCAAAAAAATGGATTGATCCATGGCCATGTTTAATATCTTTACTATCCATAGTTGTTCGAATTTATTTGAAATGATAATCAAAATTCTAGATACCATTACCACAACCTCCTCTTCCAAAAATATTTCCAGCGATACTCCATCCTCAATCCTAACATAGTATATTTCATCTTTTCCCTAATGATGTATATGGTGTGGATCATCTACTACAAGAATCATATGGAATGATCTGAAATAAAAACCTAATATGTCCTATATGACAACAATAATGGGACTCAAGCGGTTATGTATCACACAAATTCATTATATTACCTAAATATTCACACTGAAAGAAAATAACGGAGCAACCAGTGAACACACTCGATCCGTGGCTGCTCAGATAGGAATCCTCAAGGCCCCACATTATACTATCTAAAAAAGTACTACTATGACTTGAAACAAAACCTATATCCTTAGTACTATCATCTTATCTCTGGTTTCACTATGTGATTATATCCTGATAAAAAATCTTATAAAAGATAGATTGGTGAAATAATTTCACGTATGGGTAGTTGTAATATCTGATCCTGTCCTTATAACATTTCACTCATGATAGATCTTCACTAGAAAAAAGTGTTTAATGTGTTGAATCAGAATAATATAATGGCCTGAATTAGTAAAATAACTCTTCTAATTCACGATGTCTAATAAATCTATCAAATTGAAACATGAAACCCCAAAATCATAGACAAAGGGAACCTCATGTAACCAGAGGAAATTGTATAAAATGGGTAGAAACAACCATCTATTATAACACAACCTAAGTATGTAGTAAATATGTTATTCTGATGATGAATCATTAAATAAAAAGTTTCCAATCATATGGTAAACGTTTAGTAGTACTAGCATATATAATAACCATGGCTCACCCAACAATCACCAGAAACACACTAAACAAATTAATTGAAATACAATAATATGTAATTATATATTACTGTAAGAATAATTATAGGTTCCTATAATGATTAACGTAACAATACTCTTTTCTATACCTTTACATTGTACATATCTAAAATGAATATAAAAATAACACAATTCATGTAAAGTATACAATAGTGAAAGGATATGGACGATAATATGAAAAAGTATTGAAAAACAATTCACATTTTTTAATACTCAGTCTTTACATAGAACTTTGGTTAGACACTCCCAAGAACAACTTGTAATAGAGTATCAAAGTGGTAATAATATTATAACAATTATCTCAAAATAGTAATGAATGAAATAAACATCTGGTATAGAATTGTGGAATCACATCCCTAGTGCCACTCAACTATGCTTTATGATGGAGGGATACATTTTTTCAAGAGCCCCTCCTTGTATGTTAGAGACTCATGACTAGAAGTGAGGGAATATTTTGTGTTTGTGTGTAGAATATCCCCCATGATATATTGGATATAATTGATATAATAAACAGATTAAATAGATGAATTATTATATCAATGGTTATGAATTGGAAAAAATGAATTAGCATCAAAAAACAATAATTATCTCAAAGATTGAAACTGAATAATATATATCATAATCATGTCATGTCATCTCTCTACAAAACTATGAAATAGGAATACATTGTATCATGAAATACAAGATGTGAAAAATAACCAAAAAGAAGCATAAAATATCCAACATCCTGATCAATAGCTCATTTATCTACTACTAATATCCATCCTAAGAAATAAATCCTGTCTGGTGTCCCATATTGTATTCTTCTCCTTAACATCACCTGCATACATATAAAATACTCAGGTACCATCGACTGATTAGATAATGTTGGAGATAAATTTCATTAGTCCACCACAAATGGTGTAAATTCAAATCATGTTTTTGAATATAAAATAAAATTGTGTGTAGGTATGTATAAAAATAAATTATAGTTTTCAACTACCCCAAGACGTTATTATACCTCAGTTAGTGACTTAACTTGTAATCAATTAATTATATATGTTTGATTTTGTAATTAATTTCAACCATACGGTATATTATAGATATATTTTAAGAGGTTAAAAATTATAACCAATTAATCCTATAATGATGATAATAATAAAATATGATACTTGGATATAACTGTGGAACCCATGGCCTCGGGTGTTGAACCAACTAATTAATAACATGAAGCATGGGTATAAGGGGTCTGAGTGTATTCAAACTGGATTGTCAAAATGATTTTCATTATAAATGATTCTAATTGAGTCCATATATACCATCAAGAGTAAGCACGAGAGAACAGGATTGCACCCAATGTGGTGAATCTAGGTTCCACATGTCTTTTGATATCTATATTGATTGATACACATGAATCATTATATTTTGTTTGGGTAAGTTCATTATCATTAATTAATTTGACAAGGTATATCATGGTTATGAAACCATTTATTACATTTATTCTATATACAATTATTTCTTTAATCCCATTACCTTTCATAACAATGATATGGAGGTATAAGAAAAATGTTACTATATGCATTTCATTTATAATTTACCTAGCCAAGTGATATTCATAAATAGATACTCCATTTAACAATTAATAGATTCATGGATTAATTTAAAAAAATACCTTAGAATGATCCTATGATATTATACATCATAGCCATTGACAATTTATTAATTTGAGTAAAACACATATGATTGACAAAGACAATCCTAGTGCACCAGAATGGTACTGTAGGAAAACTAATCATGGGTTACAAAGTCTAAAAGATGTCAAACCCTAATTGTGGCAGTCAATATTGAGTTCTAAAACTGCAACAATGGGATGAAAAAACATATATAGAGATCAAGAAGACACACACATTTATTATAAAAATACAATATAAATTATATAATAATTACCCAGTGAAATTGGAATTCACACAAATTCAACAGTTTATGAAATAGTTAGATATTTAGAAATGAATCATAAGACACCTACCTTGATCTTACAGAACACTCCTTGGGCAGTGTAGGCCTGTAATTTGGCCTGTATCAGAAGGAAATATAAGAAGAAATAAATTCACATAAAATTGGGAATATGATTCCATATAAAAATTGTACACCTAACAGAAATTAAAATAAAGAGACAATTCTATTTATTTGAAATTTTTTATAGAGTAATAAAATTATACTAACAGTGATTTAATCATACATTGTATTAATAAATTATCAAGGAACCCATTTTAGGCCATTGTGGGATCACCAACATGAAGAAGAAGAGCCTCTATCGCAAGAAATGATCAATAGGGAGAGTGTGCTGGGTTATTATTTTTATGGTAATATTGGTAAAATCACCCTGAAAATATAGGGTATTAGGGTGTGTCCATATAGTTTTCCTAACCGTAATCTAACAATATGAATTTCTTTTTCCATGGAGGTGAGTCACATGGTTCACGTGCAAGGTTGGGAAAACAATGAAAAAATTATGCTCTTAAGCACTGCTATAAATTTTAGAGCCTCCACAGGGGAATTCTCCATAGGTTTCATGGATAGATAAAATTTTTCATCCCACTAAAACACACTGATATTCACCTCATTGTTAAGAGAAATCATGTTGGATGGGTTGTATATTTTATGGTGACTGTGAAACCTAGTTTGTTTATCAAATAGTCATGGATTTGACCTCCAAACAAGCCTTGAACACCACTAAAACATCAATTACCTCATTATGAATCTTCTAATGGTCCAAACCAAAAAATTACAACAAACTTTAAGGGATACATGCCTCATAGAAAAACTGGGTTCTTATAAAAAAAATTATACCATTTCTGATCATTAAGGACTCCCTTTTTTTACACTTACTAATAATCTGATCTCATCATTTCTAATGATTCAGTTTCCATGTAATGAAATAATCTATTATGTATGATATATCTAATAAGGTATCTATTTTCTAGAAAAATAGTGGTAGATTTTGTTGTTCACTGATGTTCAAGTTGTTTATGTGTCCTTAGTTTCAAAGGCACTAGACATAAATAATTATGGCATGGATCGTTATGTTATAAATTGGATATTCAGCCCAAATGATCAGATATATTGCAAATAAATGTGTGGGTCAATATAGTTGGTATCAAATAATGTAATAATTCACCATTGGAAACTATTTTTAGAAAACTATAGTAAAAAACCATAATATAATCCTATTTGTAGGAAAACAACCAAATATATGTTAATTAAAGGAGTGTGTTTTTTTCTTGAATAGTGTCACTATCTTGATAAAACAATTGGATGTGGTTTTAGAGTAGATAAATATTTGGTTAATGACCTTGAAAATTTTTACTGACATATATCTTGTACATAATTTTAGTTTATGGTCAGTTTTCATTTATAGACAACGCACATTGACACTCATATGGGATATTATTTTCTTTATTAACTTGTTATATATGAACCATTATTATTTATTTGAATAGATTATGACCATATGTTACCATGTTGTTAACTTTGGATACATAGATATAGAAGTATTTGTCTTGATTTAAATATAATATAAATAATTTTTCATTATTATGTGGTCTCCCACATTGATTATTGATACTCACAAAATTTAATTTGGTTTTAGTTAATAGATCGAACTTGACGGAATAATGTAAATACATAATGAGGAAAACAACTAATTTTTTTAACTCATGAGAACCCAAATTTTATGAGAGATGGAATTTAAACTGAAAATATTATTATTGAATAATATTCTCATTATAGGAAACATGCATAACTTCAAAATGGTAAAAGACGGAAACCAAATTTTGTTGATTTCTTCATGAGGCAACATGAACCATCTAACTCTGTGAGTGATGATTATCAAGTTTAAAATTAATTTATGAGTACTATTGAAATATAATTTATCATTCTCTTATATTCAAATAAAAAAATATTTTGGATTTCTATCATTTAGAAGGTGATGTACATCAATGGTAGACTATTATAATGAATATGAGGTAAGAAAAGGAATTTAAATCCCTGGAGTGGGACTAGTTTAAGATATTATTTTTCAATATTTACATTCCTTGTATCCTTCTTGTGAAAAATGAGAATTAATTCCTCGAGCTGAAAAAGAAGGATGACATATCTGTTGTTACCTATGAGGGAATATTTTTTTTATGATTTGTGAGGTATGCTTCTAGTGTTATCCAACAAACTGAATGTGAGGTGAATTAATTATTCAATGAATTAAAACCATGTATCTAATATTCATTATCAATAGTAGACATTTGTAGAAATGATGAAATATTATTATTTGTTATCACGATAAAAATCGATATTAGTGTTACAAATTAATCGTGTAGTTTTTATAATAAAACAATGTTGGAATTTAATGAATCCTTAAAAATAAAGTATTGAAGAATATGATCATTAATATGTAATTTAATCATTTTAGGAAAACTGATGAAAATTTAATTATGGGTATTAGTAAATGTTTCATGTGTGTAAATAAAGTTCATTGAGCATGTGAATGTAAATGGAAAAGGAAGAAGTTAGTTTATGATATGAATAGATAGAATGTGGCATAAAATTTACTACCCACACTCCTGTATTTAAAATTCAATAAGTATGGTTATTATTAAAATTGATTCTAAAATTAAATGGTTATGGATTATGATCGTAATTAGTAACCTCTTACGGTTACAAACAAATGGAAATATCATGCAATCACTTTTCCAAACAAGGGTTATAATAATGATGTTTGTAATGGTACACATACCTACCTCTCTAGAACTACTAATGTCCTATTTTAATCTAGATCTATCAAATCATACATGTTTATGAATATTTATTTATGTTTATCATAATACCACTTCAATTATTAGATGTTGAATTAGAATTAAAAACCCAAGTGGTATAAAGGTCAAAACTCAAGTCTATGATTGTTCCCATATTAACATTTTTTGTATGGTTCTTCCTTAAAATATTTATATTTCTCCTATAGCATAATTTTCTTTCATATTAAGAATGGATTGGATTTTTCTAAATAAATCACATGTGAATTGTATTATATATAAATTTACATTAGATATTCCAAACAATCCTACGATCATCAATCTGTGTGGTGAAAAGAATGAACATAAAATGGAAAATACAACCATTATGTGGATATTTATTCTATTTAAAAAGAGGTGTTTATTCTTGATTGTTTTCAGGAAAATAAAAAAAACTATTATATGACTATTTTGATTATTTTTTATTGATTTATTTATGATATAGTTCTCTAGTATTCCACTGAATTAGGAGCTCTGATAATGCATTTATAATGTTTCAAGAATATAGAATGATAAAAAGTTATGAATTAAAATTTTGTATTCATTAAAAACATTTTAATTTTTAAATTTTTTTGACAATGTTGGTGAATAAAATTGGATACACGAAGAAGTTAGTTTCAAATTAAAATATATTTAAAGTAACCAGGGGAGAAAAATATAACAAAAATAATAAACTCTATGAATTAGTTCATTGAAATTTGTATTAGGGAAAGTAAAAATTTAAATAGTCCAAATATAACATTATAAATTCAATTCAATATTTTAAAGAAATATTAAAGAATAACGTGATTAAAAAAGTTTGATACAATGAAACAAGTCGGTAATATAGACTTGCTGTTAAAAAAATTACTACAAATATAGAAATTTATAAAAACTGATTGAATTATAAATACACTATAAATGGGGATACAAAAATATAATTATTAAATAATAGAATGTTTACAAATGGGTTTTTTTTCTGCAAAATTATTGTTTTAGTTAAATAATCTATCATTGATGATAAAATATGTGAAGAACAGTTAGTGTATATATATAGAAATAATTAACAATTAAGAGGAATGTTTTAATTTTATTTATAATTATGGAATTAGAAGGGATATGAGAATGGTCAAGGATATATAGGTTAAATTATCAATATTAATATAGCAAAAGAGTTTCTAGACAAGTGGTAGAGGCTGCTGCTTGGCATCTAAAAGGCCATGGATCCAATCTGTGTAGGGGAGGAATTCTCAGGGTACTATAGTAGTACGGTAGGAGGCTTTGCAGTAGTGTCATAGCATAAGAGGTATTGTAACAGGAGTGGAGTTGTGTGGGGATGAAAGTGTAGTGGTTGCATTACTATATTAGGCACAATAGCAGCCTTGGAACAATCAATGTACTATTCACTGATGGGTCCTTTGGGAAAAAATTTGGTCTTTCAAGACTTTTACTCAGGCCACTTGGCCTTGGGCATTCAGGATATGTAATGGGTCTCACTCTACAGAGACAAAAATATTTTTGGGTGTTAATAATAAAATGAGGCTTTGGACCCAAAATATAAAAGAATATGAATATTACAATGAGTTCCTAGGATTTGTGACATGGATATTTAGGGTCATTGAACCCTCATAACAAAAAAAAGGTTACAAAAAATATTAAAATTTCTATTTAACTGTTAATAATAATTTTAAACCATTATTAGATGATTATCAAATATCCGAGAAACAATATAATTTTATATATGATTATTTCACAGTTAATCTAGTATAATTTATTATTGATATAAATAATTTGTTGAATAATATATAGAAATGAAAATAAAAAGAATTCATTATTCATGTGGCACTAGAATCATCTCAATATAATTATCAATGGATCTTATAAAGTGAATTTTGATCACATATGAAATGAGTATTGAATATCTTCAGTTATATTTTAAATTTCATTGAAGGATATGTAACATTCATAAATGATGGGCTGCATATGATAAAAGGAATTGGATTAAAATATATTATAGAAGAAAATATGAAATCTATGATAAACCTATTTTGTAAGGGGATGAAACATAAAATATTTTTTGTATCTCAACTTTGTGATGATGTAATCTTATATGGATGAACAGAATTTCCATTTAATGAACGTATTGAAGGAATAGATGAAAATGATGAATATTTTCGTATATATAGAATAATAATTATAGTATGGTTATTTTGTAATGTATGTATTATAAATGAACTATTCATATCTTTAATAAATTTCATGTATACTGTGATCGAATCACATCATTTTTAGAAGGCATTAGTCCACAAGACCCCAAACCAAATTATAATATTTACAGAAAATGTAAAGCATGAAAGTATGTGTTATATGATAATTAAATAAGAATAATTAAAAAAATAAATAACATATATATCATATATAAATATATTTTCCGTAATAATTACTAACCATTAGATCTGGTAAAGGAAAAAAGATCAACATCGATTCATTAGGTAGTAGTTCAATATACATAAGAAATGTATGTTAATTACCTAAAAGGTTAATGTGTGTCTATGTGTTGGTAAAACCATTAGAGTAATGTCATATCTTTATATATATTTTACTTAGGTTATTATATTATCATATAATAATATGAATATAGATGGTGTGGAATGAAATTAAAACAATGGAGATTGGGGAAGGATGTTACCTTTTCTTCGGGAGACCCATCTGGGTTTTCCCTGAAAGGTTCGCTTATATGGATTTAGTCCAAAAAGGGTTGATTCTATGATTGGTGAATGGATAGTGGTAGTTGATTTGTGTTTATTTTTGGGTAGAAAATGGTCTTTATATGTGTGAATGAGAGTGAGGGGTGACTCCTATTGTATATTGTTGGAGTAGTGGAATTATAGTAAACATTAGAAAATTGAATTTGGAACACTTTTTTACAATGAATAATTTATCCAATAATGTTACCAATCCATTTTAAGGGAGGATAAGGATTCAATATTAACATAAAATTGTTTTTTAAAATTTTTTCAGTCTTTTTGGAACATATTATTAAGGTTTATTCCTCTAATATGGTTATTTTTTCTTAATCACTGTAACTAATATTAATCATATTAACAAATATTTTTTGAAAAAAACATATTGATTTTTTTTAAATTAGAAATTGTTAATAAAAAATTATTGAAATAATTTTTAAATATTAAAATAACAAAAGTGGTAGAAATTAATTAAAAAATAAAGATATCTAATGTGGTGTGACATCATGTTCTCTTAGAAAAACAGTTTAAATGTTTAGAATGTTTTTATATCAAATTTCAATGTAAAATTAATTCCAATGACCTAAATTGGTTAATTGATTTAAAATTTATGTAATTATTTTATAAAAACAAATTATAATATAATAATACTATATAAAAAAATATATAAAAAAGAAATTTTGATTTCAAATTTAGTATATTTCTATATTCATCAAAAATTGAAATTTTTCATAAAAGTCCCCAAAATTCACACAAATAATATTTAAGAGTATTGAATTATAAAATGTTTTTTATTTTATTAAATTAAATTTCAAAATTATTTCGAAATTAATTTTACTATTTTTCACCTAGGAACATCAAAATTAGTATATTTGAGAAAATAGTATTTTCAAACATATATTGACAATACAAATATTTCTTTTTTTATAATAAATTTGTTTTATTTATTTAAATCCATTAGAAATAATATTTTAAATTTTTTTATTAATATTAATATTACATTGTTTTATGGATAAGGTATAACTATATCTTTTAAATATTTATAATATTAAAATGATGTTTCATTGAAAATCGATGTTGCATATAACGAAAGACATGTTGGTGTTTCTTGTGGAATAATATTATCAGGTAGTAGTGATTAATGAATGTTTGACATTCTGTTGAGTGAAACCCACGTAATCAAATAAAAATAATTTTTTTGGAAAAAAATGTATATAAAAACTAGCTTTGTAAAATTATACACCATTAAAATGTAATTCTCCATCGATATTCATTAATCTGATAAATAAATGATGATATTTAATCATCATAACATCCTTAGTTTACCTATTAAGATTCCCAAACTATTTATTTCTCCACACAAATTTGGCCTAGTGAGTGGTCTTGTTCCATATAACAGTCTCTGTATGATCTAGAATTTCTGATGGTTGTTCATTGTATGAAATATCCTTTGACAAAATTACAAACATTGAGTTCAGTACATATGAAGGGTCATGTGTGTACATCCTCAAGTGTTAAACACAGAACTAATCACATACATGAGATAGACTTGGAGAATGTTCAACGAGATAGTCAATCGTTGTGATATTATGAATAATCTCAAAAGGAACATTATAACTAATTTTTAGTCTCCCTTTATTCCCAAACCTCATAAAATTATTCCATACAAAAATACATAGAATGACCATCTCAACATCTTCAAATTATAGGTTATGCCAATGGTTATCAATATAACTCTTTTGGTGACTTTTTTCTAACTTGATATGATACTCAATGGTTCTAACATTCTAGTTTATTATTTATACTATCAAAGCTCCTAGTAGCTATAATTCTATAAATTCCTCCAGTAATATTGGAGCTCTACATTTATTTTCATATAGGGATCCATAAAGATTCTTCTCTATTATCGGGTGAAATCTATATTTGTTATAAAACTCAACAAGAAGAATGAGTTTATCCCAAGATCCTTTGAAATCCAATTAACTTGATATCAAAATACCCACAAGAGATTTAATTTTTATTTAATACAGAACATTAGTATAAGGATTATAATAAGTGATGAAACTTAATTCTCTATCACGTGCTTGCAGAATACTTTATTATAACATTGATGTAAACAATAGATCATAATTATACACAATAAAATTTAGAACTTAGTACTATCTTACCACTTTTTTAGTTTATATTTTAGGTATATCATATAGATAAATGTCTTATATGATTGTGATGAAGTGTTATAAATAATTAAGGTCGTCAAATACTACCAATATAGCATTCATTCTTTTAGTGGTTTTGGGGAGTCCAATGAGAAAATTGATAATAATGATATCTGATTTCCATTATGGTATGCGTAATTGATGCAACAACCCCTTAGAATTTTGATTTTCAACAAGAATTTTATATAATAACATGTACCGAGATACAAACTATATGACATTACACTTCATAAAATCCCACAAAATTATTATTTCATGTCTATACATTTAAATACATTCATGATGAAAATAAAATTAATTTCATGAACTAAGTTGAGGATTCGTCCAAATGGGACTTGACGTAGTCTATGTAACAGTACAAAGGGATTTTTTGATCCCCATGGTTTGGAATCAAGATCCAAAATATCAAAATATTAACTACGGAACAATTTAAACCTGATTACAAAAACATAAACAACTCATTATAACAAATAAACCAAACGTGAATAATGACAACCAAATAAGGGATAACAAATTTTCAGATTAAGGAATACAAATGTAAATAAAATCCCAAAAGGTCTACAACCAAAATTAGAAATGCCAATATCCAAAAACCACTATATTATAAGAGAACCATCACACTTAATCCACCACCACATTACCTGCAAGGGAAGACCACTATCATCTCGAACCACCATCTCCAAACACATTTCCATTATCTATGTCAAACATAACCAATTCCAGTTACACACAAAGGTCTATGTAGGGTGTAATCCAAAACCCAATAGGATTCCACCCAACATAATATTCCTTGCTATAAAAAATGTACGTTATATAAATGTGCTAGTTTTATAAAATAAATAAATGAACATTTTAATTTAAAATAATTTAAAGGGAAACATGTGTTAACCTCGCCTGTTTTGATAATCCCAATTATGTTTTAATTTTTTTTATAATCCTATGATAAAAATAACATCTAAATAATAATTGGAATATGTTAATAAAAATTATCTATGTTTATACACACTTTTAAATAAGTATAACTCAATATGGATATGTTTTTCATAGAACATATATGTGTTAAATTCACCAGTATGAACATAGCTACTGATACAGACAAACAGACACTTGGACTTCGGTACAAGATAGATCTACCAGTATATAAGTCTGTTGGTAAACCGAAAGGTTACCGTTAGAGTAAGTCTACTGATATGTGTAATTCAACCGTTATGAAGTCCACCGATATAAGGAATTTACCGCTACTGAAGTCTACCGATACAAAAAGGCAGACACATAGTTACCATTATAAAGACCTACACTACTGGAAATACAGTCCTTCCCAATGGTTCTGAACTGTTGGGAAAGGCTTCAGAATCGTTGGTATATGTTATACCAATGGTTATGCAAACCGTTGGGAAGTAAGCCATTGGGAAAGGTTTTACCAATTTTTTACTATGAACCGTTGGGATAGGGTGGGGAAAGACTAACCTATCCCAATGGTTGTGCCAAACTGTTGGGATGGTTTTTTCCAACGGTTTGGCTTGAACTTTTGGGAAATCCCAAGGATTCATCTCTTTCACAACAGTTTTTGAACCGTTGGGAATGGTTTTTTACCAACGGTTCAATGAAAAGTTGGTAAAAAAAGAAACAGAGATGCTATGCTAACTGTTTGAAACCGTTGGCATACCCTATACTGTGCAAATTGCACAGCAGGCTGCAATTTGCACATCAGCTCTGTAATTTGCACAGCAGGCCTCATTTTGTGCATTCCCCCCCATTTTCAATCCAATTATTATACCTGTAATAAACAAACACATAAATATACAATTATTGTACCTGTAATAACCAACTAACACATACTTATAGAGAACAAATTCATACACATTTAACATATAATGCATCCCGGAACTATACACATCCATAATTAAATTAGAATTCATAACACAATTATAAAAATATATATTTCATTTAGGATTCAATTTAAAATTTAGATGACAATTATATGTGTAATATGGAATTCAATTCATAATTTGATCAGTTTTTTGTATACCATATATTCTTTCCTGAAATGATGTCCATTTTAAACAAAATACATACACCTAGAGTGATACTGGCCACACCATCCCTCGGATTGAGGAGAGGTTAACTCGTACACGTCACAATTGTCCCACAGATCGTTTTCCTAAAGTATCAACATATTCTGAAAGCGTTTACTCAGCTTTCCGTATGCCAGTTTATGTTTTTTACATAAAATGATGTCCTTTTGAAACAAAAGATAGACACTTTGAGTGGTGGAGGCCACACTGCATCTCATATTGAGGCGGGGTTGATTCGTACACATCACATTTGACCCATGGATCGTTATTATAATGTTTCAATGAAAACTGAATGTGTTTGTTGGTCTTTCCATATGTACTTAAAATGTTGTCCATTTTAAATAAAAGAGTGACACTTAGACTGATCTCGACCACAACGCGACACGGATTGATCCCAAGTTGGCTCATACAGGACACATATGACCCATGGATCATTGTTCTAAATTATCAACAGATTACGAATGCGTTTGGTCAGCTTTCTGTATGCCAATTGTTCTTTTCACTTATAATCCTGTCCATTTTAAACAAAAGAGACAAATTTAGTGGGGTGTCGGCCACACCGCGCCTCGCATTGAGGCGGGGTTGACTCGTACACTTCACATATGACCCATGGATCATTTTTCTAATGTATCGACACAATCCTAATGAATTTTTCGGATTTACATATGCCAGTAGTTGTTTTTCACTTAAAATGATGCCCTTTTGAAACAAAAGTTAGACACTTTGAGTGGTGTCGGCCACATCACATCTCAGATTAAGGAACGGTTGACTCGTATACATCACATATGACCCATGGATCGTTCTCCTAATGTTTCAATGTAAACCAAATGTGTTTTTTTTCCATATGTACTTAATATGTTGTCCATTTTAAACAAAAGGGAGCCACTTAGAGTGATCCCGGACACACCGTGCCTTGAATTGAGCCTGGGATGACTCTTACATGCCACATATGACCCATGGATCGTTGACATAAATCATCAACACATTTCGAATGCATTTGGTCGATTTTTCGTATATCAGTTGTTCTTTTCACTTATAATATTGTCCATTTTAAACAAAAGAGAGACATTGGGAATGGTGTCGGCCACACTGCACTTCAGATTGAGGCTGATTTGACTCTTACATGTCACATATGACCCATTGATCGTTTTCCTAAAACATCAACACATTTTGAATTCGTTTGGTTGGTTTCTCGTATGCCATTTGATCTTTTCACTTATAATCATGTCCATTTTAAACAAAAGAGAGACACTATGAATGGTGTCGACCACACCATGCCTCGTATTGAGGTGGGGTTACCTCGTTCATGTCACATATGACCCATGGAATGTTGGGATAAAGTATCAACACAATCAAAATCCGTTTCGTCGGTTTTCTGTATGTATTTAAAATGTTTTCCATTTTAAACAAAAGAGAGACACTTAGTGTCATTCCGTCCACACTGTGCCTCAAATTAATGCGGGGTTGACTTGTACATGTAACATATGACCCCTGGATCATTTTCTGAAATCATCAACACATTTAAGAATGTTTTTGGTCAGTTTTCCATATGTTAGTTGTTCTTTTCACTTATAATCATGTCTATTTTAAACAAAATACATACACAAGGAGTGATCCTGCCCTACCCTACCTCAGATTTTGGTGGGGTTGACTCGTAAACATCATATATGACCTATGGAATGTTTTTTTAAAGTATCCACATATTTCGAAAGCATTTGATCGGTTTTCCATATGCCAGTTGATGTTTTTCACTTAAAATGACGTCCTTTTGAAACAGAAGACAGAAACTATGAGTGGTGTCGGCCACAATGTGTCTCAAATTATGGCGGGGTTTATTCTTACACGCCACATATTACCCATGGATATTTCTTCTAAAGTTCCAACAGAAACTGAATACTTTTGGTCGGTTTTCCGTATGTACTTAAAATGTTTTCCATTTTAAACAAAAGAGAGCCACATAGAGTGATCCCGGACACATCGCGACTCGGATTGAGCTAGGTTTGGCTCGTACAGGTCACATATGACCCTTGGATCATCTTCCTAAAGCATCAATACATTTATAATGCATTTGGTCGGTTTTCTATATGTCAGTTGTTCTTTTCACTTATAATCTTATCCATTTTGAACAAAAGTGAGACACTATGAATGGTGTTGGCCACATCGCACCTCGGATTGAGGCGGGGTTGACTCGTACACATCACATATGACCCATGGATAGTTGTGATAATGTATCGACGTAATCCAAATGTGTTTGGTTGGTTTTCCATTTTCCAGTTGATGTTTTTCACTTATAAAGATGTCATTTTGAAACAAAACAAAGACAGTTTGAGTGGTTCCGGCCACACCACATCTCAGAATGAGGAAGACTTTATTCGTACATGTCACATATGACCCATGGACCGTTCTCCTAAAGTTTCAACGGAAACCGAATGCGTTTGTTCAGTTTTCCATATGTACATAAAATGTTGTCCATTGTAAACAAAAGAGAAAAACATAGAGTGTTCCCGGCCACACCACAACTCAGTTTGAGCCTGAGTTGGCTCATACTGCTCACATATGACCCATGGATCATTGTCCTCAAGAATCAACACATTTCAAATGCGTTTGGTCAGTTTTTTGTATGTCAGTTGTTCTTTTCACTTATAATCCTCTCCATTTTTAACAAAAGAGAGACACTATGAATGGTGTTGACCAAACCACGCCTCATATTGAGGAGAGGTTGACTCATACACATCACATATGACCCATGGATCCTTGTGCTAAAGTATCGACAGAACCCGAATGTTTTTGGTCAGTTTTCCGTATGCCAGTTGATGTTTTTCACTTTAAATGACTTCCTTCTGAAAAGAAAGACAGACACATTGAGTGGTGTCGGCCACACCGCGTCTCAGATTGAGGTAGGGGATATTCATACACATCACATATGACCCATGGATCGTTCTCCTAAAGTTTCAATGGGAACCGAATGCGTTTGGTCGGTTTTCTGTATGTACATAAAATGTTTTCCATTTTAAACAAAAAGGAGCCACATAGAGTGATCCCAACCACATTTTGGCTCATATTAAGGTAGGGTTTACTCGTACATGTCACATATGACCCATGGATATCTATCCTAAAGTATAAAAACATTTCTAATGCGTTTGGTCGGTTTTTCGTATGCCAGTTGTTCTTTTCACTTATGATCCTATCCATTTTGAACAAAAGAGACACAGTTACAGTGGTGTCGGCAACACCGCATCTCGTATTGAGGAGACGTGGAATCGTACATGTCACATACGACCCATGAAACATTAGGATAATGTATTGACACAATCAAAAAGCGTTTTTTCAGTTTTCCATATGTACATAAAATGTTGTCCATTTTAATCAAAAGATAGACACTAAGAGTGATCCTAGACACACTGTGCCTCAGATTAAGGCGGGGTTGACTTGTACACATCACATAAGACCCATGGATCATTGTGATAATGAATCAATGAAATCTGAATGAATTTGGTCAGTTTTTCATATGGCAGTTGTTCTTTTCACTTATAATCATGTCCATTTTAAACAAAAGAGAGACACTGTGAATGGTGTCGGCCACACTGCACCTTGGATTGAGGTGGTGTTGACTCTTAAACGTCACATATGACCCATGGATAGTTTTTCTAATGTATCGACACTATCTGAATGATTTTGGTTGGTTTTTTCCATTTTCTAGTTGATGTTTTTCACTTAAAATGACGTCCTTTTGAAAAAAAGATAGAAACATTGAGTGGTGCAGACAAACCACATCTTCTATTAAGGCGGGGTTGATTTGTACATGTCACATATGACCAATGGATCCCTGTTCTAAAGTATCAACACAATCAGAACCCGTTTGGTCAGTTTTATGTATGTACATAAAATGTTGTCAATTTTAAACAAAAGAGAGACACTTAGAGTGATCCCGGCCACACCATGCCTTGGATTAAGGCGGGGTTGACTCGCACATGTCACATATGACCCATGGATTGTTGTGATAAATTATCAATAGAATCGGAATGCATTTGGAATATTTTTTGTATGTCAGTTGTTCTTTTCACTTATAATCCTGACCATTTTAAACAAAAGAGAGACATTGTGAATGGTGTCGGCCACACAGTGCCTCGGATTCAGGCGGGGTTGACTCGTACATGTCATATATGACCCATGGATCATTGTGCTAAAATACCGAAACAATCTGAATTCTTTTGGTCAGTTTTCCGTATTCCAGTTGATGTTTTTCACATAAAATGATGTCCTTTTGAAACAAAAGGCAGACACTTTGAGTTGTGCCGGCCACACCACATCTACAATTAAGGTGGGGTTGATTAATACATGTCCCATATGACCCATGGATCGTTCTCCTAATGTTTTAATGGAAACCGAATGTGTTTGGTCAGCTTTCCGTATTTACTTTAAATGTTGTCGATTTTAAACATATTGGAGCCACATAGACTGATCCCAGCCACATCGTCCCTCGGATTGAGCCCGGGTTGGCTCATACACATCACATATGACCCATGGATCATTGTGATAAATTATCAACAGAATCTGAATGCGTTTGGTCAGCTTCCCATATGCTAGTTGTTCTTTTCACTTTTAATCATGTCCATTAAAAACAAAAGAGACACAGTTAGAGTGGTATGTTAGTTGTTTATTCACATTATTCAAAAAAACTATTTGACTATTGGTATTTAAATTAATTTATTTATGAAAAATTCACATTTAAAATGATAATATCAGAAAAATAATAGAAGATAGAAATTTTACTAAAAATCATTCTGAAAGTTTTAAGGTAAACATGATTTATGAGAATCCCCATGTGTCTATTATTGGAAAGGTATTTACTTAAAATCTTTTGGACATTCATATAGAATATTTTTATATCATTCTTAGTATGAAATATAATTTAGGAGATGGCGAGATGGGAGGCACCTGCTAGGGTTTTCTACCGAGCGACGGGAGGCGAACCGAGTGACGGCGCGGAGTGATGGAGCCTGCTAGGGTTTTCTACCGAGATGATGCTTCCGAACTTCCTTGGATTCAATCGCCTCGACCTGCGAACGGTGGGAAAGGATCTGGTTCCGAGCGGTATTTCCTCTGTGCCGAGTTCCGATTTCAGAAAGCCAGCGGCTTCCTCTCTTGATTTGCTCGCGTCGGCTGGTGGTGTTGTCTCCTCCGGCGAGCGATGGTCTTTTGGGAAGGATGCGGACCCGAGCAGCTTCAAAAAACTGGAGGCTTCCTGTGCTGATGTCGCATCGGCTGGTGGCGCGAAGGTCTCCTCTTGTGGGACTGTTTTGCTGAGATCGGAGGATGGTGCGGCGAGGGTGGACTGGTTGAATCGCGTCGTTGCGAAACCTCTGCCCTTCAAATCCCTTAACCAGTGTGCTTGGGATTCTTCGAGGTCCATGGTAAAGGATGTTTTGAAGATTGCCTCTTCTGATGTCAATATTGGTCAGTTTCAGGAATCTGTGAAGGTTACTCCTGGTGCCGCATCATGTGGTCAGCGTTCCTTTGTTGATGTGATGAAGGATTCTTTATCGGATCACAAAAAGATTGAGAATTCCTGCTTTAGAAGGATTCTCCGAAAGTGATCTTTGGCTCACGTTGAGGCGAACCCCGGTGTGATTGCTGAAAGGTTGGCATTGGGTGAGAATTCATTGATTGCTCGCATTGTTCTTCCTAAAGGTGCGCAACCCTGGAAATGTGAAGATTTATTCCATAGAATTTCGATGTTGTGGGGCTTTGCTAGCTGGAAATGTGTCTCCCTTGGGCGGGGATTCTTTCACTGTTTGTTTCCATCAGCGGATCTCAAGATTAGGGCATGGAGTTCTGGTTCCATGTTTCTAAAACCGGGATGGCTTCATCTGCACGAATGGTCACTTGACTTTAATGTCTCGAATGCAAAAATTGTCTTCACTCAGGTATGGGTGCGTCTTCATGGTCTTAATTGGGTTCTTTGGCATCCAGAGATCCTGCATGATATTGGAACGACAATTGGCACTCCCATCCGCCTTGATAAGGTAACAACTGATGTCAGATTTGGGCACTTCGCCAGAATGCTGGTGGAAGTTGATCTCAGATCCACTCTCATTGATACGGTAACTCTTTCTATTCCGTCTGATCAAATTCTAATTGATGTTGAATATGAAAAGAAACCTCTTTTCTGCACTAAATGCATGACTGTGGGTCACTCTTTGGAGATGTGTCGTAAAAAAACTCTTTTAAGGAGTGTGGGATGTGAGGACACCCCTCCAATCTCTGTCGAAAAAAGGATACTTTGAAGGAATCGTCCTCTCCAAAGCATGTCATCAAGGACAGCGACCCTCCTATGAAGGCAGCCCCTGATGTGCCGACTCCTACAAAGGGCAAAGAGTTGATTGTTGATTCTACTCCGACAAGATCCTATAGCGGCCCTTCTAGAGATCCTGAGGTTATCACTTCTGATAATTTGATCCCTGACTCTCACCAGGTTGATGTCTCTAATCAGGGTGATGTGCAACTACATGTTGATTATCATCATGAAATCCAGAAGCAATTTCAGATATCTGAGTTACCTGAGAAATGGGGGAACATTTCTGAAGATGAATAGGGGAGGGTGCGTACCCCGATCAGGGTCTCGGGCAACAAGTCAAAGACTACTGAAGGTGAGGGTCCTCCCCTTAAGATTCCATAGCCCTCCTCCTCTGCATCTGAGAAAGGAAGGGCGGAGGATTCCACTCCTAGAGTTGGGGACCTAACCCTCTGCAAAGGGGGTGCCTCTCATGTTGAGACCAAGGGAAGAGGTATGGATGCAAATACGATATCATATAGTGATATTGTCCGAGGAGAAAAAAAAGAGGCTCTGAAAATGAGGGTGTCAGATCTGCCCCTGTTTCAAGGAAACCAAGGAAGGACTACTCTGCAGTTCCGAGGACCGTGACCACTAGGGAAAATTCCAAGAAGGAGATTGAGAAGCTATCGAAGGGGCAGCTGGACAAACGGAAGTTCTATAAGAAGTTTCTTAAACAATACGAGACCCAATCAGAATGGGAATCAGCTGATGCTGATGACACGATCGGGTATGAGGGTGGTGACTATGAATGTTTTGACTTGTAATCTCTCTCTCTTCCTTCTCCTGTTTCGGCACTTTTATTTTATTAATAAATTTTGTGGTCCAAGCTTTCTTGGATCGGACTTTCTGGTATATTTTAGTTTATCATGTTATGAAACATTAAAGAGATAACAATGTCATGCCCAATGAATACATCCATTTTATAGCATACCAAGAATATATGATATTGATTAGATGAGTAAATGTGATTTACATTTACTGTCATTATAAAAAAATATATATATATTATAGATTTTCTATTAGTAAGTGAAATCAATAAAGGTGGGGGTTTTCTGGGGGGGGGGGTTGTCCGGTTGGTGTCCGGGTACCAAGGAGGGTGGTGGGGGGGGGTGTGCGGGGGGGGGGGGGGGGGGGGGGCTGGCCAGGGGGTATTTGGGGGTTCTTCGAGGTCCAAGGAGGAGGGTGGGGGGTTGTCTGGGGGGGTTGTCTGCGGGCTGTCCGGGGTCCAGGGAAGAGGGTGGGGGGCAATCCGGGGGGCTATCTGAGGGGTTGTTCGGGGGGTTGTCAAATGGCTGTCTGGGGGTTGTTCGGGGACCTAGGAGGATGGTGGGGGGGGGGGGGGGGGCTGTTCGGAGGGCTTTCCGGGGCCAAGGAGGATGGTGGGGGGTTTTCCAGGGTCCAGGAAAGAGGGGGTTCCGAAACACACAACTACTTAAAGACAACAACACCCATAGAAACAGAATATATATAAAAATAACTCAACTCCAATACTCTACTATGAGTCTAGATAAAACCAACAACTAGAATAGATTAAATATCAAATCTCAATAATATTAGTCAAAATTGTAATGGATCAATTTGTACTACATCACCATCATCATCACCCTCATCTTCATTCCCATAATCGTCCTCTCCCTCCTTAGCGCCCTCCTCCTCGCCATCTCCCTCCTCCTCCTCGTCGCCACCCTTATCCCCCTCCTCCTCTCCCTCCTCTTCCGCATCAGAATCCTCGCCATCATCATCGTCGAGCTGGACATCGTCCTAACCACCACTAGAACTGACACCTGTTGCACCATATATAGAATGTATCGATGACATATATTCATCAAAAGCTGTGATGGCCTCTGTTGGAAGTGTTGGATGTAGAACTTCAATAAATTTCATAAATGCATTGTTTTCCCTAGCAGACTATTCTGCGGTCTCTATGGCCCTTTTCTCAGCCTGTTCAGCCTGTGCCCTAACTTCCTACATCTCGGTGGCACTACAGCTTGGACCTTAGGAGGGAAAATACCTCGTCGTGACTATCCTAGGTCAGCGGCATACTCTGCCAGGATGCTCCTCTCCCAACACCTAATGTATGTGATCTCTTTGCACAAAATTGTCTACTTCTTGGGAATCAAGGGCCTCTAAAGCATCCTGTTACAAATATAAATATATAATTAAGTTACAAAATAGATATTAAAATATAAATTCAACAGATTAAAACATACAATCTGCTGCTGAGTCGCTTTGTTGATGGAACATCCATCCTTTTTCCGTCTACTCAAGCAAAACAGTTTTTCTCAAGGCACACGCCCTTCAATATTTTGTATTTACATCAACAATGGCATTGAAAACTTATGTTATATCAAAAAATTAGCAAACTATTAAATAATTGAGGAAACAAAAGAAAGTGTAAGTCATAAAGAAAACATATAAACAATTGTCATACCTGCTTCCTCTCATGATCAGACATCGTAGTGCGTCCCAATGTGTGGAAGATTTTTTTTTTTGCATCAATGTTCATCCAATTTTTTCTAGATGATTCCTAAATAAAATTTGAAAATGAAACAAATAGTGTTAATGTAAAACATGAATGTTATTATTTAAATATCTCAAATGGAATTAAAACCTTAAACTGGGTACTCGTCCAACAAGTAATCATCTGATGATATTTCTCTATAAGACAATCATCCACCACCGATACCACCTCTAACTCAGTGCCAACTGTAGCAACCCAGCCAATATACAACTCACTCTTATAGGCTCTCAAAAGCTTACCTAAGTCCTTTAAACATTTCGGTCGTGCACCCTCACTATCAGGAAAATTAAATCGAAGCTGACCTCAATATATTAATTCATATAAATACAAAAATAATTCAAGGCATTAAATAGAACAGATTTTTTTACCCATATCTCTGCCCAAGCTCTATCCTTGACCTCATGTGGAAAATGTCTCCATGATAGTAGGCTGACGGGAACAATGTCGGAGTATTTGGAAAGCGTCTCCAAAAAACTCCGACATTGCTGCCCTATTTTCTCCACCATTTGGTTTTCTTCATTATAATCCACCATAACCTGTGTGTTGTGGTTCCACACCGAACGCATGCATGTACGCCCCCACCCACACCTCCTGTCAGTAGATATATCTATCATGAAATAAAAACAAATATTTTATCAAAACATGTTATAATGAAAATAAATATTTATATAAAAATCTATTAGGGTTCTATAAATATACCTATGCCGGTCTGATCGCTGAGCGTTGCTGGATCCACAGTAATTAATGGAACACCCTGTGGTGGAACTGGAGTTGAAAACGATGGAATATAGAAGCTCAGAGAGACAGAAGTAGAAGGAAAAGAATATGGGATAGTTGTCTGACCGGATTCTGACTGGGGAGTTGGATCATCATGGGATGTTAAAATGATGGGCCAGGAGATGCAGAAGGTAGCGAAAACAAGGGACGCCTAAATATGCCATATATTCCTAACAACACACCAGGATCAGAATGTGGGAAAAATGACATGTCAGTAGGAGGGGCGTGGTCTATTTGGGTACGCGCAGCTGCTCATCCACCTCTGGTACGAACCCTCCTCGTACCACCGGCTTGAGTACTGGGACCAGTACTAGGCTCGTCATCGAATAACTGTCGACGGATAGGTGGATCCTAAAAAAATGTTTACAAAAAATTTAATCACATGAAATTATATACTATTTAAATATATCAATTTGAAATAATGTACTCACTACAGGAACTAATGATGAAATTCCCAACTTCGTCATTCGATGATTGTTCTCCATTATTTTTTTCCTTCGTCTCTCTTCAATTGGCTTCATTTCCTGCTTTTGAAAACAAATATGTAATTAATTAGAGAAAGGAATCTAATGTGTAACCCAAAAAACGAAATATATAATGAAATTGAGGGATTCATTGGTAATTTAGCTATCATTTTTTTAGAAGAGCTTGAATGGATTTAATAAATCATACAAGCTATAATGTTCACCAAGTTAGAAATATTGTTTGACTAGGTTTGAATAAAATTCAATTCCTAATTAGAAAATGTAATTCAAAAAAAACTGCAACCAATAAATATTTAAAATTCATATAACGGTCATGTCAGCTAAAACATATTTGTGGTCAATACTAAATAAATTTGAATATTACCAACCTTAACAACCCAACTCGAGGTAAACCAAAATAATTGAGAACATGGATGAATGATTCTATATATTTTCAACCACAACTTGAGGGTCACAATCAACTCTGACAATTGAGCTATTGGAGTCATCAAAAGAAATAAATGAATTGGTTCTAATGGCACTAGGGACAGTGTCAATTCCATCATCACCATCATCAAAAATATGTGTTTGAATTACTTCAACTTTGACACCAAATTAAGGTTGAAGTTGGTATTTGACAAAAAAAACATGTTTAGTCATTGATGCCAACATATATGGTTCTTCGGTAGAATGAGTGTGAGCCATATTAATTACTCGAAATCCAAAATCATCAATAAATGTTCCATGTCTCGTCATCGAATCAAACCAATGGCATTTCATCATTGTGACTCGTCCATGAGGGTAATAATCCAATATTATTATTTTCTCAACAACTCCATAATAACCCACATTTTCAAATCATGGTCTACTATCTGATGCACTGCCATAACTATCTGTTGTGGCAGTAACCATTACACCATTATGTTGTGTTCTCATGATCTTTTCTCATTCAGTGACAATAAATTTGTACCCATTGATAACAACTGATTTACAATCAGGATCCATGAAATTAGGACCAAAATCCAAAGCTCTTATTTCCTCAGATAGAGAGTCTGTATAAAAAATCAATACCTATAATATAAATGACTATTAAACTTAATTAAATATTGATATAATTATTTTAAACATTAATATTTTTACCTTCAATTTTAACCAAGAAGAAAACTCTTTGCTATGCAAACTCTCTCTCCTTCACCAAGATAAAGAAAGATGCTTCCTAGTTATCATTGTTTTATGTTCCCTGTAGAAAAAATATATGAATAGTTTTACAGATATATATGTAAGATATACATAATCAAATTAGTTACCTGATATAGTCATCGAAAAAATCATAGTTGAACTAAAATGTGCGATGTTATATCTCCCCCTCTTCATGGCATAATGTCCTCAATATATATGTTCCAAGAATTCCTCCGGTTTGAGGATGTGATGGAAAACTGGGTTCAATTTTCTCATAGTTTCCTTCTTCATTTCTCATTGGTCTATTCAATATTTTATTAATATCAGACAAATACATCGAGCAGAAATCCATACATTCTTGAGCTAGGTAAACGTTCACGATAGAACCTTCGGGATGATTTCTGTTTCGGACATAAGTCTTTAATGTGAACATATTTCTTTTAGTGGGATACATCCAATGAGAAGAAACAGGTCATCCGAGAAGTATTTTAGTGGGAATATGTACAGTTAGATGCAGCATGCATGTAAAAAATGATGGAAAAAATATTTTCTCTAAATCACACAAAATTAATTGGGCATTTGTCAACATTTTTTGCAAGAAATACTTGGACCACTTCTTAGCTCAAATATCTCTAAACAAATGGAACAACCGAATAACAGCCACCCTTACATTATTAGAAAGAAGATGGTGGATTTCTATTAGAAGCAACTCATGTAGTCAAACATGATAATCATGAGTCTTCAATGATTTTATCTTCAACACTCTTCTGTTGACCCATTTAGATATGTTTCTTGAATATCCATTAGGAACTCTAATAGTCTATAATACTTCCAGAAATTGTTTTTTTCCATAGGTGTCATCACATAAGACGCACATGGATGTTGCCATTTATTTTCACTAATACGCACAAGATGCAATTCTGGTCTGATTCCCCAATCCACCAAGTCATACCATGATCGCAAATCATCTTTTGTTTTCCCCTTGAAATTTAGAAAAACCGAAAGCAAAATTTTTCATATATTCATTTCAATATGAATTATGTCTAAGCAATGACGTAACAAATTGGTTGACCAATAAGGAAAATCAAAAAACATACTCATCTTCCTCCAATTGTAACAGGTTTCAGTGGAAAAATTCTTTCTCTTTCCAGATTTCATTTGACCCTTCCCGAATGAAAAAATGAAATCATTCAATTCATTATGCACGTCAGTTCCAGACATACGATGAGGTGTATCATCGGTCTCTATGGTATTATCAAATCTTTGACTATTCATTTTATATGGATGATCCTTTGGAAAGAATCATCGATGTCCCATAAAACTGAAACTACAATGATGTTTCAGTCTTCAAGATCATGTATTCTTCATACAAACTGGACATGACAATTTTTCCTTTGTGCTATATCCAAACATCATTGAATAAGCCGAAAAATCATTGATCGTCCACATAAGCGCAGCACGCATATGAAATATACCTTTCGAACAAGCATCGTATGTGCGCACACCCACATCCCAAAGAAGTTTCAACTCTTTTATTAAAGGATTCATGTATACATCAATATCATTGTCGAGATTAGAAGGACCAAATATGAGTATACTAATGAAAGTGAAAGGTTTTTTCATACAAAACCATGGGGGATGATTATAAATGTGTATAAAAACTGGCTATGTGTTGTGCGAAGTAAGAATCTTCCCAAACGGATTAAAATCATCGCATCAAAGACCCAGCCTCACATTACGCATGTCAGCTACAAAATCAGGATGTTGAGAATCAAATCTCTACCATGAAAATCCAACTTTAGGATGAACCAACTCATCATTAGTCTTCATTATCTTGGTATCATTCCATCTCATTTTTATTGATATATCATCAGACATAAAAATATTTTGTTGTCTGGGGATCAATGGAAAGTGCCACATTACTTTCTGTGGAACACGGGATGGTGTTCCATTATATTTTCACTTCCAGTGGGATGTTCCATATTTTATACAATCATTTCGTTCAGCAGTTTCCTCCCAGAATAAACTGCAATCTTTCGGACAAGCATGAATTTTGTTTCT
Source organism: Viscum album (assembly GCA_963277665.1). Lineage (NCBI taxonomy): Eukaryota > Viridiplantae > Streptophyta > Magnoliopsida > Santalales > Viscaceae > Viscum > Viscum album. The sequence continues at coordinate 1,843,217,296 of OY728145.1, forward strand.
TGAAAATTCAAGTTCCTCAACTAACTTCCATGACACATAGTGTTTTGAGGGAATATCTGCATCATCTGGAAGTAAATCCTTCAATTGGGTGTGAATGTAATCGATTGCTGTATTAGAAATCCCATACATAGTTTTCCCATGAAACAATCAGATTAAAAATTCTAGCTTTTTCATTTTATTGCATTGTCGATATACTGAAGTCGTGGAAGCATCATTCAATTTTTTTCACCCTATCAATATCATCATTTTCAATAGATGCATCAGCTGTGCTCATATCGAAGTCTTCTTGAGTCGAAATCCATTATTTTTCATGATGTCGAATTAACGGAAACTGATCATCTAACAAATTCTCCATTCCAGTCCTTTCATTTCGATCATCACCAATTTGAGATTTCATTTTCTCCTCATTGTGATACCACACAAAGTAGTTTTATTGAAATCCATTTTTGGTTACGTGGTAGCTGAATTCTTCACAGCTCAACCAAGGTCTACCAACACAATTGGAATATGGGCAGTGTATGTAACCACTATCTGAAGCATTGTGAAATTCAAAATCTATAAATCTCTCAAAATTGTTTTGAAAATTGCTTGAGATCCGATCGGTTTCATACATCCACCTTCTGTCCATTCTGTTAAAAGAATTTATATAAGTCATTTTGTCATAAAAAATGCAATAGTATTGAAATTTAATAGAAAATACATTTAAGTAAACAATAATGGAAGAATTTTCTAGTCGATGTAGTGAACTATTAAAATAATGTAATGAACAAGTACTCATAAATTAAATTAAAATTTATTTATATTCATTTTCATTAGTTATATTAGAGGTGCATGCCTTAGGTCCCCTCATTTTTTATAGTCATCCCAAATCATTCACTCATGTTCAATAACTCATTATTGACACCTCTATGTCCATTCCTTTCATTACCCAATTACTTCCCCAAGTCAAGGGCACCCCATGGGTGAATAAATTTTAGGCTTCTACACTAATAGGTTGTTCATGGCTTGTAAAAATATTTAATTTCATTATGTATAGAAAAAAAATTTATTTTTTAATTTGAAATTCTTAATAAAGTATTTCAATGATAACAACATCATTGAATTAATCTTGTGACTTATCTAACATTTTTTGGCTGTCTACACATTCCAGAATGGGTAGTGAAACGAACCCCACCCTCATAAAAGTGAGTATTGTACAAGAAGGACACATAATATACAACGTACAATGAGAACCATATTTTTTTGACCCTGAAGTTATATTAGTACAGTCATCTTAGGGGAAATGGAATATATGATCCTGGCTAACTAATGAATTCAAAAGCTCGTATTCCATCTGTTGGACACTACCTATACTAAGAAATCATGTGAGGATGGGTTTAGATCATTAAATTTATTACATGCTAGTGAGAATGATGTCTTAAATTAATGATTTGTTTTCACTGATACCATGTCAACCATTATACATACCTTGTGAACCCTTATACAATCCATATGAACCCTTATACCATATCTTCGTTATTACAACCATTAATAAAAACTTATTATATAACATTACTTTTTAAAGAAAATAAAATTGAACATAAATCAATAATAATGTTGGATATATCAAGTAAAATGAATTCATACTATCTTACATCCTAAATGACCACCCACAACCATGATTAATGACCAAAAAAGATCCCCTTTCGGCCAAATCAAAAGTGAAAACAAAAACACATAGTTGTAGAAAACAATTTCATTTGTGTGAAGAATAATAATCGCATGGTCCTCATGATATTTGAACCACGCAGTCATTATTTTATAGATGAACTTTTATCCATGAAACCATATGAGAAACATGATTCAATACATGCATTTTTCTGATTTTCCCAAGCATTTTGAGGAACCCCAAATCAGTGAAAATGGTCATTGTGTTTTAAACAGGTGATTGAATAACACATGTATGATGTCGAAGGCAGAATGATTAATGGTTATATTAGGAAAACTAATTTAACTAATATTGTGAATTTTACATTCTGTGAATTAGTTTCATGAAGAAGGAAGAAGTACTAATTTGGGACCACATACTATTTTGCAATGTTCAAGAAGATACACCATATGTTCTATTGTGAAAAGGATAGGTGAACAGTGTGTCATTATATATATATATATATATATATATATATTGATATAAACAAGATACAAACATGTTATGTAACACACATAGTGTACAAAAATTAAGATGAACAAGATCTTAATGTTTGGCATGATCTTAATGAAAGGAGTGATTTTCATGAAATAATATCAGTAAATATTACAAAAAATTTCATATTAGTTCACATACATGAAGATATAATATTTGATAAATTGAGATTAAAAAACTATGAATCATCAAAATTATAACACAATAAAAAGACACCATGCCTTTATAAATGCAAATGTGTAATGAAAACATTAATTGGACGTACACCGATATCGGGATTTGAGTACACAATTTCTGGAATAATCATAAAATTTTACAAAAACCCTAAAAAATGGGAATAATGAAATCGTTGAGAATGGAAGGATATGCTTGATAAGAGGTGGAACTATATCCTTCATAAAATATGGAAGGAGTCTAACCTAGTAGTTGTTGATCTGATGGAAGAGGTGGGGATTCTGAAGTGCTTCTGCGAAGGAATCGCTTCTGTAGACCATCGGAAGGGTTCTGGAATCGTGGGGAGGCTACTTCCTGCATTTGGAGAATTTGGGGCTTTTTTCCCAACAGTTTTATAAAACCGTTGGGAAAACTAATTTTTCCCATCCTTCCCAATGGTTTCATCAAACCGTTGGGAAAAGTAATTTTTTCCACATCTTTCCCAACGGTTTAATAAAACCATTGGAAGAAGTCACCTGTTCAAGATCGTTACCAACGGTTTATGAAAACCGTTGGTAAAGATAACATATACCAATGGTTCTTTGAACCACTGGTATAAAAGTGCTGGGAAAATTATTCTTTCGAGTAGTGCTACCGATACAGACAGAGCCACCGATATAAGTAGTTACTGATACAAGCTAGTTACAGATAGTCCAATGCTACTGATAGAAGGAGTTACCAGTACATAGAGATACTATAACACAGATTAACTGCTACTGATATAAGGAGTGACCGGTACAAGAACGAAGAGCTACCGATAGGAGTTCACTACTATACAAAGTCCACCGCTACAAGTCTACCGATAGAGAGCTACTGATGAAGGATGACTGTTAACCATCCACTGGTACATAAATGCTATTTCAATTTATTTATTAAGCAATGGTCATATTTTATGTTTTTAATGCATGTACTAATATTTATTGATAGTTTTTGGTATGTCAGGGAACCGTACCTCATACCAAAGAAAATTTAATCATTCCTGTTGCAGGAGCTCAAGGTATAAAAGGAAGATTGAGCTGGAGAGAAGTGAGGGATGCATATACATAATAATGAAAGGAAACATCTATACACCTGTATACTTGAAGAAAACAGGACATATACAAGGAAAATGTCACAAGAAGATAAAATAAGCTAAATTTTAGTCAAGGAGTGGAGAACTACAACGATATCTTCATACACTCAAGCTGATCAAACGGAACCTAAAAATCATTGAAGCAAACAACACTCTGTTTTCCAGACAAAACCAAGGGAAGGACTCATAAGCACATATATTTAATCAAAAGGATTCCAGAGATGCATTTAAAATCTTAATATCATTCTAAACTCATATCTAAGATCCCTCAGTGATTACTTTATTTATATTTTGATCAGTATATGTGATCTTTATTTTTAGACACACACAGTCTTCTATGTTAAACAGCAGGATTTCTAAATCCTCACCCAAAACTTCTATTACTCTCTTGTATCCCACTGTGGATAGTGGTATAGGTAACGTTTGACTTGGATAGTCTTTGTACTGTTAGTCTTATATTTTCCCATAATGAATTGAGGTAGAGGTCTTAGTACCTGGACAGTCTCTGTACTATTGTTAACCCCGATCCAGGTTGTGTATCATAATTTATATAAATTTTTTAAGAGGACTAAGTCTCGTCATGTGACTAAACCTTTTGTTCTAAACTGATGTGGTTTTTTTGTTTTGTTTTAAAAATATGTTGATTGTTCTGCTCCTATGTACGTTGACATATAAATCTATATTAGAGTAAATATGATAGTTAAATTAGAAATTTTTTATAAAATTTGTTATCCAGTAAATTAGTTTCAAATGTTAATCAATCTTTAGATTGATTCAACTGAGAAATAATCAATCTTTTGAGAAACTAATTGAAAACTTTCAATCTTTTTACGTACACTAAATTTTTTCTAATTATTCAATTTGGGGTATTTTAGTATAAATATTTTTAATAGAAATTTTAATTGGGACTCAATTCACCCCCTCCCCCTCTTGACTATCCACTCCGACCAACATTTGGTATCAGAGGTGGTTTGTTATTTAAAAAGGATTTCCAAATACTCTATTTTTTCAATAGTTATTTTAGTTGTATCTTAAAGATCATAAATTTCTGTTAGTTCTAAATTTTATCTCTTTAAATATATTTTCTAAAATCTAATTATGGTTAATAGACTTGAAGGTGTCGCTGCCAAAATGACACCTTTCATTAATGGTACAAATTATGCCTAATGGAAACTTAAAATAAAAATTCATTTAGAAAGTATGGGATTTGACATCTAGACTGCTATAGAGACTCAATATAAGATTCCTGAAATTGAAATAACTACTTGGGATGAACCTACTAAGACTGCATACAATAATAATTGTAAAGCAATGAATGCTTTGTACTATGCTTTAGGTGATGAAGAATTTAATAGAATATCCTCTTGTAAAACTGCCTATGAAATGTGGGACACTTTGGATATTTCCAATGAGGGAACAACCAATGTTAAAGAAATGAGGTTGAATACCTACACAATTAAGTTTGATAATTTTAAAATGATGTTTGATGAACATATTTCTGATATTTATCTCAGGTTCAATGAGATTGATAACACTATGAGCTCACTCGAAAAAATTTGTAACTGTAACAGAGTATATTATGAGAATACTAAAATGTCTGCAAGAAAGATGGGGGGCACATCAGTTTCAATAAGAGAATCTGGTGATATAAGTTCACTGCTTGTTAAAGACTTAATTGATAATTTGTTGATGTATAAAGAAGAGCTGAAAGTAAAAAAGGAAGAATATGATGAACCAAGGAGGAAGTCAGTAGCATTTAAATTGACTGCATCAAAGAGAAAGGACAAAGAGAATGTTCACATACATACAGAAATCTTAACAAGTGAAGGTTCAGATTCTGATAGTGATGAAGAGATTGCTCAGATAGCCAGACAGATCATGAAGTTCTATAAGACAAATAAATTCTTCAGAAAACCAAATTAGAAAGGGAAATATGACAACAAAGGTCATTGGAAGAAGGATTGGAAGAAAGATGATAAGGATGATGAGAAAGTGTATTATGAATGCAAAAGGAAAGGACACATTAAGGCAGACTACCCAAAGTTAATGTTCGCGAATAAATATTACTACAAGGACAGAAAATATATGAAATCCATGAAGGAAACCTGGAGTTCTTCAGAAGATAGCACAAGTGAGTCTGAATTTTCTAATTCTGGAAAGAATCATGCCAACATGTGTTTCATGACTAATTTTTTGAGGTACGTATTTCCCCTATACTGAAAGACAATTATTCTGGGAATGAATTTAGTGATAATAATATGTATAAAGATGAATTGTATGATTACTATAATATGGTAGAATAATCCTATAATGAATTTAATTACAAGTATAAGACCTTAAAAAAATAGCATGCTTTGACCAGCTCTGTTAAATATGCACTTGATATAGAAAAGAAAAAGAATGCTCAATTACATAAGGAAAATACTGAACTGAAATTGTCCTATTATTTATGAAGGATGGACATAGAGAAATTCACAAATGTAAATTATACCATAAATCAAATTCTTGGATAACAAGTGGAACCAAAATATACCACTGGAATAGGCTATCAGCAAGAAGAAAGATAGATAACTAAAAATAGATTTATCCTTAAATCTGGAAAGAATGTTGCTAGTTCTAGTTCTGGAAATTCATGTGCTTTAACTAGTTATTCACATAGATATAGATCAAATAATGTTTATCATTAAAAATTGTTTAAATCTATTGATTTTATGAGACCCATTAGATAAATTTGGGTTCCAAAAGTTTTTTCTTGCAAACCTATCTGGACCAAAGAAAATATGGGTACCAAATCATTTTATGTTTAAACCTGTTTGTAGGAAACTTGCTTAAAGAGTTCCCATATGAAGTTATGGTACATGGATAGTGGATGTTCAAGGCATATGACTAGATATTACTCAAGATTCAAGAGATTAATCAATGTTGATGGAGGCCATGTCCCCTTTGGTGAAGATTCAAAATGAAAAATCACCATCGTAGGCCAGATTGGTAACCATGGATCAGTTTTAATTTCCAACGTTTTATTTGTTAACTGACTTAAATATAACCTGTAAAGTATTTATCAGCTGTAAGATGATGGTTTCAATGTTAAATTTGCAAATTATTCTTGTAATGTTACTAATTCTAAAAATATTTTAGTATTTTCTTCTTTGAGAAATGAGAATGTTTATGCTGTTGATTTGAATTATTTGGCAAAACAGATAATTACTTTGTTGAATTATTTTCATAAAGAGTCTTGGCTATGGAAAATAAGATTAATACATTGCAAAATTCATTCACTTAGAAAACATATAAGGAAAAACTTAGTTAGAGACCTACCTAAACTTGAATTCCCACCTGATAAATTTTGTAATCTCTGCCAAAAGGGAAAGCAACATAAAGTTTCTTTTAAATAAAATAAAGAAGTTTCAACTTCACAACCTCTCGATTTGGTTCACATGTACTTTTATTCACCTTCTATAGTTTCTAGTTTAAATGGGAAGCACAATGTCTATGTTGTAGTAGATGACTATTCAGGTACACTTGGGTATACTTTTTATCACAATAATGTGAATCTTTTTCTTACTTTGTTAAATACTGCATCTCTGTAATAAAACATAGTGGACTTAAGTTTAAGACCCAGAGAATTGATCATGGTCGTGAGTTTAAAAATCATGAAATTGAAACTTATTGCTCACACAATGGCTATAGTCACAATTTCTCTTCCCCTAGGACACCTCAGCAGAATGGTGTAGTAGAAAGAAGAAACAGAACCCTTCAAGAGATTGCATGATCTATGCGTAATGAGTATGACCTGCCAATTTACTTTTGGTTGAAGCTGTAAATATAGCTTTTTATATTATTAATAGAGTCTTGATTCGACCTGTTCTTAAAAAGACCCCTTATGAACTATGGAATAATAGGGAGCCTAAAGTTAGTTACTTCAGAGTGTTTGGTTTGCAAAGCCTTTATTCTCAACACCAAAGATAATACCGATAAATTTTCATCCAAGAGTGATGAGGGAATTTTCCTAGGTTTTTCAATATTTATTAAAGCTTATAGAGTTTTTAGTAAAAGAACCAAATGTGTGGAAAGGTATATTCACATCATGTTTGATTAAACTAATCCACATGAACCCAAATATTCTATTTAAAATCTTGAAGAATATTTTTCTATTTTTAACCTTAATGATAAAATAAATTGACATTTTGTAAAGAAATCCAGTTTTGGAAAATTTCCAGAACCTATTTATGTAGAACCAGAATCTAGAGAAGAACCTGAAATTTATAGTCCCACCATTACTAGATCAACTAGGATTCTAAATAATCATCTTTTAGACGACTTTGTTGGTAATATTGATAGAGGGACACATACTAGAGCTTCTATACGAAACTAGGTTGAACATAAATCTTTTATTTCATAGTTAGAACCTAAAAATATCAATGATGCAATCAATGATGAATTTTGGGTAATGGCTATGCCAGAAGAATTAAATCAATTTGAATGAAACAATGTCTGGGAATTAGTTGACAGAGCCAAGGGCACATTGACCATAGGTACAAAACAGGTTTTTAGAAATAAAGTTGATGAATATGGAAATATAGTTAGGAACAAAGAAATTATAGTTGCACAAGGGTATAATCATGATGAAGGAATAGACTATGAGGAAACCTTTTCTCCTGTAGCCAGATTTTAAGCTATTGTGGTTTTACATGCATATACTGCCCATCTGAATTTTATGTTATATCAAATGGATGTTAAAAGTTCTTTTTTAAATGGTTTTATAATTGAAGATGTTTTTGTTGAACAACCACCTGGATTTACTAATCCTCATTTTCCAAATCGAGTTTTTAAGCTCTCTAAAGCTTTATATGGTGTGAAACAAGTTCCACGAGCTCAGTATGATAGAGTTAGTAATTTTATTATTTCAAAAGGTTTTTCTAAAGGGATTGTTGATCCAAATCTCTTTATTAAAAGAATTTATAAATATTTTTTGATAGTACAAACCTATGTTGATGATATTGTTTTAGATCTTCAAAAAATATTTTGGGTATTGATTTTTCAAAGAGTATGCAAAATGAATTTGAAATTAGTTTAATGGGAGAACATAAATATTTTCTTGGATTTCAAGTCTTTCAAAATTAAAATGGTATTATTTTAAACGAAAGTAAATATACAAAGGATTTTTTAAAATTCATTGGTTTAGAGAGTATTAACGTAAGTGATACACCCATGAGTACCACCTGTAAGTTGGACAATGATGAATCTGGGAAACCAATTGATCAAACAAACTACAGGGGTATGATTGGAAGTCTACTTTACCATAGTTCTAGTCAACCAGCTATTATGTTTAGTGTGTGTATGTGTGCAAGATTTCAAGACAATCCTATAGAATTCCATTTCCTTGCTGTTAAAAGTATTTTCAAATATCTTAAACATACTGAAAATTTATGTTTATTTTATCTAAAAGGACAATCTTTTGAATTAATGAGTTATTAAGATGTTGAATTTTAAAGATCCAAGTTACATATAAAGAGAACTTTTGGAACATGTCATATTCTAGGTAATTCCCTAGTATAATGATGTATTAAAAAGTATAATTATCTTCCATTGACTACTGATGAAGCAGATTATATAGCTACTAGTAGTAGATGTGCACAAATTATGTGATTGAAACATACTTTATTGGACTATGGATATGTTTTTAAACATGTATCTATAAATTGTGTTAACACTAGTGAAATTAACATCTCTAATAATCCCATTTCTCACTCTAGGACCAAACACATTGATGTAAGGAACCATTTTTTGAGAGATCATTACCAAAAAGGTGATATTACCTTTGAATTTATAGGTACTGAACATAAATTTGTTGACATTTCCACCATGCCTTTAAGTTCAGATAGGTTAAGATACATTATACATTATTAAGGAATGATATAATATATACGTTAAGAATCCTCACCGTTAGAAACCTCGCCGTTAGAAACCTCATCGTTAGAAACCTCCCTTCAGAAACCTCACCTTTAGAAACCACACTGTTAGAAACATCACCGTTTGAAACCTCATAGTTTGAAACCACACCGTTAGAATCCTCACCGTTAGAAACCTCACCCTTAGAAACCTCACTGTTAGAAACCTCACCGTAAGAAACCTCACTGTTATAAACCTCACATTTAGAAACAACATCATTATAAATATCACCAATTTGAACCTCAGTGATATACCACACTGTTAGTGAACCTCACTGGTATACCACACCGGTATGAACCTCACTTTTAGTTAACCTCGTCATTAGGAATCCTCACTGGTATGTGTTACTGATAGGTTACGCTATTTTTAAACTTCTGTATCATTAGATTCCAGAATCTTTATCGTTTATATTATACTATTTTTGTTTTATTTATGCTTCTTAAATGATATAAACTATGTCTTAGTTTCTTCTCAATGCACTAAACTCTCCTCTCTAAAACCCAACTCCTTGAATCCCCAAATCTCGCAAAAACCCTATGTTCTTCAATCCAGAGATGGTGAAAACCAATCATCCGACAGTTAGAGATGACTTTGATGAGAAAAATGCGATGAAGCATAAGATATGTCGTGAAGCAAGTAGCAGTGTCAATAGAACAAGGTCAGGGAGGCATCCAGTGATCCCGCCCTTGCAAAATAGAGAAATTTTAATCGAGAAGGAGCGTTGTGCATAGTGGATTTTCCTAAGAAAATCACTGACTCTAAGAATATTGGAGGAGCAGAAATTGATAGAATGTTTCACAAACAACAATTGTCCTTATTAACTGAAGCTGATAAAATATTTGTATGCATTTGTGTGTTTTTATAAATCCGATAATGAAAATAGATTTGTTTCATTGGTAAATGGAAAGGAAATAGCATTTTCATTCATTGAATGGGATGAATGGATAATGGTACCACATGAAGGAGTATTGGTGTATTCGTCGAATAAAATACCTCCTACAAGCGACTTATTTGACAATGAGACTGCCTTAGAGGAGCTCACTGGTAGTGGAAAGTAGAGAAAGGTGGTGGCTGCTGAGATGGATGGGGAAAATAGGTTGTTGTTCAAGTTCATCCAACACGTGCTATGTTTTAGAAGAGGGGACTTTTCAAATCTAAAGTATCATGATAATTATTTGTTGCATCTATTAAGGCATGGTGTGAAGGTGAATAGTTTCATTCTATTAATGATTCAAATAGAGGATATGACCAGAACAAAATCAAAAACCAATGCATTATTCGTTGCCAAATTGATTTAGGTTATGATTAAAGTAAAGGGGGTTACTGAGTCTCAGTATGGGACAGTGGTGGTAAGAAACAATTTTTAATTCACACACATAGTATGTATGTACATGATGATTGGCTAGGACCCATAGAGAAGGAAGTTGGTTACTGATGATGAGAAGATATATGACAGATTCAATCCAGTGGACCATCCAAATAGACCAAAAGATAAGAGAGATCTAGGTGTAGGACCTAATGAGGAGGATCCACAACATAGTGATGATTCAGAAGAGGATGATTCCTCTATAGTAGATGGAGGAGATCCGGACTATCCTACTAGCCTAACTCCTTAAATTATATCACAAGAAAAGAAAAATGCTTCTTTGAAACTACTGAGTACATAACCTGTTTTGGGTGTAAGAAATGAAGAAAAACCTGTGGATGAGGAAGACCAGCAGAGATCAAATCAGGAAGACGCTACCCCGGAGAATGAGGAAGAAGAAAGAGAATCCTAAACTGAAACATCTTCTTCGTCCACCTTGAGTTTGAGTCCTTTGATTGGATGTTCTGCTATGCCTTTAGAGGTTGTTCTTGTTGATGTAGATAGACATGTTCTTGTTCCAGCGGATCCTCCTACTGTTGAAGAAATAGAGATGGTTGTGGAAGATTATTCTGAGGATGACCGAGCTGATGAGGGTGTTATTCTATACAGGTGAATTCATCTATTGAGGGGGAGCTTACAATTAGACTTGGTAGTGTTTCAGTAGTTGATGGAATTGATGACATGGTAAAATACCTAGGTTTTGTGGTTTGTTGGTTGGAATACCCTAATTTTAAAGATGAGACACCCATTAACAGACCACAAGTTAACTGTAATATCTATTCCGAGTTTTTACTAGAGGATGTAATAATGAATGACGATCTAGATCAGTTGAAGTTAGATCTCAAGACTTCATTTGTGGAAGAGATAATAAAAATAGAAGCCTCATTAGTTTCATCCATCCAATCTGTTATGAATGTCTCTCTAGCAATTATCGTGACATAAAGAGGACCTGTAGTTGTGTCTACTAATATGGTAACCAGGGCCATCCTTGAGTCTTTAAAGTCTATGATGATAGAGTCTTTGAATGAATCTATTGAGGGGTTAAAGAATTGTTTTGTTGAGGAGCTGAGCAACATGGAATAATCTTTTGAACTCCCTCTTGGATTTACTGTGTCAACCACTATGATGGAGATGATGAATGAAATCAGATTTTTTCATTCTAATATTGAGAGATGGACAGGAGATATTGTTTCCTTGAAGTAGTCTATTGCTTCCATAACATCTTTGAGTAGTTCTCAAGCTCAAATGAGTGCTGATATAAATTACATTAAAGTTTTAGTAATGCAATTTGTGGATGTATTTGAATCTTTTATGAAATTGGTCAAAGAGAAATTGAGAACTCGGGTTTTGGTTGTCCAGAAGCTAATAAGAAACTTAACCCAATCATTCAAGGAGACTGTTGCATTCACTGTCAATCCTCTTGCTTCATCTAGTCCTTCGATATATGTTGATATGTTTCGAGTAGTGATGAGAGAAGAGCTTGGTTCAGCATCAACTAGCGGCTCTATGGACTCATCTGCCCGGACCCAGGTGGTGACTACCATGGGAGATATCATGAAAATTGTTCAAGATTATGTGAGAGAAGATTTTGTCTCTCAAAAAGAAGTAAAGGATAATGTTTATTATTATTTTAAAAAAGTGTATACCAAGAATCAGCACAACAATCATTTCAAGCGTGTGTTAGCAAATATGAATCTACCACCAGTAAATCAAGCCTTCAGAGAACAAGTCAGCAAGATCAACGAGTTGACCCCTTCACTAGACAAATTCATGGAGAACAAGGATGATTTAATTTCTGCTATGGAAAGAATTTGTGGATTTATAATGCACTTTAGGAATATGTTTCTTCCATATTTTCATGTGGACAGTACTCCTATCATTGAACCTCTAGCTCTTCCTGCCTCTGCTCAGTCTTCCTCTATTCCCCAGATGAGTCCAGTCCAACCAATCTGAAGTCTCTCTCCTATGATCACATAGAGAGCTACCCACTACAGGCTAGGAATAGTCTCTATTTCTCAACCACCTATCATACTTTCTGGAATTCCCAAGCCTTATCCTGAAACTCCCCAGCCTGAATCTACCTCTGACCCCAAAGCCAAATCCAAAGTTGATATTCAAGAAGTGGATTGACTTGTGGCTAGGACCTTTGATGGGAATCACTTGTATTCTTTTTTGGATCACTTCTGTATTTCTATGTATTTTTTCCACGAGTAATATATAAATGCTTTCATTCTCCCTTTAACATTCTGTTACTTATATTTTCATATATTTCCTTTCTATTTCACATTTTACTAATCACAAAGGGGGAGAAATAATACAAAGGGGGAGAACTTCTATGAATAATCATTATATTTTTCTTCTTCTTTACTTCCCTATGATACATGTGTTGTATATTTTTGATAAAGTTATTTCATAACTATGATACATTCATCTAATAATATATTATCGGATAAAATTTCCTTTAATACTGTATCCTATTATATTATTTTAAAATCTCACATTTGAAAATTTCATTACTCACACTGAGAATTAAAAACCATTGTATTTTATGCTGATAGTTTTCTGATTATTTTGGATTCTGGTATCATAATTTGTTATTATAAAAAAGGTGGATATTGTTGACTTCACTTCTTTTGATAATCCCAATTATGTTTTACTATGTGTATATAATCCTATGTTGAAAATAATATAAAAATAATCATTGGAATATTTTAATCACTATTTAACTATGTTTATAAATACTTTGAAATAATTATAACTCAATCTGGATATGTTTTTCATAGAACATATAAGTGTTAAGTTCACAGGTATGCACATAGCTACTGATAAAGACTGACAGAAACATGGTATTTGGTACAAAATAGAGCTACCAATATGTAAGTCCACCAGAAAACTGAATGGTTACCGTTAGAGTATGTCTACCGATATATGTACGTCTACTTTTATGAAGTCCACCGGAATAAGGAAGTCACCACTACTATAGTCTACTGATACAAGCTACCGATACAAACAGACAGACGAATAGCTACCGTTATAAAGACCTACCGATACAGACATAGCCACCGATATAAGTAGTTACTGATACAATCCAGTTATAGATAGACCAATGCTACTAATAGAAGGAGTTACTGCTACATAGAGCTACTGTTACACAGAGTAACTGCTACTGATACAAGGAGCTAACAGTACAAGAAAAAGAGCTACCGATAGGAGCTCAACTCTTTACAAAGTCCACCACTACAAGTCTAACGAAAGATCGCTACTGATGAAAGTTGACTATTAAATAGTCACTTCTACATAAAATCTATTTCTATTTATTTATAAAGAAACAGTCATATTTGATGTTTTTAATGCACATACTATTATTTAATGATAATTGTTGGCATGTAAGGGAACTGTACCTCGTACCTATGATAAGGTATTCATTCTTATTGTAGGATATCAAGGTATAAAAGGAAGATTGAGCTACAGATAAGTGAGGGATCCATATACACAATAATGAAAGGCGAAATCCATAAACCTGTATACTTGAAGAACACTAGACATATTTGTGTCCACTCATACAAGAAGAGAAAACAAGATGGATTTCAGTCAAGGAGTGAAGAACTACAATGATCTCTTCATACAGTCAAGCTGATTAAATTCATCAATAAAATCACGGAAGAAAACGACACTCTGTTTTCCAGAAAAGAACCAGAGAAGGACTCAAGAAGCACTTATGTTTAATCAAATGGAGTCCAGAATTGCATTTATAATCATCAGAGAATTATAAACTGATATCTAATCTCTCTTAGTGATTCTTTTATTTATATTTTTTGCAGTGTGTGGGATATGTATTTTTAGAAACAAACGGTCTCCTGTGCTAAACTGGAGGATTTATAAATCCTCACACAAATCATCTATAACTCTTTTGTATCCCACTATGGATAGTGGTAGAGGTCATGTGTGACCTGGAGAGCCTATGTGCTATTTTTCTTATATTTTCCTTCGAAGAACTGTGGTATAGGTCTTAGTACCTAGACATTATCTATACTGTTATTAACCCCGATCCAGGGTGTGGATCAAAATTTATATAAATTGTTTGAGAGGACTAAGTCTTTTCTTGAGACTGAACCTGTTGATTTAAACTGCTATGCTTATTTCATTTTGTTTTAAAACAGTATTGATTACTCTGTTGTTAAGTACATTGAAGTATAAATCATTATCAGAGTAAATCTGATAGTTAAATTAGCTAGTTTTTGCAACTTTTGTTAGCCGATAAATTAGTTTCAAAAGTTAATCAATATTCAGATTGATCCAACTAAGAAATAATCAATCTCTTGAGAAAATAATTGAAAACATAAAATCTTCATAAATTCCCTATAGTTTAGCTAATTATTAAATTTGGGGGATTTTAATATAAATCTTTTTAACAAAAAATTTAATTGGGACTCAATTAACCCCCCCTCCTCTTGAGTATCCACTCCGACCAACAACATGATTTCTTTCCAAAAAATCAAAAAAGTATATACTATGAAAATGGTAAGCATGTTATCAGCATAGAGGACTATGTCATGAGAAAAAAATGTAGGAACTAACTAGAAATGTGACATTAGAAAGATCATATATTGGTGAAATGTGTTTTAGTAAACATAAAGAACAACTTTCTCATGCATGATCATCTAGAGGGGAAACCCTTATTTATCAATGGTTTCCAATCACCAATATCATTTAGTTAGTGTTGTATTTTCAATCATTCTAGATGAATCAATGATTAAACATTTTCATGTCAAATACTATATAATTCCTTGTCCACCCACCCAGAGACATAGGTTTCCTTTTTTTCTCAATGTTTATTAAACATTTCACTTAAAACATCACTTTCACATGTACAGAAGTTAAAATTTTTAAACATACATTCTAAACCACCATTTCTAAATCCTATATTACTTTTAAAACTAAAACCACTAAAACCATTCAAAAAGATGATTAACACCATTAACACATTTTATCAAAAAAACATGAAGGCGTTAAACAATGAAGCATATGTGAAACTAACAGAGAAAAAAACTCATTTCCTTTGAAAACCCAGTTTTCATTATCATGACACACAGAATAATTAAAAAACACCATTTATCACCCAATAATAATTTAATATATCATATTGAAACTCTCGTGACAGTATATTTAAATTATAAAATAATGTTTAAGCATGGATCCACCTACCATGAGAATCAAAACACATGTAAATCAGATCAAACCCAAAACCACGCCCCAATAGAACCATATAAAACAAAATATTGAACCATACAAGTAAAAATAAATCCCTAAAAAATATTTTATAACCCTAAAAATGGAACAAAGTTCTCATGAAAAATGAAATCCTATGAAATAGAAAGAAACCCCCTAGAAGAGGGAGAAAAATCATGAAACAAGGGACTTATATGGAGTTTCATAGAAATTAGACACCAAATACACATAAAAATGGAGGGCCAAGGGAGATTGAGGGAGTGTGGGAGGCTCCTAGGACTGAAAAAATTGAGTGGGGAGGAAGAGGGATGGATTATGGGTTATGTTTGAAAATGGGAAAAAGTAAACAACCAATTTTTATGACTTGGACATGCCATAATGTTAGTTAGCATGGTTGTCCAAAACATGATGCAATTGTTCTCCCAATACATCTCAAAATGTACACGGCACATGGTTATCCCACATGGTTTACTAACCATGAATTGGCCATTAAATAAAACTCTATACAAAAAAATGACATCTTTGCACACATTTTCATGGGAAAGGAACACAATTTCTTATTAACATGTGAAATTCATACACTACCCCCTATTTGACCCAGAATTTTAGTTTATCTCAAAAAACCTATGATAAAATTAATGGAAAAGTGGAATTTGAAAATTAATATAAGAAATTCCCAAAAAAGAAATCGTGAGTGTTACAATAGAACCCACTAAGAAAACATTCCCCAATAATATACTCAACCTGAAGCTTGATCAATGAATACAAATGAATACTCATTCTCAACCTATGGATGCCACTCCAGAGCCTCATGCATATCACCACCATTCTACCATTGAATGTGGATAAATGAAATATAAATCCCTCTAATAACCTTTTCTTTGTCATCAAAAATACATTATGACATCTCAAACAAATAAAAATTATACTCTACTTCCAACTCCTCCCAATTTAGCTCATGAAACAGATCTACATTATAATTCATTGACTGGGAGTCAAGAAAAACATCATAAATTGATGTAAAAAATGAATGAAAAGATAACCTCTATGTCACATTTACAACCTACTTGGTGATATTGAATAATCTGATATTAAATTGTATTGGCTTCCATTACTTTCCCAAATGAAGAAAATTTAGAGGCCTAATTATTGATGTACATAGACATTACATTACTTTTGCGGAATCCTTAATACATAAAAAAATAGACACCAAAGGACTGTAATAGTTTAGTGTCTTTGGAAACTCAGAATATAGTCTTTTAATCACGGTGAAAGATCTTCAACATCTCCCATAAAGATCATCCCCTTTTTTTCTTACCTAAAACCTTTCTTTATATCTTGGGGAAAAGAAAACATAAAAATGGTGAGCTCAAATGATCAGTAAGGGTAAACATAGATAACATTAAACCATACATAAAAATTTGAATGCAAAAACAAGAACATAAAATATAAACATCAAATTCTTGAGCAAAGACATAAATAATGGAAGTATGTAAGGCATATACCATAAAGGAACATAAATCCTGATAAAATAGACTGGGACGAAAACATGTAATTGTGGAAAACCATTAAGCACTTGATATGATTTCCATTGTAGCCCAGACATTGCTGCCGAGACCATCTTAGTGGACAAAGTCCCTCTCTGAATCGAGTTCACTCCTCATTTCAGTCCCGTAACACTGAACCAGATTATCTTACCGTTCCAGCCATGTCAATATCATGAGGTATAAATATTTACCCACAGCATTAGAGGGAGGTATAGGTCCCACCCATCTCATAATGAAATCATTCTTACATGTTCCACAACATAAACATAAATCATTCATCATAACCCAAAGAATAAAATCGGTTTCATAAACATCATTCCATTATAACATAATCCTATGTAAAGAAAATGGATATCATTTCATCATAAGAAAAGTGAAATCATGTAAATCATAGAGACATTTTACTTGAAACATACACATATGAAATAATTTCATCCTAAATGGAGAATGGTTTTGATAAAACACTTGAAATGAATTCTTGAGGAAAATGTCCTTTCTTATTCAAAATCATTTTCTTTTCAAAAAATGCCATGAAATTTTAAAAGAAAAGGATTTTGTTGAAAATAGTCATGAAATATTGTAGATTAAACTTCATGAAAATAAAGTGATATAAAACCAAAAAAATATGTTCATTTCGTATAAGTTAAAGAAAACATTCTCCTCATACTTCTGTCGGAAAAGTCTAAAAGTTCCTCGTATGGTAAACAAAAGAACGATTCCTTCCATAACACAACATAAAAGTGAAAGAGTGGTAAACATGACATTAAACATACATGGAATAATATAAAACAATTTATGAAAAACATTTTATGAGAATGGATTAAAAAATATAACCCAAATAGATACTTAGGAATAAATAATCTTGGATAAAAACGAGAATGGAAAAGTTATCCCTTACATTATGTCTGATATGATTCGTAAGATTCCGAACCTCCTATAAAATGATTTAAATAATTTCATTGATTTATTAAAAGATCATATTTACTATTATGATATCATATATGGTTCACTTATGACTTTATTTTACCCGTTATTTTGTAAATTCCATGTTAAAGAACCATTTTGGGTAAAATCGTGTCATTTATTGAACGAGTTTCGACTTGTTTTCTTGATATTATTACATATAACCTGATTTAAATAATTCCAGAATTTAAAAAATGATTTATATATAATATATATTCAGAATTTAAATATATATGATAGATTGATAAATGGAATGAAATACACCGTTCATGGAGACGGTAGGCCGTACGTACGCATGAACACTGTTTTAGTTTCCTTATTGAATTTAATGGAATTAAGTAGATGACATACATATATATAAATACATAAATACAGTATAATTATTATTTCATATATTTCATTATTATTCATTATATATACAATAAAATCATTCATGAATGGTTAACAAGGAGAATGAATCTAATCGCGTCGTGGAGACGGTAGTCCGTACGTACGCACGAGTGATGATATCATTCCCATGATCGTGGAATTGTATTGAAGTATGTGTATAATATTTCAGAATTAATATCACTTTAAAATCATCATATATAGTTATTTATTTACACCATTATTCCAATCCAAGTAAGGTGGTGGTTGAAAACAGATTACACCACGGCGTGGAGACGGTATTCCGTACGTACGCACGCGCGGTGATTTTGTTTTCCGTAGTATAGATCTAAGGTGAAATAGATTTGTTTCATATTTATAATAATATATCAGAATATACGTAATACTTATATTTTTACTTTATAATGATACAACTAAAGAAGAAGATGTAGAAGAAGAAAGAAACTTGAGAAAATCGGAAGAAGAGATTACCTCTTCTTCGACACACCTCCTTTAAGATTCCTCTTAAGGAAGTAGAGTTGGTCTTTTGAGAACACAAGAACCTCCAGAATGTTTCTACAGAAGTGGGGAAGAGAAATGGGTAGGGTTTGGATTTGCTTCAAGACTCAAAAGGGTGTGAAGAGAAGAGGGAAGTGGTGCCCTTTTTATAAGGGAGGAGAGGGGTACTGGTACCATATAATTATCGAAAACCATAATAAACCATTACTATGATATTCCAATGTTTCACAATACTATAAATGAGATTCCACAATGTTATTTTGGAATACCATTACATAAACACATAATCAATCCACCACATTTAATCATTAATTTATGATTTTTTCACAAGAAAAGAAATAGTAAGTATTCCATTAATATGAATATTAATTTATGTACTTTATTTCTAACCTATTTTTATTAAATATTCAAATCATCATCAATGAATACATAAATCCATTATTTATCATTTGTTGTAAATTATCATGTTTTACTCTTCAAAAAAAATTCTGGTACTTTAGATAAATCCCAAAAATCCACCCTAACCATTTTTCGACATGTATAATCTAAAAATGAAAAACATTTTTCTAAAATAAATTTCAAAATATTGTTAATTTAATATTTTATTAAAATCACAATTTACATAAAAATTAAAATTTTAAAACAATATTTTTATTATTCCAATATATAGGTATATCATACAACAACATGAATATTATTTATATGCTATTATAGGTTATGTTACTATTAATTAGGTAGTATCACTATTTATGTGGGTCTATAACTATTCATAAGGGTAGTTAACTATTCACCAAAATTTATGGTTTTGTTTACAGACTCAAAATAACTTACTAGTCGCATCCTTATATGTCTTATTTTCAAAAAACAAATCACATAAGTGGCAAAATCTGTTTAATGGTCACATAGAACATAGTAGTTTATTATATTTTGATTTCATGTAATTATATGAATAAAATTTCCAAATATATATTTGGGTCATTACATTTTCCCCCCTTAGGAAAATTTTCCATCAAAATTTAATTTTACATTCTAGGCCAACAACATGTGCGGGTATATTTCTTTCATTGCATCCACCATTTCACATGTTGCCTCATTATACATATGGTTTCACCATTGTACCTTGATAATGTGAGATTTGTAGTTACATAGAAAATTATTTCTATGATCAAAGATCTTCACCATCTTCCCCTCATAATAATGATCATCCTACATCTGTACCACCTCTGGGGAGAGTACATGTGAAAGGTCTGGTATGTAGATCCTTAAGAGGGATACATGAAATACATCATGTACTTAGGACATGGTAGTTTATTGTGCAAGTCGATAGTCCATATCCCAGACAGGATCAACAATCATGAAGGGGCTGGTGTACCTGGGACTTAAATCCCCTTTATTCCAAAGAATCATAACCATCTTCCATGGAGATTTATATAGAAATACCATGTCTCCAACATTGAACTCAAGGTCTGGTAGACGATTATTTACTTAACTCTTTTGTCAACTTTGGGCTACCATGAAATATTCTACTAAATGTTTTCACCTTCTCCACCATTTCATGGATTATTTCAGGTCATATCATCTTATCTCACTGACATCATCCTATCACATCAGTGATATTCACATTTTCCTATAAAGGGCTTCATATGGTGCCATTCGGATGATCGAGTGGAAACTGTTGTTGGAGGAGAATTAAACTGGTGGATTATGTTTGTACCATCCTCCATTAAAGTCCATATAGCATGCTCTCCACATATCATCTAGTTTTTGAATGGATTGCTCAGGTTGGACATCAATAGGAGGATGATAGGCCATACTGATATTCAATTCAGTTCAGTGCTTAGATTATGTGGGAGCCTTTTCTAGTACTTCGATGTGAATCTCAGATCCTTATTGGATACAATAAATAGTGGTACTCCATTCATCCTTACCACTTATTCAACGTAAATTTGTTCATGTTGATCTGATGATATATCCTGTAGAATTGTGATAAAGTGAGCTATCATTGTAAGAAGATCCATAATGACACGTACTATATTTTTTCCTATGGATTTCCTTGGATGTCCAATGAAATATTCAATAGTAATGTTCTCCCACATCCATGTTGGTATGAGTGGTAGCTCCATCATCCCCTCAGACTTTTTCCACTCAACATTAACTTGTTGACATACTAGACACTTTGATATATATTCAATAATCTCCATATACATATTGTCCCACCAAAAGTTTACCTACAGAGTTCGATACATAATTGTGCCCGATTGGTGTAGAGAAAGGTTGAGATATGGGTTTCACTATGAATCTACTTCATTATATCTGGATAGGATGGTACAAATAAGTGTAACCCAAATCATAATACACTTTCCTTTCCAATCATGAACTCTGATGATTTCCCATTTCTGATATCTTTCACCCTTTTAAGAATTTCCTCATTTTTCATTATGATTCCTTTTTTTCTCTATGAGGTATAGTTCTGCCATAATTTGAGAAAGGATTGATGATGTTACTACCTTAATTATTCCCATTTCCATCCCTTGGAAATGTAATAGGATCAGATTCTTTTCATTTCTCATCAATGATAAAGATCCAGGATCCTTTCTACTTAGAGCATATGCCACCTTATTATTTTACCAGGATGGTAGTGGATTGAGAAGTTATAGTCCTTGATGATCTCTATCCATTTTCGCTGGAACATATTAAACTATTATTGGGTGAAAATATATTTGAGACTCTTTTGGTTAGTATATCCCTCACACATCTCCCCAATGAGATATTGCCTCAAGATTTTCAATGATAATATCATATCCGCCAACTCCAGATCATGTGTTGGATAGTTTTTATCATCGATTTTTGGATGCATTGAGGGGTAGGGTATCACTTTATCATTTTTCATCATCACAAAACCTAATCCCTTCATTGATGCATCCCCACACACCATAAAGTGTTGTCTAGTTGATGGGTGTGTGAGTAGTGGTGTAATGATAAGCCTCTTTTTTAACTCCTCAAAACAATTTTCATAATCCTGAGTCTAGACATACTTTATTCCCTTTCATGTTAGATTGATCATTGGTTTTGGCAATAATGAATTTTTTTTCACATATCATTAATAATACCCAGATAGACACACAAATCTGTGGATCCCCATTAGATATGTTTTTCTAGGCCACTCATTAATTGTCATAGTGTTAGAAGGGTCTATATATATCATATTCCTAGAGATAAAATTCCCCATGAATTATACTTCCTCCATCCAAAACACACATTTACTGTACTTTGCATATATCTTATCCCTTATCAAAGTCTTTGAAACGTTATTTAAATGCTCAACATGTTCCTCCTTCCTGTTAGAGTATATCACAATATCTTTAATAAAGACAACCAAAATATTTTTAAGATAATCTCTAAAGAATCTCATCAATAAATCCATGAAAATATTTGGATAATTAGTGTGCCTTAAGTGAATCACTATGAACACATAATGTCCATACCTCATTCGAAATGTAGTCTTTGGAATATCTTTCTTCCTCACCTTTAATTGGTGATATCCTGATAGAATGTCCCCATTAGAGAAATAACTAGCCCTACGATGATGATCAAACTATTCATCTATCCATGGTATGGGATACTTATTCTTTATGAAAATTTTTTTGAGCTCAATATAATCAACGTAGAGGTGCATTGATACATTCTTCTTCGTGATGAAGAGGATAAGCGCACCCCAAGGTGAACCACATGGGAAAATAAAACCCTTCTCCAGTTTTTCCAACAACTGCTTCTTCAACTACTCCAGCTCTATGGTGGTCATTCTATAAGGTGTTCATGATATAGGTAAAGATCCCAGAAAAAGTTAAATTGAGAAATCATCCTCACGATCAGGATAAAGACAAGGTATCTCATTAGGGAATACATTAGTGTAATTACTCTGGATGTCCATGTCATCTAGCATGATTCTCTCCTTTGTCCCAATCATTTTAGATAGTCATGTATTCCCATAAGGAAGATATATCCACACTTAAGATGATGATTCAAAACGTTATTCATCTTCTTCATTACACATGTATTGAATTGGATGATGCTTCGAGTTGTAAAGTGTGATATACCTTTCCTGAAAGTTGATGTTGGATTTGTATAATGATAGCCAATCCATTCCAAAGATAGCATCTAACTCCGCAAAATGATGTATGTAATGATTTCCAGGGAGGTTCTGTCCACAAATTCTAACCAGGGAGTCATTTACCATGGATGAAATAATTTCCCATTCATTATTCTTACAAATAACCTGCCTCCAAATTTTGAGGTGGTGTTTGAATAGTGATACAAAATGTGCAAGATATAAAAGACTGATTCGAACAAGAATCAGATAGAATATTCATTATTCATCAATGAATATCTAGTGTACCTATCACCAAAACGTTGTACGGCTCCACCTCAGAACTAGTGATAGAATATTCCATTACTTGTTGTCTTAGAGTTTGCTGTTGATTTCCTCCGATATACCATGTCTTAAGGAACATTTTTTAATAATGCACACGATCTTTTTAGTTGTAACACTACACCACTGGATGAGCATTGATCTAAATTATCCTTTGTTCTTCCACATTTGCGTGATTTTATTATTTCACATTGGCTGTTTCTAGCTAGATGTCCCAACTTTAAACATTTTATGAAATTATTAGTACAATTTAGAGATTTCACAAGATGCTTCTTCCCAAAACATGTACAAGTGAGAAATTTAGAATTCTTTCAATCTTGTTATTTTTTTGGTGAACCACCCTTTTTGATCTCTATTTTTCACTTATTTTCATCAGGCCCATGAGACCACTAAGAGTAACCAATATAAATTTAAACCTATAGGGAACAACAAACAAACTCCTCATAATGGCCGATGTCTTGAATCTCCAACACCTTCCATAGAATTAGCTTTATCCCGCTAGAGAATCGATCCACTTTAAATTCAGTGCTCATGACAATGCCAGAGGCATACCTAGAAAGGCATGTAATGTTTTACTTATGCACCTCGATTGAATCATCTTCTTTAGGGATGATTCCTATGAATCTATTCCTATCATAAAATGGAGTGTTAATGGAAAATATTTGTTGAAAAACATCATAATAAATTCTTCCAAATCCATGGATTCAATTTACTATTGGGACTTTCTAATCTTGATCAATGTCCACCACTGATTAGCTTCCCCATTATTAAAATAGACATCCATTACATATTTCCCTTCTTCTAATCATTGAAGGATGGATAATATATTTTCAATGGAGTTAGTCAACTCTTCTATGAGGAGGGGATCATAAGAACCACTAATCCTTGGAAGCATTTTCTGCAAGAAGGATTCTACATCCACTTCCACTTTTTGGAAGAGGAGGGTGTTCCACTTGATTTACGTTATTATACTTATCTTGTGTCAGCAGACCAAGTACTATCATGATATTATGAGAACTCCTCCCCATCATATCAGACATATCATTTAGAATATCATTGCATTTCTAATCACATTGTTCATTTGAATGTGTTCTTCTATTTCCTTCCATTAACTAAGAAACAAAACATATAATTAGAGGGCTTGAATACTTAGTTATCTATATGAAAAGGAAACTATCAAAATAAAGTATAAATCCGTAAAAAATATGTTTATCCTAAACATGTTATTCCTTAGATTTAAATGTAGGTTATCGTTGTTCTACTTATTAAATTATATTCTGCTTCAAATTTTTTTATTCTCTTAACCATGGATTGTATTAAGCTCGTGAATTTAATAAAACATATCCCTTGGGAGTGTCAAACCATGAGTGTAAAAATTCCCATTTCTTTGTACCTGGATACCCCGAGTCAATTCCAAAACTCCTTTTCATAGTTGTTAATCCTATGTACATCTGTGCTAGAGCCCACTGTACATCATTGTATCCAAACAAAGATGATTTTTTGGTAAACCACTTACTCTATACTTACTGAAATATAGGGATGCGTTCTTATACTTTGTTTCATATTTAAGGTTTTTACTAAAGTGAATTATTCCTAATATTTTATATAATGTAGACCATTATCTATTAAAAAAAGAAACACTATCCTATTACATATATCATTTCATTATTTTAAGCATAATTATCCATCAGAGTGCAAGCCTCAAATCGTGAAGCCTAGTGTCTTGGAATACTAGGTACATATAACTGAATACATGGATATACATATAACATTTAATTATTTAGTATTCATAAAGGGACCCCAACATCAATTATTCTCATACATATTTATAGGATACCTTATAGATAACATGAACAATGGGGTGATCTAAATGCCTTGTAAGGTAATTATAATAAGAATAAAAACTTCACACATGTGTTAGAAGACATGACATAAAGATATAAAAAGGAATGTAAAATAATGAATAAGAACACATAAACAAAGGATCGATTAAAAATGGAATCACAGAAAAGTGGAAGAAACATAAAACATGAACATAGTATGAGTAAAGTATAACTACCAAGACCGTTTCCCATAGAATTAAATACCAAGGCTAACCGCCATGACTATCGCACCTAGTAGAACAAGCCAAGGATAACTGCAAAGACCATCCCACACAATGTCTCATGAGGCTCAAATTTACCCAATGAATTGGGGATCTATCTAGGAAAACCCATCATACATTTAACTAATATGTTTTCCAAATATATAATCATATATAATCAATCTTACATAAACATAAGGGTTTCCTTGGGAATGAATTGGGCACCAAAATCATTTCATAAAACATAACTAATATGCATGTCACGAATGTTTCCAAGAAAAAAATTAATTAGATCATACAAGAAGGTTTATGAGGTAAAATAGTTATATATAATGGTATGATATGTCAATCAACAGTGACAATAGGTTAGAAATGTATTTCTGATATTTAATAATTAAAACAATTTTTACAATTTTATGGAAAATTCAATGTATATTTTATAAGAGAATGGGATCAATGTTTTATATAAAATAATAATTTAACCAATAATGTATTAATAACAAAAATACAAATTTTATAAAGACAATTATGGAATTAAATAGATGATATAATGCACATGAAATTTCTTTATAATTTGCGAGGCTCCCTTACAAATAGTTTTCTTATTGCGAAGTATTGAGAGGGAATCACTTAAACGAATGTATATCCCAAAATTAGAATGATGGAAAAATATTGAAACATGATTTTAATGCATATAAACATCATGTATATGTTTTTTATAAAACTAATAGACATGTTCATTTGGGTAAAAGAGGAGATAGTGGAAACTGAAAGAATAAAAATGGTTCGTGTAGAATTCCCTAAATATTATTGGTATTGTATCAGGTGTACATAAGAGGAATTATAGAGATATTATGGGGTTTCTTATCATTTATATAGCTTGAGGGAAGAAATGGTATGGTTATAAGTCATAAACTATCATTAGGGGTTGTACAAAAAATTGCATAGCATAGAGGACATTCTTGAATAAAAGTGAAATGGATAGGATCCCATACATTAAGTATGTTAGTGTTCTCCACGTGATATCAATGAAAAAAATAGTCAAATTAGGTTCAATAATTAATAATTAATGAAAATCCTCTAAATGTATAATATTTATTATAGACATTTTTCATTCATTTATAACCCTTTTAATTGGTTATGATGATCAATTTCATTGTTCGGGTCTGTTTGCTAACAGGATTTTAGTGATCAGTTCACTTATATTCATGTTCTGATAAGCATGTAAGATGAAAGTGGTTATCCAAAATTTAGGATATATATTATTATTTACTATCCAGAAGGTTAAATTTTTGAAAAAATTAATTTTTTACATGGAGTGAAGTCTGATCATTTTATAAAACATTAGTGAAAACCTTTTGTATTAATTGGCAGTTTTCAACCACAAAGAACACATTTTGTTTTATAAACCAAATCCATGTATTCAAAATTATTATATAACCATATATGAGGATTAATAAATATATTATGGTCAGTTTCAATCATGAAAATGGTTTCATGACCAAAATTGAAGATGGTAATGGAAATTGATAACCTGTCATCCTTGATTGTGCTAAATTAAAACATCTCGAAGGTTGTCTTCATATCTTTCAAATAAAATATGCGGGAAGGATATATGATCATGAATTATCCCATAAGAATAATAGAATTCTAGTATATAAATTTTATTGGATTTAACTTACCATATTTGTGAAGGAAGGTGAGGAAAGAAGCAGTAAAATAAAAGAATAGAAATGAAATAAATGAATTGGAAAAAGGAATTTACCTCTTGAGTTTAACTCCTTTGAGTGCCTCTTCAGATGAGAGTCATTGGTAGTTTGAAGAGACTATGAAATGTGTAACTTGGATATAGAGAATGGTAATATATTCTGTCAAAATTATGGCATGTAATATGGATGGAGATGAGTGATGAGATGTGGTAAAGATAGGTTGTATTTATTGTGGAGGGGAGATGAGTTTTCACAATATTATAATCATTAATTTATTATTTCTTCCCAAGACAAGAAATATTAGGTATTAAATGACCAATAATAGTAATAAATTCATTTCATTTCGAACCAATTGGACTTACATCAATAGATCATCATAAATGAATCGATAAATCCTTAATATAGCAGTTATCGTAAATTATCGTATTTTACTATTCACAAAAAATAATGCATTTTAGAAGAAACCCCCAAATTCACCCTAATTATTTTTCAACATGTATAATCCAAAAATTAAATCCAATTTTCCAAAATAATTTCCTAAATATTATTAATTTAACATTAAATTAAAATCACAATTTACTTGAAAAAAAATAATTTTGAAACATTTATTTTTTTTCAAATATAAAGGTATATCATATATCCACTTGAATATTTTGTATATACAATATTAGGTTAGGTTACTAATCATTATGGTTTATCAATATTCATTAGGATTTTTTACTATTCATGAGGGAAGGATACAATTCAATAAAAAATATTTTTTTTTCTTATCAAACTCCAAATAACATACACATCGCAATTAGGTTTGTCAGATTTTCAGAATGCAATCACCGAAAGGGAAAAACTATATTTATATGTCACATAGAACTTATTAGTTCAATTTTCATGATTTCACATTATTACAGGAATTAAATTTCCATTGAATTGTTTAGGTCAATACATAAAATTAAGATATATGTATCCTTGATGGAAAATATTATTGAATGATGAATAGACTAAATATGGCGTACATAAAAAATGTAGGGAACCCATATGATCATTATAATTATAATTGTCAAATAATAATCCA
Organism: Viscum album; assembly: GCA_963277665.1. Taxonomy (NCBI): domain Eukaryota; kingdom Viridiplantae; phylum Streptophyta; class Magnoliopsida; order Santalales; family Viscaceae; genus Viscum; species Viscum album. The sequence continues at coordinate 1,843,245,995 of OY728145.1, forward strand.
ACCATCATAAATGTAACTATACATTTTTTAATTGTAACATATCTTTTAGAAATATTATCTTAAATATAAGAAATTATCTTATCCAATGGAAGGCTACAATAAGTTTTTTCATAAATAGAAATTAATGAATATTTATATCGTCAAACAACGAAATAAATGTTTTGAACTTATAAATTATGTTTTCCTTTATATTTTAATAAAAAATTTTATGATTTAGCATTTATATATATATATATATATATGAAAGGAAATTTATTTTCATAAAATTGATTTGATGAAAAATAACATGGTTCATTATAATGATAATATATTTTTATTTGACCATATTGAATTTTTCAATGGTTTTAAAATTTCACCAAATATTTGAATTAATATTTTTTTCATCTTAACATGGATTTTATTAAAAAATAAATTCCACATATATAGTTATGTACTATCAAGATATGGATTTCTTTTTTGGAACCTACACATCAAAATGAATGTGAAAATTTGTTTTCTTAAAAAATAGTTGATTTTTTTAATAGTAAGATATGGAAAAATATTCTATTTTTCATTATTAGTATATACATGAATTTCCATGAATTTTAAGAAACCATTATCTTTAAACCAAATGAAAAAATTAATAAATATTTTAAAATATATAATCCTTTATTTTCTCAATATAAAATAATAAACTAATCAATAAGATATTAAAAACACACATCTTCTCCATATATAAGTAAAACCCATCACAAAACCTTTTCCCCCACACTTTTTATGATTATTATAATTATAATATTGTTTAAAAATATCTCACTATTCTTATATCGATTTTTAGGGAGTTATATTCTTACCAAAACCCCTATAAAGGTGTCTTATGGTGTTTTCGAATAGAGAACAACAAGACAGGAAATGTTCCTAACCAAACAATCCATTAATTTTCTCTATATCTACCTCCTCCTCACATATAATATTACACATGACATGATATCTATTATATCACAGTAATACTTGAATATAATTTTTTTAATGTAATATCAATTACCAATTCTCATTTCATGACATTATAAAATAAAAAATATAGCTCATTTTAAGGTGGATTGTCCTCCTCCATGAATAACATACTTTATTTTACACTTCCACCTTCATGGATGGTGATAGATATAATATTATGAATAAACATAATAATAAATAATTAATTAAAACTTATTTCATTTACAAGAATGAATTATTAAGTATTTAATTAAAGGTAATGAATCTAGTTCATGATGGTAAAAAACAGCTAATTGAATTAAAAATATAATGATAAAAATTATACTAATTAAATTATACATTTTTATAAATTCACGTGGATATTTTGGACAATAAATAATTTTAAAAGGAAATAAAGGTCCTTTATTTTCATTTCTGGAAATTTATCCCAATTTTACAAGATTTTCAATAATTATATGAAAACTAAATAAGATTTGGAACTTAAAAAGGAACAACCTCAAGAAAATTGAAATAAAAAGGATGTCTTAAAATTGATTTGAAAAAACAAAAAATAATCCTAATATATATGATACATATGAAACTTTTTTATGGAGAATTTAATAAATTTATTTTTATAATTAACCATGTGAGTCAATTACAAAGAGTAATTCATGGAAAATAGGTAAGAGAACTCTCTAAATTACCCTCTTCCCTTTAGGGTTTTTTCTATATAGAACACAATATCCCCATATTTAAGATTAAATAAATATATTAAATTATATATTTATATATCTGTGTGTGTGTGTTAAGTTTATACATATATTATTCTCTCATTATTTTTGGGGGTTTTACATTCCTCGCATTATTTCATAATAACTTCAATACAATATTCCCCATTGTATGTTAAAAGATTAAATCATTTAATAACTTCCAGTAACCCTATTTTAATAAAAGTTACCCATTAATTATTTGATAAATAAAAAACACATTTCATGCCCATTATTTTGGTTTATTTCTGGTTTCATAGAAAATTTCATATAAATTAAATTGTTATAATTCATTTCATCTTCATTGAATATTATTTTAAAATATAATTCTTATACAAAATTATATACCCTTTCTCCGGATTTTTTTTGAAAAAATATATATACCTGGGGAATTTTCTTATTGATTCAGATATGCACATAAAATATATTTAATTCCATAATAACTTTGAAACCATTCTAAAATTTACATGGATTATAATTTTAAGTGTGACAATTCCACATAATACAATCCAGTGATATTTTAAATGCTTATTACCTATGGTTTTTTCCATTTTTTGGAATACACATACATGTACATGTTTTGATGGGTGTGAAAAAATAGCACTCGAATCCAAAAATTAATGGTTATATGTAATTATATGTTTAGGTTATGGAGTAAAACTAATACATAATGCGACATTGTTCACCACATTATGTTGTATTTTTATTGGGCCTTAACTTATGTGTATGATTCCATGTATTATGATGTTACAAAATTCTTATTATGTGATTATCCTCTCAATCAGTCTTTTTTATGTCATTCCTCTATGCTTTAATTAATGTACATTTCATTTTTAAAATTATGTTATGTCATCTGATATATATGTTATTCTAATTTATCAAGCCTATAAACTTAATGAGCTCTATATCTCACAATAATTTCTTATGTCTTACCCAAGTTGTCCTATTAAGTATTTTATGCACAATGGTATATAGGTGATCACTATTGACATTAAAATATTTAATTTTTTTCATTTCATATTAATGTTTTAACCGCATTCTATCACAAATACACTTGGACTATAGATCGATGGGTTATGTTTAATTACTAATTATGTTTAAAATAATGTAATAATATGTGTAAGGGTACTAGTTCATTATAGTTGGTATCAAATAAAAAACTATTTATTTTTTGTAATTGTTAAGGTAATTAATTAGTAATAATTCAAGTTATAGTTTTATATTTATGTAAACATCCTGAAATTAAATTAAATTACGGTGAAAGTGGTCTATATGAAATTAAATCAATATCTGGATACTAAATGATTATATATCTCTAGAATATTTTTATCTTGTTATATTATAATTGAAATGGTTCATTGGGTATTTACTTGACATGTATGTACATCACAATAATGGGTACATGTTGCACACCAAGTTTGATACTCTTATGGGATATACATTGGTAAATTAAAAAACTCATTATGGACCACTATAAATGATTTGAATACTCAGTTAAGATGGAAAACCATTACATGAAGATTACCATATGAATCCATGTTTCAAACCAAGATACCCATAAGTTAGATAAAAATATTTATTTATGAGTTTTCATTAAGATAATTTTTCTCTTTTACATTCACATTTATTTAGTTATTCTCCACTTTATTAATATTATGGATATAGAAAATTCCAAAACCTAAAAAATAGTGAAATGTGTGTTCATTAATTATTCATGAACATTAAATTTCATATATTATTATAGTTCTATTGAATAATTTATATCGTGAATGATTATTAGAACTATTCAAATATCACCTCAAAACATAAGGGATGCGTTATCTGTAGAACTAAATATGGGTCACTTATTCAATCCATGTATGAAAATATTCCCCATTCAATTTTGCAGACTCGACATAATAAATAATACTTTAATACTTCAATAATTATATTTTTATGCAATACTACACATTATTTTGTATTCTATTTATAAATCCCCCATTATATTTATAGAGAAGAAAATCAATCACTACATTTCAATTTATCCTTTGATTCAATACATGTGTAAACAGAAGTATAGATCTCTTCATAAATCATATTCTCATTCCTGGACATTTTTTCCATATAATAAGCATATATAACTCAAATTTTTGTGGTAGAGGATAGAATAAATATTGAATTAATTATCATTATTACATATTATACTAATGAATTCACTAAATTATTTCATAGTCATCCTATTAATTGATATTTTGACTTATCTTATAAACATATTCAAGGATATTTTTCCATATTTGAAACACCTATAAAATAGAAACCATTTAATTAGAATAAATTAATTAGTAGTTACATGAAAATCATGCAATGTGTTTTATATGACTTACTGTCACACTATAGTTTAATTCATTCATCTTTATCAAGAATACAGATGCGTCAATTCACCTATATATTGATTATACTTATCGTAATATAACGTACACTAAATTTTTGTTTTATTTGATAAAATATGTGGCCAATATGTCATAAAGGTAGAACATTGGATTTTGTCCATGACTATGTATATTATCAAAAACTAACACAAATGTGTTGTTGAATGATTCACATAGATCAACGTTCTCTATCGACCAAGTGATCACATTGATATATCGATATAATAAAGAGAAATATTGATATGACATTAAAAATAGGGTTATCATTGAATATTATCCAAATTTACCATTATGTCAACAAGTGATGTCTCAGTGGAAATATTTGAGGGAATGTTTTTTCTATTCCCAATACCTTCATGGAAAAGGTAAAAAATCACCATGATCATTTTAAATGTTATTACAGAGGCTTATAGAGTAAATACCACCCTATGATTTGTAGTCTGAAGTCCTTGATGACTCCATACAATATTTTAATTTATAGGATATAAAACTCGATAAGCTAGCAATGATATATATCAAGGTAGTGGTGATTATAAAAATTACCCCACTGTATATTATATCAAAACAACATCTATGTATTACAAATTTGTTCTGAAATATTCTCTTATATTCTATGAACACATAGTTAAACATCATTACCACCTATAATAACCATAATGATGAATAATTTTTTATGATAATCCAAACACTTATGTAAATGTTTATAGCATGAATGATGGACTTCAATGGAAGAAGGGATCAAAATTTTCATCTTATCATGTTCTCATATAACGATGGATCATACATAATAATAGAAATGTCTCCATATGAATCCATATATGGTTGGGATATATATGACACATGATTTTTGGGGGGATGAAAATGAAAAAAAGGGACCTAAAATTGTCAATGAAATGATAGAAAATGTCGAGAAAATTTTGGTAGAACATCATGACATCTCAGAGTTGAGAAAAACTCTTTGTTGATAACCATAAAAGGGACTAGAGTATTAAATTAGAGGAAAATTATTTATTCCCATATCACTATGGAATACATTCAGTATTTTGGTAAAAATGGAATTGTAAGTCACATATAAATCATGCCCTTTTATATTCTTAATTGCATTAGAGTTGTGGCCAATCAACTATAACTCCCACCAACATTTTGTTAGGTATATGAAATGCTCCACATTTATTCCTTCTAGAAAATAATTTTATATATCTCACATCTAATAAATATATATGTGATATATTTAGATAATATTATCTCTTATGATTATAAACTATGGTTGATCATAGACCATAGAGACAACATTTTATTCAATAAGACCACTCACCATGTCATTGTACAATAGTGGAACTATATGTATGAATATGTGACATGGGAACTAGATGAATCAATTAAATAAATGTACACCCCTCAATTTTATATTATTCAATAAATGAAATTTAGTTGGTAGAATTTCTTAAGGGTGTATGATTATGATTACCCAGTATTCTTCAATTGAATTTCCATTCCAATTATTTAAATGTGTTTCATATTTTGTAATATGGTATTATATAATGAAACATGAAACACATGATAAATCATCCCAAAAAAAATATATTGACATTAATTTTACGTTGAGGGTATAAATATATACAATATAATGGTGAGCATTAAAATGGGATAATAATAGGAATTAATATAACTATTATATGAAAAAATGGATCTCTTTGATCCTCCAGAATTATCATACTCAAGAATAACATTGTTGAAATGAAATAATATATTAATAAATAATTGTTCATTTTGAAAATTAAAATATAATATAATTGAGATAAAATGATTTTTTAATAAAGAATTTGGGAATATTAATTACTTATAGAGGGTTGGGAATCTGAAAAGCAGTTAAAATTTTGTTTTTTAATAACAAAATGATTGTTTAAATAGTAATCAAAATGATATAATAGTAATAAGACTATTGGTAAGAGTAGAATTACTATTATAATAGTATCACAAACACCAAACAAGTAAAACAATATTTAGTAATCATTTAAAGGACGATATATGAAATTTATAGAAAATTATAGGTGAAAAATTTATTTAAAAACTGCAAAATAAAAATTTGTATTTCTATAAAACATTTATTTTTTATTTATATAATTATAATAAATATAATAAAATTAATGGATAATTTTTTTCATAATTTTTTTGTTAATAATATTATGATTTATTTAAATGATTACCTCTTTTTGGTAATAATTAGCTTTTCAATGGGATTAAAATTTTATAATAATGTTTTAATTGGGTTTTTTCAAATAAATAGGGATTTTATTTAACAAATTATAATATTTATAAAATTATTTCTCATAAAATAGATTTATTTTTGAAGATACATGTCAGAATAAATGTAGGGTTAATTATTTTATTTTTCAAAAAAGTTGAATTCTCTTTAATAGTGAAATACAATAAAATTTGGTATTTCAATTAATATCACTATTATATAAATCATTGGATTGTGGATTATATTAGAAACCATTAAATCAAAAAATTCAAAAATTATATTTTACATTTTGAAGAATCAGTATTATTTTTTGGCCTGAGATACGTTTATAAACTATTCAATGTAATATTACAAAGACTTCACTCCTCCCCTTTTAAACACCACCCCTTATCCCCAAACATTATAAGATACGTAGCCAGATTATATTGTGACCAAATACCTCTTTATACAACTCCCCAGATCCAATGAGGTATCGTGTTACCAAAATACCATACAATGTTGTCTTAAGGTGTCGTCCCAGAGAGGGAATTCCCAAAGGTAATGTTCTATACCGAACTGTTCATTAATCTTCATCTATTCCTCCTCCATAGGACTTCATTCATCCAAAATTAAATGATAAATATCGTATAATATTTATACATTAATTTTGTCATTACTATTTTCTTAATTGATTAAAAATTTTCAAACCTCTTTTAATTTCATTCTAAAATGAAAACGATTATTCATATTTTGGTGGGTTTACCACCACCATGAACAATATAAATTGTTTATTCCTACCACATTCATGGATGGTTGTAGAATTAATTTTATTTTTATATACTTATATAAGAAATAATAAATTACATATTTCATGTTATATAATTTATTAAATAATTATTTTTAAAAATACATCTATTTTATGTTTGTGTGTAAAATAATATAAATGAACTAGCCTTAAATCGATATTGTTTATAATAATTGGATAATCCATATTTTGAAACTCATATGTTTATTTGGTACTAATTAAAATTATAATATGGCTTAGAAATTATTTCATTTCACATCTAAAGATTTATTCTTGTTTGAAAATAACAACAGTAAATATCTTTAAACTATAATAAATTTAGAACCGTGAAAGGAGCACACATAAGAGAGTATGATTATTGAATATGTCATTAAAATGGTATTAAAAATATACATAAACCAATAAAATATGATCTATAATCATTAGAAATTGTATTATAAATATAATTTTATTAGTACTCATTGTAGAAGATCATACAGAGGGAGACATTTACCCAATGTAAGGGAACTATCCTAAACACCCTCTTTAGATTAGGTTATGCCTCTATATCTCTACATCATATTACCTATATATTAAATTTTTAGAATTATTATAAACTATATATCTATATTTATTATATATATATATACATATCTTATCGTCCCATTATTATATGGGGTTTTACATTCCATATGTTTATTTCCCAAAAACAACGATAATATAAAAATTGGTAAAGGGGAAATTTTTTATCCCTAAATAATTTAATGAAATAGTATTTTTATGTATTTTACAATTTTTTTAATATAAATGACTATTTTATAGCAAACAAGTTTTTTAAAATTAATTTTCCAATAAAAATATTAAATTCTTTCTATAATTATATTTCATTTAATATTAACATAAATAATTATTTAATGGTTCAGTTATATACCTAATATTATAAAAATTATAATTAATATATTCAAATGGTATATATATATATTCTAAACCAGTGCTTATTGAAACAAAGTCTAACATGAAAAAATTTATTTCATTCTTCAATTGAAAATCATTAGGAAATATCTATGATTATGATTTATAGTAATATTTTTTAACCCATTTCATTGCACATGTATTTCTTATTATTGTTTATTATTTTTTATTCGATTAAGCGTTATAGATATTCATGTACGTGTTATGATGGGTGTTCCTCGATATCACTCTAATGCATTGGATAATGTTCACATTTCCTTGGATAATATATATGTTATTTGGGAGTAAAAAATTTATATTATGGTACTCTATTTACTATGTTTGTATTCATCTTATATGATACTTGAATTAAGATTATGAGGTTGAGTATTATGATCTTGGTTTTCCCTATTATGAAAAGATCCTATGATTCCATGTTATTTTTTTATTCTTCCATTTTATCATCCATGTTCCATGACCTCTTATAATATATTGTTATGTACAATGACTCATAGTTTATGAAATTTTGTTTATCTTATTCAATTATTGTGATTTATAGAACTACTCTTTTATTTATGTATTCCCTAGGTCATCATATTATTTATTACAAGTTCAAAAGGATTTAGAATCTCACTATGGGAATTAAAATAACAATTTTTATTTTAGTTTCATGTTGATTTTTCATATAAATTGTCTCCCCACGACAATAGGCCTTTGGATACATTAGATATTTTTCCTTAATATTTGTTGAATAAAATAATTTAGTAATACTTTTATAAGGATACATTTTCTATAATACTGACATGCCATTGTTGAAATGTAACGATTGATTCAATAATTACCCTTAATTTTAGTTATAAAAGGGGATCACATCCACCACATTATTATATTATAATCACTCCTAATTTCATCCTTAAAGTATTTATTTTTTCTATAATTATAATTCCATCTAAATTTTATAATATTTTGTTGTCAATTAGTTAGTTTTATCCCATCATTTCTATGGAAACTTCCTTGTGAGATTTCAATTTCTCAATGTGTGAATTTCACACTCCTTGTTCTTTTCTTTTGGATCTTACTCTTCTAAACCTTTTATAAGAATAATATTATAATGACATATATATTATTAATATATTTAAATGATTTTATTTTAATGGGAAAACATTATTTAGTCCTTTTCATCCACTAAAAATAAGTCATCAATATCGATTGTGAAAAAATTCAGACTATCTCTTCCATGAAGCGATGTAGTTCATTTTTTATCATCACCACTCATGGTAGGTAAAAATGGTGGGTTTGTTGAATAAAAATTTTGAATAAAGTAAAAGTATAATTAATAATGTATAAGTATTATTTTATTTCAATTCCACCCCCTTCTTTGATAAAGGAAATTGTTACTCGTGCAAATGTTTGGACTTCCACCTCCAAAAACGAGAAATTTTATTTTTCATCACTAACATACAAGAATTTTATAAGTATTTATTTATAGATGGTAGATGAAAATTATTATTATTTTAATATTTTTTAAAATTTAATTTAATTTTATATAAAACATTTCCTAACTCATTAAATATTCATAAAAAGACCTCATTTGGTTTTATTTTACATTTAACATGAATGATGAAAAAATGATTATATCATGAATGGTTATAGAATGTAATATAATTGTAATAGAAAGTAATAATAAAACATTAAATATATTTTAATAAATATGTAATGGTGTTTTAAATATTTAACATAATTATTAATCTTCCACCCATAAATCATTAAATATTGTAAAATATGTTCCTCGTAATTTACTGTTTCACAGACCATAAAAATTTCCATCACCTCATGAAATGATTCCTAAGGAATCACTGAATAAATGATTATATTGTCTTTAATATTATAAAAATGATAAACATTGTTCCAATAAGTGAATAAATTTTATCACCATGAATCATGAACCATGTGAACAATAAAAATATCCAAATATTTTTTGAGGAAAATAAAAAATAAACAAAATTAATATTTTTTATATATGGTTATAAAATATATGTATAAAAGGTAATACTGTTGAAAATGAATGTTAATGTATTTATTATGAATTTAATGTTAACTATAGGGGATGTTAAAATATGTTTGAAAATAAAGTATTAAATGTAAGGTTACCCTTTGATGGAATATATTTTCTTTATTCATTATGATTTTTTAGTATGATTTTACAAGATAGATTCTTTAATCTCTATAATGATACTATAATGTGTTCAATCATTTGAAAAATTATTATTTTTATAAAATTATTTACCTTGATGAATTTAATTCTAAAAATAATATCTTTATACAATATAATAAATATCAAATTAACTAATGGTTCCCCTCATTTTCCTTATTACCCCTTTTCATCTATGTTCTTGTTATTTTGTGATAACCCTATAATATATTATCATAGGTGAAAATTATATTTCTCTTCTCTAATTGTTCAAAAAAAAAATTACTCTTTTTATGATTTGTGTTTTAGAAAATGTATTTATAATTATTTAAATGTTTTTTCATACTCTCATAATCAAATTTTACATATATCACCAAATATTACAATTTAATAACCAATATATCGTTTCAAGGATCCATTTTTCAAGTTTCCTTTTATAATTATTTATTTTATTTTCACTTTCCCATTTGGAAAATGATTTTTAATGTGATCTGTATCATTTTTCTTTTAAAGTAGTGAAAAATAGTTTTTTAAAGCACATTGAATGTTTCAGTATGATTTCCATTTTTATCCCCAATAGACATCCTTCATTAAAATTTATGTTTCTTATATAACCTTCCAAACATTCCAATTATATTTTATTTTTTCATGATTGAATTTTAGGTATCATCCTATTATATTATTGTGTTTAATTTTATTGAATGACTTAAGGAATATTATGAAACACTAGTTTATTTATATTGGATTTCTATGATGTGATGAATAACCACATTTTCCACAGATGGTTATTTATGATATTTAAAATGACTGATATATTTTGGAATATATATGTGTATATGATGATTTTCAAGACCATATATTTCTTATTATGTGTTGGTTATGGTTTTATATCACATGATATAAATTTTCAAGGACATGAATGGATGGGTTAATAACATAATGAGTAGGGGTGATTTGATTTATTCATAAAAATAAGAACTAAAATTCATATATTTTATCCCAAAAAAGGATAAGTATGCTAGGATTGGTTCAAAACATAAAGAGCGTACATATCCTTGTTTGTATACAATTTGATATTTTACTAGGAATATATTTGTGTGATAACTTCTTATTATGAAATGATTCGATAAAATTCCATGTTCCTATATCATATGCCTAGTATTATACCACATTTCTTCATATGTAACTCACAAACATTTTATATTGTACATATATGTTTATTTCAGACTAGATTTCTATTATTAATGGGATTTAATTAAATATTGTTTTTCTATGTACTAGTTGATACTGTATTTCTCCCTTTTTTTCTAGAATTATATTCACACATCCATCGAAAAATGTTTATAATAGTTTTATCATATTTAGTGTTTTATCTCACCTCTATATTATGTTTCTATTACATTGTTTATGAATATTTTTAAGGATATGATTAATCTAAAACATAGTGTACTTTAGATCAATTATGGAGAAATGTTCACAAGTATTACAAAATAAGTTTCTTATATACCTCATCCTTAAAGACTTGGAATATTTTCATCATGGGATTGTGTGGAATTTCATGATATGTAATGATAATTTTTTGGAAATTATTTTTAATAAATACATGATTATCTTGGTTCGGTTTGTAGACCTCAGTGAACAATATCCCAATGATGTATCATATGTTAATCAAATTTCAGTAGCCCGTGTAATTATTCTAGAATACCAATAAATGATATCCCCATAATTTTATACTATATCCGTCACTAACATCAAAAATATTTGGTGATGTATCTTTTAAAAAGTATTATGAAACATAACTCTATTGAATATGAAGAGAAAATAGATACATTACACTTTTAATGGAATCACCATACCACAAATTCATGTACCATTTACATATCTATAATATTATACCAACCTATCTAGTAATGTGGTTTTAAACCCATCAAATAACCATCTAAAATTATTACAGGATCCATGATTATAATATGATATCATACATGGCTATAATTGGGAGAAATTACAGTTGATCAACCTTAAATCCATAATGTATTCATATCATATTGAATAGAGAGAAAAATAAATATTCGGTCTGACCAATAGCCTCCCTTGAGTTTTATCATGGTATTGGATGATGAAAAGACTTACTGATGGAAGATATAGCTACCCATACATTTAAAAAACAATAAAAAGGGGCCATTTCAATGTGATCCATAGTGTAATTAGTCAATCCCACCAGACATGGTGTATAATTGTATTGTGAATAAGGTTCTATAGTGCTACAACACTCACTAAATAAATATTTATATCTGGTAGATTCCACTTTATAGTGCCACCCAACACATCATGAAAAAACCAACCACCCTACGAAATATTGATACACATGTCTCTTAATCAACCATCACTCGAAAAACCAATGGTTTTTATCAGATACATCCACATATGGTTAGAACTAATAGTATAATACCTCGGGATAGGTGAAACTATATCTTTTATGGGAATCAATGTTGGGTGACATATTAGTTTTGACAAAATGCTAGCCACTAGGGAATTCCTAGAAACTCATAGACTATAATAATATTGTTACTGTTAGATTCTCAACATAATAATGTCCTCTTCACAATATTTAGTGAACAAAACTTGATAAATTCATATTTATGGATGACATATAGTATATTTTTTGTCCCTATATCAGGACTAACTCCTCAAACATAATCCTGAATCCCATAACAATACATTTAAAGGATAATTTTTCAATAATTTCTCACAATGAACATCAAAAAGAGTAAATTATAATCTGTATAACTATTATAATAATTTCCTATGGGATATATATTTTACACTAACGTTTTCATGCTCAATTTTTAACATTTTTTGTTATTATCTCAAAGTATGTTGGATCATATTTTGACACTGCCCTAATATGATAGGAATTTTTATAGTTATTATACATGTTGGGAATTTATACATGTGAATAATAATAATTTTGTTTCATTTATTCATCATACATTTATTTATATAGAGTTATCATTTATTTATGAAACATTTTTACGGATTTTGTGGTGATCACAAACATAGATTGATATTATCACCCTCATGATAGAGTTATCCATTATCTATGAACGGGTATGTCACCCAAATTGGATGATTCGTATCACATAGAGAGAATATTTACGACAGACTGTTAAGAGTCTTTGATGGAGGATCTAGCCTAGGATGATAGGGTTTTAAAAGGATCTTCCGTATTAGATATCTCACATATAATTTCACAATTCATACATAGATGCTTATATCTGTTATTGTTCAGTATTTTATATATTGATTTTTCCTTGGTATATTGATTTTGATTTTTTTGTGGTTAATACAGACATTGAATGGGTGAATTTTACAATTAATATATATTTCACACATATATATATATAAATATATTACATTCTATGTTCAGTACAAATCCATGAATTATAAATACATTGATGGAGTCATTAGTTTTCATCATTTATCAAATATCTATATCGGTAATTCAAAGTTTTCTTCATGATCCTTTTATATAATATGATAAATTTAGCGGGGAAATACACCACTTAATCTATATTATTTAACCCTTAGTGTTTTCACTAAACATAAGTGATGATAAATTGTTTTTCAGGTGTTGTTATACCCTATTTCATGGATGTTTATGGTGTTTGACCCAGGAAATTGTAACATTATATCTGGTCAAACAGATGTGTACTTGTAATGGGACTATAAACTAGATAAAACAAACATTCCATATGATTCTTTTTATAAATATGAAATGACAAGATAAAATTTAAGGAATGATGATTTTTTTGTACTAGATATGGTTGAACTTTACCCCTTTTATCACCTATATCGATTAAAAATTTCTAATATCACTCTCAATTATCATGAGTACCTATTTTATGGAATACATATGAAGGAATACATGAAATAGTAAATATAAGGACTAAATATTCTAATTATAAAATGGAATAAATCTGAAATATATTTTAATTAAAATATTTATTATAAATGAGGTTTATTTATTTATATTCTATTTTTTACATGTCTATATAAATTATACATTAGTCCACATAATTGATAGACTCTTCATTAGTATTTTTTTCTAAATATTATGTTCATAAATTAAAAGTATTTATTTAATAAAATTTGAACATTTTTATATCCTGAAATGATTTAATAGAACTAGAATTGAATTATGGAGAGTTTGGTGTTTCATATTCACACATTCCTTCCATAATCCTTTTCATATGTTTGAAATCTTAATAAAATATATGGTGTTATTTCCTTGAATAATTTCTGATTTTTTACTACAATGTTTTGAACCCTTTTTTTTCTGATACACTGTATACTTCATAGATTTTTCATTATTATAAATTATATTAAATAAATAAAATTATTTATATATGCATTGAGTAATTTTAAAATATTAACTTTGGTATTTATTTTATTATCCAAATAATATGTATGTTTAATTACTAAGATATAATTCTACTTTGAACATGTGGTGTAATATTTTGTTTCATTAGATGATGTTTCCATAGTTCACATTGACTCCCTATGTTGCGGTCAATGTTGCTACCCATTTTTCACCCTTTATGACTATAATGTTTTTCACATTTGTGTCTACATTGTCTCAAGATGGGTTCCCCTTGTTTACAAGTTCCATCATTCCATGTTCGATGATGTGGTTTCTTGATGATTTTTTTCCTACCAAATTGGCAATTTTCTAAAATCTAGTAATGCAAATGATTTAAAAAAATAGTGTTGAGGTGTGACAATATTTTTGTTACTCTATTTTATTATTGAAAATTATGATATTTTAATTTCAATTTATCTAAATAAATTCATGTGGGGTTTTATTATTGTATTTAAAATAATATTTCATTAATTAATTATACATTGTGTGTTTTCTTTTATCTTAATTATTAATGTATTTATTTTATGTGGTATTCTACATATAAATAGCGACAAAATAATTAATTTTTTCTTGGTGATGATGTATTTAATATTGTTATTTTTTTCTGATATATTTTCAATGATCTGCCTTTTTTTAGAAACATAGTCATTTCTATTAGGATTAGATATTTTTTTAGAAATTATTATACTGAAATTATGATTTATAATAAACTAAATTTTTTTTATTTTATTTTCGAATTATCTTCTCTTCTAGAAATGATGGTATATTTCTATTTTACACAGTTTATGTAACATTAAATTTGTATTCTGTTATATTTATTTCATAATATTGGATTCATATTTAATAGTGTATTATGTAAATTATTGTAGTCTTAATCGGGAATTTTTTAACCATTATTTTTTTTATAATTGAAATGGTTTTTTTCATACTTATGTTAATAATATTATAAATTTTGTAAATGATTTCATTAGAATTAATTTCATTGAATAATACTTTCTACATGATATTCGGAACTTGCTTTTATCAACGATATACAAATAGTTCATTAAAAGGGGAAATTTTATCAGTGCGTAAAGAAAGCGTTGATAATGTTAATCTTTATAGGTGAAAAAATCATAGATAAAATGGTTCCTTTTTTCGTGATCTCTATTTCATCGTCAAAACCCTCTCCTTTTTAGAACTTTTCGTAGCATTGATAAAAATCAAAATTTTATCAGTGGTTTTTTATCACTGATAATGCTCGTAGTGTGTAATTTAATACATATGTAAATATTAAATATTTTTAAATATGATTTATATTAAAATAAATATATATATCAAAATATAATTTATAAATATAATTTATATTACTTTTTTTAAAAAATTAATCTTTTTTAAATAATTATATATATATATATATATAACTTTTAAAAATTTATATTTTGTAACATGTTTATTCATATATTTATTTAAATTAATTAAAAAATTTGTATATAACAAAAAAATATAAAAAATATTAATATTATAAATTAATCAATTATATATTATATAAAATTATTTATTTATTTAAATATTGATTTATATTTATATGACATAATAAAAAATAGAAAAACATTTTCATGTCTTTGTTCACATATGCATGTTCGTCGATTTAATAGTATTTTTTATTTTTTAATTCCTCTCAACTTATTTATTTTTATGTCATTTAATAATTTTTAAAATTTATTCCCTTTTAGTATATATTTATTAGCATCTATTCGTCATTAATATATGTTTGTGAGTTTAATTTTATTAAATATTGTTTAATTCAATTTTACTTAATTGTTAATATTATTTTATAATCAATATAACTTGATTTTATAATTTTTTATTTATATAATTAATATTATTTGAATATTCATTTTCAGCATTTTTCATTTCTATATAATTCACATAAAAGTTATGAATTAAGTTTTCTAAATATTTTTTCATTTTTATTATATTATTCATTCTTTTTAAATATTAATTTGTTATTTAAAAAATATTCATTCATAGTGTTGAAAACATATTTTAAGGAAATATTTGTAATGATATTTTGAAAATTAATATATTTATATTTATATATATAATATATATAGATATTTTTTTCTTATTATATTTATAAAATAATATATTATTAATTAAAACCTATATATATGATTTTTTAGAAAAGAATTTATATATTAATACATATTTAATTACAAATTTAATTTATTAAAAATATATAATAAATATATATAAAGTTTTATTGAATTATAATAAATTTGAATATATACTAAATATGTTTATTTTTTTTATAATTATGTATATATATATATATATTTATAATTATATAAAAATATATCATCATATAAAATCATTATATATATATATATATAATTATTAATAATTATAATAATAAATATATATCAATAATAATATTTGTCCATACATATTTACAATTCTTTTAATAGGTTTGTAATTATTTAAATAGTTATGTATTTATAATTGGAACTATTTTTATTTATTCGCAACTGTTGTAACACCCCATGATTTTATGTTTTGTCTCATTTTAAATTTAACTACTTCTATAACTTATAAGTTAAAAAATCAATTAAATATTATTTTTTTATTATTGAATTTATCTCTTATATGATCTTAATGGATAAAATGAATGATATTATGAAAATTATGAAAATATAGATTACAGGTGTTTATAAAATTAATTAATTGAATAACAATTAATTATAAATGAAATGAAATTGAAAATTAAATATTTATTTTCATAAGAACTATTTTTTATGCTCATAATGTTTTTTTATTAAACAATAATAATGAATGATATTAATGAAATTTTTATAAAATATTTTGAAACAAATATTTTTATATTAATCCAAAATATTTTTAGAGGCATGAGATTAGAATAAATCAAAAAAATTAATAAGAGGTGATAGTTTTTTAAAGGCAGTTTTACCTTCTTTTTAGTGTATAAATTATTTTAAATATTAATTTTTACGCTTTTATAAAATATATTAGAAAAAATAAACCATAGTTTTTAATGTTAATAATCAAAATTTACGTTAGTTTAATTTTTTGTATTTTTAAGATATGTTTCTGTTTTTATGAATAGTAATTTGAATGTGGGATTAATAATGTAACTGTAAGGAATTGTAATGCTAAAATTATGGAAATAAAAACAACTTTTGAAGTATAAATATTATTTATTTATCTTATAATTGAAAATAATGTATATTTATATCATAGTATAAGTAAAGTAATATTTTAAAAATTATTAATTATCTGTTGGAATTTTTTAGTTCATAAATAATTAATTTTAATTATATAATTAACTAAATGATTTAAAGGAAAATATATTTTCATAATATGTATTCATAATTTAATATTTGGATTCATTGTGGTTTTTTTATTGTTTTATAAGTCATTATTTAACTTGTTATAGCGTAATAGAATAATTTATAAAATTAAAATCATTATTTTTTGAATAAATGATTATTTTAGTTAAAAATTATCATTCTAATATATAGACAATTATTTTCATTAAATGTTGCCCATTTTTTAACTCCACATGTCGAAAAATGGTAATTTTTTTTAGGGATTTTTCTAAATTACTTTAATTCTTCGATGAATATTAAAATACAACAATTTACAATAAATTTAAAATACATGCATTATTGAGTCATATGTGATTTGAGGTGTTTTTACATCTATAAAATCATACTCTCCTTCATTATTTTAATATATTTGGTTATTATTCACAAAAAAAATTGTAGCCTTGAGACAAAATAATAAATAAAATAAATAAAATATTCAAAAAACACCCCTCTCATAAAACATAAATACCTCCTACAATGTAATGTCCCATGTTTTTAATCGGGTTTAAATTATAGACGGTTTTCAAAACACAATTCCTCTAATCAATGGGTCATCTTTAAATCGTGATTTGGAAAATTATTTTGTGTGTTGGAACACATAAATGTGTTCTTTTTCGTTATGTGTGAATACCTGATAATTTATATAGGTGTCCCGATAAGTCCCGGGAGCATCAGATCAGAAAAAATTTACTTTAATGGATCTGCACGTGGTGTGCACGGTTGGGATCCAACCCTTGTAGCTTACCCAATTTTATAATTTATTTACACAAATTAAATAATAAAAAATGGGATATTTTTTGGTTGAAGAGAATAATGTGTTATTAATAATAATAATTTAATTATTATTATTATGGTGTCATAAATTATTTAGATGTTAAAAGATATTTAATTTCATTTTTAATGGGTTGTAACATTTATGTTGAAGGATTTTAATTGCATGATTAATGAGATTTAATATTTATGGGGAATTAATGTTGCCTTTGGGTATCTCAAAACAAATTAATGAGGATATTCAGATTAAATGATGATTTGTTTAAATAAATAAGGTGTTTTTAGAATGAATAAAGACGTGTTTTTATGTAATACTGATGTTTGTTTCTATCCAAGGTTGATAAATGATAATAGTGTTGTTATTATTATTGTGGTTTTATGAGTATAATTATTATTACTAATTATTGTTGTTTTATTAATAATAATAAGAATAATAATAATAATTAAAAATGGAGATTTAATTAACTATTGTGAAATAGTGTCTTCAAATAATAAAATTGAGTTGAATGGACTTTATTTAAAAGATTTTTAGTGGGGATTATTGGGTGTTATCGAGGAATGGTAATATTGCATGGTAATATTAAATGATTTTTAAATAAGGAGTTGGACGATATCATGTAATGGTAATATTAAATGGTAATATTAAATAGAGATTAAATGTGCATTTGGGTTTAATTTAATTTTATTCAAGGTAATATAGAATATATTTAATTAAGGCGAAGTGGATGTTTTTTTAATTAATGGTTAAAAACAATTTAATTAATCACTGTGAAGTAGTAATTTTATTTATTTAATTAATGGTGATGTAATTATTTAGATAAATGTGTTTTATTTTTTATGTAATTATATTTTGTGGGAGGGAATTTAATTATTTTAACAATTCAATGAAATATTTGGTTTTAACTAAAAGGCGTATAGAATAGTTAAATAATAAAATTTATATTAAATGTGTAAAATAATAATAATAAATGATGTTATTAATTTTTTTAAATTAATTTATTTTAGTTCTTAGATTTATATTTTTTAAGAGGGAAAATTAGAGGAGATGTGCACCAGGTTAGTGCATGACCCAAACGTTTCTTTCTCCATGTAGAACATACACCAACGACCTCCTCTTGGTTCCCTTCTTCTCCCATGTCATGTATACCTCTTCCTACTACGACTCCATGTCTACCTGCTCCCTCAGCCGGAATCCACTTGCAGAACCCTAGTAGCAGTGCTCCCCCCCCCCCGCATTGGCGTGTGACCCCCTCTCCCATAATTTTCATTGTGTGCGATGATTTCTCTTAGACTCTTACCTAATCGTGTTCTCCTCATCTAGGGGAGTTCATCTACGTTTAATTTGTGATTTTCATCATCCATTTGACTCATCTTTCACCTTGTTTGCTCGGCTGAAACCCTATGGTTCATGTTTAATCTGATTGTTGTGTTCCTTTTTTGGTTATGTGAATGTTGACTCAGGACCCATTGGTCCATTATTCAAAATCCGCTACCAAGTCGGAGGTGGATGGAATCTATTTACCTGGTTTTCATTGCACCGAGTATGGTTTTTTTCTACTGTTTGTTTTTCACCATATAAATTAGAGTTTGATAGTTCATCTGTGTCCCTAGTCTAGAGGTATAGGTGTGTAGATCTTACAACACAGGTTCTAGTCTCTTATTACTATTTTAATGAATTATTAATTATTTTTGTATACAACACACACACACATAGACAGAAACAACACATACACACACACACACACACATATATATAAATGTGCGTGTGCGTGTGACTGCAGAACAATTTTGGATTGGTTTCTACAATATGTCAATCCGCCATGTATTAATATGATTACACCCAATGGTAGGATCCTTTTTCAAGTCTTTAACATTAATAAATTAATTAAAAAAATGATTTTGTAACATTTGTTGGTATTTAAATAATGGAGTGAAGTATTTACATTTAATTTTATTCAAATGTGAATATAGTAAGTTTGATTAAAACTCTAAATATGATATGTGATATGTTGACACACAACTTTTTGTGTTATAAAATGATGATAGCCACATGAGATGAATGGGGACCTGACAATGTGTACTTTTTATGATTATATATCTTAATTTGTTAAAGTTATATGATTATATAATTAATTGATGTTTTGTTTTGGATAAGATAAGATAATTAATTTTTTATATCAATTATGATCCGTGAGAATTTTAAATGAGATGATTATTTGGGGAAACAATTTTATGTTATTGAGTATGATAAATGGACACAATTAATGGATATTTAATTATGTTCATTTAGAATGAATATAAATAATTAATCAAAGGATTTAAAATAATACAATGATGTTGCTGAATGAGAAAATTTATTTGGGGTTTTAGTATGATACGTTGTTTTGGAAAAATAGAGATAATTACTGAGGTATTAAATGATGTTCTATTGTAGAGTTATTTTGAATAAATAATTCTAGAAAATTAATTATGGGATGTGATTTGATTTGTAGATTAATTAAATAATCTATAAATTAATGGTAATGTGTACATGGTTAATTGTAGCATTTAGTAATACTTTTTTGTATATTTTTCTTATCGATTGGATTCGTAAGGGAATAAGAATAATTGATTGGGGAATTAATTATCATGCTTTTAGTTAATTAAATGGGATAATTAAATGTTGAGTTAATTATTTTGTGGAAATTATTGAGGTTATGAATAATTAGTTGTTAATTAATTATTGACTATTGAGATGTTGAATGGTCAATTAATTGTAAATTTATTTGATAGGAGATTTTTGTTGTCAATTTGTTGTTGAATTGATTAACATATTTGGTTAATTAATTTTCAAAATAACTAATGGATGGTTTTGGGCTGTTAGAGATGGATTTCTACACAATTGATATATATGTGTGTGTGTGTGTGTGAATGATCAACGAGTTTTGAGACACATACTGATGCTCTAATTACTCACGGATTGCTAGACATGGCATTCTACACCTATCATGCATGCAAATTTATCTTTTTTGGGACATGGACTGATTCACCAAATATCCATGGTTTTTTAGACAAGGAATGATGCTCGAAATACTCATGTGGGTGTTTTACATGACGTCCTACACCCATTAATTAAAATTGGAATGTGGGTCTCATTGGTCGTAGATGATTTGAATTAAATTGTTAATGAAAGAAGATGTGATGCTATGACTTGTGAATGAAATATAAGAAAGGGTTTAGAAATTTCATTGAATTGGGTGAATCACTATTTAGTGGACAGTCCCAGGAGATAATAACTATTTTTAGTGGATGGGTTCAGATATAGTACTTGGAAGATTAAACTGAATATCTTATGACACTTTATCCAATCCAAAGAACAAGCATGGAATTCAGTCATTATATTGACTGCTTTGATGGTCTTTAGATACATCTGATGTGAGTGAATTATACAGGGGATTTCAGGCTTAGGTCGGATCTTGAGACTTTCATTATTTAATGAGGATTGAATTATTAATAAATTAAAATGAATGTTTAATAACTGTGGTGTATTCATGACAAATTTGTAATACAGGCTCAAACACCAGCTGGTGGTGAAGCATGTACTTGGGTGTATAGTGTTACATCCAAGGTAAATAAAGAATCAGACATTTTCATATTTATTAAAATTTTGGAATAAATATTAATTTTACTTTAAAGGGGATGCTATTTTTGTTGGAATACCTTCCATGCGACAATGTGTTTCTCCAAATTCTATTATTGCACAAAATGCTGAGTCATACTGAAAAATAATAATATAATATTATTTTAAATAGTAGTTAATGTCGAACTTTTGTACTGGGTTGAATGAATAGAACTTATTAAAATATAATTATACATGTTTGTTAAATGTTTTTACATTTATCCAATATAATTTAGAGGCTTAAATTGTAAATTAATCTAATTTTAAGCCTAAATACTCTAATATTATTAAAAAGGTCGATTTAGCACCTTTTGATGGAGAACCCTCTTTAAATATAGTTTTGGTCACTTTTATATGTTCTATTTGATAAAATAAAATTCTTCTTTATAATCGGGACATAAAAATTTACTTTGGCTAAATTTTTTTATTTTTCTGATAAAATTTATTTTTTAAGAAATAGTAGAAAATAATGTATTTTAATCCAAAATTGTTATTTAATATAATTTATTTGTATGGATAGATTGTCTTTTTAATTGGTTTAAAGTCCAATTATATTATATGTTAGTCATCTAATCCAATGTTTTTCATTGGAAGTAATTTCACATTGAAATTGGACAAAAACAACTATCAATCTTTTGATATTTATTATTTCTTAAAAACACGTTTTTTGTTTTGACAATGGGAATTAATTTTAATTTAATTAATGAAAATTATATATTTTAATTTTTATAAAATAGAAATCATTTTTGAATTATTAATGTCAAATATATCTTAGGGATATGTTTTGGTATTTTTTTTAAAACCTTCAGTTTTTTATGAATAGTGAAAACACTAAGTAGTTGTTAAAAATATACTTCTTCATTTAAATGAAATTTTACTTCTTCTTTTTTTGAATTTTGAAAATATGGCATATATTTTTCTTATTAGTACATACAATTTGGTTCAATAAGATGTAAATATTGTTTTGTGAAAAGTAAATTTTGACTATTATTTAACTCGGTAAAAGGTCAATAAGTTAATTCAAGGTAAAAATAATATTTTAATAAAATATAATTACCATAAAACATGTCCTAACCTTATTATATGAGTCATATCTGACCAATACAATCCATGGGTGAGATTGTTTTCCATTGAAATCCAATCCAGTAAGATAGTGACAATGATAACTTTTTATTTAATGTAAAAACAAAAATATCAGAAACATGTATTGTTTTACAAAAACAATTTTAATGTGGGTTATATAATTGATATATTTGAAAATAAATATTCATTATAAATCATAAAATATTTCCTACATCTGGGTATTTTATTTATAATTTTTAGACATCAAATAAATAATATTATTTATCACACAATGATGTAGTGTTTACCTAAAAAATGAATGATTTAAATATATAAGATTATAAAGAATAAAAAAATATCCAAAACCTAACCAATTATTATTTGATGATTTTATTTCAAATAATAGTCATTGTATCTTATACATTGATATGTTTCGGACCTTTATAAACCGAAAATCATTAAGTATTAAATTAATATTTTTATACTTTCCTAAAGAGCCCCTTCCTCCCCCTTATAAAAATCCCTCAGCTCTAACCAAATACTCACACCTCTCAAGCCCCTTTGATCATACAACATATTCTCAAATAAGCTCTAAATATCCCTCTCTTCTGAATAGAAGCCTTATAATTGGCATAAGTCACTTTAATAAATCCTTTTGGTTCAATCCAAAGGGAGTTACCTGATATAAAGGTAATATCATGTATTAAATTATTTTTTTATTTTACCTCTCTAACCCCCTAAACTCTTTCTATTCCATTATTTTATAACCACATCAATATCCTAAATATACCATATTTTTTATGTGGTATGAATTGAAACTACATTTACACACACCTTCATCAAATGGGTAAAGAACATAAAATTTCTTTTGGATGTTGAACTACTAGCTCACGAAACGATGACTGTTCAATCATCTCATACCACCTCTTATGGTGGCCATTATGATGGAACGTTAATTATTTGTCATATTTACTATATTTATATTATCTATATACTTGATTATTTTTCATTTATATCATACCTTTATGGTTTCCATAATTTCTAAACGCGATAATTTCATTTGAGGAAATGTGGACTACCATCCCCTCAAAGTGATATGACTCATTCAGGCCACATGTGAAACGTATAATGTATGGAGTTAATGAAATTATATATTATATTATACTGGAATTATAATATAACTATGTATCATTTTTTTTGTTCCATTAAATATGAAATATAAAGGAATGTATCATTCATGCAATCGTACAACGTTCCGACTTCAAGAACTGTACATGTCATTTCATACCTCCAAATTTTATGTACTATTATAAATTCATATATATATTGTATATATATGATATATTTTATATCTAAATCTTGAATATCACTATGGAGATATTAGAATTATTACTACATGAACAAGTTGTAATTATAAGTATTTCATTTCTAACTCAAGTACCAAATAACGACAAATCTACCATTTTTAACTTAAATGATTACATATTTTCTATAACATGGTAATAAGTGATATAAACGGATTAATAAACCTTAAAAAGGTTCTTAAGAAAGTATAAATTATCTTTAGTTTATTATTGATGAGATTAAAAAGGAATTGGTCAAGTCGGACATGAGTTAAGAAACATTGTCTCAATCTCCATTCATTGAGGCATATTTTGTTTTATACACGTCTTTATTTTATATGGTGTATAACACCTTATAATTTTTATTTAATTCAAAGGAATTATTTTTCTATGGGGAAATTTACTTAATTAAAAAAAAAATGTTTCTATTAAAGTATGTGGTGACAATGACCTTTTCCGCCGCTATATGTTTTATTTGATTTATGGCTTCATTAACAAGCCATAATGTTTTTAAAAGGAAAAGAAACACCATATACACTTCTACATATTTTTTAATTGAAAATGGTTTTG
Source organism: Viscum album (assembly GCA_963277665.1). NCBI lineage: Eukaryota > Viridiplantae > Streptophyta > Magnoliopsida > Santalales > Viscaceae > Viscum > Viscum album. The sequence goes on from OY728145.1 coordinate 1,843,271,463, forward strand.
ATAATGGATTAGTTATTTCAATATATTTAACTGATGTGGAAATGTTATATTTCCTTTATGTTTTCATTATGTGTTATTAATATGTTATGGTTTTAGGTAATTGTATACGTATACAGGTGGTTTCAAGATAAATCAAGGGCTAGTGAGCCGAGATAGCTCTCCAATGCATTGGGTAACATGATGGAGGTAAACCACAATCCTTCTTTTAATAGATTTAGAGAATACACTGTGATGTGTATTCCAAATGTAACTCCCTATGTAGCTGTAAAAGATAAAACATAAGTATGTTATGGATTCCAAAATTTACCTTTATGATTTATGTTTTCTATTTGTTAACAATAAATCTTATGATTTCATGACGTATGTTAAAAATATTATGTTTTGATGGACTAATGTTTTAATTTTTTATTTTATAACACTTACTGAGGTTATTATGCTCATCCCATGTTTGGAAATGTTTTTCACGGGACTTCAAGATGAATAGGGTCATAGATGGGATCAAGGAAAAGTCATGCAGTCTAAAACATGGAACTAGACATGACTCTTTTTTTCAAGACTTTTAATTTTATGGAAAAAATGGAAACTAAGTATAAGTGTTTCCTTTTTAATTTTTGGAATGTAATGAAATAGTTTTGGACTAATTCCATTAATCTATATACTTGAAAATATCCTCAATATGAATTATCCATTTAATTGATGATTATGAAATGTTTTAAGGATGGGTCCTTAAAGTTGGTATCCATGGTCGGTTTATCCAACATTAGGAGTTAAAGTATTGTTAAATTTATGTCAATAAATTAATTTATCCTAATATTGAAATGATATTTCATTTAATGATTAAAGTGTTACTTCGCCTAAGATATTTCTATGTTAATAATGTTTTTCCACATAATAAATTAGGCAGGTAAGATGGGACGAAATCAGGACGAAGAAAACCATCCAAATTAGAAACCAGATATGGTTGGAAATAGAATTGAACAATTTTTTGCAGTGATGAAACTGTTGACTCAGGCTATAAATGATTGTGGTATCCATGCACAAGATCATCCAGATCAACCACAATGGAACATGTCTGTATTGGAGCATTTCATGGGCAACGTCCCCATCATTCAGAGGATCGTCTGACCCCGTGCTAGCAGAAGGGTGGATAAAATCACTAGAAAAGATTTTTGATGTCATGGAATTTTATGAATATCAAAATGATACTCTTTCTATTTACCGTTTTGAAGGTGAAGCCGATCATTGGTGGTCGATGGTGATAAATATCAGGGATAGTGATGAGATTGATGCTCTTATTTTGGATGAATTCAAATGTATGTTTCTTGAGAAATATTTTCCTAAGGTGGTTCATTGTCGGATGAAAGAACAATTCATATAATTGAGTCAAGTGGATAATTCATGGCTAGTTATGTAGAAATATTCACTCGACTAGTAACATATGCTCCAAATTTCATAAGAGATTTTGATAGTAAAATAAACTGTATTTACTCAGGATTAATGCCAATGTGTCAAAGGGATTTGGTTTCCTTTGAGTTCCTAAGTTATAAAAAACATGTAATATATGCGGAGAAGGTGGAAATGGATTTTTTAGATGTTTAGTTTTTCTTCAAAAAAACAGAATAAGAGGTCGAGGTGGTAGACAAAAGGGAAGAACTCTTCAAAAATTTATGATAGTAAGCATCATAATTTTACAATTTGAGAAAATTGTGGTAAAAATAATACTGGGGAATGCATTTCGAATTCTATTATGTGCTGCCAAACTGGTAAAATGGGGCATAAGTATCGTAATTTCACAGTAAAAATAATGATAATTTAATGGACAAAAATTGATTTATAGCTAGTAATTTGTTTTATGTGTAATGAAATGGGACATTATGCTAATGAGTGTCCAATATAGAAATAAACTAAGTTAAAGTAGCCAGACTATAAGTATAAATGGTGGTTAAATCATTTGAAACTACTTTAGTAGAGGTTGGGCCGTAAAATGAAGCAGTGTTAGGAACCCTATTTGTTTGTTCAAATTATACCAATGTGCGGTTTGATTTTGGGTCTACACATTCCATGATTTCTGAGAAGTTTTCTAGCAAATTGGTAATTCCATATCAAGATATGAAACCTAAAAATATAGTAAAAACACCATTTTTTATGTGGATATATAAATAAATTATTCGAACCTTACTATACTAGTGTGTAGAAAGAATCTACCTACAAACCTTATTGTTTTCCCACTTGTAGAGTTTGATGTTATTTATGCTATGGATTCTCTTTCTATTTATCATGTTAAGATTGACTAAAGAGCTAAATATATTTCTTTTTAGGATGAATTTTAGATTTTTTACATGAATTAACCCTTAATTTTGATAACATATCAAGAATATGAGAAACCAGTACATGATAGATACAAATGTTACCTTGAACATAGTTTTGAAAATGAAGGAACTGTTCAGATTAATGATGTGCCAGTGGTAAATGTGTATCTTTATTTTTTTCCTAATGAGATTCCTGGTATAATACCTGACCTTGAAGATGAATTTATTGCTAAGTTAGTTCCTAATGCTAATAAAATTTCAAAACCCCCTTATCGAATGACACAAATTGAACTTTTAGATTTAAAGATGCAATTGCATGAGTTATTAGATAAAGGGTTCATTCGACCTAGAACATCATAATAAGGTGATGTTTTCTTGTTTGTTAAAAATAAATATGGTTTAATGAGAATTTTCATTTATTATAGATCATTTAGTAACATCACTGTTAAGAACAAGCATCCTTTGCCTCAAATCGATGATTTTTTTGATCAGCTTGAGGGAGATCAGTATTTTTCAAAGATTGATTTGAGGTTGGGGTACCATCAGTTTAATGAAATAGAATAAGACATTATAAAGACCACATTTCATAAAAAATATGGTCATTATGAATTTATTGTTATGCTTTTTGGGTTAACAAATGTACATGTTGTATTCATGGATCTTATTAATTGAATGTTCTATGAGATCATGGATAAGAATTTGGTTGTGTGAATTGATGATATTTTGGTTTATTCTAAAATTATAGAGGACCAAGAAATCCATTTAGGGGTTTTCATGTAAACATTAAAAGAAAATAAACTCTTGGAGAGATTCATAAAATGTGAGTTTTGGATACAAAAAATTACATTCCTTGGTCACATTGTTTCAAAAAAGTTCATAACTGTTGATCCTGCTAAAACAAAAGTTGAAGAAAAATGGCCAATACCCAAAAATATAACTGAGATACATAGTTTCCTTGGTTTTTTAGTTTATTACCAAATGTTTGTTGAAATGTTTTCATGATTATCCACCACACTGACTACGTTAACTCGAAAAGTTGTTTGTTCATTTGGAAAAAAGAAGGTAATTATTGTTTTATTGAATTGAAAAGTGGATTGGTCAATGCTCCAGTATTGGACCTTCCAGCCAAAAATGGAGAGTTCTTTATCTACATTGACTCTTCATTGAATGTAAATAGTTTGGACCTTTTGCAGAATGATCAGGTAATTTCATTTTCTTCACGTTATTTGAAACCTCATGAGTTAAATGACCCTACACATTCATTGGAATTAGCTTCTGTTGTTTTTGTATTAAAAATTTAAAGGCATCATCTATATGAAGCGAAATGTGAAATATATACTGACCAAAAAAGTTTTAATTATATATTCACTTAGAATAAATTTAACCTGATACAGAGGAGATAGATAAAAATAATCATGGATTTTTATAGCACGATTCATTACCATCCAAGAATGGAAAATAAAGTGGCTAATGATTTGAGTCCAAAAAAATTATTTCTACATTAAAAATGTTATGTTTGGAACAATATCCTTTAATTAAGTATTTTATAAACATTGGCATAGAAGTTGTTGGTGTAGGAAATTCATCTATTTTGTTTTAGGTATCAGTGAAATCATCTATATCAGACAGAATTAAGAAAGCACATAAAGAAGACAGAGAGTTATAGAAAAAGGTGGAGTCGGTTCAGAAGGGTATGTTTCCTGATTTTAACATTGATAGTGATTTTGTTTTAGGATTAGGAAAAATATTATTTGTACATTTGATTCATAGTTGAAAAATGAGTTTTTATGTGAAGCTCATAGTTCTCCTTTTTCAATATATCTTGGTGGAACGTAGATGTAAAGAGATCTTCTAGAGTATTACTGGTGGGGTAGAATGAAAAGAGATATTCATGAATTTAATATGAAGTGTTTAACTTGTCAACTAGTTAGAGAAGAGTGATAGTTACTGATAGGGATGCTTCAGCCTTTACTAGTGCCTGAGTAAAAATGGTAAAATATATCTATGGGCTTCGTTCTGGGATTACCAAAGACATCTCGAGGTAACAATGCAATCTGGGTTATTGTTGATCGATTGAGTAAATCTACTCATTTTCATACTATTTTAGACATTATTTCTCTAGATCAACTTTCTCGGTTGTATGTTAATGAGATAGTCAGGTTGCATGCAGTACCCCTCTTCATTTTATCTGATAATGATTCCGTGTTTATTTATAACTTTTGGAATGGTCTTTAAAATTCGTTGGGTAGTGAAATAAATTTTAGTTCACATTTTCATTAGCAATCAGATGGATAGTCTAAACGAATAATTCAGACCTTGGAAAATATGATACGTGCTTGTTCACAGGATTACCAGGGAAGTTGGGACCAATATATTTCATTGGATGATTTTTATTATAATAATATTTTTCGCACCAGTATACAGATGGCTCCATTTGAGGTATTATATGAGAAGGATTGTCAAACTCCATATTTTTTGGATGAAGTAGCTGAATAGAAGTTGATGGGATCATAATTAGTAGAAGAGATGGTAGAAAAATTTCAGTTGATTGCAAAGCACATAATAACATCTTAGAGCATTCAAAAAGGTTATATGGGTAACCGGAGGAAGGATATTTATTTCAGGGTATGTTATCTTGTCATTCTAAAAGTTTCTCCATGGAAAATTGTGGTGTGTTATAGAAAGAAGGTAAAGTTGAGTCGAAGGTTCATTAGACAATATGAAATCCTAGAGAAAGTTGGATCAGTTGCATACATAGTATCCTTACATTAATGTTTATCCGAGGTACACTATTTTTTCCATGTTTCAATGTTGAGAATGTAAATTCTGGATCCATATCTTGTTTGGATCCCATAGGTAGTTTAGTTGGAATAGAATCTATCTTATGAAGAATAAGTCCAAGATTCCTGACTAAAGAGAAAATGTTGTGGAATAAGATAATTTTTCAGGTAAAGGTTTTGTGGAAACACCATATGGATGAAGGGGAAACATGGGAATCAGAAAATTATATAAGGGATAAATACCACCACTTATTTGATAAGTGAATTAAATTGTGAGGACAAAATTTTCAGAATGTGGGAAGGATGTAACATTTTAGGTAAATAAAGAATAAGTCATTTTTATACTTATTAAAATTTGTGAATTAAATATTAATTTTTCTTTAGTGGGGATTCTATTTTTTATGGAAAACCCACACGCTACAATGTGTTTCTCCAAAGTATAATGTTGCACACAATGCTAAGTCATACAAAAAAATTATAATATATAATTATGTTAAATTGTAGTAAACGCCTAACCATTTTATTCGTAGGAATGGATAGAACTAACTAAAATATGATTATAAATGTTTGTTAAACGTTTTTACTTTTATCCAATAAAAGATAGAGGCTTAAAATGTAAATGAATCTAATTTTAACCATAATACTCAAATATTCATTAAAAGGACGATTTACCTTCTTTTGATGGATAACCCTCATTAAAACTATTTTTTTTCACTTTTATATGTTTCAGTTGACAAAATAAAATTTATCTTTATAATCAGGAAATCAAAATTTACTTTGGGTAAATTTTTTAAATTTTTCTAATGAAATTCATTTTTTAATGAATAGTGGAAAATACTTTATTTTAAACCAATAATGTCTTTTAATATAATTAATATATAATGATATAAAATCTTAATAATTAGTTTTAAAATATAATTTGATTATATTTTTACCATTTAATCCAATTTTGGTCATTTTAAGTAATTTCACATTAAAATTGAACATAAACAATTGTCAATATTTTGAGATTTATTGTTTTTTGAAAATAATCTTTTTGTTATGAAAACAGGACTTAATATTAATATAATTAATGCAACTTCTATGATTTTAATTTGGTAAAATAGATATCATTTTTTAATTTGGAGTATCAATTATATCCTAGGCTGAAGTTTATGTATTTTTTTGAAAACCTTTAATTTTTTATCAATAATGAAAACACTCAATTGTAGATAAAAACCCGACTTCTACATTTAAATGAAATTTTACAGCTTCAGCGACTTGACTTTAGAAAATACAACAACCATATTTGTTATTCATATTTAAAATGTAGTTCAATAAGAGAATTTTTTTAATAGTAACTTTAGACTTTTATTTACCACGACAATAGTTAAATAGAGTGATTCATGGTAAACATAATATTATATTAATAATGAATTACCTTAAAAGTTGTCCAAACCTTAATAGATGAGTCATGGCCGACCAAAATCGTCTTTTAGAGAGATTTTGGGTCTTTGAATGCCATTTGTGTCAGATACGGACATTAATAACTTTTTATTTAATGTAAAAATAAAAATATTGTAAACATGTAATGTTTTACTAAAACAATTCTAATTTGGGGATATATAATTGATATATTAGCCTATAAATATTTATTAAAAATTTAAAAATATTTCCTACGTAAGTTTTTTTTATTTGTAATTTTTTGACATCCTAAAAATAAAATTATTTACGACACAATAACGATGTAGTGTTTACATAATTAATGAATAATTTAAATAAATAATATAATAAATATTAAAATAATACCCAAAACCTGTCCAATTATTTGTGTATGATTATATTTTGAACAAGTGTCATCTTATACTTGAGGTTAAAATGTTTTGGAAAATTAGAAACCAAAAATCATTGTAAAATAAAATAATATTTTCAAACATTCCTAAAGATCCCCTCCCCCCATTTAAAAAGATCTCAACATTAACCCACTACTCACACCACTCAATCCCTTTGTCTCGTCAAATATTTTACCAAATAATCATTCATGATCCCTTTATTTCCTATAGAAGCCTTACCATAGGTAGAAGGCCCTTCAAGAAATCCTTTTGATTCAAACCAAAGGGAGTTACCCGATTTAATGGTAACCTCTTCTCTTAAATTTTTTGCATTTATTTTACTTCTCCAACCCCCTAAAATATTTTTATTCCATTATTTAATAAATACACCAGTATCATAAGTATACTAGTTTTTTTATGATAAGTATTTGAACTACACATACACACACCCCCGTCTAATGGGTAAGGAACATATAGTTTCAGTGGACTGTGAACTGCTACCCCATGAAACAATGATTTTTCAATCTTCTCCAACAACCTCTTATGGTGGCCCTTATAATGGAATAGTATAAATATGTGATATATATTATATTTTTATAGTCTCTATAATTATTTATTTTTCATTTATAGCATAACTATACGGTATCCATAATGGATAAACATGATAATTTATTTGATGAAGTGCGGACAATAGCACCCTCAAAGTGATTTGACTTGTTCAGGACATATATGGAACATATAAAGGATGGAGATACAGAAATTATGTATAATATTGTACTGGAATTATAAAATAAATATTTATCATTACATTTTCATTCAATTAAATACGAAATAGAAATTAATGTATGGTTCATGCGTACGTACGGTGTATCGTCTCAATGAACATTGCACTTCATTTCTTACCTACAAATGTTATTTACTATTATAAATACACATATATAAGCAATATATACGATATATATGATAACTAAATCATGAATATCATTATGGAGATAATGTACATAGGAATACGTGAAAAACATGTAATTATAAGAAGATCATTTTTTCCTCAAGTACCAAATATCAACAAAACACAAATTTTTAACTTAAATGATTACATAATTTTTATAACATGTTTGTAAGAGATATAAATGGAATTATAATCATGAAAAATGTTTTTAATCAAGTAGAAATTTTCTTTAGTTTATTACTCAAGAGATTATATAACAAACAGGTTAAGTCAGAGCCGAGGTAAGGGACTCTATCACAATCTCCATTCATTGATGCATATTTTGTTTTATACATGACATTCTTTTATACGGTGTATATACACATTTTACATTCCATTTCATTCAAAGGGAATATTTTTTTATGAGGCGTTTTACTACATTGCATCAAAAATATTTTTTTTGACATAAGCCGTGACAACAACGTTTTGCTCTGCCGTGAGTATTATTTGATCTATGGCTTCCTTAAAAATACATATTGTTTTTAAACAGAAAACAAAAACCATATACTCATTTACATATTTTTTTGTTAAATTTTTTTTTGATAATGGATTTTTTAAGTCAATATATTTAAATGATGTGGAAATGTTATCTTTACTTTAGGTTTTCTTTATGTGTTATGAATATTTTATGGTTCTTGGGCATTGTTTACATATACCGATGGTTTCCTGATAAACCTTGGGTGGGTGGGCACGAGATAGATCACCAATGCATTGGGTTATGTGATGGAGGTAAACGATAATGTTTTTATTAAGAGATTTAGGGAATATACTATGATAGTTATTCTAAATGTAACTCCCTATGTAGCTGTGAAATCTACAACATAAGTATGTATTTGATGCCACGAGTTAACTTTATGATTAATGTTTTCTATGTGTTATTCATAATTATTATGATTTCATGTGGTATGTTAAAAATCATATGTTTTAATGGAGTAATCTTTTCATACATTATTTTATAACCCTTATGGAGATTTTTATTCCCATCCCATGTTTTGAAATGTTTTCCCAATACATAAAGATGAATAGGGTGAAGGATGTGATCTAAGAAAATTCAATTTTTCCAAAACATGGAACTAGATATGACTCTTTTACGAAGAGTCGTAATTTTATGAAAAAAATGGAAACTTAGTAGAAGTGTCTACATTGTAATTATTGAGATTTAATGTAATAGTTATGGACTAATTTTCTATAACTATAAACATGAAAATATATTCAATGTGAATTATCCAATTAACAAATTATTATGTAATTTTTTATGTCTACGTCATTATATATAGTTTTATTTTACTAAATTATTTATGAATTCTTTCACACTATTTAAATTATTAATTTAATTTCAAGACTTGTGGTAGACACCGGTGGTACCGGCCTACTGAGATTTATATCTCACACCCCACTCAGGGCTCCATTGCACTGGGGTACCGGAGTAGATACTATTTTGTTGCACTATTGTTCTATTTTCATATACATGGGTGATATAAGTAGAAGACCGAACAGAAGGTCAGGATTATCAAAGTTATCGCTGTAGGGGATTTCAATATTTCTTTATTTATTTCTATATTGATATGTATGTCATGATGTAATGTTTACCGATTTCATAGTTGTAATGTCATAACATGCAATCATCTTCTATATAATTGTCATTGGACACTTTTATAATACGATTACTATATGTCTTATGATATGTTTTCAATTGTTATGATACTGCTTCCACTTTTTTTATTGTTTATACTCTGATAATACCATTGCGAAACTCAAATAAGAGGGTATAGTCTCCCAACAATCACCTTTGGAGACCCTCACTACTAGTTCGTAGCCTCTGGCTTATGGGGAGATGCGCCTGATGTGACGTGACCCACCAATCCAGCCACCAGATAAGTGGTGGGATGGGTATGGATGTTACAAAGTGGTATTAGAGGCTTCATTTCCTTTGTCTTTCTGTTTGAAGGTTAGTGGACTTGAGACTGGGAATGTGTCGACACATGGGGTAATAATTGTTCCTCAGAATGATCACCACACGTACTGGAAAGTACAAAGTGGCTAGGGGTTGGATTGATATTCATGTTGTTCATTGTTACAGTTGATATGATTTCACCTTAAGTGACTAGTGTATTTTCTACTACTTATTGATTATGAATATTTAAAAAAATTACCCTATCCTAAAATGGAATGGAAGTAGTGTTTCATGTATCATATTAGTCACTTAGACATTAACATTCCATGCATATAATCCATGTAATGTAGTTGTATTAGAAGGATTCCTGCTAATTTGGACAGTGTTCCTTAGGTGAAATTCCATTTTTATCTGATTTATCATGCCATTTTTGATACTTTGTTTCAGAGATAGATTTAAAATTTTTGAGTGATCATATGACATAAAACGACTATTATTAGCATGTTTTTTATTTTTTTGTGCATCTATGTTATAACATACTATTGTGTTACTACATATGATAACATACTATAGATGTTTTCATGAATTGAAGTTCATATAAAGTGAAAATGGTAAATGAATTTTGTTAGTGATAAATGGGAGTCAAATTCCAGCGATAAGGTGTATGGGTGCCTTATCGATATGTATATGCCCACCCATGCGATTAAACCTTATATTACAATAATATGTTTGAAAAAAGTTATAAATGTAAGAACAATTGATTTTTTTTGTAATGAAATGCTGTGGGGTTTCTTTTTCAAGAACATAAATTGATTAAATGGGACCGTTAGAGGTTTCCTTTTTGGTAAATGGAATTTAGATGCTAATTTTACAGATAAAAATGAAATGAAAATGAATGTTAAATGATTAAATAGGGTGTTTCTGATGGAATACCTATTTTTATGTATGAAATTGATTGAAAACCAAGTGAATTGTTGTGAAAAACTACACGTGGGTCTATTGAAATTCAGTAAAATGTTTAATTTTTGAAATGAATTAATTAAAATGGATAAAATGAAAAAGGTGGTTTTGAACCTTGTGTTTTTAGTTTTTCATGACAATGATAGAGATTCCAATTTTATGTTTCATAACGGGATAACCCATGGTGGGTAGTAACTTTAGAATGTATTGGGAGTAAGGGTATGTTTTTTCCACTACTCAGTACGAAATTTTAAGACTTAGGTGTTTTGACACGCCTGTGGGTAAACATTTTTCATCTTTGATGATAAATGTTTGACATTGTGATCATGGTCCAAGGAACTTAAAACATTTTTTTTGGTATTTCATAAATACCATCCTCTAAAGTAGCTGATAATTTCTTTTGACTTCATGAAAAATCCTATGGTAGGTAGTGTCTTATCGATTTTGGTATATGTGTCAGCAGGTGAATCAGATATTTCTGGACAGAGTTGACCAGTAGTAGTTCAACTAATCATCATACAGAATTAGATTTACTCTTTATCTGATCTTTAGAATCAGATAAGAATGTCCCATATCTTCCCCTCTCCATGGAGACACTAATATTGTATCAGTCTTACGTTGCGCTAAAATTTTAAATTTTTTTGGGCTTCATGAGTGGTTGTTATATGGGTTTGACGTGGGATATATTGTTTATTTAGGCTATTCCTTCATTCATGTTGGTGAACGTTAGGTTTGTATAAAGATACTTGTGATTTCTAGACATGGTAATGTACCCTATGGTCGGGTAAAGCCTTTGGTGTACATGTGTTTGGTGATGTCACAATTTTTTTAATGGAACGTCACTAGATTATGGGTATGTTTCTGTTTTTGGGACTATAATGTATTTCTAAGAAATTATTCACAAATTTTTTATGTTGGTCAATCATGATATGAACATTATCTTCAATGAGGCCCCAGAAATGACCTCAGATGGATGATTTGTTATGGTGATTAAATGGTAAAATGAGCTTTGTACTAGTTTTTAAATAATTACAGCATTGGATTTGCGTTTTGGTTAAAAGCGCATTCAGCATTTGAAAACATAATGTAAGAACCGAGATCATCTTTTTAATGAATTTTTTCCTTTTCTGGTAATTTTTTAGTCAAAAATGAATTTCTTGAAATTTTTGAAGTACACACCATGTACTTGATGAGCGGGTGTGGTTTCCTTTTAAGGTTTTTAAAGTGCATGGATTGAGTTGGAAAGAGTTTGGGAGAGTTTGGAATGGTTTTGAATAAATTTTGAGGCTTTTATTAGGGTGCACGGTTTGTGAACGGTTAGGGGAAACCGTGTAGGTACTCCAAGAAATCATACTGCTAGAGACAGTAGGCCTCTCACGGCTTGCGCATGGTTTTCCAAACCATGCAAGGAAACCGTACAGACCCATCCTCTTGAATGAGTGGTGTGGACACGGTTAGCGCACAGTTTAAAAAACCATTCATACTAACTGTGCGACCAATTAAAAATTGGGTTTCTAAATTTGGGCTTCATCAAGGGTTCCTCAATTCACTCCAAACACTCTCCCACTTGAGCCTCACTTGGGATTTTGGGTTCTCAATGGTTGAAGGTTCTCTCCAACTTGTTTTAGAATAAAATTGATGGGGTTTCTATTTGGATTGAATTCGGTTCTTCTTGGGTAAGTCTCTCTTCTTGGATTCACTTTGGTTTTCATAAGGTTTTCTCTTCCCTATCAATCGGTTTTGTAAATCTACATCTATTGAATATAGATCTCGTTTCAGGTTACCTTGGGTGTTGATTTTAAGGATTTTGGATTATAGGGAAAGAGATATAGAGTAGTTTTCCTAAAGCATTAGCTCGGAACGGGGTGTGGTTGTTTGTGGTTCGATTATGCTAGAACCCTAAAGCTATGTGGATTGTGACTTTCCATTGAATGTCATTGAGTATTATGCGCAATTTTTCTCGATACCCTTTAACGAGTTATTATGCATTCACCTTTTTACACATGTTAATTGCATTCCAATCTTGTATGCTTGAGTAGAGGTTATTTGGATATGAATAGGGTTTATTTCTAGGTTTTGGATGTGGTTGCCCATGTATTTTCTATTTACTACTGTTTAGTCCTACTTAGCCTTTATGGTTGTCTTGCCTGTTTTCCCATGCCTAGTGTTGTAGGGTTAGTGTTGTTTTATGATATTCTTGATAAGTTGTATACAAACTAGCCATGTTGTTATTGATGTTTACTTGGGCCGTATTGCATTGCTATACTCGTTGACTTACACAAGTCATGAGAACCTGGTGTAGAAGACTATAAGGGGAATTGACTAAGTGAGTTCCCTAGAGAGTCTTTGAACCATTTTATACTATAAAGGGAATTGATAGAGTGAGCATCCATAGAGAGTATTTGAACCATTTTAGACTATAAGGTGAATTGAATGAGTGAGCTTCCACAGAGATTCTTTGAACCCTTTTAGACTATAAGGGGAATTGACTGAGGGAGATTCCTCAAATAGTCCTTGACTACATTAGAATATATGGGTAAATGACTATGTGATCTTCTTCAGAGAGTTGTTAAATGATCGGGACTATAAGGGGAATTGACTAAGAGAGCTTCCTCTGAGAGTCATTGTAGTGTCCTTATTTTGATTGAACTAGAGGGGTTAGGGTGAGAGTACTACCCAGAGGGTTCCCTACTTATTTGTCATCATTGTTGTATAGAACTGATTGAATTGAAACTCTAGGACTAGTTACTACTGAGTACTACCTAGTTTACTGCATTCTTTTTTAATTAGTTGCCATATATTCACTGACTGTTTGGCACATATCTTGTGGTGATTTCCTTCTAGGATTTAGTCTCACACCATATTTTGGATAATCATTTGGGAAAAAATAGATTATATTGTTTAAGTAATAAATAAGGGAAAAACCTTCTACTTTATGTACATGACATGTTGTGTAGCTGGAGAAAATGGGATCAAGGTGAGGCTTGTGATAAATAGGAGCTATTTATCTATTTTCTTTTGTACTTTGGCTCAGTATTGTTATTTATTCCAGCATTGGGATGTGTTTGGGTGTTTTCCAAGACATATGAACCATGCATAATTTATATATATATAAACTCCAGCTGTTTGTTTCTTTAGACTTCAGCTATTTACTATCATATAGATTATTACAACTTCCACTATTATTATCTATTTTCTCTCTTCTATTCTGTTTCATTGACAATGAAGGCATAGTTTTCCCACTAACACATTCTAGACCCTTACTGCTATTTGGCAGCCTCTGGCATTAGGGGAAATGTGCTTGAGGCCATGTGACCAACTGGGTATGGGGAGCCTCTGGGTGGCTTCCATAACCGGAACATTACAAAGCGGTTTTGGGGGAATTTTTTTCTTCATTACTTATTGTCTGGAGCCTATATCTAGGGATAGGATAGAATTGGTACATGGTAATAAGCTATGCCCAGGAGTAGCTTACTCGTGTACAGGGAAAAGGCAATCTACCATGTTTAATTGAATTTTTTTCTAGTTTTTCAATTATTACTTTTTATTTGATTTCACCTTGAGTGATTAACATGATTTGTGCTGTTATTGTTTATGTTATTGAGGTTCTTTTTCTATTTCAACCAGATGAGATGAGGGTATTCCATCTGATGCATCATGTAGGCACTTTCTAGGGATCACATGTCATGCCTTCTTACCATGCCATATAGGGTGCATTATCAATTGCATGTTGTTGTGATAGGTGTTGTGCAAGATATGCATGATTTTGTGATAGTTTCCATGATAAAAATACATATTTTTTGATAGGGTATTATTTGTGTAAGGTTGTTTTTGAATGAATTCCAAAATTTGGTTCTTGAGGTGTTATTGGCCGTCATGGACCAACATTTGGTGGGTCATTGCCCTATTTTTATTGTTATAACATGTATAAGATGACAAACATTTATTCGCGGGGAGTATAGGCCCTCACAGATCAGAATATGGCACTTTGATGTTCATTTCTGTGTTTTCTTGGATCAAGAGTATTTTCGGAGGCTTACTGTCTACAAAAACCCAGAATACACACCATGTAGTTTTGACTACACTCCATGTGTTCTTCTATTCAGGAAGAAACTTTTTTTACTCAGTACATGTTGTGTACTATATTTACACATCGTGTAGTCACTAACCATGTCATAGGATGTGTGGACAGAGACACGTGATATGGAATTTCTTTAGGGAACACGCCGTGTACGGGTTGTAGACAACGTGTAGGGTTGACCATGTGTCTGCCCGTGTGACTAACAACACAGGAGAAGAAACCTTATGTGATACACGTCGTGTCATCTATAAACATGGAGTGTAGTGTAATCATAGAATCCATCCATGTAACTAAAAACATGGTTTTGTGTTATCTTTTCTAGTTCACGTCGTGTCCATATGGAACACACTGTGTTGTGTTAGCCGAGTACTCAGCCGTGTCACGAACAACATGGGTCGGTGAATCTTATCTAGTACATGATGTGTCTGAAATAAACACGCCGTGTAACTTTGTTCTAATGGGAGGTTGACTTTTCTATTGACTTTGTGCCAGGAGTGGCACCAGTGTCCATTCATCCTTAAAGGAAGGACAGACCAAAGATACAGGAGCTCAAGAAACAGTTGGAGGAGTTACAGGAAAAGGGTTTCCATTGAACCAACACATCTCTATGGGTTTCTCTTGTCCTGTTTGCTCAGAAGGCGGATGGTGCCCTCAGGTTTTGTGTGGATTATCAAAAGCTGAGCCGGTTGATGGTCAAGAACCAATATCCCTTACTGAGGATTGATGATCTCTTTCATCATCTTTGAGGAGCCAGGGTGTTCTCAATGATTGACTTGAGATCTGGTAATCATCATTTGCACGTTATACCATTAGATATACCTCTCAAAGCCATTTGTAGCAGGTAGGGTCCATATATGTATGTGGTTTTTCTGTTCGGCCTCATGAATGCACCTACAGTTTTCATGGAACTTATGAACCGAGTGTTCCATCAGTACTTGGATTCTTTCATGGTGGTCTGTGTGGATGATATCTTGGTGTACTCTCACACTTGAAACGACCATTCCAGACATCTCGAGATCGTTTTGAGTGCACTGAGAGATAATCACTTATAAGATAATCTCTCAAAATTCCACATTTTTATGTACCAGATTTAATTTTTGAGTCATTTTATCTCAGAGATAGTAGTATCAGTAGAACCAGAGAAATTGAGGGCGGTAGTTTCTTGGGAGCATCCAAATAACGTCTTTGAGGTACAGAGTTATATAGGGGTGGCTAGATACTAAAGATGTTTCATACTGGACTTTTCACACAAAGAAGCACCTCTGAAGAGTCTGACTAAGATGGGTGGGAAGTTATTGTGGTCAGATTCTTGTGAGTCGGCCATTGAGGAGCTGAAAGGGAGGTTGAAATCAGCACTGATACATGTTTTTTCAGATCTAGGCAAGATTTGTACTATGTACTGTGATGCATCAGGTATTGGGCTATGAGATGTTATTATACAGGGAGAAAGAGTCATTGCGTATGGGTCTCAGCAGTTGAGGCCACATGAGAGGAATAACCAGATGCATGGTCTCGAATTGGTTGAAATAGTCCATGTCTTGTGCAGTTGTAGACATTATCTTTTGGGAGAACATTATTTTTGTTTTCACCGAACACAAGAGTCTCATGTACTTATTCAATCAATGTGATCTGAATTTGAGATAGAGATGCTGGGTTGAGTACCTTCCATCCTTTGACATTAATCATGCATATACGTCTGGGAAAGGCAACACAGTGGGTGATGCATTGAGGAGGAGGTCTCAAATATAGGTAGTTTAGGAGTCCAGTAGTGAGTGGAAGCTTATAGCTCTCTTCTCAGAGACGAATTTATGGTTCATGACATACATGTGCATATTTTTATTTCTTCTGTGGATGTTACCTCTACTCTTCTTGATTGATTGTGAATGAGGTAGTTATCAGATGCAGAAGGTCTAGTCTTACAGGAGAGAAAGTTAGGAGAAGACACAATTCTGGTATCACTACTACAAACACGGCCTTTATCAGCGCTAGAAAAGTGCTGATAAATCCAGCATAGATAAACAGGGGGTCCCCTTTATCAGCGCTCCAAAAAGCGCTGATATAGGACCCCTTTATCAGCGCTAAAAAAACGCTGATAAAAGTACCCCTTTATCAGCGCTTTTTTTAGATCTCATAAAGGGGTTCTATATCAGCGCTTTCTTTATCAGCGCTTTCGTTTTTGCGCTGATAAAGGACCCTTTTATCAGCGCTTTTAAAAAAGCGCTGATAAAAGTTAAAAAAAGTTAAAAAAAGTTAAAAAAATTTAAAAAAATTTAAAAACAATTAAAAAAATTTAAAAATACTGCCAATCGGGGGGGGGGGCTTTTATAGCGCTTGAACCCCCCCCCCCCCCCATTTTACAGTGATTTTTGTCCCCTATACAACACCCCACACACCCCACGCACCCCCGCCACCATTTAACAGCGCTTGCTCCAATATTCCCCATGCGCGCGCACCCCTGCCTCGACCAGGATTTGAACTCGAGACCTCCCCCCTGCACGCCTAAGCCCTTACCACTACTCTATTTTGATTTGGTTTCCAATTCATGATATATCTATATATTTATATTTATATATTTAGTTATATTTATTCGTATAGTAATATATATTTATATTAATATATATATAGTTATATTATAATATATAGTTATATAGTTATATTATAATATATATAGTAATATTAATATATATATAGTGGTATTAATATATATCTATATATATATATTTAGTTATATTTATTCTTATAGTAATATATATTTATATTAATATATATATAGTTATATTAACATATATATAGTTATATTAACATATATATATATATATATATTAACATATATATAGTTATATGAATATATATGAATATATATTTATATAGTTATATTAATATATATATATAGTGATATTAATATATATATTTATGGTGATATTAATATATATATTTATAGTAAAACTAATATATATATATAGTTATATTAATATATATATAGTTATTAGATTAATATATATATAGTTAGATTAATATATTGGTATATAAATATTCATATATTTGTATTTTAAATATAATGGATGTTAGTTATAATTTAGATAATGCTAATATATTTTATATGTAAATATATTTTATTATTTATATTTATAATTAAATTTTTAGGTGTGAATATTTAAAAAATATGAATATATTGTTATATATTTGATTATAAATAGAAGTCCATTATAAAAAATGAGGAAATTTCAAAGATATAATATCAATATGTATGTAATACCTTGGAATAAATTCATACCCCACCAAAAAAATCCAATAATACCCCCTTAAACGAGGGTGAAAATCCACAAAATGTTAAAAAAATCGGGGTACACCGACTAAAAACTTAGTTTTGGAGGCCTTCTGGGCCTCTTTTGGCCTCGAAAATCGCTTGACTGGGGTTACGCCCAATCACAAAAACGTAGCGCTTGTCGCAGGCTTCGATTTGATACGTGGTAGAGCTCAAACGGACACCCGGATCAAAAGTTATGGCCGTTTGAAGTTTGAGTTGCGTTTTCAAAATATTTTGGATCTTTTTTAAATTTTTTAAATTTTTTTAGTCCTCAAATTGTTATTAAATGACTATTAATCCATAATTATTATCAAAATATTAATTAAAAATATTTTTTAAATTTTTTATGAAGTCATTTTCACTAAATATCTTATATATTAAGTATAATAAGTGTAAATGTACATTTATACTTATCTAAAATATATTTAAAAATTAAAAATTATATTTATATAACAATATAACTATATTTATATATTAATATATTAATATATGTTAATTTTTTTTGAAGCCGACCCTTTATTAGCGCTAAAAAAAGCACTGATAAAGGCCACCCTTTATCAGCGCTACTAAGCAAGCACTGATAAAGGGGGGCCCTTTATCAGCGCTACTAAGAAAGCGCTGATAAAGGGGGGCCCTTTATCAGTGCTAACAAAAGCGCTGATAAAGGGGGGCGCTGCGAAAAACTGTTTTTGTGGTAGTGTATGGACCATATGCGAGGATGCGATCTTGCATTTCCAGGGGCGTGTATCGGTGCCAAGAGACATACGAAATGAGCATATGTGGTAGATTTATTTCTCAGTTTGGGCAGTTCGTCCTGGTTTCACCCAGATATATCGTGATCTACACAGTCAGTATTTGTGGCCCAGTTTGAAGAGAGATGTTGCGAGATTTTTCATGAAGCGTTCCACCTATCAATAGGTGAAGGTGGAGCATCAGAGACTAGTAGGTCTTTTGTGGAAGTTTCATATTCCCGAGTAGAAGTGGAATGATGTCATGATGGATTTCGTGACAGGATTACCGAGGTCTCCTCGAGGGAATGATGCAATTTGGGTTGTCATTGATAGACTCAGAAAGGTTGATCACTTCTTACTGATCAAGTATACATTCATTATTGATGAGATGGGATGGTTGTACATATGTGAGATTGTGTTCTTACATGGAGTTCTACACTCCATTTTTTAAAAAGACATGCATGTTTTACTTCTCGGGTCTGGAAAGGTCTTCAGAAGGATTTCGGTACATAGGTACTATTGAGTACAGCTTACCATGCCAAGACAGATGGTCAGTCAGATCATACAATTCAGGTGCTTGAGGACATGCTTCATGCTTGCATCCTGGATTTGGAGGTTTCCGGAAGAAGTACATACCACTTGTCGAGTTTTCACACAACAATAGTTTTCAAGAAAATATTCAGATGACACCTTAGGAGGCATTGTAAAGTAGGCCATTCTGATCACCCTTATGTTGGAAAAAGGTAGGAGAGACAGCTATGCTGGGACCTCGTCTTGTTCAAAAGTCCAAAGAGCTGATAGAGTTGATTCAGAAGTGGATGGGTACTGCACAGTCTAGATAGAAGTCTTATGCTGATCAGTAGAGATGCCTATAGAGTGCGAGGTTGGGGATCAGGTTTATCTCTGTGTCACACCGAAGTTGGGGCACAAGAGGATTATGAGACATTGTAAGATTTCATCGAGAAACGTCGAACCGTTTGAGGGTTTGGAGAGAGTTGGTTCAGTTGCATATCGGTTGTATATTTCTCAGGGGTACCATGCTACGCACGATGTCTTCATCATTTCTCGGCTTCGACATTACTTCTTAGACCCATCTCATGTCTTCCAACCTGATGAGGATGAGTAGGTAGTGGATTCATTGTTCGATGAGCATCCTATTAGGATTTTCGATCGAATTATGACGGTTCTCCATGGATAGTCGGTTCATATTGTACGAGTTCTATGGCAGTACAGACGAGTACGTGATGAGATTTGGGAGAGGAAGGTGGATGTACGATCATAGTGGAAGGAGATTTTCTAGGTTTCTTTTTCTACGCCAAATTTCTAGGGAAATTCGGGGACAAATATCTTTAAGCGGGGTAGTTTTTAAGAACCCAAATCTTCTTTTTCAGGTATTTTTTCCTTTTGTGGTAATTGTTTAGAAGAAAGTGGAATTTTATGGAAATTTTTGAAGTACACGCCATGTATTTTATGAGTTGGGCCAGTTTTCTTTATATGTGTTTAAAGTGAATGGATTCATTTGGGAAGGGGTTGGGAGTGTTTGGAATGGGTTTAAATAAGTTTGGAGGATTCTATTAGGGTGCACGGTTTGAGAACAGTTAGGGGAAACCATGCGGGTTCTCTAAGAAACTGTGGAGGAGAAGACAGTGGGATCTGCACAGCCTGTGAACGGTTTTCCAAAACATGTAAAGAAACCATGTGGATCCCTCTTCTCGAGGTGTTGGCTTACGAATGGTTATCACACAGTTTGTCAAAACGCGTGTACTAACCATAAGGCCACATAAAAATAGCATTTCCAAATATGGGCTCCCTCAAGGGTACCAAATTTCACACCAAAATCTCTCACACACAATCCTCATAGGGGATTTCGGGTTCTCAAAGGTTGATGGTGCTCAGCCACTAGTTTTGGAATCAAATCAAAGGGATTTCTTGTTGGATTGAAGCCAGTTCTTCTCGGGTAAGTCTCTCCTCTTGGTTTCTCTTTGGTTTCCTCTTGGTCTTCTCTTCCCTCTCTCTCGGTTTTCTAGATATACATATATTTCATGTAGATCTAGTGTTGGGGTTTCCTTGTGTGTTGATTTTCAAGCTTGTGGATGATATGGATGGAGATATAGATTGGTTTTCATGAAGCATTTTCCTAGATTGTGGTGTAGTTGTTTGTGCCTTGATTTTTTCGGAACCCTAAAGGTAGGTGGTCTATGCCTTTCAATCGAAATTCTTTGAGTATTATGTGCAATTTTTCCCATTACCCTTGAATAGGGTACTGTGCATTTACGGTTTTAACCCTGCTAATTGCCTACCCTACATATATGCTTGAGTAGAGATTATTTGGATATGAATAGGTTAGATAGCATTGTTTTGGATGTGGTTGTCCATGAATGTTCGGTTTATGACCGTTTGGTCCTGTTTAGCATTTAGTGACACTTTGCATGTTTTTCCATGAATAGTGTTTTAGGGTGGAGTGTTGTTTTATGACATGCTTGATATGTTGTAGACTGATTAGCCATATATTTTTTGAGGTTTACTTGGGCTGTATTTCATTTCTATACTCATTGACTTACATAGGACCCTGAGAACCTCCTGTAGAAAACTATAAGGGGAATTGACCGAGTGAGCTTCCTCCGAGAGTCTTTGAACCATTTTAGACTACAAAGTAAACTGACCGAGTGAGCTTCCACAAAGAGTCTTTGAACCATTTAATATTATAATTGGAATTTAATGACTGAGCTTCCTCAGATAGCCTTTGAACCATTTTAGACTATAAGGGGAATTGACCAAGTGAGCTTCCTCAGAGAGTCCATGACTACCGTAGACTATAAGGGGAATTCACATTGTGAGCATCCTCAGAGAGTCTATAAATACATTGAACTATAAGGGGAATTGACAGAGAGGTCATCCCCACATAGTCTATATAGTATCCCTATTTTTATTGAACCAGAGTGGTTAGGCTGAGAGTACTACCCAGAGGGTGCACCGCTTATTTCTAATCGCTAATGTATAAAATAGATTGCATTGAAACTTTAGGACTAGTTAGTGCTGTGTACTTTCTTGTTTACTGCTTTATTTTGTTTATTACCTGCCATATATTCACTAACTATTAGCCACAGATATTGTGGTGATTGCCAACTAGTATTTAGTCTCATAACTTATTTCAGCTATGCATTTGTGCCCAAAAATAATATATTTCAGGAGGTTTAGATAAGAGAATGCACCCTTCTACTTCAGATACGTGATATGTTGCGGAGCTGGAGAGAATGGGACTAAGTATAATCTTGTGATGTTGAGGAGCTATTTATCTATTTTATTTTGTACTTTAGCTTAGTAATTTTCTGTATTCCGAAATTATGATGTGTTTGGATGTTTTCCTAGTCATTTGTTTCAGGCATCATTTTTATATATATACTCCCCAACTGTTTATTTCATCAGACTTCTACTGTTTACTTTTGTCTGGATTATTACGGCTTCTGCTATTGTTATTTGCTTTTTTCTCTTCCATTGTGTTACTCTTCCAATTAGGGCATAGTTTCCCAAATAACACACCCAAGTCCCTCGCTGCTAGTCAGTAGCCTCTAGCATTTGACAAAATGCACTTGAGGCCATGTGACCAACCGGGCACAGGGCGCCTCTCGGTGGCTTCTGGAAGTAGGACGTTACACATAACATGTCTTTAAAAATAATCATTTAGACCTTGGTATGTCATATGTTGTTGTATTAGTTTCCGATGGATAATAAGGGATGAGAAGGTGGGTATATTGTAATGTCCCGTGTTTTTTAATCGATTTTATTTATGAAGGTTTTTATATTTGTTTTCATTTATTGATGGGTCAGTTTTTAATTCACGCTCCAGAACACTATTTCCAGTGATGGAACTCTTAAAGTTGTTTTTTTAATTTGGTTGAATACCTGATTTTTTTACAGGTGTCTTGATAAGTCGCAGGAGCACCAAATCCAAAACATTCAACTTTAATGGATATGCATGGGTGGCTCATGGTTGCGGTCCAACCCATTCAGCTTACCCAATTTTATATTATATTTATTTTATAAAATAATATTAAATTGTGGATTTGTGTTTATATAGAATAATGTGTTAATAATATTAATGTTGTTATTATTATTATTATGGTGTCAGAAATTATTTGGATTTTTTATGATTATTATTTTCATGATTAATAGGGTGTAACATTTTTGTCAACTGATTTTATTTGAATGATTAATGGGGTATAACATTTATGTAAAATTAATTTGTCCTTTCGGTATGGTTAAGAAAAAAAAATTTAATGAGGAGTTTTAGATTAAATGAATATGTGTTTAATTAAATTGGGAGTTTCAGAATTTACAATGAAGCATTTTTATTTAATATAGATTGTGGGTTTTATCTAACGTTGAATAATGTTAATAATGTGATTATTATTATTATGGTTTTCTATGTATAATTTGTTAATAATTGTGGTTTCATTATTTTTATGTAGAATAAAAATAATGGAAAAGGGGTGTATAATTAATTTTTGTGAAATAGTGGTTCATTTATTTAAATTGAGTTAAAAAGAATTTAATTAAATGAAGTGTAATAAGGATTGTTAGGTGTTATCAAATAATGGAAAAAATGAAATGGTTATATTAAGGACGTTTAAATGAGGAGTTGGTGGTTATCAAAGAATGGTAATATTAAATGGTAATATTAAATGAGGAATAAACATGGAGTTGGGTTAAATTAAATTAAATTCATGGTAATAATGAATTTAATTGATGAAGTCGAAATTGAGGTTTTTTTAATTAATGTATAAAATGATTTTAATAAATAGGTGTGGTGTGGGGGGATTATTTAATTAATTCATACAAGGATAATTAATTAAATAACCGAGTTAGAGTTTCTATTTAATTAAATTCTATTGGAGGGAATTTAATTATTTTGAGGTGTTAATGAAGTATTGGGTTTTACCTAATATTGGTGTAGAATAATTAAGGAAGATAAATTATATTAAATGAGTATGATAATAAAAAAATTATTATTAAATTAAATTATTATAGTTATTATGTTTTTTTAGAGGGAAAATGAGAGGAGAGGTGGACAAGGCCATCACATGACTCATGGTTTTCTTTATCTATGGGAGACGTACACAGAAGAACTCCTCCATGATATCTTCCTCACCCATGGAAAGGCTACCTCTTCCTACAACAACTCCATGTTCAGAACCTCCCTCAGTTAGAACACCTGCTGTAGGGAATGACACCCTAGGGCAGAACCCCTATAGCAGCGCAACCCCCCCCCCCCTTCATTTACATGCCACCCCCTCTACCAGACATTACTTTTCGCATGACGATTCTACTCAGGATCTTCCTTAATTTTGTCCACCTGATCATGATGAGTCTATATGCATATATTTTGGGATTCACATCATCCATTTGACTCTTCTATCCCCTTATTTGATCGGCTGCAACCCTATAGTTTGGGTTTAATCTGATTCTTGTGTTCCCCAGTTTTTTTGGGTATCTGAATGTTATCTCAGGACCCATTGGTCCATAATTCGGCATCCTATCCCAAGGGATAGGTGGGTTTAATCGATTTACCATATAATCATGGCACCATGTATGTTTTATTTTCCTCTTTTTTTCAAATTTTAAATTGGAGTCTAACAATTTATCTGAGTCTCTGATATAGAGGTATAGGTGTGTAGACCTAGTTGCACTAGTTCTTATCTTTTATTATAGTTTTTCGGAATTAATCATAATTGTTATAGACAACACAGACATGAACACACACACACACATATATATATATATATGGGTGTGTGTGTGTCTGTGTGTTTGTGTGTGTGTTGAGGTGTGCGTGCATGAAACTATTAACCAGTTGAGGGTTGGTTTCCACCGTATGTCAAGCCGCTAATTATTAATCTGGATCCACCATAAGGTAGGATCCTTTTTCATGTCCCCATCATTAAAAATTCATTAATCTAATGATTTCTTCCGCATTGTTGGTATTTAAATAATTATCTGAATTATTTATATTGAATGTCATTCAAATGTGGTTTTAGTATGTTTGATTAAATTTTTTAATGAGATATGTGATATATTGATGCATGAAATTTGATATATTTAAATGATGAAACCCATGTGAGATAAATGAGGACATTACCATGCGTTTGTTTTATGATTGTATGGCACAATTGGTAAATGTTAAACAATTAAAGAATTAAATGATTTTTTTAGATAAAATAAGACACTAAAATTTATATTGTAATTATGTTCCTTGAGAATTATAAATGGGATGATTATTTGGGGGAATAATTATTAGTTTTTGAGTGATATAAATTGAGATAATTAATGGAGATTTAATTATTTGAATTAAGAGTTAATTTAAATAATTAATCAAATGATTAATTATAATATATTGATCTATCTGAATGAGATAATTTATTTGGGGTTTAATTGTGAAACGTTTTCTTGTCTAGATAGAGATATTTATTGACGGATTAAATGATGTTCTTTTGAACTTATATTTTGGAAAAATAATTCTGCAAAAATTTATTATGGGACTCCATTTGTTTTAGAATAATTAATTGATGGATTATTAAATGGTTATGTGTAATTAATTAATTGTTTCATTAAATATTTGTTTTGGTATATTTAACATTTTTTTGGATTATTAAGGGAATTATGATAATTGATTAGTGAATTAATTATCTTGTTTTTGTTTAAGAAATTGGGATAATTAAATGTTTAGTTAATTATCTATCTGAATAGATCGTGGTTAATAATAATGAATTGATAAATAATTATTAACTAATGAGATGATAAATGGATAATTAATTTTATAATTACTTGACGGGTGATTGTTTTTGTTAATTAGTTTTTGAATTAATTAGCAGATTTTATTAATTAATTTATGAATTAATTAAGGGATGGTTATGAGGTGTTATACATGGAATTATACAACAATGATTAATATATATGTATTATTGATAAATGGGTTCTTAGAAATGGTCTAATGATCTAAATAATCATGGGGTTCTAGACATGGTGTTCTATACCTAGCTTGGATGCAAATTTCTCTTTTATGGGACAAGGACAGATGCTCCAAATATCCATGGGTTTTGATACAAGGACGGATGCTCCAAATAATCTCGAAAGTGATATACATGACTTTATAAACATATTAATTAACATTGTAATGTGGTTTTGATTGGTCGTAAATGATTTGAATTATATGGTTAATGAAAGATGATGTGATGTTATGATTTGTGAATTGAATATGAAAATGGGTTCAAACATATTAATAAATTGGGTGAATCACAGATTAGTGGATGAACCCTAGATAAAATCACTATTTTTAGTGGAAGGGATTGGACATAGTACCTGAAATATTGAACTTAATATCTTATGACATGTTTTACAAGACAAAGAAGAAGCTTTGAATTCG
The DNA here is from genome assembly GCA_963277665.1 of Viscum album. Classification (NCBI taxonomy): domain Eukaryota; kingdom Viridiplantae; phylum Streptophyta; class Magnoliopsida; order Santalales; family Viscaceae; genus Viscum; species Viscum album. Next base: position 1,843,297,741 of record OY728145.1, read on the forward strand.
GTATTTTCATTGATTGCTTAGATGGTCTTCAGAGACATCTATTGTGACTGACATATATAGTGGATATCAGGATTAGGCCAAGCCTCAAGACTTTCATAATTAAATTAGGTTTAAATAATTTATATGAAAAGAATCGGTAATGAATGTTGTGTATTCATGAAAAATGTATAATGTGGGTTCAAACATCAGTTGAGGGTGGAAGCAGGTATAAGATTGTATAGTTACATTGTACGGCTTTAATTTTTCATACTCTCAAACTATATATGTTATTTATTGAATGATTGGATTTGGGGAAGACACTAGTTGTCCTGGCCTACTGAGATTTATATCTCACTCCCTACTTGGTCCATCATTACACTGGGGTACCTGGGTAGATTCAATTTTGTTGTAAGGTTGTGTTTTTTGCATATACTTGGGAGATAAGAGTAGAGGACTGAGCAAAAGCATAGGATTCTCAAGGAGATTTCCTTTGGGTATTTGATTCATTGTTTATTTATTTATTTAAATACAATGATTTATTGTTTATCTCTTTCAGAGTATTACTATCATAACACGAATTCAATGGATGTATATTAAAATCAGTCACTTTTATAAAATGTGTACTATTTTTCTTCTAATATTTTGTCAATTGTTATCATTCTTCTTTTTCTTTTGTTTATTGTTTATACTCTGATAACACCTTTGTAAAACTCTAATAAGAGGGTATAGTCTCCCAACTATCAACTTCTTGAGATCCATGTTGCTAGTTGGCAGCCACTGGCATACTTGGAGAAGCACATAAGTTCACATGACCCAATGGTCAAACCACTGGTTTATTAGTGAGCTGGGTAGGGACGTTACACCTCACCACCCCTTATCCTAACACTGTCCAAGATTTTTTCCTTATTAAATTTCTTCCCAATAATCATAAAAAAACACTCCCCCACTTCCATGATCCATTTTCTAAAACAATAATTCCCAAAAAAAATGATTTAAATTAGTTCTCATGGAGGATAATTCAGTAGGTAAAAATCTTGTTTTTTTCTTAAATTTTCATTTAAATATCTATTTTTTTCTTATCATTAAATCACCCACCATTTCCATAGAGACATGATGATTCCAATATCATTTTTATACAGAAATTATATCATTATAATTGATAATCCAACATCATATGCCATTCATTATCTCTTGTATTCTATTAATGAAAATATCACTTGTGATATGACAATTTACCGACATCTTGGACGATGCATTTTCATTTTCCAATAATGACTTCAAGGATTATCCTAAACCAATATTTATTTTAAATAAAATTTTTAATATATATATTACATTCTATTTAACATTCTTAAACCATTAAGTACACATGCTGTTAATTAATAAAATAAATCATGTGTATTATGATCGATAACCCGCTAAAATAAAGTAAATAGTTATCATGAATGTATTATCTAATGATTCCTCATCACCCAAATAAAAAAATGAAGTATATAACCATTTAATATTTTTATGTTCCTTAATAAAATATAAATTCAATTTTGGATATCTGATCTTATTTTACAAGTACTCTATTATAATTAATGTGGTCATGAAAACCATGTAAAAGAACGCTCATGTATGATAAGATTGTATCTTATAAGTAATTATATAAACATAAATTAACATAATGAAATAATATTATGAAAATAAAAGTATTTAATTTTCTAAATTACTAAATTAATTGATTTCAATTTATTATCCAGGACATTATGGTCAACTGCAAAACACATTCAAACATAAGGTATGGGTTTCAACTAGAACCTAATTTTTCCTTTCGGGTTACCCTTTATCACTATTTAACCCAAGTTAATTTTACATTAGTTTTTTAAATTTCTTATAAATTTTGTTTATATGATCTAAACTCATGTATCTAGATCCATTCAACATTATATGATTTGGAAATACATATATTTTATGTTTGGCTTTTAAATTCCTCTTGACAACCAAGCCTGATTAAAGGGAAAATCCTGATTTATGACCCATTATCAGGTATTATCCTTGATGTATTTTAATCACTCATTGTTTTTATAAAATCATTAATTTTAGAATGAAAAACTATTATGGTTCATTTTTTAATTTAAAAACACAATTGTTCCTTTTTTAATTTTAATGACTCTTTCTGATTTTCCTAAACGACTTTTAAAATCCTCATTTCTAAATAATCATAAACACTCTTTTAAAATCTTTGATCATACATTGCACACAATTAATTCCCAAAATATAATTTCATTTTAGTTCCATTTTATTTTATGGGATATACATTTTAACAATCTGATTATACCAAATGTAAAAAAAAATAAAAATTAATTATTCTTTAAAAAGAAAAAGGGGTTTTCTCATCTCACTTTACCTTTGTGGGATTTATTCCTTCCTCACCAATTATTCCATGCATGTGTTTAATTTAATTACCTATCATATAGTAAATCTTGGGCCTTCTTATTCCCATTATATTAATTTAATGTTATCCCTTCAATAGTATTAACACTTAAATGTTTCAAATTGGTATCGTACACTTTGGAAAGTTTAATGACTATTTTCTTCAAACATTTATCAATAATCTCATTAGAATATTTTAATATATTTCAAAAATCTGTTAAATTTTATTCTTTATTGATATTTATATCCTATTATTATAATAAAACATTTTTATTATATTTTTTATGATCAGTTTTAATGTGGACGTGCTATCATTATACCATTCTCTATATTACCCATAATGGTTAGTGATTATGTTTACAGATTAGGAAAATATATTTAAATTTTCTAGGTATATGTGGTTTTTGTTTATGTCAATTATTATAAATAATACATTGGACATAAAAAGACACCGAAAGGACCATATATGACCCCTCTATTCATTTTTAGATCCCAAGAGACAAAATATATATAGACACGGCTGAGGTCTTTCCAATTTTTAAATCTGGTTTGTCTAAGGCCTTAATCATTGTTAAATGTCATGGTTGAGGCCAAAATTGTATATTTCAGATGGCTGGAATATATATTCCATCATAAATATACTATTAATTTATTATCCATGTAAATATTTGACTAGTATAATATCTATGTTTAAGCTTCATTACAATTAGATTATTTATATAGAATTATTTTTCATCTTCGATTCCTTCCATATCTTGTTCTATTACCATGTGTTTTTAGTCACTCCTCATTATTAATTATTTATACTATATTCTATTTCAAAACACACCCATAATCAGCATATGAGCTCACCCATTTCTTAACATTAATTTTTTCCCATAATGTGTTGATAAATATTATAAATTACATGGGGAATAATGTATGAGTAATTGAGGTTTCCAATTGACATGACATGTTGTTTTTTTCATTCATTTTTTTATATAAAAATTATTTTTATATCATGTTTTCTAAAACTACTAAACTTTTAATTTTTCAGGATGTGACATCCTTTTTCATTATACAAATGTTATTATGTATGGCATCTTTTATGGGGAATTGTGGTTGGGGTCTATACAGTTCGTATTAAATAATGTTTAGTAGAATCAAATGAATCATGATTTAGAAAACAAACAATACAAAACATTACCATGATATAGAAATTAAGTATAAACATATAAGAGCATACTAAAATTTTGTTAAGGTATAGATTGTTTTTTTCATCCTTGAAATATATCAATGTGTGGATAAAACATGTGGATAGGGTTCTGGTAGAGATTTACATAGGGTTAATAACTCCAACAAGGTGTCTTGGGCCTTACTTAGGGTAACCTAGTACAAAATAATGGCCCTTACTCTGCAACTAGTTTTCCGACCCAAGAGAATATTCTTAGTATAATTCACATTTTATATAAAATGCATTATAAAGTATTTAAAATTTAATGTTTCCCAAAAGAAACCATGTTTATGATTATGTGATTATCTATGACTAAATTTTGAATTTATGTTAAGTGTTTTTCTTGTTCAAGATTATGAATTATGATTAATAACATAGTTTATTGAATCTAATTATTTTGAAATGGAACCTAGAACCAGGAATTGGAACTTCATCAATGTAAATGATTCAGCGATTCAGAAGGATCAAATCTTTTATGGTCTTATAATAATCATTCAAAGGGAAAAATTCTCACAAAGATTCTAATCATATGAGTACATAGTAACATGTGATAATGAGATGAGGAATTTATTTTCAAAGTATTTTCTTTTTTTCTTTGTGAAAAATTATTATAAGAGTAAAACTAGAAAAATGATGGTAAATGAAATAATAGAAAGAATTATTTTCCAACATGTGACAATTGTGTAAAGAAAAACCTTGGTAGTTTCCAAAAATTAATGAGTGTTTGCCACACATATGGAAGGATTTTCCACCATGCTTGTGATGTAAAGGATTTGAAATTGTTTTCCAATATAAAATTATTAATCTACAAGGATATGTGACCCTATGAGAATCATCGAGTGATAATGGAATATAGAAAAAAAAATACTGGATCTTGGTAAAAATTATGCTATAGCCACAAATGAATATTAATGATTAATATTTTTCGATTTGGATTCAATTATTACATTGTATGAGTATTTTATCAATAATTATTTGGTTATAAAAATCATGAGATGTATAATGAATAAACTACAGTACGTATGCATTAATGAATTTGGATCATGTGATGAATATAACCAGTAATCAAGAGAAGTGGATATTTTGTAAGTTTCTCTTCTTTAAAACACACGAACTGGGAAAGGTAACCATAAATATGTAATTGATTTTCAAATAATAATAAGTATACGGTTATGGGAAGGTATTGGAATACATGATTTTGGTTTGTGATCACATGTTTTATGTTATCATTGATTTATTATATGTTTGGATATGAGGAATATATTCAACAATGTTTTATTTTACTATCAAAAGCACGAATGTTCAAAAACGGTATTAATGTTATTATATTGTTAATATATTTTTTATGTAAAAATTAATGATACATTATTATAAGAATCTTATGTTATGTATATTATGGAAATTCAGTGGCCTTACTTCAAAAGTTTTGGTCATCAAATCTTTCCATACATGTCTTAGATAAGGCTTATGATTAACAACTTGTGGAATAGATCATTATAATCATTGGAAATTATTTTTCATTAATACCATATTCTTATATTATTGGTTTTAGAAAAAATTTATATGTACTAATAAAGACATACGAACCATTAGATTCTTTAAAATTTATTTTCCCATGAAAATTCATCATGAACATTATTTTCCATGTGTCAATGGTGAAGTGAAAATAGATCGATGCACAAAAAAGCGATGATATGTTTCCTATAACATGGAATGTAATAAAGTAAGTTTATCTAAATATTAATATAATTCTACAAATCTAGAAAATGTTTTTAGGAACAACGAAGTTATCTGGATATTTTTATTTTTGAGAGATCAATGGTCTGTTAACCAATGACATGATTGATGATTTTGTAGCACTTAACGTTCTAATGTCCATTCTCTCTATCATTCTCAATGAAAATTTGATATTTTTATTTCTCTTCTATTTCCATGTTATCTCTTTCTAAAAAATATTTTTGACCATAAATCATACTTTTGTGGTGACCTTCATATTTCCCTTTCCCTATATATAATATGATATTTTAATTACCCTATTTTTGATTTGGGTTTACAATAAAATAATATCCACTTTTCAACCTCCAATTTTTTATATAAAACATCAAATACTAGGATACCATTTTTTGATGGATGGGGGAATGTATCATCCTAAAATTTTATGGTATTCCTATTTTAATATTTAAATTCATCAATAAGTTATGATGATAAAAAATTATTAATAATAATTATTAAATTATTTTAGAAATCTCCTATACATTATAAATGGTGGGAAGAAATTAGGTTATGTATTTTATGAAAATATAGTTTACAGATGATTATAAAATTAAATCATTGGTTATTAGTTAATTAGAAATGACAACCATTTAAAAATAGAAGTTTTTCTTTTTATAAAAAATATTTTTAATGCCCACAATGACATTTTATAATCACTATTAGTGAAATATATTAATGAAAATTATATATTATATTTTCAATGAAATATTATAACTTTAAACCAAATTATTTTGAGTGCCATATGATACGAAAAAATACAATATTACAAAACATAGTTTTATTACCTTTTAATGCAATTTTTTCTAAATATAAAATTTTTACACTCTCATAAATTATATTTAAAAACATTAATAGTTATTTTTTAATGTATAATATAAAATTTTACTTTGGTAATGTTTTTTTTATTTTTCTGATTAGTTTCAATTTTTATTAATAATATTGTGATAGTTGGAATAAAAACTTGATCGTTTGGAATATTAATGTTGCTATTAGAAAAATAATGTAGGAACCCAGATCTCTTTTCAGGTATGTTTTCCTTTTTTAGAGTTTTTATGGAAAATAAATTTTCTGCAAATTTCCGAAGTACATGTTGTATGCTTTTTGAGTACACCCCGTGTACTCTTCTCGGCTCGAAGCCGTGTGTTGGCCGTGTCTGGGCCACACACACAGTGTGTAAGGCTGATGTAGAGGTTGGTTAAATCATAGTATGGAAAATTTATATACACGCAGTGTACTTTTTTTTCATTAAACGGACCGGGGTCGCGGCTAAACCCCAAAATCATCTTCTTCTCCAGATTTCGTCCGCCTAGAAGTGACCGTATGACCGAATCATCCCTGAAATTCCGCCTCGCTGTCCATTCTCCGATTTGAGCACGGTCGATTGCATTAGAATCGCAGCGGTGAGTTCTTCTGTCTGCTTTAGCCTTGTTTCTTGATTCCTCGTCGTTTCCATGTTATCCTGGGAAAAATGTTTTGTGCAATTCCTCAGATCTACGTTGTTCTAAGAGGAATCTGTCGTCGTGGTTCACGTATATCAAACTCCTAGGATCGAGGTAGGTGGTTTGTGCCTTTCTGTAGAATATTGATTAATATTATGTGCAGATTCCACCAATACCCTTGAATGAGGTATTGTGTGTTTCCTGTTTTGCCCTACTGTTTTCCTGCTTTTCTTGTTTTCTTTAGTGGAGGTTATTGCTTGTGAGTAGAGTAATATATTTTGTTCTTAGATTGCTTTTCAATGCTTGTTTTGCATGTTGGGCGATTTTCCAGTTTCCATGCCTAGTTTTAGGATAGCGGAACTGTTGTTTTTTTATAACTGTTGAGACGTAGAATTATAGTGAAGTAGTTATTGAGGTTTACTTGGACGATATACAGGTGATGAGCATGTTTAGTTATACTCAGGACTGTGAGAACCTAGAGTACTAGACCAAAGGGAGAATTGATGGAAGGGCTTCTCCAGAGTGTCTTTAATTACGATATGAGACCACAGGGGTAATTGACTTTGAGTGCTTCCCAAGAGAGTCTGTAGATCCACGACGCGGGCTACAGGGGGAATTGGCATTGAATGCTTCCCTGGTGAGTCTTCAGCACGATATGAGACTATAGTGGGAATTGACGGTGAGTGCTTACCCAGAGAGTCTGCTTAATTATATAGTTAAACCAGAGGGGTGATACTGTGTGTTGTTTCTAGAGGGTTTCTAGTACTTATAGGTTGAACCGTATTGGTTATACTGTGAGAGCTACATAGAGGGTTACCTATTTCTTCTTTTATTGCTGCCTATTTACTTGTATACTTTCTTTTCTAGAACTGTGGATTGAAGCTGCTTGTGCTTTTCTGTTTACTGCTTCTTATTTTATTACTGCCATGTATTCATTGGCTGTTAGGCACAAATCGTTGGGTGATTGCCTACTGGGATTGTATCTCACTCCCTGTTTGGGCCATGCATTTGGGTCTAAGAATACTATGTTTCTGTAGGTATAGACAAGGGCAAGCGCCCTTCTACTTCAGGATCCTGATTGCACCAAGAGCTGGGGAGCATGGGACTGAGCTATGGATCGTGATGTTGAGGAGCTTAATTTGTTTTATTTTGAAATTTTTTTTCAGTTTTACTTTATTACGTTTTTTCCATTGCTGTTTTCCTTAGATATTTGCACCTGCTGCATCATTTTCATTGTAGTTACATATCTACAATGCTTCCGCTGTTTGGTTTCTGTTGTATTCATGTTGTTTACTGCTTCTGCGGATTATTTTTTTTCTGCTGTATACCTTACCGAATGAGGGCATAGTTTCCCCACTGACTCACCAAGGCCCTCGATGCTAGTCGGCAGCATCTGGAATTCGGGGAAACGCTCTTGAGGTTATTTGGTGAACCGTGTATGGGGCACCAGTGGAGGGGATCCAGATTCGGGTTGTTATAAAGTGGTATCAGAGGAGTTCTTTTCTGTTGCTTTACTGTTCGGAGACTCTAGCCAGGGATAGGATGGTTTCGGTACTAGGTATTAAGCTGTGCTTGGGAGTAGCTAACCCGTGTAAAGGGAAAGTCCATACTACCTCTTTAGTTGCAGTTTGCTGGTTTTGGGTTTTATGGTTGATATGTTTTCACATAGAGTGATTCGCATGACATGTGCGGTGATTGTTTTAATATTTCGGTTCTATTTCCGTCAAAACCCGATAAGATGAGGGTATTATGTCTCATACATAATGTAGGAACTTGTAGAATCTCATTCCATGCATTCTTGCCATGCCATCTAGGGTGCATTAGTGATTTCATGCTGTTGTGATAGACTACGTGTAGATTATGCATGATGTCGTGATAGATGCTTGATAAAATCTCTTATGTTATGTTAGAGAGATTTTTTTCCCTTGTATGTGACTGTAGGAGATGCTGAGATTTAATTTTCATGGAGTATGTGCCCTCACGAATCGACGTTTGGCACCTCTTTCCATTTTTTTAGTGTTTCTGGGAGTCTGAGCAGTTTCTGAGCTACTTCCCAGAAAAACCCAGAATACACAGCATGTACTTTTTTGATACACGCTGTGAAATTTTCAGGTCATGTCACTGACTGTGTGAGCAGAACACGGTGTCGTGGGAGTAACTTTGGAAACACGCCGTGTACGATTGGTACACGCCGTGTATGTTCGGATCCGTGTACCCGGCCGTGTCATTAACAACACGTGTCGGGGATGCTCGGGAAGAACACGCCGTGTCCAGAAGGAACATGCCGTGTAGTCCTGTCCTGGTACTCGGCCGTGTCACGAACAACACGGGCCGAAATTACCTTCTTTTCCACATGTCGTGCTTGTTCGAAACAGGCCGTGTAGTCATGTCCAGGTACCCGGCCGTGTCACGAACAACACGGGACAGGTAACCTTGCCTTTTCACGCCATGTTTGTTTAGAGCACACTGTCTAAGGTTCAGCCGTGTAGACGGCCAGGTGTTTCACAAACACGGGCCATCGAAGCCTTGTCTAGTACACATCGTATGTGTTGAGAACACGCTGTGTAGTCTCAGGTTAAGTCGGACTGTGTGGGTTAGCCGTCTAAGGAGACTCGGGCATGGGAATAGTTTTCTGAGTACACGCCGTGTGTGGGTGCAACACACCGTGTAGTTTGAAGTGTACATGACTTGTAGGGCAGGAGTACACACCCATGTAAATTGGTTAAGAAGACATGTTGTGTAGTTTTATACACGACATGTAGTCATGTTTTGCAAACATGTGTATTTTTCTTCCCCTTTTCCAGTTTTATCCTCTTGTGTTCTCTATCCTTGTTTTCCTAATCTAAGGTGTGCTTTTTATCTTTCAGAAATATGCATCTGAGACGTCCTCTGGTCATACATTTGTCATTGGGCAGTGATCAGACACCAGATAGGGCGGATCAGGGACTTCCTGCCAATCCTCCAGTCGGGCTAACCTTGGCACTGGCTGTTATACCGGTTTCATGTGCTGATGCGCAGTTCAGGGAAGGTTTCATGAGGATGATATAGGCCTTCCAGGGAGCTCCGCTTCCTACCACGTCTATGGAAGACTTGACTCAGGTCTTTCAGTAGCAGCATCCTCCCATGTTCATAAGGGAGGGAGGACCTCAGGTTGCAGAGTTATGGCTGGAAGCCATGCTTACTATCTTTGAGCATCAGGAGATGCCTCCAGAGAGGTGGGTTAAGCTCACCACCTACATGCTCCGAGACTCCGCCAAAAGGTGGTGGGACATGATCTCACAAGCGGGTCAAAAACAGGCTATGAATTGGGAGGATTTCCAACGCGTGTTCTACGAAAAATTTTACCCGGAAACCCTGAGGTCCGATCGAGAATGAGATTTCATGAGCTTAAAGTAGTGTACTCTATCTGTCATGGAGAATTCCTCTCATTTCACTGAGCTGTAGCGGTTTACCCCCTTCGGGATGGTAGTGGGGTGTTCTTGGAGAGGAAGTTTGAGGATGGACTCAGGCGGGAGATCCGCTCTCAGGTTAACATCATCCAGCTGACATCCATTACTTCAATCGTCAATAATGCATTGATTATAGAGCACAATCTAAGAGACTCTAGAGGTGCAAGCCAGGGCAGTTTTGCTTCCAGAGTTTGCCATCCTTAGATGACTGCAAGAAGCATTGTAGGTAGCCTACGCGCAGTGATTCGAGGAAGCGAGATGCATCATCAGGTAGCCAGGTGACATGCTATCAGTGTGGTCGGATAGGGAACATGAGGTCGCAGTGCCAGAGGGACCCCGTGGAGTGCCGATCTTGTGGAAAGATGGGTCACCATTAGCGTTTATTCCAGGTTTTCTCACCAGCAGCTGGTGACCGGGGTTCTTCCATGACTCCTCATTCAGGAGAAGCACCGCCAGTTTCTCATTAGTTGGGGAACTGGAGTTCTTCCGGCCATTCGAGCCGAGGTGGAGGTTGAGGCCATAGAGGTCAGCCATGAGTTCCTCAGCACCAGCAGGGCGGCTCAGCTCAGAGTGGTCATCCAGGGGCACAGGGCTGCAGTACAGGCCAGTCATTCGCCGTGCAGCAGACTTATCAAGAGCAGGATCCCGACCCTTCTACTGTTCGAGGTACGATTTTAGTAGCCTCAGTTTTATCTTCATCCATTTTCGATATTGGTGCTACGCATAGCCTTATCTCTGATGCTATTGTGTAGAGCCTTGCAATCTGTGTCTTTTCTTCTACCGACTCGTTGACACTAGACACACCTTTTTGAATGAGGACATCTATTGTATGCAAGTGTAGAGAGTGCCCTCTCGAGGTTACAGGGTATCGCTTCTTATGGGATCATTATGTCCTAGAGATGATAGGCTATGATGTAATCCTTTGCATGGATTGGTTGATTCACATTCAGGCAGTCATCAACTGCTATCACCGCAGAGTGAGTTTCGTTTCACCAGAGGGTGAATCATTCCTTCATAGCGGCGAATGGGACGTTCGGGTGACTCGGGCAGGACTCGAGTATCTTGGGCTAGGAGGGGTGATAGCCTAGATTACTAGTCATTATCTGGATGATCAGGGGACTCCACAGTTGGACTTTCCTCCAGTGGTGGATTGCTTCAGGGACGTCTTTCTAGAAGACTTTTCAGGTTTGCCTCTGGAGCGTGAGGTAGACATCTCTATTGAACTCGTGCCAGGAGCGGCACCGGTGTCCATTCCTCCTTATAGGATTGCCACACTTGAGTTGTAGGAGCTCAAGAAATAGTTAGAGGAGCTATAGGCTAAGGGTTGCATTTGACCCAATACTTATTCCTTCGGGTTCACCTATTATGTTTGTGAAGAAGTCAGACGGTACCCTTCGTCTTTGTGTGGATTATCGGAAGCTGAACCAGTTGACGGTCAAGAACAGATACCCCTTCCTGCGGATTGATGACCTTTTCGATCATCTTCGAGGAGCCCAGGTGTTCTCGTAGATCGACTTGAGGTCCGTTTATCATCAGTTGCGCGTTAGACCATTAGATATACCTCTGACAGCTTTCAGGAGCCGGTATGGTCTATACGATTATACAATCACGCTGTTCGGTCTCACGAACGCGCCTGTTGTTTTCATGGAACTGATGAACCGAGTGTTCTATCCTTACATGGACTCCTTTTTTGTGGTCTTCATGTACGATATCTTGGTGTACTCTCACACTTGACATGACCATGCCACACATCTTGAGATCATTCTCAGTACACTGAGAGAGCATCGACTATATGCTAAACTCTCGAAGTGCCACTTCTGGAAGGATCATATTCACTTCTTCGGTCAGGTCACCTCAGAGGCAGGATTATCAGTGGACCCGGATAAAGTGAGAGATGTAGTTTCCTAGGAGCAGCCGAAGAACATCTTTGAGGTACAGAGTTTCCTAGGGTAGGCTGGACACTATAGAAGCTTCATTCAGGACTTTTCACGCATAGCAGCACCTTTGACAGGACTGACCAAGAAGGGGGTGAAGTTCTCATGGTTAGATTCTTGTGAGTCAGCCTTTCAGGATCTAAAAGGGAGGTTGACGTTATCACCGATACTAGTCTTTCTAGAGCCAGGCAAGAGCTACAATGTTTACTATGATGCTTCAGGTATCGGGCTGGGAGCTGTGCTTATGCAGGGAGATGGAGTCGTTGCGTACGGCTCTCAGCAGTTGAGGCCACATGAAAGGAACTACCCTATGCATGATTTGGAGTTAGCTGTTGTTGTTCATGCCTTGCGATGTTGGAGACACTATCTTCTGGGAGAGAACATTGTGGTCTTCACTGACAACAAGAGTCTCAAGTATATATCTTCACACACTGTGATTTGAATCTGAGGCAGCGTAGGTGGGCCGAGTATCTTTAGTCTTTTGATTTCGAGCTTGCCTATATGCCGGGAAAAGGAAACGTCGTGGCTGATGCGTTGAGTAGGTGAACTCAAATTCAGGAAGTTCAAGAGGCCAATAGTGAATGGAAACTGATAGATCTATTCTATGAGATGCATCTGGAGGTGCAAGACAGACGGGGATAGACTTTTCTATCTTCTATAGCTTTTACCTCCATGCTACTTGATTAGGTACGGATGAGGTAGCTATCAGACTCAGAATTCTTAGTCCTGCTGGAGAGTGTGTCAGGAGAGGACCCTCTTCCTGGATGGACAGTGGGAGAGGATGATATCTTGCATTTACAACTACACATATGGGTACCAGAAGACATATGTGAGGAGCTAATGCGGGATTTCCATTTCTCTGTTTGGGCAGTTCATCCTGGCGTTTCCAAGATGTATCGGGACCTTCCTCGCCAATACTGATGGCCAGGTATGAATAATGATGTCACTGATTTTCTCACAAGATGTTCTACATGTCACCTGGTGAAAGCAGAGCTTCAACGACCAGTGGGGCTTTTACATTAGTTACCCATTCCGGAGTGTTAGTGGAAATATGTTGCGATGGACTTCGTGACCGGGTTTCCGAGGTCACCTTGGGGAAACGATTTTGTTTGGGTTATCATCGACTGACTTACGGAGGTTTCTCACTCTTTGCCGATCAAGGAGTCCTTCAGTGTTGATGATCTGGAACGACATTACATCAGATAGATCGTTCATATGCATGGAGTTCCACGCACAATTGTTTCAGACAGAGATTTGTGATTTACCTCTCGGTTCTGGAAGGCACTTCAGAAGGCCTTGGGTATGCAGGTACTTTTGAGTACATCATACTATCCCCAGACTAATGTCCAGTCCGAGCACATGATCCAGGTTCTTGAGGATATGCTCTGGGCTTTCATTCTAGACTTTGGTAGTTCTTGGGAGAAGTAAATCCTTTTGGTGGAGTTCACCTACAACAACAGTTTCCAGGCGACCATTCAGATGGCGCCATAAAAGGCTTTGTACGGTAGGTCATGCCGATCACCCTTATGCTGGATGGAGGCAGGAGAGGTAGCTTTTCTAGAACCTCGTCTTGTTCAGGAGACCTCAAAACAGATAGAGCTGATTCGGAAGAGGATGACTATGACACAGTCTTGACAGAAGTCTTATGCTGATCATAGGAGACGACCTCTGGAGTTCAAGGTCGGTGATCAGGTTTTCCTGCGTGTCCCACTGAGGTTGGTACACAAGAGGATTCGGAGACAGGGTAAGCATTCACCGCGTTACGTCGGGCCGTTTGAGGTCTTGGAGAGAGTTGTCTCGTTCTTCTATCGGTTGTAGCTACCTCAGAGGTATCGGGACATGGACGATGTCTTCCATGTCTCTCAACTTCGATGTTACTTTTCAGACCCATATCATGTATTTTGGCCCAAGGAAGTCAAGCTTGAAGCGGATGCATCGTTCGAGGAGCATCCTATCCGGATTTTGGATCATAGTACGAAGGTTCTCCACAGGCGGTCTGTTCCTCTGGTACGAGTGCTATGGAAGCACGAGCGTGTACAAGATGAGACCTGGGAGAGTGAGACCGAGGTACGATCGCAGTGGCCAGAGCAATTCGGGTTTTCTCTATCTCCGCATCGTTAGGGAAATTAGGGGACTAATTTTTTTAAGTGTAAAAGTTTGTAAGAACCCAGATCTCTTTTCAGGTATGTTATCATTTTTCTGGAGTTTTTATGAAGATGAATTTTCTGGAAATTTCAGAAGTACATGCCGTGTACTCTTCCCCGCTCGAAGCCGTGTGCTGGCCGTGTCCGGGCCACAGACATGGTGTGTAAGGCTGAGGTGGAGCCCGGTTAATTCAGAGTATGGAAAATTTAAGTACAAGCTATGTACCCAAGAAGTACACGTTGTGTACTTTATTTTATTCATTAAACGGACCAGGGTTGTGGATAACCCTCAAAATCATATTCTTCTCCAGATTTCGTCCACCTAGAAGCGACTGTATGACTGAATCTTCTCCGAACCTTTACCCCACCGTCCGTTCTCTGATTTGAACACGGTCGATTGCGTTGGAATCGCAACGGTGAGTTCGTCCTTCTGCTTTAGCCTTGTTTCTTGATTCCTCTTCGTTTCCAAGTTATCGGGGGATGAATTTTTTGTGTGTTTTTTTAGATCTACGTTGTTCTAAGTGGAATCTGTTAGCATGGTTCACGTATATCAAACTCCTCATATCGAGGTTGGTGGTTTGTGCCTTTCCTTAGAGAGTTGATGAATATTAAGTGCAAATTCCACCAATACCCTTGAACTAGGTATTGTGTGTTTCCTGTTTTACCCTGTTGTTTTCCTTTTTTTCCTGTTTTATTTAGTGGAGGTTGTTGCTTGTGAGTAGAGTAATTTATTATGTGCTCAGATTGCTTTGCCATGCATGTTTTGCATGTTGGGCATTATTCCAGTTTCCATGCCTAGTTGTAGGATAGAAAAATGTTGTTTTTTTATTTCTTTTAAGACGTAGAATGATAGTCAAGTAGTTCATGAGGTTTACTTGGACAATATACACGCGTTGAGCATGTTAAGTTATACTCCAGACTGCGAGAACCAAGAGTAGTAGACTAAATTGAGAATTGACGGAAGGGCTTCTCCCGAGTGTATTTAATTACGATACGAGAACACATGGGGAACTGATGTTGAGTTCTTCCCCAGAGATTCTGTAGATCCACGACATGGGCCACATGGGGAATTGACGTTGAGTGCTTCCCCAGAGAGCCTTTAGCACGATACGAGACTATAGGGGGAATTGACGCTGAGTGCTTCCCCAGAGAGTCTTCTTTATTATGTAGCTGAACCCGAGGGGTGAGACTATGTGGGTTCATCCCAGAGGGTTTCTTGTACTGATAGGTTGAACCACAGGGGTTAGACTGTGATAGCTACCAAGAGGGTTACCTATTTCTTCTTTTTTTCCTGGCTGTTTACTTGTGTACTTTGTTTTCTAGAACTGTGGATTGTAGCAACTTGTGCTTTTCTGTTTACTTCTTCTTGATTTATTACTGCCATGTATTCATTGAATGTTAGGAAAAAATATTTGGGTGATTTCCTAAAAGGATTTTATCTCACACCCTGTTTGGGCCATGCTTTTGGGCCCAGGAAGACTATGTTGTTGCAGGTATAGACAAGGGCAAGCACCCTTCTACTTCAGGATCTTGATTGCACTAAGAGTTGGGGAGAATGGGACTGAGCCGTGGCGCGCGATGCGGAGGAGCTTAATTTTTTTTCTTTTTCATTTGGTTTCAGTTGTACTTCATCACGTTGTTGCCTTGTCTGTTTTCCTTAGATACTTGTACCTGCTGCATAATTGTCATCATAGTTATATATCTACAATTCTTCCGCTGTTTGGTTTCTGTTGTATGCATGTTGTTTACTACTTACACTGATTACTGTTGTTTTTCTGTTGTATACCTTACCGAATGAGGGCATAGTTTCCCCACCGATTCATCAAGGCCCTCGTAGCTAGTCAGAAGCCTCTGGCATTCGGGGAAACGTGCTTGATGTTATATGGCGAACCGGGTACGGGGCACGAGTGGAGGGGCTCTGGATTCGGTTCATTACAAATAAACTCTCAAATTAATGTATAAATATTTTTTAGGTATATTATAAATTAAACTGTGGTATATTTACATCATATTATAAGTAAATGAATTTTTTCAAATTTATAATCAATTGTTGGTATTTTTGGAAGTCATAAATATTTAATTGGAATATTATAATTAATAAAATAATTTAAATTAAAGCTTATATTATCTTAATGTAGTCATAAATTAATATTTTTTCCTTATATGATTTTATTATAATTTTATGAGAAAATATTTAGAGTGGTATAAAATGGGTAATAAATTGAAAATATGTTTTATTGAGTAAATGATGATTTTAGTTAAAAATTAAAATAGTCATATATAAAATATTATTTACATAAAATGAAGATAGTTTACTGATAATACAAGTCAAAAAAATATTAAGGGTACAATTTTTGTTATTTTTCAATAAAATGTGAATTTTTTGGGAATACAAAAAATGCAATAATTTGTTATAAATAATAAATACATAACTTTTTGAGTCATTTTTGATGTATGGTTGATGCTAGACAATAATAAATAAATTTAAATAAATATTTATAAATTTTTGGTGAAAAAAATATATTCATTTTTTGAGACAAAATAAAAAACCAATGAATAAAACATTAAAAAACACCCCTCTCCCCCACTGTAAATACAACCCCACATCACCCCTTCTCCTAGCACCTCAATGTAAGGATATTTTGTAACACGGCAACACAATACTCTTACCAATACCCTCCACCACATATATAAACCTTTTGTATCAACAAAATACCAAAACCAATACAATTAAAGAGGTTCTCGAGGAGGAGAGTTCAGGATGTAAAAATATTCTTTATTTTTTTGTTTTCAATTTAATTAATTTTCTTATCCATCCCTCACCTACCCTATCAAAAGAAACATAATAACTATAGTATTATTGATATCCTAGAATTATATCATATTAATGGATTATCCACAATCAAACTCATTTCTTTCTCTCTTTTATTTTAAAAATGAATACATCACCCATGATGTGTAAATTTACAGACATCATGGACGATGCATATTCATTTTCCATTAACACCTTCAAGGATTTCCATGAAATTATTTTTATAATGAATATGAATTATAATATATATATATTATTCTATTTAATATTTTGGAACCAATATATACAAATCATGTTAAATAAAAAAAACAAAACTAGTTTAGATTGAAAAACTGTTAAAATAATCTAAACAATTCACACGAACGTCTTATTTAATGATTCATCCTCACCCCAAAAAAGAAAATGAAATATATAACTGTTTAATAATCTCTATTATAATTAATGAAATTTAAATTCAATGAAGGATATTTATTCCCATTTTTCATAAACTTTCCTCTTCATGTACAAGTAAACCTATCATAAAATCAATGGAAATTTACACTCCCAAATGAAAAAATTATATCATATAACTCATAAAAAATGTCAATAAATGAATATAATAAAATTATATTAAATAAAATACATGTGTAAAGTGTTATTAATTAATTAATTTATGAATTTAATTTTATTATATATAACATTCTGGTCAACTACAAAACACTTTCAGATATAAGGTAATGGTTTTTTCCTGAACCCATATTTTCAATTTGGGTTACACATTCTCAATACTTTCCTAAATTTAATTCTACATTGTTATTATATAATTATTTAATGTAAATTTACATGATCCAAAATTATGTATCTAGATCATTTTATCTTTTTTTTATTTAAATACATATTTTATAAGTTTTCATTTTCAATTCAACTTGATATGCAAGCCCAATTAAAAGTAATTGCTCAATTTCATACCCATTCTCATGTGTTATCAATAATAAAGTTTATGAAACCATTATTTTCATAAAATAACTAATTTTATCTTCAACTATACAATGGTTAAATTATATTTTCATATAAACAATTGTTTCATTTAATTTGACTGACAGTAAAATTTTCCAGAATCTACATTAAAAAGGCTCATTTCTAATGATTCTTAAACACTTTTTTAATTGTTTTAAATTACATTGGAAATATATATCTCCAGAAAAAATTAACATTCATTTGTAAAGACCCAGAAATTTTAAGGAAAAATTTATCTTATTTTATTTTATATTTTACGAGTCTGCAGTTTCTGACGGCAATTGATTCCTAGGCGCGGTGTGCCCATAATCTATTTCTGAAGTTTTGTACGGGTACGTTCAGTAAATGTACGTGCTGTATTTTCTATATTTTGAACTGGTGATCAGAATTGAAGTCTGAGGACACCGATGAACTCTCAGAGCTGGTATTCGCTAAAGAGGACCTTTACCGTAGTTTTGTTTTATACAGAGCTAATGTTAATTTTGGGGTTTCAGAATAAATTAAATAAAATTGACGTGTTAGAAAATTTTTTTTAGTTGGTAGTTTTTTTCTCCAAAGGGAGGATGATGGTGGGGCCACCCCCAACTACCTCTCATGGGAGGATAATGATTGTGGGGACCACACAAACACTATCCCTTTAAACTCCTTTCAAACTCCCTTAAACTCTTGGAATTCCATGTTTTATTTTTTTTCAAACACTCCACCAATAATGAAGTGGATTAATTCAATTTTAGTTCAAATATTTTTGAACTCATCTCTATATAATTATTCTTTGTGTTTTCACTTTTATGAGGGAAGAATATTGGGTTTTGTGACATAAAAATAATAGAGATCAATCTCTATTATTTTTGGGGGCTTAACTTCTTGGTGGAGAGCTAAGGAGGAGAAGAAGAGGATGGAGAGCTTTCTTCCAACGACGAAGGACGTTATCTCTTGAAAAAGAACGACAATACCCACGTAGTACAACCATCATCTATTCTCTTCCTCCACGTCTAGAGTGAAGACGTTGACCGCGGAGACCGTCACCAATGATAACATTCTTTTTTCCTACGTCATCGACGGAACGATATCCATCTTAAGCGACATTGTCTTCCACGATGCCCGACTACCATGATGCTCGTCATCCGCAGCTCGTCGACGTGCAATGTCATGTCTAGGTAGAGGGTTTGTATAATTTTATTTTAATAAAATTATAATCTTTTCATTGTTGAATGAATGTGATAGTCTATGGCCTTTTGTTACCACCTAACGTGGAGGGCGCAGGCCGAACGAACACGGCCCGACGACTCTCCATTGGTTCAGGATATTTTGGTGGTGACTAGAGGTGGTGGTGACTAGAGGTGGTGGAGACTAGATGTGGCGGTGATCAAAGGTGGCAGTCGTACACCGGGCGTTTGGAAGAAACCGAATCCCACATCTGTGGGCTGCTCGGATGAACCAAACCAGCCGGCCGTAGCCAGGCGTGCTGGTGAACTGTGGCACCTGCAGGTGCTGCGGGGCAGAGGTGGTGTGGCCAGCATCTGTGGGCCTCTTTCCTGAATAACCGCCCGGATAAGGCCGGCGGGGCAGAAGACCACGAAAGCATGAGGCGTTGTGCTATGGAGGAACCGCGGCCCGCGCTGGGCGGGCCGCTACGGCGGTTAAACCGGCCAGCTCCCTACCGGATGGGCGGAAGAATCCGCGGCACCTAAGGGTGCCCCGTGTGGAGGGATCATGGCCCGAAACCTTGGGCCAATCGCGCCACAAAAACCGTACGGCTTCGACTGGCTGGGCAGGAGAGGCGGCGCTGCCATTATAAGACACCCCCCCCCCCGGCTCCGTGTCTGCCACTATGCGCTCGGACAACCAGGTCGTGTTGTGGCCTGCCTCCGGGCCGGGCCACCTGTGTGTGGGCCACAGCCGCCAGGCAGGGCCGCGCCCTACTAGGCCAGACCTGGACCCGGGTTGGGTCGACCCTATTCGGGCCGACCCAGGACGGGTTGGGTCGGGTCGGACAAGACCAAGACACCCCTCTTCATACCACTTACGATTGTTTTCCCATAACATGAGCTTCAAACCTCCAATCGAAAAACCGTCAATTGCATTAGATTCCTTGGATCGATAATATCGTTTTGATATATCACACCCAAGGTTTTTATGATGTTTGGGTATGGCCGGGTTGGTTCGATCCCGTAACCAACCAGGCCCTCGAAGCGGAAACACTTATTACATAAGGACCAGACGTCCGATTGATGTGCCATCAACTACGTTGATACCTATATGACATGGAGGTCCTTTGAGATACTTCCACCTAAGACTTCATAAAATGTTGAGTATCGACCAGTATTGCATGGAGTAGTTCCTCAAGGAGACGAGCAGACGGAGTGCGGATACCTTGGAGCTATAGACATGACGACTTCTTGACTGATTCGACTCGGAGTGATTTGATTAGCCCAGTGGATGGAGCACCTAGTTTGGCGGTAGAACCACGGCAGATGGAGAACCAGGTTTGGAAGCAGACCCATGGTACTCGACAGGAGGTGTACCTCTGATGGCTATTAGGCGGAGCGCCCGGTTTGGCAGCACACCCACAGCGGAGGAGCGCCTGGTTTGGCAGCATACCTGTGGTACCCAACAGGAGGAGTACCTCATCAGTATAAGGTTAGTGAGTAGCGCCTCAGATTCATGACAAGGCCATTGTACTCGACAGGGGAGAAGTTCTCCAACAGCCGTGTTTTCGTTAATGAAAATCCTGGTTTGAGCTTAGTCAATGACCTTTTTTTCCTCCTGATTGAGATGGGTTACAAGATAACATAGGTATATGTATGGTCATCTACCTAAGTAATGGTAATCTGTTGAAATATTTCTTGTGGTTTATCCTTGTTGGATTTTGTGAGACCTTGAGGGTCTCGGGGACCCTACTGAGTATCATTATACTCACCCCTACATGGGCTATGCCCGCACCTTTTTGTGTTGGATGCAGACGACTGACAGTGCTGATGGAGGCTGAGAGCGCCAGGATGGATAGTACCCAGAGGAGGACCTTACGAAATATTAGAACACAGTGGAGTCTGATGGGCATGGAGTGCTGAGGAGGCCATATATACTACCCTTTAGGTAGGAAACCCAGAGGACGATCAAGAAGATGCCTTCACCTTTCAATTGTTTGTCCATTTTTAGTTGTACTTTCCTTCAGTTATATTTTTACATTACAGTTGGGCTTGTATTATGGACCCCTTTCATTTCAATACTCTTGCTATACAGATTTTACTTAGTTTTTGATTCCTCTCTTACTCTGGTTGTGTATGTTTATGATTTATAAAGGTAACGCCTTCCCAGTTTTAGGGAATTACGCCTTTGGTGCTAGTCGCCAGCCCCTGGCCTATGGAAGGCTAGCTTCTGGTAATCACAATGTGGGCCCTGGGGGACGGGTTGTGAAATCATTAATTTTATTTTTCACATATAAATATTTTCAATCTAATTTTTTGAAAAATACTATTGATTTTAAAAAATAACACTCCTTTCCAATAAAAAAATTGTTCTTCTCATATTTACCTTTATGAGATTTATGACTTGTTCACCACTAATTATGTGCATGTGGTGAATATACTAAATATTAATATATGAAATCATGAGTCTTAAAATTATTATGATATTCATTTTATTTTATTTCTTAATAGATCTTATGATTTAAATGTTTCAAAGAGGTAAGGGACACTTTGGAAATATTAAAGAATATTTTCCTCAAGAATTTATCAATATTTTATTTGATTATTTTCATCTATATCAAAATTTATATTGAATTTTATGATTTATTGACATATATAATATATGATTATAATCTACCATAATTTATTAAATGGTTTATGATCAGTTTGATAGTGGATGTGAAATCTTCATACCATTCACTATGTTACTCAAAATGGTTAGTGATTAAGTTTACAAATTGGGGAAATTTATTTGCATTTAATATTTATTCATTTTTTATATTAACATAAATTATTATGACAACTTCATTGGATATATCATGCAATGGGTGGGAATTTCTATATCCCCACAATTCATCAGTTGGTCTCATGAGACAAAATAAATACGGACTTGGTAAAGGCCTTTCCCATTTTCAGATATGGTTTTGGCCAGGCCTTAATTATTCTATGATGTCTTGGGTGATTCCTTGATGATATGTTTCAATTTTTTTGCATTTTCATTCCCTTGTAATTATATTAGTATTTCATTATCCAAGTGAATATTTAACAAGTATAATTTTAATGGTTATTCTTCTTTCTCAGGTGATTATTTATATGGCATTATATATTAGCCTATTATTCATTACATGTAATGTTAAATAATACATTATAATGGATTGTGATATTAGTAATTGACCATGAATTATTGTTTATATCTTCTTCTTCAGTATTGCATACCCATACTGAGAATCTAATATCACCCCTTTGGGATGTTTTGTTTTTCCCCAGGTGCAAAGATGAATATTATGAATGACATCGAAAGATAATCCTGGAGTAATTGATATTTCCAATGGAGTTATTATATTGTTTTTTTCATTCAATTTGTAATGTAAAATTATTAATTATTATATTTTCAAAAACTACTAAACTATTCATTCCTTTTGGATGACACATCCTTGGTTACTATTACAATGTCATAAAGTAATGCATCGTCTCTATTTAACTGGGGTCAAGGTTTTTAAAATTATATTTATAAATGCATACTTATTGTTCTTTAAATATATTTATAGTTATAAAAAATTTATAATTATTTCTCTTTACATTTATTTAAAAAAATTTATATTTAATTTTTTTAAATTATATTTTTCATATAATTAATTTTTAATTATAATAAAAAATTATTTGGTAGAATAAACTTTGTTATTGAAATAAATGAAATAATATCATTTTTTTGGTAGAGGATACCCTTTATGTGGATCGTTGGCCAGGTGATCCTTAAATCCAATTGCATGGCCCTCAAGGCATGTATTTGTTTTCTAAATTCCAGTTGTTGAATATTAGAGCTACCGTAACCAACTTCCTATAGTACCAACACTACTATAGTTCCTTCTACTATGTCCACAACATCTAAGATGTCCCAAGTCCTACAGTTGCACCACTGCTCTAGTCTGTTATAGTATTGATACATTTATGTTATAATAACATGCACCGGTTGGGTTTTGATCCCCCATCCATGATATATTATTAAAAGGTACTTACCACTAATCCAAACTCAAACTATTTATCAAATAAATATTCTAAATGTATTCATTAGTGATTTTTAATCATTAATAATTATATAGATTTATCAAAGCTTTTATAGAACTCATAAAGAAAATTTTTCTCAATGATTATTATTTTAGTGCAGGTAAAACCCAATCTCATTATTTATTTTGAAAAATATCAGATAAAACATTTTTTTCTTTTAAATATAACATGAATCAAATTTATTTTTATCACACCATTCAAGACCTCATTAAAATATGTCTCTACCATATCACATCCTCAATCTTCCTTCGAACAAATAAACACTACCAAATCCTATTGTGTGTTACAATTTTTAATTATCTACTTTTTTATTATTTTCATTATATTTTGTCAATGAACATAGATTCCCCCTCATCATAAATGATATGGAACTATCACATGTTGTCTCCTCACACATACCTGATATAGGTAGATTCATATTTTCCCATCCATGCATGATATTCTGCTCTTATCAATGAATGGATTTATTATATATATATTTTTTAAAAATTATATCACATATATTCAATATCTTATTGATTTCAATTTTCATGGGGAATTTTATTGATCTTGCATTTCTTTTTAATCACATGATATATCACAAAATTAATTAATCATGGGATCATATTTTACAAATTTCCACTCTGATTACAAGGATCTCCTGACTAAATGAGGAAATGTACTAGAGAACCATATATTTATTATAAACCCCCTTTAAAATTATCATGTAATTTAACAATATCTATTGATATATGGGAATGTTTTTTATAGCTCACTAATGGAAATCCACTCTATGTTCAATGTAGTAAACCAACTCAAATAGATTATAATCCGAGAATTCTCCCCATTTTATTCCATCATGTGGTAGAAGAATCCCAATCATTTTTATAAATAAACAATAAATAATATCTGTGATTATATTCCACAACTAGGTAGATGAACCCAAATAAAATCCACTCTTTTATCGAACTCCCACCTAAGAATGTTATATAAACCATCCTATATCATTATTTTCTATAATAAATGAAAATCTAATAAGAATAATTGAAATTTTATACGTTTCACACAATCCATTCCATCAATGATTTTTAACCATAAAAATCCCAATATTTAACAATAATTTCATATTATCCTATAATAAGGCTTCCTGTAGATTAAATAATTCTTTTACAATGACCTGTTATGATTTATTAAATCATAAATTATAATTATTTGTTTATTTTCTTAAATATTGAAATGTATGAATTAAATAGGATCGATATAAATTGAAAATTTAATATTGTGATATCCTGAAAATAATACTATGTTCATTAGAATATAAAACACAAAATACCGAGCTTAAACTAACCCTAAAAAAATTATTATTTATATATGATCATTATAACATAGCCATCAAAATTACATGTATGAATAGTAATATCATACTTTAAAAAATATATATACACATGAAAATTATAACAAATACTCATTGATTAATAGTTAGTAAATACATTATCAAATTTTAGTTATGTTATTATGTGCATTAGAGATACATTTTCATCAAAAAGTGGTTTTTCGTCTTTTTGTGAGTGAATATTAAAGATGATTTTATCTAATTTTAAAAATATTATTTTTTAAAATTAGATTATTTTCTAAATTATATTATTAAAATTATCATAAAATGAATATTTATGATTTTTCTATATTGTTTGATTCACCTATAAATAGTGAAATATTCTAATTTTTATTGAAAACATTATTTTTGTTGCAACCATTTGCATTGTTCTGTTGTATTTCAATATGGTTTATATTAAAAAAAATATGTATTATATATTTAATTACTCAATGAGAATCATATTAATTAATTTATTATTTAATTTGATATAAAATAAATTTTATACATAAATAGTTCTTTTTGAGAAAACATGTATTTTACTATAAATAGTCGTTTTTATTAGGGTTTATGCACTTTTTAAAATTAAATACTCTCATTTAGAAAGATTTGAATTTCCTGAAAGGGAATTTTTTTGGATTAATAAATCCAATTTACACATGTTTTGTGTTTTATTTATATAAGATAAATTTTTAATAAAAAGTAAAAAAAATATTAAAAACATTATCTTTTATGATACCTCCATGTCATAGACATAATATAAAAATTAATGAAACATATGAAATGAATCAAATATTATAAAATAATTTAATTATCATTTAATAATAATTTAATGCATATATGTTTTAATTTATTCCACAATAAATATGAAAATCATTTTTAGGGCTTATGTAAAGCCAGCACAGCACTCGAAATGTCAAATTTTGAATATTAAAAAAATAATTATTGTGAACAATCCCTTTTTAGAATATGAAATAACATAAATTTTTATATATAATATTTTAAATATTTTAAATTAATTTTATTATTATATAACAAGTTGTTTATCTAAATACTTGTGTAATTTATACATAAGGAAAAAAAAGATAGAATAAAACATGAAATATGTATTGATGTTATAAATGTGAGTTAAAATATGTATTGAATGAATATAAATTGATATCTATTCTCTATTCTCTATACTAAACATGTATTCTTCTAGCTAACGTGTCACCAATTTATGCGACCACATCACCATAAAAAAAGCATTCATCCAGTATCGGGATTCATCTCTAACCCTGTTACCCCACGCTTCCATTATTCTTCTCTCTATCATAGTTTTCGCTTACCCCACTCATGATTTACCTCTACTTGTGCTAGGGTTTCTTCAGACCACTGTCAGTGTCCTACTACATTTCTCGGTTTCCATAAAATAATCCAGTGCTTTTTTCCAAGTAGCGCCGACATCGTAATCCTACAACCCTTCTATGAATCATTCCACTTTCATTGGAATCCCTTAAAACCCACACCCATCTTCCTCCAACAACTATGGCTCCCAAACCTCTGTATCCCACCGGATCAGCCTCAACCGCCTCCGAAACATCCACATCCACAGGCTCCACTTGCGCTTGCTCCTCTTCGGCATATATTCTTCTAACAAAAACCCTAGGTTGGATTATTCTCTCAAACTCATCCTGAAAAATGTAATATTGGTGATTCACACCTCTATCCTTAATGTACGAGTAGTAAGATCATTTCATTACTCTCCTTTATTTAACCTTTTCTTCTAGGTTTCACAACCTCAGTGCTTTTCCACCACTACAATGTTTTAGGTGGCAGGAAGGGTGCTTTGGCCACTAGTGTAGAGACCCAAAGCCTGACGTACATTTACATTACATTACATTTGCGGAATACTTAGTACATAACAAAAACACACACACATGGACCGTAATAGTTTAGTGTCTTTGGAAACTCGGAATATAATATTCTAATCATGGTGAAAGATCTTCAAAATCTCCCATAAAGATATTCCTTTTTTTACCTAAATCGTTTATTTTTATCCTGGGGAAAAGAAAACATAAAAGGGTGAGCTCAAATGATTAGTAAGGGTAAACAAAAGAAATATCAATCACATCATATACATAAGAACATAACTTTTAGAAATCTTAACCTACAAAAGAGATCATAATTTAATAACATGGGGTAAATCATGGCAGTGAAATGTAATCAAAATAATTATAACTTAAAACATGAAACTTTGTGGCATTCACACATAATCATATAGAATCATTTCTTGTTAGTCAAGACTCATTTCCAATACTATCTTAGTGGAAAAAGTCCCTTTCGGAACCGAGTCACCCTCATTTCAGTCCTGTTTCACTGAACCGGTAAAACCTACCGTTCCAGCCATGTCTATCTCATGAGATATAAAAACATTACCCAATGCATTGGAGGGAGATATAGGTCCCACCCATCTCAAAATGATACCAATCTTATGTGTGCCACAAAATCATAAATCATACATCATTGCATAACCCATGTAATAAAAATGGGAATCTTAAACATCATGACATCATAAAACAATTCATATAAGATAAAGGAATTCATAAAAATATAATTCCATCACAACATAATCAAATAAATGTAATAATAGGGATAGAAAGAGAACCCTTTATTATCTTAGATGTAAAATAATTTTGATAAAACACTTGAACTCCATTATTGACGAAAATATCCTTTCTTCTTCAAAAACATTTTTCCTTTCTTAACATGTCATACAACATAAACTAAAAGAAGTTGATTAAAAATAAACTTGAAAACTTGTAAAGGAAGCTTCTTGGGAATAATTTTTTGAAAATATATTCATGCTGTATAATTTAAAAAAACATTCTTCTCGTACTTTTGTCGGAAAAGTCAAAAAGTACCTCGTACGAAAAACGACAAAAGATTCCATTCATATCTTTTACTAAAAACTCACCGAAGGGTAAAATTGGATTTAAACAATTTTAGTTGGATGGAAATAACATTACATATTGAGGAAACATGGATGTGGATGATAAAATACACCCCAGTAATTACCAAAGTAAAAACAATCTCAGATAAAAGTGAGATTGTGATATTTCCCTTACCTTAGGTCTGATTTGATTCGTAAGTGTCCAAACCTCCTGTATAATGATTTAAATAATGTCATTGACTTATTACAGAATCATATTCATTGTTATGATATCATATATGGTTCACTGATGACTTTATATTACCCGTTCTTTTGTAAATTCAATGTTAAAGAGCGTTTTGGGTAAAATTGTTTCATTTGTCATCCGTGTTTTGACTTGTAATTATTCATATGATTACATAGATCATGATTACTTAATTCCATAATATAAAACATGATTTATATATATATATATATATTCAGAATATACATATATATAATAAATCAGTAAATGGAAAGAAATACACCGTTCATGGAGACGGTAGGTCGTACGTACGCATGAACGCTGTTTTCGTTTCCTTATTGAGTTGAACGGAATTAAGTAGATGAAATTCATATATATAAATATAAATCTAGTATCATTATTATTTCATATATTTCATTATTACTTATTATTTATACTTTATAATCATTCATGAATGGTTTAAAGTGGAGAATGAATCTCATCGCGTCGTGGAGACGGTAGTCCGTACGTACGCACGAGCGATGATATCGTTCTCATGATCATGGGACTATATTGGAGTGTATGTATAATATTTCATAATCAATATCACATTAAAATAATAATATATAGTTATTATTCATACCATTATTCCCATCCAAGTATGGTGGTGGTGGAAAATAGATTTCACCACGACGTGGAGACGGTATTTCGTACGTACGCACGCGCGGTGATTTCGTTTTCCGTAGGATGGATAGATGCTGAGATAGGATAGTTTCATAATTATAATAACATATCAGTATATGATTGATACTGATGTTATTACTTCATAATGAAACAACCTAAGAAGAAGAAGTGGAAGAAGAAATAAAGGTGAAAGAATCGGTAACGGAAATTACCTCTTCTTTGAATCTCCACTTTGATACCTCCTCTTAGGGCACTAAAATTGGTATTTGAGGAAGACCCGAACCTCTAGGATGTTTCTAGGAAAGTGGAGAAGAGAATTTGGCAGGGGTTGTCCGAGCTTGAAGGATCAAAGTTGTGTGAGGAAGAGAGGGAGGAGGTGCCCTTTTATAAGGGAGGAGAGGGGCTCCATTGAAAAAACTAAAAATATTATTTTATTATAAAGTCATGTTTAGTTTTAAATAGCTCCAAATTGATTTATTTCGAGGCTATGGTGGGGATGGGTCGAAAGCCTCTCATCCAATATAATTTAGACAAGTTTAGGTTCCTATTTTAACCTTATCATTTAGATTTAACATTAAGTTAAATAATTTTACTTTTACCGTGTCTTCTTGTGTTCTTACACTATAAGGTTAATCAACTTACTATAAGAAGCCAAAAAAAACCCCAAGTTGTTTATTATTAATATATATAACCTTATCTAAGTCATTTTTCCGAATCTTAGATTTTTAGTAAAACAATAACAATTAATAATATAATATTTGTTTTAAAAACTATTTTATTTCAATTTTGAAACTATTTAGTAATTGATTTTTGTGAAAATCATAACAGAATGATAAGTTCGAAAAAAGTTAATTAAATCAATACTAACATGTCATATTAACCTAGAAAATTAGTGTAATTCATAAAAAGTATCAAATTATATTTATTTGGATATTTATAACATCAATTATGTCAATATTTCATTAATAAGATAATTACTGCATCATCGTTGTGTCATAAATAAATTACATTATTTAATGTCTAAAAATTTCAAATAAAATACCATTATGTAGGAAATCTTTTTAGATTTCTAATTAATATTTATAGTAGAATTTATCTTATGTATAACCCCATATTAAAAATGTTTTAGTAAATAAACATTGATTTTAACTCTTTTAACCTTTCTTTAAATAAATTAATAATAAATGTCCTAATCTAATCCATGTGGGCCTAAATGGTCATATTTTATTCCTAAGTTTGTTTTTGGTCGAATTACAATTTTCCAATAGAATTAGGACATGTGTTATGGTAATAATAATATCATTTCTACCCTTAATTACCCTATTTACTTTTAACCGTGGTAAAAAAAGTAAAAAGTTACTATTCACCAAAAAATTATATTCGTCTCATTGAACCACATTTTACTTACTGACATAAACCGTGTCTCTCGGATTTTTGAAATTCCACTCACAGAAGTGGTAAAATTAAGTTTTATGAACAATTCAGTTTTTTTTAACTACCACTTAGTGGTTTCACTATTCATCAAAAATTGAAAGTATTCATAAAAATACCAAAAATTAGGCCTAAGCTATATTTGATATTATGAACTCAAAATTGATTTCTATTTTACCAATTTCAAAACATATCAGTTGCATTAATTAATTTAAAAATTAATTCCCGTCATTAAAACAAATAGCGTGTTCTTAAGAGATAATAACTATCAAAAGATTGACACTTGTTTATGTCTGGTTTAAATATGAAATTTCATCCAATGAACAAAATTGTATTAAATTGTAAATATATATTCTAAGTATACTTTAAAACCACTCAAATTAATAATTTATCACTATTAATTATTTCGATTGAAAAAGTTGTTTTTAATCAAAATTTAGTAATTTTCACTATTCATCAAAATATGAAATTTATTCGAAAATTACACAAATTTCACCCTAATATAATTTAGATATTCCAAATCCAAAAATGAAGTCCATTTTGAAAAATAAAATTTACAAAATTTCAAAAAGTGGTTATTACTATTCATAACGGCTAGTTTTAATAATATTTTAATAGCATATCGTTGTTTAGTGAAACTCGGTATTGCGTACTACACACGCTATCAAGGAAGGTCGCGATTGCGTGTAATGAAAGGCATGTCAAGGATGTGTGTTGTGCAAGCACCTTTTACTGTAGCGTTCAACACAAGACATTAATGAAATTAAATATTTTTCATACAATCTCAGGGTGTTACATTCTACCCCCCTTAAAATGAATTTCTCCCTCGAAATTCATCGGGGTTATAAATGGTTTACTACTCGAAAGTTTCATTAATAGAAACCCACATCGTAAAAAGGAATACAAAAACCAATCTTTAAAAACAAAAGTATGAAATGTAACGGTTACCCAAATAAACTAATCACTGGGTTTCCACATAGGTGAAAATATGGATATGGAAGAAAAATCTAACCATCATGTTCTGATGGAGAGTGGTAGAGAACATGGCTCTGGAATAGTCAACAATCACAAATCCATAAATTTGTGACTATCTAAGGTACCATCTGATTAATCAGATATAAGAGCACTAGGACAACATTTTTGGTTTTCAAGATCGTTTCCCTAAAGATGAAGAATTTGAATTAGAATAAATACTTACTTTATTTTGGTACAATCTCACTGTTTTTCATGCCTTGAAAAATTTCCACTTCATCTCTTAAATAAATGAAGTTGAATTTGTTATTCGTGAAGTGTTAGCAGATCATGTGATAGAATGACGGGTCATTCCATCTGTCTTAAACAAAAGGTTAGCAAAATTTATTAAATATACATAAGTCATTCTATAGTGAGATTAATCATATATGGTTCCTAAAATGGACTTATACTTTATTTATCATACTGCTTAATATAATAAAACTAGTTTCTACTAAACAGGGACTTCATGTATGCCAGTGGTAGGCGATAAAGGCCAGTCGCACTTCGGTTGTGGGTTCGATTCCCACAGCCTTGTCCAACGCGATGGGGTGTCGCCCGTCCTGCAGGTTGTCCTTTTTTTAAATCTATATTACTATAACATCCCATCAATAATAACGAAAAACGTTTTATCCTAACTTATGTCCAACATAATGCATTCTAATCATTAGGCTTTTCTAAAATACTTCAGTCCAAGCTCATAGTATAAAGAAAATGATTACTTGAAATGTCATAGAACAATCACGTGAATTCCATCATTTATCCCCCATATATCATAAGATATATCTTGTTGGTCAAATTACAAACATGTGAATACCTTAATCATGTATTCTTTTGAATAATGAATACCCATTGAACCTTAGTGAAAACGTGAATGCAGTTAAAAGTTAACACTTTCCACATACCAAAATCCTCAAAATTCTATATACACAAACCATGATATCACTTAGTCCTTATATCAATCATGAGCTCATGAATACTGTTAAACATTTCATTTTCTCGTTTTCCCTTCATTATGCGCATATCATCTTATTTTCAAAAATATCTCAATCACTTTGAATACCACATTAGACCAATACATAAATATTCCAATACAGCATGATACAACACTATTTTGGAATCCCATTACATAAACACTTAATCATTCCACCACATCGTTTTCATATTCAACATCGCCAATAGTGATCGCATGTGACTTCCCTTTGTCCTTTGCCTTAAGCGGTTTCTCATGTAGATCATCACTAACCCTTGGATTAGGGCATTTATTATCATAATGCCCCATTTCCTTGCACTTGAAGCATTGAAGTGTTGGTGGTGCGTTCTCTGCAGTGTTTGCTTTATTCACATCATTAGAAACCCTTTTCCATTACTTCGACACTCAGCTGCTCGATGACCTTCTTTTCCACACTTAAAACATTTTCTAGTCCCATTAAGACAATCTCCACCATGATTCTTTCCACACTTTGTGCATAAGGAAACATTCATCTTCTTTTCACCATTATTCTGAGATTTCTCCTTGAACTCCATCTTTCGTTTCTTGTCAAAACCAAGAGATGGGTATGTAACACCAACATCAATTTCTACCTTGATAGCACAACGCACAATTTCTTCATAGCTACTGAAGTATCTTATAGCTAATGCCCTTCGAAGAATTGGTATAAAGCCACTGAAAAATCGATCAACTTTACTTTCAGGTTGGATGATAATGCCAGATGCATACCTTGAAAGTCTTGTAAAATTCGCTTCGTATATACCAACAGATTCATTATCCTTCTGCTTCAGCTCAAGAAACTCCTTTTCCATCTTTGTTCGAAGAATACAAGGGAAGTACTTACTGAAAAACAAGTTCTTGAACTCGTCCCATTCCATGGACTCAATTTCATCTCTTGGACACGTATTATTGATAAGATTCCACCATTGATCAGCTTCACCTTCCAAACGATATACTGCTAAGATGACTTTATCATGTTTAGAACATTGAAGAACTGAAAATATCTTTTCAGTGGTACTGATCCATTATTCAGCAACAAGTGGATCGGAAGTCCCACTAAAAGAAAGTGGGCGTTTCCTCATGAAGGACTCAATATAATATTGTTCCCTTTTCTGCTCATTTGGAAGTCTAGAATGATTCATAGCTTTTGTAAGTATAGAAATAAGATTTTGCACTCCATCTCCCATAACATTTGTTTGTTCAGGAGGACAATCATTGCATTGTCCATTGCATTTATCAACACAGTTCCTTCGGGTTCTATCCATCGTATAAAACACAAAAAGAATAGTGTGAGAGGCAAAAATCATCCTAGGGAAAACAACATTATAAAGGGGGAGTATCCTCAATATCTAACTTCTTAGGTTAAATTCGGTGATCGTTAATGTAGTTCTATGACTGTATCCTATACGTATACTTATCCTTAGGGACATCCCTAGACATACCTTAGAAATATCTCTAGGGATCTAACTAACGTTTTCGCATCCTAGTTTCCAAAGGTTGACTAATCCTTTCCTCTGATACCAACTGTAGAGACCCGAAGCCTGACGTACATGGAAATTACATTACATTTGCGGAATACTTAGTACATAACAAAAACACACACACAAGGAACGTAATAGTTTAGTGTCTTTGGAAACTCGGATTATAATCTTCTAATCGTGGTGAAAGATCTTCAAAATCTCCCATAAAGATCTTCCTTTTTTTACCTAAAACCTTTCTATATATCCTGGGGAAAAGAAAACATAAAAGGGTGAGCTCAAATGATCAGTAAGGGTAAACAAAAGAAATATCAATCACATCATATACATAAGCACATAACTGTTTGTAATCTTAACCTGCAAAAGAGATCATAATTTCATAACATGGGGTAAATCATGGAAGTGAAATGTAATCACAATAATCATAACATAAAACATGAAACTTTGTGGAATTCACACATAATCATAGATAATCATTTCTTGTTAGTCAAGACTCATTGCCAAGACTATCTTAGTGGAAAAAGCCCCTTTCTGAACCGAGTCACCCTCGTTTCAGTCCTGTTTCACTGAACCGGTATAACCTACCGTTCCAGCCATGTCTATCTCATGAGATATAAAAACATTACCCAATTCATTGGAGGGAGATATAGGTCCCACCCATCTCATAATGATACCATTCTTATGTGTGACACAAAATCATAAATCATACATCATTTCATAACCCATGTAATAAAAATGGGAATCTTAAACATCATGACATCTTAAAACAATTCATATAAGATAAATAAATTCATAAAAATATAATTCCATCACAACATAATCAAATCAATGTAATAATAGGGATAGAAACAGAACCCTTTATTAACTTAGATGGAAAATAATTTTGATAAAACACTTGAACTCCATTCTTGAGGAAAATATCATTTCTTCTTCAAAAACATTTTTCCTTTCTTAACATGTCATACAACTTTAAACTAAAAGAAGTTGATTAAAAATAAACTTGAAAACTTGTAATGGAAGCTTCTTGGAAATAATGTTTTAAAATTCCATTCATACCATATAAGTTAATAAAACATTCTTCTCGTACTTTTGTCGGAAAATTCAAAAAGTACCTCGTATGAAAAACGACAAAAGATTCCTTTCATATCTTTTACTAAAAACTCACCGAAGTGTAAATTTGGATTTAAACAATTGTAGTTGGATGGTAATAATATTACATATTGGGGAAACATGGATTTGGATGATAAAATACACCCCAGTAATTACCAAAGTAAAAACAATCTCGGATAAAAGTGAGATTGTGATATTTCTCTTACCTTAGGCCCGATTTGCTTCGTAAGTGTCCGAACCTCCTATATAATGATTTAAATAATGTCATCGACTTATTACAGAATCATATTCATTGTTATGATATCATATATGGTTCACTTATGACTTTATATTTCTCGTTCTTTTGTAAATTCAATGTTAAAGAGCGTTTTGGGTAAAATTGTTTCATTTGTCGTTCGTGTTTTGACTTGTAATTATTCATATGATTACTTAGATCATGATTAATTAATTCCATAATATAAAACATGATTTATATATATATATATATTCAGAATATACATATATATAATAAATAAGTAAATGGAAAGATATACACCGTTCATGGAGACGGTAGGTCGTACGTACGCATTAACGCTGTTTTCGTTTTCTTATTGAGTTGAACAGAATTAAGTAGATGAAATTCATATATATACACATAAATCCAGTATAATTATTATGTCATATATTTAAGGATTACTTATTATTTATACATTATAATCATTCATGAATGGTTTAAAGTGGATAATGAATCTCATCGCGTCGTGGAGATGGTAGTCCGTACGTACGCACGAGTGATGATATCGTTCTCATGATCGTGGGACTGTATTGGAATGTATGTATACTATTTCAGAATCAATATCACTTTCAAATAATAATATATAGTTATTATTTACACCATTATACCCATCCAAGTAAGGTGGTGGTGGAAAATAGATTTCACCACGGCGTGGAGACGGTATTCCGTACGTACGCACGCGCGGTGATTTTGTTTTCCATAGGATGGATAGATGGTGAGATAGGATTGTTTAATACTTATAATAATATATCAGTATATGAGTGATACTGATGTTATTACTTCATAATGAAACAACCTAATATGATGATGTGGAAGAAGAAATAAAGGTGAAAGAATCGGTAACAGAAATTACCTCTTCCTTGAAGCGCCTCTTTGAGACCTCCTCTTAGGGCACTAAAATTGGTCTTTCAGGAAGAACAGAACCTCTAGGATGTTTCTAGGAAACTGGAGAAGGGAATTTGGCAGGGGTTGGCCGAGCTTGAAGGATCAATGTTGTGTGAGGAAGAGAGGGAGGAGGTGCCCTTTTATAAGGGAGGAGAGGGGCTTCTTTGGAAAAACTAAAAATATTATTTTATTATAAAGTCAAGATCGGTTTTAAATAGTTCCAAATTGATTTATTTAGAGGCTAATGTGGATGGGTCTAATTCCTCTAATCCAATAGAATTTAGACAATTTTAGGTTCCTATTTTAACCTTATAATTTAGATTTTTCATTAAGTTAAATAATATTACTTTTACTGTGTCTTCTTTTGTTCTTACACTATAAGGTTAATAAACTTACTATAAGAAGCCAAACGAACCCCAAGTTGTTTATAAGTAATATATATAACCTTATCTAAGTCATTTTGCCGAACCATATATTTTTAGGAATAAAATAACATTTAATAATATAATATTTTTTTTAAAACTATTTTATGTCAATTTTGACACTATTTAGTAAATGATTTTTGTGAAAACCATAACAGAATGATAAGTTCTAACAAAGATAATTAAATCAATACTAACATGTCATATTAACCTAAAAAATTAGTGGAATTCATAAAAAGTCTCAAATTATATTTATTTGGGTATTTATAACATCAATTATGTCAATATTTCATTAATAAGATAATTACGGCATCATCGTTGTCTCATAAATGAATTAAATTATTTAGTGTATAAAAATTAAAAATAAAATACCATTATGTAGGAAATCGTTTTAGCTTTATAATGAATATTTATAGTAGAATTTATCTTATGTATAACCCCATATTAAAAATGTTTTTGTAAATAAACTTTGATTTTAATTCTTTTAACCCTTCTTTAAATAAATTAATAATAAATGTTCTAATCTAATCCAAGTGAGCCTAAATGGTCATATTTTATTCCTATGTAGGTTTTTGGTCGAATTACACTTGTTAAATAGAATTAGGACTTGTGTTAGGGTAATAATAATATCATTTCTACCCTTAATTACCCTATTTACTTTTAACCGTGGTAAAAAAAGTAAAAAGTTACTATTCACCAAAAAATTATTTTCGTCTCATTGAACAACATTTTACTTACTGACATCAACCGTGTCTCTCGGATTTTTGAAATTCCACTCACAGAAGCGGTAAAATTATGTTTTATGAACAATTCAGTTTTTTTAACTACCACTTAGTGGTTTCACTATTCATCAAAAATTGAAAGTTTTCAGAAAAATACCAAAAATTAGGCCTAAGATATATTTGATATTATGAACTCAAAAATGATTTCTATTTTACCAAATTCAAAACATATCAGTTGCATTAATTTATTTAAAAATTAATTTCCATCGTTAAAACAAATAGCGTGTTCTTAAGAGATAATAACTATCAAAAGATAGACACTTGTTTATGTCTGGTTTAAATATGAAATTACATCCAATGACCAACATTGTATTAAATTGTAAAAATATATTCTAAATATTCTTTAAAACCACTCAAATTAATAATTTATCACTATTAATTATTTCGATTGAAAAAGTTGTTTTTAATTAAAATTTAGTAATTTTCACTATTCATCAAAATATGAAAGTTATCAAAAATTACCAAAATTTCACCCTAAGCTAATTTCGATATTCCAAATCCAAAAATGAAGTCCATTTTGAAAAATAAAATTTAAAAAATTTAAAAAAGTGGTTATTACTATTCATAATGGCTAGTTTTAATAATATTTTAATAGCACATCATTGTTATTGAAACTCGGTATTGCATACTACACACGCTATTAAGGAAGGTCATGATTGCATGTAATTAAAGGAAAGTAAAGGATGTGTGTTGTGCAAGCTCCTTTTGGTGTAGCGTTCAACACAAGACATTAATGAAATTAAATATTTTTCATAAAATCTTGGGGTGTTACAACTAGTACTAATTCCGAGAACTCTGGGATGGGAAAAAGAAGACATTATGCCATTTTTAAATTAGCAGTGGTTATCATTCATTATAATCTTATACCTCCTAGGTTTTCAAAATTTTTTCATTTCCTCTTCATCCAATGATTGATGTTTACTAGTTGGGATAAGATTTCCATGTGCGTTGGCAATTCCACATCATTCAGGTTGAAGAAACCAGTATTTCCAATTTAAAATAGAGGTTTATTTTTTTCATTATATTTCATGGTTTCTAGATAATGAAAATTATTACTATGTGATAGGATATTAGAGATTATGGAGTACCTCAATGACTCATTCGTGCATATAGTAGATGGGGATGTTGGGGATTAATTTCCATTATCCAAAGAACTTTTAGATTACAAGGAACTGGCCTTATGAATTTTTTCATCAGTTTTTCAAATTGAATTTGGTTTCAGTTTCGGTTTTTCACCAATAAGTTCTTAAATTGATTTTAATTAACTGTATTATAAGTGTGATTTCATCTGAAGTTTGTAGAGATTGAGAATTTTATCTTCAAAGATTCATTTTGAAATTAATAATTTTTTTCTTAAAATCATTTTCAACTTTCACAACTATGGATGTTTTAAATTATTTCAATTCATTAATGTGAATAGATGCAATGAATGGAATATAATTTAAAATCATGGGCATGGGAGAGATAGGGAGAATTTTTCATCAAGATTAGTCAAATAAAACTTATGGAATACAACTGAAATAATTTATGGTATTTATTTTTATTTGATTATGATTTATAAATAGGCGAAAAATTAAATAATTACCAAATAGTATTTCATTTATTCTTAAGATCTATTATTAAATTACTTGCAGTAATAAAAAATTTGCATTAAATTATGCAATTTCATCACAAATACATATTATGTCACTTTTCTTTGGTATGCAGCTTTGACATGCATTCAACATGCATTCCTCTAATAAATATACAATAATAATGATATATTATGTTTGATTCAGTAGTCTTTACCATGTATAGTTCATGTAACATTGAAATTTAAAAAATAAATCTCATTTAAAATATGCATTGTCTAATCATTATTCTGTATTAGTTAATAACAATGTAATATATTGTTTCTAAATGACTACAACAATACATTGTGCATTTTTTATCCTCATGAATGTATAATTTCAATACGACTTCAAAAAACTATAATGTTTTACTATGTTGTACAACATGCTTCTATAAAATATGAATTGTAAACTATAAGTCCAACTCATATTCAAATTGTTTTTGAAATGTACAATTTCATGTACTATCTACATTTATCTTCTAAATTGAAAAATTTTATTCAATTGTAGTAAATTAGTATGATATAAGATTTTCTTAAAAATTATGGAACCGTAATTGATTTCATTTAAACGAATTGATGTACATGATATCACCTCAAAACATTTATATTTTTTTTGATGTATTGATAAATTTACTGCTATTTGAAAACAAAACCTACTATGAAAGACAAATTTAGTTTATAAAACACTTTGTAATATATTCTTGGTTTCGAACTATCTCTTTTATGATAATATTCAAAATTGTGATTTTCATATTTCAATATTCAATATTATTTTTTTCTTAATTTGAAACATTATAGTGAATATAAGAAAACATGGGAGAAGATTTTGAATTTATTGAATCTGTACATGTTGACATATTAATTGGTTCATTATATTCCTTCAACTCACATTCAATGGTATACAAATAGATTCATCAACATTTATAGTGAATTTATTGACAGAAAAGTTAATCAGGGTATACAGTCATTATTCCGGTCAGTGTATCTTTTATCATCTGCATTCTACCAGTATAGAAACCATCCATATTCACCATATCAAAATAAGAAGAACTTTAATATATCCTAACATTTTTTATTAAATAAATATTCTCCATCTTCCAATAATGCCTTTTTTACATAATTCTATTTCTTATATTTATAATATTCTTTAGTTACATGCTTATCCAACATGGTATTTGACTTTCCAAGGTATATTAATTCTGCTTTGGAATTTTGATTCTTCTATGTTTCTTTTTTAAAAATTGTTTTCGAACTAGATGTTTAAATTCTATTGCTTCAAAAGAAGATGAAAGTGAAGTTTGATCCCCACCGTGCTATTAAGAATGCACTTGGTTGAAGGTTAATTACTCTTCACTACAGTTTCTTCATTATTTTGGTCAGAAGAAATGATTTAATTCGCTAAAATTTTATCAACACAACACAATTACAACAAGACATGCCAATGAACTACATAGACAAACAAAGGAGTATTTAATCAATATAAATGAAGAATATGACTGAATTTTTCAGCTGCATTATTAATGTAATAATGTATGTATGTTTTTTAAATTTAAATTTTTTTTTGATTATTTGTTCACTATAAAAATTATATAATACTACACAGTTTAATATAGAAATGAAATAATGCATCTTGATTGTTTTATTATCAATATATATCTTCATTAGTACTATTGAGTATATATAATAATGTTATAGGTAAAAAATAATCTTGGATGAGCATTTGAAGTACTAGGAATATAAAAATTGTTCATGAATAAATTTATTATGCAAGAAACTAGACCAAAACAGGATTTTAAAAGAAGATGGAAATCTGAATCACATGGATTTTCTATGGGATTTAATAACATTCCATAACATACAATGAGTTAAATATGTATATGTATTGAACAAGACACAGATCACATATTATTCATTTGTAATTATTTGATTCATATTAAAAAAAATTAGGTTTCATTATTTCTGAATATTTAATAAAATTATGTATCACAATAAAATGATATCAACCACAATGAAGACTGATTGCAAATCTGCCTTGTGTACAATCAAATTATAGTTTTGTCTTTTTTTAAATTACCCTCCATAAGCCTTATACATAACTCCTAATGAATACATGTTATAATTAAGTATTGTTGTAGTTTTCTGGATTCATGTGTTGTGGGAGTTTATATAATACGTCGTATTGCAAGATATAACATGCACCATAAAAAAAAGTTCAGGTTAATGTCATTCATGATTATTATATATAGGAATTCACTCCATTTGTGATGTTTATACATCATTCTATTATGAAAATATATAAAATAAGATGAATGTTTTGCAGGATTATTATTCTGATACCTTCTCTCACTAATTTTCAAATTTGAATTCAGATTAGTAATGCAGAACATGAATTTATCTATGTTTCCCTTTCCAGGCTTGCGTGTTATGTATGTACTTCTATTTATGATGAATAATATTTTAGTTGAAGGCAGTGTAACAACCTCTAAATGAGTTCCACTTCATTATAGTCATCATGACTCTTTTCATGGAGGTATAGGCTACAATTATAATTTTCTCTCATACATGTATGTTTTTATTTATATTTATGTTGATGAAGATTTCAGTTCCAATCTGTCTTACTTCCTCTAAATGTGTTCTATTTTTTACAGTTATCCTACCTCTTTTCATGTGGTTATGTCTTATATTTTTCTTTTTCCCACATCCATGTATGTGTCTATTTCTATTTATTTTGAATAAAATTTTAGTTGTAGTCATTCTTACAACCTCTTAATGTGTTCAAATACATTACAGTGATCCTTACTCATATCTTTCAAGTATAACTAACCAATTTCATTTTCCCATATCCATGTATATGGGTATATCTGTTTATGTTAGTATGGATTTCAGTTTCAGGTATCCTTACTACCTCAAAAAAATTTATTTTTTCAATTAATTCTTTCATTTTTGGATTATTCATTTCATTTTACATATTCATTTATAAAATTAACATGCAATAATTTTTTGGTTAGAACTGTTTATCCATTTATTAATCATCGTAAGGAAATTGTTTTATCTTTGTTAATTCATAACTATCCTGATTTTTCATTAATCATTTTTAGATTTGAATGGTGTTCATTTATTTTTATTATGTGTTTTCCCCCATTCAAGAAATATCGTTGGACTAAAGTCATATTTCTTGATAATTGGATTTTTTCAAACAATAATATTTCAGTAATTATTTTGGTTTACAATAAATGGTCTTATTTCGGTTTTTTCCTTTACATTTGTCTATTATGTAGCTTTAATCAGTGACATACATTCACCAAAAACATCATTAAGATATACTCCAATGGTATTACAGCTTGGTATGACATTCTAATCACTACAACACTTTATTTTATGAATATAATTAATAGAAAAGTAACTTATGATAATTTTTTTACTAAAAACATGATAAATGAATGTGA
Source organism: Viscum album (assembly GCA_963277665.1). Classification (NCBI taxonomy): domain Eukaryota; kingdom Viridiplantae; phylum Streptophyta; class Magnoliopsida; order Santalales; family Viscaceae; genus Viscum; species Viscum album. Next base: position 1,843,339,761 of record OY728145.1, read on the forward strand.
TTGAAATGTACATATCATTTTAATAAAAATTACAGAACCATTTTAAATAGGAAGAACATTTATTTTATCTTCAATCTTGGTCATGCATTAAGGAAGGGATCAAATTAATTATTTAAATGGGTGTCTCAAAAGTTATTGAATTAAATAAATGATTTCAGTTGACTAGACTTATATTTAACATCATCAAACTCAATTTTTTCACTTACAGCTTCTCTCTTCAGAACGTAGGGATGTTAGATGAAGAGATACTTTCATAGAATGACCCCTCTCCATCCCATCATTTCAGGTCATCATTTAACTAGATTTCCAATTCCAGAAACCTTCTCTCTGGTTAACTATTTAATGAATCTGTTTCTATTCATTGATTTCCATTGTGTTGTTACCAGCGATTCACATAGGTGATTATAAGGGTGTTTGGGTGCATGTCTTTATTCTTTTGGAAATAAAAGTTCTATTTTTAATGAAATGGATCTCCACCAAAAATTTTTCTTTCCCATCATGAAATATATGTACAAAACATTGAAGTTGTTTATATCTCTACTAGAATGCTTGGGATTCCCCTTGATATGACCCTACTTTTTATGGGTTCTTGAGTACCATAAAATATGCATCATATTTGAAGTTTACAAATTACTATTTCAGTAAGTGGAATAATACTTATCACTGTGAATAATTCACTACACCTTCATTCTTATTGCCTCCTTGATTGAACAGGGTCTGTGATATTTCCTTTATACTATCTAATATGTTAATATCTCATCATATATTTTTATGGACCTTATTTTTTTTCATTTATCTATATAGGGGATCAATGCATGTTTTAAAAAATCCATGGATTTCCATGATAGCTCTGACATTTCTTATGATAACCATCTATATGTTTGATATGGAGCAATTAAGAAGAAACTATAGAGGATGCAATATAAAAAGTGAATTCTTTTATTGCATAGAAACTATGAAAAGGATGAAGAACATATTCTGAGTTTTTCTTTAATAATTTCTCTTTAATTATGTTTTTCACTTTATCCAATACTACTTTTATTAATGAAGCTGATATTGAAATGGGGAGATATATTGAAATGAGGTCTCCATTGGTGTTGAGATGAACCATAGATTGAGATACTAATGCTATACAATAACCTGAATTCAACTATATTTAGCATCTTGTGAGTTTCATCCAGTAATTAATGAGATTAAAAAACAAATTGGTAATTTAATATATATATATATATATATATATATTATTGATAATTTATATTTATTAAATAGAAATATTTCGAAATTCTTTTTATATGTTTTTTTAATTTCATATACATTAGTAGTTCATAAATGAGTGGGGTTTATTTTTTTCATTTAAAAATAAAATCAAATTTGTATTTTGATAACCTGTATTTGACTGAGTTTTTGTTTTTTATTTAGTTTGAACTAAAGATCGAGCTGGTGTATTATAATGTATCGCTCTACTTGCCAAAAATACAACTAATTTTGTTCAATGTATGTACTAGGCTAGCTAGGTTTAGATTAAAAGTGAATAAAATTTGTTTTCATAGGTACCTTCAACAAAATATTTCAATTATATATAGTTTAATCAATAATTATTTTTAGGTATTCAACCAATGGTTATCCTTATCAATTGCAAAAAAATTATTTTTTCAAAATGCACATTTCATTTTTTTAGATGAATATTGAATATGTTTATTTATATATTATCGGTGACTCAACCTGCACATGAAGAGATCCAAAATAATTTTTGCAATAGAGTTGTACTTCATGAAATACAAATAATATGATGAAGAACGATTTGGGGAAACCATCAGACATTGGGCCAACGACTGCCCTAGCACTGGGCTAACACATTCATATGGGAGCATCCTAGTCCAGTCTGTGAGGTACATATGTGTCTTCATGAAGCACATCAGTGGGGTTTATTGGAAATTGGGAGATGTTTTTATTCTCTACATATATTTTATATCCCCTATATGTTGTCGGGATTGGTCAAGTTTCATTCATGGTTTATTGACGTCCAAGAATCCCTTCTAATCATAATAATGGAAGGATTGGGTGAGTCTAAATATCGGTGTTTTACTGGAAGGAACCTGATGTCCACCACTTTGAGTTTTTTTATAATATATGTTTTATTTGTTTTAGTGATCAATGTGGGGTTTGAATTGTAGACCACACATGGTATTTTTGTTTTCATTTCAGTTATCATTTATATGCACTAATGATTAATATATTTGTTTCTCCCCTATTTTACCTAATAAACATATACCAAATAGTGGTAATCATTGTATATGTTTTGAAAAATAATGTAAAAATAAATTGAGGTAATCACAATCTATGTTTTAGAATAAAATATCCCAATTCGACACTAATATTCAAAATCCTTCACTCTATATATGTTTGAAATCATGTATTATTATTTTATAATTTTTTAAGTTATTGTAGTGATTCATATGTCTTTATCGGTTTGTGACTTTTCATTCTGTTTAGATGATGATTTCTATTTTCTTAATGGTGGATCATTTATGCGTTTTGGGGATGCCAACTAAATTATACTTGGAATTTGGATTATTCTTCTTGAAAAACATGAGTTAGGGATTGTTTTTATTTAGAACCAATTTTTTGGGATATGACTTTGTTCCCATTGACATTTCGAGATGGTTTTATATACCATGATAATTAATAGATTTGAGATATATATTCGGTGCACTAATATTTATATGAAATTGAAACTTGTCTAATTCCATAGAGGTTTTTGAAACCTAACTGATTCAATATTTTTTATGTGCAACTATTTCTCTATTATTTATACATAGATATTTATGGAATGATTACTGAATTGTTTCCCAATTTCTCATAATTTTTGTTTTAAATGATTTTTATACATATTTATGGTTCTACATAACATGTCACTCCCCCTACATTGATGCTCCAAACAACATCCTTTACACCTTAACCTCCATTTAACGTAATTGTGCCCAACAACCCCTATGTCTCTTTCACTATGTATTTTTTTGTACATAATAATTTTTTCATACCCAATTATGTTTTGTAAATCTAGTTGAAATTGATTTGAAATCTCTATCCTCAAAATTTTGAAATTCCATTACATTTAATTTGTCCTATCTTTTTTCAACTATTAAATTTGTGTCTCCATGTTTTATTCACTTCTATTCGAGTCTTATACACCACTAATTTGTGAATAATATATATCCAATACTACAATTTGTTCTTAAATTTTACAAAATAAACATTCTATTATTAAAAAAATAACTATTATTACATATCACCATGAATACACACTGACAAGTACTAGTTTTAATTATAATTAATGTATTTTCATGTTATTTTTTAATTTTTTTTATATATTTTAATTATGTGTTTGTGCAATGATAAATTATATAAATTTAATTAACAAAATAATTAGAAAAATCATATTTTAAATTTTATATGTTATATAATTACAGAAATTTAATGAGATTAAATAATTATATAGATGAATCACAAAATTATTATATATTATAGTGTATATGTTTCAATATTTTTCTTATTTTATGATGTTTTTGAATTCATTGTAATGATTAGTGAGACTATTGAAAATCATGATATTTTAGGTAGATAATATTTTATTAAATTAATTTAAAATCATAAATATATTAATAATGTGATAAGGGGATAATTAATGGTGTAAAATTTCATCCCATGTGAATTTAAATTCCATTTTGAATTATTAGGCTATTGAATGGTCTTATTATAATTTAATCTGTTGATAAATTCCAAAATTTCCCATCTCCTAAATTATAAAAAGGATCCTCCTACCTCAGTAATTCAAACCCCTTTTATCATTATATCTAAACATATTATTGGCCATACCTCATAAAGACATCTTTATCCATATTTTGGAGATTCTTTTCTCCAGAAAAGGACAACTGTATGTCCCTTTAGAAGGGATCAATATTAACACTCGTAAAGATGATGTAATTTTCCATACTTGAACACCATCAATTTATTTATTATTATAAATCCTCTTAATGTATTCATTATATTATATATTAATAAAAAGGTATGATGATAATATATTATGTTATTATTATTATGATAAAACTATATTCCACCTCTTATACATCATGAAAAAACATAAAATATGTCTCCTCTCTATGTACGGCTTACCATACCCACATAACAGTGTAATTCATTTTTCATCACAACTATACTTGGATAGTTACACATATGTTTCTAATTAATATATATTATATATATTACAAAATATTTCTTCCGTAAGGGTTAATTATTTAATATAATTCATTCATTCCATCATTCAAAATATGAAGACATCATTCATCCGTACATATAGCCAATCCTCTCCAAAAATAATGTAATTCATTTTTCGATTTTTATATATATTTATAACTCAAAATATGTGTATTTTTAATAATTTTTGTATTTAAACCATAAATAATATTTTTTACATTATGGAATGATTATAAAACAATAATAAAGGAAACTATTGAACAAAATCATTAATGAAAATGAGGCAGTTTTCAATCGGAATACTTATTCTATCTAGGGAATCATAATAAATTATTGAATAAATAATATATGGTGTGATATATGTATTTATGATTCTATAATATATGATCATGAATCTATATTTTTTATAAATTAGATTCAAAAATCTATGAAGAAGATGAAACATTCAGAAAGGGTTTCTCATGTCACTTTTAATTTTGTAATGCATATTCAATAATCACCACCTAGTTACATTTTCTGATGTATATACATAAAATTATATTTATTATATCATGGATCAATTTTTTCATTGAACATAAAATTCCTTTTCTTTTTTATTTTTTTCATGGTTCTGGTGATTCAAATTTAACTAATGTGGTAAGGGTTTATTTCACAATCCCATCATTAGTTTATATTTTTAATCATTATGTATCCACTGTGTAATATTTCACTTCTTAGTCCACTTATTTTATAACAGATTTCAATAATGTTATTCATATTATCCTATAACCGTTTAATTTCATTTTCAACCAATTTTATATTTTTATTTATTTTTTTAAAAGGAAAAGTTTTTTGTTTTATTAAAGGGGTACTTTTATGAAAAGTATAAAAGAATTTTTTTTAACATATTTAGAATGACTGGAATTTCTTACCACAATAGGACCAAATTTATTTGAATCTTACATTATATGTTTATAAGGTTATTTTTTTTACAAAAAATTCTTATATAATAAAATAGTGTTTTAATTGAGTAATTTCAACATGAAATAGTGTATTTTTCATAAGAATTGTTCAATGATCTTATTAATGTATTTTGATCTTTTTTAATATCCATCGCATAATATTATGAATCATTTAGATTGATATTTTTGATACCATCTGAAATGTTTTATTGAATGTGTTATGATTAGATTGGCTAGGGATGTACTATTTTGAGTCAATTACCCATATTATTCTGGATGGTTTATGATTTTGTTAATTGACTACAGAAATTAATGACATTTTGTATTACAGTGTCAATATGAATGATTTTTTTAATTATGTTTTTCCCATTTCATATTAGAAAATCATTTCACTTATTATGTGATTGTTAGGGCCAAATATAACCCCTAGATGTATCAGTCGTTCTTATGAGACAAACTAGTTGTGGTGTTTGGCTGAGGCGTTACAAATTTATAATAATGGAATAGACAAGGCCTTGATGGTATGATTTATATTTCAAAAAAAATATATTATATAATAATTATATTAGTTGTTTATTTCCATGTGAGGATTAAATTAGTCATAATATTATTTTATAAATTTCATGTCTTTGTGATTTTTTATATGGAATTAGTTTATCAGCATTTATTCATACTATATTATTTTTCATGTTAATTTTATTGATTAAATGGAAATTTTATTTTGTTATTTACCTCTCTATATTTTTTTATTCCTTTTAAATTTATGATATAACCTGCAATATTAATATGTTTACATAGTATTAGAGATAAACCCATTATAATTTTTCCTTTCTTCAAGGATATGTTAATAGAAAAAATGGTGTATTAAAATAACATGCAATTTTGTATTTTATGTTTTTAAATTTAATGTGATATTTTAGTATGTATCTAGGATACCATGAATAATAATCCATTTGGAAATTTTGGATGAAATTATTTATATATAGTTCTAATATAATAAGGTAACCATCAACTCTATAATACTGATGTCTAACTGTTTATATTTGGTATTAGAGAATGTTTTTTAGGAAACATGGGAACTAAATTTAGAAAAACATATTTTATGATATATAACTTTTTAACTAACTTGGAGGATAAGTATATGTATAGGATAACATTCTATTTATTTTTTAATAACCATGGATAATCTTGGTTAAAATGAAGGAATCATTAATTTAGAATAATGTGTAGTGATTTTGACATACTTTGAATAATAGTTCATAATTATTTGATATCTCAACCTGATGGTTGTTGTTTTACTCTTACACATTTCATTTTGGATTTAGTGAAAGGCATGAATAAGAATGAACTATGTTAACATTGAATGTGATACACAATATGTTGATGAGAAAATACATGGGATGGTGAATATATTAGTGGATATTTTGGTTATTCAAAGTTTGTTATCACATTATAATATTAAAAACCAAAACATTGGAAAAATTCTCGGTCTCACCAATTAAATGAAAGATACAATTTACTGAGATTTTGGGTTGTGGCGTCTATATAGAAATGAATTTTCAGTTTACCATATGTCAAGAATGTAATATGAAATATCCAGGAGAATTTATTAGAGGTGTGAGATGATTTTTGTGTGTGTAAACATACACATAGAATGTAATTTATAGAAAAAAATGAAACATTTGGTTAACAAAGATGAGGACAATGATGGTCTCCAAAATGTATCATGGGCAGTTGAATGTTATACCTACAGAATTTATAGCAATTATTCAAATCAATGTTCTAAGTGGATACAAATGAAAAGAATTAACCTGGTTGAATGATTAATGGTTATAATATTGATGAAAATTATATAGATACAGATACTAAAAATGACATATTAAATTAAGCAGTTATTAAATATTAGGATAATGAAGTATATTTAACAGTTTATTAATTATTTATAATGACTATAGATCTTTTGAATTTTTATTCAAGAATCATGTTATTATAGTATTTTATCAATGAAATTTGGGTTATATGAGTGTAGAGATATATATGGATTGTGCTACATTACGTTTTGTTTAATTAATTGGAAACATGAGATAAATTGTACCAGTAAACTTAATAAATGACTCTTTATAATGTTACTCATTTTTAAGAAATGATTTTGTTAATACTTGAAATCATTCATGTTTTAATTATTGTTTATGGTTATAATTTTATTCGTATATTTTGTATGTAACATTAATATATAGATTATATTGTTTGGGCAGTCTAATGTTATGTTGATTTTTTATATTCAGGGACATTCCATTTAAATTTTTGGACATTGAATTGGGGATGGTGTATTTTGGATAATTATTAAGGATAACTATTTACATAATGTATTTTGATAAACATTGTGTATTGTTAGATTAATTTTTTAATCTATTTAGAGCTTGGAAAATGTCTGGAGATTTTAATAATGACATATAAGTTTATTAAAGAGTTAATGATCCAGTAAAAAACAATTTTCATTCTTTAGGCATAATAATTCATATTGGATATTAATTTCATGGAGTTATATATGGATTTGGAATTGATTAATTCATTTCCAAGTGATGGAATTCTGCCAATGAAATATAAATATATGAATTCACTAAATTACCTTATATTCATTGTCTAAAAGTTATGGTTCTTCCAAATCTATAAGAAAATGATATTTAAACCAAAATTTTATCATATTATCATTATATCCAAGGAGTCAATGGTTATTTGACTCATCATATATTTTTGGATTTATTGATGTCAAATTTCTATTATTCATTCCCATTTTTATAGTGGATGAACTTTTAAGCCCTCAGTAATTATTATTTTAGCTCAAATATTTCCCATATCCCTATATTCCTGTCTGAACTATGGTATCATACTTGTAAATGAATTTATTTGAGTATTTTATATGAATAGTGTACTTCCATTTCTATCTAACCAAAAGGATGTTTTATTAAACCTTCTTACGATGTGGGTTTTTGGTAAAGTTATTTTAAAATGTCAAACCCTTGATTATCTATCACATTTAAAAATTGATAGGACATAATTTTTTAAAGTATTGAATAATATAACACCATGATATTCTAAAACAACCATATGTTTGATGTGCTATACTACACAAAAAACCGAGATTCATCAATACCCAAAATATTATTATTCATGTATGAATTTTATAACATATAAATTAAATTAGTTGGTATGAATAGTAATTATATAATTATGAAATATATAAAATAAACCTACTTAATAAAAATTCATTTATTATTTATTATTAAATAATATTTCAATTTATACTAATGTTTTTTAACGCTTCAGAAATATGTTTTCATCAAAAAAGGTTTTCATTCAATTTATGAGTGAATATTATATCCTTTTGAATTTGTATATATTATTTTATATAAATATAATATTGTCTTTTAATATTTAATTTTAACTTATCTTATGGAGAGTTTTTCATATTTTTTTAATGGTTTGGTTTTTCATTGGATCGTGAAAAAGAATGATTTTTTCTGAATGTTGTCTTTTCTATTAAACCAGTTGAGAAGTTCTATTTTATTTTAAAATGGTTTTAGAGAAAAATTATTTCTATTATACTAAATTTAATTAATATATATTTATTGGAATTATTTTTGTAATTATATTGTTTAAAAAAATCAATTTTATCAATAAATAATAATATTTATGAAATAATGTATTTTTTTCTAAAAAGGGGTTTGATCGTGTTTTAAAAATTATTTGTAAATTAATTTCAATTAAATATATGAATTTAATTTTATAAAATAGAGTTATTTTATTCATCAATTCAAAATTATCCAATGATGATTTTTTATTTATAGATGTAAAACTTTTAATGAATCGCAACAAACATCTTTTTTTATGAAACACAATAACATTTATTATATCACCAACACATAGACACAATATAAAAGTATATGTAACATATGAAATGAATCATATATTATTAAATAATTGAAATATATTTCACAAAGAATTTAGGTTATGTGTAATAAAATTTATTAAAAAATAATTATGAAAATCAATTTCAATACTAACGTAGACCCAAATCAGCACTAGAAAAGTCAAATGCAATTTCCTAAAAATAATAATTGGTTTGAGATAAGACAATGATCAACATAGATAGTAAAAATTAAGTATTATTGTGTATGTTATGGTTAGAAATTAATTTTAGAGTTATATAACAACTAGTTTATTCAAATGCTTGTGTAATTCTTGTGTAAGGCCATACAAGTCAAATTTACACATTAAATGTGTTGGAATTATATCTATGTGAGTTAAAATTAATATTGAATGAAAATAAGTGGATATTTTATTCATAATACATCTATTTTTTATATTAATTTATTTATAATTTTTTATAAATTATATATCTACCATATATGTTTTTGAAATTATAATATAGTTATATGAAAGAGCCATCCATCCATGTCATTCGTCACAATTGATCCATATTACATTTTAAATTGTATAAAACTACAGTTGTCGGGAATCAGGAAATTGGTAAACAATATCTCATTGCATGTGTCAACAAAATTAGGGGATTATCTCTTATTTGTATAGGGGATATAATTGATCCATTATTGTAAACATTGAGGCCTTTAAACATTAAATGCATGTCATGGGGAAAAGTATTCTTCCAATTCCTATATCCCTATGCACAGCTGAAAATAAATTCATTGGGTTTTGAATCTATTTCTCTCATTTCGGGTTTTTCCCATATCACTAAATGGGGTAGGATTTCTAGTCTGACGTAAGAATATATGTCAACCACTCAAATTTGGACATGGTTTGTGGAATAAATTTTTTGTCGTGGAAACAAAAAATATTATATTTGGAATTGCTTTATTAGTTGGTGTGCAATAAAATTGAAAAGGAAATAGAAGTTGAATAGTTTGGTCACTTTAACATTATTTCTGTTGAGGATGGTCTGAGAACATCAATGGTTGATCATGTGATCCTCCAAACAAAGGATAATGAATTTGATTTAAATATTGTTTAGGATAATTTTCCCAAATTCTACATGTAATATATGCTAATTGATCATGACATATAAAATTATAGAAGGAAGTATTTTGTGACTTTTGTTCAGTCCATGGATATGAATATAAAATGGTAAATAAACTTTTCATGTGAACCACATAGCATACCATGTGGACTGGGGTAGATCGTGAATAATAATAGGATTATAATTTGTAGAAGATAACCTTTATAAGGGAAATAGCTCATGATTTTCCTTTTATAAGACATTATCTTATGATAAATTTATTAATAGTAATGAACTGAACTTAGTTTGTGTGCACTATAATGCTGTTAATAATTATTTTGACCCTTTTGTGAGTATTCCAAAAACTACATCACATTCATCTAGTATAAAAAATACATCTTAGGAAAATATTTTTAGTTTATAAATGATTCAAAACACTATAATCATGGCAGATATTCCAATCCATGTGGATGTTTACCATGATGTGGTCCTCCAAGATGTACATACTGAAACTACAATCTATGTTGAAGCTGAGAATCAAATCATATTGGGAAATACAGTGGCCTCAAACAAGGAGTATGCCCACACTACAAAAAAATGATTTATACCAATAGAAATTTATCGACAGATAATATAACTGTTGGTAAAAAATGACCAATTCCAACAGATATTATGTTTTATTGATATTAATATTAAGTATCAACACTTGTTTTTTTCAAAAAAAAATATTTGTTGATATTTACTGTTTAATTCCAATAGATCTTTTACCAAAAATTAAATCAATTACGTTATCATATCAATACCAACATTTTTTACTGACAGTTCAATCTTTTATTAATAATAAATATTACAAATAAATCTTTTTCCCATCAAATATTACTATATTCTAGATATTTATTTGGGATGAAATATGTTATTAGAGTTTAATATTAATTTGTAAAAAAATAAGAGAATAAATAAAAATGAAAATAAAAGAAAGATAAGTAATATCCCTCCCCAAACCTAACATCCCCGACGCGGTTCCACTCTCCCGCATCTTCGTCCCTGCCACCCCACACCAGCGATTTTTTGCGGCACTTGTACACCTGATCAATCTCCATCACCCACACTCGCACCAACTCCCACACCCTCCTTGATTCTTTGATGTTTCATACAATTCGCGTCTACAGACGGTTGATTTTTTTTCATCTTTAAAATAAAATGTTGAGGTGTCGGGAGCTGCCTAGACATAAGCCTATTTCATACCCAATCGGTCGATGATTTAGCCTCTTATTCGGTATGTGTTTCTTCTATTCATGTTTTATGAACCTGAAATATTGGGCATCTAGTGTTTGAATTGAGTAGCACATAGGGTTTCATAGAAATTATAATTAAATGAGTTCTCTCTCTCTCTCTCTGGATTTCAGAATGCTAAATACATACTTCTCTTGCTCCTCTCCAATTAATCGAGTCCGACCCAAATACTTGGTAGAAATGAATTTCCATTTAATAACATTACGATTTATTCAAATATTGTATAAATATAGTACTAGACCAGAGCACGTAAGCAGTGAAATAATTGAATTCATCTCACACGATGCTTTCTCTAATTTTACATCAAGTTGTCCTGTATTTTTTTTCTGTTGATGCCCTGTTTCATTTATACTATCATAATAGTGCTAAATATGTTGCTAAATGGAAATATAATTTTATATTTGGAATTCTGTCATTCTTTATTACACAATTTTCATTACTATTTTATATCCATAATTTATAATGGTTAGTCTCATTAATATACAATATTTTTTGGCAATCTAGTTATGTTTTCTGATATTTCATCTATATAGAGTATTCATTTAATAACTTATGTAAATCTGCATTCATCTCTTGGTATGAACCATTGAAAGGTATATTTTTCATTACTTTTGATTCTATTGAAAAAAAAACATTTTAAACTATTATTGGAAATCAATTTATTTTCATTTTTAATTTGTAAATGTTTATGTTCATGATAGAAATGGTCAATAATTTCATACTTGTTAATGTGCAGAGTGACATGTTATTATTTATCTATGGATGGATCTTTTTTCCCAATTTATTTTCATATTAGTGTCACGATAAATTAATAGAAATAAGATCTGGAGCAACTATAGTTGAATGTTTATATATATTTTTCATATAGATGAATCATATCACTAAATAGAAATTTAGTTTTAGTATTTTGAATGTTTTTTTTCAACACCTATAATATATAATAAGAAGTTTGAAAAGAAAAGTAATGTTTGTTCTATTAAAGGTGTATTGTCACATGTAAATTTTTTAACTAGACCACTAAAGTGACAAAAAATCAACAAGAAATCTAGAAGCACAAATCCAAAATGGAAAAAATAAATTTCAAGGAAGTCGCATTAAATTGTAAACAAGAAATATACCAGTGATTCATGTGCCAACCATCCAAACTATTCCACCTAAAAAGTTGTGGATATGAATTATTGTACAACAATAATAAAAATAATTGGTTCCTCATCATTTTTTCTTTCAAGAACCTCCACCCAAGACTGATTTAGTGGCCTACCACATCTTCTCAGTGCAACATATTCTTCATCAATTACATTCAAATGCATTGATAGGCTGATCATTATGATAAAAATTAATACCAATAATCCCATCTTAGCTCTTCCAAAGAAACAACTTTTCTAGTTTTGGATTATGCATCACGATGATAGTGATGATCAAGAGTCATAATTACAACTGGAACATCATTTAGGTTTCTATCAATAAAATCATCGTTCACAAATCTCTTAATATTATAATATTAAGTTACAACCAAACAATGCACCTCGACATCATTCTTTGGACCCTAGTATGCATTGAATGAGACAAGGAATGATGAATTTCTCATCTTCACAGCTAATTTCTCTTATAAAACCCATTTTTGGATAAAATTTCCACAATATACTCCTAATAAAATATACCGGGGTTAATTCCTCAAGTGTACAGACATGAAAGCATTTTAATTTCATCATAGTGCATATAACTCATCCATATGCAACTCGATTTTCACTTTTCATGATATATCCATACTTTCTACAGCATTAAATGATAAATTTTCTCATCAGATTTCCCTTGCAAGGTCCAAGAAAATTATTATCACATTATCTTATTCTAAATGATTTATATAAAAACATTTTTCAATAGAGTTGATTTGAGTCGTTTGAACAATGTAACCAACCCTATTTAATTTTTTGTAATGTTTGTTGGCCTCTCCAGATGGCTATTCTTACAATAGAAGTAGTGATATATCTATTGTCTTTGACTCATGGAAATTCAATCACTGAGAAATTATTCACTTAATAATGAATTTAAAGGATAATACAATTCTTTTATTTCACGTGAATATGCCTAAAGAATTTTTTAATAAAATCACCATTACGCTTAGACGACAATCTTCCTCACCATCCTAAGACAATGAGAAAGAAAAATATGCATTTTTTAGATTTTATTTTGTGAGGTGTTAATGAATTTAGTCAAGAACATAGAACCAATATTCATCGACTAATGAGAATTCCTTTCTGAGATCCTTTGATATGTCACTGATCTATTGAAAGCATCTTTTCTTGATTATTTCTGAAAGGAAACCAAACTAGGTCAACATGATAGTGCATTAGGCTTCAAATCCATCAACTTTGGATGAATTTTAAAATCATGGAAATCTTTATAGTTTGTATTTTCTTAATGTGATGATCCATCAACTAAGAATCAATTTTCACATTATAAAAACAATCAAAAAATCTTTTGAGTTATGCAGTATAGATTGAATCTGGGGATCCAGCTCCTCAGAACACAATTTGTTGGAGATGGGCTTGACACCACACATCCACCTAAAATCTAGCTTGCTAGTTTCAACTCTCTTATATTACTTATGATAAAAATTGAATCTGCAAGTGTCTGATAATAATCCTCCTTAATAAGTTCCCAGTTATATTTATAAAATTTGAAAAGGTCCATTAAGACCATATTTGAATCAATATACTAAATATCTAATGTTCTCATTCCACTAAATTGATTGTTAGATATTGAGTTAGGTGTCATTCTCAATTAAAAGTATCATTTCTAGAATACAAGATTTGATACTAGATATCTGTCTATTTCTTTTACTTATATTCCCATGAAATAATATTGCATCGAAACTTGTGAAATCACCGGCTATCCTGTCAGGTACTCCGATTTGATGCCTAGATCCCATTTACTACTTTTTTTTACTAGATGATGATATATGTCTATATTATATCTTATTTCTTTACTTTGGTAAAGTGTATTGATGTTTTTTTTGGGAATTTCATCAAAAGATAAAAGCATCATAAACTGACCTTGACTTACTTTTCACTTGAAATGTCAGTGATAATGAAATAGGCTTGGATCTGGGATCCCTTTTATTAAAATGTAGAAAAAAAAGCGACAGGAATAAAATGGGGTTAGCCATTCCAACCTTGACGAATTTCAATGCAAAAACAACAAGACATCATAAACAGAAACATCACATGTCATAATCAAGTTCATTAATATTTTCATAATCTTCATACCAGTTAGAGTCATATATAAAGGAGCTGAATATATTAGACTATTCTGTCCTCCCATGTCCCTGTGGTAGAGGAGTCAATCTGGTACTCGTAGTGGGTTTTAAATTCGAGTAGTCATTCCTTGATCTGAACTTTTTCTTTGGCACAGATGAGAAACCCTCATCATCCTTAATCCTTCATTTAGAAGATGCATCCCTGTATAAAGTACTATCTCTCTTAACATTTACATCCACTCTACCTTTATTTAGATCAGATAAATCTCTCCAATTACCAATGACACAAGAGTTATTCATTGTATACTGGGAATATTTCTAATATTCAATACCTTGTTGCATTTGTGCATGGTCATGCTGAAAAGCCTCCTGATTCTCAGCATTGAACTGCCCAGACATGTCAAGTGGAAACCCATTCTGAGGGGAAACAACCCCCCCAACATGGATGTAATAATCAACTGCACTATGAGACCTGCATTCAAGACCTCATCCTGATTATGATACCTGCCTTGTGTGCAAGCTTGATCAATACATGTGGAATCATAAGCATCGAGAAGATAATTCTCATGTAAGTGCAAGCCAGACCTCCCTGGTGAATCTATAGTCACACCCTATATAGAAGTACTTCCCTTCCCATGCTCCAGAATAACAGAGGCAATAACATTGTTTTGAAAATGCAGACCAACAACGTCTTCCAGCCTTTGTCGTGACTAATATACAAAAACTGGTTCACTTCCATGCCCAGTCTCCTAATTTCTTCAGAGGGTTGCAATGGAAATGGATCATGCATCTCCAGCATATCCTTTATTGAGATTTCTTGACGTTTAATAGGAAAAATCTGTCCAGACTCCCTAGAAGACTGACAAGTCTATACAAATTCAACCATCATCTCTCCTACTACAGCATCAACAACTTATCCCTTTCCTCACTCCTTCCCAAACACAGGCCACTGGGCAGCATGATCTATGTAATGTCCCGGTTCCGGGTGCCACTCAACGTGTGCCCCGAACCCGGTTCGCCACGTGACCTCAAGCACATTTCCCCAAACTCTAGAGGCTGCCGACTAGCAGTGGGGGCCCAGGTCTAATAGTGGGAAACTACACCCTCATTTGTCAAAGTGTAGTGCATCAGAATACAGAATAAGACATACATAAAATAGTGGAAGCATTAAATAATACATAACTAAACTAAAAAACAGTTGTGGATATAACCAATAGTAGACAAATAATGATGCTACATGTCTTCTGTTCTATGAAAACAACCAGAAAATGTTACACGATAAATACAATAAAACCGAAGAACATGTACAAAAAAACAAAGCAAAACAGCTGGCAATGGCATCGCGAGCCTAGGCTCGGTCCCATGCCCTTCTACTCCTCAGCAACAATATTGTACCAGTATAACGACTCTTGCCCCTATCCACACCTACAAAAATGTAATATGATTTTTCCAAAAAGTGTGACACAAACAGGGTGTGAGAAATATATCTCTATAGCCACCCACCCAAGGCCCATGCCCAACTGCGTGTAATCATGCAACAACAGTGCAATAGTAAATAGCAATAAAGTAAGCAGTACTCACAAGTAACCAAATTAACAGTTAATTTTACATTTTAATATTCATTTTAATAATTTAATTTTAAAATATCACCACAATTAATATTCAAAGTAAACAGCCAAATGTCCACAAACATGTAAACTCCCACCCTCATGTAAAGAGAAACCAACACAAGAATTTTCCCACAGGAACACAGATATTGCCCATAGGCGTATTTAGTGTCACCCACAGGCACAGAACCATTTTCCCACAGGCACGGATGAAGTTTCCCATAGGCTATGTAGAATAACACCCACAGGCTAATCACAACACTGCCCTCCGGATAACAGGTAAATGGGCTATGCCCAACATGTAAATATACAGTAAAAAAGCAATTCCTCTCAAGGAAATTCTACTATTACTACATTTATGGCATACAATCTGGTATCCTGTACAAATGGCTAAATAGTTGAACACACACCCAAGGTGGTTCTAGATCCAGGAAATGATCCCAAACAGAAGTTTTACAAATTATTCAATTACCTTTATAGTTATAGGTAGTTAATATAGCCATGGCCTCAGCCACACGACACCCCAACATGGGATCGTGGCATAAAAATACACAAAACAAATGACAGTTGGAAAAATTAACACAAAGCCACCTACCTTATACGCCAACGAGAAGTATACCCGAACGTCGGCTCCAGAAATGCCTACGAATGGCGTTGATCTGCCGAAGAACAAAAATATCTTAACCTCTAATAACTCCCTCTAGGGAAAGAATTGGTAAGAAACACTGCAGGAGAAGAGAGGGATTACCCGCGCGGTTCCAATGAGATCGTCCGAGGCGGAATCGGATTCCAGATGAACACCCGGTGGATATTCAATGGTTTGGTCGTCCCCTCCCGCTCCTTCCTCTGGTTCTAAACCTTCCCTTTGAATAGTGTAGGCTACTGCCCAATTTATGAAAAAGAAACAAAGTACACGGCATTTACTTCCAAGTACATGGCGTGTACTCCTTTCATTTAACTGTTCCTCTGGAGGCACCGCCATACTGTTCACCCATCAACATGAGTACACATCATTTACTTCTGAGTACACAACATGTACTGTCGCCCAGCTGGTGGCTACTCCACCGTCTTACTATTTTGGCCGGCCGACTGACTACACTATGTGTACAGGACCACTACACAGTGTGTTGTCAGTTCCTACACCCTTGTCGCTGACATGGCTACAAGGCTCGTGTACTCATCCCCACATGGCCAGAAGTACACAGCGTGTGGAAAAATTCCACGACATGTACTTCCAAAATTTAGGATTTTTCCCCATTTTCATTATTTTAATAAAAACACTTAAGGAAATGAGACAAGAAGAAGCTTGTACCTCAAAGATAAGAACTGGGTTCTTACAAACTTCCCCCCTTATAGCAATTCATCCCCGAAGTTCCCTTACAAGGGTGGTGAGGATATAGCGGTGAACAACTCCGGCCACTGAGCACGTATGTCGCTCTCCCACTCCCAGGTTTCGTCCTGCACTCTGACATGCTGCCAAATCACCCGTACGAGAGGAACTGAACAGCCTCAGAGAACATTAATGTTCCTATCAATGATACGAATCAGATGGTCGTCAATGTATGCATCTACCTCCATCTCAACCTCCTCAGGCTGAAAGACGTGAGATGGGTCTGAATGATAGCGACACAACTGGGATACGTGGAAGACATCGTGTATTGCTTGGTATCGTTGCGGTAACTGCAACTGATAAGAAACCAGCCCGAATTTCTCCAGAATCTCAAATGGACCCACATACCTCGGTGAATGTTTACCATGTCTCCTGATCCACTTGTGTCCCAGCCTCGGCGAAACACGTAAGAAAACATGATCCCCGACCATGAACGCCAAATGTCATCTACAGAGATCATCATAAGATTTCGGATGAGACTTCGCGGTAGCCATCCACTTCTAAATCAACTGGACCTGCTCAGAAGTTTCCGACACACTTTGTGGCCCCTGTAATGCTATCTCACCTGCCCTTATCCAGCACAAAGATGATCGGCAAGACCTACCATATAAAGCCTCGTAAGGTTCCATCTCTATAGACTCATGGAATCTATTGTTAGAGGAAAACTCAACTAAGGGTATATTCTTCTCTCAAGAGCCCCCGAAGTCTAGGACGCATGCACGCAGCATGTTCTCTAGCACCTGTATCATATACTCTGACTGGCCATCGGTCTGAGGGTGGTAGGTTGTGCTCAGAAGCACCTGTGTACCCAATTCCCTATGAAGACTCTACTAGAAACGAGACGTGTAGTGGTCGACCCTTTCAGAAATGATAGAACGAGGGACCCCTGAAGTCATATGATCTCTCTGATATAAAGCCTTCCGAGCTCGTCAACACCGAAGGTCTCCTTGATCAGCAAGAAGTGTGCAAACATTGTGAGTCTTTCCACAACAACCCACACGACATCATTTCCATGAGGTGACCTCGGTAAACAAGTCACGAAATCCATTGCGACATCATTACATTTACACTCCAGAATGGGTAACTGCTGTAACTGCCCAGCTGGTCTCTGATGCTCCGCCTTCACCTGCTGACAGGTGGAACACCTCGTAAGAAAACCAACTACATCTCTCTTCATACCCGGCCACCAGTACTGAAATCTCCAGTCATGGGACATCTTGGTAACCCCAAGATGAACTGCCCAAGCTAAAGCATGAAACTCTCGCATCACCTCCTCACTTATATACCCTAGAACTCATACTCGTCAATGGAAACACAACACTTCATCATCGTCTCCTATCGTCCAACCAGGAGGAGGGAACTCACTTGCCACTGACTCCCGTAGAACTAGTCCTTCTGAATTAGATAGCTGCCTCATCCTCACTCTATCCAGGAGGGTAGAAGTCACAAATAAAGAGGAAAGATAATTCTTCCCCTGACTTTCATGCACCTCCAAATGAATCTCATAGAACAAAGCCATAAGATGCCTCTCACCACTGGCCTCATGCACTTCCTGTATCTGAGTCTTCCTGCTTAGTGCATTGGCTACTGCATTACCTCTATCAGGTGTATAGGAAAGCTCAAAATCGAAGGACTGAAGGTATTAAACCCACCTTCATTGTCTCAGATTCAAGTCACGTTGAGTAATGATATACTTGAGACTTTTGTGGTTGGTGAAAGCCACAAACTTTTCTCCCAAAAAATAATGTCTCCAACAATGAAACGCATGAACAACTGCGGCCAACTTGAGATCATGCATCGGGTAATTCCTCTCATGTGGCATCAACTTCTGAGACTCGTACGTAACAAATCGATCGCCCGACATCAACACATCTCCCAGCCCAATACATGATGCATCACAGTAAATTGTATAGCTCTTCCCCTGCTCTGGGATTATCAGGATCGGTGCTGATGTCAACCTTCCTTTCAGGTCCGGAAAGGCAGTCTCGCAAGCTTCCGACCATACGAAATTCACACACTTCTTAGTCAAACCCGTCAACGGAACTGCTAAACAGGAGACGTCCTGGATGAAGCGTCTGTAGTAACCAACTAACCCTCAGAAACACCATATCTCAAACAAGTTCTTAGGCTTCTCCTAGGAAACTACTTATCTCACCTTCTCTGGGTCTACTAAAACTCCTTCTGAGATGACATGACCCAGGAAGGGAATCTAGTCCACCCAAAAGTGTCACTTTGAATATTATCATATAGTCGATGCTCTCTCTATGTACTCAATACGATCTCAAGATGGGTGGAATGGTCCTGTCGAGTGTGAGAGTACACTAAGATAACATCCACGAATACTACCACAAAAGAATCCAGATAAGGATGGAACACATGATTCATCAGAGCCATTAAAATTGCTGGCAAGTTCGTGAGGCCGAATGGCATCACCATATACACGAATAGACCATACCTGTTCCTGAAAGCTGTGAGAGGTATATCAGATGGTCTAACGCGCAACTGTTGATATCCAGATCTAATGTCAATCTTTGAGAACACTCGTGCTCCACGAAGTAGATCAAAAAGATCATCAATCCCCGAAGTGGGATATTGGTTCTTGAACATCAGCTAGTTCAATATCCGATAATCCACACAGAGTCTAAGAGTATCGTCTGCCTTCTTCACAAAAAGGATCGCAGAACCCCATAGAGAAGTACTGGGTCGGATGAAAACCATTGCTTGTAACTCCTCTAACTGCCTCTTGAGCTCCTGCAACACAGGTGTAGCCATCCTATAAGGAGGAATGGACCCCGGTTCTACTCCTGGCACATGCTCAATGGAGATATCCACCTCTCGCTCTGGAGGAAGACCTAAAATGTCGTCCGGGAAGACATCCCTGAAATGATCAATCACTGGAGGGAAATATGTTTGACAAGTCCCCTGATCATCCAAATATATGCTCACAATCTAGGCTATGACTCCACCTCGCTCATGATGCTTCGGCCCAGCTCGACTCGCCTAAACATCCCATTCACCCTTGTATAGAAACTCTCCACCCTCTGGTGACATGAAACTCACCCTACGACGATATCAGTCTACAATGGATCATAAGGGAACCAACCAGTCCATCCCAAGAATGACGTCATAGCTTGTCATCTCTAAGACATAGTGGTCCCAAAGGAAGTGACACCCACCAACCTCAAGGGGGAACTCCTTGCAATGACAAACACCAGCCGTTCTAGTTCCCAACAGAGCGTCTAGCGTCATAATATCAGAAGATGAAGAAACATAGAGCCCTAGGCCCTCCACAACGGGTACATATATAAAAATATGCATAGAACCCGTATCAAAATATACTGAAGATAAGACAGAAGATACTAAAATAGTACCTTTGACTGTAGAAGGTCCAAGATCCTTCTCATGCTGGGTCTGTTGCTCTTCATATGGCTACCCAGAGCCATGGCCCTCCGACATTGCCTGGCTACCCTGAGCTATCCTGCCCTGCTGCCTCTGAAATCCTGGTGACTGGATACCATGGCCATGAACACCATCACTATCTTCATTCCCTGACATATTCCAGTTCCCAGACTGGTAAGAATCTTCTTGTCCCGCTCCCGCTCACAGAGTCTGCACAGAACCCCTCTCGCTATCCATCGGTGGAAACACCCTGAAAAAGCACTGTAGATGACCCATCCTTCCGCAAGCTCGGAACTCCACCCGGACTCATGCACACTATGGCCACTTGTACCCCTCTCTACCACATTGGTAGCACATAACCTAGCCACCTGAAGCATTCTTTTGACTGGTACTTCTGCCCTGAGAGATGTCCACCTATCTCTTCATCTTGCCAGCAGAAATAGTACCAGTAAATGGTGCTGAACCACCCTATCCCACACTATTATATTATTGAAGGTTCCTCTTTGTAATCAGTGCCTGGTTCACAATTGCATGTACAATAGGCAACCTGAAAACGTTTACCAGCGGTAGGATGTCATAACGAAGACCATCCTCAAAACTTTTGGCCCTCAGTGTCTCATCACCAACCAGCATAGTTTCAAAGTGCTGAATCTTAGTGAAATTAGTTGAATAGTCTATCACCGACAGAGTTCCCTACTACAGATTCATGAACTCTCAAGCTCTATCTGCTCTCAGTGTCTCTGGGAAGAAGAATTCAAAGAAGACTGGATGAAAAACTTCCCACACCATGTCTCTGTGATGCTATGACTGGGTGGTAACATCACACCACCTATTGGTGAAATCACGCAGCATGTATGTCGCGAGCATGACCCTCCACCCTGGAGGCATCTTAGGATACTAAAAAACAGTCTGCATCGACCCCATCCAAGACTCTACAGCCTGTGGTCCGTCATCCCTTGAAAACGTGGTCGGATGCTGCTGCTGGAAGATATGTTTCATCTCGGCCATAGATGTGGCAGCCTGCGGTGATTCCTGAAAGGTCTGCATGAACTGCATAAAGCCATCACGGAACTGCGCCTCCGCACCCGTGTCCAGTATAGCAGCCGGCGCCGCATCTGGCTCTGCTGGAGGATCAACTGGTAGCCCATGTCCCACCATCATCGGACTATAGTCGCCGCCGCTCTCTTGGAGAACCAAACGCGTTCATCTAGGAGGAATGACACTACAAGGTCAAAATCACTCCTTATATTCAAGATTATTAAGGCTGAAACGAAGAAACCACCAAGAGAAAAGAAGAAGAAGGTATTTAAAATATTACAAAACAAGACTACACGCAGTGTTTACTGACAACACGACGTGTACATGACTTACCTTCCCCTGACCAGGTCCTTCGACATGGCTAAGCTACACGGCTCCCGTTAAAAAAACTACACGGCATGTATATTATCTACATGGCGTGTATGGTGTTACTTTCCAACTTCTCGTGTCATTTGTGACACAACCAACTACTCGGTTTGAAACAACATGGTGTGTTACACCCGCACACGGCGTGTACACCAACCCACTCCCCTAGCCACATGGCTATGTCCACACGGTCTATCCTCGGACAAGACTACACAGCGTGTCCACAAAGGTACACGACATGTTCAAGGAAGGGTTACATCGACACATGTTGTTAGTTACACGGTTGAGTCCCTAGGTCACACTACACGGCGTGTTTATAATTGACACAACGTGTTCTATAAAGGAGTTCACCTACCCGTGTTGTTAGTTACACGAACGGACTCCGGGTCAACACTACACAGCGTATAGATCTGGTACACATAGTGTTTTGCCCAAGAAATTCCCTACCCTATGTCACCGCCCACACGGTTTGTGACATGGGAAGAGACTACATGGCGTGTACTCAAAGTACACGACGTGTACTTAAAAAGTCCATTTTTCTTCTCGAACAGAAGGCCATACACGGAGTGTTTCAAATACTACACGGAGTGTATATTGGGTTTCTGGACAGTATGCCTCAGAAACATCCTCGGAACCCAAAAAATAGAGAACAACAGCACCTAAGTGTCAAATTCTGACACGTGAGGGCCCATACTCCCCACAAATCAAATTATGACATCTTATCTGTGTTATAACAAAATAACCATCTAATGATCCCTTAAATTCCGGTCAGTGAGGTCCCATACTCCCAAAAAAACAATGCTTGGTGTCCATTCAATCAACAAGATTAAATAAAATTACCCTATCAGAAAGAAGGTATTTTTTCAAAGAAGCTATCACGACAGCATGCTTTACAAGCACAAAAACTATCACAACATCACACAATTTCAAATGCACCTACATGGCATGGAAACTATGCATAGAATGTGATATCTAGCATGTGCCTATATGATGCATGAGATGGCATACACTGATCTCATTGGGATGCAACTAAATAGAGCCCAAAAATAAATTATAATAGATCAATCTCAAGTGTGTAACCCAATGGTGAAAACATATCAACTGTAATGTTTCCAAATCAGAAAATTGCAAGATATGAGGTCAACTGGCTTTTCCCTATACGTGAGTTATCTATGCCCAGGAACAGCTTATTACCAGCTACCGTTCGTCCTATCCCTAACTAAGGCTCCAAATAGTAAGTCAAATAAAAGAACTCCCTCTGATACCACTTTGTAACATCCCGGTTCCGGGTTCAACTCAACGGGCAGCCCGAACCCGGTTCGCCACGTGACCTCAAGTGCATTTCCCCAAACACCATAGGCTGCTGACTAGTAGCGAGGGCCCAGGTCTTATAGTGGGGAAACTATGCCCTCATTTTTAAAAGTGTAGCGTAGTAGAATACAGAATAAAACATACATCAAACATCAGAAGTAGTAAATCATACACAATTGAAATAAACAATAGCAGCAGATATAACCAACAATAGATAAATAATGATTCTACATGTCTCATGTTCTAAGAAAATAGTCAGAACATATTACACAATCAATACAATAAAACTGAAGAACAGGTACAGCAAAAAAAAGCAAAACAGCTGGCAGTGGCATCGTGAGCCTAGGCTCGGTCCCATGCCCTCCTACTCCTCTGCAGCAATCATGTACCAATATAGGGACTCTTGCCCCTATCCACACCTATAGAAACGTAATCTGTTTGGGCTGAAAAGCATGACCCAAACAGGGCGTGAGAAATATATCTCAGTAGACAGCCACCCAAGGCCCATTCCCAACTGCGTGTAAGCATGCAACAACAATGCAATAGTAAAACGCAATAAAGTAAGAAGTACTCACAAGTAACCAACTTAACAGTTAATTTTCCATTTTAATATCCTTTTTAATCATTTACTTTTAAAATATCACCATAGTGAATATTCTATGTAAATAGCCAAATGTCCACAAACAAGTAAACTCACACCCAGGGGTAAAAAGAAACCAACATAAAAATTTTTCCCACAGGAACCCAGATATTTCCTACAGGTGTATTTAGTGTCGCCCACAGACACAGAATCATCTTCCCACAGGTAGGAAAGATGTTTCCCACAGGATATGTAGAATAATGCCCACATGCTAATCAAAAAACTACCCTCAGGAAAACTGGTAATCGGGCCATGCCCAACATGTAAATTTGCAATAAACAATTAATTCCTCTTGAGGAAATTCTTCAATTAATACTTTTAAGGCAAACCCTCGGGTATCAGGGCCAAACAGTTAAACAGTGGAACACACCCCCAGGGTGGTTCCAGATCTATGAAACAATCCCAAACAGTAGTTTTACAAATTATTCAACTACCAGTAGAGTACTGGGTAGTTAATATAGCCATGAACTCTTCCACACGACACCCCAACATGGTTTTGTGGCAAAAAAACGCACAAAACACACGACAGTTGGAAACATTAACACAAAGACACCAACCTTATACGCCAACGAGCGATATACGCGAACTTCAACTCTAGAAACACCTAATAATGGCGTAGATATACCGAAGAACAAAAATCACTTAACCTCAAATAACTCACGCTAGGGAAATAATTGGTAAGAAACGCTCCAAGAGAAGAGATGGCTTACCCACGTGGTTCCAACGAGATCATCTGAGGTGGAATCGGATTCCAGAAGAAGACCCGGTGGATCTTCAAAGGTTCGTCCGTCCCCTCCTTCTCCTTCCTCCGGTTCTAAACCTTCTGTGTGAAAAGGGGAGGCTACTTCCCTATTTATGAAAAAAAACATAGTACACAGCGTGTACTCCCTTCATTTAATTGTTCCTCTGGTGGAACCACAATACTGTTTACCCGTCGACATGAGTACAGGACATGTACTTCTGAGTACACGGTGTGTACTATTGCCCAGCTGGCGGATACTCCACCGCCTTACTGTTTTGGCCTGCTGACTGACTAAATGGCATGTACAGGACCACTACACGGCATGTATTCTGTTCCTACACCCTTCTCGCTAATATGGCTACACGCCCCGTGTACTCATCCCCGCATGGCTAAAAGTACATGGCATGTGGAAAACGTACACGGCGTGTACTTCCAAAATTTAGGATTTTTCCCCATTTTTCATATTTTATTAAAAACACTTAAGGAAAATAGAAAAGATTAAGCTCATACCTCAATGATAAGAATTAGGTTCTTACAATCTAGTCCCTGACCACTATCCACCACACCTGAAGTAAAATTACCCCGAGCTAGAAAAGCATCATCAGTTGCATCTCCATGGACCTGTGAACCATTCGCATTACTCTGCTCCTGTCATATTCAATCCACAACCAAACAACTATTTCCATGGAATGTTTTCTTCCTCAACTTCCTTTTACAATGCCTTTCAGCACGACCCTTTGTAGAAAAAAATGTGAAGAACCTATTCTTAAAATAGTCTTCTTTAACATGACCAATTAAGCTACAATTGATGCAGTAAGCATGTAACCTTTCGTAAGTAATTTTAAATGCCAATGAAAAATTTAAACAAAATACTATGGGTGGTGTTGTGGTCACTGGTTATATAATCTTCTTTTTATTTTTATAGGATTCATTATTATTTCCAAAGCTTCAGTGGTTTGACATTTCAATTTATTTTATAGTCATATTCTATTCTTTTATTCAATGCCTCAAGGAGATTGAGTTTCTCATAAATTATGAATGAGTTGGACTTCAACAAAGATGTTATGGTCAGATTATTACATTCCCTATTATGTGTAATGTATATATAGCCTGGTCAAAAACACTTAAATGATTTCTCTTCATGGTCACATTGAATTCAATTCAATGTGACCAATAAAATGGGGGGATAAGTGCAGAGATGTGGGAAAACGAGTTTGGTTTTATTAATTCCCTTTACAATGTGTTGGCTGATGATAATAATGACACCAGAATGATGATTACTTGTGTTTTTACTTGAAGAATCATATGTCTCTTGTGGATGAGTAGATGAATTTTTTTGAAGATATTTACATGAAAGTGAAATATTCTATTTAATCTTTAACAATATGTATCATGAAGATCCAGAAGTTATAGGTTCATCAGTAGTTGTCCATGGAGTGCATGGAGCAGTGGAGTCATGCATGTTTAAGGTAACATATAGAATCTTAATTACCATTTGAGTGATCACACTAACCTCTTTATTCCCCTTATTTCATTCTAATAAAATTTCTTGAACTATTACTTGAATTGTGAATGAACAGTTTGATTTAGATGGTGATGGGCTGTGCGGAGCAGTTGAGGCCTGCATATTTAAGGTAATATATTGGGGATTAATTGTTGTTTCAGTGAGAACACTGACCAATTTATTCTCATCATCTCAATCTCATACTATAGCTTAAAATGGGAATAAAGTGGTTTTGAGTACTTCGATCTTAGAGTTGTAAATATTTATTCTAATTTGTATTGATTTGTGTTCAGTTGATGATTGTTGTATTTTTGTAGCTACAATGCATCACTTCCAAATATGTTGTACCACGTGACTCCCCATCCTCTTGCATCAAATAATTTTCCCTTCATATGGAATTAGATATCTACCTGAGGTTGTTAACTTGTAAGTCCATTAATTCTAAATTAAATAAGAGGTCAGCTCTGAGTTAGTCCATTCATACCATACTGTTATCTTAAAAGATGGTGATTTTTGGCCTTCTGTTCTTGATTTGTGGGTATTTTTTTCTTGCAGTTTCTGTTCTGCATGTCTCATATCATGATTTAGTGATCTGTAGGGCATGGTTTGAATGTTCGTTCAAGGTTTACATTCCAATTATATTCTCTTTCATGTTATGGTTTTTTTTATAGTGGTTTCTGTCTATTAATGGGGTTGATTTGTGCTACGAATATCTTTGTCTTGGACCATTACACTGATGATGTTGTTTTTTGATACTTCTTTGTTTTTCTATTGGTTTCCTACCATGTTTTCCAGATTTTCTGCTGGAGGATGCATGCAGGGGTGATTTTCTAGTTTCATCTTTTTGGAGGCAGACTATTTCTCCATTATGGGTGAGGGATCTTCTGGAGAAGTCTTCTTCAGACAGGTGTCCTTGTGCTACTACGGGCCACCACGGTTTTGGTATGATGCATCTGCAGGGTTTCCACTGCTTGTGATGCTGTCGGGCACTTAGATTTGGCAAATCCAGATTGGTGGTGTTGGGTTGCTTGTGATGATGTGGTTGTTGATTTGGTCTGTTTCTGGGGAAGATGTTTTGTTGATTGAGATGTTTTGATAGTCTGTTGATGGTTCCTTTGCATGGGGTCGGTTGTGTGTGGCTGGTTCATGTGATTTTGTAAACATAGCGGACATGGTTTTCATTTTGTCTTGTTATTTTGATGCCATGTTTTTAAAGATGTCTGAATATGTTTATACATATAAACCTTTAGTTTTTTTTATTTTCACATAAGATAATTATGTAATTATTATATAACAAATCTATAATTAAGTATTTATTTATTTTATTTTATTTCATTATTAATATTGTTAATCTTTTTCTAAGATTAAACATTGGAAAAAATATTATGCATGATAATTAAAACATGTGAATTATATATAATAAATTAATAAATATAATATAAAATTTTAGCAATAAATACCGAAATACCTAAACATAATATCTTTTTTAAAAATATAAATTATAAAAATATATTAATTATTGGTATTTTTTATGAAAGTTAATAATATTACCAACAGATAAATTTTTATTAAAAATATATTGCTAAGAATTTTGACATATATATATATATATTATCTGTTGGTATTATTATAATTCCAATAGAATTGTTTTATCTATTGCAATAACATTTAGCGATATATTTTTTTCCAACAGTTTAGTGACCAGACAATTTTTGTTGGTAAAACGTTTTACCAACAAATAATACACTTTTACTAACAAATAAACCCATGTTGGGAAAAGATAATTATTTTTTAGTGTCATCATGATTATATTGACACTGATTTAATTTAAGGGAATGAACCTCTAATGAATGAGAGCATTAAAATTAAATACATTATTAAAAATTTCATAAATTGATATAAAATTATGAATATAGAAGATGAATATTTTTTTAAGAATAAGGTTGCAATTCAAGAAGCCAGAATGGTAAATAACTTCATGATTCTAACTCCCGTGTATGCAAAGGGCTAGTATCTGACAAGAATATATCAAAAGGGAAGAAATAAATGGATATTGAAGGTTTTAAAATAGTTTCTTTTAGAAAAAAAATTATCTTCCTGAGTCAGGCTCGACTACATTAAATGAAGGTGGAGAAGGAGGTAAGAATTTTTATAATGCTGCAATGCGTGCCCCAACTGAATGACACTGGAAAACAACAAAATTCTGGAGATGGGTTTCAAATCCAAAATGTTAGTGTTGAGGATGAGGTCATGATGATTGGAATCAAGAGTATGATCAAAATACATCTAATGGGATTTTATTGATGAATTAAATATCCAACTCACTCCAAAATAGGAAAGGAATAATGGAAAATATATTATTCTCTAAAAATCATTGGAACTCACTGTCTGAGTGGGAAATTGATTTTGTTGGTGGTTATTTAGAGTATGATTTAGGAAATGATCCTAATATTTTGGATCTATATCCTGCTTTATGGATGAGGTAATTCACCTTTTTATGAACGCTTCCTTCCTTCTCATAACATATATATGTTTTCTTTTTAATTCAAATAAATGGCCTGAAGCCTTTGTCATTTGGCTAGACATCCTGAGTAAAATATTGATGTTAAAAATAATATATGTGATATAATTTGAGATAGTTAAGGTGATTCCTGAAATATATAGATGATATTGAAAATTTAAATTTATAATTAAATATTTTGTTAGAATTTTACATTCTGTCTTGGTATTTTTAAATTCACTGTAATGAATAGTATAAAAATTGAGAATAATGATATTTTTTGGATTAATAAATTACTAAATTATTTACAAATCATAAAATTATTAAATAAGAACAAATTGAAAGATATTAAGTCCAAAATATCATCCAATATACATTTATAGGCCATTTTTTAGTATTTGTCTCTAGAATAGATTTATTATATTTTAAAATTTGGAGAAATTCCAGTACTCGACCTCAATTAAATTATAAATGGAAACCTCCTCTCACACATATTCAAATCAATATCCTTCTATTTTGGAAATTTTCTTTATATTCCTTTTCAAAACATTCTAATATATGTTTTAAAGGTACTAGTATACTCAACAGACCAACCATAAGTCTCTTACGAAATGATCTAAAGAAAGTCTCCTAAAGAAGATGTAATTGTCATACCCAAACTCTTGCAATTTATTTATTCTTATAAATCACCTAAATGTGTTGTTTGTCTCCTAAATTAATAATTATATTACAATATATAAATTGAGATTTTATTATTGTTATTATTCTTCCATATTCCGCCTTTAATCCATCCCATGAAAAGAGAAAACATCACTCGTTCGTACATACGTATTATCACTTTCATGTAAAGGTGTAATTAGTTTTTCATTACCACATTAATTGGATTGTTATAAATATTTAACTAATATATATATATATATATATATATATAAATTATATGACTGAGTAATTATTATGGAATGTTTAATTATTATTTACCTTTCTTCTCTCTATCTATCAAAAAATGAAAAAACAGCCCATGAATACGTATGACATAACGTCTCCATGAACTATGTAATTAATTTTTTCATATATATCCTTAGTGATGAATATAAATATCTCTATATTTAAAAGTTACAATATTATAACCATAATAAAATTTCCTTTATTTTGGAATTATGATACAATTATAAGGACTAGAACAATATAATGAAAAAATACTTGAAAACGAGATAGTTTCAACCTGAAATATTGATTTTTCACAATGTATTGATAGTAAAAGGGGGATAAAATCATATATTGTTTGATATATATGTGTATGTTTTGGGGAACTTTTTTATAATAAATATATTATTGTTATACATGAGGTTAGAACTTTTAAAAATGTAATTGAACATGAGGTAATGGGTTTTCCAGTAACTTTTACTTCTTTGAGACATATGACATATTAACCACCCATTTACATTATGGGTTCTATATAATACCTACTTGATATATTATATAATGACTATGATTCAATTAATTATGTTTAATGTCTAATTATTCTTTATTTATTTCATGGGGTGTATGATTCAAATTTTACCAAAGTGGTATGGTTTTATTTAAAAATCTCATCATTAGTAGAGATTGTTTATGTTTATGTCTCCATTGTGGAATATTTATCATATGTGTTAATGTTTTCTATTAAAATAAGAAAAAATTACAATTATCTAATGATTTTTATAATTTATTTTTACCATTTTTTATTTTTTAATCAATATTTTTATAATGTAATATTTTTTTTAATTTTCTTAATGATGTACTTTTTTAAACATTATGAATGGCACTTTTTAAACTTGTAAAGCATAATAAAATTTCCATGATCCAGAAATCACAGTTATTTAATTTTTATTTGTTCTGTTTATTGGTATATTTTAAAATAATATTTTTTCATTTATACATTATTAATTATTTAAAAATAAGTTATTTGAATGTGAAATTTTTTTTCAATTTTTTTTTCAATAATCATATTAATTTATTTTCATAAATATAAAAAAGTACATTATTGAATATTATTATTCATTGATTTTGATCTATTATGATACCATATCCTATATTTTATTTTATATTTTATGATTTGATTGACATGGGAGGTAGTATTTTGAAACTATTCTTCAAATAACTCTATATGGTTTAAGATAATGTTTATTAATATTGGAAATTTTTATCATTTAGTATTCTTATTTCAATATGATTTTTTATGATGACTATATTTCATCCCTTTTATAAGATTAATGCATTGGAAGTAGTACGATATGGTTATGGCCCATTATATCCCATTAACTCATCATTTAGTCTCATGAGACAAATAGTCTTGGGTACTTGGATGAGGACTTACAAATTAATGTAGATTTCTTTATTGAGGCTTTGATGATATTTTTTAGATATGGGAATATTTGCATTACATCA
The DNA here is from genome assembly GCA_963277665.1 of Viscum album. NCBI lineage: Eukaryota > Viridiplantae > Streptophyta > Magnoliopsida > Santalales > Viscaceae > Viscum > Viscum album. The sequence goes on from OY728145.1 coordinate 1,843,371,446, forward strand.
TTTTAAGATTAGTTAATAATTTTTAATACATTATTCAATTAGTTTGAATATACATGGATAATTTTAAAGATCATGTGATTAGTTATATGGAATTATTTAATCATCATCTTTTCCTGGAATATTATTCTTTAACATTATATTATTTATAAAATAGAATTTGTTTCTAATTGTTTACCATTACATATTGATGATTCCTTGTTTATAATTCATATAATTCAATTTAAAAATAACCATACTATGTAATAGATCTATCATCATTAATATTTTTCCTTTCCCAAGGATGGAAGGAAGTATAATATTAATTAAAATGTAGGGATACGTTATAGGGAATAATGGTGTAATTAAACCAGATAATATATTTTGTTATATTTTTTTAAAAGTAAGGTGGCAATCATGTATGTATCTATTTTACCAAAAATATTAAATAATTATATCATTCGAGATGTAATTCATACTATATATTCTCATGTAATAAATTAACCACAAGCACAATACTACTGGGACATAATAATTACATTTTGTATGAAGGGATGTTTAGTATAATACATTGAAACGAGACTAATGAAACCCTATGTTAGAGAATATAACCTTATGAATTACATTGATGATAGGTCTACAAATAGGACAACAACTTATAGATTGTGTAATAACCACAGATAATCTATGTTATATATAATGAATTCTAGATTAAGAATTAGGATTCTTGATTTTGTCATAAAATCAATAAAATTTATTGATTATTTGATTTCTCACACAGATTATTGTAGTTTAATGATTTTTTATAATTTTCTATTTTGTTCAATGGTGGGGTCTATAAGTAACTAGGTTAACATTCAATTTGATACAATAATGTTATGATGAGAAAAAATAGGGATGATGAATAGATTAATGTATATGGTTATTATGCAAAATCAATTATCATAATACATGATTAAAACCTTGGTTATTAAACAGCACTCAATCTCCCCAAAAAATAAAATGATGGGGTATGATGAGAGATCTTGTGGGGAGACCATATAAGAATGACTATTATGATTCATTAATGTCAAGAATGTGATAACACATAGCCATATGAATTTCCTCGATGTAATAGAATATATTTTTTGTGTAGAATCTTATGACCTAAAACATGTAATTACTAATGAAAAATGTATTTTTTTTGTTATCAAAATTGATTATAATAATAGTCCACGTAATAGTAAAAGGTTTAATATTTTAAATATTGAAAATATGGGAATTATTCTAATTGTTGTACATGGTGGAAAACCCATGAATAGAATTGGAATTGTTTTATTACAAATGGTTATACCTCAAATGATAATTATAATGATAAATAGACTAAAAATTACATATTTAAGGAATTAATTATTAATAAATAACATGATGAATATTAGTTACCTATTTAAGAATGAAGTAGAATAATTAAATTTCTTATTTATTTGTATTTAATAATTATATTATCAAATTATTTTATTCATTGATATTAAAAATCACAATATATATTAGGGTTGTTATGTAGTACTTCTTCTTTAATAATTAGTAATCTTTAGAAGAATAGTATCGGTAACAAAGAGAAGTTATTCTATTAGAGGTTAATATATTATAAACCCCATAATTAGGGGAAGATAACCCTAAATATGTTAAAAATGTTGAGATAATAATGATAAATGGATGGATATGGGATAATAATTTTGACAATGATAATAGATAGTTATTTTTTCAAACAGATATTAATGACGGAGATTACAAAATTCTTTTGGATTTATGAAGTATATTCAATAATAAGATATTTTATTTATGGAATAAGATGTTAGTAAATGCTTTAATTACTCCTTGTTTTCATTATGATTTTATGGTGACTAAGCTATTCATATATTTTTTGGGTGACTTTATGAGATAAATTATTTTTTGGGGGTATAATATTATGTTTAATTTTTTATTTTAGTCAGTCTCCTTCTAAATTTTAAGACATTGTATAGAATTATTTTAGATAATTATTAAATTTAATCATTTATGGAAAGGATTTAGATGAACTTTAGGTATTGTAAGAAAAATTATGATAACAACTTTGGTATTTTCAAATATTTAGATAAAGGAGTAATTCCCTTTCGATGTTATATTTTGATAATAATCTACAAATAATTAATTTTAGTTCTATAAGAATAAAAATTCCTATAGGATATTAATATAATTTAGTAAGATATGGGATAGGAATTAATCAAATCTCATATAAAGGATGAAATTGTTCATCTGAAATAGAAATATATCATGTCTCTATATTTCCTTATATAAGTATTTTAAATTGTAATTTAATTCCAAAACTCTTCAAAAAGGATCATGAACTAATTATGTTATCCAATAACCTTCATATCCTATTAATCAAGGTTATTTTTTTCTCATCATAGATTTGTGAGATTTTGGTTGTCGACATTATTTTAATCATTAAATTTATTATGATAAATGACCTCTCTCAGCCTCGATAATAATTTTGGAATTAATATTTTATTATATGTCCATATCATCACTTCCCTCTTCTGTTCTCTTATATAGAAATAAAGTAATGTTATTTTTTCAGATTACCAAAATTCTCCCCTTTCTCTCTTATCAAGAAGATATTTTATTAACACTTCTTATGATGTGCATTCTCAAAAAGGGTATTTTAAATGACAAACCCTTGATTATAAATAAAAAGGTAAAATTAAAAAGACTCAATTTATTAAAGGAGTTGATAATATAAAACAATAAAAAGTTAATATATCACTATGTTTGATAGAAAATATAACACAGAAATACAAGCATAAACCTACACAAAAATATAATTATTTAAATATAAAAAATATAGCATGACCATTAAATTAGCGGGTATGAATAGAGTTTACCAACTTATGAAATATTTTTAAATTACATATATTATTAAAATTAATATATTAATTCTTATGAAATATTTATAGAATTGTTAGTAATGTTATTTTATGCTTTAGAAATATTTGTTCTTTAAAAATTTGTTTTCATGCATTATTTACAAAATATTCTAATAATTATTTTGACCTTATATAAAATATTTTTTTTAAATCAGTATAGATAATATCATATGAATTTTATTTTATGGTGAAGGTTTCATATTAGTTCTGAAAATTTTTACTTTACATCTAACAGTGAAAAATTCAAAATTTATTTGAAATTTGTTTTTTATTCAACAATTTTGGTAGAAAAACATTATCTAAAAATGGTTTTAAAGAAACATTTGTTCTTTTTTTAAAAAAATATTACAATTAGTTTTATGGAAATTAATTATATAATTTTGTTTGATATAAATTTTTTTTTAAACATAATTTGGTAATTTAAAGAGAAACTGGTTTTTTCTTCTAAAAATTGATATTCAACATGTTTTGGAATCTCTTTTGAAAATTAATTTAGATATATTTTATGATTTTAATTTAATAAAATATAATTTTGTCTTTTATTTCTAAATAAACAATTCTCCTAGGATGAGATTCTATTTAGAGAATTCATATAATTAATGAATAGTGAAAAATTGTTATTTTGTTGAAATACAATATCATTTATGGTTTCCCCATGAAATAGACATAAAATACAAATTTAGAAACTGGTGGGATGAATAAAATAAAATAAAATTCGACAAATATCATTCATAAAAATTTAAAACATATATATATGAATTTATTACATAATAAATATAAAAATCATTTTCACTGCTAAATTAGAGCTTTCACAAAAAAGTAAGAGTCAAATTTTGTATCATAAAAATAATAAATGGGAAGAAATAATTACTTTATAAAATTGGATAATATATATTATATACAATTGATTATTTTTAGGTTAATAAATTTATTTTTTTTATAATATATTTTTATCCAAATGCATGTGTAATGCTTGTATAACGTAAGAAAAGAAAAAATAATGCATTAAATGTCATGGCATGGTATTGATGTCAATTAAAAAGAATATTTATTTAATATAAATTCATATTTTTTTTATTTCCAACTAATTTTAATGAAAATAATTTATTTACAATTTTAAGAAATTATATAATAACATTATATGTTTGGGAAATGCAAGAAAAAATTAATTTAATTAAAATATCAATGAAATTGTTGATATTAATAATATTATGAGAAACATAATTTTATAAATTTAATGTGATACACTAATTATTTAGATTAACATGACACATTTATGATTTAATAAAATTATTATTGTAAATTAGACATGTTTTATAGGTATTTTTAAAGTAAAATTAATTAATAATATCAAAATTGATAGAAATGAAATTTTAAGGGGTTACCATTTTATTAAATTAATTTAAAATAATAAAAATATTAAATAAGCCTAAATGTTTTTATATATAGTATAAAATGTGACCCTTATTAATTTACAGGAAATTTGTAATTATTGAGCTCTAGAATTGACATATTATATTTTAATCATTTGAAAAATTTCAAAAGTACCCCTCACCTTAGTTATAAAACGTAATCACATTCATAACTTAATTACACCACTATTAGACTTCTATATTGATCATTTTAACCTATTTCTCTTCCTAGATTCATATTTAATGTTCTTGAGGTGCTGATATCCTTCAAAGTGGACCCTTATGTCCTTTAAGAAAGTATATAGAGAAGAGATTCTGAGAAAATGGAAATTATCTTACCCAAATTATTTCAAATTTTTTCCCTTTACACTTACCCCTAAATTGTTTTATTATAATAAAAAATATTGAATCACATATAAACTTATAGGTTGCTTTTTTATGATACACCCATATTACACTTTTTATAAATATTATGAAAAGATGAAAACAGTGCCCATGTGTATGAATGGGTTACCATCTCGACGTAGTAATGTAATTCAATTTTATTCACCATGTTACACTGATGGTTATCAATATGAATGTAATGAAACTATATGATATATATGATATAATAATTATTCATCAAATTATAATTATTCTTTATTTTTCTTTTGTTTCATCAAACAATGAAAGAAAATACCATTCAATTGTATATATGGCCTACTGCCTCTATGAATGGTGCAAATAAATTTTTGATACATATATTCGTGGAGGAATATATAAATATATATATTAAAAATATATGAAATTTAAAACATACATATTAATTTGGAGACAATTGAACTATGATGAATTTATAAGGACTGGAACCACAGAATCAAAACATACATGAAAAATGAAATAGTTACCACTATAAATAACAAATTTAACCATAAATTGATAACAATAATGTGGTAAATTCATATATGGTATGATATATATAATTATGGTTCTATAAAATATATATAGCATATTTATAATTAATATATAATAGGTTCAAACACATACAATGAAAATATAACATGGTGTAAGTGTTTCTCGTCTCAATATTACTTCAGTGAGAAATATGACACATTCACTAATTTTTTAAATTTTTTTTGAATATAATTAGTCTTTGTGATAATATATAATTATTATATTTCATGTCTTGTTATTTAAATTTACCTTTGATATTATTTATTAGTTTCTAAAAAATAAATAGATAATAAAATGGTTAGGGTTTATTTCACATACTCATTATTATTCTAGATTTTTTATATTTATGTATTCATTGGGGAATTTTTCTCCTCCTAATACATGTTTTCTAAAAAACTTAAATATTATCTTATAATTTTTAATATTCATGTTCACCCATGGTTGTATTTTTATTATATGTTTTGAACAAAATCATTTTTTCTGAACCCGGTAGTCTTTTAAAAAGTATGAAATGGATTTTTTTCAATTTATTTGACATAAATGGTATTTACCCCTTCCTAAATTTTTAATTATTTTAATATTCAATTAAAATATTACATGTTTATCTTCTAAAAAAATTATTTTATGATTTTTTAATATTTTAAAAGTATGTTATTTTAATGTGAAAATGAATTTTTTGCACAATTGTTTTTCAATTATCTTATTAAAGTATTATTTTATAATGAAACATCCATTGTCGAATCTTTTAATTTCAATGATATTGATCACTTATGATACCATATAAAAAATGTATTCATTAGGTTATGATTAGTTTGACTTGAGATACATTATTTTGATATGATTTTCCATATTTCGTTAGATGGTTTATGATTATGTTTATTTATTGGGGAAATTGTTAATATTTCATATGATAGTTTTAAAATTATTGTTTATATTTATTATGTATTAAGCATTGCTTATAAGCAATTCATTGGTCAAAGGATGTGATGGGTGTGTCCCACTACAACCCCTTGATGAATCAGTAGGTCTTATTAGACAAACTAGCATGGCTATAGGGATGTTTCATTAACCATTTATGTTGATGTATTAGTTGTGGTGTTCAAAGTATATATAATATTTCTAACATTATGGAATCCATAATTATAAATTTTTTATTGATTTCTTGTTTTTATTCAATTAGATAGAATATTCATGGATTAGTTTCAAGCCCATAGGATTATATATATGGCCTTACATGATCATCATTTAATAATGTAATATTATTATTAGTGTTCAATTTATTAATTAAATGGAATCTGTTTTAAATGTTATCTTTTCCATATTGATTATTCCTAATTTTATTATGTTCGATTGTGATGTATGCATATCTTAATGGATCATCAAAGATAACCCCTTTATTAATTTTTCATTCTCTTACATTCATCAATGTTTGTTATGTTTAATATATGCGGATATGGTAAATTTAATAATGTTTTGTTCAGAGAAGATACAATGTTATATTTTGTGTTTTTAAAAGTAATTTTATATTCCATATTGTATCTTGTTTACGAAGACTACTAAACTATTTAGTCATTCAGGATGATATTCCACATATATAGTTAAAATATAATACAGTAACCACAATCTCTATATGACTAGGGTCATGTTGTTTATAGAAAAATGATATATGATAAGAATAGGACAAAAGAGTATGATAATCTATCAAAAGAGTTCATTATTTATGTAAAATATAATGCATATGTCCCTTCCCAATTCATTTTTCCATGTTTACTCTATTGTTATAAATGTTTAATTATATAATACGTGTTTGAAGAACACTATATCTATCATAGAGTAGATTGAAGTTATAAATGTTGGAATAAACATGGGGGAAAGTGAATATTTCTTGAGATTAGGATAACACTTATTTTAATGGATCATCTGATATGGTTACAAGTTTAAAAAATAAATAATATTGTATCGATGATATGATTATAGGTGTCAGTGATGATTATGATTGTATTGGTGAAATGAAAATTATAGATGAAGTTGAACTTCATGATGTACGAAAATTGATTTAGAATCTATGTAGTTCTGTAATCACTCAATTTTATTATATATATAATAAATATACATAATTTTTTGTCCATAAATAATCTATATAGTATATTAAATGAGAATAGATATACTGAGGATGGTTTAGATGAACTTCCTTCTTTACAGATTGAGATATGTCCAGAATAGAATGAGTTTCCAATATGAACATTTGATTCTAAATCAATACTATCTTCAATCTGTATAATATTTTAAAGAATATATTTTTGTCCAAATTTTTTTATATATTTATTCAAGGATGAAGAATCACTTAATAATTTCCATATTTCTGGTGCATCACAATTAAAGATTGATTAATTAGGTCTTCTGAATGTTTTTTCTACCATCTAATCATCCATATATTTATGAGCCTATATGAATGCGTGGATACTATAAGGAAATTGGTGTTTAATGGAGATAAAAAAAATATGTGATTCTTCCTCACCCAGTAAACACATATCATTGAAATTGAAATTGATCACATGTACCCTGTATTTTAAAACACGATGAAAAAACGTTTTATTAAACTAACTGAAAATAGAGTAAATCATTTTCATTTTCAAAGAAGTAGTCACATTACATGGATTTTTATTCTATTAACATATATCTTCCCGCCATGGTTATGTATGAATTGATAATAAATTATGTTATCCAAACTTATTTTAGCATTAAAAAAACTTAATGATAATATTGGTATATATTTTAATCCATTGATGGAATAGTTAAAAATATTATTGGATTCTGGTGTTATATTGTACAATCCCTATAGAATTAAATATTTAATGTTTACATCCATTTGGTATGTGATAATAAATGAATTTACCTTTTTTTTAAATCAATAATTATGTATAATTTAATGATAATAAGGGTGTCCCATTTTTGGACATGGTACAAGGTTAATTTAGTTGAAAAATTCATTGAAAAAAATTAATCTTGGACATAAAATATTATTATCAAGGTGATATAAATACCGATCATGGATGATAGTATTCAATTGGAAATCTGAATAAGGTACAACATCATCTCCACTAATAGGTGAACAAATATTTGATAATGTAAATGATATGGTTGTTGTATTTGGGGGAAAATTGAAAACATGTTCCAAAGCCCTTTGAAAAAAAATAGTTTTTTTGAATTACCGCACAATAAATGTGTGTAGATCATGAATTTTATTGTTTTAATGCTTGAGAGATATTGAATTTGATAGTATCCTTGGTACATTACTAATTGTAGCTAGAAAAAATGATGGAATTAAGGCTTTGTTGGACATGATTAACATTGGGATACATGTAGAGTTACTTCTATATAATAGTGAAAAATAGACTCTTCTACCAAAATCTTCATACCTGATTTAATATAAGGAGAAAACTTAATTTCCAAATGTTTTGAATGATGTAAATTTTCTAGAGGTTCATTAATCAAATATCAAGACTATTATGACATTTACTGATTTAATTTTAAAAGGTCATTAATCCCATTAATTTCACTATTTCATTTATGTTTTATATTTCTAGTAGATTTACATTTCATTTTTCATAATAATGTACATCAAAACATTTACCATGATCAATTTATTTTTAATGATATATACAAAAAAAGTATTAACATATATAAATTTCTAACTATAGACAATGAAATTTATTCTATATTATATAAATCGAAGATGTTCTCACTACTAGCATTCAATGATATGATGGTTCATTTGATTTTTAAATTGGTAAGAGATATTGGAATATGTGATCATGTATATTATAGTAGGTTGTACAACATTTAATGGTATATTGATAATTTAAAAATGGTTGTAAAAAATTGAATTCATCTAAATTGTTGTATTATGGAGTGATTTATTGTGCAAGAAGCTGTTGAATCCAATATTCATAACCTATATAATGTGTAAAGCATTATACTACCAAAATATCATCACCCAGAATTCATTATGGGTGATGCAATTTCTAGAATTTATGTTTTCACAATTACAATTATCGACTGGGTACAAAATCATCATTATTTGTTTCTTTAAAAATCATATGTTGAAGCATATGTTGAAACGAAAAATGTATATTTTAGGAATTTTTTCCATAAAGGGATTATTTTTGGATATTAATTACACATTAAAAATGTTTATATGAAGGTTTCGAAACCATATTTTTATGGAATCAGTTGAAAATGTTAATTTAATTTCAGAATTAATTATATGGACCTATAGGGGATCATTTTTCAGGTATTATCTAATAATACTTACGCAATTACTGTTTATACTCCATATAAAAAAATAATAATATGAGAACAGTACCATGAAAAATAATGTATTTACTCTTGTGGATGGTGTGATTCAAGTATATAGTACAAAGAAAATAAATCCAATATATGTTAGTGTGTCATAATTTTGGAATTATAAAAAATAATGGTATTATGATTGAACACCATTCCACATAATTATTTTTTCTATCGAAGTGGGTTGACGATTGAAGTGATGTTAAAAAATAAGTATTGGTATTCTAGAATTTGGATTTTAGTATAGAAGGTTACAAATATGAACCATTTATAATGGAATCACATGATGTATTATATTTTATGTTACAGATCATATAAAATATATGTATCATCCTACAACTAATCATTAAATTGAGATGAAGGTGAATTTATAAATGGATGCAGGTTACATCTCCAATATTGTAAAGGCTAGAAATAAATGACAAGGGATTCTTTATCAATTGGGGGGTGATTTTACATCTGAAAATAAAAACTACTAAACCATGAATATAATAACCAAAGATCCACCATAATATGTGTAAAAAAATTTAATACATCTAAAATTAATATCAAAATGACCAAAATACCAACAATAACCAATAAAAATATCTCACTTCAAAGTGAAAAAAACCGATAATGATGAAAGACTCCAAATAATTAACACCACATCTCTAGAAATGATCTGAGCCCAAAATCCACAATCCATGGAAAATGTATCATAATTAATCACTAAATAAATGAGATACCAACACTTATTGGTGACTCAAAAAAATCTACAAACACAGTATTGTTCCCAAAATGGTGGAGAGTATAAAACATAACAGGATTTCTAGTAAACCATTTCCATGGTAATAAACCCAATAATCCATTTAATACATTTCCTAATACACTGGCATATAAATTACATGGTTTCAAAATTCCATACAACCACACATGCATCATAATGTGATTGTTCCATACTCACGAGGAGCCTATAATTGATCTACTACGTCTACATTGGGTAACTATATACCATGTTAGATAATGGAACAAGTACCCTTAAAAGGGCCACATCATTGAAAATAAACACACGCCAACCAAGTATGAAAAATTTAATGAATAACCAATTATTTCAAGACATATAAAAACATATATGTTATTTAAAACCATTATATAAAACAATTACCATAAATAAATAGAAATACATATTATAGAATATCCTTTTATAATCATGAAATTGAACTTTTCACAATAACTTATTTCCACAGTTATCCAAATAATTAATAAAGATGGTTTCTACCAAGGATCTATTATAAATTTAAAATTCCATTTCATGCACATAAAACAATTTAAAATACATCCTTCATGATCAAATAATATTATTTGATATTTAATCCCCTTACCTCACAATATTCGGTCAAAAAAATAACAAAACATATTTTTTAACAAAACATCATTAATACTGAAAACGTCCGCCCTATAGCATGTTCTCTGACATCAATAGAGTTTTATCTCATTATGTTTTTCCTTAAACACAATTAAATTTCCCCCCAATGTATTATATCCTCTAATATAAGATTTGGAAAACAAGCAAAGAAAGAAAATCCAACTAGAACTAGACTATACTAAGGAATCTAGGCCTCCAACACATAAAAAATCAGTAACATATATACCATGGATTAATGGTAATGTTATCCACACCCTTTTGGAGGAGTGGAGGCCAAATTACGGTCTATTTAGTATAAAATGAGTTTTTTTGTTAAATCTACTTTAGATCCACAATTTTCAGTTCTTGTTTTAAATAGTGAGTAGTTTTTTCACATGAAAATAAAAATGTTGTGAAACTTTTTCACTAGCAACATCCCAAAACACCCCTCATACAGTTGTCTCACATTGTCTGTCAAATGTTGAGTGAATCATGTTTTCTCCTTGGAACATAGAGTGCATGGTTACTCCTAGGTGGCCTCCCAGTTTGGATAACTAGTGCGCCTTACTATTCACATAACCAAATCCCAATGTTTCTATTTTCACGATTTCCTATAGGTTTTTGACTATTTTTACTATCCATTCTTAAATTCGGAACCTATATAAAATCTTAAAAACGTGAAAAAACTCCTCCAAACACTATCGAAAATAAATAAATTTCCATTCATAAATAGAATACAAAAATCAAGGGTTTATTACTTGAAAATGGGGGTTCCACATTCTCCATAACATTGGCATTTCCATCATTGAATATTTGAAATCTAACATTAGACTAAAATATAAATATCCATTCATCAACTATTTCTTTTTTCAATTCCCAATTTTCATCCTAAGTATGACTATGTTCTCTCTAAACATGTACCAGACCTATGCTTTTACCACATAATACATTCTTTTTTACTCTTTACAAAATGAAATACCACATAAATTGACATAGAATCCAACTATAGGCCAACATGATCCCATCATATACCATGTTCATGATTTGGTAGATACTTTTTCAGGTGAGATACATGGAATAAAATGTTTAATTAACTGAACCATAGTAGAAAATCCAACCGATATTCCTCCCCACCAACCAATACTAGTATCTCAATACAGATAATTTATTGAGGAGAAAACATTACCTTCTTTCCAAAAAAAGTCAATTACCATTACATAGAGAGATTCTCAAGAACCCATTATCACTCTCCTAAAATAACAACAATAGTTGATGATGGTTGGCATTCAATTTATGATGTCTTAAATACATCTCTTTTCTCGTAATGATCAACTGAATCTTCTCTATAATCTCTTTTACATGGTTTTTCCCAACTAGTGAATTATCACCAATTTCAATCAATAATGTGGATTACATTAAGGGACTCATACAATTTTTCAAAATGATCCATATGTATCACGGCATAAAAAATATTTGTTTTGGATGCTTTCCTCAGGGAGTGCATCCTTTAGTCGGAGGACAACACACTAATCTGTTGCCCTGCATTCACTCATTACAATGGTGGCCAAAATATATTTCTTGTTTTGGTTGTTTTCTCCTTGATCAATACCAGATATTGGGATGTCAGTTCCTCATTCCATGGATTCTTCCTTGGAACGTGTTGCCTAGTCAAGGTCTCCCTTAATGACTAAGACGTTGTTAGGGAAACTCTTACCAATGCCTAATCAACATGGACTTTAGTTAATTACACTACCTCTATTAAGACATTATATGGGGTATTAATAGGGAATCAGCCTTTAGTCAGGGGAGTAATCATGTTGGACATTACTAGCATGTTTGGACTTTGGAACACCAGTGCATCCGGGTTTCTCCCCATTACGATAGAGATTGTCGAGGGCATGGATTCCTGAGCAATCCAACATCGAGGGAGGGGAATTATTTTCCATATTCATGTATCTAAGGTTCTTCTCTACTTCCCATGATTAACATAGGGTATTCCTTGAATTTTTAATCTTGTGGACACACATCAAATAGATTAGAACATTGATGGAAGTAGATCAGATGGGTGCATCCTCAATAGGGAGTGCCTGAGGGGTGGGGGATTTTTGGATGAGTAGATCAAGACAGCCAAAGAAGTCATATCTAATGAATCTTGCATCCCTACAATGGGGACACCATGGTTTTCCATTAGCTATTATTGGAGCTTAGGGAGGTTTCCTACGCACCCTATATCAGGAGAAAAGGATCAAATACACATACTTAAAGGGGGTTATGGGACACCTAAGGAGGCGTCCAATGAGAATGAAGGCATGAATGGGACCTAGAGGAATTGGAACCTCTAGGTAGGTTCATAACCTTCCCGAAACACATAGGCTCAAGGGAGAGATCACGACAGGACATGAGTGATGGTTATGAACCTCAAAGAGGCTTCCTATGTATCATCGTGGTAGGGAATAAATGTCTACGTAATTCATGAAGAGGGCATAGAATCAGGGGGTACGCGGAGGACAATTACATGACAACATTCATTGGTTGAAGCCTAGTTAACAACCTATGTATTGGTCTGAAGTGGTTGGGATAAACCAGATTCATGGGTACTAACCTAGGGATCTACAATGGATTTCTGTCGATTTCAATCTACAACTTCTTACAGTTTTTAGGGAATGAAATGGCTTACCGCTGGATGGGGTTCTAATGGCTTACCGCTGGATGGGGTTCTGATGTCTTACCGCTTGATGGTGTTCACAACATATTACCACTATATGGGGATCATAATGGCTTACCACTGGATGGGGATCACAATGATTTATCGATTGGATGGGGATCACAATGTCTTACCACTAGATGGGGATCACAACATCTTACCCCTAGATGGGGATCACAAGGGTTTACCAATATATGGGGATCAGAACGGCATACCACTGGACAGGGATCACAATGGATTACAGCTGGATTCAGATCAGAACAGCTTACCCCTGGATAGGTTAGAACCAAATGGAGGCTTCATAAGTACCATGTTTTTGTTACATGGATCAAAGCCAATGTAGTTAGAATGGGTACATTTTAGCATCATGCAGGATGAAAAGTGGGAAAACAGTTTAATGTCATGCAGGATGGGGTGGAAAAATGGGAAGCGATCAGGAATGATGGATGATGGGATTGATCTACATGGAGGATTCCTAAATGCCTTTATTGGAAGATGGAAATGATAGACGTCCATGTAGTTTGGATTGGAAAATAAATTTTAACATCATGCGGAAATAAGGTGAGCCGACATGATGTGGTTGGGACCAATGGGTTTTGGTGTTGGGACCAAGTTGAATGGAGAAAGAAGTTTGAAGAGTTCACGTTTGTAGAGTGTTGTCTTTTATTGTCAAAAGAAGATAAATCAATTCACTTAGTAAAGGACTTAAAACGTTACAATGCTTTGCTGATATGTATTTCTCAAATATCATAATTCAGGAGAACCTGTGATGCATTCCTTATAATGGAAAGGGGGAGAAATGATGATTCCAATCATATACAGTTTTGATTGGAAGGAACGATGCTGCTGGAAGATATGGAGGGTTTAGTACTATCCATTGTAACTCTGACGATGCTAAAGCTGATCTATCAAAAGATATATATGACGATAGTGGAGTTCGTGATGATTACTAACGAATGGTTATTGGAAGAAGTGAAGAGAGAAATGAAAAAGATGGTTTAGAATTGGTGTTCAAGGCATTATTTAAGGACAGATCATCAAATAATGGCAAAGGCATGGAGTGCACGGTAATTTAGGAAGGTTGCATGAAAAAATAAAGTGGTGAGTGAAATAGTAGCAGGTTGCATGAAAAATCTACGGGATGCGCGAAATAGAGGAATGATGTTTTTCACAAAAATTGTGTTTCTAGATCAGAAGCTCAAAAATTTTCACAGGCATGAGCTGCGCGAAAAATTGAATCATTGCGCGAAATACTATGTCTCGTGAAAGGATGGGTTTTTGCACAAAATGGAATGCGGTGTGAAATTTTGCGCACAATTGGTGCTTCATGCTTAGAAATATGAAAAATGGAAAATCCACGAGGTGTGTGAAATATTTGAGCATTTCACGAAATGTGAAGTTGCGTGAAATATTGTTTACGCCCACGAAGAAGGTTTTACGCGTGGAATAGTGGTTTTCACACAGGGTCCAAAATGCCTATAAATATGAGGTGACCCCCACTCATTTGTTGCTGCTCGACACTTAGAAGAAATTCCGAGCTCTGGCGCATGTAAAATCATATGCTAAGTGATTTTCACGAAAAGAAATATGTTTTCGCGAAATAAATAAAGTTGTGCGAAAATTTGGGAAGTTGCGTGAAAAGAGAAACATTGCACGAAAAAGGGAAGTTGCACGAAAATTTTTTCCGTTCCAAAAGGGAATTTTTACGCGCAAGCCATTTGAATTGCGTGCAAGTCACCCTAATGTCTGCGTAAAATTTTTTGGGTCTTCGCACGTATTCAGTAGTGCGTAAGAGAGTTCTTACCGGATTCTGGGTAAGAAAGTGAAGATTTGTACTTTAGAGAATACATCAGTTCAATTGTAAAGAAGCACTAAAACATTGTGTTTCCATACTTGTGCTAACAGGGAGCACACACACTATTGGATTGTTTTCAAAGTGCTTCATGATTGTAATGGTATGTCCTACTCATTGTGTTCCACAAAAAATGGTTGTTTTCTTGTGGATTGTGTGGTACTGTATTGTTTCCGTACCATACCAAGGACGTATCTACTCTTGTTGAGTAGTGAACCTTTTAAATCTTGTGTTCATGTGGTTGTGTGTGTTCAGCAGATAAGAAACTCTTTAACAGGAGGCAAAGGTTGTTTAAAAAAGGGGAAACTTAAAAAGAAAAAGATATCACTGATTCACCCCTCCCCCTCTCAGTGATACTTGGATCATGACTGGGAACTTCAGTTGCTATTGAACCTTAAGGAGGCTTCCTACATACCTTTCTCAGATAGGGGAAAGGAATAAATGACCATGTAGTTTTGGGTGGGGTTTTGGGACTTACACTCTAGGGGCCCCCAGGAAGGATGGCATCATCAATGCATACATAAAGCCAACATGAGTCGTGCTCATTGTGAGAAACAAAAGGAAGCAAATACATGATGACTGTGTTGCAATAGATGAATACACGAGGAATGAATTGGGGAATATGTTTTTTAGCATCCCAAAGACTAAACATGATCTTATTCATGGTTACTGGCCCCTGGAGATAGATATTGGGACTTACTCTAGGATGGAGGCCCAGTGGAGACAAAGCCCAGAGGAAGAGGGACATAATAACGAAGGTCCTGGTTCTCATTTCTTTCCTAGTCTTTGGCACTGAAGAAGAAAAGAGATGCTAGGGTGCTGCCTCCAACAATAACGTTTAGGGGATTACTCCAAGAGGGTATCCCTACCTCGCAGGCATAGGCCATTACTATAAGGATGATCTCATTACATGTGAGGAATATCTATCTATTGTTGAGATGAGTAGGTGTAGAGAATGTATGTGGTGGGGAACCCCGTGTATATTGCAAGGGGCGAGGCTACAGTTTAACGTCATGTGATGAGGATGACGTTGTATGTTATTTTAACATCATACAGCTTGGAAAAGTTGGGTTCACTCTTTACCCCTAGGACATACATTACTGATACCCACCACCCTTGGGGAACGAAAGGCATCTGCAATGTCATGGATTTGGGGAGTTGTGGAGTGATCCAATGAGATGATCTTGTTAGTGTGGCTATGTGAAGACACAATAGTCGTTTTCATAACTATCAGAAGAAGCATAGGGCTATGAAATGCAATGTAATCCACCACCCAAGGGAACTTGAAATAGCTTTGTACGAACCTTGAAGTTTATATGAGTGTAGTGTGTGTAACATAAGTGTTTTTTCACATAATAAGAACCCAAATATGGTTTTCATGAAAGAAACATTGGAGAAATGATTAGGAACACAGAAAAAGAGATAGGGTTGCCCGTAGTAGAAGGTTTTTTCACTCAAATGGGAATTGTTGCATGCAATCATCTAGTTTTTGTGGATAATGGGGGTATGCATGCAATTAGAGGTGGTTTTCATGAAAATGTTGGAGCATTTCACGTAAGTGGAAAAGCTTTGTGCACAATGGGCCGAAGTTTTCATGAATGTGGAGGGGGTTCCACATAACATTCCAACCAATAAAGGAACTAATGGAGGGGAAATACCTAGTGGGAATGCATGAAGGCATCCCCTGGGAGACCTATCGCGGAAAATTTGGTTCCTAAAAGTCAACTTTTGTGCATGGAATAGTGTTTTGTGCACCGGGGAGACGGTTCGAAGTCTTCAACCGCCAGATGTGAGTGGGTTCCCTTTTATTTATAAGAAATTAGGGGAATTGGGTGCGAGATGAATTTGACTAGTGAGGAAAACCCATCCCAGGTGTCGACTACAGTGTACATTTTTCATTGTCTTGTAAAATCCCTCTAGGCTGCAAAATTTTTGCGTGTAGTGAATCAATTTTATGCACACCCAATGAATTTTCCATGCTGCCTTTTGGCCCATCTCAGAATCAGTCACTAAGTTGAAATATGCCTTCACTTTTCACAAGGATTCCTTCTTAATTACTTATGCGGATTTCAGCATCTACACTGTTGTTAAATGAGAACTCCCAAAATAGTATGTAATCCTTCCATTAACCACTAAAATCCGCTACCCAAGCCCCAATCATAAATTCCAACATTTGTATCATCCTTCCAAATTCTCTATCTATTTGAGGATGATATCCCATATTAATAGTCAACTTCTTCCCAATGGGTTTCTATTAGTATTTCCAAAATATTAATTTAAACAACATATCATGCTATGATGCTACTAAATATGGTAAGCCATTATTATTTACAACTTATTAGATATAAATTTTATATAATTTCTCACCCATATTGGATTCAAGAATTTAAATTAAATGGGACAAATTTTTGAGTTCTTCCACTATCAACCATATAGAATAATTTTTCCAAATCATCCGAGGGATACCAATCACAAAATCAAAATCTATCATCTCATAATTCCACATGGGAATTGATAAACAATTCAACACACTCATTGTCTACTGGTGCTCCGTCTTAACATGATATCAAGTTAAGAAACTCAAAAATAACTATAATACTTTTCTTTTCTTTTCAAACCAGAAATTATTTTCTTAATTTTTTATATACAGCTTCTATATTCTTAGGTGAAGAACACATCTATAATGGGGATTTGCATGGAGGAGTTTTACATGAAAATACAATGTATGATCATCTGATATCAAGATCATAAAATGAAACTACAATCCAGTTTCTTTTCCTTAATTTTCTCCCCACAATTGAGTTTTTACCACATTGTGACACAATAAGAAGTAGTGGATTGTTCCTTTTTAACCATATCCACCATAACAAGAACAATGTAAATTTCACAAAAAAGTAGAAGAATAAACTGATCTTAACAATACAGTGATTGTCATCTTGCACTAACATCAACATAAACTTATCTGAAGCCTCTTTTCACAAATGAGTATTTTACTTTTTTTATTAATGAATATTCCATCAAATTGACTTTACATAGTTCATACATAAATTAAAATTTGCAAAATAGGTGATACTCCACTAATATTATTTGTCTTAGATTCAAATCCATTTGTGATAAAATGTGTTTCATGATATTATAATCCTTAAACACTATGAATTTATCACAAATGTGGTCATGAAAACAAGTATTCAATGAATGAACTACATTGATTAATTCATCTTATTAAATTGTACTTATCCTCACCCATAAGAAACAACATGATCACTCTACTTATGAATAAATCCAAAAAAAAATAATATAGCATCACAGTACACCACATAACCTTATCTAATTCTAGAGATATAAATTTTGATGATTATGTAAAAATAATATTATGATCTTTAATTTTATTTTGACATCCCTCTTTCCATTGTGATGGATAATTTTTCAATTTCAATGTTATCATTGGTAAATCTAGTTGTCAAAATTCAGAAACATACATCAGTAATAACATGTTGAACCAATTAAACTATATATATCAAATACATTCCTTATGCTGTATAAAAGGTAATATATCTTCTATCATTTATATACCCATAGAAACATATTTTTATATGATAACATTGATAAATAAATATTACTCATTCATCGGAAAATCACACTTTGAAATTTTTTGATTTTAATGATGATGCTACAAAATTCCATACAATATCATCATGTGTTTCTTATTATTTTCCATCTTCCTTAAATACAACATTATGTAATCCGAAAAACCATCACAAAATAATCTTGTTACATTTAAAAAATCTTATTCCTCAATTCAATAATGACTATTTATGTATTCATAATTGTAAATGAAGTAACCACATTATCGTAATGTCCATATCGACTTTTGAAATATGTCATTAGACTATCATATTTTCGATCCTGAAATTGATGATATATATATCATAATTCAATATTAGAGAAGCACTGAGCTCCCTAAAATTGATCAAACAAATCATCATTACATTTAATTTGATATATATTATTAATCATTACATGGTTAATCTTACGATATTCTACCAACATCCATAGTGATCCATCGGCCTATTTCACAGAAAAAGATTGGTGCTAACCATGTAGATCTGTTATGATAAATGGGAATTTTTATTTTCAACTCTTCTATAGAGAATTTGAAATGCTTTAACTTTTTCGGTTCCATATGATATGAACTATGTGAGATAGGACATGTCCCTAGTAAGATATCAATCATAAACTCCCCTTCTATTATGGGTAGAAACTCTGAGAAATTCTTCGAAACAAATTCTGGAAACTGATTCACTACTATTATAAAATTATTACTCTTAATTTCATCCACTGATGATAAATTATAAACTACAAAGTGGTTAGAGATCATTCACTCTAATAGTTGCAACAATCCAATTATAACTACCTTTACATTATATTCTCCTCTGAAGATATGCTGGATACAATCCTTAGATGTAAAACTACCTTGTTGGGTATATAAATTGATGTTACCCTTGATCGTTATCATTGATTCCAAATAAGGGATTATTTCCAAGAAATCCAAATCAATAACTAAAATTTCCCATATATAAAAAACTCCATCAATTATTATAGAACATTATTTACACATAACTTGAAAATATATTTTTATTTGATTTTATAAATTCACTTTATGGATGTGGGTAGACCAAAGAAAAGGGAACAAAAAATATTTGGTAAAAATTAAAAACATTCAAAACACTCATGAAGTTCTTAAACTACTATGCTACTAGAGAAACTGATTTATCCACATCAGCCAATGTAATGTCACATGATTACATCATAATGATACTCTATCATCATCACCATTCATCGTAGTTTTTGACATCTATATTCAAGCAGCAAAATATCGTAGAAAATCATATCCCACTGGAGCCACCTAAATCATCACACCATGATTATCTTTCCCTACTGAACCAGTGATAGAAACCACTAAAAACCAATCAATCCCACCTCCTCAAAAATCATTTTCATGATACCCTTGAGATCACACCAAGGTCCACCATGATATCCAATGTTGAAAAAAAATTAACTGCCAGCACAAATAGAACCAAAAAATAAAAATAAAAATATGGAACATAGATAATGAATAACCATACTTTTTACAAAATTATGTGGAAGAAATATAAAAGGACAAAGAAATAGATGAAGGGTGCATGCTTGGAACACTGACAGCCATCGGAACACACCTATAATAAGATTAAATTCACAACCATTTTCGATCTGAATTAGATATTTTTGGTGAAAAATGATGTCATAGAAGTGGTAAGAGTGGCCAAGGGATCCGAGTTTTGGCCCCATCGACAGGGCAGAGAACCCATAGCCTTAAAATAAGAATTAAACCAACACAAGAATCACCTTGACACCCCATAAGCACTAGATCATGAAATTAAAAACCCTTATGAACCAATACTCCTAATCTAAATAAGATATGTGCTAAGGGAAAAGTTTACATAGTTGTGGAAGAATCCCCTTTGGGAATTCATAGCGGACATCAGACATAAGAAACCCTGCTCTCTTTAAATAAGAAGATGTCGATGTGGTTAAAAAACCCCAATCACAGAGATGACATACTAGAGGAATAATGTTACAGGAGGTGAGAGAAGGCTAGGAAGGAATTAGTGTGAGAAAGAAAACCCTCATGCATCATCTCAACAAGAAAATTCTAGACGATCCATAGAACATGAAGAAATAAATGAATGTGTGTCATATATATCAAATAAATATTGAATAAGTGTTGAATTTAGAATAATCATACCTCTTACTATCGATTGTCTATATTGGTCAACCATAATCAATTTCTCAACAACATATAATTTCTAACTCATTGTACTTTTCACTTATAACGTTATTGAGATCTACCTTATTGATGAGTTATGGTATTCCCGAAATAACCAGTCATATATTAGAGTTCTAAAGCAATATATTATGTTTCAATTATCCCATGAATTAATGAAACATCTGTGAAACATGAAATGTGCCTCAATCACTGATCCTTTGAAAACTGTAACAAAAGCAGGAAAGATACCCTATCTTGTTGCAATGGTAGCATGTTGTTGGTGATTCTGTAAATTCATTCTTGAAGAACTCTTTTTTACATCATTGAAAACATATTATTTTACCTTTTTTTTAGGATTATTCACTAGTCTAGTATTCTAATTCTATGTCATACCACTACCTTGCAAATAGGTGTCCCTCTTCCTCCTGTTCCCAACATTAGAGTTCCCACAATTACCCATAGGTATAAACAAACTTCCTCAACCTATAGTTAAAAACATTTCCCTTTAGGCCACCATGCCTCAATTGATAATATCTACATATTACATTATAAAAATAATGAAAATATTCTACTGAAAGTCTTTCCTAATCCTTGATTAAAACATTTTCACCTTTAATGATTCACTTTCAGTAACTTCAAGTGAAGAACAGACTAATTTAAAAATTTTTTTCTCATACTCTATCACATTGAGATTATTATACTTTATACTAAAATAGACTATTATTCTTGAAATCCTGAATATTTTCTGATAGAATTTGTTTTTAGAAAATTTTTCAAAATACTACCATGAAATACATCAGTCTAATTTTTCCAGAAACCCCAAAACCCACCCCTGACATGTTAGTTCCTCCGGAATGTATGTTTGCAACAATACTTTGAATGAACATTGTTTTCTTAAGAAATAGATGTTTTTATTCATCCAATTCATCCAATTCTTCCTCCAACATATTTATCTTATTCTGAATCACTGATAAATATGGGAGAAATGTACATCTAGAACTGAATGGAATTATCACCTTTTCATGGTTCATTCATTATGTTCCCTATTTCCACAACTTGAAAATCAAGGAAAATACATTGAATAATATATTGCTTCACCTAAGGATCAAATGAAACCACAACATAGAAGCCACTTTTGGTAAGCTTCTTTAATATATAACTGGTGAAATTTTCAATAATGCATGAATCCCCCTAATTCTAACTATCTATCAAATGAATGCTTAACAGTTAACATTTACCATATCACCCATATCCCATTAAGGCTATCCAATTTATATATTTTTCAACATTCAAAATATTTCTACAATTTCCACAATTATCATTAAAAATCAAACAATTTCAAAGGTTTTTAAAATATAAAAAACTTTTATAAAATTAAATAATTTGCATCAAATCATAAATTATTTCTCAAAATGAAATATTCACTCTATGTGGGAAGCCTTTTATATCTATTCATGTGATTCTATTTCATTGGCTTAAGCCTTGAGAAAGAGGTAACAACTCTTGGAAGCGTCTCAAAACACCCAGATATCCAAAATTTTTGGTAACATAATGTTCCACAAAAATAGGTTAGCTACCTATCTTTATTCTCAACATTTCATGTCCAAACAATCCTAATTATTTCTTACTACGCTACTAATAGAATAATAAGAATTATTTTACAAATCTAACACCAAAACAATCGAAACTATTTAATATGGAATTAATGTGGATTCAGCCATGAGTGACAGAATTGTTAATATCCCACCCCAACCTCATTTTCATGAGATGTGTTTTCATTTCACTATGGAATTGAGGTAAATCCACAAGACACAAGAGGCTAGAAATACATTATAATGGCATCATTAAAATTTGAGAAATAATTTTCCCTTTCAAAATGAAATAAATAAACAAAGAATATAAAAATAAATTAGCCACATTATGATGCATGAGAAAAGTGTTATACAACTAAATGTAATGCAAAACTAAAAAATATACCAAACAAAACAAAGAACCATATCAATGTACCTAGATAAAGAAAAAGACATCAATTAATAAAGACTGCAACTACATAACTTCACACCTCCCAACATACTCTAAGTACAACTCTACAATCCATTACAAAGGAATCATGATAAATCACTAATGAAATGAGATACCTTTATTTTTCCTCAATTTCATTATAAAAAGTTGAAAATGAAAACAAACACGAAGTGGGTGAGTATTCAACCCATTAGTTTTTCCACAAATAACTTCACTACACACTCCACTAGGATAAAACATGCTATCACATTGATATAAACAATTTATAAAAAACACTTTAAAATAGTTTCTATCAAACAAAACCCCCTTATATGAAAACCAATTATGACACTAATGTATTTTAATAGTAAATATATTTCCAAGGAAAGAATGCAATTAATTCCATTATATAATTTATAAATCCATTATAATACCCATTAATTGGTTCCATAATTACATAAAAACACACAATATTTTCTAATTCATGGTACCATACTCATGACCAGTATCATATTGATCTACCATTTAAATAATGGTTAACCATATACCATATTCCATAATAGAACACACCCCTGCCACATGGTCACATCATTGAAAATGAACACACACTAACCAATTAGTCCAAATTCCATGACAAAAAAATCATTCTAATCCATTTAAACAAAACGATTGATTTTTTGAAATAATTACTATCATACCATTTATAAGAATAAAAACCTATCCATTATTTAAAACATGATTTTAAAATCTTGAAACAATTAACTTGGTACAACAACCAATATCCACAATTCTCTAAAACAGAACTAAAGATGGTCTGTACTAGAAATTGCACATCAATTTCCAAAAATATTTCAAGCATATCAAACGGTTTGAAACCAAGCTTCTATGTTATAATATGATATGTTGAGAGTGAATCCACCTACCCCACAACCTAGGGAGAAAACAAATGAATGGCACAAATTCTTCAATAAACCCCAATTGAATCATTAAAAACCTGATTTAGACCATGATCCGAAAAAACAAAACAACCATATAAAATCATGATTGGAATAAAAAACCATTGATCAATCCCAAATAGGTTATTTCCATGAATACCATATAGAGAACAAGAAGAAAACTGAGGAAAATAATCTGGAATGTATCTTTCTATGAAATCTAGGCCTTTAACACCCAAGGAATCACCAATAGATTAGTTTTCAGATCAAGGGAAAAGCTCTCAAAAAACATTAGGAGGAATAGAAATAATTTTGAGACATTTAGTAGTAATAATTTAGTGTTATAGAGGAAAAATCAAACTAGATACCCAATTTTCTAGTCTTATTTGAAACATTGTATAGTTTAGGGGCGGGGTTTGGAAACCCGTTAGAAAACCATGCACAATCCACTACCCCAAAAAAACCATGCGTGGATGGAATACATGTTTATACAAATCATATAAAATATACATATTAACTTTTCCCATTTAATTAATAGTTACTTCTGGGTGACTATAAGGTTTGACCTTGCATTCTACTGAAGTATGCACCCACCAAGAGCCCACTAAATACCATTACATGATTTCCTTGAGGGGTTTGAGGGTTTCAACTAACCCTTATCAAATTGCAAACCTCCAAAAAAATCCACAATAAATTTTTAAACCTCAAAAAACCATCCCAAACATAACCCTATTTCTTTTTGTACTTGATGTACATATATAAAGGATTAATTACATTAAACAAGGGTTTCTTCACTAAATGTAGTCAATTGTTTTATCCTCAACCAGAACCACTTAGGGTAAGAGGTAAATTAATCTAAATATTTCCCTTTCATTGGGACACCACAATAATTTCACCGTCATACTCATATAGACATGTTGTTGTTTGTTATAGGGGACCACCCATAGTGAATTTGGATAACTTATATAGGGGTAAAATCCCATTATCATTTAAGAAAGATCGTTTGATAATCAAGAAATTTATTTTAAATATAAATTCTACAACATCATATTAGTATATATTCGATTATGATATTATGTAATTTAAATTAAATGTTAAAAAACACTTTAGATAACGTCATTTTATCATGTCAATGCTCCCAATCATAATGAATAATAGGTTTCTCAATATAAAAATTCACCCAATGTAGAGGAACACGATGATTCTTCACAAGTATATGCTTCAAATACAAAGTAATAACATATATAAAATGTTAAATCCAAGTAAATGGTAGATTCTATAAATGATATGTCTTATAGGTATTGGAATTTCATAAAGTTAAGTTGGTAACAAAAATTATTAATTTGAGAGACCAAAGCATAAAATTGTATTTTTGATGGGATATAAAATTTCATCTTGTTAACCCCAAAATGGACACATTCAGTAGTTACATTGGTCTTAGCATTCAAATTTCCATGTTGGTTGACTTAGATTCATTTCCAAATGTTTTTCTCATGTTTATAGAATTTGTTTCTAAATATATTTGTGTAACAATACGATATAGGTTCTTTATTTTACTGAAAAAATAATGAAATGTTGATTTATTATTCATTATCCCTTATAGAGTGTATTTTTATTATATTATATGTGAATATAATTTATATTCAAGATAACTATGAAGTATAATAAAGGCATGAAAAGTATCAATTACATGAATCAACATAATGATTTTGATGGGGAAAAAAACATACACCAGTAATAGATGTATTCAAACATTATAAACCAATAAACATGGAATTCATTTATTTCTCACCAAGAGAAAACATAATTTCCAATTACATTGTGATTGGTAAAACATTGTATGAAAATGTATTTATTAATCAAATTCCCAAATAATTCTTAGTTTATGAAAAAATAATGTACTAAAAATAAAAAATGTATTGAAAACCAGTGGTACCCCAATCATAATATTTTGATAGGTTACACTTCACATGAAAAAAATTGTTTTGTATGTTAAATCTATATAAAAAAATTTCTCTGACATGAAAAAACAACATAATTATTTTCCTTTTTTATGTAGATTGATGATTTTAAATCTAAATCAACATATATCCCACATCTTTTGATATATACGGAGGAATGATAAGTAAATATTCATGACTAATAGATGAAAAGATACAAAATATTTTGGATTCCTGTGGATGTAGGACAAAATTAATTTTATTCATTAAATCTCAATTGAATAAAAATGATTAATTATTTTCCAATATTTTTAATCTAAAATCTCGATAATAATAATCTTCCAATATACTCAATTAATGGCTACTATCAACATCCTTGAATTACAAAATCATACGGTCACGTTAGAGGTGTGGGTTTTGGGGTGTCACTCAGATCATATTTTGAGAAAAAAAAATGCACAACGTGATAAATATAAGAAAATGGAAGATAATACTTCTCGAATAGTTCAACTATAAAAACCATAATTTCTAGTCTAGGTTGTTAATTTTTTTTAATGACTAAAATATAAGAAATAACACACCAATAACCACTTTGTGATGACCCCATGTTTTGAGGTGATCCATTCCTCACAACGAGTTATCTTAAAAGGGTGATTATTTTATAATATTTGTTTTTTTTTTGAAATTTGAATTAGGAAATCACTGAAAAATTTACAATACTGATATTTTAGGGAGTGAAGATTATTTTGATTTATATCTATCAAACCCACCAATTTTCTTATTCTGAGGGGTTCTATGTACAATATCTAAGGAGAGATTCTAAAAAACAACATCCACTATGTCATGTGACATTGGTGATTCAAGCACCACAATGTACATTCTATTAGAATTGTATTCCACATGATGACGTATATTTTCTTATGTTGGAGCTTTCTAATAGAACATTCATTTAATTATCATCAAATCATATAAAAATAAATGTGGACATGAAGGTTTTCCATACTAGTTTCTCGTTATGAAAAAACATGAACAATTAATGAAAAATGGTATGAAAAAATGAATTTAATTATAGATGCGACATGGAAAATATGTTCATTGAAGATGAAAATAAATATGGTCCAATTAATCATCAAACCAATCAATAATATATTCATAAATCACCATTATATCTTATATTCACCTTCCATGTTAACTGTAATTAATGGTTCCTGCAGATACAACATTAAAATTTGTTCATAAAACCATAATATATTTGGATAAAAGATATATAAAGAGGCAATTATTCTCTATATTTGTAAATAAAATGTAAATTAAATCATCCGTAAAAAATTTCTAGGAGTCGTAATAGTAAATGTGTTCATGATGTACATATTTGTAGTTTTCTTGTCCAATATCTGATCTACTATTTTAATTATGAAAAATATTGTAAATATCCTTTTCGCTGAATATATCAATACAATTTTAAGGGTAAACAATTTGAAAATGAATATGGATTCATTAGTTGTAGAGAATCGGGTTTTTTAAAATATTGAAATTTGTGTAGAAATTTGAATTGTTTACCTTAGTCCTTAATTAAGGATTAAATTCTCATTTTAAAGCACCGTTGATCATGGATGATTTTTATTTCCACATAATTAGACCAAAATTGGTTTTTTACCTTAGGATATGAGTATCATGTATTTCTAGGTTGTTCGGGTTTTGATGGAATTTTTTTATTTTTTTTAATATAAAATTATTCACAATGGGAAAGCTAGTGATAACATTTAAAGTATTCATTGGACTGAGATTCCAACTCTAAAGATGAAATCATAATTATTGTTCCTTTATTGTTGAGGTACAACCCATCCCAAGGATCCATGATTGGAGACATCGGTTTCAAATCCGGTTTAATTAAAAAATTAAAACACTCCCCCCACCCACAAAAACATTTGCAGCCTCCCACACATGGCATGAAAGGGGTAGGTGTTATTCTTTGTGATTAATATATATATATATACACATATATATATATATAAAGGAGTCTATGTATATTCTACCAAAAATTATTTATGGTTGTGATCGAGACTGAACCATGGTGAACCAGCAACAAAGAGTGTATTTTGACCCGAAGCATTTCTATTTAGGCTATAAGGTAATCTAGTTTTTTTATTATCATTAACTGATCCCCATAGATATGTTTTTCATACATTCATAACTCATTATTGAATACTAAGGACCCCATGGTTTTAATCGATGACCAATGAGGGAAAATCATTTTCTATAGGATCTGAAGGGTTTCCCGTTAAGAAATCCCAATCACATGGCATGTTTCACAGAAGTTGATGTTATATGTTTTTACCATTTAGGGAGTAATAACTTTTTTAACTACATGTCATGTACATTAGGTGTACATTTTTTAGTGTTTAATGGATGTGTCGTCGATTAGTTTGATATGTTGATTTTTTGGACTACACAATTTGAAGTCTAGATACATAGCTAGTAGTGTTACATGGTTAGGTGGCTACGTAATTGGGAAGACAACCCATATAAGGGGGAAATGGACACGCCCATATAAATATGTTGACCCTATTTATTCCATTTACATGTAGTATAACATTTCCAAACATTATGTTAATGAGGAAGTGTGGAGTACATGGCATGCTATAGGATTTGGGGTATACTCTATGTACAGAGAGTACATGCTGAGTACATCACCTTAGAAGGAATCTGGAGATGTTTTAGCACTTTCCACCATAGAGATTGAATTTTACCACAAGTGGAGTCCATTTTATTTCCCTTTCTTTATAAAATATGATGTCTAAACTCATGGAACGATTTGAAGAATATTAAGAGGTATTATTAGGGTAAGTATGGTTATATATATATGTTTCCCTCAAGAATGTGAATTCATTTGTCTCATGAGGGTGAGACCTTGTTTTATACTAGGGTGAAATTCATGAGGATAATGGAAGGTTGTAATACGTTTTCATTAGAGACTCCAATTTGGTAATGTAATGGGATTGTCCGTTGTTATAGAGACTAT
Source organism: Viscum album (assembly GCA_963277665.1). Taxonomy (NCBI): domain Eukaryota; kingdom Viridiplantae; phylum Streptophyta; class Magnoliopsida; order Santalales; family Viscaceae; genus Viscum; species Viscum album. The sequence continues at coordinate 1,843,400,703 of OY728145.1, forward strand.
GTTATGAATCGAGGTGGTGGATAGGTTTTGGTGTATGAGCCACCCTTGGTTGACATGGAAATGTGTTGGGAATGAGTTTGAATTCATTATTTGGATTTAATATTTTTATGGTTGTGAGGCAATGAGATACTAAACACTAGGAGTGGTATGTATGGTCCTTGAGATATAGGAATTTTCTTAATATATTGGTTGTTTATATGGTTTGTAATATGGATGTTTTTTCTTATATTTAGATATTGGTTATCCTTTGAGGGATTTATATATAATGTATTGCCTTAGATGGCTATGTGGGAACCCGCTTGACATAATATACCTATTTAGTTATCCTTAATATGTATAACAGTTTTTGGGTGTCCCCTTAGGAACCTAATTAATGATTGATCCGATGAGGATGAGATGTGATAATGGTGTTTTACTTTTCTTGTCCCTTGATACGATTTCACATATAGTTTATAGTGGGACTATTTTGTTCTTGTGGTGCTGTAATGAGATAGAAAATTTTTCTCAAAATTGGGTACTATTTATTTGTTTCTTGGGTGATTTTCAGGGTGTTCCTTTCCCATGTCTTAATACCCTTCTAATGGTGGTTCTTGCCTATGATTTAGGGTGGTGTTCATGGAGGTCTTCACCCACGATATAAGGTGTTATCCAGTGAAATCCACACATATGGTTTTGTGTGTTGGTCAATAAGGTCCACACCCTTGGTTTGAGGAGTTTTTCATTGTGGTCCCCACCCATTGTTTATGTTGTTGGACTTGGATGCCTTCACCCAGGGTTTATGGTGCTGGTCATGTTGGTCCCCACCTATGGTTTACGATGATGGTCATAATGATCCACAACCATGGTTTTGGTTATTATTCATGGTTTTCCTCAACAATGGTTTATGGTTCTTGTCATGGTTTTCACCACATATGGTTTAGGTTATTGTTGATGAAGTTCTTCGACCATTAATTAAGAGGTTGGATATGATGGTCTATATTGGTACTGAGAATTTTTTCATGGTTATGGTGATTGATAAAAGTTATAGAAATAATTAATATTAACAAGTGCTCAAATTCCAATCTTATTAACCATGAAAGGGTAATATATAATGTATATTATGTGTTATAATAATTCTCTAGGCATTGATAGTCTTTATTTTTATTAAATTTCCAGACTTGTGATCTAAGAAATTATTTTCTCCCTAGTGGAATTGGATGGAAGATTAATGCACTTCATCTGCAGTGTATGTTACAAAATGCAGATCTAGACATAATGAATTGTAATATTTGTAAAAGGTTATGAACGTTTCATGAAACATCATCGGTTTCAATGGGATATTATAGCGTTATACATGTATTAGGATCACATGTGAGAGGATTTCTGTTCAATGTCTTCCAAATGTCAAGAGAAATTGTTAAGGTGATTTTGTAGAAGGTTCCCATATGTTTTTTGTTATTCAAATTCATAGATACCAACTAAAATAAACCCTATTGATTTCCAATGAAGTTATGGTCGATCACGTTCTTGAACATATGTATCAATGGAAGTTTAATTTTTTTATATTTATTTTTATATTTTTTCTTGGTTGGGAATATTACACGTGGATAAACTTATTGTAGCATGTAATACTGTCACTAATGAGGTGGTATAATGAGATTTATTTTGATCCCCTTGTATTTGGACAGTGATTTATGTGTAGATCGTGTTTTAACTATTATTTTGATCATTGATTCATGATTTATAGCCATAGGCCCATCATTTCTTGATTTAGAAGGATTCTAATGTGGGGTCCAATGTATGGGATGGAGTAGCTTGGCATGGTACTAGAGATATCATATGTGACATGTATTTATGTTCTTAGTAAATTATATGGTATCTACTATTAATTTTTTTTATTATTTTATATGTTATTATCCCAGGGGTAGATTAGTTATTTATGTATGGAATGGCTATTCGAGAAATTAATGTATTTCATTTTACTAATGCAAGCTTTTATTTAGGTTTACATTTCCTTCTCAAATAATTTATTATGTTTGATCTGTGTTTATGTATTTCAATTAATTCACCAAAATATGGGTGGATAGTCTCCTCACAAATCTACAATATACTACCACTACGTGGTTGGATGCCTCTAGTGTGTGAGGAGGGAAAAATGATGTATTTTGGTGAACTTTTCTAGGGAACTAGTTTAGTATAATCTGATCTGGGACGAATAATGTTGTAAGATAAGAGTTACATTCTGAATATAGTATTTTGGAATTTTTAAACTTTTTATATATGAAATTTGAATTGTCGATGATAGATATCGGTAGGTCCGTAAAAACACTAATTTATATAGGAGTAATAGGTTACCAGGGCTTTGATTGTCATTCTTGGTTATTGATAATATATTTGTTTGTGATTTTTTCCTTACGAGACACACATATTGCATGGATTGGTTGAATTCTGATGTATTTTTTTATGATGTCCAATTTTTGAGATACATGTGATATTTTTCGAATTCGGATATATAAAGACAGGTGAAATCTCAATCATCTAGGTAGTCACAGAGGATCCAAATTTTTTGGGTAGGCTAGTTTGTAATTTTATGGATATCTTTTTTATGGATGGTTTTATCAATCTAATGTTAGGAACTTATTAGTATGGATGTAGGTGTGGTAATGATTCATAGTAGGGATAGTGACCATTGTGTCTTATCATGGTATAATTATATAACCATTTGATCTTTTGAAAATATTTTTTATTTGTGATTATTTGCATGCATGGTTCCTCCAATGAGTGGCCTAATGTGTAGATGATTATAAAGAAAGGAATCCCTTATTATGGATTATTAGTTTGATGTGCGGTGTATTTTAGATATTATAATATAGATTCAGTTTTTTTCATGATATTGTGTTTGATGATGAAACAGTATATTGTTTGATTTCCTATGTGTTGTGGCCTTCTATGAGTTGGAATAGACCAAGGAGGTTCACCAATTGACTTGACCTGATGAATGTATGGTGGGTATTTTTGGGTTAGCATAGTGACCTTCTTGATATTAATCTCTTTTATAATCTGATGCTATGTTCATTCATGGTTGACCAATTAGAGGGGACATTTGAGTTTCATGTTTAATTTAGCGTGGGAGCCATAGATTGATGTTTTATACTTTTTATAATGGTTCATGAATTGTGAAACCTTGTTTCAGATTTAGGCACTTTGTATAATGTTGTTTTAATAGTACCAATAGTTAAATCTGTTTCTTGATATTGGAATTTGATGAAACATATACATGTTGATGGGTCATGTGATAATTGATTAGTGACTTGTGACTCACTATAGTAAGATTGGGTTATATGATTGTTTTCAAAAATAGTGTGTAATGGTCAATAATTGATAATATTTTGTAGTAAAAACATGCAATGATGTATTGTGATGTTTAGTTATGGATTGGGAACTACTGGAGAATAGTTCACAATTCATTTGTTGACTTGACAATTATGAGTGTCCAGAAAAATTGTTGCAATAGTGATTGGTGGCTTGGGGACATAGTGACATGAGGCCCTCAAATGTGAACTGTGATAATCCCAAAATGGGCTAGGATTCATTTTTTTCATCAATGATATCTTAGAATAAATGTATATTGGATATGTTCTTTTCTAATATCATGACATCATTTTTGGTACACTGAGAGAGAATATTCTATATACTATGATATATAGAATCTTTTTTGAATGGATAAAGGGAACCATATGAGGGTATTATCTCGGAGTAATTCATATAATGTTTTAGGGAGGGATGTGAAACATCAAAATTATGTGAGTAGGTTCCTCTTGTAATATCGTGTTTTAAATGAATACCATTGGGGACTTTATCAAATTCATATAAAGAATAATATTTTTTGATTCATTTTTTTCTATTAGGTGAGAGTGATAGGGATAGGTAATGTTTGTGGGTTATGTAGTTTTTTGAGAATGGTCCATGAACACGATTTTTGGTCATGAGGTGATAGTAATGGTCCTTCAATGTTGGGGAGTACTTGGTCAATCATAGTTATCTAAACCTTGGATGGGTTGGGTCACAGATGTAGTGGGTACAAAATATTGTGGGTTGGTGGATGACTGACAATGCTTATCTATATGTGAATATCATCATGGGACATACCATAAGTACAAATCATCAATTTTAGGATTTCTTATATAGTGGGAGGCACTATGGGAGTAAGGAAAAGGTATTATGTTTTTTTGACATATCATGATTAAAGGGTCCAGTTAAGAATGGTGCTGTAGATTTTTTGTTAAAGAACACGCGAGATTAAGATTTGATAGTGTGTACACCGTATATATGGAGTTATAGTGATAAACTAAGTCCTTGTATTTGAGTATAATGGTGAATTATAAACATGACTTGATGACAAAAGTGTGTTCGGATGGATGGTTGGGAGACAAATGAGGCTTCTTGTGGATGATAATATAAAAAGTTGGGATTTTGAAGAGACCCATGTTTTTCAGTATTTTAAAACATTAGTAAAAATATTAATTTTTTTCATTCATGTATGAGTAATGGGTAAAATGGTTATTTTCCACTAGAATATAATCTCAGATAATTTTTGTGACCACTCTTTTTGACCCATAATAGGGAATCAACCCTAGGAAAGGAGTTTGTTGCTATTCATCATTGTATGAGTATTAGTGGAGTATTTAATATTTATTTAATTAAATATTAAATTATTTAGATGGGGTTTGGTGGTCATATCATTTGAATAGAGTGTTACATTTAGATTATTTATTTTCCTTTTATTTACAAAGAGTGGTCATTCTATGGCAATATATTAACCAGGTTCAGGTTTTGTGATTTGATACATGTATATTGTTTGGATTAAAATGAATTAATTAAAATGATCCCCCATATTATGTGATTCCCAAAAAAGAAAGGAGAGGGTATGTGGATCTCCATGAAATGTGATGGTCTGCATGAGAGGGGAGGAGGACGAGACCATACTTTTCCACACCCGTGGTAATGATTTGGACCAAATCGTCGTGTGATGGATCTTTCGAGTGGAATTGAAAAAGATTTTATAGAATTTTCCTCCAATTTACGATGATTTATTATTTTTGTTTTCTAATCCCAATATTTTTTTATAAATAAATTTTATATCCCTATAATGTATACTATAGACCCAATGGGGTTGACCTATTCTATAGCTTAGAAAATGATTGTTTTGGGAGGTTTGAAGTGGATTCCAATTCGAAAATTCTAATCACCTACTATGTTGTTCTGAAACACACATTGTGGGTTATTCCCATTCATATAAGGAGAAATTTTGGAACTATACACTATATAATATTATTATACTCAAATCGACATGTAGTTGTGTATATGGGGACGTTGAACTTCAGGACATCATATAATGCAGTCTAGGTACACAATGTGAAGTGGGACATGGATTGGTGGTCAGATTCATATGAGGGCACACCATGTAGGGGGGGGGGGGGTTGTACATGTGGATGTAAAGGGAAATACCCCCTGTATTTTATGGTCATATAGTAGTACACATCCAAAACACCTATTACTGAGTCCAATTGGGAATATATGTCCGGGCTAGAGGTTTTGGGATACACATAGTGTACTCGAAGTACATGTATTGTAACTACCTTGTGATTCCATCTGCAGTTTTAAGTGTTTTTCAATACTAAAGTCTGAATTAGACACTAGAGGAGTAAATTTTTAGTGTTTTTCGATGTGTATCACTTTGTTGTACCCTTAAGGAATTTTTATAAATTATTAGATATTTTTTGGGGGAGGTAAGTTATGTTAGTGATTATCTCTTCCCAAAAGTGTGTTGAGCTATCTCCAGAGGGTGATACATAGGATTAGACCTAGGTAAGGTTCATTTGGATGATTTTAGGACATAACATGAGTTCATAAGAGACAGAAACATTGTAATAAATGGATTTTTCATTATTATATGTTTTGAGTTGTCACATGACGTGGTGGATAGGTTGGAGGTGTGACCTAACTTAGGGTGACATAGAATGGGGTTGGTCTTCTAGTCATCTCCCTTATATGATGTTACTAATGTTGTTTCTAGTGAGGGCATGAGATTCTAATTACTGGGGGTGGGTTTTGTGATTCTTTGGAGATAGATGTTTTACAAAAATATTGATTGTTATAATGGGTTGTAAGATGATTGATTCAACAATTTTTTTGAACCAAAGGATCCCAATATGGATACCTTAATTATGTGATTTACATGGGAGCAATGTACTAAAATTATTAATAGATCAATCACTAGTGGATTCAAGTGTTGGATTGTAATGTTTTCATGTGTTCCATTGGAACCCAAACTGATGTATGAGCCGTTGGAGCTAAGATGTGAGGATGATATCAGGATTTTGGACATCACCTTGATATGATTTCACTAGTAGATCTAGATGAGATATCTTTTCATCAATAGATATATTATGTTATTAATGAGCTTGGTAAATATTGAGTTCCACTACTCTAGTTTAGAGTATTGGTCATGGTAGACATCACCAATGGTTTAAGGTGTTGTTCATGGATGTCCCAACTAATGATTTAGGTTGTTTTTCATGGAATTCCTCACCCGTATGGTAAGGTGGTAGTCATTGTAGTCCTCATCTATGATTTTGGGGGTTATTCATGGTAGTACTCACCCACAGATTAATGTTTTGTTTTTGGATGACCTCACCCATGGTTTAGGGTGTTATTCATGGGATTCATCTCCCAAGAATTATCTTAGTGGTCACGGTGGTCCTCATATTGGGTTTAGGGTGTTGGTTATGGATTTTCATTCCTATCATTTTCTGGGATAGTCATGGTGGTCGTCACACATGGTTTAAGGTGTCGTTCATGGAGAATCTCACAAATAGTTTAAGTTGTCATTCATTACATTCCCAGCATATGGTTGAGTCTGTTGGACATGATTCTCATTATCAGAACAAATAGTTTTTTCATGGTTTCAGTTCTATCTATGTACTATAAACATTATTGATTTTATAATGTGGTTATATTTCAAAGTAATAATCCATACATTGGTGGTATACTATAAGTATTAGGGTATATATTGTGGCTCTTGAAACTGATTGAATACATTTTGGTTTATCTTCCAGACTAGTTCTCTAGGTATTGATTTCATATAATGTTTAATGGGATTCTAAATTAAGGATATATATCCAATTTTTTTGTTCCAAAAAAATGCTATTGTTATAATGTATTTTTATATGGTTGAGATGATAGGAATACTAAAGGTTTGAACCCCACGGTATTTGGGACATGATAGTGGATAACTTATATTACGATCATGAGTAAGAGAATTCCTATAGTATGTGTTCCCAATGTCTGTATTATTATTTAAGGTGTCCTTGGATTTGGAACCCATTTATTTTTTGGGATTCACTCTCATAGATATTTTTTCAAGGTCATGCTGGAATTTTTTAATGTTGGTAGGGTTGATCGATGTGTTGGGTATTTGGATAGATTTTGGTTTTATTTTTACTTATTTAGTTATAATTTTTAGGATGAGCATATTAAAAGGAATGTAATTATAGAAGAAGGTTACAATACCACATTTAGGGGTAGCTAATTGGTATTTTTTTCATCCCCTATAAATTCATCGTAGTTTATAAACCAAACATATGTCTTATTTAAGATTGATATTAGATTCACTATGAATTGGATGGAGTCATAAGATTACATGATAGAGTGGGACGCTTCTGTGGTGTTAGATATTCATGTAGGAGCCCCACGGAATGGTACTATATGTGATAGATCAGAGTATGGAGTAAATACTTTGGAATTTTTTTCACTTTATCATTGTATATTTAATTATTATAGTGGGATATTAGTGATATATATTTTGAGTTGTTCTTTGAATGCTTACCATTTTTCATTTTATAATAGAATACTTTTGTTTCAATTTATTTATTTGTTTTACATACTCTGATATGTATGATGCTTGGCTATTTGATTCTATTTTCACACTCTGATATGGGGGGTGTAGTTTCAACATAGTTCCTCCATAGACTCTACTGCTCATTAAAAGCCACAGGCATATGAGTTTATGCACATCATGTCTTGTGATGAACTAGAATGGGGAACTGGTTTAGTTGAATCTTCAATGAGATGTTACCCTAGTCCTCACATCACTTCAATAGACCTATTCTCATGGGAGCCAAATTAATAATTAGAAATACTGGACAAACTTTTCACAATGTTTGAACGAAAAAATAGGAAACATACTCATATTTATACCTACTCTACAAGGGGAAAATTACAATTTGATAACATTAAATATTTTTAATTACAGTCATTAAATATTAATTTTTTCTATCATTAGTTACTCATTGATATCAATTTGGATACTCCAAGTATTTATTTTCTGGATTCGATTCATGGATACCCAACCAAATAAACACAAATGATGTTGTTTATCAGTTTTAATTACTCTAAATAGAACAATTTACAAGATGACATAAAGCTATAAGAGTATTGTTATACATTAAATAGAATTATTTTTTTTCATAGGGAAGTGTTTAAATATCATCAAAATCAGGGCATGAGATAATTCAATAGTATGAGAAACCTTATCGACTTCAATAACATGATAAGTATAAGGTTAAAAATAATATCAATTCACTATAAAAACATATGTGTATTCAAAATAACTATTATTGTAAATTTTTCCAAAGTTTCTAAAATGAACAAATCGAAATTATGATATATTCCGATTTATGAAGGATATCGTTTTCCATCAACAAACTATCATCCCAAAATATGTATTTCTGATAATAATAAAAATTTCTTTTGAAATATTTAAAATTTATTTACTATTTATATTTTTTCAATAATACAAGGACTTTCAACATTTCTAATATTAAAAATAATAAATTGATTTTTTTAGAAATTAAGGATGAAAATACATTTTCTTAGAATGTATACAAACACCTTGAGGAGGAGACATACTATTACATTTATTATTAATTTCATCATATTTTTATCAACTTTTATATTTTCATTCATTCTATTTTTTTTCTAATAGTTTTTATTTTCATTGATATCATGAAGGAATTAATTCATCTATATTTTTGTTTTCTTACACCATTTATTCTTCTATTAGGAGTGAAAAATGATAGGAGAAAAATTATAAATTATTCAACAAGGTTGATTCAGTCATGTAATATGGTCATGGACTCAATAAAGATAATGAACTAATGATGACGAAAAATTTCTTTTTATTATTCCAAACATTCAAAAAAAAATTATTATAATGTAACAAATATTGTTATATAATAATGAATTATGAATGTATTGCCTAAAAAGTCATGTTGTAATGTGGATGAATCATATTTAGCTTAATTGGATTCTAGGTATTCCCAATATGAATCAATGTATATGTTCATAAAATAAGAATAATCTTTTATATAAAAAAATTCATTCCATACTCAAAATTGAGTGAAAAAAGGATTCTTGGATATAATAGGAAAACGTTTCATAAGTAATTTGTGATTTGTAGGAATCAGTTTCACCTCAATCAAATAAACTACGTGCCTAGTATTATAGATCTAGTAAAGTTGAAAAATATAGTTATTCCCATGGAATATTGGAATTTGAGGCCACAATATAGATACTTTCTATATGGAAATGGGTGAAGAATTCATAACTACATTAAGAATAAGTGATTTCAATTTACTTATTTATATAATTTCTAATCATTTTCCAAATATTTTTTAGTTAATTTCCTTATCATTTTTATTTGAAACTAGTTTCGTTTTTATTAATATTTTTTGAAGTCATAATTTTCTTTCACCTACCAATAAAAACCCATAAAATAGATAACATATTTCTTTTGAATGGATGGGAAAATTTCATGCTTCTAGAAATATGAAATAAACCAAATGGATGAATCTATAAAATATATGATAATAATAGTCGTAATCATTCTAATTTTATAATATTCTCTAATTTTAATATATAATATCCTATCTACCCTAGGATTTTGTATAGCTGAAGGAAATTAATGAATTAACATCTATCATGAACATTATCTTCAAAAGTGTAGTGATCAACCACACCTCAATCAATTTTGCAATAATAAGAAACATAATGTACTCAGTATGTATTTATGTGTTTTAGTTTATAATTTTAATTTTAGTTCAAAACACTCATTACATATTCATACCTGTGAAAAAAACAGATTGCATTGACATATTAGGACAACTAATCATAAATCATTATTGACATGTAATAATTATATGGACCTCAATAAAAAAATAGTGCTCTCATTGTGAATCAATGTGTATACTATCAGTTTAAAATTGTAATTTTACTTCAATACATTTATAACTCTCTAGAGAGGGAGAAAATTATCTCACATTGTCTTGATACTTGTGTAAAATGATTCATTTGTAATTATTTGATCTATGGGAATCTGTCACACATAAATCTAACTTATTATGTGACTGATGTGACTCAATGTACATGGTTTCAATTTAATATTTAATTTAAAAAAATTGTGATATTATCAAAACTACTGAAAAATTATATTATTTTAATAAATAAGGAAATTTTTCATTTAGTTATTTGTAACATGTATGAATCCACATCATGTCAATAAAATTTACACTATGACCAGCATGACTGAAAGTGTTTTTTTATTTAAAATATACATTTTAGATTAATACATGCATCATATGATCAAAACTATGAAAACACATTCATATTTTCATAATAATTTAGTACAATTATCCATATGTCATATTAGAATTAATGGAATTAGTTACACCTCACGTTGACACACAGTGTTCCTAGTATGACTCAATGTGTATATTATCAGATTAAAATTTAAATTTTAGTTAAAAAAGTGTGGCCTTCATAGAAAATCAATACTACATCAACAAATTAAATTCATACATTATTAAAATATTTGAATATTAATTTGTGATGAGTAGTAATTAGTCTCACATAAAACCAACACATGATATGACAAGTATGACTCAAAGAGAATGATTCCTGTTTGAATTGATATTTTTGTGAAAAATATATTTTACCTACTAAAAACCATGAAAACCCATTTGGATTATTTTTATAATATTGAAATATGATCAAGAAGTCATTTTTTCATATATGATTGAATAAAACATCTATATAATTCATTTTTTGACAGATATGAATTAAAGTGACATTTTTGTTGAAACCCCACTCTACATACACAAAAAATATCAAACACATTAAAATTATTTGTAGATTTTATGAAAATGATCTATAAGTCATTTATGATGTTTAAAAATAAGTTACACCTGAATATAATACACAATGTGTACGGTATTAATCAATTTTTTTTATGAGTTTAGAATTTACATTTTAATTCAGAACGTGTTTCATTTACTAAAACCCAATAATATATTCTCTAAATAACATGAGACATTTGGAAAATAATTTATAAGTCATCTATTAAGGTTTTTAATAATTCAAAAATCAATTCGACATGTGATGTATTTTATATGACTTAATGTACATGTATTCATATTAAATTGACATTTTAGTAATGAAGACTATTTTCATACTCAATATTTACCAAATTCATTAGGATTTACATTATACATTAGGAAAATGATCTTTATTTCATTTTTTTCACAGGAATAAAACTCACATCAACATAATTCACAGTTTGAATGGAACGGTTCAATTTATTTTGTTATTTAAAATTGATATTTTAGTTTGAAACAAAAGTCACAATATCAAAATAAAGAAATATCATTCGTATTATTTATATACATTAGGAAAATGATCTATAATTTAATTTTAGTTGTTGGGATCAGCAACACATCAATCTGATAGAAGGTGTTCACTGTATATATCAATTATTATCGTATCAGAATAAAATATAACTTTTAGTTCAAAATTAGTTTCTCTCATTGAAAACTATGAAACCATTCCTAAAATCTTTTTATTCATTAGGGAAAATTTTATTTTTTTATTTTTCATGTGTAGGAATCAGTCTTATGTGAAAATGATACATGATGTGATTAGGTAAATTTTCACATTAAATTTACATTTTAGTAACAAAGAGATGTGACATAATACAAATTAATAAAACACAGCCCAGTTATTTTATACATTAGGAATGTGATTAATTTGTCATTTTTTATGTGTAGGAATCAACCACACATAAATATAATTAATTGTATGACTATTTATACTCAATCAGTGTATATTTATTTGAAAATGGTAGTTTAATTAAAAACATCACTCACATACTCCAAAATAATAAAAAATCATATTTGTTTATATTTTAATCAAATGATACACAATTAATTTTTTACATATTGAGATCATTCATACATAAATCTAACACATATTGTTTTCGGTATGAATAAACATTTATGTTATCAGATTAAAATATATTTTTTAGTTTAAAAGATGTTTCACTCATCGAAAACCATGAAAACATTCTTGGATTGTCGTCATATGTTAGAAAACATTCATTAGACCTTCATGATGTGTACAAATCAGTCTTATAAGAAACTAACACATGATGTTACTAGTATGACTCAATGTCTTCTTTCCAATTTAAATCTAAATTTTATTAATAAAGACACATTTCATACTCAAATCGATGAAAAAAAAATCACATTTTTTATACTTTATAAAAATGATCCTTATTCATTTTCTAACATATAGGAATCAACAAAACATTTATATGAAGAACCTTGTGGCCGGTATGACTCCATGTGTGTATTATTATTTAAAATCTACCTTTTATTTGAAAACATGTCTCAACTACTAAAATAATATTAATTCACAATTTTTGGATACATTCAAAATATTATCCATATGTCAGTTGCGACTTGTGGGAACCAGCTGCACTTGAATTTGATACATGGTATTCCTAGTATGACTAAAACAACTTTCTTTCAGTTTAAAATTGAAATTTTAGTTAAAAAATTGTGGCATACCTAAAAATGTCAAAATTAATTAATATTGTTATAATACATTAATATAATAATTCATATGTCATCTCTAATATGTATAAATTAGACAGACCTCAATTCGACACACAGTATAATCATTAAGCCTCAAATTTTGTGGTTCAGTTTTAAAATTCCATTTTTACTATATATATTCACATTTATGTTCAATTTATTTCATTATAGTATTACTACGATAATGAATTTATTTTATAAATGGGGACTATTTAACGTTACTTAGTGGTGGTTTTTTGGTAACTAATATCATTATTAGTATTTTGTGAGAGGTGGTCGGGAACCAATGATAATGAAACAATTAATGTTTTTTAATGATTTTGATAAATTATACCTAATAATGTAATTTTAAAATTTTAAAAATTTATTTTTTTACTTATATAGGTAGTTTAATTTTTAATTCAATTAAATTATGAATTATTTAGATACAATTATTTTCAGGAATATTTTTCTGTAATTTTGACTACATGCTACTATAGTATGCACTTTATACATGTTATTTGTTGAAAAAATAAAATTGACCTTTATTAGAGATTTTATATTCTTGATAAAGGGGATCCCTTTTATTCGTTCTTAGGAAAAAAATGAATTTTCAATACTGAAAATTGATTTTTATATAATTGACTCTAAGCTGATCAACAGTTGTTAAAGTCATAAATTTTTCTACCACTTAGGATATTTGATAATAACAATATATGAATCATTATAGATAATTTATAAATAACCTTTATGTTATTCTTCATTAAAAAATCCAATAATTATTTTATTATTTTCATTTAATAAAAACAGGACCATTCCTGTAATATGTTATTCTTCTATGTTTTATTAAAAAAATGTTGTATCATCTATGGTTGAGGTATCCCATTATATTCTTCTAGATTCTTCCTTATTGGATCTAAATTCTTGGGGAGTTTATTGGGGAAATGTAAAAGTTTCTTTTGGTCTTTATTTGTATAAATAAAGGTTGGGCCATAATATTTCCCAAGATATTTCATACTGGCAGTGAACCAATGACTAGCTAGTATTAAGTGGTAGTATCCCAATATCGTTTTGGAGCACCTGATCCATCGGTGGTGCCTCGATATATATTTTATTTGGAAACACATATATATTCACTATTTAACACTTTTTTATATCTCCCTTACATTTATCAATATTTTTAATCTAAGAAAATGGATAAGTAGTTGTATGGAGAATCTGGCTCTCATCTATATATCTTTTACCTATTTGAATATCTGATCAATCTTGTGGCTTCCATATGGTAATTATAAGATTATATATCACAGGAATACACTATTTTCGTAATAATGGATCATAAATATTGGTTTTCATTTCCAGATAAATGGATACCTATCTCATCTAATGGATAATTATATTCTTATTTCAGATCGATGGAAGATAATTATCTCTCACATGATTTGATCTTAGTACATTAAGGGAAGAGGTTCTAATTCGGTACATCTAACTCACATATCAACAAAAAAATGTTATTATTATTTGATATCAATACTATAATCCTCATGTGATTCTTTAGAGATGTATTTTTGGATTCTTTTTGTGTGGTATTGATTTAGTAGGAAATTATTGGCATTTTTCATCAATTCACATTAGGTAGGATGTAACTTAAAGTGTTGAAAAAACAGTATAAATAGGTATGATGTAATATTCATCTATATATGCATGTGTGTAAACCATTATACCACTCTCAATATGATATTATTATGCGTGTTTCGGTGTGGATCATGTGAGACCTCTATTGAGATGATAATATTGTACATGTCCATATGATTTTCTCGTGAGACCTCTCTTGATATGTTATTCTTGTGGTTGTGTATAGTTTTTAAATTTCTATGAAATGTAATTTTTATGAACATATATTAATAACTCTTAGATATATTCTATCATATGGACATTGTTGGACCCCTCATGCATTGGTTAATCCATTAGAGGGAGAGGATATGTGACCTGACACATGATGATTATGGCGGGCTCTTTAATAATGAATTGAAGGATAGTGTTTCCTTGATCCTTGAGTTGAGACTGGTAGTGGTAATGAACACATAATGGCCTAAACCAAAGCATGATTTCCTTCAATATTTTTATAAGAGATAATGGACCTCATGGATCACTATTTGATTCATGAAAACCATACAAAGCTTATCTTATGGCATGGGTGTGGAATAGGTTGTTCATGGATCATTATTTCTTAATACACACATGATGACACAACATGGTAATTTTTCCTTCTATATTTATTTTAATGTAATTTCATAAAAGATTATTTAAAAACTGAACTTATGATATGGACACATTGGTGGGGCTTTCCTAGATTTATTCTCACACTATACATGGGAATCCTGGTGAGCATGATGAGATTATTGTTAGGGATACAATAATGGGAATTGGACTCATGTCAAGTGTTTGATCTCTAGGATCATGGTAATTTTATTTATTAATATCAAACTTCAGGATTCACAATATAGATACTTTCATTATCATCTATAAGTTTTTTGTTTTCTACATGACATAGAATTTTTTGGTTTTTAGTTATCTTGTATGATATATTAACACAACATGGTTTAAGTCTTTTACTTGTGTATAAAAAATAAATTAATTTATTATCTCTTAAGCATGTATATATGTGGTATGGATATATATACTATGGGAATTGTTTCCCAATTTTTATTTTAATTCATCATTTCTAGTTGGAATCATCATGTGTGTAGGTAGGTGTGTAGGAGGTCATTTGACACATTGGAACAAACCAGATGATTGAGTTTAGAGTATTATAGTTATAATAAATCAAATTATTATTATATATGAATATAATAAATATAGTATGTTACATTTCATATTTAGAATGGTAAAATAATCATAAATTACTTCAAAAAAATTTATATAACTAATGTACGTAGAACTTCCTAAATGTCCAAAACCTTATATGATAATGATTAGATAGAGTAATACAAAATTATGTATGAAATATATTTGATATTTAGAACCCATGATATTATTGAATGAAATGAACATGATATCAATATATTTTGTATGATTTTTGAACCATTTTACAAAGATCATTGATTATTTACCTTATATATAAGAGACATTGAATCCATGGACCAAATATGTTAAAAACCACAAATACAAGAAAAAATAATTTAATGTTGGAATAATACATTAAAATAAATAATAATAAGGGATAATAATAATAATATAATATGAAAGAATTTATGAATCAGGTAAATAAATTATAATTTTTTTTATCCAACATGATAATGGAAAAAATTTATTGTTGAGACTTGTGTTAAAGGAATTGTTGTATAAATATAACATTATGGGAAATAATGTACACTATTATATCAATAATCTATATTTAATTAAGAATGATGTTATCCAATACTATTTTTCATTGATTCCTAGAAAATTTATTATTATTATTATATTCTATATATTTTAATTTTTAATAGGAAATAGTCTATGTGATGGATATTGTTAAAAATATTTGATGGATTGTTTGATTTGAAATGTAAAATTATTATATAATAGATGTTGGATATATTTATAATAACATTATTAGTGATATTAGAAGAAATTTGTACTGAAATAATATTTACATAAAGGATTGTATTAAAATACAAGATGACTTATATGATGAATATGATAATTTATTTTTTCTAGAATCAACAATTGGGTTTCTCTGGATGCATTGTAATGATATATATTGAATTTTAGGTCTTCTATTTTATTGTGGAATTGATTTTTCCATATATAATCTACTCCAGGATTTCTAGAAGTTAAAATTGTTTTACAACTGGTTGTTATTGAAGGAAAATTTAGTTCATATTAGTTTTTTAAAAATAATAAATATATCTAGTTTCCTGTATATACATTATTTTTATTATTGTTATATATAGTTAGTTTTTTAATATGAAATGATTAACCTGGTTCGGGAAATAATTTCCCTGTTGGTTCCATGAAGTAGAAATCAAAAATTTATTTTTTATGGATTATTAATCCAAACATATGATTATTTTTTAAATTGATATTTTTTTGGTTGAGTATGAACCCTAAAAAACAAAATAGATAAAGTATTTAATAATATATAAAAACTAATATGTCCGATTTAAAATAATAAAATGCTTCATATTCATTATTTGAGATCATTATTTAACAAAGGAGATCGATGACCCAAATTTCATCCCGAAAATACATTAATCTATGGCCATTCACTATAGTACATATAAACTCAACCCTGATAACATTTAGTCAAAATATTTAACAAAATAATATCATCAAACAAGATGTAAACCCTCCAATCATTAAGCACACTACAGAAAAAACCACTACCCATGATAATAAAACAAATCATAAATAATTTAATAAAAAATAAAGAAACAACTCCTAGAAACATAAATCACAATAATGAATGTAGAGACCCAAATCTAGATGTACATGGACACTACATTACTTTTTCAGAATATCTATTACATAAAAAAACAAACACTAAAGGACCATAATAGTTTAGTGTCTTTGGAAACTCAGAATATAATCTTCTAATCATGGTGAAAGATCTTCAACATCTCCCATAAATATCTTACCTTTATTGGTTTTCTTACCTAAACATTTCTTTATATCCTGGGGAAAAGAAAAAATAAAAAGGGTGTGCTCAAATTCTCAGTAAGGTTAAACATAGATAACATAAAACAATCCATAGACATTTGAATGAAAAAACATGAACATAAGATCTAAACATCAAAATCTTGAGCAAAGACATAAATCATGGAAGTATGTATGGCATATATCATAAAGGAAAATCAATCATGATAAAATAGCATGGGAATAAAACATGTAATTTTGGCAACCATTAAGCACATGTTATGATTTCCACAGTAGCCAAGGCATTTCTGCCAAGACCATCTTAGTGGACAAAGTTCCTTTCTGAATCGAGTTCACTCCTCGTTCCAGTCCTGTATCACTAAACCAGGATAACTTACCATTCCATCCATGTCTATCACATAAGATATAAATCATTACCCAATGAATTTGAGGGAGATATAGGTCCCACCCATATATTTATTAAATCATTCCATTGTATGCCACAAAATCATAAATCATAAATCATACATCATATCATAACCCATGTACTAGAATGGGATTCTTAAACATCATGCCATCATAACATAATCCATATAAAAAAATGGATATCATTTCATCATAAGAAAAACGAAACCATCTAAATAAAGGAGAAATTACACATGAAACATAAACATATAAAATAATATCATTTTAGATGGAAAATAGTTTTGATAAAACACTTGAATTGAATTCTTGAGGAAAATATCTTTTCTTCTTCAAAATCATTTTTCTTCACAAAATGCCATGTAATTTTAAAAGAAAAGTATTTTGTTGAAAATAACCATGGTAAATTATATAGGAAGATTATTGAAAATTAGGCGATATGAAACCATAAAAATCTGTTCATTCCGTATAAGTTAAAAAAACATTTTTCTTGTACTTTTTAATGAAAAGTCAAAATGTACCTCGTATGGTAAACAAAAGAAAGATTCCTTCCATATGATGTGGTAAAAGTAAAACAAGGTAGAAATGAAATTAAAGATACATATATGTAAATTAAAAATTTTATGAAAACATTTTGAGAACATATGAGTATGGATAATAAACCTAACCCCAGTAAATACTTACGAATAAACAATCTCAGATAATATTGAGATTGGAATAGTTTTCCCTTACCTTATGTCTGATATGATTCGTATGTATCCGAACCTCCTGAATAATGATTTAAATAATGTCATTGACTTATTACAGAATCATATTCGTCGTTATGATATCATATATGGTTCACTTATGACCTTATATTACCCGTTCTTTTGTAAATTCCATGTTAAAGCAGCGTTTGGCGTAAAATCGTTTCATTTATCGTACATGTTTCGACTTGTTGTTCTTGATATTATTACTTATATCCTGATTTACTTAATTCCAGAATGTAATATATTATTTATATATAATATATTTTCAGCATATACAAATATATATATATATATATGATAGATCGATAAATGGAATGAAATACGCCGTTCATGGAGACGGTGGGTCGTACGTACGCATGAACGCTGTTTTCGTTTCCTTATGGAATTGAATGGAATTAAGTAGATGACATTCATATATATATATACATAAATACAGTATAATTATTATTTCATATATTTCATTATTATTCATTATATATAATTAATAATCATTCATGAATTGTTAACATAGAGAATGAATCTCATCGCGTCGTGGAGACGGTAGTCCGTACGTACGCACGAGTGATAACATCATTCTCATGATCGTGGAATTGTATTGAAGTGTATATATAAAATTTCAGAATCAATATCACTTTACAATAATCATATATAGTTATTTATTTACACCATTATACCCATCCAAGTAAGGATGTGGTCGAAAACAGATTACACCACAGCGTGGAGACGATATTCCATACGTACACACGCGCGGTGATTTCGTTTTTCCGTAGGATTAATAGAAGGTAAAATAGGGTTTTCTCATTTTTATAATCACATATCAGTATATATGTAATAATAATGTTATTACTTTATAATGATATAACTAAATAAGAAGAATTAGAAGAAGAATGAAACTTGAGAGAATCGGACGAAAAGATTACCTCTTCTTCGACGCACCTCATTTGTGCTTCCTCTTAAGGAAGTAGAGTTGGTCTTTTGAGAAGACCAGAACCTCCAGAATGTTTCTAGGGAAGTGTAGAAGATTAATGGGAAGAGGTATTCCGAACTACAAGGATCAAATGGCTGTGAAGAGAAGAGGGAAGGGGTGCCAATTTTATAAGGGAGGAGAGGGGAACCTTAGGAAAACATAACATATTATTTTATAATATAGTCATATTCAGTTTCTAATAGCTCAAAATTGATTTATTTCTAAGCTAAGGGGGTTATGGGTCGCCATACTCTCAACCAATTGGTTTTAGACAAGTTTATGTTACTATTTTATCCTTATCATTTAGATTTAACTCTAAGTTAAATAATATAACTTTTGCCGTTTCTTTTTGTTTTCTTACACTATATGGTTAATAAACATACTATAACAAGCAATATTAACCCCAATTGGTTCATTATTAATATATATATCGTTATCTAAGTTATTTGGCCGATCCATAGATTTTTAAAAATAAAATAACAATTAATAATATAATATTTGTTTAAAAAACTATTTTATGTCAATTTTGACACTATTTTGTTATAGATTTTTGTGAAAATCATAAAAGCATGATTAGTTCTATAAAAGTTAATTAAATCAATTCTAACATATAATATTAACATATAAAATTATTTTAATTCATAAAAAGTCTAAAATTACATTCATTTGGGTATTTATAACATCAATTATGTTAATAATTCATTAATAAGGTAATTATTACATCATCATTGTGTCATAAATAAATTAAATTATCTAATGTCTAAAAATTATAAATAAAATACCATTATTTAAGAAATATTTTTATCTTTATAATTAATATTTATAGTTGAATTTATCTTATTTATGTCCCTATATTAAAATTTTCTTAGTTATTAAGCATTGATTTTAACTATTTTAATTCGTCTTTAAATAAAATAATAATAAACTTCCTAATCTAATCCAAGTGGACCTAAAGGGTAATATTTTATCCCTAATGTTGTTTTTGGTTGAAATGTACTTATCCAATAGAATTAGGACATGTTTTAGGGTAATAATAATATCATTTTTACCCTTAATTACACTGTCTACTTTTAACCGTGGTAAATAAACGTAAAAAGTTACTATTCACAAAAAATTATTTTTATCTTATTGAATCACATTTTACTCCTTGATATTAACCGTGTCTCTTGGAATTTCTAAATTCTACTCACAGAAGTGGTAAAATTATGTTTTATGTAAATTTTCTAACTCTCCTCGGAGGTGGGTAAAAACGGTGAAAAGTTCAATAAAATTTTTATATATCTAAAATTATTATAAAATGACTCCAATGAATTACACTGACCATATATGGGTATTATGTATCTATTTTGACCTATAATAATTTCAAATAAAAATAAATTATTATTTAAATAAAATGTCGGTTTTTAAATAGTAACCTAGTGTTTTCAATATAAATCAAAAATTGAACGTTTTCAGAAAATACCAAAAAATCACCCTAGGCTAATTTTGATATTCCGAATCCAAAATGAAGTCCATTTTGAATGATAAAATTTATAAAATTTCAAAAAGTTGGTATTACTATTCATAACGGCTAGTTTATAATAATATTATAATAATATATCGTTTAGTGAAACTCGGTATTACATACTACACATGCTATCGGGGAAGGTATTGATTACGTGTAATGCAAGGCAAGTCAGGGATGTGTGTTGTGAGTGCTCCGTTTAGTGTTCCGTATAACATAATCAAAACATATTTCATTTATACAATAAACAAAATCTCTACTTAATGTTGCGTAAAATATTTTCCACAAAACGACCATGAAATTGAATGTAACACGAGCCAAGAATAGTGTTGCATATACTTCATGCTAATACGATGTTGTATATAGAACAATCCAATGTTGTCATAGTGTATATTAGAATACATCAAAGAAATTAAAAAGAATATATCTCACAAAATCTCGGTTAGTTACAGTCTACCCCCCTTAAAATGAATTTTTCCCTCAAAATTCATTTGGGTTATAAATCATTTACTACTTGAAAGTTTCTTTCATAGAAACCCACATCGTAAAAAGGAATACCAAAACTGAACATTTAAAAACTAAATTATGAATCATAACGGTTACCCAAATTAACTAATCACTGGGTTTCTATATAAGATAACATTGGTGAAAATATGGATATGTAAGAGAAATCTAACCATCATGTTCTGATGGAGAGTGGTAGAGAACATGGCTATGAAAAATACAACAATAAAAAGCCATAAATTTTTGATGATCTAAGGTACCATTGGATTCATCGGATATAAGGGCACTAGGACAACATTTTTGGTTTTCAAGATCATTTTACTAATGTTGAAAAATTTAAAATAGAAGAAATACTTACATTATTTCGGTATAATGTCACAGTTGCTCGTGCCTTGAAAAATTTCTACTTCATCTTTTAAAGAAATGAAGTTGAATTTGTCATTTGTGAAGGGTTAGTAGATCATGTGATAGAACGATGGGTAATTCCATATGTCTCAAACAAAAGTTATGAAAACGTTATCAAATATACATAAGTCCATCTATGCTGAGGTTAATCTTATATGATTCCAAAAATGGACTTATACTTCATCTATCATACTAATTAACAAAACTAGTTTCTACTAACCAGGGACTTCTTGTAGGCCATTGGTTGGTGATAAAGGTATGTCGAACTTCGGTTCTAGGTTTGATTCCCGCAACCCTGTCTGACGCGACGAGTTGTCACCCGTTCTACAGGTTGTCCCTTTTCCTAAACTGCACTACTATAGCATTATATCAATAATATCGAAAAAAATTCTAGCATTAAACAATACTAAATTATGTTTAAAAAAATCCATTCCATTCTTTAGGCATAACCAAAATACTTCTTTCCAAACTCATAGTATAAAGAAACGATTACTAAAAAGGTCATATAGTAAGCACGTGAATACCATCATTTATCCCTCATATATTTTTTTGGTCACATTCCAATCATGTGAATACATTAATCATGTATTCTCTTGAATAATGAATACCCATTGAACCTTAGTGAAAACATGAATGCTGTCAAAAGTTAACTCTTTCCAAAATACTAAAATTTTATATACTAAAACCATGATATAACCTTGTCCTTATATCAGTCATGAGCTCATGAATACTATCAAACATTTCATTTTCTCTATATCCTTTCATTATGTGCATATCATCTGCTTTCCAGAACATTCAAATCACTTTTCATGGTTACCGGTACCATATAATTATTGAAAAACACAATAAACCATTACATAGATATTCCAATGTTCCAAAATACTATAAATGAGATTTCACAACATTATTTTGGAATCCCTTCACATAAACACATAATCATTCCACCACATCATTTTCATAATCAACATTGCTAATAGTGATCTCATGTTACTTCCCTTTTTCCTTTGCCTTAAGAGGTTGCTCATGTTGATCATCATTAACCATTGGACTGGGGCATTGATTAGCATAATGTCCCATTTCCTTACACTTGAAGTATTGGAGTGTTGGTGGAGCGTTCGCTGTAGTCGTTCCTCTATTTGCGTCATTAGAATCATTTTTCCCATTAATTTTTCACTCAACTACTTTATGACCTTCTTTTCCACACATGAAACATTTTCTAGTACCTTTTACACAATCTCCACCATGCTTCTTTCCACACTTGGGGAATAAAGAAAAATTCACCTTCTTCTCACAATTGTTCTGAGGTTTTTCCTTGAACTCCATCATTCATTTCTTGTGAAAACCATTAGATGGATATGATACACCAACATCAAGTTCTAGCTTGATATCACAACGCACAATTTATTCAAAGCTACTGAAGTCTCTTATAGCTAATTCCCTTTGAAGACTTGGTTTTAAGACACTAAAAAATCGATCAACATTACTTCCAGGTTGGATGATAAAACCAGATGCATGCCCTTCAAGTCTGGTAAAATTATCTTCATATATTCCATTAGATTCATCATCCTTCTTCTTAAGCTCAAGGAACACTTTTTCCATATTTTTTCTAATAATATGAGGGAAGTACTTACTGAAAAACAAGTTATTGAACTCATTCCATTCCATGGATTCAATTTCATCTCGAGGCCTCGTATTCTTAATTAGAGTCCACCACTGGGCTGCTTCACCTTCTAAATGGTAAACCACTAGAATGAATTTATCATGTTTTGAACAATGATGTATGGAAAATATATTTTCAATGGTACCGATCCATTGATCAGTAACAAATGGTTCTGAAGACCCATTGAATGACTGTGGACGTTGCCTCATAAAGGACTCAATAGAATATTGTTCCCTTATCTGATCATTTGGAAATCCAAAATGATTCTTATCCTGTATAAGTATAGAAATAAGATTTTTCACTCCATCTCAAATCACATTTGGTTGTTCGGGAGGACAATCATTGCATTGTTTATTACATTGATCAACATGGTTCCTTCGGGTTCTAGCCATCATCTAAAACCCAAAAAGAATAGTGTGAGAGGCAAAAATCTTGCTAGGGAAAACAACATAATAAAGGGGTAGTACCTTCGATATCTAACATCTTAGGTGTAATTATAATATCATTACCATAATTCTAGGACAATAACCTATCCTTATACATAACCTTAGGGACATTCTTAGACATACCGTAGAAATATATCTAGGGATCTCAATAAAGTTTTCGCATCCTAGTTTCCAAAGTTTAACTAAACCATTTCATTGATACCAACTTTAGAGACCCAAAGTATGATGTACATAGACATTACATTACATTTGAAAAATATCTAATACATAACAAAAACAAACACTGAAGGACCATAATAGTTCAGTGTCTTTGGAATCTCGGAATATAATCTTCTAATCTTGGTGAATGATCTTCATCATCTTTCATAAAGATCTTCCCTTTTTTGGTTTTCTTAAAAAAACCTTACTTTATATCCTACGGAAAAGAAAACATAAAAAGGTTGACCTCAAATACTCATTAATGGTAACCATAGAAAACATAAAACAATCTATAGACATTTGAATTCAAAAACTTGAACATGAGATCTAAACATCAAAATCTTAAGAAAAGACATACATCTTGGAAGTATATAAGGCATATATCATAAAGGAACATCAATAATGATAAAATAGCATGGGAATAAAACATGTAAGTATGGCCACCATTAATCACGTATTATGATTTCCATAGTAGCCAAGGCATTGCTACCAAGACCATCATTGTGGACAAAGTCCCTTTCTGAATCGAGTTCACTCCTCGTTCCAATCCTGTATCACTGAACGAGGTTAATTTATCATTTCAGCCATGTCTATCTCGTGAGATATAAATATTTACCCAATGCATTGGAGGGAGATATAGGTCATACCCATCTCATAATGAAATCATTTTTTCATATGCCACAAAATCATAAATCATAAATCATACATCATATCATAACCCATGTAATAGAATGGGATTCTTAAACACCACGCCATCATAAAATAATCCATAAAAAATGGATATCATTTCATCCTAAGAAAAATCAAACCAAGTAAATAATGGATAAATTATACTTGAAACATAAACATATTAAATAATGTTATTTTAGATGGAAAATAGTTTTGATAAAATACTTGAAATGAATTCTTGAAGAAAATATCCTTTCTTCTTCAAAATCATTTTCTTTTCAAAATATGCCATTCAATTTTAACAGAAAAGGATTTTATTGAAAATAACCATGAAAAAATATATAGGAATCTTCTTGAAAATTAGGATATATGAAACCATAAAATTCCATTCATGTTGTATAAGTTAAAAAAACATTCTTCTCGTACTTTTTTCAGAAAAGTCAAAAAGTACCTCGTATGGTAAACAAAAGAAATATTCCTTCCATACGATGGGGAAAAAGTAAAAAAGGGTAAAACTGACATTGAACATACATGGATGAAATGTAAATATTTTATGAAATTTTTTTACAACATATATACATGGATAACAAACATAACACCAATAAATACTTACGAATAAACAATCTCGGATAAGAATGAGATTGGAATAATTATCCCTTACCTTATATCTGATATTCTTCGTATGTATCTGAAACTCTTGTATAATGATTTACATAATGTCATTGACTTATTACGTAATCATATTCATTGTTATGATATCATATATGGTGCACTTATGTCTTTATATTACCCGTTCTTTTTGTAAATTCAATGTTAATGTAGTGTTTTGTGTAAAATCGATTCATTTATCATACGTGTTTCGACTTATTGTTCTTGATATTATTACTTATATCCTAATTTACATAATTCCATAATGTAAAACATGATTTATATATAATATATATTCATAATATATATATATATATATGATATATTGAAAAATGGAATGAAATACACCGTTCATGGAGACGGTAGGTCGTACGTACGCATGGACGATGATTTCGTTTCCTTATTGAATTGAATGGATATAAGTAGATGACATACATATATATATATATAAATAAATCCAGTGATATTATTATTTCATATATTTCATTATTATTCATTATATATACTTTATAATCATTCATGAATGGTTAACATGGAGAATGTATCTCATCGCATCGTGGAGACGGTAGTCCTTACGTACGCACGAGCGTTGATATCATTCCCATGATCGTGGAATTTTATTGAAGTGTATGTATAATATTTCAAAATCATTATCACTTTACAATAATAATATATAGTTATTTATTTACACCATTATACCCATACAATTAAGGTGGTGGTCGAAAATAGATTACACCATAGCGTGGAGCCGGTATTTCGTACGTACACACGCTCGGTGATTTCCATTTCCGTAGGACGGATAGAAGTTGAAATAGGGTTGTTTAATATTTATAATAACATAATAATATATAATTAATACTTATTTTATTACTTTATAATGAGACAACTAAAGAAGAATAAGTAGAAGAAGAAAGAAACTTGAGAGAATCGGATGAAAAGATTACCTCTTCTTCGACGTGCCTCATTTATGCTTCCTCTTAAAGAAGTAGAGTTGGTCTTTTGAGAATACCAGAACCACAATAATGTTTCTAGGGAAGTGGAGAAGGGAAATTTTCAGGGTTTCTCCGAGTTTTAAGGCTCAAAAGTGTGTGAAGAGAAGAGATAAGGGTTGCCCTTTTTATAAGGGAGCAGAGGGGCACCTTAGGAAAACTTAAAATATTATTTTATAATAAAGTCATATTCGGTTTTTAATAGCTAAAAATTGATTTATTTCTAAGATAAGGTGGGGATGGGTCTAAATCCTCTCATCCAATAGGTTTTATACAAGTTTATGTTAGTATTGAATCTGTATCATTGACATTTAACTCTAAGTTAAATAATTTAACTTTTACCGTGTCTTTTTTTTTCTTACACTATATGCTTAATAAACATACAATAACAAGACAAATGAACCCCGAGTGGTTAATTATTAATATATATATCTTTATTTAAGTAATTTGGATGAACCATATATTTTTAGGAATAAAATAACAATTTATAATATAATATTTGTTTTAAACACTATTTTATGTCAATTTTGACAATATTTTGTTATTAATTTTTTTGAAAATAATAAAAGCATGAATAGTTCTATAAAAGTTAATTAAATCAATAATAAAATGTCATAGTAACCTAAAATATTATTTTAATTCATAAAAAGTGTAAAATTACATTTATTTGGGTATTTATAACATCAATTATGTTAATATTTCATTAATAAGGTAATTACTGCATCATCATTGTGTCATAAATAAATTAAATTATTTATTGTCTAAATTTTATAAATAATATACAATAATGTTGGAAATATTTTTAGATTTATAATTAATATTTATAGTCGAATTTAGCTTATGTATATCCCAATATTAAAAATGTTTTAGTTATTATACTTTGATTTTAAATATTTTAATTCTTCTTTAAATAAAATAATAATAAATTTCCTAATGTAATCCATGTTGATATAAAGGGTAATATTTTATCACTAAGGTATTTTTTGGTCGAACTACACTTATCCAATAGAATTAGGACATGTGTTAGGGTAATAAGATTATCATTTTTACCTTTAATTACCCTATTTACTTTTAACCGTGGTAAATACAAGTAAAAAGTTACTATTCACCAAAAAAATTATCTTATTGAACCACATTTTACCACTTGATATTAACTGTGTCTCTCATATTTTAAAAATTCCACTCACAGAACCGGTAAAATTATGTTTTATGTAAATTTTCAAACTCCCCTTGGAGGTGGGTAAAAAACGGTTACAAGTTCAATGAAATTTTTATATATCTAAAATTATTATAAAATGACACCAATGAATTACATTGAAAATATATGGGTATTATATATCAATTTTGACCTAAAATAAATTTAAATAAAAATGAATAATTATTTATATAAAAGGTAGTTTTTAAATAGTATCATAGTGTTTTCACTATTCATCAAAAAATTGAAAGTTTTCAAAAAAATAGCAAAAATTCACCCTAGGATAATTTTGATATTCCGAATCCAAAAATGAAGTCCATTTTGAAAGATAAATTTTATAAAATTTCAAAAAGTGGGTGTTACTATTCATAACTGCTAGTTCATAATAATATTATAATAATATATCGTGTAGTGAAACTCGGTATTACGTCGTACACACACTATTGAGGAAGGTTTTGATTGCCTGTAATGCAAGCCATGTCAGGGATGCGTGTAGTGAATTCTCCATTTGGTGTTGTGTAAAACATAATCAAAACATATTTCATTTATACATTTAAAAAATCTATACTTAATATTGCATAAAATAATTTCCACAAAATAAACATGAAATTGTGTGTAACAAGAACCAATAATAGTGTGGCGTATACTGCAAGGTAATACGGTTTTTTGTATAGAACAATACAATCTTGGTGTATTGTATAATAAAAGACATCAATAAAATTAAAAATAATATATCTCATAAAATCTCGGGGTGTTACAATGAAGCTATTCGAGACAATCCATAACTACATTTGTTCCTTTATCCTCAAAATATAGAAGTAAAACCACAGTAACATAGTTCCCATAAAAGAAAAAATAATAATGGAAAAATAAAACCAAACTATATAACCAGAATCATGTATCAGCCTCCAATGAACTAGCCTTCCACCACTCATCATATGATCCCTCAAACACATAATCTTTTTTATTTTCCACGACGAGGACCTCGACATGATAATTATAACCAGGATACCATGATAGTATACATTCCAAGAAACTACTCTACAAGAATATCAAGAAGGAATGGTTAGAGGAAAGTGAAATTAAATCATGGAGAAGGAGGAACAATCCAACACCATAAACCCTTCACCTGAGATGGATAACAGAAAAGATGAAAAAAAATTTGGAGCATTCCAATGGAGGCCAAGAAGGCCCATAGACATACATTGGTCAAAAATAACATTGAAAACTCTAGTTTCATATTAACAATCCCCCAATGTGACCTTTTTGACAAACATAGTCGGAGTATGTTAACCTCTGATGTTTTATGAAATATTTTATTTAAATAATTATAATTCTTCAGTAGATTGCGCTGCATGAAACCACGAGTATATAAGTACTGAAAGATTCCATTTGTATAAAATTTTAATTATATCATAGCCATTTGTTTTGCAGGAATATCTATAACAAACTTTTGAAAATGAATTATGAATTTTTTAGCTATAAATTATTTATAACAAATGTAAATTTGATATTTTTAATTTGGAGGGAATTTCTGTTTGTAATGAAATTAATGATATATATATAAATGTTATATACCTAATAAAATATTTTTGATATTCATTCAATGTATATTTTAATCATAGGGTTTAAATAAACCATATTTTTTGTATAAAAAACTATATCTTTTATAAATGGGTAATCTTACACCATTGAATGGAAACCTCTTTTAAATTATGAGTTTGACACTCAAATAATTTTTATATAACAATATAAACAATTTATTTTAATGTGGGATATAAAAATTTACATTGGATTAATTTCTGATAATTTTTTAATAACATTCATGTTTTAATGAATACTATATATACAATAAAATATTTATGAGAACATCATTTTTCGTCGAAAGAATTTATATGGATATATTATAACATTTATTGGTCTTAAAGTATAAAAATTATATAATTTTATCATGAAATATAATGTATATAATTGGCATTATTTTTAAATTTAAACATATGTAAAATCATTAAAATCTTTTCCATTGTTTTAACATTATAAAACGTCTTCTCTCATTCCTACAACAATAATTATTATAAATTAATAACTGCAACATTTGGCTTTTATATTTTTAAAAAATAGACTGCCTATTTTTAATTAGTATCTCCAAATTATCTTAATATGAAACTTCAATTTTTTATCATTATGAATAATAAATATGGTATTTATTTTCATTAACATGGTTGATGGTAAATGGGGTAATTAAAGTTAAAAATAATATTATAAAATTGACATATCATTTTTCAAAGTCTTATTGGATGATTAAATTAGACCCTTGTCATACATTTTTTTGATAAAATTACATAATGGCCACTTTCCTATGAATATGACATGAATATAATTAAAACTAATTAATGTGACAAAATTACACAATCTCATTTTATATAAGTATATTAATTTTAATATATGTATAACCTTATGATAATATCAATTATATGTAGTCTTTGTAAATTTATGATAATTACCTACAACATAGAAATTTAGTTATAATTTTTAGAGATTAAATCATAATCATTAATGATGACAAATTAGTGATTTAGAAATTATTTTAATAATATAAATATCAAATAAATTGTTTTAAAAATATTAAAAGAAATATAATTTGAATTAATTAATGTGAGAAAAAAATTTAGGTCAATATGACATATTAATATTATATTCCATATATTTTTTCAAGGTTAATAAATTATTTAAAATTCACAAAAATATTCAAAAATTACAAAGTGAAAATTATAAGGTTGAAAATGTCATAATGTATCTAATTATGAAAAATTGAAAAAAACATAAGTAAATTTCTATAAAAAATTAATATTTTTAAAATTATTACTATAATTACAAATAAATATATTAAATAAGGATAAAACAAAAGGATAATGTTTTAAATAAAATCCAAACATATCTAAATTTTATTGGTTGAAATGATTTTTATCCATACTCATCTTCTATTCAAAAAAATATACTTTGTAGGCATTTGAATTTAAAAATTAATTTATTTAAATTTAATAGTTTTGGTATTTACAACGGTTCCATTACCAACTCTTATAAAAGGGTACCTCTCCTTATCTTTTAAACACACATATTAAAAATTCTTTCTTGGCTAACCCCTGCCCATTTCATCTCCCAAAATCCATCACATTATCCTAGAGGCCACACATTGGGAATAAAGCTATCCAAATGGGACAATTTGTTCAAATAAAAAGGCTATACTAAAAAAAGTTGTAATTATTTTATCACCCCTTTAAATATTATTTTCATATTCCACTTCTTATTATTATGATTTGTCTATACTAAATTAATAAAAATATACTATCTTCTACATTCTTAGATTATATTATCGTTATTAAACAACCTTATTAATTCTTTTATCCATCGTATGAATAACAATATCACCATATGTTCTTACATGAGGCTTACCATCTCCACATCATGGTGTATTTGTTTATTCAACAATACATTATTTGGATGGGTATAATGATGAATATAATTTTTATAAATAATGAATATATCATGATAATTTTATTATAATTAATATGCCATCCAATTCTATAAAATTTAACAATTAAGGGAATGATATCATAGTTCGTGTGTACGTACGACCAACCATCTCAACAACATGGTGAGATTCATTTTCCACATTATCATTTATAGAATGATTATAAACATTTTATATTGTTTACGAATAATAAATATGAATTTAATTTCATTATGGATATAAATAAAATACATCATATGCATAAGAAACATGACTTTCATGGAAAACATGACTGGGAAAACGAAGCAGTTCACCCAAAATAATGTAAATATAGAAATGTTATTAACAAAATGATATAATAGGCTCATATATCATATCATAAATATGTATATGGTTATTGTATAACATAATAAAATACTTTAACCATTATATAAGAGGTTAACATACCTTTTAATAATAGAAAGTACAAGGTAAAGGATAATTTTTCAAATCTCATTTTTATCTGAGATTGTTTATACATAAGTATTTACTCGGGTATACATATCATCCACATATTTACTTCCTAAGTATTTAATATTATTTATATTATTATAAATTATTTTAATGTTAATTTTAAACATTTGGGAAATTTTATTAATTTCTATGAAATTAATCTTTAGTTATTATACAAATTGAGGTATTTTTTCTAATTTTACTGAAAAATGGTGCAGGTAATGTTTTTTAACATATACTAAATTAATGGATAATTATTCTTTTATGACACATTATTTCAATGAAGCTTCTATTACATGATTTTAACTGTGTTTTCAATTAAATTGTTTTCTTTTAAAATTGTGTGTCTTTTTAGATAAGAAAAAATTTCGAATAAAAGATATGTTCCACATGAATTAATTGTAATTATATTATCAAAATTATATTCCATATAAGATGAAAAAAAGGATATGTTTATATATATATCATTACATTGATTTTATTATGGTTATGGTGGAATATTTGTTTTAAAATCCATTTATTTTATATGGATTATAATGGTGTGATGTCTAAGAACCCCAATTTTTTTCCTTGGGATCTTCTATGATGAATGGTTTATTTTTTCTATAATATGTAATAATTATTTAATTATGAGATTGGTAAAACTTATATCTCCCACCACTTCATTGGGTAATGAATTTTATCTCATTATATATACATGACTGTAATAAAAAGTTAATTTTGTTCAATAAAACATGGCTAGAAAAGCAAGTAAACCATGTTCAGTAATGGACATTGTCCCCTATAATTCTCTTGGAAATGATCCTTGAATAATATGAAATTATTTTTTCTGCTTATGGGTATGACACAAAACATCACGTATTGTGCTATGACTTTTGGGATTATATCCATTAATTCTTATGATTTTTTCTCCCATGACATGATATAACAATCGTTAATATGTAGGATAAGTCTATAAAATGTTATGTTCTTTTGTCTTATGATTATGAAATGATTTATCATTCCCCTATATACCCTTACTGATAATTTGATCTCACCCTTGCAAAGGATTCTTTTCCCAAGGAAAAAAATATGGTTATTATGTAACTATGTCAAAAAAGAGTCTAGTTATGAAGAAATATGTGCATAAAAATGTAGATGTTTTATAAACAGTTTTTTTTGTTTCTCGGTTTCTAAAGACACTATACATGTATGGTAATGTAGTGGCATTATTTATTTTCTAGTGGATATACATAATGTTTGATGTAATATCAATATATGTAAAGTATGGTTTGTTATGATGGTTATCATATTAGTGTTATAGTTAACCTTTGGAATCTAAAATGAGAAAGTCTTTGTAAGAACCCTAAGGATATTTATAAGTATAGGTTACAATTATAGTGTTTTAGAAATGATCATGAATAACCTATGATAAAAGATAATGTTTATTTAATTGAAATAATATTCTAGATTTTATGGTTATCTTGTAATGATTATTTTTTTCATGCTATTAATCATGGCTTTAGTCAATGGAGGGAACCCAAAGGAATTGCATTAGTGCTGAATGCGATGGAAAATGTAATGATTTCTCCCCCCTAAGACATCGAATGTTATTGGAGAGATAATTAATAATCTTATATCAATGCTTTCAGAACATTCTCAAGCAATTAATCATTCATTAATTCTAAACAATCAAAGGAGGGGTCAACATTCTGTTGAGTCCTCCAAGAGGGAATGTCCAACATCTTTTAGTGAGTCTTCCGATCCATTAGTGGCTGAAGATGGATCAGTTCAGCTGAAAAAAATTTCAATTTTAAAATATTATAGACATGATAAATTCACCTTTTCATTCTATCATTTCAAAGGTGAAACATATCTATGGTGGAGTTTTATCATGAATACTAGGACAAGAGATGAAATTGAGTCCATGGAATGAGATGAGTTCATGAACATATTTTACAATAAGTGCATTTCTCATATTATTTAATCAATGGTGGAGAAGTAGGTCCTTGAGCATAAGAGAAATGATGATGAATCTATTTGTACCTACAAAACAATTTTATAAGGATTGCATGGTTTTCTTATTGAATTATTATCCATCATGCGTGTAAAATTGATTGATTATTTAGTGGATTAAAACCAAGTCTCTAATAGGAAATATCATTAAAGGACATTTATTTCTACAAATAAATATTTTGATGTGATCTCAATTTTGAGATGGATATTGGAGTAACCCATCTATCTTATTGATTGGATAATAAGAGAAAAATGGAACTGAAACGAAAAAATAAAGACTGAACTAAATTGAATATGAGTCTTCCTTTAAGAAAAATGTGTGGAATGAAAGAAGGAGGATGGTGTCTTAAAGGGGCTAGTACATATTTTAAGTGCCAAAAAAAAAGAGGTAATTGGGAAACTGAATACTAAGGTGATTGGAAAAAGATGCTAAAAAATGTGAACAATGAAAAGGCTACACATAATGAACCTCCTACACTTCAATGATAAATGTGAAAGGAAATAGGAAATTATAAATATCAGTGACGTAATCCAAGGGTTTTTTATGAGGATTGACATCAAGAAACTGTTGGTGTAACAACCCATTAATTAATTAATGAAAATCCCTCTTGGTATTTTTAAATTTCTTCTTATGGTTATGTATAACATATGCGCTTTTTTGGTTTTATGTTTTGGATTTTAAGATACTGTTATGAATTGTGACTGTTGCTAATATAATCGTTGAACAGTGATCGCATGACAAGTACAAATATAGGTCTTTAACAAATTCAATTTTTGAAGAAAAAAGAAGTGATGACATCATCCAGTAGATTTTCCCCGTACGAAGACCATTTGTCAGAGCTCAGAAAGGAGGTGGCGTTATTGGGATTTTCTCTTGACCATGCCTAAT
The DNA here is from genome assembly GCA_963277665.1 of Viscum album. Taxonomy (NCBI): domain Eukaryota; kingdom Viridiplantae; phylum Streptophyta; class Magnoliopsida; order Santalales; family Viscaceae; genus Viscum; species Viscum album. The sequence continues at coordinate 1,843,435,511 of OY728145.1, forward strand.
CCAAACTTCAACATGTTAAGCTTGAGCGGAATTGACTATGGGAGAAGTTTAAGTTAATAGAGATTACCTTCTGGGTGATGTTATCCAAGCCACCCCAAGAGTCAGTCACCATTGCACACCCTACCCTTCAGTCTTATGTGGGTGTTATAAGGGTTTATGTAACTTGACCCTAGTACTATGACTATGTACATTATTGTTTTATAAATAATTTGCATTCATTTTATTATTGTTACATTGTAAATAGATTTTAAAGCACAAATAGTATTTTTAGTTAATATTCAACTAAGAAATATAATTTGATGAATTAATGGAATTTTTTATTTAACTAATATTTTTTAAAAAAAATATTATTGATAAATTACTTTATATTAAATATAATAGATCATACAATTTTTATGAATAGAATTGTAATTTTTATTATGGTTTGAAAGCTGTTTCTGTCAAGACCAATGAATTTTCGATAATTATAAGCTTTTATTTTAAAATTTAATATTCCCATGATTATAAAATTATTTAGATAAAATGAATATTATTTTTGGAATCCAGATGTTGAATGTATTCAATGGTGATTTTTTTATAATATTCTAAGATAGTCAATTTTTTTGTTTGAAATTATATACTGTTTAAATATATTATGTGTTTTATGACATCATAATGACCCAATAGTGATGTAATAGAATACTATAATAATTATGTTTGGCCAGTATTAGTTTAACCATTAAAATAATATGATTTTAAATTTGTTTGATTTATCTTACAAAGCCTTAGTGAAACGTCCAGGACTTATAAATCATTTTTTCTTTATAAATTGTTTTCCTTGAGAGTGTGACTCAACTCCACATGACCAACCCTATTATTTTAAGATGTTCGGCCATTGGTGTTATAAAATATTTTTTCCCCTCCCATTTTTCAAAAACCATTGGCTGGTTTGTGGTTTTGATTAGGTTAATGTGTGGTGTCCCAAACCTAAATAATAAAGAATTCTCTCTCCTTTCTTATATAATCCCACACAAGCTACCACTTCCGCTTCTCTTGAATCATTTTTAGTTCATCCAAACTCTACCATCCTCTCACTATAATCCTCCCATGGTTCCCCAAGCTCCCAATAATCCTCTCTCAATCCTCTCCAATGCTTTCGGGATCACAATTCCATGTGAGGGATTTCTACCTTTCTCATTTTTGTCCATTTTTCTTTAAGTTGTTGTAGCCTTTTTTTTAATTAAAAATGTTGTGGTTTTATTTCATACCAGCCCCATACTTCCCTATTCATGTATGGATGATGGGATACACCTTTCTATCTCATTAATGCCTCCCATGCACCCCTGTTACCATGCCGAAATTCAGTGGGGGATTTCTATCTCCACATTTACATCCAAATAATTATTTTGTATTATGCATCGAAATTCCATTACATCTGCTCGGACATGTATCTAAATGACCACCTTACATTCCAATTCATGTACATATGATAAGATTCTCTTTTCTCTCTCATCAACCATTTTCATGAATCCTTATGTCACACCGTTATGTTGTCAAATTTGCACAGCATTTTTCGAAGACAAGATCATTGTGTAGTGAATACCATACCCATATCTCTATCAAGGGTATTCACCTTTATGAAAATATACATATTGAATGGTACTTTAAATGTTTTATTTCACATTACATAATCAGGGAATAACCTATGAAGTTGATTGATTCCATGTTATATGATCCATGTGGCACACTTATTCATGAAATTAATTGTTTAAGAAGGATGCATCCATATAGCACTCCAATGCATTGGGTAATGTATTGTATCATGATACTTCATGTACAATTCGTTTTGACTCAAGATAATTCATGTGAAACAAGGATTTACTCGTGCTACATGTGAAAGGAGGGTTTACTCAGGCTCCATGTGAAATGATCCTTGGCTCATTCTAATTCCATGTTAAGGGTTGTGGCCACATTTCCATGTTATGATTATTATGATTTATCATGCCTTTATGGTCATGGTTATCTTGTGCTCCATTGATATTTCTATGTTATATCATGAATTGTATTCCTCGTGTTATTCCATGTTTATTCCATTTATAGGCTTTATATCTCACCATTTTCTTATTCATGTCCTCAGGTTATCTCGTGCAATGAAAAGTATGAGGGAATATAGTGGTCATGTAAAGTAAGGTTTCAATAAAGATATTGTGTTTCTTGTTTTATGTTGTTATTTAATGTTCCTCATCCCCAAAGACACTACACCTCTCAATCATCCATGTTGTATAAAGTGAAGAGTTTAGGTAGTAAATCATGTTTATGTTGGTAATAAAAGTAGGGTTTTTTATAGTTTATATCAATGGATAGGTTTAGTTATTTTTGGGATTAGGATTAGAAAACCCTAGTGAAAGCCTTAGAGATAAGACAAAGTATAATAAAATAATCTCCACGTTTTGGTGAGTATTGAGTATGTGGTTTATCAAGAAAATACATCTGTTTTTTGATACGAGATGGTAGAGGTGGCTCTCGAACATATGTAACTAGGGGTGAAAACCCTGACAAGGAGTTTCAAGCTAAACCAGGGGTATCCAAGTACACAACAGTGGGCCTTGCTGTATTCTTGGTTACAACACTCTCAATGGATATGCATTGGTGAATTCACAAGCATAGTATGAACCATTATAAAGGGAATAAAAAAATTCCCCTATGAATATATGTTGAGAACTAGGTAATAGATAACATATATTTAAGCTTATACATTCACAAGTTAAGGAAATAAATAAAATATATAAGTTATCCATTTATTGTCATTGGATTTCCCTTTATATATTTAACTATTTAAGACTATCAACCCTAATTATATATTAAATTGAGTAAAACCAAAATCAAAATGTGAAGGGTAGGGTTATCGTCCATAGTTTTACAAATTATTTTATATCCCGAAAGTTTACTATAAAAATCCCAACACCACCAGAAATCATTGAGATAGAGATATCAGTGAGTACGTGAAATTGGGAAATCATTTCATCTAATGAATACAACTCCTCCCCTATCATAATTGGTGGACTAAATTTCATAGTGAACCTTGTTATACTCCCTCTGGGGTAATTTTATGCAATTCATGGCATGGATTGGATTTAGTTATATAGAGAAAACATAAATTTCCTTGAGAGTTAAATCACTCTCCATGTGGAGAATCAACCCCTTATTCTATACATGTTCAAGGAGAAAGATGAATCTTCTTTAGTTTTATCAATTTAATTGTGGATATTACATCCCTATGATCATGTTTATCACTCATAGATGATTTATTATAAGGAGGAAACCTTCCTTGAAGACATGCATATGGTGAGAGAATTCGAAGAAGTGTGACCCAATGAATTTTCGGGTCTTCCTACTAGAAGAGATGTTGAATTCTCAATTGATCTTATACCTGAGGTGTTGCCTATATCCACAACTCCATATAGAATGGCTATTGTGGAGATTGAGGTGTTGAAGAAACAACTATATGAGAATTTGGATAAAGGGTTTATATGCCCAAGTTCATCACCATTGGATTCACCTGTCATATTCGTCAAGAAGAAGGATGGGTCAATACGCCTTTGCATCGATTATCGTGAGCTTAAAAAAATCACGAAGAAGAACAAATATCCTCTCCCATGAGTTGATGACTTGTTTGATCATCTATGTGGATCACAATACATCAAAAAGTTACATTTGAGGTTGGGATATTATCAATAATGGGTGAAGAATGAATATATCCCCAAGACTACTTTTTGTACATGATACAAGCACTATGAATTCATAGTAATGCCTTTTTGGACTCACTAATGCTCCATAAATCTTCATGAAATTAATGAATATTGTCATTAGAGATTACCTAGAAAAATTTGTGGTAGTCTGTATAGATGTAATTATAATATACTCCAAAAACAATGAGGATTGTGTGGAGCATCTAAGAACTATACTAGAGACCATACAATTGGAGAATCTCTATGCGAAGAAAAATAGGTGTGAGTTCTTGTTTAAGGAGGTCTCATTATTGGGCCATATCATCACAAGAAATGGGATATCTTTGGATCCCTCTAAGACAACTATAATAGAGGGACGACCAAGGCCATCATCGGTAATGGATATTCGTAGCTTCTTGGGGTCAGCTGGATATTTTTGACGATTTGTGAAAAATTTCTCATGATTGTCCAACCCTATAACCAAGAAAACATAGAAGGGATTAATGTTTTCTTGGATTGATGAATGTAATGAAAGCTTCAAGGAGTTGAAATGGATGCTTATATCATGGCTTGTGCTCACTTTACCAAAAAGTGGATTACTTTTTGTGGAATTCTGAGATGCTTCGAAGAAGGGCCTGAGCTGTGTGTTGATTAAAAATGACAAATTCAATGCATATGCTTCAAGGCAATTGACATTTCATGGGTAGAATTATCCAACACATGATCTAGAGTTGGATATGATGATCATAGCTTCAAATGTTTTGCGATATTATCTATTTTGGGGAATGTGAGAAATATATTTGGACCAAAAAATCCTCAAGTATGTATTCACATAGAAAGAGTTGAACATGTGCCAATGAATATGGTTAAACCATATCAAATACTTTGACTACTCCATACATTACCAACCTTGCAAAGAGAATAAGGTGGTGGATTCTCTAAGAATAAATGACCCATCAATTATATTGTTGATGAACATTGAGAAGGATCCAATCTTCTTAGATTTAAAGAATATGGACATGGTAATCATAAATAAGGGAACATCATCAATCCACTAAAAAATGATTTCCCAACCGTCTCTTTTGGAAATGTGAAAGGATGCTCAAAAGGATGATGTTGAAATTTAGAAAAAAGTAGAAGCTATTAGAAAAGGGAAATCCTCGGAAGTCAATGTTAATTAAGAAGGAATTATGATTATTGGGAAAAGATTGTGTGTTCCATTAAGTCTGGATCCGAAGAAGGTACTTTTGGATGATGCACATAGTGCAAGTATCCCTATTCACCCAAGAAACACAATGATGTATTGACTTCTCCAATTAAATATTTGGTTGGATTATATAATGTCAGATATCAATGAGTGTACATCAATGTTCTTGGTGTGTTAGAAAGTGAAGGGAGATATGAATAAGTCTAAGGGTATGATAAAAACAATGCCCATAACAGCATGTAAATGGGAGAACATCACCATGGACATTATCACCAGACATCCGAAGTCATCCAAAGGCAACAATGAAATATAGGTTGTTGGGGATCATCTTACAATTTCTACACACTTCAATATAATTCAGGAGGATTTACCATTGGATAAAATAGAATAGATATACTTCAGAGATGTGGTAAGGCCGCATGGGGTACCACTATCGATAGTATCCGGTCGAGATCCAAGTTTCACCTCTATGTTTTGGAAGGGTCTTCAACATGATCTAGATACAGACCTGAAATTCAGCACGACTTATCATCCTAAAACTGATGGTCAATATGAGCGATATATCCAAACACTTGAGGAAAAGATTATAGTGTGCTCAATGGACTATAAAGGATGATGGGATCATCGTCTTCACATGGTTTATTTCTCCAATAATAACAGTTTCCACTCGAGAATCATAATGGCACCTTATGATAACCTATATGAGAAGAGGTATAGAACACTATCATATTGGGGTGAAGTTAGTGACTGTAAGCTTCTAGAACCAGAAATGGGTGAAGAAATGGTAGAGAAGGTGAAAACCATTCAGCGGAATATCAAGGATTCCCAAAGTAGACAGAATAATTATGCAGATAACCGTCGACGAGTCCTTGAGTTCAATGTTGGAAACATGGAGTTTCTATGAATATCTCCATGGAAGAACAAAATTAATTTTTTAAATAAAGGGAAGTTAATTATTAGGTACATAATCACCTTTGAGATTCCTGATCATGTCGATGATATGGCCTATCGACTAGAACTTCTACCTACCATGACCAAAGTACATAATGCCTTTCATGTATCCCTATAAAGGAAGTACATACCAGACCCATCATATGTACTCTCTTCTGAGGTAGAATAATTAGAGGATGATCTTTCTTATTAGGAGAAACCAAGTCAGATATTAGATCATAGGGAAAAAGTCCTACAAAATAAAACAATTCCCCTCATGTAGCTGTTATGGAGAAACCACCACTATGAAGAAGAGACGTGAGAATCAAAGGAAGTGATGAAGCAGAGTTACCCTCATATTTTTTAGTGTGGGAAAAAGAAATTTCGTGGGAGAAATTTATTAAGTGGGGAAGATTATAATGACCCAATCATTCATTAATTACAATTCATCATAGTCTATTTAAATGTATTTTTATGGTTATGTTAAACGTATGCAGTTTTATGGTTTTATGTTTTGGATTATAAAATACTGTAATGAATTGTGACCATTTCTAATACATTCATTGAACAATGATGACATGATTAGTATAAATATAACACTTTAACAAATTCAATTTACATAGACAAAGAAGAAATGGCCTCATCCCGTAGAACTGCCTCATGCAAAGCCCATTTGTCAGAGATCAGAAAGAGGTGGCATCATTGGGATCCACTTTTGACCAATCCCAAGCTGATTTTTAACATGTTAATCTTGAGAAGAACTGACTAAAGGATAAGAGAAAGTTAATAGAGATTACCATCCAAGCGATGTTCTCTTAGCCACCCGAAGAGTCTTTCACCATCGCACACCATACCCTTTGGTCTTATGAAAGTGTTATAAGGGATTATGTAACAAGACACTAGAACTATTAAAATGGACATTATTTTTGTATAAATAAAGTGAATTCATATTATTATTATTACATTGTAAATATTTTTTTATGAAAAAATAGTATTTTTAGATAATATTCAACTAAGAAATCTATTTTGATGAAATAATGTATTTTTTTAATTAAATATTATTTTAATAAAATATTTTTATTATATTATGTTTTATTAAATATAAATTATCGTACAATTTTTATGAATACAATTGTAATTTTTATTTAGGTCTGAATGCTTTTTTGTCAAAAACAATGAATTTTTGATAAATGTCGTTTTTTATTTTCAAAGTTAAATTTCAAATTTTATAAAATTATTTAGATAAAATGAATATTATATTTTAAATATGGATCTCAAAATAATCCAATGGTGATTTTTTTATAATTTTCTGAGACAGTCGAATTTTTTGGTAAAAATTAAATACTTTTTAAATATATAATGTGTTTTATGACATCATAATAGCCCAATAGTGTTGTAATAAAATAATATAAATAGTATTTTTGGACAATATATATTTTACCATTAAAATAATATGATTTTATATTTGTTTTATTTATTTTACAAAGCTTTAAAGGACCCTCCATTAATTATAAAACATTTTGTCTTTTTAAATTGGTTTCCTTGAGAGTGTGACTCGCATCCACAAAAGCAACCCTATTATTTTAATAATATCAGACATTTAACATGTAAAATATTGTTTTCCACATTCATTTTGAAAATAATTTGGGAAACAACCATGGGCTAGTTTGTGTTTTTGATTAGTTTAATGTGTGGTGTCCCAAACCTAAATAATAATGAATTCCTTCTTCTATCCAATATAAACCCACCCAAGATCCCACTTCTTCTTAATTCAAAGCCATTGGAGTTCGTCAAACCTCTACGATACTCTCTCTATAATCCTACCATGGTTCCCCAAGAACTAGAGAAGCCTCTCTCAAGCCTCTCCAAAGGTTTTGGGATTTCACTTCCAAGTAAGAGATTTCTTCCTTTCTCATTTTTTTTCCAATTTTCTTTAAGTTGTTATGCCCTTTTGTTTTCAATTACAAATGTTAGGGTATAATTTATCACCTCCTCAATAATTAAATCTTTATGTTTGGATGATTGGATACGCCTTTCTCTCTCCTTAATTCCTCTCATGTACACCCATTACCATGCTGAAATTCAATGAGGGATTTCTCTCTCCTCTTTTACATCCAAGTAATTATTTTGTATTATGCATATAAATTTCATTAATTTTATTGGGACACGTAACTATATGAACCCCTTAAATTAAATTTCATGTACATATGATGAGACACAATTTCCTCTCTTATCAACCATTTTCATTAATCCTTATGTTACGATGTTATGCTACCGAAATTGCAATGCATTTTTCCAGGCCAAGATCACTGTGTGGTGAATACCATACCCATTTATCTATCAAGGATATTCACCATTGTGTACATATACATATTAAATGGTACTTTCATTTATTTATCCCACATTAATTAATAATGGAATAACTTATGTTGTTGATTGATTCCTTGTTATATGATCCATGTGGAACACTTATGCATGAAATGAAATGTTTAAGATGGGTGTGCCCTTATAGCGCTACAATGACTTGGTTAAAGTATAGTATCATGATAAATAATGTGTAATGGGTGATGACATGGGATAATTCAATTTCAACAATGTTTTAGATTTTCTTCACCTGCAATGAGGGTTTACTCATGCTCTTTGAGCAATGAGCCTTGGATCATTCTAATTCCATGTTAAGTGTTCTTTCCACATTTCCATGTTATGATTATCATTATTTATCATTCCTTTAGTTTCATGTTTCTCTTGTGCTCCATTCATATTCTTATTGCCTAAAATGCATTGTACTCCTCAATTTATTCAATGTTTATTCCCATACAGGGCTTTATAGCTCACCCTTTTCTTATACATGTACTTAGGTTATCCCATGCAACATTATATACAAGGGAATGTAGTGGTCATGTAAAGGATATTTTCAATAAAGATGTTGTGTTTCGAGTTTTAAGCTATTATGTAATGTTCCTAAGCCCCAAAGACACTATCCATCGCAATCTTCCATGTTTTATCAAGTGATGAGTTTATGTAATAAATAAGGTTTAAGTTTGTAATAAAACTAGGGTTGTTATTCTTGGAACCAAAGACAAAGGAATGTCATATGCAATCACTATCATTGTTGTGGTGTACAATAATGAAGTGGTGAAATGTTTTCTTACCATCTATAATAAAGTAGTAAATGTTTTATTTGATTATGGATCCACCAAATCATTTATTTATAAATAATTTTCAAAGGGTATTATCATATTACATCAATAATTAGATGATAAGTTAGTTGTGAAAACATCTAATGGCACAACATTCAAAAAGAAATTCTATAATTCTTCATCATTTGATGTTTGTGGGAATGTGATTCCACTAAATAAAGTGATCCTTCATATTGTGTAATTTTGGGTGATTCATGGCAGGGATTGGATTTCTCTATATAGAGATCTTATCAATTCACAAGTTAGGAAAGTCACAGTTTATATTCCAGATAAATCTATGATCATCTGTCGATACAAGTATGAAAATAACCTTGTAATAGAAATTTCTTCCATATTATATTGTTTTTATTGTTATAAATGAATTTAATTTATGTCAAATTATTGTGGAGAAACTCAGGATTATTAATACTACCATTGTGCGGGAGTTTGATGACGTCTTTCCAGAGGAATTTCCATGTCTTCCACAAAATTTTGAGGTGGAGTTTTCAATTGTACTCGTACATGGTGCTATGCCTATTTCAGAGGAACCGTATAAAATTACTCCAATTGAGATATAGAAATTGAATAAGAAAATCCAATATAATCATGAACATGGATTCATATTCCCTATTAAATCACCTTGGGGACCACTTATTTTTTTGTTGAGAAGAATGGTCGATCAAGGTGGCACTTCATTGATTATCGAGAACATAACAAGATCACTATAAAGTAAAAAAATCCTCTTCCTTGCATTGATGATTTTTTTGATGAACAATGCCGGAATCAATACATTTCCAAGATTCATCTTCATTTAGGATATAGTCTCTCCAGGTTCATGAAGAAGGACATACCAAAGACGGTATTCCATACCTAGTATTCACACTATGAGTTTTCTATGATTTCGTTGGGTCTTGCTAGTTCCCATGCGATCTCCAGGGTTTGTCTAGATATTATTGATGTTTTCAAGATTATCTAACCTAGTCACCAAGTTAACTCTGAAAGAAGTTTTGTTTTTATGGATGGAGGAAAGTGAAAATAATTTAATAGACCTATATATAAGTTTATCCACTTCACCTATGCTCACACTGACTTTTATTGGAGAAGGTTTTGTGATATATAATAATGCATAAAAGAAGAAATGGGATAAGTTCTCTTAAAAATGATATGGTGATTGTTTATTCGTAATAGTAGATGAAAATCCATGAGTAAAACTACCCAAATAATTATTTGTAGTTAGATACTATAATATGTTCATTAAAGATATGGAAGCATTATATTTATGGTGAAAGTTGTGATATTAATACTGATCAGAAATGTTTATTGTATATTTTCACAGAAAAGAAGATTAATATATGCCAAAGAAGATGGTTTGAGTTAAATAAGGATTACGACATCTCAATAAAGTACCACCCTATGAAAGAGAACAAGGTGTAACATTATTTGAGTTGGGAAGACCATGATAACCTAACAATGATGAGGATAACAAAATAACCAATATTTATTTGTTTCCAAAGGACAGATCATGAAATTTTAATGGAAGGAGAGAAATAATATCTTTCCCAAATGAATGTTCAACTTTCTATAAAATTAAATAATGTGAAAATTGATCCTGAATTCATCCTTGACTGTGGTGAAATAATATGGTTTGGGAATCTAGTTTGTATTCCAACCATACGAGAATTAAATAATTAGGTATTTTATGAAGCTAATAGTAACTGGTTATCTATTAACCTTGGTTACACAATGATTTATGTGGACCTAAAAGGGTATTTTTGTGGAATAGCATGAAAATAGATGTCACGAATACTTCTCTCGATTACTGGTTTGTCAACAATTTATGTCTGAGAGATAGAAGTTTAAGGAGATGTTTCAACCACTACCCATACCATAATAAAAATTGGAAAACAACACTGTAATCTTTTTCATTAGACATTCCAAAATATTCAATGTAAATAATGCTATCTTGGTTATAGTTCTTCACCATACAAATATGGAACACTTCATTGCTATTAGATAGGATTTGACACTTGATCATCTTACCAGGATAAATGTAAAGGAAGTGGTAATACTGCACAGAGTAAAAAATTCTATTATAATTTATCGGAATCTCATGTTTCCTCAAAATTCGGGAAAATTCATCAGCATTATCTTAATACACTGTTTTGTTCTAGAACATCTTATCATCCTCAGATAGATGGTCAGTCTGATGGGAAAACTCAAAATCTAGAAGGCATGTTGAAATCTCTCTCTATTGATTTAAATGGGGGTTGGCATCAAAACTTACCTTTGGTGTAATTTTCATACAAAATTATATTTCACTACTGTATTCATATTGTTCATTGTGAATCCATTTACGGATAGAAGTAATAACTCCAACTTATTGTAATGATGTTGGGAAATGAAAGCTATTAGGAAATAATCTTATTGATGAAATGGTAGAAAAGGTCAGATCTTTTCAATAACACATTAGAGCAGATCAGAGTTGAAAAAACGTTATAATGACAACCAAAGAAAAGGCCAAGAGTTTTATGTTGTGATAAGGTGTTTCTATTAATATCTCCTTGGAATAGAGTAATGAAATTTGGACCAAAGGGAATGTTGAGACCTTGGTATATTATTCCTTTTGGAATTATAAATTGCATTGGGAAGGTAGTGTAGTGATCGGAACTTCCCCAAAATCACTCTCAAGTTCATTATCTGTTCCATGTATGTCACCGGAAAAAGTTTGTCCATGATCATTCACATGCACAAAACTGAAAAGTTGTACTAATGAAGCATGATCTTTGTTATTATGAATAACTAATAGAGATATTGGATCATAGAGAAAAACATCAATGAAACAAGACAACTCCATTGGATAATGTTTTTTGGAGGTACCACCAATTAGATAATGCAAAATGGGAACTTGAGGATATGATAAGGGAGAGGTATCCCCATCATGTTTTCCCATGTGACAAATTTTAAGGGTGAAATTTAGTTCAAGAGGGTTAAAATTTAACACCTAAAAGTTAACATGGAATATTTTCATTAAAACAATTTAATTCTTCAATAGCATTCAAGGAACACAATTTTGAGTTTAAAATCATTGTGATATGACCTTAGTATAAAATTAATATTATAGATTAATTGTTAGGTTAACAGGAATAAGTATAACTAACTTATAAAAATACAGTATAAATTCATTTGCATTCAATTATTTATGAAATATTTAAATTAGATGTTTTAATTTTTTATTGAATTACTATTCTTAATGAAATTAATTAAATATATATTTTATATACTTAATAATTTTTTCCCTATTCATCCAATGGATATTGTAATCATAGGGTGTGAATATACCTTATTTGTTGTATACAAACTTATATTTTTCTTAGAAGGTAAATCTTACACATTTGAATGGAAGACCCATTTTAAATTAATATTTTGACACATTAATAATATATATATTAATTTATTAACTTGTTATTTTAAATTACGATTTAAAAATTTACTCTGGATGAATTTCTAATATTTTTTTAATAACATTCATGTTTTGATGAATAGTAAAAAGCCAGTAAATTTTAAGTGAAACAAAATTTATTCATCGAAATAATTATATTGTTAAATTATAATATTTAATGATTTTAAAGTATATATAGAACATATTTTTGTCGTTTAACATAATTTTGGTCATTATAATTAATTATACATTGAATTCATTTGTAATTACATTTCTATCATTTTAACTGTTTTAATGTTTCAAAACTCATTCTCTAATTCTAACTAGAATATTTATTATAAATTAATTACTCAAACTTCTATGTAATTAATTGTTTAAAATGGACTTCATATTTGAAATCATTAGGTCCAAATTAATTTAATATGCATGTTTTATTTTTGGGCATTATGAATAGTAAATATGGTTATTATTTTTATTACTATGGTTGAAGGTAAATCGGGAAATGAATGCAAAAAACATTATAATAAAATTATATTAACATCTATCAAAATCCTATTGGACAACTAAATTCATCCCTTATCATCCATTTTTTGAAATGGAATCACGTAATTGATACTTGCCTATGATTATGATAAGAATATAATAAAAACTAATTAATGTGAAAAGAAATCAAAATCTCATTTTATATAAGTATATTAATTTAAATATATGGATAATAATGAGATAACATCGACTATATGTAGTTTTTTAAAGGTAAAATTATTACCTACATCATATTGTTTTTTTTATATTTTTAAAGATTAAATAATTACCATTAATGATGAAACAATAGTTATTCTGAAATTAATAAAATTATCAAATAAATGTTTTAAATGTATTAAAAGAAATTTTATTTTAATTAATTAAGGTTCTCAATGAATTTTCTAGGTGAATATGATATGTTAGTAGTATATTCAATATTTTTTTTATTTTTTTTAAATTATTTAATATTCACCAAAAAATAAAATTTTAAAAGAGAAAATAACATGGTCAAATATGTCATAAAGTATGAAATTATGGAAATTTAAAAATAAATTAATCAATATTAATAAAAATTTATAATTTAGAATACTGATACCATAATTAAAATTAAATTTATTAAATAAGGATAAATAAAAAAGATAAGTTTTAAAATAAAATCAGAAATGTCTAAATTTTATTGGATGATAAGATTTTGACTCATCCTTATCATATCTTTGTAATAATCCACATTGGTGGAATAGCAATTTAAAAATTAAATTATAATAATTTAATAGTTTTGGTATTTCCAAATGTTCCCCTTCCCTCTCTTATGAAATTGAACATCTCATTCTCTTTTAATCACTCTTCAAAATCCATTTTCTCGGCTAAACTCTGCACTTTTTTTCATCCAACATCATTTAATTCATCCTTGAGGCCACACATTGGGCATAAATCCATCCTAAGGAGGCCTTTATTGAAAATCACATGGTAATACTTAAAAAAGTGGGAATTTTATTATCACATCGTTAAAACTTATTCCCTTATTCTACATCTTCTTGTTGTTCGGTTTCCATACTAAAGTAATAAATCTAGTATGTTTTACATTATAATATGTTATTATCATTATAGTAGAACCTTATACCTACTTTTATCGATCCTACAAATAAAATATTACCATTCGGGCGTACGCACGATTTACCAACTCCACGTCGTGGTGTAATATTGAATTCAATTATAATTTTTTGGATGGGTATAATGATGAGTTTCAGTAATTTAAATACAGAATATAACATTATAATTATTGTTTATAATTTAATATAAAATCTTATTCTATACTATTTAACCATCAAGGGAATTATATCATCGCTCGTGCATACATATGACCTACCGTCTCCACGTCGTGGTGAGATTTGTTCTCCACATTAACAACTAGAGAATGATTATAAAATATATATGATGAGTAAAACTAATAATTATGAACCTAATTTCCTTGTGTACATGAATAAAATGCATCCTATTCATACCAAACAAGACTTACATGGAAAAACATGAATTGGAAAAAAAAGTAGTTAGCACCCGAAATAATGGAAGTATTGAAACGTTGTTAATAAAATGATACAATAAAATCATATATGATTTCATAAATATTTATATGGTTATAGTATAATATAATAACATACTTCAACCATTATAAATTACGATAACACACCCTCAACTGACGTTAATTACAATGCATGAGATAATTTTAAAAATCTCATTTTTATCCAATATTCTATATATGTAAGTATTTACTAGGGTATATTTATCATCCAAATATTTTTTTACGAAGTATGTAATATTATTTATATTATAATTAAAAATATTTAGTTAATTTCTTTTTTTGGATATTTTTTTTAAACAGTATAATTGGAATCTTTTGTCGTTATCCAGTTTGAGGTACTTTTTGACTTTACATGAAAAAGTACAAGGATAATATTTTTTTAACTGATAGAGAATGATTTAATTATTATGATTTCATAAAACATTATTTACATGAATATTCCATTAAAATACTTCAAGTGTATATTCATTTAAATTGTTTTGTTAAATTTTGTGGCTTTTTTAGAAAATAAAATGTTTTTGAAGATGAAAAGGTATTTTCCCCAATAATTAATTTCAAGTATTTTGTAAAAATTATTTTCTATCTAAGATGAAATAGGGTATTATTTATATCCATATTATTACATTTAATTTATTGTGTTTATGATCGAATTACATTTATGAAATCCATTTATTTTATATGTATTATGATGGAATAATGTTTAAGAAACCCATTTTTTTACCGTGGTTTATGATATGATGAATGTTTTATATTTTTGTAAAACATGTAAGAACGATTTCGTTATGAGATAGGTGGGACCAATACCACCCTCCAATTAATTGGTTAAAAATTTATATCTCATGATTTGGACATTACTGGAATGAAAATTAAATCTAGATTAATAATACAAGGTTGAATGAGAAGTATACTATGTTCAGTGATAGACTTTGTACACAATGATGGAATTAGCAATGATCCTTGACAAATATGAAAGGATTTTATATTATTATATGTATGATATAAAACATTATGTCCTATTTTATGACTTTTGGGATCATATCCATTAATTATTCTGACCATTTCCTCAATGAAATATATCACGATCTTTAGTTTGGAGGATAAGACATTTAAATGTTTTGATCAAATGTTTTATGATATTGATATGATTGGTACTTATCTTGTATATCCTTACTGATAATTTGATCTCACCCTTTTATATGTTTCTTTTTCTAGGCTCATGAAGAATGGTATTAAGTAATCCATGTCAAAAATTAGTCCAGTTATGAAGAAATAAGTGGGAGTCAATTTAGATGTTTTATAAACCAGTTGTTTATGTTTCCTAGTTTCTAAAGACACTATACCTTTACAATCATTTTTTGGTTTTATTATACATAGTAATCGATATAATTCAATTTTTATGTAATATTAATGTATGTAAATTATAGGTTGTTATTGAATATATAGACACATAATAGTATAAAAGAGTTGGGAAAAGAGCCTCATAATATCACATGGTGAGCCATGGATGAATAGTTTAATACATATAGTAAGAACATAAAAAAATTTCAAAGAAAATAAAATATAACCACCATAAAAACAAATTTTATCACAAAAATTCACACAACCAACCAATATTTTAAAAAACGAAATGTAGAAGGATGAATGAGAAGAGTCGTAGAACAAATATATTACCTCAATTTCAAATAAATAGAAATTAATATTCAAATAAAGTGCATGAATTGGGATTGTAAAATGTATAAAATAAAAAAATACATGAAATTATTGAGTAATATAGCTCTATTGGGAGATATAGTTCACCTAAACATTGGGTTTCAGGATAGATTACTAGTATAAATGTTAGAAGGGGGTGGTACTGAAGTGGGAGTGGCCCAGGGAGAGTGGATCTATCCTCTTAAAAATCATAAAAATAGTAAAATATGATAGATAGTTTCTTAAACAGTGAAATCCATTTTTTATTTAGGGGTAATTTGTTCTAAATAATCATGAATGTATTTGAAGGTGTTTTGGCATTATAATTATTCATGTCATCCTGATGTGTAAGTGAAGTAAATTTACAATGTTGGGTATTTATATTTGATTTTATACATATCATATTTGAGAAGGTAATATAAATTATTCAATAACAGGTTTAGATGGAAATTTCCTATAACATTCCCTAACATTGTTATGTTTTCAATTTTTATTGATTTTAATGTTTCGTAAATAACACATGTCAAATTTTTAGAAAAAAATAATATTAATTAATACGTTTGTGTTGATGTATGATTAATTTTCCATTAATAAATGTGTATTTTTTATAAATATTCATTGTATTTTTCGTTATTTTTGATACCATTCATTATGGGTGTAATACAATTTCTTAAAGAGTGTCCAATGGATTTCCTTAGGTTATCATGTTTGGAGATTTTCACACTATTATAAAATATCACACTATAATGGATTTAAATATCAAGAATCATAAGAAGATAAAATCGAGATATTCAAAGTATTTTTAAAATATGATTCCACTAAAGATTCCTTGATATGATTATTGATTTATTATCAAGTATTGATTAATGATAAAATATCATGATCACGAGATAATTTATGAGTCCATAGCCTGTTGAAATCAGCCACTCTAGTAATATGTTATTTCCATAATATATGGAATATTTTTTGATTTTTAAAATTATGATTTGGAATAAAATTAATGGATTTTGACTTGGTTTTTAAATAATTTTATTAAACATAGTAATAGTGTCGGGCCTTTTGATTGATTGTAGAGAAATTAATGATGTAGGGGTTATCCTAACTGTTAATATAGATGTTTAGATATATAAAATATTTATAAAAAATATTTATGTTGGTTATAAAATAATAAATAAGATAGTTATCCTAAATCTTGGGAAATATAGTTTAGAATAGAGAAGGTGGAAGCCTCTAGTGGGATTCAATTTTTATAACCATTTCATTAATTAATGAAATGTTGATTATGAAAAATATTTACATAATTATATATTCTCATTTCTGAAGGTGGTAACAATTATACATAATTTTTTGAATTACCTTCACCTATATTATGTGTTATTTCTTTTTTTTCTAAGGAATATTAAAACTAGACCCTGAAATTAGTTTTTTTATAACATCCAACCTTCTATTTTAGAAGAGAAAATTATATAGACTTCTATTAAACACCAATTATCAAAAATAATGATTTTTGTGTATATAAGAATTCATCAATTGAGGACACCCTCACATGGATAAATGTTTATTTTTCTATACCAATGTTTTCCATGTAGGATAGGATAAGAAATTTCCCTTCTATGAATATTGCATCATTATTGAACCTTGTAATGGAAGACTGTCTTGGAGTATAATAGTAAAAAAAATTAAAAAAAATTAATTAAAAGTGATTGTAATGGATATTGGTACACCAAAAAATATAAATATATATATACTATTTGAATTATCATATAATTTTGAACCATGTCGAATCCCCATGTGTTTGTTTTTTAGATTTCTATTTATGCATCCTAAATTTTTTGCTGTGATTGATGATGAGTGGAAGATAGATGGAACATGTTCCTTCAATTTAGGGTACTTGATCATAATTTCCTAAGGAATAAGAAAAAGTGGACAATGATTAGTTTAGTGTTTACTCTTATTCAACCCTTCTTTATAGTTGATTACATTATTCTTGTTCCCAATATGTGGAATCAAATACTAAGGGTATTCAGATGTTTTTCAGTCTCCCAATCAACATTTAGATTTTTTGTAATACATGGATTCAATGACGAAGTGAAATTATTAAGTGGTACTAATATTAATGGTTGAAAAAATTATATTATTATGTACTTATATATTTCTAGGAATGATATAAAATATTATAATAATTTAAATTCTAACATGACTAAACATAATGAATTTATTATATATTAGAAGAAAATCAAAAATCATAAAAATATTTATTTTCAATCAACTGTAAAATATATACACTCATTATGATATTTTCTTCAATATGTCAAAAAGTGTATTTTATTTCTGGAAATTTACTAGGATAAAATAAGTTTGATGATCCCATATTAGTATATGAATTTAAAATAGTATTTAATAAGATTAAAATTAAATAAAATGTAATGAATATTACCTTTTTAAGCGAAAAGGAGAGATAGTATATGAAAAAGAAAAATCCAAATATGTTTGACTCCAATGAAGGTAAAAATTTGAATTATATGGATAATTCTTAAATTAAACATGTGGTGGAAGATATATCTAAATATTAAATTTAATATTATTTTATTTAAGTTATTTAGGATAGTGATTCCTTGGAAGAAGAGGTCATAAAATCATGTTAATAATTTTATGAATTTTTATGAATCTCCAAAAAATTAGATCTGATAATTATATAAAATTCATGATAAATAGTAAATGATGTATCAAATTTAATATTCATTTAATGAAAATGTTCCCAGATAGAATAAATACTTCTAGAGAGTATAAGTGGACGAAAATATAAAAAATAATAATGATGGGTGGAAAGGTGAAATTCCATTTTGATTTACATTAGTACGATTAACAAGAAGTGAGAAAAATGGACATAGAATATGAGTAAATATATAACGTTACTACTCTAAAAAAATATTAAATAGAAGAAAAAATATTGAAGTGACGATAGATCGAGGTTTTAAGAAATCTATTCCCATTTATAGGATAATTAGTTGAAAATTAATGATCATGTATTAATGCTAATATCATTGAATGTAATTAATATGTTATTATATCTCATCATTACGATATGAACAAGTGAAATGAAGAAATTAAAGAAATCAGTTAATTAATAATTGGAATATTCATGAGAACTAAATAATATATCTCTCTCATATGATGGTAGCTACAATTTTCTAACATTTTGGAACATTATGACCCATCATGTGTGTGTTAAACCCTATGGACTAAAGGTGAATGAAGAATTAATGTATCGACATCTCTACTAAGTAATGAGTATGCTATGTATTACTCTAACATGAGATATTTTATTATTAAGAATTTAAATTTGTATAAACAATAGAGAAAAACTGGAGTTGACATAGTCCTAAAGAAATCTATTATTCATATGAAAAATGGTAAGAGGACATGTATTAAATAAGAATATTTTTGGGTATTATATAGATTTAGTATTCTAGAGGATTAAAATGGTGCTAAATGAAGGATTCACTAAGAACCAATGATCGTACAATCACTATAGCCCTCATGAACTAAATAAATTATTATATAGAGGAGAAAAAAATATATCATATTTAGCTTTGAGAAATATGTATGTGAACCAGAAGAAAGATTCCCCGAGGAATAAAACATACATGGTGGATCAAAAAATTATTAATAATCATATTACCTAAAAATTTCCATAGTGGATTAAAAATTCTTTCTTGAATTAAAAAGTCATGAATAATTTGTGATTCATCTAATAGAAGACAGTGGTTGGCAAATGGTGAAATGTTGGTGTATCAAAGGAATAAACATATACAAGTGGGATTACACCCCCATTTTAGGAAGTTCCATGGCTATATAAATTTTTGAATATTAATGAAATCCCCTATGTGATATTTGTGAATGTGGTATTATAAGAATAAGAACTAGAAATGATTGTACTAAAGATTGAAATATGGAATTATTTACCAAGATAATCAAAATTAAACAAAATGTGTATAACCTGATGAAAAACAGTCCAAATGGGTTTAAATTTTCATCAATATTGTTTAATATGATATATATTTAAGGTAGAGATATAATCCATGTGGTGTTATTATGAAGAAAAGCGGATCATTTAATACTTGTAGTTAGTTTTATGGTAGTTATCAATTAGTATTCAACCTTAATCAAGTATATCATTTTATCAACGCCCTAATCTAATAAAATATTTTGGGTTCAGTAACATCATTTTCATTAAATATTAATCTAGAATTATAGGTTTTGATTGGGAACATTAAAATATATAGATCCAAAACTAAAATAAAATGATTTTATAAATTATTTGAAAAAACTAGTAGATTCAATCTATAATTGGTGATAAATAATACCATGAATGAATAATTTTAAAAATAAAGTAAATCATAATTATTCTTGTAATGTATTATTACAATTTCATTTACTAATATTATCGAATAATATAATTGTTTTGTATACACAAAAACCCCTCTAGAAAGAAAGATTCAATAAAGAAAATTTTCTTTTCCAACACTGAAAATTATTGCAATACAAGATGTTAATTATTTATGGAATTAAAATCAAATTTATTATGATAATTAAAAGGAAACATAGCCTTTTATGGGGTAGGAGGGTCAGGTTGAATAAAGGATGTAAAAGGACATAAAAAAGAATTATATATTCATCATGGACATATTCTGTCTTGTTGTGAAATATGTTGTATTAACCATGCAAAAAAGTATCCAATTATTATTCATTGATGGTATTTCATACTATTATATTATAATAAGAAGAATTATTTGATAAAATAGAAATATCATGTTGCATTTAAAATAGTGTGTAAGGGTGTAATTGTGTTTTATATACAACATTGATGTTATAAACCTTGATTGTAATTTTCTAAAATGAGTTTTACCTCTCTAGGCTTATATCAATTGTTAATTAATCTCTTATTGGGGTTAAATTCACCCATATAAAATACATGATCCCAATTTTAAAGCAAAAATTATGTGGTTTGGTGTATGAAAAGATAAAATCTGAGTTGTATTTATTAAAAAACATTTTTGATGACTATTGTTCAAAGGAAACAATTCAAAATTTTGTAATATTATAAATAAATTAATCTGAATTTTCATGAAAGAACCTAATAGAATAAATGTTTTAAACATAGATAGATGTTTTAGTGATAAGGATAATTTCGGCATAGTGAAAAATAAATTTTTCTAAGGGTATAATTAAATTATCGAAAGGGAAATTTTTTCGGATTTCATTTAGTTGTATCGAGTTATATATAAACAATATGTGATTTGGTGAAGTGTTTTAATATTCCCTATATCAAATGAGATATTAAAAAATAAGAATACAAATATATAAAAAAAATCTATAAATAAATTTTTCTTAATGTCAAGGGGAATCATTTTTATTATAAATAATCATGTAGAGATCATTGAAAATATGGTTCTTGTATTTTATGGATAAAGGGGGTATATGTGAGAAGATACCCCCTATGGAATTATATTTAAAATAAATATTTAATGAATAAAAAACAATTAGAAGAAAAAAAAAATTCAATTTATTAATGAATGGTGGTTGGTAATAATGAAACATAAATCTACACATGTTTTAAGATTCAATTGTGATAAAGGTGTTGTAATATTTTATATTCTGTTTTAAAAAATTTCCTTTGGGAAAAATATTACAATAAGGAAGAAATGTTTTTTTTGATTTAACAATAGTTTTTGACATAATTATAAGTATTTTTGGATTTGTTTCTTATAGTTATTGGGTTTTTTAGATAGGTATATTAGCTGTGATATTAGATGACATAGTGACCATGATATTATATACACGGAGGGTGATATTAGGATATGTAATTATTCAAATGAATAATTTTATGATTTACATTCATTAAAAATTAAATTTGGGTTATAAATGATGTGTGAATATGGCATTCATGGTATTTAGATTGTGGATTATCTCATCAAATTTGTTTTTTAGAAGATAATATTTTCATTAACATCGTAAAATCAAAATGTATGTAGTTGCTTGAATTTTAGTTAGACTATTTAACGGTTTCAATTATATTTATATTTTGAAAATTTTTATTAGTTATTTTGAAATTTCATATTCAAAATGTAAATTTAAAATTATTAATGTTCATCAAAAAATAATATTAATTTATAAAGAAACTTGTATAAATAAATTTCTTTTATAGTGATATGTAATAACAGTGTTGAATAAGTAATTTTTATCCTAATTGTGATAGTTAGGTCCAAATAATTTTTAGAGTGGAATTATAAAATTTATTTTCAATTACTTATCAGTCAAATAATATGATTAATATTTAATTGGAAGTTAAAATTCATTATGAATGAGAAGTGAGTTTTTATTTATGAATCATGGGTATATCAAATGTTATTATTATAGTCGATGTCCAAAAGATTCCATTATGTGGAAGATTATAATATTAACTAGGTTCATTATGTTAGTTTCTTAAATATATAATATATTTGATCATGATTCATAGAAAATTAAAGAGAATTGGATATTGGAAACATCCTTGAAATATCCATACTTCATTAATGTTCTTTTGACACATGATACATTAGTTTAAAATGAATATTAAGCTTGTTAATGTTCTTAACATTCCACAATTAGATTTTTGTAAAAAAAATTAATTTATAAGTATATTGTTATATCAGATATTTTTTATTTTTAGGTATGAATAAAATGCACTATATTATAAAATAAATGTATTATTGGGATACTCATTAAAAAATTAGTAATTAATTTTTATGAAATAGGAACACTATTTCTGATGATGTCTTTTTTATGTGTTAATAAGCATTTTATTCAAAATTTATTTTTATTACATTTAGTTAGTGGAAAATGAAATTAATTTCTATTAATATTAATAATATATTTTTATAAAATAAAATATATTCTTGAAATAAGAATATGACAATTTAACTAGGGTGAATTTTTTGGATTTTTTAGGAATGAAAGATTTTTCAGTGAATAGTAAATGGAATACAAATGTTTCATATCTAGGTTATCCTTTTCATTTAATCATATATGTTAATTTCCCATTTTATTAATTTTATCTTAATGTATCAATATAAAACATTAAATTTAAAAGACCCAATTTTTTTTAATATGATCTTAATGTATCAATATAATCCATTATATATATTATAATATAATTTAATCAATTTTAATCAGCAATATTCATTATTTTGTTTAAATTTAATTTTTATAGTTAAAACATATTTTTTTAAAATGACCTTCATTGTTTTTATATATTTATATTACAAATAATTTCTTCCTCATATATATATTGAAAATAAAAAATATATATACCATATTCATAAAGGGGGTGTTCAAATTTGGTAAATATAACCATTTTATTTTTTCCATTAGTAATAGTAACCATGATAAATATTTTTCACCTTGGTAAGCGTAAAATGGGAAAAATAGGGTTAAAATTAAATAATTTCTAAATATCAACCCAAAAAAAATTACCATAATTAATTGGATGGACTATATTTAACTATAGAAATTCAAAAACATTTTTATAATTTTTTTTCTACTATACCCTAACAATGAAATAAATATTGTTTTATATAAATAAAATTTAAAAATTTAATTCTCTTGACATTAATTACTCTAATTTGTAGAAAAGGGAAAAATAAACTATTATTAGTGATAAATAATTTTTTTCAATAAAATTTTTTAATTGTAACTTATTTTAAATTTTTAGTGAAAAAATAATTACCTTATATAATAATTCAGAAGAGAAACAATTGTTATTGAATTAATTGTAAAATAAAAGAATTGTAAATAAAAATATGAAATGTTATAAAATTTTGATGAATTATTTAGTTACACTAATTATTTATATAAATGTTCCATATTATGGATGTTAAAAACGATTATTCTTGAATTCCATATTTTTCTTGTTATCATTAATATCAAATTCAGGGAATTGTTTCAAAGATGAAATTAATGATATTATATGTTAAATAGTATTTAATTAAATTATATAAAAATACTAAAAAATGTAATAGGAATAATTGTATTTGAAATAGTATAAAATTTCACTCCCTTCCTATTTATGAAATAATTTTTTCATTATAAATAATATTACAATACTTTAAGAGTGAAAAGTCATTACAATTACTTAGGTTATAATTTTTAACAAAAGGGTTAAACCAAAATATAAGGTTCCTAATACCAAATAGAAATATAAAAATATTAAATATAAATTCTATTTCAAATAAATCCAAACATATCTTTAAATATATTACCACATTTATGAATAAGGCTATATAATGATTGTTATGTTTTAATCCATTAAAAAATTCCATGAGTTCTCCTCCCATACCTTAAAAAATTCCACCTATACTTTCTATTTTTTTGACTATATTTTTATTTATATATTGGAAAAAACCCTATATCATTTTTTATGAAGATACATATACATGAATTATAGACTCTAGTATTCATAAAATATAATTCCTAACCTCATTAATAACTAGTCTAGAGGATTACTGATGAAGTTGTAATCAGCTTACCTGATCCATTTAATTTTTTTCTCCTTATACTACCTAAAATTATTTTATATTATTAAGAAAATTATTTAATTATTTTCTAAATACTAAACAAATATTATTAAATAGCATTTATTCACATAGTTTTTCATCCAATGGTATGTGAATGTATCGCTTATATATATGTATAAATTTTCATCGCCAAATAGGGACATAGTTCATTTCCCATTGAAATCATTCATGGATGGTAATTATAATGTGTTTAATATTTATAAATTATATTTATTATAGAATTAATATTTATTTATTACAATAAATTATTTACCTATTTACATTACAATCCATTGAAAAATGATAATGTACCTCATGTGTACATGTGGACCACCACCACCATGTACTGATGTGATTCATTCTTCATTTTTGGTATTACATAGATCACCAAAAGGTTAGATTTAATTAATAAATATGATATATATGATATAAATATTATTATAAAAAATTTAATTACTATTTTCCTTTCATTCACTCTATTCGTCCAAAATTGATGTAGCGTTGATTCATATTTTTGAATGGACATCACTATGGATGATGTATTTTATTTATCTATTTCTTTCATTTATGGTTGAATCAAAAGACATGTATATTAAATATATATGATATTAATATCATTATTAAAAAATATATAGACTATGTAACCACAATAAAAGTACAAGGATTGGAACTATTGAACCAAAATTCCCATTAAAAACAAACTTTTTAACAACGAAAATTAACGATTTAATACAAATTTTTTATGAAAAAGTCACTGAATTTGTATAAGTGGAAAATACAAGATACTATAATATGTCAACTATTATGAAATATAATTTTAATAATTTTAACATTATTATAAAAGAGTTTTGGTTTGTTTCAAGGAATGTGGATCTTCAGGTAAGGGTTTTACATATCAATTTCTCTTCTTTGGGGTATATGTTATGTTATTCACGTATATTATTTTACAAGGTGTATATAGAACACATTTTAAATTATGAAACCTTAATATCATTAATTTAATTATAGCTAATATCTATTTTGATTTTTTTATTTCATGGGGGTTATGATTAAACTTTTAGTAAATTGTTAAGGGTTTTATATTATAATCCCATTTTTCTTTTAGGGGTGGATTATGATTATGTTTATGATGATGATATTTAAGGATATACCTACCCATAATCTCATGATATCTGTTCCCCTATAGTTAATTTTTTATATTATATATTTTCCTTTATTTATATCCCCTTTTAAAACCCAAGAAACTGAAATAATATGTTTATGAAAATATAATATTCTTTATCGCTTCATTTGAGAAAAAAATTCGAGTTCTATGTTTTGTCAAAAATTAATGAATTTTTCAAATATTCTAAAATTTCTATATAATGTGTTTTCAACCATGTTATTTTTTTAATTTGTTTTTAAAAGTAATATTTTTTTTGTTATTTAAAAAATTTATTTTTAACTTTTTACTGAAAATGTGAAAGAGGCAATTATTTTAACATAGGTGAAATGATTTCGGTTTCATTCTGTAATGAATACTTATTTATTTGAATCCTATTTTAAATGTTTCCAACGATCTTCCAAAATAAAATGGGTTCAACTTTTTAAAATTTTAATATTTTGTAGACATTATTTCTAAGTGAAAAGGATATCTTCCCCAATAAATGTTAAAAGTGACCTTACAAATGAATTTTTCATCGACAATGGAATCCATCGACATTACCTAATATTTAAATGCTATGTGATCCAAATATTCCACACTAGAAGGATTATAATTATGATGAAAATATATTTATAAAATATATTCATTTTCCAATGATTATGTTATAAAGAATTTTAGATGTTTTTATTAAACCCATTTCATTTATATAGGTTGTGAAATGATGATTTTTTTTGAAATCCAATAATTTCCCATGAGTCATTCTATGATAATAATTCAATGAAATCATTTTTTTGGATTATGATATAAGGAATATTTTTTGTTATATTGGAAAACATTTATATTATTTTAATTATGTGACAAGGGATTATAAGTCTCTCTAACAAATTAAGCATAGATGGATATATCATGAGATAATAAGAATTAGAATGGGGATTGAACCCTGTTTAGTAAGAGACTCTATCCATGATGACTATATTAGGATTTAACATCGAATAATATGATGGAATTTGGAGTAAACCCAATCCACTATGGGTGTCTTGGTTTTATTCCTTGAATACATTGTAAATAATATTAATTTTGTACGTTTATTCCAAAATTATATTTCAAATTACAATATAAAGGTCTCATGGCTCATTTTCTATGATTTGATTATGATTCATTTCTTATGACCATCCATGATTTATTCCATCAGTCATGATTATGATCTATAACTTTAAGCGAATGTTTTCAAATATTAATTACATGTTTTCAAACAATTATTCTCATTTTATAAATATTTAAACATTGAAATATCCCTTATTTTCCCTTACTGAGAACAAAATATCCCCTTCTATTATATTTCCCTTCCCTATTATATGAAGTAAATTTTAATATATGTTATATATAAGAAGGTTTCATGTTGTGAGGAATTTGTCACGAACCAACACGGGTCGACCCCGAACCAGTCACCCGAGTCGGTCCGCGGCATGGCCCGAGAGGCGTTCCCGATCCTCCCGGGCTGGCGACAAGCGCCAGGGCATCACAGAGTACACATGGGAACGATTTCACCCAATAAAAATTTACTAAGAAGTAGAAATAAATAAATGATAATAAAATAAAACATCTAAAAACATAACTAACCTGACCACGAATCAAACTTCTCGTGACCCCGAGATTCGATCGTCAAACTACAACCAACTCTCATCCACGGCAAGCAAGCTCGAGTCAATCCTGCAACAGAAACTAAAAACAAGAAAACACTATAGGTGTGAGTATTAAAACTCAGTAGGCTAGCCCGATAAATCTATTCCCAAAGCACTACCAATAAAAGATGAATTTACCAACTTCAAGTTTGAACTACATCATAGAAAATACGGGTTTTCACACACACACACTTTCCATTTTGAAAACAAGTAACAGTCCCTTTCCCTTTTTAATTTAGAACAAGTTTAATGTTGAAAGAAACATGTGAATTGCATTTTTAAACATTTTGTGAACAATTTTAAAAAAAAAATCCAAACTTTAGTTGTTAGTCAAAAGGAGAATCACACACAACACACTCTAAGGGAAATGGGAAAAAGTGGCACACAAGGGGCGGCATTCAAACTCGACCTCTTAATCGCCTACCACATAAAATAGACACTAAAAGAGACATGGGTCGAACCTAGGAGATCATGAACAAACCAGAACGTACTATACATGTGACTCATCCTGAAGTCATGCCCTAACTCGATGACGTCATAATGCCCAAACGCTCGGTATAGCCCTACCTGGCCTAACTGAGGGGCCCAATCCCCTAGCAGCTCCAACCACACTAAGGGCCAGTAGCCAGTGCGTAATCTAAACTAGTGCAGCAATCGTTCTTAGAAAATTCACTCACTATGCCAGGTTCCCATGTCAACACGTATAATCATCAGGGTTGAGTCAACAATGTAAAACTTGACATGATGCACAACCATCACATACTCAGCTCACCTAATCAACAAACACAAAAGATCACTCCAAAGAGACTTTTCAAAAGATTAATTTCATTAAAAGTACCAAACGGACCTGATGTACTTATTCAATACCAAATCAATTCCAAAAGAAGGATCAGACGTCGTTACATTTTAAAACAGAAAACACATTTAAAATCTCATTTATGTAAACCAAATCACCATTTTAATTCTGAAGTGCAAACATAAGGGCCAAAGGGGAATTTTCACTATTGCGCAACAACTAATCATGAAAAAGCTTTCGGTACAATGCAAAGAAAGAAGCAGTTCCAATTCCAGCAATATAACTACTCTAAAAATAATATTTTAATACTACTTCCAATTTGATGAAAATTTAATAAATGAAAAGAAATAAGTAAATTCTAAATTCAAAGGCAAGTGCAGTGGGAACCTACCTCAACTCGCTACCCAATCACAATGACGCGACACGCCTCGCACTAGCGAACAAGAAACACATGTCGACAGTTCCGATATCACAGGATTACCTCGCCAGCGCGCTACAACAAAAGTAAAACATTTAAAAACACATAAACACTGAATTAAAATAACTCAAATGAATAAACAATGAAAAACCATCCGGACGTGTTTTCAAAACATAATTTGCAGCATCTGCATTATTTACTAAACCGCCTCAAAGTATATAAAACGATTCCAAAGAATAACATATAGAAAACCACTCTTCACACACACGCGTCATTTTGAGACAATTCGCACACCAAAGTACCACCAAAACACAATCTGCACCCCATTTCTAAGTCAACAAATCATTTAAACATTTTATAAAACAATTATAAGTGACAATGGGAGACTTTCATATCAAGAACATGCCCAGAGACAACTTCAACAATCAAACGCACACCAAAACACTATTTAAACCCAAACGCACACCATAACTCTTAAACCAAGATTTGTATTTCAAAATTAATTTAATAAACCATTGACATAGTTATTAAAACATTTCAAACGAACACAGAAAGGTATTGTATCAAGATTTATATAATTTTATTTCGTGCAAAGTGCTCTCTAAAAATTACTCACATATCACTTTCTTCAAAACTACTTTCAAAACATACTTTGCACCACTTTCACAATTTCATAAACGTGTTCCATAATTTATAAAACAGTTCTGAAAATCATCATTTTTCATTATACAATCCATTTCCATTTTTTTCACACCAAATCCCCTTTTTACAAAACAAACGAAAAACACATCACTGATAAATCCATGTCAAAACTACCCCCATTTTCCAATAAAACTTATTAAAAACATATATGCACGCTACATAACCATTTATCATGAAGAAAAATTCGTTTCTAAAAGTAAATCCAATTTCATCACCCACGCATGTCAAAACATTTCTAAAAAAACATTCCGCATCACGCCCGCACCACGCAATTAATCCATAGAACTCATTTAAATAATCAAAAAAATAAATCCAAACTCATACACTAACGTAAAATCATGGAACTAACTCAATTGACGATAAATCTCCCGAAATTGGGGCGAAGCACCATTCGCACCCCAATCACTTGCGCGGAAACTAAAATCAACCTATAATATCAATGTAGAACCAGCAATTGGACATTACCCCTAAAAGATGAAACCCTTAATCTAGGGTTTGGGGTAAACTAAAACCACTGAATTAATAACAAGGGTTACCTGAGGGAGGGACACTGCCGGAGGAGGGCGCGACCGGAGGAGGGTGCTGCTGGGGTGGCTCGGCCGAAGGAGCAGGGCAGGGCGAAGGGAGGCTGGTGGGTCGCCTGCTCGGTTGGAGGTGGAGCAAGCGGTGGGTAGCCGGCTGGACGGAGGGAGGTCAGCAGCTGGAGTCGGAGGAGGTGCGGCGGCCGGCGGCTGGGAAAGGAGGGCGTGCGGGAGAGGAGAGGGCCGGTAGGGGTGGCTGGGACCGGTGGCTACAGGAGGCCGGCCGAGAGAGTCCGGCGAGGCGGTCCGACGGCGGGGAGAGGGAAGCCAGTGGCGGACGGCAACTGGGGAGGTTGGCGGTGGCAGGCCGGCGACGCGGAGAGCAGGGGGGCCGGGTCGCGCACAGCGAGGGAAGGGGAGGGGCGGCCTGCGCGCGACAAGGGAGGGGGAGAGCGTAGGGTTAGAGGAGAGGAAAATAAAGAGAGGAAGGAAAAAAAGGAGGAAAAGAAAAAAAGAAAAAATGAAAAGAAAAAAAAGAACAAAATGAATGAGAATAAAAGAAAAGGAAAAAGAAAATTAAAACAAAACAAAATAAAATAATTTAACTTAATAATAATACTAATAATAAATTTGTTAATTAATTATAATGGCAATAGTTATTATAAATATACATACACATATTTTCATATATCTAAACATATATAAAACATGTGAACGTATATATAAACCTATATAAATATATATATATAAACATACATAAACATATTGATAATAATAATAATAATAATTATTATCATTATTATTATTATTACAAACATATATACATATATATATGTATAAACATATATATATAAACCCACATAAACAAATTTATAAACATACATATATGAACATACATGACATATTATAAACATATATGCAAATATATACTCATATGCATAAACACATTTACTCATAAACATATAATGTTAAGAAATATATATTCATCAGCATACGTGTATATATACACATATAAACATACATATATGCACATTACGTTAAAATAATAATAATAATAATAATAATAATAATAATAACAATGATAATAATAATGTATAAACATATATACCCATATACATACACATATATAATCATATATATATGTATGTATATATATAAATATTAATCCACTCAACGAGCGAATTTAATAACGTAAATGACCGCGAGGTACGGGCGCACTGCACGGTGCCCAAGAGGACTACAAACGAGTTGCGCGTCACAACCGTATGGTGTTCGCGCACTATTCCAAACCATAAACTCATCCAGACATTAAAATTTTAGACCGGGACTTGCCCGCACACATGAAAAATCACCAGACACTAAGATAAATAAACTAAATAAAATAAATAAATAAAAACAGGTGTGACAATTCTCCCCACAATAAAGCTTTCCGCCCCCGGAAAGCCATAACAAGATCAAAACCCCAAACAAAAATCGACGTTAATTTACAATTTAAAGAAATATCTAAAGAACGACAACAAAGAGATTCTGAAACACTCCCAAAAGGGGAGCGATAAACCAAAAGAACACATATAATATGAACGAATTACCCGCTAAGTGTCACCCCCCCAAAAGTGTGACCACCTCTAGTTGATCGCTTCAAAGGACAAAGAACTTTAACAATAGTAGATCCAGGCCCAACATACACCCACCTTAACACCATTCAACAGTACTCAACCAATTCTCCATCTTCAATTCAACCTTAAAACACAACATCTGGAACAACGCCAACAAAAAACACGACGACTCTTTTGAAACCAACAAACAGGTCAAAACCACATCCAACTCGTATCTCTTAAAACCTTACTCCAATATGACACTGGAACTCTCACGCCCCAACTCCTTACCAAAAGAAGAAAAAATAGAGTTTTGTGGTTCCATATAAGACCAACCACAACCCAACCAAAACCTATAACAAAACTGGGAGATTGACACGGGAAGTCCAAATGGAATCCCCACCATAAGAAACAAGCTAAATCGAATTTGGCGAGACCTGTGACGTTTATTTCCACCACAAGTGTCAAGTCAGTTCCCAGAATAGGGCCAGAACGCCATCACATGAGAGAAAATTCATGATCACAAGAATTTTCAACATGGGGAGGTCGAATGGACTCCCCACCATAAAGCTTTTGAGAAGAGAAGAATAGGAGGACCTCCCAGCATTATCACCAGCCATCACTGCCCATGGGTGGGAGGGGGGGCCCTGTCCAACACACCACCCCCACCCGGAAAGCATAAAGCGAGAAGCTCTTAATAAATGAGAGCAACGACATGACCAGGCAGTTTTTACACATAAACTAGGAATAATGAGGAAAATGATTCCGACTACGCGCACTTACTGAGAACAACACCCTGTCGCAAGACTTCACCTTTCGTTGGAGATCCCCCGACTACGCGCTAGCTTCACTCCGAGGCCTATGGCTGGAGCTCTGATGAATGAAGCATCTTCCGACTTCGCAGTCAGGTTTATGAAACCCCAAAAGCATGACACACAAACCAGAATTTTTAACAATCACACATCCATAAGATCAATGGTTTAAACGAGTTCAGCCACAACCATTCTTCTGACTGAAAGAAAAGAACACCACAAAATAGTACAGGTAAAGACTACTACATCCAAGAAACATTACAAGAAGAAAACATCAAGCTCATCCACCAACATCTCCCTACTTCTGCTGATGGGCTGAAGTGACTTTCGACGATCCAGGTCTGGCTTTAGCGCGCTTCTTGGAAACACCTCGGCAAAATCGCTTCAAGTGACCTAGACTTCCACAGGTGTGGCAGGGTCTTGGAGCACTTGGACATGTCGGCCTTTTGTGACCCTCCCTACCACACTGGTGACAGATCACAACATTGCGCCATGAAGAAGATGAATGAAGGTCTGAAGGCCTCTTGATTCCTCTACCAGCACCACCAGCATCATGTCGCTTCTTACCCTTCTTACTAGCATCATCTGAAATGCATCCCAAAGCTGGAGGATTCTCCACCTCAAGTCCTCCTACTAGCTCAGCTTCAGCAATAAAGGCTTGCTCGACAACATCTGAGAAGGTGGTTAGGTTGAGCTCTTCCACTCTCGATCACAGCTCAGGTCGGAGTCCAGACTCAAATTGTCGAGCCTTCACGGGATCATTCGCAACAAACCACTGATCATACGGAACTAGGTCTACAAAATTTCGATAGAACTCCAGTACCGATTTAACGCCCTACTGGAGACAACACAACTCCATCCTCTTCCTCAGCTTTGTCAACTCAAAGAAGTGTTGTTGGATGAACGATGACTTGAAAAACTCCCATGTCAAATCTTCCCCAGGCTTGTTCCGAGACATGGACTTCCACCATTTCCAGGTTGGACCTTCAAGCATTAAGGTAGCCAACTTCACCTTTAATGACTCAGGTAGACCAATGGAACTGAACTTCCTCTCAATCTTCTGCAACCACTCCTCTGCCTCAAGAGGCCATGCTTGTCCATAATAGAGAGGAGGGTTCAACTTCCGAAACTCCAAAACATAATCGATGGGCTGACCAACTAGAGGATTAACTAAGGATGCACCACCTAAAGCTGCACATTGAGCATCCATCAAGCCTTTGTGGGGGAGAACACTACGGAACAAAGAAACGAGGAACTTGATCAAAACATAACCAATACCATTTGAAATTCAACATTACTCAATGAGTTTCAAAATGAAGGAAAAATCCCATTCACTAAAGGGGAAACTAGTAATGATGGATGAATTGACCATATAGCTGGCGGCCATACGTCAACCATACCACCGTCACTGAGAGCATTGTAGGGTGAAGTCTCCGGCTCCACATGGCTTGCCAGGCCCTGCGAGCTAACGGAGCTACTTTCCCAACTCCCTTTTCATTTCCCAACATAAAACAATCCAAAAGACCCAAAGGACACTAACGACCAAGACATCTCATGGTAACTTGAGGTTCAGAACGAGCAAGGGTTCATGACGTCCTTCCCGTTCCTACACCTCGGGTCCGAGCAACTTTACTCCATTTACCATGACAACTCCAAATAGCAATGGGCGCTCTGAAAAACAAGGTCTGCTCAGGAGCCAACCTCCTCTGATACCATTTTGTCACGAACCAACACGGGTCGACCCCGAACCAGTCACCCGAGTCGGTCCGCGGCATGGCCCGAGAGGCGTTCCCGATCCTCCCGGGCTGGCGACAAGCGCCAGGGCATCACAGAGTACACATGGGAATGATTTCGCCCAATAAAAATTTACTAAGAAGCAGAAATAAATAAACGATAATAAAATAAAACATCCAAAAACATAACTAACCTGACCACGAATCAAACTTCTCGTGACCCCGAGAGTCGATCGTCAAACTACAACCAACTCTCGTCCACGGCAAGCAAGCTCGAGTCAATCCTGCAACAGAAACAAAAAACAAGAAAACACTATAGGCGTGAGTATTAAAACTCAGTAGGCTAGCCCGATAAATCTATTCCCAAAGCACTACCAATAAAAGATGAATTTACCAACTTCAAGTTTGAACTACATCATAGAAAATACGGGTTTTCACACACACACACTTTCCATTTTGAAAACAAGTAATAGTCCCTTGCCCTTTTTAATTTAGAACAAGTTTAATGTTGAAAGAAACATGTGAATTGAATTTTTAAACATTTTGTGAACAATTTAAAAAAAATCCAAACTTTAGTTGTTAGTCAAAAGGAGAATCCCACACAACACACCCTAAGGGAAATAGGAAAAAGTGGCACACAAGGGGCGTCATCCAAACTCGACCTCTTAATCGCCTACCACATAAAATAGACACTAAAAGAGACATGGGTCGAACCTAGGAGATCAAGAACAAACCAGAACGTACTATACATGTGACTCATCCTGAAGGCATGCCCTAACTCGATGACGTCATAACGCCCAAACGCTCGGTATAGCCCTACCTGGCCTAACTGAGGGGCCCAATCCCCTAGCGTCTCCAACCACACTAAGGGACACTAGCCAGTGCATAATCTAAACTAGTGCAGCAATCGTTCTTAGAAAATTCACTCACTATGCCAGGTTCCCATGTCAACACGTATAATCATCAGGGTTGAGTCAACAATGTAAAACTAGACATGATGCACAAGCATCACATACTCAGCTCACCTAATCAACAAACACAAAAGATCACTCCAAAGAGACTTTTCAAAATATTAATTTCATTAAAAGTACCAAACGGGCCACATGTACTTATTCAATACCAAATCATTTCCAAAAGAAGGATCAGACGTCGTTACATTTTAAACCAGAAAACACATTTAAAATCTCATTTATGTAAACCAAATCACCATTTTAATTCTAAAGTGAAAACATAAGGGCCAAAGGGGAATTTTCACTATTGCGCAACAACTAATCATGAAAACGATTTCGGTACAATGCAAAGAAAGAAGCAGTTACAATTCCAGCAATATAACTACTCTAAAAATAATATTTTAATACTACTTCCAATTTGATGAAAATTTAATAAATGAAATGAAATAAGTAAATTCTAAATTCAAAGGCAAGTGCAGTGGGAACCTACCTTAACTCACTACCCAATCACAACGACGTGACACGCCTCGCACTAGCGAACAGGAAACACATGTCGACAGTTCCGATATCACAGGATTACCTTGCCAGCGCGCTACAACAAAAGTAAAACATTTAAAAACACATAAACACTGAATTAAAATAACTCTAATGAATAAACAATGAAAAACCATCCCGACGCGTTTTCAAAACATAATTTACAGCATCTGCATTATTTACTAAACCGCCTCAATGTTTATAAAACGATTCCAAAGAATAACATATAGAAAACCACTCTTCACACCCACGCGTCATTTTGAGACAATTCGCACACCAAAGTACCCCCAAACCACAATCTGCACCTCATTTCTAAGTCAACAAATCATTAAAAGATTTTATAAAACAATTATAAGTGACAATGGGAGACTTTCATATCAAGAACATGCCCAGAGACAACTTCAACAATCAAACGCACACCAAAACACTATTTAAACCCAAACGCACACCCAAACTCTTAAACCAAGATTTGTATTTCAAAATTAATTTAATAAACCATTGACATAGTTATTAAAACATTTCAAACAAACACATAAAGGTATTGTATCAAGATTTATATAATTTTATTTCGTGCAAAGTGCTCTCTAAAAATTACTCACATATCACTTTCTTCAAAAATACTTTCAAAACATACTTTGCACTACTTTCACAATTTCATAAACATGTTCCATAATTTATAAAACAGTTCTGAAAAACATCATTTTTCATAATACAATCCATTTCCATTTTTTTCACACCAACGCCCCTTTTTAAAAAACAAACGAAAAACACATCACTGATAAACCCATGTCAAAACTACCACCATTTTTCCAATAAAACTTATTACAAACATATATGCATGCTACATAACCATTTATCATGAAGAAAAATTCGTTTCTAAAAGTAAATCCAAATTCATCACCCACGCATGTCAAAACATTTCTAAAAAAAACATTCCGCATCACGCCCGCACCACGCAATTAATCCATAGAACTCATTTAAATAATCAAACAAACAAATCCAAACTCATACACTAACGTAAAAGCATGGAACTAACTCAATTGACGATAAATCTCGTGAAATTGGGGCGAAGCACCATTCGCACCCCAATCGCTTGCGCGGGAGACTAAAATCAACCTATAATATCAATGTAGAACCAGCAATTGGACATTACCCCTAAAAGTTGAAACCCTTAATCTAGGGTTTGGGGTAAACTAAAACCACTGAATTAATAACAAGGGTTACCTGAGGGAGGGACACTGCCGGAGGAGGGCGCGACCGGAGGAGGGTGCTGCTGGGGCGGCTCGGCCGAAGGAGCAGGGCGGGGCGAAGGGAGGCTGGTGGGTCGCCTGCTCGGTTGGAGGTGGAGCACGCGGTGGGAAGCCGGCTGGACGGAGGGAGGTCGGCAGCTGGAGTCGGAGGCGGTGCGGCGGCCGGCGGATGGGAAAGGAGGGCGTGCGGGAGAGGAGAGGGCCGGCAGGGGCGGCTGGGACCGGTGGCTGCAGGAGGCGGGCCGAGAGAGTCCGGCGAGGCGGTCTGACGGCGGGGAGAGGGAAGCCGGTGGCGGCCGGCAACTGGGGAGGGTGGAGGTGGCAGGCCGACGACGAGGAGAGCAGGGGGGCCGGGTCGCGCACAGCGAGGGAAGGGGAGGGGCGGCCTGCGCGCGACAAGGGAGGGGTAGAGCATAGGGTTAGAGGAGAGGAAAAGAAAGAGAGGAAGGAAAAGGAGGAGGAAAAGAAAAAAAGAAAAAAAGAAAAGAAAAAAAAGAATAAGAAGAATGAGAATAAAAGAAAAGGAAAAATAAAATTAAAAAGAAAATAAAATAAAATAATTTAACTTAATAATAATACTAATAATAAATTTGTTAATTAATTATAATGGCAATAGTTATTATAAATATACATACACATATTTTCATATATCTAAACATATATAAAACATGTGAACGTATATATAAACCTATATAAATATATATATATAAACATACATAAACATATTGATAATAATAATATTATTAATAATAATTATTATTATTATTATTACAAACATATATACATATATATATATGTATAAACATATATATATAAACCCACATGAACAAATTTATAAACATACATATATGAACATACATGACATATTATAAACATATATGCATATATATACTCATATGCATAAACACATTTACGCATAAACATATAATGTTAAGAAATATATATTTATCAGCATACGTGTATATATACACATATAAACATACATATATGCACATTACGTTAAAATAATAATAATAATAAAAATAATAATAACAATGATAATAATAATGTATAAACATATATACCCATATACATACACATATATAATCATATATATATGTATGTATATATATATATAAATATTAATCCACTCAATGAGCGAATTTAATAACGTAAATGACCGCGAGGTACGCGCGCACTGCACGGTGCCCAAGAGGACTGCAAATGGGTTGCGCGTC
The DNA here is from genome assembly GCA_963277665.1 of Viscum album. Taxonomy (NCBI): domain Eukaryota; kingdom Viridiplantae; phylum Streptophyta; class Magnoliopsida; order Santalales; family Viscaceae; genus Viscum; species Viscum album. The sequence continues at coordinate 1,843,473,711 of OY728145.1, forward strand.
ACAACCGTATGGTGTTCGCGCACTATTCCAAACCATAAACTCATCCAAACATTAAAATTTTAGACCGGGACTTGCCCGCACACATGAAAAATCACTCGACGCTAAGATAAATAACGTAAATAAAATAAATAAATAAAAACAGGTGTGACAGAATTAATTGGTATTAGATATATTTATTAAAGAAAGTGTTTTCTATTTATCTATTTTTACAAAAGAAATTGACATATATGATTTTGAAATTGATTATTATATCATTTAATGAATATTAATATAACTAGGTTTAATATTAATTTATGAAATGTATGGGTTGATATTGTTAGTATTAGACTATGGTTTAGTGAACTATTATAAACTAGGATGAGAAAAATACTCTGATGACCCCTTAGATATTGATATGTACAACAAAATTTCTTAATATAATGTAATGAAATGATTATGGTTGTCCCAAAAACATCCTTTCAAAGAAAAAAAATAAATTTGGTTATAGAATAGTTTCATCGATGTGTGATAACCTCAAAATGAATTGACCAATTATATCACCATGGTCATTCAGCTGCATAGTAACTATACCCTTATGATACACCAGATTTGATACTCATGCAGGATATACTTAAGGAAATAACATTTTATTTTTGAATATTTTTGAATTATTTGAATAAATGATGATAGTGAATTACTTTTTTAAAAATAATGGTTTCATGTATTGAAAAGAATGTGTTGGGATTTTGAAAAATGATAAATTATTTTCCTTAATTATGTGGTTTCCCACAATGATTATTATTTTACACAGTATGGTTTTTAGTTACTATGAATGGTTAGAACCAAGAGAAATTATGTTAACATTGAATGTGATTGAAAATGATTGGTAGTACTATTGAGAAACATTGTGAAATGAGAAATAAAATGTGAACCATTGTTATTTTGACTAATCACATGTCCTGTTATATGACTAGTACTATTAAATTGTGTGAGTGTCATGTATTACCTAATAAGATAGAAATATATTTTCATGAAGACCATTTATGGATTAAGATTAAATTTTATACATGTAATGTATGTTGGAAGATGAAACCATAGAAATATCTTAATGTGAAAAAAATTATATTTTGGTTGGGAAAAATAAGTGCTTAGATCAAATACTCATTGAATAAATATTAAATGTTTGGGTAATGATATTTATGAAAATAATAGAATCCCTACGGTATCATCAATGGGTGAATGTATTGAATGAAGAAAAATAAGATCATAACGAAAATAAATTTCCATAGGGGAAATCTACAAAATAGAATTAGCATGGTTATATTTTTAACGGTTTTACTATTGATGAGGAAGATCCTACGAATGACATAATATATGACGTAATTATTAAGGAATAATATGACAAAGATGTGTTAATGGTTTAACAATCTATTCAAATGATACTAGTGTTTATGTATTGTAATTTTAGAATAATATTTTATATTTATTATTATCAATTGTATTCTTGTTAAAATAAACATGAAATATTTAATAGTTTTTTGTAGTATAATTTCTTTAGTTAATTTTAATAATATCTTCAACAGTATTAATGACATTTAAATATGTTTAAATTGTAATGTGATATTTAATTGGAAAACATTTGTTAGAAACATTTCCATTTATATAAAGATGATATTGAAAATTGAATATTTAGTTGAGATAAATATATTATTAATAAAAAAAATGGGATATTGTTGGTGACCATGGAATTTATTTCTAAATTTATAATGTAATTATTTATGATATTTTTAATGGCGTTTGTGACATATTTGGATTGGTGTAATATATTCAATAAAATGTGATTTTATTTAAGGAATGATGATAGAGATAATATTTTTATGCAGATATATTTTCATTGATATATTATACTAACTCATGTCATTTACGTGTTTCATTGGAATATATGGTCAATGTATTCATATATTTCCATTGTTACATTTAGATCTAATTAATTTTATCTAGGGGATTAATGTTAAGTTGATTTTGGAAATATAGTGACGTTATTTATTTATTTTTTTAATTTTGTTACGCCTATCTTTAATGGTTTTTATGGTTAAATACTTCTGTAATGGATTATGATGATCTCTGGGTAATGTTTTTTATGTTAAATTATGAATTATAATATCAGATTACTTGTGATAACCATGTTGCTTTAAATCATAACATAATATATAATGATTTACTTTTCACAATGTTATGGATATTATGACCCATTAAATGTTAATTTTAGTGCTTCACAGATGAAAACTTCATCTTGAATGTTCATTTATTAGACTAATATATGAAGTAAAAAATTCATCAAATTTCATTCAAAGGATGATATTATGATTCTAAGATAAAAAATATTATTATTTATATTTCTCACATATTTCTTATATTGATAATAAAACAATTTATTACCTTTAGTAGATGGTGTCAGGGAGTAAAAATGTTATACATTTACCTTAACTACTAATAAATATATGATATTTTAACTAATCACATATTTATGGGGTTTATATTAATTTTTAACTTGACCACGTTATCTATCACTCTCCATTAGTCCTTGAATGTTAGTTTTATCTTCCAAGTCTATAATTTTACTTCTGAACAATTTTAACATTATATGGGACCAAACATGTTTGTTATTTTATCTAACCATTGTTTTTCATACATTACATTTTTAGAAGACATTTTCTGTCACCATGTACAATGTTGTATTTCAGTAAAGGTATTCTAAAGTATTTAACATTTGATGACCAATTTAAAATTTTGATGTAAGAATTTATATATTTGGGGGATTAATGAAACACCCTGATAATGTAGATTAAAAATAATTATATACTTGATATATTAGTTATCCCAAATCATCGATCATTATGTTACCTAAGACCATATTTTTATTTTCTTAATAAAGCAATTTTTGGTTGAGTAGGACCTACACATAGAGTCAAACCACAAAAGATAACCTCTATCAAAAATTAAAAAAACATTCCCTAATGAAATATGAATCCCCCCATCAAATTAAAAATACAAAAAATCACACACTTTGTCACCTCAAATTATGTGCAACCTCAAGTATAATTCCTAATCCCAAAAACCACTCAACCAACACTCACCCATAGTTTTTGTGTGGAATCATCTGAATACCATTTTCATCATAAAATAGAACACCATTACTGGAAAATTCAACAATAAAACCAAAAAAATCAACCATAAACCACCATCACCACCATTTATTCCCCAACCAACAATATATTTCGCCAGCAATCATGGATCACCACTAGTGTAAAATTAACATGGGAATAATTAAACCATTAGAAATTTCATGGATGAAATAACAGATCCAAAAACAAAAACCTATCTCTCAAACACCAACTGCAAGGTCGAACCTCTTAGATATCCAACTAACGATTAAAAACAACATACTAAAACGTCCCTGAGGACCACCATAATACACTAAATTGGATTGGAAATGATAGAAAAGGTAAACTTGAGCAGAGTTTAGAGCATACATGGCCTCATCCAGGAACAATAATGAGTGAAGGGACCACCATCCCCTTATATTGGAACCACCAATGATATAAATACCCTATTGATATAGAGAAACATATAAATGGGTAAGTAGGAATCAACCACTTCACTGTCTCCATATTCCAGGAGTCTTCGACGTAGATCACCAAGAAAAAACCAATGTTGTCACAAAAATGATATTGTTCCACTGAAATCATCCCAACGATTCCCAAAAAACATAAGTCAAAATTTAATACATTGTGAAATGAATTTATGAAATTATTACACATTTAAAAATAATTTATTATTTCTTATGAAATTAGCATAAAAATTATAGAAGTCTTTTTTAGGCTTAAAAATGTATTTTCATAAGAATTGATTTTTATTTCATTAGTTTGTGTAAATTATTATTAATATCCCCCGATTTTATAATTATAAATCATAAAATGAATATTAATTTTGATATCATCGTCTCAAAAATTTACTTGATGTGAACTGTTATGATTTTTATTGAAGGATAGATTTTTCACTAATTAAGGGTTAATATAGATTTTTCAATTTAATCATTTAATTGATTAAATAATTTAATTAAAAGTTCATATTATATTTTGGTTTTACAAAATGTAATATATGATACATTTTATATTGAATAATCTTATTAACTTTGCTTGAATTAGAAATATTCATGATTTTTAAAAAAGTTAAAGATTATGGTTAAATATTTTTGGAGAACAATTATTTATTGCATATTATATATTTATAATAAAATTTATTTCTACCAATTATAGAGATTTAATATTCAAAAATATTAAAAAAATAGAATTCAATAGTATCTAATTTTTAAATAGGACCCGTTTATTTTTTTTCATTTTGAATACTGAGTATTGTAAATATTTTTCATCTAGGTAAGTGTAAAATGTATAAAACATGATTAAACCCATGAAATAAGGCCAAAAAACCACCCAATAATTTCTATTGTTGCATTTTATGGAAAATATTATACTATAGATGTCAAAATTATAGTTTATGGATTTTTTTTCCAATTTTTACTTGATAAAGAATGTTATATTATATTAAGTAAATAAATTTTCAAAATGTCACTCTCTTGACTATAATATATCAAAAACTTATTGAAAGGATAAAAAAGTGATAAGTTAAATTCTAAATTATTATTATGTTACATAAATTATACAGATAAATATAAAATATTATTGACATGTGAAATGATTATATATGAATTACGTCATTATATGAGTTTCATTAATTTCAAATTAAATTTACAGTGTCAAAAATGACAATATTGAACAATTATGTTAAATTGTATCAAATTATATAATTTATAAATCAGAAAAACATGAAAGGGGGCCATTAGGATTCCAAATGGAAAAAAATATCATCCATTTTGGATTTATAAGCCAATCATTTCATTATATGTAAAATTAAAATTCACTATAAGTGAAAACTCTTGCGTGTGGATATGGTTGGTTAACTAAGCGGTTAGACAATATCATTGGGATCCATATTACAAATAAAAATGTAAAAAAATGTTTCATATTATTTCAATGAAATACAGCCTTATATTCAAACATCTTCCAATTTGAAATTATCTTTCTTAATAAGGAATTTATTATATTTAAATCATTTAAGAAAGTCCAAGAGTTCCCCTCACCAAACATATTAATGGGAACACCTCCTTTATCTTATTTACACCACTTATATCATTCTATATCTTCTTAAACCATCCAAATTATATTATTATATTCCAAATTAATTAATCATTGGTTAAGGTATTATTAAAATATCATTCCCATGGTCCTTATGATAGGATCTAAAGGAGGTTTACTGAATAAGAGGTATTTGTCCTACCCGACCTCTTTCAATTTGGTTCTTCATAAAATTAATCTCAATGTATAATAATATTCATGAAATAATAACATAAATTTCCTAAATATATTTATATTCTATTATTTTGTTTTTACCAACATTATTCAACCTCTATTCCATCCAATGGAAAGAACATTTATTGCTTGAGATTACATACGTCTTTCCATATCCACATAATGATGAAATGGATTTTCCATTTAACTTTTGAAGAATGGTTATTATGAATGTTTTAATTTTTATATGTGATATTTATGATATAAATATTTACCTAGAATAAAAATATACTGTATAACGTTTTACCATCCCATCTGTTGGAATACTATGATGTCACTCGTGACTAAGCATTGATGACAACCTCCACGAAGTAATATGATTTATTTTTCAAATTTTCAATACATGGGGGTAAATATGGTTATATATAATGAATTAATATTATATATATGATATAATATTTATTTTAAAAATTATTAATTATTAATTATATTTATTTTATTCCATTCATAGAAAAACGAAAACATCATTCATGAGTACGTACGGTTTACCAACTCCAAATAATATCTAATTAATTTATATTTATATTTAATTTATAGATGACTAAATATAATTATATAAATAATATATATTATGTTAATATAACGATTAATATAATTGATGTTATGAAACTAGTATCAATATAAAATGATCATAACTACTGGACTAAAATTCCCAAGAAAAATTAAAAAGTAAACACCAGGAGAAATTTATTTTACAAATAAATTAGTCCTGAATGTGTGTTGAAATATTATAACTTGGTATTATAATATATAGTAATTATTTAAATTATTTTAGTGTAGAATTATTATAAATGTTGATTTATTATATAGTTCTTTGAATCTATTTTAAAGCTAGTAAAGCTTGAGGGAAGACTTTATCATCTAAAATTGTCTTCTCTCGGACATATGTTAGGCTTTAGATTTATATTCTATTATAATGTTTATATATGACACAATTTACATTTTATATCATGAACATATTTTTATCCATGAAATTTAATTTTTCAGTTTATTTTATTATTTCATGGGTCTTATTATTCAATAATTACTGAAGTTGTAAGGGTTTTATGTTGATATCTCATTATTTATCAGGAAAATTAATGATTTTTTTCTTTTGATGAAATTTCATGATAAAAAACTCAATAATATTATGGTTTTTATCCAACTAAGGTTATTTATAGATAATAAATGTATTCCTTTAATTTTTATATCATTACGTACTCAGTAGTCTAAAATAATACTATTATATAAATTATACGTTATTTTAGTCTTTCGTCGAAAATAATTTTTCTTGCATTTCTATATTTAATAAAAAAAATATTCAATGTTTTAAATGTAATGAAATTATTATCTAATGCTCATTTAATTTTTTTTTGACATTTTTAAAATGGTTCAAATGATATCTTATTATATTTTTTGGAAAAGTTTATTTTGTCTTTTTACAAAAAAATTTAATGGAATATTTATTTTAACATATATAGAATGGATGGAATTTACTATGATCGTGGATTCTCAATGATGTGAAAAATCCTTTACGAGTTTCGATGGTTATTTTTAAGGAAAATTATTCCATAATATTTTATCTTTATATTAGATTTTATATAATTTATTTCAAATTGTTTTCACGTGAATTGTTCCAATTGATTATTTAATGTATTGTTTATTCTATGATGACATACTTCGATGATATTAAATATTTATTGGGGATATGATCCATTGATAATAATGTTATTATTTATCAATGTGTTTCTAATTATGATGGAAATTATTTTTTGAATCTATTTCCCATTCAATGAGATATGATATGATGAATTTATGATGTGTTTATGAAGCCCAATGATTTTTCAACCAGATATTCCTTGAAAAAATGTTTATGAAACCTATTTTGTTTGCATGCTTATCTCATGTATAAATTTTTTTATTGAAATTTATGTTTAAATGTTTATTATATGATGAATGGTTTATGAATTTATGAAAACATTTTTATGATTTTCATTATGGTATTGATGGGATTGAAATTATATAAAACCACAAATGAATTGGGTAATAGTGGATATCTTAAGAGATAAATAGAATCAGAATGGTGAGTAAAACATTCTCAGTAAGAGAACATATCCACTATTAGAGTCTTAAATGTGAACATTACCAATACATTGAAATGAGAAGTAAACCAAGTCTACTATGATAGTTTTGGAAGTGAGTCTTGACTACTTAATAAATAATCTTCTATACTTACCTTTATGCCAAAAATATTTTTCCTTTTCTAATGTTATACACTCATGGATTCTATTCTTTGATTCCTTTAGGAATAATGTCTCTTGAACTGCCAATATATATTACATGATGGAATAATAAAATCATTAAGGTGCTAGTTTTGGTTTTAAAGTGGTAATATCATGTTATCCAACCATTATGCTCATATTCTTATTGTGTGACCACTGATATCTATATTTTTTTCTTATTGAGTATTTAAGATAATGCTTTCTTATGATTCAATTCCACATTTTATGAAGGTTGTTTTTTTATGATATGTATAAGAAGATTCCATGTTGTGATGAATTATGTGAGAAATGTTTTATATCACATATGAATAATTTATTTCTGTTTCCATGTTCCCAACGGCACTAGATAAATATGTCTTATAAATGTATTTTCATGTAATTTAATGAATATTCATATAAAAATATGCAATATCTATATATGAAAAATATTGATCGTCATGTATCTTGGAATCTATGTTTTTTTAAAAAATAAATTTCTTTTTTTTATTTTCATAAATATATGTTTTTGGATATATGTACTATTTTCTATAAATACTTAGTTTTTTTTTAATTTTAAATCGTTAATATTTATGAAATTATATATATTGAATAAGGATATTTATTTCTCAACAATTATTATTAAATCAAATAAAATAATTGAAAAAATAGTAGAAATTATGAAATATGATTGATAATGTATCATTATATAGATTAAATGCACGTAAGATCATATGTTATTGTTCTATATATGGTGAATGTTATAAAGCTATTAGATGGAATTCCACATTGTGAATATTACAAGATAGATTTATTTAGTTCTTCTTATTTAAATATTTCTATTCCATGGAATAATATCACACTATAAAAGGTTTAAAGATAGATAATTCTTCAAAAATTACATTATTATCTTTGGTGGGGCTTTTAAATGGTATTCCATGGGATATCCATTATCTTGTTGTTTATTGAGAAACATTACACGAATAATGGTAACACCCCATTAATTGAGAGTCAAATTAGAATACCATATGTAATGAAGGAATTCATTCCAGAACTACTTTATTTCCAAAAATATTTATATAAATATGTATGATTTTAAAAATGATTATATGGAATGAATTTTCAGAAGATTACTCAATATTTAATGTGTGTTCTTTACCACATTTATGTTATGGAACATTTTAAGGATAGATGATGATTTAGAGATATAAAATTGATTATATATTTTTAATGAAAATATTTTAAGCATCAATAACCCATAAAACAACTAATTGTATTTATGAATGATCTGAGGAAATATTTGTGGTTAATAATGAGAAATTCAATATAAAATATTAATTTAGAGATGCACATGTTAAATTTAATTATTATAACCGATTTATTCAAAGTTTAATTCTCAATGAAGATGAAATATTTCTATACAACATTGTTTAATTGTGTATTTTGAGAGAATGATAATTCTAGTGTGGAATCACATTCATCTTGAAGAAGAGTTAATATTTTATTTTTTAATATGTGACTAATACTCAAAACTATAATTGAGTTGTTTATATCATTTTTCCTTCAAATATTAAAAGATAATATTAAATATTCATTATTGATGCATCAATTCTAGGATATGATATAAGAATAATTTATTTTGGAATTGATGAAGAAAACTATAGATCCCAAAAAAATAGTATCCCTAACCAAGAAGTTCATATATAAGAATAAGAGGGACTGAAACTATAATTGACTTGTTTTATTTTCTTTTCTTTGTAATGGGAACACATTAAGTAAAATAGTCACCATTATTTAACCACAAAAATCCAAAAAAAGTGGATAGATTAGATTTAATTACACCATCATGTTTCCTATCATATGATAATTATATTATTAATTTTTGTTGAACTAACTATAATATTTATTTTCATGTTATTTAGATTCATGTATATTCAAACATGTTATTTACAGGGATTAAATATGACTTGATGAGAATTATAATTTATTCATTCAAACAATGGGGCATTATGATAATGGCCTATGGAACTAAAATAATAAGAAATATTTTATCTCATTGTGAAACATGATTCACCCACATCTTAGGAGGACTACATATAACATGAACCCAACATATTCATTCTAAAATAATTTATAATAAAATTATGAATAAGAAACATTCCCAAAATCAATTAGTTAGGTTATACATCTTATTTCTATCTATTCTTTTTCAATATTCTCTCTAACTACATTATTAATGTATTTTGATTTATTTTCCCATTATTTATTATGGGGGTATTAATGTCATCTTAAATTTTCATTAAATAATATCATTTAGGATAATTTATCAATTTATATAAGTGTATCCTTTCCATATAATCCACTTTTAAGTGTCCATGTAATAATGATATTGTTTTTATTCTGTAATAAACTATTCCATATTATTTTACATACAATATTATGTATCTATTTTAATTTTAATATAACTCTATACCATTAATTAATTCCAATGATATTTAACCCATCACGTTGAATTTTGTTATGAGGTGATCTTATGAAAAATAGATCTATGATTACATTGATTCTATATTATCTTTCATATATTATATTTATTTTATGAATCATTATTATGGTATTAAATATTATATTTGTTTTATTTTTGTGGAAAGAAATTTATTCATACATTAATTATATATTCATATTTTAGATATTACCTTATTCATAAGGTTTCCATATCCTAACATCTTTTTTGAAATTATTTTTTTATAATATCATGGATAATTTTCATTTATATAAAACTAATCAAATAATTCAAATTTATTCCATTTCACTGGAATTGCTTTTTATTATGGAATATTCATTCTCTATCATCAAACAACTTTTATAATATTTTATTATGTATGGGTTCACAATTGTCATATATATCATTCAATTTATATTCTGAAGATATGAAATACATTAAAATATTCTTTATATACATCCATTTTAAAAGTTCTATGTTATTATAAACCATTTTGATATTTTCATGATAATATATTATCCATTCTATCCAATTATACATGATTCTTATGTCAATGTTTTTCTAATGTGATATGTTCTATTCAAAATCAAATTTATAATCATGAATGTACTATTTATTTTTTATATTTTCATCTATGAGATTTCCCTAATGTATTTTACATATAAACTAGTGGTTTCTTTAAATTTTGGGGGTATTCTAATTCAATATCCTATTCATTGGATTTAAAGGGACATTATCACTCCCTTACATTGATTATGTTTATCATCACCTACTATTTCTCAATAAAGACTCATTCGATTCTAGTTATTAACTTTTATCAAATAGATATATTAAAAAAATATCACTATTGTTATAATTTCATACATGTTAACATGATTTTATAAACATTACTCGATATAATGTTGTCCACATATATTTCTAAAATAAAATTCAATGGTTATTACATAAAAATTATTCAATTTATATTAATGGGGATATATTTACTATCCAAAGTTTTATTATTTACATATGGAAAATTATATAATATATATATATATATGGTTCTCTTTGATAAATGATAGTGAAAATTATTTATTAAATTTTTTATCGATGTTTTGCTTATATATGATCAATACATTGGAAATAATATATTGTAGGTTTGGAAGAAAATTATATCTCCCCTTAATGAATCTGTAATTATCACAATATAAATTTTCCATTGTATATTGTGTATGAATATCCATTTATGTCTATTTTATTGAATGATTCATTCATTATTTGATTGCACTTTCTTTAATTTTTCATTCCATAACTATGAGATTGTTAATTTTTATCAATACGACTACTTATTATTATTAAATGGTATTTCATGGATATATAATGCTTACATTGTTAGTTATGTTGGATTATTTTATAATTCATTTATTCCAACATAGATTTATCGTATTTATATTATGAAAACATTCATTACATGGTTCCCCTTAATAAGAATCCATGATATCCAATTTCTATTTTTTCATTACTAATTTCCATAGAAATGATCAAGACTACAATGTAGAATTTAAAGATATTGAATGGGGGATTAAATAAAATTATGTTGAGATTGTATTTTATATTATAATGAAACATAATGATGAAGTGTGTATATGTTTCCAATGATTTTTTTGGGGTGCACAACCATTCTTTGGGGGACACACTGATCTATTTACCAGCATTCCCACTTCCCAAAGGAGGGAGGCATATTCCACTTATTCAGGGAAATATACTCCTTCATTGAAACGGTATTATCGAATATCAGTTCTTTCTTCCATGGATTCCTCCTAAGAACTTGTTACCTTGTCTGGGCCTCCCGTAAGGATTATGACATTGTTTGTGAATCTCATTCATGGTTACACATACTTTTTTTACACTGTTTAATTATGATACTTTTATCTGGACATTCCAAGGGGTCTTAAGAGGGCAACAACCTTTGGTCGGAGTGTATGGATGCATTAGGCATGTAAGGGAATATCTGTATGTGTGGACATTGGTGAACATGTATTCTTCACCCTAAGAGGGCATCTCAAGGTCAAACAACATGAATAATCTCAAATCAATAACAGGTTATCATATGTCATATGCTTGTCTCTGAGGATTTCCTCAAATTCCCATGTTTAAAATGGGGTATACCGTGAATTAAACATCTTGTAGAGATAGTTAAACAAATGGTGTTTCTTCCAAGGTTTTCCTTAGGCATCTCATCGTTAACTGGAGGTATTCCACATGTTTAACATCTTGTGGAGATGAAATGAGAGTGATTAGAATGCCCCATAATGAAATAACATATTGTTACATTCCTAGGAGGAATCGCCTGAACGGTTTACAATATGGATGGATAAAAATGACCAATGAGGAAAAATTGGTGGTGGTGTGTCCCATGGAGGAAAGATATCACACTATAAATGTTGATCTAGACACCACCGAGGGTGGATCAGGGAATGTGCACCCCAAAAAGCAGGACTCCCAGGGTAACCATATTCTAGGATTGGATCTCATGTAGTTTTCCGATGAACCATTTGCATACGGTCGAGATTAGAACCCACATATTTTGAAGGGATGATGATTTGGGGGGGTACACAAAGGAAAATAACCAGGAGACATGTTAGGGATTATGCATGGATAGCAGCCCATGTTGGTCTAATGCTGAGTTACAGACCAGAGGTGTCGGTCCCAATAATGGAGACTATAATGACTAACTGTCAATTGTAGACCACAATAGCTTACCACTAGTTGAGGTTCAAATGGAATACCATTTTTTGGGGTTTCAACAACTTACAGCTAGTTGGGGGTTCCAACGTCTTACCGCTGGTTGAGGTTCCAACTCCTTACTACTAGTTGAGGATCCAATGGTTTACTGCAGGTTGGTACTACAACAATATAATGCTGGATTGGGTACAATTTCTTACTACAAGATTGGGTAATACAACAGCTTACTGCTAGTTTTGGGAATAAAACGGTTTACCTCTAGTTTTGGAATACAGCATCTTACTGCTGGTTTGGGGAATATAGTGTCTTACCATTTTTTTGGGTTGGGCCTAATAGAGGATTCCTACATAACCTATCTAGGAGACAAGTATCAAAACCCATGTTATTAGAATTGGTAGTTTAACATCATGTGGGATTAAAAAGGGGGCATACAGTTTGACTTCATACAGGATGGTGGTGAACCGATAGGAAGGGATCGAGACTAATATGTGTCGAACGTGAACCTCCGGGAGGCTTCCTACATCTCCCTGTGGTAGGGAATGAATGTCCATGTAGTTTAGAATTTGGGATTGGGGATTATATGCTAAGGTTTCCCAAATAGGATTTCATTGTAACTAATTTACTCTAATCTCGTCTGATCCATGGAATGGGTGAGGAAGGAGAGGCAACAACAGACATGATGATCGATGAGGATTATTCATGGAAGCTTCTCATGTAATACTAAAGAGAAATAATGTTTGATGGGTCATACACATAGAAGATTCTCATATGCCACTAAGGAGTGGCAATGATGATTGGGGATTGTATATGGATGTTTCTTGGGTTCCTATAAGGAACGATAATGGTGAATGGACAATGAGCATGTACCCAAGTTGTACAGGCTCCTGCTTGGCATCCAAAAGACCCGGGTTCAAATCTGGGCAGGGATGAATTTCCTGGTAAATGTAGCAGGGTACTGTAGCAAGGAACTATAGCATGACACTATAACAGGCACTGTAGCAGTGGTGGAACTGTAGTGGCGGCAACACTGTAGTGGCGGAGGAACTGTTGTAGGATACTGTAGCAGCGGCAGGTACTATAACAGGCACTATAGCTGTGCGGGGTACTGTAGCAGTACTATTCAAAGAGGGTCCTTTGGGACAAAAATTGGTCTTTCAATCCTTGAATTTAGGCCACTTGGCCTTGGGCATTCAGGCTATGTATCGGGTCTCCCTCTACCCTCTAAAGAGGTCTTTGCTTTAATAATAAATTGACGGTTCGCGCCCTAACCTTTAAAAAAACATCTTTGATAATGGTAAATAGGGCATACAGATTGAAACTACATAGGTGCCGCTAAGGATCAGCGATGGAGGATGGGGATTAAACATTGAATATTCCGGTAATTTCATCATCATGTTTGGCCATGAGGGCATCTCAAATCACTAGTGGGTTGAGGCATATAATTTACGCCTACACATATGTGCTAGGGCACAAGCATGATAACTCCAACGGTATAGAATTAGTCTAAAAAAGGAGATTAAAAGTGTTAATCACTTTCCCCACATTTGGAACACAAAGGGGGTGTCATGTAGAAGGGAGATATATTCTGACCATATTCGAATCACATCATCCAAATCATGTTAGCCTAATATGGAAACAAAAAAATGAGGGTTGATTCTTGACCGTGTTTGAAACATAGTACCCAACTCGACGTGTCATTCAATGTCTTTGGGGGTGTTGGCCTTGGATGGTTGGTGATCTGAGGTGACATGGCATCGGGCTTTTAAGGGGTCCCTTCAGACCGGAAATAAGATGAAGATATGAATGAAGGACAAAATAATCATGAGATGGAGTGATGGATTGTTTGAATGGATACCAATGATATTAGATTTATACCAATATAATCACGACATGAGGTATCTTATGCTTGTCACATAAACCATTTGTTATTTGGATAGGTGGAATCTTATTATTGAATCATATGGAATAAAATAGTTTTTAGTCATGTAGATAGGACTACTGGAATCTTATTCTTGGTGCAAAAGGAATCGCTTTTTGGATCAAGAGTTATCCTTTATTTGTCACATAGGTTGTACTACAGTTTATAGTCACATAGATAAGAATATTAGAATCTTATTCTTGTCATATAAGGAAACTATTGTTTGGAGAATGATGAATTTTATGATTGTCACATAGGGTGTACTATATTTTAATGTCAAATAGATTGGACTATTGACATCTTATGTTTGTCACAGAAGACGTCTTCTGTTTAGGGAAAGAGACATCATATATTTGTCGTATGGGGCGTACTATAGTTTAAAGTCATTTATTTGGGATTATTGGAATAAGGCGACTAGAAATGGATGGTGTTGGGAATTATGCGAGTTCATACGATTCTAGATCATCCTAGAATAGTAGTCAGGTGATCGGGTTTAGAGGAGTTTCTTGAGGAATGGTTAGGCTCAAGGAACTCAGGTTATTGAAGATGATAATCTCAAATAATTACATGTGAAAGAGACCCAGAGGAATATGACGACTACATGTATTTCATTGAGTGTGGAGGAGTATCTCGAATCATGGTATTCAGTAGTTGGAATGTAGATGTTCATAAGGGTGCAATAGAAAATGTCGACATCAGGGACTGTAAATTTCATGGTGCAACTCTCCAATTATCATGGGAGTCAGTGATGGAACTAAAGCGACCAGACTGGAGGGCCGAGACCAAAGCATAAAAGTGAAAAGAGGGGTGTATAGGGGCACAACCCCCATGTATGAACTAGTGGGTGAGAATTTCATAGGATCACATTGGATAGGTCTTTGTGAAGTATCTTCATGAAGGAATGGTTCATGCAAAGCATGGGTTGTCACAAAGCACCTTCTCGAAGTAATGATGATCGTGGATCATGGGCTATCACGAAGCATGGGGACTTTCAGATCATAGCTTCACATAGAGAAAAGGGGATTCATGGAGCTCAGGGTCTCACGAAGAAAAGGACTTCGAAGAGATGAGGGCCTTGCGGAGAAAATGGATTCACTGAGTTGAGGTTCTTGTGTAGTAATGTGGCTTTGAAGAGCCTCGAGTAATTCGATGGAGCTCCCTCCTTCGCAAAGGGAGGTGCCCTTTGTGCAGGGAATCACATCACGGTGCTCTAGAGCTCTGTGAAATGAGTAAATGGCCACCTAAGGGGTGGTGTAACCATGCTTATGAAGGGCTTGAGCTGGCTATTTATTTTCGATGTAGGTAGGAATATCTCATTGTGGAGCAGAAATGTGCATCGCGAAGTGAAAATTATTTCACAAATAATGTAGTTCTTCTCAACAAGAGGGAGTCCCCATATGTTTCTCATTGTTTCTAAGGCTACTGTCATAGCCTTCACACCACTCTTAGTGGCTTCAGTCATGTTCCTAAAATGTTTAAAGTAATCTTAGAGCCTATAATCACATCCTTCACCGCGCTCACTGAGGCATCAGTCATGTTCCTATACTCCACGATCGTGGATGGAGCATCATGAATGGGTTCAGCAAACCAGTTTTCCAGGACAACTTCAATTGTCCATAACTCCAAATCCTTAACTCCATTTGGGACCTATGAACTCTGAAATAGAGGCTTGAAAAATGGGATATGCTCTTGGATCATGTATGGAATCATTTTGAATATTTTGGGGATATGATATCTGGTTTCAACAAATTCTCCCCTAAGAATGAGGTCCAACGAGGTCTAAGAGGGCGGTGTAGATCGTGTTACTAGGTAACATCCAAGGAAAATGCCTGCCTTGGTTTCCAATGTATCTCGATCTCATTGATGAAATAATCATCTAAATATCTAAGACCATGTGAACGATGATAGATGAAGGAAACTAGAGAAAATAGAAGGTAATTCCCCAGTATGAGAGTACTAAATAGAAAAATGATGTGTGGGGAAGAATATTGGAAATTGATCACCATGGGACCACCCTAAAAGAGTATTTTTGACTAGAGAGAAAAGTCTCTCTAAATAGAATACTTTCTTCTCCCAACTTTCTATGGTGTATGAACAAGGAAACACTAGGGGCGTTGGAATCAATCTGAACAGAGTGGAGTGGAAAGTGTGAATCATGATACCCAAAATTCAGAACACTGTAGAGATGGCGTGACAATGAAGGATAACAATTTACCATGCTCGAAACATAGTATCTCTATTTTTTTACATTGAAATAGGGATAACAAATGAGGGCCAACCGCTAACCATGTTCGATACATGGGGACTAAATCGAGATTTAATCCACTGTTCTTTTGAAACATTTTCCCAGGATAGTAGGCGCGCCATAGGTAGAGCTCCCATACTATTAGAGGGTTTCTTTAGATGTGATAGAGGATGCTGAACCAAATAAAGGGAATGAACAACGTGACAGGTGGAGTGATGGGTTGTAAAAATGGAGTCAAACACTCTTGAAATTATGCCCCCGTAGTGGTATCACAATGGGTGAGTGCATCGGTCTGATGAAGGATCATACCTACTTCCAGATTGGACCTCTCTCGTGAAGAGGACCTATGACATGTCAGAGTTTTATGTCATACCAATAAGTATGATAGAAACATAGATTAACATCGTATGGTGTAGAAGAATAAAAAACATCATCTAGGCCCTAGGAGAAGTTCCCGGGCATCACTACGTATCTCATAATGATGGGATTCAAGCCAAACCTAGTTCTAGAGCATAGCTTGGTCAGAGACCAGCACTGGATGGAGAAATCCTTTTTGACAAGGAGGTTTACACACACCATAGTTGTCATGGGGCATCCTTAATATGCTCATGGTATAACCTTAGATTAATGTCATGCATTGATTACATGATTGTTTATGGTCATACAAGACTAGATACAGCTTAACATCCTACAGGACGACAAATAGTTTAATTTCATGTGAAAAATGTGTTGGGGAGTTTTACGTCCTTTATCTTAGATGTATCATGCATTTTAACGTCATGCGGTAAAGACATCATAGTTTATGGTAACGTTAGACTATATAGATCTTAGTTTATGGTCATAGAGCTCAGATAGTTTTTTAGTTTATCGTCATGTGGGAAGACCAAGCAGTTTAACGTCTTGCAAGACGTAATAGTTTAAGGTCATGTAGTACCGTGATGAGCAGTTTAATGCTATGTAGTTAAATAATGTGTATTTTAACGTCATTATGCATGATAAGGTTATTTAATGTATTGAATGATGACAATGAGATGTTTAACATCATGATGGATGAATATGGGTAGTTTAATTTCATGCAAGATGATAATGGGCAGTTTAGCATCATGACGGATGAAGAAACAGTTTAACGCCATGCTGGGTGATAATGCATGTTTTGCTCAACTATATTAGTACACATCCTACCCAAACTACTAATACGATGTGAGTCATGATTAGTGTGGGAAATAAGGAGTAATTATTGGATTTACCAAACACATGGAAGAATACAAAATAGGGAATTGAGATTTTGTTCTAGGAATATCCCAATGACATTGGCCCTCTAACGTGACATTAAAATATGCACAGAAGGGTAACACTAAGGATGTTGGGGTTCCAACTAAAAATAGAGAGGTGAAAAAAATAGTGAATCATGGCCTTCGATATCTAGATCACGATGATTGTGGATTAACAATGGAGGACAACTGATGACCATGTTCGAAACATAGTATTTGTATCCTGTAACCTGAAAAGATGATAGAAAAATGATGGTCAACCACTGACCATGTTTGAAACAAGTGAACTATCATAAAATTTCATCCAAATACTTCTTGGACGTTTCCACAAGATAGTAGGTGAAAGAATGTTACATGAGACAAGTATGTTAGGGTTCACTTCATACATGAAAGAATGCATGGAAAAAATAAATGAATGGTATGAAGAGTGTAGTTGGATTGAGATTGTGTCCATTTGGAGTCCAATACTCTTGGTTCAACACCATAGGGAATTAGATCATGTCAGTGGGAAGTTACTACTGGTCTTAGAGTAACAAACCCTGGTGTTGCAGATTGTTTATGGTCTTATTTCTTGGAACAATGGATTTGAATTTATGGTCATAGATTTTAGACCAGGTGCATTGGTTAACGTCATGGAGTTAGGACGAGTCATGGCTGGAGTGTAAGGTCACATATCTTTGAACATGGTTGTTGTTGTTGTTATTGTGTGTGTATCTTTTACCATAGTTTCTATCTGTTTATGTCGCATAGCTTTGACCAATTTGATTAAAATTTTAAAGTCATGACACCAATACGATGATTTCTATGTAGTTTAATGTCATAAAACAAGAATGTGGTTGTTATGTAGTTTAATATGATGTAACTAAGATGTGAAACTACAAGGATTGTTTCATTATAGGTATGGTCATCTCTACCCCACTTTGGTATTTTGGGATTATGGGGAATTCTTACGATGGGATTGCCCTAAAATTCCCCCAGTATATGCATGGATGTTCTCCATACATGAGCTCGGGTATCCCACGATGAAAATTACACCCATTAGTGTTGAGGTAGTTGGGAGGACCTCTTCGGTTTATGCAATGCAGTAGTCGGGATGACACATCATGTTAAAATGGTGGTAGTGGCTGCATGAGTGACTAAAAGAATGTGGACTATGGGGAGGATGATAACATGACATCATTATAGTGGGGTGATGGATTGTAGAAGTCATGTAATCCTGGAGAGTCATTTTGATAGGGTTGATGGATCCCAGAAGGCATGGAATCCTAGAGAATCGATAAGACAGGGAGATGGAGCCTGGTTGGTGGGGAATCCTAGACCGTCGGTATGACAGGGAGATGGAGCACGAAAGTATGGAATTATTATAGAGTCAGTACAATAAGGTTGATGGTGCCCAAAAGGCATGGAAGACTGGAACATCGGTACGATGGTGGAAATGGATCCCTGAAGGTGTCGATGCTAGTAGAGTAGGTAAAATGGAGTGATATAACCTGGAAGGGGTGGAATCCCGGAGCGTCTGTACGACCGGCAATGGAGCCCAGATTGCATGGAATTCAGGAGTGTCAGTACATTGGTCCAATCGAGCTTGGAATGCATGGAATCCCAGATTGTGGGTATGATTGGGAGATAGAGCTCAAACATCTTGGAATCCTTGAGTGTTAGTACGATGGCGTGATGGATCCCGAATGTCATGGATACTTGGAGCCACGGTAAGATGTGGCAATAAAGGCCAAAAGGCATGGAAGCCTGTATCATCGATACGATATAGAGATGGACCCAAATGGAGAGAAATCCTAGACCATCGATACAATGGGGTGATGGAGCCTGGAGGGCGTGGAAGCCTGGAGCTTTGATAGGATAGGGCGATGGATCCCGAAAGGCATGTAATCATGGAAAATCGGTATGAAGGGGAAATGGATCCTGGAAGGCATGGAATTCAAGAGTTTATAAATGTTAGGGACTTGGATCCCAATAGGTGGGGAAGCCTATAGCATCATTACGATGGGGCGATGGAGCACAGATGGTGTGGAAACATGGATCGCGGGTACGAAGGGGCGATGGAGCCTGGAAGGCATGGAAGCCTGGAGCATCCGTACAACGAGGAGATGGATCTCGGAATAGGTGGAAGTTGGGAGTGTCGGTATGAAAGAGCGATGGAGCCCGAAAGGCATCGTATCCCAGTGCATCAGTACAATATGGTGATGGAACCAGAAGTCATGGATGCCTTGAGTGTCATTAAAATGGGGCGATAGATTGTCGAAGTTGTGGGAGTCTGGGGCCTCAGTATGACGAGGTGATGGAGCCTGGAAGGCCTAGAAGTCTAGAACATTTGTATGATAGATACATGGATTCTAAAACCCATAGAAGCCTTAAGGATCAGTATGATGGGGTGATGGAGCCCAGAAGCTGTGGAAGCCTAGATCGTCGGCATGAAGGGGTAATGGATGCCTAGATCGAAGTCTCATAATGCTGAGTAACCAGTTCACAGATATGATCATCATATTTCATGTCTGGGTTCTTCAAAACAAGTCATGGATTAAAAATAGGGGGAATCCTATGATGACTTGTAGAAACTAGATGGAGAGGACCTCCATACTGGTTAATAGCGGTGCAAGGAGGAATTCCACAGTGTCTATTGATGGAGATTAGAAGGACCCCATTCATGATGGTTGTGGTGTGGGGAGGAGATCCACATCTATTGATGATGTCTATGAGGGGGACTCCTAGGCTTGATGATAGTGGTGCGAGGAGGACTTCTGCAGCTGCAAATGTTGGCGATGGGGATGACTCACATGGATGATGATAATAATGTAGGGAAGACCTCTGCATTGGATTCTGGTGCTCTAGAAGATTCCACACTAGATTGGGGGTGGTTTACCTCTACCCATCCCATGAGTGCGGCAGATTCAAAGAGGAGTCTATAGAGTAAGGGGAGGATCCCCCGACATAGCCTATGAAGGTGGTGGGATCGGTGAAGAGTTGATGGAGTCAGGGTGGGCCTGCTTCCCTGGGTTCGGCTTGTGAAGACAGCGGGATCAGTGATGTGCCGATGGATTCGGGGGAATATGCCGCATGTGCAGCCTGTGATGGCGGAAGGGTTGGCGAGGAGCCGATGGAGCCAGGGGGATTTCACCCTGCATGACCTCTAAAGGTGGTGGGCTGGGCGAGTAGTCGATGGAGTCGAGGGTAAATTCCCCCTGTGTAACTTCATAAGGTGTTGGGGTCGGTGAGGATCTGATGGATTCTGGGGGAGGATTCCCCCTGGACAGCCTCATAAGGAGGCAGGGATGTCGAGGAGCTATAGGAGTAAGGGGAAGATTCCACTTTTGCGTCCTCTTAAGGCGGAGGGGTCACCAATGACCCGAATATGTCAATGGAGGATTCCCCATGCATGGCCTCTTAAGGCGCTGGGTCGGCAAGAAGCTGATGGAGTTGAGCGTGGATACCCCTTGCGTAACCAATGAGGGGGGAAGAGTTAGTGAGGGGCCATTAGGGTCTGGTGTAGATGCTCTATGTACGACCTATTGAGGTGGTGGGGTCAGTGGGGAACCGATGGAGTTGGGGTGGAGGACCCCTACGCAATATCTTAAGGTGGTGGGGTTAGTGATGAGCCGATAGAGTTGGGGGGAAGATTCCCCTTGTGAAGCCACATATGTTGTAGTGGTCTGGGAGGATTTGATGGAGTCAGGGGTGAATGCCACCTCCACGACCTCTTAAGATGGCGGGGTCGGTGAGGATCTGATGGAGTCGAGGGAGGATTAGCCATGCATGACCTGTTAAGGAGTAGGGGGGGTTGGGGGTTGGTGAGGATCTGACGGAGTTGGGGGAGGATTCCCTTACTTGGCCTCTTATGGTGGCACTCTCAGTGAAAAGCTAATGGTGTCGGGGGTGGATGCCCCTTGTGTTTCCTCTGAAGGGGGAAGGGACGGTGATGAGGTGATGGAGTCATGGGAAGATGCCCACTGTGTGGAATTTTATGGCTCACTGGGTCGGTTGGGAGCTAATGTAATTGGGGGGAGGAGGCCCCCTAAGTGTCCTCTAATGGTTGTGGGGTCGATGAGGAGACAACAGAGTAGAGGGGGAGGCCCCCTGCGCGGCCTCTTATGGTGAAGTGGTCAATGATAATCCCATGGCGTTCAGGGCAGAAACCCCCAGCATACTATCTTAAAGTGGAGGGGTTGGTGGGGAGATGATGTAGTCGGGGGAAGATTCCCCCTTCACGACTTCTAAATATGGTGGGGATGGCGATGAGCCGATGGACATGGGGAAAGATTCCCCCTACCCTACCTCTTAAGGTGGCGTGGTCACCGAGGAGCTGATGGAGTGAGGGGAAGATTCCCCCTACACAGCCTCTTAAGGAAGCGGGATCAACGAGGAGCCGATGGAGTCGGGGGGAGGTTTCTCACTATGCACCATTTTAAGTCATTAGGGTGGCGAGAAGCCGATAGAGATAGGGTTAGATGCCTTTGCGCGACCTCTGAATGTAGTGGGGTCAACTAGGAGATGATGGATTTGGGGGGAGGATGCCCCCTGTGAGGCCTCTTAATGGAAAGGGGTTTTACCGGAGCCGATGAATTTGGTTTCTGATGCCCCCAGAGAAGAATTTTTTGGCACTCGGGTCGATGAGGAGAAGATGGAGTCCGGGGGGAAGATGCCCCCTATACGACCTCTTAAGGAGGTGGGATCATAGATGAGTTGATGGAGTCAATGGGTGGATTCCCCCTATACGACCACATATGACGGCCAGGTTGGCAAGGAACTGATGGAGTCTAGTGACGGATTCCCACCACACAACTTCCTATGGATGAGAAGTCCGTGGCGTGCCAATGGAGTCAGGGGCGGATTCCCCCGGCATAGCCGTTGAAGGTGGCATGGTCAGTGAGGAGAAGATGGAGTCATGGGAGGATGCCCCCTGCATTCCCACAAAAGGCCGAATGATTAGTGAGGAGCTGGTGGAGTCGGGGGATGATTCCTCTATGGTGGCCTCTTAAGGTGCTGAGGTTAGTGAGTAACTGATGGAGTTTTGGGGAAGATGCCCCATGTGCGTCCATTTAAGGCAGTGAGGTCGGCAAGGAGCCTTTGTAGTCGGGGGCGGATTCCCCCTGCATGACCTCTTAAGGTTGATGGGTTAGAGAGGAGCCAATGGAGTTGGGTTCAGATTACCCCTATGCAGTCTCTTAAGGATTCAGGGTCGGTGGGGAGTTGAGGGAGTTGGGGATGGATTCCCCATGTGTAGCCTCTTAAGGTGGTAAGTTCGGTGATGAACCAATGGAGTTGGGTGGGGAGGGGGGCCTGCGAGGCCGCTTAAGGAGGCGAGGTAGGTGGGGAGCCGTTGGATTCGAGAGGCGAATTCCCCGTACATGGCCTCATAAGGTGGAGGGGTCGACAAGGAGTCATCAGAGTCTGGAGTCAGATTCCCCCTGCATCGCCTCTTAAAGCAGTGGGGTCAGAGAGGAGCTGATGGAGTTGGTGCCCCCCCTGGTGCATCCACATAATGCAGTGGGCTTGACACAGAGCTGCTGCAGTAGGGGGGAAAGGCCCCTTGTGCGGCCTTTTAAGGCAGATGGGTTGGAAAGGAGTCGATGGAGTTGGGGGGGGGGATTCCCCCTATGTATCCAATTAAGGTGGAAAGGTCAGTGAAGAGCTGATGGATTCAGGTTGAATTCCCCTACGTGGAATTAGAAGACAGTGGGGCCAGTGTGGAGACAATAGAGTCAGGGGTGAATTCTCCTTGTGTTGCCTTTGAAGGTGGTGGTGTCATTGAGAAGAAGATGGAGTTGGGGGTGGATGCCCCTAGCATGGACTGTGAATGCATTGGGTCAACGAAGATCTGATGACCCCTTGACTTCATGTACCCATTGTTACTCATCCTCTCACATCTGAAGGAAAGGGGATTCACATAGGTGATGCCTCAATTATCCTGATATCATTTTTCTACTTAATGTTGAAGGAGAATAAATTCACATCAAGTTCACCATTTCTATTTCAGAACCTTTTTTCAGGGAGTGCATCTGCTCTTTGGAGGATGCATGGATCTTATGCCTTTCATTCCTGCTTTCCTATGGTGGGTGAATCTATGGATTATTTAAGGATTTTTACTCCTTGATCAAAAAAAGATGATGGGATGTCAGTTCCTCATTCTGTGGATTCCTCCTTGGAAATCCTTACTTATTCCGAGTCTCCCATAATGATTAAGACATTGTTAGTGAATCTCATTCCCAGTGCCATATCTTTGTAGAATCTAGTTAACTATGTTGCTTCGGTCTAAACATTCCAAGGGGTCCTGATAGTATTGCCACCTTCGGTCGGAGTGGGAGCGAACATCGGGCATGTCCGGGAAACATTGTATGTGAGAAAATTTAGAAACATGTATTCTTCCTCATGAGAATGAATCTAAAGGGAATTGAACTTGAAGAATCCCATGTCATTCGTGGGGCATCGTATTCCAGAGGCATCTCTATAAGTATTTCTTCATCTTTAAATGTTAAAAAAAGGGTATGTCTTGAGTTTATCATCTTTTATAGACGGTTATGCCAAAGGTGTGTATTCTGTCATTTTCCCCATGCATATCATGTTTAGCACGAGGTACACAGCATGTTTAATGTCTTGCATAGACGGAATGTGAGTGATCATAACATACCATAGCGATAGATCAGATTGCTACATTCCTTAGAGTGAGGACCATAAATGCTTACTAGATTGATGGATCATAATTTCCAATGAGGACGAATCATAGGTGGTGTGTCCCATGGAGGGAAGATATAACTCTATAAAGGTTGATCTACACACCACTAAAGGATGATCGGGGAATTTTCACCCTAGAAAGGGGGACACCAAGGTTTACTATTGGCTGGAATTGGACCTAATGGATGTTTCTTACATACACTGAGCATGTGAAAATGATCAAAAAACACATAGATTAAAGGGTTGATGACTCTATGTGTACACAAAGTACAATGATCCGGAGACATGATGGGGCTTACGCATGGTTAACAGCCCAGGATAGTCTGATGCCTAAGGGGAAAACCTGATATGGGGTCCCAACAAAGGGGACTACAATAGCCTACCTTCAATTGCATACCACAATGGATAACCACTGGTTGAGGTTCCAATATATTACCACTGGTTGAGGTTCCAATGACATACGGATGGTTGGGGGTTTCAACAGCTTACCAATGGTTGGGGCTAGAACAGCTTACTATTGGATTTGGTATAACTTCTTATCATAGGATTGGGGAATTCAACAACTTAACACTAGTTTGGGGAATACTATGACATACCACTGGTTTGGGGAATACAATGGATTACCATTGGTTTAGGTTGAACCTCATACAGTCTTCCTATATACCTTGTCTAGGAGAAAGGGATAAAAAACAACATAGTTTGAATTGGCAGTTGAATGTTATGAAGGACTAAAAAGGGGAGTACAGTTTAACATTATGTAGGATGGGTGTGAATCAATGTGAAGGGGTCCAGAAAAATATGTTTTGGGATTGACCCTAATATAGGTTTCTTATATATCCCTATGGTAGGGAATCATTGTCAATGTTGTTTAGTATGGGGGATTGGGGCTTAAACACTACAACAACCCAAAGAGGATGTCACAATAATTGTTTTACTATTTTCTTACATGATCCAAGCTCGGTGTGAGAATCATGAGGCGACAACAGACCTAATGATGTATAGGTATTAAGAATGTAATCTTACTAGGATCCACTAATGAGTTGGAATGGTGAATGGGGCTTACACATAGAAGATTCCCAGGTTCCACTATGGAGTGGAAATAGTGAATTGGGGCTTACACATGGAAGTCTCACAGGTTCCTCTAAGGAATGACAATGGTGAATGGGGATTATGCATTGAAATTACCATGTTCCCTTTAAGGAGTAACAAGGGTGGATGGGGATTACACATGGAAGCTTCCGATAATTTCTTCTTCATGTATGGCCATGAGGGCATCCCTAGCCACTAGTGGGTTGTGGCATTTAATTTAGACCTACACCTATGCGTTATCTCACAAGCGGGTAAACTCCAAGGGCATTGGAATCAGTCTGAACAAAAGGAGATGAAAAATATTAATCAGATGGACAATACTCAGAACTCAATGGGGAAATCATGAAAAAGGGTTATAAGTGCTGGCCATATTCGAATAAGAACATCCACATCGTGTTATCCAGAGATGGAAAAAAACAAACGAGGGTCAACCATTGACCATGTTCGAAACACCAAACCAAACTCTAAGAGTCATCCAAATTATTCTGGAGCATTGGCCCAGGATGGTAGGTATGCCAAGGCGGCATGGGACCGGGCCATTATGGGGTACCATCATACATTATAATGGATAAATATTTTAATTAAGGACATGCAATGTATGAGGTGGAGTGAAGGATTGTTTGAATTTATTCCAACACTCTTAGTATTATGCCACTGTAATTGAGGAATGAGATGTCTAATCATTTTCAAGTAAGCAATCTATTATTTGAAAATAGTGGAATCGTATTATTGAATAAAAGGGATAATTTTGTTTATAGTGCTCTAGATAGGATTTTTATCCTTATATTCTTGGTGCATAAGGTACCTCTTGTTTGGAGAAAGAGGCATCCTATATTTTTCACATAGGGTATACTACAGTTCATAGTCATTTAGATAAGACTATTGGAATCTTATGGTTTTCACATAAGGAATATCTTTTTTTGAAGAAAGTGGAGTCATGTTCTTGTCACATAGGGTGTATTAAAGTTTAAAGTCATATAGATATGACTATTGGCATCTTATGCTCGTAACATAAGGCATATCTTGTTTAGAGAAAGTGGAATCCTATATTTGTCATATATGGTGTACTAATGTTTAAACCCATATATATTGGAATATATGAATAATGATCCTAGAAGTGTCTAGAGTTGGTACTTATGTAATATCATCCCTTTAAAGCTCAAACTAGCATAGGATTCCAGTGATTTGGTTTGGAGGGGTTGCATAATGAATTATTCGACTCAAAGCATGCAGGGAATTAAAGATGAGAATCTCAACTCATGAAACGTGAAAGGGACCAAGTGGAATATGCCCACTAAAGAAATTTCATTAAGTGTGTATTAGTATCTCAAATAATTCTATTACATAGTTTGATGTTGGACGCACATAAGGGTGCAATGGAAAATGATGACATCGTGGCCCGAAAATTTCACTATGTGACTCTCTATTTTCTATGGGGTCAGTGACATTAATGCTATAAGAGTATCTATTGGTAAATTACATTCTATATATTATGAACTCATTATAATTTTATTTTTTAGTGTAATGATATTTTTACTCATTAATGTAAACTAATATTACCTATTTACCCATTTAAAAATAGTATATTTTGAATTTTTTTTCAAGATTTTTATGGGTTATCTATACATTATTCTTCAATAAATATGATTCTAAATTATTTTTTTGATGTGAATTGGTTCATGGATACTTTGATATTTATATAAAAATGAAAGATGGTTGGATCATATATCATATGGTTGTTTTCAATAATTCTAAAAGGGTAATCATTTCCCTCTCCCATTGCTCCAATAAAGGGTTTTTTTATATTGTTTTCTTCCACTATGGTTTAATCATATATGGGATCATAATAATTAAGAATGTTTAATATTTTCATAAAGTAATCCTTTTCCATTTTTTATTTCAATAATATTTTATTAATGACTAATACCTTATCTGTGTTGTCATAAAAATCTTGGATACCATGGTACAATGATACCAAGCTAAATCGGACATAAACCTAAGGATGTTCTCTATATCCATGTGTTAGAAACTATCATCTGAAATCCTATCATAAAATAAAGGGGATGATTCATCCACATGATATGAAAAAGTAGTGGAATATGAATCATTACATCATTAGTATAAAAAACACTATTCATGGTTGAAATTTGCGTCGATTGATATGTATCCTAATATAAAACATCATCCAAAATACATTATACCATTAATTAAGAAAAATTCTCCCAAACCCTATATAAAAAGTGGAACATAGATCCACCATTTACCTTTATAATTTTAGAATACTAGTAATCAAGATCAAACAAAATCTCCAAGTGGTGTTTTCTCATTTATGTTTCCTAAAATAACTTTTTCTACAAATTATTAATGGGAAGGGTACAGTGAGAGGAAAATATCCTAGTGGGATCTCACTAAATATTCCATAACTAATTCATTAACAATTAACCCTTTCATTTTTTTAATTTTAAATAAAATAAAGTAATTTGTGCGAAATTATTTTGTTATTTTATATAAATAACATGAATGTAAATCCAAATATTGATGATATATAAAAACATTCCAATTTTAAAATTTTATGTAAATCATTTTATATAAAACAAATGGAATGGATAAAATAGTTCTAAAACATGTTATTCATTTATTATGTCAAGAAATTGATACAAATGGTCATATTCCATGAATTACCTTTGTATTTTGTTTTAGAATCTGTATACTTTTCAATAAACATCACGTATGTGGGAACACTTGTTTGGATCAAGAAATATGTAAAATCAATCATCAAACCATTAGGTAAAACAATAAGGAAAATTGTTTTCTTATTGTTTTTATCATTAATAAATTTATTAGCTGTCAAATACCTAGTGTTTTTCCTAATTTCATAATTAATAATTATTCTCATATGTGATTAATTGAACAATTTTATCAATTATTCACTTGTATGAAAATCATAAATTTTAAATTGATTCATCATTCACGATCCAATTTCCCAAATTCATGTTCAACACGACTTTTCAATATAAAAAACAAATCATTTATTTTATTTAAATTAATTAATTTTAAATAGAACATTAATTTTATAAGTATCTTCATAATAATCATTATAAAATAATTTCATCAAATCAAAATTCTAATTCAAGCCATAATGTTTCCCAATTTCTTCCAAATAATATCAATTCCATTGAAATTAGACTCTTACAAAATATCCATTCCATTATTAAATTTAATATAAATTAATAAAAATCTAGTTTTTGAAATCCATAAAATTCTCATTTAAAATAAATCATGAAATTTTCATTTCAAATTTAGAGTAATGCCTCAAGGAACCGACTAACGTTAATAAGACTACCAAATCATCACCCACAACTAGAAATCTATATAATGAAAAAATGGAGATATAGATCAAGTAATCAATCCATGAAACAATATCCAACAAATTATGGATTAGATACAGAAATTAAATGCTGATATATCTATTTTCACAAAGGATATTTTAGAATATCATGAGAAAATAAATGTGAAGAGATTCACTTTCTGGAAGGAGAATGAACACAATCACCTATTCATTGATAAGTAATGATAGGTTGTTCTTCGAGTATTGTTTTTCTTTTGAGATCCTTAAAATACCAAAAAAAAATATTATGGTAGAATTGGGGTAATTAGTATTCCTAAAATTTGGTTTTTATATTTTTTATAATTTCATAGGAATTAAAATCCACACACATGGTTGGCTCGGTCGGGCTGCACTATTAGTAAAAATCATGAGCTAACTGTGTTCCCTTAATGGGATTCTTTATTTGATTCATGGTATAGAACTTTGGAACCTTTGACTATAAAATAATAATTAAAAACCTCACATTGAATGGTTTCATGGTTTGGTTGGTGTTGAATCCCCTTTTGGACTAACCCTATGTCACCATCTAGTGGATGATCATAAGGCACACAATTTTCTTGGCTAAACCACACTATTTTCCATAACCATTCACCCATTTTGAATAGCTCAAAAACCGATGATGTTTTTAAAAATTCATTAAAACTGCTCCATAGAGTCCCAAGAACACATTATATAAAAATAAGGTGTTATAAGCACCTGAAAGAAGGTAACATGAGGTTTTAACCTTCCCACTATAATCAATTTATATCCATAAAATGCTTGTTAGGTATGTTATATATCAACAAAAGACACCACTTATATATCATATATACCTCATACACACAAGTATCATATTAATTAGAGTCCTTATCCCATATCATAGAGATCAAATATTTTTTTTTCTCATAAAGAAACTTTGTCATTATTAAAAATTCCGTACTATATACACATTCTTGGATAAACCTAGTTCAACATAAATATCCTCCCAAGAGAATATAGTATAAGGGTTTTAAAGATACATCCTGCTATTTTATACATGAAACACATTATGGATAAACATAATCTATTGTGGTATGTATAAAAGTGTAGACACATAGAGAATATGATCGATGCCTTCAAAGGATGCACAAATCAGAGAGAAATATTTCTCTTCATTTGAAGCCACCATTGTCCCAAATTAGGTGAAAATCTAAAAAAACTAGTCACCAATAGAAACATTAAATTGTATAAATAGAAAACCATCATTAGATTGATACTATATATTAACCATATCTATTATCTTATGAATAAACAAAAAAATTGTCTTATCTTGGACAAAACTATCCCTAACCAAGGAATCTTCACCAATCATCAAAAAAGTAATACATATATTTACAAGGCTAACTACACATGGCCGCAAAATGATGCATTTGAATAGATAACTAGAAACATTTTTTATATGAAAACTCAACTAGACACAATTGGCAATACCATGTCCACCAAAGTCCATGATGCAAGTATGAATCTTGTTTTTCAAGACCTATATAACTCTTTATGTTTGGAAAATGAATAAGGATGATTAACTATGATAAAACATAGTTATCTTCATAACACCTCCTGGATCCCTCTATAAATATCGTAATTTAACAAAGGATCCATATTAGAAACAATAATAGATGTCAATCTATAGAATATATTAATTTACACCACGTATATTTTTTGCATGCCCTCACAAATGGTTTTATCATGAATGGGTATAAAGTTATCTAATTTAGTAGTTGATCACTACTCATATAACAATATAGTTTTTCAGGGTTACACATCAAAGAAACCATGAAATAAAAAAAATCTTATCTCACTATCTGGTCAAAAGATGAAATAAATGAGGAAAACCTGAAGGTTTCTAGTTTAGGACTTTGACCTATTGGAAAGTATAAAAACGTGATACAAATTCATCGATGTATCATCCCACACATGGACACCATAATCATCTCTACATATCATGGAACATCATTCTATTTCCATGGTTCATTTCAAATTGGGAAATATGGAAATCACTCATTATCAAATTTCTCATGGTAATAAGCTTATCATCGAGTTTTTGGAATCATATAACATAATATGTGAAGAATGACTTTTCACCAATAGTCTAAAAACCATAAAGAGTGTCCCTTATGTCATAAAATTAAACATGAAAAGGTTGTTCCAAAATAACCATCTCTAGAAGATAAATGTTGACAAGATCATTTTTCATGAAAACATCTTTCACATCCTCCCATGATCCAATATTTAATTGAGAAATGAGATACATAAAATCCCACACCTCTAATGATTCATTAAAGGTATGGGTGGGGGGTTTCCTCTTACAAGAATCAATGATGAAATCCACCTTATTAGGGGTGTATGAAATGATGAAATCAAGGGATTGTAATTATTCCAACCAACACCTCTATGGATGGTTTCAATATTTTTTCAATAGTATATGACTCAAGAATTTTTGGTTGGAAAAAATAGGAATCCATTTTTTAAAAATTTAATAATTAAAAATCATAAGATCATAAATCAAATATAATATTTTATGATCGTGGATCATATATATTTTCAGGTATCATAATTTTTCTAGAACCATAGGCTACCATGTGGTCACTCTAAATGGGAATTCAATACAAAATCGAACTCGATGCATCATAAGAGAAAACATATCCTTACCAAAACATTGGGGAGTCAACACTAGAACATAAGTCAAAATAACTACCAACTCATCATAAAAAATTTAAATATTACAAATACAATATGATCATTACTCATTTTTGAGTGAGAGAGGTCATTAGAGAATTAATCTTCTATAAACAAATAAGAAACCTATAGTAATGCCCTTCAAAATTGACTAATATCTTAACCATAAAAACATTTCAAAATTACTCACATGTCTTAGAAGTTATCATATTCTCATTGTTAACAAAAATACCATGAATCAAGACCACATTTCCCCTTAATTTCATTTCCAAAATCTAGAACATACAATTCAAGAGACACTCATAATATATGGGATGCCTCGAGGTTTCTAGAACTACTCCAATATTCCCCACATGGTATTATTCTATTTTTTTTAAGAAACCGTAGTGTATTCCAAAAATAAAACAAATAAAAAATCAAGATACTCATTTAATATCATGTATATCAGTACTATAAAACAGTCATGAATTATTAATATGTAAATTCATAATATGGAAGTCATAATAGCCATACCTTCTATAAAATTTAGTCATCAGGATTCAAAATTCATTGATTCTCAACTAGTTATAACTGTATATTGGATCAACATTCTAAAACAACATTACTCATTACAATAGGTCAAGAAATAATAAATTTTAGGAAACATATTTTTCATTACCGTAACTCAGTTGGGTTTTTGGTGACGAACATATATTCATAGTATCCCATAATATTTCATTTCAAAAAGACTAGGGTTCACACATGGGGAAACTCGCAGGTGTATAATTAAAATCCGTAACATATCATCCAATAGTGATTTATACTATTATATTATTTTTTTTCCACATAGTAAGAGGGAATTGAGATACGATTAGAACTTGGTAACAAGTAAATAGTGAACTATATCACACTTATTAGTGGAAATATAAAAAAATACTTATAGAAAAACATCAGGAAAATCGAAAAACACTAGTGGAAGATCACCACATAGATATTATATCTCCAAATATAAATAAAAAAATGATATTACCATATTTTATTCAAGAAACAAATGTACATATCTACATAATACATCTCCCATTCTCCCTAAAAATCATAGAACACCCCATCTATCTAGTAAAGGACACCTTCCATTGATAATAGAATATTTTTTTTATTATGAAACATAATCCAATCCATAATGAGAATAACTTTAATTGATTTCATAGAGAGAAGCATAAAATTTAAATTGGGGTAAATCATCGATAAAGATATGGGACCTTAAGGGAATCGAATAACCTTCCCTCTCTTCATTTTGAGAGAAATTGTAATATCAAACACATAAGACAATGACTCTATATGAATTATTACAGGGTTAAAGGAAGAATAATTAATAAAATAATGAGATGATCTAGCATTAAAAAAATAGTCACTAAAGTTGAATTGATAGTGATATTACCTTTCACTACAGTTGCACACACATCATCTTCCAACTGTGACACATACACCATGAGAAGAGGATTTGTTATGGATTCATGTGGATTAAAATAATTTTTCCTTGTTTTCTGTTATTTCACCATAGTTTATATGGGTTCGGATGATCTTATTCTACAATATGGAGTAAGAAATATGTGATAAAGTCTATAAGAGACATGGGTGTGTGTGTGTGTGACCATAAATCCTCATTTACATCGTACAAAGTGACTCTAAATACAAAAATATTCCACACTAAAAGCATTTCAAAGTACCTCTTCATAGAACATCAGAAGGCCTATATGAAAACTAATACCATGGTTAACTAGAAGAATCATTATTTTTCCTATTTCCTTTAAATTAACTAATATAACGAACATAGGTAAGAAAGGTAAATCCCATCAACCCTAAAATATCATACTGTTTAACAGCGACCATTAACTCTTAATCCATCACATATACCTAATAGGTGCATTTTAGAATGAAATATACATATCTAAAATAATATCAAAGATTCATATTGAATAGTCATTCCTTCATCTAATAAATCATCAGTAACTTTGTTGAAATATGAACAATTTTAGAAAAATTGTTTGATATAAAGTGATGATCATGTCACCTTGCAAAAGGGTGAGAAACGTGATGGAGTTTTCTAAAACCATGGATTATAGATATAAAATATCTTTGAAAATAAATTTAAATCCTTCACACTAAAATACCTAATTCTTATTATTTTTATCCATCGAATCCCATAATCTAATTGTAGGGCATTCATGTTTGAAGGTATCAAACATCACCTTTATAGTTTCTAGTGTCTCTACGAACTCGATAAGTAGATCAATGATTGATAGACAACCCTCTACCTCTTGATGATCATTCAAGACTATGAAGGACAGTTGTGTCTTGTGAATAATATCCTTACAATGATCACTAACAACATACCTTGGGGGATCCATAAGAGTATCTTGAATGGAAATGGGTGTGAAAACATGTATTCGGGCATGGATAGACCACACCACTATATTAATAATATTCTAAAAAAATAAATGATTCTCTTGTTTTTTTTCATCTGTTGCTACCCTCCTCATGCATGTTAATATATATTCTTATAGTAATGATGTTACACATAAATGTCAAGAAACATATAATCTTCATTTGGGATAATGAAATAAACAAGTCAAACTGATGATTTATGAATATAAATAAAATAAAAAAGATAAAATATTACGTGATTATATGGTATTAAATAAATAATTTGAAAAAAACAAGAATAATATTTAAATTTTCATCAGAGAAACTTTTCTCAAACATCCATTAAGACTAAAGGTTTACTATGATGATAGATAGAAAGTCCCTCACTCATAATAACTTACTATTTCGTGAAAATCCTATATCTGATGTACCAGGACAAACCCAAATTGTATACCGAAATTAAGGAAATATGTACATCATTTACTTGATGCCATTTATTAGGAACCATCCTTGATAAATTGGTACAATGAAACCTAATCCAGAATTCACATAGCTTGTAGGGCGTTCTTGATACCCATGTGTTTAATAATATAACTACGAAAAATATTAATGGTATAAGGGAATGGTTATCCCCAATATATAATAAAATATCAAAATATAAAACATTTCTTCATCTTTTCACCAAATACTCCTCAATGAAAAATGAACCATCAACAAAACGAATCCCAATGTAAAACATCATCCAAAAAAAGAAACATACACTAAGAAAAAAGTCTCCCAAACCATATGTAACAAGTAAACAATAACTCAACTGGACACTACCATCAGTCCAAATTCCTGATGATCAAGCATATCTCCCACCTCCATGTATATCTATCCCATAAATGTACTTTTCCTAACAATATCTATACTGTCTTAAAGAAAAATAAAGGGTTTGACCTAAACATCATAGTATTTTCTTAGAAATGCTTAAATAATAAATTTCATTACAGTTGAACCATTTATTATTTAAATTTAAATAAAAAAATTAATTCATTTAATATTGGTAATATATTTTAAATCAAAACATTCTTTCCAATCATATGATTTTAGATATATTAATATAGTCCTAAATGTACATTTTGATTAAAATATCTTATACAAAATAATTGTAATGAATAAA
The DNA here is from genome assembly GCA_963277665.1 of Viscum album. Lineage (NCBI taxonomy): Eukaryota > Viridiplantae > Streptophyta > Magnoliopsida > Santalales > Viscaceae > Viscum > Viscum album. The sequence goes on from OY728145.1 coordinate 1,843,509,473, forward strand.
AATGCTATATGAAAAAAATTGATTTCATACTTTAGTAAACCAATACAATGAAATATATCTATATTCCGAGAGGTGAATTAGATTATAAATACATAATCCTCACATAACATTGTGAAGGTGGTAGTGCACATGTAATCAAATGACATTATTATTTTTCAGTGAGTGCAAAGTTAATAAATAAAAAGATATATTATCTATTCATAGTGAAAAATATTTTATGAATATCATAATTATTTCATGTATATCACATATATTTATTAAAATGGTCATTATTACCTTCTATGTATATTGTTAGTGAAAAAACAATCACATGGATTCACATAGTGGTGGTATGAGATACAGACGAGCAACATTATCATATCCCCTATAGAATATAAAGGGAACAAATTTATAATTATAAAAAAGTTATAATTATGTTCTAATTATAATATATAATCATAATATCAATCATTATACCCAACCAAGAATGTTTTAAAAAGAAAATGTGTCACATTGATCTGCAAGGCGTTATTCTTATATATACACGATTCAAATTATCATTATCCACTTTAGGGAAGATGATTTTGATTGAGTTGATACCTTTTAAATAATAAAATCTATTAATATGGTGTATAATTTTGTTGTTGTATAATCATAAATGAATAATGTTTGAAGGATGTGGAAGAAGAAAGAAGAAAACATTTATTAGTGAGGAATTTTACCTCTTCTTGGAGAACCTCAATTGGGTTAAACCTAATGTTTTACTATAATATATTTATGACCAAAAATTTCATATAGTATGAGGGGATGGTCATATGGAAGTTATTTAGGTCACTATAGGAAAAAAGGGTTTGAATATGTGATGAAGAGAGGATATTGGTTTCCCTTTTATAAGTGATGTGGGTGGAACAGTCCTAATTTTTTGAAAGAAAAAGGTGTAACCACATTAACCACTTTTAGAAAGGGACTAAAATGAAATATAATTGATCCTTAGACATGAAATGTCTAAATATTTTCATCTAAAATATTTATTATTACTTATTCGGTTCTTTTAACCTTTATCTTCTTAGTTAACCCCTTTGTAATCCCATTTTTTCTATAACCGTTGTAATTATTTATTACTGATTTCAATACTATTTATTATTAAAAATTAATTCCACATTACTAAAAATTGAAAAACATGGAGATTCAAAAAAAGTAATCCATTTTAATAAATCTAATTAAAATTAGTGGAAATATTCATTTTCATAAAAACATGTTGGTGGGATGAAAAAGATGGTTTTCAATACATGTATTTTTTCAATATATAGATGATTTTATATTAAATATAACATTAATAATAATCATTGTTTTAATTTATATTAATATTTATTTATATATAATATATTCATTTAATTTAAAAAATCCCTCATTAGGGACTATTGTAATCAATTAAAATGGTCAGTCATTATTCAATTAAAATCAGTTTTTAGAAAAATAAATTTTTTAAACAAAACAAAATCTTATAATAAAATACAATATAATCAATGTTAAAAATTAATTAGGTGGATTTAATAAATATAAATAATACATATTTATCATTAAATTAAATTTAAATCATATTTTTACTTTTAAAATTACTTATGTTGTTGGTAATAATTGGCATTTATAAAAAAAAATTATTTTTCATTATTTAGTGAAAAACATAAATTTTCATATAGATACAATCATTTCACCCTAAGTTAATTTTTATATTTTGATTTAATATATTATATTATTTTTTCATGTAAGAATAATAATGTTTAAATAAAATGTTCTAAATACTACCTTGAAATAAAAGAGAATAGGTAAAACTATTTCCATTTTATATTCAAAAATTACATAATATTTTAAGAATGAATAAAATAAAAAATTGCATAATTATATCAATACCTAGGTTTTTATAGGAATATATTCAATGTTAATTCCACATTCTATTTGTACATAAACATTTTTCCACTCAACTATCCAAAATTCATACCTTTGTTTTGGTCTCTTATCCTACCTAATTAGAAAATTAAGGAGATGAACGTCAATGTGGACTCAATTATTAGTAAAATATTGATCTTATATTTCTAATAGAAAATGATGTATGTGGTAGTAATATTGAGTAGAATAACAATAATTAATGTTAATTGATAAAAACATATAACAAATTGATCTTACCTAGTGATTTTTCTATTAATGGGATTGTTATATACTTCATGATAATAATTTTGAGATACCTTTTACACATGAAATATAATAACAGTGATTATTAGAATTTAAGGAATATAAGTGTAATGACCCCATTTTTTTCTCAGTGGAATAACTATCTTATAGTGATGTCTTATATTATAATAACATTATAAATGACATTGAAATTATACTAAATATTATATTCTCATTAAACATAATATTTCCACTTCTATGTATTGAATTTTGAATATCTGACATACACGACTGCGATCAGTAAGATGTTTGGAGTCTGATGGAAAAAATATAACTTTTATTGAGTAGTAACCTAACCTTATGAATAGTATCCTAACATTATGATTAATAATATGACTTTTATAAAAATTAAATCGTCCTTACCCATGAATGAATAAATAAAATTTAGGCATTTTATAAGTGAAAATATGACCATAATAAAAGAATAGGTATTTTTGTGAGTCATAAAAAATTAATTTTATTTATTTATTTGACATAAAATAATATTTATTTTCCTTTTTATTTTCTTCATATATTAAAAATTCTATTTCTTATTGTTTTAAGATAATTTTATAAGACCTTATATAATTTTAGAAATCATTATAAAATAAGTTTTAAATTTAAATACTATATTTTTCAAGTCAATTGTTATTTTAATTAAAAATTAAATTAATCATCGTTAAAAATTTGTTTTTGGAAAAAGGAAATCCTTTTTAGATTATACATACTAAAAAATGGTTAGGGTGTGTTTTTTGGATTTTTGTGAAATACATGATTTTTTTGTGATTAGTAAAATACATTAATTCAGTTTATAAATACATTATAATTTAAATCCACTATTCCTAGAATCACGAGTTATGTAAGAACCCAAATATCTAACTCCTATGACCTCATTACTATTCTTGGTCATGTAATCATCACTATTTATTTTCTTGGAGGAAATTAATATACTAATGATAAAAATGTTAAGAGAACCCATCTCCCCTCTGCTATAAATACAACTCTTTACACCCTCACTGCATCACTCCCCTCAAGAGTCAATCCTTGTCTAAAATATACCCAAAATTCTTCCCTATCCCATTTCTCATGTATATGTGTTTTTGGTCACATCAAAAGGCCATGCCCATGTTCCTTAAGGATGATCTCGGGAAGAGGATTCAAGTGGTAATTCCCCCCACTCTCTCTTTTCATTTAATTTCTTTTCTATATCATGTTATTTTCTTAATCCCTCTCCAAATATACTCATAAAAATTGTATATTACCTCCATAATCATGTATATAATATAATTTTATGGTTCTAGTGGGAAATATATCATCCAAACCACTTCTCATATACTTTTTATTTTAGAAAAGAAAACATTGTTTGTGAGGTGTTAATTAATCAGGTTCAAGAATGACATGTTTTCTTTTTCCATTTATCACCTTCAGATCTGGTCATTATATCATTTTTTGGATTTCACAACATTATTTTATATTTACTATATCCTATGTATTGTTTTGTCAATAACATATGTACATATTACTAAATGATTAAACAAAACAAGTTTGTTGTGGTAAACAAACATCCCAAATTTACACAAATGATCATCATTAAATTATTATCTAATGATTCATTCTCATGGTATATAAAAAATTATTTATAAGATCAATTAAACATCTGGAATATCATTAATATAATGTAATATCAGTTTTTTAGGTTTATCCATGTTTTAAATGAACTTCTATTCCTAAATACAAGTGAAACTTTCAAGAAAACTATAAAAATGAACATTCTTGAATAATGAATTTAAACTCTATAACTAATCCAAAATCCCAGAAAGGAACATGATAAAAAATTAAGAATTTTTATTAATGAATAAATGGTTCTGGAATCATTAATTAATATAATATAATATCATTATATAGGACATTAAATTAAATAATGCGTTCAGATACACGGTAATGGGAACTTCTTGAACCAAACATTCATTCTTCGGGTTCTCTGTATTTAACTCCATGTTTTTTATGAGTTCTCGATGAAAATAATTTATTAATACTTATATTACCATTTCTATGATATAAATGGACTCTAATTTATTTTTGTAATAACCCAATGTTTTCCAAAATAACTCCTCAATCAAATAAACACGTCTTTTTTACTTCTGGAATATTGTTTCACTCTTCAAACATGGTTATTGGTTCTATATCAAGAATGATTATCCCTATTTATTTTGTGGACCAAATATTTATTAAAGTATTCTTTATTCTTTGAAACTCATTTCATTATTTAGGTTATGTTATGTTCATGTTTACATATTTTTAATAAGGCAAGCATGATGATGTAAGTATTATGATGTGATAGGTGCGCCAAAAATTATATAGTGCTATATGAATGTTTTAATATGACCGGTGCACCTGGATTATACATATCTCTAATGAAATAAATAAAATAATGAATTTTATGAGTAAAATGGAAATTATTCGTGAATATGATTCTAGCATTAGTCACAACTATTTTTGGTAGTTTACCATTAAGGCATGATGTTTCATTTTTATGCATTATAACATTTCAATTCTTTTATAAATGATTTCTCTCATGTTCATGATACTTTTATAATTTCATGATTATTATCACAACTTGATATATTGTACTTATTTATCATTTTACTGGTCATTTTACTCACCACTTTTTTGATGTATACCCTCCAGTGATTATGTGTACTAAAGAGTTCTGATGGGACGAGAAGAAATTGGAGAATAATGTATTAAACAAATGTATATGATTGATGTTGTAAATGTTATGTTTGGTCCTACATTTCCCAATTTAATCAACCTCTAGATCCTCATGGTGTAATACTATTATGTTTTTTATAATTAAAATTATGTAATAGTAATTTCAGAAAAAGTAGGGTCGCTATAGTTGGAAATGGAGTTAATTTTTTATTAATTTGGGAATTAGGATCAGTGAACCCTGGAGAAAACATCTAACATGAGACTAAGAAAAAAAATATGAAAACAAGATTATTTACATTGGGATCCCATATGTAATGATTTTTGTGTAAATATTACAATGAATAAGTTATTAATGACTTGTGGACTTATGTTTTGTTTTAATGTTTTCAATTTTAGAGAATGGTGGGAACTAGAAGAGCCCAGGTCATCAACTCATTCAAGGACCAATGAAATGATTTCATGATTGAAATACCCAAAGCTTTGGGAGGTGGAGTTCAAAACATCATGGTGATGCTTACTAAAATAATCATGGTTATGAAAAATAACCAGAATAATGGGGAATATCCTCTTTCACCAAGGAGGGAAAAACTGGCTAATAAGTGTTTTATGCGGAAACAACCACTGATGTTTATTGGATCATCTAATCCACAAATCATGGAATAGTGGGTTAACTCCATAGAGAAGATATTTTAGGTGATTCACTATTCTGATATGTATAATGTTACAATTAACTTTTATCATCTAGTATGAGAGGCCAATAAATGGGGTATTTGATTAAGAACACCATGGCAAGAGATAAAATTGAATATATGGAATGGTAAAACATTAATATCGTTTTTATGAACAAGCATTTCCCACAAATACTTTGTACGAATATAAAGATATAATTTATAGAGCTCATGAAAAATAAAGGAAAATATGTCATGACCTACGAAGTGAATTTCACAAGGATTTTAAGGTACACTTCCAGTTTAGTTATAAAAAAATGATAGAAACAACTGATATATACTTTAGTGGATTAAAACCACAGCTTCAAAAGGAACTTACAATTTGAGACTGTCGGAGTTATGAAGAATTTATATGGTGTGCCCTAAAAGATTATATGGAGTTTCAAAATGTTCACATGGCTATGTTGATAACAAACAAAAGATGGAGTTTCAATCCGGGGGATCTAATGATAAAGGTGGGATGAAAACTCAATGACACACTTTTTAAAAATGAAGGATGTTGCATCATGGGAACTTCCTCAATAGGATGGGGAAATGTTTCATGTGTGGGAAAAAAGGACACCATGATCAAGAGTGTCAAAAATGAATTATAATTAAGGATAATGTAGTTGAAGAAAGGGGATAACCACCAATGGTTCAATTCTACAACTTTTGAGAGAAATGGAACTATGCAAGTCAGTAAATAAAACCTTGAGTCATCGTGGGTAATCAGTGCCAACAGCCACCAAATCCAAAGGAACAAGGGAAGAATTATTCCATCACTAGAGATGGAGTGGAGCAATAAAATGCAGTCGTACATGGTATACATACTATTCACTGAAGAATGGAAAAATTGTTATTCAATTATGGTTCTACATATTCCATTATATTATTTATGTTTTTTAGAACAATTCAATTGAATCCCCAAAAAATTGATGTATAGATATCTGTAAAAACACCAATTGGTTAAATAATTTTAACCCAACTGTTTGGCTATTCTGATGTTGGCATGTGTGGGAAGATTATCCCAGAGAATCAAATAATACTTCCCCTGGTGGAATTATCCTCTATAATGGGAATGTATTTTCTCTTGTTTTAGAGAGCATATATCAACTATCAGGAAAAAGAAATATCATTTCATATTCTGAAAAATCCATTCTCCTCTAAAAATAAATTGAAGTTCATCAATATCCTTTGAGAAATCCTTCAATAGTGTGGGTGTTGTTACCCTATGAAGAATCATACCTCTCTCCAATGGTGGAGTTAAAGGAAATTAGCAACCTTGAAGAAATTTCCATCCTGAGGGAATATAGTGACATACTTCCTAAAGAGTTACCCAAACGTCCCCCAGAAATTGAGGTAATGTTCTCTATATAATTCAAACCCACAGATACTCCTATATCAAAGTGTCCATATAGTATAGTTTCTATTGAGCTGTATGAGTTAATGAAGTAGCTGTAATAAAATTTAGCCTAAGGGTCCATACGCCCTAGTGCCTAACTTTTGGGTACACTAGAGAACATTGTGAAGTTGATGGATGTAAATATGAGGTTGTGTATCAATTATTTGGAAATCAGCCAGATCAACATAAAGAACAAATATCCATATCAAAGGATAGATTAATTTTATTCCCAGTTAAGTGGAGCTCAATACTTCTCAAATGTGGATCTTCATTCTGGATATCATCAGCTACAGGTGAAGAAAGAAGATATTCCGAAGGCCACCTTCTGTACAAGGTATGAGCACTATGATTTCTTGGTGATTCCCTTAGGACATTCTAATACCCAAAAAATCATCATGTATTTCATGTATAGATTCTTTAGACATTACCTCAACAAATTTTTGGTAGAGTTTATTGTAAATATTTTCATATACTTCATGAAAAACAAGGAACAAGAAGAACATCAAAGTCTTTTGTTGGTGAAATTGAGAAAGGAGAAGTTGTACGCCCTGTTAAGAAAGTGTAACTTTTCGATAAAGAAAACCATGTTCATCGGACATGTGATCACAAGTGAGAGAATTTATGAGGAAACTTCAAAAACAATGTTATTGAGGAATGAACCAAGCCCTCTAGTGTCACAGAAATCCATTGTTTTCTTTCATTTGTTAGGTGCTACAGATATTTTGTGAGAAATTTATCATGAATGTCTAGACCGATAAGTATGTGTACAATTAATGTGGTAAAGTATGTCTAGGTGGAATAATATGAGGAAAGATTCAAAGCGATAAAGATAATGCTGTTCACTGCACCTTTACTCACATTTCCAAATAATTGTAGAAGGTTTGGTGATATATAGTGATTCTTCAAAAGGATTCATGGGATAATTACTTATGTAGAAGAATAATGTGATAGACTACACCTTACAGTAGTGAAAGATCCATAAGAATAACTACCCGACCCACAATCTAGAGATGGTAGCAGTGATCTTTTCCATGCAAATCTAGTGGCACTACCTTTATGGTGATAAGTGTGACATATGCAAAGAACATAATATATTAATATATATATATTAACACATAAGTAACTCAACATGATTCAAATGTGATGGTTAGATCTAATCAAGGACTATGATCTATCTATTGAACATTATCATGGAATGGGGGGAAAGGTAGTTTATTCTCTAATTAGTAAAGAACATGATACTCTATCAATGTTACATATTGAGAAAGGCCCTATCTTCTGAGATATACAGAAGATGTATTGGGAAATCATAAGGGCATGGGATATATCCTTCCTTTATTCAATTATTTCTCAACAATAAATCCAATAGATGATAATGGAGGCACAAAGTAATGATATGGAGTTACTAAATAAGGTGAATGCAGTAAAGGGAGAAAATCAACAAGAGTTCCATATCGATGATGATGGTGTGATTTAGATTGGAATGTGGCATTGTGTGCTATCATCACCCAGGATAAAGAATGAGATACTAGACAATGCACATGGCTCAACATTCTCTATCTGTCTAGGTAGCTCCATGATGTAATGAGATCTCTAAGAAAAATATTGGTTAGATAACATGAAGAAGTATATTGTATAATATATCTCAAGGGGATTGGTTTTCCAGCAAGTAAAAGTATAGGGAAAAAACTCCAATAAAATGATGCAATAATTTCCTATACTCATGTGGAAATGGGAGAATGTAACCACAAACATATTAACGGGTCTCCCTAATACATCTATAGAAAATAATGTGATATGGGTTTTGTTGACCAACTCACCCAAAGTGCCCATTTTATAGCAATTCGAGAATATTTCTTGATTGAAAAACATGAAATGATATATGCGATGGATGTGCTGAGACTACATGGTGTTCCACTCTTGATTTCATCTAATAATTATCAAAGGTTCTCTTTTAAATTATGAAGAAGTCATCAAATTGGTGTGAGTACTAAATTAAATTTTAGTAAGGCCTGTCACCCCAAACAAAAGGGCAATCTAAAAATACCATTCAGAGACATGATGGTTTTCTAAGAGCTTATTAATTAGAATTAAAAGGATAATGGGATCAACATCATCCCTTTGATGATTTCTCATACTATAATAGCTTCGAGGTGGGTATTGAAATGGCTCCATATGAATCTCTGTATGGAAAAAGATGTAGAACTATCTCCCGTTGGGATGAAGATGGAGAAAAAAGATAATTTGACCCAATATTGTGCAAGATATGATAGAGAATGTTCATGTCATCCAAAAACACATCAAATCTGATCAGAGTCGGCAAATGAGTTATGCTAACAACTGTCATAGGGACTTTGAGTTCAACTTTGGAGATAATTTCTTCCTTCGAGTATCACCATGGAAGAGATTCATGTGGTTTTGAAAGAAAGGAATGTTAATCCCAATGTATATTGGCCCCTTGGAGATCCATTACCGCATGGTATCCATGGCTTATAACCTTGAACATCCACTAGATATAGATCAAGTACATGATTTTTTTCATGTATCACTCTAGAGGAGTACATAATAGATCTCTCACATGTATTGAACTCATAGGTGGTACTGCTGGAAGATGATCTCTATTATAAGAAGTAGCCAGTTAAGATTCTGGACTGGAGAGATAAGGTCCTACACAAAAATATAACCCATATTTTCAAACTAGTGTGGAGGAATTATAAGTATTAAGAAGTAACATGGGAACCAGAGGAGGTGATGAAGGATAAGTACCCCCACTTATTCATGTAAAATGATATTTCTAGGAAGAAATTTCATAAGTTGAAAGAATGTAAAGACCTAGTGTTTTATTAATGGAATTAACTTCTAATAATTATCCCTTGTAGTATAATCACATTAGGAAACAAAATTAAATGATACTAAATACTATGTGATCATAAAACCAAATTTTTCCACTTCTATGTATTGAATTTTGAAAATCTGGCATACACAGTTGTGATCAGCAAGATGTTTGGAGTCTAACATGAAAAACATAATTTTTGATGAATAGAAACATACCCTTGTGAATATTAACATATCCTTATGATTAGTAATATAGCCCTTATGAATAATAAATCTTCTTTACACATGAATGATTAAATAAAATTATGGCATATTATATATGACAATTTGGCCATAGTAAAATTATTATTATTTTTGTAAGTTATAAATAAAGAATACTAATTTTTTAATTAATTAAAATGTATATTTATTTTCCAAAAAATGTGTTCATAAATTAAATATATTATGTCTTCTGGTTTTAAGTTAATTTTCTATGACCTTTTATAACTTTTGAAAAAATTATAAAATCATTTTTAATTTTAAGAAATGTATTTTCATGTAAAATATGATTCTATTTAAAAATAAATTTTATAATATTTAAAAAAATAAGTTTCGAAAAATAGAACTCATTTTTTTATTTTACACATCATCAAATGGTTAGGGTAAATGTTTTCATTTTTCTAAAATACTTCAATTTTTGGTGATTAATAAAATACATTAATTTACTGTATAAATACATTATAATGTAAATCTGCTATTCCAAAAATCATTAGTGATGTAAGAACCGAAATATAGAACTCACATGACCTATTTACCATTAATTTCAATTAAATCATCATTATTTCTAGTCTTGATTGAAATTAATAAATTAATGATTAAAATGTTAAGAGAATAACTCTCCCCACCACTATGATTACCACTTTTCACACCATCATTTCCACCAACGTCTCAAGAATCAAGAATTGTCTATAATATACCCAAACATATTCCTTAGCCCCTCCCCCACATACAAGTTCTTATTATATAATCAAAAGACCATTTTGGGTTCTTTAAGGAGGATCTCAAGAGGAGGATTCAAGAGGTAATCCCTCCTCTCTTTTCATTTAATTTAATTTAAATTTCGAATACTTTTCTTAATACCTGCCCACTTATAAACATTAAAATTTTATGGTAACTAGAGTATCATACATAAAATGTAATTTTTTTGATAATAATGGGATAATATGTCATCAAAACCCCTTCTCATCTTCTTTTTATTTTAGAAAATAATATGTTGTTCGTGAGGTGTAAATTTATCACCATCAAGAAGGACATGTTTTATTTTTTCCTTTACGACCTTCAGATTTGGTCATGAAACCATTTTTTTTATTTAACTATATTACGCTATATGTATTATATCCTATTTAATATTCATTAAATAACTTATGTAAATATAAATAAATTATTAAGCAAAACATGTTTCTTGTTGTCGAAAAAACAATAGAATTAACCAAAACCATCACCATTAAATTATTATCTATTGATTCATTATCATTGTATATAAATTGTTTTTTTAAGATCAATAAACTCCTGGAATATCATTAATAAAATTACATATTGTTTGTTTATGTTTATTCACATTTTAAATGAGCATCTATTCCGGAAAACATGTAAACTACTCAATAAAACTAAAAAAAATTATGGAACAATGAATATAAACTCTATTACTCATCCAAAAGACCATATAGGAACATAATAAAACCTTAATTAAGGTATAATAGTATTTTTAATTGTTAATTAATGAATATAATCTCATTATATTGGAAATTAAATTTATTAATGTGTTCGAATACATGGTTAGGGGAAATTCTCGAACCCAAGATTCTATCTTCTAGTTCTCCCTCTTTTACTCCATGGTCAGTATGGGTTCTACTTAAAACTATTTCCTTCGTAATTATCTTACCTATTCTGGGATATAGATGGTATATAATTTTTTTAATGAAAACCCCTATGTTTTCTAAAAGAATGCTTCTTTCAAATAAACACACCATTTTTACATCATGAATATTGTTCCACTCTTCACTAATGGTTAATGGTTTTATGTCAAAATTGATGTTCCCTCTTTATTTTGGGGATGACATGTTTATAAATTAATGCTTTATTATGTGAATCCAATTTATTTCCATGGGTTATTTTAATTTCATGTTTTATATATTATTAACATGACATGCATGATAATGTAAATATTATGGTGTGACGGGTTCGACCAGAATTATATAGCAAAATATGAATTTGTGAATATGACGGGCGCACCAAGAATAATATACTGATACAATGAATTTGAAAAATAGATTGATCTCATGAGTAAATGGAAAATAATGAGTTTACATGACGCTATAATTTTTCAAAACTATGTGTTGTAGTTTAGCACTAAAACATGATGTCTCTTTTTTATGAATTGCCACATTTTGAGTAATTTATTAATGATTACTCCCATGTTCATGATCCTTTTCCTATGTTATGAGTATTATAAACCCATGATATATTTTTCTTATCTACCGTCTTACTATAATTTTAGCTCACCCATTTTTGATGTGAATCCTTAGGTGATTATGTGTACTATAGAGTATTCCAGGGATAATATGAAGTGGGAGAAGAATGAATTAAATAAATATTTATGTTTCATGTTTTAAATGTTATGTTTAGTCCTAGTTTTCTCAATACAATAAACCTCTATATCCTTATGGTGTTATAATATTATGTTGTTTATCATTATAATTATGTAATAGTAATATAAGAAAATGCAGGGTCTCTATAATAAGTGTTCCCACTGAATTGTTTAATGCGAACTTGAAAATAAATATTATAGAGGTCAACATCACTAACACTCATTCATGTTTATTGGATACCATGTGTACATGAAACATTTGAGGCGTTTAAAATAAAATCAAATAATAAATGGAATTAAAAATGGGTAAATTATAAATTAATTTAAATAATTGACGAAGAGTTTCTGTATTCAAAATAAAAACATTTGATTTTAATTTCCCATGAGAATTTGTTATATATTTTCAGAAATTTTATAACGTAATCACCATAAATAGAAATTTTATATCTAAGTCTCACAGGATTTAATTTTCATTCATCACTAAGAATAATATTTGTTCAATATAAAATAATTGGATATCTTAAAACATTGGAATATGATAAAATTTTTAGTATTCTTGATATGGATAATAATATCTTTTACAATTAGAAAAATAAGTTTTTGGTCGATTCAAATCCCAACTACCTTATGAATGTTCATCAAGGAAATATGAATGAGAAATGCGTTCAAATACTTCATATATATGGATTAATTTAATAATTTTATTGTGAATAATTTTAAAATTAAGTATCACGTTTATATACAAAATATTAATTGAGAAACATAAAGGTGATATGGGAAAATATAGTGGATTTTATGATCTCTTATATAGTAATGTATATTGACTAAAAAGTACTAAATAAATCACTATTTATAAGAACTTCATTAGTTGTAGTTATGATTTTATGAAATATTGTTTTATGCATTAATGAGAAATGATAATTAAAAAGTTAATTCAATTAATTATTTTAAAAATTATTTATAAAATCAACTTGTAAAATAATAAATATTCTATGGACATATCATGGTGATTACATCATAAACCATGACGTTATTGAGAATTTAAGGGATACATGAATTGATCCATAACTCACTCATCTTGGAGTAGAATATATATCAAAGAGGATGAATCATACCCTATTTTCCATGGTTTAGTTAGTGATGAGTAAATATTACCTTTATATTTCATTCAAGGGAAATAATCGACCGACTAATACATTTATACATAACTATGATATTTGTAAAGCAGTCATAAAGACTTATTTTGAGATTTTTTTATTGAAGAATACTAATATATATTATATGAGTTTTTTGTATTTTAAATTCTTCCTAATATTATTAGATACATAAAATCTTTTGTGTTAGTAAAAAATACTTATTTAATTAACTAAGGGATATTATGTATATACTCTTACATTGAAGAAATTGTTTTTATCAAACGAGAATATTATCTATGAAAAAATATATAATTTTGGTTTTTAGATAAATTAATGATTCAATTAATTATGTTTTTGACCAAAAAATTGGTACTGTTCATGAGATAGTGGTCGAAATGGTTCCATAATGTGATGAGAAATTATATTTAACTCAATAAAGATGAAAACCATAATGCTCTAATAAGTTTTTTCAATATCTCTTGGGATATGGAATTATAAATGAAAATTATAATGGAGTAATGTTCATTTGATATAAATAATGAACCTACTGAAATCTATTAAGAGTTTTCATTAAGAGGAATGAAAATAATCCAAGGAAACTGAAATTAAATCCATGTACACTAACCAAATTATTAAATTTAGGGACACACGCAATGGGACGAGACATATATGAAGAAACTGGGTCTTAATATATAAAACTTATATGGATGGTAGTTTTTCTACATATAAATTATTCCAAATAGAAAAATATTATAATTAATTCATTGGTATTACTATGGAGAAAACGTTCGACCAAATATGATGAAAAGGTCTATATATATTTTTGTATTCATAATAACTAACATTTATTAAGAGATGTATCATATTTCATTAAAAACAACTTTATTTAATTATAATCGATTGGATGATGTTTATATAAAACAATTTGAATATTTTAATTTCCCAATTTTAACTACAAAGTTTTGAATGTTTCTAAAATCCAAATATGGATTTATGAAAGGATCTAAATGTTATATGATTTGGTAACATGATGTAGTCAAAGTGTTCGGTTCCATTGTTGACATTGATAATTATTATGTCTATATATGGATTGGTGGATGTGTATCATTGTATAAAAATTTGTATATTTATGGCACAATACTTATTGGAAATAAAAAAAAATTATTTTCATTCTAAAAAGATAGAATGGGTAAATTATTGTTACTGAAAGACATAGATAATGATTTCAGCATATTAGGTTTGATGATCTAATAAGATAAAACAAAAACGGTAACATTGACTAAGAAAATACGTGTATATTTGTAATCTTCTAATGTGTATAATCATACAGAACTTCAAAAGGGCTCATTATGACTATTTTATGGCATCAGTATTTAGATTTCACATGATCCTTGTAAGATGTAAGAGTGGATCGATATAATTCCCTATGTGTATACCATGAGATCTATCCTATATTCCTTATTGTGTACCTATGATTATTTCTCATATTCCATTATTATAAAAAATATATACATATCCAATTCTATCTAGAGACACAAGATTGCTATTTTGGACATTCATAATTATATGAGAAGAACATAGGATATCTTCTTAGTTTTGGGGGGGGGGAATATGGAATCTATGTTGAGAAATATATAGAATTAAATTTCTTTATAGATTAATTCAATATGATCACTCAATCTAGTTTTTTTCCATGAATGGTTAAATAACCAATCTGAAGAGTTACATATTTTCATTAGGGTAAATATAATTTTTTTCCATTTATAGAAGAAGAATCCATAGAAGGTGTGACGGACTAATCCTTTATTCTTAAATCAGGTATAATAATTATCTTAAATGCTCATGAGACCAATTATGATGATAAAAAATATAATAATATATACTACATTAATATGAAATAATCATAAGGAGATAATGCTCAAATGTAATTCATTCATAATTTATGTGCAGATATATAATTAACTCATCTTTTAATTCATCTTGAATTAATTATATAATGGAATGAAATTCATTCCACTATCATTTTACTATAGGTTTCAACTGATGAATCCCTTAACCAATGATCCAATCATGAACCAAAATCTCTCATCAACTGCATAGAACCAATAGGTTCTAGCATAGATGATCCTGATCGATTTCATTATTCATGGTTGACTACATCATTTCTCTTCATGTAGGAATAACGAACCCTATTGTTTTCAAAAAAACATTAGAGATGAGAGAAGATAGCTCTTTTGATCTTGATCAAATATCACCTTATCTATTGTGCACACTATCTGAATAAAAAAATAATATGATGATATATTTATCAGATATAGTTTGGGGTTGAAATATCATACACAAGGCCCCTAACCATATTTAGTATTTTTAAATGACCATGTGTCCAATAAAAATAATAATTTACTTACGTGAAGCATTCATAAAATAAATAAATACCTTTTATATTATTTATACCACTGAACAATGCCTTCATTCCACCATCATCATGTATTGATATGTGAAAATGTATATTTATGTAAATAAATGACATTTTAATATTACTAAAAATAAAAAAAAATTATTTTCCAAAACTAAAAATGAATATTTATTATTATTACATAAATCATTATTCTATTGTTTTACTTTTGATTAAATTCCCATAATCAACCAACACCAAATAAATGTTAATTATTATAACTTATTAAATTAAATACAAGAATTTAACATAGATTTTGGATACACATAGTTTGTTACCCTCTAGGAATCTTTATTATTGGAATTACGCATTCCCACCTAAGGTACAAGGTTAGCGTCTACAAAGAATCCAAATTATACATAGATAAAGGAGTTAACAATGTAACAACATCAAATATCTTTCAAATGTTACCATATAATATTATCCTTTTATCACGATATTTCTTATAATACAAGATTCATGATTATGACATGATCCTGTAAACAAGAAATATAATTTTTTACTTTTAGGGATTGAACATTCCTACCAAACACTTTGAACATAGATATATTCAAGTAGTTTTATTCCATCAAAGGGTTGAAGATATCATCTTCCATCATAGGACTGAAGGGATAAATCCTTAACCATATTATTCGTTAATGATATATCATTCATGATGAATCTTATTTATTATATATCCATTTAAACAAGCTTCATTCTTTTTTTAATCAATACATTCTATTTCGCGACTAAAGAAATTTGTTAGATAATATCATAATTTATTAGGATCGATAGACATGTTTGTAGATATGAACATCTAATAAAACATGGAAATGAAGATTTCTAAATGACAAGAATGATCTGATAAACATTTATATTAGATATTTCCATTGTTAAGAACCATGAGAATGTGTATCAATGTCTTATGAGAATCTAATGTCTAATAGAATGTATCATTAGTCTCCCATCATACAATATCATCCTTCCAAAGAAAAATATTAAATAATAATGTCATAGAACCACCATGTTCTCATCATAGTAGTTAACATATATAACCTATCAGCAAGATATATATTATTTATACAAAATCACATAAAAATATCATGCAGAATAATAATAAATATGTGAAAAAAGAATCTTATTATGATAAAAATGCAATCTTGTACTAAACATATAGGCTCAAGGGAACAAACAACAATAGACCACCTCTTCCACATGATCCGAAGTACAATAGAATATATTCTACTATATCTAACATGGTACTCATACCATTTCTAAGATAAATCCTTATTTAAGTGGTTCTCCATGATTTCCATTAGAATATTGTTCTCAATGTAGTATTGCCTCATCAAGAAAAATCAAGGATGAGATGAAACGTCCTACGTTGGTTCTTTTTTCCATTGGTGTGACCTGGGGTACATGGTGAAATCAACTAAAATAATGTTATCCTAGTAAAATTAGATAGGTTCATTAGTACTTGAAAACACCAATATAAATACAATAATTTTATTAATCCATACAACTTCATTGGATACATTAGAAGTTGAAATATTCTAAAACTCTTATTTTGAATCAAAGATAATAAAATTCTTATAACTCCTCCATTGAGAAAAAATATAAATCCAAACTCTAACTTTGAATATATATAATTATTCATAAAATGAACATATATATAAACCCATATCAATAACTATTCACCTCCTCCACAAACTAGACACATATCCTTAGTTCAACAGAGATACTTAAGGATACTCATAAAATTATTCCAAATTTTTTTACATAGATATTATTTATATCTACCTACCATAATAAATGAATAAGGAAAACTATGTCTTATATATAACAAGAAATACATGATAGATCATATGGAAAAAGTGTATGGGATCATACTCATTCACCATCTTTTATCTTGTGTGTGAGGACCCATTTTCGAAGAAATATGTATACCATATGACGTTCGAATAAATTCCCTATTGGATTGTTCTATAAAAATATTATTCACAATATTTTGAATATATTTATCTTGAAAAATTAATAAAATCCTCCTGGATCTATCATGCCTGATCTTAATACCTATAATGTAGGATTCTTCCCCAATATACTTTATAGGGAATTACATTCACATCCATTCTTTAATCTATATTATGGATGAAACATTATTTCTAAATAGAAATATATACTCAAAATATACTACTATGAATATAGTTTTATTCCCACTTAGCCATTTATAAACAAGTGGATCACATTTGTTTTCTAATGGAACCATATTATTCTATGGATTGGTGGAATTTAATATTCTATTACCTGGATGATATCATCAATCTAGTGATGAAACACTAAAAAACTCATAACTATTTGGTTTTTTATAAAGTTGAAAACCCCTCTAGTTGGTTCATATACACATCCTCTTTAAGATTCCCAGTATAGATTGTGGTTTTGACACTCCATGTTCAAACTTTCATAGTCATAGTAACCTACTATGGATAATAATAATTTTTTCATTTAAACAAGGAAATAAGATAATATTTTCCATTGAATTCAATTCCAATATATTTTCTAAATAATTAAGAAATAAGTCATTATTTATTGAATACTCATTAACACATATTATTTTTTATATCAAGTGGAGGATTGATCAAAACCGGTTCATTTATATGTGGAATCCATCATAGAATATGTGACTTCTCACCATCTTGTATCCTCAGATCTCTCAACTTCCTCCTTTTAAGAGATAGGTTCATTATCATTAACTAATAATGATTCCCCATCATCCATTACTAGAAAGAAAATATCACTATATTTCTCTTACCATATATGAACTCCTTGGAAACACTTTTATTTTCATAAAATCATCTTTCATGGCGGCTTGTGGAAGTCGTTCATGTACCAACTATTGTGTATCCTGATCATCAACTTCATCATTGTCAATATTTCTCCCAATAAACATCATGAGGACATTATTCTTCTCATGAATGATATCATATCCTATAACTATCACTTTTTTGTATTACGGATTGTATAGGAATTATTTTAAGAACCTGGTTTTTGCTATAAAATAATTTTGAATAATCTAGATGTTATTCTAGAGAAGTTCCATCAGACAGAGTGCGATTCTGATCCCCGTTGTGGCCAGAATTAAATATTCAGATTATTCACACTGGGAATTCCAAATATATGAAATAACTCCAAAATGGTAATTTGGATTGGAAAAATGAGGGCATTGTTGACTCCGAAGCATGCCATTTACCCTAGGAGGGGTGTAACTTTCGCAGGCGCGGGCCTCCTGTGAAAAATGCCACATGGGGAATTTTCTTAATTAAGGAGATTCAGACGTTATAATTTATAACATTCGAATAGAGGTTTAGATTAAAATTCTGAGACCTCCGTTGTGCTCAGGAGGTGCTGTTTACCCTTGGCACGGCGGAACCTCGACTACACAGGAGGTTTCGGGCGCGGGATTTTTTTTGGGAGGAGTTTAATAATAAATGCTTAAATTTTATTTATGTTTGTACTCGTCTCCCTCTCCCCTCATTCCCCCCCACCTGGTGGAACATATTCTCTTCCTCAAGCTCTATTGTCCCACCTTCTTCTTATCCATTCTCTGATCAAGGATCTTCCAGTGACGACGAGGCTCGACGAGCGGTGGAGCTTCGGGCTACGCCCTGTATGGTAGGCAGATGTTGTTTTCAGTTTTTAAATACTGAACCCCTCTTTGAATCCCAATTACATGTGTCGAATTTCTGTTTTTCTACTGAGAGAATTCCATACTTGGGTATTATATGTTCTGATCTTTCAGATGCATGTTTCATATTTGAATCTCGAGTCCCGAGCCGTCCACAGCGGTCCAGCAAAGTTTCGAGGTCATTTTGGTGTATTCAGGCGGGTCTTCGCAGTCCAGGGTGGTGGACGACATTGCACGGTGGATCCAGGAAGCGGCGCATGGTGGCTTCAAGAAGTGGGGTTTCATGGCAGCATAGGTCGGCCATGCGGTCGGCAGGCTGAAGGTGACAGTGGCCGGGTGAGGGAGCGCGACAGGCGGCCGAGCGAGTGGGCACAACAAGCGGCCGAGGCATCAGCGGGTCGTCGGTGCTCGGGTGGACTAGGGTCCCGGCTGAAAGTCCATGCGGGAGACTGATACCCACTCTCTGCGGGTCTCTGTGTGAAACAAAGACCAGCCACAGGGGCCGGTCGGTGCAAGGGTGGACCGCGGGTCCATGGCCAGTCCAAACAAAGGGGATTCATCCCCTCGACTTCGGACAACCAAAATCTTCACTAAGAGTGTCCATTTTATGTGTCGTCAACGGAAGTGTGATCCTCAGCTCGAGAAGAACTTTTTAAGATGGTCTCTTTCATTTTTAATTCCCGAGATGAGGGGCTTTTTGGTGCTTCATGTATGTTAAGTGGTTTAGCGCTTTTTCAGAGGTTCTTATTTTGGATGGCGCAGACACATCCAACGTCCGATTTGAGTGTCGTCAGTGATGTTGCGACCCTTGCGTCAAGGAAACGGTTTCCAGAAGGTTTTTGGGCATCAAAGATAGAGTTGAGATGTGGGCCCCATGGCCCATCATTTAAGCTGTGAGCAGCATTTCACAACTTTTTCATCGGACGTCCGTTTGGGGTGTGGAAGCAGTCGATTCTGAGTGTTTTTCCGAGGGCATTGTAATGGCGCAATCCACCCACTTTAATTTAGAACGGTTGTGCGGGCCCCATGAGGGTCGTTTTGGGCATTGATGGTGAATTACACCTATGTCACAAGGTGTCTGTTTTGGTCAAATGATTAGTCAATCTTGTGTACTTTTTCGAGAGGATCGCAATGGTTTGATCCGTTCGTTATGCTTCGAGACCGAGATGTGGGTCCAACAAAGCACCCCTCATGTGAGGTGTCGAGAAATGAATCGTTTTCTCTTGAAATCCATTCCACGCAAGTAAGTAGTCAATTAGACGGGTCTTTCTGAGGAGATCGCAATGGTGTGACGTGCCCGACTATTTTCGGGACCGAGGCTCGGGACCATGGGATGGCGTACGGGCGTAAAACGGTGATGGTAGACTTCATCATCAGATATCTATTGGAGTCGAGTAAATAGGCGACCTTTAATGTTTTTTTGTGAGTATTTCAATGGTATTATCCATTTATAAGTGTGGAGTATCATTCGAGATCTCATTAAATGTTGAAGCATGAACGATGCTACGGTGGCGGTTCTTCTTGCTATGGTTGGAAGAGATCCCTTGGAGTGTGATTGTGTTCACTCCCGTGTGAGTGAATTTGATTTTTTAAGAGATATGGATGGTTGTGATATGTCTGTGGAGAAAGCAGGTTGGTGAAATTACATTTTCACCATCCGCGCTGACGTTGGGTGTCGTGTGCACTATTGCCTTTGGGCTAGATATGTTGTATACTCTGGGATTATACGGGGATTCATGGAGTTTCATGGTGTATTTCCTATATGATAATGTTTGTGTAATTGGTTTGGAGATGACATAGGCCCACACATCGTGTGGGAACCTTGTGTGTGTTGTGTACTACTTTATGTATCTTTGACCTCTCGCGATGTAGAGAGTCACTCTTTTCTCAATGGTTTGATCTGAAAATTTTTTTGGGTTCCCATGTTTCTTCAGCTATGAGGTATTTCAGTATCACATCCATTCATGTTCCCTGGTAGGGTTTTTTTTGGATTTGGTGAGACCAACACATTACACGGGCATCGATCCTCTACCTAAGAGGTTGTTTCCAATAGGGTACGAAGCCCCAGTGAGCCTGGATGCAGATTCCCTAGCTGAGTATCGAGATCATGTCCTCCTTCCATGATCTACTGTGACGTGTTTCCCTAGGCATAACTCCAGGTATCGGTGTGACCCATACGACACAGGCACTAAACCTCTAATGGGTGAATTGTTATTGACATGGGTGGTTGTGCAATACCCACTCCATGTTCGGATGGCCAGTGTTGTACCATCCAGTGGGGATGGCCATAGTCGTTCCGGTTTTACCCTTTAGTAGGTGTGGGCAGTGGGTTTCTCATTGACTTCTTTAGGTTTACAATCCAGTGGGGATGGGCAGTGGGTTGCTCATCGACTTCTTTGGGTTTACCATCTAGCGGGGCTGGGTAGTGGTTTTCTCAATGACTTCTTTGGGTTTACCCTCCAGTGGTGATGGGTATTGGGTTGCTCATTGTCTTCTTAGGGTTTACCCTCCAGTAGAGACAGGCAGTGGGTTACCCGATGTCCTCTTAAGGTTTACCCTCCAGCAGAGACTGGGTAGTGTGTTACCCGATGACCTCTTAGGGTTTACCCACCTGTAGAGACTGGGCAGTGGGTTACTCGATGACCTCTTTGAGATTACCCTCCAGAAGATACTTGGCAGTGGGTTACCCGATGACCACTTAGGATTTACCCACCAGTAGAGACTGGGCAGTGGGTTACCTGATTAATTCATTTAGACTCAGTACTTTCTACTAGGTTAGTCTCTGGATTTTCGCTGTGACTACAGGAGCAGGACCCCTGGTTTTATGGGTCACTGAAGTGACGACTTTGACATTGAGAAGACCTCTCAACTGTGTGACAGTGACGAGGTGTGGTTTGAATTTCCCCAGAACTCTCAAGTATGGGGGGCGATTTCCCTACTAAGCCACGTCATTGTAACGTGACCTAAAGCTGTGCGGGTGGGTCAGTGCCACCCAAAGCAGATAGTGTTGAGGTGTGGTGATTTGATCCCCTTGACTTGCATTTCTTGGAGGACGTGCAGGATTCTAGGCATTGATGTTGTTTACTACTGAGACTGTTGGCATTTCACTTTCTTTGGCTGATATACAGGATGGATATCACCTTACGATCTTTTTCGGGAAACTTGATTGAGCATATAGATATGTATATACCTTTTCCTTGTACCCACTCCTTGGGTTCTGGTTACTCTCCTTCCAAGAGAGGCGAAGATGTGTGGGGTATGCCATGTGATTTCATTTTATAGCTTCTCATGGATGGACGAGTCTACTCTCCTGCTATAGTAACCAAAGGCTTGACAGGAATTTCATCTTCTCACTAATTCTAGATCCTTGTGTTTGGACGAGTCTACTTCCTTCCTCTTGTTGGGATGAGTTGTACTCTCTACTGCACTCTCAGTTTTACTCCTTTACTTTTCCCTGTTCGATCTACTACTCACCTCTTCAGTAACTCCTTTGTTTCTCCCTCGAGACGTTGAGGCATCCTACTGAGTATTTTTATACTCACCCCTTCTTGGGCTTTTCCCACACATGGTGTGCCCTTGTAGACGATGGACAGGTCGATAGTGATGTCAGAGGAGCTCTGGAGTTTGAGATCCTGGACCACGTACAGTGGTCATAGGCAGGTTCCAGGTGAAGGACCCTCCCAGATTTTCTAAATTTGTTTAACTGTGGCTGGGTTGTGGCACTTTTCGGGGTGGGTGCGTGTTTTTCCCTTTTTCATTTCAGTTTACCTTCATCTTTTATTTTGTTCTATTTAAAGGTCGATGCACTATTATGGTGGTTTATAGAAGGTAGTACTTGAATTTTCCTTTTACTCTACACTTCCTCATAGAGTGGGATGCATGTGTGTGTACAGATACTTAGGAAAAGGCATCCCCGAGTTGTTTAGCCTTAGGTGCTTGTCGTTAGCCCCTGGCCTATGGAGGCGGTCTGGGGGTAGTTGCAGCTCGATCCCGGGTAAAGTAGGGTCATGACAAAGTGGTATCAAAGGTGGTTCATTCATTGATATGTTGTTTGTACATCCCTTAAAAGTAATTTTTTGGGACTTAGGGAAACAGTGTCAACGTGTCTCAAGAGCGGCTCTCAGGACAGCGAGTCTAGTGATGGTGAGGCGTCCGACATTTCCATTCACCAGGACCCTGCTGACCTTCTTGTCGACTCAGCATGCTGAGAAACTCATTGAATGGAAATTGTTTTGTGCATCGCATAGGATTGAGTATTTGATTATCCTTGATTAAACTACCCATTGTTGTTGTTGTTGTTGTTATATACATATATTCTCATCTGAACGCAGAAATCCGTGATAATATTCAAGATGTTTCTATGAAGACAGCCAGACAGGATACAAGCTTTTGTTCGTGATGATGACCCTGTCAGCGACGAGGCCTCAGTCCAGAACCTATCATGCGAGCTCCTTTCTCTGGGTGGGCCGGTAGTAGCACCCCCAACTAGTGAGTAGCAGACATCTCTTGTAGGGCAGACAGAGCTTGAGCGTAGGTTGAGGGCGCTCTATGGGTTCCAGCGAGAGAGACTGTTGAGGTTTAGTGGTGAGCCTGACCCTCAGGCATTAGAGTATTGGCTCGAGACAGTGGTTTGCCTCTTCAGCCTTGCAGAGACATCGGTAGATCAGAGGGTGGATTTGGGAGCCAGCATTTTCCACGAACCAGCTAGGCGTTGGTGGAGTCCGGTGAATTGGTTTCTCGATGAGTCATCACTTTCATGGGATGCCCTTTAGATGATGTTTCGTTAGGATTTTTACCCCTCCTACTTATGCTCTGTTCGAATCCAGGATCTCCTACAGTTTCAGCATTGAGGGATGATGGAGATTGGGTACATGGCTAGTTTCATAGATCGTGCACGTTTTTACCCGAACTTGGTCCTTGAAGACAACTTATGAGCGTGGAAGTTCATGAAGGGTCTTCGTTGTGAGATTCGTGATATCATAGTACCCTTGGGAATTCCCACTTATGTCGGGGGATAGAGTATGCACTGGTGACAGTGATTTTCCTTTCATGCTTTACAGTTGGTAGTGGCAATGGACGCAACGGAGCCGAGACATCTGTTGCAGGTAACAGGTGTTACCAGACAGAACCTCGATGCAGGCGGCCTTTCCACCGCTGGTTTCAGAGACGTGGTTGTTCAAAACAGTGGGGCATGGGGGCACCAGGGCAGCCCAGAGAGCGTTGGTTCTATTCTTTTGATGGGTGAGGTCACTTGGCATGAGACTGCCAGACCAGGCACACTGAGAATATCGGGCGGGCCGCAGGTCCACCACCATAGAAGAGGTAGTGCTGTGATATGAGTAGCGCCCAAAGAGTTGGTTCTAGAGGAGGAGCAGGGGGATATAGTAGTGGGGGACAACTTTACAAGGTTTTCCCATCACCATTATGTGGTCCATGTCAGGCCTCGAGAGTTGACAGTTGGGACCGGGGACAGCCGTGATATTTGGATGTTTACGATCCTGTAGAGCATGAAGTGAAAAGAGGTATGCTCTATGTCTCCTCTACTTTTTGTAGTAGAATTTTTAGACTCTGTGTGTGAAATTATTTTCTCCCTACTCCATGCATGAGTTGTTACTAGGGTGACTTAGGGTGTCGGTGTAACCCTGGGATAGTGGAATAGAAGGTGGGGAACCTTTCTCTTTAGTCGGTGGTGGGGACTCCTTCACCTTTCGAGTGTGTAGGAGAATCTTGGAAGTGGGACATCAACTGTAAAATCATGTGTAATGATATATCCATGGTTGTTTTACCATATGGATATTCTGAATGAGGGAATCACTGGGCTTTGTCCCAGGTCCAAGCAGTGACTCATGTCGCGACATGCAATGTAGAGGTTCGACTGGGGAGTTGAGCTACCATTGAGGTCCTTCGGTCTGTTCGAGATCGTACGATGGGATAGCGAGGTCCCCATCGCCTAGCCCTAAACCCAAAGGCTGGTTTGGGTGCATAATGTCTCCCATGAGACTCACCAGAGAAAAAGTGTGTGTGAAACTATGCACATCATCGGCGAGGGCAGACCCCATGCGAATGAACCAAATCCTTTGGCCCATGCATGGTGACTCACAGCTCTGCAAGAGTTTTCCTGGGTACGGGAGACCTAGGTGTGAGCTTGGTACATTGTGTTGCTCCCCGGTTTTTCTTTTCAGGGAAAAAAACTTAAATGATGGAATGATTTAAGAAAATGGTTTTTGCTATAAAATACTTTGGAATATTTTTGATGTTATTTTAGAGAACCGCCTTCAGACGGCATGCGATTCCGAGCCCTGGTGTGGCCGGAATTAAATTTTCAGTGTGTTAACACTAAGAACGCCAAATAAAAAAATAGCTCCTAAAAAATAATTTTTATTGGAAATATAGGGGCACCATTGAGTCTGGAGTGAGCCGTTTACCCTAGGAGGGGTTTAACTTTCGCAGGAGCAGGCCTCCTGTGAAATATGCCACTAGGGGTATTTTCGTAATTTAGCAGATTCACACGTTAAATTTTATAACATTCAAACAGATGCTCAGATTAAAATTATTAGACCACCATTGTTCTCGGGAGGTGGTGTTTACCCTAGGTGCGACCTGACCTCGACTGCGCCGGAGGATTCAGATGCAAGCTTTTTTTGGGAGTTTCTTAATAAATGCAAAAAATATTATTCAAGTTAATACCCTTCTCCATGTCCCCTCATTTACTCCCTCTGGTGAAACCTCCTCTCTTCCTCAATCTATCCACTCCCACCTCCTACTACTACTTCCTCTGATCAAGGTGCTTGCGGTGACGGTGAGGCTCAATGAGCGGTGAAGCTTCGGGCTACGCCCTGTATGGTAGGCGGATGTTGTTTTCAGTTTTTAAATCCTGATCCCCTCTTTAAATCCCAATTATATGCGTCAAATTGATATTTTTATACCAATCGAAGCCTGTATTTGATTATTATATTTTCTGATCATTCCGACACATGTTTTTTATTTGAATTCCAAGTCTCGAGCCGTCCGTAGCGGTCCGACAATGTTTCGAGGTCGTTTTGGTGTATTCGGGCAGGTCTTCGACAGTCCAGGGTGGTCGACGGTGGTGCGAGGTGGATCTAGGAGGCGACGTGCGGTGGCTTATAGTGGTGGGGATTCTCGGTAGTGGAGGTCGGCCAGGCGGTTAGTGGGTCGAGGGTGTCGGCGGCCGGGTGAGGGAGCGCCGTAGGCGCCCGGGAGAGACAGCGTGGCCTGCAGCCGCTACATCAACAGGGTCGTCGGCGCTCTGGTGGACCAGTAACGCGGTCGCGACTCTGTACGAGAGACCGATACCGGCACTCTGTGGGTCTCCGCATAAAACAAAGACTAGCCCCAACGGCCTGTCGATACTAGGGTGGACCGCAGGTCCACGGCCGGGCCTGCGGACACGGGCCGGGCCTGGCCGGTCTAGCCCAAGGGGATTCGTCACCTCAACTTCAGACACATGAATTCTTCACTACGGGTGTCCGTTTTGTGTATCGTCGATGGAAGTGTGATCCTCGGCTTGAGAAGAACTTTTTGAGATGGTCTTAGGGATTTTTAATTCCTGAGACAAAGGGCTCGGTGGCGCGACACTTACGTAATGTGGTTTAGTGCTTTTTCAGATGTTCTGATTTCGGATGGCACAGACACATGAGATTTCCAATTTGAGTGTCATTAGAGGCGTTTTGGCCCTAGATTCAAGGCAGAGTTTTCCAAATGATTTTTGGGCATCGAATCCATAGATGAGATATGGGCCCAATGGCCCGTCTTTTAAGATGTGATCCACGTTTCACAACTCTTTAATCAGACATCCATTCGAGGTTTGCGATTAGTCGATTCTGAGTGTTTTTACAAGGGCATTGCAATAGATAAATCTGTCTGCTTTAATTCATAATGATGGTGTGGCCCCCATGATGGACATTTTGGGCGTGGATAGTGAATTCCACCTTTCTCACTGGGTGTTCCATTTTTGAAAAGTGATTAGTCAATCTTGTATACTTTTTTCGAGAGGATCACAATGGTGCAATCCGTTCGTTGCACTTTGGGATAGAGATGCGAGTCCCCCGAAGCACCGCTCGTGTGAGGTTCAGTGAAATGCATATTTTTCTCTGGACATCCATTCCATGCTAGTAGGAAGTCAATTTAACATGTCATTTTGAGGAGTTCGCTATGGTGTGATGCACCCGACTGTTTTTGAGACTGAGGATCAGGACCACGGGATGTCGTATGGGCATAAAACAGTGTTGGTGAACTTCATTGTCGGATATCTGTTGGAGGAGAGTAAATAGTTGATCTCTCGTGTTTTTCTATGAGGATTACAACGGTATGATCTATTTGGATGTGCATAGTCTTATTCGAGATATCATTAAATGTGAAATCTTGAAAGGTTCTCTAGTGGCTGTTTTTCTAGCTGTGTTTGGAAGAGAACCCTTGGAATGTGATTATTTTCGCTACCGTGTGAGTGAAGTTTATGTTTTAAGAGATATGAATGGTCATGCTAGGGCCGTGGAGGAAGCAGGTTGGCGAAATTACATTTTCACCCTTTCCGCTGACGTTGGTTTTCATGTGCATGATAGCCTTTGGACTAGATATGTGCTATACATAGGGAGTATATAGGGATGCATGGAGGTGCATGGGGTTGTTTTTACCCGATAATGATTGTGTCCTTGGTTTGGAGGTGACATAGGGCCTCACGTCGTGTGGGCCCCTTGTGCGTTCCGTGTTCTACATTATGTATCTTTGACCTCTCGCGACGTAGAGGGTCACTCTGTTCTTGATGGTTTGATTGGAAGAGTTATTTGGGTTCCCATGTTCCTTCAGCTGTGATGGATTTTAGATTCACATCCATTCATGTTCCCTTGTTGGGTCTTTGTAGATTTGGTGTGACCAACACATTACGCGGGAACCGATCCTCTACCCAGAAGGTTGTTTCCAGTAGGGTATGGATCCCTAGTGAGCCTGGGTGCATATTCCCTAGCCGAGTATCGAGATCATATCCTCCTTCAACGATCTACTGTGATGTGTTTCCCTAGGCATAACTCTAGGTATCGGTGTGACCCACAATACACGGGCACTGAACTTCTACTAGGTGAATTGTTCGGGAGTTGGGTGTTTGTGTGATACCCACTCTATGTTGTGTTTCCTAGTGTTGTACCATATAGTTGGGATGGCCAGAGCCATTTCGGGTTTACCCTCCAGTGGGGCTGGGCAGTGGGTTGATCATTGACTTCGTTGGGTTTACCCTCCAGTGGGGCTGGGCAGTGGGTCTCTCATCGACTTCTTCGGGTTTACCCTCCAGCGGGGCTGTGCAGTGTGTTTTCCAATGACTTATTATGGTTTACCCTCTAGCAGAGACTGGGCAGTGGGTTACCCGACGAGCTCTTAGGGTTTAACCTCCAGCAGAGACTGGTCAGTGGGTTACCCGATGACCCCTTAGGGTTTACCCTCCACTAGAAAATGGGTAGTGGGTTACCCGACGACCTCTTATGGTTTACCCATCAGCAAGGACTGGGCAGTGGGTTACCTAACAACCTCTAAGGGTTTACCCTCCAGTAGAGACTGGGCAGTGTGTTACCCGACGACATCCTTCACACTTGGTCCTTTATACTAGGCTAGTCTGTGGCTTTTCTCCATGACTATCGAAGCACAACCCATGGATGTATGGGTCACTGTTGTGACAACTTTGACTTTGAGAATACCTCTCGACTGTGTCACAGTGACGAGGTGTGGTTTTACTTTCCCCAAAACGCTCAAGTATGAGGGGCACTTTCCCCACCAAGACGCGTCTTTGTGATGCAACCTAAAACTGTGCAGGCGAGTCAGTACCTCCCAATGTAGAGAGTGTCGAGGTGTGGTGATATGAGCCCCTTGAGTTGCAGTTCAGGGCAGACGTGTGGGATGCTAGGCATCGATGGTGTTTACTTCTGGGACTATTAGTTACTCACTTTATTAGGATGAGATATGGTGTGTAGATACCCTTACAATCTTATTCAGGCTTCTTGAATGAGCATATGGATATGTATATACATTTTTATAGTGCCCACTCCTTGGGATTTCGTTACTATCCTTCCAGGAGAGGCGAAGACGTGTGGGGGTATTCCACATTATTTCAGTGTCTAGATTCTCGTGGTTAGACGAGTCTACTCTCCTACTATAGGTAGTGAAGAGTCGACAAATATTTCATCTTCTCACCGGTTCAAGCTCCTTGTGTTTGGAGGAGTCTACTTCCTTTGTCTTGTTTGGTTGAGTTGTACTCTTTACTGCACTCTCGGTTGTACTCTTATACTTTTCCATATTCAATCTACTGCTCGCCTTTTCAGTATCTCCTTTGTTTCTCCCTCAGGACTTTGAGGTATCCTACTGAGTATTTTTATACTCACCCCTGCTTGGGCTTTGCCCTCACTTGGTGTGCCCTAGCAGACGACAGACAGGCCGATCGTGATGTTAGAGGATCTTGGACCGCGTACGGTGGTTATAGTCGGGTTGAAGGTGAGGGACCCTCCTAGCTATTTTAATTTTGATTACTTGTTCCAGGGTTCTGGCACTTTTCTAGTTGAGCGCATGTTTTTCTCTTTTTCATTTCAGTTTACCTTCATCTATTACTTTGTGTTGTTTAAAGGTCGATGCACTTTTGTGGTTGTTTATAGCAGTTAGTACTTTAATTTTCCTTTTACTATGCACTTTTGCATTGAGTGGGCTGAGTGTGTGTGTACAGGTACTCAGGCAAAGGCCTCCCCGAGTTTTTTAGCCTTCGACGCTTGTCGCCAGCCCCTGGCTTATAGAGGCACTCTTGGGGTAGTTGCGGCTCATGCCCGAGTAGGGTCGGGTCATGACAATTATTGCATATTTACTTTGGGATACACTATATAGATACGCATCATTCCATAGGGTGATACTTTGTTTCTTAAGCTAGAATTAACATACACCATTAATCCCCTTGCATATAATTGTGACAAAATAGGTTTCCATTCACTCTATAACATTAAGGGAATACAATTCTCAACCATATTTGGTACTATGTTTGGTAATTGTAATTCTTTATCTAATTCATATAAAAGAAATTATAAAAGAATCCTTGAATGTCTCATCATCGACCATACTATTTCCAGTAATGTACATTTACAATAGTCACTAACACTGTTCAACTATATAATATATATTGGAATGGGTTTAGAAAAAATCAATTCTCCCATATAAATTAAATGAATTCATGCTTAATATATTCACCAAGTCTATCTAATTTATTTTTATTTATCATGTTACCACACTGATTCTAAAACGAATTCAAAAAGACATTCAATAACTAGAAGGATTCAAAATAATACATCATTAACAAGATTAAACCATACCTTCTCATGTAATTGATAAAATTAATAAAATATAGAAACCCACCACTAGAATCCATTTTAAATGCTCAAAAGACACCTCTGTTTACTAAATATAGAATACTTATGGATCATTCATCAGGAATGGAAAATGGGGATCTCTTCATCAAACCAGGTAAATAATAATTACATATTTCAAGTGGATTAATCTCATAAGATTCTATGTAACCATTATGATGTATATTTTTTAGACCCTTCTCATTTACGTGACTAAGATTGTGATTCCATAACCCTGTTTCATATATTTTTTTCTTATTATTTTCATTATGAATTTCCATAATATGGTTTTCTTAATTTAATAAAAAAAATTATTTATTCAATTGTGGCATTCCATGTCTTTGTATATCATTATAAAAGTTTAAAAATATATTTCAAAATATTAAAAAAATCCATCCATGTCTAAAATGAAATTAAAATAGTCTTCTTGGTAAAACTAGGATCATAATAAAAATTCTTCTAAAACAAAAATAATTCAGTTAGGAATATGATTTATTATTCTATAATGGCTAGAAATCCTTCATTTCTTTATTGACAGCCAAAAAATCCACTTCATCTCTTTTAGTCTCATAAAATATACTTAGACCCAGTATTTGGATATAAATATAAACAACACCCAAATAATCTAATAACCATCTTGTATATATAGAAATATTACACTAAATAACAAATTAAAATGAATATTCTCATTTTCTTTTTTGGCTAGGTTTAGTTTTTTTTATGTGGCCTTGTTTGAGTCATGAAAAGAAATTTACCACCTGTTCCATTCCATACATATTGATTTTTTTTCTTCAAATAATGGTTTTCATGACGAGCCGTATACTTGGTATGTGTCTTCTATTTTATTTCTTTAATCATACACTTTATATTTACCATAATGATAATGTTTTTATCACAGCCTATGTCTTTATTAAATTCTGGAATATGTGTAATATGTTAAGAAATTGAATTCTCATTATATCTCATATAATAATTGAAAACAAAAGTATATAAATATTTATTAGGAGAGGATATAAAGAGATCTATGCACTAATTATCTGGGATCCGAAACCCATGATGTCAAGGAACTCAATATTGCAGATAATCTTAACATTATGCATCCCAGGTGGAACAAACTCCCTGTAAATTAGTAAGAATAATGAATTGGATATATAATATCTCTTCGATATCACCTTCTCTTGATAGATATCCTTATAATGAGAAACATTATATATTCATATATATCCTCATATTATATTAAAATGTCATTTTATATGGAGGATAGTATAAAACCCTGAAAATATATTTCATCATCCATATTCTTCAAATATAGAAATTATTCTTAGTCAATAGCATATTTAGTAAGTGACTTGTTAACAAGAGTTTCTAGTACTAATAGTTACATCTCATGGCATAGTATAACACCAAATTCCCATATCATTCCTAGAAATGTACAGCAGTGAAAAGGGTATCCTTCTCTAGTATGGATCACCTTGATATTATTGATTTCATTTTATTTACCATTTATATCAATTAAGAGAGTATAATTAAAAACATTATTAAACATCATATATTAACATTTAAATTTAAGTAAATTCCAATAATCACTCACAATTTATAAAAACTGGGTAACCCTCACGATTATTTTTGAAATGACTTATCACTAAATTATCCATGTATAGTTTATCCATATAAATCATCTCATAATATTGATATGGGTCATTAAAGCTGTTTAAAAGTATTTTAGGTAGGCCTATGTGAAGTCTGGGACCCTAATTCCACTTAATTAGTGCCCCGATCCTGGTGGGCCACATGGCCTCATGCATATATCCCCAAACTATTGAGGCTACCAACTAGTAGTGAGGGCCTAGTCTGTGTCTGTTGGGGGAGTATACCCTAATTACCATATTTTATCATAGTGGATAATTATAGACAGAGGTAAATAGAAGAAGCAATAGGTATACAGAATGCACAACAAAACGTGGAAAATAAATAATAAATCAATTATCTATAATAAAATATAATATATGATGATGATGATATTTTTCATTTTACTATATATTTGGAAAACATGGATATGAGTAGAAGGAATAGAATAAAAAGAAATTATAGGAAATTAAATACATAAACTATCCTTAGAATCTTGACCTACAACTTAGTTATCTACTACCACCTTTATCTTAACCAGCATGAAATCAGGTGTCTGAAGCATTATACATCCCTTTATCAATACCTTCATATATTTAGTATTCCTCGGGTACCAAATGGTTCTCATAGAGGGTGTAAGATAAATCATCGAAGGCCACTAACTACAGTTTTTATAACATTAGGCATGTGTAATAGAAATGTAATAGTGTGAAAGTATTCATATATAATTTAAAGCAGTACAATTCAACTAAAACCCCATGTTCCCACGTCGTCCCTCGGTGGGGGTTTGAACCTGAAACAGTTCATTAATTATCAAAATACCATTTTATATTCATAGGACACATGAGGCATAACCATCCCTCAAATCACCTCGTGATAGTATAAATAGTGAAGTTTCTAAGATGAAATAAGGAAACCATGATTGATAAATAGAAGTAGTTCCAATGTAATAACCAAGGAAACCTAGTCCTCAGAGGTGGATAATTCAGTATTATCTGAGACTATCGAAGGGGTAAGATCGTAATAAAATGAGGATCTTGCAAGTCATTCCCACCATTAGATGCCTACCTAGACCAATGTGTTCTTCCAAGGTAAAACAATGTTATGCAATGAGTAGGCCCAACAGGCTATAACTCTGGCACAAACTTGTCAAAGATGAATCCAATTATTTTCTACAATTCATATTATAATAATAATGAAGAGATCATATGGTGTCAAACTGGGTATCCTGAGGTTGGCACATATCGAGTTCTCAGGAAGTTCTCATTTATGGAAAATGGAATTCTTGAGTCGAAATAAATTCCTTGAGTATGCAAGGTATTCCACTAATAATCCCAAATATAACATTAGTCAAGACTCCCTATAAAGTTTTCAGGGTCCAATTTCTTAAAAGGTCACCTTATATTTAATTCATTATAAATAATTTGGTAATAACTTTACCCTGACTTCAAAAAATTCACTTTGTTCAAACATTTACTTTCACTAGTTTGAGAAGTCAAAGTAGTATTAAACCTTATAATTTAAAAAATTTAAATTAAATTAAATTAATATTATTAACTCAACATCCTTCCAAAAACATGGAATGGTGTCCTATAGACATGCAACCAGACATTCATTTACATATAATAAGTCAATTCATATAATTGGTATACTTTCCAATTTAAAATTATCATTTTTGTATAAAAATAAAATACTTACCTTATGTGGGTCATGTGGTGGAGAAACATTGAAATTTTTTTTATTCAACTAAAAAATTAAATCAATCTCGTAAACATAATAAGGAATACCATTAGAAGGATCTAGCCAAGTCACACCTGAACAACTTCCCAAATGTGTTAGAACACCCAAAACTTAGTTATTGGATAACACCATACTTGGAATTTTTTGAGTTGTGGATATAAATACCAAAAACTAATTTCATATTTAAAATGATTATAACCATACGGTTCTAATTACTATAATAATTTCATTTAAATTCTATAAATTGAACCTGTTGAAATCTGCATTCATGAAACACCTTAGTCCTTCATGACCCTTCATTTAGAATATTATCCTCCAATTTTTCGTTTAATGTATTAGATAATATAAAAAAAAAATTTACACCTTGAAAACTAGATTGAGAGAAAGAGATACAAAGAATGGATAAAATTTACACGAGTACATACCATTTCAAAACCAATGTGATGAAAGGAATCATGAATGGATACCTAAAAAAAGAGATATTTTGATCCCTAGGTAATGCCTTAAAATAGCACCATAAGGGGATAAATATATCTTCATCCCTATGGTAATAATATTAGTGATGAATGGATGGGTTAATTTGATCATTATGGGAGAAAATTTACAATTACACAAAAATTAGAATGTTAATTTTTTGGAATCATGGGTTTCTAAAACATGTTCAAACCAAGTATGGTTAACTGTATAATGGGGTGTACCATATTATTAGGTCATAAAATTTTAGAAATTGGGCACCAAACATGTGATATGTCTCTTCTTGAAGATGAAAAACATTTGGATGGTTAAATCTTACTATGTGTCCCAACCGCACGGTTTGTTTAACTGTGAGACATGCCTATTTCCCTTAAAAGTATGTGTTTCAGGATTTAAAACAATATATTGACATACTTGATCCCTTTTTTAAATCATTATGAATCTATTTTTGGTCCTAAATAAATAATTACAATGGAATTTAAAGCATCCATACCTCTGTGAAAAACCATGTTCTTAGAGTCTTCCCCCTTAAAGGAATTCATCCTGATGTTTACCATCCAATGATGGTAATACCTAATCTAGGAACAACTCTGTCCACTATTCATGTTTTTCGGCCATCTACTCCCAATACATGTCCTGTACATGGTTGCTCTACCGCATCACTCGTACTAGAGGGACATACTAGCCTCAAAGAGTATTCATAATTTTTTCAGAGATATGGGTCAGATAATCATCAAAATTAGAACCAACATATTACTCAACTTATATGGGATCAATGTTATGAGACATGAAAAATCATATTTATGAAGTTGTGAAACATGAATGACGTTGGTAATGGGATGATACTTCTGATGTAGAAACATGAAAAGGGGTATCATCCAATCTCTGTTCAAGATAAAAAACATCCCTACATTAAAAGGGGAAATAAACCCCTACTTTCAAAACTATCTATGCCCTAGCCTTGGATATACCCTAAGAAAAACATGGTCATCGACCTAGAACCCTATAGGTAATCGACAACGATTGACATAATATTTCTATCTATATTGAGTTGTATACATAGAGTTATTGATTAGTTGGAAATACTACGAAGACTCCTATATGATATGAGGACCTAATATATGGATTTCTCACCTACCTCTTGCTGGCATAGGGGTTAATGACATGGGATACCATATAATTCCCCAAAAGGATCCATCTAAATTGTTTCCTAAAATATGTTACTATACGATAACTCGGCAAGAGGAATATTCTTCTCTTAAAATACATTGTAATAAATGACCAATTATTGGATAATTTCCTCTAGACACTATATCATTCATTCTTACTGTCCATTATTTGGGGGTGAATGGATATTCTTACATGAACTTGTATACCCATAGCTCTCTGGAAGCCCTTCCAGAACTATGATGTGAAACATGGATCCTAATCATAAATGACAGAACAAGGAACAATGTATAGTCGTATGATCTCAAAAACATAAAATCATCACAGCTCATAAAATTATAAGTGTTCTCGAATATGAATATAGTGTTATTATTTTATTAGTCAGTTAATAATTACCATCCAATAATGTTACCCCTCAACAACCTACGTAAGCCCACAATTATATTCATATAATTATCTTCGTATTTTTATTTCAGGATAGGTTGTAGATGTCACAATAATACAGGCATATAGTAATCTAACTTCACTTGGTAAAAGGTGAAATCCATAATGATAAATTCAATTATCTGACATTTCATCCCAGGATACCAATAATTGTGTCTCATCTTTTGATACAGTTTCGAGATTTCTTGACAAACTGCCTTCTAAGAAGCATTGGACTCTTGAATCAACTCATCAATAATGTCTATAGAAACCTATAAATTCTCTTGAATATGAATTATGTTTCATCCTTTCATAGACATATCCAGAGGTATTTCAACTCCTATTATAATGTTATTGAGAACCAAGCCCTAATGTAATATAAATTGTCTTCCATTCAACTTTTCAAGGATAGAAGAGAAAACTATCAATTATGAGATGTAATACTATTCATGACCATCACAAATAATATTAATAGAGATAATAAAATGGTGTTATTAACTTCTACTCATTGCAGAATTCTTATACAACATGTGCCTATGTTTTATGACTCAACACATCAGTGACTATATATCCTATTCTAGGTGTATAGTAAAGCTCCAAATTGAAGTACCATATATGTAAAACCAATATCTTATATTTGAGAATCAATTCACTATATAAAAAGATATATTTGAAGATCTTTCGATCTATGTACACCAAAGAGAACTCACCCAAATGATTGTGTCTCTAGAAATCAGTGGCATGGACAACTACTACTTGCTCAAGGTCATGTTTCAATTAATTTCAATTATGACGTCTCAACTACCAAGATTTTTACACAAGATCTATATCATATAACATCATCTCTACTCCAATGATGCTTCCTGATACATCACATATGATGATACAACCACTTCCTAGATTGAGGAGAGTCAGAATATGTTCTAATTCAATCCTCCCTTACAACTCTTGAAAATATTTCCCACATGCATATGATCACATGAACTTAACACCTTTAATTGTAATTCAATTAATAGTTGAATAAAAGTGTGACATGACCTATTGTAAATTAGTTTATTATTTATTTACCCACAAATAAACCCAATATATGAAACATATTATTGTGTTTATACTAGGAAACTACCACACACACCTTATCTAGGACAATTGAGACTCTCAGTTTTGAGGTAATATTACCCAAGAAGTGAACTTTCTTGATCCAGAAGTGGAACATAGTAATATTATCATAAATATTATTCTCTCTTAGTGTACATAGAATAATATCATGTACCCAGCAATGGTCTCTAATAGTGTGAAAATAGACAAAGTGGTCATCCATACAGACTATGAAAAATGAATCCAAATAGGGGAAGAACGCTCTATTCATTACATCCATTAAAATAACAGTCTCATTGATTAGACATATAAACATAAATATGTACTCATAAATACCATACCTTCTATGAAACGTTGTACGATGTATGTATTATGGTCTGACTCGCACTTGATCAAAGTCTAATCAATGGTCGATCTAGGAAAAGACCATAGCTCCTCAATGAAAGTCAAGAGATCATCTATTCATGTAAGTGGATATCCGTTCTAGAACATAAGATGGATCATCCTTCTACATTCCACACACAGATGAAGGGTTCCATAAACCTTCATGGTACAAATCATGGGCGAACACCCAGAAGAAGTGATGGGCCATATAAACCCTTTTGATTATAGATATTTTAACAGTATCTTGAGCATCTGGAACTTAGAAGGTTCTATTATATACAGATGAATGGACACTTAAAATGCTCATAGAACAAGATTGATCATAAAATGTACACCCCATTTTGGAGGAAAGAATTAAAATAAGATGAGAAAAACATCCCTGAAATGATCTGCTACTGGAGGGAATTGATCTTGTCTGAATCATTGATCCTCGATGACGATATTAGTAATAAGGTTGGTTACCCTAGATTGACCATGATGATCTAGTCTTACTATAATATCCAGGACATCCCACTCACCCTTCTATGCATAATTAATACCCTCCAGTGAAAAAAATGATACCCTTAAATTATATCATTCTACAAAGGCATGATAAGAAACCAAATATTCCATCCTAAGAATGACATAAAATTATTTCTTATCGGGAAAAATGATGTCCAATAAAAAAGGTGACTACCTAATTTGAGGGGACATTCCTCACACTAGTGTATTCCCTCAGATGATTCCCATAATGGTTTATCTATGGTAATTACACCATAATTACATTTTATTTCCAACACAAGGATTTTCATGATAAATAACGAGATGAATGATTGTGAAGAACCTAAAACAAAACAAATTAGATACTATAGTGAAGACTACAATTACTATACCTACTATTGTAGATAATCCCACATCCCAATCTTCTGGTATAAGTTGTAATGCTAAAATTTGGATGGATCTATGTCCTTGAGAAACAAATAGACTACCAAGGTCAAAAATGATTTATTGGTGATACCGGTGATCATGGGCCTAGATACCATGGTTAAAACATCCTCATTGTCCAGTCCCTCCATTGATACTCCAACACCCATCCTAATGCTGTGTAGAAGAACTTCCCATTAATGGTGGAACTGGTGCATATCCTCTTATACTATAATCTAATGGAATTTTACAAATGATATGGTTAAGATGACCCATACTGTTGCAAGCCTGACACTCTAGTGGGTCACCATCACACAGAGTATTTGATTTCCCATACATCCAAACTAGTGAAACAATATAGATCTACCGACACATTAACCCTTGATTCCACAACCCTTAGGATAAATGTTAATGGAACACTTCCTTTCTCCAAATGAACTACTGGCCAAATGCGAAACTGGACCACTATGCTTGCTATGTTCACCATCCCTCAAGATGCACTTAGTAATAAGATTCTCATAAACTATTTCATTGAATGTTTTTAGGTGAAGAACATTAAACTATGTACGGATTATATATAGGATCCCATCCTTGAATCATCAAGCACATAAAATCACATCGCCAAGCAGAATATGTGAATAACACTGTAAATCTATGAAACACAATGAATATCCCATAACTAAATTAGAACCCTACTCAAGATACATGAACTCTTTAGATCTATCATCTCTTCGGATTTGGGGAAATACATGATCATTGAATGAAATCTATAAATAAACTCATAACAAACCCTGAGGAAGACCATACTAGTTAATCACATCCCAGAAGAATTTTTCCAAATCACACAACATATAATAATCAAGTTTTAACCATCACTCTGGAGGTATCTCTATGTGCTAAAACATATATCGGGTGGCATCTATCCAATACCCAGTATCCTATGTACTGCCATACCCTGAGAATGTTTGAGGATGTTGTATCTAAAACTCATGTGATCGATCATCCATAATAGGTGTCGACCATGGTCAAATATTCATGAACTTCATGAGACATAGAAAAATATCACCGAAATGGGAATCACTGCCTGGATCAGGTATAGTAGGAGGAAAAACTACTACTGGTAATGAAAGTGGTAATACTGAGGGTAAGTGGCACTCTTGGTGGTAATATTGGTGGTTAAAGGCACACCACATCTAGAGCATGGTTTTCACCACCATCCTCCCAAACTACATAGGATCATCGTGGAATTAATTACCTATAAATACCCATCCCATTACTTAGAACAATCATTAATAAAGATTTAGAAACACCAAAGGAATATGAACACATGAAAAATAACTATCCAAGGAATACTACTCCAACTAACCACTAAGACTGCTTGGTATCATTTAGTTCTTATTTATAGGTTTTAGGGGTTTCATGTAGAGGAATGTCCAATAGTAACGTGCCTCAACATTTAATTGAAACTATTTCGATTCATTTAACATTTACTAACTAGTTTCACTCCATTACCTTTAATTAGAATGATATGGTGGGATAAAGATGTACAAAAATTTCATTTTTATATTTTTTTCAATTATAACCTTTATTAAAGATTAATTAAAATGTGTTGTTATTCCTAGTGAATCAGGGAAAAATCAATGTAATTGAAAATAACACACATTTAAATTTTTAATCAATGTTATGATTATGTAAATTACTCATTCCAACCCATGATGGCCCAAAACATATTTGTTATAGAAATAGGAAATAACTCAATCACATCACATAGTAGAACAATAAATATATAAACAAGGAAACACTCACTCTTGAATCACTGGAATTAAAAGAAATGAAAAGACGTTAAATTAAACTATATTGAATGGAAATATACATAAAATGTAAATTATAGGTGGCTAATATGATGAATATAACAATGATAACTTCCCTCATATAATTAGGAATGCATATAAGTGAATATGAAATAGGGGAAAAGCCAAAAACACCACACAACATGTGTGTCACCCAATGGTGAACTCATCTCTAATATAATAGGAAAAAACTGAATAATTATTTTATTTTAGGAAAATTGACTATTACCATGAGCATGGGTTCATGGTTCCCAAGAACAACTTATGACCATGTTCCAATACTTCCTAATCATCAATATATTGTATCCAAATAGTAAAGCAACCATATAACCCCACTACTACAATTTTTAAAGTCGCAAACCAAATTTTACTTAATAGGTGCCCCGAGCTTGGTGGGACAAATATTCTCAATAACATATCCCTGAATTGTAGAGGAAATTGAATAGAATTGAGAGACTAGGGTGTGTCTATGGGGATATTATACCCTCGGTACAAATGTGTAGTATAGAGTATTATTATAAACAACAATAAATATAAACATAAATAAGAAAACAAAATTCACAATAGAAGGAGAAAAAATAATAATTAATGAATTATC
Organism: Viscum album; assembly: GCA_963277665.1. Classification (NCBI taxonomy): domain Eukaryota; kingdom Viridiplantae; phylum Streptophyta; class Magnoliopsida; order Santalales; family Viscaceae; genus Viscum; species Viscum album. The sequence goes on from OY728145.1 coordinate 1,843,550,838, forward strand.
TTGAATGAAATACCATAGTTTGTGATGATATATTTCAGGTTACTAGAAAGATAGAAAACATGATAAAACGTATAATTGGTAAATGATAACCACATTAATGTTTTGGAAATACATTAATTATCCCAAGAATCTCGATCTATAGCTCAGTCATATGCTACCAACTTCATCCTAACAATACAAGCAATCATGATCCTGTAGAATTATTATTCTCTTTATCAATATCATTATACATCTAATCAACCCTGGGTATCAATCAACTGCCAATTATGGTGTGAGATAAATATCACTGGCCTAATAGCCATGGTGTATATCAAATTCAACACATTAAATAAAAATTAAACAGTGTGAAAGCGTGCATATATAAAGTGAAGCAATACAGTGAAACCAAATAACCATGTACAAAATTCAATACCATCCCAGTGACTAAACATGCATGATGTTTATTATTTAATAAATTACCAATTTATATTAATAGGTCACATGCGGTATACCCATCACTAACATCACCTCATGTGTCATGACCCGACCCAACGGGGCTCGAGCCGCGACACCCCAAGCCTGCCACGACTAGGCCATGGGCTGGAGTCTTGCACTGAGAAGGCTATAACACAAATGAGAGGCATTAACCTAAGGTTCCTGTACACACGCACCCATATACACCTCTATGAAATAGTGCAGAGATATATAAATCTTAAAAGAAAATGCATGCATACATCGATCCCAAACCAGAGTACAACAGAAGTACAAATAGGGCAGAACGGGGCCCACCAAAAGAAAACTACAAAAGTGTCCAACCTACTTGGAAGAAGGTGTAGGCTGCCAAAAGCACCATCGGAAATCTCCTCGGCACAGCTCTGGTAAGACTCCACAGTCAGTCTCTCTCACTCAGCTCTGCCTGCTCCGGGTCCTCCTAGGACTCTGATGAAAGGCATGTGGTTTGCACAAGACACAAACACGTGCGGGCAAAGACTGTGCAAGGGTGTGTATAAAAATACTCAGCAGGATCCCCAAAAACCAAAAACAAAATAGAGAAACTAAAAGGCAAAATTCCACTAATCCCAGCCAGAGGGAACCCAAATGAGAGGGAAAATCCATCTCGTGACCATCCTCTTCTAAACACGACTAGTAAGATCATCTCAGGTGTATGCCCAAAAGTACCCCATGAGCAATCCAAATATACTCAGCTCATGCACCAAGCCACATGAGGTGCTGATCACACCCCAAACAACGGTTCACAACACGGAGAGCACACTCCACGATCACTGCCATCCTAGATGACACTCATATGAGAGATAAACTCCATTGGATCCCAAAAAAACATTTTAGATGCTCACCCGAGAGATCACACTCGTTAGAGAACATCACAAAGAAAACCTCCATGAAACAACATTAACACCAAACTCGTCAGATAGGGGATCACTCCTAGGGTCCTCTATGGGATACTAGAACACAAACCAGTATACTAAGATCTCAAAATAGGGGATCACTCCCAGGGTATACTGGGGGATACCTCAAACTGATCTTCCATTCACAGATTCCACTGATAGGGGATCACTCCCAAGATCCGCTGGGGGGTACCACAACCCGATCTAGCGCTCGGCAGTAACACGTCACTCAGATAGAGGATCATCACCCATATCACTATGGACATGAAGATACCAAAACCCTATCTGGTATATCTCGTGATGTAGGGGATCGAAATGATGATGCCACAACCGTACCGACACCACGTGCTGAGTAGGGGATCGTATATCCAACTATACCTCAACTCTAATATAATCCTCAAGCTGAGTAGGGGATCGTATACCCGACGATTCCACAACCCTACTGAGCATGGCCCACTACATAGGGGGTCATGTTCATGATGATACCACAAACCAAATAGGGTTAACCTGCTAGATAAGGGATCACTGCTCATGGATAAGCGGTCACAACGATACCAAGAACCCGATCTATGAGAAACGATGCTAGAGGATCCCACTCTACGACCACCGGTGGGATACCACAAATCTTAAAGATTAAACATCCCATCGATAGGATCACAAACCAATACAAGGGTTGTGATGTCACATGAACCCTCGTAGGAATGATCCAAGGGAGTACCCTCAACCACTGTTAGTAAAAACGTCGCTGACCTGAGCGACCCGCAACAACACCACACTACGCACCACCAAGGCCTACACGGAGGCCACCATTACGATCTACATGGAAAAACACGTTGGATAGGTAGTTTACTTGCCCGAAACAGACAACTGGTGGAAAAGGAACTATTCACTATAGTTATCCCATGCTGGGCCCACACAACGATCCTAACACACATCAAGAGGATCATACCACTGCGATCCTAATGGAAAACACAAGGAATCAACTACTCTATCATCCCAAACAGACACCCGGTGAAAAATGTACCATTCACCAAAGCTGACCTCATTGGGGACCATGCCTCGATCCCAAAACTCATCAAACAGATCACACCATTGTGATCTTCTTGGGAAAACACAGAGGATCGACTCTTCATCCGCCAAAATTGGTCTCCTGGTGCGAATGTTCTGTTTCTCCGTAAATGCCCAAAACGACCCTCATAGGGCATTCACCCCATTATATGAACCAACACCCAGTAACCATCAAGAAACATCCATTGTACCATCAAGGTCTCAACTCCACTGACAGAACATCAATCGGACACTCATAGTAGAAGATACAACGGCCCAAAGTCGAATAATAATAAAATATTATTATTTTATTCGACATTTCAAGCTTTTTGGCCACAAACCTGACTCATATAATTCTAAAAGTAAACCCAAAATGTACTTATCGACGAAAATAATGTGGCGTCACAAACAGATCGTTATTTGGACTCCCGATATGCATTTTGTGGGGGTTTAAATAGCTCCCGGAATATTCTGGCAGGACCACCGCTGGCTCGCCGGAAAACTGACCGGACCGCCGTGCCGACATGCTGGAATACCACGCCACCACACAGCATACCAGATTCTGCCACACCACCTGCCGCCCTCGCCGGATGCCATTATGGACTTTTCCAGAATCTGGGTTTTCCACTAGAAAACTTCCAAGAACCCCCGGGAGTACCGTGGTGCTCCAAAATCAGATCTGAAACATGTTGTGGAAGCCTCAGGGCCAAAAATATACAAACTTTATGAAAATTTGAATAAAAACAACCCATAAAGGAGTCCGGGATTTTAAAACTCAAACCTCCTACCTATTGGCATATCGTCGATGCTTCGGGGGAAGAACAACGCATGCGACACACTAGAGCTTGATCTGCTGATGATCAGTGCTGAAAACGGACGCACGGGGCTCGATTCGGTGAATAACAGAGGGAGATGTGTAGAGGGTTCTCCATGCATACAAGATGGGGTGGGGGAGGAGAGAGAGATGTTTTTTATTTTTTTTAAAGAAAACCATTATTTAATCTCCCCGCCAACACGCCACCGACCCAACACCCAACAATGACTAAAATGAGGTCGTGCCTAGCGTAAACAAGGTGTTCTAAACGCAACGGTGCACTCAAAAATGTGATCTCAGTCACCTTTTAAGAGTTCTTCGATCCAAAAATCGTAAATAACCTTTTCCATTTATTTACAAAATCGCCCCTGGTGTCTTTTCTCATAGTAGGCCCACGCCCGCATAGTCTACACCCCACATAAGGTAAACGAAATGCTCTAGACGCAACCGTACCCTAAGATTCCTAACCTGAGTAACTATTTAAGAGATAAAACACCACCTCCACGTGCATAATATAAAAATACATAATAATTTTATAAAATTAATTCAGATCACACCGGGCCTCAGAATCGCACTCCGTCTTCGTGCCTAGCTCTGGAATTTTAGATATAAAAATTTCAATGTATAAATTTGAAAAAACCCAAGTCGCTACATCCACCCCACCATAGAACATTTTGTCCCCCAAAATCCATAAGCACAAGAAATGCGACTTGACTCTCAACTGGGTCTCCCATGCCAACGAGTTCTCCAAAAAACACCATTGCTCGAACACATAAGTGAGAGGAACTCATCCACCACACCATACCACTATCTTCTATGGGAGGAATTGTCTCGCTCGCACGGTTTTAATCGCGTCAAAAAAATGTGTCTCGATGGGGGAAGGATCCATCTTCCTCACGCATTCGAAAAAAATTTTAACCACACCCACACATGGTCTTACCAACGCCCTGAATGAAACTCAATCAAGCAACGGAAAGGGATGAGTACCGCTAAATAGTGTCAAACAAGCTACTGCAGAAAGTAACAAGGACACAAGGCATACCTATATCCATCCACGAAGCCTCTAGGTCAACAGTCTCTAGGGATTGTAGCTATTCTCTCCCTTAGCCACCATCTCCCTAAGCCCAATGTGGACCACCTGGGAGTGGGGGTCGTGGAAACTGATACAACATAACATGTCCTGCTGTTGCACTAGCTCTGTCGCCAAGTCCACTGCCCAGCGGATCTCTTGCTCGAGACGCTGCCTCTACCAAGGTGGTCTGTCGACCGGCTCCCTCTCTTGCTGCTGACCCAAACTGGCATGCGAGCCCTATGAGACCTGATCCACAGATCCTCTATCCTGGGGTTTCCTCCTGAAACTTTGGCCATGATCAGACCCTTGCGCACGCCGCTGACTTCTAGATGGTGATCCAACTGAAGAAGTATTAGCTCTCGCATGCCCATCACTAATAGGCGGGATCTGCTCAGCCAAAAATCTCTCCACCACTAACCCTCACTCAAGAACTCCAACATTGGTGGGCAGACACAAAGAAACCAAAGGTGCCCGGATGTCTCTACGTAGGCCCTTCTTGAAGGCCTGATACATAAAGAACGGATCTCGAACCAAATCCAGGGAGTATCACGACAGGTCTGTAACCCACGCTGAGTACTCCGACACTGTAATGCCCTCCTGCAGAAGATGCATAATCTCCTGAATCTGCAATGACCTCAGCGTCACCGGATAGAACTCTTCCCTGAAGATCTTCTCAAACTCATCCCATGTGAGTGTCTCCTCATTGTGGTCCTGCATCACCAAACTCCACCATCATCCGGCCGAACCATGCAGAAGGCTCACCTAGAGGACCACCATATGATTAGGGGGTGTCCTCACCAGGTTGAAAAGTCGGGGGGACTACTTCGAGCCAGTCATCAGCAGCCCGAGGGTCTAGATCACCCAGGAACCTCAGAGGTGGCTATCTATGGAACTCGTGTGGTGCACTCAGCCTGTGCACAACCTCATCTTGCACTGCCGGCAAAACCAGCAGCTCGACAGGTGGTTGTTCAACTGATGGTCCACCTGGACACCCAACCTCAAAACATGCACCCATGTCCACTGCGTCTAGATGTGGTGGATCGTCACCACAATCCTGCTATGGAACCCTTGTTGGCTGTTGTCTTGGAGGTAGCCTGAAATACCTTCATGACACTCCATGGTCAAATAGTATATCTGGAGAGCTGGCTCAAGAAGAACAAGGGAAACCCAAAAACCCAGTCCTATATGATGCATGTACCGTTATGTCCCTGTGACTAGTGCCCTAATGTCCTGAGTCTAAAGGCAGGTTATCAGAGCCCTGGTGTATGGATACGTCGGCTGCCGCACCAACACTAGAGTCCAAGGCCTTAGAGTTGAACTCAAAACACCCTAACGCTGCCTCTATGAAACTCAAAACAAACACTTAGCTAAACCAGCTACGCTCTGAGATTTCAAAGCAGGAACTTCCTTTGACACTACTATGTCATGACCCTACCCAACGGGGCTCGAGCCGCGACACACCAAGCCTACCTCCACAAGGCCATGGGTTAGTGTCTAGAACCGAGTAGGCTATCACACACATGGGAGGCATCAGCCTAAGTTACCTGTACACACACACTGACATACACCTCCATGAAACTGTGCAGAGATATATAAAAGTGAAAAGAAAATGAATGAAAACATCAACCCCAAACTTGTGTGAAACAAGAGTACAAAAAGGGGAAAACATGGCCCACCCATAGAAAAATACAAAAGCGACCAAGCTGCTCAGAAGAAGGGGTACACTGCCCAAACCACCACTGAAACGTTCCTTGGCACAGCTCGGGTAAGACTCCATAGTCAATCCCACTCACTCAGCTCTGCCTGCTCTAGGTCCTCCTAGAACTCTGTCGAAAAAACTGTAGTCTGCACAAGACAAAAACACATGCAGGAAAAGCCCGTACATGGGTGAGTATAAAAATACTCAGTAGGCACCCCAAAAACCCAAAACAAAAGAGGGCAATGGAAAGGATACAATATTCTCATCTCATCCAAAGGGAACCCAGAAGAGAGATAAACTCCATCTCGTGACCATCCTCAGCTAAACATGACTAGTCAGCTCTGCTCTGGTGTATGCCCAGACATACACCATGAGAAATCAAGATATACTCCACCCACGCACCAAGACACATGAGGTACTGAACTCACAACAAAAAACGGTTCACAACAAGGAGAGAACACTCCACGATCACTATCATCCCATATGACACTCGTCTAAGAGATTCACTCTATTGGATCCCACACAAACATCTCAGATGCTCACCAGAGATATCACGCTCGTCAGAGAACATCAAAGAGGAAAACTCACTAAAACAACATAAACACCAAACTTTTCGGATATGGGATCACTCCTACGGTCTGCTAGGGGATAATAGAACCTACACCGGTATACCAAGATCTTACAGATTGGGGATCACTCCCAAGGTTCACTGGGGGATAGCACAACCCGATCTGGAATTAGTAGATTCCACAGAAAGGGGATAACTACCAGGATCTTCTATGGGATACCACAACCCGATCTGGCACTCGACAGTAACATGTCACTCAGATAGAGGATCTTCACCCGTATCATGTCTGCCACGATGATACCAAATCTCTATATGGTACATCTCGTGGTGTAGGGGATTGAACTGACAATATCGAAACCCTACCGACACGACACGCTGAGTAGGGGATCGTATAGCCTATGATACCTCAACCCTACTATAATCTTCATGATGAGTAGAGGATCATATACCGGATGATGCCACAACCCTTCTGAGCACAACCCACTGCGTAGGGGATCATATTACCAATGATACCACAAAACCTATGGGGTTTACCTGTTATATAAGGGATCACCACCCATGGATAAGCGGTCACAACGATACCAAGAACCCGGTCTAGGGGTAACAATGCTAGAGGATATCGGTTCGAGCCCATCGGAGGGATGCCACAACTCTATCAGATTAAACAACCCATCGAGAGTGTCAAAAAACTATACTAGGGTTATCATGTCATGCGAACCCTTTGTAGGAATGTACCAAGGGATTACCTTCTACCACTACTAGTCCATATGTCGCTGACCCGAGCGACCCGCAACAACTCCACATTGGGCACCACTGAGGCCAATACTGAGGCCACCATCATGATCTGCATAAACAAAACATGCAGGATAAGCAGTTTACTTGCCCGAAATGGACAACTATTGGAAAAGGCACTATTAACTGTAGCTAGCACATGTGAGGCCCACACAATGATCCTGAAACTCATCAAGCGGATCATACCATTGCGATCCCCCCAGAAAAACACGAGGAATCAACTTCTCAATCATCCCAAACGAACACCCAGTGAAAAATGTGTTATTCACCGAAGCCTTCCTAGGTGGGGCCCACAAATGGATTCTAAAACTTATCTAATGGATCACACCTTTGAGATCCTCTCGGAAAAACACACAGGATCAACTATTCATCTGCCAAAATCAGTCTCCTGGTGCGAAAGTTGCATTTCTCCGTAAACGCCCAAACTAACCCTCGTGGGGCCCGCACCCCAAACTCAGTCCCAACTCCCGAAAACCATCAATAGAAGACTTTCATACCATCAGGGTCTCAATCCCATTGACGACCTGTCAATCGGACGCTCCTAGTAGAAGATACAACGACCCAACGTCGAATAATAATAAAATATTATTATTTTATTTGGAGTTTCATTCTCCAGGGCCACAAACCCGACCCATAAAATTCCCAAAGTAAACCCAAATGGCCAGTATTGATGCAAGAAATGTTTAGCTGAAAATATCGTGCAATTTGGACTCCGGATATACATTTTACGGGGGTTTAACAAGATCCTAGAATATTCTGGCTGGACCACCGCTAGCTCGCTGAACACCTGACCGGACCGCCGTGCCACCACGCCACCTGCCAAATTCCACCACACTACCATGCCTCCTTCTTCCCTCACCAGATTCTGCCATGGCTGCCAACGGAATCTGTGTTTTCCACCGGAAAACATCCGGGAACCCCCGGGAGCACCCCGGTGCTCCATAATCATATCCGAAACATGTTTCGGAAACCTCGGGACCCAAAATTTATATCCCTTATGAAAAATTGAAGACAAAAACACATAAACGGGGTCTAGGATTTTAAAACTCAAACCTCATACCTATTGGCTGATCGCCGATGTTTCGGGTGCATAATGACTCCTGCGACGCGCTGGTGCTCGATCTACTGACGATCGACGTTGAAAACAGACGCATGGGGCTCAATCCGATGAAGAATACAGGTATATGGGGAGAGGGTTCATCGTGCATAAAAGATGGTGTGGAAGAGATAGAAATTGTTTTTATAAATTCATTTAATCTCCCCGCCAACACACCACAGACCCGGCACCCGACGCCGACTAAAATTATGTCACACCTAAGGTAAAAACAACGTTATGAAAGAAATAGTGCACTCAGGATTGTGATCTATGTCTTAGTTCAGGAGTTATTAAAGACGAATATCATAAATAAACTTTTACATTTATTTACAAAAATTCCCCTGGTGACTTTTCTCACTACAGGCCCGCGCCTGCATTGTTTACTCTCCGCCTATGGTATAAGGAATGCTCAGGACGCAACCATACCCTCAGATTCTCGATGTGAAGTTCTGTTTTGGAGATAACACGCCCCTACCATGTGCATAGTATAAAAATACTTAATATTTCTATAAAAATAATTCTGGGCACTCCGGCCCTCAGAATCACATGCTGTCGTCGCGCCTAGATCTGGAATTATTCATATGAATATTCCAAAGTCTGATAGAGCCAAAACCCGAGTCACTACATCATGATATATTTAAATATTAAAGGATACAATATGTAATAAGTAATGCATGATTGGTAACTAAATTTGAATTGGGACAATGTTTATCACAAAGTAAACATAGAAATAATGCGCCACTAACACATTATTAAATGATTCTAGCAATAGGGTATGGGTTTAATCCAAGGTGAATCATCTAAGACATTCCCTCCAAAAGACCCCTACTATGTCCAAGGAGTTCTTCCAAGGCAATGTGGGGCTGATAAATGACTAGGACCGATAAGATGTAAACTTAGAACATACTTATAAAACATGGATCCGTGGAGAGTATCCAAGGAATGAAATAATAAAAATTAAGGGACCCTATAGTGCCATACCATGCATCTATATGTAGAAATGGATCGGGTTCCTAGGTAGGTCACACCCAAGGAAACCAATATCTTTGAGTCAGAATGTCGTCCTCAAGTACCCAAGGAATTCCCTTATGAATTAAATAAATAAAAATATTCAATACTCCTCATAAATATTTCATGGTCCATGTACAAATAATGTTCCCTTAAATTTAAACAATTATAATGAATTGTTTCAAAAGATAACTATTCCATTAAAAAATTTACATGGTTGAAGACTTTCCTTCCATTAGATTGGCAAGGCCATGTGGCATGAAACCCATTAATTAAAACCATATAAATCCAATTAAATTAATATTTTTCACTCTTAAAAAATCTATAATAATATAAGGGAGTTTTATGGACGTGAAACCAAACATATATTTACATTTAATATGCCAAGTCATATACTTCTCTTACTTATTAATTTCCATTTAACATTTATAAATCAAAATGAATAAACAAGCATAGTCGTGTCAAGGGGTGGGCTTACATGTTACTTTCTACCATGAAAATACCAAAATAAATCAATCCCTTTATCATAGAAAATATAACCATTATAATTCTTAGGCCAAGGCATAGCCAAACGTTGACTAAAACGTGTGAAAACAAAAAAAACTCAATTATGGCATAACTCCCCACATGGGGTGATGGGAGAGGAGGACATAAACACCAGAAACTAACATAAAATATATAATGATTATAATTATATGTTTTTAATTTTTATATGAATGGAATATAAATTCAATAAACTGTGCTTGATTAAATTAGTGGGCCCTAGACAACAATTCGGAAGTCTACAAACTTGAGGGATGAATTTTAGAACTCCCACCATAGGCTTATACAAATATTCATGCATAGTATTAGCCTTTGATTTAACATGGATCTTAGAAGATCTTAGAATAGTGTAAAAATTATTACACCCCCAAGACGAGGCTTAGAGTAAGAGATATGATGAACAACTCAAACGAACTCGAGTACATACAATTGTGCATCCAACGTGGTGAAAACATCTCAAAGGGATATTGGATGAATGATATCACTTGATACCTAGGTAAGGCCTTTAAAAAGTACCAAGATAATATAAATAGAGGATAAACCTATTGGAAATCAAATTAGGGAAGAGGTGTTGGGTTAGTTAGATCATTAAGGGAAATAATGAAAAATTACTCAAAAAATCATTTGTATGGTCTGAATGAATAATTTTCCAATACATGCACAAAACATTAATGGTTACCTGGAAAAAAGAGAATTCAACATGTTTAGTTCACATGGATTGAGAAAATATGCACCAACCATGATAGATGGGTCTACCAAATAATACATACCATCTGCATGGTTAGATCTCGCCATTTTCCCTACCCCATGGTTTCCTCTAATCAAGTGAGAGACCCATTTCCCCCCAAAAGGTTGGGTTTCAGGATTTGAAAAACCCACATAGACCCTTGGGACCTTCTCTAACTCATTAGGCATCCATATTTGGTCTTAAATAATGATTTATATGAAATTTAAATGGATGCATACCTAGGTAAAAAAACTAGGTTCTAGTAGTGTGAAATGCCAAATACATTAACACATAGTTCCTTGATTTTTATATTGGACTCCCCAATTCGGCAATCATATTCTTTTTAAGAATTCCCTAATCATATTCCTCTTAGATACACTAGTTCCTTCATGGGAATTTATCTCTTTTTGTAAACAATGTTATGTCAACCAAAAACTTCTAGCTACAATTTCCATGATAATCGAAAGCACACCAACTTTGGTTGGTCATGTACTTTGAATTATGAGGACAATTAAAAAAAATTATTGGAAGGCTAAGACACCCAAATATATTAAATTGATTGGTTTTTATCCAAATTAATTAATATTAATTTACCCATTTATATACCTTGTAAATGTTATGTGTATTATAATTATGTAGTTTACCTTGTTAGCCAAATTATTTGTGCATTATCTAGTAATATTATTTTCTTTAATACATGATTGTAAATTCATTCATAAGGTGATGGAATATATTTCACATACAAAATTCAATAGAAATTTAACATATAAAAATTGTATATTAGTGGCATGATCATCAGATTATCTAATCATTTGGTTTTTCTATCAGATTATAAAATACCATTTGACTCTTGGGGAAAACACATTGAACCATTACATTTCACATGGTGTAGCATTCAATCTTCAGTCATATGTTTCCCCTTGATTGGTTTCACCTTAACTCCTTAACTCGGACTGTTTTCTATCTACTAGGAGCTACTTCCTTACATAAAATTTTACACACATGTTAGTGAGGGATCCAATAGATTTTGATAATGGGGTTTTCATAAAACAAAATGTGGTAACACCTTCTATTACATATTAAGTTTGGGGGATGACTCATAAGACCTATATAATAATTTAACTATAATTAAATGATAAATTAAAATAAAACAATCATACCCAATGGTTGTTCAAAAGTCATGATGGCTCATGTATCAACATAGAATGATCCTATATTTTCAATATTCTTATAAATTAATATTGGTCAATATTTAAATTAAGACGATGACCATGAATTAATTCAATTAATTCAATTTGACATAATTACATCCTACATATTTATAGATATCTAGATATAACTCAAAATATATTATTCTACATATATCATTTGATATATATATATATATATATATATATATATATATATATCTAGATATGGCTCTATGTATATCTTTTCAGATATATCTTTAGATATATTTCTAGATATATAAATATATACACATATCATGATAGATATTGGGTTAAATCACAAGATATATCTATATTTATATATCTTTAGATATCCTTCCAGGTATAGCTATATAGATATATATATATATATATAAATAGATAAATTTTGAGATATATATATATCAATCTAGAAACCACTTTCTATAGATATATCAATTCATCTCTCTTTCCTAATTAGTGATTATGTTATCGAGAATGAATGAAAGAAGAGAAGGTGATATGTAATTATTAAAATGGACCGATTTAAGTTAAATAAAATAAAAATGTAAAAAATAAATCATCAAAAAATAAACCATTATAAATTAAAAAAGTTATCTCACTAACACAACTTGTAGCTTCAAGAAATAGTGTAATCATCCTTTGAAGGTATGACCAACTCATATTGATGTCATAAATCACGTTTTTATTTTTTTATTTACATTATTATGAGATGATTTTCAACCATAATACTATATTAAAATTCACTACTTTGATATGATAGAATGGTATTTAGAGGATCATCACATATAATAAATAATTAATTTATGATAAACTATTGAATTGCCTAAACATCTAAAATCTTCCTTCGAGGTTGAATTGATGGAATAACCGCCATTTCACTATAATTGCACTATAATATTCAGGTTAAGATTCCATATTTTAGTGATCCATACAAGCTTCACAATCTCTGATTAATATTGTAGAACTGTATTTATCTATCCTTGAAAATTTTAATCACACACATTCATGGTTGACCACATCAGCTCTCTTCACGATGGATGAATAAACCTCTCTATTCTCTCATATTATTATGAAATAATAAGATGAGATATCTCTCAAAGTCTTAATATTATCTTACACGTTCTGTTGTGCACATAATGTGAATAAATAAAATAATATTACTAGGTTTTTATTATATCTGGTTTAGGGTTGGAAAATTGAAGAAAATTGATGAAAATTGACAAACAATATTCAATTTTCTTAAATGACCCCTTGTAAAATAATAAAAATATTATTATTATTAATTTCAGAACATATGAACCACATTAAGAATATAAATAAATATGAATTATATTATTGTATAATTAAAATTGGTATTCTTTCACTTATACACATTTTATGAACATTATATAATGGCTATATATTTTTATAAATGACAATAAAAGATTTTTAAACATAATAAATATTATATTTTCTAAACACGAGGATTAATATTTATAATTATTATTTAACTAACTCATTCTTTTTAATAAAATGAGATTATATAATAGAGATAACAAAACCTAAATATAAAATATTTTTTAATACTTAATAAATTGAATAAATTAAATTTAACAATTATTTCACACACAGTTAGCATGTGACCCTCTTGGTCTCTCTCTTAGTGGAATTAGGTATACTCAAAAAATTCCAAAGATTGAATCTAGAAACAAAATGTTGAATCAATAAAGAAAAAATCTAACAATTCAATGATTTCCAACATCTTATCAACATTTACAGTGTAATATAATCCCTTCATCATGATATCTCTAATCAATCTGGTCGCATGCCTATTACATCTTCATGTATGCTCGATGTATCATTCACTACCTTTTCTGAATTGTTATCGCCCACTTATTACCATGGGTATTGATTTAGAAATGAAATTTTGTTCTATAATTGTAGTGAGATATCAACTTACATATTAAAATCATTTATTCATTTTATAAAAGTCAGTTTAAGGGTGGCTGGTTCCCCACATACAACCCCAAACAATGTCTAGATAACCTTAAACAACATGCAACATAGATCAACACAAGGTTACATATCATAATACCCACAGTCATCCCCGCATCCCATGCATGAATATTCTATTCCAGTAGGTGATTCCCACTCTGGGTGTCTCCATTTTTTTTTACATTGCACCCAATTTCTATGCAGGTAACGAGCAACAATATCTGGTGATGCCTGCCATTTTTAACATCAAGAACCACCTCACTATTCCGTTTCGAGGAAAACGTAGTCTGCAATGGCTGCGGAAGATATGAGTAGTCCTTCCTTGGTCTTCTTCTCAGGGTTTCAGACAATGGTCTTTCACCTGTAGTCATTTTCTGGTTCCCACTTTGAACTATTTCACTGAATCAATGGCTGACATGAGCACTCATATTATCTTTCCGTCTCCCAGAGTTCTCCCTTCCTTCCTCGGACTGTTCCCTTAAAGCAAACTCAGGACAACCAGAATTATAACCCGATCTCTGATCTGGAGTGATACATTCCAACAATGGTAGACGCCTATCCACCAAAGGAGTTTCTTCCATATCCATGCTAGTTGGCCCCTTCCCCTACCTTCAATCAGAAGACCATATGAATTTTTATCACCACCAAATCATTCCTTCCAACAATAGATTTTGGTTGCGCCCAAATTTACCCTACGGGTAAAAGCGATCGATGTAGTACATGTAGGGGTCGAGTCCACAGGGACCGAAGAAGTAACCTTGAGATGCTATGATTTGGTGAAGGATGGGCTATGAAGTAGCCAGCTTTGGTTTTGATTTTGGATGGTTTAAAATAATACTAAGAAACCTACGTGAATTCAATTCAATGAAAATGGGCTGATCTAGGATTATGCTCGGGGTGGATTGAATGAATTTTACTTCTTTAAACAATTTTGTTTTTATTAATTCTTGATGAATCCATTCTTCAAAAATAACACTACCTTCATCATTTTCTGGTTTGGTGCTTACTAAACACAATTAATAATCCCATATACACTTAGAGAACCAAATTCATGATCTCTCCGAGGTATATGGTCATTTATTAATTGAATTTATTTTGCTCAAACATAGTAAAGATGAAGAGTAGAAATAACTGAAGAATGGATGTCTTAAATTAATTAACCATTTAACAACAATTCGTTCATAAAATAACATTCAATCCAGCCTTTTCACCCTCCTAAGATCAACCCATTAAGGGTTTAGCCCTCCATTGATGGTATACTCTCAATGGTGGGCGGAAGATGGCTAACAAGAATTGGATTGAAAAAATTAAAACCGCGGAAATAACGAGCACTCCTCCGTGTGTGTGAATGAAATTCACACCTATGTGTGAACTAATTCACAACAACACAGAGATATCACTGTGCTTTGTGATTATAAAGTTTTAACAAATTAAATGGAAAATATATAAGATAAGAAGTTGATTAAGAACATAAAGATACAAAAAAAACTTACATAGAAATGGAAAACATTACAAAGGAAATTTGGAAGAAAAACATTACAATGAAACAAAGCATCCAAGATGATAAGAAAATTTTCCACCACCATTCCCTTCACCTATAGCTCCTTATATAGTCATATTAGGAGCCTTAGGTACATCCCCCAACAATTAATTCACCCCCCAAAAATTAATAGAGTCAAATGGAGGGTGAATAATCAAAAGGAAATTGATGTTTCGAATTTGACCCGGAAAACTGTCCAGATTCGTCCACCACATTGACGTGTGAATTCCAAATTGAAGATGGCCGAATCCAAAGGGGCTGTAGAAGAGAACTATCTTCATCCATCTGTCCTCTATGATCTGTAAAACGTTCAGGAAATTTCGCTCAGCCGTTGAGATGTTATAGTCGAAATGGTGGGACGGATTTCAGTGCATTAATGACGAGTCCTCCATTTAAATCTCAACTTCAGATCCCTTTATCATCATGAAAACATCGGAATTAGCTCCTGCCACAGTTGAATAAAATGCTCCTCATATTTTTATCTTTCTAATGTATAAATTTGAGCTTCATTGGGCTTGGTTTCTGGGCCCCACATTTGTTTGATGGGCCTTAGGCCCATTATGCTTTTTCCAGCAAGTTTCTGCCTTCAGGCGCAAAATTCTCTATCTTCCTTTGGGATTCATCCATCGGACCTAAAAGATAAAATGTTCCAAACAAAGTGATCAATCATATCGAAAAATTTCAAATTAAAATGATGAATATTGTAATTTTCACAAGCAAATTATTGAGTGGGCCCAAATTGACATTTTAAGCATTAATTGCACAATGATGGGAAATGAAGTTCAATTTCTGAATTGGACTAAAATTGATGTTTATAAACTTTTAAACACATTAATATTAAGAACATAACAATGAATATTATCCAATTTAAGTGACTAATCACACCCCCAACTTGAGTTTTGCTAGTCCCGAGCAAAATAAATTACAAATATGAAATCTAAATCCCCTTTTCCAAAAACATTTAAATACACATTACTCACCCAAATATCTAATACCAAAAAAATTATGGAACCCATCAAAATCATTTAAAACAAGCTAGGTCCATAAGCATATCTCAAGCCCAAGCCCATTCCTTTGTTCAAATTCATTGCCACATTTCATCCAATTCCAATTAAGCATGATAAAGTGTTGTGCATCATAAAAGATATGGGGCCCATTTTATTGTTCAAGGGGAAAAAATGGAAGTTCTAGGTGTGAATCACATTAAACCTTAAGATGAGTATCCATTTTTTTTAATTTTTATTTTATTTTTTTTAACCACAATAGATATGTAAAGACTAACTCTGGGCAAGATAACTATGGAGTCACGATCCCCAAGTGCCGGACGCCACGCATTTTGTCAATTTTATGCTCTACAATAGAGATATAAAGCCTAACTCTGGGCAAGACAACTATAGAGTCACGATCCCCAAGTGTCGGACGCCACACATTTGGACAAAACATTGCTCTATGTGGTCATTATAATTTTTTTTTCAATTTTTTTTTGTTTTTTTTGTTTTTTTTTTGTTTTTTTTATACTCAAATTAAACTAAAAGTCACCCCAGAACCCTATGCTATAATGAAAGGGACCCAAGAACTCAAATTTACACCCACGATCCAGTAGACGTGTATTGTGGCATTTTTATTAAGAGGATGAAAATGTAAACTTTGAAAAATCACATCGGACAACTGCACTTTCCAAAAACTATGCTCATGAACATAAACTTGCATTTAAATCAGAATCAAGGCATGCAAAATTTATTTGATATCAAATTTCAGAGTTTTCAATGTGTGTTATCATGTTTAAGGTTAATGGAATTTTTCTTTTCATGCATGTTCTTATTCAAAAAAAGATCATTTTTTATCCCCCCCCCCCCAACTTAGAATAACACTGTCCCCAGTGTTTAAAGAAAAGAAAAGTTAGAAGGGGTAGGAGAGGAGTTCAATGAAGAAATTTAAAATGAAAATCATGGAATGAAGTCACCTGGTGGTTGATGATAATAGTGCATGCCGTAGTCTCCCTTCAATCCTGGATTTGAGTCTCAGCGGCTTGGATGGTGGTGAATGGATTTTCCTTATGGATTTCAACATGTCCTTTTATTTTTTTGACCTATAAAAAAAATAAAACAAATCAAAATAAACTGATGATACATTGTCTTCTTTATATTTTCTGGGTAAGGTATTACTCAGAGATCACACCACGTGACACGGATGAATATGGCGCTCCCCTTTCATACCCATCCTTACTCATAAAAGAAGAACAGGTCAACAGATTATGGTAATTTATTATATGAAACAAAATGATTCAAAATAATTGGAAAACATAAAAACCATGGGTTGCCTCCCATGCAGCGCTTTTGTTTAACGTCGTTAGCTCGACTTGAACCCCCCAACTTATCCAATTCCAACTTTAAAATTTTTAATGAACCCATCTTTCTCCACTTCAACTTGATTGAGATTGATTGTTTTTTTAGAATCTTTTCCTTGTATAAATCCATGTTCTAAAATAAATCTGAAGATACAAGGAATGTCAGAAATGGTTGATCTAGTTTCATTTTTTGTCTTGCCTAAGACTTCAAGGTTCAATATAACATTATTGGTTTCATGAGATGGATGAATGATAACTGAGAGGTCTTGTTTGTACCCTATGATGGGATTCCTGAGTGGGGAAGTAAGGACATTGATTTTAAGTTCAGGTTGGATAGGACATTCAAAAATAGATAAGGAATTAGAATCAATATCAATTTCATTTTCAAAATATCCCAACACAATTGGTTCCCTTTGAATTGAAGAGTCAACCCCAAAATTTTCTAGATGAGTTTCATAAATGGGTATGGGTTTGATGTTTGTGATTTCTCCTAATGGTTCAGTGATTGGTGTTTCAGAAAAATCATCATTGTTGAAATATTCCAAACATTCAATCTCTGAAGAAAAATTTCCCTCTTGTGAATTAATGAAATCAATTTCATCCTGATTTAAAGACTCATTAACAATTCCTTCATGTTCTTTATCTTGAATTTCAACATTACCTGAACAAATCTCTTCATTATCCAACTCTGTATTCCAAGATTTTAATGTGGGTTCTTTACTAAATTCACATGAGTAATGTGGGAAACAAGATTCTTCTATAAGTGATGTGGAAAGGACATCCTGAGTGGGAATGGGTTCTTCATAAGTCTCAATGTTTTGTATTTCTAATCTCAGTGATGAAACTTATTAATTCATTTTAACCATTTTTTCACATAAATGTTCATGAATTTTTTCAGAATTAGGATTGATTGTTGTTTGTACATCATCATCATCATTAAGTTTGATCTCTTCAATCATCCTTGATAGGTATGGAAATTGATCTTGTAAACATTCATCATCCCATTGATTGTACATCTCATCTGGTGTGGTGTATTCAATTAAGGATTGGTCAATGAAATTTTATATGTGAGGTGATTCAAAATATTGATTTTCCAAATGATTATATCCTTGGTATATTAATGGGTATTGTTGAAGATAATCCATTGGAGTTGATTGAAAATTGTTTTTGGGATTCATTGGACACACAGGAACAGAAAGGGGAAAAGGGAAGAAAAATTTGGGTGAGAATAGAGAATTTGGGGTGAGAAAAGAAGATGAGTGTCTAAGGTACTTACTTGGGTCCCCGGCAACGGCGCCAAAATTTGGTTGCGACCAAATTTACCCTATGGGTAAAAGCTATCGATGTAGTACATGTAGGGGTCGAGTCCACAGGGACCGAAGAAGTAACATTGAGATGCTATGATTTGGTGAAGGATGGGCTATGAAGTAGCCAACATTGGTTTTGATTTTGGATGGTTTAAAATAATACTAAGAAACCTACGTGAATTCAATTCAATGAAAATGGGTTGATCTAGGATTATGCTCGGGGTGGATTGAATGAATTTTACTTCTTTAAACAATTTTGGTTTTATTAATTCTTGATGAATCCATTCTTCAAAAATAACACTACCTTCATCATTTTCTGGTTTGGTGCTTACTAAACACAATTAATAATCCCATATACACTTAGAGAACCAAATTCATGATCTCTCCGAGGTATATGGTCATTTAGTAATTGAATTTATTTTGCTCAAACACAGTAAAGATGAAGAGTAGAAATAACTGAAGAATGGATGTCTTAAATTAATTAACCATTTAACAACAATTCGTTCATAAAATAACATTAAATCCAGCCTTTGCACCCTCCTAAGATCAACCCATTAAGGGTTTAGCCCTCCATTGATGGTATACTCTCAATGGTGGGCGGAAGATGGCTAACAAGAATTGGATTGAAAAAATTAAAACCGCGGAAATAACGAGCACTCCTCCGTGTGTGTGAATGAAATTCACACCTATGTGTGAATTAATTCACAACAACACAGAGATATCACTGTGATTTGTGATTATAAAGTTTTAATAAATGAAATGGAAAATATATAAGAGAATAAGTTGATTAAGAACATAAAGATACAAAAAAAAACTTACATAGAAATGGAAAACATTACAAAGGAAATTTGGAAGCAAAACATTACAATGAAACAAAGCATCCAAGATGATAATAAAATTTTACACCACCATTCCTTTCACCTCTAGCTCATTATATAGGCATATTAGGAGCCTTAGGTACATCCCCCAACAATTAATTCACCCCCCAACAATTAATAGAGTCAAGTGGAGGGTGAATAATCAAAAGGAAATTGATGTTTCGAATTTGACCCGGAAAACTGTCCAGATTCGTCCACCACATTGACGTGTGAATTAGAAATTTAAGATGGCCGAATCCGGAGGGGCTGTAGAAGAGAAATATCTTCATCCATCTGTCCTCTATGATCTGTAAGAATTTCATGAAAGTTAGCTCAGCCGTTGGAAGGTTATTGTCGAAATGGTGGGACGGATTTCTGTGCATTAATGACGTGTCCTCCATTTAAATCTCAACTTCAGATCCCTTTATCATCATGAAAACATCGGAATTAGCTCCGGCCACAGTTGAATAAAATGATCATCATATTTTTATCTTTCTACTGTATAAATTTGAGCTTCATTGGGCTTGGTTTCTGGGCCCCACATTTGTTTGATGGGCCTTAGGCCCATTATGCTTTTTCCAGCAAGTTTCTGCCTTAGGGTGCAAAATTATCCATCTTCCTTTGGGATTCATCCATCGGACCTAAAAGATAAAATGTTCCAAACAAAGTGATCAATCATATCCCAAAATTTCAAATTAAAATGATGAATATTGTAATTTTCACAATCAAATTATTGAGTGGGCCCAAATTGACATTTTAAGCATGAATTGCACAATGATGGGAAATGAAGTTCAATTTATGAATTGGACTAAAATTGATGTTTATAAACTTTTAAACACATTAATATTAAGAACTTAACAATGAATATTAGCCACTTTAAGTGACTAATCATACTTGTACCATTGAAGCAGAATCAAGCTACCCTACAATGTCCCCCGGCCTCTGATCCACACATCCTGTAACTGGTTCCTGCCTGTCCTGCCTCATGCAGTCAACCTGCAGACCATCCAAAGCCTTTCCAGGCCCACAATCAACAGAATCATCCTCCATGTCCTCCACAGATTCTGTAGCTGGTTCCAGCATTAAGCAATCAACCTGCAAACCCCTTAAGTCCTCCTCATCACCACACATCCTGCAGTAACATCCTCCTACAGGTATAAAATCCACCTGTCCTCAGCTAGCCCTTCAAACCTGTCACTCAAGGAAAAAAGGTTTTTCTAGAGGGTCAAGACCTTTAGCATACATATCCCCGGCTGTATTGACCACCTTCAAACTATTGGGGGCCCCTTCTTCTCCAACCTGTTCTGAACCCAATACATCAAAGGAATGAGTAGTCTTCCCTTTATCCGGATTCAACCTATTGCTGTTACTCCAAACTATCTAACATTCATCAATGGAGACATTAAGAGACCCAGAGGAAAAATCCTCTCCAACTGAACTAGCCAGATGGGAGCCCCTCCCTCTGTTAGTCAATCCCCCAATTGTCGGAACCAAACCCACCTTCACACCATTGTCCAATTCCTTGCTCCTTGAGCCATCCTCATCACTGAAAATAATATTTTTCCCACTATGATGAACCTCCCTCGGTCGATGAAAGAGAGAACTTTGGCAGGCCTCAACTGAGTGACCCAATCTCTTTTAAGAGCCATAAAAATTAGTCCAATTTTCATAATCCACCCTCTGTTTACATCGTTACTCTTTGTCAATCATGATCCAAACAAATTCAAAAGGTATTTGATATGCATACATTTCAACACACACCTGGGGGTTTACCAGATGGAAAAATTCCTCGGTATGACTATCAAAGCAGAGGAATCTTCCTACCAGATTTCCGAACATGCGAATAATCGAAGTGTCTGGAAAAGAAAAAGGAAGTTTAGGGAGACTTACACAAACTGCTATGGAAGGCGAGTCTTGGTTCATATGGATATCTAAGGACCAACATAGAATCATAAACCAAGATCCATTAAAGTTGCGAGGAGCCCTCACCTAAGATTGAATGAGATCTGCCTCTGATTCAAACCCAATCAAAATTTGATTACTGTCTAGCAAGCCTAGGACTACTTGATCATGAATATCCCATGATCCAAAGATGAATCGATCCAATTCATCAACTGAAGGCCTTCTGTTTTTGAACCGAGCCACCAGGGTAAGATTCAGCAAGGCTAAGGATTTCGTAATCTTAGATAAATAAAGATGAAGGTTCGATGATCCATCGATTAGATCAGGAACCTAAGGGTTAATCTAATCTTTTGGAAAAGGGGAAAGAAACTCCGGGTTGGAGAAAGGTCTAAATTCCCTTGAGATCTTAAGATTATCGCATAAAAAATATAATGTCTTTTAATAATAAATATGTTATTAGAAAACAGACTTAATTAATAATACAAGTAATCAACTATTGAATAAGTTGTTTCTATGGAACCAACTGCTACAGACCTAAAAATAGAGGAAGAGTACATTAATGTATCAGATGCTTGGAAGGACAATGTTTAGATCAATATGATTATTTATGAACATGGGGTTGTTTATAGAATCAAGGGTATTATTAATATTTACTATGTAAAAAATAGATCTATTTAACTTGAATGGGCACCAATATCTTAATTTAGGATAAAATACATTATACATAAATATTATTTAATATGAAATACTGTTCAAAGGGGAAATTATTAGATCAATTTAGAGTCTATGAATTAATTTTTTTTTGAATCAATAACAAATTTTACTATAGTATGATCTTTATGATATGTTTGAACCTCTTAATATATGATTAAAAATAAATTGGTCAATATTTAATTATTCTATAATAAAATAAAATATCCACTTATAATTCATTGAAATGTGTTATAATTTTCATTACATGAAAACTGGTGTGATAATAATCCATTAATATATGACTTTGAGTTTAACTAATTATATTTAATTTTGAATTATAGTGATTTTTGTCACATATTTTGATTTTTATGATTATTGGACTCATGATATATGAATTGGAGGCTTCTTATTTGGACTAAACCATAAGAAATATCTCATGGAATGTCACAAATTCATTCATATAATTATGTGTGTATACATATAACAAAAAATTACTATATTATATTTGAGATAGACATAGATTGAGAAAAATTATACTATGATTTGTTTATTAATAATTCAATTTAGTATTAATCACTCAAGGGGTGGTTGTGTATTCTGTTGATCATGCATTTATTTATAGAACAACAAAGATATGACTTTTCCACTCAACTGAGGAGAAATAAAAACATTCCCATTATTTAATTACATTGATGAAAAGCAGAGCTATAGTTTTTTGAGTGTCATGTTCTATGTTCATGTACATTGATGAGGTACATGTGATGTGAACATCCCTAAGATGAATAACATGTGGTGTAAACACCAGTTATGTCATTCATTTTTAGATAATCAATAATGATTGAGGTTGTCTATACTATATGAATATTACACATTGGGTAGTGATCTGTTGATGTTATAATAAAATGAATTATATGGGTATACATAGGACTTATATATTCAATCTTGGTTTGGACTTATTTATATGAGATATGAGTATTAATATATGGATCATTCAAGAACCATTAGCAAAAGGTGTAGAACAAATAATTTTCTTCTGGAAACAATTTTATTATATCTATACACTAATGAATTTTATATTTTTTATAAACACTACAAAGAACCCTATGGAGACATAGTTATTAATTTTTATAAGAGTTATATTTTGGATGAAGAATTTTTTAGTAAATAGATTTTACTAAACCAAATCCAAAAAATTGATTGATTCACACATAGTTACTGTGTTTTTTATAAAGGACCTAATGGGATTTTAGTGAAAGTTAGATATTTTAAAAAACAAACTAAATAGGAATATTATATGTAAAAATACACCATATATTATTTGAAATAATTTTAATTAGATGAAAATTATAGAATAAGATATGTGCTTATTGAAAAATATTATCAGTTTCTACATTTTTTTATATTTTTATCACATGATAGAGAAATGATAAATATTTCATGGGAAATGCATGCATTATTTTGGATACATCAACATTTATTATTTAATTAGTTATGATTAAATGGGAATTATTTCAATTAAAAATTATACAATCATTATGGATGATTATTGAGAAATTCAATGGGCAGTAATGTAGGTGTTCAAGAAATTACACCAAATGTGAATGATGATTTTAATTAAAGGAAAAGTACCAGGGATGGTCTATATAATGGAATGGTTCTTTTTGTATGTGTTACGAATAATTTCATATGAGAATAACTTGAGATTTATCTTTTTTATTAATCATTCATCTGCAATGGAGATACAATAACACCATTAGAGGATCTATATCCTCTTATTATTTACCAAGATCCACTACCAAGTGTACTACTTTTGAGGGAAATATATTTCCCTTGGTTATGGGATATTTATCAATCATATACCATTATTAATGATTACGAAGAGGAAAAAATTTCATTTATAAAAATAACATCTTTTTTTGTATTAATAATAATACATTATGTGTTTTACTAAATAAATTATTAATTTCAAATTATTTTTTTACTAATTATGATGGTTTTGGTGATCTTTTTAATTAAATAGAAATATTCTTTTGGAATGTAAATGATTGTCCAACTGATAACCATACAGTTAGTAAAACATTTGTGATACCATGTGATCTATAAAGAGATATATTCCTTACTTCCCCTTTTATTTTGGACCCATTCATCTAGATTTCAGGTTTTTTCCAATGTAATTTGTCCCTTTATTAGTTATTTCTTCCTTTGTTCATTCCCACATCAATTTTATTGTGTTTTTAATTCCTCCAGAAAGACTCACAAATTTTTATGTTCTATATTGGGTTTTATGTAGGTTCAAAACTAGGTTTTTGTTTTCTAAGGGTCTTCATATAGTTATTCCTTTTTGTTTCGATGTTCGCCATAATAGGTTAAACATTATTGCTTAACTTAAATTCAGTTTGAGGGGTGTGTTTCTACATTACCCTATAACATTTTTTCATTATTTATGTTCTTACGCTTTATGAATTATTAATTTTTAATTTATTAATATTTTAGGTCTATGATAAATTTATAAATTGGCTTCTGATATCATAAGTATGACATAAATGGTAATCAATATGATAATCATCCTTCATTTTTTTATTAAAAGTTTTAAATACCCTAAATTTTTTTTACTTCTATGAAGAAAAATTATAGTTAATTGGGAAAAATGCATGGTTTATGACATATATTGGAATTTAAATAATCGATTCTAGCTTTCATAAAAAAATATTTTACAATATAAAAATTACCTTTTCCTAATTGTTTTCAAAAGGGTACTTTAACTTAAGATATTTCAAAGAGATAGAAAACTGACATGAAATTATGAGATATTATTTTTAGATTCTCAAAATGTAACTATATTAAATAATTTTCATGGGGATTATATGGCCCAATTGATTTCTCCTTGAAATATTTTCTCCCTTACAGGGTTTGTGATCATATTATGTGATGGTTATATGATTTGAATTTTTTATTTTCATGTGACTGTTCCAGTGGTATGGTGATATTCGTTGTTTATAATTATAGTGGAAATGATATATTAATATTTATTGTTTGGTCGCCTCATTAATTGTTTAGTACTAGGACCTTGATTTACTAAATGAGATATCATAATTCATGCTACAGTAGCGAGTTGACAGACAACTGTGTGTCCCCTTGTTCTTTGCTTTCTTTAGGCTTGGGATGTGGAACTAGTGAGGCTTATATGGGTAATATGTGTGGCCTATGGTTTTTAAGAAGCAACATAGGTAAAAAGTTATTCTTAGGTAATAGTTTTTTTACAATTGTCTCATTTTGATCAAAAAATGTTTAAAATGTCACCTGTTCATTTCTTTTTGGTTTGTGTAGTGAATTTTTTTATACATCCCTAGGGAAACAAATTTTATAGGGCACCTATTTCATTATATTTGTGTTTTTATCTTCTTTTCACATTATTTTGAAGAATCCAATTTCTATATAATTCTTCATGTTTGGAATTACATGTAAATTAATTTTAAAATGTCATTTTGTGAAATGTGTTTGAAATAAAATATAAATTTTTATATTAATGTATGAGCTACTAATAATGGTCAGAAATGATAAAAAACAGACCTTTTCTTTCTAAATAATTACCCTCATTACAATTTTAAGTATTTCATTACAAAGTTTATATTCTATTTGTTTTTATTATAAAATGGAAAATTATATTCTTTAAAAATATTATATATGTGATTTTATTTCAGTAACTTTCACCTGATGATATGCTTTCTCAAACATGCCATGGTACTGATGGAAAGCATTGGATGACTAGAAGTGGGTTCAAAAAGGGAGGGAAATGAGTGGATAACACAAAAGGTGGGGGTAACACAATAAATTTGTGAAATATTTATTACAAGAATATGTAATTATTTCTAATATATTTCATTATACACAACATCTAGTGTTTATTTTGTTACAAAAAACACATGTTTTAGCTTCTGTATCATGCCACACTAAGCTTACAGGAAATATGAAATACTATTAAAATATAATTTTTTAAATTTAGAGCTATCATCTAGTCATTATAATTGCACATATAAATAATGTTTAAAAATTTATTAAAATATATGGTTTACACATATATATAAATTATATTTTTTGGTGAGAAATTATTTAGAAATAATAATGAAAACTACTTGAAAATAGATGAAATGTTTTTCTAAACAAAGTATTTATGTTCTTAAATGTTTTTTCATAAATAAATTAAGAAATCACTTTTGGGGAATTATTTTAATAAAATTTATAATGTAAAAATTCAATAAAATTTTTATAGTTGAACTAATGTATTTTCTATAAATGATATACAAATAAATCATATTTTATGGTTAAAAACTATATTTTTCTTAAAAATATTTTGTCACATTTTGTGCATATAATTTAAAACATTTTTTTTGTAATTTATAAAAAAATATTTTCAAACAGATTTGTTTGATTTTATAAATATTAATTAAATATTATATTATGGTTAATTTTTTTATAATCCTATATAGAGATAAATTTTTTATGAATAATAAAAATACTATTTTTTTTTATAAATTTTCATTTTATTAAATCATTTAAAAAATTTCAATTTGTTTTAAGGTGGTTTTAAAAAGAAAAAATATTTAAATAATTTATCTATTAATCTAACTTTGTTAATTGTAATTATTCTCATATTTATTTTTATATAAAAAACCTCTTTCATTTTCCCCTTGGTCGAAAACCCTTTTTCATCCCAAACTATATTTTCTAATAATGTTTTCAGTAATATTTTTATTATTAATAATTTTTTTTATTAAATACATTTTTACCCATGTTTGATTTTTTACATTAAAAATTAATTGAATAGTCATTTAATTTATCGAACCATTTTAGTTTTGATTTAACTAAAAAGGTGAATGGAATATTTTATTTTGTATATACAATATGAAAAGTATTTCCTACCATCATGACCACTAAATATTTTAATGATTTCATTTCAATTTTCCAAATATATTATGTTCTAAAAGGTTGTTTGAATTGTTTTTGTGATTTAAAAATTTGATTTCTATAGTGGAGATGATATTTTTTTCATGAAATTATTTTAATTATTATTAATTACTCTTTTCATTGTTTTCTTAGTTATTTTTGAAAGAAAACTATTTCCAAAATATTTTATGAATATTTATTTTCAATTTCATTTTAAAAGAATGTTTTTCTTCCTCAGGAAATGTTTCAAGTGATCTTATAAACCAATTTTATATAAAATATTTCATCATTTGATATTAAATATATATTAATTGATATACGGATAGAGGATAAAATTATTATTATTTCTCCGTACGGTTTATTGTCATTATGAAATGGTGTTAATAAAATCCATTTCTATTCCATTTTTTACCATTATTAAATTCTTATGAAATCTGCTTCTCTTTTTCATCTGTTAGTCAATGATGAAATTATTTAATTATTAGGAAATTAGATTCATTAATATTGGTTATGTTATAATGAATATTAATTAAATCCATTCCTTTTCATGGTTTTTGATATGATAGATATTTTATGACATTGTAGTACCAATATTTATGATTTTTATTATGGCATAGGTGGGGACTATATCTACCTCAATTGAATTGGGTAAATATTTATATCTCATGAGGTACATGGGATTGAAATAGAGAGTGATGCTGTTTCAATATGAGACTTATTCTTCTATGATGGTCCTCAGAGTGAACCTTGATGACTTTAATTTCATGATGATTTATCCCATATAACTATAATATCATTTTTAATGAGCCTTGACTAATATAGAAATTATTTTCTACAACTATGTATTTCCCATAATTCTATGTCTTATAAAAATGTTCAATAGTAGTGGCTCATGTTCTTTGATTCCTTTAAATTTTTGACTTTTAAACTTCCATGATTTTTGACATGTCTAGATATTATGATCATTTATTTTAAGGATATGGTTTTAAAATTTTTAACTCATGTCCTCATACACATATTCTCTTATTAATCTTATTATATCCCTAACATATCCCTTCCAAATCCCATATAATCATATGATCTCACCCTTTCTGATGTTTCTATTCACCAAATTATGAAGAATAATTTTAACTGAGGTATGTGGGTTAATATAAATGAAGGGAACGATCTTTATATTAGATTTTTAATAACATTTTGTTAACTATATTCTTTCTAACCAAGTCTTGAATGAAACTTATCTATCTTATCCATAGGGTTTTGTTTGTTTAGTGAATTTACAATTCATATAAAAATTTGATAACAATGTATGGAAATACTGGGTTCTTATAGTAGGTATAAGTGGAAATTTATTGTTAACATTTTGAAACTATGATGAGAAAACTTTAGTGTGATTCTGATGGATATTTAAATGGACATTTTTATATATTTACCTATAAATAAAAAAAGCATAATTTAGATTATAATAAAATATCCTACAATGTTTTAAATGAAAAAAGATAGTAGTTTCCATATCTTTATATCTCTATATGGGTACTACAAGTGTATTTAGATATTTACCAATGTTATTTAGTGGTAATAACTCCAAAATTGGGGCATTGATTCAGACTCAATAATCACCTGGTGCATGAAAGCATGCCTTCCACCACACCTAGATTGATAGTAGTTGAGGATCTTCTTGTGAAATTTATAGACTCATTATGAACCATCATGAATTATTTAAATAGATATTGACTATAAATGGAATATGATCAACGAAATTTGTTTTATATTAAAATCATTCATCATGATTTAAACTTACAATAAGTGATTTTTCATGATTATGTAGTTCCCCACTATAATTAATATTATTAAAATTATAATTTTTGGTTTTAGTCAATGGTGTGAACTAGAATAAACTAGATTAATGTTTAATGTGATAGAAAATATATTTATGACTATCCAAATGAGATTATTTATACAGTAATGTATATTGTGATTATGAATAAATAGTTATAACGGAACATTAGAAGCAACCAGCACCATATCCTACTATTAGACTCAGTATAGAAGAGCATGATAGTTTATTTAGGTGTTAGGGTAGTAAAGGCCTTGGAGTAAAGAAGATTTAATTTTTTATATATCTATAATGTGGGAAGAATCATTAAAGGTAATGTATCAGATGGATTAGAAGTTTGTTTCTATGTGGAAAAGAAGGGCACATAGTAATATATTTTTAATTAATTTTTCGGTTAAAAAAATTAATTTAAATAATGTTATGACTATATTATTATTAATGGATTAATGTTTTTATTGTATAAATTAAGGGACTTTTGATAAACGATGTCCTCGAGAGAAAAATCTTGAATAGAATCTGCAAGGTTGTATAATTAATGGTTACACTACATATAATGAAGATAACACTAAATAAATTCGAATGTTAGGGTATTTTTTAACAGCATTGTTCATTTTAATAGTGTGAAACATGATTAAATTGGGTTCGTTCAATGTTATGACATGATTCATATTTCATATGAATAGATATGAATTATTATAGAATATGATGATTGATACTAGTTAATGGTTTAACATGTAACTTGAATGATTGACTTTTTATCAATTGGATATCATGAATAATGGTTTATATATAATATTATGGTCTTATATCATCGTTAAGAAACTATGTAATTTTTTCTTCATGATTTAAAATCATATTTTGAATGGTACTAATTACCCCGGAAATTTATTGAGTAGTATCGTGATATTTTTGTAAGAACACCAGATTAGTGGAAAGATAACCATAAATATGTTCTAGATGTTCACATAATGAAGTTAAGATAAATATATGGTTTTATATGATTAATGTAAATTTGATACTACTGATTAGCATGGAATTGATTAATGATTTGTTGAAAAACTAGTTTATTCAATCATTGATGAAATATATTACATTTATGGATTTAATGAATTTCCCTAAAAATATTAAATTAGAAATAATGAATAGTATATGTTTTTAACATTCTATTAGAATTCAGGTCATTTCCATGTTTCACTAGAATACATGACAAAGGAATTCACATGTTTAGAATTATACAATTAAGAGATTCTTCACGTATTTTGCAAGATTCGGGATAAGTTGATTTTGTAAAATTTGATACCTTATTTATTTATTTTTTAAATCTTTTTGAAGTGTAATACAGTTAACCATTTATAAAGTGGTTTAAGTTAAACATTGGTAGATGTTTTATAGAATAAAATATCACTTCACCATATACATTTTTATATATATTGGACAATTAGTTCTAAAAATTTTGTTATAACTACAGATATATGGATGGAATTATCATTTTATAACGGATATTTTGAACTGATAGTGCTTCATTTTTAAAACATATTCATTTATTACAATAAGTTATGAAGTGGGAATTTATTGGAGTATAACAAAATTGTGAAATTATACATACTATACCATGAAAATCATGGACCTATGTATATCAATACCTTTGAAATTATTAATCATATATAAACTATAGATTTTCCCTTTTAGCATCCCTCATACCTCCATCATGATCAAGATGTTCTCTGTGTATTTATACTAAGTACATACATTATCTATCATATGTATTTGTCTAATAGGTTGTATAAGTTGAGAATGATATTTATTATGAAGAATAACTAGTAGATATTTTGGATTTAATTTAGAATTTTTTATGTAAAAAGACTACTTACCGTATCCATGTTTTCTACTAAAAAAACTATCCAGAGGATGCTGTGTGAGAACTTGAGGGTGTAGTGAGGTATAAGTATCTATAGATGTTGGTACAAAAGTGATTAGTATTAATGAATAATTTCATTTAACGGGCTACAATATAACACCCTGAGATTTTGTGAAATAATTTTTTTAAATAAATGTAATCATTTTGCTATTTCAAATACATGAATCAATGATTTTATATAGAATTATGTGCAACATGGAGTTTAATTTACATTACATACAACTATAAGTTTAAATTAAATAGGATATTACCTCAAAATGATTTGAAATCAGGGGTTATATTTAAAATCATCTCTTTTTAAGAGAGTTTGAATCAGATGAGTTAGTTTTAGAAATTGAATTTGAATGGTTGGTGTTTTTATAAAGATATTTCATGTGCAATAGGAAATTGAATTAGATCTTTTTGGATAGTGTGTTATGAAAAAAAGTCTTGGGTGTATTTTATAAATGGAAAAGGGTTGTTTGAAAGGGAATGATTGATTTGGTTTTTTCAAATAAAAAGGAATGGGTTTTAATCAATTTATTTTGGTGAAATGAAAATTTTTTTATTTCCAAAAAAATTGAATGAGATGATAATGATTTATGATAGAAGTTTATGGGATATAATTTTTCAATCATGATAAAATGGTTTAATTTTTAGAATCTAAAATTCTTTTTCCACTTGGTTTTTAGTGTGCTTTGGGAAGGTACTTGATTTTTGAAATGAGTTAAGTGTCTTGTTTTAAAAAAGAATTGAGGCTCATTTTTTAGCCTTTGATGTATTCATGAGTGCTCACATGCATGTATATATATGTAAATAATGATGGATTCTAAGAATGGAATGGTGGATGGGTGCCCAGGGTGGCACAGAAATGTTCATTTGAGTAAGACTCAAAGAACCACTATTGGTGGGTGTGAAAAGCCACAAAGTTTGATTTTTTTAATTTTCCTAAAATAAAAATTAGCTGTAAATTATTGTGAATTTTTTCATTATTGTTTTTTTGTTTTTTTTTCATTATCTTATAAGTTTTATTTATTCGGTCTACATCCTTGGGGACCAAAAGTGGCACTCTTGTTATATGATTAGAGGGAATCTTATTGGTGGCTCAATTTCAGGATAGTGTTCAGTGTGTTCCTAGAAATTCCATTGGATATTTGAGTTAGTTATCATCTCTATTAGTGCTCCTTCTATGTCATGTTTTGGGTTCATGAGCTTGTTTTGCAAGATCTCATGGTTTCATTATTGCCTTCTTTTTTCACCTTAGAGATGTGATTGATACTATAGTATAGAAATGGGTAGTTCATAGTTGGAAAGATTTCCCTCCTGCCTTGGGTTTTCCCCCTTAGAATTTGTTGATGTGGAATTATTAGAAATTTATCAAATAACAATAATTTTTAGGTATTTCTAGTGGTAGAAAGCGTTAATGGTGGGTAGAATTATCACACTCATTTTTTCATGTTTTCGTTTATGTTCTAGTTATTTGGGAATCTCTATCTTTCCTCATGTTCTGGGTGTGAAAGGTGTTGAGTATTTATGTATTTTATTTTTATAGTATTTCCCCATGTTTTATCCTTGATTTGATTAGGAATTTTTTGAAATAACATGGATGTTTTTCCTAAAATGATCAATCACATTATTGGTACATGGTTTGATAATCCATGCGGCCAAACCCAGATAATTGTGAAGTAGTTATAAAACCTACCATACAATTTGTCGTATGATCATGCGGTAACTTGTGAGTTATCATGTGTTCGCTCATATTTCTACTTCATCATTGGGATCATAGTTTGTTAAACTGTGAGGCATAACCGTGCGATTCTTCCCA
The DNA here is from genome assembly GCA_963277665.1 of Viscum album. Taxonomy (NCBI): domain Eukaryota; kingdom Viridiplantae; phylum Streptophyta; class Magnoliopsida; order Santalales; family Viscaceae; genus Viscum; species Viscum album. Next base: position 1,843,583,920 of record OY728145.1, read on the forward strand.
AAATAAAAAGATTGATTTCCCTACATCTCACCCCTTGTGTTTTCTAGACCTAAATCTGCCCAAAACACCCCTGCCTTGTTATTCCAGACCTAGTTGTCCCTATCTCTTTACTCTAAATCTATTCCCCCTCCTACTTTGGTGTATATCTAAGTGATATTCATGTTAGGGAATGTTTTTTCAAGGTAATAGCTTCTGTTTTCTCCACCCTCTCCCTAATAATTTCATTTTTCATGGATTTCTTTTTCTCCCCTACTCATGCTCAACCTAGTGCACTATTTTCTCATGTTTTGATGTGGCCTTTTGTTTTCAGTTTTATTTTTCATAGATACAGGGTTTTAGAACCCTCATTGATTGATTTAGGTTTTGTGTTTCTATTCTTCTATGGATTTGATATAGTTGATTCCATGGTTAACCACTTTTGAAAAATTAATTATACTTTATTCTAATTTTTTTTATGTTATATATGTTATGTGTGAGGTGTAGGAGTGATTTTTTGGAATTTTTGGATGTATATGTGATTTGAAAACTATTCTACCTTGTCAAAGGGATTATAGATTGTGTGAAATGCTTGTTGTGAAAATGGAAATGTTCTATAATTTGTTTCATTGATTTTTTTAATAATATAAGGGGTTTGAATCATGTTTCTCTATGGTTATAATTTGCAGTTTTTTAATGTGATTTTTATATGAAATCATGTGTGTTTTTTAGTAAATTTTTTTTCTCTCCCCATTTAAATAAATAATAAATTCTTCAAACAGTTTATTAAATTATTTTTGGATGAAAAAATTGTATTTGTTGTGATTGGGTGCGTGTATAATTCATAAAGTGGAAGTGTTATGTGAAATTTTGTATTTTTTATGTGAAAACACTAATTTTCCATTTATTGACTCTTTATAAAGCATCTAAATTGTTTATTAAACAATGTGTGGGATATAAATTATGTTTTTATATTTCATTGATATGCGGTGGATTTTTAAATTGGGTTTCTGATGCAATATTGGTGTAAAATCATTTTCGGTGTTTATTGAAATTTTTTTATAAATACATATAATGGTTTATTAAATTATATAAAACGTATAACGCATATTTTAGAAATTTTTTGTTGTGTGTATCATTTCAAAAACTAGATTTTGATGTGCAAGTAGTGGATTGTAATATCTAACACTTGTTTTGGGTGATGAATTGTGTATGTGATATTATGTGACACGTAAAACATGATTGAGCACAAAAAGTAAAACCCTAGTATATGAGTGGGTGGAGTATGGATAGTATGCTAGTGATTTAGATGTGGATTTTTCTTAGTTTCACATAGCATGATTGACGATGATAACACCAAATAAATATGAATGATGATTTGAGACCACTAAATTTATTGATATTCCACTTCTCTAGTGGATCGTTCACAAGAAAGATTTTGGTCTTCGTTTCGATAAAACATTCCACTTAGATACAAGGTACCTAGGTCCCATTATTGCTAGTGCCTATGGGTATTTACAATGACTAGTTCTCAATTACTATATTTCACTAACCATAATCATACAATATCATTGGTTTGGAATTTCAAAATCAAGGTTGTTTTATTTTGACTTACATTATTTAAAACATTGTTCTAATTAATGGTACATTCTTGGAAACTATTTCTCCAATTGAAGATACATTCTTTGAATTTTTTTTCAAATTAATGTTACATTTATTCTTTATAATTGTGTATTAATGTTATTTTCCATAAAAAAATTTAGTATTCCATTCATTATAAGTCCTACAGGGTTATTTTTCATTTAATGTTTACTGCATGGAATCATTTATCCAGGGGGAACCTACTAGGCTCTAGATCACACCCAGTATAAACATTTGGGTGATGTAAACCTTATTTTTTATTTGTTTTTAGGTTTATGTAATATGTTTAGTGTTGGTGGGTAGGGTTTCTAGTGGCTCTTGTGGTGGATCTATGTGGTGGCAACTTAAGGATGTGCTATTCTTATTTCATGGAGGTTTGGGGGTGATATCCTAGTTTCCACTTTTTTTGATTTCCCCATTTTTCATTAGATTAATTTTTAAACTCAAAGCATTGTATTGGTTATGGTTGTATTTGGCTCAATTTTTCATATCATGATTTTTTTGGTTACTTTAATATGATTAATTGAGTTAAAGAACAATCTCATGTCATATTTGATAACCAGGCACCTGTGCCAACCCATGGGGATCATGAATGCCCATCAGGCCTTACTGTAAACTGGGTTAGGAAATAGGTTGGATGGAGACCTAGCTTATTTCGTGATATAATTTTTTTGGATATAATTAATATATATAATGATAAAAGAAATTATCACTGTTATAAGGGATAAACGGGATAATTTGTGTTTTCAACTAAGAGATAAAGATTAAATATTTACTAAAACATAAATATTTTAATAATTTGAGTGGATTATGATAATAAAATATCCAATATTATAAACTGTTTCCATTTTGTTCTACTTTCTAATGAAAATTTCTCTATATTTTATTAATTTTTAAGATATTTGCATGGCTCCCAATCCCCTCAATTATAAAAGGGAACCACCTCTCCTGACATCAAAAAAACCAAAATCTCTCACATATAAATCATGATCTACCCAATTTCTCCCTCAAATAATAAAAAGTAGTCATAACCTCCTGGTTTTAATATTCTCAAAGTACCTATCCAATAATCATTTTGGTTTTTTTCAAAGGTGATTATATATGGAATAGAGATATATTCATACCATGCATTTTTTAGAATATGTTTTTGTAATGATCATCAAGAAAATGTATATAAAACCCACAATGATTTTATAAATATATCTACTATATATAAATTTATTTTTTTTAGTTATATAATCATTTTCTACCTCTTTCTCATTCATTTGGGAATAAAAATGTCTCGCAGGACTACGGGTATACTACTTGCACCAAAAAGTGATATAAAATAAGATTTCATCACCACCTCACATAAATGGTTATATAAATCATATTAATAGATAATATATAATCTTTTTAAAATAATTTTTTTTATATTATGTTAAATCATTTTTACCTTCTTTTCATTCCATATGTTGAAAAATGAAGACATTGCCCATTTGTACATGCGGAGTACCACATCCACGCATAATGTATTTCATTTTTCATAACTACTATAAATTGATTTCAATAAAAGTAAATTTAATGTATAAAAATGATTTATATAAAATTATTTACATTATTAAGGTGACTAAACCATAACCATTGTGTATAGAACCAAACATATTATTTAAACATTAAATAGAGACAAAACAATTACACCGAAATAATTGATTTTTGTAATGAATTATGTTGCAAAATGTTACAAAATAGTTTTTCCTAAATTATGTCATCAAATTTAGTTATAAATTTATATTTTACATATATTATTAATATATATATATTTTTATACATTATTTTGGATGGAATCCATGAAAACTAGAATCCAGGGTAAGGTTTTGTATTTCAATCAGACTTTTAATCTGAATTAACTATAATTAAATATCCATTGAGAAAATTATTTTAAAATTATTTCATAAACACCATATATTCTCATATATAGTAGTTATTTATTGGGTATTGATGTTTTTTTTCATTCCCCCATCTTTTATAGTAAAAAACAATGAATTTATTATTTATTGTAATACCGACCATATTCCACCTTTTATGTCAGGATTATTTTTCTTCGTGTTCCTTGCTATTTATTATGTTCCAAGATCATTCCTATATATAGTAGAAAAATATTATTTATTTTTTTCATCTAATTAAGTAATATTAAAAAATTAAAAAGGAATCATTTACAGTTTTTCCATTTGAGTTATTTTTTATTATTTTTATAAATGTTTAAAATAGAATTGTTCTTTTATCATTGTACATTTAAAAATAATTTAACTCCATAATATCTATAATTAATTATTGTGAAGACAATAAAAGATAACATATTTGATAAAATATTATGTTAATCCATTTATTCCTATAATGTTTCATTTGTAAAATTTTCCAAAAATAGGGGAATGTTATTTTATCCAAAGCATTAAAAAGTGGGTTTAATTTTTTTATGAATATTTTCATCTTCCATTAATCATTTTTTACATAATAGTATTTTATTTTTATTATTAAATTATTTTAATTTATTTTACCATTATTTATTTGAATGTAATTTTTACACATTATAATAATACTTCTATAATTTGTTTTTATATTCATTTTTACAAAAAAACAAATACAATAAATTTAAGAAAGTCCATTTCATGAATTTGGTTCCATTTTTATCTATAATTTATAGAAGAGATTACTTTTCTGAAATGTCATTATTTGTGATGATTTTATATTATTATTTCTTCTTTTATTAGTTGATGGATAATACCTTATCCCATATACACTGAGTATTTTTATTTTATTTAATTCCATGAAGTTACTTCATCAATCACTATATATTATTATTTTGAAATTTTATTCATATTAATTTATATAAATTATATACATAAAATTTCAATATTGTGTAAATTTTTTACCATTACAATATAAGGAATTACTTTAAGGAAAATGAATATTAATGTAATTCCATCAACCTTGTACTATTTACCTTCTATATAATAGATAGAATGTGGATATATATTGATTATTAAGGTATTTTGATTATATATTTCATTTTTATTCATTTATTTCATATAATTTTTTAATAAGAGTTAGTAAGCTAATGGTTTGGACAAATTTAGATGTCCCTTATGTCTATTTCTAGGTCTCATGAGATAAAATAGCTAGGGTATTTGATGTATTCTTTACATATTTATATATGATGTCATGACAGGAGTCTTTAATGGTAATACATTCATATTTGACATTATTCATTATGTCACTATGGAACCATTTTTTCTTATCTGTTTTATTATTAATATGTTTATATCATTTATGGATATATTCATCTATTTAATTTTGGTTATATGGTAAAATTGATATTAATTTTTCTCTTCCATATTATACATGACTTATATATTATAAGATAGGTTCCAATGTATTATTTATTTATTTTACCATCCAAGATCACCCATAATTTTTTTTCATTTCCATTTATACCAACAAGGGATCCATGAATTATTTCGAAAAGGAATAATAAATTTTCAAGATGATAATATGTTTTGTTTTATTGTTTCCAAATTTAATAAAGAAATAATTTATGTATCTATTCTCTAAAAAATAATAAATTATTTAGCACTATGGGATTCCAAATTATGTATCTAATTATATTATAATATATAACACACCATCACTCAGCATGTAGAGTCATTGTTTATAAACTCACATGTTTAAGAGAAATTGTGTGAGTGACCATGCATGACTGTCAAAGGTATTTTCTATTGGGGTTTTCAAGATTGTAAGGTAGTTTGATAAACCATGCTTCCAATTTATCTGATTGTGTATTTTATTTTTATTTTTGGCTACATGGTTGGTTTTAATTCTGTATACATTTCACAAAAACTACACAGTCTTTTCTGGATTATAAAAAATGTAAATTTTCTCCCTTATACTCCAAAATTTTACTTAGATTTTCTTTTCCTTCCCCTCTTATTTCACATGGATGATAAAATTTGAGTCTTAAGGGACATCCTACATACTTCTTCATAGGGTTTTATGTTCATTCCTCATGATTTAAAGTTTTTTAATGTAGTATCTCTTTGTTTTTTTTCTATCACTACTCCTTCTCTCCATCTTCTATAATCCTAGGATCTCTATTTTTCAAAAACCCCTAACAATAATAAAAGTGTTTATTTGGGGTTTAAGAGATATAAAACCCATTTTTTTGTTACATAGGGTTAGTAGTTATGGGTTTCTCTTTATTTGGATATTCAAAATTTATGCTCACTCATTATGCCTCTATATCCATTCTGTTTAAGGTAGGCATTTCTTTGTTTTCCTGTAATTTTTCACATCATAATGTGAATGTGTTTTTTAAATTAATCATTTATGAACTTATATCCATGTATGAGGTTTATTATTTATTTAAAATATAGATTCATAAATCGTAATCTAAGTAAAATTATTTCTTTTTGAAATTAATGAATTATATTGAAATTTATTGTTTTGAATTTCCAATAATTTGGAAAAATTCATTAGAGGAACATTTAATGTTTTTTGTTTATGAATGATATAAATTTTCCATGGATCGTGTAGTCACAATGAGATGGAGGTTGAATCAGGTGTGACCAATTTTAATGAATTATTTTCACATTTAATTCCATCCCATATCACCTATTAAGATGAGTAGATCATGTGTGTAATACATAATTTAAATGGAACAAAATGCACAATATTTTTACAATGTTAGCTATTAAGACCTACATCCTTGCCATGTTGGTTATTCCCCAAACATGGATTATCCACTATAATATTTTTTATCAATTACAAAGGTTCATGTAGTATCCTGTTATACACCCCAATAATCGATCCTCTCATTGATTTCAGTTATACACCCCCACCAATCAAACTCTTCTTCCTTTGTTGGTTATACCCCCCCCCCCCCAACCGTTCAACTAGTTAGAACCCCATTCTATTTCTCTTGAGTCTCTTTAGAGATTGTTTTTACCCCGAACCCCATGCTCTAAAATCATCAATCTGATCCACAGAAATATTGATTTATTGATCCTCCTTAGAAATTATGATGGATCACACAGGATCATGTAAAAATCCAGATCCTTTTCATTGGATCTAGTCTTTGTCAACAAATTTTTTTCCTCCGTATTAAATTAGTTAACATAGTAAAAATCTTCTCAGGAAAATATTTTTTCTTCTGTAGAAGACCCTGCCTCACATACACTGAAATATGGGATAAAAAAATATTCCAAAACAATAGTAGAATGAATTTCCCAGATTCAGTCTCAAACAATGCACAATAATTAACAAACATAAATTCCAATTCCAATTTTTAAAACATCGTGTATGTATATGATACATATCATGTTTATGTTAAAATTTTATTTATGTCTTCATGTGAACATGAATTAATGCATATAGGTGTTCTTTAATATTTTTCCTCTAAACACATGATTTTTCACTATGTATACTCTCATAGTTTACTCACACACTATCCTCCTTGTGAACTACCCATATTGTGCAAAATTTTCTTAATAATAAAAAACAAACATCTCTTCTATCAGAAAAATATATTCGATATATCGCTACATCTTCTTTCAAACATGTCCACCATAGATATATTGTTCCTATTCACTATTGATACAATCAGAAATGGGAATTATGTCTAAAGCATGCTAGTTATTCTTCTTGTAGTGTAAGTCGAATCTCTCCTGTAGAAAGTCAATTCCATCATGCAAGTTTCACTGTGTATGTATGAAAATGACACTGAATTTATGCAATTTCTATCATACATGTGTTTACTGAATATTCCTGCACATAAAACTTGTTTAGTTCCATTTAATGCTTCTTTCTTCTTCATGCGATTTTGAGCTATGTGAAAACATAACTTATTCATAATCTTTCTTAATCTAAAGGGAACCTGTCATTCGTGAAAGGGTTAGTCCCCATTTGTCGCGAAAATAGAATTGTGTGGGATCATTAGTGATTGATACACTCACAAAACAATTTATATCTCAAAAAAATCTCTCATATGTGAGAAAAATTCCACATAAAAAATGAGCATGATTTTTTTATTTATAGGCATTAAACATCTCCTCAGAACCATCTGGAATCTGGACCTCCCATCGAATGACAGGTCATGTAACACCAAAAGACGTAGAAGAATATTTCGATGAACAGAATCTCTCAAGATGGATTATGGAAGAAGAAAAAATATATCAAGATAAAATGAATTATCTAGATGTATCTCAGATAGATCAGATGTTTTTGGTGCTCAAAGAGTGATCTGACTGTCCAGATATTTTTATCAGGTAAATCAGAAGTCTATAGTTCATTCTGCATTTTTTGAAATTGATAAACCATTGATATTCATTATTAATTAAAAACACAATCCCACTTCAAAAAATCATGTCTCAACATGTGTACTTTATAATACTCAGTGCATAAACAGTGGTTCAAAAAAATCTTCCTCCCTTATTGGGATTACCTCGTTCCATTTTTCTCCTTTGGTCGAGCCCTGCGCCCAATCTATGTCTTTGTTCTTCCCCATATAGTGGCTCTATATCAGCTCTCCCATGTTCCCCTATTGTTGTGCTCATTTTTCCCTTGTCTTTCTCCATACATGGATGGATAAGGTAATTATTATCCTCCCACATTGTGGTCTTTGCTTCTTCCCTTAGTTGGATGGTGAGTGTGCTAGCCAATTTTTTAATGAAGTTCTTTATAAAATGTTTTCATACTCAACCAAATCAAAATAAAACACACCAACAATAGAAACATCCTCATAAAAATTAAATGACTTTTTAATGGTATTTTTAAAATATTCTTCTATTCATTATTATAAATAATGTGTCATCCTAAATGACCAATGAAAATTGTTTTAAGAAATAAAAACCAACTCTTCATTCTAATGAATTATAAAACACATATTGACTTCATGTTCATAAAAAATTAACTATATTTCTAATATAACCATATCATTTGACACCATAAATATATGCCTTTGGATTTGTTTCAATACCCACTTCATTTTCAAATTTCAATGATATCTTCTACCCCTTATTTTATATAAAACCAATATATTATGTATGGGAATGAATTCTCATTTCCAGATTAAATATTCTAAAAATATATTCTTCTCTTCGTAAATAGAATGTATGTTTTACTTTTGAGAATGATGGGATCACAACAAACTTATCATAGAGTTCAAAAAAATTGTCTCTATGTCTACATGTGCAATGATCTATATAGAAAACAAGACTGGTCACATTTAACATCAATGTTGTAAATAAATTTTCTGCCTGTGATATGAATCCCTAAAACTACTTTTCAGGAACATCTCAAAAAAAATCAACTAATCCCTTACATACATCTTATAAAACATAAATGAAACATGTATCATTAAATATTATTAGATTTAGACCAAAATATATCTTATTAGGAGCATAGGAAATCAATTTATATTTAAATTTTGTATGGATAATATTTTGTGCTCCCCCATAAGAGATTCACTCAAAACATCTTCATTATGATTGAATTTATTCAATATTAAATTCCAACTGTCTTATGAGATTATATAAAATGTGGAAATGAAATAACATGATTAAAATAGTCTTCCAAGACAGAATGATTTATAAATATATGATATTCATAGATTTTATAAATTTAGTTCTACCCTTGAATATATGATTCACTATCAATTCCATGAATGATAATAAAACACAATATATATGGGAATAAGGTGGTTCATCATTTTTCCTTAGTAAGAGAGACATGGAAGAGATTTGATTCTCATCCCAAAAATATTCTTAAATGAAAAAGGATTATTCACATTTGACAACAAAGTAATTTAATTTATCTCTGTTTGGCCTATATATCATGCCTCTTCTACTTGTTCTATCCATATGATCTAACACTATTTAAGAACATGCTCATTTTTTACTCTGTGTGTAGAATTCATTTTCACAACATTAAAAGACCCATATTATTTCCCTTTCTTCTTCACCAATTCCTTCTGACCAAAACAAATTTCAAATAACTTTTACTCAGATTTCAATACATGTTTCACATGTCACAAACAATACTATAATTCAACAAGATAAAACTTTTTGAAAACTTTTTTAGAATCATCCTCATTAATGTTATTTGCCAAATCAATCCATTTATTTATCTGCTTCACTGATTCTTTCATAAATTCTAGATTCCTTCTTTTAGTATGAATATTCATGGACAATTGAAAATGGTTCATGATGTGAACTTTTTTTCCCATAGTAGAATCATCTTCTCATTGGAGAGACACAGTTCACATCATTCTTCACAAACTTCATGGGTGATTCTTGTTTAACAATCTTTATCTTTTCTTCCCAAGCCAATGTTATAATATAATATTTATCTATTAACTACTTGAATTATTTTTGGGGTCTTTTATATACATAATAAAATGACATTTGGATGATTAGAACATTCCATCACTCATTATAACAAATAATAATTATGTAACAACAATTATAAAAATTTTCAAAGTAATCTTATTTGTTCTTAATAAACCGATTCCCATTCTATGAATTGTGCTTTTATTTTTCTAGATTCAAATATTATTCATATTTTCTCCCAGTAAATGTAGTAATTATATATTTTTAAGATAATGAGATAATTTGAAATCAATTAATTTATTAAGGCCCAAACATCCAACCACACCAATAGTAGCCAAAAACTCTAAATTTCTTCTTCTGTTACTTATTATTACTGTCATTAAACTTTTTTTTCTTTTGGGTATCACATTTCATATTTTGTTCATTCATTAGGGAACAATATTTATCACACATCTTTACATCCATATTTTATGATGTTTTGGATTTATGAATATTCTTCTTCACCCATTTTCCCCGATTTAAATATTGAATCTGCACTAGTCAACAAAACAATATTAGTACACACAAATTTATTAAGATAAAGGGTTTCCTTATTCAATGAGCCTAAATTATATTTATCATTATTTAATATCGTGATACTATTATCACTGGTTTCATTCTTTTCATAATTTTTACTCTTATCACGGGAATCCTTGTAAACTCTTCCTTTCTCAGCCTGTGTCACTTCTATATTTCTAAATTTAATTTCAAGTTCAAAATTATTCAACTTGAGATCAATTTTCATATCTTAAATATATTTCATGATATCCTTCCAATGAATATTCATCTTCTAAATCTCATCTTCATGAAACTGATTTTCCCTTAGTAACAAATTTCCAAGCTCCATGATTATTTATTCTCTAACAATCAGTTCAGCATCCTTGACTATAAGGGAAACATTAAGCATCTTTTGATGTGCATGGCTATATTATTAAAAAAATTCAAATCATTCATTATCAAAGAAATATTTTAGTATTATTGAATATATATATCATATTTTTCTTTTTAATGAGATATTTCTTCTTCCTTTTCTTTCATATGTATTTTGAGAGTGTTGGCAATCCCAACCTTTTTGGTCAGTGATACTTCTATAGCATCTTCCTCTTTTTTTAACTGTAATTTTGCATCCCAAAATTCCTTCAAAACATAGTTCTATAATATGACCACTTATTTGGGATGTTTCTTCGAATGCTTCCAGATTTTAGAATTCAATATATCATCATCATAGCATCAAATTGATTTATAAACGGATTTTATTGAACAATTTACACATTTAGTGTCTTTAGACAGTAGTTTATTTTCATTAATCATTGAATTATTCTTCAGCATATATACCACTCATTTCATTTTGATTTTCATTTTTTAAAAATAATCATAAGCATTTCTATCAATTGGATAATAGATATACTTTTCCATATTAAGAACTTATAAACTCTATTTAAACTTAAATAAACACTTTATATAATTCTAATAAACACAACTACACAAGTATAGATGATCCAACCAGAGGTTTAATTCCATTTGAAACCAAATTAAGGATCCAAGGATCATCAAGCACACCTAGTGGGTGTGAATCAAGTGTTGTCAATTTTACTTAATTATTTTCACCTTAAATAAAATCCTATATCACCTATTAAGATGAGTATATCATGCATGCAAGGATGACTGTAAATGGAACATAGCATGTAGTATTTTTAAATGGTTTGGTACTAATACCAACATTATTTCAATGTTTGTTATGCCCCATAAAATGGATGATACACTAAAATATTTTTATCATTTACAATGGTTCCAGAAGTAACTTTTTATACACCCCAATAATAAATCCTTCAGTTGACTCTGGTTATACCCCCAATAATCCAACTATTTTGACTCAGTTGGTTATACCCCCCAACTATTCAATAGGTTAGATCCCTCATTATCTTCCTCTCAAGACTCTTCTGCAACTGGTAATACCCCCCCAGTCACAAGCTCCATCTTCTATCGTGTGATCCATAGATACAAAGATCAGTTGATCCTCCTCCACAAGCTTGATGGATCAAACAGGTTCATGTAAAAGTCATAATACTTTGCAATGCAGCTGGTATTGATCAAACAATTATGACCCACTATTTTAAATCTTCTAACACATTCCAAATATGCTTGGTCAAATATTATGTCATCTTTAGAAGAATCAACCACACTTACAAAGAAATCTCAGACACAAAAATATTTTGAAACACTGATATAATGAATGTCATGAGTTCAATCTCAAACACTACACACTAGTAAAGAAACATAGATTGCATGTGCACTTCTTAAACATTTATAAATGTATATGATACATTTCATGGACTTATTAAATTGTTCATCATGTGTGAATGTGAACATTAATTAATTCATGTAAGTTTTTTTCAATATGAATCTATTAACGACATGATTCTTCATTTTGAAAATGCTTACAATCCACACACACATTGTCTTCCTTGTTCACTTCCCATATAGTTCTAGAATTTCTTTACAATAAATAATGGAATATATCCTCTTTGACATAGATATATGGGGAATACCACTATATTTTATTTCTCACAAGTCCACTGCTGATATACTTGTACCTCTTCACTAATTATACAAACCATAATGGGAATTATTATTAATGTCGACAAGTTCTTCTTCATGCAGTGTATGTAAACAATGTCTTGTGGAAACTAAATTGCTTCGTGCAAATTTCACATTGTATGTAAGGAAATGAAACAATATTTCTTCAATAATTCTTCTTGAACGTGTTTTCTCATTATTCATGTATATATATCATGTTAAATTCCATCAATTTATTCTATATTCTTTGTGAAATAATGGGATTCAATAAAAAAACTTCTTCATGAACAATCTACAAGGCACATGTCATCTAGTCGCGAGTTATTTCCCATTCTTCACGCAAATAGATGTGTGGGGGATCCATCATGAGTGAGACACTCACATAACTCTTTAACTCTAAAAACATGACTCTTTGGTGTCAAATAAACACCACCTACAAATGAGTGCGACTTCAGTATTTATAGGAAACAAACTTCTCCTCAGAACCCTCTAGAATCAGGATGGCCCTTCCGATGATGTTTCATAGTACTCCAGTCAACATATCTGAAGCATTAGATGAACCTAATGTCTTACGATAGCTCTAATTTTAATGAAACACATAGAGATATCAAATAGATGATCCTGATGGATCTTAGATAGATTGGACTGTTGTGGAGATCAATAAATAATCTAAGGTTCTGAATATTTTGATCAGTAAAATCAGATGGCTTTGGATCCTTCATTGTTTTCTAAAATATATCTATAGTAGATATTCATTCATAATTAAAAAAATATAATCCCACATTGAATGAACAGGTCTCGTCACATATCCTTTATAATACTTAGTGCATCAATGGTGCTTCAGAAATCTCATCCACCATACTTAGAACAACCCAATACTTCTTTTCTGCTTCAGGAAAACTCTACACCCAATCTGTTCCACCTTTCATGGTGTCCCTCCGCCTTCTCTCCCCTGTGCCCCAATGGGTTTTTTCATGTGTGCCCCATAACTTAAAAAATTAATAGCTGAATGAGGGTAAAACTCGGATACCCACTATATGGTGTGTGTTGCTTCTTGTAGCTATCTGGTCAGTGTACTATCTAGTTAATTAATGAAGTCCATTAAAAAATGCTTCAATAGAAAACCAACCCAAAAATAAACAAAGACACCCATAAAAACAGCCTCATTCAAATTAATTATCTTTTTCATATCTTCTTATTCTTCTTCATAAATTAATTTATATAAACAATGCGTCAATCTAAATCACAAATGATACTTTTTTTAAGAAACACAAACCATCTATATAGTCGTCAAACATATAAAACACTCATAGACGTTATCTTAAAAACTAATTAAAAACAATTCCTACATAACCATCCCCCTTGAACACATCATGATATATATTTTAAAAATATATTATTAGGAATAGGTAATCTTTTATTTTCTAAATCTCTTGCAATGTTTGTTTGAAATGGTGAGGTCTAAAAAAGATGACAAACTGACATAAAATTCCATGTAATAATGATTATACAAGTAATTTTTTATTTTTTGAAAAGAATTGATCAATTATTTGAGACCATATAGGTTTTCTATTTTATATTTTTATATATAAATTAGGGGTTATAGACTTGTAATGTTATGGTTATATGTTATGAAAAAAGATTTGCTTCATGAGTGGGTGGTGGAAGTGAGGTGATATTTATTGTTTATAATTATAATTAATTTTATTTATATCACATTATTTTTTCCATACATACATTGATTTGTTCATTGGAACAATAGTAAATAATTTTTATATCATGATTTATGTTACACTAGTTATCTCATACACTAGATAGTTCCCCATAGTTGTTTCACTTTCTCTGGCTTGGGTTGTTCCCTCGATGTGGCATGTGTGTTTGTTTTGTTGAATTATCTTGTGTATTGTTTTGGTATAAAACATTGTTTGGGAGTTTTTGCAATTCTATATTGTTTATAGGCTCACTGCACATTAGGATAATATGAGTTTCTCATGAAAATTATTTCTCCACTGGTTGTTCATGTTGGGGATTTAATTTATTTCTAAATACTTTTACTTTTATTTCCAATGTAACCACATTTTTTATTAATTTTTTCTAATATAACATATATATAATGTATACTAGGTATTCAATGTTTCCATTTGTAATGTCAGGTATGGTTTTGAAGTTAGTTTGAACAATTGGTTTGGGTAATGATGTTTTAAAAAAAAGTGTCATAACTATGTCTGGTCATATATGAATGGTAAGTAATGAGGGGGAATAGATTCAATTCGCATTAAAAAAATCAATGGCCTCCAATTATATATTAAATTAATATTCATAATATGGTGGATGTTTCACATGATTTTGAATTGAAAAATGAATGTTTCATTATTTTAAAATATAATTTTAGGATTCTATTTCACTGATATGTTATTAAAATGAAAAAAAAACATTTCTATTTTAATTCAAACTATAATTTTTGAAATATTTATTTTAAATAATTGTATGAATTCATTAATGGGGTCCTATTAGGAATGGTAAATCACACTTTTAATAGAAAATAATTTGTGTGATTGTGTGTATCAATCTCTAATATATGATCTAAAATTCATGTTCATTTCTAGTTTTCTTTCTGTAATTTTAGTTTTCCGGTGTTTTATTAGGATTTGGGGATAATCCGTGGGTCACCTAGTGGTGATCCTTAGGTTTTGTAGGAGTTTGTTTGATTTTTTATTTGTTTTATCAACTCATATTAACATTCACATATTTTTAGATAATTCATTCTTATATACATTTGTATAGGATTTATTCCTGATCTATTTTTTAGCTACAATGATTGAAACATATTAATTTTTTAGAAACATTTGGCTCTTTATTTTTTTTATCTATTATTTTATTTTTCATTAATGTCCATATAATGAACGACCATTGGAATATTTTAGGTAAAAGATATTATATGTTTTTAACTATTATATGAGGGTGAAATAGTTTCCATGATGAATTTGTTGATTCCCAAGAATTAATTTCATTCCATGGGGTATTGAGAATGAACTTCTTGGTTGAGTGGAGAATAAGGTTGGTTGATAGGATGAGTCTTACCAGGCTCATTTGTTCTAAAATATACTACATGACTTTATAAATATTGATAAATGATTAAAAAATAAGAAATTTATTTCCTAGATATCGCCATTAATCTAAAGTGTTCTGTATACATATTTTGTAAATTTGTTGGGGTAATTTGATTCTAGATATTAATTTTATAATATTCAATTATCATTTTAATAGAATACTACATGAGTGAGTTGTATGTCATGTTAGTTATTTCAATATTTGAATACGAGTTCGTTGAAATGTGTATTATTTTTTTGCAAGAAATGGATGATGGGAGGCTCTCCAAGTTATATAACCACTCTTTTTTATATGGTAGGGATTTTCAATATATATCATAATATGGAAAATATTATGAGTTCATAGAGCTCAAAACGTTTGTGAGATATGTGGTTTTGTACACATTTGAGTTTGAAAGATTATTTTAGCCTCGTTAAATCCTTATACAGAAATGAGTTAATGGAGGATCAGTACATTGAGAAGGTACTTCTTTGATTATTTTGAATATATGTTCTCTCTTAATGACTTTAAAACTGTATAAGAATATTTCAGAAAGAATTCATATTAGAATTAGAGTCCAGTTACCTCATGATATTGGGAGAAGCAATATTATTATAGAATATGGTTAAGGAAATAATTTATATAGTGGAATAATCTTAATAAAATATGGTGAGATTGGTGGAACCATTTCATAATAAGAAAATGTTTTTGATATAAATAATGTGTAAACACTACAAACATAAAATCACAGAACTTGTGTCTATGGTATTAAATGGTAACTATATATAAGTGGTCTCACTGCTAAGGAATAAATATTTTAGTTTTCATTGTAAACTAGATACACACATGGTTCCCATATTACATTTGAATAACCTGATTACAATGTTTTTAGAATATCATTATTACCTATAGAATTTACTTGAATGTCATTCATTTTATACATCATAGATTCATTGTGAAATAAAATATAAAGGGTGATCTCAAATTATAGGTAAGTGTTTATGTACAACTGAATCAATTAGAAATAAATAATAATAATCAACACGGAAATAAAATTTCCTAACAACACATTACATTTAATTAATTTGTATAAAATAATTAGATAAAGAATAATAAATATGGACAGGTAAATATTATAATACACCTTCTATTTAAATAACATGACTATCATGAATATATAATGGATAATCAATAAGATAATGTAAAGAACGTAAAAAAAGTTTATTTAATCGATAAACTAAGAATGGAAATGAATCATGGGGTAATATCATTTCCAAAATCTCATGGATAATAATTAATGAATACTTAATTAAGGATATTCATAAACATTATATTTCATGATCTCAAGAATCCTGAAACCTATAAATTTTAGATCTTAAAAAAGACAGTTTAAAAATATGGGTTTGTATACACCAGAAAAACATTTCTATAAGGCTATCCAACTAATTCATATTATGAGACTACTGATCTATATAAGGTCTATCTGTAACTAGGGACCACTCATATTTTCACATCGAATTGATTCATTATATATCGACTAATCGATTTTATTCACAAACAATATGCCTATATAAAAACACTTCCCATACGGAGTAAGCAATACAGATTTAAAATAATTTCCCCAGTCAATCATTTAACATTGAAATTACAAAAACACATACATAGATGATATATTTTTTATGTTTGAAATATTTTTATGATAAAAAATTAAAATATTTAGGTTATTTTAATATCTAATGGTTACAAGAGTATGAATATCTCATGGAAATTTTGTGGATTTCCAAAATTATTCAAGGTGAAGTTAATGATTATAATGGTTCATCAAGAAAGGGAATGTCAATACTTTTCATTAAAAAATAGTAATAAAGAATCCAAATAAATAATTTTTACGGTAACAACATAACATATTCCTAGTCAATTACAATTAAAATATATGGTTTATTTCATTAATGAATATAAATATAATAATAATTTCTTTATAAACGTTCCTGAGGAAAGTAACTGTATCAATTTAAAAATATTTTTTTTACGAAAAGCCCAAAAAATATTTTGAAAATAATTATATTTTAAAATAACTTTTTTTTTTATAAAATAATATTTAAAAAATTTACTGTTCATGAAAGTGTATAAATTTTGTACATGTCATACTTGTTAAAACATATATTCATTTTAGATTTTTGTGAAATTGAAGTGAGCCTTCATTGGAGATATACTACAATATAAAATTAAAAATTTAGTAAAAAATATTTTACGTTTAAAACATATTAGATAAATTATTTTTATAATTTTAAAAACATTTTACAAAGCATTTTAAATTTTTTTGGAAGAAATGGATTTTGGATGAATAGAAAAATGATGTCGTATTTTATTAAAAAAAATTCTCAATAATTATAATTATCAAATATATAAATATGGTTCTATTATATAAAATATTCATGAATAACCTCAAAATATATAAATAAAATTATTACATTTTAAAATGATCTAATAATTTCATTTAATGAAAATTCATGTATAAATAATCTTGGTTACAGTGAGTTTATGAAATAATCCATTACAAAGATCATAACATTGATGTGAGACTTAATAAATTAATATATTAGGTGTATTAAATGTAATACAACATAAAAAAAATGAAAATGAAATAAATTATTTTAAATATTATTTACACACATAATTATATAATGTGAGATACAAAAAATAAGTATTATAACCAAATGAAAAAAATAGATTTTGAATCTTTTTATCACATTTTATATTATTTTAAAAATAAACAAAGATTATATTATATAAATGGGAACATGAAAAGAATATATTATTATGTTGTCATATATTAATTTCACAAATTGAGTTATATATACCATATAAAATAAATTAGGATCATAAAATTACAATATGACTCCATTAATGGAAATTGAGATGATGTCCCTTACCTCAAACCTCTATTTGGTTGAACCTAATTTATCCTCAGCTATAATGGTTTTATACAATTTATTAATTCATTATAGAACCATATTCATATTTATAATATCATATATGATTTTCTTATATCATTTTACAGCATGTATGTTAATAATATTTCATTATGGTCATTATTTCAAATGTTAGTTTCTATGTCTTCTCATGCTTGTTTTATAAAGCAAATTTCATTTATTATGTATAGTATATTGATTAATCATATACATAATTTATTTAATGTTATATATATCATATGAACACATTATTTAAATTTTTATATTTATTCATTAATGTTATGAATGGAAAACGAATCACATCATTTAATTGAGATTAAAGGTCGTGCATAGGCACAAGTGATGATATCATTCCATTAACGAGTGAAAGGGTAAGGATGTATGTAAAATATTACCTTAAAAAATTATTATCATTTGAATTTTATAAAAATTATAATTTAAATATTTTATTTTTCTATCTGTGTAATTTGTTAGTGAAAAATGAATCACATTACTTCATGAAGTGTTTATCCTCTGTACATAGAATTGTTGTTGTCCTCTTTCGAAAGGTTTGAAAATTATTATTGTATAAGTTATATTTTAATTAAAAAGTATAACAATTTCATAAATATTATGTATATATATATCCATTAAATTAGTAATTATATACAATCATGACATGTGTTGATATAATGTGAGTTACATCGGTTCGTGTGGTGGTAGCCCATCATACACATGATCTACATTTGAATCCCATTTGATGGAGGGAAAAAGGATAATGGTTATGAAATTAACATAATAAAACTAATTATATAGTATATTATCATGTTATTATATTATAATAATTGAATAACATGAGAAGGAGGTTTTAGAAAAAGTAAAATAAAAATGAACATTTATGAAAATTACCTCCTCTTCGGATGAACTCTTCTTCATTTCTCTAAAAACCATCCTAGTATGACTTTATTATCAAACCAAGGTATCTAAGTGTATATTAGGGGATAAAATAACATATTTTTTCAGTTATTGGGTCATCCAAATAGATTTTAATCTTTGAATATGGGAGGATATGCGGTGGCATTTTATTAGTTTGTGAGAGGACACATATGGATTATTTTAAAAAAATCATATATACCATCGTTTTATACATAAAAAATCAAAAAAATGGATAATTATTAGTAATTAAAGGTTATATGGTAACCATATGACCATAAAATAGGTGTTGTACATATTGGTAGTATAAGGCCCCGACCTTAAACCTTACATAATATTGAATAAAATGAATAATTCACATTGAGGATTTTTTCAGGTTTAGAGTTTTAGAGAATTAGGACATAACTATTACATCTCAAAAGATTACAAAGTAGACACTTCTACAGAGTTTCCATAGAATAAAAAAAACTCTTAAAAAGAAACATGTCTAGTTCCATGTTTTATATAGAATGACGTTCCCTTGATCTCATCCTTGACCCTATTCCACATTAAGTCCTGTGAAAAACATTTCAAAAAAAATTTGGGGTGAGCATAAAAAGCTCAGTAAGGGATACACAAAAAATGAAAACTGTTATTATTTCAAACATCATGTAAACCATGTATACTTTATCAAAGTAATACCTTCACCTTCATGAAGTAGTAAAAACTCTTCACGGAATAAAATATCATTACTTACCCTTTTATAACCAAAGTATTACCATAAAACCCATATATAGAACACAAAACATATGAAGGTAACTTGGGACCTAAACATACTTAAGTGGAATAGCCATACGGTCGACTTCCACACATATCACTTAATGGAATAGCCATACGGCAACTTCCATACATACTTAATGGAATAGCCATACGGCCAACTTCCATACCCAATGCATTAGAAGTTATAACGTAACCACCCATCCTAGTATTCATGGCACCACCCGTCATATGGTTTATCACGTAACCACCCATCAAATGTCCAAGTACAATTATAAAAATCATAAGACAGAAAATAAATATAATGGAAAGAAAACATTTCCACACTTTGATCACAATATATCACTTATATGTATTGACATAAAAAACCATTATAAAAACCATTTTCAATACCAAAATACATAAAAGGGTATTTGGTATTTATTTCATTTAAAAAAACATTACGTCTTGTTCAGGAAGACAAATACCAAATAATACTCACAGTGGCGGAAAAGGTCATTGTCACTGCATACGTTAAAAGAAATATTCCTTTTTGTCCTTTTGTAAAATGATTCATAGAAAAAATATTCCTTTTGTATAAAAGTTAAATTTAAAGGGGTTTACACACCGTATAAAAGAATGTTGTGTATAAAAAGAAATATGCCTCAATGAAAGTAGATTGAGACGAAGTCCCTTACAAAGACGGTATCCTTGGATTAAGAATAAATCAATTACATAATTATGTGTGACAAACGAATACACCATAAATAAGTGGATATTAAGTGTAAAACAATAAGATGGTATTCACACATATTCATTGAATGACATATTCAAGGAATACAAGATTATCCCAAAGAATCCAATTTGGGTTAAGAAGTTCCCTTGCAAAAATATGACATCCTAACAGCGTCACTACAAAATTCAGAAAATGAGTTGGTGAGAGATAAAAAGGGTATCTCATCACTTGGACATAATATTTACATCAATAAGGATATATGAGAACATATCCCAACATAAAAATATGTAAATTAAAAGATCCAACCAAAGAAGTATTTTAAAAAGAGGGGGGTGAAAGGTTCCCTTACCGACATGGGTATCTTTCTTGACATGCACCCCGTGAAAGAAGGACAATATAGCATTGATGTGAATACTCATAAATGAGAGTATATTACACAATGAGTAAAATAATGGGCAGTACATACACCACTCAAAGGAAATTGGGGCAAATGTAGCATAAATCTCATGAGAATAAAAGTGAGATGAAAAATCCCTTACGAAAACTCGGCAGCCTAACGGCGCCACGTAAAACATACAAAAATGGATTGATGAGATCAAATAGGGTCTATCACTATATTAACATAGAGTTTACAAAAAGAGGAATAAAAAAGATCATCCCCCAACATAACAAAGAGGATCTTAAAAGAAGTGACCTAAAGGAGAGTACTTGAAAAGAAAGAGAGAGGTTAGATCTCTTACGAAAATTCGGCAGCCTAACGGCACCACTCAAAACATCCAAAATGGATTGATGAGAGAGAATAGGGTCTCTCATCATATGAACATAAAAATTACATTATGAGTAATATAAAATAACATCCCAATAACAAGAAATATGGGCTCTAAAAGGAATGACATAAAAGAGATTACTTAAAAATAAAGAGAGGAGTAGGATCCCTTACCTCGGGTCCGACTTGACTCGATCGTTCTTTAATCTCCTTAAAATCGGGTAACTCTCTTAGATATGAGCTTAAAGGCTTCCTTGGGAAGACTTATACTAATGTGAGACTTCAGGGAGTAAGATATGGAATTGGAGAGACAAATTGGTCAGGGTTTCTCCAAGCCAAAGGCTTTGGAAGTGTGGGTAAGGAGGTAGAGGTGGGGGCCTTTTATACGAGGATAGGAGGGGCACTCTTGGAAAGGTAAAAATGTAACTTTATATTCAAATGAGTTTCGGATTTCAATGGTCCCACATTGATGTGTTTCAAGGATAAGGTGATAAGGGTTTGAAATCCAACCACCCAATAGGTTTTGGACATGTGTAGGTCTTAGATTTTACATTATCTTTCCATTTTATTTAAATCGTTAAATAATGAGGTCATCGCTGCATCATTATGATGTCATAAATAATTTAATTTATTTAATATCTAAAAATTACAAACAAATATCATGATGTAGGAAATATTTTTAGCTTTCTAATGAATATTTATAGTCTAAAATATCATTTATGTAGACAAAATTAAAAAAATTTACTTAGGTGATACATTCTTTGTTTCATTTAACATTCTTTAAAAATAAAAAGATAAAAAGTCACTTTCTCACAAAAGTGATTCCATGGGGCCCCCAAGTTTGTCACAAGGCATCCCATGGTTGTCCATGAGACAACCAGTAGCCTTAGGACACATTTTGTGGTCATTTTGTATTATTATGATATTATCTTATTATCTTTAACTACCATATTACTCATTAATCAAGATAATTAATGATAATTACTGTCATTACTATTCATAATGTCCAAAAACAAAAGAGTCTTAATTACATAATTTGGACCTTCTGATTCCAAATATGTAATTCATTTTACCTAATTACAGACACATAAATTGAAATAATTAATTTTCAAAAAACTTCCCGTTGTCAAAACAAATAGCGGGTTTTTTAGAAACAATATTTATGAAAAGTTTGGCACTTGTTTATGCCTAATTCCAAAGTAAAATTAATCCCAATGACCATCACTGAATTACATGGTAAAAATATATTCTAATTAAACGTTAAAAGAAATTAAAAATATAATATAACCATATAATTAAATTATATGAAAAAGCAGTTTTGATGTAAAATGCAGTATTTTTCACTATTCATCGAAAAATGAGCATCGTCAGAAAAATACCAAAAATTAACCCAAGGTAAATTTCAATGTCCCAATTATAAATAATATGTTTATTTTGAAAAATAGAGCTTATAAAATTTTCAAAAGTGGATTTAAATGGGGTTTTCCATCAAAAGGTGGTTAATCGACCTTTTAAAGAATATTAGAATGATTACGCTTAAAAACTGGATTCATTTGCATTTTTAATCATCTAACATTTATTGAAAAAAAAGTAAAAATATTTGTCAAACATATATAATCATTTTGTAGTTAGTTTTGTTCATTCATGCCATTACAACAGCTAGGCGTTAACTACCATTTAAAATAATATTATTTTATTATTAGAGTGCAACGTAAGATTTCAATGAAACTTGTTGTTGCATATTGGGTACGCCATCGAGCATAGAATTACCTTTAAAGTAATATTAATATTTTATTCACAAATATGGATAAATGTGAAAATGTCATACTCTTTATTTACCTGGGGTGTTACATCCTTCCCCCCTTTGGGAATTGCGTCCTCGCAATTTTAAAACTAGGCATGGAAACGTCATTGAAAATCCCACATCGGAACAAGAGTCAATAAAACAATCACTTTAAAATAGAGAAAGATAAGTACAAAGGTCACCCGAGTTAACCCATACTAGGATTACATGTATGATAATATGGACATGGAGGAAAAAAACAACGGGTCATGTTCTGATGGAGAGTGATAGAAAACATGTTTAGGAGAAAGTTAACCACAAGAAAATCACAAACTAGGGATGGGATAAACGGTATTCGATTCCACAGTAGGAAAAGTTAATAGAAAACATTTTTGTTTTAAGTTACTTTTTATTGAGGAATTTATTCATATGGAAACATAATCACTTATCATGTTTACTTTCAACTTTTATTAGATTCCTTACAAAAACTCATATTTTCTCCAAAAGACGAGTATTTAAGAAGACTTGTTCACATTAAGAGTACTATAATAAACTTCTAGAGAATCAGCTAATCCACAAAAGAGAACTATATACTTCCTATGTCTTTAGACTTTAACCAAAACCAAAACCAAAAAGGTTAGTACAAGATTAGATAATCCAGAAAAGGATAACCCTTTATAAAAAGAAAATATATTCTTAATCTCCAAAATTTATCCAACAAAACCCAAAGTTCAACGATGACCATTCGATAATCAATTTGTCTATAAAATTCTTCAAAGTAAACCAATCTATGATTGAAACCCATATATTTGAAGTATTTAGTCACATAGTCTTCCAAGTTAAATCGTAACATTTATCTCCAAACAACATCAGTTGCTCCTAACATCTCGTATTGAAAAGTAATTAACCTAATCGCATATCCTCCATGATAGTTTAATCATTTTCATAAATAACTCAAAATCAACTTACTCTTAATTCATAAAATCATCTAACTAAAAAGAATCCGTCAAATTAACTAGGTACTTCACGTAGTCCAGTGGTAGGCGATAAATAATAGCCGCACTTTGGTTGTGGGTTCGATTCCCGCAACTTTGTCCGACGCGAATGGTTGTCACACGGTCTGCATGTTTTCCTTTTTCCAAAACTATATAATTCTCAAATAATTCCCCAAAAAGAGATAAAATCATCAAAAATAACCATAACATAATTTAACCTCAATTTTATCTCAAGCCTTTCTCTTCCATCATAACATATAGTAACCCATAATTACCTCAAAAGTAAGGATCATATAAACAAAAATGGTTCTTTATAACTATGTACACAAAAGAACAGATAACTATTTATTGAATAAATTTTTCATTTATAAAACAGCAGGGTTTCACATACTATAAAAAGTCTTCTAATGTAACCCCATCATCAAAAGAGACTTAATACTATTAAGAATTTCACCATAACTCTTGATGACCTTATATGTTAATATCTTACTCATTCAACATTCATCATGATCCATTAACCATTCCTTTCCAACTTATTCTGAAATACTTCTTTCCTACAAACAAAATCTTGAATCATATCCTAAGATTCCAAAATAGGAAAACAATAGTTATAAAATAATCCATACCTTTGGTTGTTCATTTTCAGTTTCTTCATCCTCAATCGGAATGGAATTAGGTATTGGTAAATGAACATTTGTATGATCTTGGTGATCCTATTAAAGAAACTTCTTCATAGGACATTTGTTTGCATAATGACTTGCACACCACAGTTAAAACATTCAATTGATCCCTCAGAAAGAACTTCTTTCCCTTTCCTCGAGTCAACTGGATGCTTCCTTTTTCCATGGAAGGTTCTTGCTTTATGACCTTCATTTCCACATATATAGCATATTTCTGTCCCGTTGAAACATTTTCCTAGGTGTTTCTTTCCACATTTTTGACACATTGGTTTTTGAACACACATACCTTTATGATTATTACCTGTAGTTCTGTAGGGATTTGATTCTCGAATATATGATGCCTTAGAGAAATCACCAAGGTTTAGGTGGTCAATAATTACTACAGATAGTTGGTTGAGGATAATCACAAGAGTTCTCATTGCAGCTCCCATATCATTCAGTTGCTTGCTCAAAAAACTATCACAGTTTCCTTTACATCCACTGTTACTTTGGTGCCTACTAGATCCAGCCATTTACTAAAACCAAAAAGGACAGTGTGAGTATATCAACAAAACCATCATGTACTAATGAGGAAGAAAAACACTAAGATATACTTACTCATTAACTTTATCTAAAACTAGGACTCTTTATGAAAGCCTAACCATTATGGTAATGTCACTTATGCTTAAAGAATACCCTAACCTCTAAAGTTATCTAAACCGACCTCTGATACCAACTATAAGACCATGTCCTTAAACCTTACTTAATATTGAATTAAATGAATACTTCACATTGAGGATATTTTCAGGTTTAGTGTTTTATAGAATTAGGATATAACTGTTACATATCAAAAGATTACAAAGTAGACTCTTCTACTGAGTTTCCATAGAATAAAAAAACTCTTAAAAAGAAACATGTCTAGTTCCATGTTTTATATAGCATGACATTACCTTGATCCCATACTTGACCCTATTCCACATTAATTCCTGTGAAAAACATTTCAAAAAAACATGGGGTGAGCATAAAAAGCTCAGTACGGGATACACAAAGTATGAAAACTGTTAGTTTTTCAAACATCAAGTAAACCATGTATACTTTATCAAAGTAATACCTTCACCTTCATGAAGTAGTAAAAACTCTTCCCTGAATAAAATATCATTACTTACCCTTCTGTAACCAAAGGATTAACATAAAACCCATATAAAGAAAACATAACATATAAAGGTATCTTGGGACATAAACATACTTAAGTGGAATAACCATACGGTCGACTTCCACACATATCACTTAATGGAATAGCCATACGGACAAATTCCATACATACTTAATGGAATATCCATACGGCCGACTTCCATACCCAATGCATTGGAGGTTATAACGTAACCACCCATCCTGGTATTCACAGCACCACCCATCATATGGTTTATCACATAACCACCCGTCAAATGTCCAAGTACCATTATAAAAATCATAAGACTTAAAACAAATATAATAGAAAGAAAATATTTCCACAATTTGATCACAATATATCACTTAAATGTATTGACATAAAAAATCCATTATAAAAACCATTTTCAATAAAAAAATACCTAAAAGAGTATTTGGTATTTATTTCATTTAAAAAAAACATTACGGCTTGTTCAGGAATCCAAAGAAAAAATAATACTCGCAGCGGCGGAAAAGGTCGTTGTCACAACGTACATTAAAAGAAACATTCTTTTTTGTCGTTTTGTAAAATGCTTCATAGAAAAAGATTCCTTTTGTATAAAAGTAAAAGTCAAAGGGTTTTACACACCGTATAAAAGAAAGTTGTGTATAAAACGAAATATGCCTCAATGGAAGGAGATTGAGACAAAGTCCCTTACAAAGAAGGTATCCTTGGATTAAGGATAAATCAATTACATAATTATGTGTGACAAACAAATACACCAAATATAAGTGGATAGTAAGTGTAAGACAATCATATGTTATTCGCACATATTCATATAACGACATATTCAAGGAGTACAAGATTATCCCAAATAATCAAATTTGGGTTAAGAAGTTCCCTTGAAAAAATATGAGAGCCTAACGACGTCAGTACAAAATTCAGAAAATTAGTTGATGAGAGAGAAAAAGGGTATCTCATCACTTGGACATAAAATTTACATCAATAATGATATATGAAAACATATCCCAACATAACAATTTGTAAATTAAATGACCCAACAAAAGAAGTCTTTTAAAAAGAGGAGGGTGAAAGGTTCCCTTACCGACATGGGTATCTTTTGAGACATGCACCCTGTGAAAGAAGGACAATACAACATTGTTTTAAATACTCATAAACGAGAGTATATTACACAATGAGTAAAATAATGGGCAGTACAAATACCAATAAAAGGAAATTGTGGAAAATGTAGAATAAATCTCACGGGAATAAAAGTGAGATGAAAAATCCCTTACGAAAACCCGGCAGCCTAACGACGACACATAAAACATACAAAAATGGATTGATGAGATCAAATAGGGTCTCTGACCATATTAACATAGAGTTTACAGAATGTGGAATATAAAAGAACATCCCCCAACATAACAAAAAGGAGCTTAAAATAAGTGACATAAAGCAGAGTACTTGAAAAGAAAGAGAGAGGTTAGATCTCTTACGAAAATTTGACAGCCTAACAGCACCACTCAAAACTTCCAAAATGGATTGATGAGAGAGAATAGGGTCTCTCATCATATGAACATAAAAATTACACTAAGAGTAATATAAAAGAACATCCCAATAACATGAAATATGAGATTTAAAAGCAATTACATAAAGAGTGTACTTAAAAAGAAAGAGAGGAGTAGGATCCCTTACCCCGGGTCCGACTTGACTCGATCGTTCTTTAATCTCCTTAAAATCAGGTAACTCTTTTAGATTTGAGCTCAAAGGCTTCCTTGGGAAGACTTCTGCCCAAAGTGAGACTTCAAGGAGTAATAGAGGGAAGTGGAGAGACAAAATGGGAAGGGGTTGGTCGAGCCAAAAGCATTGGAAGTGTGGGTAAGGAGGTAGAGGTCGGGGCCTTTTATAAGAGAAGAGGGGGGTCACTCTTGGAAAGGTATAAAATGTAACTTTATTCTCAAATGAATTTCGGATTTTAATGGCCCCACATAGATTTTTTTCGAGGATAAGATGATAAGGTTTCGAAATCCACCCACCCAATAGGTTTTGGACATGTGTAGGTCTTAGATTTTACATTATCTTTCAATTTTATTTAAATCGTTAAATAATGAGGTCATCGCTGCATCATCATGATGTCATAAATAATTTAATTTTTTTAAGGTCTAAAAATTATAAAATAAATATCATGATGTAGGAAATATATATAGATTTCTAATGAATATTTATAGTCCAAAATACAATTTATTTAGACAAAATTAAAAATATTTTACTTAGGTGATACATTCTTTGTTACATTAAACATTCTTTAAAAATAAATAGAAAAAAAGTTACTTTCTCACAAAAGTGATTCCATGGGGCCCCCAAGATTGGAACAAGGCATCCCATGGTCGGCCATGAGACAACCAGTATCCTCAGGACACATTTTGTGGTCATTTTTTTGTTATTATGATATTATCTTATTATCATTAACTACCCGATTACTCATTAATCAAGATAATTAAAGATAATTACCGTCGTTACTATTCATAATGTCCAAAAACAAAAGAGTATTAATTAAATAATTTGTTACTTATGATTCCAAATATGTAATTTATTTTACAAAATTCCAAACACATAAATTTCAATAATTAATTTAAAAAAACTTCCCGTTGTCAAAACAAATAGCGGGTTTTTTTAGAAACAATATTTATGAAAAGTTTGGCACTTGTTAATGCCTAATTCCAAAGTGAAATTAATCCCAATGAAAATAATTGAATTACATGGTAAAAATATATTCTAATTAAAATTTATAAATAAATTAAAAAGATAATATAACCATATAATTAAATTATATGAAAAAGCAGTTTTAATGTAAAATGCAGTATTTTTCACTATTCATCGAAAAATGAACATTGTCAGAAAAATACAAATATTAACCCAAGGTAAATTTCAATGTTCCAATCATAACCAATATGTTTATTTTGAAAAATAGATCTTATAACATTGTCAAAAAGTGGATTTAAATGGGGTTCTCCATCAAAAGGCGGTTAATCGACCTTTTAAAGAATATTAGAATGTTTACACTTAAAAACTGGACTCATTTGCATTTTTAATCCTCTAACATTTATTGAAAAAAAGTAAAAATATTTTTCAAACATATATAATCATTTTGTAGATAGTTATTTTCATTTCCACCATTACAACGGCTAGGCGTTAACTACCATTTAAAATAATATTATTTTATTATTAGAGTGCAACGTAAGATTTCAAAGAAACTTGTTGTTGTATATTGGGTACGCCATCGAGCATAGCATTCCCTTTAAAGTATTATTAATATTTTATTCACAAATATGGATAAATGTGAAAATGTAATACTTTTTATTTACCTGGGGTGTTACAGGTAGTCATTTAAACCCTTATCATTTTGATTAACCATTAGTAAATTATTTTAACCATAACCATGGTAAGTAATTTTTACTCTATTTATTATTCATAATGGAAAAAATATTAATCTATTCAATATTTTAAATTATGATTATTTATATTAGGGATCTAATTTTTCAAAATTAAATTCATATAAGTGGCAGAATCAAATTTGAAATTATACCCCTTGATACGATGAAAACATGAATTAACAAAGTAAATTTTTTTATATGTGTAAAAGGATTTAAAATAAAATTTCAATATAACATTTATTACACTAAATAAAATTTTAGATTTTATAATATATTAATGTAATTTTACTTTATGAAAATTTAAATTAATTTTCCCTTGTAAAAATTTTAAATGAATAGATATTTTTTGATTAATATCAATTTGTTTCGTTAATCATATAAAAAAGAAATATTTTACAAAAATCCAAAAAATTATCCCTAACATAATTTATAAATAATTATTTCAAAAATTAAATTCATTTTATAAAATAAATTTTCCAAAACATTTATATTATAATTTTAAATAATGTGTGCAAGGCCTTACTATCCATTACTTTAGAAAGAATGTTTTTTCACAAATCATTTAATTTTCATTTAAATGGTTTATATTTTATATCGAGTCAATAAATAAAAATAATTTTCATAATATAGTTAAAAATATTATTACCCTAAAATATAGATTATATGTTGTGATGGTGTACAATATTATTATTCATTTTGACTTAGGTTTGTGTGTTTGGTTAGGTATAGAAGATATCACATATATTTAAATATAAGTATATCAAAAAGACTTATGGTGTTACATTCTCTCTTAATATCTATTTTTCATGTAATATATTCAATAGAACAACATTTTATTATTTTAAAATTTTGGGGTGATAAATGATCACCACCATCAATAAAATATTTACTAATAATTTTAATGTCTTATTGGAAGTTAGGGTATTTCTATTTGAAAATATAATCTTAAAAACTATACTTCGTAAAAATTGTTAAACAAAAATACTATTAATATTAAGAACGAGAAATATTAATGTTCATGTGGTAAAATATCGTAACAAGTATGATAACATATGGGGATTTGAATATATGGACAATGAGGAAAAGTTTAATTATCAAATAACGATAGAGGGTGATAGAGGTAATTGATCAGAAGAATGTGAATGATCAAGAAAAAGTCAATGACTGTGAAACCATAAGTTTTAATGAGTAAAAAGACCTTTAATTCATCAGATATTAATGATATAATATATTATTCTTTCTAGATCCTTTTCAAGAAGATTAGGTATTTTATTTCTATATAAGAGTGTAAATAAATATTCTTTCTTGGTATATTTCAATTTAATAAGCACAATTTCATAATTTAGCCATTATCCATTAAATATCATCATCATCTCTAACACAAATTAATTAATATCCCAAATTTAATTTTTTTATTGACTAATAGATGATAAATTTTAATGGAACATAAAATCCATAAAAGTTTGAAATGTTTATACACCTATAACTAAATATTTTCTTAAAACAATATACTAAGCTGAAGTCATTAATATCTAATCCTCAATCGTAACAATACTAGATCATCATTAATATTTATTCATCATGTTGTTTATTAAAAAACAACATATTAAAAAGACCATCACATATTCTAGTGGAAGGATCTAATTGTTTTTTCTTCAGTTGTGGGTTTAAGCCCTATTGCCTTGCCAGATGCGATAAGTTTTCACCAAGTATGATTGTTGTCATTTTTATAATAAAATATCAATATAATTAATATAACATTATGAAATTTCATTTCATTATCATTACAATAATGGGGAATATAATATAAACCATAAATTTTATCAATACCTTTAGTCATAATAATAGTACGTACATTCATCCAACATAATGTTTTCAAATAATAAACCAATAGTTTTCATTCCAGTAATTTTTTCTTAATTATCCTTAATCATTTTATATTTCTACCACAATATCATTAAAAAGTATAATTTCAGAATTTGAACATACGAGGAACCTTAAACTCATAAACCAATGATGATATCCACAACTGTTAAGTTAATAATGACATATATTTATCAATAATTTATCATAATCTTTATATGTTTCATGGTTCTTGAAAACGAAATGCTATTGGAAAAAATATATCCATATTTTAATTCTTGAATCTAAATACATGAATATTTCAACTTTTTATTTCCACATATGTCCATCCTTTACTTTTTGGATAACTATTAGTTGTTTTTAATTACTCCGATTATTAAAAAAATACTAATATTTTAGACAAAGAAATATAAATATATTCCTATGATTATATTTATTTCCTTCATACATACATTTTATATTTTATTATCAAATAATTTATTTATGAACATATATTTTACACGTAAAACATTTTCCCATTCCTTTGAGAGACATTCTTCGGTGTCTCTTTCCATATTTTTTGCATGAAATAAATGTCTCTTTCTTTCCTCAATGGTGTCCACCACTCGAGGGATTACAGAACACCATCATTCTCTATGTCACTGATCATAATAGTAAGTTGAGGTTCATAACTTTAATCAAATATTAAGATAAATTGTTAGGAATAATCACAATATCATTCAATTTTATCATCATTGCATTTAGTTATTTTTAGTCACTACATTTTCCTTCATGTTCAATGTTACTATGATTCTTTTGGTCTCTATATAATGACTAAAACATAAAATCCTTATGTGAGAAGATGTAAAAATAGTATGAAACCACATAAAAATTTAATGTATTTCAATATCAGGATACCTTATTATCAATCGGAGAAACCTTTGGTCTTACCTTAGTTTTTTAATTTTTATTCATCTTTTAAAATTATTTATAATGGGTAGTAATGAAATTGCTAATTATAAAAATAGTATCACCTGGGAGTGTGAAGTTAACCTCAACGCCCGTTTTTATATTTATTACCCCTAGGTAAATTTAACTACCGAACCATATCCACTTGTGTTATCCATACATGGATATATCTCCAGTAAAAAATAAAAAACATATAACATACTACAACTTTAGTATATAATCCTATATTTTTAAAAAAGAAATATCATAGGATAATGATCCAAAATATATGTTTTCTTATATCATCATCCCATGTTTTATAATAAAATTCCTATATTACCTAATCTTTGTAGACGTTTACCCAGTATACCCAAACCAATGTATACATTATTACATTGGAACTATATAAAAGTAAATTACTCTTAGAGGACCAAATAGTATAGTAATATTGATAAACTAGAAACACGTTGGATTCCCATATTACATTTGAATATAGAAATTTTAATTTTTTTATAATATCATTATTTCCTCTTGAATCTACTTTCATGTCATTCATAATATACTTTTTAGATTCTATTGAAAGGGAAAAAATAAGGGTGATATCAAATATTATTTAAGGTTTCTTCATAGTAGAACCTATCATGAATTAATAATCATTGTCTACATGGAATGTTAAATAAATGAATAAAAATTCTATTCGATTAATTTTACTATCATTATTAGATCATGAATAATCAATAGGAAACATTAAATAACCCAATATAGAATCCATTTAAATAACATGACTATTATGAATATATATGGGAAAATGAATATATAATGATAGATAACTAAAAACGTATTCTATTTATATGGTACAATGATAAGTAAAATGAATCTAGAGATAATATCGTTTTGAATAACTGATGGATAATGAAATTTAATTCTTAATGAAGAAAATTATATAATATTCTTTTTCATGATATCAAGCGTCATGACACCTCTACTATCATTTCCATTCACAATACAGTTTAAAAAACCAGGTAGGTATACACCATAATACCATTTAACTAAGGCTAGAAAACTAATTCTTGTAATGAGATTATCAATGTAGATAAGGGATATCTAAAACATGTCCATATCCATATCAATATCTCAAAATAATTCCATATATATATTATAATTAATTTAGTACATTAACAACATTCCAAATGAAAATATTTTTATATTGAGTACGGAATGAGGATAAACAATAATATCCAAAGTCAATCATATAACATTTAATGTAAACACATTATTTATATATTATATAAATATTAAGTAATAAATATATTAATAATAAAAAATATTGATATTTTAAGGGAATGTAATGTCCAATGGTGAAAAGAAAGTGAGTATTTCAATAGAATGTTAAGGATTACAATTTTTAATTAAGAAAGACAAGGTCAATACACTCCTCTAAAAAAATAAACCTTATAAGGAAATAATATGTATGGTATGAATAAAACATATCCATGATGGATCATAAATACAATAAATGATGATATAGTTGATTAGTATAAAAAAA
This sequence comes from Viscum album, assembly GCA_963277665.1. NCBI lineage: Eukaryota > Viridiplantae > Streptophyta > Magnoliopsida > Santalales > Viscaceae > Viscum > Viscum album. The sequence continues at coordinate 1,843,618,078 of OY728145.1, forward strand.
ATAAATAATTCATTAAAAAAATTCATAAGGCAAATAACCATTTCAGTACGAAATTTTATTTACTAAGAGTTCACAAAATGATAATAATTTTAATTAGAAAATTCAATTAAATAAAATAATATATAAAACATTAACATGTATTTGTGGAATGAATTTCTATACATTCCATACATATCAAAACGAAGATTGTTTTTTAATTTTTCTGTAAAATCTAAACTGGCCTATTTTGAAAATGACATGAAGATTAATTTAAAAAAAAAATAGATATTCAAACATAGTAGAAATATTGTCTAATAAATTTATTTTATAATCTTAAAAAATAATCTAAAAGGTTTTTTGAAAACAAGTTTTTCGATGAAAAAATATTTTTGAATGAAGGGATAAATTAAGTCATGTTTTTAAAAACATTTTTTTAATCATTATAAGTACCAAATAGATGAATATGTTATAATAAAATTTAGTCGACATGAATGAAAAATAATTTTTAAATAATTTTTTTTAATAAAATTATCAAATAAATTCTTTTGATTGAAATTCAAGTATAAATAATATTGAATAAAATAATATTGGGAAATAAACCCTTACAATGATAATAATATTAAAGAACCAATAAATCGATTAATCAATTATGTATATCAAATTTATATCCACATAAAACAATTGATAATAATATATTAAGTATTCATTAAAATAATGATATTACAATATCAATGTCAATGAAGAATAAATACACCCAATGCAAATGAATTGAGTTATGAATTTCATTACCACATACTAAATTTTATGTGAAATACCATTGGATGAAATATTTCAAATTGAAACTTAAAATACAAAGAATTATTTATAATTCATGATATTACATGTTTTAGGTGTGTTATATACACTATATAATAAAAATAGGTTCATAACATTACAATATGCCTCAATGAATGGAAATTGGGATGTAGTCCCTTACCACACGCTTCCTTCTGGTTGATTGATATTTATCCTAATGTATAATGGTTTTAAGATGTTTATTAATTTTTACAAAAATTATAATCATATTTATAATTTCATATATTATCATATTATAACATTTTACCACCTATTTGTTAATAATATTTCTTTAATTTAATAATTTCTGGGTTTAATTTTATTATTTTCTCAAGAATGTTTTGTGTGGAATGCTTCCATTATTATTATTTGATATATATGAGTCATATATAGAATGATATTAACGACATATATATATTATTTATTCATAAGATACATATTTTTATCATTATTTAAGATTTTACATGGAAAATGAATTTTATTAATTTGTTGATATGGTAGGTCGTATGTATACCCGAGCGATGATATCATTACACTAATTGGAGAATGGGTGAAATAGTGTATAATATATTAATTTTAAATAATCCATGTCATGTAATATATATCTCATATATTCCATAAAATTTCCCTTGTTAATTTCCATGTAAATATTTAGTGAAAAATAATTCCCATAGCTTGTCATGGTAGTAGCCTCTAACAAACATGAGAGGAGTTATCATATTTCTAAAATCTATGAAAGTGAGATGTTATTTGGGATATTATTATCCAATAAGTATAATAATATCATAAATAATATTTTAAAATAATAAATAAATAATTACACACTATCTTGATATGTTTATATGGAATAAAATTTACATCAGTTCTCAAGGTGGTAGTCCGTTGTACACATGATCGGTGATTTTGTTTCTAATTTGCTGGAGGAGGAGAAGGATATAGGTTATTACCATAACATAATAACATATAATAATATGTGATTTATTGTTTTATTATACTATCATGACTCAAAATCATTTGAATATGGTGGAATGTGAAATAAAATAAAAATAGCCATTTAAGAATGTTACATCTTCTTCAAACGACCCCTTTTGGTTTTCCCTAAAATCCTTCACAAGATAGATTTATGATTTAACCAAGGTTTATATAATTTTTTAGGATATTAGGGATGTTATATGGGTATGTATTTTTCTAATGAAAAGGTTTTTGGATGTTTATGATGGGAGGAGAACTGTGGCCTTTTATAAGTGGGGGAAAGGACCCGCATGGAATATTTCAAAAGAATAAATTACTTCCATGTTTTTATTGTACACAAATACACAAAAATAGATCATTAATTAATTTTTTCGGAGGGTTAATGTGTAAATATTTATTTTTAATTGAATTTTTACACATTGGTATGAAATTTTACCCCCAAAACATTTAGTTTAACCCAAGTAAATGTGTTATAACCTTAACAATTTTAAGTACCTGTTACTTATTTTACTATTGATAATGGTCAAAAATTATGTTTCATTTATTAATTAATATAAATTATTCTTATTAAAATTATCTAATACTTTTTTTAAAACAAATCTTTGATCATTAAGAATCATATTTAAACATATACTCACAGATGAAACAAAATAAATCATTTTTCCAAAGTAAAAAACTCTAATAAGATTAGAAGGTTATAATATCAAAAATCCAACTTAAATTGATTAAATTGGCTCAATAATTTTTATAATAATATAATTCAACTATTTTTTCTTTAAAATAATTTTATATTAAATTTATATTTGTAAATAATTTAAACATAAAGACAATTTTCTATAAAAGTTGTTATTTTTATAAATTCATCGAATAATGAAACATTTATATAAAATTACAAAAATATACCCTAAGATAATTTTTATATGAATATATAAATAATTTATTTCATTTTATTAAATAATATATAATAATTGGTAGAAATTAGTATTCAATTGTGTTGTAAAATCCCAATTAAGCCGTCTTTTTGAAATATTCAATTTTTTAGAAAAGTTTTCTTTTTAATATAAATGAGTCATATTTTTTTAATAAATAGATGAAAATAATTTACATAATTTAGTTATTAATATTCATTATCACCAATTAAACACCGATTCTATAGTCGTATTACATATTACACTTCATTTAGACTCACGGTTGTGTGTTCCCAAAAAGTATAAAAAAGATTAAACTTATTTAAAATGAAATATGTCATAATGTATTATGGTGTTACATTATTTTATAATATCAGTGTTGTGTAAAACATATGAAATAAAATTAATTTTTATTCCTTTAAGAAAATTCATGTTACATAATTCAGGGTATATTAGTCAGAAATCATTTTAGTCATTATAAATACCATCTATTTAGAGTTTTATAGTAAACCATTTTGACTATTCTATAATAAAAAAATACTTTCATTTATCAAGAAAGTGGTAACGTGTAACTTTCTAACCAGATGTTAAAATATTTTTTTTATTTTTTATTTATTTTTGAATCATTATTAGATAATGTTGTTTTTATTTTTTAGGTCTACCAAAAAACATAAAATACATTACTTTGAATGGCCTTATTATTTATAGTTAATTGGAAACCCTTTCATATTCCAATGATTAATTCCCAAAATTTCTATTAGGATGAAAAAACAATAAATGAAAAAGAATATTATACTACAATAAATAAGATTTATCACCTAATTTGATAGTAGATACTTTAAGGGTGTATTTTATTTATGTTACCATCTACCTATAGAAGAAATAAAATGTTGTCTGATGAACACATTATATAGAAAGAACTATACATATGGGGAAAAATAATCTTAAAATCATGATTAGATATCATATTTAGAATGAAACTATTTTAGTAGTTAGTCAATTCAAGAGGTATAATTTTTCTCCAGAATGAAATGTAAATATTTAATCCTATGTAAATCCATCTATAATGGTTATTAGACATTTCCTAACGAACAACATTAACAATACTCAGGTTAAGGAAATACTTAATGAGAAAACTAATTCGATTAAAAAATTTCATCTTATGTCGCAATAATAAAATAATGATCTTATGGGGAGGTAAACCTTGTATTACATGGAACCATTTAGTTTATTTAATTTTATTTAGAATAAATATTCAAACTTTTATGTATGGAATTCTCTCTTTTTAACGACTATTATTAGATTTCAGTAAAAACATTATCAATGAGAAAAAAATATGATGTTTAATTAGTTTGATATATGTAAATATGTTTGATACATTTTATATATCAATGGTTTTTGAAAATGACAGATTATTCATTGGATCCAAAAAAATGTTGGTTTATTTACTTTATTTGATACTAAAAAATCCCATAAAATTTTTATAAAAAACAATTAATATCCTTAGAAAATAATTAAGTGTTAATTTCATTCTAGTAAGGGATTTTTGTGTGTTAGTTATTAAAAATAAAAAAATGTGGCCCCCTAGTGTGTTAATATCTCAATTGAAATGTTGAGGCATGATATGTGGAAATCATGTTATCATGTTAAACTATAATATTATACTGATAAAATATATTAGTTTTAAAATTAAAATTCATGATTTAAAACTATTAATTGTTGTCCATTCCTTATTTATTTTTAAATAGGTATGGATGTCAAGAAGGGTAAACTATTCTATAATTCCTCATCGTATTTTACTGAAAATTCAAAGTAGAGAAATCATAACCTGGTGTTTTTATGTAGTGGATAGACTATATAGAATAACTCTAATCCCAAATTCATAAACTTTTAAATATTATATTATGATACATTTTAGTAATTATAAAGAAGACCATAATATATTTCATGAAAAATAAATTTTAAAATAGTTTGGAAAATAATTAGTCATTAGGTCTAATTGCAGTCCCAAAATTTATACATCTATGATATTTTAAAAACCATATCTACTTTGATATAAAATTATACTTTAATGGATTATATTATGTTTTAATTCCTTATTCTCTTTTATAAATATTTCAACTCAATAATATTCCATCTCTTACATATCTGTTTTCTAAAAAAGATTCATCCACCTATGATTCAGCTTCAATAAAATCAATAAACTCATTTTAATTTACAAAGGAGAATGTTTTTACACTACCTTAGTTTATTTACCCCCATATATCCATTGTTTAACTCCATAATCATTACTCTTAAACCATTATAAAACCTATTTCCACATTTTATACTAATCTAACACCTTAACCAATAAGAGTGGCCACAAATTTATTTAGATAAATATAACTCCCTTGAACTATAATTAGTATCACCTTAACAAAATAATGTGAAATAAATAACTATTACTCTCAGATTATTGAACTTGTATAATACATGACTAAGTACATATTTCAAAAATATTAAATAATAAAAAATTGTTATAAAAAACTTAATCCAATCTAAATGAGGATAACCTAAAAGGAAAAACCAAAAAAATTAAACTCTCATCCAGTACACTATCATTACCATGTAAGGATGACACCTTAACACAATTGATATGTTTAAATTAATTAATATTTTAAATTAAATTAAAAATAATATTATTCTCCCATGTTACATATATAGTATAATTTGGTGAAATTTTAGTAATTTTTGGATTTTATAAGTGATTTTTTATTATTATATAATTTAGCGGTGCATATGTGTTATATATATTTAGTTCTTGTGAAAGAAATTTATTTATGGAATACTAAATTTAATTTAATATTTGTGATAGTGGATGAGAGAATATATAATTTATTGAGAATCCATGATAATCATTGTTTTTGATGAATTTTATATGAAATATACACAAATAGTCATTATTGATTTTTATGACTCATATATCAGTATTTTTGAATTCTAAATGTGGTGTAATCTAATTCAATGAATCTCAATACTTTTCCAGAATTAATCTCAATCATGTTTGAATAAAAAAAATTCAATATCATTGTAATATTAGAATGGAAATAACATTTTTGATGATTTAATCTAAATAATTAATAGTTTTTATGTGTTCTAATATTTCTAATAGTGTTTAATGTATTTCATTAATCACTACTCATGAAAAGTTTAAATATATTATTATATAATTTCATTTCATCATCGAGGCTGGTTGTAAGAACTAAGGGGTAGAATCCATGAAAAAAAATCTAAATTTATAGTAAAGATTGTTTGAATTTATAATTATTGTATAGTAATAACATTTTTTGTTGTACAGGATATATGAATAATTATGTTATATATATCGAACCAATAAGTTGATATCATATATATGATTTAATAAAAACATAGAGAATTGCTATGAAAAAACCCTAGAAGTAAAATCACATAGTTATATGACATAAAGAAATTGTATTTTTACAATACATTAACATGATATTTTATGATTTGAGTTTAATAAAATTAGCACTATAAATTATCTAAATAATAATTTATTTTTTTACTAATAGAAAATATTACCAATATACTAGCTACCTATTAATCCATAACGTGTTATTAATATCTCCCAAAAATTCTCCATTAGTGATATTCTTCTGAAAACATCAAGAAAAATACTTTTCATCATAACCCATGGAAGAATAAACCTATGAAATGGATGATATTAGATACATAGTAAGGTTAGACAAGAGTGATAATCATCAAAATACATGATTGATCATACTATGATAATATTGGATTAAACATGATACATGATAATGTTATACCAAAAAATATATATCATAAATAATGTAATAAATAATATAATGACATAATAATATATCATGGAATTATAACACATAAAAGATGAAGAAATTTAATTACCTTTCATATATTTATAATAAAACCATCTAGAATCATAAGAGTATAACATAACGGTGTGGAATATCACAGAAACCTTCAATAAAATTTAATATAACCAAACGAAAAATTAAAAGATACTTAGAAAGGTGGAGTAATAATAATTATAGGAAAACAAGTGTGATAACCCTTTATTCACATGTCTTAGTGAACAAACTCATTATTTCACTACATTAAAATATGAGAAAACACATTATGCCAATGCCTTTATGGACAAAATCCAAATGTCAATTCCTTATTATATTTTAATATATTTACGATAACCAATGATTTATAATGAAATATATGAAAAAATTATCCATCATCTATACATATTTTTTGTTAATAAAATCAATCAATGTCATACCATAATGAACCCATATAATGAAAATGAGTTAAATACCCCATTCAAATAGAATCATATATGAATAAATAGCAATTCTTCCAATAAACATGATAAACCCATAGTATATAAGTGGGCATCGAATGAAACTAAATAATCATTTTGGTAGATACCAGTCAATGAAATATATCTTATTTACACTATATAGATTTTTATTATATGTTCATGTTAATGATTTCCCAAATTAATCAACCTCTCGTATCTAGATTAACACTCATAGAAAAATTAAATGTAAAATAAGGCATTCACTATGTAATGGAATCGGAATAAAATTATGTGTATTCATATGGGGTGGTTAGGAAATACCATGGAAGTGATGGATCAATCCACAGATAGATATGCACAATGGAAAATCCATCGATAGGAATAACTAAGATCGTATTATTTGAGTTTGATCATAAAATGGGGATAAACTATATCAAAATAATTGGACATAGATGATTAATCTTTTTTAGTAGAAATGGAAAAATATATTCTGAAACAAGGAATATCATATTATTTTGAACGTATTTTTAAAAATAAATTTTATAAAACATGAATGATTTTAATTTCTTTTAGAATCAAAGGAACTATAGAGTGGATTGTTTTTAGAAATATATAAACTTGATTAATGATATGTTAACATAATAATCCATAAAAAATGTATTCCTCACATTCATTAATGAAAATTCAATTTATAGAAAATGTTAAAAGATTCATAAAATGTTTTAAACGTTATTTAATGTAGTATAAACTTACAAAAATCAATTATGGAGCATAGATAAGGACAATAAAAATGCTTCTAATGAATATGAACATTGAAAATAGAGGTTCCTATAAGAATATAAGAAACGAGTTCACATTAATTTTTGAGAAAAACGTCTGGTAAAATATGTTTAATGATTTTTTTTTGAAAAATGATAAATCCCATTGATATATAATGTAAATTATGATGGGGATCATAAAGAATCCAAATTCACAAGATGTATTGTATTTTAAAATAAAACATGCTCTGAATATAAGATTCACAAATAAACCCTTTATATTTAAGTATTATTAAAATGGAAACATATTAAAAGGTTTGTTGAGAAATGGAACCTAAGAGAAAATGAATAAAAAATGATTCATGATGTAACATATCAAATGGTTATTGGATAAACTATATAAAAAACAACGTGTGACAAATTAGACATGCCTTATAGATTTTAAAATGATACAGATAAAACCTTACCAAAATTATTAGCATTAAAAAAAGACTAATGGTCACTCATATTACAAAATTACATTAATTACCTTTTCATATACATGACCTCTCAAAATAGCCATTATATATATTCAGAAGTTAATAATTATTTATTTTCAATATCTGATGTGTGTAATCTGGATCATTTTGAACGAGATTCATAATAATAATATTTTTTATTCTATATTTTTTCAATGATAATCATTAAAATTACTTAAAATATAGAATTATAATTTTTCTCATTGATTAATTATATCATATTTGATTATATGAGAGACATGAATATGGGTCATGAGAAAAGAAATTGTGATGAACTGTTTTCCAGATGTTTGACAATCAAAATGTAGTATATTAAAAAATATTAAAAACACATTTTAATAATCATTAAAATATATTATATTCTTAATTATTACAATATATTACTGTTATATGGAATTCGTTAATCAGTTATGATATAAAAATTATAATATTGTTCACGTTGGTGGTAAAACTGACTAGAACCAGAGCATGTTAGACAAATTTAATGAGTAGGAAATGATTTTATATAATTTTATTAAAAAATGTAGATAATAATAATCAATTAAAAAATAAAATTTTGGTCATTAATTAAAATCTTAAAACCATATATTTAGTGTTGTTCTAAAAAATGAAATTCATCACTCATGGAGATTGTTTCTGCAAGTAGAAATGATCAATGATTAAATTTCTCAATGCATGATATAAAGTAAAGGTATATGATAAACTATTATTAAATAAGTATTATTTAAAAATATTCAACAAATTAAATCATAAAATTCATCATTTTTTCAAACATGAATGTCAGTGATGGAAAACAGACCACATATCTTTGTGGAGGTATTAGTCCACACATAAACTTAATAAATGTTTTTTTATGGTGAATGTAAAATATAGAGTAATGGTTAGTCCATTAACATAGTAACGTTATATTATATTAGTAGTCCTAATTTATTTTTATTAGGTTGTATATATAAATTTGGGAAGACATATATTAAGATGAAAAGTAAAATATTTAAGAAACTGAAAAATTTAATACATTGTATTTCTCTTGAAAATATCAATTGAAATAGAAGCATTTGGAAAGGAAATAATGCCCATAATATTCTAAATATGATATATGACTCAGGAGGTTAAAAATTAAATATTTTCAACAGTACATTAAAAGTGATAGTGGTAACATAAAGATGTGGTATTGACCCACTTCGTAGGTAAATATAAGGGTAATATTAGAAGAACCCAATGCATTTCATTAATTGAATTTCACTATTGATGGGTTGAAGGCTCAAAATTTTTAGACTTTCGATGGTATGTGGGTATGAAGAGAAAATACTCATAAATACACATAAATAAATATTTTGTAAATGTTTTTGGTTTTTTATACATATTAAAAAAGGTTTTATAATTATTTATTTTTACCATGATAACTAATGGTTTTAACCTTAAAAAAATATTAATTATATATAAATTGCTCAAATAGAAAAAAATTATCATTATTATTTGAAATATTGAATTATTTTTATATAATATGTATCAATGGTTTGTAAAAATTAATTTCATAATTAAATAATGTTTTGCGTAATAATATATTTTTTAAAAAGTTTTTCATTATGATTAAAATTTATATATAAGATAAAATTAACAACTTTTTTAATTTACATGATAGAAAATGATTCAATTTATAAAATTAAAAGTTTTTTATTTCAATGAATGTAAAAAAAATTAAAATAAACAATTTTAATTAAATTAAAACAATGAAATAAAATTTAAAATTGGAATAAAATGTTACATCAGTTCTCATTAATAATCATAAATTTTATATTTTTAAAATAACATTTAAAATGAATAATTATAAAATTTTAAATACATATATGATTAATTAAAATATTTAATAAATTTATATGTCTTTCATATATAATGATAATGTCATAATATTTATACATCTTATAAAAATGTTATCTTTCAAAATTCAAAAAAAATTAACTATTAGACAAATATTCCAAAAAATTATTCCTTGGTAAATATTGTAATTCATATTATGAAAATAACATAAATTATTTTAATGAAATATTATAAAAATTATTAATAAAACCATAAAAATTTATAGACAACTATTTTCATATAATAAGAAGATTCTAAAATATAAACTATTCTTCATTTTATTTCTTATTAATTATTAATATGATTAGTGATAATAAATTATTTAAAAAATCAATATATCTTATATATAATATATTAACATTAATTTAATGAATCATAGAAAATAAAATTGAAGAAAAAAATAAATTTAAATGAGTAAAATGATACTATGAATTTTATAAATTAAAAAGTAGATAAATATTAATATTCTCTAAAATCATGTAACTAATGGATTAAGTCATTTATAGTTAAATTATAATGTCAACTAAATTTATATTCATATATCCCTTGAAGATCACCATGAATGATATGTACATAAGGTAAGCTGTGGATTCCGTGGTAATATGCGACTCTGCTTGCAAGGTTCTCAATTTAATTTACAGGATCGTAAAACTACCTTATCAATGATTTTGATCATACTGTATTTATTAGAGGTTTTCCTAGGCTTGATCTAGTAGAATACCAAGTTAGTTTCCCTTTTTTCTAATAAGTGTAAAATGGGCTTTATAAGTGGCATGTCCACTACCATATTAGATGTCATTAATTTTCCTGCATATATTTCATTTTAAGGTTACAACCTTTTATACCCACTAATTTAACATCTATATTATAATGGGAGAATTTTATTTTAATCTATCATGATTGTTTTTTAGTTTGGTATTTCATATAGAAAAAGATATTAGCTAATTATTTATTCAAGGAAAATTCTCTAAGAAGATTCACATAATTACATACTCCCCCCTTAAATAGACAATGCCCTTGTAATTTTAACTATTCCTAACTAATTAATTATCCCAGGGTGTGTAACTTCGCAGCCTACTTGCCGCACATCGATGGCCCGAGCAATTCAAAAAAATTACCTCAAACACCCCACTTTGTATGTTAGTGTCTGTCAACTCATAGTGAGGGTCTGGTAAATCATTTATGGGGAGACTATACCCTCATTTATCAGAGTAAGACATGAATGGAAATAAATGAACAATAGTTGAAGAAAATATAACTAGATCAATACTCATGTCACAATATAACCTAACAGGAAGAATAATACTCAACTAATAGAAAAACATACTATTTTAATATATGTTTCATGTGTCTATAATGAAATTTAAAATAAAGACACTATTTATGCCCAAATGGGTTTTGAACCATATCTAGTTCCCTACTCCATGCTCCATCCCCAATCAGCAAACTATCCCTAGGCATTTTCCCTAATCCAGTCCCACAAGAATATATTCTATTCATGTTCCGATAATGAATACTGAATATGATTTTAGTACAACATAGTAGTCCACTACCAACGGTATCGAAAACATGTCAAGTAAAAAAGATAATGTATGTAGTTCTACAAGAAAATATGTACAATTTAATAATAAAATGTTTTCCATATTTTAATTTATTATGTTCTAGATACATTAAATCCAAGGTTCCCAAGGATACCCGTACCTCAAAACTAACTTCATCTCCTACTAGAGCCTAAAATATTCCCTAAGAAATAGCATATATTAATATATATATCTAGCCAAATCTCTATGTATTCATGTTTCTATGATTCCAAAGTACCTGATTTGAATCATGCCAGAGTTGGAATATTCTCTTGTGAGGCAATAACTCAAAGTGATGTTTTTCTATAATTTAATTTAACATGCATATGATAGATTTTCAAAGTTACCAATATAAAAAATGTAAGTAAGATGACCATGAAACCATTCTTACTCCTCAATAGATTGACCATGTTCAAATTCTCTTTACTCATAAGCATAATGACCATGTTACCATGTATACTTCACATTAGAATTACCATGTTCCAATTATCTAACTCATATATATGATGACCATGTTACCATTTTTACATCTCAATTTATAATGACCAAGTTCCCATTCTTTATAACATAATTAATTTACGAATTAATTATCCACCCCTATCCCATTACTAATTCAACAATTAGATAACACAATAATTCCATTAGTCTACTCAACAATTAACTAAGTGCATTAAACAATTTATTAATTAGTCAATTATTTTACAAACATCACAATAAATATTCAATAACTAATTTTTACAAAATTATTTATCTCATTATAAATCTTAAATCTTCATAATTAATGCCACAATAAATTATCTTTATCATAATCTTAAGTCATGTAATTATTTAAAAATTATTTATATCTACATAGCCTAATCAATATCTCATAATTAATTTTACATTTAATTAACTAGATTAAATCCACTATCTCATAAAGCCAATTTACCTAAATTAATTATCTAATATAGAAACCCCTTATTCTAATGATTAATTCCCTAATTTATTGCCTATTTCTGAAAACATCAATAACTTAATTGGTCAATCTAATTAATCCACTTCATGGAAACAATTCCCAAAGGATGCTATCAATTCTACATTTTTTCATATAAATATCTCATCCAAGAATATGGGAATTATATTTAGACCACACACCTTGATTCATTGATGGATGTTTCCCCAATGAAAATCACCATAATCTATGCTGCAATGTAACGTAGATTAGATATTCTAGATCCCAATCCCTAAATAATGATATCCAAATATCATGATCTAAAAAATATAGATCTAGATCTACAATACAATATCAAAATATCATGACATTGATTTAGATATGAATAAACATAGGATAAACTCCACAAAAATATAAAGATAAGAAGAAAGAATGATTAGTATAGGCATCAAGATGAAATAAACTTACTAGGAGAACAGTATATCATTGATTAGGGCATTGAATTTTAAATAACTATAGTCGAACAGCCTTGGAACACCTTTATAAAGTCTTAGGATCAACCAAAATACATCAATCCCAAAACTAAGTCGAATTGGGGGTGTTTCAAGGGTTAGAAGAATTTCTAAAATAATTTTTGAAATAATTAAAACCACACACATGGTTTTCCCATGTAGGGGAACATGATTAAAGAAACTCTGAACTAATAGTGTATAACTCACTGTTAGGATTTTCATGGATACCTAGGATTAGGTGAAAAATTTTTTAAACCATCCACAAACTGTGAAAATCCCCATGTTCCATAACCATTCATAAGACCCCACGCATACTCACCCTAAAAAATAACTCCGAACAAAGGTACATAAAAACAAAAAAAGTACCTTAAAACATGCCTGAGATGAATCTATATAAGGTAATGATCTTACAATATACCCCACCTTATAATCGATCATCCTCAAGGTTCACTCCCAAAACATTTTAAGATTCTAATCCAAAAAGACCGGGTCATTGAGCCAACATGTCAGCTTCTCACTCCCATGTTTCCTCCTATAAATGATTGTGTTTCCATAAAAAATGAGTTATCAGTATGGTCTAACCCCACAAATATTTCTCACTATTATCTAACAAATGTATAATATTCTCTTAAAAGGACTCATCTATCTCAATTTCAAACTCATCCACAATTATCACATGAAAAACGGTTGGGATGATACATTTGTTGTGGTGATACATGGAAAAAATCATGCATAACACTATATCCTTATGGAAGAGCCAATATATATCCCACCATCCCAATTCTCTCCACTATCTCAAAGGGTCCAACAAACCAATGCACCAAATTTAATTGCATTCATATCCAATGGTGACCCAACCTATGAAACAATCGAAGGAACACATGATCACCCTCTTAAAACTCTAGGGGTTATATACATCTATTATCATACGACTTCATTCTACTTGGATCCATAACCATATGCTTATGAATCAACTATAACTTCTTAGATTTCTTCTATAAGAGACATGGTTCCAACAACTCTAACTCACCAACCTCCATCCAGCATAGTGATGATCTACATGGCCTACAATTAAAAGGATTGTATTGTGCCATATGTATAGTTTCCTAATAACTATTGTTATAGGTGAACTCCACTAAATCCCAATGATTATCCCATAATCCAGATGTTAAGAACATATTCTCATAAGATATTCTCAATCACATATATAGTATATTCTGTTTGACCATTTATTTGTATGTGGGAAGCCGTACTCAAAAAACATATATTCCGAGCACTTTCGACATGCCCTACCAGAAACTATAAGTAAAGCATGAATCATGAATAGAAACTATAGTTTGTGTCACTCCATGCAAATGGACTATCTACTAAATATACAGTTCTCCCAACTGTTCAACGGTAAGGGTTTCCCTTATAAGCAAGAAAGGTGATACCTTTTCATTTGATCCATAATGAACCAAATAGATTTATTCTTCCTAAGTTTCTTTGGAATACCCACAACTAAGTCCACGGTCACATCATCCCACATCCATTCCAGAATAGGAAACAGTTATAGTAATCCCTTTGTTAATTAAAACTCCACCATCACCTTCTAACAAGTGAATCATCTTGTCACAATCCTTACAATATACATTTTCTTGCGAGGACACTGAAATTTTCATTGTAGGTCATAATACATTTTGGTGACACGTGGATTCACCACCCTCTTAGAGTAATGAAATTCCCATATGAGCCCCGCTCGCATGCACATAGCTACCCAAACCGGATTCATCATATAGATGATCTCATACTCATCAATCAACCAGTCTGAATATTTTTCCCCACCTTCAATTCTTTCCCTCAAGTATAATCACAATGTATCCACATACATTCTATCCCTGATCTGTATCAAAAGAATATACTCCACTGCAACTAAAACCAGATTCATTTTATCTTGACTCCCTTGAACCACCACATGCATTTCTGCTAGCATAGTTATTACCTTCTACTTTGCTCCTGACTCCCGGACCATCTGAGTCTAATTTTTCCTTCACAAGGCATCAGCCACACTATTTCTTTTCCAAGGCATATATTCCAGTTCAAAATTAATGGAATGAATACACTCTACATATCTACTCTTCAAAAAATTTCAATAATGTTGGGAATATATATACATCAAGATATTTTTATCTATATAAACTAAAAAAATTTCTCCCAAAAGATAATGTTTCCAATTCTTAAGAGCATAACGCACGCATGCCAACTCAAGGTCATGCATAGGGTTATTCCATTCATGAGGCCTCAACTATTGAGACTCATACACCAAAACATTATCTCCCTAGATATGTAAAACTCTATGTCTAATCCCTAAAGCTTCATAATAAACTATATACCTTTCACATGACACTGGTAGGATCAATATTGGAGCTGATGTTAAGCTCTTCTTCAACTCTCGAAAATCTCCCTCAGAAGCCTTTGAACATTAAAACATAACTCCCTTTTTTGGTCAATCCCTGAATGTAATACTACCAAACTGGAAATTTATTGAATGAAACTCATGCAATATATATCTAATCCTAGAAATATTCATATATCAAAAAAATTCTTGGGATACTCATAAGAAACCACTACTTGAACCTTATCTAGTTTCACTGACACACCTTCCAACAAGACGATCTGTCCTATAAATTTTACCTCGTCAATCCAAAACTGACACATCGATAGATTGGTTTGTAACTGGTGATCTCTCACTGTACCCAAGATGATATCATGATGTTCTGTAAGATCTTCATGATTCATGTAGTACATAATGATTCCATCCACAAAAAACACCACAATCTAATCTAGATAGAAGAGAATTATTTTACTTCATCAAGGGCATAAATAATATTGATTCATTTGTCAACCCAAGCGTCATTATGATAACATTATATAGGACATACCGTGTTTTGGAAGTAGCCCTTAGTATATCAGAAGTCCATACTCTCAACTAATGATACCCTAATCTTAAATCCACCTTTGGTAACACCCAAAATCCAATCAATTTTTCAAAAATATCATCGATATGCGGAAGAGGATATCATTTATTCATAGTCATTTTTTTCAAATTCTGGTAGTCAACACATAAGAAACAACTCATATCATCCATTTTATCCAATAAAATAGTTGGTACCCAAGGAAATTTACATAGAGTGATAAATCACTAATCCACTAATTCTTCAAAAAAAGTCTTGAGCTCTTCCAACATAGTATGTTCCATTATGTATGGTGTAATATATAATGGATCCACCCAACATTTTCTCAATAGTGAATTCCACATCTCTCTTAGGTGGTAGCACTGAGAATTTTTCTGGAATTGCATCCTAAAATGGTTCCACTACTAGTGGTAGGGAATCTTTCCTTACACCCCTATCATCCATAAAAATAATAGAAACATGGGATGTGAGGTCTCCTAGTCGAAAAGTAATAGTCCCTATTCTTCCTGCATAGATTTCTCACTCTTGACAATGAATATACTATTCTTTCTTTGGATATGTAAATGTAACCCTCCTATAGTAACAATCGATGTGGGATCAGTATCCAATTAGCTGATCCATACCCATAATTAGGTTGAAGCCTGTAATATCAAAAACACATGGATTCCATAGGAAATGATATTCCATGATATCTGGTTAAAATCCCCTGTATAAATATATATTTCTAGACTATACTCTTTATAGGGTATTTATATTCATAACCCATATCAAAAACTCTACCACCATTCTTAAATCATTAACAATATTTGGAGATATAATGTAGTGATAGGAACTAGTATCAAATAAGGAACTAGATAGTAGATGATTCATGAATAGTACCTCTATTCTTTGCTTTCCACATTTATAGTGTGTACTTCATGTAAATGGGTTTCCCTTTTTCTTTATGACGCTAGCTGAATACCCTGGGTAGCAACACTATGCGGATGTGGGAACTCCTATCCCAAAGCACCATTCACACTACCTCTACCTCATCAACTAGTAGAAATCCATCTCCTAGCTCGATATGGTGGGTAAATCCTCTTCTGACACATTGAATATTCACAACATCTCTTTTAGTAACAATATATTTCTATGAACAGTAAATTTTTAATAGATGTCTCATCTTTCCACAAGCTCAAAACTCTAATGGTGGCCATGAACAATGTCAATGATAGTTGCCTAGCCTTCCATACTGAAGATAGATCACGCTAGTATGGTCCTGTCTATCTGAACCTCCTATTTGGATTCTCTAATTCTAGTTTTCATGGCTCATGTTTTCACAACGGTGCAACCTTCTCTTATAATTTGCTACTCCTGATCATCAAGTAACAATCAAACATCCAACACTGGAATCCTTCCTCATGTTTCCTTCAACTATAATATCATGATCAACAATTTCCATAAACATCTACATCCAGGATATATTCACATAGAGATTAATCTGAAACCTAAGTCCATCCTAAAAACATTTCATCACAGATTCCTTATCTTCTACAAATATAGGGGGAAAAATTTAGATCTGTGTAGTGTCTACCATAGTCCATCACAAAAATACTCCCCTATGTCAGATGCATGAACGTAGAAATTTTTTTATTATGTCAGTGTCTCAGGGTAAAAGTATTATAAAAACCTCTCCAAGAATTCCTTTTATAAAAAATAGTAGGTTTGTTCAGTTTGTACCTGAAGTTCCAACCAGCACTTCATTGATCGCCATTGAACATGGCAGCCAACATGACTGTTCTCTCAGCTAGAGTCACCAAATGTTCATGTATAGACTGTATGGACTCTGTCAAGAATTCAGATCCTTCTGGTCCACCATCTCTAGTAAAAGTTTGAGGTTACTGAAAATAAAATATCTTTGTTAACTAATACATACTTTTTATAACCCTCCTAGGGTGTCTTTAAATGAATTTCATGAAGTGATAAATGTTCTCTTTAAACTGATCACCTTCATATTCAGTCCATATGATTGGTTCCTGGTGTTCTCTAATTGAAAAAACCTTTCTGGGCATGACCCTCAGTTTTTTCCTCAACATGTGTCATGGAGGAATACTCTCTACAAGGCCAAATACATGTCGTAGGTCTCATAATATAACCTTATAACATTTATGTATGAGTAAATAATCACAAAATTCCTTTTTTATCCCACCTCTGTAGACTGTCCAAAATGAGGCGCTATCACTACCCTTATCCATCCTACTCATAGGTTTCGGTTCAAAAGAATAAGAACACTATCATAATCATGTTTCTCTATTATAAAAAGAATTATTTTCGTTTTACATAATTTTATAATCTTTCTCAATTCATGTTAGGCACCATTTAGCATTATAACATCACATCAAGGAAAACAGTTCATGTTCATCAACTTTACAGAAACCCATTTCCCCATGTGTTTCTAAAATCATTTAGTGTTTATAACAATGATTTCCTAGAGTGATGCATAAATAATCAACACAAATTCTATACTAGGAAATGAATCAATACTAGAAAATTATCTAAAACAATAATCACATCACACCACAAGTGTGTCACCCAAGGTGAAATAACATTCAACTGTATCATCAAATAGAAATAATAACAATCTAATCCCAATTACATGGGTTTTCCCCCATATATGGGTTTGAATATACCATGAATGATCCCATTACTAGGCCCTAAATCTTCCTATTGTCAGGTTTACCTTTCCCAAAATAGTAAGACCATAGAATATGAAGGAAAACTATACTTATAATACTACATTGTAAAGTCCTGATCAGGGTTCTATGCATCGTTTCCACCCGTTATTCAGTCTCATGTCATCAAGGGAACCTCCCTATATGCTAGAGGCTTCCGACTAGAAATGATGGTCTGGTAAGACAATCATGTGAAGATTATACCCCCCATATAACCAAACAAGAAACTCAATACTCAACTGAAGGGATAATTTACTACATCAATATAATTTTCATGTGTCTATAATGAAACTAGAAATAAAGACACAAAAACTACCAAAATGGTTTCTGAACCATGTATTCTTCCCTCCTCTATGTTCCATCCCCAATCATCCACATATCATAGGGAATTTCCCTTATTAATTCCTGTAATAATATAGTTTATTTGGGACCCGATCAGAAATCCTAAATAGGGTGTGAGTATAACTTAGTAATCCACCACCAATGGTATATAAAATAAGTCTAGACAGTGGATAGTTTATACAGTTTTATAAGAATAAATGTGCAATGCGATAATAAATAGATTATCACACTTTTATTTATTCTAATCAAAATACATTAAATTTTGGGTTCCCAATGATACCCATACCTCAATAATACCATTATATCATAATAGATCCTAAAGTGTTCCCTAGGTAATAAAATATACCAATTCCTACATCTAGGTAAATATCTATGTATTCAAGGTGATATGATATCTTAATACCTGATTCAACTCTTACTGGAGTTCAAATATTCACATGTGAATCTATAACAAGGAGTGACATTATTTCCATTCATTAATTTCATATTTATAAGACTCAATATGAAAGTTACCAATATCAAAAAATTAGGTAATGTGACCATGTTTCCATCCATAATCATAAAAATAATGAACAAGTTACCATGCATAATTCACATTAAAATGACTATTTTCTTAATGTCTTACTCATAAGTATGATGACCTTGTTACCATTTGTACTTATCAATTTTGAATAACCATGTTCCCGTTATTTATCACATAATTAATTTACCAATTAATTATCCACACCAATCCCATTAATTGTTCAAAAATTAGTTAACACATCAATTCCATTAGTCAACTCCAAAATTAACTAAGTTCCTCAAACCACTAATGAAATAATCAATTAATTAATCAACATCAAAATTCATATTCCATATTTAATATTACAAAATTAATTATCTTATTATAAATAAAATCTCTTCATAATTAATCCCATAATTAATTTTCTAGATCCAAATCTATGAGCACATTATTAATTCACAATTAACTATCTCAAATTTTTTAAATCATTATCTCGTAATTAATTTCCCTATTAATTACCAAGATTATAAACCTTATCTCTTACAACCAATAAAAAAATTAATTATCTAATACATAATCCTTTTAGTCTCATGAGTGATTCCCCAATTAATCACCTATTTCAACAAAGCTTCAATAACTCAATTGGAAAATCTAATTAACCCAATTCAAGGAAACAACTGCTAAAGGATGCTAACTATTCTACAATTTTTAATATGCATATCAAATACATGACAGTGGGAATTAGATTTAGACCAACAACCTCAAATTCTTTACAGATGTTTTCCCAACATAAATCCCCAAAATCCGACCATCACAACGTCATAGATCTATGAATCCGGATCAAAATCTATAAATAAAGGTATGAAAATATTATGAACATATCAATAAAGATCTACATCAACAGTCCTAGATCTAGCTATCACTAAATAGATTTATATCTGAAGAAATAGAGGAAATCAATCAATCAAAAGGTCAATATAAGACAATGTAAAGTATGGGATATGCATCGAGATGAAATACATTTACCAGGAGAAGGGAAGATCTTTGATTCAGGCATTTAAACTTGAATAATAGTGGTTAAACGACCTTATAACCCCTTTAAAAAGATCTTGGATAATCCCAAAAACATCAGAACCATGTCTTGGTCGAAATAAGGGTGTTTTAGGAGTTATGGAATTTTTTTAAAAAAAAATCAAAGGAATTAAAACTGTGTGCATGGTTTTCCCTAGAAAGGATGTACTATTAAGGAATCTATGTGATAATCATGTGGACATCATTGTCCGAGGTCACACAATAACCTGAGTTTAGGAATGTGGTTTTTAAAATATATGCAAATAATGCATAGCCCTACTTTCCTTAAAAATTTTTAAAACCCAACTTAAACACCCTCCAAAACATAAATCCAAACAAATATATATATAAAAACAACCAAAAGTACCTTAAAACATGACCAATATGGCTCTAGAGATGGTTGGGATCTTACAGGGTGTACATAAGATATACATCACTCTATATTTAATTTCTAGTGTGGTTTCCTCATTATTATCTATGATATGATAAATAAACTCATATTTTTTATCATAATAAAAATATATCTAATGTGGATTATTCTTTTTAACCTTTGAGTTATGTACCACAATATAATTGCAGAAATGTTCTATAGGGAAATTACAGTTTGGATTATTTTAATATGTGTTGATGGGTTGTTTTCAGATTTTATTTTCATGTCATGGAAATTATATTTTCCACTATGTTAAGAGAGATAATCAATGTCCAATATGATGTCAAAATTAAAATAGGATTGGATGGTAGTATTTTTTAGAAACACATTTCATATAAACATCTATTAGTGAGGTGTCACATACACGGGATACAATAATCACACTACTGATGTTTTTTATTTAGAATTCAATATATAGTCTTACACATGGTGATTTTTCATTCTTAGGCCAATAGAATTAGGTTGAGAATGAAATTTAAAAAAACTATATTTCATCTGGGGGTGATAATTGACCCTCATTTCATACCATTTTTAGAACGCACATTCATAGATGTAGTTAAATAGGTTTTCTATTTTCATGAAAGTTGTCGGTTCATATCATTCATATTCTGTACAGGATAGCAGGGTTAGCTTGTATAATTTCTTATTTCCACACATTTATGTCTTTAAAATATTAGTGGCATCACTAAAAAACTCTATTTAAATTCACTATTTCTACCTAGCTCTTCCGTTTACCTATAAACTTATTTCATCAATTATCTCCTATTTAACACATAAAACGTTTTTAAAATTTTTTGTACTTTTTATTTAGTAATTTTTACCACATTATTAATAGTATGTAAATTTTATATTATTTCCTTTATCATATTTCACACAAAAAACTCCATGAAACTGCATCATTATGTTCTTTGAATTTTTTGGTAAATAAATTATGTTCATATAGTTATTGATGTTTCTTGATAGATTATTATATATAATCATTTTTTATTCTAATTCAATTCTAATCTCTTTAGCATACTAAATGGTACAATGTCTAAATTTTTTATTGAATACATTAGAAACAATGATCCATTAGGCTTAACCCATTACTAAGACGAAATGTATTTAATTATTGTTGATGAATAATAATCACTATTAGAGAATTATTAGAATATAATCAAATTAAAAATCCAAACTCAAAATATTTTAATCATCGAAATTATTTATTGGATATAATTTCAACAAAAAATACTCTGGCTTCAATCAAGGATATTTAGGTTTGGTTATCTAATATTAAAAAAAATATTAAATCCATTATAATGTATTGTAATGAAAGTGTGATTAGTCAATGCATATCCCCTAGGTATGTCTATACACCTGTGTGGTATTATTCCAACTCATCAAAAACAAAATTGAAGATTTAGTAGATACTAATACATCCATTTTTATTATGATTACCCTAGGGTTCATGTCTACAACAGTCATATCCATTTACATGTATTTGAAAAGGATATAATTTATTATATAACCGCACTATCCATACATTACTAAAACCATAGAATATTATCATGTATGTAGACTTATCATATATACAAAACATTAGGGATTTCACTAATGTTCACTTATTACAATCCCGAAACAATTAATTATTACCAAAAAACATACTTAATGAATTATCTATACCATTTAAATTATGATCAACCATTACTTATCAAACTGTGTTAATATTTACATCCATAATAGATAATGTCATAATCCCCAAATTTGACTAAATCATGCCATAATACCAACTATGACATCCCATATAGGTGAAAGTATCATAATTACATTTCATAATAAAAATATTTAATTATACTATATTCCCAAAAATATTTATGGTGCTTATATTTAGATAATTAGGACCAAATATTTACTCATATAACTGATGTATTTTTAAACTAACTGATATATTTTTCCAATACATAAGAAACTGCTTATTCCATAACAATTTTTCAATATCTCTCCCTAATTATACAATAATGATAGTAGTATAAACACATCATATATATTTATTTTATTCACATCCAAGGTAAATGAAAAAAATAAAGAGTATGTGAGTTTAGAAACTTATCAATGGTAAACATATGTGATAAAAATTAATGATCATAAGTTAGAATAATAATATAAAATACATAGAATATGGATAAAGAATAATGTTATACCCATGAAATAAAATTTCACAAATCATGTAATAATGTATATCATAATAGAATAACATATAATTAATTTTTTGTACATCCATGAGGCACAATGATAAAATCATTTCAAAAATGTATAAAAACAATCCTGATTCATTGGATCAAAACATAAAAGAGTAGAGCATATTATAAAATAGGATTTATCAGGGTATTAAACATTTTCTAAAATTAAATTAAACATATAAAAGTGTACCAGTAATATGAATTTGATACTGTATGAAAGAAGTAATAATGTACAAGAATCTAATAGAATACAAAATATGTATAAACATTAAATTATGATAAAACTCATTATTCTATAGACATTATGTAAAAAAATCACTATGTTTATGCCTTATTATCTCATGAGATATCAAATACAACCAATGCAATAGAGGTTGATATAGTACCCCACCAATCATCATCAATACCTATTTGATCCACATAAAACCATTCATCAACATAACTTAAGGAACCCACAGAAATAAAATGGCTTTTATACCCCTTTAAAATGGAATTAAAAATAGAGTACCATCGAATTTATATCAATAAATATGATAAAAATGTGTAATATCAATGGGTATATTAAAAAAAATAACCATAAATATCAATGAAATTCAGTTATATAGATGATATTTTCCTCATACATATTAATGGTGTATGGTTTAGTCAGTAATTTCCAAGATCGAACTATCTGTGGAATCTAGTAGAAAACCCATCATAAAAATAAAATGATAATATGGTATTCATAATAGAAATTAGTTGTAAAAATGTTATTCTTATTTATAGTTCATGGTTAGGTAAATCAAATGAATTAATGGATCACACCTCTATTAGAAAAGAACATTTTTTTAGTCCATAAAGATGAAAAATTAGGATGGTATAATTTAAATATAACCCTCAATAAATCTTAAAATATGTCAAAATATTTTTGATATGGATGAAAAACTCTTTTATATGTGTACTAAGAAAATAAATATGGAAAAATCTAATATTGATAACATTGGAAATTTCCATATTAAAAAAGATAAAACTTATAAAAATTGAGGATTATGTTTTATTTTTGAAAAAAATATTTTGTTTAGAATATGTTTCATAGAAAATATAAATATAGTAGAATGACGTTTTCTCATTGAAAATGATAAAAAATTATTCGTTCCACACATTGATGAAAAAAACATACATGAAAAATATTGAAAATTTCATTAATTTCTTTCACTGAAAAGAAAAATGTTATAATATAAAAATAATAAATTATCGATTCCAAATTAAGGATTCTAACAAATTTATCCCAATACATATATTGAAATAGGAGGTTCCCATTAATAAATAATATATTGGTCAGATAACATACAAGAAACACCTCAAGTAAAAAATTATTCAAGATGAATGTAAAATTTAAAGGGACATAAAAATCACATTAATAACCAAATAAAATTAATAGGATTTATGAGAAGAATTAATATTACCTATATGAAGTATCATCTTGAAACAATATATATTTGACAAAATGATTTGAAACAAATTTCATCAAGTTTGAGTTAAATTTTTATCAAAAAAATATTTAAACATAGAGTGTTATGTTGAAAAAATATATTACTAATAAAATATAATTCAAGATATGATGTATCAAAAGTAAATTTTATACAATATATAAATGAATATTTTTCATAAAATAAAACATATATAATGGGATTGTAAATTTGAAAAATAAAACATTATCTTAATTTATAAATTCAACAAAGTGGCCTGAATATGATTTATACCAAAATAAAAATCTTAATAAACTATTTTATAAAAGTTAATATATATATAACCATTTATAAATATTATTTATAATTATTTTCTACATATATATGAGTTAGTTATTATTTATTTTCAATATTAGTTGGGATTAATCTTAATCATTTGATACTAGTTTAGTTATAATATTGTTGATATTCATTCTTTTCCCTACGTTCATCATTTGATTATCATTAGATATAGATGAATAACTACCTTCTAATTAATATTCTATTACTATTTAGTTAAGATAAATACATGGATATGTTTCACGAAAAAGAAGACTATGATGAATTTGTTCTGTCATGTTTAACAATCAAAAGGAGGTATATTATTAAATATATTAAATATTAATATATAAAATGTCTTAAAAAATTTAAAATACATTATCGTTAAATGAAATATAAATTATTAAAACATTCCTTAATCATTCTTGATATATATTGTATAACATCATTCATATAGGTTGTAAAACTACCACAAATGTGAGCATGTTTTATTTATTTAATGAGTTTAGGCATGATATTTTTTAATATCGAGAAATATTCTAAGGAAGAATAAAAATTCAATATTTATCATTTTATGTCACCAATTTCGTTTTTAAACTATAATTTTAGGTTCTTGATAAAA
The DNA here is from genome assembly GCA_963277665.1 of Viscum album. Classification (NCBI taxonomy): domain Eukaryota; kingdom Viridiplantae; phylum Streptophyta; class Magnoliopsida; order Santalales; family Viscaceae; genus Viscum; species Viscum album. The sequence goes on from OY728145.1 coordinate 1,843,643,868, forward strand.
AAGAAAAATTTTCATTTGTAGAGGTAGCAATCCACACATACTCAATATGAATTATTTCATTTTTATATAAATGCGATGTAATAGTGGTATATGATAAAGTATCATTTCATAATTATATTTTTGGAATATTCTAAATATTATTTCATTATATACATCATTGTTTCTAGAAATAAATCATTGTGGTAAAAATGAGCTATAATTCTCCTTGGAGGTCATATTTCAAATGAATGTACTATTAATGTTTTTTTTCATAGGTGATAGGAAAGATAGAATAATTTTATGTTCTTTTATATAAATGTATATCACTATATTAATAAAAATTATTTCATTATATTTGTGTTTATAGAAAACTTTTTGAAGGGGGTGATTAAGTATGAAATTATAAGGTGTGAGAAATACTCATGTTGAGAACATGGAATTTCTCTTCAAAATATCATAGAAAATTAAGGACAATTAATTCTTAATTGTAAATAAAATATTAAAAAATGGAGATATGATTATAAAAGGAAAAATTTGTGACATTACAAGACTATAATTATATTGGATAGTAGTTTCATGAAGAGGTAAAAGTGATCCTCTTACATAAGTCAAAATAAGGGTATTTCTAATGGTACCCACAATAATGGTTGGTCACTATTCATGGGTTGAATGATCCAAAATTATTAAATAACTTAGGGGTGGAGGTATCGATTATCCACCTCTCATCCACACACATTTCAAAAAAAAATTAAAAATGTTTTAGGTGATTTACATTTCATAATCCTAATTTTATTCCATTGAATTTCACAATAGTAAGTAATGTTTTATTCATTGTAAATATTTTTAATATAAAAAATTCAAATATAAATTATTTTCTCTATTGATAGAAAATTTAAAATATGAAATTAATTTTTGAAAATAAAATATTGAATGTTTATGTGATTTGATTTCATAATTAAAAGAAAAGACAAGTAAAAAATTTTAAATACGTTTTTCGAAATATTAAAATGTAGTTTTATGTTAAAGTTATCTATTTTATTAATTAGTATGACATATTTTGGTTTATTAAAAAATAATGGCTTTTAAAAAAATATTCAACCTAATTTTACCACAAAAATGTTTTAATAATGTAAAATATTAAAAACTATTTATAAATATGTATTAATTATTACCTAAGATCTAAGAACTAAATCAAGGCTATCTAAGCTTAGTTTAATATTTAAAACACATAACATTAACCCATAAATATTTATAAATATATATAGATTTGAAATCATTTTTATATAATGATTATGTTATAACGTTTACAATTTTTTAAAAAACTATATTTTTCCCTATTCAGTTAAAAATATACTATTTTGAAAATATAATGAAAATAATCATAGGATAATATTGACATGATAAATCTGATAAATATTTTTTAATTCAAATTAAAAAATTCATGAATAAAAATTTAAAAACCAAAGTGAACAATGTTTTTAGAGGAAAATAATGTTTTAAAAATAGTATTGGTTATTAAATTCATTTCTTATCAATTACTAAAAAGATTGGAGTTAATTTATTATTTTAATTAAAAACAATATTTTCCATATTATATTAAATTATTCAAATTAAAGAATATAAGATCCAAAGGAAATAATATACATTTTTATGTGTAAAATTATCTTGATAATTTTACGAATACGTTGGTGAAGAAAAATTATTTTTCAAAAAATTATATGTGGTAAATAAAATTCCACATTAATATCAACATGATAATATAATATTAGTTTATAAATAAATTTCATTTAAATATATTCTATTTATATATAGGGATATGGTAATCTCAGCAAGAAATCTTGTGTGGTGACTCTACTAGACTAGAACTTATGGAAATTTCTAAAACATTCATTATCTATCACATCAAATTTCACTCGTAGGATTATTATTTCATTTTATTTTGTTATTGTCCTAGGGAAAAACTAAGTTATGATAACTCATTTCCAATCATGGAAAAATGATCATTATAGGGGATAGATTCGCTACTAAAGGAAATTTCTTTCAATATTTATTATAAATTTTTAATTATGATAACTTATTTGTAATCCTTTTAAATGAGAAATGATATTAGAATTATCATTTTTTTTAGTTTATTTTGTGTAGAAAAAGATATTATAATAATATTTATATATGTAAAATAATTAGTGGTATTTTGTGGAGATACAATTAACTAATCCCAAAACAAAAAAGATTATATATCATTGATGAATAGTTTCCATTCACAAATTGTCATTAACATTGTGGAAATTTTTCAATATATAATATGATCTAGTGGAACATCATATTATATGGTCATGTGATCTAAATGGTAATTAATCGAGGTGATTTAATATAATCATTTATGACTTCTTATAATATGAAAAATATCATATTATCGGTGGAATTAAGTTTATTAACAGTGGCATGTAATCATTCACTATATAACCATATTTTAATTTTGATATGATATTATTTTAGTGATAAGGGGATATCAAAATTTGGGGTTATTAATATCTATATATCCACTTTTATTATATTGTATTGTATTCATTTATAATATTAATAAGAATGATATCTTCAATTAAATTTTTTAATTATCATAGTACTATAAACTAAATCATAAAATCATTTTTTAACTCTATAATATTAGTGATGAAGGGAGTATAACTATATTAGAAAACTTTTACATGTTTGAAATTATTAATCCATAAGTACATGTGTCAAAATAATGAAGAATGAGCAATATATTGTTTAAATGGGGGATTATGGTAGTCTTGTATATCGATGAATGATTTATTGATAATATCTATCCAAATAATGAATTACTATAACTTTATATAAACATTATACCTAGTCTAAATATATAATACTAGGATTGATATCATTACAAATAAATCCACATTTTAATAAAAAGTTATAATATTGGATTATAATGAATTTTCTTACTATAGAAAAAAATATAAGACCACACGTTATATATGGAGAAACTAATATATGATTGATGGAACACAAGGAATGTAATGAAACATTATTAATTAAGATAAATATATAACATATCGTAATATTTTATTATATTAAATTTTTTATATTAACTTTTTTTACCATCATTTCTTGTTAAAATAAAATATAACAATAAATCTTTGAACTCTTTTTGGTGATTAATTCTATGGAATGATTCTTAGTTTTACATTATTTTTATCATAATATTATAATAATACTTATTATTTATTTTTATTAATTTATATTTTCAATAATTATTCATTGATATATGATTACATTCATTTTATTTATTCTATAAATTGTTTTCTACTAATGTTTTGAAACGACCATTCCATCCATTTTTCTAAAATTAAATTCTTTTTTCAAGAAATAAATTTTACAGAAATGTGGGAACCAAGTACCTGAAACCAAAGGAAAAAAAACCAAAAATGAGAAATACTATACATTCTATATAAAATAATATTAGTTTGAGTGACTAACTATATATAATTTTTATTTCATGGAATTTTTCTCCATGTCTTAATTGTCATTGATATGCTCATAAAATTGGAAGGCCAGATATTTTCATTCATATATGTGTTCCTACAAGTTTATATTCCCCTCCTTGAACACACATATCAAATTTTGATTCTTTTTGTCAATCTAGTAATGTTGTTCATAATTATAATTGACTTGTAGTGGTCTTTTGGACATTAAATTGGAATCCCCCTTAGAGATATTGACCTTGAAAGAGTCATCCAACAACTCTTCATTAAAATAATGAATAATATCATAAAACATGTTTATGTTAGCAAGTTCAATTTCAACACACATTAGTGAAAAAACATCTGGGGCTGATATTATCATTGAGATAAATTACCTATCAGTCCGATATGCCATCAATTATTCTGAATTTAGGATCCTGTCACCTTGATTCTCCAAATCCATGTCATTAGAGGTTGGATAATTCTTATCCATCATTCCAAGCTAACAAATAACATCATAAACCCATGTATGTTTGGACTACATTGACATTGACCTAGAATTGATTGATTTTTATATTGATATTGTAACTATGATTTTTGGTATGGTAGAGTTTTCATTGCATGGCCTTGATTTAATCCACTCAGTAATAGGGAAATTTCTAGATATTAGACTTCCCTACTTTCATTTTCATGATCCAAACGTAATACTCATATCCTTTTAGGATTCTTACTTATGTCCTCACATTATCTATTATTCGGATCCCATGAAGCTAATATGATAATCCTCGAGGTTTGTTGAACCTATTTAATTTTTGTCATTTTGGAATAAAATTACAAGAACTTTTTTGAACCAAATTCTCATTATTCACCCAAACCTATGATGAAAAATTATTTTAGATCTATAATTCTCCAGGAGGTTCGTTCTGATCATGGGACCTCCCCTTAGAGGGACAGTATTTATACTGAGTAGTGTGTAATCCTTCCCATTGTTTATCCCATTTACAATTACTGCATCAACAAAGGATACAGTTGGTGGGGACGGTATATCATTGATTGGAACCTTTGTTGTCAAAATTGTGACACCCAAATTGTGTTTCAATCTATCAATGATATCTACCACCTTTGGATCAGCACCAATAGTACTTCAGAATGTTATTTGAGGATCAGTGTGGTTGACCAGTATTCTATCTGCATGATCAACTAAGGGGGGTAGACAATGTCGGGCCATCTATTACTAGGGAAAAACTCTCCCTTTTATTTCCCTACCTTTTTTATAGTCTGAAAAGAAATTTTCCCCTCTGAATAAACTAGATTAGAAAATTTTCATCCAAGACTCTAACACCACCAGTTGTATCAAACAAAATTCCTACACAACAAAGATATCCACCCACTCAATCAAAGGTTTTGAAACATTGACCTCGACACATGTACATTGGGATAATTAATGAAAAATTATTTTGGTTATATAGTACGAGAATATAAAAAATCCAACAAATCTTTATAGCTTTCATATTATAGATAGGTTATGGAAAGGAAGAGAGAGATAAAAATATTTATCCAAAGATATGTTGTCAGTGCGTCGAACATTATGTAAAAATCATAGCATCATCCTAAGAGATGTATGTAATGGACCAGACCCCACTCTGGCCATTACTTTTCCAAAATACGACTCCACAAAAATAGTTGCACCGGCCACGGTGGCAGCGTGACGGTGGCATAGGTCATGGTGGCACCGTGATGGTGGCACTGTAAGGGTGATTGTGTGACGGTGGCATGGTAAGGGTGACACCGTGATGGTGGCATCGTGTCCTCACCTAGCCCTCTGTTTTCTTTTTCCAGTCTCGCTCCTGCAACATAATTGTTTTTGACGTAAATTAAATCTTTAACCTTTTTAAAGCCATTTAAAGCCCATAATTAATTCCTAACAATACCAAGAAGCCTTCCCGATGGGGGGGGGGTACTAAATAACACCTTAATATCATCATGTGTAACTACACTCCCATGTAGGAAACCACAATCTGACTTTCCAGGCATTCAAAATTCCATATAATGTAACAGTAGGATCACTTCTTTATATCTCCCACTAGAGTTTCTTATTTTTTTCTTCTCGGCTGGATTTCTTTCTTCTTCTTGGTGTCCCTGGATTCCTTCTCTTCCTGTGTCTTGTGGTGAACCTCCGCTGGAGCTTTCAGCACCCTTGGAGTCCCCGACGTTCCTCCCCAGTAAGTCGTGCATCCCCTGTTCATGGCGCATGGAGAAAAGCATTGATCCTTGATCAATTAGGTATGGATTTTTCTTCGTCTCTCCTTTCTGTGTATCTTGTGGGGTGGTATGCTATAGTTTCTATTGGAGTGGGTGAATCCAAACATTATGAAGATAACAAACGGACTATAAATAATGAATGGAAGGGGTCTGAACGATTTGTTGTTGTTCTGTTTTTCACTTCCTTGATGCTTATGTTGTGAACCGTTGGGCTATGCACACTAAAAATCATGGTTGTTGGTGGTATTTCCTTGCACGCTAATGAAACATTAACTTTTGTGATGATTAAATGACTGTAACATGGAAACTGGATAATCACGTTAACTCAGTGGATTAAATGGATACCCTGTAAACATAAATCCATGTGTTGTCACCCCAACTAACCAATAGAAAGAAGAAAATAATGAATGGTGTGCTTGAACCTGGAAGTTTTTCTACTCTATTATGGTAGTAGGTGTGTTGTTCTGTTTGATTTCATATGGGTTGATGTGGGTGAGGATGGGATCCTCTTGGTTGTGAGTCTGAAATTGTGTGTTTTCTCTTCTTGTGATACGAATTGGGGTGGAATCCTCTACTGTTAGTATATCGTTGGTTCATGGTTTTAGGGATGTGGGGTAGTATCATAAAGACTGGTTTGCTTCCAATACATGGAGGTATCTCACATTGACTTCTTTTATGGTGTGGGGTTGTATCTCGAGGCTTGGTTTGGTTCCAGTATTTGGAGGGATCTTACTTATCCCTTTGTTGATGTGACTTCACAAGAGAACCGAGTGTGAATGCATAAGTTGTTGTTTAGCTGTTTCCCTTTTCCTAGCTTGTGGTTATACCTGTTATTTTCCCAGTAGTGTAGAATTTACTTAAATGGGACAACATGAACATGAAACTATGAATGGGTTAAATGGGGAATTGTTTTTGCGAAAGAGTTGTGGCTTGGCCGTTAGTGTCATGGTTCTTTTATGAATGAATAGTAATAAGGGTGTATGTGCTTAGGTTTTGGAACCCAAGGTTAGGATGAGTGCTTGTTACCTATATGAATATCTATAGTTTTTATGTTTCCTTATTCGCACCCCACCCAAGTTGAGCACTTAGTGTCGAACACCCCCATTTGATCGGGGAGGGTGTTTTCCCTACACTCTGAGTGGCTGGTTATTAGATCCTTTTCTTCCCCATTTCCCAAATTTCCCAAGACTCTTCGGGCAAGCTTTGACGTCCTGAGGTCCATTATTTACCAATCTTCTTCGGGCAGGGTAGTTGTGGTGGTTGGCCCAAGTGCATGTAGGTAGGTTGTTCCCAAGAATCTTTGGGATGAGGCCCAGGTGTCTTCGGGCGTGGCAGTAGTTGTTCTTGCCTAGGTGTTTGCTGGTGTGGTTACATGTGGTTTTTGTGGACCAGGTGTTTGCGGGTGGGATGTGTGGTTCTGGATCAGGTATGTGCAGGCTGGTGTGGTAGTAGGACTGCGGTGAGAATGGCGGGATTGGTTTGATGTGTTGGATATCTTCAATAACTAGTGGGTAAGTGGAATGGGGTACCTAAAAATTGATGTGCTATTACTATACATTACTTGACTTGCATTATTTGGGGAGTGTTCCTTGTTGAGGCTTGGGTTGATAGTTTTCCCTGCTAGGTTCTTTGGTTATCTCCTTTTTCACGGTGCATTAGAATGCCTCCCCACTTGTGCACGAGAGTATTTGGTTTTCCCACCTGAGTATACTTGTATGCTCACCCAATAGATATAAAACTACTTTCAGGTTTCCAGGAGGATTTTAGGGATCATGCGGGACTATACTAGCTCAGACGTTGGGGCAGTTTCTATTGTCGTTTTCCTTTTCATGGTACCTTACTTTTGGAGGTGTTGTGACTTGTATCTTTTACTTTTGAACATGCATATGGGAATGGATTACTTTCAGATTTACCTTTACTTTTAGATTTTTTGTTATTGGGGTTTCTATCTTATCTCCCGATCCTATTAAAATAAAATGAGTAATGCCTTCCATCTTGTGTGTTATTCTACACCTTTGGTGCTAGTCTCCACTCCTGGACCTATTGAAGGCGGGTCTCGGGGGGTCATTATCTCTCGTTGAACTTAACGAAGGAAGGGTATGGAAATCTGTTGTCCCTTCCCTCCTTTTGGTGAAGGTTGGTCATGACATAATGGTATCAGAGCCTCAGAGGTTGAGAGATATGATGAAGTATGGAGTTAGGCAGAGTGAGGATTTCATGGGATGGTAGGGCAACAGTGTTGGGTGATCTTGGTGAGTGAAATAGGGCAGGGATGACCTGCTAGGACATGGGACTTTATGGCCCCATGTGATTCGATGCAAGGACTATGGACCTACCAAACGACCATGTGGGGCTACACTGATTGTAGTATAGATACCATAGGAAAGGTACATGCATCATAATGACTTTCGTTCTCGTGATTATACGGTGGTGTGGGGATTTAAAATGAATAAGAATTCTAAAATGAATTTAAGAACAATATTCTGCGCTACTCAGGATTAGGAATTCCATGATTACCTTACAGCTATGGAACCTGAGATATGACCATGAGTAGTGTGGGCGATCGAGGCCCAGAAGGCTAACTTGGCCGATCAACAGAGGACGGACCGAGAAGAGGAGGATTTTCAGTAGTAGAAGACACTTCATGCCTTTCAGTGGCAGACCCTTGATAAGTATGAGGGAATCATCTCTAACGTGGAGATAGAGAACTGTCTAGAGGAGTTAGCGATAGCGTTCGGCGTGATCTGGGCTCCCGCGAAGTATTGGGTTCCTTTGGTTGTGAGCCAGATGCGGGGAGCAGCATGTCAGTGGTGGATGCTTTACCTTGGGGAGAATAGGGAGGTAGAGGTGACATGGACTGATTTTGAGAAGGAGTTCCAGGTGGAATTCCTCTCTTCCATGATAAAGGATGAAAAGATGTAGGAGTAGCTCACCCTCCAGTAGGGGAGCATGTTAGTAAGAGAGTTGGGGATCAATTAAAGGTTCTCCTCCACTTTTCTCCGGACCTCTTTCCAGATTAGGAGACTTGGGAGAGGTGTTTGGAGTAGGCACTTCAACCTTCTCTTAAGTATGTTGTAACTCCCTTCACCTTAACGACATACTTAGAGGTCCAGAAGAAAGCTGAAGTGGTGGAGAGAATGCACACGCTGGGAGGTGTATCATGAGATGGGATCCAGTTGGTCCTGTCAAAGGGGAAGGCCGTCAGCAGTAGGACTCCATGATCAGGACCCTCTAGGTTTCAACCATTAAAAAGCAGGCCTCAACAGTTCCAGTTTCAATCCCTTGATCCTCACCCCTTCCATTCGGGTCCGGGACCAAGGTGCTTCGTCTGTGGGAGCCATGGGAACATTTGGAATCAGTGCCCAGACAGAGTGTAGTAATGTTGGGGTGGTCCAGTGCAGCATCGGCCCCATCCATAGTAGTTTCCATCTAGGACCATTCAGCAGCAACAAGGATAGAGAGCTCCCCCTCCTCCAAGAGTAGACATCGTAGGAGGAGGCCGACCGCAGGATGCTCCTTAGGAACCTTGACCCAGAGGTTCTCGGGGTGGTGGCCGACAGCCGAGAGGCAGAGGAGCAGGGTGTGGTCAGTTTCATGCCATAGAGGTAGCAGTTCCAGCTAGTTCGGAGGTTTTTTGTGGTATGATCATCTTGTTTAGTATGCTTTTTATGCCTTGTTCGATACAAGATCTTCACACTCCTTTGTTCCACCTAGTCTGGCTCGTGCTTTGGGTTTAGACGCTTAGAGACATCCAGTGCCCTGGTGCTGAGCACACCAGTAGGAGGTAAGGACGACATGTTTTATGTTTTCTGGGGGTGTAGACTGATGATAGGGCCACATTTGTTAGTCAGGGATCTTTTACTATTGAAGATACATCCATACTATGTTATCCTATGAATTTATTGGTTGTTCTCTGTATGTTCTGCCATTGACTACTTCAGATTAAGGGTCATGTATTCAAACATTGGCGGCCGACATGTAACATTAATCGCTAAGCGAGGTGGCTAGAAGAGTAGCAGGAAAAAGGAATTCCTCCTTTCCTTTTTAGTAGACTTGTTAGTGGAGTCGGTGGATGCAGATATGGTGGATGTTATAGGAGCTATCAGTGTGTTTATGGACATATTCTTTGAAGAGGTGACAACACTACCCCCTCGAAATGATGTTGAGTTTGTGATAGACTTGAAACCTGGTGCCTGCCTAATTTCGATGCCCCCCTATGAGATGGAACCTTCTGAGTTATGGGAGTTATAGATTCATATTGATGATCTGATGAAGAAGGGTTTTGATCGACCAAGTGCATCACCATGGGGTGCTCCAGTCTTGTTCGTAAAGAAAGAAGATGGTGGTCTCAGGCTGTCCTAGTCTACATGAGAATGAATTAGGTAACTATCAATAATTGGTACCCTCTTCCAAGGATAGACAATCTCTTTGACCAGTTGAAGGGGAAAGGATGGTTCTCCAAGATAGACCTACAGTCAGGATATCACCAATTGAGGTTCAAGGATGGTGACATCTCTAATACTGCCTTCAGGTGTAGATATGGGCACATTGAGTTTTTATTCAAGTAGTTTGGTGTTACAAATGATCTATCTATGTTCATGGGACTCATGAACTCTATCATTGAGGAATACCTAGTTCAGTTCATGGTTTTGTTCATTGACGACATCCTGATCTACTCAAGATAAAAGGAGGATCACACTGAGCACAAGTGGGCGGTTTTAGAAGTCCTTCGATAGCACTAGCTCTTTGGGAAGTTTCCCTGGTGCATGTTCTGGACGCGATAGGTGCACTTATTTGGGAACATGGGGACCGAGTAGGGGATAGCAGTGGACCAATCTAAGGTCAAGGTAGTTGTTTCTTGGGTAGCACCCAAGAACGAGGAAGAGGTTTGTAGTTTCCCCAGGAGGGTAGGTTACTATCGGAGGTTCGTACCCAACTTATCTTGAGTTGAAGCACCGTTGATGGATTTGACCAAGAATGACTATAAGTTTGTGTTAAATGGGAAGTTTGAGGCAGACTTAAGCTATCTGAAGGAGAAGTTGGTTAGTGCCTGAGTGCTGAGATTTCCAGAAGAAGATGCGGCTTATGAGGTGTTCTGTGATGCTTCAAGACAAGGCCTCAGGTGTGTGCTGATTCAACAACATGGGGTGATCTCCTATGAGTCTAGGCAGTTATTCCCTCATGAGTGTAATAATTCCACCTAAGATATGGAGCTTGTGGCGGTCATTTTTAAGCTAATGTTGTGGAGGCATTACCTCATCGAGTAGCGTTTTGTGGTCTTCACGGATCACAAAATCTTGAAGTATATCTTCCCCCAGCAGGACCTAAAATTATGGCAACGAAGGTGGACGGAGTTCCTTCAATAATAAAATTTCAAAATTTCCTACACCTCAGAGAAAGGGAATGTGGTGGCCAATTCCTTGAGCAAGATGTCGCAGAAGGATGTGGTTCGAGAGTTAGCAGATGCTTGGAAGGCGATGGAGGAGTTGGCTGCCCTGGACCTGGATGCGAGGATGGATAGTGGTAGAGGTTGCCTGTATCAAATGATTGTGCAATCCTCTCTTCTACGGTAGGTGGAGGAGTCCCAGTGGGGAGATTCATAAAGTGAAGTGATGCGTGACTGGGTTGCCCAAGGTGATGCCCTAGAAGGGTGGACGGAGGATGTTCAGAATCGAGTACTTTTCTGAGAAAATATGTTTGTTCTAGAGATGATGTGCGGGAGAGAACTTAGTGAGTTCAACAACTCACCCCTAGCAGTGCACCCAGGAGTTTCCATGATGTACCAGGGCTTGAAGGTTCAGTTTTGGTGGCCTGGGGTAAAGCGGGTGGGGGTAGAGTTTGTGGCCATATGCCTAGTGTGTCTGCGGGTGAAGGCTGAACACAGTGTTCCAAGTGGTTTTCTGCAGCCTTTGGATGTCCCCGAGTGGAACTGGGAGGACATCACGATGGATTTCATAATGGGACTACCCATCCTTCATGTAGTCTGTAACGCTATCTGGGTAGTGGTGGACCGGTTGACGAAATTGGATCACTTTCTGGCGATCAAGGAGTCGAGTGCAGTGGAAGCCTTAGCACGTTGTTACGTGGATGAGGTGGTGCGATTGCATGGAGTTTCGTGGTCCATAGTCTCGGATAGGGATGCATGGTTTACCTCACAAGTCTAGAGAGGACTGCAGCATGATTTTGACATGCAACTATGTCATAGCACTACATTCCATCCCCAGACCGATAGACAGACAGAGCGCACCATCCATACCTTGGAGGATATGATGTGGGAATGTATACTGGATTTTTGGGAATTGTGGGTGTGACACTAGCCTCTAGTAGAGTTTTCCTATAATAATATCTATCACCTTACCATTGGTATGACTCTATTCAAAGCCTTGTACAGGAGGCCATGTCGCTCACCCGTGTGCTGGACCGAGGTTGGGGAAGTATGAGTTCTTGGCCCGAAAGTGACGAAAGAGAAGGTGTAGATTATATGAGAGAAGATGAAGGCGGACCAGGACTGAAAAAAGTCACATGCTGATAATAGGATGAGGCCCTTGGAATTCAGGGTCAGGGATGACTTATTCGTGAAGGTCTCCCCCCGGTGTGAGCAACAGAGGTTTGGCAGAGGGAGTAAGCTTTCCCCCAGGTTCATCAAACCCTTCAAAGTGGTACAGCGGGTCGGAGAAGTGTCTTATTAGCTAGTGTTACCACCGCCTCTACTGAGGATACATGACGTATTCCATGGGTTGTAACTCCGACAGTATCTGCATGACAATTCACAAGTCCTCAAATGGGGAAATCTTGATATCGAGGATGACGTTACCTTAGTAGAAAGACCAGTGAGGATCGAGGATTGTGGGGAGAAGGTGCTCCGAGGATGAACCATCCCTTTGGTTTGTGTGTTTTGGAGGCATGGTGGGCTCAAGTAAAGTACCTCAGAACGAGAGACGCAGATGCATGCCCAGTACCCAGATCTATTTTGAGTTTTGTCCCTTTTTTATACATGTTTGTGGTGGAGTACTATACATTGATAACTTTGGAATGTATGGTTTTCCTTATTCGCAAGATGCATGTGAAAAGTCCTAACTGTGGGGAGGGGAGGACATAGTCCTTAATCAAGACGCATTAAGGTGGATGTGATTAAACTCGTGCGGGCGATTCAGTGCCGCCCAAAGCGGATAGTATCTTGACATGGAGGAAGAAACTCTAAAACCCATATGACTGGATAGCATGACCCCTTAATGTTGCAGTTTTACATGAGGGAGAGGTGTTTCTAGATGTCGATGAGGTTCACTCCTGAGAGGTCTCTTTCGAGGTGGTTGTTCGGACCCCTCTCCTTTCTTAAATTCTGGTTCTAATTCTCGGGGGTGATAATAGATTGAGAGGTATCTGATGTAATGGCCTGGACCCCCCTTTGGCCATTACTTTTCCAAAATACGGCTCCACCAAAATAGTGGCACCGACCACGGTGGCACAATTTCCTCACCCAGCCCTCTGTTTTCTTTTTCTATTCCCGCTCCCGCAAGGAAATTTTTCTATGTAAGATAATTATATTACCTATTTAAATCCATTTAAATCCAATAATTAATTCATAAAAATCCCAAGAAGCCTCCCCGATGGGGGGGGGGGTATTAAACAACACCTTAATATAGTCATGTGTAACTTCCCAACCATGTAGGAAACCATGATACGAGTTTCCAGGCATTCAAAATTCTATATTCCCTTACAGTAGGATCTCCTCTTTATATCTCCCACTAGTGTTTCTTATTTTTTTCTTATCGGTTGGATGTATTTCTTCTATCCAGTGCACCTGGAGTCTCCCTCTTCCCATGCCATGTGTTTCACCTCTGTTGGATCTTTCATCACCCTTGGAGTTCCCGAAATTCCTCCCCAGAAAGTCAGACATCCCATGTTCTTGGTGTGTGAAAAAAAACATCGATCCTTGATCAACTAGGTAGGGATTTTCCTTCGTCACTCCTTTATGTGTATCATGTGGGGTGGTTACGCTACTGTTTTTGTGGGAGTGGGTGAAACCAAACCTTAATGAAGATAACAAATGGAATTTACATAATGATAGGAAGGGGTGTGAATGAAGTGTTTTTGTTTTGTTTTAATCTGACATGAAGCTTATGTTGTGAACCGCTGAGCTATGCTCACTAAAAATCATGGTTGTTGGTGGTATTTCCTTACGCACTAATGAACCCTTGCCTTATATAATGATTAAAAGAATGTAACTTGGAAACATGTTAATCACGTAAACTCAGTGGATTAAATGGATACCCAGTAAACATAAAGACATGTGTGGTCACCCCGGATAACCAACAAAAAGAATAAAATAATGAATGATGTGCTTGAACCAAGAAGTTTCCCTACACGGTTTTGGTTGTAGGTGTGTTGTTCTGTTTGATTTACTATGGGGTGATGTGGGTGAGGATGGGGACCTCTTGGTTGTGAGTCTGAAACTATGTGGTTTCTCTGCTGGTGATACAAATTGGGGTGGAATCCTTCACCGTTTTTATATCATTGGTTCGTGGTTTTTGGGGTTTCAGGATGTATCTTGTACACTACATTGCTTCCAATACATAGAGGGATCTCAATTTCACTTCTTTAATGGTGTGGGTCTATATCTTGAGGCTTGGTTTGGTTCTAGTACTTCGAGGGATTTCACTTATCCCTTTTGTTGTTGTGACTTCAGAAGAGAATCGGGTGTGAATGCTTAAGTTGTTGTTTGGCAGTTTCTCTTTTCCTGGATTTTGGTTATGCATGTTAGTTACAAAACAGTGCAGAATTTACTTAAATGGAACCACATGAACATGAAACTAAGAATGGGTTAAATGAGGAATTGGTTTTGGGAATGAGTTGTGACTTGGCCATGAGTGTTGTGGTTCTTTTATGAATGAATAGTAACAACGATGTTTTTTCTTAGGTTTTGGAACCCTAGAATGGGATGAGTGCTAGTTACCTATATGTATATCTATAGTTTTTATATATCCTTATTTGCACCCCACCCATGTTTAACACTTAGTGTCGAACACCCCCATTTCATGGGGGATGGATTTTTCCCAACACTCCTCTGAGTGGCTGGTTATTAGCTCATTTTATGCTCCCTTTCTCGAATAGCCAAAGGCACTTTGGGAAAGTTATGACGGCCTGAGATCCATTACAGCCCAAGGTTCTTCGGGCAGGGTAGTTGTTGTGGTTAGCCTGGGCGTTTTCAGGAACATTGTTCCCATGAATTATCGGTATGAGGCCCAGGTGTCTTCGGGCATGGCAGTAGTTGTTCTGGCCCAGGTGTTTGTGGGCATGGTTAGGATGGTGGTTGTGGCCTAGATGTTTATGGGTAGGATATGTGGTTTTTTCCCTAGTGTGTGTGGGAAGGTGTGGTAGTGGGACTGGAGTGAGAATGGAGGGATTCGTTTGATTCATAGGATGTCTTCAATAACCAGTGTAAAAGTGGTGTGGGGTACCCGAATATTGATGTGTTATTACTATAAATTACATGAGTTGCATTATTTGGGGAGTGTTCCTTTGTGAGGATTGGGTGGATTTTTTTCCTTTCTAGGTTCATTGGTTTTCTCCTTTTTCACGGGACATTATAATTCCCCCGCACTTGTGCACGAGAGTCTTTGGTTTTCCCTACGGAGTATAATTGTATGATCAACATACGTATATAAAACTACTTTCAGGTTTCCAAGAGGATTTCAGGGATCATGTGGGACTGTACTAGCTCAGATGTTGTGGCAGTCACTATTGTCATTTTCCTTTTCATGGTACCTTACTTTTGGAGTTCATGTGGCTTGTATCTTTTACTTTTGAACATGCATATGGGAATGGTTGACTTTGGGATTTACCATTACTTACAGCTTTGGTGTTGTTGGGGTTTCTATATTATCTCCCGATCCTATAAAAATAAAAAGGGTAATGCCTTCAATATTGTGTGTGATTATATACCCTTGGTGATGGTCGCCACTCTGAGACCTATTAAATCAACTTAATGAAGAAAGGGTCTGGTAATCTGTTGTCTCTTCCCTCATTTTGGTGAAGGAAAGTCATGACAATGTAAATAGAATCCAATGCATGATCTAATATACACAAACTATTTAGTGATAAAATATTCTGTATATGAAAAAAAACGTGATATTACACTAATTAACAAGTCTAATAGTCTCTCACTCATGAATACCCCAATATCCAAACAGAAATCTTAAAAAAGTGGTCAAATGATGAACACCACAAACTAAATGGGATTTTTTAAGAATTAAAGTATAAGTTGGATATTTATTATTTAATACATTATCAAAATATTCACCCATGTGTTAATGAATGTGTGCTAACTAGTTATGGAAAAATTGATATTATGAATCCAATTCCACCTAAGATTTGGTGAGTAGTAAATAATTATGGATTCACTAATTCTAATGTGTTTAAAAGAATAAAAAACCATTTCAATGTATTAAGAGATTACAATAATCCATGGTCCTATAATTGACTTAATCATGGATCAATATCTTATAATTTCAATCCCTTTTTAATTCTTACTTGTCACTTCTATAGAAAAAACACTAAAATACACCAAATTTTTTTTCAATTGTTATATAAAAGTAAATATAAACTATTTTGAACTAGGGAAATGAATTGAAATTATTGGACACTTCAAGAGAAAAATTAATATGTTTCTATATTATATTTGAAATAGTCTTTAAATTTTTTTATGTATTGTTATAATTGGATTCATAAAAATTACATTATCATGGGGGAATTTTCATATTACAATTTCTTTTTAATGTTAATTTTATTTTTAATTTAGCATTCAATAGCCTGATACATTAATGATATTTTATTAGATTTTGATCATAAAATTTGGCAGACATATTTTTTTAATTCATGGTAAATTTTAACTATTAAGATATAAACAATTTAGATTGATCATATTGTACTAAAATACTCAAATAAAACCAATAGGGTTCATTGTGTTACTTTTACTGAATTTAATGCAAAAAAGTTAATCAAACACTATGGGATAATTTATCAATAATATAATTCCTTTGAAAAATAAAATAATGTTTTAAACTATATTTAATGATAATGTAATACATATTTATATTTAACCAATGTTTCATGAAAATTATACTACTTATAGAAACAAGAATATCAATGTATTATAAATATAAATAAACATTGATTCAATGGGGGCAATTTAGTAATCCAAAAATATGATAACATTTTATTTCATACATGAAGGCATTTACAAAAAACATTATACAATTAATAATAAAATAACTAAATCAAGAAAAATTTAATAAATTAGTTCTTCAAATTAATAAATAATGATTCATGATGCACTATATTATAAAATCATCCTTACAAGATAAAAATGTATAATAGAGAAACCATATTTGGGTACTAAAAATGATTTAAAACCAGTTCTTGGAATATTTATAAAATATTAGTAAAGAACATGATTAAATTGTTTTATATTATAATATAGAATATAATAATAGTGAAAACATTCTATATGAATCATTTTTAGGTGATATAATTTATAGGGCTTCAATTAAATCCAAAAGACTCAAGGTGAGTATCTGTCAAAATTTTAGTTCTTTGGTACTATTGGGATGATAGTAAGATAAGTCCATGTAGTAAATTCTATTAAATTTCCTTTTATAGAATATATACATGGAGTAACATCACCTTTGGAAATATAGGTAGACCATAAATAGATAATAAAAAATCCACTTATAATTTGTTTTTTGGATCTAAAACATTCTAATATTATTTCACTAGTTAATTTCATCAAGATTAATTTAATTAGAGTAATTTTATATTCTCTAAATGTACTCATTTTCAAAAATTAATGAGTAAAAAATTTAGGAGAAATTTTAAAAATATGTATGGTTTTGAAATCAGCGAAATTAGTCAAGGAATCAATTTTTTAAAGTATCTTATAATTTAAATGAATCACTATATTTACAAAAAATGATTTTAATAAGCCAATAAATTAAAATTTTAATCTTCACATTACCTTGAATGGGAGATATTTGACATTACCTTAATAGTATTCCATTCATTACTTCTTAAAGATGATTTAGAGCCAATAATTAAGGATAATATTCATAATATGAATGAAATTTAAAATAAAAATAAACAGCTTGTTGCATATTTTACTCCATTCATGACTTAATATACATTGAAGTTACATGAATTTCCTATTATAAAAATATTATTAGAATAAGAATAGTAACCATATAAAGTAAATCAAATGGTTTATCAAACCTCAAAACTACCTTCAGAGTTATCAATCTAGAATGAACTGATAGAAGAAATAAATTTGATAAATAAACTAGGTAAACTAGATAATCAAAATGGGGAACAATTGAAGTATATGAAATATATTCCAGTAATATATCCTTAAATGATGACAAAACTAAATAAAATCTAGGGAGGTTAAATCATGATGATACTAAATGAAAAATTAAAAAATGTTGAAATATTTATTTCCCATTTTGAATATCATATGAAAATTTAAAATTATGATATGTTACTAGAGAATTTCTGTACAAATAAGAGAATAATCTAATGGGATGAGATGTTTTTTATTTATTGTAATATATCTTCTATGATTTCACTATAGACACTCCCTAAATACCAATATCTATAGAAATGTATAATTTCATATAAAATATGAATGTCTATATTCAATAACTTCTTATATGAATTTGGTACACCAATAAATGAAATCTATCATTCCGTATATTACATTTTATAGACAATAATATAAAACATAACAATAGTTTTTGTGTAGATTGAAAATATTTCTATTTAATACCACATAACTGTAAAAAATATTTATTGTTATTGGTAAATAACATAGTCAATAATATTTAATTTTAAGTTTGATATATATAGAAAAGGACAAAATAGTATCTCAGGAACTAAATATATTACGTTTATCTATTAAATAAATAACTAAAACTATTATCAACAATTAAAAATGGAATACAACAAATAAAATTTATAGGGGATAGAATACATTTAAATATGTTTAAACCCAATACATATATATATATATATATATGTTTTAATTTTTATAGATACACACATTAATGATCATAATTCCCATGAAGGTAACTCTCTTTAATAAAAACCATGTATTTTTAAATAAATTTTAGAAACTAAACTCATAACAAATTAATTATAAGTGTTTTAAAATTTGTGGAAAATATGATCTATCTGAATGATAAAATGTTTTTTAAAAAGAATATTTAATATATAATTTTCATAATAGAATTAATTATTTTTTTAAAAATTAAAATTAAATGAACTATTAATTTTTTTATATTATTAATAATTAGTAGTGGTAAGAGTTCTTTAACATATAACTTATCTAATTAAAAAATAATAACATGAGCTAAACCTTTTTCACTTGATAAAAAATATCATTTTCTATTGGAATATTATCAACATCGAGTAATCATTTATTATAATTATTTTCATAATCAATAATTTTTTTAATATATTTTTTTAATATGATTTTTCTAGGAAACAATTTCTACAAAAATCGTTGAATCAATCCTGGAATTCCATTGCTTATAATTATTAGGGATAATGACATAGTCTGTTTAAGAAAAACATATTGATGTATGAATCAAACATTTGTAGAAGTATAAAATAATGTGGAAAATAATTTATTTATATTAGAATAATATATCCAGTCACGAAATCTCGGAGGATCATACAAATACACATTGTTCATTGTATATAAGGAATACAAATAGTGGAAAATTACGAATGATATATTCCTAGTTAGAGTTAAACACAATTATATAGACTATATTGATTATCAATGGTTAAATCCTGTCACTAGTATGGATTAATTTTCCACATCCATTATTGGCCAAATATTGGAGACAAAAAATATTAAGGCACAAATTTTTCCTAGTTGGATTTTTCTAGATAAGATAGTGTTCACATTGAACATGATATCTTTGAGAAATCAATATATACTTATCTTTGTGGAGTCTTTCCGTACAGATGAATTTTATTTTTATTATATAACAATTATTGTAATTATTAATGGATCAATGTTCATTAATTCTATAAGCCAATTAAATAATGTTTTAATTCCCTTTTAGATAATTTCATTTTGTTGGTGTTTTATTAGATTATTTATTTTTAACACTAAACAAATTTTTATATTTTTTTATTGAGAACAATGAAAATTTGAATTTTTTGAAATGAAAAGTTATAATTTAATGATTATTTTTCATGGTGATAATTCAATCTCATAATTATAATTCTGAAATTAATGAAATAAATATTTTAGGGGATTTTTTATCCAATTTTATTGATTTATAATTTTTATGTGACAAAATAAAATATGGTGTATTTTTAAGGGAAATGAAAATATCTCTTATATTTTGAAGGATTATATAATATTGACATGAAAAAAATAATTATATATAGGTAAAACTCTAGTGGCATGTGGGATATGTATAACTAAAACAGTTATGAACAAAAAATAATATATTAAAAATATAATTATATTCATTGTACAAGGATAATTTGTAGGGGTCCAATGTCATGTGGGATTAAAGAAGTTTTGGGAAATTGTTTCATATAGAAAACTCATCAAAAACCATGGTCAATTGAAAAAATGAAAATTTATGAATTACTAATATAAAATTGCGAACAAATAATTTATTTTATTGTAATAATGGGAAATTAAAACAAATTTAAAATACATTTAAATAAATTATTGTTATAAAAAATTATTTATACTTGGATATATATATTTTTTATTATTACAAAATTGATGAAAAATTTGTTTATAATATTTTAATCTATGTATTTATCATATTAAAACAAATTTATATTTTCTCATAATGTGAATACATTATTTTTAATTTTTTTAACAACGATTATTTTACACCTATACTAATATTTTGGAATAAATATTTTAATAATATATTATATTTTACAAATATATATATATATATATATATATGTGTATTATTATAAATATATCATTTAAAAATAAAACATATTATAATATGAGTCATTTATAATTTTAAAATTTATTAATATTTTTTGAAATATATATATATTTATATATATCTTTGTATATGTCTGTGATTTAAATTTTTTGATATAGGATATAAATTTTTAGAGACTCAAATCAAATCATTAATGCACCTGAAATACATAACAGTACATGTAGCTTTAATATATATCAAAAATATCTAAATAATATATTTTTTATAATAAATAAATATTTATTTATTTATTTATATTAAATATTATTCTCTCTATAAGAAATTATATATATTGATCTGTTATGAATAAATAATTTTCTTTATATATATACCGATTTTATTTCTATATTTAATTATTTATTTACAACCAATAATATAACACATAATAATTCTAATTCCAATTTCAATTTAATGGAAATATAACCCTATAATTGATCACTATATTTCAGTTCTATCGATTTTACCATAAAAACCATAAATTCTAACACTATGCATCATTATTGGTTCTCTAGCCACTCATTCATCATATCTCATTTCACACTACATTGATTGTTATTGTATTATCATTACATACCAATTTTGATCATCTTAATAGGACCATATTGAATTTTAATTCATTATTATTTGGATTTTTATGTTCCCATCACTCCCCCCTCCATGATACCCTTCACTATGTTCCCCTTAGCCAATGATCTACTATATACCCCCACACTCCAAGTTCATCATTATTGTTTTCATTATCCCCCGCACTAATTTCCTTGATTCTCTATTATCTCTTATATTCAATATCTAATCCGAAAAAATTATTTATGCTTATACCCTCATAATACAAATTTTTTATAGCCCTCAACACTGATGTCGTAATACCTAACCACATACTCTGGGATCATCATCGATTCCCACACCCACAAACTTGAGTATTATCCATTTACACCAAGAAGTCATATCCATTTAATTTATGTATATCATTCCCCTTCCATGATGATGAGGTATTATGTAACACCTCGAGATTTTATGAAAAATATTCTTTTTAATTTCATTAATGTCTTGTGTTATACGCTACACCAAACGCAGCTTTCACAACACACATCTCTAACCTGGCTTGAATTACACGCAATCACGACCTTCCACGATAGCGTGTGTTGTACGCAACACCAAGTTTCGCTAAACAACGATATGCTATTAAAATATTATTAAAACTAGCCGTTATGAATAATAATAACCACTTTTTGAAATTTTTAAATTTTTTTTTTCAAAATGGACTTCATTTATGGATTCGGAATATCGAAATTAGCTTAGGGTGAAATTTTGGTGATTTTCAGATAACTTTCATATTTTGATGAATAGTGAAAATTACTAAATTTTAATTAAAAACAACCTTTCAATCAAAATAATTAATAGTGATAAATTATTAATTTGAGTGGTTTTAAAGTATATTTAGAATATATTTTTACAATTTAATACAATGTTGTTCATTGGATGTAATTTCACATTTAAACCAGTTATAAACAAGTGACAATCTTTTGATAGTTATTATCTCTTAAAAACACGCCTTTTGTTTTGACGACGGGAATTAATTTTTAAATTAATTATTGCAAATGATATGTTTTGAATTTGGTAAAATAGAAATCATTTTTGAGTTCATAATATCAAATATAGCTTAGGCCTAATTTTTGGTATTTTTCTAAAAACTTTCAATTTTTGATGAATAGTGAAACCACTAAGTGGTAGTTAAAAAAACTGAATTGTTCATAAAACTTAATTTTACCGCTTCTGTGAGTAGAATTTCAAAAATTCGAGAGACACGGTTGATGTCAGTAAGTAAAATGTGGTTCAATGATATGAAAATAATTTTTGGTGAATAGTAACTTTTTACTTTTTTTACCACGGTTAAAAGTAAATAGGGTAATTAAGGGTACAAATGATATTAATTCTACCCTAACACATGTCCTAATCCTATTGGACAAGTGTATCTCGACCAAAAACAACCTTAAGTGTAAAATATTATCATTTAGGCGCAATTGGATTAGATTAGGACATTTACTATTATTTAATTCAAAGAAGAGTTAAAAGAGTTAAAATCAAAGTTTATTTACTAAAAAAATTTAATATAGGGTTATACATAAGATATATTCTATTGTAAATATTCATTAGAAGGATAAAAATATTTCCTACATAATGGTATTTTATTGGTAATTTTTAGACATCATATAATTTAATTTATTTATGACACAAAGATGATGCAGTAATTATCTTATTAATGAAATATTGACATAATTGATGTTATAAATACCAAAATAAATTTAATTTAATACTTTTTATGAAATCCACAAATTTTCTAGGTTAATATGACATGTTATTAAGGATTTAATTAACTTTCTTTGAACTTATAATTCGGTTATGATTTTCACAAAAATCAATTACTAAATAGTGTCAAAATTGACATAAAATAGTTTTTAAAACAAATATTATATTATTAATTGTTATTTTATTCCTAAAAATCTGAGGATAGGTAAAATGACTTAGAAAAGGTTATATATATTAATAATAAACAATTTGGGGTTCTTTTGGCTTGATATAGTAAGTTTATTAACCTTATATTAGAAGAACACAAGAAGACACGGTAAAAGTAAAATTATTTAACTTAATGTTAAATCTAAATGATAAGGTTAAAATAGGATCCTAAACTTTTCTAAATTCTATTGGATGAGGGGATTTCGACCCATCCCCACCTTAGCTTCGAAATAAATCAATTTGGAGCTATTTAAAACCGAATTTGGCTTTATAATAAAATAATATTTTTAGTTATTCCAAAGGTGCCCCTCTCCTCCCTTATAAAAGGGAACCTCCTCCCTCTCTTCCTCACACAACATTGAGCCTTAAAGCACGGAAAAACTCTTCCAAATTCTCTTCTCAACTTCCCTAGAAACATCCTAGTGGTTCTTGTATTCCTCAAAGACCAATTTTGGTACCCTAAGAGGAGGTCTCAGAGAGGCGCTTCAAAGAAGAGGTAATTTCCGTTACCAATTCTTTCACCTTTATTTCTTCTTCCACTTCTTCGTCTAAGGTTGGTTCATTATGAAGTAATAACATCAGTATCACTCATATACAGATATGTTATTATAAGTATGAAACAACCCTATTTCACCATCTATCCATCCTACGGAAAATGAAATCACCGCGCGTGCGTACGTACGGAATACTGTCTCCACGCCGTGGTGTAATCTGCTTTTCCACCAACACCTTACATGGATGGGTATTATGGTGTAAAGAATTACTATATATAGTTATTATAACATAATAATGATTCTGATATATTTTATCATCCACTCCAATTCAATTCAATAATTATGGAAATGATATCATCGCTCGTGCGTACGTACGGACTACCGTCTCCACGACGCGATGAGATTCATTCTCCATGTTAACCATTTAAGAATGATTATAAAGTATATATAAGCAATAATAATGAAATATATGACATTATAAAGCTACTGGATTTATGTATATATTTATGACATCTACTTAATTCCATTCAACTCAATAAGGAAACGAAAACAGCGTTCATGCGTACGTATGGCCTACTGTCTCCATGAACGGTGTATTTCTTTCCATTTACTGATTTATTATATATATGTATATTCATAATATATATATATAAATCATGTTTTATATTCTGGAATTAAGTAATCATGATTTAAGTAATCATATGAATAATTACAAGTCAAAACACGGACAACAAAAGAAACAATTTTACCCAAAACGCTCTTTAACATGGAATTTACAAAAGAACGGGTAATATAAAGTCATAAGTGAACCATATATGATATCATAACAATGAATATGATTCTGTAATAAGTCAAAGATATTATTTAAATCATTATACAGGAGGTTCGGAAACTTACGAAGCAAATCGGACCTAAGGTAAGGGAAATATCACAATCTCATTTTTATCCGAGATTGTTTATTCGTAAGTATTTACTGGGGTGTATTTTATCATCCACATCCATGTTTCATCAATATGTAATATTATTTCCATCCACCTACAATTGTTTAAATCCATTTTTACCCTTCGGTTAGTTTTTAGTAATATTAATGAAAGGAATCTTTTGTTGTTTTTTGTACGAGGTACTTTTTGACTTTTCCGACAAAAGTACGAAGAATGTTTTTTTAACTTATACGACATGAATGGATTTTTAAAACATTATTTACAAGAAGCTTCCTTTACAAGTTTTAAAGTTTATTTTTAATCAACTTCTTTTAGTTTAATGTTTTATGACAGGTTAAGAAAGGAAAAATGTTTTTAAAGAAGAAAGGATATTTTCCTCAAGAATGGAGTTCAAGTGTTTTATCAAAATTATTTTCCATATAAGATAATAAAGGGTTCTGTTTTTATCCCTATTATTACATTTATTTGATTATGTAGTGATGGAATTATTTTTATTAATTCCTTTATCTTATATGAATTTTTTTATGATGTCATGTTGTTTAAGAATCCCATTTTTATTACATGGGTTACGCTATGATGTATGGTTTATGATTATGTAGCACACATAAGAAAGGATTCATTATGAGATGGGTGGGACCTATATCTCCCTCCAATGCATTGGGTAAAGATTTTATATCTCATGAGATAGACATGGCTGGAATGGTAGGTTTCACCGGTTCAGTGAAACAGGACTGGAACGAGGGTGACTCGGTTCAGAAAGGGACTTTGTCCACTAAGATAGTCTTGGAAATGAGTCTTGACTAACAAGAAATGATTCTCTAGGATTATGTGTGTATGCCACAATGTTCTCATGTTTTAAGTTATGATTATTGGGATTTCATTTCACTACTATAATTTATCCCATGTTATGAAATTATGCTCTATTTTGCAGGTTAAGATTTCCAAAAGTTATGTTCTTATGAATATGATGTGATTGATTTTTCTTTTGTTTACCCTTACTGAGAATTTGAGCTCACCCTTTTATGTTTTATTTTCCCCAGGATATAAAGAATGGTTTTAGGTAAAAAAAGGGAAGATCTTTATGGGAGATATTGAAGATCTTTCACCACGATTAGCTAGTTCTAGATGCTAAGAGTTCTCATGAATGATATTATAACTCTGATATTAGAGGGAATTTTTAAATTGGAAACATGTTAATGAATAGGTTATGCTGATTATAATCGAATCTATGAACTAAATGGATTGGATATAGATATATCCCATTCCATGAGACCCTATAATGGGTGTTTAGAATATTATCTATCTCATGACCTAGGATTAAGTATATGTCTATTTATTGGATTTGTGGCCATGTTTAAATAGGTTTTATAAAATATATCGGATAACCGAACGATTTTTCTTATGTGAGACATTGAATTTGGTAGTTAGTGCCCAAAGACATTTAAGGGTAACCCTAGACATGGGTTAACTTGTTTTTCTGATCTCCTTTTGGTGTGAAAGGCATATGTAGATTCTTCTAAGAACATAGCTAGTGAATGATATGTGAAATCCAATATTTCCATTATGAATGATAAATTCCATTGGAAACTCTATAATGGGCACTACAATTTTGGTACATTCATTTTTCAGCCTAGTTTAAAAGGAGGAAGTTTTGTTTGGATGTACAGCCCTAATAATTCCATATTTTAGGTTTTGACAGGTTGATCAGTGAGGAGCGTGGGTTGTAGACCTAGAATTTATGGGGTGTATTTTCACTCTATCAATATTTTAAATAAGAGATAATATTGGGAATTTTTAATGAATTATGTGAGGTGTCTTTTAAAATAAATTACATGTGGTGTTTTCCTTATACTCATAATTTTGATTTAGACCAACATGGTCCTTGAATGGAAAATTAATTATTGATTTCTATTTGAGGCATATTTAAATGCCTCATACAATTAAGTGAAAGGATTTATGTGTTTTGGTGCATTAGTAGTTCGTATTATTTTCAAGGGAAGGAATGGTGAGGTGACAACTCGTCTTGATATAAGAAGCACCTTCAAGAGTGATATGATTGTGTAAATATTTCGCAATTGAACTTAAGAATAATTTTTTTAGATTTAGTGGTAATGGGAATTGATAATCATGGTGAGTTATCTTAGGTTCTGAGAATCATCATAGGTACTCCCCTCTTTGGAATAGGAGATTCATGAGATGCAAGGATACTTTCATAGACACGTAAACTAATATTGATGAAAAATACCATGTTATTTCTATTTAGATTCCTTCAATTCAAGGTGAAATTCAGAAAATGTGTTTAAAAATGGGGAATGTGTGTTTGTTAACTGATGTCTCCCTCATGTGTTGATCATATCGGGTTCCGCATAATAGTTATTCTAGGGTGAGGTACCCTAAAACATTACTACATTCTTATAGTGTGTGGTATTAATCCTTACAGTGGCATTCAATATGATCTATATGTTGTAAAATATACATCAAGGAAGGTTTTTTTATTGTCATAAGAAAATTTTGAATATGTAAATCAACTAAAGAGTCATAGGATGACATGAGGAGTGTGGGAGCATGGATCGGGAGGAATGAAATGTGTGGGGTTCTGATGAAACTAGATTTATCCAGTGCTCTAGTAGAGGTAACAAAATGAATGGGGGTGTGGTGTATAGAATTGTTCATATAAAAATGTGTTCTTGTTTTTGGAATATATTTCTATGGGTTCCATGGAGTAAGTATTGAATTACCTTAGGTATAAATGCATTAGGATGGGTATTATTAGATCATAAAACCATTATGTTTAATGGTAGATAGAGAATAAATTGTGGATATTGTATAATTTTTTTCCTATAATAAATATAATGATCATGATGTTTTAATTGTGAATCAAATCATGAAGATTTCATTTACTGGTTATTGATATGGCATTTTATAGTGCTCAGGATTTATCTTCTTCCTCAAAATGGTTTTAGAGTAGTCAGAAGTGATTTTATCTAATGTCACACACAACTAAAAAATGGATATTTCCACGGTTAAAAAATGTGGCGATATTCCCCAAAATTACGGCCATAGACTATGGCCATGGTTTTGGCCAACTGTGGCCGCTATCACTCTGGCAGTAGGTCCCGACCTATTTCCACAGATTTGAAAACCATGGCAATATGCCTCCAAACGGTCCACTGTGGCTATTTACCTACAGCCACAGTTTAAACCATCGCTATAGGGTTCTATTTCCATTGTTTTAACTATGGCTATAGCCTCGGAAAACCGAGACAATATCCTAAAGAAAAAGTTACACTGGTAGGTTTAGATCCATGCACCTCAACTTTGCAATCTACCACACTTACCACTACACCACTCCATAATTACGGTATATATATATATTATGATATATATTATTAAAATCTGTGTGAATGTCATCAAAATTATGGTGGTATGGCATCCCAAAAAAATATTTATGGTGAATTTTTGTTCCGGCAGAAGTGCGAGAACCCTGTAGCCATGGTTCTGGAGACCCATGGCTGTAATGCTTTGATAAAATAATCATATTCCAACGGTTTTGTTAACTGTTGCAATAGCCATGGTCTATAGCCATGGTTCTGAAAATCATGGCTATAGGCCACATAAAATAGGCCTATAGCCACAATTTTAAAACCATGGATATAGGTCTGTGGCATTACCTCCATTTTCTTGTTGTGACATCTGTAATCGTGATGTGCCTCAGTGGTTGACATATATAACTGAGGTTTTAACCATGGAATCTTCATTGTAATTCCTATTATGATTTCATTTACTGATTCATGCTTTTTGTTGGATGTGTTTGGGATTTAGGATTCATGATCAAACATGTTGATGATGTGTTAATGTCATTTGACATGAACTTTTATCTAGGATAACTGAAATGAGTTTTTCAGATATTCTCATGTGATTTTTAACGAAACATTCATGATGTATGAATTGATTTGGCATTTTGATAATAGAAAATTGTTCTCAGGGTGTTTTTGGCCTAGATGACAAGGTCTCGTAATTTTATTTTAGTTTTTATAAATAAGGGCTTGTCCAGTGTTTGATAAGTATTTTAGAAAATTTTTTCTAAGATGGGTTGGTCCAGTGTTTGACCAGTGCTTTTTGAGTTGTTTTCTATGGTGAGTTTGAGAGTCTACCCAGCGCATCATGGAAGCATTTAATTCAATATCATTATGAAATTATTAAGGTTAGAGGAACCTTGGTTTCATATCTTCTTTCATGAATTTAAACCTATAGAGGGGTGCAGTATAGGTCACATGATTTTTTTGATGGGGACACATTGTGGTCTTCACAAATACAAGAACCATTAGACAATATCTAATTGAACTTTAGATCTGAAAAGAATTTTATCCATTTGTGGAATACTAATTTTAATGTTGAGTCATTTACTCATAAGAAATATCCTTGATCTTTAAATTGTGATTTTTTTGTAATTAACTCATGATAATGAACTATTTTAAACCCATGCCTTCAGTTACCATGGTGTGTTGTAGGTGTTTTTGGGATCACATGGACACCACCATATGTATGGTTTAATGGTGGGTTGTTCTTTAATTTAGTGACTTTATGATGAATGGTTTAGTGAGTCTTTTGATTACATGGTTGGGTTTTAGTGGTTTCTCCTTGGTATAACATGAATAATGCTGGTGAATTAATGTTCTTAGAAAGGAGTATCAAGTAAAATAGCTTGGATAATGTCATGTTGATCATGGTGACACTCAATGATATAAATAAGGGATTATTAGTTTAAACATGGGGAGATTATAACTACATGTCATTTGTATGGGCATTAGAATTAAACAGTAATATGATATTTTTTTACTAGGTAGGATTAATTTTTAAGCAAATCATAGAGAATAATTATATGTCCTTAAGAACACTAAAAATTTATATTTGGGTAGTAATTAGTGATCAGGGTTACTGTTGAAGTGTTTAGAGGGGTTATAGGAAGTCGTGGCCTACATAAAAAATTAATACATTCCCACCAACTAGATACTATAGAGCAATCATCTATGAAGTGTATTACCATGTTTCTCTATAACTTCTCTGGAACACATCGACTAGTAGGTGGCCTCATAAAAAATTTAAATTTTGGGATGACTGATAATTTTACATGGACTAAGACTATAATACCCCATTGGGATTAATCATTCCACATTTTCCTTATTGTAGCACCAAAGGGCGTTTTCCTACCCATCCACCATAGTGGATCTCAATAATTAGATGTTTGTATCAAATTTTTTTTATGGATTTGGTGATCCTAATGTAGTGTTATGTATATTCTTTCCTCTTAACAACATGTCGTCCATTTTGTAGAAAAAAGTCACTATTTATTCTTAATATGACCTATTTTGTGTAATTATTATACCTCTTTAATTTATCGAATTTTTAGATATTTGGAAGCTTGGTATCTGAGGGGTGTCCATATCATAGGTTAAGGAAGGTGTTCAATGACTATTTTCCATATTCATGACTAATTTTCCAATATTATGGGTTTTAAATCACATTGACATATTGTGCATTAGATCTGTTTTAAAATTTGGGATATATATTGTTTCTGACACTTTCGCCATGGTGCACACATCCGTCTGCGGAGGAGGACGCGCTTCTTGTAGCCCCGCATTCCTTCTTTCCAAAGGTGAGCGGCATACGCTCCTTATTCAGGGACGTTTGCTCCTTGATCGAAACCGGGATGATGGGATGTCGGTTCTTCCTTATGTGGATTCCTCCTCAAAACTCGTCACTTAGTCCGTGTCTCCCTCGTAGATTTAATACATTTTTCATGAAACACTTGCCAGTGCCATGTTTCCATGGACGCTGGTTAATTACACTACTTCTGTCAGGACATTACAAAGGCTCCGGTCAGGGCAGCAACCTTCAGTCGGGGGAGTTGTCACATCGAGGCATCAGTAGTGTGTCTGTATGCTGGGGAGCTGACGTGTCTGTCTTTTGTCCCTTGTCATGGGGCTTGATTAGGGTGTGGAAGCCTGAGGCATCCCACATCGAGTTCGGGGAATTATATTCCATAGGAATATACCTGAGGTTTTCGTCAACTTATTATGTTTAACACAAGGTATGTCACAGGTTTAACGTCCAATGGAAATGGTTACACCAAGGGCGTGCCATCCGAGGTTTTCCTCAGGCATCTCATGTTTATAATGAGGTAGGTCGCATGTTTAACGTCCAGCGGAGACGGGTCGGCCTGATCAAAACACTAGCTGGAGTGAATCAAATTGACGATTTTCCCTTGAAGGGATGCTGATATCGGGGCCAACCCATGGGAGGCTTTTTGAATGTTTTGAAGAGGAGCAGAATGACATGATCTCACCGGGATATGACGGTCCAGGTGAGAATCAGGGTGGATGATGGGTAGGTGGGTGAAGCCGAGGTGGACTGAGATGGGACTATCGCAAGGGCCGACAGTGAAGATGAGCTTGAGCCTCGAAAAGACCTCGTACATATCCCCGTGGTAGGGAATCAAAGTCTGCGTAGTTCGGGATGGTGTCGGCGAGCCGATGTGAAGGTGGACCTTGGTCCGATGGGCATCATCAGCGAACCGACGTGAATGGGGTCGGGACAACTGGGTTATGGGCTTGAACTTTATGGAGGCTTCCTACATACCATTCCTTGACATGGATCAAAGACCACGTATTTCAGATGTTGTGTCGGCGAACCGACGCGAGTGAGGACCTTGGTCCGTAAGGTGTGGTGCTTACACACTAGGCTTCCCAGGTGCTGGTGACCTGACGTAAAAAAGGTCAGAGTGACCAACAGG
Source organism: Viscum album (assembly GCA_963277665.1). Taxonomy (NCBI): domain Eukaryota; kingdom Viridiplantae; phylum Streptophyta; class Magnoliopsida; order Santalales; family Viscaceae; genus Viscum; species Viscum album. The sequence goes on from OY728145.1 coordinate 1,843,675,356, forward strand.
TGGTGGGCTTGAACCTCTGGGAAGCTTCCTACATACCATGCCTTGACATGGATCAAAGACCTCGTAGTTCAAAGGGGCTTCGTTGGAGAACTGACGTGAAGGTGAACTAGAGGGTACAATAGGTATCATCAACGAACTGACGTGAAGGTGGACCTTAGTCCGATGGTGGTGGGATTGATCCTCAGGAAGGCTTCCTACGTACCATGACTTGACAGGGATCAAAGTCCTCGTAGTTCGGGTTGGTCACAACGGCTTGTCGCCAGACTGGAATGCAGTTTAACGTCATGCTGGACGAGAAGAAAAGTGTGCTTGGACCTCTGGGAGGCTTCTTACGTACCATGCCTTGACATGGAGCAAAGACCTCATAGTTCAAAGGGTTTGTTCAGTGAACCGACGTGAAGGTAGACCCAGGGGTCCACTATTTGTGGGCTTGAACCCCGTGAGGCTTCCTACGTACCATGCCTTGACATGGATCGAAGTCCTTGTAGTTCGGGACAGTCACGATGGCTTGCCGTCAGACTAGAATGAAGTTTAACATCATTCTGAACGAAGGTAGAACTCGATGTGAATAAATTAATGGTGGGCTTGATCCTCGTGGAGGCTTCCTACGTACCATGTCATGACATCGATCAAAGGCCTCATAGTTCAAATGGGTGTGCAGTTTAATGTCATGCGGGACAAGGGCATACAGTTTAACATCATGCTGGATGAGGGCATACAGTTTAACATCATGCTGGATGAGGGCATAGAGTTTAACATCATGCTGGACGAGGGCATACAATTTAACATCATCATGGACGAGGGAATACAGTTTAACATCATGCTGGACGAGGGCTTGCAGTTTAACGTCATCCTGGAGGAGGGCATACAGTTTAACGTCATGCTGGACGAGGGCATACAGTTTAACGTCATGCTGGATGAGGGCATACAGTTTAACGTCATGCTAAACGAGGGAATTACCATGGATGATAATCACTCTAAGCCCACGTGAGTCATGCTCCATGTCAGAAACAAGAGGCAGCATGGACCAGACGATCACATCGCGAATGGTGCGTCCGTGAGAAGTGAAGAGGGGCTTACGCGTTAGGCGGCCCATGATGCTGGGACTTACTCCTGGATGGAGGCCCGAAGTGTGGCAAAGCGCAGCGAGAGAGGGATTTGGGACCAATTATGGGATGTGACTCGTTCCCTATCGCGCCCTCCACTAACCTTGGCAGTGGGGAAATACGAAGGTGCATGGGTGCTAATTTCTTTAAGAGGGGCTAGGGGCTTACACCAAGGTGTTTTCCCTTCTCCCATGGACATACGCTACTCCAAGAAGGAGGATATCATCCCTTGTGGAGGGGGTGACCCCGTCTCTGTGGAGATGGGTGGCGTAAAAAATGTCCGAGATGGGGGGACCCTACGTGCGAGGCATGGGGCCGGATCACAGTTTAACATCATGTGTTGAGGATGAGGTGCTTGGAAGTTTAACATCCTGCAGCTCGGACGAGGTGAGTTTACTCCTCACCCCTAGGACTAACATAACTGGTACCCTCTGTTCCTTGGGGGAGGGAAGGTACTGGAAAGGCCATGGTGAATGTTGGTTGCGGGGCAAACCATCGAGGGGTCCATGTTAGTGTGGCTATGTGAAGAAGCAATAGTCGTTAGCGTGCCTGTGCGAAGAAGCATTAGGCGATGAAACGCTATGGGTGATGTTGTCCGTGGGACTCTGAAATCTCATCGTGCAAACCTGGAGGGTCGCACGGGAAGAGGAATTGCCAAGCGAAGGAGTGTGCTTCGTGAAGTGGAGTGCCTTGGCCTTAGCATGGGGAAGAGGTGTGAATGGGGGGGTTCTTCACAAAGTGCAATAGTATTTGTGGAGCACTGCGGCGCAAAGTAGAGGTTCCTCGCGAAGCAATGGGCTACGAGGCAGTGTGCTTCGTGATATGCAGTGACCCTGCCTTGGCATGAGGATCACTAGTACATGATGGGTGTTTCACAAAGCATAAACGCTCCGCGGCTGCCTGGGTTCCCTTTGGAATCCCCTTCCTCCGCGAATGCCCTTAGGCTTCGCGAATGGCATCACTCTCAGAAGAGGGGCTCAAAACGAGATAAGGAAAAGGCATCTCACGAAGTAAAAATACCTCGCGGAACTCATGATTCTCGGGGGCGAAGTGTGCTTCGCGATTCGGGAGTTGAGAAGCCGAAAGGTCGGATTGTCCATCGTCTGGGATCAGGGGGAACCTAGTATTTATAGACAAGGGGTGCCGCGAAGTAGAGCTCATGCATCGCGAAGGGGCGGCGGTTTCTTTGTGGCGGGCTCGTGAACGTCAGGGCGTTCGCGGAGCGTTACCGCCTCATGTGCTTCGCGGCGGGCTCGATGCTCGGAGGGTGCTTCACGCCGGAGCTTCGCGAGGCAGCGCATGAGGCTTCTTTTCCGTACTTTCTTTGTGTGCAAGATTTTGGCACCAACCAATGCCCCCCCTAAGACGTGGAGCCGCGGAGGGATGAAGGGTTGAAGTCTGAGGGAAAATAGCCAAAATTATCGGTGGTTCGTGATGCGGCCTCGCAAAGGGGCCCGCCGTGCAGACGGCGACCTCGCGGTTCGGATGCGCCACGATGCTCTGCATGGGTGGGACACGTCGCGAAGCTCCGGGGCTACCGCCTATAAATAGAGGGGCTGACCTCTATTTTGTCCTCTCGCGACTCTTGTCCTCTTGCACTCTCGACTTCGCGAAGCTCCGCATACTCCGCGTCTGCTCTTCGCGAATCGAGCTTCGCGGTGAACTGTGAGTCTCCGACTCCATGACCGCACCAAGCGAACTTCTATTTTGCCATACAAGGCTAGAATCCGCGGCTTGGTTTTGTGGTCGAGCATCGTGAGCGATCTACGTGAGCGATCTTCACGGGCAAGCTTTTCGATCGGGCCTGAAGAAATTCGTTTCTGTGTCAAAACCGAAAATGGCCCACCGAGAAGCTATGTTGGGGGTGCTTGCAGACGCTGCCCTGAGGGATGAGATGGCCAACTATCTGGGCCTTGGGGAGATGTTCTGAAGCCACTCGGACCATACCTCTTTGACAGAACTACTATCGGAGGGTCAGAAGAACTATCCGCAGTGCAAGAAACTGCCCTTGTATGGCTTCGGGCTGAGGGATGACGTCTTCATCCATGAGGCGAGTAGGGACGAACTAGCTTGCTGGTTCAGGAGCACGCCATGCTAGCGCTACTGGTTCAAGGTGATCGATGGTCTTGCGCGGGAGGATTTCACACCCGTCACCACCGACTGTCTCTACAACCATGTGAAAAATATTGATGGGAAGCCACTGCAACCGAAGACATCCCCTCCTCTGTATCATACCATACTGAAGGCGGCCTTGCAGGATCCGAAGAAGGGGTGGTCCGATGAGTGGGACCTGCACCAGGTCAGCAACTTCACCAATGACTGGGCACAAGCCTACTGGGTAGGCGCCTCATGTGAGAAGTTTGGGGTCGAGCTGAGGAGAGTGGGTTTTTATGAGGTGGCATGGGCCTCCCTATTCCACATTTATCAACCAAAATATCTGATGCTGGAGCTGCTGAGAAGATGGTCATCTAGGAAAAATACTATTCACCTACACCATGGAGAGGTGGGAATCTTCCTGGGGGATGTCCACCAGATTTCGGGGGTTCTGATCTTGGGGGCCATGTATGATGAGTTCCACCCTGTCATGAGCGCGTGGGAGGATACGGAGTAGATGCCACGACTGGCGTCAGCGCTGATGGCATTGGTCCCTAGAGAGGAAAAGGAAGCTGTGAGAGATGACCACTTTAAGAAGTGGTTCAAGCGGTTCCGGAATTTCCCAGACAATCGAGAGTTTCCTCCGAGGCCTCGAACTTGTCTGAAGGCAGCTCAACGGGGTAAGGAGCACTTGTATTGGCGGGTCTTGGAGGATAGCTAATGGACGACTTGGTGTTTCAATATCTGCACTGAACATCAGTCGATAGTCAGTCTGGCAGCATTCATTGCAGCCCTTATCTACGGTTGGATCCTACCGGTGAGGGATACCAGCATGGGGGTGCGACCCAGCTCGTTTATCATGGCGTCCATGTTGGCCATGGGGCAGCGGGTCAATCTGGGCATTCCAATGCTCTCCAAGCTATACAGGATGTTGCAGTACGTTAGCGAGGGTAAGAAGCCGCCAAGGATATGAGGGACCTTCCACCTTCTGCATGGGTGGATTGTGGCACACATCAGGGGAATGTATGAGTATCCAAACCTTATTTCTCCACCGAGATCAATCTTCCGCCCCTCCATTCTGAATGCATCCGGGAGCTTCCCATTTAAACTAACTGTGAAGATGGTGTTGAACCGGGTGTGGAGGGTAGATGAGTTTAACTTCCACCCATTCCCATTGCCGATGGGGACACTCACTGAAGACGGGCAGGGAACGGAAGAGCGCTGGGCTTATCTCCTGGCCTTTTGGGGCGGAGTTTTGGTGTCACGAGTGGATCGTGAGCCGCTCTGTGAACCGTACACCCCGCATCGATTTGAGAGACAGTTCTGGTGCCTCCAGTGGCTGACCCCATAGGTCTACAAGGAGGTGCGTCATGAGGAGCACCCGTGTGTGATGAGGCACCTGTGGCTCATGTTCATGCGGGAAGACGTGAAGATGCGAATCACATTGCCTCCATCCACCACCGCTTTCGGATTGGTGAGGGAGTATTCCATTAGTTGGGAGGCTGCTTATCTGGAGGAGATGTTGAAGCAGCCAACTATTCGTGTTAGTGATGGTGGGCCTCCTCTATCCCGAGGACGGGGTTAGAGGGCAGCAAGGGCCTCTCGCGGTGGCGGGGCTGCCGTGGTGGTGGGACCCGCACCAGCCGAGGATGTGGCAGCAGCAGCAGATCCGGTGATTCCTGAAGAGCAGTGCCATCCAGAGGGGCCGCCACCGAGGGGATTTTGTAGGATATCCACTCAGGATCCGGGGAAGCGGCTGCATCATATTGACATGGCAGAGGATGCCATCTTCTCATAGGCCTGGGACATTTTGGATGTCAACTGGAAATTCCACAGTCCACCCGAGATATGGGCGCACCTGAGTCGCCTTGGGATGGAGGTACCGGGCATAGTCCCAGTCCCGGCTGGTATCAAGGCATCTCCGGCAGAGGCAGAACAATACTTGGACGAGCTGGAAGACTACGTTCATTCTAGTGGTGTCCCACGCCCAATGACGGCCCGGGTGAGGGTATTGATGGATCGGATGGTCCCCCCACAGCTGTCAGATGCCAATCTGAGGGAGCGCTTCCCCCTTCGGGAAGAATCAAAGGACACCTCTCGGAAGGATGAGGCTGATGGAGGGAGCCCATTGGAGGAGGGTGACGTCAGAGGCCAAGACTCGGATTCTGATGATTTCACAGAGGCTCTTGAGGTAGAATTAAAAACTACATTCCTCACGGTCCATTCTTGGGCCATCATGAATTTATCACTGATGTTTGAACCATGCAGGAGGATCTTGTGCGTAGGCCTCGCTCTCACCCCTTGGCAGCTGACGATACCGGACCTTCAGAACCCGCGCCTACGGCTGCATCCAGTTATGCGTCTGATGGGGCCAAAGCACCTGAGGTGGCTCATCAAGAATCTCTATACCTTCCAACAATATACGGAGGACCACGCCTCGGGGTCCCATCAGTATCAACTCAAGGGCAGCACCAGGATATCGATCTCCATATGTTTCCTCTACTGGATTCATTGTTGTCACCTGTAGATAGTGCCAACGGACGTCTATGTCCTTTCATGTGGTATAGTTCTTCGATTGGCATGGGCCGCTGCGGCAAGGCTGGTTTGGATGTCTGGAGGCATCCCACCTAGGGGAATGCCAGTGATGGTGGAGATAGTCCCCCATCTCCCCGAGATGCTACACGCACTATCACTGGCGGGGCCACCAGCAGGGTCATGCCTGAGGTTATTGAAGTGGAGTCTGATGAAGAGGATCAATCGGCCGACCCAAGTACCATCATGCCTGCTTCGGCGTAAGATGTCGTGCTAGATTCAACACCAGATGTAGATCCTGCTGAGGATTTCCTACGGGTGTATCCTACATACGAGACTGCCAATCGCGTAGACTGGGACGAAATGACCTCCGACTAGGTGGACAACAGCATAGTCCGCCGCCGATCATGGAAGCTGATCACACGCTTCATCAAGGACACCCCCAAACTCTATGGGTGAACGAAATAGACAGACTTCGCTCACGGCTGCTCGAACTGTGCGCTGGGGGAGTGGATGCCCAACGTCCTCATGAGCTCATCCGAGATATCATGGTTGAGTAGATCCGGGAGTATGATCGCGGGATCAGAGTGGGATAGAAGTAGAGGAAGGCGACCAACATTAAGAAGCTCCAGGAGGCTGAAAGCGAGGTCCAACAGATGCAGACCCTGGAAGATGAGCAGTCAGCCTCTCTTAATGCACAATCTGAGCTGATCTCACGGTTGAAGGCCCAGTTGGTAGAGGCAGAAGAGCATATGAGGCAGGCATCTAGAAAGATGGCCGCCATTCAGGCTAGCATAGAAAGGGCCAGATCCAAGGCTGGCGGACTGCGCCCCGCCGCTGTAGAGTAGGATCAGATTTTGAGTCGGTGACAACAAGTCTTGGACACCACAAGCTGAAGGGTGGCGGAGCTGCAACGTTCTTTTGACGGGGTCAACCCGTCCATGGGGGGAGTTGACCCCTGGTTATTATAAGAAATTACAAACCTTTTAATGGTACTTTCACGCTTATATCTTTTATTGAATACCGTATCATGCACGATTTCCACTGTTTTCATCGGTTCATTACATCCCTATAATGTTGGTGGGACGTCCAGCGACAATTCCCCAAGCTCATGTGGGTTAAGCCCGATGTGAGAAACAGGAGATAGTTGCCTCATCGTCCCTCCCAACATGGGAGTGGAAAACAAGCTTCAGGCATCCGGGGTTTGGATAACCAGTCAGGATTTTGGGAAGGTGGTAGAGGCCTGGCCGGAGAATGAGGTCCTTATAATAGCCGAATTACTGTTTCTTTGACGTCCTCTCTTGCACGAACGGTGAAATGCCAGGGGCGCTGAAATTGGTCCGAACATATTGAAACGGGAAGTGTGGATCATGATACCCAAGATTCAGAACACTTCGGGGATGGTGTGACAATAAAGGAAAATTGTTAACCGTGGTGGAGAAACGATATCCTTACAACGTTAGCTTGAAATGGGGAAAACAAATGAGGGTCGACCGTTGACCATGTTCGAAACCCGGGACCAGGTCACAAATGTCATCGGTCGATTCTTTGGGACGTTGGCCTAGGACAGTAGGTGATCCGATGCGGCATGAGACCACGCTGTTAGGGGGTCCCTTCAGACATGAAAGGGGACGAGGGTCCGAAAAAGGGGTACGCAAAGCGTGGAATATGGAGAGATGGTTTGTCCAAACAGAATCCAACACTTAGGTAGTTACACCACCATGGTGGGAGTATGCCAGATGGGTGCATTGGTTTGTTCATGGATCCTTCCTTCTTTGGGACAAGGCCTCTCTAGCGAGGGGTCCGACCAGGGGGCCGGAAAGGGGAAGGATGGGATTAATTATTTCTATGGGATGGACCCTAGGAAAAATACTAGGGTGTCTCTACGTATCCCAAGAGGATGGGAATCAAGCCATACGTAGTTCTGGAAGCATAGTTTACAGTCATGTAGGATGATGAGAAGCTTGGTCGTGTTGGTACACATCCTACCAAAACTACTAAACCCACGTGAGTCATGATCGGTGTGGGAAACAAGTCGTGGTGGGACTTTCCTAACACCGAAATGGACAGGTTAGGGTGGAGAGATTCTTGGTGAATACCAGCCCCATGATACTAACATGCCCATGTGGCGTACTTAGATGCGCGAAGAGATAGAGCCGAATATGTTGGAATTCCACTTGAACATGAGAAAGTGGAAATGTGTGAATCGTGTCACTCGAGAATTGGATCACAATGATAGCGGTGTGATGATAGAGGATATCTATTAACCGTGGTGGAAACGTAGCATCCATATTGCGTTATCCTAGAATGGGGACAAACAAATGAGTGTTGATCGTTGACCATGTTCGAAACACGGGACCATGTCACAAATGTTGTCAAAGATCCTTAGGGACGTTAGCCCGAAACGATTGGGGGGCCCTTAGGTCCAGCATCCATGGAGAGCTCTTAAGCCTTGTATCAATGTCGTCCGGGGTCCTTTTGGATGTGGAAGAGAATGAGGATCCAAATAGAGAGCTCACAAAGCTTGGTTATGGGATGAGAGGAATGTCCCCATGAAAATTCTACACTTCGGGCTCTTTTTCAAAACACATCTGAATGTGATAAAGAGACATTTTAGATAGAGGGAGAAGAGTCCTTTATAATAGGGAGATCTTAGTTTAGGGTCATAGAATTTGGACCAAAGGGCAAGAGGAAACAAGGGAGGCACATGGTGGGGTATCTCAGACACATGACGTGAATGGGAACCGGAGGTTCCGACCATCGTGTGCTTCTCGGACAATTTTAGGTTGAGGGACTATAAACGAGAGTTGAGCTGGGCCCAAAGAAAAATTCAAAGGTGTTCCTACGTACCCCATGAGGATGGGGATCAAGCTGCACGTTGTTCTTGAGGGAGTATTAGTTTATGGTCTTAGAACTCGGACCATGAATGGGTAAGGGGAGCAGGGGAAACATGGAAAATCGGTTACAAAACCCGATGTGAATGAGGACCTAAGCCCTACTTACCATGTGCTCTCTAGGGAAATGCTCGAGTCGAGGGACAGAATACGAAGGTTAGGCTGGGCCCACGGGGAAGTTCTCGGGCACTCTTACATATCTCCTGAGGATGAGAATCAAGCCATACATAGATCTGAAAGGTGGCACGGTAGGGTACCAGTGCTGGGGAAAAAGGGGAGTGTGGGTGTGGCCCTTGCACTAAAAGAAGCAGAATTTGGTAAGTATTGTTTGTCCTTTAAGGCGAGTGTTTTTTTTTGTGAGGCGACAGGCCTAGGGTAGCAGGCCCTGGTGTCGACACAAGAAGCAATCCGTGATAGGCGTTGACAAATGGAATGGCATGTGACCAATACCCAACATGATTTCCTCTATAACGAGGTCATCATAATGCAGTTCCATTTTTCGTTGTGCGGCCAGGACGATAATGTCACAGTTTAGGGTCATGTGACAGGACCAAGCATGCATTTTAACATCATTCAGCACAGATGTAGCAAAGGTGATGCTAGGCGGGGAATGTGCACAGTGTCATGAAACACAATGGATAGAGACATGATCCCACATCACACTGTACGCCACTCCGAGAGGGAGACCTCAGGCCGAGGGTCCTATATTGAGGTAAGAGGTGAAAAGAGGGGGGAGAGACTAGCTCCCTAAATGGGATGGACCTGACGACAAGGAGTCCGGGAGGTCCTACGTATCCCATGAGGATGGGAATCAAGCTGAACATAGTTCATGATGGATCTTAGTTTATTGTCTTAGAGCTCGGACCATTAATGGTGACAACTTCCCGAGTAAGCGCAAACGTCAACCCGATCCCTAAACCCACGTGAGTTAAACTCGGTGTGGGAAATAAGGGGGGGAATCCTTATCGCAATACATGGGGCGTCCATCAAAGGGGAGTCGGAAGAGAGCCCCGAAGGACACCGTTGACACGGCTTGTTCCCCCAAAGCGCAAACGTGCAGAGAGGAATAGTACCAAGAGTTCCGAGACTCTACATGGACATGATGTGACTAGAGAAGGATCTGAATCATGTAACTGACATTTTGGGCTTAATGAGGTTGGCGTGGCGATAGAGGAAAACTATTAACAGTGGCGTAAAAACCCATTCTCCATATCGCGTTAGCCTGAGGAGGGAACAAAAAATGAGCATCGACCGCTGACCATATTCGCAACGCGGGATTTTATCGATTTGTTTTATGAAACCCTTGGGGGTGTTGGCCCGTAACGGTAGGAGAGCCCTTGGACGTAGTATCCAGGACATTCTTGGGAGTCCCTATGGGTGTGAAAGATAATGGGAGCCCTGATGAAGGGATACACAAAGCCTAGAAAGTGGGTGCAGATGTGTCCGAGTAATGTCTGGCATTCCAAGTAATAAACCAGAGTACCCTTAGGCACATTGGTGAACCGCTGAAAAGGGTCGATGAAATAGCTCGGAAGGGAGATGTACATGGCGTGGTCATTAAAGGACTGACGTGAATGAGGACATAATCCCATACCACACCATATACACCCCTCATGGAGGAAGGTTAGGCCAAAGTGCCAAGATGGGATAGAGATTCCCAAGAGATGGGGCTGGACCCAAAGCATAGACATTCGGGTGGTCCTACGTATCCCATAAGAATGGGAATCAATCCACACGTAGTTCTAGAAGATACCCAGGGGTAGGATACCCTAACGAGTATGTGTACAATGCGGCGAGTAGCCTAACGTGAATACAGACGTAATCCCACCACACAACACACAGTCCTGTGGGAAAGAACCTGGGCCCAGGGGCCCGGCAAGGCCAAGGGGCCGGAGGCTGGGCCTTGGTCAGGAAGGCCTGACAAGCTCGTAGTTTAACGTCTTGCAGTGGAGACGAGGGTCAGGGAATAGGATTCCATGGACAGAGGAGGTGTATGGTACGCTGAAGAAACTGACATGAATGTAGAAATAATCCTTCACCACACCATATACTCTAGGTAAGAACATGGGATAGGGCCGAAAAAGGCCAAGGGGCCTGAGGCTAGGCCTTGGTGAGGGAGGCATGAGGTTGGACCTTGGTCAAGACAGCCTTACTAACTTGCAGTTTAACATCTTGCAGCCTGGACAGGGAAACAGATAACTGTATCTTGCCCGGGGATGTGTACGGCATGGGAAGTCACTTGACGTGATAGGGGATGTAATCCTACTCGATGCTGTACATCCCTTATAAGAGAATTGAGGTCGTGGGCCCGACCGCTGGCACCACCCAGAGGGAAGTTTGTCGCTTCAGGATGTGGCAGAACGAGTTACTGCACTCGATGTTTGGGCCATCTCGGGGTGGACCCGAGGATCCAGGACACTGTTGACCATGTTCGAAACACAGCGTTCCTATGGTGACCTGTTATGGGAGAAACAAATGAGCGTCGACCATTGACAAAATTCGCAACGCGGGACTTGTATCGGCTTGTTTCTTGGAAACCCTCGGGGTATTGGCCTGTATCGGTGGGAGAGCCCATGGTCATAGTATCCAGGCCGTTCTTGGGGGTCCCTCTGGGTTTGAAAGATGATGGAATCCCAGTTATGGAGTGGGTGAAGCATAGCTGTATACATCCCCGAAGGAGACAAACATCTCCAGGGGGGACGTGCAGTCGGGTTGAGTCTTGCTCAATGTGAGTTGGGGAAAAATTGTGCACCCTGCCATATGTCTTGACCCGAGGGGAAGATTTTGGATTTTGGGCTGGGCCAACAGACAAAACGTCCGGGCTTTCCTACGTATCCTATTAGGATGGGAATCGAGCCATACGTAGTTCTTGAAGTGTCATACAGTTTAATGTTGTGTTGGACAAGGGATGCATCTCATTTGGGGATATGTACGGTATGTCAAGTAATCCGATGTGAATGAGGACGTAGTCCAACACCACACTGTACAATCCCATAAGGGAACCTGAGTCGACGAAAGCCATGGGGCCTATGGTTGAGCCGCGGTCAGGAAGGCCTAACTGGCTTGTTGTTTAACGTCTTACAATAAGGATGGGGCCAAGGGGCATGAGCCAGAGCCTCGGTCAAGAAGGCCTTACTAGCTTGCTGTTAAATGTCTTGCAGTAAGGATGGGGCCAAGGGGCCTAAGGCTGATCCTTGGTTAGGAAGGCCTGACTGGCTTGCAGTTTAACATCTTGCGGTAAGGACAGACTGAGATCTTAGTTTAAGGTCATAGAGCTCTGACCATTTTTCAGTTTATCATCTTACAGGACGAAGATGCTGTTTATGGTCGTGCAGGACCCTATAGTTTAAGGCCATGTCAGACCAAAAAAGGGTCCTTAGGAAAATTACCGCTTGAGGAACTTGGCATTGGTGGGTAGATTTACGCGCTCGCCATCCGTGGTAACCAAGGAGTATGCCCCGTTGGGGTAAACCTTATGGATGATATAAGTCCCTTCCCATTTAGTCTCTAGCTTGGGCGGTTTCCTACCAGGGATCATTGGCGCTCGAAGGGCCAACACTAGGTCGCCCTGTAGAAAAGAATGAAGGTGAACCTTGTTATTGAATGCCCTCGTTATCTTATTCTGATTCCTTTCCAATTTGTGCAGGGCACGAAGCCTATTCTCGTCCAATGCTTCTAATTCAGCTAGACGGATTTTGGCCACCTCATCTGGTGCGTCGTGGTCATAGACTACAGTGCGTAATGATGGCAGCTAGATCTCAATGGGTAGGAAGGCCTCAGAACCATACACCGGGGAATATGAGGTTACCTGGGTAGAGTTGTGAGTCGTCGTCCGACATGCCCAGAGGGCATTGGGGAGATTGTCCGGCCAACTTTTCTTGTTCTGACCAACCATTTTCTGCAGAATGTTAGAGAGGGTTTTTTTGAACGCCTCGATCTGCCGGTTTTCTTCTGCATGATAAAGGGAGGGATGGTTCGAACAGATATTGTACTTTGCGTACAATTTTTTCAGCTCAGCCGCTCAGAAGTTATTACCGTTATCGGTGACGAATGTGTGAGGGACCCCTAACCGGTGAATAATATTGGAGCTCACAAAGTCGACGATGGAACGGGACTTGGCCACTTTGAGTGGAACTGCCTCTGCCCACTTGGAGAAGAAATCTATAGCTGTTAGGATGAAACTACACTGGTGATCTGTCACTGGTCGATATGGTCCTACTACATCAATTCCCCACAACACAAATGGGCAAGGTTACCTGGTGGAGTGGGGGGGTTCTGGCGGCCGATGCTGGAAGTTGGCATGAACTTGGCACACATGGAATCTCTTGGAAAACTCGATACAATCATGCATCATAGAGGGCCATAAGTACCCCATCCACCAGATTTGATGGGATAGCTTTGGCCCAGCTTGATGGGCACCACAGGAACTGGCATGGACCTCTTTCATAACCTGAGATATCTCGAATCCTTGAATGCAATGGAGGAGAATGCCATCGAAGCTCCGCTTATAGAGGATCTGCTCAAGACTGGGACCACTCTGGAGGGTAAATTGAAGCGCGCGACGTCAGATTTTCTCACGCTCGGCCCGATCGTCTGGGAGGCAACCATTTTGGAGATACTCGACAAAAGGTTCCCTCCAGTCGGGAGTGGCTTCAACCACTGTGTCTGACGAACCCGGGACCCCTGACGTAGAGGGACCGTCGGTGAGATGACTTACCCACAAGCCATTATTGTCCTCTTGGGTGATGGGGGAAATGACTCTCCGGTGTGCCACATGTGTGATCAAATCATTTTTCTGGGGTTCCGTGAGCGACGCAGCTAAGCCGGAAAAATTGTCCGCTCGACCGTTCTGTGACCGAGGGACATGGGTGACCTCTGGCCGAGAGGAGAACTGGTCCGTTAGGCGAAGGGTGTACTCCATCAATGGCACATGCTTCGGCTTCCTAACGACATATTCGCCATTGACCTATTTGATTACCAGCAAGGAATCTCCTTTCACATGTAGATAGGTCACATCGATCTCAAGGGCCAACTCGAGGCCAGTGATGAGAGCCTGGTACTATGTCTCATTGTTGGTATAGCCTTCTGACAATAGGAACGAGTATGGTAGAACGGCTTGTGACAGGGTAATGAAGATGATACCCAGACCCACTTTATTGAGCTTAGGATAGTTGAGCCTCCTATCGGTGGGGCTCTGGGAGGCACCGTCGAAGTGCCTTTGCCAACATGGGACGAGACGATCGACTGAGAGGATCGTCTCATCATGAATTTCCAAGTCCATGGATTGATTTGTGGAGTTTGGATGGGCAGCTAAAAATTCTTCCAATGTCTGTCTTTTAATGGCCTTCTGAGGTACGAACCTGATATCAAACTGCTGGAGAATCACCGCCCACCGTGCTTGTCGGCCAGTCAACATGGGGCGGTTCAGGATGAACTTCAGTGGGTCTACTTGGGAGACCAATTGCACCTCATGGTGCTGCAGGTAATGCCGCAAAATCTGTTTGGAAAAAACGAGACCAAGGCATCCCTTTTCGATAGGGGAGTAACAGATCTCCGTATCGAGAATCATGCGGCTGAGATAGTAGAGATTTTTCTCTGTACCCTCATTATTCTTCTGGGTGATCAGTGCACCGAGGGATCATTCCAGGGCAGTCACGTAAAGGACCAGCGGATTTCTGGAGACTGGTGGCATCAAAACTGGAGGTTGGAGTAGGTACTGCTTGATTTCCTCGAAAGCGGTCCGACACTCTTCACCCCATTCGTAGGTGGCGCCCTTCTTCATGAGCTGGGAAAAGGGCTTACACTTTCCGGACAGATTCGCGATGAATCGGCGTATATAGGCTAAGTGGACTTGGAGACCTTGAAGTTCCCGAATTTTTCTTGGGGGAGGCATTTGGCTGGTGGCCTTGATCTTCTCTGGGTCGATCTCAATGTCTCGGTATCTAACAACAAAGCCATGAAACTTCCCAGAGGTGACCTCGAAGGCACAAATTAATGGGTTCATCTTCAGGTGGCAGGCACGAAGGATACCGAATACATTCAAAAGGTCTTTGAGATGGTCCTAGTGCTGGCGCGATTTGACCACTAGGTCATCCACGTAGCATTCCACCAGCATCCCGAGAATCGGCCTGAATATGCGATGCATGGACCACTGATAAGTGGCACCTGCATTTTTCAGCCTGAAGGGAATAACATGGTAACCAAAGGTACCTTGGGGAGCCCTAAAGGCAGTTGAATCCTTGTCCTCGGGGGCCATCCGGATCTGGTTGTACCCGAAATACCCATCTATGAAAGAGAGGGCTTGGATCCCAGCCGTAGCATCAATTAACAACTCGATCACCAGGTGGGGAAATTCAACTTTTGGGCAGTGGTGATTGAGGTCGCATAAGTTGATGTAGACCCTGATCTGCCCATTATTCTTCCTGAACGGCACAATGTTGGCAAGCCACTTGGGGTACTGGACTTCCTTAATGAAGTTGGACTTGATAAGCTTGTCAACATTGGACTCAAACATAGCACCATGAGAAGGTTGCATCTTTCTGGGGGGCTGCTAAAACCCGCGATGGTTTGACGGGAGGCCCAGGCGGTGAACGACAACCTGGGGATCTAGTCCTGGAATCTTGTTGTAACTCTAGGCAAACAAATCATGGTGTTGCTTGAGAAATTCTAAGTACCTCTGCTGCTCCTCGGGGGATATGGCTGCACTGATCAATGTGGGTCTCGGATCTGCCTTGCTACCAAGGTTCACCTGTACCAGTTCATCAACCGTGGTAGAGACGCCTTCTTCGAAGGCGGGGGGAGCATCCTCCAGATATTCCACTCCACCCGTGGAGGGGTTCCCTGTAAAGGGATCTATTTCTGAGCTACCACACCCTGACAGGAAGCTGGTGTCAGCTTGGACAGCAGTGGTCATCTTATCAGGAGAACCACTTTCCACTGAGACCATAGTGATGAAGGCAGTCGATCCTATCCCATCTTGCCTTTTTCCCAAGGGGCCACGTTTGATGACATCAAAATAGTGGCGACGCATCGTCCTGAGTCGGTTGATTCTAGCCCGACGGAAGAGACACATATGACGTACTGCCGTTTTCATAAGCTTGACATTCTGGTACCTCACAAGGGTAGGAGGCTCCTGGATCACCTGATCCTGGTTGGTGTAGGAGTATGAGGTGAATTTCCGTCGTCGCTTGGACACGGGAACACATTTTCCATGCGTACCCGAAACAACCAAACACTGTCCCATGTCTGGGGTTTTGGCCTCTAATCAATGGATCGGGAAAATGTAAGCAGCATCCAAGCCTGCCCAGGGATCACTCCTGCCCAGGACGGGTTCATCCTCACTTACTAGAATTTTCTTATCCTTGATCTTGTAATAATCGGTGTCCAGATAGCAGGCTTCACAAGAGGCAAAAGAAGATGCATCTCCTTGGAGTACGCCTACTGGACCATTGAGGGAGTATTTGAGGCATTGGTGATACGACGAAGGGACCACTGCATGCAGATGGAGCCATGCCCCACCCATCAATGCGTTGTAGGCGGTGTCCTGAGAGACAAATATGAACTCGGTGCTGGAAATTAGGCCGCTGAAATGGGTCTTCAGGCAGATCTTGCTGACTGGGGATTGCTCTGTCCTGTCGTACCCCTGTATCCTGAGGTCGGAGGGCGTCAAATCATCTTCAGAAAGACCTAGATTTCGCAGTGTCCAAGTCGGGATTAGGTTGATCCTGGAACCCGTGTCAACGAGGCAGCAACGGACTTCTACGCCATTTAAGTGGGCAATGATGTACAGTGGGCGAATATGACCCTGTATGGGATGGTCCTAATCTTCACCGGAGAACGAGATAACTTCATGGCATTCGGCGTTCTCAATTGTCTCAGCGTTGAAGGCGTCCGCAGATGCTACCTCCGTATCAAACTGAAGGGGGGGTCCTTAGGGCCTCGGCAAGTGCTTCACACATTTCAGATGATAGGAGAAGGGCCTAAAGGGTAGAAATCCTTGCTGGAATGCCGGCCAGGTGCTTCAGGACATCATACTTTCATGCCAAGTGTGAACCTCTGCTTACAGAAGTCCGTTCGGCAGTTGGAGGCATAGCGGGTCCTGCCGGTTGAACCGGCGGTTGGCTAGTGTTGGGTACATCCTTCTGCCTACTAGTTGAAGCCTGGATAGTAGTCGACAGACTAGGATCGGATAGCGGAGACTGGCCTATAGCCAGGCAAGACTGACTGTGATACAGATGAGGAAGCTCTTCCTAATCTAGTAGCACAAACGACGGTGGAGGTAGAGCTGAGGGCGTCAGATGGGGTTGCGTGTGCTGAACTCTATGATGATCCTGTTTTCTAGTCTTAGTAGCTTGCACGACCTAGTTGAAAGTGCCTACTAACGTGCCTCGACGACCGACGTGGTCGTGGTTCCGCTGACGTTGACGTCAGCTGGGGACGTTGGGGGGCTCACCTGGCGTTCCCTTTCGTCGGGAGTCATATAAGGCTTCAACAGCTCCACGGTGTTAACCGAAGCCTACCCCTGGATGTCGCTCGATGATTTATCCACCACCCGGTAGATTCCGTAGAGACCCGAAGCTTGACGTACATGGACATTACATTACATTTGTGGAATACTTAGTACATAACAAAAACACACACACAAGGACCGTAATAGTTTAGTGTCTTTGGAAACTCGGAATATAATCTTCTAATCATGGTGAAAGATCTTCAACATCTCCCATAAAGATCTTCCCTTTTTTTCTAACCTGAAACCTTTCTTTATATCCTAGGGAAAATAAAACATAAAAGGGTGATCTCAAATGCTCAGTATGGGTAAACAAAAGAAATATCAATCACATCATATTCATAAGAACATAACATTTTGGAAATCTTAACATGCAAAAGAGATCATAATATCATAACATGTGATAAATCATAGTAGTGAAATGTAATCCCAAAAATCATAACATAAAACATGAATTTTTGTGGCATACACACATAATCATAGAGAATCATTTCTTATTAGTCAAGACTCATTTCCAAGACTATCTTAGTGGGAAAAGTCCATTTCTGAACCGAGTTCACTCCTCATTGTAGTCCTGTTTCACTGAACCGGTTTAACTTGTCATTCCAGCCATGTCTATCTCATGAGATATAAAATCTTTACCCAATGAATTGGAGGGATATATAGGTCCCACCCATCTCATAATGATACCATTCTTATGTGTGCCAAAAAATCAAAAAAAATCATACATCATTGCATAACCAATGTAATAAAAATGGGAATCTTAAACATCTTTCCATAATAACATAATCCATATAAGATAAAAGGGAATCATAAAAATAATTTCATCATAACATAATCAAATCAATGTAAAAATAGGGATAGAAACAGAACCCTATATTATCTTAGATGGAAAATAATTTTGATAAAACACTTGAATTCCATTCCTGAGGAAAATATCCTTTCTACCTCAAAAACATTTTTCCTTTCATAACATGTCATACAATTTTAAACTAAAAGAAGTTGATTAAAAATAATCTTGAAAACTTGTAAAGTAAGCTTCTTGTAAATAATGTTTTAAAAATCTATTCATGCCGTATATGTTAAAAAAACATTCTTCTCGTACTTTTGTCGGAAAAGTCAAAAAGTACCTTATAGGAAAAACGACAAAAGATTCCCTTCATATCTTTTACTAATAACTCACCGAAGGGTAAAATTGGATTTAAGCAATTCTAGGTGCATGGAAAAAATATTACATATTGAGGAAACATGATGTGGATGATAAAATACACCCCATTAAATACCAAAGTATAATCAATCCCGGATAAAAATGAGATTGTGATATTTTCCCTTACATTAGGTCTGATTTGCTTCGTAAGTGTCCGAACCTCCTGTATAATGACTTAAATAATGTCATTGACTTATTCCAGAATCATACTCGTTGTTGTGATATCATATATTGTTCACTTATGACGTTATTTTACCGTTTCTTTTGTAAATTCCATGTTAAACATCATTTTGGGTAAAATTGTTTCATTTGTCGTCCGTGTTTTGACTTGTAATTATTCATATGATTACTTAGATCATGATTACATTCTAGAATACAAAACATGATTAATATATAATATATATTCAGAATATACATATATATAATAGATCAGTAAATGGAAAGTAATACATCGTTCATGGAGACGGTAGGCCGTACGTATGCGTGAACGTTGTTTTCGTTTCCTTATTGAGTTGAATGGAATTAAGTAGATGACATACATATATATACACAAAAATCCAGTATCATTATTATGTCATATATTTCATTATTACTTATTATATATACTTTATAATCATTCATGAATGGTTAACGTGGAGAATGAATTTCATCGCGTCGTGGAGATGGTAGTCCGTACGTACGCACAAGCGATGATATCGTTATCATGATCGTGGAATTGTCTTAGAGTGTATGTATACTATTTCAGAATCAATATCACTTGAAAATAATCTTATATAGTTATTATGTACACCATTATACCCATCCAAGTAAGGTGGAGGTTGAAAATAGATTACACCATGACGTGGAGACGGTATTTCGTATATACGCACGCGCGGTGATTTCGTTTTCCGTAGATAGATGGTGAAATAGGGTTGTTTCATACTTATAATAAAATATCCATATATTAGTGATATGGATGTTATTACTTCATAATTAAACAACCTATGAAAAATAAGTGGAAGAAGAAATAATGTTGAAAGAATCAGTAATGGACATTACCTCTTCTTTGAAGCGCCTCTTTGAGTCCTCCTCTTAGGGAACTAAAATTGGCCTTTGAAGAAAACCAGGACCTCTAGGATGTTTTTAGGGATTTGGAGAGGAGAATTTGGAAGGGTTTGGCCGAGCATGAAGGCTCAAAGTGGTGTGAGGAAGAGAGGGAGGAGGTTCCCTTTTATAAGGGAGGAGAGGGGCACCTTTGGAATAACTAAATATATTATTTTATTATAAAGCCATATTCGATTTTTAATAGCTCCAAATTGAGTTATTTAGAAGATAAGGTGGGGATGGGTCGAAATCCTCTCATCCAATAGAATTTGGACAAATTTATATTACTATTTTAACCTTATCATTTAGTTTTAACATTAAGTTAGATAATTTTACTTTTACCGTGTCTTTTTGTGTTCTTACACTATAAGGTTAATAAACTTACTATAACAAGACAAACAAACCCCAAGTTGATTATTATTAATATATATAACCTTATCTAAGTCATGTTTCTGAACATTGGATTTTTAGGAACAAAATAACAATTAATAATATAATATTTTTTTTTAAACTATTTTATGTCAATTTTAACACTATTTAGTAATTGATTTTTGTGAAAATCCTAACAGAATGATTAGTTCGAAAAAAGTTAATTTAAAAAATAATAACATATCATATTAACCTATAAAATTAGTGTAATTCATAAAAAGTCTCAAATTATATTTATTTGGGTATTTATAACATCAATTATGTCAATATTTCATTAATAAGATAATTACTGCATCATCGTTGTGTCATAAATAAATTTACTTATCTAAAGCCTAAAAATTACAAATAAAATACCATTATGTAGGAAATCTTTTTATTTTTCTAATTAATATTTATAGTCGAATATATCTTATGTATAAACCTATATTAAAAATGATTTAGTTATTAAACATTGATTTTAACTATTTTAACCCTTCTTTAAATAAATTAATAATAAATGTCCTAATCTAATCCAAGTGGGCCTAAAAGGTCATATGTTATTCCTAAGGTCGTGTTTGGTCGAATTACACTTATCCAATGGAATTAGGACATGTGTTAGGGTAATAATAATAACATTTTTACCCTTAATTACCCTATTTACTTTTAACTGTGGTAAAAAAGATAAAAGTTACAATTCACCAAAAATTATTTTCATCTCATTGAACAAAATTTTACTTACTGACATCAACCGTGTCTCTTTGATTTTTTAAATTCCACTCACATAAGCAGTAAAAGTAAGTTTTATGAAAAAATTCATTTTTTTAACTACCACTTAGTGGTTTTACTATTCATCAAAAAATGAAAGTTTCCAGAAAAATACCAAAAATATGGCCTAAGATATATTTGATATTATGAATTAAAAAATGATATCTATTTTACCAAATTAAAAAAATATTAGTTTCATTAAATAATTTAAAAATTAATTCACGTCATCAAAATAAATAGCGTGTTCTTAAGAGATAATAACTATCAAAAGATTGGCACTTGTTTATGTCTGGTTTAAATGTGAAATTACATCCAATGACCAACATTGAATTAAATTGTAAAAATATATTCTAAGTATACTTTAAAACCACTCAAATTAGTAATTTATCACTATTAATTATTTTGATGAAAAAGGTTGTTTTTAATTAAAATTTAGTAATTTTCACTATTCATAAAAAAATGAAAGTTATCCGAAAAGTACCAAAATTTCACCCTAATCTAATTTCGATATTCTGGATCCAAAAATGAATTCCATTTTGAAAAATAAAATTTACAAAATTTCAAAAAGTGGTTATTACTATTCATAACGACATGTTTTAATAATATTTTAATAGCATATCGTTGTTTAGTGAAACTCGGTATTGCGTACTACACGCGCTATTGAGGAAGGTCGTGATTGTGTGTAATGAAAGGAAAGTCAAGGATGTGTGTTGTGAAAGATCTTTTTGGTGTAGCGTACAACACAAGGAATTAATGAAATTAAAATAATATTTTTCGTAAAATCTTGGGGTGTTACATTCTACCCCCCTTAAAACGAATTTTGCCCTCAAAATTCGTCGGGGATATAAATGGTTTACTAATCGAAAGTTTCTTTAATAGAAACCCACATCATAAAAAGGAATACCAAAACTTGGCTTTAGAAACCATAGTATAAAACGTAACAGTTAACCAAATTAACTAATCACTGGGTTTCCACATAGGAGAACATAGGTGAAAATAGAGAAATATAACCGTCATGTTCTGATGGAGAGTGGTAGAGAACATTGCTATGAAAAATCCAACAATCAAAAAGCCATAAATTTGTGATGATATAGGGTACCATCTGATTCATCTGATATAAGGGCACTAGGACAACATTTTTGATTTTCAAGATCATTTCCCTAAAGTTGAAGAATTTGAATTAGAATAAATACTAACTTTATTTTGGTACAATCTCACTGTTGTTTGTGCTCTGAACAATTTCAACTTCATCTATTAAAGAAATAAAGTTGAATTTGTTATTCATTAAGTGTTAATAGATCATGTGATAGAATGATGGGTCATTCCATCTGTTTCAAACAAAAGGTTAGCAAAAGTTATCAAATATACATAAGTCCATCTATGGTGAGGTTAATTGTATACGATTCCAAGAATGAACTTATACTTCATATATCATACCGCATAATAAAATAAACTACTTTATACTAACCAGGGACTTCTTGTAGGCCAGTGGTAGGAAATAAAGGCCAGTCCCACTTCGGTTGTGTGTTCGATTCCCACAGCCTTGTCCGACGCGACGGGCTGTCGCCAGTCATGCATGTTGTTCTTTTTTCTAAAACAACACTACTATAACATCCCATCAAAAAAATCGAAAAATGTTCTATCATTAAACAATACTAACTTATGTCTATCATAATCCATTCTAATCTTCATGCTTATCTAAAATACTTCGGTCCAAGCTCATAGTATAAAGAAAATGATTACTTGAAATGTCACATAACAAACACGTGAATGCCATCATTTATCCCCCATATATCATAAGATATATCTTGTTGGTCAAATTACAATCATGTGAATACATTATTCATGTATTCTCTTGAAAATTTAATACTCATTGAACCTTAGTGAAAACATGAATGCAGTTAAAAGTTAACACTTTCCAAAAACCAAAATCCTCATGAGTCTTTATACTCAAATCATGATATCACTTAGTCCTTATATCAATCATGAGCTCATGAAAACAATCAACCATCTCATTATCTTATTATCACTTCATTATGCGCATATCATCTTCATTCCAAAAATATCTCAATCACATTCCATGGTTACTGGTACCATAAAATTATTGAAAACCACAATAGACCAATACATAAATATTCCAATATTCCACGATACTATATAAAACATTATTTTGGAGTCTCATTACATAAACACTTAATCATTCCACCACATCGATTTCATATTCAGCATCGCCAATAGTGACCGCATGTGACTTCCCTTTGTCCTTTTCCTTAAGTGGTTGCTCATGTCGATCATCACTAACCCTTGGATTAGGGCATTTATTATAATAATGCCCCATTTCCTTTCACTTGAAGCATTGATGTGTTGGTGGTGCATTCTCTACAGTCTTTTCATTATTCACATAATTAGATACCCTTTTTCCATTACTTCGACACGCAGCTGCTCGATGGCCTTCTTTTCCACACTTAAAACATTTTCTAGTACCTTTAAGACAATCTCCACCAGGCTTCTTTCCACACCTTGAGCATAAAGAAACATTCATCTTTTTTTCACCATTATTCTGAGATTTCTCCTTGAACTCCATCTTTCGTTTCTTGTCAAAACTATGATATGGATAAGTAACACCAACTTCCATTTCTACCTTGATAGCACAACGCACAATTTCTTCATAGCTACTGAAGTCTCTTATAGCTAATTCCCTTCGATGATTCGGTTTTAAGCCACTGAAGAATCGATCAACTTTACTTTCAGGTTGGGTGATAAAGCCTGATGCATACATTCCAAGCCTTATAAAATTCACTTCGTATATACTAACAGATTCATCATCCTTTTGCTTTAGTTCAAGAAACTCCTTCTCCATAATTGTTCGAAGAATACGAGGGAAGTACTTATTGAAAAATAAGTTCTTGAACTCGTCCCATTCCATGGACTCAATTTCATCTCTTGGCCTCGTATTCTTGATAAGATTCCACCATTTATCAGCATCACATTCCAAACGATATACTGCTAAGGTGACTTTATCATGTTCAGAACATTGAATAACAGAAAATATCTTCTCAGTAGTACTGATCCATTGTTCAGCAACAAGTGGATCAGAAGACCCACTGAAAGAAGGTGGGTGTTGCCTCATGAAGGACTCAATAGAATATTGTTCCCTTCTCTGCTCATTTGGAAGTCCAGAATGATTCATAGCTTGTGTAAATATAGAAATAATATTTTTCACTCCATCTCCCATAACATTTGTTTGTTCAGGAGGACAATCATTGCATTTTCCATTACATTGATCAACACAGTTCTTTCGGGTTCCATCCATCATCTAAAACCCAAAAAGAATAGTGTGAGAGGCAAAAATCACGCTAGGTAAAAAAACATAATAAAGGGGGAGTACCATCAATATCTAACATCTTGGGTTACCGTAATTCTAGTACTATAACCTATACTGAACCATAGGGACATCCCTAGACATACCTTAGAAATATCTCTAGGGATCTTACTAATGTTCTTGCATCATAGTTTCTAGAGGTTGACTAAACCATTCCTCTGATACCAACTGTAGAGACCCGAAGCTTGACGTACATGGACATTACATTAATTTTCCGGAATACTTAGTATATAACAAAAACACACACACAAGGACCGTAATATTTTAGTGTCTTTGGAACCTCGGAATATAATCTTCTAATCGTGGTGAATGATCATCAACATCTCCCATAAAGATCTTCCCTTTTTTCTTACATAAAACCTTTATTTATATCCTGGGGAAATGAAAACATAAAAGGGTGAGCTCAAATGCTCAGTAAGGGTAAACAAAAGAAATATCAATCACATCATATTAATAAGAACATAAAATTTTAGAAATCATAACCTGCAAAAGAGATCATAATATCATAACATGGGATAAATCATAGCAGTGAAATGTAATCCTAATAATCATAACATAAAACAAGAAACTTTGTGGCATACACACATAATCATAGAGAATCATTTCGTATTAGTCAAGACTCTTTTCCAAGACTATCTTAGTGGACAAAGTCCATTTCTGAACCGAGTTCACTCCTCGTTTCAGTCCTATTTCACTAAACCGGTTTAACTTGACATTCCATCCATGTCTATCTCATGAGATATAAAATCGTTACCCAATGCATTGGAGGGAGATATAGGTCCCACCCATATCATAATGATACCATTCTTATGTGTTCCACAAAATCAAAAAAAAATCATACATCATTGCATATCACATGTAATAAAAATGGGAATCTTAAACATCATGCCATCATAACATAATCTATTTAAGATAAAAGGGCATCATAAAAATAATTCCATCATAACATAATCAAATCAATGTAATAATATGGATAGAAACAGAACCCTATATTATCTTAGAAGGAAAATAATTTTCATAAACACTTGAACTCCATTCTTGAGGAAAATATCCTTTCTACCTCAAAAACATTTTTCCTTTCTTAACATGTCATAAAATTTTAAACTAAAAGAAGTTGATTAAAAATAAACATGAAAACTTGTAAAGTAATCTTCTTGGAAATAATGTTTTAAAAATCTATTCACGCTGTATAAGTTAAAAAACAATCTTCTCGTACTTTTGTCGGAAAAGTCAAAAAGTACCTTGTATGAAAAATGAAAAAAGATTCCATTAATATCTTTAACTAAAAAATCACCGAAGGGTAATATTGGATTTAAGAAATTCTAGGTGTATGGAAATAATATCACATATTGAGGAAACATGGATGTGGATGATAAAATACATCCTAGTAAATACCAAAGTATAAACAATCTCGGATAAAAATGAGATTGGGATATTTTCCATTACCTTAGGTCCAATTAGCTTCGTAAGTGTCTGAACCTCCTGTATAATTATTTAAATAATTTCATTTAATTATTCCAGAATCATACGCATTGTTATGATATCATATATGGTCCACTTATGACTTTATTTTACCCGTTCTTTTGTAAATTCCATGTTAAAGAGCGTTTTGAGTAAAATCGTTTCATTTGTCGTCCGTGTTTTGACTTGTAATTATTAATATGATTACATAGATCATGATTAATTAATTATAGAATATAAAACATGATTTATATATAATATATATTCAGAATATACATATATATAATAGATCAGTAAATGGAATGAAATACACCGTTCATGGAGACGGTAGGCCGTATGTATGCATGAACGCTGTTTTCGTTTCCTTATTGAGTTGAATGGAATTAAGTAGATGACATACATATATATACACATAAATACAGTATCATTATTATGTCATATATTTCATTATTACTTATTATATATACTTTATAATCATTCATGAATGGTTAACGTGGATAATGAATCTCATCGTGTCGTGGAGACGGTAGTCCGTACGTACGCACGAGCGATGATATCGTTCTCATGATCATGGAATTGTATTGGAGTGTATGTATACTATTTCAGA
The DNA here is from genome assembly GCA_963277665.1 of Viscum album. Lineage (NCBI taxonomy): Eukaryota > Viridiplantae > Streptophyta > Magnoliopsida > Santalales > Viscaceae > Viscum > Viscum album. The sequence continues at coordinate 1,843,701,401 of OY728145.1, forward strand.
ATCAATATAACTTTACAATAATCATATACATTTATTATTTACACCATTATACCCATCCATGTAAGGTTGTGGTGGAAAATAGATTACACCACGACGTAGAGACGGTATTCCGTACGTACATACGCGCTGTGATTTCGTTTTCCGTAGGATGGATAGATGGTGAAATATGGTTGTTTCATACTTATAATAACATATATGTATATGAGTGATAATTATTTTATTACTTCATAATGAAACAACCTAATAAGAAGAAGTGCAAGAAGAAATAAAGTTTAAAGAATCGGTAACGAACATTACCTCTTCTTTGAAGCGCCTCTTTGAGTCCTCCACATAGGGCACTAAAATTTGTCTTTGAAGAAGACCAGGACCTATTGGATGTTTCTAAGGAAGTGTATAAGATAATTTGGCAAGGGTTGGCTGAGCTTGAAGGCTCAATGTTCTGTGAGGAAGAGAGGGAGGAGGTTCCCTTTTATAAGGGAGGAGAGGGGCACCTTTGGAATAACTAAAAATATTATTTTATTATATAGTCATATTCGGTTTTTAATAGCTCAAAATTGAGTTATTTCAAAGATAAGGTGGTGATGGGTTGAAATCCTCTCATCCAATAGAATTTGGAAAAGTTTAGTTTACTATTTTAACCTTATCATTTAGTTTTAACTTTAAGTTAGATAATTTTACTTTTACCGTGTCTTTTTGTGTTCTTACACTATAAGGTTAATAAACTTATTATAACAAGACAAACAAACCCAAAGTTGTTTATTATTAATATATATAACAGTATCTATTTCATTTGGCCAAACTTTAGATTTTTAGGAACAAAATAACAATAAATAATATAATATTTGTTTTAAAAACTATATTATGTCAATTTTGACACTATTTAGTAATTGATTTTTGTGAAAATCATAACAGAATGATTAGTTATAAAAAATTTAATTAAATAAATACTAACATGTCATATTAACCTATAAAATTAGTTTAATTCATAAAAAGTCTAAAATTATATTTATTTGTGTATTTATAACATCAATTATGTCAATATTTCCTTAATAAGATAATTACTGCATCATCTTTGTGTCATAAATAAATTAACTTATTTTAAGTCTAAAAATTACAAATAAAATAACATTATGTAGGAAATCTTTTTATATTTCTAATGAATTTTTATAGTCGAATTTATCTTATGTATAATCCTATATTAAAAATGAGTTAGTTATTAAACATTTATTTTAACTAATTTAACCCTTCTTTAAATAAATTAATAATAAATGTCCTAATCTAATCCAAGTGGGCCTAAATGGTCATATTTTATTCCTAAGGTTGTTTTTGGTCGAATTAAACTTATCCAATAGAATTAGGACATGTTTTAGGGTAATAATAACAACATTTTTACTCTTAATTACTATATTTACTTTTAACCGTGGTAAAAAAAAGTTAAAAGTTACTATTCACCAAAAATTAATTTCATCTCATTGAAGCACATTTTACGTACTGACATCAACCATGTCTCTTGTATTTTTGAAATTCCACTCACAGAAGAGGTAAAATTATGTTTTATGAAAAATTCATTTTTTTAACTACCACTTAGTGGTTTTAATATTCACCAAAAAATGAAAGTTTCAGAAAAATACCAAAAATTAGGCCTAAGATATATTTGATATTATGAACTCAAAAATGATGTCTATTTTACCAAATTCAAAACATATCAGTTTCATTAATTAATTTAAAAATTAATTCCCCTCGTCAAAACAAATAGCGTGTTCTTAAGAGCTAATAACTATCAAAAGATTGACACTTGTTTATGTCTGGTTTAAATGTGAAATTACATCCAATGACCAACATTGTATTAAATTGTTAATATATATTCTAAATATACTTTAAAACCACTCAAATTAATAATTTGTCACTATTAATTATTTTGATTAAAAAGGTTGTTTTTAATTAAAATTTAGTAATTTTCACTATTCATCAGAAAATGAAAGTTATCCGAAAAGTACCAAAATTTCAACCTAATATAATTTTGATATTATGAATCCAAAAATGAAGTCCATTTTGAAAATTAAAATTTACAAAATTTTAAAAAGTGGTTATTACTATTCATAATGGCTAGTTTTAATAATATTTTAATAGCATATCATTGTTTAGTGAAACTCGGTATTGCATACTACACGCGCTATCGAGGAAGGTCGTGATTGTGTGTAATGAAAGGCATGTCAAGGATGCGTGTTGTGCAAGATCCTTTTGGTGTAGCGTACAACACAAGACATTAATGAAATTAAAAAGAATATTTTTCGTAAAATCTTGGGGTGTTACAGATTCTGGGAGGAATCCCCATTTCAGGGGGCATAAAGTCACCAAGAGTGTGGGATGACGATGGTAGTGGTGAAGCGCATTGCTTCTTCTTGCGTCGCTGATGCTTGACCTTTTGGGAAGAGGTCGGCTACGAAGATGATGTAGAGGTACTGTCTACTTCCCCCGAAGGCTCCAGCTGATTTAGGCGCGCCCGTATGATACCATGGGCACGGACGACGGTTTTTCGAGCCATCCAGTTGTCGTATCTCTGGGACCCACTACTGGGAACCTCATGCCACTCGCCTTCGTTGTCTCTACCGATCTCTAACCCTGAAAAGACACCCCCTACTTGTGTTGGTGTCGGGCCCAACATGACGATGTTGTTGTTGATCTGGATTTAAAGGTAGTCTTTAAACACATATCATTGCATGAGGGTGTGCCCCAGAATCCGATGACAAGGAAAGTAGTTGGGGTGATTGGTGAGATTCGCCTCTGCCGGCCTTCTGCACTCAGGTAGGCGCACAATCCCTTGCACTAGAGCACTTCGAAAGTATCCAGGGACCTGATTTTCGTTGAAAGAATAAGTCTGGTGCCTTAGTTCAAGATAGGGTTCCCTGGGGGCCTAGCCCTAACGAGGGGACGGAAGGGCCTGCCGAGGAGGTGGCACCTGATTATCTCACCTAGTTGGTGGTAGAAAATTGCGCGGGGGAACCTGTCGATTATGAGGCAGTCGCTGCTGGGCAGGAGCCTATGCTTGTGGTGGAGGACCTCTGCGGGGTTGTGGGGACGGTGTCGCTGGCAGTAATTCCAACTGCCTGGGGGCTTCTATTTGGGCCACCGCGGTGGGTTCGTCTCTGGCAACCCTCCTGGTCGGGATCACAGGGGGCAGCAAACGTGCTCGACTAGCTTGTTGCAGAGCCTACTCGAGGCGCTGAGCCTTATCTGAGAAATCCTGGAACCCTCCAGGGTAGTTCTGGGTGATCAGGGAAGGAACTAGCTTCATTTTAACGTTCCCTAGACACATCGTCAGTAATATCTCCTGAGTCAGTGGTATGTCGAGGAATTTTGTATGTCCCTTCCACCGGGCGATGAATTCCGCGACTCGCTCATCAGGCCTTTGTTTGCACATGAAGATGTCTGCAATGCTGGTCTTTCGTGTGGTGGAGCTGAATTAGTATAGGAACTGCTGGTGGAGATCCTCCCAACCGGTCACTGACCCGATAGGGAGCTGGTTATACCAGATGAATGCAGGGCCCTCCAATGTTTGTATGAAACATCGGAGCTTGGCAACTTCTTGCCGGGCCGGAGTCCCCAGCATAGGGCCACACCTTGATGAAAAGTGGGCCAAGTGCTGTTGCGGGTCCCCTATCCCATTGAAGGGCGAGAAAGTGGGGTTCCCAAAACCCGGGGGTGCGGGCATATCATCCACCCACGCGGGATATGGCTTTCCATCCGGTGGGACTGCCACTTGCCGTGTTTCCAACACTTCGAGGCGGGCGATGAGTGCCGCTATAAGATCATCCGAGTGGGGGTCCCTATCTTGACGGGGATCCCTAATCACAAGTGCGTTTCCTGGTTCTTCGACACGGTAGATGGCTTCGACATCTCATGGAGAGACTGGTGGAACGGCCTGTGGGGAAACTGGGGGAACCAGGGCTGGATTCCTATGATTTCCCCGTCGTTCAGGAGGGTTTGGCGATACGTATCGCGCCCTCTTGCTGTAAATTACGGCTTCTTCCCTGTCTGCGGAAGTAGCATGATCAGGGTTGCCCGGAGGCATCTCACAGGAGGGGAATTTTTCCAGCCCCTGCTGCCCTGGCTTGGGATTACCATAGTTGGGTCGCCGATCTACAGCATGCTTGGCCAAGAGTTTGTCAACAAGCCTCTTCTGCTCAGCAAGCTGCTGACGTAACACGGCCTTCTCGGGATCTTCATATGTCATCTGTAAAGAGGCGGACGGTTCGGAGTTCTAGATAGTTTTGACGTGCTCCTTAACCTTACCGACATTTTGAATGAGTACCAGCGACTTAGTTGGTACATGGAGGCCTAGAAGGTTCCTCTGCTGACGGGTAACCCTCCTGGATGGGTCCAGCAGTGGCGGTACGCCCTCGATGGGTAAGTCTCCATCGAGAAATTCAAGATCATCTTTCTTATCCACTACGTCAGCCATGTGGAACGTGACCCCTCTCGAGGGAATGTCCTCAATGTCGCATAACGAATCAGGCTGCCGTTGGATAGGGTTGAAGAGTAGAGCGGCATAGTGTCCCCAACCATGGACTTTCACATGGGGGGTAGCTTCCCTGATGACTCTGCAGAGTACTTTGAAACTCTGAACACATTTCCGTTGAAGGGTGCTCTAACGAACTGGTGACTCAGCGTGCTGGGCCACAGGGAGTGCGGCCAAATCGATCAGGCGGCATTGCTCGCCGATTTCTTCAAAGTGCTCTCGACTCCTAGGGTACATCACCTGCTCGTAACGAAGGAGGATGTATGTCACCCATAGGGTTCGGCAAAAGCACCCCACTTCCTCTGGGGTAAGGGACTCTGGTTCACGAACGTTCAGCTCTGTCGTCGGCCATAACTTCTCTGGGAAGTGATCCGCTACGAGAATGATCCAAAATCTCCTAGGCTTGGACTCGGGGTCTGCCCCTTTATTTCCCCACTCATAAACCAGGGGCCGCTGAGGGACCGGTAGCGGTACCGAGGCGGACCGCTGGGACAGTAATCTTGGTGGCGGAGAATACGAAAAACATGCTAAATGGCCGCCGAATTCCAGTCCATCCTCTGAAGAGTGAGGTGACCTGACCACGATATCACGATACGATGGGCTGATAGCCACAGCTTCTTGCGCGGGAGTTGCTGCCACCGGCGATGGGTTACGCCATTTCTCTGCCGTCTTTGGTCCCCAAAACAGCTCCCCATGATATCTGGAAGAGGTAGAGGTCACTTCTAGTGACGACGGTGGTGATTGCGTAGTCAGGACCTTTGGGAATTCCACAATTTCTTCCTCCTGGATGTACCTGCGGAGGGAGGCAGGAATCCGGTGGACCTCGCATTCTGGGAGAAAGTGGATGACGCGCCCAGTCCCTGCCCCAGTTCTTGAAATGAAGGAGTGGGGAGAAGGTTCCATCGCTAAGCCGTATTCCGCTTCAGAGTCTGAGAAACGGGCAGGTCTGATCTCCACTCGGGCCTTCCCAGGACTCTTCTTGTGGCGGCGATGACCCACTCTCCTGCCCCTATATGGCTTTTCGGGACAAGGTTGATTCTCAACATGTGGTCTCGGGGCGGTGCTGATGCCATGGTAGAGAGGGATCCCGCTTGAGATAACTGGGGTGTGAGGAGCACCAGGGAAAATGTCTAAGGGTACACGGGGAAGGCCTCCATGGACAGTACCCATGTGGGCGGAGCGAGGCTGACCTTCACTCCTCGACTTGCTGGGGCGAGAAGGACCTTCGCCAGTTGCAGAGAGGATGTAGGGAGGACCCCCATGTTGGGGAGGTACCGGATGGGAAGTGCCTTCATATCGATGGTCGAGGGAAGGAGGAGGGTCTCCATACCCTGTATGGTGGGCGCGGGAGAGGTCTCCATGCCGAGCGTCACTGCCGCGGGGCAGGTCTTTCTTCTTGATGGTGGTAGCATGAGGCATGTCTCCGTGAGGAGCTTCAGAGCGGGGGAGGCCAACGCCCTATAGAATAATGGTACGGGGAGGCCCTCCGTACGGGGTGACATTACCGCAAATTGATTTGGGGCGATCACCACTCAGGCCTGTAACCCCGAGAGCCAACCAGACCTGTTCATGGGGCGGTTGGAGCCTAGGTCATGGTTGGGTGAAGGAGTTCCCCTTCTCAGTGTATAAAGGGACTCCATGCTGCACGTCGGCGGTGGCTCGGGCCATAGTAGCTGTTGACGTCAATGAACCTTGGCGAGCGTCCTCAGCACAGGCCCGGCGCTGACGTCGGGTCAGACAGGCTGGCACAAGTGGTGCATGGGCGTACCCTACCTGCTCTTCTGGTGAAGCCAGTCGGCGGCGCTGATGCATCCATGTGTGAGCCCTTGCTTGGAGCCCCTGACTTGGGACCCTAAGCGGGATGATTCGGACATCACCCGCCTCATCAGCGTAAGGCGAGAAATCGTCAAGGCGTTCGGGGGACAGGCTCCTGAAACAATTGAACGTTGGGGCGGGGAGCAGGGGCTCCCCGCGCGGCCATTGAAGGCGGTGTTGATGGTGGGGCCTGGATGCCTCTAGGTCCATGCGGCCCATATCCCGAGTTGGGATGACCCCTTCCTCCTCGTACCTGCGTACAAGGTTGTTGATCACACTACGCAGGATGATCTCTGATGGAGAGAGGGGACGTGGGCGCCCCGTATTCACGGATGTAGAGGCCGTCGTGGTGGCAACAGAGCCATGCGGGGTGGTTGTGCCGGTATTTCCCTTTCCCCTGCGTAGGCGAGCAGGCGGTGATCGCATCTCCATAGCAGCTACCTGGTTCCTGGGAAACTGAGATATCAACTCATCAGCACTGCGAGGAAAAGGATTGACAACCAGTGCCCCAGCGTCATTCAATTCTACACATCTGTATGAAGGATCCACGCCAACACGTTGCAGAATAGAATGCCCCACGTTCTACTGCCCCAACTTCCGGTGAGATTCACGCCAGGCCCGCAATTTTATTTGCAGGACCTGGCACTGGATATCTTTATCCAGTGACATGTTAATCTACTGGTGTCTCTAACACAACTAATCTCCACTTTGCAGAGAATAATTTCATGTCGGGTTCACCATTTCTATTTCTGACGCTTTCACGGGGTGCGTGCATCCGTCTGCGGTGGAGGATGCGCTGCTTGTAGCCCCGCATTCCCACTTTCCAAAGGCGGGCGGCATTTTCTCCTTATTCAGGGACGTCTACTCCTTGATTGAAACCAGGATAATGGGATGTCGGTTCTTCCTTCTGTGGATTCCTCCTCAGAACTCCTCACCTAGTCCAGGTCTCCCTCATAGATTTAATAAATTGTTCGTGAAACTCATCCTAGTTCCATGTTTCCATGGACGCCGGTTAATTACGCTGCTTCTATCAGGACATTCCAAAGGGTCCGGTTAGGGCAGCAACCTTCAATCGGCGGAGTAGTCACGTCGAGGCATTAGTAGCGTGTCGGTATGCTGGGGAACTGGCATGTCTGTCTTTTGTCCCTTTTCATGGGGCTTCTCGAGGGCGTGGAAGCTCGAGGCATCCCAAATCGAGCACGGGGAATTATATTCCATAGTCATATATCTGTGGTTTTTCTAAGCTTCCAATGTTAACACAAGGTATGCCGCATGTTTAACGTCCAGTGGAGACGGTTACGCCAAGGGCGTGCCATCTGAGGTTTTCCTCAGGCATCTCATGATTATCACGAGGTCGGTCGCAAGTTTAACGTCTAGCGGAGATGGGTCGGCCTGATCAAAACACTAGCTTGAGTGAATCAAATTGTCGAATTTCCCTTGAAGGGATTCTGATATCGGGGCCAACCCATGGGCGGCTTCCTGAATGTTGTGAAGAGGAGTAGAACGACATGATCTCGCCGAGATATGATGGTCCGGGTGAGAATCAGGGTGGATGATGATTAGGTGGGTGAAGGGGAGGGGGACTGAGATGGGACTACCGCAAGGGGCGACAGTGAAGATGGGCTTGAGCCTCGAAGAGACCTCCTACGTATCCCCGTGGCGGGGAATCAAAGTTCGCGTAGTTTGGGATGGTGTCGGCGAGCTGACGTGAAGGTGGACCTTGGATCGATGGGAATCATCAGCGAACTGACGTGAATGGGGTTGGGATGACCGGGTGATGGGATTGAACCTTATGGAGGCTTCCTACATACCATTCCTTGACACGGATCAATGATCACGTAGTTCAGATGGTGTGTCGGTGAACTGACGCGAGTGAGGACCTTGGTCCGGATGGTGTGGGGCTTACACACTAGGATTCCCAGGTGCTGGTGACCTGACATAAAAAAGGTCGGAGTGACCAACAGGTGGTGGGCTTGAACCTCTGGCATGCTTCCTATGTACCATGCATTGACATGGATCAAAGACCTCATAGTTTAAAGGGGCTTCGTTAGCGAACCGACGTGAAGGTTATCCCGGGGGTCCAATGGGTATCGTCAGCAAACCGACGTGAAGGTGGACCTTGGTCCGATGGTGGTGGGATTGATCCTCAGGAAGGCTTATTACGTACCATGCCTTGACATGGATCAAAGTCCTCGTAGTTCGGGTTGGTCACAAAGGCTTGCCGTTGGACTGGAATGCAGTTTAACATCATGATGGACGAGAAGAAAAGTGGGCTTGGACCTCTAGGAGGCTTCCTATGTACCATGTCGTGAATGGATCAAAGACCTCGTAGTTCAAAGGGTTTGGTTGGTGAACCGATGTGAATTTAGACCCGGGGATCCACTATTGGTGGGCTTGATCCTCGTGAGGCTTCCTACGTACCATGCCTTGACATGGATCAATGTCCTCGTAGTTCGGGATGGTCACGACGGCTTGTCGTCGGACTGGGATGCAGTTTAACGTCATGCTGGACGAAGGTAGAACTCGACATAAATAAATGACAGGTGGGCGTGAACCTCGTGGAGGCTTCCAATGTACCATATTGTGACATGGATCGAAGACCTCGTAGTTCAAATGGGTGTGCAGTTTAATGTCATGCAAGACAAGGGCATAAAGTTTAACGTCATGCTGGATGAGGTCATATAGTTTAAAGTCATGATGGATGAGGGAATACAGTTTAACGTCAATCTAGATGAGGGCATACAGTTTAATGCTATGCTAGATGAGGGCATACAGTTTAACGTCATGTTGAATGAGGGCATATAGTTTAATGTCATGCTGGATGAGGGCATAATGTTTAACATCATGTTGGACGAGGGCATACAGTTTAACGTCATGTTGGATGAGGGCATTGCCATGGCCGATGCTCGCTCTAAGCCCACGTGAGTCATGCTCGGTGTGAGAAACAAGAGGCAGGATGGACCTGACGATCACGTCGCGAAGGGTGTGTCCGTGAGAAGCGAAGAGGGGCTTACACGTTAGGCGGCCCATGGTACTCGGACTTACTCCAGGATGGAGGCCCGAAGTGTGGAAAAGCGTAACGAGAGAGGGATTTGGGACCAATTATGGGAGGTGCCTCGTTCCCTATCGCACCCTCCACTGGCCTTGGGAGTGGGGAAATATGGAGGTGCATGGGTGATACCTTCCGCAAGAGGGGCTACGGGCTTACACCAAGGTGGTTGCCCTTTTCCCATGGACATATGCTACTCCGGGAAGGAGTATATCAGCCCTTGTGGAGGGGGTGACCCCGTCTCTACGGAGACGGGTGGCGTAAAAAATGTCTGAGCTGGGGGGACCCTATGTGCGAGGCACGAGGCCGGATCACAGTTTTGCGTCATGTGTAGAGGATGAGTTTCTTGGAAGTTTAACGCCCTACAGCTCAGAAGAGGTGGGTTTACTCCTCACCCCTAGGACTTACATAACTGGTACCTTCTATTCCTTGGGGGAGGGAAGGTACTGGCAAGGCCATGGTGAAAGGGGGTTGCGGGGTGAACCATCGAGGTGTCCATGTTAGCGTGGCAATGCGAAGAAGAAATATCTGTTAGTCTGCCTATGCAAAGAAGCATTGGGCGAAGCAACTCTACAGGTGATGTTGTATTTGGGGCTTTGAAATCACATCATTCCAACTTGGAGGGTCGCACGGGAAGAGGAATTGCCAAGCGAAGCAGTGTTCTTCGCGAAGTGGAGTGCCTTGGCCTTAGAATGGGGCATTGGTGTGAATGAGGGGTACTTCGCGAAGTGGAATAGTATTCTCGGAGCACTTCTTTGTGAAGAAGAGTTGCCTCGTGAAGCAAGGTGCTGCAAGGCAGTGTGCTTTGCGATATGCTGCGACCCTGCCTTGGAATGGGGATTACTAGTACAGGATGGGTGTTTCGCAAAGCATAAACGCTCCGCGGCTTCCCAGGTTCCCTTATGAATCCCCTTCCTCCACGAATTCCCTTAGGCTTCACGAAGGGAATCCCTCTTGGAAGAGGGGATCAAAATGAGACAAGGGAACGGCATCTCAGGAAGTAAAAATACATTGCGAAGCTCGTGATTCTTACGGTGATGGGTGCTTCGCAATTCGGGAGTTGAGAAGCCGAAAGGTCGGATTGTCCGTTGTCTGGGCTCATGGGGAACCCAGTATTTATAGGCAATGGGCACCGCGAAGTAGAGCTCACGTGACGTGAATGGGAGGTGGTTGCTTCACGGCGGGCTCATGAACGTCAGGGCATTCGTGGAGCGTTACCGCCTCCTGTGCTTTGCGGCGGGCTCGATGCTCGGAGGGTGCTTCGCGCCGGAGCTTCGTGAGGCAGCACGCGAGGCTTCTTTTCCATCCCTTCTTTGTATGCATGATTTTGGCGCCAACATATATATTGTATTTAGACATTCATATTTCCCTAAATAGAATGAAAATTATTTATGTTGAAGGTGATCCCCATGGGTTTCATTACTTAAGAAATTGACCCTTTGAAATATTTTGTGATTACAACGAAATGATAGATTTCATAATTCATAAAAGAGGATGAAGATTTTATATATGGCCCTAGCCTTAAACATTACATAATCTTGAGTTATTTCAAGAATACACATTGAAGATATTTTCAGGTTTAGAGTTTTAGATAATTAGATAATAAATCGTTCATTACATTCCACATTTAAACAAGGTGGTCACATCAAAGACAATATTCAATTTTTTCCACCAATGGAAACATATTTAAAATAAAACATCGTTTCTTTCATGACACTTCTTCAAAACTATCATCTCTTCATGTACTCTTCCCTTGACCTGTGAAAAACATTTCAAAAGCTTGGGATGAGAAAAAAAAGCTCAGTAAGGGATTTAAAAATATGGAAAGTACATTAGTCCATGTATACATAGGGATAAATGAAATATTAATTTACTCATAAAAAATTAGTACATTCACATACCACATGAAATCATAATATTTATTAATAACTAATAGAAATAATAAGACATAGAGGTAACTTGAGTCAATCATAACATTCTTATGTAGGGAGTAACCCTTATGGTTGCGTTTGGAATACCCATCATAGTATATTCACTAAATCTATTGGGGAAAACCGTAGCATTTAACTCCTTCATGTTACCCAATGCATTGGATATCTATCTTGGGCTCACTCTCCCATAGTTTATCACGGAACCACCCGTCTTAATAAATAATTCCGAAGAACCATAACATAATCGTATCACATAAAACATTCATAAAGGAAACATAACATTTCCACATTTCAATCACAAGATATCAATAAAACACATTTATATAATTAAAACATTATCAAAACCATTTTCTATACCAAAATAAAGTAAAACATGTTATTTATTTTTCATTTAAAAAAAGGTATGGCTTGTAGAGGAATCCGAAACTCAAATAATGGTCATGGTAGTGGAGAAGTCGTTGTCGCCGCATATGGAAGACAAAAACATTCTCTTTTGTTGTTTTATAAAATTCATCGTGTAAAAAGATTCATTTTCAATGAAATTAAAAGTCAAAAGGGTTTATAATACAACTAATAAATGAAGGTTGTATATAATTTGATGTTTTCCTCAATGAAAGGAGATTTAGACGAAGTCCCTTACCTCAAGTCCAACTTGTCTTGTTCATTTCATTATATTCATGAATAATAAACTTTTTTCAATTTATAATTGCTTAAGTACTTCCTTTAAATTTTGTTATTCAATTCATATCACATATTATCTTGTTATAATAATTAGTTAATTATCTGAGCTCATATAATACGTTTTGTTGATGTTCGGTACATGAGTCAAAAATGAACTTGTTTGAGAAGAATTTCCCATGTAGTTATAAATAAATAATATCCAGAATGGTATTATTTATTTAAATATCATATATTTCCATTATATATTTAATTTATACTATTCTATAACATTTGGAGAAAAAAATGAAATGCACCGTTAATGGAGACGGTAGGTCGTATGTACAGATGAACACTACATTCATTTCATTGTCATATTAAAGGAATAAAAATTAAATGAGACATATATATATTTTAATTACAGTATAATATATATGTTATATAGGTAACATAATTTCATTAATTAAATTCTTTATAAATTCCATGTTTGGCATGAACGAGTTACATCTCCTAAGGGGGCGGTAGTCCACACTTCCTCAAATGAAATTATAGCAATTCCACAACATGAAAAACATAACGATGTGATTTAAAAATAAAATTCAGAAGAATATAGAAAAAATAAATACCATATATATCATATATAAATAAAGTGACATCATAATGGACACCATTAAAGGTGTTAAAAGAAGATTGACCAATCATCATTTCGTGAGGCTCTAATTCGCCACCCACATAAACAGTATGTTCATTGACCATTAGACAGAGGTGTGTGTAAGTAAAGTTATAATCCTTATCATAAAAACATTATAGTATGTTGAAGATACTATGGTTATTGAGGGATCAAATAATACGAAGATATTGTTGACTGAAGAAGTAAAATAAAATGACGAAACTCGGGAGAAGACATAACCTCTAAATCGGGTATCTCTTTTTGATTTGAGCCAAAGGATTCTTGGTAAAGACTTCATCACAATGTGAGGATTCTAAGAGTAATATAGGGATGTGGAGAGATAATATGTGTAGATTTTGGATGCGCCAAGGGCTTTAGAGGTGTGGGTAAGGGGGTAGAGTTGGGGGGCCTTTTATAAGAGGGAGGAGGGTCACTTTTGGAAAGACTTGAAGTGTTACTTTATTATAAAATGATTTTCAGATTTTAGAGGTCCCAAAATGATATATTTCGAGGATATGGTGATAAGGTTTCAAAATCCACCCATAAAATAGGTTCTAGACAAGTCTATGTCTTATATATTACCTTATCTATTCTTTTTATTTAAATAATTCATTAATTAGGTAATCACTGCATCATCACGATGTCGTAAATAAATTTATTTATTTAATGTATGAATTTTTTTAAAAAAAAATACCATGATGTAGGAAATATTTTTATCTTTCCAATGACTATTTATAGTCTATGATATAATTTATTTAGAAAAAATAAAAATTGTTTTACTTAGGATATAAAACCCTTTGTTATATTTCTCTTCTTTTTAAAAAACATAATGTCATAAATGTCACAATTACACCTATGTGTCTCCATGGGCCCTCTTGTTCGGTAAAAATCTTACCATGGTCGGACATGTCTCAAAAAAGAGGATGTGGACATAGGTTAGGGTCATTTTATATTATTATGATATTATTTTATAACCCTTAACTACGCGATTACTAATTAATCATGATAATTAAAGATATTTACCGTCGTTACTGTTCATAAGGTCCAAAAACAAAAGAGGCTTAATTACATAATTTGGACCTTTTGATTCCCAATATGGAATCCATTTTACCAAATTTCAAACGCATAAATTGCAGTAATTAATTTAAAAATAATTATCGTTGTCAAAATAAGTAGCGTGTTTTTAAGAAACAATATCTATCAAAAGATTGACACTTGTTTATGTCAATTTTCAAAGTGAAATTAATTATAATTACCTCCATTGGATTATATGGTAAAAATATATTCTAATTAAAATTTAAAACCAATTAAACAGATAATCTAACAATATATTTAAATTATATTGAAAAATGTTTTGAAGTAAAATGCAGTATTTTTCACTATTCATTAAAAAATGAACATTGTCAGAATAATACAAAAAATTTACGCAAAGTAAATTTAAATGTCACAATTCTAAATAATAAGTTTATTTTGTCAAATAGAGCTTATAAAATTTCAAAAGTTAGATTTAAAAATGGATTTCCATCAAAAGGTGGTAAAATAATCTTTTAAAAATATTAGCGTATTCTATGCCTAAGATTGGATTTGTTCTCATTTTAAGCCTCTAAAACACTATATAATTCCTAAATAGATATAGATATGAATGTATAAAATTATTTACTTACATGGGATGTTACATCCTTCCCCCTATAGAAAATTTCAACCTCGCAATTTATTTTCTTATCGAATAATTGGGGTTATTTATCCCTCATTGCATTTTCAGATTCCCATGTTGCCTCTTCAATCATGTGGTTTTTCCACAAAACCTTTACTTGATGAATCACCTTATTCAAAAACACATTCTCCCTATGGTCAAGAATCTGGACCGGTTATTCCTCATAAGATAGATTCTCTTCCAGCTGAACTACCTCTGGACTCAAAACATGAGATGGATCTGGCATGTAATTCCTTAACATTGAAACATGAAAAACATTCTGTACCTGAGATAAATTCAGAGGTAAAGCCACACGGTACGCAACTGATCCAACTTTCTCTAGAATATCATAGGGTTCGTTGAACCTTGGACCCAACTTTCTCTTCTTACCAAATCACATCACAGTTTTCCATGGTGAAACTTTGAGGAAGACATGATCACCTACCTCAAAAGAGAGATCCTTCCTCCTATTGTTCGCATAATGTTTATGACTTATCTAAGCTGTTCTCATGTGTTTCTTTATCAGCTGAATTTTTTCTTCCAACTCTTCTACCAATTCTGGTCCCATCAACTTTCTTTCACCCACTTCATCACAAAAATCTGACGTTCGGCACCGCATACCATATAACTCCTCAAATGATGCCATTTGTATACTAGAATGAAAACTATTATTTTAAGAAAACTCAACCAATGAAATATGTTGGTCCCAACTTCCCTGATAATCCATCGAACAAGCATGTATCATATCCTATAAAGTCTGAATTGTTCGTTCTGACTGACCATCTGATTGAGGATGAAAATCTGTACTAAAATTTAATTCAGTACCCAACGACTTCTGAAGGCCTTTCCAAAAGTTATAAGTGAACCTAGGATCACGATCAGATAAAATGGAGAGGGGAAATCTGTGTAACCATACTATCTCTTTAAGATACAATTGAGAATTTTGATCTAGGGAAAATGTATCTCTTATAGCATGGAAATGATCATATTTAGTCAAACGATCATCAATAACCCATCATGCATTATTACCTCAAGATGTCTTTTGTAATTCCACAACGAAGTACATGGATATATTATCCTATTTACACTCTGGAACTGGTAAAGGCTGAATCATCCCTTTCGGAAACTTCCACTCTACATTAAACTTTTGACATGTCAAACACTTCATCGTAAAATCAACAATATCTCTTTTCATTCCATCCCACCAGTAATACTCCCGAGGATCCTTATACATCTTAGTACTACCTGGATGAACTGAAAATGGAGAAATATGAGCTTCATGTAACAACTCTCTCTTCAACTGTGAATCACAAGGCACATGCAATCTCTTCCCAAATATCAAAACACAATCATTATCAGTGTTTAATTCAGGTAACATACCTTTATGAACAAGCTCTACCTTTTTCTACAACTCTCTGTCTTACTTCAACGCTTGCTTAATTCTGTTTGATGGAGAAGATTTCACTGATACCTGAAACAAAACAGAAGAATTTCCTTCACCAACAACATCCAGACCAAAATTCATCAAATCCTTAACCAAAGGATTAAGTTCCAAACGTATCATGGTTAATGAAGCATTACTTTTTCGACTCAAATCATCTGCAACATTATTTGCTTATCTTGGGTGGTAGTGAATCCTGCAATGATAACACTTGATTAATTCTATCCATCTCCTCTATCTCATGTTCAATTATTTCTGAGTTAATATATACTTTAAAATTTTGTGATCAGTATATGTTTCACACTTTACATCATAAAAATGATGCCTTAAAATTTTTAAAGCGAAAACAACGTCAACTAATTCTAAATCATGTGTAGGGTAATTTATCTAATGATTTTTTAACTGACATGAAGCATAAGAAATTACCTGATCATTCTGCATTTGGACGCAACCAAGTCCTTTCAACAAATCATCATTGTAGATAACAAACTCACCATTTCTGAATGGTAGTTCCAAAAATGGAGCATTCAACAATCTTCTTTTCAATTCTTGAAAAAAATCATTACTTTATTTTTTCCAGATAAAATTAACACCCTTCCAAGTTAGCTTAGTCAATGGGCTGGACAACCATGTAAATATTTTAACAAACCTTCGGTAATAGCCTGCTAAACCCAGAAAACTACGAATCTCGGTTACATTTTTGGGTCATGTCTATTTTTCAACAACCATTGTTTTTACAAGATCAATAGTTTTTCCATCTTCAAAAACAATGTCACAAAGAAAAGAAATTTTTTGAAACCATAAATCACACTTGATGAATTTCCCATTCAATTTCTTCTCTTTTATGGTTTAGAAAATAACCCTTAAATGAGTTTTATGGTCCTCATTAATTTTTGAAAAAACCAAAATATCATCAATGAAAATGACCACAAACTTATCCAAGAACTCATGGAATGTTCTATTAATAAGGTCCATGAATACAACATGTGTATTGGTTAACCCAAAAGGAATGACTACAAATTCATAATGGAAATATCTTTTATGAAAAATGGTCTGTGAATATCTACTTCCATTACATTCAACTGATGGTCCCCCGATCTCAATTCAATATTTGAAAAATGTTGGGCTCTCTGGAGCTGATCAAAAAAATCATCGATATGAGGCAAAGGGTATTTTTTCTTTATAGTGATATTATTCAAGGCTCTATAATCAATACAAAGTCTCATTAAACCATCTTACTTTTTAACATATAAGACATGATAATCCCATTGTGATGTGCTAGGTCAAATGAAAACTTTTTCTAATAATTCATGCAATTTCTCCGTCAACTCTAAAAGTTCAATTTGAGACATTCGATAAGGGGGTTTTGAAATTAGCTTACCATCAGGAACTATGTCAACATTATATTCAACTTATCGTTCTGGTATTATTTTAGGAAACTCATCAGGAAAATCATCTGGATACTCATTTACCACTGGCACATCATTAATATGAATGTTTCTTTTGTTTTTAACAATATTCGCATGGTAACATTCATTTCCATATTTTACAAGTTTCGCAGCCTCTTGATATGTTATCAACAGTAAGTTTTCATTGTTGTTCACAAACTGAAAGTTTTTCTGCGAAGAAAATTATTTATCTCTACATTCAATCACATTATGGTAAACAGAGATCCAATCCATCCTTAGGATAGCATCAAACTCTACTAGAGGTAAAAAAAAGTAAGGTTTGAAAGTTGGTTCTTTCCACGGATAAGGATAAGATGATTCTTATAAATTCTTTTTGCCTCAACATTTCCCCCATGTGTTTTTACCGAATGATGAGGAGTCATTTATTGAGATGGAATTCCCAATTTACTGGAAAATTTTTCAGAGATGAAAAAATGTGTAAACCATAAATCAGAAAACACATTGGAATAATCTGAAAAAACAAACAGAGTACCCGATACCAATTCATTTGATGGCCTGACATCTATTGATGTAGTTGTAAAGGATTTCACCAAACCTTTCTTCTTGTAGTCTAACTACTTCCCATAATTCAAGATCTTTGTCGAACACTCATTTTCATAATGGCCCATCTCATTGCACTTGAAACATTTCACAAACTGTGATTCAAATTTGGTCTTACCATTACCCTGATATTTTCCAGGGAAATCACGAACCTTATGTCCCATCTTAACACATCAGAAGCACTTTCCAGAATTCCAAATTCATTCCCCATCATTCTTTTTACAACAATTATCATAAACTTCAAACATAGTTTTCATACCATCAATCCTTTTTGAAGGATTGTTCCATTTATCCTGCCACCTCGGTCTCTTCTTCTGTTGGTTGTCTTTGAACACTTGATCATCAGCAAACTCCATTTCCACCTTCTTAGAATATTGATCAAGATTTTCATAACTTTTAAACTCACGAGAAGCTAATTCCCTTCGATATTTTTGGTTTAATCTTGAGAAAAAACGATTGGTTTTACTATCAAGGTCTCATGTAAAATTTGAAGCATACCTTGCTAATCGAGTGAACTTTTATTCATAAGAATCCACTGATTCATTCTCTTGCCTCAATTCCAAAATAATTTTTGCACCCTAAGTCAAAAATCCTTAGAAAAATTTTTCTCAAGAAAACTACCTTTGATTTAATCCTAGTCAAGGGCATCAATCTCATCAGCGTCCCTGCTATTTTTAACCATCGACCACCACTGATCTAATTCACCCCCTAAACATTAAACAACATGACTAAACTTTTGATTGTCTGAACACCCCATGACATTGAAAATATTCTCCTGTGATTTAATCCACCCATCATCTAGCACAGGGTCAGATGATCCTCTGAATGATGGGGGATGTTGCCTCATGAAATGTTTCACCACTAACATGTTCATCTATGGTTGTTCTGGAAGATCTCATGCATGGATACCATCACCATTAATTTCTTGAGTCAACTGCACCATTACTACAACAAACTGTTCAGTTCCAATTCTGACCATCTGAGGATGCAGATTTGGAAGGTCATTTTCTTCTGTATGCCTTCCCAGAACTGCTTCCCTATTTCCTCTGTGGAAAACCATTCTAAACAAACATTTATTTGATGAAGCAACATGGTAATCTTCAAATTTTATATCATTTAAATTTGAACTTAATGTAAAAATATTTTTGGATAATTATTTAATAGAATTATAACTCCTAAAGTTATCTAATTTGACCTCTGATAACTACTATAAGGACCCAACCTTAACCATTAATTAATCTTGAGTTATTTCAAGAATACACATTGAGGATAATTTTTGGTTTAGAGTTTTAGAGAATTATATCATAAATCATGCATTACATTCCAAATTTAAACACGGTGGTTACATTAGAGACTGTATTCATTTCCTTCCACCAGAGGAAACATATTTAAAATAAAACATGGTTTTTTTCTTGACACTTCCTCGACACTATCATCACATCATGTACCTTTCCCTTGACCTGTGAAAAACATTTCAAAAACTTGGCATTAGCATAAAAAATCCCAGTAAGGGATATAAAAATATATAAAGATCATTAAACCATGTATACACAAGAATAAAGGAAATATTACTTTACTCATAAAACATAAGTAATTTAAAAAACCTCAAGAAATTGTAAAAATTATGAATAACTCTTAGAAATCATAAGACAAAAAGGTAACTTGGGGAATTCATAACATTCTTACATATGGAGTAACCCTCATGGTTACATATGGAATACCCATTAGAGTATATTCCCTAAATCTCTTCGGAGAAACCTTAGCGTTTAACTCTTTCGTGTTACCCAGTGCATTGGAGGGCTATCTTGGGCTCACCCGCCCTTATTTTATCATTGAAACACCCGTCTTCGTAAACAATCCCCAATAACCATAACATAATTGTATCATATAAAACATGCATAAAGGAAACATAACATTCCCAGATTTCAATCTCATGATATCAATACAAAACATTGATATAATAAAAATATTATAAAAACCAATTTCAATACCAAAATAAAGTTAAACATGGTATTAAATAATCATTTACAAAAAGTTATGGCTTGTAGAGGAATCTGAAACTCAAATAATGGTCACGACGGCGGAGAAGTCATTGTGGTCGCATACGAAAGAGAAAAACATTCCCTTTTGTCATTTAGTAAAACGCTTCATGTAAAAATATTACTTTTGACTGAAATTAAATATCAAAAGTGTTTATAATACAATTAATAAAATAAGGTCATATATAAATTTAAGTATTCCTCAAATAAATGATATTGAGACGAAGTCCCTTACCTCAAGTATGACTTGTCTTGTTCATTTCTTTATATTCTTGAATAATAAACATTGGTCTATTTATAATTTCTTAAGGAAATCCTTTAAAGTTTATTATTAAATTAATATCACATATTATCATGTTATAAAAATTAGTAAATTATGTGAGTTCATATCATATCTTTTGTCGATTTTCGGTACATGAGTCAAAAATGAACTTGTTCGAAAATAATTTCCCATGTCTTTATAAGTAAATCATCTCCAGAATGGTATCAATGATTTAAATATCATATATATCCAGAATATATTCATTTTATACTATTCCATAACATTTGGAGACAAAAAATTAAATGCACAGTTCATGGAGACGGTAGGTCGTACGTACGCATGAACGCTACATTCATTTATTTGTCATATTAAAGATATTAAAACTAAATGAGACATATATATATATTATAATTACAGTATATTTTATATTTTATATCAGTAAAATATGTTCATTAATTACATTCTTTATAAATTCCATGTTAGTCATGAACGAGTCACATAACTTGAGCGGGCGGTAGTCCACACTTCCTTAGGTGAAATTATCACATTTCCACAACATGAAATGCATAACGATGTGAATTAAAAATAAAATTCATA
This sequence comes from Viscum album, assembly GCA_963277665.1. Classification (NCBI taxonomy): domain Eukaryota; kingdom Viridiplantae; phylum Streptophyta; class Magnoliopsida; order Santalales; family Viscaceae; genus Viscum; species Viscum album. The sequence goes on from OY728145.1 coordinate 1,843,722,083, forward strand.
AGAATATAGATAAAAAAGTACCATATATATCATATAAATATATAGTGAAATTATAATGGCCACCATGAAAGGTGTTAAAGGAAGATTTTACAATCATTGTTTCATGAGGCAGTAATTCGCCACCCACAGAAACATTATGTTCTTTAACCATTAAAAGGAGGTGTGTGTAAGTTTAGGTAGAATCCTAATCATAAAAATATCCTAGTATATTGAAGATACTGGTGTTATTATGGGATCAAATAATATTAAGATATTTTGGAGTGAAAAAGGAAAATAAAAGGAAGAAACTCGAGAGAAGACATTACCTCTAAATCGGGTAACTCTTTTTGATTTGAGCCAAAGGCTTTCTTGGAAAGAATTATTCCCAAAGTGAGGCTTCTAAGATTAAGAGAGATATGTGGAGAGATAATATGAGAATATTTTGGATGATCCAAGTGATTGAAATATGTGGGTAAGGAGTTAGAGTTGGGGGCCTTTTATAAGAGGGAGGAGGGTCACTTTTGGAAAGTCTTGAAATGTTACCGTATTATAAACTAATTTTCAGATTTTAATGTCCCAAAATGATATTTTTCTAGGATAAGGTTAGAAGTATTAGAAATCCATCTATAAAATATTATTTAGGCAAGTAGAAGTCTTATATTTTACATTATCTTTTCATTTTATTTGAATCATTCATTAATGAGGTAATCACTGCTTCATCATGGTGTCATAAATAAATTTATTTATTTAATGTGTAAAAAATAAAAAAAATACCATTATGTAGGAAATATTTATATATTTACAATGAATATTTATAGTCTAAGATATCATTTATGTAGAAAAATTAAAATTTATTTACATAGGATATACAAACCTTTGTTATCTTTCTCTTCTTTTTAAGAAAAATAAAGTCATAAATGTCAGTATTACGTCCATGTGACTCCATGGGCCCTCGAGTTCAGTAAAAATATTCCCATGGTCGGCGATGACTCAAAAAATATGATTTTTACACATTTTGGGGTCACTGTATATTATTATGATATTATTTTTTTACCCTTAACTACCTAATTACTAATTAATCATGATATTTAATGATAATTACTGTCATTACTATTCATAATGTGCAAAAATAAAAATAGTATTAATTACAAAATTTAGTCCTTATAATTCCAAATATTGAATCCATTTTACCAAATTCCAAACACATAAATTGCACTAATAAATTTAAAAATAATTCTTGGTGTCAAAACAAATTGCATTTTTTAAGGAACAACATCTATCAAAAGATTGACACTTTTTTATGTCTAATTTCAAAGATAAATTAATTAAAATGACCAAAATTGGATTAAATGGTAAAAATATATTCCAATAATACTTTAAAACCAATTAAAAAGTTCATATAACCATATAATTAAATTAGATGAAAAAGCAGCCTTGAAGTAAAATGCAGTATTGTTTACTATTCATTAAATACTGAACATTGTCAGAAAAAAACCAAAAAATTTATCCAATGTAAATTTCAATTTCCCAATTCTAAAGAATAAATTTATTTTGACAAATAGAGCTTATAAAATTGTCAAAAAATATATTTATAAATGGTTTTCCCTAAAATGAGGTAAAATAATCTTTTAAAAACAATAAAGTATTCTATAGCTAAGATTGGATTTATTCTCATTTTAAGCCTCTAAACAATATCTAATTCATAAATAGACATATATATGAAAATATATTATTCTCTAAATACTTGGGATGTTACATCTAATCCTTATTCATATAATGAAATCTGAATTAATGAAAAGTTACAAGAAATAAAAATTCAATATTGAGTATTATATAGATATAATGGTCCCGGAAATTGATATTTCTTGTGTGTCAATTGAAGATCAATATGGATAATTAATATAACCAATTAGTATATCCTTTTTTGAAATTAATTATGAGATTATAGGATAGTCTCGATATGTAAAATTGTTAAACAATTTTCTGTGGGATGAGAAATAAATTTTATATTTTGAATTAATGAATTATTAAAATAATTTTGAAGTATAATGTTTATTGTATGATGTTAAGGTGTGAAATGTGAAAATATAGAAAATGGTAAAATGTGAAATGGTATATGGCTATTGAAATGAATAAAAATATTTAATGATAAGTTGTGATGGACCCTCTTGAAACAAAACTAATGTGCATGTAAATTCTTCACATGATAATTGTACATGAGATATCAAATTTCAATATAATAACATATATTACATTTTATGTGTTATGATTCAGAATATTGGGATGGTTAACTTAGATAACATTTGATATACCAAGTTTAATAAGTTAGAATAGATAAATGAGCATCACTAATTCCATAGGGTAAATGATTTTGTAATACAAGGATGAACTCTATGGATTTCAAATGACATAATCTTCATAGGACTCATAGGATTATTAATTTTATTATTCATCTTAAATAAATTTGGGAATGTTAACATGAGTGTTTTAAATCAGTGGGAATATATTTATGAGTTCATAGATTCTATATGGTACATTTGGGTACTAATGAATAAAAGGATGGAAATATGAATTCTATGTGATTTCGCAGAGGGTAAATGTATTTGTGGATTGATGAAAGACACCACGATATTGGTCGAAGTAAGTAGACTAACCTCAGGTGTCACTGCGGAGCCCAAGACATCATGGGTTTTGATTATTTATTCATTTGTTATTACCTATATTATTTATTATACCTCAGATATAAATTTAAATCATACTATAAATTTAGGGTTATCATTGATGGTGGGGTACATGTTTATACACACACCCAACTAAATCATCCATGATCATTGGGTTCTGAATAATATTCAATATGTTTGTACGCTATAATCGGTTAAAGGTATTATTTATAGTAATTGATTGGGTTTTTAGTATGGATCATGGGAGTTCATACCACTATAGAAATCAATTCATTTATAAAAGTATTTCACTAATTTAATTTGGGTCATTTGAGGATATTGCTTATGGTCATCTATTGAATTCCTTCCTGTCATTGTACATTATTCCTCATTTTTAATTTAGTCTATTAGGCTTATATTTAATGGTATTGTAGTCTTCATCCTCTAGCATACAAGTAGGATTTCTTGAGTTTATTTGGTGCAATAGCATGGGTCACAATTCAGTAGAATCCAGGTCGATGAATTACATCAGTAATTTCATTGAGTATACTACCAATTAGTTTTTTTAAAAAATATGGATTCATTCATATAAATTTGAAACATTGACTATACTTTTTAATAGGTGATGAAGCTCAGAGATGTCTCATGTATATTTCCACGAACCAAGAACTCACTATAATATTTTCTATAATATATTATGACAATGTAATTTGTCATGACATTATGTTTTTAGATAAAATAGTATGTATTTTTAATTATACACTCTTGGGTGCCCTTGGTTATGGTTATATAATTAATAAATCATGAGTTCCCACATATTCATTATTTTGTAGATGGAAAATAATTTATATACAGTTATCCTATATGATATAATGTTAAAAATACATGGATGAATTACATAACCAGACTTGATTTTGGATCAATAAAAACTAAATACCCAAGAATAAGAATTCAATCAGGGGTGGATGTATTTAATAGAGTGTAAAATGATGATTTTGAATAAAAGGAGGTACACAAATAGGAATCCAAATTCAGAGGATAACATGAGGAGAAATACAAATATTATGTTGAATTTGATCATGTATATAACATCACACCCATTATCGTTGTCTTTAGATGGTGGTACAATGTTACTAGGCCATAACCGACATCCCAAGGGTTCCAAAGGACGGAAATAATTGTTTAAGTTCTTCAATACATGTGGTGAATGATTTTCACTTTAAGAATATAACAACTAACCAACTAAATCCAATCAAAAAAACCATTATATGATTCATAATAACAATAAAAGACAACTTAACATTTCATTTATCCAAATTCAAACTAGAATATTGTACAACAGTGAAAGACATCAATGTCAATGTAAACAGCCAATGATAATATAATAAAACTCCAAGGAAACTAAATAACCTCAAGACTCAAAATCTCCATGCTAAAACATCACAAATAATACCACTCATAATGAGGTAATGATAAAGACATGTGATAATTTACCTTTTCACATGTCATGGTAGATGATACCTAAAATTCACCAAGGTTCCAAAGAAAGGGTGAGTACAAAAATGTATTATATTTTCCGTAATGACTTTTTACTCACTTTACTATGATAGAAGAGTTAATAACATTTATATAAAATATTTTATATAAAAAATCTAAAAACGCTTTTTAAAAAAAAACCAGTTCTAAAATATTTTATAACAAAATATAACAAGTGAAATATAAACCAATTTTCAATAAATAAATCTATTTTCATGACAACAAACAATCGACCCTTTAAAACCATTTCACATGTTCTACTTGGCATAACCATTCCATTACACATAATCACACCACCAACAATGCATACATTGTTGTTATAGTTCCATTCTCATGGGTGGTCTCTCTCTGATCTACCATGTCCTCACATATTAAATATTTCCCATTTTCTATTACAGCTTGGGAACGAAACACAAGGCCATATTTCAACCAAGTCTAGTAAGTGAATTATGAACAAACAACCCATGTATGCCCCAAAACCTTATCAATACAATCATTCCAAAGTAATTTCAACAAAACCATAATTTTATTGAATACCATTTTTCTACTATACATTTCAAAATTCAAAAAATTCAATATCTTAAAACTATCATATTATAATCAAAAAAATATTTATCTTTGCACAGTAAATCTCAACAAAGGAATATTTCTCTGAAATCCATAAATAATCACTAAATAGAATTTATATCATGATTTACAGTGATATTTCACAGTCAATTTCAATCAATTAATTCTATTTAAAACTAATATAATCAATTCTATCAATATGAGTTGAGAGTGAAGCCACCTACCTCATGATTTTTGGAAGAAATGATAAATGACATGAAAAACATCACAAAGCAGAGTTGAATGTGCATGAACCTACCTTGGATATCTTTCTCTATTAAGAACCAACCCAAATATATACTCATTTGGGAATTAAAAACCTAGATATACCAACAGTAGGTGTATATATTGAAGAATGAGTGGCATGGAGAAGTGGATCTAAGAAAACTCATCAAGAACAATGATAAACGAAGCCTTAACGTAAGATTCAAGCTTTAACACACCAAGGGATGGCTCCTAATCACATCCAAATAGCATGGGAGTGTTTCTCGAACCATTGTGAGACAAAAATATTGACTTATGGATTTTTGGGGAAGAAATCAGAATTTAAAATGGTAAAACAAGTCATATTCACTTTTAGGGATATATCATTGACCCGCACATGGTTCAGTCATACGGTTACATAAACTATGTGAAAATTATAATCCTAATTTTTTCGTAAGAATGACCTCATATTGTTGGCTCACCCAGATTCAAAACCATACACAGACCATGTCAGAGCTCAATGTCCAACATTTTCACTACACTGTATGGTTTCTCCTTGGCTTGAGCAGTGTTTTGATAAATAATGAACAACCTATGCACTGCCCCTATAGCATTTGTCTCACTAAGATTAGTTTCAGAAAAGTGTAACATGGTTTTAATAAATAGTAAACCCCTCGTGAACCTATATAAAATCCACAAAAAAACTGTCAATATGTTTACCAATATCTCATAATGTTCACCCTTATAAATTATATTAATAGAAAGTGTAAATAAAGGGTCACATAACCAAAACTTGTTGTGCTACCTTCTCCCCACCATTTATCTTCCCATCCCCAGAAAGTAGAAACCCACCATTTCCTTGAATGATTTCATGCCATTTATCTTTCATTTCCTTCTCATGAAAACAAGTGTCCTCTTGAATATGACCATGTAGCCACCAAAACGGAACTAGTATGATTCTTTTTTCATGAAATCCTTTCTATTTACTATCCATAATTAGCATTGATATATGTACCCATGAATCGTTAGTATCTAGGTTAATTTGATCCCATCTGATCACATAGTAAGGATATGGATGATACTACTACAACCTATATATGTGGAACTCATTATGTACTACACTGCACTATGGTAGAAATACAAAAAAATATGACACCTCTCCAACCAGTTCATGTATCTCAAAAGGGATTATGTATCGAGAAGATATCTTCCCCTGTATCCCAAAACGACATTGTCCTTGCCTTAGAGAAACCCTTAAGAACACATGATCAGTCACTTTAAATGAATATGGTCATCGATGATGATGCACATATGATTTCTTACAACACTGATCCATCTCCATCTGTAATCTGGTCAATTAAATCTTCTCCATTGTTTCTTAGATAACGCTCAGACCAACTATTAATGTATCACCTGGTTCCACCAAACAAAGTGTATAATGAAAATGACACATATACATTTATTAAAATAGAGACTTATGTATCATGGCTAGATAATTCTTATTATATGATAAGTCAAATAAGGTTATATTATCTACAAATGAACAACCAAAATCCATTACACAATCCAGTTACATTTTCACCAACATTTCTATCTTCCTTTCATATTTTTCATCCATATGAGGATGAAATGCCATAATCATAGTCAAATAATACCCAATGTCTTCCTATATGTATTAATAGGAATTATACATAAACCAAGGGTCAATGGAAAATATTATTGAAACTAGTATTCCATGTCTCTTCACAACTTCTAGGATAAAGATTTTGGGAAAATCCTCCACTGTCTGACATTCATGAATAGGAATGATGTAAGCTGGCTCGACAAGTAAATCTAATATCACACATATGGAATAAAATTTGATGACTATTATTGGATTACTAGTTACAAAATATATGGTGATATTCTCCCACTTCAAAACATGGATAGGTAAATACATCAAAATAATTTCTAGTCCTGGATGCCCTTCTTTTACTTGTTGACTGGGTTTTCACTTTAAAATAAACTCATCCACATTCTTTTTATAATGACCCACAAAAACTGTTCAATCAATGCCTTATATGTTTTCTGTATTACCAAATGGAAAACCAATCTCAAATAGTGGTAATCCTGTGGAAGTTTCTCCTAAAACCCATAGGTGTAACCATTTTTTTAACCACAATATTGAACTCTCAACCATCCACCTACCCTCAATGGTAACCCCATCATCTAGTTGTGAACAAATTTCATCACATTCTATGTCAAATTTATATTACTCCTTTTCCATCATTACTAATTAATGAATAATAAAAACTAGAAATTAAACAACAAAATCTCCTTGGTCTTCAAATTCCACATGCATGATGGATAGTACCGACATAAACTTCCACTCATTTAAAGATTCTTTTTCCTACTGAGCATAGAAATTTATGCTTAATGCATTTTCCATCGTGATATCTTTTCATGGTGAATACATCAAGGCACGTTTTAATATTTGGATATACTCCATCCATATTCTTTTCCTCATATTCAATCTCATTGTTATAAAATATCTTTCAAGCTCTTATGGTTTATGAACACAAACAATTTCTCACCAAATAGATAATAATTCCATGTATTCAAAGCATGGACTATAACAGTGAGATACAAATCATGTGTGGGGTTTTTCTCCTCATGAACTCTTAACTATATTGATCCATAAGAAACAACATGGACTCCTTGGATAAGAAGAAACCCAAAACCGTATATTGATGCCTCACAATACATCATGTACCCTTGTCATGATTATAGAAACATCAACAGATTTACAGATGTAAGATGGACCTTTCACTCATGTAAATACTTCTAGAATCCCTCTATTCATTGGAATGGAACACTATTCTTTGTAGAATATTTTCTAGGCAAAGATATTCATGAGAAGTCTTGAAAAATTTTTCAATAATAACCTGTTAGACTATAGAATCTACATATCTCAAAGATGTTCTTATTCAGTTTCCAAGATATAATAGCTTATATATTTTTTAGATCCACTTAAACACCGCTTTCATAAATTACAAGGCCATCAAAATGTACCTATTGTATCCAAAAATCACACTTTGATAATTTTTTATACAAATGAGGATCTCCTTAGATTTTCAACACTATCACCATGTGTATCTCAGGATCATCCCATGTCCATGAATACACTAAGATATCATCGAAAAAAACCCATAAAAAGAATATAGATATCACTGAAATATTAGATTTATCAATTCCATAATGATTTTTGGTGCATTTATAAGACATAAAGGCATTACTACATTCTCAAAATGGATATATCTTCTTCTAAAAATAGTTTTCAAAATATCCTCTTTCCGAACACCTGATTGGTGATATCCTAATCGTATGTAAATTTTAGAGAACAATTGATATGTCCTCAATTGATCAAACATATCACCAATTAATGGAAGTTAATACCTATTCTTGATTGCAACATGGTTAAGATTACGATAATAAAAGTAAAAAACTATATTTACATCATATTTATTCATGAATTGGACTAGTACTACCCATGGAGAAGTGCTAAGTCGAATGAATCCATTTATCTTCATTTCTTCAAAATAAAATTTCTGTTTACTTAATTGTTTTGGAGACATTTGATAAGATGGATGTGATATATGACTAGTCTCTAAGAGGAGATCAATAATAAACTAAACTTCCCTTATATGTGGTAACACATATATTTTTTTGGGAAATACATCTAGAAACTAATCCATCACATCTAAAAACTATTAATTTTGATCTCTTCTATTGATGTTAAGGTCAAAACTACCATTTTCCCTGAGATCGTTCCAAATTCTGGTGCCAATAATGCCATTTCACCTATCTCTATATCCCTTTATATTAGATAGAAACTACTTGTTCTTATGTAATAATCTATATGGGACTTTATCATTGTCAACCAATCCTTATCTTGGATTACATCCAAGAATTCCATCTCCAAAACAGATAAATACAATTTCATCTCATCTCCATCAATAGTTATTGAACATAATCTACACAAAAAGTAATAACATTCTAATTTCCTAAGACGGATTGATGTTTTATCATAGAAGGAATCATATCATGTTTTAATATCATAAAATAAATAGTACAAGAAGAAATAATGGAATGTGATGTACTAGTATTATATTACATTTTCATAATGGAAGCATTAAAAATAATTCTACCTCTCACCGTAGATGGTCCAGCCTGATCATCCTTAATCATGTGGTCTACGCCATATAATTTTTTATTCTTCATTGGACTCTAATATGTGTCTCCTTGTTAATATTTCCCTTGATGAGGAATCATGGTATAGTTATAATCATTATGGTCAGCTCTATTCTATGGACAAGATTGATTCTTCTATCCTCACCCTATAAATGAATATGATGCCTTCTATATCTGATAATTGTATCAAGAATCTAACCTTGGAGGACTATGAAAATAGAACATATGTTATCCCATCATGTTTAAATTTTGGAATTATTTTGTTTTTTATGTACAATTTCACTTCAGGTGGTTGATGGAACCCTATTGGAAACATCCCTCATTTTTTTGGGTCTCGGAGGAATATTCACAAATCTAGCTGTCTAGTTCTGATTCCCACTCAATCATTGATAGTAAGTGTCACTCTTCCACTTTCTTCCCACAATAGAGTTCCCATCGATTCATGTGGGTATCAACATGAATCCACCTCCCATATCATTGGATATGTATTGTTTATCCACTATCTCTCCATTTTCCATCTCTGTATAATCTGTAATATAGATCATAGTAATATTCAAGTGAATCACCTTTCTCAGTACCGATTCAAATATGTGTTCCTTCAAGGACACACTAGTAGAAACATCAGTGGAAAATAACACTAAATTCATAAATTTAACTGCATAATCTATGATAGGGGGTTTCCCTAATAATGACTAAAGATGTTTTTCATTCTCTAAATCGTTAACATGTGAGGATATAATTTTTTATAGATCAGTTACCCAAAATCATCCAAAAAAAGGAAAAGATTCACATTATCCAACACTACAAGATCCCACTACATGCATGCTATTTCCTCATGAATATATGTCCCCAGTTTGACTTTTTTCTCTAATGGTGTGCTGAATAAATCAAATAAATGATAAATCATGTTCGTTCATTCCTCTACTCTTTCTCATCCAACATCATCCTATAAGATTGATGGATTCTATTTTCGGAACTAGATGGATTGATCCACATTTCTTGAATCATCCCTCCAGTTCCATGTGTCCATACACGGAACTTCTTGAATTATTGTTTGATCCCATTTTGGTTTCACATGTTTCTGAGTTGCAACCACTTTATCCATTACGTTGATTGGTTTCTACAACACCTACCTGGTTCAATTTTCTATACCGACAACAAACGCCATAAGCATCAATCACTTGACACTAGGGGCCTAGCATTTCAATTTCCTTCACATCATCTATAACAAAATTTCTTCCCAAAATCATCTTTTTTATGGTTATCCAATTTGAAAACTTTTATCTTTCTTTTGGAAATCAAACCATTTTAGAAACACCACTATAATTCTTGTTCTCAAAATCAATCATTTGCAAACACTAAAAAAATCAAAAAAATTACACTTTTTCATAAAATAATAATTCATTACTCAAAATAATTTATGAAATACTAGTGGGGATTTATTCCCTTAAATAATTTCATTCTCTTTTCATTAGAAAAACCTAGGAAAATGAGATATAAAATCCTATAAAATTATCGAAAAAATTATGTACCCAACTCCTTGGTAAATTTACGTTTAGAATAAAAAGGTTAGCTACAAATTTTTATTCTCTACATTTCATGTCCCAACTTATAACGCCCCAAACCCAGTTACCCAGAGTCAGTGCATAATTACGCATCATTGGCCTGATCACAAAAGATCATGTCTTCAAATGATATATTAGTTTAGTAGCCTTGGAAACACTAGTTAAATTCAGAAATGTTACATTACATCATAAAGTGAAAAAATACAATAACATATTCTCTATAGTCCACACTTATATCCCCAGCAGACTATCCCTGCAGGTTATTCATAAAATATTTCTTGACATCCTGGAAAAAATAAAACATAGAAAGGGGTGAGCTCAGATGCTCCGTAAAGATAACAATATAGAGGAAACATTCATAAATAAACATAAACATTTAAGGCAATGTATAACTTAAAAAAATTATTTTAATCTTGAACTTAAGCATAATATGGAAAGAATAAAATGAAATAATTACATTTACTTATTCACATGAATATTCTACTAGTCGAATAATAACATGAAATATCAATAACCACTTTCATAATGATGGAATGCATAATTCCAGACTATCATAACCATGTATCCAAGGCCTTGTTCCAAGAATACAAATAAGATTTTGTCAAGGCCTCGTTCCAAGACACTAATTAGTCTCATGAGACATACCGATGCATCGAGGAGCTCTAGCAGGCTCCACCCATCACTTACTATATACAATGAATTCCTCATATGAACAGGTTTAAACATAACATATACATTCGTATTAAAACTAGAATGCGAAATGTAAATATATTCTCTATAAACTATGAATGGTATAAAAATAACACATCCATAGTCAAACATATCAGAAAACCTTCAATACAATATGGATGTTTTGTATCATAGTAAATCAACTTCAAATAAGCTTTAAATGCATCAAAGGATGTTGACATAGATGAAATCAAAACTATTTGTGAGAAATATCTCTTTTTTGAAATCATTTAAAAGTCAAATAATTATAAAATAAAAAATTTACTTTGAAAATATTTTTATAATCTTATAAAGGAAGCATAGACGATTTTAAAAAGGTGGAAAATAGCTACACCCACTATATAAGTTAAAAAAAATACATTCTTACATTAATTTGACGAAATGGTTAAAAAGGTCAATGTTTGGAAAATGACGTAAAGATTCCTTTATAAACTTCTTATAAAAATTAAAGCAATGGAATGAATGACTTTAACCCATATTATGTAAAACTAGTAAGAATGTTTTGAAATACATTTTTAAGAAACGTGGATGTGGATGATAAAGATGTCCCAGTAGATAATTACGTATAAACAACCTCGGATAATGAAGAGATTGTAGAATTAATCCTTAAAATGTACATTTCCTTGGTAGAGGGTAGGTTAACCACCTATATAATAGTTAAATAATTGTTATTAAATTATAAAAAAATAATATACATTAATATGAGATCATATATGATCTATTAACAATGCTTTGATAATAATATCTTACTATTATCGTCATTTCGGGTGTTAACTTACTCGTTTTCTTTTATATGTTTTGTTACATAAGTCAGTGTTGGTATCCATAGGTTATATCTTATTCATATACAAAATGATATCAATCCCTGAAACATTATTTTCAATCATCAAATGAATTTATTCTGGAATGGATATGATAGTGAATGAATCTCATCGCGTTCGTGGAGATGGTAGTCCGTACGTACGCACAAATGCTACTTCCATTTCATTTTAATTTTAAAAGGAATCAAAACCAAATTGTACATAGGTATATTATTATTCCAATATAATATAATATCTTTTATATGTTACTTAATTTCATTAACACCATCTTCTATACGTTCCATGTATGGTATGAACAAGTCATATCACATTGAGGGGGCGGTAGTCCGCACTTCCCCAATTGAAATTATCGTATATATATAACATGAAACAGATAATGGTATGATGTAAAATGGAATTACAGAAGCTTATATATAAAATAAATATCATTAATATCACATTTAATTATAGTTACATCATAGTGTCTACCATGAGAGGTGGTAGGAGATAATTGAACAATCATCATTTTGTGAGGCGTTTGGTTTCCATCCACAAGAACATTATATTCTTCAAACATTAGAGGGAGGTGTGTGTAAGTGCAGTTCAAATATATCTCATAACAATATCCTAGTATATTGAGTATACTGTTGTTGTTACAAAATAAATGAATAAGAAGAGTTTAGGGGTTGGAGATGTAAAATAAAATTATAGAAGCTAAGAGAAATCGTTAGCTTTAATTTGGGTAACTCCCTCTGGTTTGAACCAAAAAGGAATCGTGAAGTGTCTCATACCTAAGGTAAGGCTTATAGTAGGATGAGAGAGATGTAAGGAGCTTAATTGGAAAGAGGATGGAAGAGACAACAATCTTGAGAAGTGTGAGGAATTAGTTAGAAGTGGTGTCCTTTTATAAGGGGGAGGAGGGGATCATTAGGAAAAACATAATGTATTATTTTATAATAAAGTCATATTTGGTTTCTAATGGATCCAAAGTGGATTATTAAAATTCTATGGTTGGGATACGCCACTAACAACTCAACCAATAAGTTTTAGACAAGTTTGGGTCACTATTTTACCCATATCATATAGATTTAACTCTTAGATAAGTAGTTTTACATTTACCATTTCTCATTGTATTTTTATATTATATGAGAAATAAACTTACTATAAACTACATAGCGAACCCCCGGTGGTTCATTAATGACATTCCTATCATCATATAAGTCCTTTGGAGGATCCTTATTTGTTTAGGAATATTATATCAATTAATAATATAATATTGGTTTTAAATACTCCTTTTTGTCAATTTTGACACTATTTAATAATTGATTTTCTAAGTCTTATTACATTTATTAATTCAAACAAAATTCATTTAATTAATCCAAACATGTCATATCAACCAATAAAATTCGTGAAAATCATTAAAAGTCTAAATTATATTTATTTGGGTATTTATAACATCAATTATTTTAATATTTCACTAATAAGGTATTTACTGCATCTTCATTGTGTCATAAATAAATTAAAATATTTAATGTCTAAAAATTAGAAATAAAATAACATTATTTAGGAAATCTTTTTATCTTTCTAATTAATATTTATAACATAATTTATCTTATGTGTAACCTTATATTAAAATTTTTTTAATTATTATGCATTCATTTTAACTCATTTAACTCTTCTTTGAATTATATAATAATAAATGTCCTAATCTAATCCATGTGGACCAAAAGGGTTCATATTTTATTCGTAAGGTTCTTTTTGGTTAAATTATACATATCTAATAGAATTAGGACATGTATTTGTGTAATAATAATATAATTTTTACCCTTAATTAAACTATTTAATTTTTACAATGTTAAATAAAAGTATAAAGTTACTATTTACCAAAAATTATTTTTATCTTATTGAACCACATTTTACTCCTTGATATTAACTGTGCCTCTCCAATTTTCAAAATTCCACTCACAGAAGAGGTAAATTTATGTTTTATGTGAATTTTCCAATTCTCCTAGGAGGTCGGTAAAAGACGGTGAGAAGTTCAATAAAATTTTTATATATTTAAAATTATTATAAAATGACTACAATGAATTAAATTTAACTTATATAGGTATTATTTATCTATTTAGACATAAAATAAATTTGAAAAAATAAATAATTATTTAAAAAAAGTCAGTTTTAAACTATAACTCAGTGTTTTTCACTATTTATAAAAAATTATATGTTTTCAGAAAAATACACAAAATTTTACCCTAAGAAAAATATGATATTCTGAATTCAATAATGAAGTCTATTTTACCATATTTAAAACATAGAATTTGCATTTATTAATTTAGAATTACTTCCCGCTGTCAAAACCAAAGGGCGTATTTTTATGTAATAATAATTACCAATTTTTGACACTTGTTTTTGTCCAATTTCAAAGTGAAATTACTTAAAATGACCATAATTTGAATAAATGGTAAAAATATAATCTATTTATACTTCCAAACACTTAAAATTTATAATTTAACAATACAAATTATTTTTATTTTAAAAGTTGTTTTCATTTAAAATATATTATTTTTCACTATTCACCAAAATATGAAAGTTATCAGAAAAAAACCAAAACATTATTGAAACTAAATTATTATGTCTTTATTCTATATAAGAAGTTAATTTTTTTCAAATTGAATATATATATGTTTCAAATATTGTATTGAAAAAGACGTCTCCATTAAAGGGTTGTAAAATTGCATTTTTTTAAAAATAATTCTTTTATCTGAAAAAAATGTATTTGTTATTAAATTATGTATAAGAAACACATAATATGGATTCTAAAATCATAAGGATTATATAAAGTTCAATATTTAGTTAATACTACTCATAACCACTTTTGAATGACATTTTTGGTATGTCATGGTGCGCTAGAACTCGGTGTTGTATGTAGTGCATGTTATTGAATTACTTTGAAGAAATAACGTACTATGAAATCATGGCGTGTTACATTCATCCCTCCTTCAATAAATTGAATCCTCGCAATTAGAAATTATTTTTCTAAAATAAAAGGTTTAAAATATAAAATAATTTTGGAAAACCCACATCTAAAATTAGGTTAATGAAATTTACTCTTAATAAGATGAAAAGGGAAATGAAAGGGTCACCACCAAATTATGATCTCGATTAGGAGAACATTAGTGGAAATTAGACAAATATAATTGGAGGAAAACGTAAAAATTTATAGGTTGTGATTTAGGTCATCAATAACAAACAAGTGTAAAATCGAGGGCCTTAAATTCATCAATCTATGATGATTTAAATACAATCGGTTCAACAAAACATATGGTATTAGAATAACACATTTTACTGTTTTAAGAACCCTTCACTAAAGTATAAGAATTAATTTCATCATAGAATACGTGAAGAAGAAAAATATATACTTGACAAGTAGAGTCACATCCTTTAACTAATTTCTACCACAAAATCATCTTTCACTCTAAAAGATAATAGAACATAAAAATAATATTCTATTTATACTATTTGTATTGGGTTAAAAAAATGAATTTTTAATTCATCTACAAGATTTTTTTTAAATAGACTACATTAATCAATCCAGGAAATCATGTTTTCCACTAGTAGGTGATACACCATTGTCACCCTTCGGTTGCATATTATTGTCTCGCAGCCTTGCCGGACGCAATGGGTTGCCGCCCGACCTTCGGGTTGTCCTTTTATGGTAATCCAAAAATAACCTCAAACTAGAATTTTCCAAAATACATATGTACAAAGTCACAGTCCTAAATTTTTAAAGAAGGTAAATACAATGATGATCCTTTTTTTATGGGTAATAACATGTGAACACCTTCATCATGTATTCTTTTAAAACACTGCAACATCCTAAATTACCATAAAACCTTATTGATTACATTCAGAGTTGCTTATTCCTTATAGAATACTGGATATACTACTTCTATCCAAAATTGTTGTAAAATTCAACAATGATGGAATATACAAATCATTAATCAGTTTCAATGTATTCAAGAATATCAAATATAATTTATCCAAATCAATCCGGTATTATTCCAAAATCACTACCTCGATATCTGAACCATATTATGGTTTATCCATCTCTCAACAATATATTTTCCAGAAATTTAACCTTCAATTGAGTCACTTTTCTTGGTTCCACACAATCTCAAGTTCATAATGTAATTGTACTGTAGTACAATCCGTATATACTCTATAATTATTATAACCAGTAAATTGTTGATACAACACTCAAATAACATAATTCCCTAATAACAACATAATAAATCTAATCATTCCCCTGCATATGTGGTAGTATCATAACTTCATTATTATCCAATAAGATCATTTGTGATATAATCTTATTAATGGGACATTGATTCACGTAGTGTCCCAACTCCTTGTAGATGAAGCATTGTACATTTGAAACCTTTTTTACCCTTGTAGTCACGTACATGGTGTCATTTTTCTCCAAACTTATAACAAACTCACATTCCCTTCAGGCAAGTTCCATGGTTTTTCTTCCCACAGTTATCACATATTGGAAAATTATTCTTTTCCTTCTTCCCTTTATCCATCTTTCTCTCGTCCATCCTAATCTTCTCTTTCTTCCATTCAAAGCCATAGGACTTAGAGAATTATTTACTTATCTTATTAACACATGATACTATTTCTTCATATTTTGAGAATACATGGGAGACTATTTCCCCTCTAAATGTGGGCTTAATACTGTGAATGATATGATCCTTTTTACTCTTTGGATCATATGTATTCCTGGAGTTCACACTCTTTCTACTGGGCACCATTTCTATACAATAGCATAAACAAGGTCAGTTTAAGAATTGCAATGAATAATTTCAAACTTGTAAAATACCTAATGTAAATTGAATGGATTATAGATATAATCCATATAAGATGTTTTCATTTTGGAATTATATACTCAAAAACCCTTCATAATTATTTGTAAATAAAATGAGAATTATCCTAAGCAGATCCCTTGGGAGTGTCGTAACCAAGAGTGTAGTAAGACCCATTTTTGTGTACCAGTTCTCTTTCAAGTCTAGATCAAAGAGGTGTTTTTAGGTTTTACCCCTAGGTACATCTATGCCAGAGTCACCTCTACCTGCTCATATCCAGACTGGGATGTATTACTCGGAAAACTCAAAAAATCTCTACAAAACCAAAATTATTGGAAGTTATTCTATACAAATCCTCAAATTCCATCTTAAAACTATGTGATATAATCGGAGTGTATCTAAATCTAGATTCCATGGTTTGTACTAAACTTCCTATGATAGCAAATGTAATTCCCCAACCCCAGTTACCCAAAGTCGGTGCATTATTACGTATCATTGGAATGATCACAAAAGATCAGGTCTTCGAAAGGCCTGTTAGTTTTGAAGCCTTTTAAACACTAGATATATTCATAAATGTTACATTAAATCATAAAGTGAAAAACTAAAATAACATAGTCTCCATATTCCACACTCATATCTCTTTCATATAATCCCTGCATGTCAGTCATAAAATATTTCTTCACATCCAGGGAAAAATAAAACATAGAAAGGGGTGAGCTTAGATGCTCAATAAAGATAACAATATAGAATAAATTTTTATAAATTAAAAAAAACATATAAGGCAATGTAAAACTAAAAAAATTCTTTTAAACTTGAACTTCATAATAATATGAAAAAAACAAAATGAAATAAATCCATGTACATACTCACATTGATATTCTACTAGTCGAATAATCACATGAAATATCAACAATCACTTTCATAATGATGGAATGCATAATGCCAGACTATCATAACCATGTAGCCAAGGCCTCATGCCAAGACTACAAATAAGATTTTTTTAAGGCCTCGTTCCAAGACACTAGTTTGTCTCATTAGACCTACTGATGCATCGAGGAGCTATAGTGGGCTCCACCCATCACTTCCTATGTCCAATACATTCCTCATATAAATAGGTTTAAATATAATATAAGCATTCATTTTAGTACTAGCATACGAAATGTAAATACTGTCTCTATAAACCATGAAGGATATAAAAATAACACTTACACAATCAAACATATCACAAAATATTCAATACAATATGGATGTTTTGTATCATAATAAATTAACTTCAAATAAGCTTAAAATCTATCAAAGGATGTTGACATAGACAAAATCAAAACTATTTGAGAGAAATACCTCTTTTTTTGAATTCATTTAAAATTAAGATAATTATAAAATAAAACATTTACTTTGAAAATCTTCTTATAATCTTGTAAGGGAATCTTCGAAGATTTTACAATGGTGGAAAAGATCCACACCTGCCATATAAGTTAAAAAAAGACATTCTTACCTTAATTTATCAAAAAGGTTAAAAAGGTCTTTGTTTGGAAAATGACTTAAAGATTCCTTTATAAACTTATTATAAAAGGTCAAACAAGGGTATAAATGACTTTAACCCATATTTTGTAAAATATTAAGAATTTTTTGAAATAAATTTTTCAGAAACACGGATGTGGATGATAAAGAGGTCCCAGTAGATAATTACGTATAAACAACCTCAGATAATGAATAGATTGTATAATTAACCATTACCTTGTACTTTTCCTTTCTAGAGGGTAGTTTAACATCCTGTATAATAGTAAAATAATTTTTATTAAATTATACAAGAATAATTTACATTAATATGATATCATATATGATCCTTTAAAATTTTATTGTCAATAATATCTTATTATTATCATCATTTCAGGTGTTAACTTACTCGTTTTATTTTATATTTTTTGTGACATAAGTCATTATTTTTACCCATAGGTTGTATATTATTCATATCCATAATGATATCAAGTCCTTAAAAATTATTTTTAATCATCAAATTAAATTATTCTTGAATGGATACGATGGGGAATGAATCTCATCGCATTCGTGCAGATGGTAGTCCGTACATACGCACGAACGCTACTTCCATTTCATTTTCATTTTAAAATGAATCAAAAACAAATTATACATAGGTATATTATTATGAATTATAATATAATTTCTTATATATGTTACTTAAGTTCATTAACACCATCCTTTATACGTTCCATGTATGGTATGAACGCGTCATATCACTTTGAGGGGCGGTAGTCCGCACTTCCTCAAATGAAATTATCGTGTATATATATATAACATGATAAAAATAATGGTATGATATAAAATAGAATTATATAACTTATTTAAAAAATAAATATCATTAATATCATATTTAATTTTAGTTCCATCATAATGGCCACCATGAGAAGTGGTAGGAGATAATTGAACAATCATCGTTTCGTGAGGCGTTTGGCTGCCATCCCTAGAAACATTATGTTCATCACCATTAAATGGAGGTGTTTGTAAGTGTAGTTAAAATAAATATCATAAAAATATCCTAGTATATTGATTATACTAGTTTTGTTTCAAAATAATATAATAATAATATTTTAGGGGTTGGAGATGTAAAATAAAAGAAAAGAAGCTAAGAGAAATCGTAATCTTTAATTTGGGTAACTCCCATTGGTTTGAACCAAAAAAGAATTCTTGAACTACCTTCTTCCTACCGTAAGGCTTCTAGGAGGAGTATAGGTATGTAGGGAGCTTAATTGGGCCGACTTTGGATGAGCCAAAAAGCATGATAGGTGTGAGGAATTGGTTAGATGTGGTGTTCTTTTATAAGGGGGAGGAGGGGCTCTTTAGGAAAAACATGATGTATTATTTTATAATAAAATAATATTCGGTTTCTAATGGTTCCAAAGTAGATTATTCAAAGTCTAAGGTGGGGACTGGTTGAAAAGATCTCAACCAATATGTTTTAGACAAGTTTCGGTCACTATTTTACCCTTATCTTTTATATTTAACTCTTAGTTAAATAGTTTGACATTTACCATGCCTCTTTGTATTTTTATATTATATGGTTAATAAACATACTATAAACGGCCAAAAGAACCCCAAGTGGTTAATTAATGATATAAATATCATCATGTAAGTCCTTTTCCCAAACCTTATATTTTTAGGAATATTATATCAATTAATAATATAATATTTGTTTTAAAAACTCCTTTTTGTCAATTTTGACACTATTTAATAATTAATTTTTGTCAAAGTCTTAATAACTTTGTTAATTCGAACCAAATTTATTTAATAAATCCTAACATGTAATAATAATCAATAAAACTGTTGTAATTCATTAAAAGTCTTAGAGTATATTTATTTGGGTATTTATAATATCAATTATTTTATTATGTCACTAATAAGGTAATTACTGCATCATCATTGTGTCATAAATAAATTAAACTATTTAATGTCTAAAAATTATAAATAAAATACCATTATGTAGGAAATAATTTTATCTATCTAATTAATATTTATAATCGAATTTATCTTATGTGTAACCCTATATTAAAAATGTTTTAGTTATTAAATTTTGATTTTAACTCTTTTAACTCTTCTTTGAATTAAATAATAATAAATGTTTTAATCTTTTCCAAGTGGACAAAAGAAGTTCATATATTATTCCAAAGGTATGTTTTCATAGAATTATTCTTATAAAATAGAATTAGGACATGTGTTATGGTAATAATAATATCATTTTTACCCTTAATTACCCTATTTACTTTTTACTGTGGTAAATAAAAATAAAAAGTTATTATTCACCAAAAATTATTTTTATCTTGTTGAACAAAATTTTACACCTTGATATTAACCATGTCTCTTATATTTTCAAAATACCACTCACAGAAGCGGTTAAAATATGGTTTATGTGAATTTTCAAATTCTCCTAGGAGGTTGGTGAAAGACGGTAAAAAGTTCAATAAAGGTTTTCTAAATCTAAACATATTATAAAATGACTCCAATGAATTACATTGAACATATATAGGTATTATGTATCTATTTTGAAATAAAATAAATTTAAATAAAATAAATAATTATTTAAATAAAATTTTTGTTTTAAACTTTAACTTAGTGTTTTTCACTATTCATCAAAAATTAAAAGTTTTCAGAAAAATACGAAAAATTTACCCTATACTAATTTTGATATTCTGAATTAACTAATGAAGTCTATTTTATCAAATTCAAAACATAGAAGTTTCATTTATTAATTTAAAATTAATTCCCGCTGTCAAAACCAAAAGGTGTATTTTTAAGAAATAATAACTATCAAAAGCTTGACACTTGTTTATGTCCAATTTCAAAGTTAAATTACTTTCAATGACCATAAATGGATTAAATGGTAAAAATATAATCTATTTAAACTTAAAAACCATTAAAATGTATAATTTAACAATATAAATTATTTTGATTTAATAATTTGTTTTTAGTTAAAATATAGTATTTTGCCCTATTCACCCAAATATGAATGTTATTATAAAACACCAAACCTTTATTGAAACTAAATTCTTATGTCCCGATTATAAATAAGAAGTTTATTTTGTCAAATTAAATATATTAAAGTTTCAAATATTGGATATAAAAAGGATTCTCCATTAAAAGGTGGTAAAATCACATTTTTTAAAAAATACTTATTTTATCTGAAAAAAAAGTATTTTTTCTTACATTATGTCTATGAAATTCATAATATGGATTCTAAAATTATAAGGATTATATAAATTACAAAATTCAGTTAATACTATTCATAACCGCTTTTGAACAGCTTGTTTGGTAAGTCATGGTGCGCTAGAACATGGTGTTGCGTGTAGTGAAAGTTATTAAATTACCTAGAAGAAATAACGTACTATGAAATATTGGTGTGTTACACAATAATCATACTATTTTATAAGATCAAAAACTGTGGAATTTAAATGAATTTTATGAATTCAAAAACCAATAAAACTGATGACTAATTTTTCCACAAAGAAAGAAAAAATGTTGATACAGTTTATCTCAAAAAAGAATATGGACCAAACTAAAATGACACCATTTGTATCATCCCTATCTTTATCATTATCATGAGGTGGTGGTGAGAGTATAATAGGCCTTAAGGGACATCCCCAAGGCGTCAAAGGGTGGAAATGAATTTTAATGTGCATCAATAAATGTGGGGGATGATGTTCCCTTTATGAATTTTACAACTAACAAACTAAATCCAATAAAATTTCCACTATATGATCCTTGATAATATTGAATGTGAACTCAAAGTTTTATTTATTCAAAATTATATTAAAATCATTTACTAAAGAAAATGACTAAAATACCAAAGTAGATTGTGGAATACAAACTTGTAAAACTCCAGGACAATTAAAATATCTCATGCTCCACAAGATCCATGATCCAATTCACCAAACTCATCATGTACCAAAATGTAGATCTAGATTCATGTAATACTTTACTTTTCCACATTACCTAAGAGATGAAATCATCAAACACACTAATGTGACAAAGAAGGGGTGATTACTAAAACTATATATGATTTCTCTAATGACTTCCCTACTAACACCACTATGATAGAAGAGTTAATAGCTCTTATATAAATTAGTTTATATAAAAAATTTCTGAAATACTTTATAACATAATATAAAAATGTTCAAAAAAAGATTACAACCAAATATATCATGTTCTATATTAAAAAATTCTATATCCAAATCAATCTTCATTAAAACAAAAAAAACAACGCTTCAAAACCAATTCACAAGTTCTACTTGGCATTTCTATTCCATTCCACATAACCACACCACTAACCATGCATGATTATTTATGACAGTATTGTACCCATGAGAGGTCTCTCATCAATCTATCATGTCTACACCAGGTAATTATATTGAATGTTTTATTACAACTATATCACCGACCACAAGGTCATATTTCAACCATTCCTTATAAATGAAAGATGAACACACACACCAAGTCGGCCCAAAAACCATGTCAATACTAACTTCCCAAAACCATTTATAGAAAACTAATTTTTTTTAAAAAAATCATTCAAAAATAAATTTCATAATTCCAGAATATCCATATTTTAAAACAAAAAGTTTAAAATCAATAAAACAAATCTCTTGGAAAACAAATCTCCACAATCCCACAATTTGAACAAAATAATAAATTGTCACTAAAGAGGATTTATATCATGATTTTAACTAATATTTAACAGTAAATTTAAATAAATTAAATCATTTTTAATATAATCCATTCAATTATATAAATAGATGTTGAGAGTGGGGACACATTCCTTGGGATTTTTGAAAAAACAAATTGGCATGAAAAACGTCTCAAAAATATGATGAATCCCCATGAACCAACCTTAGATCTCTTACCCTATAAAGAACCAAGACAAATCTACACTAATTTGTAATTCAAAAACATAGATACAACAATATTGGCTTTGGATCTATGAAAAATAAGATGAATTGGGATGTAGATCTAAAAAAATGCATCAAGAACGATGAATAATGTAGCATTACCGCAAGAATCAGACTTCATGACACCAAGGGATGTTTCTGGATCACATAGAACTAAATTAGGATAGGTTATACAACCATTGAGAGACCAAATTCCCTTGTTTGGGCCATTTTGTAAAAAACAATTATTGGTAAATGGGTAAAATGATTGCGATCCAATTTTTAAGGATATAATATTGACACACGCATGGTTTAGTCAAACTCTTAGATAAATTGTATGTTAACTATACTACTTCTACTATCTTTAGAAATAAATAACACAATTATCTTTCACGACATCTAAAACATACACCAACGATGACAAAGCACTCCATCCAACATTTTCACTACACTGTATGGTTTCTCCTAGACATCTGTATAGTTTGGACAGATTGTGAAAATTCTGTTCACCTCCCCTTTAGACCTTAGGTCATTATGAATGGATTCCTTCAATTTGTTCATGGTTTTAAAAAACTGGGCACCACTCGTGAACCTATATAAAATCCTCAAGAACTCTCAAAATTTTCTCAAAACTCTCACAACATTAACCCTTATACCTTATAATCATAAAATGAATAATGAAAGGGTTTCATAATGAACACTACGGGTGCTACACTAAATCTTGGGATAATTATTTTAATGAAACTAAAATTGAGATCAAATTAAAATTGGCCACCGACTAATTTTATGATATAGAGTTGGAAGAAATATTATAGTGCCTTATTAGAATAAAAAAATATTATTGGATTATAAGGATGATGAAAAAAATTATTACATCGAAAAAGTTACTAAAGAGTGGTAAGACCAAGTGGTATTGTTTGTGTATCTCAAATTTTAGACATCCCAATAGTTACTTCTTCATTATTCATGACATTAAAAAACATTTTTATCCCATTAAAAATGCTTCAGTATTGATCAAATATGTTTTAGAATGAGTGTGACACTAGATAAAAATGAATTGTATTATTTGTAATATAAAAATTAGGTAACATAATCAATTTAAAATATTTTAAGATTCATAAATATTTTTTTATCAGAAAACACATTAAAAATTAGTTCATAGGAGGAAACATGATAATTAAATTTATTTCCATGTAATTATTCAATCACTCCTATAATTTTGAAACATTTCTGAATTGGGTATTTTATAATCATATGGTTTTTTCATATTTTATTGACCATAGAAGATGATGGAATAAGGAAACATATAGATTATGGGATATCTTGAAGGAGATTTTTTTGTATAAGGGAGTGATTCATTAAATTATTTTTTTCTTTTATATTTTCTCTATTATTTTTTCATATGATTTTTTTGTTTGAGAATTTTATTTCTATAACAAGACTTATTGATATATTTTTCATCTATGATGCTATGTGTTTCTTTTTAATATCATACTACCTTATTTAAAATTTCATTATTGATATGATTAAATGAGTAAGATTATTTATGTGTGTGTAATTCTATGAACGAGGATATTTATTTGATGGATCATTTTTTGGGATGATTTGTGGACCAATGTAAATTAAATTCATCTTAAATTTTGATTTTTTGAATTTATAATGTGTATAATAATTTATTTTTTAATATTATTCATTATAATTGTGATTTAAAAAATATATGTTTTCTACTACAAATAAGATTATATTTCTAATTTTTATAAATTACAAAACCTATCCACCTTCTTGGGAGAACACCTGACATGAAAACCACTTGAACATTAATTTTTATCTTGATATTGAATAAATTAATTCAACCACATTTAGATGATTGGGTCATTTGGATTATTACTATTTATAAAATTTTGACCTTTAGAGATACCATAAATCTGATATATGTGATATAAATTATGGTTAGTAATTTTATTTTATATTAATAAACATTATAATCTATTTTCTCATTCATATCCTTATTATTTTATATTATTTCAATGTTATTATTTTATTCATTCAAGAGGTTTTTTAGTGATTCATCGTAATTCTAGTTGAGAGTGGTAGGACTGACTACTAAATAAAAATAGTCTGTTAATTTTTAGATAATAGTTAAAATTCAATCATTCATGGTTCTTATGATGATCCTCAACTATTTAAAAAATACATAAAAACAGATCAAATAATGAATAAAATTAAAAACATGTGGATATAAAATCTATAAAAGTGGGAAAATATTCTTTTCCCCATAATTAGATTACAATCCTATGAGAAGTGGGAAATAAGTAGTGAGGGGAAATTTTTAATGATGTTAAATTATAAAAGTATTTTTCATTGCCATTTATATTGACTATCATGGATTCTTCATAATGAATTTATCCATATTTTTCAATCCTTTTTCTTTTCATTTTTTATTCATTACCCATGAACCCATTATAATTTATTTATTAAAACCATAATTTAATTTTTTGTGTGTTTTTTTCCATAATTCATAATAGATGTTTTGATTGACTTTTATACTATAAATACAAAACATTTACATAATATTGGGCATTACAATATATCATTTCATCTTGGGTGTCAGATAGAAAATTATTCTTATACAGAAGATTATAAATGGAATTTATACCAGTAGCAAGTTAAAATATGTTAATTACATATAAAAAGTATTTAAATTTCATGATGAAAATTAAATTGAATTTTTGAGTGGTTTTATTATATATTTAGAAGTATTAAATTAATATCTTATGTGATTCTTGGAAGTATTATTCATAATTGATACTATTTTTATATTATTTTATATAATGTTTTATGATTTCTAGGATTTGTTTAGTTTGTTATTATGATGAGATATAATTCATTAAAACTATAAATTATTTTTAAATTTTTATGGTTGGAAATTAAATAAGTTTTATATTTGATGAAAAATTGAAAATTACTATTAGTTATTAAAGACATTAATATAATAAAAAAATAAAATAGGATTTTGAAGTGAATCCATGTAAAAAGTGAAATTTCGTTGATTCAAATAATTTAGTCCATTATACATTAGACTAAAAGGAGAACAAACTTGTTTTTTCAAGGGGAGGTTGTGGAGGTGCATAATTGAATATAACTAAAGAATGATATGTATACAATCTTTTATAAGGATGAACTCATGAATTTAATGAAACCTAATAATATAACCCATAACAGCTGTTATTAACTTATTTATTTTACTACACATGTGTTATTATTCTAAAACCATGTATACTTATATTGGAATGAAATGTGTGATTACCCAAGAAAGGTGGGTATGATAAACACATTGAGGAACACAATAATGTTGTGACTTGAATATTTCACTTGGTATGTCTTCATGATTATGATATATAGAGATTCCATGAATATATTACTTTGTGGCCTTATAAAATTTTTCTATTATGAGAGGGAGAGAAATAACAAAAAGACCAAAAAATGATTTAAAGGGTCACGCTTAAAGGGTTGTATGGTTTACAATTCTATAGATAACTATCTTATATTGTTTTGGTTGTTTTTTGAATAATATCATCTATAATAGAATAAGTAATTATGATGGGAAAAAACATATTTGATGTTGGCATGGTAGATATGATACTTTAATGCCTTTGTATATTCTATGAAGAGAACTATTGCAATAAGGGTGAATGAATTTTGATCATTATCATACAAGAAAAAAATGAATATGTGGTAAATATTACATTTCACCATGAACAATACCCCTAGACCATGAAATATATACACATTCCTAATATAAATAAAATCAATTACCATTTTCATAGGATATTAAATAAATTTTTTTTGAATGCTTTTGAAGATAATATTTTCATAATTTACATGGGTTTCTTAGAGATTTGGATTCAAATATATATTAATAATTATATGATAAGTGAGATAATAATATTAATTGATATTATATCAATATTTTAATCCATAACGGAAGGATAATCTTCAAAAATGAAATCAATCATTCCTTTTATACTTTTCTTCTCTATGTGGTTGGAGGTCTGAAGGATGGAATATTTGGTTGTATTGGGGTTTTTCAAAAACCTTTCATTACTATTATGAGTGGGGAATTATTTTTCATTAAAGGATTTTAATGATAAGATAATTAATAATTGGTTTTTATTTCATTTATAATATTTCTTGTTGGGGTTTTAAAATCATCCATCCATTTAAAAATTTCAATTTTATGTCTCTCATTGGAAATAATTCTAGATGTGTGACTCACTTTTCTGAGGAGTTAACTAGTTTTTGTCTAATTTCATGAAAAAAGTACAATTTTATACTATTTTTAATTGTGTTTTTGGATTATATAAATATGAGGTCTACAAAATTACTTGAATATAAGAAATAATGAATTTAGTCATTATTAAAAAATGATTGATCAATATTTTTTTATCTTTGATTCCATCAACATCCTTATCTCACATTGAAAAAATTTTAATTCCTATTATCCTGGAATCCAAAATTTATTAATGTTAGGTATTAATTCATCAATTGGATCTCTATAACATATTTTTAAAACTCATTCTCAATAAATTCATAATATTATTTGTTAATACATATGAATTTTTAACAAAATTATCATGTTTTAAACCCTTATTGTTATGTTTTTGAATAAGGTGAATGAATATTCTATACTATCCTTTCTTAGTTTTAGTGATCTCAGTTAATGATTATAAACTAATGAAACTTACAAATCCATTTTTTTGTTATGATGTATAGTTTATCATTTGATGGCCAGGCGATTTCACACAATTATATTGAGTTTGATAAATTAAAAATATATTTCTACACTTCAATGTATTTTCCATCATATGGTAAATTGATAGTTCATCCCATTAAACATTATGTTTTTTTATAAGAGATTAATCCCAGAATATAATTGGCTAAATAGAACCAATGTTCCAAATTAGGGGTGAGTACTTAAAATTAGTAGTTTTTTTTCAATAAGGTCCCCACTCATGCAACTAGGATAAAAGAGTTAGCAACATTCATATAAAACATTTTATATGAAAAAAGTTATAAAAAATTTTATAAACAAACATAATCAAGTTCAAAAAAATTATATCCAAATATAAAAAGTTCAATATCAACCAATTTTCCAATAAAATGTATTTTCAGGAAAACAAACAAATAATGATTTAAAATTGTTTCACAAGTTTTACTTGGCATAAACATTCCATTCCACATAGTCACACCACCAACCATATGTTCTTCAATAGGACATTTCAATACTCATAATAGGTATCTATTTGACATATCATGTCATAGTGTGGTAATTTTATCCCAAGTTCCATTACAACCATGGTACTTAGAATAAGTTCATATTCCAACCAAGCCTCATAAAGGAAATATGAACACACAAACCATGTATGCCAAAAAAACATTGTCAAAACCAACATGACAAAACCATATCAATAAAATAACTCTTTAAAAAAATATTTTTCCCATAATACATTTCAAAATTTAAAAATCAATATTTTAAATGTAACTTTTTGAAATCAATAAAATTAATCTCTTTGCTTAAAAATAACAACAATTCAACAATTTCACCAAAAAAATACATCAGTACTAAAGAGGATTTATATCATATTTTTCACTAATATTCCATATTATATTTTAAAAAGTTAAATAAATTTTAAATTATTCCAATAAATTATAGAAATAGGAGTCGATATTGATGCCACCTACCTCTAGTTTTTTTGGAAAAAAATATAAATCATATAAAAAATATCACAAAGACATTTTGAATCTAAATGATCCTACCTTAGATCTATTCACAAATAAAAAACAAAGACAAATATAAAATCATTTTGAATTCACAACCATACATCTACCCACATCATATGGAGATCAAAGAAAACAATATGAGGGGATAATTATATCTAAGAAAACACATCATGAAAAATGGTGAAAAAAAGCCTTATTATAATAATACGACTTCAATATACCATGGGATGGATCTAGACCACATACAACTTGCTTAGGAGAGGTTCTCAAACCATTCAAATACCAAAATACTATGTTATGGACTTTTTTAGGAAACTTTCTTGGTTAAATGGTACAATGAGTGACATATACTTTTAAGGATCTACCATGGACCCACACATGGTTTAGTTTCATTATTAGATAAATTGTACACTAATTGTGCTCTTACATATGTCTTAAGAAAGACCTCTCATAGCTGGCTTGTATGGCTTAAAAACCCTACACCAACCATCCCAAAAATAATTTTCCATTAAATTCACTATACAACATGTTTTCTCATAGGCTTATACATGGTTTGGACAAACCGTGCACAACCCATGCACCTCCCCTTTGGCCTTATGTCATTGTGCACTGTTTCCTGTATGTGCTGAATGGTTTTCCAAAACACTGAAACACACATGAACCTCTATAAAAGAAATAATAACTCCAAAATGTTCTCCAAAATCTCCCAAAATTACCCCATATACTTCATATACCTAAAAATTATATACAAGGGGTTATATACTGGAAACGTGGGGTGCTACACTTAATTTAAGGAGACTTATTTTGTTGAAACTAAATTTTAGATCAAATATAAGTTGGGAACCCCCTAAATTACTTATCTAGAGTGAAAAAATATAATATAGTTTCTTAATAGAATAATTAAAGAGTGTATTGTATGACAAGGATGATGTAAAAATTATTACTACAATGAATTTACAGATGAGTGTTAACAAAAAGTAGTAATGTTTATGTATTTTAAATTTCATACACCCCATTAGTTACATATTAATTACCTCTAGCCAAAAAAAATATATCCCCTTAAAATGTGTCAATATTGTAAAACATAATGGGTTGAATAAGTGTGATAGTAGATAAAAATTAATTTTATTTTCTGTAAATTAAAAATTTGGTAACTTCTTTATTTTCACCTATTATAATAACCATAACAAAGGTTTTTTCATAAAAACATTAAAAATGAATTCATAGGAGGAACCTTTTTGGTTATATTTCTTTCCTAACAATTATTATATCCCTCTATTACTTTAGAATCATTTTAAAATGGGTATTGTATCATTATATGGTTGTTCATATTTTTTTACCCATGAAGATAATTGAATAAAAAAAAAGAAATAATGTATGAGATCTGTAGAAGGATAATTTTTTGTATAAGGGAGTGTTTCATTAAATTAATTTTTTCATTTGTATTTTCTATATGATTTCATTATAAGTTTTTTTTTGTTTGGGAGTCTTATTTCCATAGTTGGACTTATTGGAATATTTTTCATCTAAGATGGAACATGTTCCTTAGTAATATCATATCACCTTATTTTAAATATCATTATTGTTATGATTAAATTAGTAAGATGTTGTATGCATGTGTAATTATAAAAAAGAGAATATTCATATTATAAATCATTATTTGGGAAGATTGGTGGATAAATTTAAATTAAATTCATCATAAATTTCTATGTTTTTTATTTATGATCTATAAACTAATTGATTTACTGATAATATTCATGTAGAGGGTGATTCAAAATATTTATGTTCTCCATTACAAAGGGAATACTGATACTAGTTTTATAATTTTCAAAAAATTACCCTCTTTCTTGGGAGAATTCATGAATTGCATAACTCATAGAACATGAATTTTTATCTTGATGTAATATAAATACATTCAACCACATTATGATAATTTGGTCCATTGGATGATTACTATTTATAAAATTTTAAACATAAGACTAATTATAAATTTGATATGATATAAATAAATAGTATCTATTATTTTAATTTATATTAATGAACATAATTATATATTTTTTCATTCATTTCATTTTTATTTTTTATTATTTCAATATTACTATTATGAAATTTCATGAGAGTGTTTGGTGATTTATATTACTCCTAGGTGAGAGTGGCATGATTGAATACGAAAGAGGTATATTGTGTTGATTTTGGGAGAATAGTAAAAATTCATTCGTTCACAATTCTTATGTGGCTCCTCAATAGTTTGAAAAAATAAAAATAAGAAAAATAATGAATAAAATTAAAAATATTGGAAGGAAAATATATAAAATTGGAAAAAAATTCATTATATTCAACAATTATATTAATAGCTGATGAGATGTGGATAATATATAGTGAGGTTCAAATTTTGAATATGTTAAAGGATAAAAGTATTTTTTTATTGATAAATATATTGAATATCAAAGATTATTCCTAATGAATTTAGGAAAAATATTCAATCCTTTTTATTTAAATTTTTTCATCATTACCCACACACCCGTAAAAATTAATTCATTCGAAACATAATGAATTATCTCATGATTTTTTTGTTTTTAATTTATATTAGATTTTGGAATTAATTTTTATACAATGGATATAATGAATTTACTTGATATTGGGAATTTTAATATTTATGTTACCCTAGATGGGAGAGATAAAATTATACTTATACGATAGATTATAATTTAATTTTATAAAAATAACAAGTTAATGTATGATAATTACGTATAATAAAAGTATCTTTATTTTAGGATAATCATTAAATCCAATTTTTTTGTGGTTTTATTGAAAATTACGGATTTGAAAATTTATATCTTTTGTGATTCTAGGATGTTTTATTAATCATTAATAATATTTCTATTATTATTTTATATGATATTTTAAGATTTTTAAGATGAGTTTTCTTTATGATAATGTTGAGATATAATTCTGGAGGACTATAAATAATTTTCAATTTTTAACAATGGAAATGAAATATGTTTTATATGTGAGGAAAAACATAAAATTACTAAAAGGAACTAATAAATATGAAATGATATAAATGAATATAAAATTGGATTTTTAAGGGGATCTCAAGTAGAAATAGGGATATCATTGACTCAAATTATGGAGGCCATTATACATTAGACTAAAATGGCCACAAAATTGGTTAGGTAATGGGAGGTTTTGTAAGTTCATAATTGAATATAATTAATGATGTTTTGAGATACAAGCTAGTGTAAGTAAACTCTTGAATTCAATGGAACCTAATAATAGAACACATGGCATTTCTATTTAACTTATGTCTATTAATACACATTTTTTATTATTTTCGAACCATGTTGATATATAAAAAAAATGATATGTCTGTTTACTCAATAAAGGTGGGTATGAAGAACACATTGAGGAACACTATAGTGATGTGACTTGAATTATTCCTTTTTTCAGGTCTTAATGATTATGAGATATCAAGATTCCATGAATGTATTACTTTGTTGTACAACAATATGTTACTATTATGAGAGGGATAGAAACAAGAAAAAGGCCAAAATAAGATTTGAAGGGTCACACATGAAGGGTTATAGGGTATAAAATGTTATAAATAACATTATTATATTTTATTGTTAGGATTAAGAATATGATGACAAAGATATGAGAATGAAGATAAAAGTATACATTGATATTTTATGTATATTTTTATTTATAATGGAAGGATAAACATAAAAAATGAATTTAATTTTTTCTAGTATGTTATTCTGGTGTGTGTGGATGGATGTTTGAAGGAGGGAATATTTGGATGTTTGGGGATTTTATAAACCTTCTATAACTAGCATGGGTGGGTAATTATATTTTGTTAAATGTTTGTAATGATTAGATAATGAATAATTGATTTATCTTTCATTTTATGTGTTTCTTGTAGGAATTTTTCAATCATCCGTCCATTTAAAATTTCAAATTTTTCTTCTCTCGTAGGAAATTATAATAGATTATGGACACACTTTTGTAATGAGTTTACTAGTTCTTGGATTATTTCTTAAAAATATAGTATAGTTTCGTGATATTTTTAAGAATGTATTTAGATTACCAAAATATAAGGTCTAACAAATTACAAAATAAAAAAAAATCTAATTGAGTCATTAAAGAAATAAATGTCTGAACAATGATTTTTTAATATTTAATTATAACAAAAACATTATCTCTCATTGAAGACATTTTAATGAAAACAATCTAATAATAATAAATTTAACAAAATTATGGATTTTTCATCATTATATTCTTTATAAAGTAGTATAAAAACTCATTCTAAATTATTACAAAATAATATTGGTTGACTTACATAACTTTGTAACAAAATATTCATGTTTGGGGTCCTTTTATTTTTGTTTTTGACCAATGTTTATGAATATTAAATACTATCATTTATTAGATTTAGTGATTTAGATTAAATATTATATATTACAAGCACTTGTAAATCCATTTTGAGTTTTTGATGTATATGTGTTCGTCACATGGCCATGGGAATTTACACAGTTTTATTGATTTTGATAAATTAAAAATAGATTTCAACCTTTTAATATATTCCCCATAATATGTCTAATTGAATGATCATCCCATTAAAATTAATGTTTCTTATAGGATATTAATACAATAATTTACTAGGATGAAAATCCACAGTCTAGTATTAATTAAAAAAATGTTTAATTTAAATTTAATTACATGTAAATGATGGAATTTAATTTTATAAAAATATTCCACAGTGGAACAATGTATCTAAACCACTATGTTAGTAAATACCTTGTGAGTTTATATGTGATTCATAAAATTGTACACTGGGTATAATACTGATAGAAATAAGGGTTGTAAAAAGTTATTTCATTCTCTATGATTCAATAAGCATGAATTATGAATTTCAAAATCATTAATAATTTGAAAAGAAACTTTTGTAAAAATGGAATTTGAATGGAATAATGTTTTATAATTTTAACATGGTCCTGAAGTTATTGCTACAAATTTTCATGAAAAAATTTAATTTTCCTAAAGAATAATTATGAATAATGAACCAAGTGAGTGAGAATAATGTTATTGAATAATTAATTGGAGGAGAGATTAATGAAAAAAGTGGAACAAATAATTGTGTGGTAGAAAACATAAGTACATTATTCAACACATAAAAGATAAAAAAACATAACAAAGATTCTTTTACTAACACACATATAGGTGAGGATATATTCATAGAAAATTTTAGAATACAATTATATTCTTACCAAATATAATATATTCTCACATATCATATATTGTCCAACTTTTTAAATATTATTTTGGTATAATAAGGGCTTATTCTAAATATTATTAATAGTATAAAATATATTTATAAAAAATTAATAGAAAGAATATTATAAAACAATACATGCATCAATGTGGAACACATTATTTTTTTATTTTTTGTGACAATCTGTATTATGGAGGACACATTAGTTCTTAATGAAAATATAATGTTCCTTATTTTAGAATGAATTTTATAACACGTTTTTAATGAATCATAAACCTTTCAAAATATATTGGAAAATTTCACAAAAAGTTAATATAACATAAAAGTGATTTGAATTTTTGGTTTTAAAGTAGGATTCAATGGATATTTTCAATTTTTTTAAGAAATATAGGGGGTTTAAGACCAATAAAAGTAATATAAATACGTGTTTAAGGATTTTTTGGAGGTCTATAAGGTGGATTTCATTTTCAGAGTTTGAATTTCTTTTATGGTAAATTAAAACATTGTAACATTTTCCTCTAGGATCCTTATAAAGATATACCTACTTCCCTATCTTTACGTTAGATGGGTTAGATACCTCAAAGTTCCATATATTTCTATTGGAACTACCCTATTTATGAAATTATATTCTAGGTACATGATGATCTATTGGAATTAACCTAGTGGGTTTTGTGTTTTTTTCTTAGATAGTGTTGCATCCTTTTCACAGATAAACTGCATTGGCACTTTAGTGGGGTGGGGATCACGAATGGAAATTTTTAGACATCCATTTTCCCAATTTCCCCATCATATTAAATTTATATAAAAATTTTCAAGGGATGTTTCAAATGGGTTTCTTATATGAATTACTTTAATAACCTCCCAATTCACACACTATTAATCTTATTCTGTAATTGTTTGTGATTTTTAGTGATACTGGGTAGTTATTTCATCATGAATCCATCCGAGCACTGTAGTATCATAAATAACCTTGTATAATACATATTTATTTCTTATGGAACATAATCTAATGATGAATGTGTATATTCCTTCATCATTTCTTTTGATTTATGTCTCCAATTGAGATTATTTTAGATTTTACTTTTAATTTGGGTAAGATTTTAAGAATAATGGGTGTTGATTAATAAGATTTTTATTAATCATATTTTTGGTATTCACTATGGACCGTCCAAAAATTAATAGTTAATGTATTGGTGATTTGGGATAGATTTTTTAGTTTCCAATGGTTATATCACAATAGTTGTAATTTTTCAATTTATAATAAATTATTTATAATTTATTATTTTGGTGTTGTGAATGATATTCCTTCAAATGGTAAACAAATTATAACTAAGGGTTTTACAAAATTTGAGAGGCCAGTGGTCCTTATTGTACTTAATCAGATGATTATTCATTATTTTTTGTTGATTCCCTCTCAAGGGATTCTGTTTTGGTAAATTATAAGGGACTGTAGTTCTTGAGTGTTAATTCTTGTGGCATAAAAAAATTAGAGGTGAATAAAGTGTTCAATGTATTTTGTTTGGAATCAAGAATCACTCTTCTAAATCATATCCAATAGAGTGGATTCTTGTTTGGTATAATGGGATCATGTGATAGGTATTTCGGGTTTGTATGAATTCTTGATAGCATTAGATAGTTAACATATACTAATGTTGTGGTGTTTTTGGAATTAGTTCAAGAATATTTGGTATAATTCCAATAATAAAAATATTGATCTACATAGCCCTCAGAGGTTCATTGAGTTCAATATTACCTTTTGTAAGAATAATCAAACCATTGAGTCATAGTGTATTAAAATATGGATAGTTCTTATTAATGATGGACATTAGTTATTTTTCATTGCATACAGTAGATGGGACACATGTGTAGGATGGGGTAAATGTTTTCATATTA
This sequence comes from Viscum album, assembly GCA_963277665.1. NCBI lineage: Eukaryota > Viridiplantae > Streptophyta > Magnoliopsida > Santalales > Viscaceae > Viscum > Viscum album. The sequence goes on from OY728145.1 coordinate 1,843,758,631, forward strand.
GGAAAAATTTACCTAAGGTGTGTTTGGATTGAGATAGTTATTGGATATCAAGATTGGGTTAGTGATATGACAATTATATTCCATGTTAGACCTACCCCTTAATGAAACTATCATGGAGGGAATTTATGTTGTAATATATCTTTGGGCTATTTTTCATAGGGTAGAATAAATGAGTATAGATTAATTTTCATATGTAGACATTAAAAGATTCCTTTACTAAAATTATTTGTATTCTAATGGGTTTAGGATGTTATTTGTTGTGAGATAGTTATTCATCGAAACTGATATATTTAACACAATTTCTTTTATAATTTATTAAACTTTATTCTATAATTTTTTACATAACGAAAAAATTAATACGATCCAAATATATCTTAAGGACTTGTGTCTATGTTTAAATAGATATATAGAAAAATAAGATGAAACATGAATATAATGACCTAATTTTAAAACTCTATAAATATTTTATTATATTCCATTAATCTTTTAAAAATTCACGGTATAACAATTGTATGTTCTTAAGGAAGGTTTTAACTATAAAAAATATAAAGGGAATAATCATAAAATAACACGGTTAAACTAATAAATGTCAGTCATTATTAATTTTAAGGTTATATAAAATGATTTAGAATTGTAAACCTGAACCTTCAATAATGATATAAAATGATAACATCATTGATGCATTGGACTATTGAAAAAACATAAAACATGAAATTTTAAGAATAAGTCATGACTAAAAACCGAGACATAATATCATAGGGTTCCTAGAATAACCTCCAGTGAACTGTACTTGTTATACCATTAGATAAAAATACAACCCAATTCATTATAGGGATATATAGTTTAGTTCCAAAAAGACACATTCAAATTATAATCTTGAATTTGTGTCCCATAAAGATCATAAAATAAAATAATGTCATTAATAACTTTTAACCCCACAATTAAGGGGTGTGGGATATAAAAATGGATGTCCCATATCAATGAATTATTTTTAAGTCGAGGTGAATACCCTTGATATGAAAGGGAGATTGATAATCACAACACAAATGTTTGGCATGGATAATCTCAAGATAAATTTGGTAGTATAACGTGTGTACATAATGAATAATGGAAGGGTTTAATAATAGTTAAAGTAGGACTCTCATTTCTTAACATCAAAATTAGATAAATGATAAGTTTATAAACATATCCCAATATGAAAATTTAAAAAACATATAAAATAAATAAACTTCTTAAATAAAGAGGACGATAATCCCTTACCTTTAGTGGGCACATCTAAATACTTTGAAGGATCTGATTAAAATATAGCGATCACATTGGGAGGAATTTAAAGAGGTATAAATATAGTAATGTCATGATAAATGGGTTTTTGTTTATGATATGTGGGAGGGTTGGTTTGTATTTATAGAAAAATATATTATGGATCTTTATTAATTTCTAAACAAGGGTTTTGGACTCTATATGATAAAATACTCAACAAAAAAACAATCCCATAGTTTTTTACCATAGTTTCTACCAAAGAGGAGTGGTTTTCATTATTCTATAAGGAAAATATCCATATATATTAAAATAAAACGATTTTTATGTGGAAGTGTATCATGTTCATAAGAAATTTATTTTAAATCCTTATTATAAAATATAGAATTTTGAGGAATCATTAAGGGTTTATAAAATTATTCAAATAACTACAAAAAATAGTATTTTAATGTTATATATATATATATGGATAGCCATTATTGGTCACGACCTTCCATCTACAAGATGAGGGAACGAATAAAAAAATATCAGACCCTTCCATCTTCATGTTGAAGGTGATATAATTACCCCCAAGTCCCAACATAGATATGCCCCGGAGTGGTGACAGGAACCAAGGTAATATAATCTCATCTAATATTGATTGCATTTCCCTTTTTATTGAATGTGAAAGGGAGATAAGTTAGTAAATCCCATGCAACACCAAATACCAAATGTAAAAGTAAATCCAAAAACATTTTCCCACATGTACATTCAAAATGTGAAGCTGATGCAAGGTATAAAAACTCCAAGGTAAAGCACCAAAAGAAAATAGAATAAGATGAAACAATTAATAATACCAACACCCATGCTAGTAAAGTCCATCATGGTCCTTAATTTCCTCCAGGAAATGAGAAAACTATTTTATATATGTAGGTTGAGTATACAAGTATACCCAGTAGGAAAATCTAAAGATACATATGCACAAGTGAGGGGACGTACTAATGTACCTATGAGAAAATAGTAGAACCTCAAAGAAACAACCAAGGAATACTATCTAGACCAGGGTCACCAAAGAACACTATCTAAATAATGCAAGTAAAGTAATGTAACATTATAAAAACATCGAATTTTGGGTACCCCACACAACTTTCCGACTGGTAATCTTCCTATTCATAATAGCTAATGTCTTGATTCTGCCATTCTTCCCATATGTAGTCCCACTGCCACAAACCTCTAGTACAATCCTGGGCCTCAACCCACACACAGTTCCACCCATAGACACCTCGACCACAATGACCACATCTCTTTCTTGAACACATCTAGGACTCATCCAAAAGATAATTAGGAAAAAAACATGGAAAATAGAGACATAGGCTTCTCATCTATAACAAACCCTTGAACAAAGAATCATTGAATATGGTAAGCCTCAAGCCATTATAGCTAGCCCGGATATTCTCAATCAGTATGAATCTAGAAGAGGATGTGAGGAAAATTTCAGTAACCATCTATTAGTCCTCCCAACAGAATGTTGGTAAAGACACCATTCCCAATGAAATGGAGGTGTTTGGAACATAGTGCTCAAAAAGGGTCGGATTCATTTATAAATCACCGAGAAAATATATTAATATTTATATATATATATCTAGGAATACACGTAGAAAAACATATGGTTTTCTAAACAAAAAACCAACCCACTCATAACCACTTTAACTACCACCCCTTTATGCATAACCACACAACAAACACTTCCAAAGAATAGCCCAAACCATTTTAATTTGAACAAATTCCATTTATTTATTGAGGGGTTCACTATAATTTGTTCCAGCACTGTCTATGGAAACTAACAAGAACAACATCAGCAACTTTTCCCGGAATGATAAAGGCTAATAAACCATACAATGAAAAAAAACCCAACTACAGTCCCACTACAGTATATCAAAAATCTGTATTTTTTTGTCCCACTATACAACATGTCCATATGAACACAACAATCCCACTACCCAATGTCTCTCCACAACCTAAACACAAAAATTGAAGTTAAGCTGCTTACAAGTTCATCCATTCCATAATCAATCAATCTCTTAGACTGAGAAACCAACTAACCACATGTACCATCCCATGAAAAAATCCCACAATAACTACCGTTAACCACATCCCCGCTACACACACAATCCACACCCATCTACTCGGTCCACCGCCTCTATCCAATCATGTACCCAAAACTATGCTCCCATTAAAAGCACCACAAAACTCATGTAATGTAACAAAACTCAACAGAACACAACACTCATACAAACTTATCTAAAGAATGTACATATATTCAGATTTAACCAGTAGAGTTCCATTAATTCTATATAATTATAAAAAAATGTCCACACAACATGCTTGATCCTAACGTAATCCATTTATTTAACTAGGTATATGTGATTAAGTAGATTTTGTGTTACAATCATTTTTTTAAGCATCTCAACAGAATTGAATATTAATAGTGCACTAGAAAAGACCTCCAATAGCCATGGTTTTCAAAAGGAATATATCCATGACAACCATAATATATCAAAGATAAAAAATAAAATATATCATAACCATTAAACTACTCTCTTCCCATTATTTGTGTTCCCCATTTGTATCTTTTGTTCAAATTCAGTCCTTATTTATTTATTGTTTCTAAGAAACGTTTTCAGTTATTCCTCATAGGAATTCATTAGCAGACACTCCTTGCATGATTCAAAATTAATGAGATGAAAAATAAATCCCTACAAGGGTGATCAGTGGATTTAAGTTCCTCCTTGCTCCATGAATATGGGTCACATGAGTAGTAGAAAATATCTCCATCAAAATTGAGCATGAGGGGATCTACCATAGGCACACGACTCGTCTAAGGAGTAAGGATATAGGTGCACCAAGGGGAAATAGAAAAAATACATGAAACTGAGGATCCCTACATTGAATATTCAGATCCTATTTCAATGTAATAACGGATTTGAAAGACGTTATCATGGGATCGTGGTCAGGATCACACAGTTTGGGTATCTCAAATCCACTGGGACATTAGTATATATAATTGTTTATTTAATACCCTTTTAAATGAATATAAAATTCCAAAATAAGGCATGAATGTTTTTTACATCTAATAAAATTTAAGAGTGGTGGAACTTTAAAATAGGGAAAAAATAGAGAAAACTGCAAATGAGTCACTGATGGGTGAGTCACCGAAACTCATCCACCAACGGGTGAGCTACCGATGTGACGTACTGATGTCGAGCCATTGACACTAAGCCCCTGACACTTATCTATAGATGATGAGCTACTGACTCCATTGAATATCGATTCAACGACCTACCAACACCTGGACCTACTGACGCTTGACCTGCTGACATTGACACCCTCGACTAAATGATATTGATTCCCTCAACATACTAACGTTGACGCCCTCAACTCATCATTGTAAATTCACCTTACTCACCGATGATTATTCCCCATACACGATGTTTCTGATGCCTCTGACTCACCAATATCATAACACACCAAAACAAAGACATATCGACGCACTGACAAACTGATAGAATATTGGATATTTTAGAAACTCTTTATGTAAGACACTAACAGCTGTGAGAACACATCAAACAAGGTATTTTCACAATTTAAGGGATAGAGAAAATACCTGTTATTACATTAGATACCACATACAATATTCGGTTAACTATAAATTTCCAAACATATATAGAAGAAAAGTGGTTCGAACAACCATCCCTTAAGATTCCTTTCACGAGTTAACCATCTTGTGTTATTCTAAAGTTAGAGTGAAATCCTCAACATCCCAAAACAACTCCTTATCGTTTATCTCCTAAACAACTATAGAAATAATACTACTCCACTTCTTCAATTAACCACACAAATACCAAAAGTCACAGCATCCAGACACACGGATTAAAGAGATCCCTTCTCTATGTGAGATATCATCCTCTTTGGGCAGCATTGTCTCTCCCTAACAGGTTTAATCGTATCTGTATTAATGTGTCTTGATTGTATATCAGGTTTTTCCCTCCCCATATTCGGGACATTTCACACAATCAGGAATAGGGAAACAACATACCATATAACAAGAATGGTAAAACATTTCATTGTAATCATAATAAAAAAACCATAACACAAGAGAAACTCATAACATGTCTGGGTACTGAGAATGCATCAGTGCTTCTCAATCCCAAGTACCCTCCTAGATGACACCATGACTCAATAACACATTACCCAATGGGATGATCCATCCACACAACACCTTCTCTTCATTATCCCCATTTCTTACGGGAAGCTCCACAAACATCACGTCGTCCTCGATTTAAAAATCTATCTAGTCAAGGATGTGTGGGTCATCGTGTTAATACCGATGTAGCTGAGAGACATGGAAGATGTCATGGATCCTCTCCAACCATGGTTGAAACAAAAGCTAATATTCCACCTAACCAACTCATCTCAACACCTTGAAAGGTCTGATGAACCTGGGAGAAATCATTCTTACTCTGCCAAACCTCTATATTCCATGCATACGGAAGATCACTAAGAAAATATGGTCCCCACCCTCAAACTAAAAATCTCTCATACTTTTATCTCCATATGACTTCTACCAGTCTTGAACCGCCATTAACCTCTCAAAAGAAAGATAAACCTTCTCTTCTATTCTCTATTCTACCTCTAGTCCATGATGGTTAGTTTCCCCAACCTTTATCCAGCACACAGGTGAGCAACACGGTCAAACGTATAATGCCAATAATATTTCCATGATAATGGATGAGTGATAGCTATTATAGTATGAAAACACTACCAGGGGAAATCTTCGTAGCCGTGATCCCCCAATGCCCAAGACACATGCCTGCAGCATGTCCTCAAATGTCAAGATTTTCTTCTCTGTCTCCCCATCTGTCTAAGGGTGGAATACAGTGGTAAGGTGTATCTTAGTGCCAAAATAATGTTACAATCCCATCGAGAATCATGAGCTAAACTGTGTGTCTTGATTTGAGATAATTGATCATGGGACTCCACTGGGTCATACCACTTCACATATGTACCTATGTACTAAGGTATCCAATGTGCTCGACTCCTTGATCACCAAGAAGTGAGCCCATTTTATAAATAGATCCACCATTTACCAAATAGAATAATATCAACCCTAAGACCTTGGTAATATTCTGACAAAAATACATCGTGATGTCATCACACTTCCACTCAAGAACATCTGAGGGCTGCAACAGACCATCAAGAACATAGTGTTGAGCCTTCACATAATGAAACAATATGAATCTTACCATAAAATCTGCCACTTCACACTTTACCCCAAGCCCCGAAAATTGTCCCATAAAGCTTCGATACATCCTACAGACTCTGGGATGCACTTCGAGGGGTGAGATATAGAACTCAGGGAGAACTCTCTCAAGCATTTCAACTAGGACAAACAGCTTCCCATGAAACAACATCTGATTTTGGCTATCCTCCGACCATCCCTCTGCATCATCACTATGGATAACAACATCACACATCAACATAGCCTCTGAGGCTTCCCAAATAGACTCCAATACATGTCGGGCCTTGGAATATTTCACTATAATCTAAAACCGGTAGCCTCTACCACAGTCCTCCACAGCATCCAACCACAAAGTATCCATCTCCTCCTTTGGCTTCCAAGAATCTATAGAGTCCCAAACTACCACCATCTATGACTTCCTGCTTAAGGAATCAGCCACCATGTTCCCCTTTACTAGTGTGTAAGAGATCTAAATTTATTATTCTTGGATAAACTCTCTGCACTTTTACTGTTGCAAGTTCAAGAATCATTGGGAAAAGATATACCTCAAACTCTTGTTGTCTGTGAAGACTACAAAATACTACCCAATGCGGAAATTCATCCATTACTTCCACAAAAATATGACTACTGCTAGCTCTTGATCATGGGTGGAATACTTAATTTTTTGAGATATTAATTTCTTATACCCATAAAATATTACTCCCACTGATGCATCATGACACATCCCAAGCCAAGGATGGAAGTGTCACAGATCACCTAAAACATTATCCCTTCCTCCAGCAACCTATGAATTATGTAACTGATCAGATTACCCTTCAGATAGCTGACAGCTTCCGGACACGGATCACTCCACAGGAATCCATGTTCCCTTCTGGTAAAAATCTTCATTAGAGATGCAACTTGAGAGAAGTCCGGTAATAACCTATAATAATAGCCTTCTAGACCCAGGTGGTTGTAAACCTCCTCCACATTCGTGGGCGCTTCCCAAGAAACAAATGCTTTGTTCTTTGACTGGTCCATAATTATCCCATGTTGAGACACCACGTGTCCCTGGAAGTAAACCTCTTGAATCGAAAACTTGTTGTTGGGAAAACATCCATAGCAATGGTGGTGCCAATGGACCTCCAAGATAGTCCTCAAATACTTGATGTGATTCTCCTCTGACCTCTAGTAGATTAGGATGTCATATATGAACATAACGATGAACCGGTCAACATACAGAAGAAAAACAGAGTTCATGTGCCCCGTGAACATGGCCGGTGCATTTGAGACATCGAAGGAAATGACCACGAACTCAAAGTGGCCATACAGTCACCTAAAATCATCCTTTGGTATGTCACCCTCCTTTACGCTCAGTAGGTGACATCTAGACCATAGGTCGATCTTAGAGATCCATCTTTCACCCTTTAGTAGGTCAAAAAGTTCATTGATCAGTTGAAAGGGGTAACGATTCTTGAACATCACCTAATTCAGCCTCAGGATGTCTATGCACACTCTAAGGCCACCATCCACCAACTTCATGAAAAAGACTTGAGCACCTCACAACGACACACTTGGACGAATATAAGCCTTCTTCATTGGGACATCAACCTGAATCCGCAAATCCCGTAACTCATAAGGTACCATTCGATAGGAATCCATCAAAATTAGATGGGCACCTGGTTGCACATTCCTCCAAAACTCAATTCCACTTTGAGGGGCTAGACACACAAACTCATCATGGAATAAATCTAGGAACTCACAGACAACCCTAGAAACTTATACTATTCTCATATCTACATATTCCACTGACAACTCAACTAATAATGAAAGAAGTGGCTCTACATGTTGTCTACCCTCCTGACAACTCCTCTCTCCAACGAAAGCTATTCCCAGTCCGCCCACATCCAAGAATGTGAATCTTCTCGGGAAGCATTTGATGATAGTGTTCACATAAAACCATGAATCGATCCCCATGATGACATCATATGGCTACATCTATAAAATAATAGAATCCCCACTGTACTGGTGTAGCCCCAACATCAGTCTACATCCTCGACAAATATCAAACAGACCCATCTGACTTCTAACTGTCATACTACACACAAGGGGAATTTGGAAGTCTCTATATGTTTAGTCCTCAAAAATGGGATATACCTGGTGAAACAAAGGAGTGGGAGTCTACGGAGTCCAAAACATCATACACAAGAGTACTAAAAAGACTAATCATACCTTGAAAAACCTCTAGACAAACTGCAACTACTACCTCTGTGGCATGTAACTTCCCATGGGAAACTTCTCTACCACTTTATTTTCAATCGCTTCCCTAACCACACCTTGGTCGAGGTCCTTGAGTAGCACCCTGAGGTTGGCCTCCCCCATCACCATCTTCCCTCAGTGGAGCGGGATATTGCTACATGGCAGCTCGATGGGTCTGACTGGTAGTTGCTTCTGCTGAGGTGGGAGCTGAACCTACCAACCCCCACCATATGAATCCCAAAATGGGCTCTGATTTTGGAGATTCCCATAGCCTCCAAAGTCATAGAACCTCGGTCCTAGGCCCATGGGGAAAGGGGGAGGTCCCATAGATTGAAACCAGAACTATTGGGGTCTACTCCCCACTAGCTGAAACCTGGAAGATCCTGACGCCGGAAACCTACTACAGATTCCATTCCGATTTGATGAACATAGTTGGATATCCTCTCACAACACACCTCCTAGTGAGTGCATCCATTCCAATACTTCAGAATTCTTTTGAACCCTTATATATATCGATTTATTGAAAAGTGTAACCAAATAATGGAGAGAAGGTCAGTGTGCCTCTTCTATACATCCCTCTCAAGACTCCTCTTCTGAGAAGAGATCTGGTGTAAAGAGTAGGAGAGCCTTCAACATGAACCCCATTTATCTCACCAAAAAAATCTCCATTTAGTGGGAGAGTACCTCTTTCCACATCCCAAACTTTATTGTGGAAGAAAGGAATTCTTCCAAGAACTCTTTCTTAATGTCATCCCATGAGACCTCAGTGTCCTTCCTCTCCTCAAAGTTAATAATCCAACCCTAACACACTACTCCTCATATATGGATCACTGCTAGAGGAACCCAGTTCTCTATCAGATCCTAGATCAAGGTGATAGAGATCACCAGATCCTTGATCCAACTTTCTTGTGTCCATGTCTGAGATGCTACACTTATACTTCCTCATAGTCTACCACTTAAAGTCATGAAGAATATTCTACAACTGGTCATCCTTCTTCTCTAGATCGGTCCCCCACAGATCAATCCGGTCAACCTCTCAGGCCTCAACTACTCATACCACATGTGGGAGACATGCGGGTGCCATAGCGGAAAATAGAAATAAGGAACTCTAAATGTAGAATGGTGTGGAAAATTTCATTTAATTTTTATTTAACTCTTTATTTATAGTTAATTCTCAAAATTCCCAAGACACACAAGAAACCAAGTCATTATGATTCATATAACTTTCATAAGGTCTATACACATAAATTGTTGTAGCCTCGCATGGTCTTTAAGTAGGACCAAAGTTCATGCATCGAATTACGGGGGGTGGGGGGGGGGGGAATCCTGTGTCCTATCTAGTTGTACTTGGCATTCATCATGTGCCATGATTTCCTAACACTATTGACCCGCCATCCCATGAAATCCTAACTATGGATAACATAAACTCCATCCTACCTCTCAAACTCCAAATGAAACTTTGCTCTGATACCATTTTGTTGCGACCTTGTTTCTCCAAGATGTGGGAAGGAACATCAAACTTCCAGACCCTTCTTTCTTCAAGTTGAAGGGGATATAATGACCCACAATTCATGCCTTCGATAGGACCGAGAGTGGAGAATAAAACGACGGATTTATAATGTCATTTAATATGTAAGAAATTTCCATTTTTATAGAACAAGATCGAGATATAAGGAAAAAAATCCAATGTAACTCTAAATAAAAAAGTAAAAGTATAGCCAAAAACCTTTTCCACATGTATGTTCAAAAGTAATGATGATGCAAGGTACAACAATACTCCAAGGTAATGTACAAAGAAAAGAAACTAAGTATCAATAGAAACTCATGTCGATTCCTGAGCTAGTAAATTCTAGAACAGTCCTCAGAGTCCTCTTGGAAACCTAAATATAGTTTTATATAAGTTGGGTCAGTATACAAGTATACCTAGTAGGAAAATCTAAATCCTATAGTGCACAAGTGAGGTAACATACTAATGTTCTTGTGAGAAAACAGTAGAACCTCAAAGCACCTTCCAAAGAATACTAACCATCAAATCCTAGCCAAGGAACACTCAACAAATAACTCAATTCAAGTAACTAATAGCATAAGAAAATCGTTATTTGGGTACCCCGCACCACTTCTCCCTGGTTAGATTCTCATTCCAAATAGCTAACGTCTTGACTCTACCACTCATTTTATACACAGTCCAACTACCACAACCCACATGTACACACCTGGGTCTCAAACCACACACAATATCTCCCACAGACACATGGGCCATAATGACCACGTCTCTCAGCCAAAGACGCATGGGCCTAATCCTGAAGATACATGGGAAAACACCTGGCCTATAGACACCAAGGCCTCTAATCTACAATAAACTATCACCTGAAGAATCATGGACTGTGGTATGACTCATGCTAATATAGCCTTCCTGGATATACTCGAGATGTAAGAGTTTGGAATATTGTGCATGCTAGAAAGTTTGTAACCATTTATACATCCTCCCATCAGAATTTTTGGAATGACACCATCACCCATGAAGCAGAGGTGTTAAAAAACTAATTCTCATCAAGGGTGGATTTCATATTTAAATCATGAGGAACTGAATGATATATATATATATATATATAGTTATGAAGACACTCATCCCAACCTATGGGTTTCTGAATAGACAACCAACCCAATTAGAACCACTTTCACAACCACCCTCATATACATAACTAAACAACAGCCATTGCAAGGCATAACCCAAACCCTTTTAATTTTACAACTTTACATTTATTTATTAATGGGTATACATTATTTTGTCCCAGCACTACCCAGAAAAAGTAACATGCAAAAAATCTGTAACTGTTCTCAGAAGGCTAAATTCCACCAAACACTGTCTAGGAAAATACCCAACTATAGTCCCACTAAAGACCATCAAAAACCCTTATTTTTTAGTCAGGATACACCAAAAGTCCATATCCATAGAATAGTATCAATTCCAAGAGTCACTCTAAGACCAGAATATAAAAAAGTCAGTTTAGCTGCCTACGAGGTCATCCATTCCACAATTAATCAATCTCTCGGACTGAGAAGTCATGTCACCACTTATACCACCCCATGTGAAAATCCCCCAGTAACAACCATTAACCCCCACCCCACAACAAACTCATACCACACCCTTCTCCCGAGACCAACTCCTATATCCAACCTTTTACCCACAACCGTGCGCCCAATAAATGCCCCGCACAACTCACGCCAAGTTATAAAGCTCAATAGAATACATCACTCAGCCACACCTATCAATAGGATGTGCTTATATTCAAATTTAACCAGAAGAAGAAATTTAATTTCCATTAATTATAACTTGGATGATCATAAAATTGTCTTGATCATAGGTGAATCCAGTTATTTAACTAGGTATACATGATTATGGATATTTATTTTTTTACATTAAATTATTCAAGAATATCAACAGAACAGAACATTAATTGTACTAAAGAAAATATCATCAAAGGCGATGATTTTAAGTACGAATACAACCATGGAAACCATAAGAGAATCATCGATAACAGATAAAATAGGAAATCAACATCAAACCACTCTCGGACAATTATTTTATTTACCAACTATTTTCTATTGATTAAATTTAGTTCTTCTTTATTTCTTGTTACTAAGAAAAGTATCTTGTTTTTATTAAAAGGATTCATTAGATTACACACCATATATGATGTACAATTAAAGAGAAGAAAGAAATACCTACTTAGATGATCAAAGGATCAAAGTTACTCCTTGCATGAAAAACAAGGGTTCTCCAAGAAATAGGGATGAAATCCTATAAAACTAAGTAGTAAAGGCTCTAGCATTAGCGCACAAATCATATAGGGAGGAAGGAACTATGCATACCAAGGGGAATCATAAAAAACACAAGAAAGGTAAAATAATTGATTTAAAGAGTCAGATCATATTTTAAAGGAAGAATGGTTTTAAAATACATCGTCATGGGATTGTGGTCAAGATCAAAAGGTTTGGGTATCTAAAATCACATGGGACATTAGGATAATGAAATGTATAATAAATACCCTTAGAAATTCCCTTAAATTTTTTGGAATAAGGCTTTAATCTTGGTTTACATCAAGTAAAATGTATGAGGGGTAAAAAAAGAAAACTGGGAAAAACTAGAAAAAACATCTAATGAGACAATGATGGGAAAGTCATCAACGTTGAGCCACTGACAGGTTATCTACCGACGTGACCTACTAAAGCTAAGCAACTGAAACTGATCAACTGACGTTGAGCTGCCAATGATTATCTACTAATGACACAACCTACCCATGTGATGACCTACCAACACCATGACCTACTAACATCTAATCCTACTGATATCAATTCCCTCGACTCACTGACACCAACACCCTCGACTCAATGACGCTGATGACCTTGACCCTTCGACGCCAACTTCCTCGACTCACAGACACTAATGACCTCAACCCACCGACGCCAACACCCCCGACTCGCCAATTCTAATTCCCATGAATCACGTATTCCAACACCCCTGACTCGCTTATGTCGACATCCCAGAGTCAACAGCACACTAAAACTCCAATGCACGGACACACTGATGCAGTGACACCCTGATGCACTAACACACTGACAGAAAACTTGAAAATTAGAAAACTCTTGATGTCTGCCACCAAGATCTCCGAGAACACCTTAGAAACTGGGTTTTCACAAAAGGACAAGGGAAATCTGAGTTGTTACATTTCTGTACTTATTACATCAGATTTGGGCTATTATGATATCTTAATACAGACTATATCTTAATACTATATTTCATTTTTGACTAAAAATTTTACTCTTTTGGAAAATTATGAAAAATTACCAATTAGATAATTTTAATGTCGTGATTAAAAAAATCAGAAATTACCAAAAAAAATTCTATATTTTAGAATTTACTCTTTAAAATAAAAATTTTCATTTATAATAAAATACATCTTTTATATACAATAATAATTTTCTCAACAATATAAAGACTTGATTGGACATCATTAAATTATATAATCATTTGAATATAATTTTTTTTATTTAATACTATTATTATATAAATATATCATTTATATAAAAATTATTTATTTTATCAAATGTTTTTTCCATTAAAATAATATATTTTTCAAAAAAAACTATTTTTTTAATCGTATCAAAATCTAATTTTCACTATCTCGTATATAATTATATATATAAAATAGTGATTAAAATGGATAAATATAAAATTATTATTTTAAAAAACATTTCATTATTAGAATTACTCAATCCATTTTTATTGAAATTCTTTAATTATATTATATACATTTTTATTAATTATAAGATTATTAAGATATTATTTAATCAAAATTAAAATTATTTTCAATTAAATTGGTTTCTTATGCATTGTATGTTTATAAAAGATTTAATTTGATATTATGTAATTTTATTTAGAAAAAATGAAAATAATATATTAATTCAGCAAGTAAAAATTAGTTTAGGATTAATTTTCATGAATTTTCTGAGAAGTGTAAATTTTAACTGAATAGAGAAATATGCTGAGTTTTATTGAAACCTAATTTTTTCAGGTCTTAAAATTGAAAAAATAATATATTAATAGTATTAAAAATTTTTTTTTTTTAATTTTAATTATATATAATAGAATAAATGTTATTGGAATCATCATTTTACTTTAATTTTTATAAATCATTTTTATATTGAATTGGCATTTTTCTAGACATATGATTTTCGTCGTGTTTTACTGTTTTAATTTTAATTTATATTCATCAACATATTTCAATTTAATTTATGAAAATTTATTATTTATTTATAATCATCATATTTATGTAATATATTATGTGAACATAATATTTTTCATGATGCATTTTTAGAACATAAAAAATATATTATTATAGACAGGGTTAAAAAAAATATTATTGAGGGTTAAACTAAAGAGATAAGGGTTAAAAATACCTAATCACGTTCAATTATACCGTTGGATGTGTTTTGTTAGACTAATTATTTATTTGTGTAGTTATATAATATATTTTAAAACATTAATTTAAAATTTGGTATCTAATATTTACATTTATGATAAAAAGTAATATTTCACTGAAATTTAAAACTACATTTGGATCTTTTCATTCAATGGAAGGGTGGGAAGATACCATTAATTTTAAAATTACAAAAAAATAATTAAAACCATAATTGGATTATTATTTAACCAAAAATATCATAAACTTACAAATTATGTGTTACTAAGGAAAAATGACTTTTACTAGAAATTGTAGCATTCTACAAAAAAAATTATATGATTTAAGTTATTATATAAATAGTAATTAAAACCACCGACAGAATTCATGGTGTATTAAATTGATTCAAAATTTATAATATATATGAAGTTCCCTGTTATTTTTGGTCATACATTTATGTTATTATGGTAAAACATTTAGGTTATCACTATTAACGTTATTGAAAAATAAGTGGTTTAACTAGAAGATGATACATGTAATTTATACAAAACATGTCAAAATTTCATTTATTGAATTTATTTCAACCATGTCACACCTTATATACTAATATTTGGTTCCATGTTTCCACATTACATGATTATACTATATACAATATTTAATATTTTAGGTAATTCCAAAAGTACCTCTTCCCTCACTTATAAAACTACACCTCTTCTCCTCTCTCCATCACACCTTTTAGCAATATATATTTTCAAAGAGCTACCCGAATACCTTATTTACATCACTCCTCCATAGTATTATTTTAAAACCAACCTAATAATGATTTTTGAATAAACCTATTGAGGTTTTCTAAAGAATATGGATAGTTCTTAACTGAGGAATTTTGTATTATTTCTTACTCAATATCAATTTAATATTATTAAGTCATGATGAAATTATAAAAAATATATATATTTCACATTATGATATGTTATTATTTTATATAAATAACCTATATCTATCTCCACTTTCATCATATGGGAAACAAATCCATCATTCATATTTATAGTGGGCTACTATAAGTCAGAATGACGTAATTTTTGTAACATAAACACATTTAATGGATGATTATATTAATGGTTTTAATATATATATATATATATTTAATTTATGAAATAATTTTAATTCTTAACATAAATAATATCACTTACCATATTTCTATCATGTTTATTTAAATGTGGATTCATTACTCAAATATACGGCCTACCGTCTCCATGATTCTAATATAGTTTATTTTTCATAACCATATTTCATTGTTGGATTTAAAATTATTAATTATAGACAAAAATAATAATTATATTATGATTATTATTTGAAATAATTTTAAATAATTCCATCTTTCAACATAGTGAAATCTCTAAATTCATTATTGACATTTGTTCGGAATATCATTATAATGTCCAATGTGAACTAACTAGATAACATAATTATAGTTAATATGATAATAGAAAATATAAAATGATTAATTATAATGAAAATGGATCTTAATAAAATATATAATTAATATAATTTTATTATTATAGAATATAAGGAATATACATAATGAGTTTAACCCGAGGTAAGAGATAGTTTACTAAAAAAACTTGTTTTAGAGGATAATTTTCATAATCATTTTCATCCATGTATATGTTCTTCAAATAATTTTATTGATGTATTTATATGCACTTTAATGAATTATAAATAATATTTTATATCAATTTTTACACTATTTTAAAAAAATTAAATGTAATATCATTACGTATTTTATATAAAATATTTTGAAAAAAGGAAAAATAAATATACTACTATAATATATATAATGTTAATAGTTTATTTCACTACCATTAGTTTTATTTTATATTTTAAATATTTATATGATTTACATCCCTATGTTGTATGTATTGTCAATAATGGTTTTTAATTGTAATTAATATTTCAACATCCAGAAATCTATTCATATGGGTGAAAAAATTATTTTTATGAAATACTTTAAATGTTATAATTGTTGTATTCCTTGTGGTAAGTTTTTATGATTTTGGGTGGTTTATTTATTAAATAACCATTAAAGGTTCCATTATAACCCATATTTGGGTGGTTTTTATAGATTAATTATGATTATCATTATATTGATCTCAAATGTAATGTGTAAAGGGTTGGAATTAACTGGTTAGGTTTCTCCAAACATGTTATTAGAGTTTTTCTAGTAGGATACCCCATTTATAATTTTTATAAGAAATTTATTTGTCAATTTACCTAATATATTAATCATTAATAGTATAATATTATTATTGAGGTTTGAGTTGATAACTTTTTAAAAACAATTAATGGGGTTTTCTCGATTTTAAATAATCATTTATGAGATGTTTTTTCCTTTAATATTTCATATGAAACGTCTTTAGAAAATCTTAAGGAAAATAAGTTATTTGGGTAACAAAATCATAATTTAGAGATCAAATATTATTTTGAAAAATTAAATTTTTTACAAATATTCATAGACTAACAAATTTATTTCTTTTTTAGATTCCCCTGATAACATTTTTTAATCATCCCATGTTTTGAAAAAAAAATCAAAAGATATTACGGATGAGTTGGGACTATAATGAGGTCAAGATGAAAAACCTGAAGATATTTTATTAAAATAAATATTTTCCTATATTAAATGTTTTTTATTAGTGTAAAATTGATACTGAATAAATGACCTGACATTGTTATGTATTATTTATTTTCATCAGGGTGATGAACTAATTTTAAAAAATCAAAACTATCATGATTCTTAAATATAGTAGAATAAATTATTGTATTGAAACTCAAAATTATGAAACTTTTATTTTCACTTACTTATAGTTATTATTAAAATAATGATTTATGAGATTGTGATTAATGGTTACCCTGATATAGCCGTTAAAGATTTATGTGTTTATTCGTTTAAACTATGTACATTCATAATGGGTTTTAATATACTAAATAGGAAATATGAAGTAGTAAGGAACCACATGGAAAATAACCTTTAAATTATAAACCATAAATGAATATAATTGGGATCGAATGTTTTTTTTACTCTAATATATTTTTCAAATTATGTTATATATTGTTATGATATCCATAATAGAGAGAGAAATATTCAATAACATGAGAACATGCAAAAACGGAAGAAGATTATGAGATATAATGCATCGAATTCATCCAATCATGTGACTCTGTTAGAGATGATGGATGTATTAAATCTATAGAATATATATTTGATATCATGCGTTATTTATATCCCTAATAGGTAATAGTTCATTTCATCAATTTTGAAGGTGAAGTTGATCAATGGTTATTAATGGTTAAGATTTGTACATAATGATAAGTGATTAATTCCCTTTAATAAGATAAATTTATGTATATATTCTTATAGAAATATTTTATTATGTTATTTTGATGAGGGATTGAAAATAAATTATTATAATTTTATTTTAAGGTGGAATATTTTGTGGTTGTGTGTAAATAAAACATTACCCGATTGGAAATCAATCCACAAAATTGTATTTGTGATCTCGATGGTAAGAATAATCATTTTTAATCAGGATTTAATTCATCATACAAAATCAAATTGGCCTCTCTTGAATTAAAAATTTATTAAAATCTTTTTTCTAAGATAAGATGGTGGAAATCGGCCTTTTTGATAATCATGTGTCACATGACATTAAACAAAAAATGGGGTCTATATTGTAGAAAAAAGTAATGAATCAATCAATAAAACCTAAAGCTAATAAATAATATTTTCAAGTATTTTTTCTATATATTAAAAATAAATATGGGTAGTATTTTATAAAATCTTATAAGTTATTTATAAGGTGTACTCATTTGTATATGGCTTATGATTTCGAAGAAAAATATAGATGTAGTGATAAGACCAATATTGATAAAGAAGCATTAAGGTTATATAAATGTAATGATAGGTACATTACATGATTATTTAGATAATGATACTGTATTTTTTGATTTGGGGTCTACATATTCATTCATTTATTTGAAATATATTTGTAAAAATAAATTCCAGCATAATAAATGAAACCATTAATTTTGTTAAAAACACTTGGGGTAGGATTAAGGAAACTAAAATTTACTAGGATTATCGTGTTAACATTTGTAAAATATTTTTCCCTAAAAACATCATCACCCATCCCATTATATAAATTTCTATTTTTGTGTATGTGTTAGATTTCAGTTCCTCATACTAAAAGAGATTTTATTTTTAACGAGATTATTTCTAAAATGAGATATTATTTTCATTTTTGAATCAATTCATGCATTTGAAAAAACATTAATAACATGAGAAAGATTTAAATAATAAAAATGAATGTTTTCTTTCTTATATTGTTGAAATAAAAAGAAATTTTCTGATTAATGATTTAATAAAAGTAAAATAATTTTGGGATTATTTTCATATGGTGTTTCGAAGTTTCATACTCCATCAAGAATTTAAATATAAAATTTAATTAGTGTGTGATGATAAAAGGATTTCATAACCCCATGTCAAATGGATCACGTATAACTTTAAGAATTAAGAATTTTGTTTTTTTAGAATTTATTAATAAATGTTTCATTCAACCATAGACTTTGAAATGGGATGCTTAAATTTTGTTTAAAAAAACAAATGATGGGTCAAAGAGGCTTTTAATTGATTATATGTATTTTAATATCATTAAAATTATGAATAAGTATGTATTTCCTCAAATCAATGAATTTTTGGATCAACTCAAAGGATATTTTTATTTTTATAATGTTGTTCTATATTTTGGATACCATTAGATGAAGTTGAAGATGATTTAAATTCTAAAAATATTGTTTCCTACTATCTATATACATTATTATTTTTTATTTATTAACATTGGGATCAAAAACTTATCCCCTTATATTGATTGATTTTATGAATAGTATTTTCACTGAGTATTTGGATAAGATTGTGGTCGTGTATATGGTTGATATTGTTTTATTCAAAGAGATACGAGGATCATGAAAAGTATATAATTATTGTTATGTACTCCCAAAAATAAAAGAATTTATATTTAAAAGTTAGAAAATGACATTATAGGTTATATAAGATTTCATTCTTAGGATATATTACAAATAAATAGAGAATAACTAATCATTTTAATAAAACTAAAGTAGTTGATGAGTGTCCAATATCTATATATTGTATTGAGATTCTTAGGTTTATGGGGTTTGTAGGATGATTTCCTTGTTCTATTGAGAAATTTTCTTGATTATGTATCCCATTAACCAAGTCAAAATTGAATTAATTTTAGTTTATATTGATTTTGTTATTTGATAAATGTTTCTCTAAATTGAAAAGAATGTTAATAAATGCTCCAATTTTGGCCATGTTATCTTTAAATAGTGAGTTTTTTTCTTATAGTGATGCTCCATTGAAAATACTAGGTTGTGTTTTAACATATAATGATAGGTTAATTAGTCATACTTAATTTCAAATGAAACTTGACGAAAAAAATTATCTTACACATTTCATTGGATTAGAGTTTGTTGGTTTTTATTTGACCATTAAGAGGCATCATTTTTTGGAGAAAAGTATAAAAAATAAAATAATCATAAAAGATTGAAATATAAATTCACTCATAAATATTTGAACATGAGAAAGAGGTTATGGATGAAATTTATAAAGTATTATGACAAAATAATTCATTACCATTCATGTAAAGAACACATAGTAGTTGATTATTTCAGTAAGTATGATGATGAATCCTTAACTATAATTCTATAGAAACATGATCCCATTTGTTGTGAATTAATTAATGTCAGCATAAAATTTATATATTCAGGAACTACCATTGTTTTGTTTCATGTTTCACCACATTAATCTTTGTCACAATTAATTATGAATGCCCAAATAAAATGTACTTTTTTATATGAAATGGTAGAACTATTTAAAAATATATTTTACCGTAATTGGATTTTGGAAAATGTTGTTTTTTGAAATTTTGAAAAAATGATATGTGTCTCATGTTACCCCTAATTGAATAAAGAGAAATATAGTGATGCCGGTATCTCTCTATTTTTTCTTTCATCTATGCAGTACAAAATTTTATGATGGACTAGAATAATATTTATTATGGGAAGTAATAAATAAGGTTCTTTCTGAATTTACTATAAATTTTTATACTTTTCAACTCGTTAAATAATAATGAATATTACCAATGGGGATGTATTAACCTTTTACAGGGCCATGAAGTAAATGGGAAAATATATCCATGGATTTTGTGGTGCGATTAGAAAATATATCTCTATGTAATAATAATATTTTTTTAATTATATTTTGAATAATTAAATATTCTCATCTTTCAACCATTTGATATTATATGTCATTGGATAAACATTATTAAACATATTATAAAAATATATTATTTTACATCGAGTCCCTATTATATCATTATCTGAGCAAGGTACCAGATTCAGCTCAAACTTCTTGAAATGAGTTCGAGAAAACATTCTCTATTGAAATAAATTTCAATAAATCCTTTTATCCTTAATTTTATGGATAGTCAGAGTGAACAATTTAGAATTTATACAATATGCTTTTAGCTTTCGTAGTGGATTTTCATGGAATTTGGGATCAATATTTTAGTATAATTTTCTTATAATAATAATTTTTATTATTGTATATATATGGATACTTTAGAATAATTGTATTGAAAGTGGTGTTGGGATAAATATTTTTGGGAAGAACTTTTGGAAATAAATTCATTGGGACTATAATTGGTAGAAGAAATAGTTAATAGGTGAAGATGATCCATCATCACATGACGAAGACTCTGATCATGTAACAATGTTGTGCAGATAACTAGAGGGAATATTATTCATTTCGGGTAGGAAAACATGTTTTTCTTAAACTTTCACCATAGAAAGGTGTTATATGTTATTGTTATAAAGGGAAAGTTATGTAATTGGTTCATTAGACCATTGGAAATACATGTGAAAATTGGATCATCTTTATTCTGATATGCCTTTTTAATATTTCCCATCAGGTGTAAGACATATTTCATATTTCTATGATAAGATATTATGTTTTGGATGTATCTCATGTTGTGTGGCCTAATTTATTAAGCTATTAGTGGACCTTCATTCTAAGGTACACCAAATTCATATTCATAACCTTAGAGAGTGTGTCGTACAAAATTAGGTGGTTCAACAGGTTATGGGTTTTTAGAAAAAATAATATAATTGAAGAAGAAACAATGTAATTTTAAACTTCTATTAGGGATTAATATCCCCTTGTGTTTATGAAATGAATAAAATTTCAAGTAAACAATTTCAAAATGGGGAAAAATGAAAAAATACAGTTCATTTTATAATAAATCATTTTCATGTCTAATTAACATTCATTAAATATATTTATAGAGATATATTGAATAAAATAATATTAGTTCATTTTTTTAAAATGTAAAAGATCTATTTTTATCCAAATTGGGTTTGAATACATTATTTTGTTGCATTTAAAATATGTATATAACAATTATACAATTTCATTTCTAAAAAATTATTTTATATGAATTTATTATGTAAAATAATCATAGATTTAATTTTTTTTATTTTTCTAATAAGTTTTATCATTTTCATAAATAGTAAACAATTCTCATTTTTAGTGAAAAAATTTCTTTTTTCATGTCATTTCTTGTTTATGTTCTATTTTGTACTTTTTTAAAAATTTCACTTTTTAATTTTTAAAAAAATTAAATCATTTTAATTTAATTTAAATGACCATTATACTTGAGTTTTTCATTAAAAATTTATTATTAAATGGAATTTTTCTAGAAAATTGATTTTCATCATGTTATGCAATTTGAATTTTAAATTAAATTGACTTAATTTAATAAATTTCATCTCATAAAATTTATTAAATACATTTAATTGTCAAAATTAATATAATTTAATATGGACATCCAAATTTTTTCATAATGAAAAGTATAAATAATAAGAAAAATCCACTATTAAAGTTAAAACAAGTTTATCAATAGATAAACCTAATAGATAAGGGTTAAATTTACCTAAAAACATCCCATTATCCTATTGGATGAGTTATATTTTACCAAATTACTATTTATTGATTTAAATAATTTATTTTGAAAATTTAAAATGAAATTTTCAATCCAATATTGAAATTTTATAAGACTAGTTATATTTTTTAAAATTAAAAACAAATTTGGTTATTTTCATTTAATAGAATAGTTTAATTATAAAATTATATTTTTAATTTCTCAAAAAATGTAAAAAAATTTCTTCTTTATTATTTTACCTAATAAATTATTTTAACAGATTTATTACTTTTTTTCAAGTTGAAATTGTGTTAACAAAAAATCAAAGTATTTTCCTATAAAAATATTTTTTGTGCATTTTTTATTCTTATGTTAAAAAAATTCTAAAAATGCTCTATTTTGAAAATAGAAAAAATGAATAATTTTTTTAAATATTTATGTGATGATTTTTTCTTCATAATTTTAATATTATTTTTGTTCATAAATTTTATTTATCGCGGTAAAAAAAATTCTCACAGTTATGGTTAAAATGAGTTTTTGTTTTTAACTATGAGAAAATGATTAAAATGTATAAAAGCATGAATAAATGTTGATGTATGAGTTTATCATGACTATATCATATCTTATATTATATTTTTTGGTTAACTTTTCTCACTTTACATTATTTTAATATATATATTTTATAATTTTTTTGGTAATCCCAAAATTACCCCTCCCCTCAAATATAAGAGGGAAGCTCCTCTCCTCAGTTCCAATGAAACTTTTATCACTCTAAAGAATCCATGAAATATCCAAATACCTTAATTATATACATAAAATTTCCTAGACTTTTTTTTCATAAAACCATCCTAGTAAGGTTATAGTTATAAAACAAAAGATTTATTCTAAAAAAGAGGTGTACTTCCTAACCGAGAGTTTTTGTTTAATTCCTTCATCTATCTCAGCAAGAAATTCTTCAAACATGTATTAGTAATAACACCAATATCATTCAAATATTGAAATATTATTATGTTTACTTCATAACCTATATATATATATATTTCATCTTCAATTAAATGGGAAATGTAACTCTCATTTTGTTGTATGAAGGATAGTGGCCTCGTGAACCTGTATAATTTTTTCCCATTACAACCTCTCATTGATGGAAATAATTATGGATTTAATATATATATATATATATAATATTAAACTAATATTAATAATTATTTAATGGTGAATTTATGCTTACCTTTTTCAATCACATTCGTTAGAAAATATAAATGCTACTCATATGTACACCCTACCATCTCTATGATTGTAACATAGTTCCTTCTTCATAATCATATTTCATGGTTTGTTATAAAAGTATAATTGATGTATAAAAATGATAACTATTTAATGATTAATATTAGGTCTATGATTTTATAATTTCTTCTTTGACCATATTAATCTTACCAAATTTATTTTTAATATATGAGTCGAATATCATCAAATAATATAATGTGAACTTAATTCATTATGATATTTTATATAAATGAAAATAGATTAATTTTAAAGAAGTTAATACATGAAATAATGGTTTTTAAAAAATTTATATAAATTTATTATTCAAAAATATAAGAAATGTACCCAATTATTTAGACTCAGGGTAAGAGACACATTACTCAATAAACATCATTTTAAGTGCTACAAAATTAAGTTTTCAAAATATTTACCTTCCGTGTTAAAATTTCTAACATTATTTTATTGATTTATTTATATGTATATGAATTAATTATAATTAAATTTTATGTAAATTTAAAATTTATTTTTATTGTTTTCAAATGTATTCTTTTTATGAATTTTTTTTGGATCTTTTTTGAAAAATGGAAAAAGTCTTGTTTTATTTTTATGTATACATTGTTAACTGTTATTTCATCCAGCATAAACAATTTTTTCGGATTCCTTTAAACAATTTAATGGATTCACATAAAAACTATACTTTCACATTTTTCATGATATTTTTAAAAATGGTTTTAAATGGAAGGGAAATTCTGATATATATAAATAAGTATTTTATTGTGGGTGAAAATAATTTTTTATTCAATATTTGTTATGTATGATTATGTTCTTTTTTATAAAAATGTATAGAATATAGGTTGTTTTCAATATAATACATTTATCGAGTGTCCAAATATAATTCAACTACTATTATTTCTGTTATAAAAGAAATGCAGGTGGGCCAGATATGTATCTCCATTTCATTGGGTAAATGGATAGAGTTAACAAGGTTGGATTCTCCTAAGAAATTTTTATAATTTTATGGGTAGTTTATTCCATTTATAATATTGATACTCACATGATGTACCAATTTACCTACATTATTTATGTATTCTTTCTATGGTTTTTTAGGAAATCATATGAATTCAAAATGCAAGACACTGAGCTTATTATTAATATAAATTTTGTGATACTTCATATGGGTGAGATGAATAAATTTTTGAAAAAATATTTAATTCCTATTCATGATTATATATAAACTATAATTATTTTTATGTTTTCATTAATATCTATTTATAAATGTTTTATGAAAATATTTTGGAAGAGATGATCATTTCATTGGTAAGAAAATGTTATCTTTTTTTGTAATTTTTATTTTAAAAACCAAACTTTTTTATGAATATTCAGTGAATAAGGGGTTTGTTTTTTATGTCCCTTGCTATGATTTTTGTTCACAATACACAAATTTAAATAATTGATTTGATTTTAATGTTGATTTGATAATATAATTATTTCTATATGATAATTGTGAATATATGTCATGAAAAGAAACTATTTATATTTTAGAAGTTTTGAATTGTTAGAGAAATGGATATTGAGTGAATGAATCCCCAATGTTATATAATATTAATTTATATAATGGTGATGACCTTATTCTCTAAAAAATTAAATCATAAAGACCCTAAAATATATGATAGTATACTCTTTACATGAAACTAAATATTATATAATGGATAAGGATTGGTCATTATAATTAAATTTCAAGGAAAATAAAAAAATCCTACTACAAGGGACCAGATACACAAACTCTTATTATATTATTGTATATCCTCATTTTATAGTGTAAAATGGTGGTTCCTTCTTTTTAATATTCGATGAACATTGTTAGGTCCATGATCTTTATGCGGTTTATATTCTCCCATTATATGATTATATCTTATTTTAGTTACTGGATATCACATTCAACAATGTCAAAAGAAAGGCCAAGTGATCCCATCTCCCATGGAATCCGAAATAAATTAGCTTCATATGGAATAATAATACAATTTATGGCCACAAAATCTTCCTTCAATGTAAACTAGACATTATAATAACCCTTGAAAAAAGCTTAATATAAAAAGTACAATGTCTATATAATAAATGTTTATGATTCCGAACTATATTTTAATTTCAAAAATATATATTATATAGTTTCCAAAAATAAAAAAAGTAGTTCATGTTTTTTATATGACTACATTACCCAATAAGGATTTTATTCATTCCAAAGGGAATTCCGTTTATAAAATTTTGAGGCATTATAGTACGGTTGTGAAATTTAATACGATTAGGACTTATATAAGCTTAGATATTATTTATGTAGTGGGGTTATATCATCTTTCACTAGATACCAAATTTTATTTTATACATATTCTATAATTAATATTTAAGAGGATATTAGTGATATAGGGAGTATGTTTTGTGTGGCTTGATGTACATGATATACCATATACCAAAGTGATAGGGTAGTGGCTGATATGTAATGTTTGACTATAATTGAGAGCCTAAAATGAGGTTATAGTTAAAATTATATAAGAGGTCAGGGTATATTGAAAAATAAAATATTGATGCTGAATTATAGTTTAAAAACAATCATATTTATTTATTCCTCTTAATGTATTATGTTGTTTGATTTTTCAAATTACTGATAAAAATATTATCAGAATAATATAAATGTATAATATATGAAATACAACAAGAACATCTAAAATAAATATATCAATATCTCATATAGTCAATGAAAGGGTTTAAATGAGTAAATTAAACCAAAACAATGTTGAGATTTTGTTGGAAAATCATATACCCCTTTAAATGAAAATTATTAAAACCATACTATTGAACCAAAATAATTGGTGGATCAATCCACCTAATATAAGGTATCAGTGAATGTAAACTTATCGCTAGTTATCCTTGTTTTTATACATATAAAATGTTCTCTATTCATATCCCTAGAATCCAATAACAAAACTAGTTTATAGCAGATCACTTCCACACCTCGGAAGTATATATGCTCTAACTTCGTAGACATAGATTCTATTTATTATATTATAATAAATATCTCTGTATTTTTATCAATGAATTTCCTTTATCATATAATATTAGTGGAAAAAATAGAAATTTAATTTCTTAGAGATTTATAATGAAAATCTTACAATGGTATCCCTTAATAAAAACACTTTTAATAAAAAGACTAAAATGATCATATAACACTAAAAAAAGAATTGGAAAATATTAAAAATGAAAAGAAAATTTCGTAATGGTAAATTAAAATTTCCATTGATCATGTCTATTCATGTGTCCGAATAATACTCGATGTGCATCTTTCTTTATTTGAATCAAGATAATAAATTTTATTAGTCAAATTCCAAAAAACATGGAATCAATTGTAATTGCATCTGTAAAAAATTTATTATCTCATGATGAACTTATTATGTTCTTTCATCAACTAATAATTTAAATTTTGATATATATGGTTCTTATAAATTTAATGGATTCTATCTTGATAGAAACATTAGATCATATGATTTTTATAAAAAAAGTTTTAATTCTCATGTATTTGAAATAAACCAATTTTCCTTTATATAAGCATAAACATTTATATAAATAAATTATAGTAATATCACTTATATATAAGTTGTACTGTTAATTCTAAATATATAAAGAACTGGTTCATTGATTAAATACTATCCCCCTTTTTTCAAAACAGAATACCCATAAGAAAATTTGAATAAATTGATTAAAATTAAATAAAAACTCTCTATAAACATCATGACAGAGAATTACCCATCTTTGTTTTGAAATCACAATTCAAATATTTATAGAGAAAAAAATAAACTCCCACTTTAAAAATGTGTGATCAACTAAAACCATAGATAGATAAATATAAAAGATAAGTCACTTAAAAAAATCATAAATTTCCCAACCTTTGTTATTTCATAAAATAAATACAAAATAAATAAAAAATAAATTCAAAAATTTTAAATTTAATACTGTTTATGAATTGTCAAATAATATTTGTTTCTTTTGTTCAAACCTTTATTTCTCTCTATATCTTCATGAAACATATTTTTTATTGCCAATAGAGTAAAATTATTCTTCTTTAATTCTATTTCCTACATTATTACTTATCTTAAAAGATCTTCTTAATATTTGTTATCATGATGGTCTTCATATTCGC
This sequence comes from Viscum album, assembly GCA_963277665.1. NCBI lineage: Eukaryota > Viridiplantae > Streptophyta > Magnoliopsida > Santalales > Viscaceae > Viscum > Viscum album. Next base: position 1,843,786,867 of record OY728145.1, read on the forward strand.
CATCAGTATTAATGATATTATCAAGAATCTCCATATAATAAATTTTATAGTTCTTCATTATCAAAATATGAAATTCACCATCCTCACAAATAATAAAAGATTTCTTTGGCTACATTCACTACTTTAACAACTTTTGTAATAAAAACATTAATCTTAAAAGATGGTATTATGAGAATATTTATACGAACTATTATAAATACACCTTCAGTTGGAAATATTTTAGTATATAAAAGTTAATATATAATAAATATTTACTGATAAAAATCATGGATGTTGTAGTAATTATATATAATTTAATATCTCTATCATTCAAGAAGTATTCCTTTGATATACGACTAGTTCTCAAATACTTTGAAAAATCAAAGGCCAAAACATATTTCATATATATTATTTTTTGAATTGAATTTAAAATTTCACTAAATATAAATAAAGAAGTTATATTTTGAAATGAAAAAGAAACCACACTATATATAGTGATTGATAAATATTTTGAATTTTAAATATGCCTTATTTGTTAAATAATACCATAAATGGAACCATAAATGACATAGCTAAAAATATTAAACCTTGTTGATGTTATCTTAAAATAATAATAGATAATCATCCTCAATGATGTACTAAGAAATGGATTATAAAAATATTGTAATTCATTTTTATAACAGAAATTATTTTCTAAAAATATTAAAAAGGATAAAAATAATCAAAAAATTTATAATTTTAAAAACATAAAAATTACAAAAATAAATAATTTTGATAAACCTATATGTTTGAAAAATATATATTCTTGAAAAACCTATAAGTTTGTAAATATATAATTTTGAATGTAATTTATGTTTGAAAAATATATATGTTAGAAAAAGAAAAATGTTTTTCTGATAGATAAATTTTAGAAACTTATATGTTTGACAAATAGATAATTTTGAGAAATACATGAGTTTGAAAAAAATATATCTTTTTATAATAGAGATTTTTGACAAATATATATGTTTGAAATATGATACCTCTTAAAATAGATTACCTTGAAAAATTTTTAATTTTAAAATATTGAAAACATTTAAAAACTAACAAGTTTCAAAAATGGATAATTTTGAAAAATATATAATTTTATAAAACATAGAAATTTTAATAATAGAGATGTTTGATAATTAGATATGTTAAAAAAATAGATATTTTTTAAAAATAGATAATTCTAAAAAATTAATATGTTTGAAAGAATGATCAGGTTGAAACAAATAAATCCTTACCCTTTTATACTATATGATATTTAAATGTAAGGTGGTAGATTAATGAATAATTGTATTGAAGATCACATAAGGATAATAATTCCTAATTTTTTTTATAGAATTAGAATCTATTATATGTAAGAGGTATTGAAAAAATAACATCATGATGATTTTTTGTTTGAATATATTCCTGGACAACGACTCCTGTATTTATATGATCCCAAAATAGATAGTGTTTTACAACTATATTATTTTCTAATGAGTGATGTTCTACATTTATGAAATGGAAATAACACCAGTAATCTCATTGATAATTGTATTTAGAGTATAACTCAATGGAAAATTCAGAAGTGTTTGTTTCACACCCAACACTTCAGCACAAAATCTTTTGACTACGACATATTCTACATTATTAGTTAAAAGATAAGTGGAATGTTTCTTAATTTTATACCAAGTGGATAATCATTCTTATAATATGAGAAATTTCATAGAAGTATATTTTCTATCTTATACATATCATCTGAATTCAGTTTATGAGTAACATTTCTGAAAAAATTAATTTCATAAGGAATAAAATAATCTATTTTTTAGTACATTCATGGTAATAGAAAATAAATTTTACTTCATAAAAATGATAATATTTTAAATAGACCTTAAATCTTATCGATAAACATGCATCAATGATTATGACTGGTTTAATTTTAATAAGATATTGATTTTTTGGTCAAACGTTTAAAAATGTTTTATGCAAAAGTATTAAAATTTTCATCAATATCAAGTTTTATGGATATTTATATTAGATTACTTCTGTTTAATGTATCTTAAATACAAAAACATTTTATTATATAATTAATATATTTTTATTTTTATAAAATATGTCCATCATGTTTTTGATGAATCAAAAACCATGGAAAACGTTTACATCACCCATCATGGTCATTTCAATATCATTTTTCCTAAGTTATTAAGAATTAATAGAAATAATTTTTTCACATTATCCAAAAACAATGTCATAAAATTTTAATTCAGTGAGTATGGTATTTTTTAAAAATTTTATTGTGAAATGGGTTGGATCAACACATTAAAAAATTGATGAAAATATATTTTAAGTCAATTATACAAAGCTCATTAAGATTGATTAATTCTATATAGTTTTTTTGACTGTTTACATACATTTTTTTAAAATATAATATCTTCAAGACTAGGTTATTGATTAATATAAACATCTTACAGAACATAAAAATTACATAAATCATTTTTCACATCAATTTGAAATGATGCAATATTTTGATGAGTTGTAATGTCTAATGTGGTCTATTTCAACTATAATATTTTTAAAGACATAAAATTTTCACCATAGTCTATCTATTCTTCTTTAAAATAATATTCAATGGTAAACCATTATTTTTTATACTAATAAATCCACCTTCATGATATTTTTTTATACAAACCCATTATCTTCCAACTATCTTTATATTTATTAGATGTTCAAATTGGGTCAACATATGGTTCTGTTAAGATTTATTTATCTTTTATTATATGTACCTTGTCAATATTTTATCAATCAAAGAATAATATACATTTTCAGTTCAAAATTTTTAGGAAGGTACTATTCTCCCAGTGCTTTCATAGGAAACTACTAGTTAAAACTAATTGATATAAATATTAAATAATATAATCTAAATGCAGAATAATTATGGTCATCTTATTTTTGGATAACTCAATAATATGAGTTTTAACTAGTGGATGTATATAATTAAAAATTTATGTTTCCAAATACAAAAATTCTGATGGACATATTTCTGATTTATTCAAACATAGATGTTGTAAATTATATTCCATTAAATTAATAGAATTATTTTTTAAATCATCGTTATTATAATTTATTTTTCATGGGTTTACATAAAAAAGATCAAATTCATAAATCTTTATGGAAACCAGTTCCTAAATAATTTTATTTTAATAAAAACTCAATAATACTAACATCTTATAGAATAAACCATAAAAATTAAATCAATGACTTTTGGATCAACTTAATGTAATTGAACTTTTATAGACAAGTTGGATACTTTTCATCCCAAAACAAAAATGTGTCAAACATTGTTTCATAGTTAAGATATAAAAATATCCATGTGGGGGTGAATTATCTTTTTGCAAGGTTTTTTTAGTGTATAATATTATCGATATAAATTTAAGGTTAGTGTAGAGAAAATAAAAGAAGAAAAAACATATGATACATTTATAGTGGATCAGATCTAAATGTACTTGGTCTACTTTTTACCCCTCTCATTAACTAAGATATTTTATACCAATTATAACCTTAATAATGGAATAATATGATGAATTTTTTCCACTATGAGTCATAAATGGATGACAAAGCCTTTTTCCCTTGGAGGATTAAACCCAAAAAAAAATTATCATTTTCTACCTAGAGGAACAAAAAACAATATATCTTTTTCACCAAGAGGGAATACCAAATGCATAATTTGTTTTGGGAATCACAATCCACTATCCTACCTTCTAGTGTGTTTTATAAACTATTATATTTTTGGACATGAAAATAAATATAATGAAGTAAATACAATAAACTCGATGAAATCATCTCTCTATAAGAGTCATGAAAAGAAGGATCTCTCTAGGAGCAAGGAATCAAATGATTATTGTTTGGAATAGTGTATTAGTAGACCCTCAAAGTATATATCACTTGTATATGTAAATAATAACATCACCCTTTTTATATCTTACACTATTCATATCCAGTCATTGTATACGGAGTTCCCATTTTCAGAATATCTTTCAAATTTAAAATCTGATGCTATTTATCTATCACAAAACAATATGCAAAATATTAAATTAATGTGCATGAGACACAAACCCATGTGGGTTAAAAAATATAATATATAAAATTTAAAACTTGTTTTATAGTGATAACTCATTTGAATTGCTAAAATATTAACAACAAATAATTATAATCATCATTGAAGTCCCCTGAAATAACCCCTAGAGTGTGTGACTTAAACTATTCTATATATAAATATATTTAATGTTGATCTTCTGTGTTCCCAAAAAAACTAGAGTGAAACATTATCTTATGCCCCTAAAAAATTATTCCAAATAAAAGTTTTTCTCAATATATTTATTAAAAAAATAATTAATAATTAGATCAACGTAAATATGTGATACAAATATAAAGTTATCTGAAATATCAAATTACAAAAAAAGTGCATGTTTTAAGCTAAGGTATGACAAAGGAATTAAGTAACCATAAATATTTCAATATATAGATTCAACAAATTAACTAAATTTAAAAATATGGTTAATTTATGTATCTACTTTTGGATAATTCATTTTTTCAAGGTGGTTAGTTAATTTTTTCAGGCGGTAAGTTCATTTTAATAGGGTTATTTCATTCTTTTCTTGTGGATAGGTAATTTTAATGCACTTATTTCATATTTATTCATGGGGGTGGACCATGTTTTGCATGGAATTGGTAATGTTTTTAAATTTAATCAATTATTTTTTGTTCATGTTGTCAGTTCCTTTTTTTACATGTGTTCAATTCATTTTTTTTGAGTCATTTAATTTTCTTCATGCATTAAACTCACTACTTTATCAAATATTCAATCATGTTCACATCCAAACATGAAAAAATGTTCTATCATTGTCACTTCTTAATTTCTGAAAATTTTAATGCATATTCATTTTGCAGACCATACTAAATTTTCAAACTTGATCACATCTAGAATTTTATAAATTTTCACTCACTATCACTTCCATAATTTTCCAAATTTTTAACAATGAAAACTCACCCACATTTCGAAATTTTTAATTAGTGTCTCTTATAGAAGATTCCAAACCTTCAGTAATGTTCACTTACAGAATTTACCAATTTGTATCTCACCATCACTTATCAATGATACTTTATGAGTTATTTATTTTATTTTATTTATTAAAAATAATAAAAAATCGATTGAGGAAAAAATGTTTCTTTCTCTCCATTTTTTGTAGTAATAAAATAAATATGAAATCAGAATATTTATCCCCCTTTTGGAAATTGATCAAAAGAATTAAATGTATAAAGATACTTCCCCAAATATAAATAGTCATTACTATATATAAAATTAACCTTTCGGATATTAATATAGAACAAAACTCCCCCAAAATTAAAAAAATTGATTAAAAAACACCCCCTTTTAATTTTATGAAAAAGAGTTAATGTTTAATGATTCATCCATATGTTAGATAGCTATTAATGGAAAAGATACTACCCTTTATAATTTTAAATATAAAAAAATATTAAAATTAATTTCCATATAAAAATCAATTCAAAATATTTATCCCTCTTCTAGAAATTGATCAAATTGAATATAGTTTTAGATATTATTAGACCAAGTTTAGTAGTTATTAATTAAAAAGAAACTATCCTTATTTATGTTAATATTAAATAAATCTCCAACGTAATTATAACTAGTAAATAAACTTCCTATGCAATGTTAAAATTATTGTTTTAGATCAAAATTTGAGTCAAACTACCCAAAAATATATTTTGTATAATTACATTTCTATTATTAAAATTTTGATTTTAAATTTATAAATATTAGATAAATCAATTATTTTAGTAGATATATCATCTAATAATTTTTTAAAAACATAATTCCTAAATTTTAATTTATATTTTGAATTTCATCCCTAATAAAATGGAATTTAAAATAAATAAACTCAATCTTAGGATGTTTTGATGGATTTCATAAAATAACTATAAAAGAATTAATATCCAGGAAAATGTCAATATTATTGGAAATTGAAACCGTGATTTGAAATTTTTAGCTTAATACATTATTATTGAGTATAACAATATGAAACAGGTATATATTCAGATTCAACAGCTGAAAAGTGAATAAAAATTTGTATATTTAAATCAAATGAAACTAAACATTTCCAATATAAATGACCCAGACATGAAGTTATATTTCTATTTATCTAGTGTCCACCAATATCTATTTTATAATTTCTTATAAAATCATAAATACAATTAGAAGGATATAATAAAACAAAATTCAAATTTCGTTTAACATATCTAAAAATCCTCTTAACAAAATTATTATATCATTCATTAGGATCACATTGAAATATTTAACATATGGAAATTGATAAAATTAAATCTGACATGGAAGTAGTTAAGTAAAAAACCCTCAATTATACATCTATAATTTTTATGCTCAATAGATTTTATAAATTTTCATAATTATAATTTTCAGGTAATACTCATATTGGTATTACAACTTTTACAACTGTCTAAACAAAATCTCTTAACTAAATCATTAGTATACTTGAACTTCTTTATAAATATATAATTCTTTACTTGTAATATTTTGAAATAAGGGAAGAATTTAAATACCACTATAATACTCATATAATATAATGAAGTTATAAAATAAGATAATTCATTATAGTAATTTTCAAATGAATATACAATAATTGTATCATCAACACAAATTTTCACAATCAAGATATCATTACGACTTTTCATAATAAAAAAAGAGGTATCTATTGAGACCCAATATTCTTATAAATAAATATTACACATTAGTTTATGAATATTAATTATATAACATAATTATCGACCCTATAATTATTTTGTTATACATTGTTTAGAATCATAGATTAATAAACAATAGGATCGTAATTGAACTACGTAATATCCCACTATGTTTTTAATAAATAGAACCCTTTTTAGAAATATTATATATAATACCTAACTTCATAGCTTGGGGAAAGAAAACAAAATAAAGTGTGAGATCAGATGCTTGGTTAGTGTAAATTTGGAAGTTATTGACAAAACACTATTATACGTGTATGTTAACATTATAAAACATTATAAAAAATCATACCCTATATATCATAGATCATAAACTCAAGTCATGTCATAAATCATTGTAGTTAAGAAGACAATAATAATAAAAGAATAAAATAGCACAGGGCATGAGAATATAAAATTAGTGTAAGACATAGATTTGATGAAAACCCATATCTATAGAAAACATTATTTCTAGGATACCCACCAAGACATTCATAACAAGTTAGTCATAGGTACCCACCCATGTACCTACTTTGGGATCCAAATAAACACTTCTATAACCTATTTTATATCATGGTATAACCTTATATATACCCTATAATCTCATAGAAGATTAATAATTACCCAATTCATTAGATGGAGACATAGGTCCCACCCATCACAAAGAACATACATGTGTGTGCTGAAATATTATTAAATATTCATCATATAGTTTCCCATGAAATGAAATGAATTTATTAAACACTTCATCATAACATAACACATGTTAAAGAAAAAAAATTCTTAAAAAATAAATATTCACTCTAACCATACATAGAAATAATTATAATTCTATAATTGTATAATATCCTTAGTAAAGCATAATTAACATCAAATATTCGCATCCTTGATGAATAAATGGTTTTGAAAAGATACGACGAAAATTTCTTGGGGAAAAAAAACATTCCTTGAATTTGAAATTTTAAAAATATAAAATCATAATAAATTTGAAATAAATATTATTTGAAATTAAACATTGAAACATATAATGTAATATTTAAAAAAAATTAGTGGTTATTGTAGTAGTAAAGGTATTACATGTCAAAACAATGATTCCTTTCACATTTTTGGTAAAACAAAAATGGAAATTGTTTTAAAAAAGATATAAATATTCCTTTAAAAAATATAATTAGTATAAAAGAGGTAAAATGAAATAAAAAATCCGATATGAACATTAACAAATTTCTTACTCCATTTTTATAAAACCTAGAGATTGATGAAAAAGATGGTTTCAGACTAAGGATATAAATAATTATAGTTTTCTTTAAATACAATTATTTGGCATCCTAATTAAATAATAATAATACAATGTAGATAAATCATACATTATAAATTAATTAATTAATTATAATATAATTCATCTGTTTCTTGAGAGATGTTTTATTATATTTAGTCATTTGAAGCATAACCATAAACAATACTGATAATTGATGATATTGTATCAATACACTGAATACATTGGTTTCATTGAATCATAATATCTTTAAAGGAATAACCTTAAATGAAACATAAAATATCATCATAGGAAATAAATTAATGAAATTAAAATTCAAATGTTCTTCATATATACATCATAAGACAATATAGGTGTTTAGCATAATGTATGTACCAAAGAAGACAAATTCAGACCAAAATTCTTTTACTATAAGTATCAAATTCATTCCTACATATTCAAACCTCCATTGTAATTTAAATATTTCTATTAGAAATCCATTATATATCCATAATTATATATATCATACTACATGTGATTTAATTATCACAATTTTCTACCCATTTATTAACAATTCTATGTTAAAAACATGTTTTAGACATTAATTGTTTTCTTTTTTGTGTATGTTTTAATTGTAAAATTTTGTTTATATTAATTTGATCATGGATAAATCATATCTAGAATGTTATCCATGATATAAATATCATATAAATTCATTATATATTAATTTATCATAATATATTGTATTTAGAGATTGAAAATGAAATACATCATTTTTTGAGATGGTAGGACGTACAAACACATGAAATTTGTTTCCATTTTATCAACTGATGAAATGAAAGAATTAAAATTAATATATTACACATATAGATTAATTTTAATTTCGTAAAAATCACATATATTCATTAAATTTAAACTAATTATCTCACATGGAAAGCGTTAGTGAAAAAAATCAACCACTTTGGGAGGCAGTAGTAGGTTGTACACAGAAACAACATTTTCTTGTCCCCTGCAGAATTGAATGTAATAAGATATATATGATATCATAATTATATAATTATAATAAAAAAATATAATATATATTCATTTAATATGTCCTTATTTATATCTACATAAAATAGTAATTAAAAACACATCACATCGGTTCATGAGGTAGTGGTGTAACGTAAATAAAAGTGATATTATTGTTTTCCAACTAGTTCAGATGTAATAATTTATATGTGGAATTATACTTATAGATTTATAATAATATAATATATAACATTTATAATTATTAAATCCATATTTATATCCATATATGTGAGATTTATATGGTTAATGAATAACATAGATTCTTGAAGTGATACTCTGATGTACACACGAATGATGATTTCATATCCCATTTGATGGATGTGGGTATAGCTTTTGGTTATGATATTAACATATTAAAATATTAATATATTTTAGATATGGTTTTTGTTACATCAACATAAGTTAAGAATATTTTATGGATATCTATTAATAACAACAACAAATATGCATAGTTTTAAACATTACATCTTCTTCAGAGAACCTAGTTAGGATTAACCTAAAGCCTTTATATATTGGATTTGTGATCTCACAAAGTCCTATAAGATGTGATTTGATATAAAAAATATTTATTGATAAGTTTTCTGCCTAATAAAGGGTTTTTGGTATTGTGACTAGTAGAAAGGGGAAGGACATTATAAGTGGGGGAGAAGACACTTGTGGAATGTTTTAAAAGAATAAAGGGTACCCATGATTTTCATAGAAAAAGTGGCCCCAAATTTATAATTACTGAATATTAGAGGTTATTGGTTTTATATATGTGCATAAATTGTGTTTTAGTCATTTTTACAGTTATATTTACCCCTTATCGTTTAGTCTAACCATCCAGTAAACTCATTTTAACAATAACCACAATAATTACATTTTTAGGTTTTTAATAATTATTTTAACAAAATAATAAGTTGAAAAAATATATAATATAAAATATTATGATTAAAAATTTGGAATCCAATTTTACCTATTTTATTATTATAATTGGAAACATTTAATTTTAAATTAAACATACTAATGCAATGATAATGTGGTTTTCCAAATAGAAAATATGGAAAAGTGTAAGTAGTTTATATATCATTATTCTACATGTAATTCATTCGAATGGAAATAATTTTATAAATATATATATAATTGAGTTTATTTTAATATTAAAAAAATTAAAATAAAATTTATATTTAAAATTATTTGAATGAAAATTTAGTTTTCAATTAAGTCATTAATATTTTTCAATTAACTAAAAAAATTACATTTTCAAAAAAATTCAAATAATTACATTATGATGATAATTAAAAATATGTGTAATAAAATAATGGGTTGTGACATTATACACCCATTAAAGATAATTTATCCCTACAAATCCAACACATTAGTACGAAAAAATAAGGATACTTCTTCTTCACTACAACCTCAGGTTCCCACGTAGCTTCATCAAGTTGTTGATTACTCCATGAACCTTTGACTAGGTGAGCATTACTATTTCATAGAACATTATACCTACAATATTGAATCCCCATAAGTTTTTTCTTCATAAGATACATTATTCTCCAGTAGTATGACTATTGATTTCAGTACATGTGATGGATCAGGTATTCCCTTCTATAGAAGATATACATTGAACACATCATAGACTTTTGAGAGGTTTAGTTAAAGTAATAAATCATGATATTCTATAATGATAAATTAATGAATTTATAAGGGACATATATAAATATGGATTAGTTTTACATTCTTTATTCTATGTAAAAATAGTTTTAAAATCTTTCTCACAAACATCAAATTTCAAACTACATCGATGATTTTCATAATATGTTTTCTACTAATATTAGGTTGTCCTTATGTATTGTTGAGTGGTTATAACCTTATATTACATTTACTCAACCCACTCTACTCCTAATGGATATATTTCACCAACATAATCCATGTACATTGGTGTTTGTCACATTTTCCCATAAAGTGCATCATATGGATCCATCTAGATGCTCGAGTAATAGTTATTTTTATAAAGAAAACTCAACTAGAGGAAGGATTTGATCCAAACCGACATTGAAATCCATCGAATCGGATATTATCATATTTTATTGGGTTTTAATTATCCTATAATACTAACAATCTATGATATTATAATACACAATATAAAAGCTCAACTCTATAAAAAGTTATTACTGATTACTTTGGTGTAACATTAATGTAAAACTTATATCTAGATCAGATACAATTTAATGTGGTACCCGATGTAACCTTACTATAACGACCTACTTATTTATCAATAAAATTCCTCATTATAATTGTGTCCTATAGTATAATCATATGATATTATATATAGATTACAATTCAAACCTTCTAAATGAAGCACAAGTGAAATTTAGGGCATCTCTACAAGATAAAGAACATATACCGATGAAATAGTAACTTGAACTTTGGAATAGTAATGTGAGCCTTATTAATAGTAAACTGGAAAATTGAATAGTAACCTCACTATCCAAATTTATCCATATTATAAGTGATAATATGGTATAATTATATCAATGTATAAGTAAGTATATATTTAAAAAATTATTAACTAAGTGCTGGTATTTTGCTAACTCATGTGTAGGTAATTACATTTTTATGATTAATTTAATAATTTAAAAGAAAATTTATTTTCATAAAAAAAATATAAATAAGAAATTTTATGAATTATTATTATAAGATAATGTTTGGAGACCTTAATTAAGTTTTCAAAGTTCTAGAAAAGTAGTTTTAATTTTAAAATTTGTATTTTTCAATTAAATTATGATTTTAATTAAGAATTAAATTTATCATATTAAGAAAATTATTATCAATAAATTAAGTTAAATTTTTAATTCAACATGTTGAAAAATGATTTGGTTGAAATTTTTTGTTTTTGAGAAAAAAAATAATTTTTCTTGTGATTAGTAAAATACAATAATTTACGGTAAATGCTAAATAAATGAATCTCTACATCATGCTTGAGTCATGGATTATATAAATGGATATTTATTTGAACTCATATGCTCTCATTACTATTATTTTTAATATAATCATTACTATTTGTAGTCTTTTGAAAAAATGTTAAACTAAGGACTAAAATAATGGGAAACCCCTCCTCTCCTCTACTATAAATAACACTCCTCTTTACCTTATCTCCCCACACCTCTCAAGCCTTGTTCATATTCCAAATTCTATTCAAATATATCTACGACCCCCTATCCCACATATATTAGTCTTTATTCTCTTCAATAGACCAAATCCTCTCCCCCTTAAGAGGTTCTCAAGGAAGATATATTCAAGAGATAAATTACTATTTTTATTTATTTCATTTTCTTTCACGTTCCTTTCATTATTTTGATTTCCTAGCTTCTTATAATCAAAATTTTATGATAACTACAGTATCATAAAGGAACTATAATTTTTTTATAATAATTTTATAATTAATTATCTTCTCCCATTTCCCATCCTTTTATACAAGAAATTATAATTTTGATATGTGCTAGTTTATCACATTGAAGGACAACAGGTTTTCAATTTCTATTTCCATATTCAATTACGGTAATGAAACCATTTTGATGATTGAACTAGACTATAATATATGTATTATTTATAATATTTCGTACACATTATTTTAATTTATAATGAAAAATGAGTTTTTTGAAGAAAAAAATGCCCAATAACCCAAGACTGTTATAATTAATGTTTTATATAATGATCCATTCTCACTACAAATTACCAATAAAATTTTATAACCATGTAATAGTCGATATTTTCACAAATAACATAAAACCTCAATTTTTAAATACCATTATCATCTTAAATGTTTATCATTAAATGTATATACGTAAACCAATAAAGAAAACCACGAAAACAAACTCTTCCAAACAACGAAATTGATCCTTTTAATCCATCAAAAAGGCCATGAGTGAACATAATAAGGTTATATTAAATCAATTATCTGAATAATAGGTTTTGGAAATATTAATTAATGAAATTAATTTGTTTATCAAGGAAATTAATATCAATTTAAGGACGCCATCATACTTAAGGTAAGGGATTCTACCCGAACCTCCATTTTTTCTTTCTGGTTTCTCAATCATTATTTTTACTCAAATGATGTTTTATTTTATTTTTATATACTTATTAAAAATTTTGTATATATTCTAAAAACTCAAGTATAATGATCCATTAATCATTATTTTTTTGTTATATACATGTTTTTAAATGATTCCCACCTCAATAATTCATGAGAATCAACCTCGTTTTAAATGTAATTTTTGAATACCTTCACATTTTCTAGTACTCTATATTATCTATTTTTATTCCACCATAAATTTTATAAAACAACTATTTTTTATGAAAAATATATTGTATCACTTCTGATTTTATATAAATTATTATTCCCTTTTACTTTTGTAATTACATTTGATATCTTCCTTTAACCACACTAAAATGATTTAATTATAATGTTTCTTAAGTACTCTTTTTTACATTTTTTAATTCGTGTTGACATAACATTCCATGATATATGCATATTATAACCAATGATTGTCCATGCATGATCTAATTCATTTCACTCTTGGATATTTTTATGATACTACCATTTTTTATGCTTTGTGACATGATTATGATACCAAATACTTACCATGGGTAGCCCTTATGTTTTTGTATGATTGATTATGTATGATTTTATAGGGTTCATGAATATTCATGAACATGTTATGATGGGTGCACCTAGATAGAGCTCCAATGAATTGGGTAAAGTTTAGTCTCATGAGATAATATGTGAAACGTTCTTGGCGATTAGCCTTGACTCGTGCTACCATGGGCAACAGTATTTGTGGTTAACCTTGACATGTGATCGTCTATGTAAAAATATCCTTAAATCATGATAGAATTATGTTTTATTTTGTGTTCACATTAATATGAGTACATGCTTATATGATCCCATTTATATAAGTTATGATTAAATATGTTCTATTCCTTTTTTTATAATTATTTCATGGATTCAAACCCATGTTCTAAAACATTATTCATATTATTATTCTTGTATTCGGTTTTTTGTTTATCCATTTTTTCATGTTATCCCCAGGTTATCCTATTAATTTGTTTGAGGAAAATGGATTTTAGGAGCTCTTTCTAAATATTAAATTAAGAAATGTTTTATTTAGTTCAATATTTTTCAGTAACATGTACTTAGTCTTCCAATACTCTAGAATTTAAGGTCCATGGCTTATAATATGTTGATGTATTATGCCTAAAATCATGCAATGATATGTATAAAATTCTAGGGTCACTATAGTTGGTATCATAGGCTGATCTATATATTTTTTTGAGACTAATAATAGTGAACTTTAGAATGAAATTTAAGTATGAGACTAAGTATATAAAAACATTACTAAATTTTGGTAATTATAGAGTAAATAGTTTATCATGAAAATACATTATTTTTGAGATACAATGAAGTGGATGTGGCTCTAGAATTGATGTATCTAGGGGTAAGCCATGAAAAGACATCATTGAGCTTGATTAGAATGGGAACCCATGCATGACAACTGGCCTTGCATAACTTTTAGTTTGACACTATGGGAGAATATGCATTGGTAAATTCATAAGAATACAACAAACAATTATTATGGGAACCGAAAAAATTATTCTAAAAGAATATATGTTAGGAAACAGATCATGTATAACCAATATTAAAACCATGAGAATCACAAGTTATGATAGAATTTTACTTTTATAGTTTTTAATTTTGTGATTCAGGTTTTATTTTTTGATTCTTAATGTGTATGTTTTAAAGCCCTTAATTATACATTCTATTTCATTATTAATGGAGTAAAATATGATGACATTTTCTAACAATCAATGTGATTGGAAATGTGATTATTTTCATAATGATATGACTGATATTATGGTAATTAGTTCTTAAAACCATATGATATTACTAATTTAGTTATCTAAGGTTATGAATACTAACTTGAATCATGTGTAATTCCCTCCACCTCCATGGAAAGGGATATTTGTTATTGAATCCTTCATATGAAAAAAGCATCCCATATTAAGGGTATCTTCTGATCCAGTCCTCATAGAACAGTGGATTAACTCCCTTGAAAAGATTTTTCTTTTCCTCCAATGCTCAGAAGAAGATAATGTCATATTTGAGGTATATCATTTTAATGGGGAATCTGACCAGAGGTGTAAAATGATCAAGAATATAACTTCCTAGGAATAACTTTATTCTTGGGTCTCATATGAATTAAAGAAAATGTTTGGTAATGAATATTTTCCCTTAACCCTCTATCTCAAGATGGAAAAATAGTTCATAGAACATAATTATAAACTAGATTACATTGGGTCATATTAAGAAAACTTCACAAGGCCTTCATGACAATCATCTAGCTTCACCATGAACAATGAATGAAATTATGTTCACTTCTTTATTGTACTAAATAAGGGTATACAATAAGTGTTGATGATTTGAGACAATGACTTCTAGGTTGAGATTGTATGTTGTTCCTTAAAGGGTGAAATGGAGGTTGGATAATTTCAATGGTCTCATGGTCCCATTGACAAAAAGAAGAAAGTGGTGCCAAATATGGGTGGTTCATAAAATAAATCCCATGATGGAAAGAAGATAAAACATTGTGGGAAGAAGGATCTTGGGAACTATCAAAAGGGAACCAGGAATTGCTTTAAATGTGGAAGAATATGGCATCAGGCTAAAAACTAGGGAAGGGATATGAAGAATCCCACTAACCTGGAAGAATAAAGGAAGGTTCAGATCAACACTCATCCTGTAATGTAGTTATAAAACTACAAGGAACATGGTAATTATGAAAACAATTTCCCTAAGCCACATTTTGTTCGAGGCAATAAAAAACCACCTTAATGTCAACAAGGTATTGTTTATTCTCTCACTATAACTAAGGGGGAGCAATACAATGATGTGGGTACATGTACACTAGTTATTCATTCACGAATAGGGAATGTACTATTTGATTCTCATTCTACGCATTCTTTTATATCTTGTATATTTATTAGAGATATTAAAACACCACCTCAAAATTTAGAGGTTTTGTTTTCTTTGAGAATATAGAATGGTTAAATTATTTTTTCCATGGTTTATAACTCCTCGTTGTTACTTATTTGTGGAATGAACCTCCCAAAAAATGTTTTCATACTTCCACTTGTGAATTTCAATGCTATTTTTGGAATGGATTCATTATATTTATATAAATATAACATTATTTCTTAGGAAAGGGAGATAAATATTCACATCCTAGAATATCCACCAATTCTATACAAGCATGAGGAGGAAGATGAATCTCCTTCCAAATCATCATCTCAGGCGTAGATAATTTTTTTCCTTTAGGTAAGCATATAATTCTAAAATGATTGAGAAAAATTATTTGATACTTCACGAAAATATTCACATCATGAGAGATTACACTAATGTATTCTCTGAAGAATTTCTTGGTCTTCCTCTTGATTAAAAGGAGGAGTTATAAATTTAACTTATTCCTACATCCCTTCCAATATCATAGAAACCTTAGAAAGTGTCCAATGTTGATCTCAAAGATATGAAGAAGCAGGTATAAGAGAATTTAGAGAATTGTTTTATATGCCTGAGTTCTTCACCATGGGTTCTTCTAGTCCTCTTTATTAAGAAGAAGGATTTATCCATGTTCCTCTTAATTGATTATCATGATATCAATAAATCATGATAAAGAGAAATTATCCCCTAACTCAAATATATGACTTGTTTAATCTCCTTCGCGGAGTTATTAATTTATCTAAGGTGGACCTATGGTTAGGATATCACTAATTAACTCTGAGAAAGGAACATATTCACAAGACTACCTTTTAAATGAGGTATTGGCACTATGTGTTCATAGTGATGTCATTCGGACTCAATAATGATCCATAAATATTAATGTATTTAAGGAATATAGCCTTCATAGATTACCTTGACAAATTTGTGGTAGTCTTTATCAATGATATTCTAATTTACTCCAACAGCAAGGTGGAACCTGAGGATCACTTGATAACTTTGTTGATGAATTTGTGATGGTAGAAACATTATGAAATCTATAGTAAATGTGAGTTTTAAAAAGAGGAAGTATCATTCATGGGGTATGTTATCACTAGAAAAGGAATATTTGTGCACCGTTCTAAGATAAAGGAAATTTAAGAGTGTCTCGAGACAACATATATAATGGAGATCCATAGCTTTCTATATCTATCTTAGTATTATTGATGATTTGTGAAGAACATATAAATATTTTATAATGTAGTGAATAAGATAACATGGAAGGAAGTGAATTTTTTCTCAACAAAAAAATTGCAAGGGAAGCTTTATATCACTCAAAAAGAGTAATATCACTACACCAATACTCAAACTCCAAATAAGTTGAGAACTCTATGTGGTGTACTGTGATGCTTCAAAGAAGGTCGTATAATGGGTGATAGTAAAAAATGATAAAGTGATTTACTATAACTCAAGTAATCTATAAATCCATGAGAAAAACAATACCACTCATGATTTAGAGTTGGATGTTGTGGTCTTTTCATTGAAAATCTGGCGACATTATCTCTATGGGCAGAAGTGTGAGATATTTAATGATCACAAGAGTCTCAAATCAATATTCACACAAAAAGTGATTAATATGCACCAGTAAAGATATTTGGAGATATTTAAGGATTATGACTGCTCAATCCTCTAATATCATGGTAACTCAAATAAGGTGGTGGATTCTTCAAGAAGAAAGGATTCTTCATCGTTATAAATTATTCAAACTGAAAAGAATCATATTTTATTAGATTTTCATAGGATAGACATGTGAATCATTAAGGGAGTAACATCATGAATCCTTCCACAAATTATTGTTTAACTGTCCCTCATGGATAAAATATAGAATTCTCAATGAAATGATGTGGTGATTCATAAAATTTTTGAACCAATTAGAAATGAGAAATCATACGAGTTCAACATTGAAATGGTTGTATTTGTAAGATTTCGTTTAGCGTTTTGTGTAGCATCCAATCTAGAGATGAAAAAGGAGCTTATTAATGACACAAAATCCTCAAACTTCTCTACTCATCTTGGGAGTAAAAATATGTATTGAGATCCCTATGATAATTACTAGTGGGGCTATATGAACAAAGATTTTGTTGAGTATACATCTAAGTGCTTGGTATTTCAACAAGTTAAGGTGGAAAGACAATGTATAAGGGGATTATAAAACTGCTACCCATAACAATAAGGGATTGGGAGAACATTACAATTGACTTTTTCACTAGACATACATGTATATCTAGAGGAAACAATGCTATATGGGTCATTGTGGATCGTCATACAAAGATAGATCACTTTATATAAATTTTAGAGGAATTATAATTTGGAAAACTTGCACATATATATATGGAAGATTTGGTAAGTCTGCATGGATTACCACTATCTACTATATATGATAGAGATCCATGATTCACCTAGATGTTATGGAAAAGTTTCCAATATTCTTTAAGAACTGTACTAAACTTATGTATGGTCTATCATCCTCAATCATATGTCCAATTGGAGCAATCTATTCAATCACTAAAAGACATATTGGCAGTGTTTTATTTGGACTCCAATGGAGGGTCGGACAAACATCTTCCACTAGCCGAATTCTCTTACAACAATATTTTTTACTCCAGCATCTGAATGGCACAATATAAAGCCCCTTAGGGAAAAGTTATATAACATAGATATCTTGTGATGAAGTCAGTGAGTGTAAGCTGTTAAGACATGAAATGGTAGATAAGGTGAAAACCATTTAGCTGCAGAACAAAGGCATCCCAAAGTCTACGAAAGAGTTATGTAGATAATTGTCGATAGGATGTTGAGTTCAAAGTTGAAGACATGGTATTCCTCTACATATCTGCATTGAGGAAGGTTGTGAGGTTTGGGAATAATGGAAATAGAAGTCACAGGTACAACAACCTATTTGTGATCCTTAATCATGTTAGAGCTATGTCAAATTGACTATAACTTCCACCTACCATCTATAACGAACAAGATGTATTCCATGTATCCCTATTAATTATGTACATTTGTGATTCATCACATGTACTCTCTTTCAAGGTGGTATAGTTGGAGAATGATCGTTCTTGTGAAGAGAAGCCAGTGATGATCTTTGATCTTAGAGATAATGTTCTATGCAACAAAACAACTTACATGGGAAAAGTACTATGGAGGAACCATATGTATAAAGAAAAATCATGGGAACTAGAAGAGGGAATGATGTAAAAGTACTCACACATGTTTATAGTTTATAATGTAAAACACAATTTTGAGGGTGGAATTTCATAAGGGGGGAAGAATGAAATAACCAAATGTTATATCATTGAAACTCCCTTCTTATAATTTTTTCTTATAGTATAATCATATAATATTATATATCGAACACAATACCAACCTAATAAATGAATAATTAGTGAACTAAATGTTATCTCAAAAAGTTAAGGAATGTATACTGAAGAAATAGTAACATGACATTTGGAATAGTAATGTTAAACTTATAAATAGTAAACTGGCCAATTGAATAGTAACCTCACATAGAAAATTTTCCCATTTTATAATTGACAATATGGTATAATTATATCATTATATAAGTAAGTAAATATTTTCAAAACACTTAATTAAGTGTTAGTATTTTTCTAACTAATGTATATTTCATTACATTGTGATGATTAATTTAATTATTTAAAAGAAAATTTATTTTCATAAAATGTATTTGAAAATTAGTATTTTTATTAATTATGCTTGTAAGATAATATTAATAGAACTTAATTATTTTTTCCAAGTGTTAGAAAAGAAGTTTTAATTTATAATTTTTTATTTTTCATGTAATTTATGATTTTAATTAAAAATTATATTCCAAAAACATAGAAAATTATTTTCCAAAAACGGAGTTCATTTTTTAGTTCAAAACAGTGAATAATTTTTTGCGTAATATTTTTGGATTTTTCTAGAATCCTTGAATTTTTTGTGAATAGTAAAATACGGTAATTATTGGTAAATGCGAAATAAAATAAATTTCTACAAGATTCATGAATTAAGGATGATGTAAATGTATATTGTTTTGAACATAAATATTCTCATTACATTTTTGGTCGCAATAAACACGTATATCCATAGTCTTGGGAAAAATATTAAACAAATGACTAAAATAACGGGAAACCCCTCCTCTATTCCACAATAAATATCGCCCCTTTTTACCTCCTCTACTCACACCTCTCAAGAACTATGCCTAGTGAAAATTCAAGTCAAATATCTCCTCAATATTCTCTCTCATTTCCATCATACTTTGGACTCTTAAAAAGACCAAATCATCTTCTATAAAGAGCTTCTCAAGGAAGATATATTCAAAAGGTAAATTTCTCTTTTAATTTCTTTTATTTTCATTCATGTTCCTTTCATTGTTTTTCATTCCTCACCAACATTCTTATAAATGTTATGATAAATATAGTACCTTATATGTAATATAATTTTTTAATGATAATGGAACAATTCATCATCATCCCTCATTTACCCTCCTTTTATACTATAAATTAAAACTCCATTCAAGATTTGTTAATTTAGCACATTCAAGGATGGTGGGTTTTCAATTTCATTTAATTTCTTCAATTCTGGTCATGACACCATTTTGATTTTTGAAACAGACTATAATATATGTATTATTTCTAACTTAATGTTTTGGAATTTTTTACAAACGAGATATTAATTTATAAATATAAATGTGTTCATTGTGAACAAAAATTACCAGTTACCCAAAATGGTTATCACTAATGTTTTATATAATGATTCGACCTCGCTCTAAATAACCAAATGAATTTTATAATCAAGTAATATTCTGTATTTTCACTAATAAAATACAACTTCAATTATATACAACCATTCGTATCATAGATTTTTTTCTTTACATGTATATAAGTAATCCAATCATGTAAACTAACGAAACAAACACTCCTAAACAATTAAATTGATCCTCTTAACCCATCAAAAAGATTATGTATGAACATAGTAAGGTTATAATAAATCAATTACATGAAGAATTTTTTGTGGTCATTTTATTAAATGAATGCTATTTGGATATCCATGATTTTAATATCAAATGAATGACATTATCAGAATTTAGGTAAGGGATTCTACACGAACCTCGATTATTCCATCAGTTTTCTCCCCCATTCTTTTTACTCAAATGAAGGTATCTTTTATTTTTATGAAAATATTATAAATGTGTATAATATTATATGAAATATTGTATTAATATACAATCATAATTCTATTTTGGGGATATAAATGTTTTTAAATCATTCTCCCCTCAATACTTTCTGATAAGATAACATGTTTTACGGGAACTTTATGAACTCTTATCCATTTTAAACATAAATATATAATCTCCTTTTAAGACAACATTATTTTTATAAAACAAAAAATTTTATTATGAAATCTATATAGGATCACATGTGGTTTTATATAAAATATTATTCCCCTTTATGTTTTAAATGAAATTTGATATTTTCCTTTGACCACACAAAAATTTTAAATTAAAAGTTTTTTAAGTACTATTTGTAGAAGATGATATTTCAATTTTACATCCCTTTTAATGATGTATGAAAATTCTACCCTATTATTTTCTATTCATGACCTAATTCCTTTCCCTCAAGTATATTTCTATAATAATCCCATTTTATATTCTTTGTGACATTATTATGCTACTCAATTATTACCGTGGGTAACCCTTATTTGTTTGTATGATTTATACTGTGTTATTATATATGTGGAATGAATATTCTTGAACATGTAATTATGGGTACACCTAGACAGAAACTCTATTCATTGGGAAATGTATACTCTTAGGATAAGTTAGGTTAAATAGTCTTTGTGGTTAGCCTTGACTCATTCAACAATATGAAACACTCTTCGTGGTTATCCTTCACTTGTGAACCTCTATTTTCAATGAGCCTTGACTCATGATAAAATCATGTTTTATGTTGATATCACCTTACTATTAATCCATTTTTAAGTGATCCCATATTTATATGTCATGATTCCTTATGTTTCATGCCTTTTTATATCATTATGTCATTCCTTCTAACCCAGGTTCTAAAGCGTTATTCTTAAGATTATTCCCTTACTATGATTTTAACTCATCCCTTTGTTCAAGTTACCCCCATGTTGTCTGATGTATACATATGAGAACAATGAAATTTAGGAGATATTTATGAATATTAATTAATGAAATGTTTTATTTAATCCTTTTTTCAGTTTTTCGTACCTAGTCTTCCAAGACAATAGACTTTACAATCATTAGATTGTAATACCATTATTTATTATACATAAAATCATTTAATATTATTCCTAAAAGGATAGAGTCATTGTACATCCCACTTCTTTAACGTATATCCAAGAAAGGTGATCTAGGGAGAAATAAACATTGATATTGATGAAGTGTTATAACCTTGTATGTTGATCAACTATAACCCCTATAAAATTGGGATATTTAGATATTTTGGGGATTATAACAAAAAATTACATAATGATGTTTAACCATTTCCATTTTGGTATGGAAAATGGTTGGTGTGTCCCCTTAAACATCTATCACTCGACCTTTACTGGCTCATAAACAAAATACCAAGATACATATTCATAAATATTTATTTTCATGTAGTCCTCCCAAAAATACTCTTTCTCATATGAAAAGGTATGGATTTATACACTTTTCACCCTTAATTTTTGTGTTCAAGCCTCAATGCCTTACTAGATGTGACTGGTGGTAATCTGTCATGTGGGTTATCACTTTTTTTCAAAAAATATTTTTATTATATTTCTTAAAACATTATGAAATCACAATTAAAAATAATTATATAAATATAAAAGATAATATAATCCCTAAAATTTTATAATATGTTTAATATTATTTCCAAAAAAACATTAAGTGCATTCCTCCTTAATAACATTTTCAATAAAACATATCCAAAGTGTGGTATTGCCTAATTTTTTCAAAAAATATCCTTAATCATGAAAAACACTCATCACATAAAACCATTAAATAGGTTTCTGAGAATTTCAAAATTTGAGAAACTTTAATCTCAAATCCCTATAATGGAGTCAATAAATTTTATGTTTATCTTACCTGGAGTCATACATTCTTCAAAAAGGTAATTCATCCTTTATTCCATAAATATGGTATTATCATAGAAAAAAACATCTTCGCTGGAAGCATAGGTTCACCCTTTCACTGATTGAACATAAAATGTCCTTCCATCACTCCAAAATCCATGTAATGTGACATATTTAATGTTTAAAATCATATCTATTTTCACTAAGGGGTGAAATTCATAATTATTATGGGGATCCAACATAAAAACTAAAACATGAAATTCCTAACTAAGTAGTGGAGGAAAAGTGTTCCCTACTTTTCATGATTCAATTAATACGTTGTGATTTTATTTTCTTACCCTATATACTTTATCATCTAATTTTGTTTTGGATTATCATCATTATTATCCTTTGGATTGTGGAATTTATTCCCATAATTCCCAAACTCCTTAAACTTGAATATAAAGAATGTGGATATTTCATTATATCGATTTGATTCATTAGGTATATTTTTCAGGCACATCAGCATTAATCAACATGCTGTCATTATTTTCTACACAAAAAACATTTAGTGTTACCATTAATAAAATTCCCTCCATTTTTTACATACACACATTGATGGTAAGAGAATAATAATCATATATTCTTCATGATTTTTTGAGGTTCCCTTGACGTTCAATATATTATTCATATCAAAATCATGTGAATGATAAGTCACCCAAATCTCCAATTCCACCATGATAGAAAAAATATTATTTCATCATAGGTACTAAATACCCTTCTGGATAAATTCCTTTGGATAATGGTTTTTAATCCACTAATGAATTTAACATCATTAATTTTTGGATGGCCGAAAATACAATAACTGCAAAATACAAGTGAGGTTTGATTTTCCTCATAGGTACCAAAATATTAATCATCCTTATGAATTAAATTATGGAATTCCATGTCTATTTTATGGTGAAGAAGTTAATGGAATTAATTATTTAAATATAATATACAAAATTCATCCCACTCTAAAGATTATATAGCATCTTATTGTGTAATATTCATTAAAAGATTCCACAATTTTCCTGTTTCACCTTCTAAATTATAACTTGCCAAAATGAAATTTATATCCTCCTAACAATAGATAATAGAAATATTATTATCAAGGGTATTGATCCATTATTCAGAACTAGTAGATCAAAAGAAACACAAGAAGAAGGATGGAATTTCCTCATGAAAGACTCAACATAACGTTTTACCCTTTTTCTCATTTGGAAAGTTCAACATGATTTATAACATGAGAATGTTGTGTGAGAATAGAAATGATATTTTCTATTTTATATCCCATTAAAAATTGTTTCTGAATTTCAAATTCATTTCATTATCCTTCACAATAAGAATAAACACTTTTCCTTGATAATCAATTAACAGATTAAAAACAAAATACATAGTAACACCAAAACTAATCATAGTAGGAAACCTAATAATAATAAAAATCACTTATATGGTGTCTAAATCATGAAATATTTTATACAATATATGAAAACATATTTTTAACCTATTTCCCTTTTGGTCATTATTAAAATCATTCCTGATGGTTTATAAAGAGTTAGGGAATTTCAGAACTATACCCACTATGATATGTCAAACTAGGTGCATCGTAAGGCCCATTAGTGTAGACTAGTTAGTGCTCAAGTCAAGCGTAACATGAATTTTTCTAAGTTAATACCCATAGGTACTATCACATATTTGACTTCTTTTAAATATATTTTTCATTAAATTTCCATTCTATTTTTGATTTTGGGGTTTCCCATAAATTTTTGTGGAAATGGTATGTTTTCAAAATTTCAGCCAAAAAGTGATCCCATTTCCAGATTTAAAAATAAATTTTGTTTCTTTTATAACTCCTTTATTTTTCAACATTATACACACATTCAATGTCCCAATTTGGATTACCTAGAATATTAAAACAACCATATCAATTTTCACCCCAATGGATTCTATAATAATGATGCAGTTGGGTTTTTATTAAGGTGTAGGGCCAACCCAAAAGCTAATTTTCTGATTTGAATTGTTTTATTAAATATTTTATATATCATTAAATTTCTAATATGTGTGTTGATTCCAACTATCACTTTATCCCACATACCCAACTCGCTCTCCCATGCTCTCCCCCCTTTATTTGGAGGTAATATTCATCGTGAATTGCAGAGAAACGTCTAAGGATTTCTCAAATCATCCAAATTTGAAGAGATAAATTGATTCTTTCATAAATCGTTCAATGTTTTACTCTTTTCCCTCCATTTCAGATATACCATAACCTGATCATCTTTATTCAAACCTATATTTCATTTTTGGGTGTTTGGAAATTCATCTACGAGTGTATTTGGGGCGTTTTATTCTAGATTTCTCAATTAAGTGAGTTTCCTCTCACGTTCCTCCCATTTTCGTAGGGTTTTTCAACTTTTCATCAAGATATAAAATTTTTAGAAGCATGGTTTTGTACCAAAGGTTTTATTTTATATCTTTTTGGTAAAATATTATGGTCCATGGCTCTATTTCACTCCTTTGTGTTGCGGCAATGGTGTAGTTGAGGTTTCTCACAATGAATTGGGGGATTGACATAATAGGTAGTTGATTCCATCTATAACCATTTATTGATGAGTTATAATGCTTGATTTATTTATTCTGAATGTTTCTTATATGTTTATAATTGTTCTAAAACTATTTTTGATGGAGTTTTATAAGCTTCAAATTTTATAGTTTCACTTTTTCTTCAAATTGGGTGTTTTCCATGTGTTACTCTTGTGGTAATATTTGGGTTTATTTTATAACATATGCATGTTGTTTATTAAATGTTGTTTAGGTTGAAAATTATTATTTGGTAGGTTCATGGTGTACTTTTGGGTTTATAACTGGGTTGTTGAATGGGGTTTAGGTTCAAAACCTTGCCATTATTCTTGAAAGTGTTTTATGAAAATTGTAAATGGGTTATTGAGTTACACAAAGTGTGGAAAGAAATATTATGTACTATTTGGGAGGGTATATGTTTTTAAAATGGTTCATTTTGTATTGAAATGGATTTTATGTGATGTTTTCCATCTTGGAAACGTTTTATATAATTTCTTAATGGATTTATCGAATTTTAAAAGAGATTTGAATCATGTAGCCGGCTGTTTTGTTGTGAGTATAGTTTCTGAATGAATTTGAGTGAGAAAGGGGATTACGTGACATGTGTGCGGGATGTTTGGTGTGTCTGGGATCTGGAAATGTTTTTTTAATGTTAAAATGGTATTTCATGGATTGTGGAACTTTTTTTAGCTGTAGAGGGAAAACTGGGGTATCTAGGTGGATGGACATGTACTAGTATGCTAGTGATCCTTTGGGGCCTGGCCAAAATTTCATGTAGAAAGCTTAACAATGATAACACTAAATAAACTATGATTATTATGATGATAAATAAGTGGAACCACTAGGATATTTGTATTATCCCTTCTAGTGGATTGTGTGTATGAGAACAGTTATTTTTATGGTTACGTTCCCTGAGATTCAAGGTACTTGGGACCCACCGTGAGCGAGTGTCCAGGGGTTATTTCTCGTTACTTGTGCTCATTAGATACATTATTCTTACCATAGGCATATGGTATGTTTCTCTGGAAAAGTCAATTTATTTGGTATTCTATTTAAAACTATTTATTCTTTTTAAGTATCCCACTTGAAAAATGTGATTATTTATAGTTGCATCTCTTGAAAATTGTTATTATCATTTCATGTTAATGAAAACATTAAAGCTATTAATACTTTAATGTTTATCACATGGAATATATTAGTGGTGTAATCCTACTAGGATTTGGATCACACCATACTTACACCCTTGGGTGTAAGAAGACTTCGTTATTTTGTCGCAGGTTTGGGTAATGATTTTAGTACTAGTGGTTCAGGTTTCTAACGGTCCTTCTTGGCGCAGTGTCATTGAAATGGATTGATGGTTGTGCCCCTTTACATGAGGAGGTTCATGGAATATACATTTTGGGTTTAATCATTTTTTATACTCTTTTAGATTTTTTTTAAATTAGGAAATCAAATTCTTATTTTTTTGAAAAAAGTCGTATGTTTTGAAAAATCCAGATTTGTAATATTGGATTTTTTTGTTGTATTATGTTTATAAACATGAGTAAATCATTCCCATATTTAATTTTATGATACACAAGAACTTGTTCCAGCCCGTGAGGATTGGAAATTCCCTTTGAGTCTATTGCAGACCGTGTTAGGTGCTAGTTTTTATGGCGACCAGATTCGGTTTGTGACATGAACTTCTTTATGAGAACCATGTCAACTTTTAGTATCCAGAATGGGATGTAATTTCTATGAAACAACTCCATCAGTACGTCCCTAATATTGTATGATGTATTCCTATATTTATAATTATCATTATATTATCCCTAGACATATCTCTAGGGATATCACTAAAGTTTCTCATCCATATTTTTAAAGGTCAACTAAACCTTTCTCTAATGCCAACTATAGAGACCCAAAATTCTATTAATTAAATATTACATCTTAGGAGATGAATATGAATTTGATAACATAACTATCCATTCAATAATATTTTATGTATAATTCCATTGGAAACATGAATACATAATCAAATATTTTATATGTGAACCAAATTATATCTCAATAAGTTCTTCATAACTATCACCCTTCTTATAAATATCGCAAATAATACATTTTTTCATAAGTTTTTAAAATAAAAAAATAATAAATGGTGACCTCAGATGTTCTATAAGTTTAAACTAGGGAGATATTGAAATAACATGAAAATAAGGTTGTGATAACATTAAAATAAAATTTAAAAAGTCATACCATGAATACAGTATATCATGAAATTGTGTAACAACATAAATCATATCAGTTTATAAAATGTGAATAACAAATTAATCATAGAATATAGTCCATGGGAGAAAAAAATTCTTAATAAATTTAGTTCCATAAAAAATAAGACTAGAAAACATTATGTCAGTGCCAACAGCAAGAATTTCATAAACTGTTATGCTTTGGCTAACCAACAGTGTACTTATTTTAAGCTTGTGATAACATCATATGTACCATCTTTTTGGACTTTTGAAAACCCCCCCACATACCCTTTTATCTCATATAACATTAATAATTTCTCATTGCATTAGAGTGAGGTATCAGCCCCACAAATCACATAATCCACACATTTGTGTGTCCCATGATCATAAAACATTCATCATATCTAAATCCATGAAATGAGATGAGTTTTGTAAAAATTTAATCATATCAGAATCCATGATAAAGAAACATGGTTTATAATAATTTTTTAATCATTAATATAAACCTTACCATTAATTACTAATAATTGTATCATTGGATCATATCACTAATAAATATTAATTAACATCAAAGGATGTCATCGAATATTGAAAAGGATTTTTGAAAAAATATAAATAATATTTCTGGAGGAAAATAACTTTACATTAAAAATTATATTTTATGATAGAAAATTATTAAAAAATTTATTAAATAATTTTATTTTAAAATAAATTTGAAGCTTATAAGGTATGATTTAATCAATTGAGTGGGAATGACATAGGTAAATGTCATGCACGTTAAAACAAATATTCCATTACCATTTTCAAAAAATCAAAATGGGCCTTGACTTGAAAAAAAAATTGAATAATCCTTTTAAAACATCTAACAAGAATTAAAAAAATTAAAAATTAATCCGAAAAATCCCATAATAACCTTTCAAAAAAATTTCAATACATTGATAGGGATGAAAAATGGTTTTCGACATAAGAGATAAATAGAGTTGATTTTCTTTAAAAACATTCTTCTAGAATCTTCAGTATGTAAAGAGTGTAATGTGAAGGGAAATATATTATTCTCATGAAATTACCATAGGATAATAAAATTTATGATTTTATTGAGACTTATTCCTTAATATTTCATCATCTGATATGTAGATATAAAAAACCCCAATAAATAGTGTGATTTTATCATAAAATAATTACCACTTTTGTAGCATTGATTTGTACGGACCATGATAGAATAACATTAAATGAAACATATAATATCTTGAGAATAAATAAATTCATTATATTAAATATGAAATGGGTTTTATATATACCTCACAAATGAATAAAAGTGTCTAACATAATTTATCTCCTAAATAATACAAATTTACAAAAAAATCTATTGCCTTCAGTCTCAATGTCCTTTATACACATTTCAACCACATATATAATAAATTTATTTTTCTTATAAATTATCATAAAGCTATATATATATATATATTATTCCATAAATTATTTATGGTTGACCTATTACTACCCTTTAATTCAAAATTCAATGTTAAATTCAAGTTTCAGGTAATAACTACTTTGTTTCCCATGTGTGTTTTGATTTTTTATTACTGCTCCTCTTACGTTGATCATGGATCCATAATATAAATAATTTTAAACATGATATTAATATAATATATATTAATTATATAATTATTTATATATATCCATAAAATTTAGATATATAAAATGAAGTACACTATTCCTATAGACGATAGGCCATACGTACACATGAACATTGATTCCATTTTTTCAAATACTAAAATTAAAGAAAGGTTAATAATAAATTAATTTTAATGAATATTTTTTATGTCATATTTATCAAATAAATTAATTAAATTTAAATTATTTTCCTTCCATGAAAATAGTTAGTGAAAAAAACCGCGTAGCTTCGCAAGGTGGTAGTCCATTGTACACAAGAAAAATATTATCCTATACCCCACAGAATGGAATGGAAGAATATATATTTGATATAATTATTATATATGAATAATTATATTACAAATATCCAATATATTCATTTAATCAATTCTTATTACTTTCCAAGTAAAACAAAAATGGAAAACACATCACATTGGTTCACGAGTTTGTAATCCACTGTACACATGGTCGTAGTTAATGCCTTCCAAAAGGTTGGAAGGTAAGACACTATATTTTGTACTATAATTATAGAGATATAAAGAATATATATATTTAAAATAATAACAAGATAGACTCCAATATTTGTATTGATGGCTTACCCTTGTGTGGGTATGACAGACTTTTTTGAGAGTATAAATCAAGGGACCTTTATCCAAGGTTGTTGGATACCCTTCCCTTTGGGTAAAAAGATTTACTAATTGTTTCTAGTTTTGTTAAAAGTTTTTCACAGCATTTTATTTGTTGAGGAAAGTATAACAATCTTATACTTTTTTATACTTGAAATCTGATATAGTAAGATTCTATATGCTTAAAGGTAGAATCTCTGTCGTAGTAAACTTTTAATAAGATTCATTTTCTGGAACCATCTTACTGGATTCATTTTCTCAGAATCATATTTCAAGAATCAAGAAAGTGTATTGAAATTATAGGTTTTGTGAATTACCTAGTTTAACCTTGTTAAACATAACCATCCTTAAAAGTTATAAAAGTATTTTTTATAGAATACATTTCACCCCCTCTTGTATATTGAGAATCATTAGATACTTTATTCAGTATCTCTATTATTTTGATCCTACAGTTTGTATTATAGTGTATATCATACTCTCACATAACATCTTAAGAATTGGTTTTGATTAAATTAGGTTTTCCTTATTACTTTTTCAGTCATTCATACTTGGTGGAGATTGTTGAGAAAAAAAGATATCCTTATGACTCTATCATTCCCTCTTGTTTTGAAAATCACAAACACCTTATTTCAAGGAAAATCTCATTGTACCTTGTGTTTTAATTCTCTATGGAAAATTTTCCTGACCCAAGGAAATTTATCCGTAAAATGTTTTTCATTGTTCATTATCTTGTCTAAGTGTAAAATTTTGTTTTATATCTAAAACCTCAGAATCATATAATACTTATACAAAGAGAATTCTATATTTAGACTCAGCATTTGGACTCCAAATTCTAATGAATTCAGACTCCGGACATTGTGGGTTCTAACTCTGAATTCTAATGAATTCAGAATCCAATCATTGTGATTCATGAATCCAAATTCTATTGAATTCACACTTTGAACATTGTGATTCCGAACACCGAATTCTAATGAATTCAAACTCTAAATTTTTTGATTTTTAACTCCGGATTATAACGAATTTAGACTCTGAAATTTGTTTGTTCTGACTCTGAATTCTTATGAACATTGATTCTAAACAGGGTAAGTTCAGGTTCCAAATTCTTATAAATCTTGATTTCGAATTTCCTTCAAATTTATACTCAGGAATTATATAGATTTCATGTTATGAATTCCCTAGATAACCGAATT
Source organism: Viscum album (assembly GCA_963277665.1). NCBI lineage: Eukaryota > Viridiplantae > Streptophyta > Magnoliopsida > Santalales > Viscaceae > Viscum > Viscum album. Next base: position 1,843,818,435 of record OY728145.1, read on the forward strand.
TGAATATCCTTGTATTGTAGACACCAGATGTTTTTTTGATAGACTCCGACCATTAATTTTCTTACATTAGGAATATTTGATTTTGGTTATGTAACCATGTTTTTTCATACTATTATTTTTGTTATAAAACAATGTCATGCATTCATATACTAACTAACCATTGTTTGAGTGACACATGTACATGTCCCTCTGAAATTCAATGAAAAATATGATCGTTGGAAGAGAGAGATGACCGTTGGAGCTATGACTATAAATAGGAGATCATTTGATAGATCTCACAACTTGGATAACAAGTTGATAAATCTAGATATTACATGGTGCTAAAGATATTTCTTGAGAGAGAGGATTTATTGCTTGGTGAAAATTGAACTTCTAGTTCAGATTTGCTTTGTGCGACTCCGATTGTTGCTGTGTACAATCGAGGGCTTCCAGGGATTAGAATACAAAGGTGTCGACTACCTTGAAGATGAGGGCTTCCTTGTTGGGGAAGATAGAGGTGTCGACATCCTTGAAGTTTATGGCTTGCAAGGACAGCAATATAGACTCCGATCTCCATATCGAGGGCTTACCCTAGTGTAGGTAAGACATACTTTCGTGAAAATATAAATCAAGGGACCTTTATCCAAGGTTGTTGGATACCCATCTATTTGGGTTAAAAAAATGTATTATTTGTCATTTATTTTGTTACATGTTTTCCACAGAATTTTATTTCATGAGGAAAGTATAACTATCGTATACTTCCTTATACTTGTATTCTGATATAGTAAGATTCTATATGCTTTATGGTAGAATCTTTTCCCTAGTAAACTTTCATTAAGTTTAATTTTCCAGAACCATATTTCTGAAATCACTTTCACATAATCATATTTCCAGAATCTAGCATGTGTATATAACTTAGAGGATTTGTGAATTACCTTGTTTAACCTTGTTAAACATAACAATAATTAAATGTTCCAAAAGAATATTTTTTAATAATATAATTCACCCCCCCTATTGTATATTGAGTATCATTAGATACTTTATTCAGTATCTCTATTAATTTGATCCAAAATTTGGTATTATAGAGTATATTATACTCCCACATACTATCTCAACAATTGGTATTAATGGCTTGGTTTAATCAGAATTATTCTCACGATTAGATTCAAGAGAGAATTCATCTTCTTCTTATTTTCAGAATCGGATTTTCAGACTCCTAATTTTCATATTCATATTTTTCTTAGAGATAATCTTTTTCTATATTTTCCTTACTAAGGAATATTTTATTTGTTTACAAACTCCTTTTACTAAAATGTTTTGTGTAGAATGTTTTTCTTCAAGATGGTAAGAATCAATGCTGGTTCCATACACAATATCAATCCAACAAGACCACCTATTTTTGTTCGGAATGATTTCTGATATTGGAGAGATCCCATGAAGAAATTTATTACCAATATTTGAGTAGAAAATTTTTTCATGATTACTGGAGGATATAAAACCCCTGACAAGGAAGTTAGTACTTTCAAAAATCAAGAAATGCATGAATATCAACTGAATTATAAGGTACACAATACCTTTCTTTGTTTAATGACTACAAATATATATAGCCAAATTTCATATTATGAAGCATAAAATCTTATATGGATGAAACATGAAGTTACACACTTCGGAACTCCCAATGTTATTGAAACAAGAAGATCCATGCTCAGAGCTGAATATCACGGTTTTTGCTTTCCTTATGGAGATCCCATATGTAAGGTGAAACAAAGATTGATGAATATTGTTAATAGTATAAAATCCATGGGTGAAAAAGGATTAGATGGTGAATATATTGTTGATAAGATCATAGACATCATTCCCAATGAGTGGGAATCCAAGAGAACTGCTATTGATGAGAATAGAAATGTCACTTAGATTTCTCTTAATGAACTTTTCAAAACTCTTCTTCAACATGAGACTAGAATGAAGAGAGATGCTGAAAACATTAAGAAAAAGAATGGGAATGATAGTGTTGCTTTTACTACAACTTCAAATCATATGAAATCCATGATTCTTGATAGAGTTAATAGATCTAAATCTTTCAAAGTTATTATTCAATCTGAATCTAGTGGAAGTGAATCTTCCGAAAATGAGTTAGAAAATATTTCTCGAAGGATGAACAAGATTTTTGGAAAGAACAACTTTCAATCCAAATATAAGAAGAAATAAATGAGAGAGAAACAAGTTTCAGAAGTTACATGTTATTAATGGAATAGAGATGGACATATAAGACCTCATTGTCCTATTCATAAAGGAAAAGAAATAAAGGAAAATAATTCTGAGAGAAACATAAATAAATTCTATAAAGATAAAGAGAATAATGTCTTGAAAGATAATGACACCTAGAGTTCCAATGGTGATGACTCTTCAGGTGAATCATCATATTACAAATCTTTTGGATAGAATAATCTCAGTCTAATAGCTAGACTACATATTGAAAATCATTATTTCATTACTAAGGTACACAATGCTAAATCAATGACCAATGTTTAATTAAATGTAAATTATAGTAATGATAAATACTATGAATCTTTAGAAGAAGATTCTTCACTTGATGAATATGACACTCTACCCACCTATGAAGAAGATTTTAGGTTTTCTAAGCATCTTGAGAATGAAAATTCAAAAGTCAACAAAAAGAATTATGAAGAAAATTCTAGGGTTTATATGCTTACTAAAGAAATATCATTTCTTTCTGAAGAACATGATTCAAAAATTGTTGACTTTGAAAGTATTTTAGAAAATCTTGAGGAAGTAAATTTTGAGATGAATAACCTTTCTAAGGATATAGAAAACGTATTTTCTAGGAAAATTGTTTTCGAGCATAACTCTAGTTCAAAATCAAATGTTTTAGAAGGAAAGAATTTAGTTATCAAACTGAAATATGAATTTTTTTTCTTGAGGATGTGTTTGTCAAACTTTACCTTAGGTAAGGAAAATTTTGATAAGACGTATTCTCAAATATGACCACTAAGGAATAGTTCTGGTTTTCGTTATACTAGTTCTAAACCAATTTTTAGAAATAACTATTTTGTTCAACAAAGTGCTCTATTCTGCACTAAGCGTCAGTGTGGTGGGAACTGGGCAAAGAGTTGATCCTTAAACAGAACCCAGTCATTAAGATTTCATAAAACCTATTTTTTCAAAGAAAATGTGGGTGCCCAAGATTTTTCTTTAAAAAAATTCCAGATCCAAGATTGTTTGGTTTCTGAAAGTATAACTCTTTTGTTTTTAGGAAAATATAGAGATTACCAACAACAACACTTGGTACATGGATAGTGGATGTTCCCGGTATATGACTGGTAAAAAATGCTACATAAAAAATATTATCAAGACAAAAGGAGGAAACTTAACTTTCATAGATAATGTTAAGGGAGAAATTATTGGTATAAGTATCATCGTTCTTCTTTGAAAAACATTGATTTGAAATGGTTTATTTGTAAAGAGTCTTAAGGATAACCTCATTAGAATAAACCAATTGTCTTATTAAGGTTATGTTCTAAATTTTAGGAATGACAAGTGCTTAGTACCCAATTCCAAGGAGGAGTTTATTCTTTCTACCCATAGGCAAGATAATGTATACACACTACACATAGAAGACTTTAGGAGCCAATACATACATTGTCTTAGTGAAATGGAAGTTCATTCTTGGTTGTGGCATAGAAGGTTAGGTCACTGTAACATGAAGAAATTATTAATACTTTCTATGAAAAAATTATTTAAGTATCTACCAGAGCGTAGATTAGATTCTTCAAAAGTTTTTCATCCTTGTCAATATAGAAATCAACATAAATCATGTTTTAAATCAGTCATTGAAGTCTCAACTACTGATGCATTACAGCTAGTGCATATAGATCTGTTTGGTCTTACACAAACTAGAAGCATTGGAGGCAAGTATTATGTATTTGTTTTAGTTGATGATTACACTAGATTTATGTGGGTCTATTTTCTATAAAATAAGTCTGAAGCCTTATCGTATTCAAAATGTTTTTGAGCACATGTAAAAAATGATAAAAACATTCCATTGAAAACTATTCATAGTGATCATTGTGGATAATTTAAAAATTCTGATTTTGAAACTTTTTGTAGTTGAAAAGGCATTACTCATAGTTTCTTAGCACCAAGAACTCCTCAACAGAATGGTGTGGTTGAAAGGGGAAATAGAATTCTTCAAGATATAACAAGAAGAATGTTGAGAGAAAATTTTATAGAAAGGCATTTTTAGGCTAAAGCTGTAAGTATAGCTTGTTATACTATAAATTAAGTTTTGATTAGAACTTTTCTAAATAAAACTCCTTATGAGTAATGGAATGGTAGAAAACCTAGACATTCCTAGTTCAAGGTTTTTGGTTGCAAGGTATTCATATTGAATACTAAAGATAATATACAAAAATTCCCACAAAAATCTGATGAAGTAATTTTGTTAGGATACTCCACAACTTCTAAGGCTTATAGAGTTTTCAATAAAAACACTTGTACTGTTGAAGAGACAGTACAAGTCAAATTTGATGAAATCGATACCTTTGTTTTTAAACAATCCCACCCTACAACTTTAGATGCGTTTTCAAAAACAGATTATCAACCCTTGACAGAAGATGTTTTTGATAAGGAAATTGACCAATAAAATGTTTCTAAAGAATTTACCCTAGAATATTTTCTACACTATGTTGTTGAATAGGTTTTACAAAACCCAAATCAGTTGTTTCTAAAGAATCAACCTACTAATAGTATCATTAGTGATGTGAGTCAACCTATATGGACAAGAAGTTCTTTATGAAATAAAGTGGAACATTTATAATTCCTATCCCAATTATTACCAAAAAGCACTAATGAAACTTTAGGTGATGATGGTTGTTTAAAATCTATGAAAGATGAACAAAATTAATTCGAGGGGAACAAAGTCTGGACCTTGGTTGGAAGACCTAATAAAATTTATGTTATTGTAGTCAAATGGGTTTTTAGAAATAAGTGTAATGAAAATGGAATCATTGTGATAAATAAAGATATCTTAGTTACTAAAGGCTATAATCAACAATAAGTAATAGACTATGAAGAAAACTATGATCCAGTAGCTAGAATTGAATCTATTAGTATCTTACTTGCCTTTATAGCATTCTACAATTTTAAAATTTTTCAAATGGATGTGAAATGTTATTTCCATATTATTTCTGTTCAAGAGGATCTTTTTGTTGAACAAACTACTGGTTTGGAAGATACAAAACATCTTGATCATGTTTTTAGACTTAACAAAGCCTTGTATGGACTTAAACAAGACCCTAGAGCCTGGTATGATAGACTTACAAGATTTTTTCTTCAAAATAACTATGTCAAGGAAAATGAAAATCCATCCCTTTTGATAAAGAATCATAAGAAAAAAATGTTGATTGTTCAAATATATGTTGATGATGTTATGTTTGGTTCAGCTTGGTAATCATTAACTGAATACTTTAAAGATCTAATGAAATCTTAGTTTGAAATGAGTATGATGGGTGAGTTAAAAAGTTTTCCTTGGTTTTCAAATTTATCAAAAACTAGAAGGAATCATTATATCCCAACATAAGTATATAAAATATCATCTTAAAAAGTATGGATATGACAACACTAAGTGTATAAGTACTCCTATAGGTACATCAAACACACTTGATCTATATTAACCTGGGAAACCAGTAGAATAAAACATTTTTTAGAGGTATGATAGGAAGTCTACTTTTCTTAATAGCTAGTCATCCAGACATAATGTTTTCAACATGCTTATGTGTAATATATCAATCCAATACTATCTAATCTCATTTAAAGGTAGTGAAAATAATATTTCTCTACTTAAAGGGAACTATAGATTTAGGACTCTTATATACTTCTGGAAATGATTTTGATTTGAAATGTTTTTCATATATTGACTTTGGTGGATGTAGAATGGATATAAATATTATATCCGGAACTTGTCATTTCTTAAGAAATTCATTAGTTTCTTGGTCCTGCAAGAAGAAACACTCAGTAGCACTTTACACTACTGAAGATGTGCTCATGTTTTGTGGATGCAACACACACTCACAGACTATGGTATGAGTTTTTTCAAACCACAAATTTTGTGTGATAATACAAGTTTCATTGCCCTTATTAAAAACCCAACACTTCTCTCTTGTGAAAAACATATAGATATTAGGAATCACTTTCTTAGGAATCACACATAAAAAGGAGATATCATTCTTCAATTTATCAAAACACAAGATCATCGTGCTGATATTTTAACAAAATATTTACCCTCCGATAGATTTCATTACATTAAACAGAAGTCGGGAATGATACACATAAGGTAATCATTCTGGTTAAATTTCTTATTGAAACCAATATCCTTACATTAATAAACTCTTTTTCATAGAGGGAGTAGATTTTCTTGTTATTTAAATAAAATTTTTTGTAATGAAAGTTTTCGTATTCTTTTTTTAAAAACATTTCTTAATGAAAATTTTTCATAGTCAGTTTTTCAAAATTTTCATAATGATAATTTTTTGTAGTCAGTTTTTCAAAAAATATCATAATGACAATTTTCATAGTCAGTTTTTCAAAATTTGTCTTAAATGAATTTTTTTCGTAGAATGTTTTTCAAAATTTTCTTAATGAAAAATTTCGTAGTCTGTTTTTCAAAATTTTTCTTAATGAAAAATTTTCGTAATCAGTTATTCAAAATTGTTGTAATGAAGATTTTTGTATTCAAAATTTTTGTTGTGAAGATTTTCTTATTCAGAATTTTCATAATAAATATTTTCGTAATCAAAATTTTTGTAATGGATATTTTCGTAATAAAGATTTTCATACTCAATTTTTTTTGTAATGAGGTTATCCATTTTTGAAATTTTTTTCGTAATAAAAATTTTCAGAATCTAATTTTTTTCTAGATTATTTTTTTCCTTAATATGAATAGTCATCCTGGTAATCTAAAAGGTATATTTTCATTCTTTAGTTTTCGTAATAATCATTTACTTATTGGTATTTTCTTTTTTGTTTTAAATTTTTCGGATTCTAGTTACCTTAAATCCGAATGTTTTCTTTTAAAAACCTCAAAATATCGGATCTGGCCAAATTTTTCTTATTGCTATCATTTCAACCATCATATCTAATTAAAATATTTCTCAACCATTGTATTGTCATTCGAAGTTCAACTATCGTATCAAATGCATATATAGAGGACCCCCTGAAGGTGATCCCTCATCGGATTTCAATCCTCTATGTGCTGAAGCACTGCCCCCCTTTCAAAATACCATTATGAACCTCTCAAATATTTCTCAAATCTGAATGTCTGTTGAAGTTCCTTATCAAGAGATTTCAACATTCAAGCCGATTTCAGAGTTTCATATTTACAGAGAGAGGTTGGTGTATCTGAAATTCATTTCCAAGTACGATTCCATTATATCCAAGAACAACAGGTTGAATGGATGGGAAAGAATTTTCATATCAAATCTAGGATCTCAAGATGTAGCATATCTGGATCTTCTTGTGGAATTTTATGAATCTGTTCGTTTTTTCAAAGTAGAAGAGAGGAGTAAATTTTCTTTCAAAAGTTATGGAAAAACATATGCCCTTTCATACACCAAGGATGCTAGCATGGTGGGGTTGCCTTCTGAAACGGAAGCTAAATTTTGTTCCCATAAATTGTGAGATGATTAAGGAAATCTCAATAACCTAAAGGATAAGGTGTGTATTGGACATTCAGATGTTAGGACTCCAAAGAATGCTCATCTCTCTACAAATAATTGGATCCTTGGATTATGGGTTCAAGGTTTCATCATTCTGATAAAAGGTGATAAGGACACCTTGAAGAAAGTGATATGTACATCTTAGATTTTCTGGTGAATCTGAGGAAGATAAATTTGGTCGAGCATATTCTGGCCACGTTAGAGAATAACAAGAATGTAAATTTGAAGACTCATATTATAATGTATACAGTCATCCTCTCAAAGATAATTTTTTGATGCCTTGAGTCTTTCAAGATTCCTTAGTGTTCCAAGCTGATGAATTGCATTGTCATGATAGTAAGTGATGATACATTTAAAAGAATGAATATTAGTTTCTCTAAAGATTCCGGAGAATTCTATGACATACCAGAGGAAGAGACTGAAGCTGTTCTGAAGGAACAAGAAGTTCTTGAACCCTCGAAAAAAGGATTAAAGAAGAGAATGTTGAAAGAATTAGTAGTTGAAGGTAAAATCCTAGAGGATAAAGGAACCCAATCCGCACCTCCAAAGCCCAAGAAACAGAAAGCTTATTTGGATGAGGTTGTAGCTAAATGGAGGGAAGACAAAAAGAATAGGAAATCAGGGAAGCCAAAGTTTGGGTTGGATCCTGCTAAGGCCAAGGCTTTAAAAGAGAAGACAGTGGATGGGACTGAGAATTATTCTATGGAAATGAAGTTATAGAAAAAGATTTCTGATACTGAGATTGTGCAATCCCTTCCGAGGGATACTAAAATAGCATCTGAGAATATTCCAGTACTAAAATCCTTCCTGGTAGAACCCTTACCTGATATTCCAGGGAAGAAGTTCATGAATCTGGAAAAATCCCAAGAGAAGGTTGTTGAATAGAATGAAGTTGTTAAAAGAATATAAGAAGAAGCTGTAATTATTGGTGACAGAAGAAGATTTTATTATGCAAGTAGTAGACTTTCATGAGAAGGTAATCCCTTCTGAGAAATTGTCAATACAAACTTCACAAGCCCAACATTCAAAGTTTGATACTCCTGGGTGAGATAACAATTATGAATATGAATTAAACAAGTTATCTGAGGAAAAAAATTATAATCAACATTTCATTCAACCTGAAGATGATGAGGAAGGAACTGAGAAGGAGAAGATATATGAACATTGAATTGTTCAGTTGTATGATAGTGAACACGAGTCTCTAAAAGAAAAAGCTATTCAAAGAACTGATAAGGGGGAAATGGTGGTTGTGGATACGCCTACTAAATTTGATTTAATGAAGAAGGAAGTCAGTGGATCTTCTAAGAGAAAACTTGTTGATCTAGAGAAAGATCCCTCACTGAGAAAAGTCTCGGATTCTAAATCATCATCCCTAGGACATGATTTCATCATTCAATCACGGAATAAGCATGTTGAAACCATTCTGATCATTCTAGGAATTGACTCGAGATGTCAGATGCTCCAACACACCTTCAATCAAAAATCGGATTCAGTATCTTTGGTGATGGATATGTGTGTAAAATTTTAGGCTAATTTCAAGAACATCTTCATTAACTACGATGCCAACAAAAAATCTTGTATGAAAGTGATTAGCTATAAAAGAAGATAGTTGATGATTTGAGAGATATTTTTGAGTTTCATCATGATGTTACAGAAGCTTTTGAAAATGAAGATAGTAAAATCATTGTCTCACGACTAGCATTGAGAAAAATCCAACTCTTGAACAGAATACTCAAATTTAAGAGGAAAAAAATATGAATGGGAACCTATATTTTGTTGCTCAATGCTGGAAGAGAGAAAGAGATCTTCGGATTGATATTGAAGTAAATCATGTCATGCAGGAAGAAGTATTAAAGGCTCATACAGAGTATCTTAAGGCATAGGATGAAATAATCAAGGCCTTAGAGAAGAAAGCTGAGGATCATGATCACCTCTAAAATAAATAATTGGAAGATCACAAGGAACTCAATAAGCTAAAAACTGTAGTAAAGAAATTGATATCCAAGGAAAAGGAGGGAAAATAGATCCAATCCGATCTTTTGTTGTATTCATTCCATGTACAAATTCTTCCTATCTTAATGAAATTATGGTTTCTCAATTTTTTTGGATTCTTTGTACTAATATTTCGGTTACTAAAATTCATTTTCCATTACCAAAAAGACTTTTTTAAAATCACAAAGGGGGAGAAATGAAAAATAATACTAAGTATAGAAGATATGTCCCAAAGTAAGGGGGGTTTATATAAGGGGGAGTTTTCTTTATAGTGATTTCCATACTAAATATAATGGAAATTCTCATTCCAGAAATCAAGAATACGATCCTTAGTGTTCCAAAGCCTAAGGGGGAGTTAGTCGTATTCATCTTTTCCCATATGATAAGGGAGATAAGTTTTATTTTCAAAGTCTAGAAAAATGTTTTCCATGTCCTTTTATTCTTTTTCATAAGGATGTTTGTGCTTTCCAAAAAGGGGGAGATTGTTGATTCAATAAGGTTTTCATTATGGCTTCTTCATTCATTCATACTTGGAGAAGATTGTTGAGTCAATAAGGTATCCTTATGAATCTATCATTCATCGTGATTTGAAAATCACAAACACCTTATTTCAAGTAAAATCTCATTATACCCTTTGTTTTACTTCCCAAAGGAAAATTTTCCTTCCACCAGGATATTTATCCTTACCATGTTTTTCATTGTTCATTATCTTATCTTAGTGTAAAATAAATTTATATATCTAAAACCTTGAAATCATATAATACTTAGATAAAGAGAATTATATTTTTAGACTCTGAAGTCTAATGAATTTAGACTCTGAACTTTTTGAGTTTTGACTTCGAATTATAATGAATTCAGAATCAGAACATTGTGACTTCTAACTCCGAATTATAATGAATTCAGACTCCAAACATTGTGAGTTCTGACTGTTAATTATAATGAATTTAAACTCCGAACTTTCTGAGTTCTGACTCTAAATTCTAATAAATTCAGACTCTGAACTACGTGAGATCAGACTCCAAATTCTAATGAATCGTGACTCAGAACATTGTAATTTCTAACTCTTAATTCTCATGAACTCTGACTCCGAACGTTGTATGTTCATGTTCCAAATTTTTGTGAATCCAGATTCCAAATTTCCTTGAATTTCAGAATCTATAATTTTATAGAGTTCAGGTTCTGAATTCCTTAGAAAACAAAATATGAATATCCTTGTATTATAGACACCGAATGTTTTTTTGTTAGACTCTGAGCTTTTATTTGATTACATTCTGAATATTTGATTGTGGTTATGTAACTATATTTTTTCTTACACATGTTTTTGTTATAAAATGATGTCGTGCATTCAATTACTAACTAACCATTATTTGAGTGACACGTTTACATGTCCCTCTGAAATTCAAGAAAAAATATGACCATTGGAGGAGGGAGCTGACCGTTAGAGTTATGCCTATAAATATGATCTCCTTTGAAAGACATCGCAAATTTGACAAAAAGTTGATCAATCTAGATATTACATGCTACTAAAGTTATTTCTAAGGAGATTGTCTTTATTGATTTTTTCATACTAAACATCTTGTTCAGAATATCCTTGTGCGACTCTGATTGTTGTTGTACATAATCAAGGGATTTTGGGGTAAGAAGACAGAGGTGCCGACTACCTTAAGCTGATGGCTTCCTTGCTGAGGAAAATAGAAGTACCGACTACCTTGAAGTTGAGTTCTTGAGGGGATAGCAAGACAGAATCCATTCTTCGTATCGAGGGATTACCCTGGTTTGGGTAAGACAGACTTTCTTGAAAGTATAAATTAAGGGACATTTATCCAAAGTTGTTGGACACCCTTCTATTTGGGTTAAAATATTTACTACTTGTTACTTTTTTTGTTACAATTTTTTCAGTACATTTTATTTTTCGAGGAAATCATAACTATCTTATACTTCCATATACTTGTAATCTGATATAGTAAGATTCTATACACTTTAAGGTAGAATCTTTGTCACATTAAAATTTCATTAAGTTTCATTTTCCGAAACCATCTTTCAGGATTCACATTCTCGGAATCATATTTCCAGAATCTAGCAAGTGTATAGAACATAGAGGTTTTGTGAATTACCTTGATTAACAAGGTTAAACATAACCATCTTTAAAAGTTATAAAAGAATTTTTTTTAAAGAATACAATTCACCCCCCCCCCCTCTTGTATATTGAGAATCATTAGATACTTTATTTAGTATCTCTATTATTTCAATCCTACATTTGGTATTATAGAGTATATCATACTCTCACATACCATCTCCACAAATAATACGGAAGATGGGTGACCTTTTATATGTGGGTGAGAGAAAGCATATGGATTTTTTGAAGATAAGATAATTTACCTATATTTTGCACCTGAAAAATTTTTATAATGTGTAATTATAGATCCCTATATTTAATAATGTAAAACTATTTCCTTAAATTTTTTATATTTGTTTTTCATTTATATTACCCCTTACAATTAAAAAATAACCCTCTGGTAAACATGTTTTATCCTTAGTTGAAGTTGTTTATTTTTTTATGTTTTTACTAATAATTTTGACTAAAGATTAATTAAAACATATTATTAGAATAAATTATTCTAATTAAAAATATTTTATCCATTTTTCTCTAATTTAATTCACTAAATTTGAAAATGTTATTTTAAAATTAAACTCATCAAAGAGACGAGTAATCAGGTTTCCTAAGAGAAAATGTTAAAAAAAATTCAAAAATATTCTTTCATCAAACTTAAATATTAAATTTACTCTGATGGCATAATTTTGATCAATATAAATATAATTAACTAATTTATATTTTATATTAAAACAAATCTTTTAAAATCATTTTCTAAAAGGTGGGTTTTTAATAAAAACTAATATTTTTCATTATTTACTAAAAAATCATTTTAGAAAATTAAAAAATAATCACAAAAAAATAATTTTAGAATTATTATTTCAAAAATAATGTTAATTTCTAAAAATAATTATAAAATATGAAATAGTAAATTTTAAAAATAGTAAGAAACAATTTAAAAAACCACTTTTTATGTATTTCTAGTTCTTAGGAATAATATTTAATTTATTACAATCATATGCCAAGAAAAAACATAATATAAATGTAAAAAAAATTATTTAATATATAATATATACATTTTATGATAATCATTCACCAAGATGTTTTTATTTTATTTCATCAGATAAAAATCATTTCTGCGCATAAAAATTCATTTTCATTAAAAGAGTTCCTTTATTTTCAAATTATTTGTATTTTACATTTCTAAATAATTGGCCATCAAACAATTAATTTTATATATGTGTGTAAATCAAATATTTAAACATTTTATTTAATCATATTTATACACTTTATTCCCTTAGATATAAAATAACTATCATATTAAAAAAAAATAAAAATATTTTAGTATTGTGTCATGTTTCATTAAGAATATGTTTCGTGTTAAGTGAATGATGTTAATGAATATAAATTTATTCAAAAACTATATTTCATAAAATACGAGGATGTTATATTATCAACCATTCAAATCACAAAAATTGATTTTCCAAATCAATCTAGTTCTCATTTCATATCATGTCAGAGGATCTAGTTTCAATCCATGTAATTTCATATTCAATTGAAAAAAAATGATAATGATATTTTTCATTTTGAAACACAAAGAGATATGTAAATTATATTGCATCATAAATATAACCATTTGGAAAAAAAGTTTTTAAATCCATTTGAAACAATTTTCTACCGTCAAAATCATAAAAACGACTTAATATCTTAATTACATTTATTCTATCAATAGGTGTAAATTTTATTCAAAATATTTTTCCTTCTTCTTGCGAAAATCATTGATAAAAAAATCTATATTTATTTAAATATATTTAGTGGTTTTTCAATTTTTCTTGGATTTTTTCCCCACTAACATGATAATTATTTCATGAAACAAATAAATTTCTATGAATTATTTATTTTAAATTTATTTAATTTATCATTAATATTGGAAATCCAGTTAGAATAATGTAAATACTAATCAAAATTATTTAGTAAATGATTATAAAGGAAACTATAATAATCACATGTATTCTTAAAATATTTTCCATTCTAAAAATTTTATTCAATATTACAGATAAATTTATCTTTTTGATGGTCTCATTAAGTCTTCAAATATTTTTCATAAATCGGTTAAGACTGAGAATAAATATTCTCTCCATCAATATGTGAATTTTTTTTCTTGAGGTTCTTCTTCATTAAAATTAAAATATCTAAATTATTATTCAAGTTTATCAATAAAACATCACTTTAATTCAAAGAATTTTCATAAAATTTTACCTGAATTGGTTCATTAAAAAATAGTTTCTTATTGTATAGTTTTCATGCCTTATAATTATTTTAATATATTATGAAAATTAATTCTTCATAATTTTCATCAAAATTTTGTATATCATCTATAGTATTGAGAATACAAATAGAACATCCAAAGACTCTAAAATAGATAATTTTAGTATTTATACCTTTTTGAAGCTTATAAGGTTTCCTTTTAAATAGTGTTCATAGAATATTTCTATTTATAAAATAATAATATGTATTCATATCCTCTACCAAAAGATATTTACTGAAATTAAACTCATTTAATATGATCCTAGATATTTCTTGAAGTTTTTTTACTTTTCTTTTCTTTTACACCATTTTTTGTAGCCTATTAAGAGTTGAATAATTAATAAAATACCCATTTTATTCACAAATTATAATAAAGTATAGATTCTATAGTTCATCGACATGACCACTTATAATTGATTTAATTTTGATTCATTTCTAATATTGAACCAATTTATAAAAACTGCTAAACATGCATGACTTTTTAGATTTAAGTGCAACCAAATAAATCCACGTGTATCTTGTAAATTAACCAACAGCAACAAAACAATATCTATTACCACCAAAATGATCAAGAATAATAGTTCCATCAAAATATTAATTAATAAGATAAATAGGCCTTATTGTTTAATCACACATCATGGAATCAAAACTAATTCAATGTTTTTATCTTTCAGACATGATTCGTTTAAAAAGGTGGTGTCCATATTATGTTCTGGTTATTGTAAAATTGTTTGGTTCTTGGATAGTTATTTCATTGACCCAAAATCAACCTCTCCCAATTACCTGTGGTACAAAATTTTACCAGGTAGTATGTATTTAAAACACATTACATTATGGTAAGTTATTTCAATAAAATAAATTGATTAAAAATTATAAATCATATTTTCATAAAACAAAACAGATTTATAAAACATGTAGCAATAGATTTAATTACACTACCTTTCTTAACATAGAAAGTATTATACATTTTAGTTAAATTATTATCCTAACCAACACTGGTTCTTGTTTTCTTTATTTTATTGAAACACATCCATTGTTTTCTATACCTTTAGAAAAAACATATATATTTGACTTCAAACATTCATTTTCCTTTTTTAGAAATCAATTTTCATTAAAATACATCAAAAATACTTGTTATTAACAAATGAAATTTAGACATGAAATCATCATGTCTCATTAATTTCAAATTTTCATAAACATATATTTATTATATTTTATGGAGAAATTTCAAAATCAATTTATGCATAATTGTTTTCGTCCTAGATAGATTTCTTCAACTATTTATTCTCCTTAAGAATAAATTTATTTTAACACTTAATATTATTATATAAACTTGTGATATTTTAAAAATTATGATAAAGTATTTCAATGTCATTAACAAATTCTTTTATAGTGGATTTTTTATATTTAGATTCAAAGGAAGAATAACATGAAGAGTAGATTACATGAATTAGTAAATCAGATAAGAATTTTTTTAACGTCATTTTAAGAACAAAATTCCTCAAAATTATATGAATCCTCAATTGAACATCATTCAAGAAACATCCATGATTTTTCGTTAAAATAATTTTGAATATTTGATGAAATATTTTCAGACCTAGGGGCTTAGATTATTTGAGATTATGACTCCAAGATTATCATGGTGTTGATTTATAAAAATATTAGATATATCATATCACACACACAGGTTTTCTTTAATAATGGAATAAAAAAATAATGAAGTCTCAAAATATAATTCTAATACTTCTATTTAATCTAGAAAGTGAGTTTTACTCTAGGAACGACAAAATATTTTTTGGTACCAGATATTTTTCTAAAGTGATGTTGTGAGCACAAATAATAAAGTAAATAAAATTTTTTGTTTGATTGTTGTTTTTCACATAGAAAACTAATAGTCCCTATTAATACTCTATTATTTCATTACCATAGGGTTAGCTGGATAATCAAAAGTATTAGAGAGGAGATCATTTAGGATCATTGAAAAATATTAGAATCATGGGTCAATGATCGGAGTACGACAATGATTTCCAATGACATCGAAATTCATGGATCCAGCCTATGATAATGGTACAAAATTTTCCATCACTAATGATTGATCCAAACATAAGATAAGGAATTTTATTTATTGGAATTTATCCCATTTTTATGTCCCATATTGAATTTGAACCAAAACATCTAGTAAAAATTATTTCATAGATAGATGGTTTCGTTCGATAGATGATTTTTCTTTGTATGGTTTACTAATTGATTATTTATTTCAAAAAAATTTAATCAATTATCCTAATGAATGACAATCTGTTCCATCCCAAAAAAATTCAAATTTTGATATTCTTTTTTGTTTCATGGATTCCTCCCACCATTATATGGATGTTCATCAAAAAAATTCCTTTGGATAGTGGGTTTATAAAGACATGTAATTCGATTTATTCAATACTAATATTCTATTCAAGGGATCAATAACATGAGTTCAAATTCATGATCAAACCAAGGACCATGATTTTACAATAATATTAGATGATTATAGGTACATCGGGACCAAATCAGAGTTCCTCAGTTGTGACTCGGCATGTTTTATGGGATGGGAAAAATTTCCCAAGTGCATCGAGTCCTAGAATCCTACCTAAAATGATAGAGAGGATTTTCCACTAGATTTGGGTTACATTGTGTATCTAGAGTAAAATTTGGATGTAGTGGTGATGTCGGTATATTACATGTGAATGTAATGAAATTTCTAAAATGTAATGAACATATCACACTGTATTCCAAAGGGAAACAAACTGTATAGTCCCTTCAATGTGGAAGGTAGAGGTTTTTCATGGGATAAAAATATCAGACATCGTGTGATGGGTAGAAACATCATTTAACTCTTAGTATTCTAGGATGGTGTTTAAATGGAGAAAACATTCAAGAATCTAAGAGGCATTAAAATCCTTGTGTTCCTCTTCAGACACCATGTATCATTTGACAGATAGCTTGGAGTGTTCAAGGAGTACACACTAAAGATATCTTCTAGATCCACACACTATATATGGAGGGGAACATGTCATATATATTGGAAAGTACTTGAGATTGAGCAGATGACACATGCCATTGGATATCTCGTATCATACATATTTTGTATCATGAGAATATATTGTATACCTCAGAAGGTATGTGGTCAAGATAGAACCCAACTACAAGTAAAATATTGACACTTATACACTATATACCCTATGTGACACATAAATTATTTTACAGCAATGAATTTCATGTGATCAGAATATAGAAGGTTTAAGATTATTAATGAGACACACTATGTAACCAAATGTGTCATGCCATGTACTTCATTATGGGATGGTTGGTGCCATCAGTCTTCCCTATTTAACTCTAGTATATGCTTGGGAATTATACCTGAGACTATTTCAGTATATAACAGTATATGATGAGTGTTTCCCCTTGGACCATCCCAAAGAGGGCACATTTTTCAATTAATTAATCAACATAATATTTTGATATAATATATTATATAAATTGTAGGTATTTTTTTTGTCCATCAATATTACACATTGTGTGATGCGATATTGATTCTTCCTTCACCCTTTTCTGGGTTCATTTCATAAATGTATCCTCCAAGAAAAGGGTGTTGGTCCCTTATATAGTAGGTTAATCAATTATGTTTCACAGTATTATTTTATATATAAACCAATTCCCAGTCTACTATTCTAATATAATTAGTAGTTCAACCCTAATGATCAAAGTTGTGTATGGGTGTCAATATCTATTGAGTTCCATCATGTATCTTATATGTATAGACCTTAAATGTTTGAACTCTTATATGATCACTGTTACTGACTTAATATCTTGTGGATTGGTATCTCATGAATAAGTGTTACATTGAATCCCTGAGTGAAATCATGTGGTTTGAATTAGTGTTTATATCTCTTGATACATTGATTATATATTCAGTATATCTGGTTCTTATTATCCTTGTTATTATGTATTATATCCTAGTTGAAATAATAAATTATAGGATAATATCTCTCTTGATGATTTTTTTTGTAATATTAGGGTGTCATACTGGGTATTTTTATACTCATCCATGTATAGTATCTACCAACACATTTGATATATTATACAAAAGATAGTACATTTTACAAATTTCATAGAGGAATAGAAGTAAAATTTGTAGATTTTATTCTAGGAAGACTGAGGTTCATAGCGGTGTTTCATTTGATAGTTTTCACCTCATTCTATGTATGTTATAATTTACTCCCAGCTTTTTTGGCAAATGTATATACTATTACTTATTTATAAAATTTGTGGTACTCTGATAGTAGTATTTTGATGTATACCTATAATGGTATTAGTTTTATTGTTTTACCATTAAACATTGTATGGTCTTGGAGATGTTTGTGTTCATATATATACATTTTAAAATGACACCCACATGTGGGATACTCCAAATTGGAACTGTTCGCACTACCGGAAACAATGGTTTTTTCCAAAAATTTTATACTAATGTTTTGAAGAAATTGTTGGTATAATTTAAAAAAAGACATTATTTCCAAACTGTTTTTTCAAACCGATGCAAATGTGTTATTATAATTAACATTTCCCAATGATTTACTCAAACTGTTTAGAAATATAAAATTTATCTAATATATAACAATGGTTTAATAAAATGGTTGGTAAAGAGAATATTTCCAAATGGTTTTGAAAAACCGTTCGGAATGTTTTCCCCCAAATACACAACAACCTAGCTCCCACTCCACCCGATTGCAAACCCTAATCCAAAGATTCTCCAGAAGGTCTCTCTTCACCCTAGACCACAAAACTCATTTCACCCATAGATACATCTTCAAACAATAAATTTTTTATTTTTATAGGTAAAATTAGTATGTGATACCTTTGTTTTAATGTTTTTCATCTATTTTTTTTCTTCTAATTTTCAGTTTTGATTTGGGCTAAATTAGAGTTCCTACGATCTGTGACATACCGAGCACATTGATTTATTTTCTGTTTTTTTGTTCTACACTTCAAATATGGTAGAGGGTTTGTTTAGTCAAATGTTCTTGATATGGGTAATGGATATAAGGATGTTCCATGTAAAGGGATTGGGGATGGTTGGGGTAGTGGTGTAGGTGGTTTTCCATTTTTGGGGGGTGATATGGTGGTTTTATGGACTTTAGTTTAGTTGAAAAATGGATTTGAATTTTGTATTTATAGTTTTGATCAAGGAATAATGGGAAGGATATTGATATTGGGGATGAATTGGTTATTGGTTAGGTGATGGATTGGAATTTTAATGTTGGTTGGATTGGGTATAGGAATTTTTTAATGTAATATATGTGTATTTCCACCCCTGAACACCCCCACCCCATGGACACCCCAACCCCCCAAGACACCCCCACACCCCTCAACACCCCCATTGGATAGCACACCACCCCCCTTCACACCCACACCCTGGACCCCCCTCACCCCTCATGGAAATCCCCCCCCCCCCCCCAACACCCCTGGAGACCCACCCCCATAGACACCACCCCACCCATTACCACCAAACCCCTAGACACCCCCACCCGTAAGACATGCCCCCCAAGAAACCCCCACCCCTTAGACACCCTCCACCCCCTTGGACAACCCCCACACCCTTAGAAAACCCCCATGGACACCATCGCACCTCTTGGACACCACCGAACCTCCTAAGTTCTTGGCCCAGTTTTTAAATTGGAATTAACAATGTAGGTGATTTCCACATTCCCCAATGATATTTTCTAAGTGACCCATATATCCTTATAAATTGAATTTTTCATGTATTGATAAATTTAATTTTTCATGTTTTGATACATTGAATTTGTCTTGTTTTGATAAATTGAATGGGTTATTTGGAATGAAGTGGATAATGCAAGATGGTTTACCTTTCTTAATAAATAAAATGTTTTTAAATAAAATTACCTTGAGGGGGCTGCAAAGGGGGTAGGGGGTTTTCCAGGTGGGGTGGGTCATCCAGGGGGTAGGGGATGCTGGGTAGAGGGGGATACTGGGATGTGGGGGAGGAGGGTATGTGCCACCCAAGGAGGGGTGTCGGCTATTCAGGGGGATCAGGGTGGGTTGTCCAGGTATGGGAGGGGTGGGTTGTCTAGGTGGTGGGTGGGTTATCCAGGTGGGGGATGGGGGTGTGCCATGTCCATGGGGTGGGAGGTCCATGGGTGGGGGTGGGATGTCTAGGTGGGGAAAGGGGGTGTGGGCTGTCAAGGGTTGGGTTGTCCAAGTGGGGGCTGTCCAGTTGGGGGGGGGGGGGGGGTCCTGGTGGGGAGTGTCCAGTTGGGGGGCTGTCTAGGTGGGGGTGGGCTCTGCAAGTGGGGGGGGGGGGGCTCTCCAGGGGGCTTTAGGGTGTGTAAGGACTGTAGGGGAGGGGGTGTGGGCTGCCTAGGGAGGGTTTTTATGTCCAGGTGGTGATGGGTGGTCTACCCAAGTGGGATAGGGTGTATGGGATGTCCAAGTAGCGGGGTGTCCAGGTTGGGTTGGGGGATGTCCAGTTGGGGTGGGGGTGGGCTGTCAAGGGGGGTTTTCATGGTGTAATGGGCATTAAGGGAGGGGTGTTGGCTGAACATGTATGTTGTGGGCTATCTAGGGTGTAGTGGGAGGTCATTCCAAGTGGGGGATGGGTTGTGGGTTGTCATAGGGTCTGTCTAAGGGAGGTGGGGTGGGATGTCCACGTGTGGGAGGCGTGTGCATTTTCCCGGGGAGGAGGGGTGGGCTTTCCAGGAGGGGTGGGTTGACCGGGTGGGGTGGGGGGATATCTAGATATTATGGACTGTAGGGGGTTATGGGGGTTTAGGGGTGTTGGGGTGGACTGTCCAAGGATGGGGTGGGTTGTCCACTTTGATACTCTATAGAAAAAACGAATCACATATAAAAAATTTATAGTTCCTTTCACAGGTTAAGACTTCTCCTGAAGTTCCATTCCCACACTCACTCTTACCCATCCATGATGAAGTTATCTATGTAATGAAATATAACATAGGTTCTTATCAACTATCAATATTGATCTATTACAAATCTAACATTCATACAACTCAATATCAACTAATGATAAAACAAGTATCATACTCCCATGAGTAGTGTCCATCGAAACTTGTCTCATATGCCCAAACAACATACATAGGATCATATTTGACACACACACAAATTTTGGTAAACATACACCTAGTATCACAACCTAGAATTAGATATGATCTAGCCTCTCAAGGCATCACTTTACCACATACCTAGATCCAAATATAGATGTATGTTTACAATTAGGTGTGTTTTTTAGAACATATGTTTGATATTTAGAGTGTAAGATAAAATCTGATCCACATATGATATTTGGAGGTGTTTTTACATTTATCCATGTTGTGATTTATATATATGATATTAATGGTTTACATATACAGAATTCGGGGTCATCAATAATATTCTTGAAATCATGCTTGAGTGGGATAGATATTAGATTCTACAACCCTAGTTAAGGGTGTACACTCCCACCCCATTGGATCCCCCACCCCCTAGACCCCCTGGACACCCCCCACATCCCTAGACACCCTGCCACCCCAAAGGACATACCTCATCCCCCTTGACATTCACTACCTCCCCTAGACACCCCCATGAACCCCCTTGAACAACCCCCCTAGATAGAAGCCCTCCCCTAGAAACCCCCCTTCCCCACCAGGGCACCCACCCCCCTCTTGGCAGCCCCCATCCCCTTGGACAGCCCCACCCCTTTGACCCCTCCCCCCCCCCCCCCAAAAAAAGAATCCCAGGATAGCCCCACCCCCTTGGACAGCCCCCTCCCCTGGACACCACACCACCCCCATGAATCCCCCCCCCCCCCCCCGAGACACCCCCACCTCCTAGACAGCCCCCACCCCCTAGACACCCCCAACTACAATGGGCTGTGTGTGTGATCACTCAAATATTTTACTAAAATATAAAATCTCATAGATATAAAATTTTCTCAACTCTTGAATAATTCTCCTCCTAAAGGGTACATTATCTTGAACACTCGTGTATAGTTATTCAAAGATATATTGTTATAAGTATTCTGTTTTGTTGTCTTTTATATTATGATTCTCATACAGAGTAGGGTGTCATTTATGGTTTCATATAAATTGAACAATTCTCAATTACATAAATATATTTTTTATGAGACTTCAATCTTATTGAATTTTGTTTTGAAGAAATGAATTATAATTTTTTTACAAAATAGATAGAAGTTGGATCTATTAAATCGATCAGATCTCAAGTTATTTTCAAAACAATTTGGAGATATTTTTAGAATTTTCATTTTATAGTGCTTCAGATAGTGGTCACATACATTTACTCTGTTACAATTGTGTTGGGAGACCTTGGTTGAGCCATAAATAAGTCATCTACCACAAAACGAAATATGGTTTTCAAGAAAACTACACTGCGTGGTATCACAATGGGATGAAAATGAAATCTCAAATTGTTAATGATCCAACTGAGAGAAATGGATTGGAAAAATTTTCATATCACCGGTTTCTATTTATTCATCATCATGAAAAAGAAAGGATTCCGACCCAAGAAGGCTTCAATATGAGAACACATGATGTGTCTAATAAAAATTATGATGTTTTCAGGGTGAAAAAATTCAATGATGCTGCCACAACTCCAGTATATCGACAATGTCGTAAAATAAAATAGATGGAATTTTAAATATGATTGTTTCATGGGAAAACTATGTATGGGATTTATAATACTTCCATTGTTTACATTGTTACATTCATGAAGGAATTACTTCCAGATGATGCAAATATTAATTTGAACCACTATATAGCGTGGAAGTTAGCTGAGGAATGTGGATTTTCATGAAACTAAATTCATGCTTACAATAAATATTGATGATTATTCTGGAAATAAACTTCTGAATGAGATGATTGTATAATATGTGTCACATATTGCTGGATTCCAAAAGCTAATGGAAAACCATCTCGTATTCCACATAATGTAATTTGGCACTTTCTATTAATCCCTAGACATCAGCATATTTTTATGTCTGATTAAATATCAATCAAAATGACATGAAATGGTACCATGAGAAATAAGGCTAAGGATGACTAGTTCTCCGAATAGATGGATTTTTATGGTAGATATTTGATGTTAAATATCCTGATTTTTCAGCTAATGTGCATAATTTCAGGATGGGTCTTTCATAGTAGGTTTTAATCCATTTGGGAAGATTCTAACTTCCCAAATCACATTGCCTATTTTTATACAGATTTATAACCTTCCCCCATGGTCGTGTATGAAATAATCTTTCACTTTCATGAGTATACTGATATCTAGCCCTTATGATCACGAAAATGTTATAGACATATACATGAAACCATTAATAATAGGGTTGAAAATTATTTGGTATGTGGGTGTCCGCACATACAATGCCAGTTCGAAAGAAATATTTCAGTAGCGTACTCCACTTATGTAGAAGACCAATGATTTTCCTACTTATGAAATGATATCTATATGGAGCACTAAGAAAAAACTACATTGTCCTGTTTGTATGAAGAATACACGATCCAGAAGACTAAAATGTCATTGTAGATTCAGTTTTATGGGAAATCGACAATTCTTGCCAATTGACCATCCATATAGAAGTAATCATCGAATATTTGACAATACCATGGAGAACGATGATCCACCATAGTGTATTTTTGGAATTGATGTGCTTAATTAATTGAAAGATTTCAATTTTTTCATTCGATAAAGGTCAAATGAAATCAAGAAAGATAAATAATGTTTCCACTGAAACCTATTACAATTGGAAGAAGAGAAGTATCTTCATTGATCTTGCTTATAGGTAAACCGATTTTCTATTAAATTTCTTAGACATAATGCACATTGAAAAAAAATGAGAAATGTTGCTTTTTATTCTTCTAAATGTTAAGGTAAAGACCAAAGATGATTTACATTCTCGGCATGACTTGGTGGATTTGGTAATTAGAACAGAATTTCATCCTATTCTTCTGAGTGAAAATAAATGGAATGTTCCATGAGATTTTTATGTGATGAGACCTACAGAAAAAAGAAATTTCTATAAGTACTAGATACTATTAATGTTCCGGATGGAAATTCAAGCAACATATCTAAACGGGTCGACAGAAGAGAGTTGAAGCTAAAATAATTGAAGACTCATGATTATCACAAACTTCTACATGAGTTGATTCCAATAGAAATCTATCATCTTTTGTCTAATAATGTAGGGGTGGATGTAATTTGGTTGTGCCATTTTTTAGAGATATTTGTGATAAGATATGTTCTTAGTATTTATAGTAAAAAATGTTGGTATATGTCCCATTATTTTTTGAGAGATACAAAGAATATTTCCTCCATAATTTTTCCCATGCATGTTGCATATGATAGTCCATATTATGACTAAAATACTTCTTAGAGGGCCTATTTGTTTTTTTTTTGATGTATCCAACTAAAATAAATATGTACACTTTGAATTCTTATGTTCGAAGCCGGAATCATCCCAAAGGCTCTATCGTGAATGGTTAAATGGCTCAAGAATTTGTGGATTTAGGATCTATGTATTTGTATGATCATACAACAATAATGAAGAGGAAAATGAGAAACTAGTTAGAATGGTATGACAAATTTGAACACAGTTTTCCACCACTTACTCAATCATGAGGAATTCTTGGATCATATACATTAACAACATTAATCGTGGAAGAGAGGGGTATAGTACATCGCGCATTTTGGTTGAAATATGATTTGTTTGATGACTACATCATGTGATTTAAAAGAGTGCATTGTTATTTATCTTTGAGGAGGAGGGAGACATTTTATAGCGAAGAGTTTTTAGCTTTGTTAAAATTGAAGGTAATAATATTACTATTTAAAATAATTAAAACAATATTTTATTAAGTTTAATATTTATTTATATTTCAGGTATTGATTTTTCCTACTATCACTGTCTCTGAGGAAATAAGTGCTTTGGATTTTGGACCTAGTATTGTGGTTCGTGACTGTAAATCAATTGGTATCAATGGATACAGATTTATTATTACTAAATGAGAAAAGAAAATGAGAACACAACTTGATTTTGTTATAGTTACCATCACAATATACTATTATTCCACTGCAATAGATAGTAGATAGTGATTTGAAAATGTAGGTTATTATGGAGTCATAAAATAATAATAATATTGGATTATTACACTCATAGACGATCCGCGATGATGAAATGTTAGTAGTTTTATTCGATGATGAGGCATGACACATTTATTGATGATTGTGGATTTCCAGAAATTGATACGACTCACACTCTTTCTACCTATGAACCATATATACTGGAATCAATGGAGAAACAAGTTTTTTATGTTAAAGACCATCTTCAACCTAAATTTGGTGTCATTATTGAAGTTATTCCAAGACACATTTTTGATGATGGAGATGATGGAATTGAAACCATCACTAATACCATTGCAAATGATCCATTTATTACCTTTGATAAATCCAATAGCTCAATTGCTAAAGTTTACTGTGAACCTGAAGTTGTGGTCAGAAATTTATAGAACCATCTATCCATGTTCTCATTTATTTTAGTTTCACTTGGCATGGGTTGTAAGGTTGGGACTATTATAATTTATTTAATATTGATTACAAATATGTTTTATCCAACTTAACCATTATGTGAATTTTCAATTGTTATTGGATATAAATTATTTGAATCTTGTAGATATCGTATCCTTGTTCATATGTGTATATCATCATTTCCAACTATCTTAAGGGTTTAATCCTTAATAATATATAGAACAATAACACTATGTAAAAAACCATCCTACCCAAAATTTAATGTTTTTATTACATCTTGAACAATTAATTGAATTCATTATATATTCATTCAAGTTTACCTAAAACAATAGATACTTTAATTATGCATGAATCCCCATATTTCCCCTCATATAGTTTTTGTTTTCATCACACATTAGTTATCCTATTCTAATTACTTACATATTTTTTTTAAAATACAGGAAATGAATCCAAATTAAGAGATGCGACAAAAAAATATGGCGGACAACAATTGTCGCATGGCTGAGATGGGCATTCCACCACTAGTGCATGTAGTGAGTATTTTATTGCAAATATATATATTTAAATAATATATAATTTCCTGTAATTTATTTTATTTTAATAATTTAATCAGGATCTACCTCTTAGTAAAATATTATTTGATGAGTAGCCTAGTGGTGGTCCCAGTACTCAGGGTGTTCAGATGGGGGGGGGGGGGGTAGGAGAGCTAGCTGATCTGGCCAACGTACCTGATTAGACCCTGCCCCTCCCACCAACATACCATATATCCAAAATTCTTATCATTCTTTTTCAATAAATATACACAAGATATTTAGGTCTCCCATGTTTTCACCACCCTTTACATTTGAGCCTCCTCACCCGTCTTTACCATATTCGATGACGATTCACACTCACCATCTAGTATTCGGCCAGTAATCTGTGTCAGCTTCTTTTACTTATACTTCCTTATCTATAAGAATTTGTATTCCATATTCATTGACTCCTTCTTTTCCAGAGTTTGTCCCTACATAGCTTACATTAGGACCCACTCCACCTGTACAGGGTGTTCCTTCAGTTTCTATTGATCCATTGGCGCCCACTGATCAGACTACTACAAGAAAATTTATATAACACTACCATATTATTATGACATTATTTATCTTCATTATAACATGTATTGATAAAATATTGGTTTTTAAATCATAATAGATACATATACTGATAAGAGGTGAGGGAGGGGGCATACACGCATCCGTGTGGTGTGGATCCACAACCCACAGTTGATGGTGGACTACAATGAAGACAGTCAAATGATTGAAAAAACTGGGCAACAATGTCGGAGATTTTTTGTGATGTTTTCCAAATACTCCCACATAATTATTGTCAGCCCGCTCTCATTGAGACATTTTGTAGATGAATTCAAGAATAATTCTTGGGCAGAGATATGGGTAAAAATATTTGTTGTATTTAATGAAATATATTATTTCTTGTGTTAATATGAATTAATATTTTGGTGTCCACTTCAGTTTAATTTTCCCGTTTGTGAGGATGCACAGACAACACATCTAAAGGATTTAGTTGAGCTTTGGATAGATAATAAGCATCAGTTGTATATTTGATAGAATGGTACCGTAGGCACAGAGTTAGAGGTGGTCTCTGTCATTGATTATTGTAAATTAGAACTATGTCAAAAGATGATTACTCATTGGACGACTTCACATTTGTGGTATTAATCAAATTTGAGGTATTTAAAAAAAATATTCAGGTTTTTCATTAATGATATATTTTTTATTTTCAAAATTTACGTTGGAATCATCTGGAAGAAATAAAAAAACATTTATTCTAAAAAATACATCCTAACAATGGGACGTACTACGATGCCAGGTCATTAGAGGATGCAGGTATGATTGTTGTTTATATAATTTTAGTTATGAAATTAATTATTGGTAATCTATTTTTAATTATGGTTCCCTACATTCAGTGTAATTGAAGAGGCAAAAAAATGAATATTGAAGGATGTATGCCTTGAGAGAAACTCTTTTTCTTGTGTATAAGGAAGAAAGATAGATGTAGGGATAACGAACCTACTCAATACCAGATTGTATGTTTTACATAGTTGATTTCGAATTTTCATACCTATTTTGTATCTAAACAACCTATTTTATATTTGTAACAGGATTCTTTAGAGTCCTTTGATGCCCAGAAACCTGACAATTTTGGGCCAAATGAACATTTATAGCAGGTGTTGGGAGATGAGCACCCTGGAAGAGTACACTACCGACCTAGGAAGAGTATAGTCCTGAAGTGGTATTGGCCCTCCTGAGGTATGAGTTTCAGTTCCATGGGGTTACATTAGGTTAAGTAACATGAGTAAAATGATGATAAAAGGGCCGCAGATATGGCAGAATAGTCTGCTTGGGAAAACACTGCATTTATTAAACTGATTGAAGTTTTACATCCAACACTTCAACCAGAGGCCAGAACAACTTGTGATGAATATATATTGTTTATTGTTTCTATATATGATTCACCAGGTGTAATTTCTAGTGGTTTTCAAGATGATGGATAGGAAAAGGGCGAGGCGGAGGAGGAAGAGGGTGAGGAGAAGGCTAAGGTGGAGGAGGAAGAGGTCGAGGAGGAGGAGGAGACCATGGAGGAGGACTAGACGGAGTACGAGGGTGAGGAGGGGGAGTTGTGTAGGGTAGAGACGATGATGGTCACAATGATGAGGATGAGGGTGTGGCTAATGATGATGATGATGATAGTGATGAGGGACAGATTGATCGATTACATTTTTGACTGATATTACAGACTTTTAATGTTTGATGATTTTTTTCTGCCAGAATGTATGTGTAATTAGTTAGGTCACATTATCATTATTTCTTTATCTATAAATAATAAAACATGACATGATGATTTGATATGACAAATTCACCCATCCACTAAACACCCCCACCCTAGACACCCCCACCCCCCTACACACCCCCCACACACCATGGCCATCCCCCTGACCCCCTTGGACACCCCACCCCCGGGACACCCCATACACCCGTGGAAAGCCCCCCCCCCCCCCCCGACCCTCAGACCCCAACCCCCTCCCACCCCTACCCCCTGGACACCCCCACCACCACCCCCACCCCCATGGATAGCCCAACCACCACACTGGAGAGCCCCCCTGTACACCCCCAACCCCCTTGGAGATCCCCCACACCCCCTATATATCCCCCCCTCCTAGATACCACCCCACCCCACCCACCCCCTGGACACGCCCCACCAACATGGATAGCCCCCCACCCCCATGGATGACCCCCACCCCCACCCCTGGACACCCCCTTCACCCTTGGACACCCCCCCCCCCCAATCTGTATAGCCCCCACCCCATGGACACCACCCCACCCCCTGAACCCACACCTTGGACAGACCACCCCCTGGACCCCCCCCCCCCCCCCCCGAACACCCCCTACCCCCTTAGAAAGACCCCCCCCCCCCCCACGAACACACCACATTGACATCCCCTACACCCCCCTGGACACCACCCCACACCCTAGACCCCACCCCCCCCCCCATGGATAGCCTTCCACCCCCCGAACAGCCCCCCCCCCCCCCCCACCATTGGACACCACCCCACCCCCTGGACACCCCCACTCCCTGGAAGCCCCCCCAACCACCTGGACACCCCCTACCCCCTTCGAAGGCCCCACACCCCCCGTGGATAGCCCACAGACCCCACCTGGACACCCCCTCCCCCAAGAAACCCCCGACCCCCTAGACACCACCACCTCCCCGGATAGCCCCCCACCCCCTGGACAGCCCCACCCCCAACCCCTTCAAAATCCCCTCCAATTCTCTAGGAACCTACCCACCCCTAGACACCCCCTACCACCCCTACACACCCTAACCTCCATGGACCAACCCCCCCCCCCCCCCTCCCAGACACTCCCTACCCCCTTCGACAGCCCCCCCCCCCCCCCCAAACCCCCTGGACAACCCCCCCAAATGGACACCCCCACCCCTAGACCCCCCCCCCCAGGACAACCCCTACCCCCTTGGACACCCCCCCCCCCCCGAAGAGCCCCCCCCCCCCAAGAACACCACCTCCCCTGGATGCAACCACCCCATGGATAGCTCCCCACCACCATGGACAGCCCGGCTGGACACCCCCACATTACCCCGGATAGCCTCCCCAACACCCTAGACAGTCCCCCCCTCCCACCATAGTGACCCAGCCTTTTCATACATTACTGTTACATAATTATAAAGATAAAATACATAATAGTATTACACATATAGGATGTAGATGTTTAGGGTCCTAAGAAAACTAGGACCATACAGAAGAATTAAATCATCAAGCAAAAAACATTTATTTAATTCCATCATCTCTAGCTTCTTATTGGCACGTGACCTCTCCTTAGTACATGTAGTCACCTAAAGATATACATAAAAAGGGGATAGCTAATACCCATGAATGAGGATATATAAGAACAATATAACAATGGGAGAGCATAACCATAACATTGGAAAAGAATCATGAACATGAGAGGAAGCATTAATAAGAGACTTGAAATGTGGCAATGCATATAAATGAAACATCATCTCTTTGTTGTTAACTACCACAAATACCATTGAAAAAAGCTAGAATATTGTTCATGCATCATTTCACATTAACATATGAGATTAAATACTCTATCCAATGCATTAGAGAGCTGTATAATTTCTGGCACACCTGTCACACTAAAACATTCATAATGCGCTATATAATTCTGGGTGCACCCGTCACACCATAACATTGTCATTATCATGCATTCCACATAGAAAAAATATCAAAAATGAACATAACTAACCCATATAAAGGAATGGGATTCACGTATTAATAAAACATTCATTTTCTTTTGGTTTCCCAAAATAATGAAGGAATAACATACATGTTACAAAAACCGTCAACCTAGAATGAGAAGTAAAAGGTGTGTTCTTAAAAGAAGAGTTCATTTGGAAAACATTTGGTTTGACATAAACATAATTGACAAACATTTATATCCCAGAAATGGAAATAAATTGATGAAAAATTATTTTTTAGGGGTAACTTTATAAAAAAGGAGTAAAAGAGGGAGAACCCGAAAGAAGAAGGTTGGTTTCGAGAATTTCCCCTTACATAAAATCCAAACGCTTCCATCTCTTTAATGTCCTATATAACCACATTTGATTCATTAATTAAAAATTAAAGAACCATTTTTACATGAATATGGTTTATTATTGTTTCAATAAGTTATTTTATTATCATTTAGATGATTTATAGGGTTTTGAAACATTGTTCGAGAATGTTTTTTATGGTTTTTCTTTAGTAGTTCACATGTATTCATAAATGGATGTTCGAGTAGAACATGGGTAAACACCCTGAACTAATATTACATGTCATTAATGATATTTTATAAGTTTAAATGATCATATAAATTATTATATTATATATCATTTGGATGAATCATTAGATAAGAATTAAATCATGATTGTTTGGGTTAATTTTGGCGATTTTTCGACCACAACAATCTTGTTTTGTTTAGTCGTTTACTAATATATACACAATCTAGTTCCAGAACATCAAATAGGAATTAATACATATAAAATATTCTTGCTAAACCATAAAAATTGTTTAATGACCAGACATGAATGTATAAATGGAAAAAATAAAACATGTCATTCTTAAAGGTGATAGATTAACACCTTACAAACAACGTTTTCTTTTATAAGATAAAAGGAAGATGAGAAGGGGTTTGGATGGTAAAATATACCATTATTATCGTAAAATTCTAGTATATGTTTCATATTGGAGTTACCATACCTAGTTTATGGAGATAGCTGTGGAGAGAATAAGAAAATAACATGAAATTGAAAGGAAATTAAAGGAAAGAGGAAGAGAAATTAACTCTTGAATCCTCCTCTTGAGATCCCCCTTAAGGGACCAAGGTGTGGTATTTTGATGAGACCAGAAAATCGTGGTCAATGGGGGAGGGGATAGGGAAGATTATTGGGTAGTGTTTAGGCAAGTCATGATGATTTAGAGGTGTGAGTAAATGAGGGTGTGAAGGTTGGTATTTATCGTGGAGGGGAGAGGGTTTTCTTTAATATTTAATTTGTTAGTTTATTAATTTACCCTATCCCAATGAATAGTGAACCTTTAATAACCATGAATATTAAATCGGGAATTTTAGTTTTTGATTTGGGTTCTCACATCACTTGTGATTTCCAGAATAGAGGGATTAAATTAAAATGTATTTATACGGAAAATTAATGTATTTAACTATCCACTGAAAATTCAAGTATTTCTGAAAAATCCAAAAAATTTACCTTAACTATTTTTTGATATGTAGAATCCAAAAATGAATTCCATTTTTCAGAAATAATTTTGAAAATATTATTATTTTAATATTTAATTAAAATCATAATTTATTATCAAAACCCAATTTTAAAAAGTCATTTAATTATTCTAAATTATAGGTATATCATACTTTCAACATGAATATTATTTATATATTATCATAGGTAAGGTTAATATTCATTAGAGTATATCACTATTCATAAGGGTATGTTAGTATTCATAAGGGTAGGTTATTATTCACCAAATATTAATTTTTTACTATTGGACTTCAAATAACATATTGATTGAAACCGTGTATGTTGGATTTTCTAAATTCCAAACATAGAATAGACAGACTTTTTTTTAAATGTCACATAGCACTTAATAGTTCATATGATGTGTTTTCATGTGATTTTATGACATATTTATAATAAGGGAATTTCCATTGAAAAACATTGGGTTGTTACCTTCATCCCCCCTTATGAAATTTCACACTCGAATTTTCACATTAGACAAACAGGTGAGGGAACTTTTCCATCATCGCCTCCTCTAGTTCCCATGTAGCTTCATCAAACTTATGGTTCCTCCACAACACTTTGACAAGGTTGGTTTTATTATTGAGTATAACCATATCTCTCTAGTATAATATCTCTATTGGCTAGTCCTCATAGGAGATATCATCTTCCACCTATACCACCTCTGAGTTCAGTACATGTGAGGGATCATGTATGTACTTACTCAGGAGTGATACTTGAAAAACATCATGAACTTGATCCATATTAGGTAGAAGTTCTAGCCGATAATCCATATATCCTATGCGATAAATGATCTCAAAGGGGTCATTGTACCTTCGGTTTGCATCCCTTCCTTTCCAAACCGCATGACTCTCTTCCATGGTGATATTGAAAGGAATACTTTATCTCTATCTTTGAACTCCAAGTCCCTTAGACGGTTGTCATCGTAGATCTTTTTATAACTTTGAGTAGCTTAGATTTGTTTCTGGATGACTTGAACCTTCTCTGTCATATCTTGCACAATATCAGTGACAAGTAGCTTTCTTTCTCCAACTTCATCCCAGCATGTTGGAGTTCTACATCACATTCCATACAGAGCTTCATATAGAGCCATATAAATTCTTGAGTGGAAGTTATTGACTAATTATAACTCAACCAAAGAGAGATGATGATCCCATCCACCTTTGAATTCTATAGATTAGGCTTTTAGAATATCTTAAACCATATAAACAGTCCATTCAGATTGGACATCAGTTTTGGGGTGGTAGGACCTACTGAAATTTAATTCAGTACTCAAATTAAGTTGATGGATCCTCTAGAACTTTGATGTGAACCATGGATCACGGTCAAAGGAAATCGAGAGTGGAACACCATACAGTCACACCACTTCCTTTGCATATATATTTTCATGTTGTTTAAGCGAGAGGTCTTCCTGAATAGCAATAACATGGGAAGTCATGGTGAGTCGGTCAACCACAAACCATATCACATAATTTCACTTTGACGTCATTGGGAGTCATATGAAAAATTCCATAGTGATATTCTCCCATTTCCACATGGGTATAGGCAACGGATGAATCATCCCATTGGACTTTTTTCGCTCATCTTTAACTTACTAATATACCAAGCACCTTGGTATATATTCTAAAATCTCTTTCTTCATGTTAACCCACCAGAAGTGTTCTCGAAGATCACAATACATCTTGGTACTCCCAGGATGGATAGAGAATGTTAACTTATTTGCATTTTCCAATAGCTTCTTCTTTATCCCAGGTGATGAAGGCACACTAAGATGTGTTCCAAACCAAATCACACCATCATCCTCGATATGGAACCCTGACATCTTCCCTTTACCGAATTCACCCTCTATTTAATATCCACGTCATCCCTTTTTGATTCCTAAATATTCTCTTGGATGGATGGTTACACAACAATTTGGGAAAGGGAGGATGTATCCCCTGCCCTTATGATTTCTAAATCCATCCTTTTCTTATCCAAGAAGACGTGGTCTTTCTCAATCCATAAAATGGATAGAGTAACAGGTTATTTTCTTCATAGAGCATCAGCTTCGTTGTTTCCTTTCTATGATGATAGTGATTAGTGAAATCATAATCCTTGATTAGAAAAATTTATCTCCATTCATTCAAGGTGATCTCATTTTGTGTGAATATATACATTAGGATCTTTTGATCAATGTATATATCACACTTCTTGCCATGAAAGAAGTGCTGCCAAATTTTCAAGGAAAAAACCATGGATCCTTGCTCTAGATAATGCATCGGGTAGTTCTGCTCATGGATCTTCAACTGCTGTGAGGTGTAGGCTATCACATTGTCATTTTTAATGAGTAAACTACTCAAACCTTTCATTGAAGCATAATTGTATATCACAAAACATTATTCCATTTTTGGTAGTGTGAGTAAAGGTGTAGTGATCAGCCTTTTCTTCATCTCCTTAAATCTTCCCTCACATTCTTCCATCCAAACATACTTCACCCATTTACTAGTAAACTTTGTTATTAGGGTTGACAATCGTGAGAAATTTCTCATTATAATTTGGTCGTACCCAGCTAATTCAAGAAAACTACAGATTTGTATGACACTAGAGGTCTTGGGCCACTCCTCAATCGCATTTGTTTTTGAAGGGTCCACAAAAATTCCCTCACTTGTGATCACATGTCCTAATAAAGTGACTTGCTTCATCCAAAAGTTCCACATTATGAACATGGCATACACCTTCACCTTTCTCAATGTCACCAACACAAGTCTTAGATGTTCTTCATGTTCCTCCTTGTTCATGGAGTAGATGAGAATATCATTAATAAACACTACCAAAAATCTTTCTACGCAATGTCTAAAGAATATATTAATAAAATCCATGAATATTGTAGGGGCATTATTAAGTCTGATGGGCATCACCAAAAAAACATAGTTCCCATACCTTTTACAGAAGGAAGCCATTCAAATATCTTCCTTCTTCACCTTTAACTAATGATATCTAGAATGAAGATCCACCTTTGAAAATTATTGAGCTTCTCTTAACTGATCGAACAAGTCATCAATCCTTGGAAGAGGATAATTTTTCTTTATGTTGATATTGTTGAGTTCCTGATAATAGATAAACATCTGCATTTTTTCATCCTTCTACTTCCCAAAGAGCACTGGCGCACCCCAAGGTGATTCACTAGGGTGTACGAACCCTTTGTCCAGATGCTTTTGTAGCTAATTCATTTACTCCTCCACTTCGATAGGATCCATCCTACCTGGACACATTGAGATAGGAGTAGCTCCAAATATGAGTTTTGTTGAGAACTCTACCTCACGATCTGGGGGAAGTCCGTGCAACTCTTTGGGAAATACATCACTATATTCCCTCACGATGGGAATTTCCGCAAGGTTGGCACTTTCCTTTGACAAAACCATTTCGGAAAAGTATGCTTTCTTATAGGGAATCAATACCCACATAGTTGGAGGATTTTTTAAAGGAGATTCATGATATTCCTTGAATTTTTAGAGGAGAATGGGGGAGTTTAGAATATGAAATGATATTTCTTTTCCTTGAGTTTTGATACGTGCTCTATATAACGAGAGCTAATCCATTACCATTATAGCATTGAATTCCACCAAGGGATTTATTGTAAGATTCACTGGAATAATATTACCACATGTACAAACAGGATAAGATTCAAACACTTGGGTTTAAATTATTGTACCACTTTCTGTTTTTAAGGATATATTTACTTCAAGGTTTTGGGGCTTTGATTTTATAGTTCTTGAAAACTACCAAGATATAAGGGAATGTGTAGAACCAGAATCAAATAATAATTTTTCCATTCTTGAGTGAATATGAACTGTACCTTGTGTGACTTTATTATCGTTCTCCACTTTAATATCAATGATGGAATAATCCTTTCATTGTTCCTTTGGAAATGGTGGCTACTAACACTGATTTCCCTCAATAAATCAAGGTTTAGTGCATTGGCTTGCATAGTGCCCTAGCTCCCTATAGTTGTATCATTGAACCATGGGTGGTTCTCTCCATTATTCAGCTACATTCTCCTCCCTTTTCATGACTTTTATACACTCTTGATCATGGTTTCATTATCTCCCACACTTGAAACACTACCCCATTTGTTTGAAGCAATTACCATGGTGGAACTTCCCACATTTTTCGCATGTTGGTCGCTGACCTTTCATACAAACATTGTCATTAGAACCTCCAGCATGAAACTCTATCATTAATTTCCTATCATCATAGCCATGGGACCATTCACCATAGTCTATCTCCACTTTGAGATAAAATCTAACAACTTCTTCATAACTCCCAAAGTCTCAAATTTCAAGAGCCTTTCTATGGTGTGTTTTTAATCCACTAATGAATCCATCAATTTTTATGTCATTATTGATAACAAAACGTAAATCATACCTTAAAATCAGTTTGAAATTATCTTCATAGGTTATCACAGATTATCCTTCTTTTGTATTCATCTTTATGAATTCTTTCTCTATATTCGTGTGAAAAGTTCTTGGGAAATAATTGTTAAGAAACATTATCTTAAAGACATCCCATTCAATCTCATCAATTTATTCCCTTCGAATGTTGTTCTTAATCAAATCCCATCATTGATATGCATCCCCATCAACAAGATAAATAGCTTGAGTCACCTTCTCCATCTCGGAACAGTGAAGTACAAAAAAGAACATCTCCATAGAGTTGACCCACTACTCTGCAATATGTGGATCAGAAGATCCCCTAAATGTCGGTGGTCATTGCCACATAAAACATTCGATAGACAGTTTCTCCCTCTTTATTGAAGGAGGAATTTCTACATTATTATGGTTATTATTCATAACCTAAGATAATTTGGTAATAACCACCATGATGTTCTGCACTCCACCTCTGAAATCATTGGGGATGTCATTTGGGCAATCGTTGCATGGGCCCTTTCACGAGTTGTTGGCCTTGTTTCTCTTGGTCCCCACCATTTTCTAAAATATAATTGGTTAGAGCATATGTCAACATGTCATGAATAACTTATTCATATGAAACTTTTTCTCTAAAAGAATAACTTATGGGATCCCAATGTAATTATTCTTGTGTGAAAATTTGTACTTACTCTCATGCTAGATGTTTTATCTAGGGTTTACGAATCCTAATTCAAAAATTAACTAAACCTTGCCTCTGATGCCAACTATAGTGACCCATCCTTTACATACATTACTATTACATCATTTTAAATATAAAAAACATAATAATATTACCAATAAAGGATATAATGGTTTAGTGTATTTGGAAAACTAGGACCATACATAACAATTACAACATCAAGCATAAACACTTATTTAATTCCTTCTTCTCTAGCTTCTTATTGGCACTTGACCTCTCCTTAGTACATGTAGTCACCTGAGGATATACATCAAAATGATTGAGATAAAAGACCAGTAAGAGGATATATAAGAACAATATAACAATGGGTGAGCATAACCATAACATATTCAAAGGATCATGAATAGGAGAGGAAGCATTAATAAGAGACTTGAAACATGTAAATGCATAAAAATGAAACATCATGTCATAGTGGTTAACTACCACTCATACTTGTGAACGAAGCTTTCATATTTTTTAAACATCATTTATCATTAACTCAGGATATTCATCACATAACCCAATTCTTTGGAGTGCAATATAATTTTAGGTGCACCAGTCACATTCAAACATTCATATTGCACTATATAATTCCAGGCGCACCTGTCACACCATAACATTTTCATTATCATGAATGCCACATAGAAAATATATCAAATTTTAACATAAATGACCCATGGAAAATAAATTGGTTTAACCTCATAAGAACACATTCATTAACATAGATTTCCAAAAATAAAGAGGGAATAATATTCAAGTTACAAGAACTGTAAACCTTGAATGAGAAGTAAAAGGTGTGGTCTTAGAAGAAGAGTTATTTTGGAAACATATTGTTGACATAAAAAGCAATGATAAACCATTATATCCTAGAAAAAGAAATTAAAATGATGGAAAAATGATTTTTAAGGAGTAACAATATCAAAAAAGTAGTGAAAGAGGGAGAACCTGAAGGAAGAAGGTTGGGTTTGAGAATTCCCCCTAACCTTATATCTGAACACTTCCTTCACATTTCTGTCCTATATAACCACATTATATTTATTAATTAACAACTAAATAACCTTTATTACATTAATATGTTTCATTATTGTTTCATTAAGTTATTTTATGTTCCTTTTTATGAGCTATAGTGTTTAAAAACATTGTTTGGGAATGTTTTTTTTTATGGTTTTTTCTTGAGCGGTTCATGTGAATTCATAAATTGAAGTTTGGGTAGAACATGGGTAAACACCAAAAACTGATATTACATGTTATTAATGATAATATAGGAGTTTAAAATATCTTATAATATATTTTATTTTATTTTATGTACATGAATCATTATATAATAATTAAATTATGATTGCTTGGGTTAATTTGGGATATTTTTTTACCACAACGATCTTGTTTTGTTTAATCAATTAGTAATATGTGAATAAGTTAGTTACAGAACTTCAAATAGGCCATAATACATATATAATATTCTGGATCAACCATAAAATATTTTTCATGACCAGATCTGAGGGTATAAATGGAAAAAAACATGTTGTTCTTGAAGGAGATGGATTAACACCATACGAACAACGTTTTATTTTTTAATATAAAGGGAATATAAGAAGGGGGTTGGATGGTACAATATCCCATTAGTGTCATAATATTCCATTATATGCATGATAACAGAGTTACCATACCATGTGGATGAAGATAGGTGGAGAGATAATAAGAAAAGAACTTGAAATTGAAAAGAAATTAAAGGAAAGATGAAGAGTAATTACCACTTGAATCATCCTCTTGAGATCCTCTTTAAGGGACCTAAGCATGGTCTTTTGATGAGACCGGGAGCTCTTGGACGTTGGGGAGGGGCTAGGGAATATTATTAAGCAAAGTGTAGACAAGTATTGAATCTTTAGAGGTGTGAGGAAATGATGGTGTGAAGGGTGGTATTTATAGTGGAGGGGAGAGGGGTTTCCTTAATATTTAATTCATTTGTTTATTAATTTCCCTTAAGACAAGGAATAGAGAGTCTCCCATTACCATGAATAGTAAATAGGGCATGTTAGTTCTACATTTGGGGTCTTACATCACTTGTGATGTCAGGAATAGTGGGTTTGAATTATAATATATTTATACAGTAAATTAATTTATTTTACTATTCACCAAAAAATCAAACATTTCAGAAAAATCCAAAAAATTCACCCTAACCATTTTTCAACGTGTAGAATCAAAAAATGAAGTAAATTTTTTAAAAAATAATTTTTCACATATTATTATTTAAATATTTATTTAAAATCATAATTTATTATCAAATTTTTTTTTCGAATAGTCATTTACTTATTCTAAATTATAGGTATACAAAACTTTCAACTTGAATATTATTAATATATTATCATAGGTGTGGTTAATATTCATTAGAGTATATCACTATTCATAAAGGTATGTTAGTATTCATAAGGGTAGGTCATTATTAACAAAATTTTATGTTTTTATTATTAGACTCCAAATAACTTACTGATTACAATCGTCTATGTCAGATTTTAGAAATTCCAAACACATAAATGACAAAGTTATGTTTAAAGGTCACTTAGAACTTAATAGTTAAATATGTTGTGTTTTTATGTGATTTTAGGACATATGTTTTTTAAGGTAATTTCTATTGAAAAACATTGGGTCATTACACCCCCACCCCCTTGACAACCCCACTCCCTCCGAATGCCCAAGCCCTCTAGACACCCACTACCCACTTGGACAACCCCCAACCCCCCACGATAGCCCCCCTAGACAAACCCCACCCCTGGACACCCCTACCCCCTTGGACAACCCCCAACCCATGGAAAGACCCCCCCCCCCCCCCATGTCACATTTACCCTTACTACAACATGGCATTCCACATTATCAAAAAATTCAAATCTCATCTGAATTCACCCTTGGATATGAACAACAATGCCAAATTCAAAACCTGAAACATGATTTTATTATATAAGGGTTATTAAATTTTGAATTCTAAACTCAATTCTGTTTGTGTTAAAAAGAATTCAATATTGATGGTATTCAATTCAAGATTTTGTATTTCATAAGGCAATTGACTATTAAATTATGAATTGAATTATGTATGTGTTAATTGTTAATTAACATATGAATTATTAATTATTAATTCTATATTGTGTAATTAAATAAAAAATTTGAGGTATTGAGAATTATGTATTGTAGGAATTTTTTATGAATTCATATATAATTATGTATGTATTCTACAGGTATTGAAAATTCTGTATGAATTAAGTACAAGGGGAGGTAGACATGCTGGTGGAAGTTCAACATGTGCACAGGGTGGAGGCAGGCATGCTTCAAGTGTATAAAGCATAT
This sequence comes from Viscum album, assembly GCA_963277665.1. Lineage (NCBI taxonomy): Eukaryota > Viridiplantae > Streptophyta > Magnoliopsida > Santalales > Viscaceae > Viscum > Viscum album. The sequence continues at coordinate 1,843,858,941 of OY728145.1, forward strand.
GGCAACGGTTGTAAACTATTGGAATGTGTTTCTAAATGGAACATATACCAGTAGTTTCATGTAAACTATTAGAATAAGTATATAACAACGGTTTACAAATGGTTAGTATAAATCATTTTACTTGACTTTTACTAATGGTGTGTGGGAAACCGTTGGTAAAATTTTATACAAACGGTTTGAAAACTGTTGGTATAGAAATCATGTTTGATATTTCCAACAGTTTTAAACCATTGGTAAAGATTTATTCCAAAGGTTACATGAAATATTTGGTATATAATCCATTTTCTTGCCATATCCTAACGGTTCTCATAGAACCGTTGGAAAATATCTATCCCCATGGCTCCACAATGGTTGGGACAACCGTTGGTATAGTTTATTAAAATGGATGTCCAACCTCTACCAACAGTTTGAAAACATTAGTAAAGGATTCGTTTACAGTATTGATCACCATCCCCAAACCAATTAGATTCAGCATTGGGTTTTTAGACTTGGCTAACCACTGACAAGGTGGGCCCCAAAGGGATATATCATTACGGAGTGGTATCAAGGTACAATATATATTAGGAATAGAGTTTATTTATTTTCAAGATTTTGGGTTGGTTTCTGAACTAAGTAAAATATGTTAATGTGTTTTGTTTTCATATCTCAATCTAGTGACTCTTGGGTTGGTGTAGTGGCTGACGTATTCATTCGATCAAACATTGATAACATTCTTATTTAATCGATGTATGTACACAATATTTGTAAGGAACAAATTGCTACATACATCATATAATATTATATTTTTTCAATGTCCTTGATTCATCTCCCTAGATATACTCAATTTTCATGGTATTTCTTTTCATATTTAATTATGTTTTCATGATGACATCTACTGAGGTTTCCAATATAGGGATGAGAGTATAACAACATGGGTGATGGTGCCGCTATGATAAGGCATGGAGATGAGGTGTTTTTTCATCCATGTGGATAGTAGGCACTACTTCCCAACATTGATATGTACATTTAGCCTTCCTTTAGTGTTTAATGTGGATGTATTATGTCATAAAGATTCAGGGATATCTTTATTGGTTCTTTTTGATAACATGTAGCGGTCAAAGAGTTTCATGAGATTCCATGATAGTGATATCCTAGCATCCATGGAAAGAATGTCCCTCTAAAAATAGGTTTGTGATGTACATCATCAAAAAGGATTATTCATTATTCATTTAGACCTTATGGAAAGTGTAGTCTGTTGAGGCAGAGGTGTTATTCTTCTTGGGATGGATATGTACATCTCATGTGGGAATGTCCTACCCATTGTGATGCAGATAGAGATATAGCCAATAGGCCACCTAGGTTGAGGGAGTGGTGGGAACATGGACTTATAGCGGGAAATGGGTTCGGCGTAGGATCATGTAGAGTAATAGGAGGTGTATAATACATTAATCAATTTTTTCCACTAGTTAATAGTCTAAGTGATCCATAACAATCTCAAGGAGCTAGTGCTTAGGTAAAAGGGAATCTACAAGACCAAGAGCCTTTTGTCCCAGAGGCTCCTGGTGTGATTCAAGGTACAGTCTATGTCTTTTATAAATTTCTTTTATATTTTATATAAATAGTCGCGTGACACTATTTTCATAATATATCCCTAGTTCTGGATCATAGAGTGTCTATTTTACACTTTGGCTCTACCATTGTGTTTGGAGACTACTAAAGAGAGAATCAGTGATCACACACTTCTATTGGAAGTGTGAGCAGACATTGTATGAGAAAGAGAGACTCATGTGTAAACATTCCATGGCTACAATAGGACCATATAATATTTCCCTTAAAATGTACAAATTGTCAACTATTAATACTCAGTTTACTATTACCTGTGATAGTTGTTGTGAATCTGAGTTTGGGGATTGATTCGTCATCCATTGTTATGTATTAATCCAAGTCATGTTAAGATGAGCTCATGTATAGGAGGATACAACCATTTTTTATAAAGTTTCTAGTATATCCGATAGATCAATGTATTTTATGATATTTTAGTTATTTACAGACTTGTAAAAGTATTTGGAGGCCTTACTTATGGATGTACTATACTTACCTCCCTATCGAATGGTTTTTTCAAACACTATCACCAAGGATAGTTTGATATTTATTCTAGCCTATAAAATAAATTTATGAATCTATAATTTATGATGGTGTACTAAGAGGACCTATAGATATAGGTATTTATAAGAACCAGTGTTGTTTTCTTATGTTGCCTAGAGTTGTTCATATTGGAGGTGGATGATAGATTGAGTTGAGAGTCGATTGACATCACCTGAACCTAGCGACTATCAAGAAAGAGTATCCACCCTCAATAATCGATGAATTCATTGTCATGTGGTTACGGGAGATGTGGATCTCTGTGATTGAATTCAGGACTGGTTATCACCATCTCCATGTTTGGGAGGATTATATACCGAATGTGGATTTCAAAATATTATATGGTTTCTTTGAGTTCATAGTGATACCTTTCTGTGAGTTGGATTCCTCTGTGGTTTTTGTAAGACTTTTGAATCAGGTCATTCTTCTTAAATCAGTTCTTGGTAGTCTTTTCTAATGAAATTTTTGTGTACCTGGTATTATTGGTAAAACACATAATAAATTTGAGTATGGTTCTACACATTCTACATGATTACCATCTTTATTAGAAGCTCTTGATTGTTCAGTACAATATTTATCAGAACTTCTTTTTTAGATATATATTTTATGTTGTGGGTGTAACAATGTCCTCACTATAGGATGAAGCAGTGCTATCTTGAGAGCTACATAATGACACTTCCATAATTGTAGATTATCACAATTAGGTTTTCTATTCATTGTTGATAAGGGATGTGAAATTGTAGTGAACCTTTTTATAGTTGGGCCCTGAGGATGAAGATAGTGCATCATATCTTCTGTTTATAGTTGTTACCCCTCTATTTCATTAGTGAGTTGTGGAGGTATATCATTGGGATATCAATAATGAGATCTTATAGGACAAGATATCCACTGAACATGTTATTGATGGATTTTTTGAAGGTGGGGTGTAAGTAAACCTTTGGAGTATGGATGATGATAGCCATTATTCTATAAAATGGTGTGATGAGGATGTATCTTTTCCTTAGAAATTCATCTATTAGATAATAGTATGTTTCAATATCATTTTGAATTGGAATTAGTGGACAATTCTTTCATATATACTTTTCTGATTTTAAATCATGATGCCTCACCTATTGGTAGACAAAGTATGAGGTCCCAAAATAGAAGATGAAATGATATGTTATCAGAGTGAATTTCTTATTGGAGTTTTTATGAAAAGATAGAGGTTAGGATGTTATCTAAGTGGTCATTTACTTACACTCTAAGTTCACCCAATTCCTACACATTCGAGTAAATAGTCAAGTTGATAATTTGGAACTATATTTTTATTGATCATTGATTTTATAACCTTTACAGTTGGAATGAAAAAATTTACCAATCACTTTCTAGAGTGCATGCTTCATGATTTCGTATTATTTTGGGTACACAGTTCATAGGATCATCTAGAATGGGTGTAGTTTTATGTTATAATGGATACATATCCAATATTAATTTAAATCACATGAGTCCATATAGAATAAATATTGTAGGTTACAATTGAAATAGTTGAAGCTAGAAAGGGATAATGAATGTGTTCCTTGAGTTGGATCTGACATTGGGTATAAAGGGGTTAAATTAATCTAGAGATGGATGACTACACAATAATGTCAGGAGTTATTTTTGGGTTGATAACAGTGATCTTTAGGATTTTATGAGGTAATTGTATTTCAAGAGGTATATCCCCTCATCCGGGTTTTTTGGGATTTTTATGTGGTGTTAGGCCATCTCTAAGGTTCATCAACCCCTTATGTAGCTAGTTTTTTGGGATAATGTAGTGTCATATATCTAGAACTGGTAAACATAGTCATACTAGGTGTCTAGGGTTTTCCATGGGTCACAATAGAGGATAAATTTGAATGACTTGTTTCATGATGTCAACCAGGATAATCAGAACATTAAGGATGGATTTACATTTCTTAGGAGGTCATGAAGCTTAGTAGTGTTTCATTAACAACTATATAAGACCCTTATTTGATATTTTTTCTACTGGGTTAATGTTATTTTATAGAATGGCATCCTTCATGAGAGCTTATGGTAGTGGGAATTCATGTTGACATCTCGGTATAACCACATGTGAGTATGATATTTTACTTCAATTATAATAATCCCTATTTTTTATAGAATGTAATTTCCCTATTGTTTCCTTATAAGAAATTGAAATTTTTTAAGAAATATCATTGAATACAGGTACTGAGAATACCTGATATTCTAAGGGCCACACTTACTCAATGTTGATATTAAAAAAATATTAAATATATTATATCACAAACAGATAGTTTTTTTTGAAATAATGGAATAAATCATAATTAGATTCTCAAATAGAAAATATGAGACAAACATTAAATCCAAAATGTGTATTTTACATAAGGATCAACATTATATTTTTCAGTTATGGACATTTTGATAAAGTATAGCTTTGGGAAAAAATTATAAAAATAATTATTTTTCTATTTATTTGTTATTTTTAATGTAGTGACCTAATCCTTCCAATAAATGTACTATATTGAAAATACTTGAGGAATAACTCTATAACACAATGTATTTGAAAGAATAGCTTGGATGACCATTTGGGGGATATAGGCATCCCAGATTGATGATCATAGTAACACATGGTCTGAAAAAGACAATGAAGTTCAAAGATCTCATCAATGATAATGACAAAAAATTGTTCTTCATAATTGAATAATAGAAATTCAAGGTAGATGATTTTATTAATAATTTATTGGTCCTATTTTTGAATCCCATATATAATATGAACCAATTAATATAAAAAATATGTGTTATGATTGATGGTTTATTTTGGATAATGATTATCTTCCTTTGGTTTAGGAATTGATTATTTCATCGTTTATTACTAGTTCTTTAATCTTCAATCTAACATAATAGATTAAGTACAACTGAATCAATGGATAATTTTTATTCCTCTTTTTTTGATTTTGGTATTACCCCCTTGTTTTATGCATGTTAATCACTGATAATTCATTTTTCCAATGAATCAAAAAAATCCCAAATACCTGATCCTTTCATGACCATTCTTCATAAAAATAGGTCATTATTGTGGGTTTAGTTTCATGTTTGAGGGAGAGTTTATGATGTTGTGATGGTATAAAAACATCTCAGGTATATTGGGATTATATTGGAGGTCCATGGATGTGGTTTTATGTCTGGTGTGTGATGTAGCGAAATAGGAATACTTTCTTAAGTGAATCAGATAAACCAAATTTGTCCACTAGTTAATAGGAAGCTTGGCTGATAAGATATGAGATTTCTAGTGGATATTATAGAGAATTGGGTAGTGATGGTGATGTGGGTGGGAGATGCATTATCATTTCAGAAATTTTGAGAAATTCCAAGCTACATGAAGTAAATTCTATAGAGACGAACATAGTGTCGTCCCCACAGTGTGGTCGTTGGGGTCTGAATGTGGGAGATAAGTATCACAGTTCATGTGGTGTGAACACATGTCATGTAAATATTATTTTTCCATCATTATGCATATATGGAGTACACATCTATTAATTCATGTCACACAACACATCTTTTGTGCTATTTCATATGGCGTGTAACCCTTGAAAGATTTCATGACATGTATATTGAGTACAGCCTCATGACCCCATGTGCATCCAAATGTTGTGTATGGAGGGGAACTTTTTTTGTATGTTTGGACGTATATGGTTGTGGTATATTGAACAATCTAAGTGTGGGATCATCCACTATGAACTATGTAGCTTGATATTTTCTTTGCCTATACTAGATGACATGTCGAGTGTTAGAAAAACATTTATACATTGTGTACCCAATGGGAAACAATATATATATTTAATAATTTCGTGACATGTTATAAAAAGACACAAAAAGATTTTTGATTACTGAGATGCATCATATAACATTATGGGACACACTATATACTCTATTTCGTGTATCTTAGATCACTCTTTCATTGCATTTTGGCACTACTATGAGCTTGGTAATTATCGCTTAGATTGTTATAGTGTAGACTTGTATAAGTTGAGCATCTTTCCTTGGTCCATACCTATGATGGTATATTCTCACACTACTTCCAGATTATAGGATTGTTATCCTCTATATGGGATGATTATTGAATATATTATATTGTGTCCCTTTGTATGACCCAGGATGTGATCCATTTTCAGGCCTTCATTCAACATGGGTAAAGTCCCTGGTATTAATGTGAGAACCTTGATCAAGATGTCTATCTCATATATTGAATGTTAATCCCTTGGGGTGTTTTTTATCATACTATATAAAATCCCCTATATAGTGGGTTATTCCAATATCTTTCATGGTGTCCCCCAGTGGTCAGGGGTGTGATCCACTGTCTGGGAGTTGTGATCCTCAGAGTTCCAAAATGTGTCTTATATAGTGAGACCAAATGAGTGTGACCTCTCTAGTGAGTCCTATTAGTGGAAAAATAGCTTTTCCAGTGAAATATCTAGGATTATCATTACCTTAAATCCCCATGTGTAATCATGGGGATGAAAATATAGTTCAAACCTCTTGATACTAGTTGAATATCATTAGTGTTTCCTATTTTTATCATCTATATTTTCATGTATTGTTTCTGGATTAACATACCATATTATTATATGACTACTCTCTTGATGAATTATGTTTTTTATTTCATGGTGTCCCACTGGGTATTGTTATACTCAACCAAGCATGGGCTCTTCCAATACAAGTCAAGTCTTGTGAAAATGACAATCCTTTTTATGAAGTCCTTAGATGATGGGGAAATGTTGGTGAATATTTTGGGCTAGATAGAATAAGTTTTGTAATGGTATTTTCATTTAACAATATAAACCTCCTTCTGAGAAGGTTTGACTTTTTTTTTATTGCATTCCGTCCCTTTTTTAATTTAATTCTACATATTACTCTGATTTTAGTATTTATATTTTTGTGTGCATTTGTATAAGTTGTACTATTTTAAATTTTCATATTATATGGTCTTATAGATATGGGTGTTCCTATATGTACTTAGTATAATTCATTTAATATGTTCTATAAGCCTATAAGGTGTCGTTCACAAGCTGCGGGCCTATTAGAGATGGGCTTGGGGTTGTCACACTTGGATTACTACAGCTAAGGAAGGCCCTAGTTAGTTGGGTCCTGATAGAGTTTTATCTGATTAGTGTTCGTAATTGGATCATATTTGGGATATCTTATTATTGGTAGATTGTTTCAGAAACAATGAAAATTGTTTCAAAATATTTTGAGTTTGACATTAAATCTCGAGACTCTAGTATTGGGACGGTGGTTAACATATTAATTCACCAATACTTTGATACCCTCTTTTTAAACTCATTTTATGTCAACATTGGTTGTAGGGAAATGAATTAGTACCTACATCATATAGGAATTAATAATTCCTCCTTTCCCTTCTTGAGTCAACTCCCTAGATATAATCATTGATCGTGGTATATTTTTCTTATTTTAGGATATTTCCAAAATGACTTCCATAAAAATTTCCACATCATGGTTTAGAGTATGACCCACTTGTGGATGAAGTCTCAATGTTGGAATCATTTCACGAGGTGTTATTCATTATGGGTGGAAAGTAGGTTATGTTTATTACTTATGATCGGTAAATAGACCCACCTGCTGTGTTTCATGTGAATGCAAAATGTGAGATGAATTTTTGAATGGATATGTTGGTGTTGGGTGACAATGCACATGGGTTGAATGCATATAGTGAGATTCCATGCCAACAATCTATTTGTCTATAAGGTGCACAGGACCATATGAAAATATGTGTGCGATGTATGTCATGGAATAGTATGTTGCATTTTCTTCACAGGTTCCTCGTATTTAGGTAGTTTTGTTGAGATAGAGGCATTTTAATGCCTTTTAAGTACATGGACATATGAAATTTATTTTTCAAATAGATCATGTCGTAGATATAGATATGCTCAATAAACATCCCGGTAAGTGGTAGTGGGTAGAATATAGAAGTCCGCATGGAGGGGTTCAATGAAAAAGAGCATTGAGAGCAGCATGAGGTAATTTTCCATTTGATTGGTCTCAACCACCACCACCCCAAACTGGCCCACACCATGATTGGGGAGCTAACGATACCAAAAAATGGGAATCTATAGGCAATTTACCCAATTAACCTAGATTATATGAAACTGATTCATGGTGTGATCTAGGTCTTTTCTTATGTAACATTAGATTTTGTAGACATTGGATTAAGACACACTTTTCTTACTATTTACATAGTTCAAGATATTAGATTTTCTAATATAGCCATTGGATCAACCATTTTTTTAAGAATATCCTATACAGAGAATCATGGATCACAAAATTATATTTTTAGTGTGACCTGACACATCAAGAGATAGGGGGTTCCCCGTGTGAAAGCTTTCATTGGTGGTAGTAGGTCCCTAAAATGATTTCCTTCATATGGCCTGGATCTCTATATTCCATATTTAATTGATTATAACCTCATGTTTTTATAGTTAATATGAGTTTTGGGATATATTTTTCCCCCTTTGGTAAGTTTTAATCCTATGTATGGTAGGATGGGATCACGTATACAACGATACAATAGATTTTTTTCTTGTTGGATAGAATGACCCTTCTAGAAGTTTTTTCCACAAGAATATAGACCCATATAGAGTTAGAGGAGTATATAGAGGCATTACATGATAATGTTCCATGGTTAAATCTTTATTTAATGTTTTTTAAGTAAATTGTTTCACTATTATTGATCCAATATTTGTTTCAGGGTAAAATATAACCCCATAAAACTGTGATATCTTATGGTGCCATTGGAGGACCTATAGAACTATATCCTCATATATCTAAGTGTTCCTTCCTATGCATCCCTATGTTGTTCTCATATGAGTCATATGACAGATTTAGGTTGGTGTTGTGTTGACACCACCAAAACCTAATGAATATCTGGGAGGAGTATCCACACTAGGGAATCAATGACTTGTTGATCCTCTAGTTATGGTTGAAGGGGTTCTCACTATTTAACTATTGGATAGTTTATCTCTAGAACCATGTTTGAGAGGATAATATACTAAAGGTTTATTTGTAAGTACTATATGGTTTCCTTCAGATTATGGTGATACCTTTTAACATGTTCAATTCTCGGATGGTGTTTGTAGGACTCAATAATTGTTTAAGTACTCTTATATTACATCATGATAGTCTTATATAATTTAATCCGAGCTTACTCAATATCATAATTGAAGAAAAAGATACTTTTCATTATGGTTCAATACATGCTTTCAGTCTAATGGAATTATAGGAATCTCAAAGAGTATTTGTTCTATATTTATGAGGTCCAATTTTGTGATACATATTATTAAACATGTGTGTGATATTGGACCTACTATCATTTGAGCTAGTGATATCATGAGATTCATCCAATTACATGGGTTTTTATAAGAATATAATAGTGAGGTTTTTATCCATTATTGTTGGGTGAGGTGATGAATTAGTTAAGATCTATATAGTTGAACCTTGATGATAAAGATGGTGAAGCATATATCTTGTATGTAGTGGTCACCCCACTGTATATTAAACTAGTTGTGGATGTACATAATGCGAGAATAAACTGTGAGATATCAAATTAAAATATAACTATAAGGCATGTTGTTGATGGATTTTTTGAAATTGGGGACTATATTATTCTTCAAAATATGGGTGATGACACCATCCATTCTAAAAGTGGATTTTTTTGAGGAGGAGGATTTTCCTTATTAATAAATTCATGAGAGATGAGGATGTACTAATATCCCATGGAATCTGGTTTGGTAGCCACATATTTGTTAGTGTGATACAGAGTATAACTATTATGTCTCATATATGGGTAGGTGAACTATAAGATACTATGATGGAAGTGGATATGGGATGGCATAATTGTGGATTATATGTTTGATTTTCTACAACCAATGAGTGCTTTTGACTCTATTTGAGTGATCATTGAAGGACTCTTCATGTTTTCCAACTTCCTAACCATCTGTGTGTATATTACAATTAAGGCTTTGGGACTTTTTTGTGGTTTGGGATAGATTTTATAACAAAGACTGTTGGTTAGGTAAAAGTGGACCATTCTGGTTCTAGAGAAAATTATTCTGGATTTACTATTATCTTAAGGAAATAGTTTAGAGGATCATCTTCCATCCTGGGAGTTTTCATAACATAATGTATACATATCCACCATAAGTATATCACCATGTGAGGCTATATATAGGATACCTTAAAGGTAACTATTGTAATGATTGAAACTACTAGGAGGTAATGACTATCATCTTAGATTTTCTGATAGAGATAATTATAAAGTGGTTTAGATCATCCAAATGTGGATGAAGACTAACCTAGTAATTTAAAGTCTTCTTTTCTGAAAATCACAATGATATTTTAGATTTGATATAGAGGTTATTTTATTCATGGGATCTCCCATCATTTATGATAATGGTAATTGGGATGGGATGATAGGTTATATCATGGATAATAGGGGCTTTTTCTTGATCCAATGTTGGGTTTGAAAGGTGGTGTACCAAATGACCATGAAACTATAGATAGGTCTGGTTCTTGGTGTTTTCTACATGTCACAACAAAGGATACCTATTAAAAGCATGTTGAATGATGTTGATTAGGTTTATTTGGACATTAATGATGGATTTACATTTTTATGAGCTCAAAGATCATTATAGTGTTTGAGTACTGAAAATAGAATACCCTTCTTGGTTATGTAATTTCCTTTGGTGTATGATATTTTACAACATGGAAAACTTTTCGAGAACATGTGACAGTGGGATGGCTAGTTGAGAAATAATTATCATCACTTGTGAGAGGTATGTTTTATTTGTTTGTTGTAATGCCTATGAAGAAGAGATTATAGCATCACTTTTTCCCTTTATAAGGCTACAGATTATTTTTTAAAAAATCTATTCTACGCACAGATATGGTATTCTTTTCTGAGTCCAGATAGACACAGTTTTGATATAATGAAAATATTAAATATCTTATATCACATGTCTGTATTTTTTTATATAATGGGATAACATTTGGATGGAGTCCTGGATCAAAAATCAGAGACCTCCATTTAATCTAGATTGTGGGTTTTATTTAGCAATGAAAATACCTTTCTCACAACCTTCCATTTTTTAAGTGTAGCATCGGTCCGAAATAGTTAAAGAAATATATTTTTTAGTTTTGATGTAGTGACCTAGTACCCAGTATAAATACACTTAAATAAAAAAACATAGTGTTAAGTACATACCCCTAGCGATTTTAGAGGAGATAATAGAGGATCATTGATGTATATCATGATCATAGATCCATGATATGAGTACCACAAGGACCAACATATACAGTGATGTTTGTGGATCTCCCCAAAAACAAAAGCATGGAACATTTATTTCACATTGATTCATCCAAAATAATCATAGGGGGTTTTATTTATTTGGATTTTCCTAGTTTTGATATCTAATGTCAATCAAGATCCAATTATTCTAACAAAAATTTGTTCATGGATCAATGATTTTTTTTCTGTTGATGATTTATCTTACTACGATTGAGGAATTGATTATATTTTAATCCATTATTTTTTCATCATTAATCATTATAGATGAAATGAATCGGGGCAAAAAAAATGCATCCTATGTTTATTCTTTTTTTTGACATATGCATCCCCCATTATATGAATGTTCATCACTAAAAAATCATTTGGCTAATGACATGAAAGATAATCTGTATTTACTTATTGGGCAACCCTTCATTATGAAAAATGATCTATACTCTGGGTGAAGGTTATTGAACAAGGTTGTGATCAAGATGGGGCATTGATTGAGAATTATCATAGTTATATTAAAATCGTATCTGATTTCCATGGTTGCAGTTTGATGTGCATAATTTGACATGGTGTGATGAGATCTGTTTCCTTAGTGAATAGGATGTCCAGAATATGTCCATTGATGATAGTGAGGCTCAGTCAAATAGATTTTGGATTTCTATTCATTATTATAGTTAATTAAGAAATTCCAACAACATGGGAAGAAGACATGTGAAAATTATTTAACTTCTGAGAAATTATAAACTACATGTTTGGTAGTCTTATGGTAAAAACACCATTTAGTCCCCATATATCAGAAAAAAGGGTTTTTTACATGGGATATAAATATCATAATCTATGAGATGGTCCCACATGTCTTGGGACCATTAGGGATCCATCTTTGTGTGTACAAAGATAACAATTCCATGAAGCCAAGTGGTGTTACATGTTGTGTGTGCCAAGTCACAATCCATGTAACTATTTCCAGATATCTATGTGTGTATTGAAAATATATTCCTATGAGCCATTATGTCTCCACATGACCTGTATGGTGGGTAACACACAGTTTACAATGGAATTTACTTTAGCATGGGTAGATGACAAATGTAGAGTACTGTATCAGCCCATAAAAATGTGCATCAAATAATCATGTTGTGTACCTTGAAATGTACATGAATGAGATATGATAGAATACCATGTAATAAATAGTTCTCTACACAACATGTATGCTATAACACATGATTTTTATTTTTGAGAAATTAATTCCATGTGATTATAAGAAAGTGGTTGTTTCATACATAGTGATGCACATTGTGTTCCCTTCTGGTATATTCCATGTAATCCATTAATTAATGGTTAAATCCAATGTTCTTTTATGTTTAAATGTTGTATAATATTGTTAGTTTTCCCTTGGATTGTTTCAGTATACACCAGTATAGTTTGAGTGGGTTCCCTTAGTTCATCATTGTGAATGTGTGGTGTGGAATTACATCCTTTTCATAGGATTGTGTGTAGCATCTTCATCAGGGGAACCACCTAAAGGGTGCCTCAATTAGGGTTGGACACATAACCTCAATCACATATCCCCAAAGGCCAGAGGCTTCCAACTAGCAGCAGGGGAATTTTTCGTATTCGTGTGGGAGACTATTACCTCATAGGTAATAAGTAGTATCATAGTGAAAGAAACAACAATAAGCAATAAATAGGGGATGAAAAAAACATAATAAACTGCAATAGAAGCAATGTGAATAATCCAACAGAATAATAATCAAGTGTGGAATCTCACAAAACCATGGCTTTCCATGATGCCTATCTAAACTGAAAGCACATAAAATAGAAACCCATGTATATGGTCATCTAATAGAAAATATGAAAAGAATAAAATAAATCATAAGAAATGATCATTCCCCTTCCCCAGTCTCCATCATAAGAAGCACGAAGTAATCAAGCATTGGAAGAACCATGCTTCCCTTTGCCAATAACTAGTAGCATGTAATCTACTTAGGTGTCAACGACGCCCATGCAGGGTGTGATATAAAATATTAGTAGGCCAGAACCCATGGTGTCCAAAAATTTCTATTTCATGCAGCAATAAAATGATGTGTTCCATTTTATAAAAAAATACAGGTAATTAATTATGTACAATAAATAAATAACTTTTCCTGTCTTCCCAATGGTACCCGTCCCTAATCACCTGCTTTGGCCTAAGCCGGAAATCTAAAAAGAGTACCTGTACGCTTAATTCACACACACATATATATATATAATTCATGAAAAAAGGTAAAACAAGGAATTGGAATACCCCCAAGATTGTGATTTGACCTGGGTTCTATGTCATGTGACAACCAGGTTTACTTCAACATACCCGAAAAATATCATAATTCTCAATGACTAAAAGCGACACAAAAATAAACCCTCAGTGCATCATTATTAAGGATCAAGTTGAGAGTTGCAGTCTTAGTCTATCCTAAAGTATCGATATGTAACATCACTCAATTTATCCAATACCATCGAGCTCATCTAAGGCAACTATTTGAAGGACCAAGTATCGCTCGAGGCATGGATTTACCATGAGTCTATTCTGATCTTGCAAAATGGATTGAGCATCATTTGAGGTTGGATTAGCCACATTTCCAACAAATATGTCTTTGATGGGCCCTTTTGGATCTGGTGTTACTCATAAGTATTAGAAATCTAGAGGAAGTCATCGTCTGGAGAAGACAAAGACACCGTCCACGGACGCATAGTGGTAACTAGTTAGGAACGGAGGGTCTAAGCAAGGCCCTTAATACGGGACCCACCCACTTTCCCCACCCTGGACAAAATTAATGCTTCACAGTACCGGATATGATATGGCATGCATATGTAACTACAGTTTTAAATCTATGTAGATACACCCATGAAACACATGGTATTAATTTTATATTGCAGCGTAAAAGCGTAATGAGGAAATATATCATATTAGCACAAGAAGATAAAGGAACTTTTAAATAAATTAATAACTTATCAAAAACAACTACCAAATATCCAACTATTCAAGGTTAATAATTAATCTAAATTAATTACTTATATTAAAAACAATAAAAATGGTATTCACAACACATGAAGATTATTTAATTTAAATTCCCCTTGCTAAAATAATTTATACTGACCACATAGGTACACTTAAAGGGGTGAATTACCTCATTAAAAAACTCCAAAAATTTAATTTATGATAAACAATCCTAGAACAATTAATAAAATCAATTAAATTGAAAATAAAGGTTTAAATTGAGAAAATTCGGTTGGCACAGATGAACTGCAAAACCATATGTTTTTGTAAATCCCAACGTAATAGTGGTAAATCTAGTAGAAACTCTTCATTATAGTCATATATTATTCTATGATCTGTGGTAGGCTTTTATTTCACAAAAAATAGAATAAACAAAATACTTAACCCCCGCCCCCACCTAAAAAGGGTAAAATCCTTCTTCGTCGAACCACGTGAACGATATTCAACAAAAATAATGATTCCAAATTATCAAGGTTATCCATACCATAAGTTTTATAGTCCACCTAATGGTGAAGAAAATAGATGAATAATGGTGGTGTATTAGTCATCTGAAGAGGGATGAGGGGGGTGTTCCCACTAGGGAGAGGGAGGGGTGCGACATGAGCGAGGGCGGATATTTAGAGAGGAGAAAAAAAAGAATAAAAATAATGAAAAATAAAAGAAAAATAAGGGAAAAATAAAAGAAAAAAAACTGAAAATAAAATGAAAAATAAACTAGAATAGAAATTATGTAAAGAAAAAAAGGATAAAAATAAATAAATAATGGAAATCCCCCATTTTAATTATTTTTAATTTTTCTGTAACACCCCCCATCTATTTTATTTATAATTTTTTTCCCTTATTTATTTATATTAAATTTATTTAAATCTATTCTTATTTCTTATTTTGACCAAATTAATTACTTTAATACCTATCACAGTGTTAAAGTGCGACGAAACATTTTTCATAAAACTGCTATAGTAATTTAATTAATTTAAAATGAATACTAAGGACCCACAGTGGGGTGCGTAGGAACGTTCCCCAGGTCAATTTATGATTTACAAAACAAAAAATGTAAATATTTTTTACTTGATTAAATTCAAGATGTTACAAACTCCCTTATTTAAGAAAAATCATCCCCAAGTTTCCCTTCCGAGGGTAGTTGAACGTTGGCTGAGAAAGGTTCAAGAAACTATCCATGTATATCCATATCTGGCTCCTAGGTCTCATCAAAAATGCGTACATGTTGTCATAACACCCAGACATGGGGGACTAACATGCCTCAGAGAACTTCCATGCTATGGTCGATGATATGGATCAGATACTCCTCAAAGGATGCATTTGTCTCAACCTCAATGTCAACAAGCTCAAAAAAATTATATGGGCCTGGATGATATTGTTGGAGAAGAGATACATGGAAGACGTCATTCATGGAATGGTACCCTTGAGATTGCAGAAATGGATAGGCTACTAGGAAACTCTCTCCACTATCTCTAATGGCCTGACGTATCTCAGTGATAATATTCTCTGTCTCCCGATCTTCCTATGACCCAACCACGAAGAGACATGTAGAAAGACTTGATGTCCCACCTTGAACTCGAGAGGTATGTGACGAAGATTAGCATAAGAATTCTGTTTGGACTAAGCTTTAGTCATAAACTTCTAAATCAATTTAATTTTCTTAGAAGTCTCTTGAAGAAGATGAGGACCCCATAGATTTTCCCTACCTTCTTCGAGCCAGTATAAAGGTGAACATAATGATCTACCATAGAGGGACTCATATGAATCCATTCAACTTGTCTCATGGATGATGTTATTTTAGGTAAACTCTAAAAGAGGTATATCCATCACCCAGGAACCTCCAACACTAAGGAGGTATACCCATAACAAATCCTCTAACACTCGTATAGTTATCTCAAACATCCCATAGGTCTGAGAGTGAAATGCAGTACTCAGAAGTACATGTGAACTAATCACCTTTTTCAACCCTTTCTATAACGATGAAGTAATGTGGGAATCTATATCTAGGAAAATATAACAAGGTACGCCATGAAGTTTCACAGTCTCACGGATATACATCCTTCCCAACTCATACATTTTAGTCTTATACAATATTGGAAAGAAGTGTGAAACCTTGGTCAACCTATCGACAATAACCCATACTCCATCACTGCATTGAGGAGATATTATCAAGCCTATAATTAATTACATGGTGATATCATTATGTTTTCATTCAGGAATGGATAGAGGTAGTAGGATTCTAGCAGTTCACTAGTGCTCTGCCTTCACCTGTGGGAAGGTGGAGCACCATGGAATGAAACCCCCTATCTTATTTTTCATACCATGACACCAGTTTTATCGACACATGTCTCTATACATATTGGTCATTCCATGATGATATTTCCAAATTGTTGTCTGATATTCCTTCATTAACTCTTCCCGTATACCTGAAGGTTCCCATATAGGGCCATGGTAAAGGAGATTTTCTTTACTATCAATAGTCTAACAAGAAGGTGGTTTATCTCTGATAACACTTTCCCTCAAAACGAGCCCCTCAGGATCAGTTAATTTTTGTTTGTAGACTTTCTCCAAAAAAGAGAGGACGTCATTGTAAGGGCTATTAGAACTAGTTTCCCACACTATACCTAATCATCCCTATGCATCTCAGAAAACAAGGCCATCATCTGCCACTCACTACTATCTACCTGCATCGCTTGTGTCTATGTATTACATCTTAGGGAATCTGCCACAAAATTACCCTCACGAAGGGTATACGACATCTTAAAGATAATTGAATACAAGTATTCGACCCATATGTACTACATTATTTTCAAGTATCATGGAGTGGAGATATATTTTAAGCTTTCATGGTCCGTACAAGCCACGAATATCTCACCCAACAAATATTGTCTCGAAAAGCATGGAGCATGAACCATACCTTCCAACCAAAGGTTGTGTGTCGGATAGCTCTGCTCATGAGACCTTAGATTGCGGGATCCATAAGCCACGACTCGATCACCTTGCATCAAAACTGCACCCAGTCTAATTTCTGAAGCATCACAATAATCAAAATTTCTATTACCTGGTTCAAGAAGAATTAGAATCATGGATGAGGTTAGTCTTCCCTTCAACTCCTGAAGATACTTTTCACATGCTTCTTATCAGATGAACTATACACATTACATATTCAGGGCCATAAGAGGTGCTCTTAAGAAGGAAAAATCCTAGATGAAATACCTATATTATCCAGTAAGCCCCTGAAAACTGTGGATGATAAAGACACTCATGGGATTGTCCCATAAAACTACATCACTCACCTTTTTTGGGTCAACTGATACTCTTCCTCTTGATATAATATGACCCAATAAGTGTAAATTATCAATCTAGTAGTATAATTTTATGATCTTAGTGTATTGCCTGTTCCCTCTCAATGTACTCAGCATGATATCCAGATGGGTTTTATGGTCATGTCTGGAACGCGAATACAGAAATATTTCATCCACCAAAACTACCAAAAAGTAATCAAGATATTGGTGAAACCCCTAGTTCATCAGAGCCATGAAGATATTTGGAACAATCATAATGCTAAATGGAATAAACAGATACTCATACAAGTCGTACTTACATCGGAATACAGTATGTTGTATGTCAGATGGTCAAACACACCAGGTGATATCCTGACCTTAGATCAATCTTGGATAAAATAGTTTCTCCCCAAGTCTAGTTGATGATATTATTTATATGAGGAAATAGATATCGATTCTTTAATTTGACCTGGTTTAGTTGATGATAATCCATGCATAACCAGAGGGTACAATCGGCCATCTTGGAGAAAAGAATAGGTGAACCCCATGGTGACGTTCTATGTCTAATGAAACCCTTAGCCTCAAAATATTCATGCTACTTTTTGAGTTCCTTTAGCTATGTTGGTTAAATTATTTAAGCTAGAATATACACATGAGTCTCACCTGAAATGGGCTTGATAGTGAACTCCACATCCCTCATGGGAGTTATGCTAGGGAAATCTTCAGGGAAGACAACCCTGAAAAAATCCACCACTGGAGGGAATTAAACTAGTTGTTTTCCCTTATTTCTCAAGAAGAGACTTTCTAATTGATCTATCACCCTATCCATCCATACATATTTAGATTAATAAGATCTTTCTACAAATCCAATTCTCCTATGTGTAGATATTTGTCACCATCATGGTGTATAATGGATACCCAATAGTGATAGAAATCCACTTGAGCATGATAAGGATAACGTCAGTTCATACCCAGAATGAATTCAATGCCAGACATATCGAGGATATAGAAATTACAAATAAAACGATACCCACCTATCTCGAGGGGGACTCTTTGCACAGGTATATGCCCTCTATCCTAACTCTTAGCAGAGTATTGAGAGACATGATGCTGCAAAGGTACTCATTTGGAAAACCAAACCATTCAACAATAGTAGTAGATAAAAAGGATTGTGATCTGTCAGTATAAATAATATTAGAAACAAAATGTTTGGATACTAGAAAAGTACCTCTATCCATGGATGGTCATGGACTCTACTCCTCTAGTGCTAATGGCACTACATACGTGAGACCTGAACCATGACCCTGAGATATTTCCTGGTTGGCCTGAGCAGGTCCACTCTACAGGCATTGATAATTTAGAACATGATTTCCATGACCATGACCACCACCACTACAACATCATTGGAGGTTGGTGGAAAAATAACTTCTAGCCTAGTGTGGAGTCATAGATCCCCTACATAATAGATTTGTAGGTGCACATCCTCTGCCAATAGATGTTGAAGAGAAAGAATAGAAGAAACACTGCAGATGACCCATCTTGCTGCATGCTCGGTACTCCATCGAGTCTCTTGTGCATTGTGGGTTCTTATGACCATCTATGTCGCATTGATAACATGTGACAAGGCCCTATAAACATGTTTTTTGGTTAGGATTTATCCTATGTTCACTTAAATAATGGTGTTTCCTACTTCCATAAGATCAGTCACCCGATCTCGAAACTGAACCATCCTAGCTCACAGGTTTAGCATCCTTGACATTTTACTTAGAGATTAGAGCATGAGTAAAGATCTCTCTAATAGTGGTCAACTAAAAGAAATCCACATGTGATCAGACAATATACTCAATTCCTTCCTTAAAACGTCTCACAGTAGTCTGCGCGTCGCTAGTTGGAGATGGGGCAAGATGATGATGCTCTGTGAAACGAGTAGAATACTCTAAAATAGTAATAGAGCCCTACTGAAGATGTAGTAACTCCCACACACAGTCATCTCTCAATGTCTATAGAAACAAATTGATCATAGAAGGATTCTTTGAAGACAGCCCAAACCATGTCACTGGTCTTCTTAGCCTGATAAACAAAATCCCACCAGCACTTTCCAGTGTCCCGAATCATGTAGACTTCTAGTTGGACCTTTAATTTTAGAAGAATCTCGAGTTGGTCGAAGATAGATCTTATGTATTCTACCCATGACTATATAGCATTAGGGTTTCCACTCTTCAGTGAAAGAGGGAGGGTACTTATGAAAAAAGTCCAATGTGAAGTCTTTCATGGATGGGGTATGTCTGGGGAAACTCTAAACTAACTGCATTAACCTGAGGAGACAATCCCTAAATTGAGCGTTAGGGTCCCTTGGATGATTGGTTTGAGGTAGTTCCATAAGAGGAACTACAAAAGGTACCACTGGTGGTTCAGGACCCACCATCACTATAATTTGTTCATTGCCAATCTACTGAGGCACGACACGAAGACGTCGCAGTGGCATTGGTCTAAAATAGCCAAACATAGAAATTTAGACAAGGGGTGAGAATTATTAACTGCTCACATTGTCTCCCTTCAGTTTCAATCAATTATTACTAAATATGAATTATGACTTTTGGATATTATTTAGTGCAATTAGAGTCGATGTTCGAACCTATGGGAGTGGTTTCCATGCCTAATCATTCAACTAAATAAGGTGAAGCTGATACTTATTTAGAAATAGATGAACATTGTGGCTCATTGATTTGATTAATAATTCATTATATATCTCCCTATAAATGTTTACCTGAGTCATACATAGGGGCACATGATTCATCTCATGACATGTTCCATTTCATTTGGTGAGACATTTGAAAGTACATCTTAGAGATGCCTCTTGAAGAAATTTTTTCATAACTCTACCAAATCCCAACCATGTTTACCATTATGTGTTATAGAAAATTTGATTACCATATGATCTCCCATGTCATGAAGCTCATCATTTTGTAATAGGAAGAAGAGAAATGATAGTTGTAAGATAAGGTGTATCTAGTGGGCTAGTTTGAAGGTCATCAAGCTAATGTATCCAAGGATGATACTTTCCATGCTAATGAAGTAGAGGATAATCAATGTCAAATTGATGAGGAATCTCTCTTAATAGTACTTATTCAAGAATAATTTGATGACTTGATGTGATAGACTGTTCAAACCCACCATTCCCTATAGAGGTTTCAAGAATAAAAATGATATTATATTACTATTGAGAAGTTGAAACTTAATCATTCTAATGAAGTTATTTCCACACAATAATGTAGTGTTTTTGTAAATGCATATTAGGATCGAACTGTACTTCAACAGATATAATCCTACAGTGAGGAACACCTGTAGAAATTTATGGAGATACTCTAACAAGTGGAAGTAACTCAAATGTTTTATATATTAATGTAAATTATTTTGTTATTCTATAATCTATTTCTCTATTATAGCCTATCAGATTACATTATATTAGAGTAGAATCATTCAAATGAATGTCCTTGTGTTTATATGTCTAAATCACAAATAAATGAACTAAATATTGATCTAAAATTTTCTTAGATCAATTTACCTAGCAATCATAAATTGATTATTATTTGGGCCTTATAATTGGAATCATCGATTTTTTACCTTTACCACAATATGTTTAAGGTATTACAGGAAAAACCATTGTAGTTGGTGTTTTAGTTTGAATAGTTGTGAACAATAGTGTGCAAGTAGCAATCTGAAATAAGGTTTATGGTCCATGAATATCCCAACTCCCTCATCATTGTTTTGAAGAAAACATAGATGTCATGATTCTATGATTTTATGGTTGTGTGATGCAAGCATAGGTAATGACTTTGAACCAAGTTTGAAAAGATGATTATAATATAAAAATGTCAAGGAACAAAATGATAAATGGATTTTCTCTTAAGGAAGAAAATTATTAGCTTGATTGGCCACATTTTTGGGTATTATTTTCACAAAACCAACTTGATGTGTATTAAGCATAGTAAAATGATGATGTATATCAACTTCCAATACATGTACTGTCAATATAGAATGGGAAACAATGTGGGTTTGTGTTCCCTCAATTCCACGAAGTATGGATCATTTGAAGAGGGGTGTTAAGAGTTATAATGGGGATGTTTGAGATTGGTCATATCTTTAACCTGGTGTCCAGAATAACATTTTGATCATGAGTGGATCCCTTAAGGATTTACATACCCCTCTCAATATAATGGGAGTGCATAGGGTAAATGTTATATTGTGTCCCATATAGAATGTCAAATTCATGCATCACTCTAAGTAGTCTATATTTTAAGTCCTTTATTACAATACAATACATTACATGAAGTTTATAATGAAGAATTCTATTCATACAAAAATGGGTTGATATCATGAGTTATCTAAGCTCATGTGAATAATATTTATTGTGAACAAGAGGATTTGAGGACATTACCGAGAATTTATTATGACAACAATCAAGTAATATTTTTTTGAGCACCACAATATTGATTTTTGGGGTGTTGTCTAATAGTTTATTTTCACGAAATATGAGAACAATAGTTTCTATAGCTTATGTTCACCAAACGTTGACCCAGTGGTATATAGATAACAAAACAATGTCACTAGTGGAGCCCAAAATTTTGTCCCAGTATACTTGGATTTGGTGAGTGAGGTTCTAAATCATAATCCTGGGGTATTCCAAACACATATTATTGAGTTACAACGAGTGAGAAATGAATGACCATGGACCATGTTGAAAATAGAGGATTTAGTTTTGAAATTTCCAATGCATACAGAGATAAAATGATTTATTCCATTGGATGAAGGTGTCTCTTATTTATGGGACATTTTGGGGAACTCATTACATAGAGTGAATTTGATGCATATAATGCATAATCATAAAAATGTGTCTATTAGAGTTATGTTCTCTCATCATCAATAAAACAATCTAGATTTTGAAGATCCATGTTCCCCTGGGAATGGGGGAAGATGTGTGGAAGGGTATGTGTATGAAGATAAAGGAATAATTAAGGCCAACATTTTCTATGGAATGAAATGTTTATTATATATATCTATATCACATATTGGGAAGGGGAATTCTTGTTTTAATTTTGGTTTCATGAATGAGGGAAACAAAATTTTGATCTCCATCACAGACTAAGGATCTGTATAGAAGAAAAAGAACACATGCTCTTAATTTTTCTAGGTTGGGCCTAGGTTAAGTGACCTCAGAGTCTATATTTATCTCATTAAAGAGTTAATCAATATACATATGGTTCTGAATGATATGTTGGTTGGTGGTGTGATAGGATACTGACACTTCGATTAGGGACCTCTTAGGTGAGTACTAAAGTGTAATACAGTTTTATTTCATGAATCATGGGGGTGAACCATAATGTTTTAATTCATCTTTTGGTTAAATTGTCTTATAGTTTACCATTATATGACAAGTTATTCTTTCATTCATTTTAAGCTCATGAGTCTGGGACCTACCATTTCATGTTGATTCTTCTAAAAACACTTTGAAATGATATGGTTATGAATCGTGAAGGTTGTAATACATTGACAATGGGATTCAACATTTGATAAAAACATAGGTGAAATGTGTAAAACCGTTGATCTCATTCAATGTTAAAATGTGACATCCAATGTAATTTTTTTAGGGAATGAAAAAATAAAACAATTTCCTCTTATGAATGATTATGCCTCTAGTTAATGGTTCATATTAAGTCACTCTCATTTTAGGGAACTCCTTATATAGATTAAATTTGAGGATTATTATTTATAATCAAAACAAATATGTCAATTAGAGTTGAGATTATTCTTCACTAATATATAAGAATTCTTATGAATTTTTAAATTTGCTGAGACATGAATTATGTATTTCCAAAGCATTATGTTTCAGTATGAAGGGGGAATTTATGTTTGAATTGAATATGGATGGGTTCAGTTTTTGTTACACAGATCTTATTTCTGACATGTATATAATTAAGGGATCATTTTCTGTTGGATGCATCATTTTGAGAACCAGGAGTCACTATGTATCCATTTTTAACAAGAATTAATGCATTCCTATTACTTAATGAAAAAACCCCATGCAAGTTCAATTCGTATGTTTGGAAGAGATTTTTTTTAATACATTCTCATTAATGGTGTGAAAATCCATACTGGAATCTCCCATACATATATTAATCATACATAAGAGAGTGAAAACATTATTACATTGTGGTAGGACCTAAATGTATTATCCATACATCACTATATAACCCATTGGAATTAAAATCAAGGCACATTTAGTACTTGGGGAATCATATCATCAAAAGAGATGGATTTCAATCATGTAATTTGGCATCATTTTTTAATGAATAAGGACACTCTACATGAAAAATAAGGAATGGAGTCTCATAAATTCAATCCTGATATTTATGATATCATCTCACAAGAGGCATCCCATGTTTGGGCCACATATATTTCTGAGATTATTTCCCAAGGAATCATCTGCATTTCACACAGAGTAAGACTAAATTTTATTGTGATGTTCAGAAGACATGGTTGTATAGTTTAATTTCTTCTAAATACTAATATAATGGGTCATTCATTTTACTTTCATGTGCCATTGACCTCTCTATGTTATTTATAATTACGTGGTAATGAAGAATTGTGTGTTGACATTTTCCATCATATGCCTAAAGCCATAGGATCATGTGACTTAGAGAGAATTTCATGAAACATAAAAAGTAATAACCTAGATTGAAGAGAGGGGAAATTAGTGGCCTAGGGTCAGAAAAAAATTTAATCCAATCAAATGTAGTGAGGTGAGGTCCAAAAGAAAAAATAATTAAAACATTTTCTGCTGAATTATATACAAGAGGCATATGCGTCACTATGTATCCCACTAAAATTTCAATCAATCTAGACATAGTTCTAAGACCTATATTGGAATATAATAGACATTATAGGGTAGGAAACCTCTCCATTGAGGGAAAAAATTATCATTCCATTCAAATTCATGCAAGGAACCATGCAATTTTATTTGGGATAGACACTAATATTTGGGACCTCTTTGGTGAGGGCCAAAGTGTGACACAATTTTATGTAATGTAGCAGGGATGTGAACCCTACAATTTTATTTTATAAAGAATTATTTATTTTTATATTTTAATATTTATTGAAAAGTATGTGTGTAATTAATTTAATATTCATGTGACTAGGACCCCGATGTGTTCCATTTTAGGTTCTTACCACTAGAACCATTCGTCATCACAGGAAGTATTTTTTGAGATGCCTTTCAATGGTTGGGGTGTAGTTATTTTTCCATTCATCATGTTTAATGAGTAATCTCTATTCCTATAGAACATATGTGCGATTTAAGGTTATATACACTTTGGATCATACTTTGGGGTTTCATTCCAAGTATAATTAGATATATAGTAGCAAAAAAGAGTTCTCCTAGAAAGAATTAATAGAGATGAATATTCCTCTTATAAGATCTTACTATCTGATTTTTTTTAACATCAATATGGTGAAAGGTATATAGATTATTCATGTTGTGTAACTCAAAATCACCCAAATAATTCTATGATTGATCATTATTTGGGAGTTTTCCACATATAGCTCTTCAAATTCAGGGAAATTGGACCATAATTGGTAGAAATCCCTCTATTCCAAAAAACAACAAATAAAGGTTACTCAAATTAGAAGTGTAATTTGTAGTTAAATATGACCCAAATTCATGAAATAACTAATTTGAACCAGACTTGTTTTATATATCAACTATTTTTGGGATAATATTTGATATATTTTTATGTAAAGGATATATTTATCGATTTAATGGTTCTATTTAATGTTATACTTATTGTATAACTTATTTAATTTGAAATAGAATAATTTGGTGTGGTTTCTTATTAGTATAATGTTAGGGACACAATATCTAGTGATGATTTTTAACCTCACTAAATTAATGATAATCTTGGTCCTGAATTTCATATGATATACTACCTTATCACATTTGGTGACAAAAATCATTAGTGGTAAGAATGTATTTGAACTATTTTTATATAGTGGGATGTAACATCCCTAAAAAATATACTTCCCATATGGTAAATGTCCATTAGTATTTCGCTATATGTAGAAACTATGGTGGTTGATGGATGAAGTTTTTTATTCACATGGAAGGAATTGAACTTTTTAATGAATTGGGAGCAATCCATCATCACCAAAGTAAAAAATACTCAAGACTCCTATTTTTTAAGAAATCTTAGTTCCAAACTGATATGAACCAAAATATCTGGCATATTCATCTTTCATAGTGGTAGTCACATCCTATCTATCAATGCATATATAGAGAAATTCATGAAATATTTTCTTACAAAGAACCTTCTAATGAAATATGATATTATATAGATTGAAATAGACTAATATTCATTAGATCTATTATTTTTTAAATATTTTTAATTAGAGGGTCCCATTTTAGAGGTATTCTAGGATGTGAATCAGGCAACCATTTTAAAAATTATCTGGTTTAGTTGTCGATTCAACCCTCTTAATCTCTTCCATACTAGTTTTGAACAAACTATGGTGTTATTCTATGATGGGAGATACTAATTTGTATTTAATCTGGATTTGGATCCTCTAAATCTACAGAAACATTTACTAATATATATTCATTAATATTTCATGAATGTGTGAAATTTTTTGGTGATGGATCAGATTTAGATTCTACCATCAACCTTAAAACATAATTAAGTTGGGGGATTATAACTTCTTTTATGAAAAAATAATCTCCGCTGATATACTTAATCACAAACTCAGAGTCACATTTGATTATAATGTGAGTCACAGGTATATGAAAAAATACTTCTTAGACAAAAAATAGGGCTTGGTATTTATACTCACTATTAGTGAATCCTTCAGATAAGAGAATGATGTAGGGATGTACTATATTTTCTTGATAAATAAGGATGAATCCCAACCTGAATATGTTGAGCATGGGGTTTTCCATCCCCTTTACGAATGGGTTTATGAATACAAGGTAAAAGAAAATTTTCTAAATTTGGGTAGAGTCTTGAATAGTTATGATCTACCCATCAGATGTTTCGTTATTACTAGTACATCATCCTTAGAGGGATGTTCTAATAGGAAACTCTCTATGAAATTCACATGTATCACCTTGTGTGGTATGAATTGGATGTTGAACTTTTTGAGAATGACCTCCCATTGTTAAAAATATCAAGTAAACATGGGACTATTGAGTGTATATTTCAGTGGGTAATATTGAGAGATCAAATGGGCCTTATAGCTGTTTGGATTGTTCCATAATTTCTGAACGGACAAAATAAATGTCAAATAGTACTTCTTGGAATCTGAATTCCATGTATCAGTGTGTAGGATGGTATGACTAAGATAAAAAGTGTATTTTTTAAAAACATCCTCATTTTTTTGTGTGAGGAAGTCCCTCAATGACTGTTCTAGAAATGACATATATAATATGATGGGTTTTCCTATAAATATCAGCAACTACACTAGTGGTATAAGGTTTTTTTTATTTCAAAATCATCATGGAAATCATATGTCCACTAAAATGTGATCTGTTTTTCATCAAAGTATTGAAGGGAAAATGAAAACATGTGAGATTTCCTATAAATTATTTAATGTAGGCATGATTTCTAGAATTTCATAATATATTCATGCGGTACATGTTGGGTGAAATACCTAGGAATTTCTTAATTTTATCATTATCAACATTTATACCATGATATCGTACTATGATGCAGACAAACATTCCTATGTTAATGCAGAATTTCTATTTTAGGGTGTTCAATTTTAGAAGGCCTTGTCATAGTTTGTGGGAAAAAATCAAAATTTGAAATTTCATCTGGAATTTTACATGCTTTTACCACAAAATTACCAACATAAGACTCAAATTATTTTCCATAAAAATGGTTTGAATAATTGATGCATGGAATGTCAATATGTAGCACCAGAATTCTCTAAACGAAAGGGAATTCATGATAAAAAAAGACTCCAAAAAGGACCAGAATTAAATCGATTATTCAACCTTGGGGATCATTTAGATTTAGAAGTTTCTTGAATACCCATCAATGAAAGATGGGGGATGATTTACTTCCACTACATCGATCATAAGTTAAGTTATCCGAATCAGGAAGTCATCTTCTGGATAACGCATACCCTGACCCACAAACTATTTTTCTTGATGGGGAAAAATTTTGAAATCCATTTTTTAATGAACATTCTAACTTTTTTTAGATTTGATGAGATTACCAATTCTAGTGATGACTTTGGCTGAATGATTTAGATGTTTCCATACGGATAACTACTTTAATATACCCTAATCTCCTAGAAATCCTATGTCAGGGGTATCAACATTTCAATCATGTAAGGATGTTTATTTTCAATTCCAATAATTCAATTCTCATTGTTTCTTCAAAAAAATGTGTAAATTTCATTAGCATCAAGTTTCATAACTATGATTATTATTATTTTTCGTGGATCCTTCTTTGTATCTAGATTTATCAAGTGGAGTTCACTGACCATTGTAGAGACTGAGTCCATGAATGTGGTAGCAGCATCTCTGAGACTATTTTCCAACTTCACTTCCTCCTCCCATTAATATATGAACATTTTGGGTTGGATATGAGACAAAGGGGTATCATTGAGGTTAGGAGGGGTCATTTTCTAGATATCCAACTTCCAATGCTAATGTAAAGATTTCATAAAATTTTATATATGAACTGGATAACTGATGAAGTTAATTTGATGACATTGTGTATTTATGTTTTGAGGTATATCTACCAATATGAACATAATATAATTCTTTATCAAACTCATATTCAATTGATGGTTTCAATATCAGGACGAATGATGATTATTTCTCTAACTCTAAGCTTATGTCTTCAAAGTGACTGTTCACACTCTTTTCCGTCAAAGAGTCTAGACGAATGAAAAGGGAAATACCTTGAACCCAAAATGATTCATCCTTTGAAGAAACATCAAAAATTGAAAAAGGCATGAACAAAGATTCATTTGCACATGGGTTACGCAAGTTCTACCAAGGTCACGCAAGTATACTTGCGCGTCGCCCAATGGTCGCGTAGGTAACTTCCGCGCCCTCTTTGAATTTCTCCCACGGTCTTCAACTGCCTATAAATACCCCTGGTGGGCCCCCATTTGAGAAGGATAAAATTCCAAAAACCCATATTTGAGCTCCTGGTGCCCTAGTATATTCTCGATGCTTCTGAACACTTCGAAGGTAATTTCTTACCTAGAAAGGAAGATCTAAAGAGGGGGAGTAAGGTCTAAGGGTTGAAACTCGTCAACACTTGCGCGCCAAAGTGGCCAGCCCTTAAGGGAAATGGATACACTTGTGCGTCGCCTTGCTCCTTCAATAGAACTTGCACACCACCCTTCTGGAATCCCCTACAGATAATACTAAGGGCTTGAGCCAAGTCTTTCCCATGTATTACCCTAAGGGTTGACCATCTCCCATGTACCCCTGCGTTGCACAAGTATACTTACACGATAAGAACTTGCACGCCCACACAGGACTTGCACAGCACCCGCTTTTTGGGTGCCTCTCCTACCTATTTCACCTCTCTTATGTCTGTCCACATCTCCTATTCATGATCCTTCCTTAAAAACACTGCTTAAATCAATTTCTTTTTTCATGGCTCCCTTGTTGGATTTTTTATTTGAAAGGAATTATTTGGAACATCTCTCAAAACCTAGTGATTTACATATCTTTATGTCACTAACGTTAGGGATTTTATTCATTTAAACACATCCTTTAAGATGATAGAATCCTTAATTTGGGCCTTTTTTTCAAGATTAATCCCCAATCCATGTTCTCTAAATCGGGCATCTTCCTTAGAAGTAAGCCCCACTCATAAATTACATTAACTTAGAAATACTTCTCTAGAATAAGTCCTATGTCTCAAGTCTCCTTAACAAATGGGCATCCTCCTTAGGAGTAAGACCCAATCTCAAATCCCCAAATATAGGAATCCTCCTTATGAGTAATCCCCAAGTCCCCTAACATGGGCCTCCTTTTAAGAAGTAAGCCCCAGTCTTTAAGTTCCTTTAATATTGGGCATCCTCCTCATGTGTAAACCCCAATCATAATTCTTTTAATATGGGCATCCTCTTTAGGAGTAAGCCCCAAGTTCCCAAAATCAAAATTTCCTTAACCTGGGCTTCCTCCTTATGAGTAATCCCCAGTCATAATTTCCCTTAACCTAGGATTCCTTCTAAGGAATAAATCCCAGTTCTCAAATCTCTAAACCTGGGCTTCCTTTTCAACAGTAATCCCCAGTCATAATTTCTCTTAACGAGTCATAATTTACTTTTGACTTGGGCTTCCTTATCAGGAGTAAAACACAATCATAATTCCCCTCCTAATTTAGGAATCCTCTTCAGGAATAAACACCAAGTTAGAGTATCCCAATCTCCATAAAGTACATATACCTTTATGGACCTTCTTCCCGGGTTTCTTCCCTGAAGTAAATCCTAATCTTTATCTATCTGGGCAGTCATACATACAAAATCTCTACATTATTTCTTATATTTCATATTTCATGACACAATTGTCTAGTTTTACCAATGCCTCCTGTTTCTCACACCGAGTATGACTCATGTGAGCTTAGAGTGTAAAAGTAATGATGACATCTTTCTTTGAGCCATCAATCATGCATAAATCACATACTTCATTACTCCAACTACATGGGTTCTGATTCCTTTTCTAAAAAAAGGATATGTAGGTATCCCATCTATGGGTATGATTCCAACTCGAAAATAATCTATGTCTTTCTGAATGACAATAAACTTCAAGTGCCCCACCGAGTGGCTTTAAAACTAGTATGGTTATCATAATAACCAAGAGATTTCTATATAATGTGTCAAAGGATACTATTGACCAGAATCTCTAACAAATACAGATGATTCTCTATCGATGAAGAACCTATAATACCTATAAAATATTCTCTAAATCTCATACATACTAATCATTTATTGTCAGATCTAAAGGAAATCTCATTTTCATACATGGTAATGTAATAAGGATTCACGAACATAACTTAAATCTATAAAGAGAGTCTCGGAGTAGAAAACAATTCCCCTCAAAAAGGTGTGATGAGTCCGACCTCCCACCCTCTCGACCAATGAAATTTCTTAAGTATCATTAGTTAAAAATTAATGAGAATGTACCTTTGAAAAGTAGGTCCAAATGGATATGGAATCATTGGATGTTTCCGGTTCTACGAACAAACCCATTAGAAACCTCTTGGAATGTTTGAACCTCAAATCAATGAGGTCGTCCCCAATTCCAGAGGATACAAATAATGGTGAACCTGACGTGAATCCTTTACCAAGTTAAAATGGTGTTTTACTTATTTTGTTAGGCCCCTATTTAAACTCAATAAGAGGGCCAACAGAACAATCAATAACATATGTTTTCATCCAAAAGATTAGCAGCTGAACTTATATTGATTATGTTTTGTTATATCAAACATGCACTCTTTTACAAGATCTTATGAATTACAAGAATGTCATTCCTTAATTTCACATCTATGAATGCCTCTACTGTGAAAACCTCTGCGGTGAATGCATCTACTGCTACTCCTGGTGGATCATCGTCCGCTCTGGGGGCAACATCACCTACTCAGTGTCTTCAATTCTAGGTATCGAATGCACTGGTTAAGGAGTACCGTCAACATGGTACCATTCCAACTCTAGAGTCTGCTCAACACGGCCTCAAAGTGAACAACTCACCCTGGTCGTCTGGACAACGACGACCAGTGATAAATAAGCAGGCGGTGCTAACCACCGTCTCCATCCGTTTCGGGTCATTATCCCCAGAATGCAATAACCGTTCCCTCCCATATTCTGAGGAGGTGAATGAAAAGGCCACTTATGGCCTTAATTCAAGGAAACAAGAGTCCTTCCCGAGGGCTCCCTCCAACAATCGCTATAAGACTCGTGCAGCAGTGCGCCCTCAACCTGATGAGGGTGTCGTCTCCAGGCGTTCGGCTCAGGTTCCTCGAACCCGAGCAGGCAAGACAAACCACCAGAGGTGAAAACCGGTTAACAGTGAGCATGTTATCATATCTTCCATCTCTAGATAAGTCCACCAAACTAACTTGGTGGAAAGCAACGAGCGGGCATACACACCTGTCGGTTTTAATTCCGCTGTCCAGCAGACTCGTCTGGAAGCATCATGCCAATTCCACCCAGAAATTTCGGAGGAGTACTATAGACAGGAACATACACCTGTTTATAAATCATAATCTAGTCAGAAGGCTTGTCTGACTACATATGATGGAGACCGCCAACCCAATGTTTTGACAACTGGTAAACAAGCACATACACCTGCTTACATTGATCAGTCATGTGAGCATCCTCGTCTATCTGTATTGAAAGAAGTTCATCAACCATGTTCGGCGTAGTGAAATCAGTAGGCACATACACCTGCTAGTATTGATCAAGCCTACCAACAGTCTTATTTGGTAGCATACGGAGAAGTCAGTCGGAAAGCTCTGAAGACAAACAGGAGGCAGACTCAACTCTCTACACCCACACATGAGTACTATCAGAATTCACTGACAGGAAAGGGAGGATAAATGCAGGAACACACCCCTACTCCAAGTACGAAATGGACATATATTACCGTTCTGGAAGCTGATGTCACCAAGCATATTCTGTCAATGGTGAAAGAGCATAAGAAAATCCCTACTCATATTCTGGTTGACTTCCAGAATATTATAACAAATTCAGCAGCATCACGGGGAAGGAAATGAAAATATATCCCTACCAGTAGAGTGACACATCAACAGTTCACTTCAAAATAGACACACACCTCTGTTCCAGTCCAAGGGAGTTGTGGGGCGTACTCCCCCATATCATACCGACAACCATGTTAGGCACATATACCTGATTTGAGTGGAGATAATCATCCTAACCTGAACATTTCTCCTAAAAAGGCACATACACCTGTCCAAAATGACTACATTCATAAACAAGTGGTTCCTAAAGTGAGTATGAAGGCGTCTAAGAAGAATACCCTCCCAGATCAGCCAATAAATCAAGGTCCAATATTTCATAAGGCCTAACTCGATGATAGAGTTCTTGATGGACTCAGACAATTATCTATTGAAACTCAAGATTATACTCTCTTAGATCCCAGTAGTGGGAACATTAATTCCGAAATTCTGCATCAGACACATCCTCATTAAGTCTTGATTCATTATAATTCGGTCAATCTCAAAGTTTCATCTTCAGATGGGAGCCACAAGAACCCTCTGTGTGGCCAGAAGATCAAGGAGAAAAATGTTTCATCTTTTACTGTAACCCACCATGGTGGTCCTCCCCATGATGATGAATTTAGCTGCGAAAGTCCTCTCTGTAGTAATAATGCACATTGTCTATAAAATTCTCCAACAAACAATGTAGTGACAAGAAATCCCTCTTATCTTGAGGCACTTGAAAATGTGACGCCAGTCATGTCTGATGCTTTACAACTATCAGGTGAAACACTTTCTCAATCAGAAGATAGCCTGGGGTGTAGGAAATTCTCCGAACCACCCCTGGGTCGTTCATCTTCAAGTTTAATCAGTGAATTCTCTACAAATATTTTTGAATCCGATGAAGCATCAATGAAGCACCAACTCTGGTCTAATCAGGTAGAATAATCTTTATTTAAAGACAAAGAGGAAGTACTGAATATGAGAAAATAACTTGTGAAAGGTGAAGTGCCAGTTATGTTTAGGCCTTTGGCTGATTCTCAGTATGACATTCCAGAGATGTTGACGGAAGATGGAATTCATGATATTCGTCTCAACATATGGATAAAACCATTTCCAGTTGAAAAAGAAAATATTATCTTATGATGAATATAAAGATCATGTCAAGATAATAGAAGGGTTACAATGTCAAGTTGATTTGGAATCTCACTTCATTTCTCAATATCCGAGGGCTGAAAAGCAGCAGAGAGCCCTTCAGCATTCATGCCTTAGTGCACTAAGAAGGATGTGCAAGCTAATTCCAAATTTTCCATCTCGTATTCATATCAAGGGATGGGGTGTTCATGGAGAACTACATTTCACGATACTCTCCAGTCAGTAAAGCTCTCCAAAAATGGTCTCATGAAATGTTATTTCCCATGGATGGCCACATCCAATTGGATTTGTTTATAATCAAAGGCTTTCTTAAGAACAGGCATCAACTAGTTCTTCTCAAAATTAAGAATATAGAGAACAATTTGATGAATTTCTCCTGCATGAAGCAACCGATAATATAGAATAGGCCTCTTGTTCGGATCAAGCACATCATCAAGTGATAGAAGTGTCAGAAATCTTCCAACGGTCTTTTGAACTGGGTGGTAAGAGTGGATGTAGGTTGATGCATCCAGCCAATTTCCAGACTAATGTTCGCAAGATCAAGAGAGCTTTCAAGAATGTATCAGATATAAAAGCTCAAGAACCACCCCATCTTTCCAGATTGGGGACTCGATTAACCCAACCCTCAGAATCAACAAATAGGATTCAACTAGTTGAGCAAATAAAGTAGGAATAGACCTAGTCCACAAGACTGGGGACTTTTTCAAATCCTCAATCTCTCCCTCGAAGAAATTAAGTTTTATCTTGATTAGGGAAGAAGACAAAAGAGGAACGAAGTTCCAAATTATCATGAGATTCCCTCCATATTATGGTTCGTCAAGAATTTCCTGACGGATCAAATCGACAAAAGGAAATGTCACATCAGGGACATGGAAGTAGACAATATTGTAGAAATTATGATAGAAGGGGTGAAATGAGTTATGAATCAATCAATTTCATCAATGCCATTATTGTTGATACCCTTGATGAGGCTCTTTCAGAGGGATCATATGAAGAACCTCTTGATCAAGAGGTTGTATGCATAGACACAAATAAATAAGGTGTGAATACATTAAATCAAAGGATTACGCAGAATTTTGGTAATCCTTCAAGTAACCCACTTCCCCCTCTCTGAAAAGGATCTAATAAGGGGAAAGGAAAGAATCATGTTACATACCCTTCCAATGGAGAAGGCCAATCACTCACATTAGAGAAAATATTTTCACAACAAGAGGAGAAAATTAAGGAATTGAGGAGGTTGAATGCAAAACTACTTCAGGGTAGTCTTCCTCCTAAGCGTACTGGAGTCAGTCAGCCCAGGGAATTTGTTGTGGCTACTGAGATGGATCAAGAATATCCTCCTCTACTAGTACACCCTCACAAGTATAATCCTATGGGTCATGTGCAACAACAATTGGCTGTACTACCATCAGTTGTAGTACCAGCCACCACATATGGCTAAGCTCTAATTATTGCACCTCCTCAGGTCCTTGCTCAACCGGAAGTTTCTCAAAAGTTAATAACTACTATTGAGTCATTAACATCTCGGTTGGAAGCTATGGAGGGAAAGGATTCTCAAATTAAACCAGAAAAGAGAGAATACCCTAAATGGGTTGATGCAATTCCTCCCCCATCAAATTTTCCAAGTACCACATTCCCAATCATTAATGGTTCAGGAGACCCAGAGCAACACTTAACAGATTTTGTTTCTCGTTGCAATCCTATGATGGGAACCCCTCAGAAACAAGAAGCAGTTAAGCTCAGCTGTTTTGTACAATCATTACAAGGGCCTGCCTTTCTCTGGTACACAAGCTTGAAATCCCGGTCAAATACCGGATGGGAGGATCTTCGCCAACGATTCCTCCATCAATTCATCTCAACTTTTCCAAAGACAATGGTTTTTGATATTACAAACTGTAAGAAAAGAGAGAATAAAAGGGTTTTAGATTTCATTTCTCGCTGGAAAGGATTAACATATTCCCTGAGCTTAGCAATCCGTCAAAAATAATTGTTGCCAATCTGTGTAGCAAATTTACGTGATGACCTACGCACACCATTGATCCCTGTGAAATACATAGGAGGGATTCGATACCTTACTTCAATATCTCAACAGATTGAAGATCATCTTATAAAGACTAAAGATAAAGCTCATGTAATTACATAAGTTCCATGAAGGATAATGGTTAAAGCATAGAATACGGCAATTATGCTTAAACAAGCACCGATACCTACTTCTACTACATATCCATCATCTTCTCAAAGGGATCCACCTCCTGAGCATCAAAAACAGAGGCTGTTTTGTCAAGATGATCAAAGATATCAATGACGGAAGCAATTTGAGGAACTAAAGAGTAAAGTTTACTCTTTCCAAAATGAACAAGTTCCTGGTTACTTCATTTTGGCTCTGGAAAATAATTCAGTTCAATTTCCAAGTCCCAAGAGGCCAAACAAGAATGGAGATAAAGATCGTCCCAACTATTACCTGTTTCATCAGATGTTACGGCATCCAATTCCTGAGTGTTTTGTCTTCATGGACCTCTTGCAAAAAATGGTCGACCTGGGACCAGTCAAACTGAAAGGTTCTTCAGCTGAGGTAGCATGTGTTACTGCTAAAGATCCAGAAGAAGAAGTCGAGTAGTAGGAAGTCAAGAACAAAAATGCGCAAAAATATGATGATTGGATGGTCAGAAAAATGATCAACCGAACTCATTCCATTTTTTGAACATAATTGAATAAGCCAATTGTTTCTTCTGCAATGAATTCCACAAAAAACCATCTTCATTAGAGAGAAAATCCTTAAAAGGGCATCAAAATTCAATGAAAGAGGAACAATCAGAAGAAGATGAAATTGTGTCAAAGCCTAAGTTGTCTTTGACTCTGGAAGATTTTATTCCATCTACATCGAATCCATGGGCACCGACCCACCAAACCAAATAGCCTAAACTGGCTAATCTAGAAGAGTCTTCATCAGATGAAGATTTGTTCTTTGGTTCTGTTAACATGATCCACTTAACAGATCCATATGCCAGTTGCAGTTTCGATTTTGATGAGCCTGAATTCCCTGTATCAAACAAAGGAATCATATGGATTTCTAGAGGCTCAGGGTATAGGGGAAGACATGGATCGTTCATAGGCCACTATTCCAATTTTACCCCTTCTATAACTCTGTATGTAGCAGAAACTCGTGGCAGAGCCCTTCAACGAGCTCAACAAGAACAAGCAAGTTCTTCTACACAAAGAAGATTCAGTCCTAGCATAGTTATTCTAGAAGATCGGTTGGAGGTTCCACCTTCTTCCTCTTAGCAAGCAAATAATCCTAATCGGTCTTATCTTTCCAATCTTGGAGTATTACCAACTCCTATCTCGGTTCAAGATGCATTAACTTCCAAAGCATCAACTTATAAGGCACCTGTGAAACCACATGTTCCTATTGGAAAACACAAACCTTTGGATCAAAAGTATGATGTATTGAATCACTTGGCCCAAATATCGGCCAACTTATCAATTCTGGAAGCTTTTAATTTTTCAAAGAATCTTTGGGAGGCACTCATCGAGGCTTTGTCGAGTACTCAAGAGTGTCAAACTGAAATTACTGCAACAGAAGTCTACCATATAGAAAATAATCCTGTAGAATGCCATGTAGTGATATATTTCATAGGTGAAGATGAAGATGATGATGTTCATGGACATATTAGAACTTTTTAATTATTTCGCAAGGTCAATGGTGTAGACGTCCGAAGAGTTTTCATTGATAATGGTTTAGGAGTCAACCTTATCCCCATTCTTACACTTCATCAATTGGGCCTCATAGAATCTGATTTATCTCCTTCTACTTTGATGTTACAAGGATATGATAAAAATGAACAAGAACCACTGGGCAAGATTACACTCAGAGCTCAGTTTGGAGATCTTGTATCCAATTCAGATTTCAGGGTTTTTGATCAAGACTCATCTTTCAACATCTTACTTGGAATACCCTGACTATATCAACATGTGGCTATCCCTTCATCATACCATCAATGTCTCAAATATTGTTTCAACGGTCAAATTGGGGCATTTTATGGTGATAAGGGCCCATTCAAGACATGTGATTCTCAATAAATTGATGCGAAATTCTACCACGTGAAGGGAAAGGATAAATCCACAATAAGAGAGGTTACAAAAGTTAATGCTCCATATGGTTTGGAAAAGATTCTAGTAAACCCATTTACACATGTGAGTATAGATTATGTACTGCCTATCTGTCAAATTGATAGGATAGACCCAAATTAAAATATTCTTATGGAAACTTATATAATGTCAATTATGGAAATCATGCCAGAAAACATAAGAGAATGTGGTGATCCACAAAGAAATGATGAAAGATCAAATGAATATGTCTTCATTTCATCTTCTAAAATCCAGAAAGTCTATACATTGCCAATAATGCTAGAAGAAGTTATAGTAGTGTCATAGGTGAATGATGATGTCGATTCTCAATCCATTATCTCCTATATATTACCCAAGGAAGACCTTTCATCATCAGTAGGGTCAGAAATGGAAGCCTCTTCTTCATGATGTTCAAATTTTAACGTCTCTTCTGATCATGGAAATTCTACTTCTTCATCTACTATGAAAGTAGAAACAGAAGATATAAAACATGCCGGAGAAGAAGAGGAAGATCTTAGGGATGCCCGTCCAACATTTGAATAGGGTATCTTTACCACCGTGGATGAACTCAGAGAAATAAATCTGGGTACAAAAGATGATTCAGGCCCCACATTAATTAGGGCGGCCATGACTCTTGAAGAGCAAGATATGTATATTTATTTTTTAAAGAAAAATCAAGATATATTTTCTTGGAACTATACAGAAATGCCCGGTATTGATCCTGATGTTGCCACTCATCGTTTGGGTTTTCTAGAATAACATCGAGGATTCAAACAAGCCGCTACAAGAACACACCCAAACTATGATTCCAAAATTATAGCTAAAGTGGATAAGATTATCAAATCTATCTTCATTAGAGAAGTTCAATATCCCAAGTGGTTGGCTAATATTGTCCCTGTGAAAAATAAGAATAGAAAAATTAATGTTTCCATCGATTTTAGAGATCCTAATCGACATTGTCCTAAGGATGATTTTCCAGTACTGATTACAGAACTCTTAATTGATGTAACAGATTCTTATGAAGCACTTTCCTTCGTGGATGGATATTCTGGATATAATCAAATCTGAATGGATCAATAATATGATGAATATACAGCCTTCAGAGCCCTTCAGGGTGTGTTTTTCTATCGGGTAATTCCCTTTGGCCTGAAGAATGCAGGTGCAACATATCAACGTGACATGCATCGTATCTTCAAACCCTTTTTATGGAAGTTTGTTGAATTTTATGTGGATGATTTGGTGGTTAAATCCAAAAAACATTCTAATCACTTGGCTGATTTGGAAGTCATATTGCACAAACCTTGGCAACATAATTTGAAGATGAACCTCTAAAAATGTGCTTTTGGGGTCACCATGGGAAAATTTCTCAGCTTCGTTCTACGCCATCGTGGTATCGAGGTCGATCCTGAGAAGAAAAAGTCATTTCTTGGTATGTCAACTCCTAGAAATTTAAAGGAATTGGGAGGACATCAAGGAATCTTAGCCTATATTCTGCGTTTCATCTCCAATTTGGCTGGCAAAATTTTACCCTTCACCAAATTGATGAAGAAGGGAGTCACTTACCAGTGGTCTAATGAATGTCAAGAAGCATTCGATATTCAAAAAAAGTATCTTTTGAGTCCACCTGTGTTAATGACGCCTATTTAAGGAAGACCACTTATCTTCTATTTGACAGCTCTAGAGTGATCATTGGGTTCCTTTCTTGCTCAGAAGAATGATGCTGGGAATGAAAACAGCCTCTACTGTCTCAGTT
This sequence comes from Viscum album, assembly GCA_963277665.1. Taxonomy (NCBI): domain Eukaryota; kingdom Viridiplantae; phylum Streptophyta; class Magnoliopsida; order Santalales; family Viscaceae; genus Viscum; species Viscum album. The sequence goes on from OY728145.1 coordinate 1,843,898,494, forward strand.
GGACTATGGTTGAAGCAGAAACCCGATACTCAAATATTGAGAAGTGCTGCCAAGCATTAATATTTGCAGTTTAGAAGATGAGACACTATCTACAACATCATGTGGTTCAATTGGTATCTTGCAATAACCCACTAAAATTCATCCTTAGTCATCCAATTCTTACAGGATGTCTGGAAAGGTGGTCCGTTATTTTGCAGCAATTCGATATTCAATATGTGTCTCAAAAAGCAATAAAGGGCCAAGATCTTGCTGATTTCGTTGCTGAAAATCCTTCAGTAGAAGATACATCTTCAGATATTTAACTTCCTGATGAGTAAGTATTCTTTATTCAAGATAGTCTTTAAACATGGGAAATGTACTTTGATGGTGCATCTAGAAGTCCAACAGGGAGGAAAATGGAAAATCCTAAATTCAAACAAGTTGGGTTTGGAATTGTGCTCATTTATCCAGAAAAGGCAGTGTTACCCTATTCCTTATCAATGTTGGGAGGTGGAACAAATAATGTATCAGAATACTAAGCTCTCATCGTAGGATTGGAATTGGCACTTCAATCACAAGTGAATCACTTAATGGTGAAAGGTGAATCAGTCCTGATAATCAAACAAGTAAATGAGGATTATGCCATCAAAACATAAGAACTAATCCCTTTGTATGATTACATCAAAGAGTTAATGGTGGAATTTCCTTCAGAACTGACATTTTCTTATGTCCCGAGATCACAAAATACCCAAGCTGATGCCCTAGCTAATATAGCCACAACTCTGGCAGATCTTAATCGGGACAAGACAACCATCAGTATTTCCCACCATCATACAATTTCGTCTTATGTTTAAATCAGAATAGAGGAAATCAATGAAATTAGTAACATTTCAGAACCATATGGTCATACTATAGGATGGATGACACCTATCAGGGAATACCTTCAAAACAGAACACTTCCACCTGATAGAGCCGGGAAGGAACATGTTTGAAGATGTGTGGTAAATGTTAATCTTTATAAAAACCCTGATCACCTAGGAAAAATTCTATACAAATGAGGTTTTGATGGAGTTCACTTCAGATGCGTTGATGGTGAAGAGACAATGGATGTTATGAAAGAAGTGCATGCAAGAGTCTGTGGTGCCCACCAGTCTGGACATAGACTATCTTATCAAGTTCGGAGTGTTGGATACTCTTGGCCTTCAATTATACAAGATTGTGTTTATTTCACAAAGAAGTGTCATTCATTCCATGTACATGCCAACTTCATTCATCAGCCCCCAGAGTTTCTTCATACAGCTAAATACTCATGGCCATTTTTCCCATGGGGAATGGATTTAGTGGGACCTTATCCTTCAGCTACAACCAAGAAGTTGAAGTATATTGTTACTGCTACTGACTTATTTTCCAAATGGGCAGAGGCAATAACCCTCAATGAAGTCAGTTCTATATGCATTGTTAACTTCATCAATTCTAATATCATTACTAGATTTGGTGTCCCTCATACCATACTGACGGACAATGGAACTAACTTCTGTTCATCCAAGGTGAGGAAGTTGTATCAAGAATACAACATCAAATCCAACAATTCATCTCGGTATCATGCAAAAGCAAATGGATAGATAGAAGATTTCAACAAGACTCTTTCAAACATACTGCAAAAGATGGTGGATAAAGATAAGATATCATGGCCTGATAAACTCTTTCATGCTTTATGGGCTTATCGATCCACCACCCACACTACAACGCGGTCAACTCCATATTCATTAGAATATGGAATGGAAGTAGTATTGCCTATTGATGTTCAATTACCCGTGCTCAGTGTAGCCATTTCCGATTATTCATCTACAGATGAACAATCTAAAAAGTGATTTGATGAATTGGTGCAGTTATATGAGAAATGGATGTGCACCCTGCACCACTTGTAAGTCTATCAGAATCGAATATCATGAGCTTTCAACAAAAAGGTTTGTCTCTATTCATTTGTTCAGGGAGAATTGGTATTAGTTTTCAGAACTCCAACGATACTAGGAAATAAACCTCCCATGCTGGAGACAAAATGGGAAGGACCGTATTCAATATATAAGGTCTACTCCAATGGGGGTTATTATTTAATCCCAATGGATGGAGAACTCATCACTACTCCGACCAATGTTAGATTTCTGAAGAAGTATTTTGTGTAACACAAATACTTTTTTCATCCTGCAAGACATTAAACTGCAGCATCAACGGTCCATGCATATGACCTTAAAATGATTACACCCTTTTCGTCCAACATGACTTTAAACTGTGACGTCCTAACTACATGACGCTAAACTATAAAGAAGTACCTTACGTCCAATAAGACGTTAAAACTACATAATCTCTGGTCCATGCATAAGACCTTAAACTATTCGTACCATCATCCAACATTACGTTAAACTGTGAAAAAATTCACTAATACGTCCAACAAGATGTTAAAACTACATAATATTTGGTCCTTACTGCAAGATTTAAACTGCACAATCCCCCTTTCGTCCAAAATGACGTTAAACTGTATTGTCCTCATCATCTTAGCAATAGGATTCTAAACTGTACAGCAACCTTACATCCAACATGACGTTAAAATGTGTCCATATATTCATCCTACATGACGTAAAACTGAATAAAGTACCTTAATACATTCTACATGACGTTAAACTGTATTTTGTCCCCGCTGCATGACAATAAACTATGCAACACCATTAGTCCTCACTGCAAGAATTTAAACTACATAGTCCCTTCATATGTCTTACAAGACATAAAACTGTGCATCGTTAAGGTTGTTTCAACCTCTTGTTTCTCACACCGAGTATGAATCACGTGAGCTTAGAGTAAACTTCAACCATAACAACCTCTCTGGGCCTTTAACCATGCGTAAGTCCCAACACCATTTTTTATGTCATTGTCCCCAAGAACAACCTGATCACTATTTCATTCTTTAATTGAACTACGAGGACATTTATCCTTGCCTTCTATGATGGGTATTTAGGAAACCTCTTGGGGTTCAAGCCCAAAACCAATCTCTTCACATTGGTTCACCATTTTCCTTGCTACATGACATTAAACTGTACATCACTTTTGTCCTGTATGAAAATAAACTACAACATTCTTTGATACCCTCACCTGAGAGAGAATCATTATTTACATGTATCTCCAATAATGTTATATTTTAAAGACTATGTGAATACATGGAAATTCCTGAACCTTTTATCTTGGGTCAAACCATCATTGCACTAATGTCCCCTTCACCCTTCACTTGTACGAACCAAATATGTACAGAGGGTATTTCTAAAACTACGTGTGGCTTGATTCCCATCCTTATGGGATACGTAGGAACGTTTGAGGATCCCTCAAATCCAGCCGCAAGTATTTGGGCCTAACCCCAAATTTTACTTTCAGTCCCCTGGCTGAAAAGTCTCGGTGAAAAAACACACTGTGTATTCATTATTATGGTCTGAGTTCTATGACCCTAAACAAGGATTTCCCATACTTTCATCCCACATAAAGTTAAAATGTATTTCAAGAACTACGTATCGCTTGATTCCCATTCTTATGAGATACGTAGTGAAGTCCAACATTTCAATTCAGGACCCATCCACAACATGATTATGGTTATAATTGATATATGTATCTCTTTCATGCATTAGACAATACCCATTTTCATGTGTCATACTACTAACCTTAAATACGTCCACATCTCCATAAACCTTTTTTTGACTTCTTGTCACAAAATGTCCAATTTCTGAGAGTTCTTTTGCCTGACTATGCAGCGCGTGCCCTTAGGCGGCCTTGCGTAAACAGTCTACATGACCGACGTTTCATCCAAAGGATACTATTATTTGACTATGTAGCCAATGCCATTAGGTGGACCTACATAATTCAACACCCTAAAGGGTTTTCAAATAATGGTAAATTAATTATTGGGAGGAAAACCTCTTTTGTCCTTAGTTGTCTTAACGATAATATGTAGGGATCTATAAAAAAAATAGCCATCCTTAACATATTTTTCCCATACTCATTGTCATGATCTGAAAGTATTCAAGGCTATGGTTTATATTTCCCTTCCCTACATTTGGGTCAGACATTTGTATGAGTAACATTAATCCAGTTCAAAGACAATCTTGTTTGAAAATATTTTCTCCATATTAATGTACCTCCCTCCATACAGAAAACTCTATGGTTCGGAAAATTTTAATCCCCATAAACAGCCACTGGCTTTTTAGTAATAGAAAAGTAAATTTCTGAGAGTTCTTTTGCCTGACTATGCAGCATGTTCTCTTAGGCGGCCTTGCATATGTAGTCTACATAACGGACCTGTCAGCCAAAAGATGCTATTATTTGACAATGCATCCAATTCCCTTAGGTGTCCCTACATAATTCAACCCCCTAACGGGTTTTTTAAATAGTGGTAACCTCATTCTTGGGAACTACTTCTTCTAATTCCTTTTAGCCATTTTTTATATCATTCCTCAGATTCAAAATTTCTTAAGTCATCGTTTACATATTTTCCCTCATACTTGAACATGGTAATATGTTATCAGATAAATTATCAAGGAATTGTGCCAATGTTAATCCATTTGGTCAAAGATATTTCAACCTTAAACATTATTCTTTTTATGTCCAACGTGCATGACTTTAAACTGCTTGTAAAAGACAAGGGAACTCTGAACAAAAGTCATGTTCCAGCTCACTAAACATACATCTTGTATGATTTTAGGTATTATTGAGAAATAAAAAGATTCAATGTTTGTAAGGTTATTTATAATAATCCTAGAAAAAAAATAAAACTATGCTTACTAGTCTCATTGGCTTAGGTAAAATTTAAAGAATGTAGAAAAATAAGGCATGCACAAATGGTCAAAGATGAAAGTGTTTTTCATTTGGTACACAAGAGTTAGAAGGACATCCACATATTGGAGTCTCTTATCTTTTCCAAGAATTACAAAAGGATGTCAACATAAATCTTCATTTGATTTACAGCATCTCGAGATTCATCAGCAGCCACTTGAAGCTCATTCACTTGACCAGATTCACTCTTTCCTGCTTGATGGAGTGCTTTCTTAGCATCTGCAATGGCTTTCATACCATTCGTTTGAGCTCCCTCCAGTGAATTATTAAGTTGGTCAAGTTCTCCAGTAATAGCATCTAACTGTTTCTGAAGGTGCATTTGTTGGAAAACCTTCTCTTTAATCTTATGATTAAGCTCCTTCAACATAGCAGCATGATCGGCCTCAGCTTAGGACACCGCAGCCTCAAATTCACTGATGTTGACTAACATCCTCACCTGGGTCAGATCTTGATGGCACTTTTTCTACTGCTCCCTCCTTAAGATGACTTGTTTCACTACAGCATGGATCTCTTGATATCCAAAACTGCCATGTCCTAGCAGGACTAACCGGGATGACAGTCGCGGGATCTTTGATGACAGCTCTTCTAAAGGCACTTCGGATATGATCTTCCATATGTTATGCCATGCCTTGCGTCATGAAAACTGGAGTTCCTTTTGTACCTCCAGATCCGACTCAGCATCACTGTCATAGGGGGGAATATAATCCAGGATTAATTCACTTAGAAAAGTGCCATGTTCTGCTCCTTCCACTCCTGACCCGGGTTTCTTCACTCTCTATTCCCAGTGGGGCGGAGGATGAGGATTCACCTCCAAATATAGCCACTGAAATTGATGTTCTTGAATAATCAATTGAAAGCATTGGTTAATTTCAATGGATAACAAAAGTTGATTGGTTATCTTTCAAATTAAGTACAGTCACAAAAAAATATTTTTGTTATCTCCTACCCAATGGTAGATCAGTTACTTGAGAAGGTTCCTCCCCGTCTTTCCTAGCTTCAACAGGATTATCAAGATGAGTTTCAGGAAGCTCTTCTTGGTTATGTTCTACTTGAGCTAATGTCTCTGCAATAGTAGGTTTTCATGTAACCCCTTCAAGCATTGGCAGTTCAGCAGCTTTCTCAGATAGAAATGCACATTTCAACCGATCATGATGAGAGATGTAATAAGAAATTATTTTTAATTGGACGAAGGATAACACTCACATCCATAATCTTTTAAATTTCATGGTAATTTAACATGGTCTAAAAAATATTCAATATATGTGCCAAGTTCCATCATTTCATCCAATGTAATCTCAGAATCCTAGTTAATCTCACCAGTGGGAGCATTTGATAGTTCTTCTTGGTGACCTTCATTCTGTTGCCTTTGACCCTGGACAGCTTCGTCAGATAAAATTTCTTCATTAGTTGCAATGGCCGCCAAGATCACTAGCACAGGGGTTGAACATAAAATATCACAAAATGGAAGTTAGTATATGTTTCAATCAACATTTTATGAAGCATTGTTAACTTACCAGAAGAAATCTCTTCTCTCCTTGCAATAGCAGCAGGAGGGATACTGGGAATAGACGTTGGCTCTTCTCCAGGAGAAGCAAAGTCAGCCTGAACTTGTGATTGTTCACCAGCACCCTCTATTTTTATTATAGGAAGGTCAATCCTCTCCCTCAAAGGGGAAATCTAAGAAGCTATTGAAATCCCAAAAAGTATGAGCAATCATTTCATGTGTAAAGACTCGTGATTATCCGAAGGACTTACCACTACTGATATAGTGTTTAGCTATGCACTTCGTCCTTTGATTCTTTTTATTCTTTGGCTTTATGGGAGTGTCAGCAGTATAAAGACCCGCACTTATTTCATACATAATCTTGAATTTAATCAAGGAAACGCTTCATTTTACATTGAGGATCTTTTAATGTTTAGAGCTTTAGAGAATTATGACAAAATATTCATAACATTACACATTGTTACATAGTGGATACCATAAAATCAGTTTCCATTTTCCTCAGAATATAAAACATTAAAACACAAAACAAGACTCCTTGACATTTCATCAAAATTTAAAATGTATTCCTTCCTTGTATTACTCATCCATTAACCTGTGAAAAATCATTTAAAAACTTTGGATGAGAACAAAAGCTCAGTAAGGTATGAAAAAGAAGGAAAAATCACATTAGTCCGTGAATACGCATGACGTATGAAAACTTTTCAAAAGACATGCTTTCCACCCATAAAATATTAATTTTCATAACATGAGATTTTCAAAAGATCCACACAATAATAATTATAATCATAGAGGTATATTGGGGAATTACTTGCATAATCTTGTAACCATCTTGGCTACCTTAAAGTTTGTAACCCTCACGGCTACCTTACTTTGTGTAACCATCACAGTTACACTTGGAGTAACCATACGGCCGACCTCAAACTTACTCATACCCAATGCATTTGAGGGAAATATAGGTCCCACCCTTCATCATAAAAAATGACCAATAACAAAAACAAAATCATACAACATAAACAATAGCATAAAAACATTGCCTTCGAATCTTATAAAACAGAATTTTAAAAGAGGATTTTAGAAGAAAAGTACCTTATAAACATCATATACTTGAAGTGAGACTTAATTGAGTTGATGGAATATGTATATACTCTATAAATACACATAATTAAACATAATATAAACAGAACCCATCACACAAACAATTTAAATAGCACATAAATTATAAAGTAGAAGGTTAACCCAAAGAATGGAAATCGGGTTAAGAATTCCCTTACCTTAGGCTTGTCTTACTCCAAAATTGTTTAAAACTCCTGTATAATGGTTAAAATAGTGTTATTAGTATTTTAGAGAAACATGTTCATGTTTATAACATCTTATATGGTCATTTCATAACCTCATTTCACCCGTTATTTGTTAGTATCTTGTTCCTTGCATTATTTTGGGTGAGTTCTTTTGTGATTTTCACAATCGGTTCATGATGAATCGTTCTTGTTGATCGGAAGTGAAACTCCAGAATAGGAATGGATTAATATTTAGATATTTTCAGTACCATAAATGATACCATTTATCACTTTGATGCTTTATATGTTGATGATTTATAAGTTAAAACATTAATTATGTTTGTTTAGATAATTTAAGTGGTTCTTTGATAATTACAACCTCATTTAGTCTTATAAATTTGAACCATGGGTACAAAAGAATTGAAGAACAATATATGAGTTATAAAACATATATTATAACCTGGTTCAACAATATATATGGTTTCATGACCAGACTTGAAATAATTAATGGAAAGTGAAATTACATCGTCCACGATGTCGGTAATTCGACACATCACGAACAATGTTCTTATTCCATAAATAAGTGAGAGAGGAGAGGAATAATGATTTATAATTTGCCATAAACATGACAACATACAGAATATACATGATCCTGGAAATTTCATGCCTCTTGGGTAAGAGGGGGTGAAGGAAGAAGAAAAGGAATCATGAAATAAAGAAAACATGAGAAATTTCTTACGGAAATTCGGCAACCTAACGGCGTCTCTTAAAATTTCATAAATACAATATTGATGAGAGGAATGGAATATCTCATCATTCATACAAAATTTGGACAGTAAGGGGATATATTTAATGAAATATCCCAACAAAATACAAAGGGAAAGGAAGAGAATAACATAAAATGGAAGGAAAGAATGAAAATGAAAGAGGATGTTTACCTCATGATCTCTTCTCCTTGAGATCCTTCTTAAGGGATTTGATTTTGGACTTTTGGTGAGACCAGAAGCTCTAGGACGTGGGGAAGAAGATTGGGGAGGGAATTTGGTAGAAATTAGACAATGCCCAAGGCTTGAGAGGTGTGGTAGGAAGAGGGGAGTGAGGGTGATATTTATAGTGGAGGAGGGGAGGTATTTTAGATTATTTTAATTATTATTATAATATTTTTATCAAGACTATGAATAATCTCAAATCAAGTGGCCTTAATTAGTGAAAATATCAAGTGAGTTCGAGGCAAGTGGCCTTTCATCACTTATGATGTCATAAATAGTGCATATTTACCGATAAATTGATTATACGGTATTTTATAGTATTTCACTATTCACCGAAAATTCAAGAGTTTCAAAAAAATACCAAAAATTTACCCCAACCATTTTTCGATGTGTAGAATTCAAAAATGAACTCCATTTTTCAAAAATAATTTTCTAAATATTATTAATTTAATTTTTAAATAAGGTCACAGTTAATTCGAAAAATAACAATATTTAAGTGCAACTAGTTTCATGTGACATTGGAAAATTAATTATGATCCCATTATCCTATTCCCATGGAAAAATAAAATAATATTATTATTTACTATTCATGAGGTCATATTACTATTCATATTACTATTCATATTACTATTCATAAGGGCATGTTACTATTCATCCAAAAACAAGTTTGTTTCATCAGACTCTAAATAACATACTGAACCCAATTGTAGATGACAGTTTGTTGAAATTCAAATCATAGAAGAAATAAAATTATGTTTAAAGGATACTTATAAATATATACCTTAAACAAAATTTCAAGCATTTTCAATTTATTTTTAGAAAACCTTGGGATGTTACTGGCAGTCTCCTTTACAGGCACTTGAATTGGAGAATGGAAATCCATATCCAACTCCTCATCCATGGCTTGCTGGCCTAGAGATATCTCGCTTGACTCACAAGGAGATTCAGCAGCAGCCCCGATGGCAATACCACCAGGTCTATACATTGGTGAAGGAACATTAGTAGTTCCTTTCATTGTAAGCTACAGGATAAAGAAAATAATTTCCTTGAGTAAGAAAGCTTTAACTAGAATCAAGTTACAAAGAAAATAAGGAAATAAACTTACGTCTTCAAGAGCCACATAATCGTGCCACTCCTCATCTCCAGAAGCACCAATCCCCTCATTGGTTCCACGATTTATCATTTCCTTCACCCTCTTGGAGACAGGAATTGAATCATCAGTGGAAGATATGATAATTTCCATCTCTCTAATATATGCCCGCACTTCATCGGGGTTATCCTTGTAATGGATATCAATAGAAGCCATAAGATTCCCTATTCCAGGATATGTACCCCTTGCACAAATCTAGTTAGGTAGTTTCAGAACCGTAGTATAAACTTCACCATGTCTAGACAACCTCTGGTCATAAATATTCTTTATGTGTACCAGAAGGGTGCGAGGAAGGTCCTATAATCTTGGATTTCAGCTTCTTCCGAACTCCTGAAGCTACAGATAAAGGATAAGAGAATAAGAATTGTTGCTCTATAAAGTAATGGTAATTAAATTTCCCCAATGAAGTAACTCAATAGGAATAGATAGAGTTGGTCTCTTGATTCTGATAGGGGGATTGTATGTCGCATGAGGTCCCTTTTCCACATGTTGTGCCTCGTCATCCCCGTCTTGGGAATCCGACGAGTCGGCCCTAGGTGAAGAACATAGTGAATCAGCTCTGGGTGGTATAGAAGAATCACCATCCAGATGAAGGGTTTCTTTCTCTACGGTTCATTTCCTTTTCCCCAACTGATAAACCGGGTGATTCAACACCCCTCCAGGGTATGATGTTATCCAGTTTTCGGTATACCATGTAGTCAAATTATTTTCCGATTTATCAACTGGTATATCAAACACTACCCTGGTCTTCTCCCTAGACGTCAGTAACCATAGTTTCCGGGAAACCATCAGATGTTGCTCTGACCTGACATGCACTGGGGGATATACAACAGTTGACTGGAAACACCTAAATTCATGTGAAAATCTTTATGGAGCATAGGCCATGCATATAATCTCTCCGTCGATCTTGGTGACCTGTACACCATCTCTGCAGGCCAGAATGTATGCCCTTAATTCCAGACTGTCTGTTCCATCATCAACAGATCGCCCGGTTGGTGGATTTCCGTAAGGAAAGAAATATAATTCCTTATACATGCTCATCCTCACCTTAATGTCATATGAATTGAGAGATAATGGAGCAATTCCAGATAATTCTTGCACTGATGGCCTGAAAGAACTTCCAGAAACCTGTACTCTGTTATGTACATTATGCGTCCTGATGTGAGTGGCGATCCATCCCCACAAAACATGGAATTGTTCCACTGTTCCCAAAGGAGACTTACCCATGAAGTCATGGAGTATACTCTTATTAATCATTGCTAAAATGGGGGTATCCAACCCAACCATTTTCCCCTCAGTCAACATGGCTACAATAAGGATGGTCCTTGACATGATGCCTCCCTTCAAGTCCATGATTGGAAAAAGATATACACTGAGCCACAAGGCCAAGAAGCCCACCAGATGAGTCTTCTTTGAGATTCTCTGATTCACTTCGTTTCCCCACTTCTCACATTCTTCTGCTTCTAGAGTCGGCTAGAATGTGCCTGGAGCACCGCTATTCTCTATTTTGGGGCAGGTGGTAGGATGAGTGGGCCCCTTATCCTTGGGCCCCATCCCCTTCGATCCCTTCTCCTTCGATCCCTTCTCCTTCGTCTCCTTCTCCTGCTTCATGGTAAGAAATATATTCATCCACTCCTCTGGATGAATGTATTTCCTAGAATGAGTTAAGGAGGTCCTTAAACTCTTGGTCTTGTGAAAGATTTTAAATAATTATCGAGCCAAATCCGGGGTCTTCCTTGAATCATTCCAAGCCCCCTTGGGGGGGGGGAGAATTTGTCATACATGTCACCCAGAATTGAATCCCCTGAGATCTTGTGGACATCCCACAGACTGATGCCTACCTCTCCATGAGTTATATGGAAGGAATTGGTTTCTGGGCTCTAATGGCTGAGTATCTCTGGAACAATGTCATCATTCCTATAAACATATGTTTGCGTATCCCAGAAGGCTTTATATATTGCAGCTACATTCAAATCCTCAACAACACTGCATAGGTTTATCACACCTAGTATTCCCACTTCTAAGTTAGCTTCACACCTCCTCCAGGATGAAAGTACCAACTCTTCTTCCAGCCTTTGGATTGATCAATCTGAGAGTTTTGGAAGATTGAGGGATAACAATGTGGTTGCAGCTCAGGCTTGTGAGGTTTCAGATCTGTGGTACATGGGCTATTATGCATTTTTTAGGCCTTCTCCACTTTTACAGCATTTTTAAATGCTCCTCCACTTGTGATATTTGCTGGAACACAATTGCGGTAATTATGGAACCAGGACTTTGGGAGATAATTATTTGCCTCTGGAATGGCGACTTCTCACAGATTACAATAGCCGTACAGAGGTAGATAAATTCTCTGTGGGAAGTCAAGATGATACTTCTTCCGATAATTGGCCAAATCGTGAAGATTTTTGTCGCAGATAGTATAATAATCATGGCCAATGATTCTCATCATATCATCAACACGCTTGCTAGCCAGTTCATCAGACGTTCCGATTCTTTTGGGAGGCATTTTATCTGTACAAAAGTTGAATAATTAACTCTTAAGTAAGTTGATTTTTCATAAAATTTGGGATGAAAGGTAAAAAAATGTCTAAGGAATTATGGCGCGCAAGTATAAGTCTGTCACGCATATTTTGGCACACAGGTATCACTGCGCATGTCCAAATATCACTACAGCAGCGCGATAGTAGAGAAATAGCAGAAAATAGATCAACTTTTGTGGGGAAGGCAACTTGCACGGTGAGAGCTCGAAAGTTTGAAATCTCGGTGATTTGACCAAGAATAGACACATATATATAGGCCATGCCTCAACCCTCCACGTCTAAAACTAGCATGCTCACCCTGCACGCCTCTCGCATGTGTGCCACCATTTGCATGTTCAACACTTGCGCGCTGCATGTTCCTTGGTTTTCTCCATTACCTCAGATCCACATCCTTATTTCTTTCAGATCGATCTCTGAGGGGGAACTTTTTTTGACACTCATTTCTGTCACAGAGTATAAATGAATGAAAAGGGAAATACCTTGAACCCAAAATGATTCATCCTTTGAAGAAACATCAAAATTTGACAAATGCATGATCAAATATTCATTTTCACATGGGTCGCGAAAGTTCTACCAAGGTCGCGTATGTATACTTACGCGCCACCCAATGGTCACGCAGGTGACTTGCGCGTCCTCTTTGAATTTCACCCAGGGTCTTCACCAGCCTATAAATACCCCTGGTGGACCCCCATTTGAGGAGGAAAAATTCCAGAAACCCAGATTTGACCTCCTGGATCCCTAGTCTCTTCTCGAAGCTTCCGAACACATCTAAGGTAATTTCTTACCTAGAACGGAAGATCTAAATAGGTGGAGTAAGGCCTAATTGTTTTAACTCATCTACACTTGCGCACCTAAGTGGCCAGCCCTTATGGGAAATGGCCACACTTGTGCGCCACCTTTATCCTTCAACAGAACTTGCATTCCACCCTTCTGGAAGACCCTAGGGATAATAAAATTCTTTAGCCAAGTATCTCCTAGGTATTACCATAAGGGTTGACCGTCATGCAAGTACCCATGCGTCGTGCAAGTATACTTGTGCGACCAGAACTTGTGCGCCCACGCAGGACTTTCCCACCACCTTCTTTTTGGGTGCCTCTTCTGCCTATTTCATCTCTCTTATGTATGTCCACCTCTCTGATTCAATATCCATCCTTCAAAACCCTCATTAAAGACATTTCTTTTTACATGGATCTCTTTTTGGCTTCCTTATCTAAATGAAATTCTGTGTAACATCTCCCAAAACCTAGTGATTTACATATGTTTTTTTCACTAAGGATAGAGATTTCATTCATTTAACCCAATCCTTTAAAAAAAAGAGAATCTTTAATTTGGGCCTCCTTTTCAGAAGTATTCCCCAATCCAATTTCTCTAAATCGGGCATCTTCATTAGAAGTAATCCCCACTCATAAATTCCCTTAACTTAGGTCTCCTTCTCAAGAATAAGTCATATGTCTCAAGTATGCTTAACAAATGGGAATCCTCCTTAGGAGTAAGCCCCAATCTCAAATCCCAAAATATGGGAATCCTCCTTAGGATTAAGCCCCAAGTCCCCTAACCTGGGCCTCCTTTTTAGGAATAAGCCCCAGTATTTAAGTTCCCTTAATTTTGGGCATCCTCCTCAGGAGTAAACCCCAACCATAATTTTTTAATATGGGAATCCTCCTTAGGATTAAGCCCCAAGTTCCTAAAATCCAAATTTCCTTAACCTGGGCCTCCTCTTTAGGAGTAATCCCCAGTCACAATTTCCCTTAACCTAGGCTTCCTTCTCAGTAATAAATCTTAGTTCTCAAATACCTTAACCTGGGATTCCTTTTCAAGTGTAAGCCCAAGTCATAATTTCTCTTAACCAGACTTAATTTACTTTTGACTTGGGCTTCCTTCTCAGGAGTGAAACCCAATCATAAGTACCCTCCTAATTTGGGAATCCTCCTCATGAATAAACCACAAGTTAGAGTATCCCAATCTCCATAATGGAAATATACCTTTATGGACCTTTTTCCAGGGTTTCTTCCCTGAAGTAAATACTAATATTTATCTATCTAGGCATTCATTCATACATAAACCCCACATCATTTCTTATAATTGCATCTTTCATGGAACAATTGTCTGGTTTTACCAATGCCTCTTATTTCTCACAACGAGTATAACTCGCGGGATCATAGAGTGTAAAAGTAATTATGAAATCTTTCATTGATCCATCAATCATGCGTAAACCTCATACTTATTTACTCGAACTACGTGGGTTCTGAATCCTTTCCTAAAACAAAGGATATGTAGGTATCCCATCTGCGTGTACGATCCAAACTCTGAAATAATTTATGTCCTTTTGAATGACAATAAACATCAAGTGCCCTACTGAGTGGCTTTAAAACCAGCATGGTTATCAAAATAACCAAGAGATTTCAATATAATGTGTTAGAGGAATCCATTGACCAAGAATCTATAACAAATACAGATGGTTCTCTATCGATGAAGAACCCCGAATACATATAAAATATTCTATAAATATCATACATACTAATCATTGATTGGTATATCTAAATTAATGCTCATTTTCATACTTGGTAATGTAATAAGGAATCATGAACATATCTTAAATCTATAAAGAGAGTCCCAAAGTTGACAATAATTCCCCTCAAAAATGTGTGATTATTATGACCTCCCATCATCTCGACCAATGAAAATTCTTAGGTCCCATCAGTTCACAATTAATGAGCACCTACCTTTGGAATGTAGGTCCAAATGGATATGGAATCATTGGATGTTTCCGATTCTATGAACAAACCCGTTAGAAGCTACTTGGAATGTTTGAACCATAAATCAATGAGGTCATCCCCAATTACAAAGGAAATAATGACTAAGGGATAGTGCATATTCACCCCTAAGGTATTTTAATGGGATATTTGAGGTCATTTCAAGAAAAAGTAAGGTGATACTATGAGTGAGATAACAATTTATAGATTGTTTTCCCTCTCCCTAATAGAATCCAGCTTCAATATATTGATATTTAAAAAATTCAAATAGGTATGTATCACAATGTTAAATCCCAATCTACCCATTGTTGTATGATTTTTGGAATTGATGATATGACGAATATATTTCTACATAATGGTGCAGAGAAATCCTTACTAGAATAAAACTGAAATATGTATATTTTAGAATGAATAGGAACTCATATTCAAATACCGAATATTCAAATTCATCACTAAGATTAATAAGACTGGGGTCTTTTTGTTTACATTTATCCTATCCTTAAATAAATAGAGTTAAAGGAGATAAATCTTCTTCAACATATCCCAATCTAGGAAGCATTCTAATGAGAATGTATTTTACCCCTAAGATATTATAAATGAACTATAAATGTATTTCAATGTCATCTAATAATCGAGATACATATAGGGGCTTGATTTGTCCCTGTATAATAGCATAAATTTCTTGTTATAGGAACTAGATAATTGGGAAACATTATTAGTGTCAATATTTACCAGATATATTTTGGTTGACTACAATCTTATTCACACACTTGAGGTCTCAGCAGGGCCTATATAATTTATTCTTATTGATACTTTAACAACATGATAGCATCTAAAATTGAATGTTTCATAGAAATCATGGATAACAACATCAAGATTACATCAATTTGATCCGAAGTTAAATGTTTTCCTATTTGAATCTACTAAATTTTAGGCACTATAGGGTCTTATGTTCCTAGGGTTGAATATTCTAGTGGTTTAATATATATAGAAGGAATCTTCAATATTGTATTGGACCATTTCAAACTACTTACCTGTTTTGGATAACAAGACTTCAAGACAACTTCTAGATGATTTTCAAGAATTATATGACAAGGAAGATTATTTTTAAAGGTGGGTTCATTTCTATGCTCTTATTGTGATCAGTGAAGGTAACATAGGCGTGTATCAGTGGAATAAAAATACATATAAAGGATGTAGTAGGGATATCGGTTCGGACAATGACTACATATACCCCTTCCTTCCGAGATTTCATGACCACTTTGAATTGATTCTCGATAGAGTTCATGGAATTTGAGTTCTTAAGACTACTCATTTTTAGATATTGCGCCAATTAATTAAATTAATTTAAATGAACCAATAATTTATTCTTATGAGGTATTTTTCAAGTGGGTAGATTCTTATAGTACATTTTGTTGTGAAGGTGCTCATAATTCAATTTGGTGGGGAAGATCCCATACTTTTAGGGATTATGTCTTGATTTCTAGGATAATTCATTCTAGATTTGGCATCTGTGTGATTTAATCCTCTTTTATTGGTTTTATATGATTTTATCTGGGTTTTCTCTTAGAAGTATGGCCTTGGAGGGTTGTGGAATTTATGGATTTGTTTTTACCATTGAAGAATCTTTTGGGTGCATAATTGGTTTTTCTACATGTCATTTGAGGATATCATGAGTTTCCCTGATAGTTTTTCTAGTATTCCAATAATTTAAATTCTATTAATTCATGATGGTTACTTCGTGAAATTATCCTTCATCCATGAGAGTGTAAGTGGAGACACACACAACAAGCATTGGTTCTTTTCCATGTATCAATTTATTGAAACCAATAATCTTTTTAAAGATAGCTTTATAAACTATACATTTTGGGATGGTGTTCCCTAACATCTGATGAAATAATTATTAATTAGGGTTTTAATCACTGATATCCTTTTCAAGGTCTCTTTTAATCCATATAATTTTGTATGTTATTTTCAACTGACACTAAAAAGTAACCAGTTACTGGTGAAAATTGGAAGGAAGAAACATTATTCTTCAAGTTCCCAAATTGGGAATGTTTAAGTTCCTTTCTCTTGTCATGATATGGACAGGTTTTCTTATGCTTCTGCTTGTGAGGACGTGTTGCACATAGAGGTGTGGGATTTGGAGTTGGACCTGGTGTAGTGTTTAGTTTTAATGTAACCAATCTAGTCTTAACTAAACAAATCCTCATTCCATGATTTTCCAACAGGGGATGATTATTATCCTTGGATTGAAAACTATATTCTTCCAAACAATGTTCTACCATGGAATGATCTCAAAATACAACTTGATAATTATCTAGGATAAGTGGGGTTCTCATTTCATCAAGAATATTCTCAATTAAATGACCCGAAAATATTCTTAAAGAAGTTTCAAGTTTAGGGAAATAATCAAACTCTTAAAACAATAAATGAAATATAAAACACTCTTATTTTATCAATTTCTACATTTTAGAGATCATGTAATATTGTATTGTACAATGTAGAGATAAATTGATTTTCGAATTTTCAGTGAAGATCCTCCCACCCATAATTGACCCGACTAGTAGGTTCGTGTACCAAGTGAAGGATAGTCTGTCAAAATGTTTTATGACACATCATATCATTGTTTAATATTACTTATCTAGGGTCCACATCATGGTTCCTCACCAAGAAAAAATGTTCATCAGATTCTATTATGGATTCCCTAAACCCTTGAAATTTTGGAATGTATGATTCCTAATGTTTTTTTGGTGGAATAGTTTCATCCACACATTAAGGGTAATTTTTCCTCTTTGTTTGTACTTGAGATTATCATCCTTCCATAGATTCTAATTGAATAACACATGCCTCAATATTTTCGATGAGACGGTGAGGAATGGCCAACTAGGCAGGATCTTAAAAAAGGGGGAACAATGTGTTAGGCTATCCATATCAGATCATCTTTTACTATTGATGATTATACTATAGGGGTACCCTGAGAGGACTTTCCCAACCTATCTATTATTGTGTAACTAATGGATGGTACTTTGAAATTATACTAATGATGAATAAAAATATATTTATTATTAGTACCCCATGTTGATAAGATCTTCTGAAACCAATTCAATTACTATGACAAACCTTCATTGTTGAAGAAGGAAAACTATGAGTATGAGATGATGATGATCTTATAGAAAATATCTTGTAGGGATGTTAACTCATAGTATTTCTTTATTGAGTTTTCTCAACACCTTAATTTCTTTGTCATGATAATAAAAAACTTCTTATAGTGTGAGGGGTTGAACCTATTCATGAGATGGGTGAGATATGAATATTCTTTTAACCTTTTCAATTCTAAATGATAACTGAGTATGTTATTGAAGAGATGTTTAACTAACCCTCAAAAATATATAACTTACCATGTTTTTTGTATGCATGCATTTTTTAATCATTTTTTATGGATTTTATTATGAACAAAAAAATCATCATAATCAATTATATTGGTCACATGTTTGGTAGAATCAATAGGGTATATCCTAAGGACATTCGCTGATGCATAACTCATTTAGCCTTTCACATTAATATCATAATAATTATATTTTTTTGTATTGGGGGTATATGATTAAATAATTGTGATAAACAAGAGTAGTCATACCCTTGAGGGGTTCATTTGTTCATTCCCATTATGGGGCTTCATCCTCTCATTCACAAGTCCTCTTGGAATCATTTTGTGAATTGTTATCTGAAATAAATCTCCAAACAATTTTTTCACACATGTTTCTATTGAGAATGTTAGTTCATTGGAACAGATCAACTGGGAGTATTGATTTTTTGGTGTTTTCCATAAATGATAAAAGACTACATTTCATTGACGAGGAGGTTGAGGTAAAACTAACTCCATCCCTATGGATGGGGGATAATTATATTATGTTTTCATAGCCTTTAGGGTTTTGTTTTTAATCATTGAAGGTTTTGTTAAAAATTACCCACGTTCTATGGGTAGTGGTTCATCATGTATTAATACGGTTGTAGATTTCCACTTGATATTATAGATATTTTTTCAATAATGGTTTTGTGTATTTCACAATTCTCACCTGATCCATATCCTTTTAATGATATTGTTGCTACTGGATGAATAGATCCCTTAAGTGGGAGTCTATCTTAATATTTTTATACACTTGATGGAAGAGTTTATCAATGGCTCTTTCTCTCTATCTCTCTCTCTCTATCTTCTAGTCTAATGTCTTTGAGTGTCGTTTCAAGACATTTTTCTCATACCATCTATTTGGATCATATCTAATTTCCCCAAGATATACAAGGTCAATGACATTCAATGATGTCACCTTGGGTGGGTTGTACTGATCAGTGGGTGAGGTATAAAACAATTCCCCATGTTCTCCCCATCATTGGATATGAACATTGGATGGGGGATTATCAATCATTTCATGAAAATATTTTTCAACATCGAGACATGAAAACTAACTGGATCCTTTCTATTTTCCCAATATCAAGTGAAATGTAGCTAGAAGGTCTTGTAATTTGATATGATAAAATATCACTTAAATTGCCCTAATGTTGTTTTGATATTCAATATAATGAAACACCTTTTTCTCTAGTGATTAATAATAATCAATAAATTTTGGTGGATTTAATAAACTCATTATTTTGAAATGATCTCTAGAATGTTGTATTTGGGAGAGGCTAAAGGCCATAACATGATAGGGATATTATCTTTCACCAATTATCTCCTCTTTTCAAATATGTCTTCTTCATTATTTTCAAGAGGTTCCCCAACCTTATTTCACCAAAGTTGATGTTTCCCAATTGAATTGTTTTAAAAAACCAGGTTTTAAGGTATTTTCTCTATCAGATTAGAAGGTATGAGAACCAAGGTTGGTTCAGAAAATGATCATTTCATTGGGTTTTCTTCTAAAAAATTATCACTTTTCAATAATGAAGGACTATACATGACTGTCCTCATTTTCTCATGTTACTATCGATAGGATGGGTTCTTCATAATTAATTTTGTAATGGGAAGATATTCTTGATGAAATTAATTAAAACATTGTGGAGGAAAATCACAAAGAATCCCATCATTGGAAGGTCTACCATCATGTCTTAACATCATACTGCAATGATAATTTATATACAATCTACCCAAGGGAGGAACTTCAATGAGGATGATAGAAATAGGAGGAACTTATTTCTATTTTATATTCTAGCCATGAAAAGGTTTTCCTTGTAACTCATCCATAGATGGGATCTTTTGATGAATCAAAATTTGGAAATTAAGTGACACATCATTTTAATATGTAATCAGAGGTCCTATGAACGTGTTCGCAACAAAGTTATGGGGAGGAAGCTTAAACTTGGAACTACTATAATCATAATTATGTATTTGATGATTAGAATCACAGGACTCCATAGTTATACATATGAGGGATTTAATAACACCATTATTGAGATGAATGAGGCCATATAACATCTCTGGATTTTTCAATCGGCTTTGGTGGGGCATTATTTTGGATGCTCTCTTATGGGTGGCTGGAGAATCCTGAAATGGATATTGTCTATCATATATGGGGGTGTATTTGAGTTTATCCTATGTTTTTACTTCAACTATTCTCTATATTAATATAATTTAGGTAAGGATAGATACCAAACCTGGAGTGGCCAGTGGTATGGACCAATGACCTCCTATTAGAATGGGGATATGGGACTGATACATTTTTCTATTTATCATGGTATTTTTCTAATGACAATTCTAGATGGGAGTAGTGATTTCTCCAAATATAGAGTGACCCTAAAATTATGTTGATGACCCCCCCCCCCCCATTATGGGGGAGAGGTTATGTGTGTTCCATTGAACCATTAACACTATGATTATAATATCTTGGTAGGTTTGAAAGATATGGGTAGTGATTTGTGTCTAGCAGTTCATCATTTTCAAGATATGTAGAGTAAATTCAACTGCCTTAATGGGGATATATTCTAATTTTGTATTTTGAGAAGGGTTGTGTTCCTACATCTACCCTACATTTCCTATTACTATATACCCAAACTATTCATGTGATAGGGTATGTATATGAATCTACCCCTATTTTTATATTTGGATTTTATAGTTGGTTTTAATGAGTGTTGAAAAATCATTCAAGAATAATTTATATACATGATCATGGATTTTCCATTGATTTTTGGTTTGCACAGTGTTTTGTTGATGTGTTCATTTTGTTTTTTCCAAACTATGTTTGTAGTTTTTAGGGTTCTAGAAATGAATTTTAATCTTCTCATAACAATCCATCATGTTTGGTTAGTAGGCATCTTTAGGAGTAATGGGGATGTGATCTGGTCCTGAGTTATTTGAATGGAAAAAATCATGAGTTTCCTAGAGTTATCAGGTCTAAATGACTTATTTTAGAGCACATTGGGTAGTTTCCTCACCATGTTAAGGACTTTATGTCACATAGCATTTATGGAGGAAGGTTCTGGAATGAGTGCCCAGGTGGTACCCATTTTTCATGATGATTCCATTTGTGACATCTTGATCTACCTACCAAAGATAAGGAATAAATATATTAATTCATTCCTGGGGGAGGCTCCTAAAAATATGAAATATCCACTAGTTCAGCTTTCTTGTTCCTTACAAATTATATTTTGGTAGATAGATGGTGGGTATTCATTCTGTTGAGGTATTTGTGTCTGGCCTCCATTATAGGGGTGGAGCTATTGAGGTTGTACAACATGTTTAGCACATTTGATAACTAGAACTGAAGATGTAGTCTATGTGAAGGGATCCTTTTATTATGTGAGGATTCATCTTGATTGGATGAAAGTTCATAATTCTAGAATGGTTTGAAGTATTCCATTTTTTAATGGGATTCTGATGATAGTTACTTAGTATACACAAAAAAAACATGAAACCCCCATTATATAAGTAACTGAATAAACAATAACATGTGCAATCAATTATTTTATAACCTTATTTGTCCCAATTTCATTTTTTATGACACAAAATGGGCATGTAATGTAGTTGAAATAGTCATTTTGGTAAAATATACACATTAGGTTCTCCATTTTTTCATTTATAATGGTGTGAAAACAATATAACAATTTGTAAAATAATTGTTTTTTTGTAACTATGAGTTTCACTTTGGGTTCACAATTTTTTTTTTCTAGAAAATATATTGGGGTTTTAAGATAATTTTTTGGTGGTGTTTGAATGAACCTAAACATTAGTAAAAAAATTATCACCATGTACCTTATATGAGTTTTTTAATGGGTATTATTCATGGAACTAGAAAAACCTAATTGTTCCCTTATCCAAAATTTTCCACAAACATAAATTAAATAGTGAGATGGTCATCAGTAAATGATTACGAAAAAACATAGGGAATAACACTAGTCCTAGGGATGGGAGTTTAGGATCATTGAACCTTTTTTGGTGGAATTATAGCCTACACAAGGACACTATTAAATATTTGAGATATATTCATGTATACTTAATTATATCACTAATATAGATAGGGTCACCCTTATATTGAAAATAAATTTTTAAATCATACTAGCTTTAGAATCATCTGTATGTATCTGATGTTATTCATTAATGGAGATATCTTTCACTATCTGGAATTCTCCATCAATGGTACCCTTTGTATACAGATTAGATTTTATGATGTCTTTTATCACCATGATACTAGAATAATAATACTTCAAGGAGTGCTCTTTAATTTATCATTTTTATGGAAGACATTAGATGTATTATTTTTAGGATTGGGCCCATTAGGAGGGAATACCACAAATCATTGTGAAGGGAATCATAACCCACGAAGTTTTGTTCCATTTAATAGGACGCATCACTCCTTTTAAGATCATTTGACATAGACTACACTATTTAGTTTAATGTCATGTGTCAAATAATTATAGGATAAATTGGACAAGAAAATTCATTGTGGGACTACAACGATAAATTCCCAAGGGGTTTAGAAGGGATATAACCTTTCTGGATGGATATGGCCCTATAGAGAATATGACCGAGAGAATATTAAGGTGAGTCTGGGGTGTTGGGGTAGAAACTAAATGAGGCTTCCTAGGTATTCCATTTTTAAATGAATCAATGCACACAGAGTTCATAATTATTTAGATTAAAACAATGGATGAGTTACATAGTTGATTCATATGGAATATTAATGTCTGAGGGCTTGTCATATGGGAAATATGGCCTTTTGAGAGGATGGTGACATGGTTTTGTGCTTTCGACTACTAAGAGTCCCATGTTGAGAATTTTATTATGTTGAATACATCATCACCACTAACCTATAATCCAATATGATTCATTTTTAATGTGAGAGAAAATAGTCAGAAAAAGATCTAAAAACTCACACACTCTCCTTCACTTGTTGTAGAATGAGGGTAAGTACTTGGATGGTGGGGTAATTCCCTACAAGAAAGGCTATGGGAGTACTCAAGGCCAGATTCCATAAAGATTCATTCTCTCCGCATCCGTGGTTAGATAAGGATGATATGCATAGAGGGTTTCCTTGAAGGGAGATGTTTCTTATTCGGGCTTGTATCCTATCTTGTATTTAGTCCCTGGTTTTCAAGGATTACATATCCATATAGATGAATCCTGATATTTTTGTATTTCAAGAAACGGATGTCCCAACCTAGCATGATAATCCATTTGTCATCATCCCAAAGGTTGGTATCCTAATTAACACGGGAATTTAAAATTGATACCACATTTTGGATCTTTACTATCGGGTAAGCTAAATGTGGGAATTATATTACCATGGTAATGTATAATTAAAAGGAAATGTTGGATTTCTCTATAATATGATCATACATATCTAGAGGCGTTTTTTAGGTCTTGGTTTGGTCCCCATCAGATGAAGGATCCAATGAAAAAAATCCCCACCATTACTAATATGAAAAAGGGCTCAATGTGTGGCTCACCCAAGTGAGGCATGTGTTGGATGAAGAGTTTCTCATGCATGGTATGCTGGTGAAAGCATTGAGTTATTTTTCAAGGTATTTATTTGGTGGGACAAAGGTGTTTCACCTCGGTAAGGCCTGGGTGAACTGAGCGTGCTTTCAGAAGGGTGTATCTGGGCGATCTAGAGATGACCTGTACATGGTGTACCTAGGTGAGATAGATATGACCCATTTAGGGTGTAACTATATGAGATATTGGTGAGTTTTGTTCAATTAAAAACCTCGGAAATTATACTCAGTTGATGCATTTGTCTAGTCTTCAAGGGTCTCTATATGTGTATTGGGATGACTGGTTTTAATGTTTCAAGTAACATAAGGTATTTTTCCCTAGTTGTTATAACTTTCGGGGGATTGGTACCTTTAAAGTATTATGGTATTCTAGAGCGTGAGAGACCTCAATCCAAAAAACATTTATAATTACCTCTTCTTTACTAAGCATATGTAACTATATAAGGGGTCGGTGGACTTGGATGAGAGACTTGGTTGAGAATAGCTGCAAGCAGTCACTTCATCCCATAGTCATGTTATATGAGGACAACAAGGGTCATATTATAGAAAACACCACGAATATTGGGTGAAAGAGATAATCCAGATTTGTTTTTCAAACCAGTATCTCATGTAAGACCCTCTTGAAGGTATTGGATACTCATGTTGGGCCGCACAGGATGGGCCTAAATGAGCCTCTAGGCACACCGGTGGGGTCTGTATGAGATCTATTTTGGAGCATTCTTTAAATTCATTTTTTCATCTACTACATGAGGTATATTAACCTAAATCATTTCATCCCATTTTCAATGAATATTTTGAACAGAATCATAATACCCGTCCATAAAATATGTGGATGAAAAAAACTATATCACAATATGGAGGTGGTGTGTCATACGCACACACTAGAGATACTATAACATCCCATTTTGTTAAAAGATGGTGGATAATTGTTGTTTAAAAGGAATAATTAATTTTCAATATATTGAGGATACCAAATTTATTATTTTATGATAAATATCATAGATCTGGAATAGACAATAGAATATGTAAATAAATAATGTGATTGGTTAAGGTGATTACATCTTCTATGTAATAATTCCTTTAGATATCCTCTTAAGGATACTAAGGCTGACCATTTGGAAATACCATCACCTATGAAATGCTTTTAAGGATTTTAATGAGAAAAGTTGTTACAGTTCTATTGAGATGGAATTATAAGAGTGGTGTAAAGAATATGGGGATGGGGTGTCCTTTAATAAGTGAGGGGAGTGGTATTCTTGGAATTGCAAAAAAATATTAGATTGAAAGAAATTATTTTCAATTATTAAATTGAGACAAATTCAAAAAATTAGAAGTTAATATAATGATGTATAGAAATAATCCCATACAATAATATTTTAAAAGGTTTTTGTTAATTTTTCACCCTTATACTTTAGTTTTAACCATTTGTTAACCCTTTAGAAAATTATTACAAAACTAAAATCATCTAATCTTTATGGGGAAAAAATGATTCCATAAAAGGAATAACAACCCCTAAATGGATCATGGTTGATTTTTCCAACCATATCAAATTAATTTTTAATAATTTTTTATTTTTATGAATTTTAAATCATTTAATAAAATATTATTTATTATAAAATATTACTAATGTAATTTGTAAAACTTGTCATTTAATATGAATTTAAATTCATCCATGAGAAGGGGGAATACTGAATATAATCCTATAAACATCCATAAAAATTCATTTAAGTATATAATTTTTTTGTAAAACATCAATTGTTTCATGTCATATCACTTTTATATTTTAAAAATATATTTTTTTTTTCAATTTATTAAATAAATACTATGTTGGTTTTGGGTAATCATTTAAGTTAATAATTTCATCACAAAAAAATATAAATTAATTAAAATTATTAAAAAAATTAATAATATTCAAAATAACTACTTATATGTAAAATTATCATTTCTTATCCTTATGTCAAAAATTTAATGATAATAAAAAAGTGAATGAAATTTTTGAACTTTCCCTAAATAAAATAATATAAGGGTTAAAATCATATCCAAATGAAAAAAAGATCATATGTTTTAATATTATAATATTATGGATGTAATAGTTTCAACAAATGAAATTGAGGTATATTATATTTTTTTCATGTCCTTTTCATATTATTTTTAAAATTAATTACCTGATTAACCCTTACCGTAGTGACAAATCTTTATTATGGTAACTATTTATAATGACCAAAAATAAAAGGGATATATTAACAAATTTTGGACCTTTTAATTAAAAATATGGAAAAAAAATTCAATATTCAATTTCTATATGTGTTAGTAATTAATTTAAAATCACAACAAAAAATGCAATTAAAAACAATTATTTAGAAAAAATCAATTTTCAGTATCAAAATTGTTTTATATCAAATTCTATCATAACACTAATTATAATGAACATAGTTGTATTACATATAATATATTATATATAATTTTACTCTTAAATTATTTCAAAATTAAATGGACCTCTCTAAATTCTTGAAACAAATTGATAGATTTTTAATAACGAATTGTATTTTCTACTATTCATTTGGTAGATCAATATTTTTAGAAAAGTCTGAAAATTTCAATATAAGATAATTTTAATATTTTTATTTCAATAAATCTATTATTTCAATCAATAATATTTTTATAAATTAAAAATTTTAATTGTAATATTTTCTTTGAAACGTAATAAAAATCATTTTTTTAGAAAACATATTTCTTGAATCATAATATTACTTTACTAAAAATTGAGAACATAATTTCTAGGAATTAGTCCCTTGATTTTCATTTATTAAGTCCTTTATATATATACATATTATAATTATGTTAATACTTTTTATATCCTCCAATACAATGGTTATATAACAAATGTTACATTTAACAATAAAATTGTAAAAGTATATAGTAGTTAAATTAAACTCAATGTTTTGTACCCTTTACACTATTGAACACACTCATCCTTTAAAATGTAATGATATTAAGATATACCTCCACCCCATTACACCGTTGATGTTTTATCATAGTCATTAAATGTATAACCTTTGTTTAAAACACACATTATACATAGGTATAATAAACATTCTTGTGAAAAGGATAATTGGGATATAGAAAGGTGACCTAAAATAATAAAGAATGATAGATAATATTGTTAGGAAAAGTTTAATGACCAAAAATCTATAAATCATTGAGGGTTTAAGAGACGATAAATTTCCTCTAAAATTAAGGTAAACATATAACATTTTCATTTCAAGATTATTTTATAGTATTTTGTGGGTTCCTCTACAATTTAAATTAATAACCTAAAAAATGTACATACTTGACAATTATAAGTTAGTCCATTAATCAATTTCCACAAAAAAAATTTATTTCTACCCAAATTATGATTATCAAAGAAGAATTTTCATTCCCAAATCACTAACACAAACATCAAATGGATAGTTTAATCCTTAAGGATAAAAATATATTCCTCTCACCTTTAAACATTGACTATAACTGAAATGGTTTCCACGAGGTAAGATAATATCTACAATTTGTAGACATTTACTTAAAGAATTACTACATTTCACAAAAAAATTTCTTCAATAACACCATTTTTTTGTCTTATATTATTTTAAAATTGTATAACCCAACATCCCTAAATAACCTCAACATTAAAGAATATTTTAACCTCAATTGTGATATCATTCCATTTAACAACATCCCAATAAGTTTTATTATATTGTTCACAAAAAACAATCAAATTAAAATAAGCATTGAAAATAAAGTTTAAAAATACCTAAACCCAATTAATAATCCATAAAATATCATTAATCACAATAATAAATCATTTTACATTATTATATTCATGAAAAAGTCCCAAAATTATCGGGAGTAAAATTTAAATAATAACCTCATAGGTGATCCTTATATTGACTACAAATAGATCTAAAAATCTCATATTTTCAATGAATCACTTTTTAAACAATAATATTATCTATATACCACTATCATATATATAATAATTTATATACAATAAAATCATATAAAAAAATGGAGGGTTATTTTTACATAAATAAATTATTTTTCCAAAAATCTTGAAAAAGTATAAAATCATCAAAAAAATCTCATCACATAAAAACTAAAAAATGGGTATATGTGCCATTTAACTAATGAAAACTTTTAATATTGAAACACATGATTTTTCCCATAACACTTATTTTATTCCCATATAAAAATATATATTATTAAAAAATTAAAATTATACTTATTTCTTAAATGTTGTGAAAGACTATTTATATAAGTAAAAAATTGCAATAAACTTCATCAAAGATGAACTAATTCACTGTTTCCTCGAATAACTAAAAAAATTATTTTTCTCAAATACAATCTCATTTTACATCATCAATTCCTCCCAAAACCTTACCAATGATTCAATTTTATTTGATATTGGTTCCATTTAACTAATTATCATAAATCGTAAAACCTATTATTGAACAATCCTGATATGTTTTATGATTCTTATATCTATAATATCATTGCGATAATACTTTATCAAAATTATTATATTAAACTAATACATAAACTCTAAAATAATTAGACATTAAATATCTCTATATAATTTACCATTCCTTTGTTTAGAAGTTAGACCTTGAATTAGGGAATTCACTGATATAAATCTCATATTCCACAAAAATTATACATTGATGTCTAAATGGTGTACTAGGATTAATTTCATTCATTATATCAAAATAAACTTATTTACATGATAATTTATTGATCTATACCCTTATTTCAACACATAAAACATTTTTCCATTCCATTGAGACATTTTATAGGTTATATACCTCCATATTTAAAACATCCAAAAAAATTCACCTTATTTCCTCAATGGTTTTGACCACCTAAGCACTAAGTGAAACATATCCATATGTTATTTGGTGAGTCTTAGAGTTGGTTTTGGTGAAAATTTATAATAATATACCAAAAAAACTAATTATGTATAATCCAAATTAATTTCACAATTTTTATCATCTTATTTGGTTTCTAATTATAACTATAATTCCCATCAAATTCTATGTTTCCAAAGTTTCTTATGCTTCTATCCATTGAAGAAAATAAAAAACATTATTTGAGAAATAATAAACATAGTGGGAAATCATAAAATATCAATCGTAGGATGTATAAATCATGACACTATCTTTTTAATCAATGAATCCTAATGTTTATCATAAGCCACAGTTTGTTATTATCTATTAAAATCCATCATAACAGTATATAAAGAAAATGTGAGTAAACCCAGGAACATGTATTGGGTGTCTTAAACAAAGGGTGTAGTAAGGGTACACTCACCATGCATTACAATGATAGATGAGATATATTCGACCAACTATTTTCAGGGTAATTACCCCAGATGCATATGTTCCAAAGCTACAACTACATGTAGTATCAAGATAGTGATTTATTGAATGTAAATATTCATAATACCATCCTTATAAATCTATTAATATAACATATGTAACTAATGTTCAAATCTATCTACATGGTTATATTACCAAATCTATGATTTAGTAAATATGGCTCCCAAGGTTTCTAATAATCTTTATTTGATATCAACTATAAAGACCCTTTATTTAGTATCCTAGAGTTATTATTTACTTTATTACGTTATAAATATATACTAGAAATAAAATACCAATGGACAGAATAGTTTATTAGTCATGGTAATGTAGATATATCTTTGAATCTTACATTACAGTGGTAAACATAAAATACATAATAAACTGAAAGTAAATATTCTTCATTACTGGGAACATTCAAATATTCCTTTTACATGTCATGGGGAACGGAATCAAAATAATTTTTAACTTATATGACCAGTAATGATTATATCTAGTGGCATAAATCATGAGTAAATAATGAATCATAAATATAGAAATGAATGTAAATAAAAAGACATTTCATTTAGTAAATAACATTGGTATAAAGAATAACATGGATGAAATAAATTATTTTAAAACAGTTATATATAAATAATACCATAAAAAGTGGACTATAAAAATAGTTAAAATAACAACACAAATTATCAAATCGATAATAATTACTTATTTCATAATTATGGAATAGATAATTTCATATATAATAAATTTACCATTAAGGCATCATTCTAAGACATATTAGTTATGTTAGTCTTACCTTGGCCAAATACCCCATATTTTTTGTCTTAAAAGACCTCATTATTAATTAAGGGGTCATAGTAGGCCCGCACATCACATACTAAGTCCAAATTGTTGATCATATGAAATGGGATAAAAACAATTAAATTAATAATCAACAAAAAAACATATTATAAAACTAGTATATGAAAGTTTTATATTTTTCTTGATAAATTGAATATAACTCATCCAGAAATTGAATAAGGATGGTATCATCAGAATATATCCCCAGTGGAGAACAAGTAAAATAATGAGTTATAGTTATTGATTAGTAAAAATTACATAAAAATATTATTAAAAAGTCTTAGAGGAAAATAATCATTTCAAATTGAAATTCACTTTCGAAAACTAATTCGTTTTTAAAATATAATGAAACAAATATTTTTTGAAAAAAAATACGGAAGCTTGTTAGAGAAGTTTAGAACATTTCCTTCACACATTAGTACAAAATATGAAATAGTCTCTCATTTAAAAATTGAAAAGAAGATTAATTATAAAATATTTTTAAAACATCACACATAGGTAAAAACAATTAATAAATCATTTCGTAATGTTAAATATTTTCACTAAAAATATTAGGAAAATAGGGATATTAAATAAAAATATTTCTAGCCTGGTAGAAAAGAAGTATATTTTCTTATCAAAAATTTCCCTTCAAAATTTAGATAAAATGAAAAGAAAATATATTTTATTTATAAATAACTAGAGGGGAAAAAATATATTGTTTTTATGAGAAAATATTTAAATAATTAACTCAAAACAGACATAAAAATAAACAATACTGAATAATGAGGAAATTATGAAATAAACTCTTACCACTTTGGTAACATCTAAATTTTTGTCCCATTTAAATATGACTTCAAAATGAAAAATTAAATACCATTAATATAAATATAACCATTATATAATAAATAAAATTGAATTATATAAACCACAGAAAATAAATATTTGGTGAGTGAGGTATATATTTCACAGTAATAAAATTGTTATGAGAATCTCATACCTCGAGTTTGAATTCTTTTGTGCTTGTTAAATCATCATGTATATTAAATATATAATTATATGAAAAATATTCTATAAAATAATAATATATATCATTCTATAATTATTTACTTATATCCTTTTATCTACTATTTTCTGACATTTATTTACTAAAATCATTATTTCGGGGGAAAACTACTTCACCTTCCATATATTTTTTGGTTTGATAGATATGGTCCATGAACATTGATAGTGGTTCAATCATATCCAAAAGGTTATTGATGATATAAATATCATATAAATTTATAATATAATTATATTTGTACTCATTTATAAAATATAGAGATAGAAAAATGAATTACGTTATTCAATGAGATGTTAAGACCTGTATAGGCAAGAACATTGTTTTTACTCTTTTGTGAATGATATAAATGAATGGTAAAAAAATTACCTATGAAAATTAATTTTTTATCATATGTAGATAAAATGTATAAAATAAATCCATATTTATTACAATCAATGTAAATATTAAATGAAAAATGAGTCAAATCACTTTGTAGATGTGGCAGTAAATACCTATGCACGAATGACGTTATTGTTATCCAATGGATTGGATGGTAAGAAAAAAGATGTGATATTACAACTACAAAAGAATAATTATGGTATTAATATCATATATTTATATATCACATCATAACACCCATCAATAAAATTTTTGGATAAATGATGAATTTTTTTCTATGTGGACACAGAGCATCGTATCTACACACAAGAGATGCATTCACACCCCGTTTGAAGTAAAAGATGGTTGATGATTGTGGTTTCATAATCATAATAAAATTTTAGTATATTTGTTATACATAATTTATCATTTTATGAGAAATACCATCAAATTATTTGAGATTAAAGAAGAATTAAATAAATAAATTTATCAGCTATGGTGATTTCCTCCTCTTTGAAATAATCCCTTCATATCTCCTCTTACGGATCCCAGTGTTGATCTTTTGTGAAGAAAATAACCTATATAATCTATATAATGATTTTGAGAATATAAATTTTACAATTATAGTAAATCTATATATCTCAATGTGGTGTAATGAATAAGAGGAAGTGGTGTCATTTTATAAGGGCGTGAAGTTCTTTTAATTTCTTAATGTATTAAATTAATATAAATTATTTTCATATAGAAACAACTCAAAATTGAGGTAATTATATTATAATATGATTATGAGTTGAAATAATATCATATATTTAAATTATTACAATTTATTATTATGTTTTCACCATTATATTTTAGTTTTAACCCTCCTTTAACCCTTTTGAAAATTATAGAAATATTAAAATTCCTCACCGTATAAGGGTTAAGAATTTTAACATAAAATGATAAAAGACCCATAAATGTACTGTTTTTTATGATTTCAACCATATCCCATTAATTTGGTCTAATGTAATACTTTAATGAATATTAATTAATTTAATAAAATTTTATTTGTTATAAAATTTTATTAGAGCCATTTTTTGACAATATTCATTTAATATTCTATTAAATACATCATGAAAAAGTGGAAATAATAAATATAATGCTTTATAACATCTATAAAATATCATATAGATCTATTAATTTTATCTGACAAATTAATTCATTCCTATTATGAGACTTTTTATATTTTTATACTCATTTATTTTACTATTCTGTTAATTGAAAAAATATTGTATCACTGTGGTGTAAATATTTTAGGTAATTATCTAATAACTATAAATTACAAATAAAATAACATAATAAAAAAGATTATAACCTCACATATTCATTATTTATCCTTGTGTAAAATATTTAAAGTTAACAATACAATGATAATAATATCTATTACTTTTCTTTAAACAAAATGTTATAATGGTAAAAATCATAGAAAATGGAAAAAATATCATATATTATATTGTTGGATGAACATGGGAAAAGTAAATCATTCAATGAAATTATAAAAAATGGTTGGGTTATTTTCTCATCTTTATTATATTATTTTTATCCTTAACTATTTAATTTACTCTTACTGTAGTAAATATTATTTACTATGGTTAATATTCCTGCTGACAAAAAAAAATGGACCACTTTACCAAATTTGGACTATAGGATTCCAAATATGGAATCAAATTTTCAATAATAAATTTCAAAAGGTGTAATTAATTACATTAAAATCCATACAAAATGTACAATGACAAATATTTTTTTAGAAAAATTGATTTTTATGTGTTAAAATATTTTTTTACAAAATTCTATCAAAAATTTATTATAGAAAAATATATTTAATTACTAATAAAACAAGATAATTTATTTTTGTGGAAATAATTTTTAAAAAATAATTTTTATATTTTTTTGAAAAGATTCATTATTCAATAAAAATTTCTTTTTCAGAATTTATTAAAAGATCAAACTTTTCTGAAAAAATCAATGCATTTCTCCCTAAGAAAATGTAGATACTAAAACTCCAAATCAAAAACCTGTCACTTCTAGTATTTAATTTTCATAATATGAATATACTATTATTCTAAGGGACCTATAATTTTACTAGTCTTGGTAAAATATATACTTACATCAGTCTTAAATTACATTTGAAATACAGAAAATAAAATAAATGTTTTTTAACAATAATGTTATTCTATAATGCATATTCATGCATATCAATATTAGTAAACATCATGGAATATTGGAGGAAATAAAAAAATATGGGTTATATTAAAATTATAGTAAGTATTAAGTAAAGAAAAAGAAATAATTAATCAATGAGAATAATAAATATATCCAGAAAAATAACTAAACAGACATTCAACTTAATCAATAAACAATAAAGGAAGTGTATAAAAACTATGCAAAGTTAAATAACTAAATAAACATTACACTTAATCAATAAAATTACTATCATAACAAGATAAGTAGTAATCAATATGGAATGGTAAATTACAGAAACACAATCCATTTAAAAAACAAAGAATGAAATGCATCCATATATAATGTAATCTGAAAAATTACCTAGATAAATTTAATTTGATACTGAATTAATGAAATTATTAATTGTTGGACCATATGTTTCTTATTTACATTTAACCTTTACCATATCTACCATTCACAATATGTGTTAAAATGTATTACTATCAATACCATTCATAAAGAAATTTAATACATGGTTGGAAACAAACTCAAATGGTTTTGTCCAACTAATTCTATCTCATAAGACTAAGGATGCATTGACCGACTTACATTTAATAGTCCCCAACCAATTTCATACATATCTAAATAATTCTTGATATATCAAATACCTGATTAATTCATAAACAATGTTCCTTATCAAATATCTCAATTGAAAAAAGTATGTGGATTTTCCAATATTTCCCTAGATAAACAAATGACATTACACATAGAACACCGTATATAGAAATGATATACAATTTAATAAATAAAAATATCCACGATAAAGAATATATATATTAAAGGGAAATATAATTACTTATGATCCCCAGATTTTGAATAATTCAAGAAATAGTTAATAACTATATAAATGAATCAAGGAAGTGAATATAAATAATTTCCTCGGTCAAACAAATCATCAGCCATCTAGATGAAGACTAGTTAATTTTTCAAAAGAAAATATACCCAGTGAATAATATTTAAAATAAATTTTTGTTGTCATTGATTTATAGAATCACCATAAAATTTATTTACAAATTCTATAGAGTAAAATATCTCTTTCATTTTGATTTATTTTTTAAATCCTTTTCATTGAAAATCACTTTTAAAAATATTGTCTTAAAAAAGAACCTAATGAGCATGAAAAGGAATTTTCAAATATATGATGGTAATGATTTAATAGAATAAAAAACATTCCTTTAAAGTGAAAAATAAAATTCCTTTTAAAATTTAAAATGTTTAGAAAGTTCTATGTACAAAAAACAACAAAAATATTTCTTTATCATTTTCGATAAAATATAAATATGAATTATTTTGAAAATAAAATAATATCCATTTTAATTTTTTTTCAAATATGAACTTGGTAAAACTATACTTTTAAATTTAATTTTGAAAATATTAAATAAAACATTTTTAGATAACATGGTATTGTAAGGAAACAAATTTCAGACCAAGGAGTAAAAATAAAATCAAATTTCATTAAAACATTTTCAAAAATACATTAATAACCAAATAATGAAAAAATCATAATTTCACATGAAAAAATTTCATTGATAACTACATTATATTAAAACTAAATTTTTTACTATACCACTGACATAAATTTTAATTCTAATTTTAATTCAAGAATAAACAATCTCATTTATAATGATATTGTGAAGTAAACCCTTAAAATAATCATAACATTGAAGTGAGAATTAATCAAAAAATATATTTTGTAAATAAATAATAAATCCACATAAAATAAGTTTAAATAAAATTACATATAGTAAAAATACACTATACACATAATCATAAAATAAAAATGATAATAATAAAGTAATATAACCCAGTGAAAAGGAATTTAGTTATGAAATTCATTACCACAAGGTAAATTTAATTCAAATTACCTTAAATGAAAAAATTAATATTGAGACATAAAATACCATGAATAATTAATTATTCATGATATTTCATTTAAAGGGTCACTACATACACCATATAAAAGTAATTAGTTTCATATCATTACAATATGCCTCAATAAAAAAATTGTGATGAAATCCCTTACATTATGCATCCTTTTGGTTGAAAACACATTAAAATCTGGTATAATGGTTTTAATCTGGATATTAACGTAAGATATAAACATAATAATGATTATAATATCATATATGACTCTTTTATATCATCTTTTCACTCTCTTGTTAATAATATATAATTATTTTTGTTGTTTCAGGTAATAAGTTTTTTGTTTTTCGAGTATGTCTTGACTTGTTATATTTTTGTTCCACCTAATTCAATCATGAAAATATAATATCTATAATATAAAAAAAAATATATATATATTATATATGTATTTATATTAATTCATAAAATTTGGTGTTAGGGAATGATATACACTGTTCATGCAGACGATAGGCCATACATAAACATAAATATTGTGTCTATTTTTGTATCATATTGGTATAAAGAAAATTAAATAATATATATATATTATAATTAAAATATAAATTTCATTTATTATATATCTCATATGTTTATTATACCCATACTTAATTATTTACATGTAAATGATGAATTAAGCACATCGTTTTGTGAGGCAGCAGTGTGTAGTGCACACAAGCAATGATATCTTATTCAGGAAAAATAGAAAGCATGTATTTATGTGAGTTATTGTAATTAAATATTAATAATAACATCACAAATATCATATATATTATATATAAACTTTAAATACATCATTATTTCTAGCCATGAAAGGTGGTAATTGAAAAATGAATGACATGTGTTCCTGAGGTGGTAGTTCACTATACACACATATTACCATTTCGTAGAAAATTGACGGAATTATTGGAGGTCTAAGTTCATTTCCTTAAAATAAAAACATTTTTTTATATGTAAGAAACTATGATTATTATACAACCACAACATAAAATTAATTTAATGTGGTGGGGAAGGAAATAAAATAAAGATGATTTAAGAAAAACATTACATATTCTTCGGGTATGCCCCTTAGGGTTTCACCAAAACATTCTTGGTCAGATTAAGGCCCAAAATATGGATTTTAGGATGAGTTGAGGTATTTATGTGAGTTATTTTGGTAGATATTTAATTTATCCAAATTTATATAGATGTGTGAATAAGTGAGTGGAGTGAGTGCCCTTATATAGTTGATGAGTAGTGAAATTATTGTAAATACTCAAAAGTATTCACTATTGAGAGGTTTACCTTACCTCATGTTTCCAAATATTGATAATTAATATATTCTAAGTATTATTGGGTCTATAAAAAATCCAAAAAATAATTGGACACATTTTTTAAACATTGTGTTCCGTGACTCTTTATTTTTCTTATATTACCATTTTGGTTTTCTTCATCATGTTAACTTATATTCTAACAAAATTTATTCATCCACTAAAAATAAAATAAATTCAAACATATTATTATATATATACCCAATATATGAAAATATTATATCTAATTTATAAAATAAAACTCCTATGGGTGTTATAAATTTATTTTAAAAGAAGCACATGTAATGTGAATAAACACTAATTTAAAGCTAACCATGCTAACATTTTTTACGACATGGTGGAAAATATGTTCATTATAAAAGATAATTTATTCCATTAATGTACTATGTATTATATTTATTAACACTTAAAAATTACTTGTAATATGATAGTATTTTTTTAAATTTAAATTATTTAATAAAATATCATTTATTGTAAAAGAACATAAAAGTAAATTTTGACTTTATTTATATAATTTAAATTTAAAAAATATCTAGAAAATGAAGTAATTCGAATATATTAATTTCAATCATGTTTAAAATTATATATTCTTATACAAAATAATTTAAGATAATAACTTATTAATTTTAACTCATGTTTATTACTTTTAACATGATTTATTTTATTTTATTTTTAACTAAATAATAAATTTGTGGGTGTTTTTTAAGCATTAAAAAGTACCTATAACATCTATAAAAAATCAATATAAATATTTAAGAGAAAATAAAATAATTTATATTTTATGAGTATATTTATTAATGAAAAAATGTTATTTTTTCCCTATCCCAAATAATTATAGATATTAAAAGTAAGTATGGTTCTTGTATTTCTTTTTCATTACTTAAATAATTCTATAACTATATTTTAGAGAACATTTTCCTTGAAATTAATAATATTTTACTGTATTGTCATAATGGTATACATATTTTAATGAAACGGGTGTTGGATAAATTTCTTATTTAGTTGGCCCCTTTAGTTTTATGTTTAATCCCTCGGTAAACTCATTTTTACCTTAATAGTTGTAATTAATATTAACTATTTTCACTAATCACATTGGTCCAAATTATTTTGGCCTTAATAGACATTATAAATTTTTAGGATCCCAAATATTGAATCCCTTTTTAAAAATTTAATTGACATAATTTAAAAAATTTGAATTAAAATTAATCATGTAGATTTAATGTGAAAACAGGTTTTTAATGTGAAAATTTTCAGAAGTTTATGATGTTTTATATCTAAATTAATTATGAAAATGATTAAAATGAACTAAAAGATGTTTATAATTTTATAATGAAACTTTTTTTTACTTTAATCCTAATTCAAATATAATTCAACATTAAAAATTATTTAAATGATAACACTTTTTTCAATTAAAATTTAGTATTTCTCACTATTCATCAAAAAAATTAATCTTCATAGAAAAATAAAAAAAATATCTTCACATAATTTTGGTATTGTGATTTAAAAGTTGAAATTTATTTTAAAATAAATATTTTTTTGGAAATGTATAATTCAAAATTTTGTGTAGAAAGATTGATTAAACAATTTTATTGAAAAATATTTTTTTAAAAGATATTTCTTTTTCAGCTAAGTGATTCTTATTTAATTTATATTCAATCGATAACTAAGAAACATATTAAATCTATATAATAATAATAATAATGTATTTAATTTTATTCATTCATTACAATCCAAAATCTATGTAATAACAATTATATTGAAAGATAATATTAATTTTATACTTTTGTTCAGTAATAATAAATCATCTATATATGACAAGATATAAATAGAACTCATTGTTGAATATAATTAAAGCTAAAATAAATATTCTATTTAACAAAATAAACACTCAATTTTACTTGAAATTCAATCTAACATGGTTTTCTGTGTAATATACGCTATCAAATAAATTTTTACTCTCATATAATTTTTATGATGTTATATTCTCCCCACATTAAATGAATTGTGTCCTCAAAATTTAATCTTGGTTTCAGTAATATATGTTTTTATATTTTAAAAAAACTTTATTGAAATCATAGATCATCAGAAGGGTTGGTAAAATAATCTCTTAAAAAGAACAAATAGGAAGTCACAAGGTCATATGGAATAACACATATAAGGGTTTCTTTGTAGAAGATCATAGGTGGAAAGTGATGAAATGATCATGGAGAGAAACCATAAATTAAAATCGAGAGGGATTGATTTCATTAGTGCAAATAAAGAAAATGATCAATGGAATGTTACGTGGCTCAGAATCATAAATTTTTTTTGATTTTAAAGACCATCTGGTTCATCAGATATCAATGTAATGGAATTTTTATTTCAATACCCTTTTCTTAAATATGAGGAATTATTTTACTGTTAATGAATATAATTAAATATACTTACTTGATACATTATTATTTTATAATCCTGATTTCATCTTTTTTTTTTCTTATATCAATATCCAATTAATCACTTATTACCAAAATTAATGTCCATAGATGAATTTTTGTTTGCATTAACAACTAAAATTGATGTTTAACGAATTGTAAGAACCATAAAAGAGTGAAAATGCATTCTATATATCTCTAAATTTTTTATAAACCCAATATAGTTAGATAAATCTACTGTAACTTAATATCTAAACCTAAAAAGTAAACTTACTTTCTCATCATTAATATTTATTTCTCAAATAGTTTACTTTGAAAAATGACATTGTGGGGAATATATTCCCCAAGGTATTACCGAATCATTTTATTGGTGATTTTTTTTATTGACATAGTGGGCCTCCATGTTGTGTTTGTTGATAAAGATGACCACATTGTTAAAATGGTTGACAAAGGGGGTTTACATGGTGATTTTATGAGTTCAAGAGATGTTATTTAAAATCTAATATTGAATGAAGAACCTTGATAAAGTAATGGACGATCCAGAGGTGGTACAAAATAAAAGGTAGAAGGTACCATCGTTTTCCAGTGCTGGTGAAATTTTAGGGCCTAAAATTCAGAAAATGGAGAGATTTTTTTGGAAAGGGAAGGTACACAAAATATTTTATTTTTATGCACAATATAGGAATTGAGTTTTCCGCATAAGATATGATTAGAGATCAGAAGCTCAAAATTTTGAAACGGCATGAGGTGCATGAAATTTTGGAGCAGTGCGTGAAATACGGTGTTTTGAAAAAGATGTGGTTTTCGCACTGAAAGAGGATTACACACTCAATAAGGTTTTTTCCTGAATGAGTTTAGTTTTCCTATAAATATTATGTGACCCCCTCATTCAGAATATCTCATGACATAGAAAAGATCTAAGATTTAGTGCACAAAAAAATACGCAAAGGGAGTAGCGCATAAAATTTGATGTTGCGAGTAAAAACTAATGATGCTCGTAAAATTTTATGTTGCATGAAAAATTATGGTTGCACAAAATTATTATGGATGAACAAAAAGTGATATTGGGATTTCGTTCAAAAAGAATATTTTGTGCACAAGGAATGATAATTACACGCAAGGCGTAGTAAGGGATGCGTGTAAAATTTGAGGTTGCCCAGTTCAATTCTGTGGTAAACCAGTATTTAAAAATAGGTGAAAGTAGTAATTCAATAGAGAATAGATATAAAATTCGGGATGCAGGTATTCATTCAATTTAATTGACTTATAGTTCTATAAACTTTGATTGGATCATTTAAATAAGAAGTGAGTAAACTTCAGCTGAGAGAGCTGTGAGCTTTCATATTGTTATTGGTTTTAAACTAAAACAAACATTGGGTCTACTTAAAAAATTGTAAACAACATTTCACTTTTATTGAACTTGGTACATCAGCACATTGCTGGTGTATGGTCCTTGAACATAGCTTAGTGAGGGTAAACCATGTAAAAAACATTGGGTCCTATGCATGATTTAATTTCTGTTTATAATTTGCTACAGGGAAGAGAGAGAAGGGAGTTTTGATTAACAGTGAAACAAGTTCAATTGGGATAATTGTTTTAATCTTTCATACCTTGATCCCCCCCTCAGGGTATCTAACCTAGTGGACCTAAATATTGGTATTAGAGAAAAATTTTACTATCTATGGTTCATTAAAAATTGGAGCTCACCAATCATAAAGGAATTCTGATCTTTGATGGGGGTAATTTTAACCTATGGAAGAATCAGATGCAACACTGTTTCTGATGTTTGGGAATGGATGTTTTCACAATAGAAATGCATGGTATAATAGTCGATATTAATTTTATGGAATTATCGGAAGATGAGAGAATATAATTAGAAGCCAATTCAAAGGGAATCAATGCTTTAGGGGGGAAGGGTATCCAATTTTATCTATATGAACGTGGTGTCATGAAAAACCACACTTTACATGTGTGAAAAGCTATTGAATATATATTAAGGAGATTCAAGGGTCGGAGAAGCAATACTGCATGTTCTGTGGAACAAATATGAGGATTTATGAATGAACTTGAATGAGTCTAATGATGCATTCTTCGATAGGGTAAATGTTATTGTGGAAGACATATGAGGTCTTTGTGAATTCATTAAAGAAATATTGATTGTGAACTGTATCCTAAGGAAACTTCCACCTTGGTTAAACCTGAATGTCTCGGTTTTGAAAGATAAAGACCCAGAAGAGATAACATTGTATAACCTGTACCACACTCTTATTACATATGAAATGAGCAATGATGACAATGATTTTGTGGAAAAGAGGAAATCTAAAGATGTGGAATTCAAGGCCATGAAGAAGCTCTCCATTTAATATTATAAGGAAGAATAAGCAACAGATGGTGTGATGTCATTTCATTCCACAAAGCTTCAAAGACAGAAAGAAATTTCAAAAGGAAACTTCTACTTGCTTTCTTTAGATGTGGAAAATTTTGTTGTCTTGCCAAAAGGTGCCCCAAACAGTTTCCAGAAGATGAGGAGAATGAAATCAAAATTCTTTATCAGAAGACTTCACCCTATGTGAAAGGCAATAAACAACTCAAGAGAAATTTATTTAAAAAATAATATTTTCTCCCAAGAATGTGGCAGTTCTGATGAGTCTGAGGATGAAGAGGATAAAGAGACAGAGATATTCCCACATTGTTTAGACAATGCTATGGTGGCAGTTTTTGGTAGTTCTAAAAAATGGATGAAACCAACGCAAATGAAGAAAACGAAGAAATAGATGGAAGAGATGATATGGAAGATGAATTAGAATCATCTCAAGAAGATATATATTTTTGGAGATTAAATACAATGAAAGCCAACAAGGTGGTACATGATTCCAAACTCTACATGAAATATCAAAAAGAAGAGAAGTATGGGCTGGTAAAAGAAATTGAAAACCATATGTATTCTAGGTCGGAGAACTCATAAAATGTTTATGAAAATAAACTCAAGTTTGAATAATAGAAAAGGGAGATTTATGGCATGAATAAAACAAGGAATGATCAAATCGAACGTATTTATGAACAAGAATGAAACATTGACAGTTTTTTTAAAAAGGTTAAGGATAAAGAAAAATTATTGACTCTTGCTGGGGCATTAAGAAAGAAGTTCACTTAGAAAATCGAGATGATGAAAGAGGAGCACAGTAGTTGAGCAGGAAGGAAGCAGCAATCGAGCTTATAAGTTAAGGCTGATTTAGGGATCGATCAAAAATAGAAATCATTGAGGGTTGAAGACATACCTCAAGCACTCTTTCAAATGATTAAAATTGAAGTGGGTATAAAGAAGAATCATAAAATTCAAATAAATTTAGATACAAATGGAAATACATAAGTGAAACATGGTAATGCATCTTCCCTTAGGTGTTATTCATTTGTAAAGATGGAACACTCACAAATTTGGTGTTCTATAGGCACAAGATACAGAAGGGCATAAGAACATAGGTGAAATCCAAATAGGGAATAGTTAACAATAAAATAATTCAAAGGAATCTATTTTTGGTGTGGATGATTTTGGCACATGGCTACATACTGTACACCGACCATAAAGATTAATATGGGAAAAAAGAATCAAAATGATCGCAACCAGTAGATCAATAAACAAACAAGTGAGTTGAAAATGAAAAATAGATTTGCAGCTCTTCAAGATTAATTA
Organism: Viscum album; assembly: GCA_963277665.1. Taxonomy (NCBI): domain Eukaryota; kingdom Viridiplantae; phylum Streptophyta; class Magnoliopsida; order Santalales; family Viscaceae; genus Viscum; species Viscum album. The sequence continues at coordinate 1,843,941,739 of OY728145.1, forward strand.
AGTCCATCCTACTCTTATAATGATAATAAGGCTCAATATGTGCAGTGTGTGACGAAAAAAATATGGACTAAGAAGAAGATAGAAGAGAAGGACGTGGTTGTTGAAATTTCCCTTAAAGCATTAGGTCGTTCTGTTGTATGGATCCTTGATAGTGGTTGTAAATCTCACATGACAGGAAATATAATCTGGTTATAGTTATAGAATGTGACAAATAATAATTTTTCTAGTTTGGAAATGATGAAGGTCTGAAGATAATTGGATTAGGAAAGGCCATGTTTGGAGGAAAAGAAATAAGTCATGTTGATGTCTTGGTTGTCAAAGGTCTCAGTCACCATTTTCTCAGCATCAGTCAACTGTGTGACTCAGATCATTCTATATAGTTTACCAAGAATACATGTGTCTTAAAGGGAATAGATGGTACAATGATACTACAGGGAAAAATAAAATAGGGGAATCTCTACCTTATAAGTGGAGAAGAAGATATGTCCTTTTTATTTAGAGAGGAAGAAAAAAAATTGTCGAATAAACAACTTGGTAATCTATGTCAACCATATCTGAATGATTTAGTAAAGTGTAAAGTAGCAATAGAACATCCTCAGCTATCATGTGATCATACACTTACATGTGATGCATGTCAACAAGGGAAGGTAATCGGAAAGTTATACAATGTGAAGGAAAATAAATAAACAAGAGTGCATGAATTGCTGCATGTTGATGTATGTGGACCTATTTCTCCAAGATCCATTTACTGAAAAATGTATTACATTCTTTTCATTCATGACTATAGTATAATGGCATGGGTATTTTTCATTTCATATATTTATGACGTGTTTAGTTGTCTGAAACTATATCAGATGGAATCTGAAAGGATTATTGGTAGAAAATTCTAATGTTTCTTAATAAAAATGGTACAGAATTCAAAAACAATCATGGGGAATATTATCTCAAGAAAAATAGGATAAGGGATAAATTTTCTTCATTAATAACTCCTCAACAGAATGGAGTGGTTGATAGGATAAATCGGATAATCAACAATATGGTCAGAACAATTCATATATAAAAAGACCTACAAGAGAAATTTTGTATAGAAGTAGTATTGACATTGGTCTACATTTCTAATATGGATCTGTTGTGTCCGAAGGAAGAAAACTCTCTATATGAGATATGGTATGGGAAGAAGCCAACAATGTAGTAAATTTGAATATTTGGATGTATGTTCTTTATAATCAACAAAGAAAAACATAAAAAATTTCAGTCATGTGGAGATGAGGGAATATCTCTGGGATAATCTAGAAAAATAAAATCATATAAATGATTTAATAAATGGCCTATATAGATAGTTTAGAGGATTTATGTCACTATTATGGAAAATGAATAGAATGTTATAAAGTACAGTGAACAATTTCTTGATGAATAAAATGAGGAGGAAAGAAACATATAGGGAGAAGAAGTGGTCGATGCTGATTCAGAAGAAGATATTGATGATGAGCATCAGGTAGTAAACTCCATATCTACATAGAAGATAAGAAGTTGAGCTAAAATTGAGAGGATTAATATCATTGGTGACCAATGAGCTGTATTTCAGACAAGAAGAATGAAATCAATATTTTATACAACTTCATTTTCTAAGGTGGAGCCTATATTCATTGTTGATGCAACTGAAGATGAAAATTGGGTATAGGCACAGAATGATGAGCTAGATCAAATTGAGAAGAATTATACTTGGGAGATTTTTTCGAGATGAGAATATAAGATTAACATCAGGACTAAATGGTTCATTCTCAACAAGATTAACGAAGATGACACAATGATTCGAAAAAAAGCATCACTAGTCTGCAAAGGATACTCCCAGATAGAGGGTATAAATGTTGATGAGACTTTTACAGCAGTTGTAAGGAAAGTGAAAATCTGATTATTTCTTTCCATTGTAGTGCAACGAAAGGTCAAACTATTAGAGATGGATGTAAATTATTCATTTTTTAATGGGGTTCTGAAAGAATAAGATTATATTGAACAGCTAGATGTTTTTCTCATTCCCAAAGATGAGAAAAAATATTGTTGGTTGATGAAGGATTTTTATGGGCTGAATCAAGTAGCAAGAGCATGGTACTCAAGACTTGATTATTATTTTATAAATCATGGTTTCCAGAACGGTGGATTTGATTACAATTTAAATGGAACAATAATAATAATCAAAGGATCATGGGTCTAGTATAATTTGATGATATAATTTTTGGGGGATCAGATGAAGCACTGTTTAGAGAGTTTTTTGAATTCATGAAGCATGAGTCTGAAATGTCTATGATTGATGAGATTCCATTTTCCATGGATTATAGGTTACACAAGGAAAGAATTTAACATTTATATCTCAATCAAAATATTATGAGTTAGTTCTAAAGAGATTTGTAATGGAAATTTCTCGGTAGATGAAGACTCTGGTTGCAACCCAGATGAAAATGTCTAAGGACGATGAAGGTAATGTGGATAATAACATAGAGTACAGGTAAATCATTAGAATTCTACTGTATCTGAGAGAAACATGGTCTGTAATTGTATTTTCCACATTCTAAGAAGTGAGATATCAGAGTGATCCCAAGAAATTACACATGATTTCAGTGAAAATAACACTTCGGTATATCAAGGGCACAGTGGACTTCTAAATGATATATGATGAAGAATCTCAGTTAGAGTTATAAGGATATACTGATTCAGATTGGCCTGGTCCAGTGGATAACATTAAATCATTGACAGGAGGTGAAATATATCTTAGTGGATTGTGTATTTCATAGATAAGCAAGAAACAAGATTGCATTTCATTAAGAACTATGGAAACTAAGTATATTTCAATCTCTCAATCATGCACACAGTTATTATTGATGAAGTAGTAGCTTGATGATATGGGAATTGAACAGATTTCTTCAATCAGAATCCAGTGCGATAACTCAAGTGCTATAAATCTCAGAAAAAATCACATCCATCACCCAAGGACAACGAACATTGAGATAAAGTATCATTTTATCAATGAGAAGGTCGAGCAAGGAATCTTGAAGTTGGGGTATGTTCCAACAGAACTACTTGTTATAGACAATCTGATAAAGACCATACCCAATAATGCTTTTGAGATACATCGACTGGATTAGGGAGTTCAGTCAACTCTCATCACATGAATAAGTGTGGATGTGGGACCCCCTCTCCCTGAGGTATTATGTGTTTTTTTCGAATATAAATATATTTGTTTATACCGTGATACAGACCAAAAAGGATTGAAATTTGGGTTCGTTGACAAAGGGGGACAAACTAGTGACTGTTCAAGGGGGTATAGTGTGGCTATTTGAAAAATCAAAAAAGATATTGGGAGAAGCTGACATGTGGAGCAGTGAGATAAGGGGATTTGAAAGAAGTAGAGGAGTTGAAGCTCTAATCATACAAGGAGAGTAGTAAATCTGCGGATGCAAGACGTTATCAATCAATGAATTTATTTCTCGATAGTTGAGGATTGTGATAAAAGCATAAGAGTGGTATTGGAATGGTGTCAGAAGATATCCAATACTAAGTAATTGGTATCAGCATGGTTTCAAATATTAGTATTATAAATTATTTTATTCGTTGATGTAATTTTCATTTACTCGTGTTTCTCATGTTTACCATTGCTCATGTGGGCTTAGAGTATGTGATGAATGAATCAAATATCGCTATCAGAATTGCAAAAGAAGAATGGTGGATGAAGAGTTAATGAAGTATCATTTTTTGAAAGAGTTGTCATCTAATCCAAATTTTGATATTTTTGTGAAAAAATCCCTCAGGGAATCATTGAAGCATTTTTTAGATGATTGTGTTTGTTGAAAAAGTGGGGTTTCATATTGTGTTTGTTGACAAAAAAGACAGCGATGTTCAAATTTTTAACAAAGTGGGTTTATATGGTGAGTTTTTGAGTTCAATAGATGTTTTTGACAATCCATGTTTAAAAGAAGAACCTCGATAATGGAATGGATAATCTTGAGGTGGGAGAAAAAGATTAGTTATAAGGTTGCGTCATTTTCCTATGTTGGCCACATTTTTCGGCCTAAGAATTTGAAATTTGATATATATATTTTTGGAAAAGGAAGGTGTGAAAAATATTAGAGTGGTGCATGAAATAGATGAATGGAGTTTTTCAAGTAAGCGGTGTTTAGAGATCAAAAGATCAAAAACTGGAAAAGGAATGAGGTGCGTGAAATTTTGGAGCAGTGCACAAAATACGGTGTTTCGAGGAAGATGTGCTTCCTTCACTCGAAGAAGATTACATGCTCAATAAGGGTTTTTCACAAATGTGATGAGTTTTTCTATAAATATGAGGTCACCCATCACTCATAATATCTTAAGACATAGAGAAGAACCGATCTTTGGTGCGCATAAAAAATTCACAAAGGGGGTTGCACATAAAATTTTGTGCTGCACATAAAAATTTATGATGCATGTAAAAGTTTAAATTGAACACAAGCACACTTCAATTTAGGATAAAGGTATTCTTTCAATTGATGAGACCTACAGGTCTACAAACTATGAGTGGATTATCGGAAAAAGCAGTGAGCACACTTTAGTCGAGATATTAGTGAGATTTCATATCATGATTGGTTGTAAACCAAAAGGGATAGTGAGTATACTACAAACATTCTAAATAGCGGTGCTATTTTAATAAATTTGGTACATCGGCACATCGTCAGAGTATTCTCCTAGGACGTATCATTGTGAGGTTAAACTAAGTTAAAATCATTGTGCCATGGGCATGATTTTATTTATTTTTATACTTTGTTACAGGGAAGAGAGAGAGGAGAGTTTTTCTTAACAGCGAAACAAGATCAATAGGGGTAGTTGTTTTAATCTTTCATACCCTGATTAACCCCCCAGGGTATCTAACCTAGTCGATCTAATGTATATATTAACTGGGACATCTGTTAGGCTATTAGTATGAGTGGAACACATATGGTCAATCATTCATGGGTTCAAGCCCCACCGCCTTACTAGATTCAATGGGTTATCACCCAGTATATGGGTTTTCCGGTTTATAAACAATATTAATATAATATATATAACATTAAAAAACAAATGATCGAAATACTAGAAATAAAAATTGATATTAAATAGCATTTTAAAAGGTTTTCAATATGAACTATTTTTCCCAAAGTTCAATAATATTATTTGACTAGTATTATAGTGTTATTAATAATCTTATAAATTGTAAAGGTTATCAGTACCATTACATTTATTTCAATTAAATGTTAAGGAATTATTCTTAAAATAAAATTTTAATTAAAATATACTTCTTCCAATAATGTTTCAAAAAATATCCTTAATCATGGTAGAAACCCATCACATAAAGTCTATAAAGGCTATTTATGTTTTTGAACTTATGATAGACCTTAAAATTGGAAACCCATGATAGTATTACTAACTCTTAAGTTAAGGAATACAAAAATTATTCTAAAATATTTCATAATCCTTAGATGCTTCATGATTCTTATAACCAAAAAAAATTTATAATGATACTTCAAAAATTTATTTATTTTAATCCCAAAACTACAATACTTCATCCGTTTTGTTTTAACATAGTTTCTTCTTTGGTGTATGATTTAACCAACGTAATTACTATTATCTATTGAAATATTTCATAATGGTTTGTAAATAAAATTTTAATTATCCTAATAAAATTACACGGCATTGTCAAACTAGGTGTATAATAATGCCTATTGCCAGGTGTTAGGTAATGTTAGAGTCAAGATGGATGTCACCTTTTTATAGTTATTACCCCAAGAAACCTCTCATATAAAACCATAAACACTTGTAGTATCAAGATAGGGATGTATTTATTGGTAAAACCACATAATATCTACCATTTAAAAACATTATAGTGGTCTTGTATACTAATCTTTAAATTCTATCATAGATTTATGTTCCCTTATATTTGTTTTCCTAAATCTAGTTCCCATGGTTTCAACTAAACTTACACATATACCAACTATATATACCCAAAACAAAAATCTAAAAGCTAATTCCTACTACCATTACATTGGAATGAGATATATAGAATCTTATAGCAAATGACTGATCAATTAAATAGTCGTGGTAAACTTCATACATACATGGTCTTACATTACATTTGAAATAAAGAAATCAAAACAACATAGAAATATGATAGTAACATTATTCCCTCTAAAATAATAATTCATTTTGGTCATAATAAAAATCAAGGAATACTTTTGAAAGGAAACAAAAATTTGGTGAGCTTAAATTCTTGATAATAGTTATGTACAGTGCATGAAATATTGAATCAATGGGAAAATCAATATGGAAATGTAAATAACTGGACACACATGTCATATAGTCAATTAAATCATAAGAAAGAGTGAAAATAGTAAGGAAAGGTAAATAACTAAATTCAATTTCAAATAAATTAATTACATGAATATCATAATTTAAGAAGGCATAATCAATATAAAAATTTGAATGACTGAAACACATTCTATTTTATTAACTGAGAAAGAAATGCATTGAGTGGTAATGTCATAATTCATTATATAAATAACTAAATACTAAATTAATGGAATTCTTATTTATTTGAATTCATGTTTCAATCGTAAAAGATACCTTTAATATCAAGACCATTCACAAGATAGTTTTAATCATACTACTATCAATACCATTCACTATATAGTTTCAAACATGCTTGGCTTCAAACATAAATTGTTTGTATACAATAGATTTCATCTCAGGAAACTATCGATGCCTTGAGCAGATTATATTAACCAGTTCCTATCCTGTGTTATACCAATCCAAATAATTTTTTATATATATGATTATTAATTTAATTCATAAACAAGTTTCCTTATCAAAATTCTGTACTAATATGACGATATGAAATTATAAATATTTCCCCAGATAAACAAATAAAATTCATCCTGGAACACTATATGTTGAAATGATATATGATTCTGGAAATAAATATACCCATGATGAAAAATGTGGATATTCAGGGTAAATATAATGACTAATCATCAACAAAATGTGAATAATTCATGAAAATTTAAATATATGAAAAAATGAATAAAGGATGTGAATTTTATTACTTTAACTGGTCAAAATGATCAAAAAATTTTGAGGAAGAATAAGGATAATATCAAAACAGCATATGACCGGTGAATTATATTTAAAATAATTTTTTTTAATTGATGAATCGAAATGCCATAATAATATCTATAAAACCATTCTTAAATAAAATATTATTTTCATTTTTAAATTTCCATTTCTTTGAAAAACACTTTAAAAAAATATTTAGAAATAACCACATAAACATGAAAAAGAAGCTTCAATGAAATTAAATTCATGATGAATGGTAATTTAATAAATGTAGTAAAAGTTAAAAATATTGTTCCTTTTTCAATGTAAAATTTTTATAAAAGAAACTTGTTCATAAATTCACAAGAAGATTCCTTTAACATTTTTATTAAAATCCAAGATGGATTTTTTTTTTGAAAATGAACAAATATTCATTTAAAAATGATAAAAGAAAAAATGGGTAAACAAATATTTTAACATATCTATTTCATAAGGTAAAATAAAAATTTGAATTTTTTTTTTGAAAAGAAGGCTTTTTAATATTACATATTTATAACATAAGAGAGGAATTAAGTCAAATTTTATTAGGAAAAAATATATAACAGTTTTATTACCAATGATAGAAAATGGTACTATAACATTAAAATGTTCTGAAATAACTAGATTATAATAAAATTCAAGGGATTAATAAAAAGAATCATATAATTTCGTTTAATATAAATTCAATAATAAATATTATTGATTAGAATGAGATTGTAAGATAAACACATAAAATGATCCTAATATTTATGTAAAAATTAATCCACAAATTTATTATGCGTATAAATTTTAAATCCACATTATACTATTTTAATGCAAAAATATATTTTCAAAAATAATTGTACGTATAATAATATAATATTAAGGAAAACAATAAACTATTATAAACTAATGAAAATGAATTGAGTTATGAAATTCTTTACCACTTTAAATCTTTTAATTTAAATCGTCTTATATGAAATAATTCATCATGAAAAAAAATCCATGAATAATGAATTAATCATTGTATTAACTATCAAGGGGAAGTATATAAATCATATAAAACCAATTACGGGCATACCATTATAATATTCCATTATAAAATTAAAATTCAGATGAAATCACATTCCCAATGATCCCTTTTGGTTGAAAATTGTTTAACATCATCTATAATGGGTTAATGAATTTTATTAAATTACAAAAGATCCATATTAATAATTATATAATAATATATTATTCTTTTATTACATCTTAGAACTCTATTTTTAAAAATCTCTCATGAATTTTTTTATTTGACGTAATAACTATCATGTTTTCCCATTATGTTTTGACATGGTATTATTTCTTCCTCATACATTGATTAGCATTTCATTATCCCCATAATGTAAACCATGATATAAATATCATATATATTCATTATATATGTATTTATAGTAATTCATAAACTCTTGTGATATGAAAAAGAATACACCATTCATGGAGACAGAAGGTCATACATACGCATGAACATCATTTCCTTTTTCCAGTCACAATGAATGAAGGAAATGTAAATTATATATATATATATATAAGTATATAATCATTCCATTTTAATTTTTATTCTATATGTATCACATGTTTTAATTATAGATATCCTTAATTTAGCATATATAAATCCTGAATGAATCACATCACTTCGTGAGGCGTTAGTCCACCGTACACACGAGTGACGATATCATATTTCCAAAAAAACAAAAATCATGAATTTTTGTGTCATATACTAATTCTAATAGAATAATAACAACATTAACATAATATACATTATATATAAACTATAAATAATTCATTTTTCTAAACCATGAAATGTGGTAACACTAGGAAAAAAGGTCTTTAACAGCAATGGTAATTATTAGCACTATTAAAAACACTGGTAAATGGCATCTTTATCAGAGCTAAAGAAGGGGACGATAAATTTGACCCTTTATCTACGCTTTGTTTTTAGCACTGATAATGGGTTCCAATAGTAAATGCTTTATTTTTAGAACTGATAAACGGTAACCTTAATCAAGTCTATATCTTTTACTCCCATACATGAATAATTTATCAATTCATTTTGAATGCTGCTAAAGGTATAAAAAATAAAATGAAATAATTAAATAAATAAATAAAAATTGTTTCATTAAAAAAATATTATTGATTTTATTAATTAATAAATTATTGACAAAAATTAATAAATTGGTTATGGTATATATAAATTTTAATTTTTTTTCTAGTATGTATTAAATATATTGATGGATGAAAAATAAAAATTAAACAAATTTAAAATAAAAAAATAAATTTACAAAAATATTATACATTTTATTAATAAGATGATTGTTGATAAAATTAAAAAATACTATATATTAAATAAATATATATATATATTGATGTATTAATGTATATAAATATGGTTTATATATTAAAACATATTTATCTGCTTCAAATTAAATAGTCTTATACTTAGTTAATAATGGTTTATAATTAGAAATAATATGAATTAAAAATGCTGACTAATTTAAAATTGTACTGGACGTAAAATTGAATTTCATTTGATTTTTAAATTTAATACAGATCAAATGTCTGTTATATTAATTTCACATACACATAATTAATAAATTTTTATATACAATTCACACAAACAAAACATATCGATTTTTTCAGTATTTTAAAAGTGTACGTATTTTTAATTAATTCAATTTCACTCATTTTTAAGAAGAATGCACTTAAATTGAAATATTAATATGTAATGTTAAAAAAACTTGGTAAGAAAATATTTATAAATAAATATATTAATAAAAAATTATATTTATAAATATACATACTATATTTATAAAATTATATAATTATATTTCTAAATAAATATATATAGTTTAAAAATATTTATATAAATATTATATTTATAAAAAATTTACTTAAATAATGAATATATTTATATTATTTATATAAATATATATTTTTAATATATATTTAATGATATAAACCTACATAATGATATAAATATTCTTTTTTAAAATATTTATATATTTATAAATAAATGATTATATATTAAAATAATTATAAAATAATTGTATATATATTTAAATAAGGAATATATTTACTATATTTATATTTGTAAATATTAATTATATATATTATTTATAATAATAATTATAAATCTTTAAAGGGAGCTTAAGTAACAAGGGATGTTAATAAAAATACTTATCAGTGTTTTTTTAGCGCTACTAAAGATAATGATTTATCTACACTAAAAAGAACTGATAAAATCAATATTTATCATCATTAAAAATTTATCACTTATAAATATTTATTTTCTATGTGATATTTTAGCACAAATAAATAGCCTATGTGTTAGTACTTTTTGAAAATGCTGATAAAAGTGTCCTGATATATTTTATAAAAATTAACCAGTTGTGAACCCATCATGATATTAGAATCCTTCCATGGAATCTCCCAACTTTTGGCACTCCTCCTAGGTGAATCGAAACTCTAATAAAAAAACCCACACAAATCACTGAAACCCAATTCTTCAAGTTGCTTGAACAACTTCTGGTACCCAGTGTTCACTTAGAAATAGGGTCTCTAAAGAAAACCATAAGATCTAGATATGAGGTTCTTGAATTTTCCATAATGTATCAAGGTAAGCTTGTGTTTTCCTTTTTGTGTTCCGATTTTTTCTGTATTTGTCATTTCATTTATTATTTCTTCTGCAATGATGTCATCATTTATCTTTGTTTAGGTCTCTTTATACTATTTTTCTTTTCTTTATGATCCGTTGTTTTCATGACTACTCATTTGAATACCCTGTTTTTATTTTTTTGTTTTTTTGTTTTGAATCAATTTTATTTATTCCCTATAGATATATCACATGTTTTTCAACAAGATTAACTTTTTCACTATTTTGAAATATTAGATAATCACCTCTAGTTTGCATATAAACAAATTCAATATATATTAATTCCATTGTATAAATAGTGGAGATTTTTGATATAAAACATTAAATGAATTATAAACATGATTTATAAAACCAATTCTATGTGTGTTGATGGTGCGAAGAAGAAACAAAATCCAATTTTATGCAATTCAAATAAAGGAATTTGTTTATTTAAGTTATATTTTAATATTATAGTTCATGGGTTTTTCCTAAAATTTAATTTGATTAATCTTTTTAAGAGAAATCATAGTAATTATGATACCATATTTATTTATTTCCAATGGATCTATATTTTTAAAATTTATATGGTGTTGTATTTATTTTACTATATTGTAATATTCTGTTTTAAAGGTTATAAATATTTTTATTAATTTATTTCTATTTTCAATATATATATATATACAAAGATAGATTTATATTTTTGTGTAAATATATATCTTTCTTTCTAGTTATATATGTTTTCATATATTATAATTTAAGGGTGGTCTTTATAATTTATTCATGATTTATGGTTTAGGATTTCCAAATTAGAAAGGGATTACATTTATTTTAATTACATTTTTTTTAATGTGCATTTTTTTGAAATTAGGTGTATTATAAATTCCATTATATATATATATATCTCTCTCTCTTTTTGTGTGTGTTTAAATGTTCATGGGATATACATTTTAAGGGTTGGTGTGTTTTTCACCCTTGATTGTGAGAAATCTTGTTGATGTGTACTATTGCCTTATACTTCTTTATGGACCTCCCTAGAATCTCATGGATGTGGAAATGTGTATTATACGACATCCCTATAATACTTTCTATGGTAATAACTGATTTGACTAACTTTCTAAAATCTGTGGGATGTGTTAGTGTTGTGATTCAACATCCCAATAGTCTTATGATGTTTTCAAACATTTTATATACCATTAATTTTAAATGTAATAATTCTTTAGGTTTCAACATCACTTAATCCAAAATAAATAGAATTAAATTTATTAAAATATATAAGTTAGAAATTATTTTTAGCTATTCATAATTTTATTTCTACATGTATTGGTTCCACCCCTCGGAATCACTTATTACTATCCATGTATATAAAATGATTCTTTATTTATTAAAATATTTTATCAATACATTTTTATATCTTCTAATTGATTAAATGATATTTTATCATAATTATATCTCATATTTTGGTTTTCTATTACTTCTTAATTTACTATATTATATTTTTATTATATCATTGGATTTAAGAAGGACTTGATGTGTGTCAAAAATACATATTAGTTCAGTTTTATTTTGAGTCTCATCTATCATATCTTCTATAAAGAATTGTCATATTCATCAACAACATCTCAAGAATTGTCATTATTGAAATTTTATTCTTGAAAGTCATCCCACATAATTTTAATGTTTTTTACTACTCTGAGTTTTAGTCATCCCATGGATGACTACTTGTTAGAGTTATTCAATCAACATAGGTGCATGTCCAGTAGAGATAAAGTATGAGTCAAACAAAAATATTCAATGAGAAATTTCAGGGAGATTAGTTGATGAGGTTGATTTTTCTATGAATTCCCCCTTTGAATGAATTCATAGGATAACACCTTATGTAGTGGATTGATTCATTTATTAAATATAATTACACATTTTCTTCAACATACTGAAAATCTTTGAAACAATCTAATGTTGAATTTCCCTTATTAAATTTATTTATAAATTTCACCTTTGATAATGAATATCTTACTCATATTTATTTATTTATTTGAGAATAATAATCTATTATGAATTAAATATTTGGAATCTAATAAAAAATGGATGCATTCTAATACTTTTAAAAAAGATAATGAATATGGATTTAAATTGTTCATCAAGATTATAAGAGAGAATTCATACGACCCTTATCAAATCCTATATCAGAGTTAAATTGTTGTTATTCATGTAATACAAGTATAGAAGAGTTGGAAGACCATTTTACTTGTTACATAATAGATCAGTTCTATAAATTTTAGAATAACCATGGGGAGAAACTGAATGTGGACTCTCCTAAGATGGAACTGTGTTTTATATATCATATTGTATGAATACTAATGTAAATGAAGATGGAGATCGCATGGAATATAAGAAACTGGAAATTGAGGGTGAATTTCATGATTGTCCAAAGTTGCTTTAGGATTTAAATAGTTGTGCCAACAAACCATTGAATATGGTTGTACTAAATACACAACATTGTCTACTATATTAAGTTTATAAAATTTTAGGGCTAGTAGAGGCTGGAGTTACACCAACTTTTAAAAACTACTTGGTCGCCTGTATGATATTCTACCATAAGAAACTTAACTATCATGATAAAAATATGATACTAAAATAATCTTACATTCATTAGGAATGATCTCTAAAAAACATTCCAATAAAAATTATAGCATATTATTTCTTAAGGACAATGAATCACTCATAAAATACCTTATGTGTGGGACAAATCAATATGGGGAAAATTAATCGAGTCCTTCAAAATATTTATGGTAATATCAATAAATTCCATTTTTTAGAAGACTACATGGATAGTAGGATACCATGATACAACATACAAGGCATGTAGATACAGGAATTAAATATGGAAACTTATGTCATCCCATAGATTATACTCTATTGAATTAAATTTACAATGAGTATCATAAATATAGAAATGATCTAAGAAAATTTCATCTTGAGTTATATATCGACGGAATAAATCATTTTGGTATAAATGGTAGTACACACAATACATGTCCCAACATGTTTTAAAATTATAACTTGTTTCCATGGTTATGAATGAAGTGCAAAGACAATATGTATTCTCTTCTTATATCTAAACCAAAGAAACAAACTAATGATACTGATGTCCATTTGGATAAATTGATTAAATATTTGAAATTGATATGGGATACATGTGTTAAAATGTTTGATGCTTATAGAAGTGAAGAATTCACATTGTGGTCCATGTTTTATGGAATGATAAATGACTTCCTTACTTATGGAAATTTATCGAGATATAAAATCAATCCAATGTTGGGGTGTCTAATTTTTGAGAAACACCCATACTCTACTTGGTTGAAACATTCCTCAAAGACATGGTTTTTAGGATATTATAAATATGTACCTTCATGATATAAATATTGATCCCATATGAAAAAATTCGATTAGAATACCAAACAACATACAAAACGACCTCTCGAAATGATAGATTAACTATAAAATAAATTAAAATATATTGACAATGTTTTTGGTAACCCGTTTTGGAAAAACCATACAAAATCACGTTTGAAAAAAAGATAATTTTTCATTGAATTAATGTATTGGAATTGTTTATATATCGGACTTTTCTTGATGTCATTCATGTATAGAAAAGTGTATTTGATGGTGTTATTGTCACATTACTAAATGTTCCCAACCAAAAAAAAGATGGAATCAAGGCTTGGATGGACTAGATTGAAATGGGGATAAGGGAAGAGTTGGAACAGGTGAAGGGTAAAAGCTATAATATTCTTCTTCTAACCACATAAACTCTATCCATAAATGAAAAAATGAAATTTTTCCTTTTCCATAATAGTGTAATAGTTTCACAGGGGTATCCAATAAATATCAAGAATGTGGATTCAATGACTAATTAGAAGTAAAAATGAATAAAATCACTTATCTACCATGTTTTTATGGACGATTTAATGTAGGTTACATTATATTGAATTCTTCATCAAAATATATGATATTCATTAAATAGACTCTTCTTCTTTTTCAAATCAAAATATAGAAATGTTATAGACTAGACAAAGGATACCATCATGAATACGGAGGTTGCAGTCATATTATGTGAATAAGAGATGTTCACTCCACCATAATTTTTTGATATAGTGGTCCAACTGATAGTTCACTTGGTTATAGAGGTTCAACTATGTGTTCTTTTCTATTAGAGATGTATATACCCCATTAAATGGTATATGAATATTTTGAAAGGGTATTTCATTAATAAAATTCATATAGAAGTTTGTATTATAGAATAATATTTTTTTAAGAAGCTATTTAATTATATAAAAATTACCTATCAGATGTTTACAACATCAATCTCCTAAAGTCATGTTATAGAGAACACCTTATAGGAGATGAGAGTTTGGGAAGAGATGTTGTAACAATTACTATGAAATAATGGTATCAAGAGCATCATTAAATTATACATAATAGTGATGATGTTTATCCTTACATTGAATCCTGATAATAAATTCTTAGATATTTGAATCCATCAAGGGCTAAAGGATGGATAACAAATACATATAATCAATAGTATATGAGAAGGTTATGAGATCAAATTTATGAGTAATATGAAAATATGAAATCAATTTCTGAATGGCTTGAATATCTTTCCAGAGGACTGAATCCAAATATTATATCATACCATGGTTTTTTAATCAATTATTATATATTCAATAAAAAATAGAGGGATGATTTTAGTATGGCGAAAAATAGTGGTGTTATAATTGTTGTTGATGAATGCACATATCTGGTTCCAAGGATTGAAATCCAATTATTTCATATTTTGGAATTATCAAACAGATATACGTGATCAATTATACAATATATAAAGAGTCCATTTTCTATTTCAAATGAATTGATAATATCATTATAGTGAAAGTTGAGGAAATGATATTTTGGATGGTGAATTTCAACATTAAAGGGGAAGAAGATGAACCATTCATAATGGAATCCCATCTTGTACAAATATTTTATGTATCTTGTCCAACAAGCAAGAATTTTTCATTTGTCCTGTTGGAGAAAATAACAATTATTGGTTCAGATGAAAATTAATTCGAGGAAGACCCTTCTATTGGGATAACACAACCATTCCCAATGTAGAAAATGTCTTGTACATTATATAGGACCGAAAAGAGGTGATTCTGATTCTCTATAGATGAACTAAATCCTTTAAAAATTCAAAAAAAGTAAATAGAGTTCAATGAGGGGGTAATTGTTTTCTTATAATATACTATGTTTCCTCATAATATTATATATTCTCTACTCCATTAACAAAATTTAAATTACATTTTTGATAAATCATGTAGGCAATGTCTTCTGGCCATGATGATGTAACCAATACCTCAGAATAAAAATCTCTAATAAAGAAAACCCTTTGTAAATATGTTAAGGTAATTTTATAATATACTTTATCTATTTTAATCAAAAATTGTATAATGGATTTTCGATTTAATTTGCAATATTTTTTGTAGAGTTCATTTATTTTTTAATATTCATATTCATCAGTCCTTTCTTTTTAGTAAGAGTAAAGATGATGTGTCTGCTCAATCACATAGGTGATCATGATGTTTTCACAGTAAAATAATTTTCCACAAATTTAATATATTTTTTATACTTATTTTTAATTTATTTATTTTTAGTATTACTCAAATAATAATTTTTTCCTTATAAATTTGGTTTCTTTTGTTCGACATGGTGTGGGTTGTCCATATTTCATTCCATTTAGTAAAAAAACATCTCCAGACTTCTTCCCTCTCAATACCTTTTCACCCATTAACTATTTAATTTATATTATTCCTTCAGATTCCCTCCACGGTGTTTCTGGTATGACTCTATGAACTTCTTTATATTTTAAATTGACATTAATTTTAGTAAAATGTATAACTAAAATAATCAAAATACTGAAAAAATACCCATATTGTTTTGATTATTTGTGACAATGTTCCATAAGTAATTGGTAACATGTTAGAATTAGATTCATCTCAATCTGATACACGGTGTTCCTAGTATGACTCAATATGTATGTTATCTGTTTAACATCGACATTTTAGTTCAAAAAGTGTCCCTCCATAACAACAAGTCAATCATTCTCATATATTATTAGTAATTGAAGATAATGATTTATAATTAATTTTTTATGGGTAAGAGTGGGTTTGAAAGAAAACTTATACATGATGTGATTAGAATGAGTCAAAAGTACATGTCTCTAGATTAAAATGGGATTTTAGTAAACAATAAAACTACTATAATAAAAACCATGTAAACACATTCATATTATTCTGATGATTTATTAAAATGATCCATAGTTCAATTGAGATGTTTAGGAATTAGTTTCACCTCAATCTGACGCATGGTGTGACCAGTATGTCTCCAAGTGCAACTTTTTATTTGATATTATCATTAATTTTATAATAATGGATAACTTACCTACACAAAACTGAGCAAACCAATTTAGATTGTTTTCATACATTACAATAATAATCCACAAGTCATTTTTTACATGTAGAGATCAGCCACACCTCAATATGATACATGATATTCTTGTTATGACATAGATTCACTTTTATCAGTTTAAAATTGACAATTTAGTTCACAAAGTGTCACTCGCTGAAAACTAATCAAACACACTCAGGTTTTCTTTATAATTTAAGAAAATGAATCATAATTAATTTTTGATTTTCATGAATTGATCTTATATCAAATTGATACATGATGTGATCAGCATTATTCAAAGTGTGTGTATCCAATTTAAAATTTCCTTTTATTATAAAAGACAACTGATGTGCTCAAAACTGAGAAAACACATTCATATTGTTTTTATACATTATGTAAATGATCCATTAGACATTTGAGGGGGTTAATAATTAGCTGAACCTCATTATACCCCTTTTTTTTTATTGGTATGACACAATGTACATTTTTTATTTTAAATTGACATTAATTTTAGTAAAATAGACAACTCACCAACTTAAAAACTAGGAATAAATTTATATTGTTTTTAAAAATTATAACAATTATCCATAACCAACTTAATCTTTAGTAATAATCCACACCTAATTTTGATACTATATATGCCTGGTATGACATAATGTTTCTCTTACCATCTCAAAATTAATATTTTAGTTAAAAAGTGTCACTCATGGAAAACTGTCCAAAGGCGCTCATATTTTCTTAATGATTTAGTAAAATGATTCATAAGTCATTTTTTCTATATAGGAATAAGTTTAACATCATAATGATACCTTATGTGATCAGTATGACTCAAAAGTCTGTGATTCTAGTTTTAAATGTCATTTTGGTAAAAAAATACAATTAATAAAAGCATAATCGGGAAAACACATTCAGATTGTTTTCATACATCAGGAAAATGATCCAAAATTCATTTGAGATGTGATGGAATCATCCTCACTGAAATATGATGCATGGTGTGACCATTATGACTCCATGATGGTCTTTTTATTTAAAATTGACATCAATTTTAAAAAAATTTACAAAATCTATTAATTTATTTTGTTATACTATTACTAGCATAAGAATTTTATTCTTATACAAGTGTATTATTTTTCTCAAATAAGGTTGGTTTATTCAGAAATAGCATGAGTGAGGGTTATTATTAAATGAAAAATGAACATTGATGTTTTTGAATCTATGTAATAATTTTTATTTATGTAATTGAAGAAACAAATGTTTGAAATGTCTATAATGTAGTGTTTTTTTCTTGTTCTTTATGTTTTTGTAAATTTCATTTCATTTAAATTCTATATTGGGACTTTTATTAAATCTTTTATGTTTCTAGTGCTTCAGTGTGATATTAATGTAAATTTCATTGGTTTTGAAGTATACGATTTCATAACACTACAGTATGGCCCTTTATCATCACATTTAAATGTGTGGGTAACATACGCATTTTTCAATGCTTATAGTGGTACATTTTATTATCACATCTATAAGAATAGATAAAAGTACCATTATGCACACTTTTCTAAGAACTGATAAAAGACATTATATTTTAATATTTCCCATTTATTCTTTAATTTTCTATCACTGATAAAGGCTATTTATAGTGTTTTTAAAGGCCTATTTGGTAGTAGTTTAATTGAGAAATGAATTATATCAGTTTCCAAGGTGATGGTCCTCTGTACATGTGAATGAAGATTTCAAAAGAAATTTGATGGAGTTGTGTGAGGTTATAGGTTGAGTGCTAATCATAAAAACATATGAGTGTATGAAAGACTCTTAATTTAGTATATCATCCTGTTATAATAATAATTTAAAGGGGTGGAGAAGGAAATAAAATAAAAACACATTTAGAATAACATTACCACTTTTTTGAGTATCATCATTAGGTTTGTAGTAAAACCATGACTAAATGAATTTATGCCAAAAATAAGACTTATGATTAGTGGATAGAATTTTGGGATTGATTTGGGTTGATATTTGGTCAATAAAAATGGTTTGATATGTGTAATGTAGTGAGGGGATTGAATTACCTAATACAGTTGAGGTGTAATGGTATTCATGAAAATACTCAATAGTACACACTATTGGGAGGTCTCTGTTAGCTCATGTTGATCCAATATTCATAATAAATGGGGTGTATGTATGGTATGGTTGATCTAAAACTCTACCAAAAAAACATATCTTGTAAACATTTTGTTCTTTAACTTCTAACTTTCATTATTTTACCATTTTGGGTTTTTCATAATGATAAAAAATTTTATATTAAAATTAATTTATTCAATAAGACTAAATTATATTGATAATTAAAAGAAAATTTATACACATTGATTATAAATATTTTATCTAATTATTAAAATAAAAATTATATGTGTGTTTGAAATTAATTTTAACAGAAGTGCATGTTATGCGCAAAAACACTCCTTTAACCATAACTGTAATAAAAATTTTATTACTATTTAGGTGGCAATATGTTAATCATAGAATATTAATAGATCCATTAAAGTAACATATTTTTTATTTATTAAAATTTCATAATCACTTGTTAAAATATAGTATTTTAAGCAATTCTAAAATATTTAATAATATATTATTTATTGTAAAATAAAATTAATGTCATTTTTGACATTATTTATTTATTTTAAATTTAAAAACATTAAGAAAAGGATTTATTTTGAATATATTAATTTCAAAAATGTGTACCAAGATATATTCCTCTAAATATTTTATGGACTAAAATAATTAATTAAATGTTCTTCATATTTAATATATCTTGTATTATTTATTTTATATAATTATTAACTAAATAATTACTATGTTGGCATACCATAAGAATTAAAACTTGTTATATAATATATATAAATTAAATTTAAATTTTTCTGATAAATATAACACATCTATATTTCAAATTGATATATATAACCAAACCAATTATGTTTTTCACCTATCCAAATGCATTTTATATATTAAATGTATGTTTGGTTTCTCTATTTATTTTTATTACATAACTTATTATATAGGTTAGATTCATGAAATATTCCTCAAAAATAGACAAACATTTATCATAATGTAATAAGGTTATTAATATTTCCATTAAATGGGTGTTTTACAATTTTATAGCTCATTTTTCCCTTTATGTTTAATGCTTTTTCCATCCATAAACTTATTTCCACCTTAATCGTAGAAATTATTTTTAACTGTTTTCACTAATCAATTTGCTAAAAAATTAATTCAATGTTATTAAAATATATAAAATATTAATATTAAAAATATGGGATCAAATTTTTCAAATTTAATACACATACTTAGAAAATTAAAATTTAAAATTATTCCTGGATATGCAACAAGAGAGCTAGTTTTCAAAGGGAAAATTCCTAACGATTTACCATGTTTATATATATGAATATAATATTAACATAATTCCTATTACCTTAATTATATTAATAGATATATTATTTATCTATTCTTTACATTAAAACCAATTCATAATATATTTTAATATTATAAAATATTTTGACAAAAAGGTTGTTTTCAATTAAATTTTTTTATTTTTAACTATTCATAAAAAATGAAACTTCTCATAAAAATAAAGATAAAAATCCTAAGATAATTTTTTTATTCCACTCTCAAAAATGAAGTTTATTTTTCAAAATAATTTTATATAAGTGTAATTGTGTAATATTATATTATGTGGGCCAATCACAATTAAACCATCTTTTAGAAAAATAATATTTTTTCGAAAGACATTTTTTTAAATGATTCTTATTTTATTTATAATAAATAGACATAAAAATATATATAAACCATGTATTTTTATAATTTAGTTAATCTTTGTGATTCCCTCCATTCCAAAAACTATGTAAAAACTATTACATTTAGTAATAATATTAATAGAATAATGTTGCTCGGAGAAACTCGATATTACTTGTAGTGGAAGCTATTGAAGGAAATCATTGTTATGGGTAATGAAAGTTGAAATACATTTTTCATCTAATACAAGAAAATATCAGTGTTGTTTGTATTTCAAGGTATCTTGGTATTGCATGTAACATATGATATAGAATAAAATATTACACATTTAGAATTTTTAAGGTGTTGTAGATAATTTTTTATAATTATTTCTAAAATGATATATTTTTATTAACATACAATTTTTTGAAATTCCAAAAATCATTTATAAAATTTTTTCACTAAATTAGTAAATATAATTTTTTATGGAAACATGTTTCTGAATCATAAAAAACAATACCTAAAACTCATTACTTGTTTTTGAAAAATTAATCAATGCATTCATATTGAGTAGGTCTATTGTATATTTTTTAAAATATTATTCATGCACATGAATTCAAGGGCTTGAAAATATTTTTTTCTGAAATATCTTATGTTGTTTAGGGTGTCTATCTCCTAACGTTTATGTAAACTTTTTTTTGGAGTTTTATTGCTTTTGATTGGGCTTTGATGGTGAGTATGATAAGGGGTTGGGTTCTGAGTGAGAGTTATATGGATAATAGAAGTTATAGGCTATATAAAAATTTTAAACCGTAAACATCAATTTATGATGTAAATTATTTATGATGACCATGTAAAACCAATGAAATCCCTAAATCAATTAGGCAATCCATAAGCCAATTAACCCTATAAAATCGGATTCCACAATGTATGATCGATTCTCAATAGTTTTTAATACATTTTAGTAGATTTTTTAGAATATATGATAACAAATAAATTTAAGAAATTAATCACATTTTTATGTTATAAATACTTTTTCTATGATTTTTAAACCCAACGATTCACATTCTAATAACAAAAATCCCCTATTTCATTTTCATAACTTTATAAGATGACTCCTGGGAGATTTCTATTTGAACCATGAGTGAATCCTTCTATATACTCATCCCTAAATGTTTGATTGGATGGGTTTAAATTTTTTTTCAGTGTATCATCTTATCTATATCCCAATATAAGAACCCTTAATAGTACTCCCAAATTTTTATTATGTTTTGAATTTTTATTATTGTAATTTTTTTATTCAATTGAAAGGAAGCAGAAACATTCACATAAAATGTTGATGGTTTGTCTACATCAACTTTTCTTTTGAGGTGGGTGGTCAAAATATTATCCGTAATTGTAAATTTTAAATTATTTCTAGTTGGTTAATTATGTGAAATTATGAATAAAACATATACCTATGATCTAAAAAACTATATGGTCCATAATAAATTTTCTCTATGTGTATAGAACTACTGTTTTATTCTAATCAGTGAAAGTGGAATCTCTACTATGACTTAAGTCTATCTAATAGGTGTTATAAAAATTGAACATGTTGAAGAATGGTAGGTTTAACTCCACATAACAAAGAGGTTTTATAAATTCATTTGGCTGTTGTCTTAATATTAAGAATTGGTGTAACTGGTGAATTGAAATTATTTCATAGGATATAATTACTTTTGTAAATATTGGATAATTGGGATGCCAGAAACCATAAGATTAAAAATGATAAATGAATCTGTAATTAATGTGTTTATGTTGATAAATTGGATCTCAACCATATAAAATTTAAATGGATAGATAATGGAAAGTATATGATAAACCATTGGGGAATTTGGTGATATATTGTTGCGCATGATGTGTGGTTATGTTTCAATGAATATAGGGCTCTGCATGGTTGCGTTTTAATTCTTATAGAGATATTCTTATTTATGTTTTAATTCTCATAAGGATATTCCAATTTACATAGATATGATTATAGGTCTTGGACTGGCTATGTTTTTAATAATTATTAGTCTTGGACCAGTTATGTTGTAATTCGTATAGGGTGATGCCTAGTTGGTTGGTTTCCCCCCTATGATTATTCATATTTTATACCCTAGGATGGTTTTACTTATAGCAGTCAGGGTCCTATTACATGTTCATATATATTCATAATCATGTCAAGGTGGGTTTGGATGACACATAATGTCTCATTGGAACAAAAGCACAAGAGGGTTTATATCATGTGTGGCATTAATTTATTAAATAAAACACCCATTTTATCACTTTATTTCATTACACTATATATCTCAGGATGGATTTTTTTCCACTATAATGTTCACATCTTTATTTTTTATCACACCAAATACTTCCCACCATTTGACATCTATACAAATTTCATGAATGATTTGACAAAGTAAAGGGACCCTATGGTAGATTGTTTATTTCTTAATGGTTGGGAAATTAAGGAGAGAACCAACATGAATATCGGGACATGAATCATAGAGTTATTATTTAAATAAAAATATTATAATATTTATTTTACATTCATCAAATCATTAAGTTTCATTCAATCTTTCATTACATGATTCAATATTTATTTAGTTGTTCACTGTTTTTTATGGCATTGTGGTTGATGATCATAAAATTTCTACTATTTTTACAAATCTATTATTATTTTCCATTATATTTATACTTTGGTTATTAATGTATTTTATCCCCACATTTTTCATTACACACTCACTACTAGTCTGCATCCTTTGGCATACATGGAGGCATGACTAATGTCTTTTAGCCAACTCCAGTTTTGTGACATAAGGGAGTATCACTTCGGGGAACATTAAAATGTTGTATTAGTTACATAGGGTTTCATTTTTATTTATTTACTATTAGAGAAAATTATAAATGGGACATGGATGTTTTGGGGCATGGTAATGAGCTTATTCATGGGAGTATCTAACTCATGAATAGTGAAAAATCCAAGTGACCATTAATGAAATTCATGTTCATATTGTTTTCTTGTTTCAATGTTATTGTTATTTAACAATAGAGAACTCACTTGTTTATTGATGATATTATTTATATATATTTTCACTCATTATCCTAGAATGGAATGATATGAGTACACATGATTCATTTTTGTAATGTGGGGATATATTTTTACAACCATTGTTCGCACTAGTTATATATTTAACTCATATTTAATATCATCACAAATGTACTATGAAATGAAATACCTCGATACACCTAATATAAATGATGAATGGATGTGTTATGTTATACTAAATCACTTGTTTCTCCATGCATACAAGAGCCTTGAGCGAGTGATACTCTGTTGTTATCCCATGTAGAGGTTGGTTTTTATGTTTTGTTGTATTCTAAGAGTGTGTTGGTCCTTCTAGAGAAACCTTCCCTAATTTTATATTTAATTTAAGGGTCAGAATATTGGTAATAGGAAA
This sequence comes from Viscum album, assembly GCA_963277665.1. Lineage (NCBI taxonomy): Eukaryota > Viridiplantae > Streptophyta > Magnoliopsida > Santalales > Viscaceae > Viscum > Viscum album. Next base: position 1,843,966,231 of record OY728145.1, read on the forward strand.
AATCATAATAATGTTGAGCCAAAATATCTAATGGATCTATACTATTCCATGGAATATCAACTTCATGATAGATTTTTGAGGGTCATGTTATCCATGAAGTGGGAGACTCTACACATCCCTCCTTCGATATATTTTCTAATGATAGAGTTGCAACTACTGGATCTGCCTTTTACCAATGGGGAGGGAGGTCCCCAGGATGCTACGCTCAAGATGGAGTCAGTCAAAATGGTATTAAAGACCTTGAGATACCTACGAATAGTTGGGAGAATCTTTCAATTTCACTGCTTTGAGGACTATCTAATCATTATTGGGATATACTAGAGAAATAAGGAAAAGAGGAGGAATTATCTAAGAAGGATATTGACGCAATTTTTCAAATTAATTTCTACCCAGAGACATTAATTGATAAGAAATACCCCGAGTTCACCTTCTGGAAACAAGAGGAAATGTCAGTATTGGAGTTTATTTTATACTTCACAAACCTATAGTTATTTGATTCATTCATAGAAACATATATGGATTCCAAGGTAAGACATTTCTTGGATGGTCTTCGCTATCATATCATATCATAGGTGAATGTCTTTATCCAAAGAAGTTTTTTAGACATGGTGAATAATGATCTCATCAAAGAAGGGAATCAAAGAGAGGTACCAAGTGGTATCAACGTTCTTTCAGTATGGAAATCTTGTTTCTCTTGATCTGTTAGTTGGAAAAATTATTATGAAAGTTACCATTATAGAAGTAGTGGGTATGGAAGTAAACAATCATATCAAAAAATGTGGTCTATTTAAGTGATTTTAGTGTGGCATGGATAGCCATAAGAAACCTCAATGTCCTCACCGCACTATGGATTTTTTTTCATGTGTAAGATTGGGTCAATTATAAAGGTTCTGTATAATACCATATCAGTAGATCTTTGGAAGGAGATCAATCCAGACACCTAATACTTGGAGGGACTTAGCTAACACATAGAAAAAAGGTAGTTGGAGTTGCACTGGATGATCAAGTCGAGGTAAGGGATTTGGAACCCTAGGAAAGGATATGTAATAATATCTAGTGGAAACATAAGTGGGTTATACTAGAGCCCAAGGTATAGGGTTGATTCATCTATATGTTATATTGTATACTCTGACTAGCTTGTATGTAGTACCATATACTATAAGATTTATTATTCTAGAATCATCTACCAATCCCTTTGTTTTGTTTGATATAAGAGAATCATATTAATTTTTATCTAATCATATTTCAAATTGTATTGGACTGGTTTTGGAGTTATTGAATGGAATTATGACCATCGGTAAACCATCGAGTTTTTGGTTAGGTGGTGTCATGCTTTTGAGAGAATGTTTTACAAAAATTGGAATCTTCTATTTCAATTAGGATATCATTGTACTAAAAATGGAAGGATTTGATTTTTTATTGGAATGGATGGGTTATATCTATACTAGTTTTATATCAACTACTTTAATTATATATCTACCATTTAATCTCTAGAATTTGGAAGATACATCCTTTAGGGATAGTGTCGTCTTTAGGCTAGATGTGGAGGACCAATATTGTATAGACTGGAATGTCCCATGAATTAGATAAAAATACATTCTATAAATGATTATAGGGTGTAGTAGAATACATATCCTTTATAGGTAGGGTATTTATTGGATATATTTCATCAATATTTTTTTCATCTCATTTCCTATGTATAAGATTGATTTTATAATTTAGAGTTTGATGAGAGATTAGCCATTTTTTCAACATAAAATGGATCCAGTAGAGCATTGCAAGATGAATGTTTACTTGTAATACCAAGAATAGAATGGATTCATATAGCATAGTACATCACCTTAGGGTTCTCTTCTACTTTTTTAAAGGAAGGATGGTTGAAATTTTTTCTTATGTATGGATTATTGTAGATTGAAATATATTATGATCAATAACTATTATCTGATTCCATGCATTGAGGACATATTTGATCAGCTGAGAGGTTCTAGGATCTTCTCTAATATACAATTCAGTTGTTTCTACCATTAGTTGATAGTGATATCATCTGACAAACCTCATAATACTTTTAGGAGTTGGTACGTATTGTATGACCATGTGGTGATGTAGTTCACTTTGAAAAACTCACCAATTGTATTCATGGACTTCACGAATTAAACAGTACATTTCTTATTGAATTATTTTTTGGTAGTTTTTATTGGTCTCATCATAGTGTACTCCTAATAAGTTAACAATCATGAACAATATTTGGATATCATCCTAATTACTCTGAGAGATGATCATCTTTACACTAATATTTCTAAATGTAACATCTGTATTTTTAATTGAACTCCTCCATCCATGTCATCTCAAAGGGTGGAGTGGTAGAGGACCTAATGAAATTTTCAACCATCGTATCTATAGAGTGAGAAAATAAGTCCTTTTATATTAAATGTTTTTTGGGATTATCATGATATTATCAAAGTTTAATCCAAGAATACATTAATTTAGAAGCATCAATGTTTGATATGGCTAATAAAGGGGTTTATTTATAGATTCATATGATAGAGATTTTGTGGAGATAAATAAAAGACTAACCACATCATAGAACCTTACCTTACATATTGTAAGAATATAATATACTATGATTTGTGATGCATCAGAATTAAGACTCGAAGGAGTTATGATACAAAAGGATTAAGTTGTTGCTTATGGCTCCAAAAATCTATGATAGCATGGGAGGAATTACCCTACTCAATATATAAAGATATCTGTTTTGGTGACCATGATGGTATACTAGATACACTATCTATTGGGTGAGTGGTTTCTGGTGTACACTGATCACAAGAGACTCAATTAAATTTTTATTTAGTGAAATTTGAGCCATATGAAGAGGAGGTGGTTTGATTATCTAGATACTTTCAATTTTGTGAAGGAATAACAATTGAGTAAAGGAAATATTGTTCTAAATTATTTACACTAAAGGATACATGAAATGGAAATAATCGATTCTTCTGATGAGTTTCAACTGATTTTATATTTTCTTACATGTACCTAGATGTTCAAGATTACCATGGATAATTATATCTTACTTTAACATCTATTATACGTGTTCATTTTTTAGATCAAGATAGAGAATTTATCTAATACGAAGGTATTAGCTATCAAGGGTAGCATATATAGTGGGGATCAACCATCATGATGATCTATCAGAGGTGGTTATATTCTTATTTTCCATGTCCTTATATGGGTTCCTATGGCTTTTCATTTGGTGGTGTTGAGAGAATTTCATGTTTCGAGATGGGACTTAAATCCATGACTAAACAATATGTATCAAGATCTCCAAAATTAATACAATGTGGCCAATAATTAAAAGATAGAAAACATGCTTTATGGAAAGATGTTTTACATACCATTGGGTGAAGTCCAAGCATTAGATGCTTGAGAAGTTGTTGCAACCTCTACCCATTCTGGAATGGAAGTCCAATGATTTCAAGATAGATTTTCGAATAGGATAAAATAGAACACCATACTAGAATAATGATGATTCAGTGATCATGGAGTTTCTGAATTTGGAACCCCACTTCTTCCTTATCATGGATACCTTCATCATTTATGATTTTTTAAGTCACTACAAGTATGAGATATTTTTCTTATTCATGTATTTAATAGTATCATTTCTGAATGAGGTAATTTTATCGCATATTAATTTAGAAAATTTCATTATAAGGCTCTGTAATCATAGAGTCATCTGACTATAAAACATCACCCTTAGACATATTTCCAATATAAGAGGTAAATTTAGATTCTCGAGGATATGTTACAAGACTATGTATTGTATTTTTGTGTCTATTTGGAGAGGTATATAGTAGTCAGAGAGTCTTTTATAAAAATAGCCCTAATAAATCAATATAAATGCCTCTATTTTCTATATAGTATGGAATACCATGTCATCCTTCTATTTTCTAGTTAGAGGCTAATGAGTTAGCAATCATGGGACATAGTGTCATGTAGGAGGCATCTGAGTATGTTCATTTGATTAGATAGTGTTTAGTGACCATAACAAAATGGAAATTTAATATTCATTAATTTGGTGATGACATGTGTATTTTGAATTTGGTCATCATGTTTTCCTTAAATAGTTTCATAGGGTAGGGTTACGCCATATCAGGATGGAAGGACAGTTAGCAACCATGATTTTTAGGTTTTTTGATATTTTGGATTTTTTGGTCCAGTGGAATACCCTTTATCCCTTACATAGTGATACAACACCACTCATGATGTGTTTCACATGTCAGAACATAGGATATATCATCCAGGCCCTTATCAAAAAAAGAATTTAATGATGTTGATTTGGATATTGATTCAACCTTTGAGGATAAACCGGTTCATATTTTGAACCATAGTGAGGTTAATATCATATGGTATACTATTCCCCATCTATGAGAATAGTTCCAACATGGACATGTACAAGTAGAGACATGATAGATTGATTCTAATATGTAGACGCTGGCACCAAACATATTTGATATTACCCACAATAAATGTTGGAGAATCTTGAGGATGAGCTATTATATGGTATGGAGTTTGTAAGATCTCATATTTTTCTTGATCATTCAAATACAATTTTTAGGTAATCAATTTTTGTTGTCAAGTTTGTTTTATTTTGGATTTGGTTGGTGATTATGCGAAGGATTTTGGTTCTGGGTGATAACTACATAGGAGCTATAAATTTCGTTTTTCTAAAAATGTTACACAATAGAATTTTAATTTATGAAGTAAACTCATCTGACATACCACATAAAACCATGAGAACCCATAAATTATCAAGGAAATCCATAGAAATATCATACTTCATAAAATTGAATTTTATGATGTAAGATATTTTTTCATTAGTTTTAATCCCATATCAATAATTATCCAACGTATATGAGTATCAAGGGTTATTCTATAAAAATACCATGTTTACAAAATAAATTCATTTCACCTAGTGTTTTAAAAATAGGATTGATGGTATGAATAATGCACAACTCCTCTTAAGTTTTTCATATATGTAGAATATGACTCAATGGAGGTTTCTCGTCAGTCTAGTGGAATGTCCTTGCATCTCGTCATCTAATATAATTAGATTGGAGATAATAATTTTGGGTTTTTATCATTCTCATCTCATTTTTTTCCTTTCATATAACCCATGATCGGTCTACCTAAACAATATCATGTTTTGGAAATTCCTTATTGGTATTTTCATGGTTCAAATAAAAGGAAGGTGGAACCAAGAATTTCCTCAACTATTGAGAGATTATCATCATCAAAAATTCTATTGAGGTGGGTGGTATAAATTGTATCCCATGTTTTCTATTTCCAATACTTAAAATATATTCAATATATATGTATGAACCATCACATCATGTGAAAGAAATTTTTCATTGGTTGGTTCTTAATTAATGTTCTCTATATATATTCCGCTAATTCTAATAATATTAGATCTGTTGGAATCAATATCGACACATTCTGCCACCCAATAGTTGTACCAATCATCGATCAAATTGATGGATGGTTAGTTTAATCTATGATCCATGAGAGGTTTTTAAAATTGGATTATGTTTAGACTAATAATATAAATTTATTAAACCAAAATTACATGAATTTTTATTTTGAAAATTTAATGGGATTATTTCGAGACCAAGAACATAGACAACATGCGATTTTTTGGCCGGGTGTACCCAGACTGGTCCGTCGAAAAATGTTATGTTTCAAAATAGCGCTTATGAGTGGTTTTCCGGAAAAAGTAGAAAACATTAAAATGGGTGCCCATATCATAAATTTTAGGATACTATTTTATTCAAGATGACATGATTACCCTAGGCACGACTTCAGTTTAGTCCGCGCCGTCCTCCAGTGAGAAAACTGGAAAATGGAATAACTGTTAATAAAATTATTTTATTTTTCAAATCCTTATGACTCATGAATGGTGACTGGGATTGAAAATATAAGACCACCATTGAACTCATGGGGTATTCTTTTCTTAGGTAGATCCTAATATTGGTCTGTGTAGGTCAGTAGTGGAGAGTTATTGTTTTTTCATAAATAACATAATTGAATAAAGATGTTTTATCTTTATATCTGTATAACTAATAAACATTAGAAAATATTTGAAATTCTAGAATACCATTATGTTAATTAGGGTATGATTCTCTTAGGTGGATCCTAACATTGGTCGGAATATGCCGACTATGATTGTTGGTTTTTGGGAATTAACTGTAAATAAAATAATTTAAATAAAAGTTTTTTTATTTTAGAATCCTCATAACTCACAAATGGTAACTCAGATTAAAAATCTAACATCACCCTTGAGTTTGAAATGATATTTTCTCCTCAAGCAAGATATAACCATGACCAGCGCAGGTCGAGGGAAAAAGTTAATTTTCAAACTATTTTAAAGTTCATTTAAATAAACATGTGAGTGGGTTTTTATAACTTTTACAATGGTTCTCGGATCGAAAATTTTATGCAACCATAAAACTCAGAACATCGTGATTCTCCTAGAAAATAGCTATCACAAACCGGTGAGGATTGACCAAAAAAGATAGTTTCCAGACTTTTCCAAAGAAAAATGAAATAACATAAAAGTTATTTAATTTTTTCTTCACCATTAAAAAGTGGAACGTTAGCACTACGGTGCGGCGATGAATAAAAATAAATCTCAATAATGAACATCATTAATGAATCCACGTAACGAGGTTTCAATTCAGCAGTAACAGAAAGGTGTTCCCGCATTTAATATTTTAACTAGGGGTTGAGTCCTTGACATGGGAGAAATGCTCTGTATCTTTAAAGGATCACTGTTGAAGAATTTTGAACGACGTGAGATGAGTCCCAATGATGTTGAGTACATCCCCCTCCTCTTTGAGAGGTCCCATCATCGACGTCGGATGGAGTGCTTCCATAGACGGATCATCATCATCAACTAATCCACCATTCGATCGAACATTCTCTCGATGGAGGGGTTATTATTTGATTATGTTCTTTCCCCATTAATTGTTTTAAAATGATGATTGTGGATCGTCCCTTGAATATTTTAACCCAAGGTTAGATCATTATGGAATTATGTTCTTGACTATTAGATGGTTTGGGGAAATGAACTCTTGTTTAATTGATCTACTAAATCCTTCTAACATGAGAGGATTGATGTTGTGATGAATGATGGTATAGGTTCATTCCCTAATTTGGTGATTGGTTTTCCTCTCCACTTTATTGTTAATTATTCTCATTTTTCATTGGTTGATGGATGGTTTCATTTTCACAACCATTATTGGCACAACGATCTGATAGCATGGATCCAGAATGGGAACGACAAAGTAGTGGTGCGGCGATGACAGTGGCGATCAGATTGAGGAGTAGTAGGAGATGTCACATGTTAAAATATTCACACCATAAATATGTAAGAATGTATATTTATACTCCGTGTGATAATGAATTAAGACTGGGGGATCTATAACACCCTTTGAATCATTGAAAAGACCATCAATGCGCATATGATGGTTCATGGAAGGTTTTTTCCGCACGCTGGAGGTAAGTGGTATGCGGTGGCAGAGACTATTTTCCATATAATGGGGAGGAATTCCACAGTGTGGTGGAGGCAATAGCTGGATAATGTAGTTTCTTACGTGGAGGATCCACGACACAGGCTACAGGTCATGCTAGAAATATTGATCCACGTAGCAGACTGGTAGACCCTGGAGGTCGCGCCAGCTGGCAAGACGTGGTGTGAGATGGACATGGCAGAGCCACATTTGGGCTATGGAAACTAGTCTGCCATAGTGATCCAGGATTGGTAGGACCTGTGGCTCAACACGACATGCCTAGCTAGTCTAACCTAAGCCCACTGGTCTAGGTTGGTTTGACTGGGTTGGAACGGAACCAGACCCAACCGGGCTCCATTCTTCTAAAATTCATTTAACTTTCAAATGGTGAGTTTGTTTGATGAGTAGTCTATAGAGTTGGGAACCTAGTGATGAGATGGTCCTTTTGATATAATATAAGTTATTTTTTGAATAAGTTGGATGATGGACTATTGGTTTGAAAACTTTTCCCTCTAGATACAAACACACTTTTGGCAGAGTCGCGGTACTTCTCTTGAATTGAATCTAGGATAGTTACTCCCTTTGTGACTCAGGATGTGGGTTCTCTTTATCCATCTTCTTAGCAAGATATGGGACTCTCCACATCATGTTTGTGGGTTTGTTTCCTTCAAGTGGTTTCCTCAAGGGGTGTTACTTCCCTAAATCACTGGGGTGTAGGTTCTCATAGATGTTTGTGAAGGAAGAGTAGATAATACCATGTGGGACCAGGGTGCGGTTTCTCTATCTATTGAGTCGTTACTCCCATGTCATTCGACAGTGTGGTTCTTCATTACGCATAGTTCTGGAAGATATGGTACTCCCCTATCATGTCAGGGACTGGGTCCTTTATCTTGGGGTCTATAGAGACCCAAAGATTGACATACATGGACATTACATTACTTTTGCGGAATACTTAATACATAACAAAAACAGACACCCGAAGGACCGTAATAGATTAGTGTCTTTGGAAACTCGGAACATAATCTTCTAATCATGGTGAAATATCTTCAACATCTCTCATAAAGATATTCCACTTTTGTTTTCTAACCTAAAACCTTTCATTATATCCTGGGGAAAATAAAACATATAAAGGTTGAGCTCAAATGCTCATTAAGGGTAAGCATGGAGAAAAAATTACAACCAACCATATACATTTGAACATAAAAACATGAACATAATGTTTAAACATCAAAATCCTGAGAAATGACATAAAACATGGCAGTACGTAAGGCATAGATTATAATGGAACATCAATCACGATAAAATATCTTGGAAATAAAATTTTTAATTACGGAAAAACATTAAGCACATGATATGATTTCCAAAGTAGCCAAGGAATTGCTGCCCAGACCATCTTAGTGTACAAAGTCCCTTTCTGAATCGAGTTCACTCCTCATTTCAGTCCTGTAACACAAAACCGAATTAACATACCATTTCAGCCCTGTCTATCTCATGAGATATAAATCTTTACCCAATTCATTGGAGAGAGATATAGGTCCCACCCATCTCATAATGAAATCATTCTTTCGTGTGCCACAAAATCATAAATCATACATCATAGCATAACCCATGTAATAGAATGAGATTCTTAAACATCATGCCATCATTACATAATCCATATAAAAAATGGATATCATTTCACCATAAGAAAAATAAAACCATGTAAATAATGGAGACATTATACTTGAAACATAAACATATTAAATTATGTCATTTTAGGTGGAAAATAGTTTTGATAAAATAATTGAAATGAATTATTGAGGAAAATATTATTTCTTCTTCAAAATTATTTTCTTTTCACAAAATGCCGTGCAATTTTAAAAGAAAATTATTTTTTTGAAAATGGTCGTAAAATCTTGTAGAGTAAGCTTTGTGAAAATGAGGCGTTATGAAACCATATAAATATGTTCACACCGTATAAGTTAAAAATAGCATTCTTCTCATACATTTGTCGGAAAAGTCAAAAAGTTCCCCGTGTGGTAAAAAAGTAAGATTCCTTTCATAACATGTGGTAAATTTAAAAAATGGGTAAAAATGACTTTAAAAATACAAGAAAACATTTTTAGAAAACATGGTCATGGATGATAACAATAACCCTAGTAAATACTTATGAATAACAATCTCGGATAAGAATGAGATTGGAATAATTATCCCTTACCTTATGTCTGATATGCTTCGTATGAATCCGAAAGACCTGTATAATGATTTAAATAATGTCATTGACTTGTTACAGAATCATATTCATTATTATGATATCATATATAGTTTACAGATGATTTTATATTACTCGTTCTTTTGTAAATTCGATGTAAAAGTAGCGATTTGGGTAAAATAGTTTCATTTATTGTACGTGTTTCGACTTGTTGTTCTTGATATTATTACTTATATTCTGATTTACATAATTAAATAATTTGAAACATGATTTATATATAATACATATTCAGTATATACATATATATATATGATAGATTGATAAATGGAATGAAATACACCGTTCATGGAGACAGTCGGTCATATATACGTATGAACATTGTTTTCGTTTCTTATTGAATTGAATGGAATTTAGTAGATGACATATATATATATACATAAATCCAGTGTCATTATTATGTCATATATCTCATTATTATTCATTATATATACTTTATAATCATTCATTAATGGTTAACCTGGAGAATGAATCTCATCACGTCGTGGAGAGGGTAGTCCGTACGTACGCACGAGCGATGATATCATTCTCAAGATCGTGGAATTGTATTGAAGCGTATGTATAATATTTCAGAATAAATATCACTTTACAATAATCATATATAGTTATTTATTTACACCATTATACCAATCCAAGTAAGGTGGTGGTCGAAAACAGATTACACCACGGTGTGGAGACGGTATTCCGTACGTAAGCACCAGCGGGGATTTCATTTTCTGTAGGATGGATAGAAGGTGAAATAGGGTTGTTTCATATTGATAATAACATAATAGTATATTATTGATACTTATGTTATTACTTAATAATCAAACAACTAAATAAGAGGAAGTAGAATAAGAAATAAATTTGAAAGAATCGGTAACGGATATTACCTCTTCTTCGACACGCCTCTTTGAAACCTCCTCTTAGGGCAGTCAAATTGGTCTTTAAAGAAGACCAGGTCCTCGAGAATATTACTATGGAAGTGTAGAAGAGAAATTGGAAGTATTTGGCTGAGCTTGAATCCTCAATGTTGTGTTAGGAGAATAGGGAAGAGGTTCCCTTTTATAAGGGAGGAGAGATGCACCTTAGAAAAAACTTAAAATAATATATTATAATAAAGTCATATTCAGTTTTTAATAGCTCCAAATTTATTTCATTCGAATCTAAAGTGGGTATGTGTCTAAATAATGTCAACCAATAGATTTTAGACAGGTTTTGGTCATTATATTAACCTTATCTTTTAGTTTTATCTCTTAGTTAATTAGATTGACATTTACCATGTCACTTTGTATTTTTATATTATATAGTTAATAAAGTTACGATATATATCCAAGAGACCACCAAGTGGTCCATTAATGATACAACTATCATTATATAAGTATCTTGGCCATGCCTCATATTTTTAGGAATATAATAACAATTAATAATATAATATTTGTTTTAAAAACAATTTTTTTCAATTTTGACACTCTTTGGTAATTGATTTTTGTGAAACTCATAACAGCATTATTAGTTCAAAAAAAGTTTATTAAATAAATACTAACATGTCATATTAACCTATAAAATTATTTTAATTCATAAAATGTCTCAAATTACATTAATTTTCGTATTTATAACATCAATTTTGTTAATATTTCATTAATAATGTAATTACTACATTATCATTGTGTCAGATGTAAATTAACTTATTTAATGTCTAAAAATTATAAATAAAAAACCATTATGTAGGAAATCTTTTTATCTTTGTAATGTATATTTATAGTCTAATTTATCGTATTTATAACACAATATTAAAAATGATTTAGTTATTAAACATTGATATTAACTATTTTAACCCTTCTTTAGATAAATTAATTATAAATATCCTAATTTAATCCTTGTGGACCTAAATGGTCATATTTTATTACTATGGTTTTATGTCGAATTAAACTTATCCAATAGAATTAGGACATGTGTTATGGAAATAATAATATCATTTTACCCTTAATTACCCTATTTACTTATAACCGTGGTAAATAGAAGTAAAAAGTTACTATTCTCCAAAAATTATTTTTATCTTATTGAACCACAGTTTACTCCTTGATATTAACTGTATCTCTCAGATTTTCAAAATTCCACTCACAGAAGCGGTAAAATTATGTTTTATGTAAATTTTCAAACTCTCCTAGGAGGTGCGTAAAAGACGGTGAAAAGTTCAATAAAATTTTTATATATCTAAAATTAATATAAAATGACTCCAACGAATTACATTGACCTTATATAGGTATTATGTATCTATTTCTACCTAAAATAAATTTAAATAAAATAAATAATTATTCAAATAAAAAGTTGGTTTTTAAATAGTAACCCAGTGTTTTCACTATTCATCAAAAATTGATAGTTTTCAGAAAAATACAAAAAATTCACCCTAGGGTAATTTTGATATTACGAATCCAAAAATGAAGTCCATTTTGAAATATAAAATTTATAATATTTAAAAAAGTGGGTATTACTATTCATAACAGCTAGTTTATATAATATTTTAATAACATATCATTGTTTAGTGAAATACGGTATTGCGTACGACACACGCTATCCTGGAAGGTAGCGATTGCATGTAATGAAAGCCAATTCATGGTTGTGTATAGTGCAATATTTCTTTTTTGTTGAGTATAATATAATCCAACCATATTTCATTTATACATTGAATGTATATATATATATATATATACATGAACTCAATGTTGCATAAAATAACATCTATCAAACAAACTTGAAATTGTGTGTAACACGAGCCAGGAATAGTGTTTCATATACTACAAGCTAATTAAGTGTTGTGTATAGTACAATCCAATATTGGTGTAGCATAAAATAGAAGACATCAATGAAATTAAAAAGAATATATCTCATAAAATATCAGGGTGTTACATTCTACCCCACTTAAAATGAATTTCTGCATTGAAATTCGTCCGGTTTATAAATGGTTTACTACTTGAAAGTTTCTTTCATAGAAAACCACTTTGTAAAAAGGAATACCAAAACTAAACCTTAAAAACTAAATTATGGAACATAACGGTTACCCAAATTAACTAATCACTGGGTTTCCACATAGGAGAACATAGGTGAAAATATGGATATGGAAGAAAAATCTAACCATCATGTTCTGATGGAGAGTGGTAGAGAACATGGCTATGAAAAATCCAACAATCACAAAGCCATAAATTTGTGGTGATCTAAGGTACCATCTGATTCATCGGATATAAGGGAACTAGGACAACATTTTTGGTTTTCAAGATCATTTTCCAAAAGTTGAAAATTCTAAAATATAAGAAATACATACTTTATTTCTGTATAATCTCACTGTTGTTCATGCATTGATCAATTTCCACTTCATCTCTTAAAGAAATGAAGTTGAATTTGTCATTCGTGAAGTGTTAGCAAATAATGTAATAGAATTATGGGTCATTCCATATGTCTAAAGCAAAAGGTTAGAAAAAATTATCAAATATACATAAGTCAATCTATGGTGAGGTTAATCATATATGATTCCGAAAATGGACTTATACTTCATTTATCGTACATCTAAATAAAATGATTTTCTACTAACCAGGGACTTCTTATAGGGTAGTGGTAGTAAATAAAGTCCTTTCGCACTTCGGATGTTGGTTCGATTCCCACAGCCTTGTCCGACGCGACGGGTTGTCGCCCGTCCTGCAGGTTGTCTCTTTTTCTAAAAGTACATTATAATAACATTCCTGCAATAAAATAGAAAAAAATTTCTAGCCTTAAACAATACTATCTTATGTATAACTTAATTCATTCCAATCATTAGGCTTATCCAAAATACTTATGTCCAAGCTCATAGTATAAAGAAAACAATTACTAGAAATGTAACTTACCGAGCATGTGAATACAATCACTTATCCCCATATATCATACAATATATCTTGTTGGTGCCATTCCAAACATTTGAATATCTTAATCATGTATTTTATTGAACCATTGTGAAAAAATGAATGCTTTCACAAGGTAACTCTTTCCATATACGAAAATCCCAAAAATTCTATATACTTAGACCATGATATCACTTTTTCATTATGTTAGTCACGAGCTCATTAATACTATCAAACATTTCATTATCTCTTTATCCCTTCATTATGCGCATATTAGGTGCTTTCCAAAAATATTTGAATAACATTTCATGGTTACCAGTACCATTCAACATATACTTTCAAAACTCAAGAAAAGGAAACAGTGTAACAATCCTTAGATTTTTCTTTATTCCATAGTACCATACATTATTCTTGATAAACATACAATAATTACACTACCTTCTTAAACCACTGACTGAGCTTCATCATTTCTTCCATCTCATATATCATTTTTATTCTCTTCATCATCATCCACATGAATACTACCCATATGACCATGCCGATTCTCTTTATGAGATTTTCCGTTAGGGAATTGGTTTACATAATGCCCGTATATTCCACATTTAAAACACTTAACCGTTGTTGATGTCTTAGAAATACCATTATCCTTGTCCTTGGTGTTAACTGAACCTTTTCCTTTACAATTACTAGCTTTGTGTCCTTCTTTTCCAAACCCAAAGCATCTTCCAATTACTTAGAAACATTCTCCCTGATGCCTCATCCCACATGATTTACATGAGGGAAATTGAACTTTCCTTCCTCTATGATCATCATGAAACTCCATCTTTCTCGTATTAGCTGAGTTGGGAAACATACCAATGTTAAGATAATTGATCATATAATGAGATTTCTGATTAGGAAAAATAACAATATGTGGACTTCCATATCCAATTTCATTTGGTTTCTCATGAAGAATATCATTCCATTGTCTATCATATCCTCCATTATCGTGAATTTTCTTATTTCCAGCCATTTTCTAAAACCCAAAAAGAATAGTGTGAGAGGAAAAAATCATAATAAAGGGGGAGTAACTTAAATATAAAAAATCTGAGGTTTAATTCTAATATCGTTACCTTAATTCTAGGACTATAACCTATACTTATACTTAACCTTAGGTACATCCCTAGACATACCTTAGAAATATATCTAGGGATCTCACTAAAGTTTTCAGATCCTGGTTTCCAAAGGTTAATTAAATATTTACTCGGATACCAATAGTAGAGACCCAAAGCTTGACATATAGGGACATTATATTACTTTTTCGGAATACTTAATACATAAAAAAACAGACACCAAAGGACCGTAATAGTTTAGCTTCTTTGGAAACTGAGAACATAATCTTCTAATCGTGGTGAAAGATCTTCAACATCTCCCATAAAGATCTTCCCCATTTTTTCTTACCTAAAACCTTTTTATTATCCTGGGGAAAAGAAAAAAAATAAAGGGTTAGCTCAAATTCTCAGTAAGTGTAAGAATATAGAAAATAAAACAAACCATATACATTTGAACATAAAAATATGAACATAATGATTAAACATCAAAATCTTGAGCAATGACATAAAACATGGCAGTATGTAAGGCATAGATCGTAATGGAACATCAATCATGATAAAATAGCTTGTAAATAAAACATTTAATTATTGAAAAACATTAAGCACATGATATGATTTCCATATTAGCCAAGGCATTGCAGCCCAGACCATCTTAGTTGACAAAGTCCCTTTTTGAATCGAGTTCACTCCTCATTTCAGTCCTGTAACATTGAACCGGATTAACTTACTGTTTCAGCCATGTCTATCTCATGAGATATAAATTTTACCCAATTCATTAGAGGGAGATATAGGTCCCACCCATCTCATAATGAAATCATTCTTTCGTGTTCCACAAAATCATAAATCATACATCATAGCATAACCCATGTAATAGAATGGGATTTTTAAACATCATTCCATCATAACATAATCCATATAAAAAATGGATATCATTTCATCATAAGAAAAATCAAACCATGTAAATAATTGAGAAATTATACTTGAAACATAAACATATTAAATAATGTCATTTTAGATGGAAAATACTTTTGATAAAACACTTGGAATGAATTCTTGAGAAAAAAATCCTTTCTTCTTCAAAATAAGTTTCTATTCACAAAATGTCATGAAATTTTAATTGAAAGTTATTTTATTGAAAATAGTCATAAAATATTGTAGAGTAAGCTTCATGAAAATGAGGCGTTATGAAACCGTAAAAATCCATTCATACCGTATAAGTTAAAAATAACATTTTTCCCATAGTTTTGTCCGAAAAGTCAAAAAGTTCCCTGGTTGGTAAACAAAAGTATGATTCCTTTCGTAACATGTGGTAAATTTAAAAAATGGGTAAAAAGGACATTAAAAATACATGAAATTTTTTTTAGAAAACATGGGCATGGATGATAACAAGAACCCAAGTAAATAATTATGAATAACAATCTCATATAAGAATGGGATTGGAATAATTATCCCTTACCTTATGTCTGATATGCTTTGTATGTATCTGAAACTCCTGTATAATGATTTAAATAATGTCATGGACTTATTAAAAAATCATATTCATTGTTGTGATATCATATATAGTTTACTTACATATTTTTATTACCCGTTCTTTTGTAAAATTGATGTAAAATCAGCGATTTGGGTAAAATCGTTTCATTTATTGTAAGTGTTTCGACTTGTTGTTCATGATATTATTACTTATATCCTGATTTACTTAATTAAAGAATGTAAAACATTATTTATAGATAATATATATTCAGAATATACATATATATATGATAGATCGATAAATGGAATGAAATACACCGTTCATGGAGACGGTTGGTCGTACGAACGCATGAACGCTGTTTTCGTTTCCTTATTGAATTGAATGGAATTAAGTAGATGACATATATACATATATACAGAAAGCCAGTATCATTTTTATGTCATATATATCATTATTATTCATCATATATTCTTTATAATAATTCGTTAATGGTAAACATGGAGAATGAATCTAATCGCGCCGTGGAGACGATAGTCCCTACGTATGCACGAGCAATGATATCATTCCCCTGATTAAGGAATTGTATTGAAGCATATGTATAATATTTCAGAATTAATATAACTTTAAAATAATCATATATAGTTATTTATTTACACCATTATACCCATCCAAGTAAGTTGGTGGTCGAAAATAGATTACACCATGTCGTGGAGATGGTATTCCGTATGTACGCACGCGTGGTTATTTAATTTTCCGTAGGATGGATAGAAGTTGAAATAGGGTTTTTTAATATTTATAATAACTTACCAGTATATGAGTGATTCTGATTTTATTACTTCATAATGAAACAACTAAATAAGAGGATGTAGAAGAAGAAATAAATTTGAAATAATCGGTCATGGATATTACCTCTTCTTCGACACCCCTCTTTGAAACCTCCTCTTAGGGAACTAAAATTGGTCTTTGAAGAAGACTGGGACCTCTATAATATTACTAGGTAAGTGGAGAGGATAAAATGGCAGGTGTTGGCCGAGCTTTAAGGCTCAAAGTGGTGTGAGGAGAAGAGGGAGGAGGTTCTCTTTTATAAGGGAGTAGAGGGGCACCTTAGGAAAAACATAAAATATTATTTTATAATAAACTCATATTCGGTTTTTAATAGATACAAATTTATTTATTTCGAAGATAAATTAGGGATGGGTCGAAATCTCCTCAGCCAATAGATTTTAGACAGGTTTGGGTAATTATATTAACCTTATCTTTTAGTTTTAACTCTTAGTTAATTAGATTGACATTTTCCATGTCACTTTGTATTTTTATATTATATAGTTAATAAAATTACCATATACATCCAAGAGACCCCCAAGTGGTCAATTAATGATACCAATATCATTATATAAGTATTTTGGTAGAACCTCAGATTTTTAGGAATATAATAACAATTAATAATATAATATTTGTTTTAAAAACTATTTTATGTCAATTTCTACACTATTTGGTAATTGATTTTTTTAGAAATCACAACAGAATGATTAGTTCAAAAAAAGTTAATTAAATCAATAATAACATGTCATATTAACCAAAAAAATTATATTAATTCATAAAAACGTTTAAATTACATTTGTTTGTGTTTTTATAACATCAATTATGTTAATATTTCATTAATAAAGTAATTTCTGCATCATCATTATGTCAAAAATTAACTAACTTATTTAATGTATAAAAATTATAAATAAAATACCATTATGTAGGAAATTGTTTTATCTTTCTAATTAATATTTATAGTCGAATTTGAATTATGTATAACCCAATATTAAAAATGATTTAGTTATTAAACATTGATTTTAACTATTTTAACCCTTCTTTAAATAAGTTAATAATAAATGTCCTAATCTAATCCAAGTGGACCTAATTGATCATATTTTATTCCTAAGGTTGTTTTTGGTAGAATTACACCTATCCAATAGAATTAGGACATGTTTTAGGGAAATAATAATATCATTTTTACCCTTAATTACCCTATTTACTTTTAACCGTGGTAAATAAAAGTAAAAAGTTACTATTCACGAAAAATTATTTTTATCGTATTAAAACACATTTTACTCCTTCATATTAACCATGTCTCTCAGATTTTTTAAATTCCACTCACATAATAAGTAAAATTATGTTTTATGTAAATTTTCAAACTCTCATACGAGGTGGGTAAATGACGGTGAAAAGTTAAAAAAATTATATGTCTAAAATTATTATAAAATGACTCCAATGAATTAAATTTAACAAATATAGGTATTATATATCTATTTTGACCTAAAATAAATTCAAATAAAATAAATAATTATTTAAATAAAAAGTCGGTTTATAAATAGTAACCCAGTGTTTTCACTATTCATCAGAAATTGAAAGTTTTTAGAAAAATACCAAAAATTCACCCTACGCTAATTTTGATATTATGAATCCAAAAATGAAGTCCATTTTGAAAGATAAAATTTATAAAATTTCAAAAAGTGGGTATTACTATTCATAACAGCTAGTTTATATTTTATTTTTATAACATATCGTTGTTTAGTGAAATATAGTGTTGCGTACGACACACGCTATCGTGGAAGGTTGTGATTGCGTGTATTACAAGCCAAGTCAGGGTTGCATGTAGTGAAAGATTCCTTTGTTGTTGTGTATAACAGAATCCAACCATATTTAATTTATACATTGAATGTATATATATATACACACACTCAATGTTGCATAGAATAACTTCTATCAAACGAACTTGAAATCGTGTGTAACACGAGCCAAGAATAGTGTGGCATATACTACAAGCTAATACGGTGTTGTGTATAGTACAATCCAATATTGGTGTAGCGTATAATAGAAGACATCAAAGAAATTAAAAAAGAATATATCTCATAAAATATCATGGTGTTACAGGGTCAGTACTGCCCTAACGTACTAGGGTGTGGGTGCCCCAAAGAGAATAAACTGATAGATTTGGTACACCCCTAGTACTAGGGTGAGGTTCCTCTAGTCACTGAGTAGTACTCCCATACAGGGTAGAGTGCGGGTCCTCAATATACAATGTAGTACTCTTATTTCGTAACATGAAGAAGGTACATTATGAGTAGTAAAACCCTGTTTGAACTAAGGAACGAGTTCTCACATATGGATTAGTACTCCCCCTTCTCTGATTAGAAAAGGGGAGCGAGTCCTCCATAGGATATGGTTCTCCCCAAACGTTTGGATAAATCTATAAAGAGTAGGCCCTTAAACTTGAAGTGATTGACACCTAAGTAGGATTATGGGATCCCTTGAAAGATTGAGGTGGATCCCACTCCCTACCGAAGCCACTGATGTATCACAGGTTAGTCTAGAGCAGTCCTCCCTCAACTGTGCACAATGGTAAAGAGTGGACCTCTTCACTTGGGTTTCCGTAGTCATTCATTTTTTGCAAGATAGTGGTGACTGAACACCTAGTACCAGGCACTCGAGCTGAACCTAGTAGATTTTTCTCAATGGAACACATTCTCTTTGGTGCACCATTATGAATTGTGAAGTTAATCCTAATGGAGTGTGTCTCTCAGAAGGTTCCATCAAAGATGGATATGTTTGTGGAGCATGTTCTCTTGTTTTATTTGTTACCTTTCAAATCTTCAGTGAGAGTCTTCATTCTGGTTATAAGGTTGGGAACTTATATTTATTTGTGGCTGAGATGAGTATATCTGGATGTTTATGGTATATGTATTGGCATATACATAAGTAAAGAAAATTTTTCATTTCATCATGGGTTTTCCATTGTGATTTATCTTTTTGGTTTATGGATCCCCTAATGAGAATTTTTTACGCACCCATGCATGAGATTCTCCCACACATTTCATGTCTTGGGCAGATGACTGAAGCATTGATGGAATCCTGGGTGGACCAGGACTAGGTAGTGTGTAGTGAGAGCAGACAAATGAGGCATACTATTATGGATTCATGTTGCTACCCTCCACCTACGCTTTAGGTAGGGTTTTCTGTGTTGTTTTTCATAGACATGGTGTCTTACTTGTGTTATGCCTTTATTTTGGTGGGCTTCTATAGTAACCTGGTTTTCCACCTTGTACATTAATTTCTATTATATCCATGTTTTGGTTTACTTCGTGACTGCATCCATCATTTACTTAGTGTTTAATTTTCATCTTTATAGGCTGGGGTTGTGAGTGTTCATGTGTACATGTACTTGGAAACTGCCTCTCATTTGCAGGATAATGTCTTCGGCACAAGTTTCCATCCCCTAGTCTTTAGGAGTCGAGCTTGGGGAAGTCAGGACATAGACCCTGAGGGATGGTTCATGACAAATAGGTATCAGAGGATGTCAATTATACCTTAGGACTATAGTGTTGTGATATAGGTTTTGTTTTCCTATCGACAGTGTTAAGATATTTGGAGTTTGGTCGTTCAGCCAAAGGTTCTATTGTTGGTGCAGTAGCCAATATATGAATTCACTAGGACTGATAACTTTATTTTGAACTGGGTACATTAGGGAATATGACATTAGGAAATAAGGGGTACATGCATCATATAGAAATGGTTTTTCTCTTCCATCTCCTTCTTTAGTTATCTCTAAATATATAATCTATATAATGTGGTTAATCCAGATCCATTTCAGAATCCCTACATTAAAATATCCAGATAAAATTATTCTGTGTGATTATGATGACGATCTACCCCATGATGAGGCTTTCTTGCAGGGCACTGGTTTTGAAGAGTTTCCCCCGGGTGGTCTGCTGGTGGAGAAACCACCCACTAAGTAGAACATTTTATCATATTTTCGGGCCAAGGATGCACATATGAAGAGTTCACTACCCAAGTTCTCATGGAAGAAACCATTGAAATACCTATGTGATCTAGAAACCAAGGTAGCAGATGACTGGCTCCATTCGGTCACTCAAGTTTTCTGCTTTTTTAGAAAACATCGTGATCAGGTTGTTGTCCTAGACACAAGCCTTCATTTTGGATCGACAAGAACGATGGTGGAGCATAGTAATATAGTTGTATAATGAGACGACACTCACATGGGAAGAGTCTTAAAAACTATTCTTGGAAGAGTTTTACCCATCCAAACAGAGGTCAATACATATCAAGTATCTTCTGCACCTTCAACGGGTCACCATGAAAATGGCGTAGTTTTGGGTGAGGTTCACCAACTAGTCTTGTGGTGGTTCGTTTCACCGAAAGTATGTTATCTGTGCCCCAAATTGATATTACCCACTCTTAAACTTAGTATAGTGCATGTGCAGGGTCGATCCACCTGGAACTTTGGCAGTGTGTTGGTTCAGTTGAGTTTATAATTAATTTAGTGAATCATGCCGAATTTAGAGTGTATTTTCTTGGTTTGGATTGATTGAAACTGTTTTGTTTACATTAAGAAAATGATTAAAAAATTTAATTGAATCAACAAGTGTTTTAAAAGAGTTTTAATAGGAAGAAAAGTGTATTTGGGTTGTGGTCATTATGGAGTTTTAATGCAGATTTCTTAAATGGTTGTTTAGTTCATGATAATTCATCATTCTGGATTTCCTTTTATCATAAGATTCCTTGGTCCGGTTTCTCTTATTTTGAATTGAATAAATTGACTCCTTGTTCTGGTATTCAGTGTTTCTCAATTCTTAATTTGGCTCAGTCCATTTATGAATCGGTGAAACCTTTTCAATGGTCATTAAAGCTTTCACTGTTACTCTTCTCTTATATCGCTGAGATTTCTTCCCTTGGTCCGGCTCAAAATTCTCAGTAATATTTACCAATGATTTAAGAGGAGTAAGAAGAATTAAGAAGAACAAACACAAATATCTATATTAATACAACATAATACAATCCTTCATTTCCCACTACCCCAACACAAGGGGTTTAGTTACACATGGAAATCATGATAGGACCAACACACTTGATACCTGATGAATTCATTGTGTAAGCTTTGAGGAGCGGTGTCGGTAGGTGGAATGGTGGAACTATGGCACCACGGTGGTTTGGGAATGGTAGCAGCAGAACTACTCCCTCTACCAATGGTTTAGAACTCACAAATCTGAAGGCCAAGGCCTCTATTTATAGAAAAATAATGTACACAGCGTGTATAGAAAGTACACACTGTCTACTACTGTAAATGCACTTTGGGCTTCATTTTCTCCGCTAGTAGGTGGACTAACATGCCGTTTTTGACTTTGAACACGGTGCCTCCTGGAAGGTGATTGTACACGGTGTGTAGCTCCGCTATACATGGAGTGTAATGATAAAATTTGGCCATCAAACCCTTCTAGAATAGGAGACACGGTGTGTTGAAATGGAACATGTCATGTCTCCTTTAATGGCCACATGTGCCTGTAGACTCTTCTCAGTAACAACCGCTTCTAGAATGTAGTACACGGCATGTAATTATTCCCCACACAGCATGTAGCTTCTATGTGGTGACATGGGCGTGTACTCCCTCCATCAATCTGTGTCCCTGTCGGGATGTACACGGCGTGTATACAGAGTACACGCTGTGTAGTTTTAAAATTTTCACAGACTTCCCTCGATTTGTGTATTTTCGCCAAAAAGCTCCTAAAATAGAAAAGGTCTCCAAAATCAAAGTATTTGTCTTCTAAGAAGTATGTATTTGGTTAAAACATGTTTTTATATTCAATAATATGTATGGAAATGTATACAAAAATTGGGTGCATCAAACTCCCCCATACTTATTTGTTTACTTGTCCTCAAGAAAACCTCAACATCTAATTAAAAGAGCCTATACTTTTAAGAGGAAGGCGTTCAATTAATCCAAAGTATAAATGACAAAGTGACAGAAGAAACTTCTAAAAGGAACAAACAAATTCAATTCATAAGATATTAAAATCATGCCCCATATATATAATTCAATTAACTACTCTCATCCTAAAACATTTTTCAACCTTTCAAAAATAAGCATGCCACTTGATAATCTACCTTACCAGTCAATATCACACTCCACACTTAGGATGTTTTTATTCAAAGTTATGATCAATCTAAGGTATATTCACTCTATCCATATGTTTTAAAGATATCTTGTTCTATACTTCAGAAAAAATTGAATTACAATAATCATGAGGGCTTTATCAATTAGGTTCAGATGTCTCTGTGGCTAAGGGTTGGTAGGTTCAGATGTGAAAAATACATTTTGAGGCTTTAAAAAGGAAGGATAATTCCTTTAAACAAAATTTCATGATATTCAAAGTAATGTTCAATGAAAATTTATCATTTACAAGCTCAGTCGAATGCTATTGTAATCACCACCATTTCCCTTAGTGAAGTAGGGTTCCTAAATCAAATGACCACAAGGTTACCTTCTTTTTTTTTGAGAAGAACTCAAGGAAAACACTTATGAATGCAACAAATAATTGTTTGGAACCCTTTATGTCCCAAATAGTCAAGAGGAACTCCCCCACACTTTATTTCATGATTGTGCACAAAAATATTCCATGTATTGTCAACTCCCTATTTAGATCTCCAAAATGAATAATCATGAAATGTTCAAAAAGAAATAGGGTAGGCAGGTAAATAGGCTTGTAATGTGGCATCCTATAAAGGTTGTTCATGAATTCTATGGGCTTAACGAAGATTATTGTAGGGTAGGTCTCAATATAAAGTGGTGAAAAAAATCTAGTGCCTCAATCATTTTAATGTAAGTCCAAAATTATTCAGGTTTTGAAAATAAAACATTCAAATTACGGTAATGATACATATCCTAAGAATCTCTCAAGAAAGAGGGTATTAGAAAAGAAATACGAAAAAGTTCTTAGAATACCTCTCAGGAGTAGAAAATAATAATAATGGGACAATCATGTCATGACATACATATATATTATTAGCCTAATCAGTGTAATTAATCAAGGATTAAAAGTTGAAATTGAAACTATATCAGCAATTATTATAAAACACTTAAGAATCAGAATAAGCATGCAACCCTCAAAAAGATCCTACTGAAAACTTGAGAATTTATAAATATAATTAACCAAAAATTGCCTCAATTTTTCAAATATATAATCTAATAATGATGTCTCTAGGATTAGTTCAAGGGTAAAGACTAAGGTGAAATAGAGAGAGGCTCCCTAACACTGAAAATCGCATGTGGTCCACCAAGTGACCAATAAAGAATAATGTAGTGTGGGGACACAAAAAGTGGACCAGACTGAGGGAAAGTAACGAAAGGAGTAAGATCAAGAAAGAAAAGAAAAACAAATGAAAAATAATACTCCCCTCATGTCTAGGAGAAGAAAAATGGTATGTGAAGTAAAAGCGCAGCCCAAAATGTTCCAAAGTACCTGTGATGGGGAAAAAGAAACACT
Source organism: Viscum album (assembly GCA_963277665.1). Taxonomy (NCBI): domain Eukaryota; kingdom Viridiplantae; phylum Streptophyta; class Magnoliopsida; order Santalales; family Viscaceae; genus Viscum; species Viscum album. The sequence goes on from OY728145.1 coordinate 1,843,990,781, forward strand.
GCAAGCATGTATAATAAAAACAAGAATAAGAGATCAAAAATATATATAAAATGAAAAGAAAATATCCCAAAACCAGTGATCGGGTCGCCACAGAAGAGGAACCATCTAGGATAGGATCAGCTGGAAGAGATGGCACAGGAGGCGTGGAAGTTGAAGTCGTGGACCCGGTAGTGTGATGGGAAGCTGGAGAAGTATGAGCTGCAGGCACGGGATCTGGGAAATGAAGTGCAGCAGCACTCCCGGGACTGGAAGCAGTGGTGGTGGCAGGAGAAGTAGCAGCATGGCCCACAGTAGACAACAAAAAAGAGTCCATGGAATGCGCAGGGAAGGGTGGTGGAGCAGTAGTTGGTGCTTATTGCTTAGTATCTTGGTCTCATGTTGCCTCTGCCACCTGCCTATGCCTCCACTCTTAGCACATCCATAGTGCAGTGGTATTTGGGGATGGTGGTGGTCCAGAATAAGGAATGCCAGAAGAAGAAGGATCTGTAGGACGGGAGTGGGGTGAGGAAACTGGAGGGGGTGGAGAAGGAGGAGAAAGTGCATCAGCTGGGGCAGGAGGGTCAGCAGGTGGGTGGGGGTGATCCTGGGAAAGAATGTAGGCACCCCCTTCTTCTGGACCATCCCCATGCGAATGAGAATGCGAAAGTCCATCAGCTGGGTTGAACCTAAAAGGTGATGAGGAAAAGAGGGCTCGAATATCCCTTGGTGGTGGGCAATACGGTTGGTGTAAAACCTGCTGTTCAGGTTGCCCTGACGGCTGATAAACATGGAGTGGAAATTGGAGACACCAAGATAGGGGAGGTCCGGGTAGTCGTGCAGGATGACACAGGTAAGGAGTTCCATGTCATGGCCGGTCACGACCCCCATAACCTAATGGCGGGGAAAAAGGATGGCGCTGAAGCACCGATGGGAGAAGCGGATGATGGGGTCAGTGATAAGGGTGCTCTTCTATGAAGTGGGGGAGTACCAGTGGCCAGGCCCAGTGATCTCCCACCACATAGCAACGAGCTCAGAGCGCTCGGGCCCGGATAGGGTAGAAACAGGTGGTGGGGGATGGGATGGGGGTAGATGCCTCACACTCTCCCAAACACGGTCATGGTGAGGGAAAAACGTCGGCCGCCTAGCCGGAACCGTACCACGGGCACCGCATCACCAGGTGTCTCTCGGTACTTCGCTCAATCAAACTCAAATGAGGTTGTTAACTCCAAAAATAAATCGCGAAAAACAGGTGTGCTGACCAGGAAAATATCTATTAGTGGGTGTGCCCAAGAAGCTCCTCTAAGTCCTCCCAAATACTGAGCTATTGTGGAATGATATTGTCGAGGTATTGACCACTTAACGGTATCGGCCGGCGGGAGAAGTTTTGGACCTAGTCATGTGCAAGATCGGTGACCGGGATTACCATGCAGGGATAGGGAGAACCTGCAGGTCCCGGCCCAGGTGAAGGTGCGGTAGCAGGAGATGACTCTGTGGGTAGATCTGCTGAAGTAGAGGGTGGCTCGGTGGATGGAGGGTGCGATGAGGGACCAGCTGTTGATGATGATGGATCAGGGAGAGTGGGAGCTAGTGTAACAGAAATAGTGGTGTGTGAAAGCTCGGTGTCGGAAGGTGGAGGTGTAGCAGAAGTAGGCTCGGCCTCCTCTGAGGGAGTGAGTGGTGTCAGAATGGCCAATGGAGGGAGTGCGAAGACCGGAGCATCTAGGTCCAACTATGTAGGAGTTCGGAGTCAGATCTGACAATAGATGGGCCTTTTTCCCTCAGTGGCAGAGGCCGTCTGCTTCCCTTGGGAAGTATTATGATCTTCCATACCCTGAAAAAGAATGAAAAACCAAACAAAAGAAAAAGAAAAGAAAACAAAACAAAACAAAACAAAACAAATAAAATGTGAGAAAATAGGAAAATAAAAGTACACAGCGTGTATATCCAGAGTACACGGAATTTAGTGAAAAATGTAGAGTATCCTGTTTTCTCTAGATAAACACGCCGAGGGTGAAAAATAAACTATGTAAAAGTACACGATGTGTACCGAAAATATACTCCACGTTCTCTCAAAGCGTAGGTGGTCGGGTGTTACATACGACATGGCCATGATTTTTTCATTTCAATGAAAAAACTACAGGCCCTGTAGGTTAAAGACACGGCGTGTACCGAACACACACACAGTGTTTTGGAACATGGTATAAGAAGCCGTGTTATGTGCCACACATGGAGGGGCCAAAGGAAATGATATACACGGCGTGTACCAAACACACACTCCGTGTTTGTGAAAATGGTGTGTGAGGTCGTGTGTAAATGGATACGCAGGCACGACAAGGAAAGGTACACGATGTGTACTAAACATACACACCATGTATATTCAAATTTCAAATTATTTTGTGTGTGGCCATGTACAAAAGTATATGGAGTGTTTTCTTCATGTCGTGGCTGTGTATCGCGGAAGCCGAATGGTCGGCAGATCCAAAAATCACCCTAAACAAGTCTAAAAACTTGAAATAGCGGGTGTAGAACGGCGTACCTTGACCGAAGATCGTAATTCAAGAAGAATCAGAACCTAAAACGCCCTAAATTTAAGGATCTTAGTATGGTGGTTCGGGTGCCATTTGAGAGAATAAAATTGGATGAGGGGAGGAAATGGGGAGGCCTCACGACACGAGCTGAAGCCTGGTGGCCCACGGCCTATATAGGCAAGGTACACAACATGTACTTTCGGACTACACGCCGTGAATATGTATTTATATATAATTTTTTTAAGAATATGAAATTGATATATATATATATATATAATTATTAATATATAATTATTATAGTAAAGTATAATATAATTATTTCTATTATTAATTAAAATAAAATAGACATATATATAAATTCTTTTACAAATAAAACTATACACGACGTATATCGGGAAATACATGCCGTTTAATGTAAAATCGGAAAAAGAGAAGTACAACCTTTGGTCCGGTTATTGATGTGAGGTTCGAACCGGCGATCGGCTGTCCCAAACGGAAGCCCTCAACCACTGGAGCGAAGGTTGTACTACGGAACATATTTATCATTTATATATATTTAATCTATACGGCCTATACACATGAAAAGAAAGAAATGCACGGCGTGTGGTTTTTATTTAGGAAAGGATGGGGATGAAGTGGGGAGATTAGCGCGATTCGAACCCGAGTCTTTTTAACCGGGTGCCCAGACTTTGATAATCTTCCAACTTCACCCGCATGTTATTTCTTATTTTGAAAAATGTTTTTAATTTATATTATGGCGCACATAGCGTATATTGAAATGCACATCGTGTGGTTTTATTAAATGAAAAAATGATGGAAATGGGACAGTAGTCTGTATTCGATCCCGAGCCTTTTGGAACTGGGTTATGATTCTAGCCAACCATCCCATCCCCATCATGGGTTTTGTTATATTTAAACACATTTATATAAATATATGAAAAATACCACACACGCCGTGTAAATAAAAGATGGAATCCCGTACCGAAGGTAGGTCAGGAGGATTCGAACCGGGGACGGGTCGAATAAATTCCAGTGACTTTACCATCGGTATTGCCATCATTCCTGGTTATTTATTTGTTATTATTGTAGATTTAAACTATTAATATTATAAATTAAAAATATATTTACACGTCGTGTATATAAGTGGGACACGGTGTTAACCTCTGGGCTGCCTCCCAGGAAGCACCTTTGTTTTAGGTCATTGGCTTGACCTACATACCTCGATCACCTAAAAGGGGTGGTGGAGGTTGGTCCTTCTGTATCTTCCATGGGATGGTAAATATTTAGTTGTTGGTTGTTCACCTTGAACAGTTGACCATCCTCCTTATCAGTTTCCACCGCTCCGTGAGGGAATACTCGTAGGAAATGGAACGGTCCCGACCATCTTGACTTCAGCTTTCCTGGGAATAGACGAAGACGAGAATTGAAGAGTACCAGATTGCTGGGTTGAAATTTTTTTCATGATGTCATCCGGTCGTGGATGGCTTTTGTCCTCTCCTTGTACAATTTAGCATTTTCATACGCTTCCCTTTTGATTTCATCAAGTTCTGATAGTTGTAACTTATGTATCTCTGCGGCTACCTTCAGATCACAATTTAGGGCTTTAACGGCCCAATATGCTTTGTGTTATAGCTGCACTAGCAGATGACATGGTTTGACATAGACGAGATGAAATGGTGACATCCCCCGAGGCATCTTGAAAGCGGTGCGATAGGCCCACAAAGCGTCGTCAAGTTTTTGGACCAGTCCTTCCGTGAGGTATTCACTGTTTTCTCCAAAAAAAAATTGAGCTCACAGTTGGAGAGCTCCACCTATCCTCTTGATTGGGGATGGTATGGTGTACCCATGTGATGCTTCAACCCATATTTTGATAGCACTCCTGTCATTAACGTGATGACAAAGTGAGTCCCTCTATCACTGATCAGCATAGGAGGAATGCCAAACCTGCTGAAAATATTCTTCTTGAGAAAGTTTACAACCACCTTGGCAGTGTCGTGGATTGTAGCAGTGGCTTCCACCCATTTGGAGATGTAATCAATGCAGATGAGGATATAGGTATGACCGAAAGAAGGGTGAAATGGTCTCATGAAGTCGATACCACAGACATCAAAAATATCGACCTCCAAGATGGGGTGCTGGGGAATCTCGGCTCTACATCCCATATTACCTATATATTGGCATGGATCACAATGAGAAACGAAGGCTCGGGCATCTTTATGCATGGTGGCCCAGAAAAATCCAGATTGCAGAATCATTTCTATGGTACGGCGCGGCCCATGATATCCTCCAACAGGTGAGGCATGACAAAATTCCAGGACCCCTTGGACCTCCATCTCTGGGATGCACCGTCGGATCACCCCGTCTCCATAGGATCAGAATAAGAGTGGGACTTCCCATAAGTATCGCTTATCATTTGAGAGGAATATTTTATTCTACTGTATGAGGAGGTCTAGATGAATGGAACCTGTAACTAAATAGTTAGCAATATCAGAAAACCAGGGCCTGAGGGATTCAATAATTGAAAATAGTTGCTCATCAGAAAAATCATCCCTTATTTCTCGATCCTCTTTTATCTCCAAGTGTGCAGCTCTAGATAGGATAGATGATCAGCAACCATGTTCTCACTCCCCTTCTTATCTCGGATCTCTAAATCAAATTCTTGTAAGTGGAGGATCCATCGGATCAATCAGGGAATTGCATCCTTCTTGTATAACAGGTACTTAAGTGCTGCATGGTCAGTATAATCAATAACTATAGATAGCACAAGGTAAGAAAGAAACATGTCGAAGGCAAATACCACGGCTTTTATCTCCTTCTTTGTAGTAGTGTAGTTCAGTTGGGCTTCATTGAGTGTCCTACTGGCATTGTAAATGGGTCCGAAGATTCGGTGTAGCCGCTATCCCAGGACAGCTCCCACTGTATAGTGGCTGGAATCACACGTGACATCAAACTGTGTATCCCAGTTGGGAGCAACCATGATTGGAGCTTCTAGAAGACACTACTTTAGATTCTCAAAAGCTATGTTGAATGCCTCAGTGATCTCGATAATGGCATCCTTATTCCGGAGATTGGTGAGGGGATGGGCTATCTTTGAGAAATCACGGACAAACCATCTGTAAAAACCCACATAGCCCAAGAATATGTGGATGGCTCTAACAGAAGTGGTAATTGGAAGTCATGAAATGACTTTGATTTTTTCTGGATCCACCTCTATCCCCATTGATGAAATTATGTGGGCAAGAACTATGCCACTTTCCACCATAAAATGACACTTTTCCCAGTTCAAAACTAGGTTAGTGTTTTCGCATCGCTAAAGTACTATCTCTAGGAAACGTAAACAGGTGGTGAATGACTTCTCGTAAACAGAAAAACCATCCATGAAGACCTCCAGGATTTGTTCCTCCATGTCGTGAAAAATAGCTAGCATGCATCTCTAGAAAGTGGCGGGAGCGTTGCACATATCGAAAGACATCTGACGGTAGGAAAATGTTCTGTATGGGCAGGTGAAAGTGCTCTTCTCCTGATCTTCTGGGGAAATTGAGATCTGATTATAGCCAGAGTAGCCATCGAGGAAGCAGTAATATTCATTCCCTGTGAGCCTTTCTAGCATCTGATCCATGAAGGGCAGGGGAAAATGATCTTTCCTTGTGGCATCGTTCAGTTTCATGTAATCTATACAGACTCTCTAGCCCGTGATAGTGTGAGTAGGGATGAGCTCATTTTTATCATTTGATACCACAGTAATGCCCCCTTCTTAGGGACCATTGTAGAGGACTTACCCACGGGCTATCTGATATAGGGTAAATGATGCATGCGTCTATGATCTTGATTACGTGTTTATTTACGACTTCCTTCATGGGAGGGTTCAGAGGATGTTGTGGTTGTCTATATGGCTTAGCTTCTTCTTCATGTAGCACCTTGTGGGTGCAAATAGTAGGGATGATACACTTCAAATCTATAACTTTCCATCCAATTTCTAGCTTTCTATGCTTCAAAACAAGAAGAAGTGCATCCTCCTATTCCTGTGACAGTGTTGTACTATGTATAATGGGAAAATTATGATGATCAACCAAATAACCGTACTTTAAGGAAGGTGGAGTGGTTTCAACTATAGCTCAGGTGACTTGAGAACGGAAGGTACCATAGGTTGTACTTTTTCCCTCTCTAGGATGTTAGGAATGACAGCTCATTGCTAGTAGTGGCTGCCCTGGCCTTTAATGAATTTCAGGACCTCTGGTGCTTCATTAGTGGGCATGTCTGGAATAATATTATCATCTGAAATGGACGAACATACCAGATTGTCTTCTTTTCTACTCAGTTGTTCATCCGTGGTAGTCACTGTGTAGCAGCCCTCATGTTCGGGTAACAATGTTTATTTGACAGCCTTTAGAACATTGTAAGAGACTCTTCCGTCCCCTACCCGGAAAATCAACTCCCCTTGGTGCATGTCTATCAAGAATTTCCCTGTGTCCAGGAAAGGCCTTCCCAATATAAGTGGTGCCTCCTGGTCCCCTTTCATGTCCTGGATAATGAAGTCAGCAGGTAGGATCAATCGTCCCACTTTCACTAGTACATCTTCCAATAGCCCCTTCAGATATTTAAGGGATCGATCATGAATTTGAAGGGATACTTAGGTTGGCTTGAAATCATGGAGCCTGAGCTTTTGGAAAACTCTAAATGGAATGAGGTTGACACTTTCTCAGAAGTTGCATAGAGCTTTTCCAAATTCACAGGGTCCAATTGTGTAAGGAATAGTAAAGCTACCCGGATCCTTCATCTTTGGAGGAATGGAATGTTGAACGACCACAGAGCACTCATTTTTCAATGCAATAACGCCCGAATCATCTATATACCTTTTATTCGAGAGGATTTCCTTCCTTAATTTTTCATATGTGGACATTTGAGTTAGGGCCTCTGCAAATGGTATGTTGATATGTAGCTTTATGAATACCTCCTTGAATTTTCCAAACTGGTGATCCAACTTCCTTTCCTTCATCCTCTCTGGAAAAGTTAATACAGGCATGAATGGTTTGATGACCTCTTTCACATTATTCTACGAAGCCTCTAGTGATGGTGGTTCTGATGATGATGGTTCTGAAACATACCTTCATTTTCAACAGGGAGAGTAGGTGCAGTAGATTTATGTGGTGGTTCCTTTTTTGGCAACGCTTTTCCACTCCGTAAGGTAATAGCATTGTCCTCCTCCCTTGGGTTCTTCTCGGTGTTTCCCAGTAGTGTACCAGGCTGCCTCCCTGATAGCTGGTTTACTATCCGACCAATTTGATTCTCTAGAATTCGAATGGAAGCCTCCTGGTTCTGAAATTTCGTCTCAGCAGTTGATATGAATTTATTCATCAGTTCCTCTAAACATGATGTTTTCTATTGAGAAGATGGATGGGAAGGTGGTTGAGGTGGTTGTTTCCTTTGCTGCTGCGGGCGAGGGTTCTGGTACCCTTACTGCTGATAGAAACCCTTCTGGAACTATTGTCTGAAAAATGGATTCTGGTACTGAAGCTGATTGTAGTCGAGTGGTCGGTGGGGCAGAGGGTTTTTATGATGTTGGCCCCAGCATTATTTATGATTATCTCACCACGCTGGGTTTTGGTGTTATAGATATTGATTCAACCCTCGATTTTGAGAAACAAAGCACACCTCGGTTGTCAAAGGGGCAGATGGAAGTCCTAGGCATTCTCCCAGATTGTGGTTTTTACCACATTCACCGCATGATGGATGTTTCACCGCATGAACTTGATATGATTCTTTGATAATTAATGCATCGATTTTCTTGGATACTGCATCCAACTAGGAAAAAAGCATGTTAGTAGCATCTATACTATGCATACTTCTTTTTTGAGTCCCCCGCTCAGAGTGCCACTGGAAGCTGTTGGCAGACATATCTTCCTGTAGTTCAAAAAGTTCTTCAGAAGAATTTCTCATAACTTTACCTCCAACAGAAGCATCTACCATGGACTTGGTATTTTTTGTGAGTCCTCCATAGAAGGTCTGGACTTGTATCAAGAGTGGGAGTCTGTGGTGTGGGAATTTTCATAGAATCTCCTTGAAACGATCCTAGGACCCATATAACGACTCGGAGTCGTGCTGATGGAAGTTGTGGAACTTTTTCCTTAGCATCATTGTCTTCGATGGTGGGAATTCGTTGGACCGGAATGCCAGGGATAGCTCCTCCCCGGAGAGGATGGATCTTTGTGGGAGACCTTTGATGAAATCTTTCACATTGTCCCGTAGAGAAAATGGAAATAAGTGAATACGTATGGCATCCTCAGACATGCCATTGTACAAAAATGTGTCGCAGATCTCCAAAACGTTGGAGTGATGGGCGTTTGGGTCCTTGCTGGGTAGGACTCCGAATTGGAAAGTGTTGTAGATCAGCTGCATGATTGCATTCTTGATCTCGAATTGTTGGGCCTATTTCGGAGGACGGACGATGCATGAATCTGCTCCGTGGATTGAAGGAAGACCGTACTCCATAAGGGTATGGAGTGGAGGTGGCTATTGAGTAGGTGGTGCTTGCATGTATTGCTACTCTTGAGGGGCGAAATAGGGTCGTTGGAAGATCTTTTGTGGCTGTTGTAGTTGGCCGTACTCCAGAGGAGGTTGTTGTGGCAGCCATTGGTAATCACTTGGGAGGAATTCCATAAAGCCTCCAGGCGCCTGCTCTGGTATACCAGCAGCGGGAGGCTGCTGGTCCTGGTACGGATGCACAGCTGCAGCATCCATGGCTAGTGCTTCCTATTCCTTGTTCTCCATGGTTCATGGCTGTTGGTTGTGAGTTTCATTTAGTGCACGCCGACAAAGAAGAAGGGTCTATTCGATCACTGGATCAAGCGGAACTAGTTCTGATGATTCGACGCTCCTGAACCGTGTACGGCGTCTATTCATGCGCTTTATGCTTCGGCACAATCACAACACAAATACAAGGCGTAATAAGGAAAAAATAAAAGAGAAAAAGAAATAGGATTAGGAAAGAAATTTTTGATATTTTTTAATTTTTATATTCTCTTAATTAATTACTAACACAACTAAATTTTATCACTTAAACCGAAGGTTTCCCCGGAAAGGGCACCAAAATTTTGTGGATCGTTTCACCGAAAATATGTTATCGGTTCCCCGAATTTATATTACCCACTCTTAGAATTTGTATAGTGAAAGTGCGGGGTCGATCCACAGGGAACATTGGCAGTACATTGGTTCAGTTGAGTTTATAATTAATTTAGTGAAACATGCAGAATTTAGAGTTGATTTTCTTGGTTTAGATTGAGTGAAACTATTTTTTTTACTTTATGAAAATGATTAACAATTTAAAGGAAACAACAAGTGTTTTAAAGGTGTTTTTACAGGAAGAAAAGTGTATTGGGGATGTTGTGATTATGGAGTTTTTATGAATATTGCTTAAATGGTTGTGTTGTTCATGATAATTCATCATTCTCGATTTCCTTTTATCATAAGATTCCTTGGTCCGGTTTCTCTTGATAGGAATTGAAGAAACTGACTCCTTGTTCTGGTAGTTAGTGTTTCTCAATTCTTAATGTGGTTCAGTAAATTTATGAATTGGTGGAACCATTTCAATGGTCATGAAAGCTTTCACTATTACTCTTCTTTTATATTTCTGAGAATTCTTCCCTTGGTCTGGCACATATTTCACAGTAATATTTAGCAATGATTTAAGAGGAGTATGATAAATTAAGAAGAATGAACACAAATATCTAGATTAATACCACATAATACAATCCTTCATCGCCCACAACCCCAACACAAGGGGTTTAGTTACACATGGAAAGCATGATAGGAACAACACACTCGATACCTGATGAATTCATTGTGTATGCTTCGAGGAGTGATGTCTGTATGTGGAATGGTGGAACTATAGCACCATGGTGGTTTGGGAATGGTAGCAGCAGATCTTCTACGTCCTCCAATGGTTTGGAACTCACAAATCTGAAATCCAAGGCCTCTATTTATCAAAACATAAAGTACCTGATGTGTATAGAAAGTACACTCCATGTACTTATGTCAACGCACTTTTGGCTTCATTCTCTATACTGATAGGCGGCCTAACATGACGTCTTTGACTTTGAACATGGCGGTGTCTGGTAGGTGAGTGTACACGGCGTGTTGAACCGCTATACATGGCGTGTAATGGAAAAATTTGTCCACCAACCCCTTCTAGAATAGCAGACACGGCATGTAGAAATGGAACACTCCGTGTCTCCTTCAACGGACACATGGGTGTGTAGAATCTTCTGAGCAACAACCGCTTCTAGAATGTAGTACACAACATTTAATTCCACCCCACACGGCGTGTAGCTTCTTCCTAGTGACATGGGCATGTACTCCCTCCTCTGATTAGTGTCACTGTCTGGATGTACACGGCGTGTATACAGAGTATATGCATTGTAGTTTCCAAATTTTCACAGACTTCCATCGATTTGTGTATTTTGTCCAGAAAGCTCTTGAAAATAGACAAGGTCTCCAAAATCAAAGTATTTGTCTTCTATGAAGTAGTTATATTGTGAAAACTTTTTTTTATTTCCAATAATATGTATGAAAATGTATACAAAAATTAGGTTCATCATCTTGGTACTCCATTGTACGAGCCCTATTTTTCGGAGCTATAACCTTCGATCAAGGCTAACGCTGAGTGATCGGTGAATCAGTGGTTCCACTAAATATTCCCACCTACGCAAGGGTGCGGTAGTGAGCACTGGTGGTTGATATGATTCTATATTAGGAATACATGGATATGACCCATAGTATAGGTCACGATGTAGAGGCGTTGTAGGAGCTGGAAAACGAAAAGTGACGGGATCACAACTTATGAGGGATAGCCATGCTCGGACTTAGATGTGTTGTAATGTGGAGTAAGAGCAGCACTAGGGGATAGATCAGCCACAAGAGAGGTGATTCTATACATTCAATAGTTGGGGGGTATCACTATAGAGATTTCCAACCTACTGTGATGCTGAGATGGAGCAGGTAGATGAGCCTCCTTGGAAGAGATAGTGCGTGGAGCAAGGAATTCCACAAGATGGAGGGAAAGGCAGAGGATCCGAAAGAGGAATAGGTGGTAAACACAATTCTCGAGGAGATGGAGGAGATGGGTGAGGACAACTGCATGTAGTCATTAGTATGTCACCTTTCGAGGTATTGTATGAACAACCATGTAGGTCACCGTTATGCTGGACCGACCCAAGGGAGTCAACACTCAGGGGTCTAGATGTGGTACAAGTTAGAACTGAGAAGGTGCTGGTCATCTTAGAGCAGATGAAGAATACATGGAGCCGACATAATATTTATGAAAATAAGTGACAGAGAACCATAGAGTTCTAGGAGATGGGGGAAAGTATTCTTATGGGTCACTCTTCAACGAGGGATAGAGAGATATGGGAAGATCAACATTTGTGGAGTACCTAGTGCAGATAGAGGATTGTTAGGAGAGGATCCTTTTTGGATGGTGGATTCGCCTTGTTGATATTTTTGGGAAACATGGGGATCTCTAGGAGATTACGTGGGGGTGGGAGGTTCAGATTCATGCTCAGTACCCCCCTTTGGTTTTATTATCCCTTGTTTTTTCTTACGAAGATGTAATTCCATAGAGGGGGAGTAATTTAATATCCTGGAACTCAATGGATTTTATTTTTTAAAATTAAATGAAATCATTCCAGTACCAAGAACTGATGTGGCGTGTGATTCTGAGGCTTAGTGTGCCTAGAATGGTCCGTCAAAAAATCTTATGTTTCTAAATAGTGTGTGTGGGTATATTTCATGAAAAAGTGGAATAACTAACAAATTAGTTCTTGGATGAGAAATAAGAGTTCACATTTTGTAGTACCCCCAGTTTTTGGTATTTAACCCTTACTTGATGTTTTTTATGGTTTTAATGTTAAGGGTGTTGAATGGGAGAGTCAGGAGAACATGGAATGGTGTTTTGAGGCAAAGGGGAAGTCGCACTGGAGGCGCACAATTTGTCTAAACTGTGCGGCCAAACCATTTGTGGTTGAGTGAGGAGGTAGTGGCTTCCACATGGTCGACACATAGTTCATCTAAATTTGCATCCAAACCATGCGAGAAGGGTTGCTGAGGCAGTATCTAACGCACAGTTAGCACATGGTTTGTCAAACCGTGTGGACTAACCGTTCGGTCACATAAAATAAGATCCTTAAATTGTGGATCTAACTCGTTATGCCTCTAATTTCCTCATTAAAGATTCTAACAAGCCCTAACTCAGGAGTTTGGTTCTCCTAAGGTTAAAGAGGGTTCTCCCATTGTTTCAGAGGCGATCTGAAGGCTGCTCTTGGCAAATCAAAGACGGATTCTTGAGGTATGGGATCGTTCTCCTTCGTTCTTGATCGTTTTCTTAGATCTACTCAGATCTACTTCTCTTCTTCTCTCAGTTTCTTAGATCTATGCCCATTATGGGTAGATCTATGTGTGTGGATTCCAAATATGATGTGTTTTGGTCTTGGTTTTGTTAGGAGAAGAGATCTAAGGTGGGTTTTTGGAGATTTGACCCAGTGTTCTTGAGCGTTCTTCGTCCGTTCCTTGGTTCATGTTTTTGTTGTGGTAGGTGGCTTCACTCTCGACTCCTCTTGTTAGAATTGGATGGCTTAGTTTCAAATTTGGTATTTGAATGGAATTGATTGTGAAAATCATAGAATTAATCTTCTTTATTTATGATTTATGGTTTTGATGAAGGTGTGAAATCTTGGTTAATTGTGTGCAAAGTGACTTGGATATTTGAATTTAAAATGTTGATTTTAAATTATGAAATTGCTGAAATTGTAAACGGTTTGATGAGAAATGGGTTTTCAATAAAAAGGGTGTTTTATTGAAATGGTTTTGATGGATTTGGTTTTCAATAAAAAGGATGATTTATTGTAATGGTTTAAATTGTTTGAACACACTTGGTTTGGATGGAAAATGGTTTTCAATAAAAGCTGTTTTATTGAAAGGATGGTTTTTCAGGGTTGTTGGGAATCTCTTGTGTGTGTCCATATTCCATGTACGGGGCTTGGTTAAAATAGGACCTTGTGCTCGGTACCAAACATTTAATGGCATTTGGTAACTATATGTATGGGGCTTGGTTGAAATATGACCTTGTTCTCTGTGCCAAAGGTGTAATGGCACATTGGAAACAATTACCTTTTGTCGACTTGGTAGATCGACGAGAAACTGCTCATGAGTATGGAACTATCATAACGATGCATGCATGTGTGATTTCACAGGATTGTGAAATGGTTGGGAATGCCAAAACAGGATGTTTGTGAAATGGTTTGGAAACTTATTTGGTTATTTTTTCAGAAAAATAATGTGTTGGAAAAGGCGGTTTAAGTTTTACTTTGATAGTTTTGTGCATGGATGGTTTTGGAAAACAAGTTTATATTGAGTAATATACTTATTTGGTGAAAATGTTTTATATAAATTATTTTTTATAAATGTGGTTAACTCTTAAATCCTCATGGCGTGAGTAGAGAAGTCATTGGTGAAAACCTACTGAGTTTATACTCACCCCTACTTTGGCACTTTGGTGCTTTTGCAGATGTTGTATTTCAAGACACAGGTAAAGGTAAAGTATCTCATAACTAGTGTCTTGTGGTGATGTTTGGGAGATGATTTGAAGCTTGGAGCTCGTGGACCGCTGATTCGTGGTGTCTTTTGGGAGTCTTGTGTTGTTCTTCCGCTGTGTACCATGATGTTTGGTTTGGTCTTCCACTATTGTGTACTCTGATTTGGTTTTATATAAATGAAGTTGTTGATTGGTCTTTAATTTGTTTCATGCATCATATAGTGAATGGATAATGGATGGGTTTAGTTTTATAAAGTGTAAATCATCCCCCAATTGTTTTTGAAACCCTTCTAAATATATTTCCAACCTTTGGGGCCTTGGGGATGTCGTTTAAGGCCTAGAAATGACTTGTTTCACATTCAGGCCAATGAGAATTGGTTGGTCATTACACCATTGAATTCAAGAAAGCAGGTTTATGCTAGGAGTGACTTCTGTTTAGCCAGGGCGGGCCTCCAATTAGAGAACCTCAAAATGGCATAACCAAAGATAAAATAATTATATACATTTATTTTATTTTTCAAATCCTTAAAACTCACAAACATTGACGAGGAATTAAAATACGATACCACACTTGAACCAGTGAAAGTATTTTTTTTTAGGAAGAGCCAAACATTGGTCTTCATGGGTAAACAGTGGATGATGTTTTTTTCCATAAATAATATAATTTAAGAATGTTGTTTTATTTTCAAATCCTTAGAACTCATAAATAGTAACATAGATCTGAAATATAGGAATATTATTTAGTTCATGAGGGTATTCATCCCTTAGGTAGAGCCTAACATAGTCGGTGTAGGGTAGCTATGAATGTTGGAATTTGGGACGTAATCATTAATAAAATAATTGAAATAAAAAATATTTTATTTTTGAATCATCGTAACTCACAAACGGTAACTCAAATTAAAAATATGATTTCGTCATTAATTTCATAATGATATGTTCTCATAAATCATGAATTAACATCTAATGGTGTTGGTCAAAGGAAAAAAGGTTAATTTTTTTATCTTTTTTAATGTTCATTTAAATAAATATGCGAGTTGGATTTTCTAAATTTTAAACTGGTGCTTAGAACAAAAATCCAGGGGAATCATTGAACTCAGACTATTAAGATTCTCCTAGAAAATACCTAACATCGACCAGTGAGGGTTGACCGGAAAAGATTGTTTTTAGAAATTTTTGTAGAAAAATACAAAAACATAAAAAGTTATTTTATTTTTTTATTCGCTATTATGTGGTGGCACGTCAACTCTACAATGCATCCACAAGGTGACACTAAATATCATCAATAAATCATATTAATGAATCCGTGTACCAAAATTTCAACACAGTGGTAAAAGAATTATGTTCCATCCTTCAATTTTTGCACCAGGGGGTGTGTCCATGGCATTGGATAAATGATCTACATCTTTAAAGGATCACTTCTGACAAACAATGAATGACATGTGATGATTGAAAATGACCTTGAGCACATCACCCTATTCTTCAAGAAATCTTTCCTTTGACGTTGGATTGAGCACTTCCACAGACTGATCACCATCAATGATAAATCCACCCATCGATCAAACATTCTCTCTATGTAGGGTTTATTATTTGATTCTGTTCTATCCCTATTTTTGGTTTTAAAATGACAAAGTCATATCAACCCAAAAAAAGGTTGACCCATAGTTTAATAGTTATATACTGTAGATTCTTGATTGTGGGATGGTTTTGGGAAAATAACTCTTGTTTAATTGATCTACTAAATCCTTCAAACAAGAGTGGAATAACTTTGTGATGAATGATGGTGGTGGTTTGTTACATGATTAGTTTTTTTGTTTTCTTATCCCTTTTAATGTGTATTATTAGTGTTATTCGCGGTTTGATGAATGGTAATCATTGCATAACCATTCTTGTTGAAATGATCCAATATCATGGATTCAGAATGGGAACAGCACGGTAGAGGGGTGACGATGATGGAGGCAATCAGATCGAGGTGGTGCGAGAGATGTCTCACGTGAATGGATTCACATTTGTAAGATGGGGATATGGATATTTAAACCCCATACGATGATGAACGTGGATTGAGAGCTCTGAAAGACCCTTCAGATCAAAGAATGGTGCACCAGAGAATGTCTGGTGGTCCGCGAACAGTTATGTCGGTGTTCCGTTAGCGGCGACACACAACGGAAGCATCCACATGCTAGATGGTGGGGTGCCATGCTACGGTGTCAGTGGTAGAAGTAGCCATGTAACCTGGCTTCTTGTGTAGAGGATTCACGGTATGACCTGGACCCACGGAAAGCCACAGGTCTCTCCAGAAAACCTGGTCCATGTGATGGGACCAGTTGACCAAGGAGGGTCGCTAGCTATCCTAGCGTGGTTAAAATGGACATGGAAGAACTACATCCGTGATAGAGAAACTGGCATGCCTCAGTGAGTCGACTGGTGCAGGAGGGTCGCACCCAGGAAGTTGGGTCAGGCCAGTATGGGTTGGAACCGCAGCCCATTGGGCAGATCTTAGTAGGCCAGGCTGGGCCCAATTTGTCTGAGTCGGGCCCAATGGGTCAAGTCGAGTCTGGTTAGTCTGATCAGGTCAGACCAAACTCAGACCCCATAGTCCCCCATTTCACTAAAATTCCTATAACATTCAAATGAAGAATCATATTGACGATAAGTCTATGATGTTGGGACCCTTGTGATGAGATGATCCTTTTGAGATACCGTAATTCAGTTTTTTAATATGTTGGACTGCATTCTATTGGTTTTAAAAGTATTCCCTCCCGATACAATACGACTTTGAGGAGAGTCAGGGTAGTTATCTTGAATAGATTCTAGGACGGTTACACCCTTGATGACTCAGGGCATGAGTACTCTTTATCCCTCTTCTAAGGTAGAGACGGGTCTCCCCACTTCAATGATGTGGGTTAATTTGCTTCAGGTAGTTCCCCCGGGGGTGTTACTCCCCGAAAGGACTGGGGTGCGGGTTCTCAATGATTTTCATGAAGGAAGAACAGATACTCCATTATGGGACCATGAAGCGGGTTCCCTAGCTTTAGAGTCATTACTCCCATACTGTTCCTGGGTGCAGGTCCTCCTTACGCATTATTCTGGCAGAGTCGATACCCCCAATCATTCCAAGGAGTTGGTCCTCTCGTATGGGGTAGTACTCCCTTATCATACAAGTGTGCGGGTCCCACGTAGTGAATAAAATGATAGAGTTTTTACTCCCCTTGTAATAGAGTGTGGGTCCTATATTCATTAAGTATTACTCCCCAACAGGGTATGGTGCGGGTCCTCGATATATGAATTGGTACTCCCTTGCCGTAATAGGGTGTGGGTCCATCATGAGTAGTACTCCTCTGTTGGAACCAGGTTGTGGGTCCTCACTTATGGTGTAGTACTCCCCCATCTCTTAGTTATAATGGGAAGTAGGACCTCTATAGGAGTTTGAGCTCCCTCAACCATGGGAAAAAACTACGAGAAGTCAGCCCCTCCACATGAAGAGATTGATAACTAACAAGGAGCAAGTTCTCCCAATATGGACTGAGGTGCATGCCAATTTTTAGAGGAAAAACTGAGGTATCACAGGTTAGTATGGAGAAGTGCTCCCAAAAATGAGCATAGTAGAGATGAGTGGGCCTCTTCCCTTGGGTTTCTTCAGTCTGGAATTGGATTCAAGATTGTGATTATTGGACCTCTAGTGTCAGGCATTGGATCTGAACCTAGTAGAGTGTTCGTGATTGTGCAAATAAAAAGAGAACTCTTTATTACACACTTAAACATGATTTATTAATTAGAATTATATTTATGACAATTCTAAGGATTGAGGGGTCTAGTGTTGTGGGAAATTAGTAATATTTCCTAACAACTTAAAATATAAAATACAACATCACTATTTCAACCTCCTTTGACATGACCAACAGATTCCTTTGTATTTTACAGTGCATGGGATAACCTGAGGACATACATAAGAAAGGGGTGAGATATAAAGCCCAATAAGAGAGTAAACAGGGCATAAGATGAAGAATAAAATATTTGTTTGGGAATAGTCATATCAATGAATCATAAGATAAACATGAACATAATGGCATGATATAGCACGATTATCATAACATGGAAATGTAGCAATGACATACAATAAGATATTGGATTGATCCAAGGATCATTACACATGGATTAACATGACTAAACACTCATTGAACATTAATTATCATGATTAAACCCTCATTTAATATAGATTATAATGATTTAACCATCATTTCACATGGAATATCATGATAATAAACATTACCCAATGTATTGGAGTTCTATTAGGGCTCACCCTTTATAAACATTTCATTTCCTGCATAAGTGGTGCACATGGATCATATAACATGGAATCATTCAAAACCATATGTTAGTCCATAGTTTGGAATTTTGAATACATAAATGTAAGTATCATTAAATATTTATAGGTGATTAAATGTTAATACCCTTAACAGAAAAAATTGATATGGTATTCACTACATGGTGATTTTGGATTGGAAAATTGTGGTGCAATTTCTGCAGAATAACGTCGTCTTATGGAAATTTATAAGTTGGGTTGATGAGAGATAAAGGGGTCTCTCATCATTTATACATGAAATATAAAGTAAAGGGATCAGGTAACATAATATCCCAACATATGAAATGGAATTTAGATGCATAATATGGGAGGAATACATGATTGGGAATAAGAAGAGAGAAATCCCTTATGGAATTTTGGCATGGTAACGGTTGTACACCGAAGCCATTAATGGGAGAGAAAGTGGTATCTCATCATTAAAACATATGGAGGGAATTATAGGGGAGGTTTGAAATCTTACCCCAACATTTTTAATTGAAATTAAATGGGTATTAAAGTATATAAAAACATGGATTAAAATGGAAAAGGAATGAATTTCTTTCGAATATTCAACATGGTAACGGGTGCAGATAAGGGTTCATAAGAGGAATAAATGAGAGTGAAATGGGATCTCATCATTTATAAATAAAATTAAAAGTATGTAGGATATTTAATAATATATTTCAACAGAGAAATAAAAAAGATTAAAATATATAACATTGAAATAATGCATGATAAAATAGGAGTATGGAAGATCCCTTTCTTGAGTGTGTGACTTCAAGAGCTTGAAGAGGGGATTCATGAGAGTTTGGGGTGGTATGAGAGGATTATAGAGATATATTAGGAAAGATTATGGACATGATAAATGTACTTTTTATGAAGATAAGTGGGATCTTTGGTGAGTTAATTAAGGAAATGTGAGGGGAATTTTTTATTATTTCACAAATGTATGTTTTAAAATATATATAATTAAATATTCTATACAAAAAAACATGCAATGTTTTACCCATGGTTTTTTCCAAATTGGAGTGGAAAAAATTATTTTATAAGTCTAATTTACAAACATATTAAAATATTATACTTTCTTATGTGGATGTGAGTCACATTATTATAGAAATGAATTTAAAATCCTAAAGTATATTATACATTTTGGAGGATATACTAAGGCTTTATAAAATAAGTAAAAAATTATAAAATCACATTATTTTAACGTGAAAAATTATATGGTGCCGAGAATACCCATTATAATATTTATTTCATCCTTTTGGGTCATTATGATTTCATAAAACACATAATTTATTTATACGGTATTTAATTTTTACCCAAGTATTTGACAATATCAGAAAATTAAGAAAACTTCACCCTTGAATAATATTGATGTAATTATTCCAAAAATAATATTAATTTCATCTAAATGATTTTAAAAATAATTTAATTTTCACTTTTAAAATGAAAACTGGTATTTATGGAAAATTCACGGGTTTTGAAAAAAACAGTTTTCAAAACGTAATAAAAATTGATTTTGTTTTCATAAAAACTATATACTCATTTATTATCCATAAAAGTAACTTGATAATAATATATTTTTAAAATATTAATTATTTCAAAAAATATTTAATTCCATTAAATAATTTTTTTTAAAATACATTTTCTATTTTATCGTATAAAAATTATAACTCTTATCAAATAGGTTCCCTAATAATTTACAGATAAGAAACTGATATAATCATCATTTATTAGATTTTTTTTATATTATTATTAATAAAATCCATAGTTCAATAAAATGAATATATTTCTCAAAATTACCATTTTTACCAGAAAATACAGTTTATCAAATTCGTCACTTTTTATTATAGACTATTTTCATAAAGGAATTGATGGAATATGAATTTTATTTATAAAAAGGGATTATGAAACATGTAATTAATACATTATTACAAACCCCCTTATAACACATGTGTAAGACCTAAGGGTAAGGTGTGTGTTGGTGATAGACTCTTGGGGCGGCTCATATAACATTGCTCAGGTGGTAATGTCTGTTAATTTGAACTTCTCTCGTAAGAGATTTTGTTCAAGATTCAGGTGTTGAAACTCGAATTGGTATTGGTATATAGTGAAGCTTGGTGATGCTACCTCTTATATGGGGTGATGGAGTGAGCCCTGGTGGTCGAGAGTTTTCTTGCTGAGGACCAGATGGAAGTGACCCATCGTTGAGGTCACGAGGTAGAGGCTTCTGGAGGAGATGGCAGATGACAGGTGATGAGATCAAAGTGTAGAAGGCATACCCATGCCCTAACTCAAATGTGTTGGATTATGGTTCAAGAAAATAATTGAGGTAAACATCAACAACAAGTGAGGCGGTGTTATACTTACAATGTCTAGGGGAATCTCTCTATAGATTTCTAACCCACCGTGATACTGAGAGGGAGCTGGTAGACAATCCGCCTTAGCATAGATAGCCTTTGGAGCAAGGAGTTCCATAGGATTGCAGGAAAGTCATATGAGAGAGAAGATGAACAGGAGTTCCACACTAGGCTAGAGGAGATGAAGTACACGGGTGAGGAAAATAGCATGAAGTCATTAGTATAGAACTATTCATGGTACTATAAAAATTATCATGTAGGTCACCATTGTGATGGACATACCTAGGGGATTCAACACTCATTGGTCCAAATATGGTATAGGTTACCACTGAGAAGGTGTAGGTCATCTATGAAAAGACGAAGAATGTATGGAGCTAACATAATTCCAATGCTAATAGGTGAAAGAGAACCTTGGTGTTCGAATAAGAGAATTTATTCCTATGGGTCTCTCCTCAAAGAGGGATAGAGGGATATGGCCAGGGAAACATTCGCGGAGTACCTAGTTCAAATAGAGGATCGGTAGGATAGGATCCATAGTGGATTGTTGATTCATCTGGTTCATATATGTTGGCAACATAGTGATCTATAGGAGAGTACATGGGGGCGGAAGGCTCAGATTCATACTCAGTACCCCCTTTTGTTTGATTATCCCTTGTTTTGGCTTACAAAGATGTAATTCCCTAAAGGGGGAGTAACATAATACACTAGATTTTGATGAATTTTATTTTTGAAAATTAAATAGGCTTATTCCTAGACTAGGAACTAAGGCAGCGTGTGATTTTGAGGCTTGGTGTGCCTATAATGTTCCATCAAAAAATCTTATGTCTCTAAATAGTGCACGTGAGAATTTTCTCTAAAAAAGTGGAATAACACTCAAACGACTTCCTGGATTAGAAATCTAATGTAACTATTGCATTAAAGATGGCATGATTATCCTAGGTGCGACTTAAGATTAGTTATGGCAGGCCTCCTATAAGAAAACCATGAAATGGAATAACCATAAATAAAATAATTAAATAAAATTATTCTATAATTTTAATCCTTATAACTCACGAATAGTGACAAGGAATGAAAATCCAAGACCACACTTGAACTTGCGAGTATTTTTTCATTAGGACGATCCTAACATTAGCTGTTGCGGGTAAAAAGTGGAAAGTATTTTTGGCCATAAATAAAATAACTGAATAAAATTATTTTATTTTCAAATCCTTATAACTCATAAATGGTATCTTAGATTGGAAATCAAGGAATATGATTGAGTTCACGAAGGTATTCCTTCATAGGTGGAGCCTGTAATAGGCCGGCACATTCTAGCTATGATTGTTAGTTTTTGGGATGTAACCATAAATAAAAATAATTAAATAAAATCTATTTTATTTTTGAATCCTCATAACTCACAAACATTAACTTGGATTAAAACTACGATACCACCATTGAGTTCATAATGAGATGTTATCCTTAACTAGTACTTAACATTGGCCGGTTTTGGTCAAAGGAAAATCCTAATTTTTGAACATTTTTAAATTATATTTAAATAAACGTGTGGTTGGTTTTTTCTAAATTTTAAACTGGTGCTCAGGTTGTAAATATGAGGGAACCTTTGAACTCAGACTGTCGAGATTCACCTAGAGAAGACATATCATCGACCAGTGAGGGTTGACTAGAAGAGATATTTTTTTACTTTTTCGAAGTAAAATATAATAACATAAAAAGTTATTTTATTTGTTTTCATCACCGTTAAGCATTGGTACGTCAGCACTGTGGTGCAGCCACAATGTGACACAAAATCTCATTAATTAACCTCATTAAAGAATCAGTGTGACAACTTTTCAACATAGTAGTAATAGTATGGTGTTCCATCCTTCAATGTTTTAACCAGGGGTGTGTCTTTAACATGGGAGAAATGATCTAGAACTCTGAAATATCGCTATTTACCAACAATTAATGACAAGCGATGATCACCATTGACTTTGACCACTTCCCCCTCCTCTTCACGAGATCTTGACTTAGACGTCAGATTGAGCACTTCTATAGACTGATCACTATCAGCGACAAATACGCCCTTTTATCAATCAGTCTCTCTAGGTAGGAGTTGTTATTTGATTATATTCTTTCCCCATTATTGTTTTTAAAATAAAAAATGTGGATCAACCAATGAACTGGTCAAGCCATAGTTCGATCGTTATATGCGGTTGATTCTTTACTGTCGGATGGTTTGGGGAAATGAACTCTTTTTTAATTGATCTAATAAATCCTTCAAACAGGAGTGGATTGACTCTATGATGAATGATGGTGGATGTTTTTTACTTGATTTTTCGTTTGGTTTTACAATCCCCTTTAATGTGCATTCTTCACATTCTTCACGGGTTAATGAATGACTATCATTGCACAACCATTATTAGTGCAACGATCCAACATCATGTTTCTAGAATATGGCACGGAAGAGGTGTGATGATGATGGTGATGTTCAGGTTGAGTTGGTGTGAGAGATGTTTCACACGAATGGCTTCACGTCTAAAATATGTTGCACTGGATATTTCAACCCAAGGAGAAGAAGAACACAGACTGAGAGCTCCAGAACAACCTCATGAGAGAAGAACTGAGTAACAGAGAACATCTGGTGCTCTGTGAAGGTTCTTTCAGCATGCCGGAAGCATCGCAATTTAGAGGTAGTGTCCGCATTCAAGACAGGGATGTGCTGGGGGTGCTCTGTGGTGGCAGTGGCGGCGGTAGCCATGTAACATGGCTGCCTGCGTAGAGGAGTCACGACATGACCTGGACCCGCAGCAAGTCGCAGATCGTGCCAGAAAACATGGTCCATGTGAGGGGACAAAATGACCAGAGAGGTGCACTAGCTAGAGAATTGTGTTGTGAAATAGACGTGGTAGTGTTGCGTCCGAGCTAGAGAAACTATCATGCCTCATTGGGTCGGGCTGGTGTAGGAAGGCCGCACCCAGCTAGTCAGGCCAGACCAGTATGGGTCGGATCAGTAATCCAGCAGACCAGTCTCAATGGTCGAGGTAGGGAAGAGTCAGTCTGAGATGGGCCCAATGGGCCAGGTCAGGTTAGGTGGATCGTACTGGGTCAGACTAGACATAGACCCCACCAGTCCCCATTTTGCTAAAATGCATGTAACATTCAAATGAAGATTCCTATTGGTGAGCAGTCTATGGCGTTGGGACCCTTACGATGAGATGGTCCTTTTGAGATAATCTAATTTAGTTGTTGAATATTTTGAACAATATTCAATTGGTTTGATAATTAGTACCTCTTGATACAAGGAGACATTGAGTAGAGCCAAGGTACTTCTCTTGAAAAGATGCTAGGGTAGTTACTCCTTTGATGAATTAGGGTGTGAGTACTTCTTATCCCTCCACATAGGATGTGAAGGGACTCCCCACATCAAGGTTGTGGGTTCATTTCCTTCAGGTAGTTTCCTCTGGGGGTGTTACACCCTGGAAGGACTAGGGCATGGGTTCTCAGAGATGTCCCTAAGGTAAGAGTAGATACACCCTTGTGGGACCATGGAGTGGGATTCCAAGATTTGGAGTCCTTACACTCCGGCCTTTCCAAGGTGAAGGTCCTCCTTATGCAATATTCTGGAAGAGTTAGTACCCCCTATCATTCCAAGGAGCCATTCCTCTAGCCTGGGGTCAGTAATCCCCTAACATTCTAGGTTGTGGGTCCCCCATAGTGAATATACTGACAAAGTTGGTACTCCTCTAATAATAGGGTTTGAGTCCTCTAGTCACTATGTAGTACTCCCCTACAGGGTTGGGTGTGGGTCCTCGATATTTGAAGTGGTACTCCCTTGTCGTAATAGGGTGTGGGTCCTTCAAGAATAGTACTCCTCTTTTGGAACTATGGTGTGGGTCCTCACATATGGAGTAGTACTCCCATGTCTCCAAGTTGTAATGGGTGGCGGGTCCTCTATAAGAGTTGGAGCTCCCTCGACTGTGGGACACAACTACGAGAAGCAGGTCCATCTACTTGAAGATATTGATACCTACCTGGGAGAGAGTGCTCACATGATGGATTGAGGTGTAGGCCACACCTAGGAGGAGCGACTGAGGTATCACATGTTAGTATGAATAAATTCTCCCTCAAATGAGTGTAATAGATAGGAGTGGGCCTTTTCAATTGAGTTTCATTAGAATAGGATTGGAGTCAAGAAGGTGATGACCAGACCTCTAGTGTTGGGCACTGTAGATGAACCAGATGAATGTTTCTGATTGAGTATATAAGAACCCTACCTTTTATTACACAATTAAACATGATTTATTAAATAAGATTGTACTTATGAAAACATTAATGATAAAGAGGTATAGTGTCATGGGAAATTAGAAACATTATCGAACAACATAAAACATTAAATACAAAATCATTATTTCAAACTCCTTTCACATGACCAACTCAATCCTTCTTACTTAATAGTTAATGAGATAACCTGAGGACATACATAAGAAAGGGGTGATCCGTAAATCCCAGTAAGAGAGTAAACAAGGAATAACATGAAAAATATAATATATGTTAGGAAATATAAATGTCAATTAATCATAAGATAAATATGAACATAAATTCATGATATATCATGATTATCATAACATGGAAATGTAGCAACGACATACAACATGATAATAGATTAATCCAAGGAACATTGCACATGGATTAGCACGAGTAAACCCTAATTGCACAAGAATTATCATGAGTAAACCCTCATTTCACATAGATTAGAATTATTTAACCCTAATTTCACATGGAGTATCATGATACTAAACAATACCCAATACATTGGAGTGTTATTTGGGATCACCCTTTATAAACATTTCATTTCATGCATAAGTTTGGAACATGGATTATATATCATCTAATCATTCAACACCATAAGTTAATACAAGATTAAGGAATGTGGAATACATACATGTAATAACCTCTCAATATGTATATGTTCATAAAGGTGAATACCCTTGATATAGAAATGGATATGGTATTCACTACAAGATGATTTTGGATTGAAAAATCAAGGTGCAATTTCAGCAGAATAACATCATCATATAGAAATTCCTAAGTTAGATTATTGAAAGATAAAGGTGTATCCCATAATTTATATATGAAATATAAAGTAAAGGGATCATTTAAAATAATATCCCAACATATGAAATGGAATTCATATGCATAATATGGGAGAAATACTTGAATGAAAATAATAATAGAGAAATCCCTTATGGAAGTTGAGCATGGTAACAAGTGTACAAAGAATGCTTTATTTAGGGATAAAGTTGTATATAATAATTTAAACATAAGTAGGGATGTATGGGGGGATTAAAAAGCATAAAACAAAATTTTTAATTGAATTTAAAATGGTATTACAACATTAAAAACTTGGATAAAAATGAGAAAGGAAGGAATCCCTTATGAATATTCGGTATGGTAACGGTTTCATATAAGGGTTCCTAAGAGAAATTATTGGGAGTTAAAGGTGATATTATCAATTATAAATAAAATGGGAAGTATTTATGATATTTAATAACATATTCCAACAATTGAATAAAAGAGATTAAAATATATAACCTTAAAAGAATGGTAGATAAAAGAGGAGGGTGGAAGATTGCTTACTTGAGTGTGTTCCTTCAAGAGCTTGAAGAGAAGATTATTGAGATCTTAGGGTGCATTGAAAGGATTATTAAGATAGGAGGGAATATTGGGGAGGTTATCCAGGTATTTTAAGTGAAGATAAGGGGGATCATGGATAGGTTTATATAGGAAGTGAGATTGGAATTCTATAAAATTTCACCAACATAGGTTTTGGAATCTATATAATTACATATTCAAAAACACAAGACATAACATTGATTTTGCCCTTGGTTTTTAAAAACATGGAGTGGAAAAAAATTATAAGGCCAATGGCCTAAAATATTAAAATATTAGCCCTGCTCATGTGGAGCTGAGTCACATTATTAAAGAAATAATTTTAAATTCATAAAGTATATTATACATTTTGGAGGATTCACTAAGGATTTATAAAATACATAAATAAATATAAAATCTAATTATTTAAAATTTAAAACATATATTGATTAAATAATACCAATTTATGTATTTATTACATCATTCGGGGGTCATTATGATTTCATAAAACACATATTTTATTTAAATGGTATTTAATTTTTACCCAAAAATTCGACTGTCTTAGAAAATTATGAAAACTTCACTGTTGGATAATTTCAACATCCTGATTCCGAAAATGATATTCATTTTATCTAAATGATTTTCTAAATATGTGAATTTTCACTTTTAAAATAAATGCTGACATTTATTGAAAATTCGTGGGTTATGAAAAAAATAGTTTTCAAACCATAATAAAAAGTGCATTTGACTACATAAAAATTATATAATCATTTATTATTCATAAAATTAATTTGATAATACTATATTATTAAGATAATAATTATTTAAAAAATTCATTAATTCCTTAAAATAATTTCATTAAAAAAACATTTTCTATTTTCTCTTATAAAAAATAAAACACTCATCAAACAGATTACAAAATAATTTGTAGATAGGGAACTGATATAATCATAATTTATAATAATTTTAGATAATATTATTAATAAAATCCATTGTTTTAAATAATGTATATAATTCAAAAAATTACCATTTATATCCAAAAAGTCAATTTATCAAATTCTTTACATTTTAAGAAGGACAATTTTCATAAATGAATTGATGGAATATGACTTCGATTAATAGAAGGGGATTACAAAAAAAGTAACTAATAACTTATTAAATAACCCCTTATAGCACCCTCGAAAGAACTATTGGTAATGTGTACAACGGTGACAGACTCTTGGGGAATCTTAGATAACATCATCTGGGTGGTAATCCCTATTAACATGAACTCCTCCCATATGAGATTATTTTCAAGATTAACGTGTCAAAACTCATCTTGGGATTAGTCAAAAGAAATTCCTAGTGACATTACCTCCTTTCCAAGATCTGGAAAATAAGATCTGTATCACCCGAGTCTACTGGATGACCTCATCCTATCCTTTGAATGTGTAGTAAGTTTACCTTTTTAAAAACCATATATTTATATTAGTCAGGCGATCACTATTCAACGACTATGTTATCAATGGTAATAATAATTAACCATTATTTAAACACATTAATAAAAAAAAGTTAATATGTTTTCTATAAGACATTATAGGAAATGGGAATTTATTTTGAAAATATTAGATCATTACAGATCATTTTCTCTCTAATGTACCATTAGGAATGGTAGAGTTGTACCTTGTGGGGTGTATCTCTCGCATAATGCCATTAGGGATGGATAAGCCTGTGGAGTTTGTTCTCTTAGTTTATCTGTTACCTTATGAATCTTCAGTGAAAATCCTGATTCTAGTTATAAGGCTGGGACCTTATGTTTCATAGTGGCTAAGACAATTATATCTGGTTATTCATTGTAAATGTATGAGCATAAACCTGAGTTGAGATGACTCTGCATTTCATCAAGGTTTTTCTCTTATAATTTACCTATATGGTTTCAGGACCCCTACTGAGTATTGATTTACCATCCCATACACGGGCATTTCCCGCACATGTCGTGACTTGTGAATACGACCAATACTTTGATGGAATCCTGGGAGCACCGAGACCAAGTGGTGTTCAGACAGAGTAGACAGATGAGGCATAATCTTATGGCTTCAGGTAGCTACCCTCAACCTACCCCTCATGTAGGGTTCTCGGCACACTAGTTTAAGAGACTTGGGGTCTTCCATGTGTTCTGTCTTTCTTTTGGTGAGCTTGTATACTGGCCTAATTTTCCAACATATATTTTACTTTCTGGTTTACTCTGGTTTGGGTTTACTTAGTGATTACTTGAATCATTTATGTAGTGTTTACTTTTCCTCTTTTTGGGATAGGGTTGTAGGTGTGTGTGTGTGTGTGTGTACAGGTACTTGGTAACTGCCTCCCATTTGTAGGATAATGCCTTCGATTCTAGTCACCCGCCGCTGGCATTGGAGAGGTGGGATTGGCCTAGTCATGGTCTGGGACCCAGGGGATGAGTCGTGACAATAAATTGACATAACTAGTTAATTTTAGTGATTTCCCAAGACAGAATCACATTATTGGAAATTGGTTGTCTAGCACTCTAATGAAATTGATATTAAAAAGTATACAAGAATCTTGACTTAATGTTATTATACTGATAAATGGGATCCCAAATATATGAAATTTAAATATTTACATAAATACTAATTAAATGATAGAAAATTATGGAATATAGTGACATATTTTTATTCTAGATGTGTGGGCATTCCCTAATACTTATAGGGATTTACGCAATTATTCTATTATTCTTATAGGTCTCATCCCATTTAGGTTATAATACTTGTTGAGTTATTCCCATTAATGATAAAATAGGTATTGGTCTTGGACAAAATATCCTCTATGTCATATAAGACTTGGCTCAATTATGTTGTAATACTTGTATGGATCATCCTAGTTTGTTTTTTTCCCTTGGGATGATTTTTGGGATATATACCAGGAGGGTTTTGAATATTGTATCGATAGTCCAAGGACTTACATATGGATATTCGGAATCATGATGAGGTAGGTTTGGATGAACCAGAATGCCAATCTAGAACATAAGGGCCAGAGGGTTTATATCATGAGAAATAATAATGTATTGAATCAATAACTCCATTTATCTTTTTATTACATTTCATTGTACATCTTGGAATGGAATTTTCTAGACCTCAATGTCTCCACCTACTGATTTTTACTCACACCTTGGATAGTCCACTATTTCTTTCCCAGACATATTTCTTGGAAGTAGGTTTAGACTAATGAAAATGACCATGTGGTTAGTTGTTATTTACTTGATGGGTAAGAGCTTAGAGATGGGACAGAAAAAAGGACAAGGAGAGTGATCATGGGGTATTTATTGATTTCTATAGATTCTTCTATTTTTCTTAAATTCATCACATCATTTAGTAACATTTAGTTGTTTATTAAATGATTCAATTGTTATGGGTCATTATTTATTCAACAAAAATTCATGGTTATTGAGTTTTTCTGATATTTTTTCAAATCAGTTTTTATTTTTTACTCTATTACAGAGGGTATAACCTCTATATTATTTTCCATACACCCTTAAGACTAGTTAATGGAATTTTCATATGGAGAGGCATGCTTGAGGTCATATAGACAACTTAATTATGGTTACATGATGGACTATCAAGACATGGAATGTTATAGTTACATTAAATAATAATAGTTTAATAATATATAACATTTCACCCAAAATAAATGTTTCATATCCTGCACTCCAACAAATATACTCTTATTTTAAAATCATTGGATATTTCAATCTGAGTTTATTATAACAACATTGGAAAAAACATATTCATCTACCAATGAGCTCAACTTGTTTCTTATTCCATGAATGAGTCATATCATCCCCAATATAGTTATTATAAATCTAATTGATGTAATCCTTATTGAATCAAAAATTGAAATATTTTTATAAAAAAATTCATTCATTGGTATTTTAGTTACAAAATTACATTCTATATAAGCATACCAACTTAAATAAATTATTTAAGTTTGATAACATTTATATAATGTGTATTGTGATTTTTAAAATAAAAAAGAAGTTGGTCTATAACTCAATAGTTGGATCTATTATTTCCCTCCTCAATATCAATTTCTAATATACTTGACTATCTAAAAGACATACCTTGTGATGGTATTATTTGACTCAAATGGGTGGTTGGATTCATGTTTCCCTACTTATGATACATTCTCTATATAAATGATTAACCATGGTACCAAATGTTTGTTGGTGTGGTTTGGTTCATGTAGAAGTTGGATCTGTATTCCCTACTCCGTATACACATTTTGTATATGTGTTTATCTATGATAATTATATCATATTTGTGGTGCATATCATATATGATGTTTTCCCTATTATTTTCTCCATCCTAATACTTTTCTAATATATTTCACTAGATGTGATAAGGAATTCAACACCCTATTCATAGCTTATTATATTGGATCCCCAGTAACTCAATAATCCATGTTGTAGATCTATTTTATATATTGTAAAATTGATTTCCTATATACTTATAGACATGATCTATTTTTTAGATTCTCGAATGGAATTATTGTTACACAATTCATTGACATACATGGTTCACTAAAGGTGATTAAACCTTGTCATGTTTAGTGTCATGGGGTCCATGTTGGGACCCCATGGCTAGATATATATTCTTGTATAAAATGTGTTTTTTCAGTTTAAATTACATATTGAAACACATGTATATGATGGATTATATTAATAGAACTTTTTTATAACATAATCTGATGTGTTTCACACACACCCTAGATTGGTACCCAAGTGCACAAGTCAACCTTATGTCTTTTATTCAGGTCGTATCATAAGTTACATAGTAAATTTGGATAGAGAAGATCAGTTGTGATCAGATATTGGGTGGATGTGAGGATCGAGGATAGTAGTATTCACTCATACATAATTGAATCATCATTTCTTCTCTATATTTTATCTTCCTAGTGTGAGGAATGTGAGATTTATAACATCTTCAAATTTATTCCACATGTGTTATAACATGGTGTATCTATATTTGGTTATGGTTTGATTTCACTATAATTCCATTTCTAATAGCTCATATTATCACTTATGATGGATATTTGAAAATAATTTTGTAATTTAGGGTTAATATACTAACATCAAAATCTCCCAAATATTTATCATAGACACTCATCGTTAGCTTGAAGCCTCTAGAAAACTTAGAGTTGTTCCTAACTTCTTAAGTATAACATGGCTTGTCTCTTATTTAATGGATTTTTTCAAGCGAACTAAAATATGGTATCAGAAAAAAAATCATTTATATAATTAATTTGGGACTTGGCTCTTATGTTTAGTAATGTGTTGGAATTTGAGATAGAGTTCAGGATATTATGTCATTACTAGTTTAATATTGGTAATTAAAGGTTACCGTTATTATATAATTGTGATATTCATTTTTATTTTTATAGTAGATGTATTTATTATTTTATAATGGGCTGATTTGGGTGTTATTATTGGATTCACTACTACAATATTTGTGTTAAGAGGCATGTATAATATCATCACACATGGAATATTGAATTCACAAGACATTAAATAGCTTGTGTGTGATTGATTATTGATTATGAATGAGGATATCGATTCTAAATGTGACAAAAAATAACTTCTATTTTTTCAATATAACTTGACAACGGAACAATAATCAATTAGAACACAATTAATTTTCTAATTATAGGTCATAATAATCCAATTTGGGGACATAATTATATATTTATTATACATTCCATATATGTAAATGTGTCTTTGAAACCATCAGTGGGTTGAATTAATAATATTATACCTTAGTGATAGATATGGTTTGGAAAGATAATAAGTTGAATTGGTGAGTTAGTTTTCCTTGAGAGTGATGATAAAGGTATATCGGATTCAATAGCTATTATGGTGTAAAGAATATAGGGTTCTTGTGGTTTCATGGTTATGTTCATAGGGGAATATTGGCTATATGACTAAATTAGTTAAATTCAATTGGAGTTTATGATGGGATAATGATAACTAATGATAGATTGTGTGATCTAAGGTTTTTGGATCAAATTTTTAAAACATATGGTATGGTAAGGGTTCTTTAGTGGAATGTTATGAAGTTGTTCTCCTTTTATTGGGTGAGATACATTGGTTTTTTTAGGGATATTAGAATCGAAGAATCATTTATATAAATATGTGTCTATATGAGGGGTGTTTGTGGCTAGTCGATTAGGTCTGTGTACTAAGGGCTGATGAGATGTGACTCATGGAGAACAATTTCATTCATATGATATGGTGATATTAGAGTGTAAAACCATTTTATTTGGTTTATTTAAATAAATATTATTAGACAAGAAATAATGAGATAGCTATTTTTATGTTCTCTCTGTAATTTTTTTGAGGTAGCTTTTTCATTCCCCCTAGGTGAGTGGATCCTAATGCATAGATGAAATTAATATTTGTCACTTGTGTTGTTTAATTTGGATATGGTGTGTTGGAATGATTTTTCAATGGGTCGTATATAATTTTATGAGTTGCGATTTGACATACATTTTATTGGCATTATAGGTTATAGATGATCACCCCCTTATAACATACTACTGATAGGTGAGATGGGGTACTTAAAATTTAGAAGGAAAGTGAACACCTAGAGGTGTGATTAATATGTGATGTTCTTTATTTTTACTTCGGTATTGGAAAAGGATTGATGAATGTTTTGAGATATTGAGTGTGTGATAAGCTAAGGTTCATTACAGTGTAATAGACCATTGGTACAATTGGATAGATATTTTTTAAAGAACATTGATGTCATAGATTTATGCATGTAACCTGATATATGTTATCTAGAATTGGATAATAGTGGGTCAAGAGGCATGAAACGAGTTTTATTTGACTCCATCAAACCATATTTATTTGGATATAGTGGCAATAAAATTCATATTGGATTGTTAATAATGGACTATTTGGGGTGTGTAGATCAGTTCAACCATGTTTTAGATATCATCAAATGATAATTTCATTGTAATTATAGGATGGGTCATTCTAGTGTTTTAGGTTGATTCTCATCTATTAGAATCTTGGTTTCATTAAGTAACTACATATAGATATTGATAAACCTCAAGATGGATATTAGGTATGTTGATTTAACAAGATTATAATAATGATACTCTTATAATAGTGGCCATATTTTTTCAGAACGTGTTTGATACAACTATCAAAAGGGTTATATGTGTAATAAAATCATTATTTGGTTGCTGAAGTCATCTTCCAAAGTACTATTGTATAAGTAGTTATGTTCTATATAGATCCTCTGTAAACAAATAAATTTTAATTGATCTACAGAGTTTAAGAAATATTAGTACATTGGTAGTCTAAAAGGGGTAGAATAAAATTTTATAATAAGAGGGACACTAATCAAGGTTTTTCCATTGATCACATAGACAATATGATGGTGGGTGGGTTGAATTAACAATTTGGATGTGGAAACATATCATGTACCATTTATTCACTTTGGTGTGGATTTTTTATGACTCTATGATGCCTCTAGGAGGTTAGAAATCAGGATTTTGTAGATTTTTTAGCACAATATTATGTGTGGAATGTTTTTAGGGAGAATTTAACTACTGGTAGTCTAAATGGTTTTTTTCTTATGCATCTATCAGGATTCAAAAGTTTGATTGAATATTTTCAAACAAAAGATGGTATATCATTCGTTTATACATATGTGATGAAATGATATCCATATTAGTTTATAATAATTGTTTAGGGTTAATATTGGGTTATGTTCTATGGACTATAAATAATGAGATTTTATCTGGCGCTTTTTTGGAAATGATAGAATATATTGGGGACTTTTTAATGACATTCATTATCACGTGTTGAAAAAAAACCAAATTGGATTTTATTATACGATCTATAGTGAGTGGGAATAGATAATTGGCACACATACTCAAATTAAAAGTTTTGAAACACTTGTAAGTAGTGACTCTATGTTTTTTTTGAGTATTCACGGTACATATAAAATTAGTCTTATGTTTTTAGATTGATGATTGTATTTTGAGTAAGATGTAGTTTTATAGAATTTAACACACTATTGATTATAGTTTTTTAAGATGAAATATAACCCATGTATGTCCACTAAGTTGTAAGTGGATCTATACACAATGTCTAGAGAATGATTATTGGGTACTTAATGGGTTATAGATTTGTTTTATTATTAGCGGTAACATAGTCATTTCACTATTAATAATCTTTGGTTCATTAGTAGATAAGGGTATGGTAATATCCATTTTTGCTAGCTTTTCATCCAAATTTACCTACCATCCCCCTTGAAGCCCCCCTTAATAAAAGATGTCCCAATGTTTTTTCATTTATTAAAGAGCTATGATATCCCTTTTTTTGTCTTCTTTTATTATTATGATAAGTTTTTCTTAGATTTATAGTGATTTCATGTTTTGGATTTGTTGATGATTCCAATAGATCATGGGGGAATTACATAGGACTTATAGATTATAAATGTTATGGAAGACGACATTAACATTCATAAAACACATGTCACCCTCCAACATATAGGATGAGGTATGTCATCCATTGAAATTATTTTGGGCTATCAATTTAACAAGATTAGTATTTTTCAATAATTATGTGTTGTTTTATTGGTATGTTTTATCATGATAGAGTATGTGGTGCACCATAGGCCTTCTGTTTGTGGTAGGATGCATTTTTTGAGTCATGGTATATAACATAGTGTTTTTGGGTAATATTATATTAGGAAAATTTTTTTAATTTATTATAAATTGTTGGGTATTAATTTTTTGGATGTTGTGATTTAGATTTAGCCTCATGGAATTGAACAGATTATCTAAATATATTGACTCTAATATAGTTATATGGTTTTTATATATCATATCCAATTACGTATTTTTATATGGTTATGCATACAATTTTAGGGGTTCAACTTTGGGTAAATTAGAATAGACCAATGGTTTCTGAGAAGAAATTATATTGTTATTAAATATCTTAGAGATGGAGTGAGTGATCTATTTAATTTTATGTAACATACAATAACATAATGACATAACCATAAGGGGGAAGGGGATATATTTATATATATAATTGACCCATCACATGACATCGAGTTTGGGGTGTGTTCTAAAATTTCTATTTTGACTTCCAATATATTTTAGGGTGGGTATATTGGTCTTATTCCTGGAAAATATTTTATATATTTCTATATCAAATTAATGAAATAGGGGATTACAAAAGGGTGTGTGAGGGCCTTGGTAGATTTTAAATGTTTGGTATTCCCTTTAATGTTTGTTATATTAATATATAGAGGGTTCCTATAGAATATGGTAATGAGAGATCACTTATGGGGGATGTGAGATATGATCCTAGTTTGGGATGTGGGAATTGTTTCCTTCTAGAATAAAAGTGAGTTTTATGGTGTTCCAGGTGTTTTTCTTTTGAGATGGTCAATGAATATCTATATTAGTGTGGTGATTTAAAAATCTAATCACTGTTGGGTTAACCCCTTGAGGATAGTGGCCGGTTGATTAATTGAGTAGTGAAATTGTTGTGTGAGTTTTGAACCAAGGTCAGTATCAATGAGTATATAATATTTTGTATTTGGAGAACATAGAATATTCTCATACATTCAAGATGGTTGGGAATATTGTTTCAATATTTTATACCCTATGTGATAGTACATCACTTAGAAATGATATATTTTTAGGCTTAGTAGATGATGAACCATGTTTCTTACATTAGGGTTAAATCATTTGTGATAAATGACTATGTCATGAGTCGATATGAGATGTGGTAATGTTGTGATACTTACAACTAAATTTAATTCATAGTCTTATAGGTACTCAATGGTGTGTTATACCATGTCCTTAAAATATGGGGTAGTTGTAAATATGTGATATAAGAATAGATTTATAATCTACTCTCAATGGGGTTGTTTAGCTAATGGAGTTGGGTAGATTTTTTATTTCCCTCTTTAAGAACAACGACTTTTATACATGATTAGCTAGGAACCCTACCTAGTGATGATATAGTTGGATCATGAAACTGGTTTGTTTACATTTTACTCTTTTCAAACCCATATCCATTATATGAGATTAGTTATAGGGTATAGCATTTGATATTGTGGTTTACCTCATATGATAGGTTGTCTCTAAAATTTAAATCCTCAACTTTCTCTCCTTTTATTTATTGTTAGTTGGGGGACATAACACTGGTTGGTGGAAAACATCATTCGGGAGGTTGGAATTTTTTCCCCTTATCAGTATCTACTTCGGATATATTTCATCGGATTTGAAAATATTGCTTCTATCAACTCATGGTTCATCAAGAGATGATCTGTAGTCACTCTATATGCTTCAATACAGATTTAATTTTTATTCCCTCTATTGGGTTTCTTATGTTCTTAGGGTCTATCTCAATTTTACTATTTACCAAAATTACTTTATATTTCAAAATAATGATACAAATAAATTTAATTGAATTATATTTGACTATGTATAGTTAATTATCAATTTGGATTGGTTAGTACATGATGACTCTACCTTTATGTTTTCTTTTCATTGGCTCTATATTTTTATTTTACTCTTGCAAACATAAGAATATGATGGAGTACATTTTGGCCACATTGTGAGGCCCTGCTATGATTTATTTTTCACACCAAACCTAGGAACCCTGGTACAGATGTGAACCTTGGGTTTGTTAACATACAATAATAATATTTTGTACAATGGATTGTGCTATATTATCCCAACAAATATTTTAGGAGGGGTTTTGGTTGTTATTAGATCCTAAAATGTATTTTACTTCTTGGATTTGTATTTAATATATGATCATCTTGGTGCGTGATTTTAGAACCTTAACAATTCATTTTGTATAAAATGGTTTATTTTTGTTTCAAAATAATTTTCATATCAATATAATTATATTTATTATACCTTAATTATATACTACATATGATATTTTTTCTTTCATTTGTTATTTATGGTTTTGATATTGATAGTATAATCTCCATAACATTAATCATCAACTCTCACAAATAGTTGACAGTATATTTCATATAAGAACACATGCTTGAGGTCTTGTTGTGACCCAGGTAATACTATATTTCTAGTGAATTAACAACGATGCTAAAATAATTGTTTTGTAAATATATCTAATAGATATAAATTCATCAAATTCCACTTAATTTTTACATATTTTTAGAAATATGGGTAGTCAACTATGAGAGAAATTTTCCCACATATTTTGGATTCATAAATATATTATTTAATATATAAAACTTATCTATGTTAATAGAATCTTTAAAATCTAAAATTAATGATATGTACTTTTTATATAAATTTGTTAGGTGCCATAAGTATTTCATATTTGTTTTTCTAGGACAAATTATCAACAACTGAGAGACTTATTTTTATAATATCAGTGGTTAGGAATTAATGGCAATGCATGGGATCACTATAATATTTATACATCATACTAATCAAATAATAACAACCAATTAGAAGTACTACAAAATAGATTAAGAGGGTTCTATAAAATAATAATTTAAAATTGAAAAGAAGATAAATATGGATTTAAAATTAATATGGAAAACCACATGAGAACTAGATAAGAGAGTAAGACTAATCCAAAAAAATGATTTTAGAATTAAAAAATCATTAATTAAATGAAATTTCTGGATTATAGAATTCTAATATGAAAAGGTGATTTTACCCAAGTGGAATGTGCTACTATAAAACTATTGATATAAATTCAGGACTATTAAAATTAATTATAAATGGGAAAGACTATAATCAATTTCAAGAGTTTTTTCTTATAGTATAATTTAAATAATTTAAGGAGAATAAAACAAAACATAAATCTTTAGTATACAAATAATAAATAAACACCAATGCAATCTTCCATAATAATTAGTCATTAGGATTACACACCTTTGGATAACTATGAATGGATTACCATGCAATTCCACTCAAATACATTTTTTTTACACACTCCTATAATTTATTTTGTATTTTGATAAACATTCTATAGACATTAATGAAAATGAATAAAAAATTGTGTTGCAAGGGAGAAACTATTTACAAATTTTATGGTTTTTTTATTTATAATATAAATTAAATTTTTGGTTTCTTATTTCATTTTTTATGTTTTTTAAAACATTTGAATGTATATCTAGTATTCTAGTTTATTGGCCATAATACAGTCATGAGATATTCATTTGATTTTATTGTACCAACCTAATTGAATTATGATATAAATTTTAATTTATGATTTTAATTATTGAATATTTATATGAAAGACACTGATTATTGAAACCCCTTCCATGATATATCAACCAATTATTTTCTCATATTGACTAGGGACTTCATGAAATTCGGACATATTTTTACCACTCCATCAATGAAAGGGACATATGATGTATGATTAGTAAAATATTATTTGTTGAATCTCTTCTCAAAATTTAATAAGATTGTAACTTTTACAAAAAATTATATGAAATATGTTTTCAACAAGGATTTTTTAAAAACACTCTTTGAAACCACATTTATAAATTAATGTACCATAAGTCCCCCACATCCAATAAAAACATTATTAGGAAATAAAATTACTTTTTATTTCAATTACCTACACTCACATAAAATATTTGACGATTATTGATGAGAAAAATAGGGTAGGGAGGATATTTGATTAGAATACATGAATGATATCATGTTTTTAGAAAGTTATTATTGGTGTAATACTTCATTTGGGTATGATTGGTACACATAAATGTGAAAAAATACAATATCTAAAACTTATGTACAATGAAATATGTATATGTATGTGAGTGTGTATGGAATGAAAAAAATAAAA
Organism: Viscum album; assembly: GCA_963277665.1. Classification (NCBI taxonomy): domain Eukaryota; kingdom Viridiplantae; phylum Streptophyta; class Magnoliopsida; order Santalales; family Viscaceae; genus Viscum; species Viscum album. Next base: position 1,844,030,067 of record OY728145.1, read on the forward strand.
AAAATATCCTTTTTTTGAGAAATTAACATTGTCATCAGAGTGAGATAAGTGTTATTAGGAGTTGGATACCTTTAAAAAAATATATCTTTCTAAAATTCTAATTCGAATAACTAGTTATGATATATTGCTAACATTTTCTAGGGTATAATTCATTTAATCAATTATGGGATATTTCCAAAACCAATTAAGGGATAACAAAACTAATATTTTATTATAATTTATGAATTTTTACCAATATAAACCTACTATATTACTATATTTTGAGTGAATATTTTCCATTAAGGGATCATCATTTGAATTATAAAAAATTTAGTATCTTTGGATTGAACTGGTGATGCATCAAAAGCTATGAAAAAGAAATATAATTTTCAGTTCTTTATGGTAATGAAATTTCGTTTTTGATGATTTTATAAATGAATTAAGATTGATTCATTTTGAAAAATCTATTTCCAGAATAATGGAAAGTCATCCTTTACAACCCTTCAACATCATAATCTTTATAGTAAATAAATATTAAGAAAGAGGGATATCTTCATTTCATGACATTTTGAAGGTTTTATTACTGATTCTGAAAATTCAATTCCATCATCTACAATATTTTTATAACTGATATTTCAAATTAGGATACTCAAATATAATAATGTTTCGCATGAAATCAAAAAAATATTTTATGTATTTATTAAATCACTCATGAATGTGGTATAATCATCCAATATTACTCTCAATGTATTAATATGATTATTCTAGAAAAAATGAATTAAAGCTATGTGAGACATATATGGATTGATGATTGTCCAAAGAAGTTATATAGAACATGGTATAATTTTTAATTATTATCCAAAAACTAATATATATAACCTAATTTTTTGTAAACGTATGAGATGATTAGAAAAAAGTTGAATTGGAATGTGATCATGTTAATATGTTTAACTAATGTAGAACATCAAGAAATATTGGGTGATCTAGAATATTGATACATAATTTGAATGGAATCAACGATAAGATTTTACAAGTTTAGTGATAATTAGGGAAACCATTTAATGAATTCAATGTGTAATTTCTTATGATTTTTTTGGATAATTTATAATATTTTTATTTTTTTATAAATATTGTTTAATAGTTAAAATAACATCTCATGTAGAGGGATCAGACAATTTTTGATGACATCATATTTTAAGGAAAAAATATATTTATATGTGACTCATTTCACTATATTTTAATTTTCTTTTTTTACTTATTATTTGTCATTTTACAATACATTGAATGAAATATTTATATATAATAATGGATAATTTTTTTATTCTAAAAAAATATTTTTCTAGCATTGTAACTAAAGTTTCTTCAATTTTATAATACAATATATGTTGGAAAGAGGCTAGTGATATTTTGGGAACCAAGGGACTGATAGTATATATGTGGGATGATAGTTATCTAAATTCTTATTATTTAATTCCACTATCTGTTAACTAACTGTTTATGTGGTAATAATGTTTATAATCACTCTTAACGGATCCAAAATTTGTAAAAAACATCCCAATACACAAGGTAAATTTAACCCTCTCACCATTTAGAAAAACAGGTTAGGACTCGTATACTCATGATCAGTAGTCTAGGATTAAATATTTACTCATATAACAAGAGTTATAATTTGAATTAACCATTTCAATATAATGTAATAATATAGTCAATAGTGAACCATCAATTAAATTTTTCAATGATCCAACTCTTTTGATTTTAATAATATTAACATACTTCTTAATTACAAATAAACCAAATAAATTGTCAACAGTACTCACCCAAAAAATTTTATTCATATGAAAATATAAATTTAATAAAAATGTATAGAAAATAAAATGGATTGAATTTTATATCTTCATCAATGGAAAATTTTATATTTCATTACTCTATAGTCTAACTTTGGTTTCATCTTAATTATTTAAAATCCTAGGAAAATATGTTATGTCATAAATCTTATCTCATATAATGTATTAAATATTGAATCCCACTATACATGTTAAGAGAAAGTAGGTTCCCAAAATATGATAAATAGAAAAATACTTGAAATAGAAACCCTTTATATGATAGGTACTGACAGAAATATCATTACTTCCACCAGACCATTACACTTAGAACTAATATTGTTTATGAGAAGGGGGTTATTAAGACTTGACTTTTGATTTTCTATCCATCATTTTCTAAAACCATTATTCTATAAAGAATTTTTTACTATTGAGAATTTGGAAAACTAATTCTTAATTTTCCTTAGATCCACTGAGGTAATATGAATTTACGAAGTGTAAATATTTCAAAAAACGTACCAATGATTGCACAAGATCTATTCAAGAACTAGAAAACCCAATTGGTAGGATCTATAATTCATATACATCATATATCCATGATCCACTCATTATTTTCCAAAGAATATAAATATAATAATTTTTAATACCGTGGTTTCCTTGTATATTAGACAATGATCAAGGACACACCATTGAATTTGGAAGAAAATTGTGAACTACATTGATGTGCTACAGAATAAAAATAAAGAATTATTAATATATTTAAATTTATTACTAGTACAGAAAATTTAAATTATAGTATTTTATTCATTTTTTCATACCACATAATTGGGAAATGTATTATTTAGATACCTCCATATTTTAGTTAATGTAATATTAATCAGAAAAGAGTGAATAAAATTTAGGTGGAGTGATCGCATTATTGATTATAGAGATGTTGGTGATGAGGTTCATCCACAAGCTATAATCGTCACTTAAACAACATGTTAATTCTTCCACCCCTATAGGCCCACCCATTTTGTAGTCATATTTGTATCAATTCATAGAGGAATCCCGGTTTTATCCAATAACTACTATAAAATAATATATGAAAAAACAATGTACCTCATAAGGAAACTTATGGGACATCTTTAGGTAAATGATTTTGGAATTCACATTTTATTTTGGAAACCCTAAGTTTTTCATTTTAAACATTATAGAAAACATCATGTATTTACAAGATTATAAGAAAAAGGAAATTATATTCCAACATAATGGTATTATATAGATTTTTTTGTCCCTTATGAAAATTCAATTTATTGACTATTTATCAATATTGATATCCTTTCTCTCGGCCTTAACAAATGTGGTGTTGTCAGTGGTACCCTGAGTTTATATTAGGCAAGAGCTTCCAAATCCCACAATAATAGAAAAATATTATATATATAATTTCACACATTGATAACATATTAAACTTTTATATACTTACCTAATTTCATTGAGGCAACTTATATTTATTTTCCATTTGAGGAATAATCTTTAGGGAAGACAAAGGCGATGCTAATAATTCCTTATAGGAATTTTTTTAAAAAAAAAGAATATAATTTTTTTAAGTTGAAAAAATAAATATTAACAATTTAAGGATAACACTCCATATAATATCTCCTTACAGAGGAATATATGATATATGGTGATTATGAGGATGATTTTACAAACTTCAAGTAATATTAGATTTTTATTTCCTTTGTTTCATATTGTTGACTACTTTTTGATGTTTTTATCATAATTTTTTGTAACCCATGTATTATGTTTTTTATTGAACATATTGTTAATATTTATTTATAACATCTTATGAAAATATATATGATACATATTTAATTTTAATGAAGAATATTTTTATGTTACTAAATCCCAATCATTTTTTAATTTTATATCTACAAAACGATTTAAATAGTTATAATGTTTTTCATATAAGTAATATATATACGTAATATATAATATTATATTAATTTATTTTATTTATAAATATCTAACTATAAATAATAAAAATAAATGAATAATAACTTTAGTAATCAAACGAAGATTTTTCTGTTATTTTAACTTATAATGTAATTATGTTTCTAAATGTCATTAAATATAGTTTTAATCTACTAACATATATAATAAATATTTATGATTTATAATTATTGTGTTTAATAGTGATATATAGATCCTAATGGATTCTATTATCCATTGATAATCTTATATAATTCTTATATAGTTAATTAGAAACATTTATAAAAAAGTTAATATTCATGAGAGTTAATTTTTGAGATATGTTGGAAAAAAATTAATAAAAAATACATAATTTCATATTTAATAGATTTTTGGTATTTCTAATTTTTAATCCATTATTTCTATGAAATTTTTATATATTTTCTAATTTTTTTAATTTTATAAGTGATTATCTAATTTTTGAATTACCATTAGAGAGAGGTATTGTAAATCCCATTAAAAAAATAATTGTAATACTCATGTTTATGAGAGAATCATGAGACAATGGAACCATTATAAAAATCATTATTTATTGTTTAAAACTAATAAATTTTATTAATATTATCATTATTGAGGTGATTTCTGATGTTATTGGACCTTAAACCTCTGCGAATTCCTTTTTAATTTTACCATTACATAAGCTAATATAATCCATAAATATACTTTTAGGATATTAATATAACACCCTAATTTATCATTTCCTTTATTTAAATTTTTTTAATTAAGTGACATAAATGTAAATATAAGGCATATTTCATGGCATTATTTAAAAGAAAACATTTTGAAAATAGGAATCGATAGAGTATTTATTAGATATCATGGTCCAAAATTTATTATATGTTATAATGTCATATATTAACTTAAAAAATAAATGATAATATTATAAAGAAAAAATATATAATGTTTTCTAATTTCCCATATTTTTATTTGTGACCCTATTAAATGAAAATAAATGAAAACAAGTAATAATGAGTGACAATTATGTAAATGAAAATTACTATTGAGTTTAGATTAAGGATGAATAGAAAATCATGACAAATACTTGAGAGTTAATTTTTTTATTAACACCAATTCAATTTTTAAATAAGTACCCTCTAAAACATACCCAAAAAATACCTTCTAAAAATACATCTCGTTTAGTGAGTTTTAGTATTTATTTTATGGATTTGGATACATTGAATTCCAATGGAAAAAGTAAATATTCATGTAGATTGTGTATGAAACTAGTTGAATTATCTAGAGTGATGAGTGTAGTTATTTGAATTAGTATGGGACCTAAATAAGTGTAAATATTAAAGAAAAGTTATAATTTATTAGATAAAAGGATGAAGAGGTAATGAATTGAGTTATGCATTTTCAATTTTCCTATATGCCATGAAAATAAATTTTTAATATAAATGTTTTATATGATTCATATAAACATATATAAGTAAAGTAATTGAATTCATTTAGTAATCATAATTTAGAAATTCATGTTTTGATGATTTGATTGGATTTTTATGTTTTCAGAAAAAAATATCTACTTACCGAAATTATGGCTTAGTTATTTTCCCTGTAATATTTTGAATTATTTATTGTTTAATGATGTGTTTATTCTTTAATAAAAATAAATCATCCATGTGTTGGGGAACTATATAACTAAAATGATTTGGAAAAATTTATTATATTATAGATTTCATCAATATGGGATCATATAAATTATTCTCTATTATTGAATGATTGGGAAGTATACACCAAATAACGTTATTATGTTTCTCAACATAATTGTTTTGGACTATGATATATTCCATTTTCACTATTCATTGGTGTTTATTTATATCATTAATACTTAATAAAAATCATTTTGGTTCTAAATCATACATAGTTCTCACATACCTAATAATTCAATAATTAAACCATGCGTGGTTGCTGGAGAGTATCCTTCCTCGGAATTATTGTATTGATTTTCATATTCCTACCCATCAATAATCTTCTACATGATTCATTAATATTCTAAATTTTAATCTTTTTCTTATTCCACTAATGAAATTATCTATACCATTCATTAAAAATTTCTCTCATATGGGTTATTAGATATTATTACCTCTATGTCATTTTTAATTTTATCATTCAGTTTGATTATTCATCCCCCATTTCTTACCTCTTTGTCCACTAATTCACTCTCCACACTCTATCGCTCTAATAAATTCACATTGAATTACTTATTCATAAATTCCAATGTAATGAATATATTTTTTTAAATATTTATATTTCAAATAATAAAGAGAGCATTGATTATTTTATTGTTTTTATAAAAAAATATAAGAGTACATTGAAATCCAATTAAACTTTTTCTCAAATTTTCCAATAAATTCATTATAAAACTCCATTGTATCTAGTAATTAAGTCCTCATTTTTATATTGAGGGTATAGAGAAATTTTTTTAAGAAAATTTTTGAACTAATTTCTTCTACTCTATTGATTTAACATTATCCTTGGGATTTTCATTCTTTATTATTGACCAAAATATTTCATATTCTTATTCTAAATAGAACAGAGATAGAGAAATACTCTCTGTCTCAAAATAATAAACTGTAAAAAAATATTATTCTTCAGTATTAAACATTTTTCTATAATTTAATGATGAGAAAATATGTTAAATAATGTTGATAATTGATATATAATGGACTCAGTATATAATTTCACTTTCTTTTTCAATGGTGTATCCTATATATATATATATGTAATTATTCTTAACATAGAAGAATTATATTTTTAAAATAATAGGATGTTTAAATACTTCCCTAATAAAATTTAGAGACTTATTCAAACTATCATTACATTTCCTTCCATATTCAACAATAACATGGTTCTTCTTAGTTCCCACTGTTTTTTAAATATAAATGGTTTTTTAGATAAACCATACATTTTTAAAAAAAATATTGGATACATAATATATATAAAAAATAAGTAACTTTTTTGGTCTAATGTACTTTAAATATGAAATAAACCAATAAAAATAATGATTTATTTTATAGTACATCATATTTATGAGATTAACTATAAATTTTTTTCCATAATAGAAACCCATACATAACATTCATGATTATAACATTAATTTTAGATAAATATATAAAATAGTACACATCACAAAATTGATAGGGATTGTGTATTAGAAACATTGTTTCATACAAAATTATTTCATAAATTATTTTAACAAATATATTAATCATTATAAATATTCCTCTTATATACGTTAATATTACTTTTAACACATAGGAACTATCGAGGACATACTTCAATGAACTTGGGAGCTAAATATATGTTTTTGGATTTGTAATACTTAGTTATTCAATTTTTTTAATTAATTATTATATTAATCACTATTATTTGACGTTTAGTTCTACTTACTCCATAATTATAATAAATATATATATATTCACAAAAACTATCTATGCAGGTGGTGATAAATATTAAAAATAAATATTCTTTTAAGGTGGTAAAACAACTTCCACATCAGGTAATAAATTTAATATAATTTAAAAATAATAATCAATTATTTTACTATGTAGTAGGTTACAAATAGAAATGCGATTATAAATACAGAATAATAAAAATGAAATGACGACATGGAAGTTTTACCTCTTCTATGAGGATCATTCCATTTATAAGGTCATAATGACCCGATGGATTTGGTTTTGGTGAGACATGAACATCTCAATAAACTTATGCGGATTAATAGGAGGAATATTATATGGATTCTGGCAATTGGAAAATATTTGGAAATTGATTTTCATTTTAAGTGGAAGGTAGTATTTATATTTTAGTGGGAGGGGTATTTTAGGTAAAATAATTAATATATATTTAATTAAGGATCAAGACACAAAATGGAACTTTTTGTATAAAAATTTATGGAATCACATTCACATTTTACTAAAGTTATGCATGTTTACATTACTTATGATGTTTTTACATTATGATATCATAGTCAAATCATTATTGCATCATATTTTTCAATTTCTTTTTTAGCTATTTTATTCATAATTTTTTTAATGGAAATTTATTTTTACATCAGGATAAAAATAGTGATTTTTTTATATAAATAAAATTCTTATAATGGAGAATTAAAATATTAAAAAATCCCCAAATACACATATATCCAGTTTTAATTTTATAAAATATTTCTTAACCTTTTAGAAAATATTTTATATAGATAAATAAATTTATTTATTGGAATTAGATATAATATATAATATAAAATATAAAATATTTAACTAAAAAATTTAAATTGTATTTTCAGAAAATATTATTTCATGTAATGCATTAGAAATTTTACTATTCACATTAAATTTAATGAATTCTAGAAAATTATTCAAAAATCCCATGTATCTATTTTGGTGTTCTAATTCCATGTTTTCAATCCATATTAAAATAAAATATCTAAATTTTTTAGAGAAAAATATTAAATAAGACTTTAAAATACAATGATTTTATTACAAATGATAGAACTAATTTTCAAACCAATTATATTATTTATATTATTCGAATTAAAAGATAATATATCATCAATTAAATGTTTTTTATGGTATTTCAATATTAATATATTATTATTAATTTTATTATGTTCTTATTTAAACAGTTACCTATAATAGTGACTTTTACTTGTGTTTATTACCTTATTGTATGAGTATTGGTCTTATGAAATGTTTTTAAACATCATATATAATTTTATATATTAAAGAAATGAAAAAGTGTTTTCTTTTGTAATTTTGTTCATATCTTCAATTTATATTTTACTTTATATTATGATTTTGACTAAAATATGGGTATATAATATGTATATGTTTGTTAGGAAAGATAATTTCATATTGAAATTCCAATTTAAAAAATAGGTTTTCTACCATAAATTTCAACAATATTGTTGATTTTGTTGTAATTGATTGAATTTTATATTACATATATCTATGTGAAAATTATTATATCATATGATAAATATTGGCCAAAGAATCCATATTTTTTTTAAAAATATATGTTAATGGGTTAACTAAGGAATTCCTATATAAGGTTTTATAATAACACCCTATATGTATCCATTCCATATATATATATATATATATATATGATTTTTATAAATATGTTGATTAAGATAACACAAATTTGGATCAATAAAATAATTTCATGATAAAAATTTATGATTATTGGTTCCTACCATAACCTATATTTTATTTTTTTTAACATTTATAATATTATTTAAAATATTTTATAATTAGGTCACTAAGCCAGTTTTTTTAAATTAGAATTTTATTTTCTTCATAAAATTTATATAATCTGAAATATTATACTTTTACTATGTGCATCTGATCACTAAAATATAACATTTCCTCCAAAATGTATCTTTAGATATAAAAATTGATCATTTTGTTTTTTCTAGACTAGGGTTTTTATACTAGGTTTTGTACAAATTTTCATATATATGGGACCTCGTGGAAGGTCCATCACTAGTTTAATTATTTTAATAATATAAATAAATATTTATTTATTTATATTTGTTAACCAAAATAAAAAAATATCATATTTCACTCACTAGATTTGAATTTTCCATCATTTAAATGACACTAATTAATATAGAGGATATGAGATAGAAGATTTCAGAATTCTAATGAACACATTCATTGATAAGGAATTGCAATAGATCTCAGTGTGATCATTGTATACAAAAATAATCAATCAAAACATGTGTAAGGAAAATATATTTTAAATTCATTGATTATTTTTCATGATTCCTGAGAAAAATAATTTAATTCATGGTGTATCGTTAGATGTCATGTGTCCCTATTAAATTAAATTTTTATTATCTTAATAAATTTTCATCCATACCATATTTATTTTCATTGACAAATTTTCATATTTTGATTGGTGTTTGGACCATTAGGATGATCGCATACAATTTTTTATAGGTATTTTATCCTATTCTTACTCATTCATCCACATATTTTTCTTGTATTCGTTGTGGACCATAAAAAATTAGTGGTAATTAGGTGAAATTTTTCTAGATTGGATAATGATTATACTTATTTCTTGTGATAAATAGATATAAGTACGATAACATGAATAATACATCATGGGAAGATGGATGTGTGATAGTGGGATTCTGATATAAAGGATACATGGGTTCTATATACACAATTATATCATAGAAAAAAATGGGTTGTGTGAAAAATATAGTGTTTATTTTAGTGATGGATTTTTGTTAATGGTAATTAGTGGTTCATTATCAAATATAGGGTTATTCCATTTCTATTTAGGTTTAATAAAATTTAAAATATCCAAGATGAAATACTTTTATTTGAGTTACATATTTACATGTAAAATACGTAACCATAGGGAGCATATTTATGATCTATAAAACATATGTGTTTGAACTTGAGGCATATAGGGTTTTTATGAGTCATATATTACATGTGTTATACATTAGTTAAACACTTCATCTAATGTCTGGGTACACAAATTTTTTTTTAATCGTACATATCCAACAATCCACATAAACCAACATTTATGTGGTCTAGGGGTACATTTCATGAACAATGTCTCATGCTAGAATTGGTTTATTGGAGGTAAACCACATGTTATATAGATTGGAATACTTTTTTACCATTACTGGAACATATAATATATTTTAGTGCATACCCAAATTATGGTACGGTTACACATACTAAGAATCTTCATAGGACCCACATTATATAGACCTCACTATACGTGTTATTTCTGTAGACCCCCACATAGAATGTTGATTGAATTACATGACCAAATTCTATAAGGGTATTATACATAGTGTACCCCCAATATAAACACAATGAAGTGTTTTTAGACATGGACATTTTTCAATCTAACAAACTGGGACATAAATATTTCTCATGTGAGTAGTCTATGGTGGGATTTAGTTTTTATATAACATGATGATATTACACCCTTCAGGCTCAATGTTGGGACATGAGTTGATTTAGGATATTTATCTTCCATAACTATATTATAAAAATGAGTGGGATTGGTTAGATGATCACATTGTAAAGAGGGTTAGAAACTCCACTTGAGACTTGTCGATGATAGGGTGCATATCCCCACATGATTGATAGAGTTTGAAATACCCCCACTCTTGATTTGTGGGTCCAATATAGATTTATTCAAGTACAACCTAACTCTACATTCTCTACTCAATATAGTATGATTCCTCCATAGAGTAAATTAACTATCTCGAACAACACTTACTAATTAGAATGTTCTAGGTACCCCATGGTTGTTTTTGAAAAGTGGCATGACTTAGATAAGAATTTCAGATTATAAGACTGATTGATGGGGGAATTTCTCCTATAATTGTGTATCACATAGATAAACCTTATTATATCCTAGGTTTTTAAAATTTTAAACATATTAGAGTTTTTAGTTTTACCTATTTGGTTTTGAGTTGTCTGGTCATTTCACTTAATAATTATTTTCTTCAAAACATTCTATTTACTATGAGTATACACACCCAAAAAGGGGAATTTCACCCACACATGTCTTCTATTATGTTGGATATTTTTATTATGAAAATGATATTTCTACAAGTCATATCGAAGGGTAATGAACTAAATTTTTCTCTTAGGTGACAAACACATGTACAGTTTTTCTTTAGGAGTTTCATGTTGAGGAGGCATTATTTCCAATATATATGTCTTAGATTGGATTAATCAAAGATATCAAGACTTTTTCCACTATTTATATTTGATTAATTTCTACATATTTTACTCTATTGATGGGTAACATATTTTTTATGAATTTTATATTTTTTATGTTTTATTATTATCCATCAGAAATTATTATTTATGATGTGGTTTTAGGTGGTTATATAGAGGATAAATAGAGTAAGGCCTCTAAGGTTTTGAGATATACTTACTCATTGGTGGTCCCCATCGCTTAACCGACTATAGGTGCGATTGGGGAGGAACACATGGTTTAATTAAATCATAGGAAGGGTCTAGTAGATTGGTTTGTGATAGTGTGGAATAAAAGGTAGTTTTTCTTAATGATGGATTTTGGAGTTTGAATTGACAATGTGATTTTTTTTGTGAATATAGGGAAATGATGTAAATGGTTATTTAGTTATTCTTTATGGTGAATGTCTAACTCCAAATTATTTGAGTATATACTTCATCATACATAAATATTGGTTAAAAATATTGTTTTAAATGAAACAGTATGCATAAATGAACCATGGCACAATTTATTAAGATAAATAAAATGGTTTTTAGTTATAGTTGAATTAGAGGGTAAAAATATGGGATAAAACGTTATGGAATATATGTCGAAATTGAATAAATGAATATTTATATACTAATTACCTAATAAAATTCAATTTCTGTAGCTAAAAACCATATAATGTCATTTTGTGCATAAAAATGTTTTTAATCACATATCATTTATTCATTATTAATTTTATTAAGGTATGGTTAAATAATGGATTTATAGTTATTTAATGATAATATATACAATAAAATAAGTTGTCTTCCTTCCAAAAAAATTATTTGTTTTGTACTAAAATCATTTTATGCGTAGATGTTATATACCAAAAAACATTATATCAAAAGTCATTTTATGGAAAAAGTGGGAAACCAACATAGTTCTGAATATAGAAAAAATAATACCTCAGAAGAAATTATAAATATATTAAAGTAAAAAATTAATGAAATTATAATTATTATGCTTAAGAAGATGTCATTAAATGAAGGTACTCTCTATTTCTAAAATATCATTAATGATATTAACGAAGTGAGAATCAATTTTTTCCTAAGTCTGTACATACTTCTCTAGGCTGGATTACCCTCATTGAAACTATCAATCAATACCCGGTTATATTTTTCAATCCATGAGGATTGTACCCCATTCAGATCAATTGTCAATAGAATTTCAACCATTCTATGTAAATCCACATTTTATATCTTTATTAGGAAATAATCATATAACATTTCCTCAATAGAGTTCATGAGAATATCCTAGTTGTATTCATATTCAATGGCTTCCATATCTACATTCACCAGACCAGAGGAAAATGGTTCCTCTTATCGTCTTTTAGTCACCTCATCAGCTCCCGGCTCTACATGTATAATAGACTCCTTTCCCTTATTATGTAGATTATAAATTTCTACATTCAAAATCACTTGGGGGTTTAGTATTTCTTGACTACCTAGTAATAGGTGGGCTAGGAAAATTGTAGTGGTCCTTCCCTCCCTATGACCTCTGCATATGATGAATAAATCTATTTGAATCCATGAGGTTGTTCTTTCATTTCTTTAAGGAGGGTGAAATGTACCCTTCCCTTATCTCTTATTATATTTTCTTTTAGGACCACAAGTCAGTGGAAAAAATAAATATCCACTCATATTTCATCCATCCTACCTCATGGATGATGATTATCATAAAAACCATCCTCTGCAAAAATATATTTTTCATATGGGGGAGATTCACCTTCTTCAATCACTGAAAAAATATTCTAAGAACCATTATCAAAAACTCAATATTTACAAATACCATTTTGAGAGGGAGTATTTCTGGCCTCACCTCTAGGTTGTACTTCCGGATCCCATATTTGTCATAACTTGTTCGCTGGTCTCCATCCAGATTCATGTCCCACTGAATACCCATGTCATGCATGTTCCTAAATATTGATACCAGAAGATACATGCTTACCTATTTCTTGAATCGTAACCTCTTGACAATAATTACAATCAGATCAAATCTCATATAAAAATGAAGAAGATTATAGTGAGCATCTTCTCGACACTGTATACACCCCATCATCCCCCCAAAACCCCTTTAGACTAGCCTTGACGTTGAACTAACACCCAATTCATGCCTGAACTGAGAAAAACATTATCATCCTATGGTTATGAAACCATTAGAATCACATCATTTTGGGAAATTAACGTTTTCCCCAACTCCCTGTCACTAAGTTGATCCATTTTAGGGATAAAACATACTAATCTAGCATTAACGTCTGGACTAATCTTCCTTTTCATTAAAAAAATGGAAGCTCATCACCCACTCATAGAGGGATATGTAATGAACTAAAAATATTCTTCCCATTGATATCATAATTGTGAATTGTTCTAGAAACATTAAACAATTTAAAAATCATTAAATTTATACCTCTAAAATGACATCGCTCGGCAGAGTGACATTATAGGATGAAGCTAGAATAGTAATCACTCCATGAATCATAAACAACTAGTTGTTTGAGTCTATATTCTTCATTCATCTCAATATAAATGATATCAAAATGAGGTTTAGAAATGTAAACATCGACAAAATTTTTGGGTTTAATGCAATCACAGACCTCATTGGTCCATGTATCCATAAAAAAGAAATGACACACAAGATTCCCAAGAATATGAAAGATATAAGTATTTTGGAGGGAGAGTGGAAAACTTTTAAGAATACCCAAATCATTGTTGTCCCTAGGTCATGATTCAAATTCATATCAATGTACCACTAAAGGAGAGTTAAATGGATGTTGTTGACAAAGCGTGAGCCGCTGCACCATGCGAGGTCACGATCTTCATTAGAGGAAAAACAGATCATTATTTGTCGGTAGTTGAGAAATATAACCTTCATGTGACGACATCATCCCCATTAAGAGTTGAAGAATTTATATGAAACATCCACTAAAGGCCTTTAATGAATAAAGCGAGAAATAAAGGTAATGTTAAGGAGGTAAAAAACATAACAAAACTCCACGAGGGAAATCTGGAGCAAAGGGGATCTAATAGAAAAGTTGATAACTTTAAGGGAAAGCATAATACTAGAGAAAACATTGAGTTATATCGGGTTGGTGAAGGATGGAAAGAAGATGTAAAATATGATTAGATAGTGTGAGATGATTTTATTTCCTCCATCCCACAATGGAAGGGGATAATCCAATGAAACGGCCAGTTTCATGGAACCCTATTGCACCAAGAGGCTGACAGGAGGACATTTATGACTCATTTTGACATAAATCATTGCTTATAATATATATAGGTTCCTAAAAATAATTTTTATTCATCATGCATGATTACATTAAAATTAATTTTTATAACTTATATAAATAGATTAGATAATATTATTTTCATATTTGTAACCATCATTTTCAAATTATGTAATTAGCATAATTTCACATTTGGGCATACAAAATATGCATATGAGGTTAAATTTTATTACCATGACAACGGTAAGTGGATTATTTAAAACTAATTGTTTTCAAAAACCTAATAAATTTTTCAATAAATAATGAAAATTTATTTTTTGAATTAATTAATGTATCGTTATGTCAAATTACATAAAAAATATACTAAAACATATTAAATTAGTAATTTATGGGAAATAATAACATGGAAATTTATTATTTCAAAAAATTAATTTTTTGTAAAATATATTTTCATTATTTCTTCTGATTCCTCTTAAAATTTATATCCATAAATTATAGATTATTAATTTTAAAAAATTAAACTCATTTTTGGATTCCACATAAAAATATTAGAGGTCGATGAATTTATTTATTTTCTGAAATGGTTAATTATTTTTTGTAATAGTAAAAAATACTATTTTTAAAAATAAAATTAATTTTATTGTACAATTAGGGAATAAAGTTGAAATAATAATTTTTAAAACCATTTTAAGATTAAAATATGTTTTTTGTAACCTAATTTATACATATAAAATAAATATTTTAATTTAAAAACCAATAATTAACATTTTAAAACCTAAGATACATTTTTTGAAAAACTAATTTTAGGATTTATAAAATTCACATTTTAAAATTAATTAATTTTTCTTAATTAAAAACTATTATTATAATGTTTTCTTTCATATTTTGAGTCATAAAATACAAATTGATATGTACTGTATTTTAATTTTTGGACATTAAAATTAGTTACAAAAAATTAGTTACCATATTAAAAATAAATGATTCTAAAATATAAATTAAAGGAATAAATGCCTTAGTTTCTCATAAAATTAACCCTTATTATTTTGGATAATAAGTGGATTAACAAAGTTTCACCATCCTTATATTATTATCCACTTTTGAATCAACCAACCTTTGAAAATGGAATAACATAAATAATTTGTTATTAATATTTACAGATATTTCATTCCCCTAAATTATAAAAGGAGCCTCACATTACAATTGTATATCTACAATTTTAATTTTAATTATCCCCTATAATATACCTCATTAACTTCCAAAATATTCTTCTCCATCATTCTGGAGCTTCTGGTCCCTATATATTTCCCAAATCTATTCAATATCAATATGGTTTCTAAGAATCAATCAAATTATTTAACATATGGATTTTCTACATTATTATTATTTATCAATTTACTCATCCTCTACAAATTATTAGATATATTTAAATTAATTTAGTATAGTTATCCAATTATTATAATCATACTAAAAAGAAATTATCTTTATTTAAATACAATTATCTACATTTTTCCTATCAATATAAAAACAAAAAAAACATCATTTGTGTTACGTGTAGACTACTGCCTCCATAAAATTTGTGTTTCAATTTTCATCACCACATTATGTTGACATTATAAATAGTTAAATATAAAATAAATAAGATATTTTTTAACCTGATTATGATTCTAAAAATGTGAATCAATGTTTACATTCTTTTCACTATAGAAAAATGAAAATAGCTTCCTTGTGTATCTTTAACCTATCACATCCCTAGAATGAAAATTCATTTTTTCACCACCATAAATGGAAGAATAGAAGAATTTATATAGTTAATATAATATCATTCTTATTAAAATATTAAGGTTTTATAATTACTATATTTATTTTTAACTTTTTTTAAAATGCTAATATTATTTCTTTATAAATTATAGGAAAAAGCATGTCACTAAGTCTGTATTCCATAATCATGAATAAAATTTTCAAAAAGTGGAATTATAAGTTTATAAATAATTATAAATAATCTATTAATATACCTTATATAATATATAAATTATGATCTTGGTATAATAAATTATAATGTCCATCAAAATTTGAAAGCATTTGTATATCAATCAAAATCACTAACATCTAGTAATAAAAATAAACTATATCTAATATATAAATATATATTAAATGAATTTAATTTAAATGTTAATAAGATAATAAATATGGATTATTTTCATTAATAAGTTATTAATATGGGTTTTATTATATATTTTTAAATAATTCTTTTGGAAGTCGATAGTTTATTTAATGGTTTCCCATCTCACAATTATTTCACTAATACATATTCCATATTTAACACTTTTTTAATGTAGTTTTATTTATACATACATTTGCATTTTTTTTCATGCTATTTTCTTGAAGTTAACGAGTCTTAATGGTATATTTCATGTTTAATTTGTCATGGTATTTTTATTTTACAGATACCAATGTCTTAAGGTATTTTTTCAATTTAAAATCTCATTTCATTGACTAATAATACCTTTTCTAGAAATTATTTCTTCATTGATTAGTTTATTCAAAAAAATATTAATTTATAATTTATAATTATTTTTTAAGATAATGTAATTTTTAATTCCATGTTTTTTCAAAATTAATTTAATTTAAAATAAAGTATAATATTGTTCGTGATAATTACCATCCTCTCCAATAAGATCATTCTTCTCCTTGCCTATATTTTTTTCCCACCAATGTCCTCTATAATTTTTTGATATAAAATTTTATATTTTTTATAACATTATAATTTAAAATAAATTTATTCAAAAGTAATATTTTTATAACATTTTAAACTATGTGTGTTTAAATATTGATATTTTAAATTTCTAAAGTCATTTTTCTTTTCATGATGGAATCTTTTATCTTATAAACAATATTTTCCCAAGAAACCCATAATTTATTTTTTATGAATATATTACTATGTTTTTTTATAGAGAAATATAAATATATTATTTATTAATATATATATATATATATATATTCGATATTGAATCATAACTTCATATTTTTACACAAATGTAAAAAATGTTATACAAACTCTATTTAAAAGATACTGATTCATTTTCCTCTTCACCTAAAAAAATATCTATATCTTTTACAGGATTGTTTCATGAATCCCCAAGTAAATTATTTTTTAAATATTTAATTTGGGTGATTGAATTTTTGCTATCAACTAGTAACAACCAAGTATTGGTTTTTTTAAAATAACTATTACATCCAAATAGATGGTTATTGAATACATTTCAGAAATAATTTACCAAGGATAGAAAATTTTAGTTAATTTGGAGACTAGATAAACCATCTTCTGATTTAATAATATATCTTCAACATATCCCACAAAGATCACCCCATTTAGTATACTTCATAGACATTCCCTACTTAAACCATTCTTCATAATTTAGAGTAATGGTACATAAGGGTTAGGTCAAATTCTCAGAAAGGTTAAAAATAAAAGATATGAACTGATAATATTATGAAATAATAATATAATAATAAGGGTATGATATTATCAATAAAACAAAAAAAATTCATTCCCAATATATCATCACTCATATACAAGATCCATGACATAAATCATTATCATTTCAAAGGACATAAACCATAAGAGTGGGAAGTCATCTTCAATAAATCATGAACCATATGTTTATATCATATTAGTGTGCACCCATATTAATTATAGAGACAATTATAAATGTTAGGGTTAACATCTAAGCCCATAAATTCATAATAGATCATACAATAACTCCTATTTTTCATCTTATAATAGATTAGTAATCATCACCAATTTCTCGTTGAGTATCATGAACATCAGCTTCTTTCTCATCACTATCATATAAAATATAAAAATCATCCTTATGTATTGAAGAGAGATATAGGTCCCAGACATTGAATAATCCCTTCTATTTTTATCAAAAATGTTATAAAAAATTTATTATTGTATAACCCATGAAATAAGATATGGTTTTCATAATCATTTCAACATAGTATAACCCATTGAAAAGAAATGGGTTTCACAAACATTTAATCAATTCATCATTCCATAACCCATGTAAAAGGAATGGTTTTCATAAAAAACAATTAATAAATAAAAATAAAAATATACCATTCAAATAATTAATAAGTATGGTACCATTGGATATTATCTAAAAAAAATATATCAACTCCAATGTATGTTGTCATTTATGAGTAGAAATTATTAATAAATATGATTAAAACATTCATGAGGTAAATATAATTTTCATTTATAATCTATAAATTAAAATAAAAAATCCAACATATTAAGTAAAATATTTTATTTTAAAACACCTTGAAAACACGTAATGGAATATTCAAATAATTTAGCGGTCATGATCGGGAAAACTTTTGTTCATGTTTTATATATTAAAATATGGATTCAGTAAACAAATTTAGTAAAAAATACATCATTTAGAAAATTTAAAGAATATTAATATTAAAAAAAAATTGTGAAAAAAAATTTCATTGTTATAATTTATTTAAAAAATAATTGTAAAATTTTAAAACATTCTTTAGAATATTTTTAAGAAAACATGTATAAGCATGAAATATGGGTTTTGTCAGAAGAGAGAAATAAATTTGGCTTTCTCTTAAAAACATTTTTTTGAATCATGAGTACATAAATAGTGAAAAATGAAATGAAAAATATCATTTTAATAAAATATTAAAAGTAGAATAAATTTTGGAATTTCCTGAAATACATGTCAAAATAGTTCATCATGTGAAATATAATCATAAATAATCCACATAAACAATGAGATTGTAATATAAATCATTTTACCACATTAGTAAATTTTGAATCATAATCCCCATGAAAGTAATTAAATTATATATATATTTATATCCCCTAATTTTCATAATATGAATCACAAAATAGATACTTGTGATATACATACACCAAAAAAATTAAACTGTTGGGGTATACTGAATGTGTCCCAAATAAATAAAAGTGAGAATAAATTCCCTTACCACATTAGAAAATTTTGAATCATGGAACCAATTAAATAATAGAATCAAATGAAACACTAAATATCATTAAATAAATGATACTCAATATAAATCATTCTAAAATGGAAGTATATATACCACAAAAAGGAACAACTAGTTAATATGGCATATGACACCCGACAATAAAAGCGAGACTAAAAATACCTTACATTAAATATTCAAATCCTTCATACCCATTCAAATCTCTTATATAATAAATACAGTTTTATTATACATGTAATATTAAAATTTATTAATATATATAATATCATATATGAATTATTTATAAACTTTTTTTACCTCCTTATTAAAAATTACTTGACAAAATCATATTTTGGGTAATAATAACTTGCTTTTTCGTGTATATTTTGGGTTGGTATTTTTAGCCCATTTATTTTGATCTTAGATCCATAATACCTATAGTTTTAATCATTTTAAATTAATTGTATATTTTAATTATATATATATTTATAGTAATCCATAAGTGTTACAGATAGAAAATGAATTACATTGTTCATGGAGATGATATGCCCTACTTACCCTGGAATGATTTATCCATTTTCTCAACAGAGAAAATGAAACAAATTTAAATATAAAATTTCATTTATATAATAATTATTATTTCATATATATAAATTATATTCATTAAATATATCATTAATTTCATCTATTTAAATCAAATGTGAAAAATTAATCACACCACATAGCGAGGCGGTAGTCTGTCGTATACACAAGCTATGTGATCATATTCCCACAGAAAGAAAAGTATCAAGGAATATGTCCTATTATAATTCAATAATTACTATATTATAAAAAATATAATATATATATATATATATATATTTTAAATACATAATTATATCCATCCATGGGAGGTTTTTAGGAAACTAAATTACATCAGTTCTCGAACTGGTAGTTTTTCATCCACACGATTGACGGTTTCATTTTCCATTAGATGGAAGATTTGGTGAATATAGGTTATTTCATTAGAAAAATTAAATATAAGTATATTTTACATACTTTTTTCATTATATAACCATAATGGAATAATATTTGGAGGATGTGGAAGAAGAAATTAAGTATAAATGTCTGGTTGAGAATGGTACCTCTTCTTTAGATAGCCACCTAAGGTTTGCGCCAAAATCTTTTCTAGGATGGATTGAAGAAAAATATAAGGAGGCTAGTATTAGAGGATGGACTTAATGAAATTATTTGGTATGGTTTTTAATTAACCAAGAGGTTTTATATGTTTCAAGAGGATAGGATAGTTGTTCCCTTATATAATTGGGGGAGAGGAAACACATAGAATTTGTGAAAGAAAAAATTGGTAGCCAGGTTTTTAACCTAAAAAAACTATTCAAAATTGTTCAATGTAAATCCATAAATGATATATGGCTTAAATATGATCAAAATAGGATTTGGAAAAAAATTTGGTCATTTTAGCTATTATCATTTTATTTTAACCCCTAGTAACCAAATTTTAACCTTAACTATAGTAATTAATTTTTATTATATTTTCTATTCATTTTGAAAAAATTGAAGAAAATACATTATAAAATTAATTATGATGATTAAAAATATGGAATAATCACCCCAGAGAAATTAACAGAAAAATGAGATGATTTTTAATGTGTGGACGAGAAGGGAATCGGGTAAGAAATTGTTGAGGGAAAATGAAGAGTTTAGTGAATGAAATGGATGGGAATATTGTTCTTAAAAAGTTATTAACAATGAATTAATTCGTCAATTTTGTAAATTATAGAAATTAATAAAATTGATATCCTTGGGGAAAATATTGTGAATACAATCATCTAGTTGGTACAAATAATTTTTACACTACTGGTGATGAAGATACTATGACTGAAATTTTAAAGGAAAAATTTTATTTGGGAATAAGTTGAGGAAGCCTAGTTAATGAATTAAATAGAAGGTAGAATAATTGAAGTGTTTATGTATTTTAATTATATAATAATGTTATATTAATATATTTAATATTTTTTTAGAATTTTTTCATTAATCGTTTTCAAGAATATGTAAAATGGCAGTGCTTTACTAAATAAGTTATTTAATAGAAAGGTGGTATATTGATTAAGGTAATATAACCCTAAATATATTATGGATTTTGAGGTAATTTTATTGGGATAAAGATATTCTATATGTAAATAAGTAAATTTGATAGTGCTGATTACCTTTTAACTGATTAAGTACATTTTCAAAACCTGGTTTATACAATCACTGATGGAGTTAACAACATTTTTAGATTTATGGAATATATCCAAAAATCACTGATTTATTTATGTAATAAGGAAGAATTTATGTTTTAAATGTGGTTTTATCTTAATTTAGGTTATCACTAAGTTTTAATAAGATACAAAATGAATGTATTCACATGTTTGGTAAGTGATAATAAATAGTTGCTTTATGGTATATGGAGACTAAAGATAATTTAATTCATGAATTTCAATGACATTATTTATAAAGTTTTGGCTTCTAATTTTTTGGTTGGGTTTTAAAGAAAACTTTTTAAGGAATGGTTTATATTTAACTTTTGATGGGGATTTAGATATTACTATATTACTTAAATATATAAATGCTTATCTATATTGCATAACCTATGAAAACCAATTTGTTTTCATGATAACTAATGATAGAAGGAATGAATTTTCATTCTATTTATGTATTTTATAATCCATTAGAGATTCATTCACAAAAAATTATACATTATTTCATAGATAAAGAGATTAAGTGGAAATTGATATATGCAAAACCAATGGATGAGCTTACACATGTTAAATTGAACAAAATCAAGTAAGTCTATCTTCTCAAGAAAATTCTTCAGCAATATAAAAATCATCATGAATGAAAATTTTGTCCTATTACCGTCATTTTTATGTTATAAATAATCTATTTTACACATATTTGGTTTTTGGATTTTTTTTCTATAACCTCCTCTAAATCACCCACTTTATTTTGAACAATTATCTATATAACTCGCCACCAGTATTTGGGTTTTTTTCTCTGATATATACATGATCTCACTTCCAAACTATGTTCTCCTATTTTGAAATCTAATATGATTTATTATAGACGAATTTTAAAAAAAAATTACAATTTTTCAAGATGATGTTTATTAACCCTTTATTATTTAGATTTATATGATGTAATTTTCATTTATTAAACCTTTTATGATGGAGATGAATTTCAAGGCTGTAAAAACGTAACACATTTTGATTATATGAAATATTTTTCTCAAATTAATTTAATAATTTTGATATTTTTATTTTCACACAACACTGATTTATGCTTTTTTTATATAAAACACTGACTTCAGTTTCCATTATACGCAACACAATGGTTTTCTTGTGTAACCTCCAATGCATAGTTTTAATTAAATTTGAAATATAATTAAAATGTTACTAATTAATATAATAGTTATCTTCTATCCTTTTTAATTTAGGTAATGAATAATATTATTTAAATTATGAAAATATACTTTAAACATGTATAAAATATGAATTCTTTGGTGGCCGATTAATAAAAAATGAAAATAAGAACAAGTTAAAAAAATTATTCTTATTTTGATTAATATTTTTTTTAGCACAAACATGTAGTACACAAAAAATATAAAAACACTTCATTGTAATGAATTTAATGAAATTTATATACCATATTTTCATTCAAATTTTTAACATTTATCTTATTTGTTTTCAGGAAAATAAATAATAATGAATCCAATTTTATGCTTAAAAATTATACTTTTCTCAAAAAAAAAATTATAATTTTTTGATCTTATATTTAAATTAATTTTCAAAAATAATAAACATTTTCTAATCATCCTATAAATTTTTATTAGGGTTACTTTTTTAAAATTTTCTAATCTGATTAATTTTTTGATGAATAATGATAAATATCAAGTTTAATGGAAAATATCATTTTTGTTTAAAATATTTATCATGATAAATTGTATTTTTAAATTTTATGAATTTAAATTTAGTAAAATTTTACATCAATTAATTTAATTTAGTTCATTTGAAGAAATTTTATATTTAAATATTATATAAAAACGTTGTAAACTTTTGAATAATTTCCCTTCAAAAATATGCTTTCACATCAAGTTTGTAGGATTATTTTTAAATTAATTTTTTTTACTTTTTTGATAGTGATTTATAAAAATTAATTCAATAAATTTAATCATCTTAATTTATATTATCTACAATTTTCAAGTTAATTTTTTACCATAATTATCTTTTAAAAATGACAAAAAAATATTTATTGTGGTTGGGTAAAATCGTTTTATGATAAGGGGGTAAACTATAAAGATAAGGGCTAAAAATACCAAAAACATATCTATCTCTAATTTTCGATAAATATTTCAACCTTATCTATTTTATTATAGAAAAAATTCTCTTCTTGGAGCCTTGTGACATGAAAAAAATGAGGGTGGAATCGTCTCTTTAAAAAACATTACAATTGTGACACTAACCTCACTGATAAATTCCTACCCATTCTCTTCTCCACTTCACACCTCAAAAACATTTTGGTTCAGCCACTCCACACCCAAATAAATTCCCAAATTAACCCTATCAACCTAAAATACTTATATTTTATGAAAAACCAACCATTGATGGCTTTTCCTGTGTACCTAATGAGGATACCTAATGAAGAGGTAACATTTGTCAACGAGTGTTTTTTATTTATTCTTTTACCCAGTTAAATTATTTTTATATCATGATGATATAATATCCTTATTATCATAAATGTAGAAATATTTTTTTGATAAGTAATTTACCAACTACCATCTCCACTTCCATTAAATTGTTTACAAAATCATCATTCATGTGTATGGAGAAATACCACCACATTAACGGATGTCATTCATTTTTCCATTACCACCTCTCATAGTTGAGTATGATGATGGATATAAATTGTTTATATTAAACTTATCACATTATTATACCTTAGGATTCATTATATCAAATATTCTTTTTTTATATTCCATTCCATATAGGGTATGATAATGTCAATTGTGTGTACGATGGACTACTGCCTCACGAAGTGATATCATTTGATTTTCACTAACACATTACATGGAAGATAATAAAAATAAATATATGTGATAAAAATGAAATATATATGATATTAATGATATATTTATCATTATTAAATTTTAATATAACATTTTATTTATCACCTTTTCACTCACCGAGATATGATAACACCACTTGTGTATGTGTGGACTACACCCTTCACCAAGTGACGTGACTCTCTATTTTCATTTCCAAACCACATGGATAATATGTATAATTATATAGTATGTTATTTATGATATTTTTATAATTATATAATGAAAATATATTTTTGACCTCTTTTCCATAATGATCGATGAAAAATGATATCATTACTCGTCCTTATATACGGCCTACCATATCCATGATCTAATGTACTTCATTTCTCAAAACCTTTTTCCAATAATGTTCTTGAAATTAAATTGAATTATAAATATGATAATTATGTCATTATTTTTATTCTTTAGATTATTTAAACATGGTCAATGTAAGAGGACCGCAAATGACAAATCAATACAAGTAAGAATACTAAGCCATTATTAACCAAAATGTGACTTTTACATAGAGTTATTAATAAATGGGTTAAAAGGACATAATTAAAAATATATATACTGTAATATTTATTATTATGGTGAATTAATAGATTTATAAGAAACATATATTTATTATACATGAGATTTTAATGAGTGTGAAGGAAGTGAAGACTTCTGAGTTGTTTTTTCTAGTCTCTCTTTTATATATGGGATACATATGAAAATCCACTACTTCTGACATTTTTATGGTAGATATACATCCAAGTTGACATGATATATAATTAATCCCCATATTTACATTATTTACAATGATTCAGTTCATTATATTCTATTTTGGGTATTACGTTTCAAATTATTACTGAAGTAGTAAGGGATTTTACTCTCAATTTACCTTCTATGAGACATAGGTTATGTAATGCACCTAAATTATTTCATGGAGTTTATATAAAACCCACTTTGACATGTAATATAATGATTTTATTTATCCTTGTGATATTTAAGTTCCATTTAAGGTTATTCCTTATTAGGATATAAGATTCCAGGATACCAAATTGGTAATTATTTTATGTTATTACCTCATAATTTTTTGAGATTATTTATGATTATGTTTTTTATGATACAATATTGTGATAAGACTTCCTAGAAACTAATGTATTTTATTATAATCTTGTTATTTATTATATTTTAATCTAATGGTTCAGTTTATACACAATATGGTACTTTTTATAGTGGAGAAAATGTTTTTTATGAAATTCGAACATTATTTAAATCTTCAGACTGAATTCTATTTTCATTCAAAATTATTTTTTCTAAAAATTATTTTCAAAAAATTATTTACTATTATACTATTATTTTTAAAATAAATCTTCACATGTTTCTTACTTTATTTTAACAAAAACTGATGGCAATATTCATGTCTTTTTTTAAATCAATTATCATATACCATTTACCAAATGTTAATTGAATCATTATTTTAAACTATACGACATGAAAAAAAATATTATTATCATGAACTTTGTTTTCATTGAATATTATTTTATATTATTTCTTGTTTATTTTAAAAAATTTATTATCACTATTTTATTTTTAAAAAACTTTTTTTCATAGATGAAAGGATAGTTTCTTGAAGAAATTTGTTATAAGATCGTTGAAAATTATTTTCCTTTTAAGATGATATTTATTGATGCTACATATTCTTTACTATGATATGATTTAAGGATACCATTATTATTCTTTATTTGAATGTTTTATAATGAAAATTTGATTATGAAACCCATTTATCTTCTGTGGATTATACCATGAAAAAATTATAATTTATCCCATTTCGTTTTTTCAGAGGTTATTCTTTTATGAGATGATGAAATGATTTTGAAAATTGTCTATTTTTTGAAACATATGATATGATGAAATTTTTATGAACCCCATTTCATTTTTTGGTTTATAATATGATGAATAATTTATGATCTTCTGTCATAAATAAATATGTTTTTCATTATAGGGACAAGATGAACCATATCTACCTTCAATGCATTCTGTAATTATGGATAACTCAAGAGTAAATAAGCTATACGTAAACCTGATTATATGGTCACAATGTTATGAGTGAACCAAATTGTATGTTCATAATATTATTTTTGAACTTTATTACATGATCACATTATTATTCATTAAACAATCCTTCATGTTCATAATGTTATGCATGGACCTAGTTACATGTTCATATGATTGTATGAGGGCTTGATTTAATGTCCTTAACTTAATGAGTGAACCTATCTCTATTTATACGTGTTCACAATGTTATGAGCTGATTTAAATTCCACAAATATTTGCCTTATGAAAATTTTCTACTCTCATGGTTCTTGTTATTTGTTTCCCTCTTAATACATGTTTTGTGAATGTCCAATCTTTTTTCCATTACTCAAAATTATGATCATTGATATGTAGGATAATTTTCTTAAGCATTATGATCATGTTATAATACCTATATGATCATGTTATTCTTACATACTTTCCATAAATTCACATATAAAGAAACTAGAATCTCCCTTTATTATCTTTCCTTTCCCTAATTTATGACAAATTGTGTGTAAGTCAGAGTAATAAAAGAGAATATCATTATGGGAAAATTTGAAGATCATTTATGTGTTTATAAGAATTTGTACTATGTTTCCAAATAAACTAGACTATTATGGTCCTCAGGAATTTATTTTTTAAAATTAATGAATATCTATATGAAATATATTATATCCAATTATGAAAATATGGTTCACTATAGTCTTTATTAGAGGAATAGTTTGGTTAACTATTGGAAATTATGATGGTGAAACATTAGTGAGATCCTTATGGATATTTTGAAGGATATATCTAGGAATGTTTCTAAGGATTACTGTAAGGATGATTCTAAGTACTGGAAAATTTTATGTTATTTTCTTATTGGAAAAAGTGAGTGGTTTCCATGATATTAAATACTTATATGGATAGTAAATGTAGATGTGGCTCTAGAACATATGAACCTTGGGGAAATTACATCAAAAATCACTCATTGAACTTGACATTATTGCAACGTATTTCACAAAATTGGGCATTATTACACACATTTTTTGATACTATAGGTGGATATGATTTTGAAGTTTACAAACTCTTTATGAATCATCATGAAGGATTTAAAAATATGATCACTTTTATTAGTCAAGGTTCAAAATAAGGTGTAATAGGCAAAAAACTGTGTCATGATTTAGATATACTATATATGGTTTTCAGGATTATTTGGTTTCCCATTATGATAAATGTTTCTCACACTATGTTTTTTGGTATTAGTCAATATCAGGGACTTATAAGAATATGGTAATCATTTAATGTGATAGAAATTTTATTGATGAGTATCCAAATTAGATGATGACTAGAGTGAAGGGTATTTCGATAATGCCTAATTAGTTAACACATAACATGATTAACAATGTGAACCTCAACTAACTCTCAGAATCACCAAATGAAATAAGGATAGATTTCTCTAAGATCAAAGGTAGTGGAAACCAAGGTGGAAATAAATACATTTATTCATGAGTAATTAAGGGAGAGATCATTATGGGATACATTGAATATAATTCATGAGTTATAAATATTTTATTCCATGTTTCTAATGGAACTAATATACTATGGTCCTAATCCATGTATTTATATAATATATTTAATATTCAACTAAAATAATTTTAAATTCAAGTATGTTATTCATAGATTTTAATATTTTTAATTATCTTTTTATAGATTAAATAATAGTAAAAAAATCAATTCGAAACTACTCTTAATATATTGGATTTGTTCACCCACACATAATTTGTTCTAAATCCTCAATGATCTGAATCAATTTTCATGTCATCTTTTGAAAAAAAATAAATAGGATAACATGAAAAATGTGTATGAAATTATTTCACCAAGATATTTTCATTCTATGACATTATACATCTTTGGTGGGATGATATTATCACATGTATTTCCTTATTATGCTATTCATGCACATCTGATAACTTCTCTCCGATTCCATCCCTAGTTATTAAAATATCTAGTTATTAAAAATTTATTCTTAATTAAAATATATCCTTAAGAATAATGGAAAATTATAGAAAAATGGAAGATAATTCTTGGGTAAAACCACATATATGTGTGGAATTTTTTTTGTCTATGGCTGGAAAGCTTGTTAGTTATACCCAAATCATTGGTGGGTAATCTTTGTGGATTAAAAATGAATTTCTCCTTTTACTAAATATATTTTTAAATTTTCTCTTATTTTGGATGTCACCTCAGATAATTTACAACATTTACACACTTAAACATTGTGATGTATCTAAAAAATTTGGGTTGGAATGAGAATGTATGGGGTCTTGTCAGGTACTTCTATAGTTTTCGTTTTCTCTTCTTCATCTAGGGGATTCTCTAATAATCATTCATGGTCATGTAAAAATAAATATGACTTAGAAGATAATTAAAGTTGAGTAAAATATAGAATTGATGAATTTAGGTAAAAATTATACATGTTATATATAACATCTTGAACTTTTGTTTCTTCGTGATCTACCAATAGGAACACATCCTCCACTGTAATTCCCTCCATATGATTTTCATACAAAATCCAAGGGGACTCTTCCTCTTTTCTGACTATGTCATCTAGTAATACTAATAAATCTCCTAGAATAAGAAACACTAGTCTATAATAGATTCATCTTCTATTATATTATATTATAAATATTTGCAATAAAATTTATCGTTCACCAAATAATAATCAAATAAAAAATAATATGAATCATAAAAATATGGGTATTGGATTCCAATTAATTTGAAAAAAAATAAATGAAAGAGATTCAAGGGTTTGGTCATCCCCCTAAATCTTTTCAATAGGTATACCTTCCTCCCATAAAGTCTATTGGGAACTGTATCAAAATTATATAGAAGTGTGAGGTCCTTCCGAAATTCCATCATTAATATGTCTTCCTCATGTGTTTTATTTCTTTCCATAATCCTCTAGTACCCCCCCCCCTAAATATTTTATCTGCAAAATCCAAATAGATTTACTCATATGCATCTGTAACCTCATCCAAATGTTTATTTCTAGAATTTATATATGTTTATTTGAGTGAATAATGAAGTTGTTCTATCCTCTATGACCCTGAGTGGTGATCAATTTTTTATTTTTAAATTCAAAATATTGAAAAAATTATTTACAATATGAAAAAATATAAGCTAATCTCCAATCGTACTACCTAGAAATGGCTTCAAGTTGATTATGTTCTTGTATTTGGATATAATAAAATATAATTTTTAATTTTTTTAAACTTAAGATTTAGCATAAGGTTGAACAAAGTAATTTTTCTCTAGAAGAACGTGTTGGTCATATTTTCTATACTGTAATAACATATTAATGATTATTTTGTTATCTTAATTTTGAAAGTGTCTAAGAACCAATGTTTTCATATTAATTTTATAAAATTAAAACAAAATAAAGAATTTGAACACATAAACGGTGAAAGGGGTCTGATTTTGGGTTGATCACATAGATTTTTGTTTTTTATATTTGTTCACATTATAAAAAATGAGTATTATTCTTTGATTTCTCTTCCCTATCTAATTTTTAGTACCAAAGACCCACTGATGATATCTCTCCCTCTAAATACAGTTATATATTCCCCATTGTGATGATATGATGAACACACTCAATCAAGGAATTCATTTTCTCAACACCCGGTGACAACATATATTTTTCATTCTTCAGTCTATAGTGATCCAATCATAGGCATCGTATATTGGTATAAGTGAGTGAAAAATAATTTGTTCAATTTGTTGGTGTAGTTACTCTTTAGAAGGAGTATATGGTTATCATCAACATTATACTATCCATTTCACTACTACATCAAGGATGATAAATCCAAAATTAAAAAATCATGATTTAAAGTTCTTGCATAATATCCCCTATGATTTTATCCGAAGTGTTTTTTCACTATATTTATAGAGTTTAATTGACCTAAATATTACCAGAATATTTGGAAAACAAAAGAATTTGGGAGAGACAAGATTTACATAGTATAATTTAATAAGAACAGATCCTGAATTAGAATTGGAATGTTGAAATTAAATAAAATTCAAGATATATTTAGAAGACCCTGAATTTTTTTCCAATCAGAACAAGCAGATAACATCTATTGGGGTAAGGGTAAACTTATTATTCGTAATAATATCTTCTTACTCACATTCAGTGTTGATAAGAGAATCTTAATCCTTATATGGGATCCACATGTCTGTATTCACATTGGAGGTTGATTCAATTATGGGAATCAAGCCATCTTCAGAATTCCTCTAACAATTGTTCCCATATATATTTCATGAGTTTGTAGGTAATATGTTTTTATAATTTGCTGATCTAGTAGAAAATTATTATTTCTCATCATTTTTTCATAAGGAATTAAATAAGAAAGTAATTGTTCTAGAATTATTTTCCGGCTGTTATTGGGTTCGTATAACCTCATCTCTTTATATTACAAATTATTTAGCTTCAGATCATCTCCAACTTAGTATGGTCTTTGATTAAATTCAAGAGACCTATTATATTATAAACCTACTCCCAATCTTCAATCATGGACATAAATCAGTGAATTATTATCCCGCATTGGTCATCAATAATTCAACAATCCTTCTCCCTCTCATATATTAGAATATAATATACCTTTGATGACTAACATCACCTTCAGTGAGTCATTTCATTGAATATATATTGGGAGTTCATAAACAGACTCATCACCAAAACCATGGGGGACATTATGTTCCCTATTTAATTTAATACATGTATAGGGGAAAATTTTCAATAGATTAAATTAAAAAAATATATATTTTTCAATGGTTTCATATTCATTTCCCTCATGAAATGATTTCAATTTCATCACCGGATCATCGTGAGACTCTTCTTATATATATAAATTGTATATGGGTCTGAGATATTCATCCCCAATCAAGATAGTGATCTTAGGATCTTGTTTGGAATTTTTGGTTGTCTTATCCTTATTCTTTTATGGGTTTTTATTGTTCATCTTAAAGTGGAATGTCTCGCCCAGTGTAGAATCCTTCAATTAGTGTAGTGGCATAGTTGTCTTCAATGTTTTTCTTCTTCAGAGGTGTACATGCTAGCTTCATTTGGTTATCTTTTTTAAATCGATGACATAATTGGTACAACCATTCTTTGGAAATCTATCATCATCCTTGGATGGATTCTCCAAAAAAATCTCAATCAGGATTGAAAATATTTCAAAAAAAATGTGACTTTTAGCAATAGAAAACTATTTGTAGATAATATATCTATTAGAAAAATTAATGAATTCTAGTAGATATATTTTTAAAATAAAATATTGGTACCAAAAATGTTTTACCAAAAATATATCTATTTTTATTTGTTCTTCAATTCCAACAATCCTTTTACAATCATTAAAATATGTTTTTTTATCCTTACAATACAAACAATTGTATTCCCAATTATGGAATTTGTTATTATTAATTAATATCACTAAAAAATATTCTACAATTCTAAAAATACATTGTAATAAATTATTCAATAATAAAAGTATTTTACCAACAATCATATATATATATATATTACTAATTACAAGAATATCGTTTTGCAAATATAAATATACAGTTAATTAAAATATTTACACTTTAAAATAATTCTTGAAAAATCATAACACATTTTTTATATGTGTAAAACATGTTTTTTACATAAAATATATGTAGATTTATTATATAGGAATTTGTTAAAAAGCATTTTTTTACATTATTATTAATTTTACCAACATGTAGTACTGTTAACCTAAACACCTCGCGCCACTTTATCCACTCTTACACCATCCATGGGATCCTAAAAATCCTAATTTCCACTTTTTCATATGTTTTCATTCTTCTCTTTATTTCGTCGTCACTCAGTTATTATTATTTCATAGCATATTCATTCAGTTCATATTGATCACCCCGTATTCATATCTTGTTCAGTTGTTTCCATCATATGTACATCCCTCGCTCACATCTCCTCAGTGCTCATCCCCATATCAGTGACCTTCTTCCGGTCCTGACCCAGTTATTTCATAATCACTTAAATTATTATCCCACTCTACCTATCCATTGAATCTCCATCTTTACTAATAATATTTTATGAATCCTCACATTTCCTCACGCCTCCATGCATCCTTGTATTTCCTTTGTAGGGAAACAAACATTAGTTTTATACTGCCAACCCCCACACTCCAATCACCCATACCCACACATTGAACGACATATCGATTCTTAGATCCCTTTCCATTGATAATTTATTATATTTTCCCCCATCAATCAAAATCAGGTTCTTGTGAAATCATGGACTAATGATTATAATTCAATTTGTCAATTTATTTCTCTTCTTAGGTATACGATTATTCTCCTCAAGATTCATGAACATGAACTCATGAGTATATATTGTTGGAATTGAATTGTATTTATGGATGGTGTGAAATGAAAATTAAATGAGTTTTATTGACTTTTTATATTTTTTCATATAGGAAAATTTCAGTTTTATAATTTATTAAATCCAATATATTAATTTGATCTACAACTTATATTTTCTGCATTCCCCATGTTATCCTATCCATGGTGACCCAAGTGTCATGCTTCCAAACTCTTCATAGTAATAGAGAACCCATTACCAGAGGAAAACGATAAAAAATATTCCATAATTACTTTTTTAAATCTTGGATTTATAAATTTTAGATTCTGATTAAGAAATGTGTTTTACATATTTTCTAAATGGTAAGTTATTTCTAATAGTTCCAATGAGCAGGTAGCATATATTTTTCATTCCTATTAATGATACTTATTTCGCAATAATACATTTTTTTATATTTTAATCTATATAATTTCAAATAGAAAGATTTTTTTTGAATTCCGTTATTGATAGTGGTATAAATATAAACTATGTATGTACTATTTTATATATTATTTATGGTAATTTTCAATCTTGTACAAAATATATTATATTAAATATTTTAAAGTATAAATTTTTAATGTTCATTCGGTTTTTATTTTCCATTTCCATTATTTTTTTATTTTTTTTATTTAAAAATCTATATTTCTATATTTTTAAATTATATAACATATTTAGGTATATTTTGAAACTACCTTGTTTTTTACAACTAAAAGACACATTATCGCAACCATTCACCAAGGGCCTGTTTCATGACTACCCCAAGACCATCTTCCATTATTCAGAGGTTAGCGACTATCACCAGAAACATGTATCCCTAAAATGGGAAGGAATTTACTTTAAACTTGCACAAAAATACACTCTAAGAATAGAACATGATGCAACCATGAAGTAAAATAGCATTAGTAAACCTATTTACTGAAAGTAAATGGGCCAAAATAAAATCCCAATTTGGAATATAAAAGTACAACTGAAAACAAAAAATAGCTCCAGAGATCATCCACTGTGGATCCTACCTGAAGGGTAGGTAGTGCTTGTCTACACAGCTCTCCAAGTCAACGGTCACCACCATCCACCGTCGGTTCCAAGTTCCCAGAGTCTCAGTCATGGCTTCCCGTCATCTTCATAAGACAGAAA
Source organism: Viscum album (assembly GCA_963277665.1). Taxonomy (NCBI): domain Eukaryota; kingdom Viridiplantae; phylum Streptophyta; class Magnoliopsida; order Santalales; family Viscaceae; genus Viscum; species Viscum album. Next base: position 1,844,064,596 of record OY728145.1, read on the forward strand.
AATGTGCAGATGAAGCCCATATAGGGTTGAGCATAACAATACCCATTAGGGACCCCGAGACCCCCAAATGTCTCTCAGAATTTTCCAAAGAAAAACCACAAATCATAAACTCCAACATAAAGAACAAATCAAAAGACATGACTCAAACTAGGTATAACTGAGTATAATAGTACAGATTATTAGCTGTAAGGCTATATTATCTTACTCTGAAAGAGGTCCTACTTCTGACCCATATAGGATTGAAATGTACTAACCCCCGCAAGACCTACACAAGATCGATAGGCACAGATTCACATAGAATCATTGGGTGCTAATTCAAATAGAATCACTCAGTGCTAATTCACACATAATAGCTCTGTGCTGATTCACAAAGAATTTCTAGGTGCAAATTCATATAGAATCACTGGGTGCAGATTCAAAAAAAATCACTAGGTGCTTATTTACAGAGAATTGTTCGATTTTGATTCACAGAGAATAGATTTGTGTTCATTCACACATAATCATTAGGTGTGGATTAACACAGAATTGATGGGTGATGATTCACAAAGAATCATGGGGTAATGATTCACATAGAATCGTTTGGTTCTGATTCACACAGAATCACTCGGTGCTGATTTACACAGAATTTTTTTCATTCCTCACATCTTAGACAGACATAGGATTCATGTTCATAGTACTCTTATTTATAGGAGAACCATATCCTCAATCAATCAGTTTTATTTGAACCGGCACAAAGTACCATGTAGATGTTACCCAATTATTTTTCACGTTATAAGGGTTCTAGTGAAATAGACGGTGCGTCAACCGAACGCCTAGTCTGTAAGTTATTGGCAATTTAGTGTTGAGTGCCTTGTTGGATTCGGAGCCAATACAACCTGGTCATACTACAAATTTCTCTAAAATAATCGTGGACTATCTCAAAAGGACATTCTTTCTCCATGTATCCTAGCGATGCAGACGGTTCATCAAACAGAGATCTGGTTCGCAAGATACGACTATTTAAGTGTATCTGGGCTGAGAGGGGTTCAGGTCTAGTCTAACTTGATCAGACTGACCTAGCCCAACCCGATCTGGCATGGCCTGAACTGGTTCAGGTCGACCAGACCCAGCCCTCACCAGAATGGACTGCCCGGTTGTGCTAGGCCATGGTGATCGGCCCGCCGGCTGGTAACTTATTGGACCCACAGGGTGTCGGTCTCCTCATTCCACATGGCTTCATAGCCACATCTTGGTCGCCGTAGCATGTGATGGCACTCCCCCTCGTGCCTCCACAGCAGGCCATGTGTCGGCCGCCTATCTATCCTTCGCGGTGCCATGTGACGCCGCCTCCTTCTACTACTAATGAGTGCTGGTCACTGCCTCCTTCTACGGCTGGTGAGCGCCGGCCACCACCTTCTCATACCAGTCCCAATGTCGCCATGTCAGTGTCACACCGGTGGGGCTTCCGTGGACCACCGGGTGGGCACTGGGGGTCCATGCTTCCTTCCCAACACGCCTTCAGGCCTCTCTGGATGACGACGTCATTACGTGCTTCCCGGTTTCCGCTTCCCATTGAGTTGGAAAATTTTCCCCCAAATAACGCAATAAGAATGAAGCAGCAGAGGGTTCAGCCTTATTCGTTTTTCTCTCTCCCTTTCTGTTATAATTATAACAAGAAAGAGTTTAATAAATTCATCAAAGATAATTTTTAAAAAATAATCCCCCTACCATGGATTTCATTGGAGATTTCCTGGTGCTGGAAGGAGAATCTGCTCTCAAAAACCCTCCAACATTCTTCGTTCTTGATTCGATTACTCTGATGTGTTCATCCCAGCTTTTGTTCCTCGATGGAAGTCTCTATCACACTTCGTTAGAGGTTCCTCACCTTCATGCCGAAATCCCGCACCAGAGATTCTATTAAATAGATGGAGAATCCAAATGTGTTGCATGACATTAATGCGGTTCGTTTTTTAAACAGCATTTAATGTTACAATGACATTGTTACAAAATAAAAGAGTCAATCCACATAATGTATTGAAAAGTCATGGGTCCCACCACCGCCGTTCAATAGTTACAGAAAATAAATAAAATAACATTGTTATGTTATTTTCTTATTTTTTGTAAAGTCCAAAATTTAACTTTTTCTCTCGACCTACTCCGGTTGAAGTGAAGCATCCCTTAAGATAATCCTAGCACTACAGATTCAATGGCGCCCTCGTATTTTTAATCAAAGCACTAGTTCAAAAGATAGAAAATTCCACCCGCATGTTTACTAAAAGTACCATAAAATATTTCAAAATTATATTTCAGGCACATTAGTCTTTAGAATCTTGGGCCTTCAATTTTCACAGACTCGTAATAATCCAAAATAATTAAAAAATAATAAATGGAATTTTCAGGTCTTTACATTCTCCCCACCATAAAGTATTTCATCCCTGAAATCTATAATATAACTAGCGGGAAAAGGGGGTATTGAGCATGTATCTGAGCCTCCTGCTCCCATGTGCACTCCTAGAGATTCACTTGCAGCCAACGAACTCGCACTGGAGTTATCGACCACCCATGAAGGACCCACTCCTGTCGATCCTCCATATTCCCCGAAAACCCCGAAAACGTCTCCCCATCATCGAGGTCCAGCTCGCCCTAGAGGATAACGTGTGATGGATCATGAATGTACCTACTCATCTGTTACACGTGGAATATATTATGCCCTTGGTATGTCTATGGGAGAAGATCTAAATGGAACGCCACCTCACCTACTCTACTGAGGATCTAGAAAGGTATGATGAACCATATAGATATCTTTCCTCCCCAGCCAAACCTATATAATCCTCATCGGGGTGATATCCATAAGAAGTCATGGTCTCCCTCCTCAAACTCCAAGGGTCTCCATTTTTTGTTGGTATAAGAACTATGCCGGCTATGTGCAGTCTTCATCCACTCCTAGATGATCTACACCCTCTTTTTGGTAGCTTGTACCAACATTGGACCAATACGTGTGGACTCCCCTAGGTCTATCCATCAAAGAGGTGATATGAATTTTCATCTGTACAAGGCCTAAAATGGAGCCAATCTAATAGTAAAATGATAACTATTGTTGTATGCGAACTCCGCCAGGGGAAGCTGGTCCTCTGAACTGTGGCCAAAATTGAGGACACAAGCACAAAGAATGTCCTCAAGTGTCTATATGGTCCTCTCTATATGACCATCTATCTGAGGATAGAATGTGGTGCTCATGTTTAGCTAAGTCTGGAACACCTCCTCCAATCCCTTCCAAAAACGGGATGTAAAAAATACATTGCGATCTAACATAATCGTTGATGGAACCCCATGTCTTCACACTATATCTTGCACATAGATGCATCATAATCCCCTTACGGATCCCTACTATCAGATGGGTAGGAAGTGGGATAACATGGTGAGTTAGTCAATGATCCCCCATATGGAATCGTGGACCATGTACGTATGTGGTAGCCCTGTCATGAAGTCCATGTAGATACCATCCCACTTCCTCTCTGGTACCTCATGTGGCTGAGCTAATCCCGCTGGTACATGATGCTTGACCTTCACTTACTAACAAGTGAGGCATCGGGATAGAAACTAGGACATTTCATTCTTTATCCTTATCCACAAGTACTAATGTTGGAGGTCCCAGTACATCATCATCACTCCAGGATGTAACACTAAATGGGATGTATGGAACTCCCTCAACACCTCCTCTTGTAGAATCATTGGTTCCATAGTGTTTCACTACTGGAAAATAGGTCTATACCCACGGTTTTTCAAAAAACTGTGTGTAAAGGGATAATATGTGAACTTATACCCACGGTTTTCCAAAACCATGGTTATAGGCCACCAATACCCATGGTTGTTCCAAAAACCTTATGTACAGTTTTCTTTTAAGAACTATACCCACGGTTTTATAGAAAACCGTGGGTATAGGGTACTTTTCGAATACTTATACCGACGGTTCTTCAAAACACAGGGTATTGGGTTTTTTTCAATACTTATACCCATAGTTCTCTAGAACTGTGGGTATAGATTTCCCGCGTTATGGGGGGGAAATAAAATTAGGTGGGACACAAAAACAATTTGGTGGGAATACATTTTTTCATGGTGTAAATTAATATATTTACATAAATATAAATACATATTTTAAAAAATTCCTTAGCTTGGTTGGTAAAATGTTCTCCACGGCTGTTGTAGATCGCAGGTTCAATTTTCATAGTTTACATTTTTCAAAACTCAGATCATACTAATATATATATATGTATATGTAGATGTATGTATATATAACAAATAAAAATGATAGCTTGGTTGGTCCCTTGTGGAGGCGCGGTCCTGAGGCGCATCCTGAGATGTGGGTTCGAATCCCCTTCCAGTGAGTTTTAAAATTAAATACCCCACGTGGATCATATTAATATATACACGTAGATGTATGTATATATAAAAATTAAAAATGATAGCTCAGTTGGTCCTTTGGTTTGGTGCAGCTGTGAGGCGCAACGTGAGGTGCTAGTTCAAATCCCCCCTTCGCATGATTTTTGAATTTAAATACACCATGGTTCAAAACCCGTGGGGTCTGTTGTGTGTCATGCTGGAACAATGTGGTCTACCCTTTGAAAAGATTATACCCATTGTTTTTCTAAACAGTGGGTATAGGTTGAGACCACTATTGTGATGCCACAACTGACCACGTGTCCAAAACCATGGGTATAGGTTATACCCACAGTTTTGGGGGTTATACCCATGGTTTTGAAAAATGGGTATAGGTTGTTTTTTCAGTACTGTGTCCTATGAAGAGGAAGACGTGATCCCCACCTTCAAAAAATCCTTCAGGATCCTGTCCTGAGGATATTTGAGCATGTCGGGTCTCATAGTCAATGTCCCCAATATTTGCCTCCCAAACTCAATGTAGAAGTGGGGGAGTGACAGTCATTGACATAAGGTAAGCTTCTCTATCTCTATCCACGAAGGATATCTACAAAGCGGCTAGCTGCTCTTTCGCCTCACTCGGTAACTGTAGACTAGACCCCCTGTTAAGTGTGTCTGCTACTACATTCTCTTTACCATGAGTGTGGACTATCTCAAATTCGTATTCATGTATGAACTCTAGCCATTATTTCTAACTTAGGTTCTGGTCCTTCTGAAAGAAGATACACCTGAGAATCTTGTGATTATAGTTGACTATAAATTGTTCACCCATCAAGTAGTGATGCCACAGCTTCAGTGCAAAGACCGCTGCTGATAAAAAAAGGTCATGGGTAGTGTATTTTTTCTCGTGGTGTCTCAACTATCATGATTCATAGGATATCATTGCTCGTTCCTGCATCAGGACACAACCTAGATCATTCTCTAATGCATCGCAGTAGACTATATACCAAACACCCTCTTATGGTAGCATCAAGATGTGGGCACTCGTCAGTCACTACTTCATCTCCTAAAAACTCTACTGGAACTTCTCCATCAATTTTAATGTCTAACGCTTCTTCGTCTTGGATGAAAAGGGTTCTTCTACCCTAGTGAATTCAGGCACAACCCTTTGGTAGTATCAATCAAATCCGAGGAAACTATGTACATCAGTCACACTCCTGGGTGGCTCCCAAGAACGCACTACTACATTCTTGGCTAGATCCACTACATCTCCAGACTCCCTGATAACATGCCTGAGCAAGTGTACATCCCATATATGGAACTGGATATTCATGAACATTCCATATAGATATTGCTCTTAGAGTGTATCCAGAACTATCTGCAGGTTCATGGCATGCTCCTCCTCCGATTCTGAGTATATCAAGATGTAACCCATGAAGACCACCATGAAGAGATCAAGGTAAGGATGGATGATCATGTTCATGATCCCTGGGAACACTTATGGATTGTTGGTCATGCTAAAAGGTGTCACTAAGAACTTGTAATTTCCATACCGACATCAGAAGGCTTTCTTCGGTATGTCATTGTCCCATACCCTGTGTTGGTGATAACCTAAGCTGAGGTTGACCTTCGAAACCCAATGAGATCTCTTCACTTGGTTGAAGAGATCATTGATCCATGGCATAGGATACTTGATCTTCATGGTACCCAGGTTCATGTTCCGATATTCCACACAAATCCTTAGACTCTCATCTTCCATCTTGGAAAACACGATTGGGGATGCCCATGGAGAAACAATGGGCCTTACAAACCCCTTTCTCTGCAAGTCCTCCAACTTTACCCTCTACTAACAAAGCTCCACGGGAGCCATCCAATATCTTGGTGAAGATATCAGGGTCGTCCAGGGGTACAGGTTGATGTCAAAGTCTTCCTCTCTATGAGGAGGTAGTCCCGAAACATCATGAAGGAAGACAATAGTATATTTGTCCACAAAAATCGAATAACTCGAACTCCTCACATCAGTTGCTTCAGGGGTGAGGCTAGCCAACTGATGAGTAATCAGCCACACCCTCCTTCAAGATAGTCCATCCTATTCTATAATGGTTTCCTCCATATCGGTGAAGGAAATAATGATCCCATCCTCGTGGACACACCACAATTTTCACCTTAAGTAGTCGATATGATCATGGACTATGGATATCCATTCCATACCCAAGATGAGGATGTAAGGCCCCAACGCTGCAACTGGGAGATCCCAGTCGAAGCTCTCACCATCTAGAGTGAGCTCAAAATGCCTGAACCAGTGTGTAATCATAAATTACTATTCCATAGGAGCCTCTAATCAAAATTATTGAGCCAACAGCTCCATAAGAATCTATATGCTCCGAAAGAGTGTCATTGAAATAAAAGAGTGACTAGAACATGTGTCTATAAGAATAGTATCTTGGGTGGAATAGACACAGTTCGAACCTCTAATCATCTCTTGAGAATCATGGTCATAGGCCACTGCTTCCTGTAGTTGTGCTCATCCATGTCCACCTGCTTCCCTGTGGTCGCGGTGGTGGCGGTAGAACCTCCAATCGCCACCCACAGCCTGCTTCATGGCATGCTATTCTGCCATGTCAGCCACCATGCGTTACTCCTCACTCGAATCTTTACCTCTATCTTAGAGGTCCCTCGACCGTTTTTGGATCTTTGTTACGGTTGGTCAGGCAGTCATGAGCCATGTGGCCCTACCAGCCACATGTGAAGCACACTCTGCCTCCCATCTGACCTCCACTACCTCGCGAGCTCTGCACCTCCAACCCTATATCCCAAGGTCATCCACTAGAGGGTCTGGCCCACTTAGACCTTTACATAATCTTTCTACTGCCTCCTACAGTTGACTCGGCTACCTGTCATCTGGTGGTGGCTCTCATCGTTGGTGCCTTCACATCTAAGAAGCTCTTCAACAACAATGTTCACTCAAGAACTCCTCCCTATGTTCAGGTATTCATCAATATCATCGATGCTCTGATCTCTCACTATATGCCTTGATCAATGGTCTGGGCCCCATATAATGGGTCACATACCATGTCGGTGGAGTAGTGAAAGAGGTCGGTGAATCTCGCCAAGTATTGGGCTACAATCAACCTTCCCTACAGTAATTGTAGATGCTCCTGAATACGCATAGTGCATAGTGTCGCTCAGACAAACTCCACCCTGAAGAGTCTCTCAAAGTCCTTCCAGGTGAGGGTATCCTCGTTATATAACTGGATTGAAGAGATCCACCATCTTCATATCATTCCTAGAAAAAGACTAGCAGCAAGGATCACCATCTACTTTTATGGTGTCCCAACTAAGCGTAAAATTTGTTCCACAGCCTCCAACCAGTCCTCAGATTCCTGGGGATATGTCTCTCCTTGAAATATCAAAGGCCTCTTCTGTTGGAACTCATGAAAAGTGCTCAATCATGATGCACCATCCACAAGTTAGGATGGTGGAAACTTTTTCCCAAAGGGTGTTGCTGCTGCTGGTACACCACCCGATGGTGCTAACACAGTAAGAGGGCCCTACACCGAGGCCTCATTACTCGGTGGGCCATCATCATGTACTCTCTACAGAATCCAGTCTAGCTATATACGTGGTGGCATCCAGAAAAGAAATAGGAGCTCCACGGTCAATATTTTATACATGGTGTGCTAACTAAAATAAGATCAAAAGTAAAACATTTCAAAAACACACACACAATCATTGTTTTCATTCACTGAGTCAGAAATTATAATTCAGGGTCCTTGTGTGTGGATATGTTAGTTATCGTACCAATAATGGACTTTTCAAACTGAAAAACACACCCAAAACACATAACACTATTACTCTGTTAGAAATATCAGTTTTCAAGTTATTTGGTTGAACTGACTCTGCTAATACCACTTTGTCATGACCCATCCCCCAAGGCCCGTGCTGGGACTACCCCAAACCATCCTTCAATAGGCCAGGGGTTGGAGACTGGCACTGGAAAGGGATATCCCTAAAATGGGAAGGTATTTCCTTTAAACCTGTACAAGCACACAATCCATGAACATAACAAGATGAAACCATGAAGTAAACCTATAGTAGTAAAACTGTCTATTGAATGTAAAGAATCCAGGATACAAGCCCAACTGAGAATTTACAACTACAACTAAAAATAGAAAACATATCTTGAGATTATCCCACAAGGATCCTACTATAAGGTTAGGTATATCTCATCTCCATATCTCTCCATGTCAACTGTCTCCACCATCCACTGTTATGTCCTTGCTCCCCGAGTCTCACTAAAGTTTTCCCGACATCTACACAAGACACAACAAGGTTCGAGTGAAGCTCGTGCATAGGTGAGTATAAAAATACCTAGTAGGGACCCCAAGAACCCCTAAGGTCTCTCAGATTTCCACAAATGAAAACAAAAAATGATGATCTCATACCCAAATCACATAAAAAAAGACACAACTAAAACTAGATATAAATGAGTACAACAGTACACATTATTATCCTTAAGGCTAGATCATCCTACTCTTTCAATAGGCACTACTACTGACTCACATAGGATCAATAGGTACTAACCACTGCAAGAGCTACATAGGATCGATTGGTGTTGATTCACACAAAATCGATGGGTGATGATTCACACAGAATAACTCAGTATTGATTAAAATAGAATCGATAGATACTGATCCACACAGAATCATTAGGTTCTGATTCAGAGAGAGTCATTGGGTGCTGATTCACACAGAATTGATGGGTGTTGATTCACACAGAATCGCTCTGTGCTGATTCACACAGAATCGGTCAGTGCTGATCCACACAGAATTGTTGGGTGCTGATTCACACATAGTCATTGCATGCTAATTCACAGAGAATTGCTTGGGGATTATTCACACATAATCACTCTTCATTATTCACATCTCCGACAGACATAGGATTCCAATTCATAATACACTTATTTCTGGGAGAAACCGCTTCTCAAGCCATCAGTCATATTTCAACAGGCACGAAGTCCCACATAGAATTTACGGAATGATCTATCACATTGTAAGGGTTCTAATGAAAAATACAGTGTGTCAACCGGACGCCTGGTCTATAGGTTATTGGAATTTTAATGTTGAGGGCCCAGTTTGATTCAAAGTTGATCCAACCCATTCATACTCCAAATTTCATCAAAAATTTTGTGGAGAATTAGAAAAGTACCATTTCGTTCCACAGATCCCAGTGCCATAGACAGTGAGTTAAACGTACATCAGGTTCGCAATATATGGCCTTTTAAGCATATCTGGGCCTGAGAGGGGTCCAGGTCTGGTCTGACCCAGTTCCAGGTGACCAGAATTGGTTCAGGTCACCTCGACATATTCTAGGTCCGACCCGACCTATGTGGGCAGCGCCGCAGTGGACTTGTCCTGTTGGGCAGTGCCCCCCCCTGGCTGAGCTGGGTTGTGACCGCTCGGCCCACCAGCTGGCACGACCTGTGTGGGGGTTACACGGTCCACCTACTGAATAGCTCAAAGATCTATTTAGTTCTTTAAATGGCGGCACCATGTGGTGCAGCCTCATCACCGTTGGGACCCACAGGGAGTGGTTCACCTTTTTACTATGGCTTTGTAGTTGCGGTTTCCTCACTGTGGCGCGTGACAGCGCACCGTCTCCTACCTCTAAGGCCAGGTGAGAGCTGGGTGCATGTCCATCTGTCGCAGCGCCACCTCCTTCCATAGCCGTTGTGTGCCAGCCACCACCTTTGCTTGCTGGTCAACCGCACTGTCGAGTTGGTTCTGCACCTGCAGGGCTTCTGCAGTCCATCGGGTGGGCAGTGGTGGTCGATTCTTCCTTTTGGACGTGTCTACAGACCTCCAAGGATGCCTCCATCATTGCGTGCCTCCTGGCTTCAGCTTTTCGTCAATTTGGATATTTTTTCCCCGAAAAACGCAACATGAATGAAGCGATGGGGGGTCTATCCTTGTTCATTTGGCATGCACCCTCTGCATTATTATTTTAACAAGCGGGAGATTATTCAATTTATCAAAGATAATATTTACAAAATAAACCCCCTACCTCGGATTTTGTTAAATATATCGCGGTGGTGGAAATAGAATTTTCACTTGACGAAGCCCCCAACATTCGTCGTTTTCGATTTGATTCCTCTGATGTCATCGTCCAAGCTTAGGTTCCTCAGTAGAAGTCGCTGTGACACATCGTCCGAGGTTCCTCACCTTTGTTCCAAAATCCCACTCCTGAGCTTCTATTAAATAGGCGGAGAATCCAAACGTGGTGCGTGACATTAATGTTCTTCATTTATGAACTGCATTTATTGTTACAACGTCAAGGTTACAAAACAGAAGATTCAATCCATTAAATGGATTGACAAGACATGGGTACCGTCACCGCCGCTCAACAGTTAAAGAAATTAAATAAAATAACTTTGTTAAGATATTTTATTATTTTTTATAAATTCCAAAATTTAACTTTTTCTCCTGACCTACTACGGTCGAAGTGAAGCTTCCTTAAATGAATCATGGTGTTGTAGATTCAATCATGACCCATAATTTTAATCTGAGCACTGGATGAAAAGAGAGAAAATTTCTCACATGAGTTTACTGAACATACCTTAAAAAAGTTTAATACTCTATTCTGGGTACACCAGGCCTAATAATCAGGCGTCGTCATTCTTCATACACTCGTAATAATCCAAAATAATAGGGAAAATACATGGAATTTTTGGGTCCTTACACACATCCCCCATCTCATTCATTGAATATATTCAATATATGTATATTCTATTTTATGACTTATAATATATTTCTTTTTCAGTATAAAGGATATTACAAATTAACTATTCAATATATTGTTACAGACTCAACCTACAATATTTTTCAACCACATCTTTATTTTTTGAATTTTCGTTATATTTTTTTTAAATGAACATATGATTCTAATGAAACTTATTATTTATATTCCATTCAAGTTATTCTAAGAAGTTTAATGTTAATATCACTCCACCTAAAACTAAAATAACACTTATAATATTATTACCCGTAATATTCATTTTATTTTATATATTCATTATAATTCATTTTATTCTAAATATATATAATGATTATTTTGATTTATATATGAAATATGAAAACTTTCTTAATATGATATATGGTGTAATATTCATTATGTGTTCTATATTATTATTCTATATGAAGACATATAATATGAAATATGTTTCTAATATGCTACATTCAAAGATATAATATGCATTTTGTGTTAACATGCAATATGAATATATGTGTTATGAATTTTGTTTCGAATATGTGATATGCATTCTGTTTCTAATATGATATATATATTACGTTTATTATGAGTATATGTTTCAAGTGTTCAATTAAAATTATGAAATATGCATTTGTTTATTCCCAATATATAGAATATGTATGTATTTATTGTGAATATATGTAGTATGGATTATGTAATTTTCACATTGAATATATAATACATAGAATTCTGTATATATGAAATATGACACATGTGTCATATATATTTAAAATATTAAATGCACATTTTATTTTGATAGAAAATATATATATATATATATATTATGAACATTTTTCCATATTCAATATACATATTTTTTCAACCAACATTTTATGACTTGAATTATATAATTTTTGGTCAAATAAAATTTATTATAAGAAGATTAATTTATTTATTCCCTGATATTAGATTAATAATGTTTAGAAAAATAATGCATTTTTTCTATAAAAAGGGTAGTTCAAAACAAATTTATATAAGAAATAATATGTGACATAGAAATAAATGTGTACTTACATATTCTTTTTTCAGGTTTCCTATTTTGAGGAATTTTATAGGCCTAGTTGAATAGAACAATCAATAGAGATTTGGTTGGGTGATGAGTTCAAAGTTTTTAGAACTCATAGCTCCATCATCACGGTTTCACTCTAACATTTTTATTACATTTCTTCTATTGAGATTATTCTATTTTTATGTTCATGGGAAGTTGAGGATGAATTCAATAAAAACTTGATTGTTTTTTAAATGATCTCAACATCATTCTCACTCTGTTTGTTTCTTTTTACCAATGTGTTACCAATTTTATTGTATTCATATAATAATATCACTATATGTAAAATACTTTATATTTATTTCTCATTTATATTTTTATTAGGTTTTTGTACTAATAATATTTATCTTTGGGCTCAGAATATTGATTATGGTGATAGTTTTTGAATCTTATTAGAAATATTGGAGTAATTCATGTATTCTGTTATTATATAATTTGGGAATTTACATGAATGCATAAAATTTTTTCTTTATATTTGATGAATTAAAAATAAATTTGTGTTTTTTGGGAGATGAAATTCATAGATTATTTTACCTTAACACTTCTGATGTTTTCCTACATCTCTTTTTTTCTTTTAAATTTCATGGGAATCGGCCTTTTGGACATTCATGTTGTTAATTTTTTACGAACAGAAATAACAAATATGTGTCTTTTTTGTGATGGGGTTTCGTTTTCTCACCTAAATCAAAGGGACCTAAGACTTTAATTATTATTTTTCTTTACATTGATCTCTCGTTTAATAGGATGTTAATGAGAAAGTAATAGATTTTAAAATTTATATTCTATGATTATGTTCTTTTCATTGTGCATATTTCTTATCAATGCATTTAGGTGGGTAATTAATAATGTATTTTGTGTGAAATTAATAAATAAAATTACATTGTTTTGGTTATTATTTAATCTGGGTTTTCATATTCATGAAGTTAATAATAATGGTTCCATTTTGTTTCTTTCCCAATAATCATGTTCAATTTTTTTTTACTTTCATGTTCGTGAAATTATCATGTGGTATTGTTTATTGGTATATAATCTCAGACTCTCATGATCAGATTAATTAATGTTCTTTTAGTTAGGTAAATAGTATCGTCTCTCTTTTGTTATCATAGTTTGTCTTGTAATATCATTTTTATTAAGAATTTAATGTCGGTTCAATTTTGTTAATACATTTTAAATTAGTAATGATGGTTTAGTTTTGGTTGATATCTATCATTATTGTATTCCACATTAGTAATGATGGTTTAGTTTTGAATGTTATCATACATTCATGTTGTTAGAATTAACAATGAAGATTTAGTTTTAGTTTTGTTCAAGTTCCTTCATCTATTATGAGGTATTGAATATGGGTGTGTAATCTCAGACCGTAATGCTTAGATTAAATAATTTTCGTTCAATTTATAATATAGGTTTTTTGTTATGTTATCATACATCGGATAGTGCTAGATTTGCCTATTTATTTTTTGCTCTTATTAGTAGAAATAATTTCTTACATGATGTTTTATTATATCTTGGTTACCCTAGAATAGTTTTTATTAAATTTATGTTGATTGAATATCAATTATTTTCATTAAATTGGAATGGGCTAATCAACAATATTATTGACTTTATATGAAAACTAAAAAACCAATAGAATATTTCAAGATGCAATCTTGTTAAGATTTATGCGATTCATAACCATTTAGGAGTTTTATATAACCTTTTTGTATTATCAATACCAATCCATGGAAATGAACTGAATTATTACTACTTTGTGATTTCATTTTATGTTATTTGGGTTGAAGTGTTTATTTTTTTCACGTACATGGAAATAAAAAATTTATTTCACAATTTAGGAATTGATGTCTTCTTGATATGTTGTTATTTATTAAAAAAAAATAAAAAAAATTAATGATATTCTAAAACAATATTCACCTGAATATTCAACTATCTCATTTGATTGAATTGAAAATTTAGTTTCATAGAAAATGAAATTTTATTTTGATGTGTAATTTTTAACTATATCAATATTATTTTTATATGAAAGTATTAACCTATATACTATGATTTCATTATTTTTCCAAATCTAAATTAAAATATTTAGAGATTGTTTTAAATAAAAATTTACTGGGGTCTCTGAAGTGTTTTTTAAATTTTCATTAATTACATACAGTTTATCTTGCTTTAAATTGTGATGGGGGGACTTTGAACCTGAATTATAAATGATTTTTCCTTTAAAAAATTCAGGAAATGTTATTATTTTCAAATTCTGGATAGTCTATTTGGATTTTTTGTTTGTGACTTAAAATTTCAATTATGGGGTATTTTATTAAAATAAAAAATTCATTCATTTTAATGGTTTTTAGTAAAAGAAAATCCCTAGTTATTATAAAATCTAGAAAAAAATGAAATTTCCATAATTTTTTAATCTCTAATTTAGTTGTGAAAATCACATGTTTTTATTTAATTAAAAATGGAAAAAAATTCATCACTATTCATGTTGAAAACGAGAACATTAGTGTTGTTTTTATGTGGAAAATAATTGCATGAAATATAATGTTCATTGTGAATTTTTTTCGATGTTACTACAAAATACCTTTTAGTTTGAAATCCCAAATTCCTTCGAAGAATCCCACATATATAAAAAGAAAAATACCCAACTCATAGCTCTTAATATGCTATATAAGCACAATCATTAGAGCCTTAATAACACTAGAATTATTGAACAAGAATTTATCACATTAAATTCCAATTTGAGGCCATAATGATGAAGTAGTCTATAGAACATTGTATCATATCCCACACTCTAGGTTTCCAAGAATTCCAAATTGACCTACAACACACTAATAGCTCACCCTAAGTAGTCACATAGATTATACAGTTTATTGAGTAAAATGAGTTCATGTAGTTTATTGAAGCAGTTTATTGATCTTATAATGTTTATTGAATAAAAAATATACATTTTAATAGATAAAATAATTAATATACTAAATGAAGCTTTCTATATAAATTCCATAAATTGGACACACTTTACTAAAAAATTATTTTCATATTGTAAACAAATTTTATACTATATATTCAAAATTAATTTCATACTAATTTCATATTGTACAGTGTTTTTCAAGTATTGTGCACCAATAAATTGATTTCATACTATATAAATTTATTCCACTTTGTATTTCATAAACTGATTTAATTTTGTATATTTTATGTTGACTTCATATTATACACACATTTTCATACTATATTAAGTTATTTATATTATAGTATAAGCTGATTTCATACTGTATTCTACTTTTCTTATTTTATGCAGTTATCCCCAATTAATAAACCATTTATCAACTTATTTTACTATTTTTTTAATTATGATGTTATTTATGTAACATTATTAACTGATTTCTTGTTCCCTAAATGAATTTCAAATTGTACTATTTTTCACACTATATAATACATGAGATCATTTTATTTTTTATACTGATTTCATACTATATTATTTTTCATATTTCACATTATAAATTATATAGTTTAATAAATAGATTTAAACATGAAAAAAATATTTTGATTTCAATCTTTATAGAGGTTATATAGGTTATAATCTAAGATATTAGTGGTAAAATCAAGATTTGATTTGTTGGTACCATTATTGTTTTGTGTTTTTTCATTTTTGGGATATTGTTGACTATGTTTTCTTATAATTCGCTTTGGTTATTATTTTTTATGTTTGCAGCCAGTCCTTACAAAGGATGATATTGTCGGATTCATTATATTTATTAAAATCAGTTTCTATTTTTCACTTCTCATGATGTTTCATTAGGGGTAGACCAAGGTGTTTCTCTTTATAGTTTCAATTTGGAATGCTGATAGTGTTCAAACTAAGTATTTCGTGATTTCAGTTTTAGGGTCTATGGTATATATATGATTGGTATCCAAGGTTGCTCCTTTTAATTAGGCTTAGGTAAAAAATGATCAATATTCAATGGTTGTGCACCATAAATATTTTCTAAACATGGTTTGGATTGAATGAAAATAAATATTGGAATAAAATTCATGGTAACAGTGTGACTGGTGTAACTATTGGATTTTCATAACCAATCCATTGTCTATTTGAAAAAATAAAGTATTTTTTGGTTCATGTGTTTCATCATTCTAATCCTTTTGGTATCATATTATGCACAATAATTTAATTATTACAATATAATATTTATTATCACTGTATTATTTATAACTAATTTGACAAATATAATATAATATTTTTTCAAGAGATATAATAATATCATATAGTTTTTTATTTAAAAGAAATTTATTAATATATATTAATTATTGATAATTCTATTATTAGTAGATATATCTATTTCTAAATATTTTGATCAAAAAATATATTATAATTTGATGTTATTATAATTATAACATACTCTTTTATCTATTGAAAGTTTATTTAGAAATACATTTTTTTCCCAAAGTGTACAGAAAGGGAAATTTTTCATGGTAAAAATATTAAAAAAACTAACATTTACCAATAGATAGAACCATGTTGGAAAAGAAAAGTTATATTTTTGTTTTTACATCATCCCTAACTTTGGTTGAAGCATCACTAGTGAGAATCAATGCAGTTTTGTCATCATAGTCCAGTGGTTTATCTCATCATCTCTAAATGGTTGATGAGATTCCAGTTTCAACAAAGAAAATAGTGGCTTAGAATCTCCTTTGTTCATATTTATCCCCCTCATTAGCATCATATTTTGGAGAATTCAATGCAAGATTCAATGTGCATAGTGAGGGATTGTATTCTTTAGCTTTTGATGGGCTGATGAGAAGGTAATGTTGAAGGTTATCCACTTTTGTTATATTGAGATAAGGGGGAGATGATAGTTTATTTAGATAAGTGACCTTTGGAATTCTCATGATAAGAGGAAGATCTGTTCCATGGTAGTTCTTCCACTATCCATAAATTGACCATGGAGAGGGATTATTGTGTATTCTAGATGTGGTCATGCAGTCACTTTGGAAGTGTTTGTGGGCATGCGGTAGGTGTATTGACTATGAGCGGTTGATCATTTCATGACATTATATAATATTTTATAATGGTATGATATAGAAATAGTTTTTAAATTTTCAATGAGGTCACTTTTATTGAATGCACGGTCAATTGATAATTTATCTTTTGAATGTGGTAACTTTGGAGGTAGTTCCACATAACCACTTCATAATCAATATGCATTCAGTTGGATATTTTATGTGTTGTTACTTTGAGACATTACAAAATTTCTAACCTAAATTTCAACTACATTTTTAGTACATATTTTTATAACTTATTCTGAATAATGATAAAATAATTTAATGTCATAATTTCATCTTGAAAATAATTCATTCGAAAATCATCTTGAATTCATTTAAATCAAACAATTTTAAATTTGTTTTTTCAGAATATAATATTTTCATCATTTTAATTATTAAATTCACATCCTAATTGAAAATTAAAATTAAAAATTCCATTTTAAAAAAAAATCATTTTATATTTTATAATTATATTCAAAAATTAATAAATAAAGTAAACTAAAAAATAAATCAATTAATGGATATTAATTCCAGATTTAATAAAATAATTATGAATTCATAGTTTGAAAGAAAAAAATAAGATTAAATTTTCCTCAAAATAAATGTGTGGATTCTCAAAATCATTACAAGGATGAATAAAAAATTAATAATTGTTATTTTATCAATTTTTTGATTTAGTCTATAATTAAAAAATTACAAACAAAATATTTTTTTCTGCATTATTGGATTAAATTGTGGGATCATTTCAATGAATAGCATTAATTTTTTTAAAAATTTTAGCCCACATATCAAGGTTCACATGGTTGAGTTTTGATAATATATGGTAAGCTATGTTTATATGATGGATGGTGGACATGATTCAGTTTTTTATGATCAGATGATTGAGTGGGGACATCATACAGTTAGCTATGACACATGATTGATCATGGACATGGTGTAGTTAGCTATGTTTAAAATATTCAATATAGACAGGATATGGATTGATATTTTCACAATGTTGTGGTATCCTATTATTATTGTTATTCCTCATTTCTATATTAAATTACTACGTAATATTATATGTATCATTAAGATTTTTTAATGATTTCAAACTCTTACTTAATGGTATATGATTGATCATTTTAAATAACATTTCCTTTTATTATGGATTATTGAAAACTAATAATGTTCCATTTTATTAACGTGATCTATGACATAAACAAGACCACCAAATATAAAATGAAATAGATAATCCAAAACCATTAATAGATTTTCATTAATAAAACCAAAACTACAGTTTTTAATCAAAAACACATTGACTTGAAAAATAAGAGGGCGTCAATATGGATACATTAATAACATCACTAGAATACATTCTCTGATATTTTTCTCACAAATTACATGAAATAAAAACTAATGTTTTATTCTAGAAAATAATAAAACCTTCAAATTTATTATATCATGTTAGACAACATTTATATATAAACCAAGGTTCATATTCTTGGATGAGTATACAAACACAGTGGTAAAACCCTTACACCCTTATCACATGAATATAAGAGAGGAACATGTTATCTAAAATTTCATATAAAAAGGATAGATAAAAATAAGATAGTTTAAAAATTTATCTATATGTTAAAGTATTTAAAATAACTCACAACATGATTATCGCCTATTTCATGGTTTCCCAGCCCCATGAAATTTCCCAAACTATATGAATTCCTCCATCATGTCTAATGAATAGTTTTTTGTTGTTAGCCATTCCATCCCCGCTATACCTAAGCTGTAACTTAGCAGTATAATTCAGTATTCCCTATTATATCCTAGAAAACCCATCAAAACCAAAATTTACGGTAAAATATGAATCATTAACTAACAAGACCATTTCCATGTGGTATAATCACACCCAACACATTTCATTGACAGAACGTTATTTTAAAAGTTTACCGAACATGATGTATTAAAATCTCACATACCCTAATTTCCAATCACAAAACATAGGAAGAATTATCATAATTTTCCATTAAGAAACACAAACTATTAATTATTAAAAACCAAGACATGATGTTCCAGTAAATGATGATGGGGAGAGAAGACACCAACATCCACATGTTTATTGTAATGTAAAACACCACAAAAAATAAAATTTTGGTTCCTATTCCCATTTCGTGAATGATCCCAAAGAAGTTTAATAAAAAACCTAATATATAGATCTACGAATGAAAACCATAGTTTAATGTTTCTCCACCAAAATAAAAAATGTGTATTACCAAGGAGAATATAACCCAAATTCATTAACTTTTATTCAATAGTTTCGATGTTAAATGATTCATTGCAATTAGTATCTGGAAAGAATAAGTTCACCAATATCTCCTAGATTGGTCTTGGGGTTCATTAGTGAAAAAGGGATGGCTAATTATAACTATATTATTGTGGAATTAATAAATTTTTTGGACCAAAAATCATTTATGGTGTGAAAGTGGAATTCAATATGTGATATTCTTGATTCCCACATACACTAAAATATAAGTATTTATAATCATTCAAGGACGGATACACATTCACACCTTAAATAAAATTCATGATAAAAACCCCAAATCATTCACATCATGAATATATTTTCTCATCGTAAACCATATCCAGCCCCAAATATGAACTGTAATTTACACCTTCCTCTAAACCCTTCAAATGATCTATACTAACCATTCAATTTCTTAAATGAAACAATTTAAATCAATGGCCCACCTCAAACTAGTGGTGTCACATTCTCACCATAATTGGGATATCAGACCCTAGAATTAGAGAGGAAATTGGTGATTTGGAAACATTATAGACATTAATATATCATAGGATTATCACATTCCTATGTTTGGTCATAAATTGGACCATGTTTCTACTCAACATGAACTAAGGATATGAATCTACCACACAATAACTTTTCTTTCCTATTCAAAATTTGATTCGGTTAATGACTAGATTTTCCCAAAGGATTAAGAGTCACATGATACCAAAAAAATCACATGGTCCGGAATTCGTTGCTACATCCTTAATTGAGATACCTGAAAAATGTTATGACATAAATTGAATCTCTATTATAGAGATATCCAAAGAGAAGCTTTCCAGGTATTCTCAAGGATTTAGAAAGGGTTGATATACCGAGTATCCAACGTCAATTTTATGCACAAATGTCAATTCCCCAACCTTATCGAAATATGTAATAATACATGATCAATCACATCAAAATAAAAGGTATAATAAAAATAATTAGTATAGTATTTTTTATAGATTTTGTATGTCTCTATCCTTTTCATGATCATCTGTATTTTCTAAGTTGTTTTTCACACTAAACACGGTAAAATTAGAGAATTTAAACACAATCAACCTAATAAAGTTAGAATAAAATGGGTTCCTATGAAATTAATTATACAGGGCTATTTGTATCAGGAATTAATATGTTATTTTGGGTAAAAACTGCACAAAATATATATGGCCTTCCCATCAACCACTGAAATTTGATACATAATCTCTACTCTTGTCCTATAATGTATGTATTGTACACTTTGATTGGCCATATATTGGGGGTTTATGTCTCATGATCGTGGTATACATCATTCCAGGTTCAGGTTATAAGGACTTCCAAAACCATCTTGTAAATATAGTTAATTAGTGAAAGATAATATAAAATTGTACGTGATTTAATTTGACCACTTTTTAAATATTTAGAATTATTAACTCATCTACCTTATTTATCTCACTAATTAGAATGAAATGTACATACTATGTGAGTCTTTCCACAATCAACCAAATGGATTCATGATTCCAAATTGTCCATGGTAGACCTATGAAAATGTCTATAGAAATATTCACTCATTTCAATTCAAGTGTAGGAAATGACTAAAACATATCAGATGGTCGTTGATGGTGAGTCATCACCTACTGATAGTTGAGACATATCAAATAATACCTATCCACTTTTAATTCCGTAATTGACCACCATAAATGGTCCTTCATTTCCCTATAAAATTACCCAGTACATGAGGAGTAGATTAACCATTTCATATAATGACAAGCGGGAAGGTGTTTCTCTCAAAAATATTTAGTAACTGAAACTCACTCTCAAAAGTACAACACCAAATTTCTATCTTTTATCCCAACATCAGTGGTCTCCTTACCATTGAGGTTTGACCTCATCTTAAGGAAATCATGGTTTCTCTAATATAAATCTAAATCTCAGCTAACCAACATAGTAATAAGTGTTTTTTGAATGAAAATTGTAACCTTATTTTTCTTGTCACATTCTATGACCATATAAGTAGATATATCCATCAATTTTTATTATCCTCAATTCACACAAACAATTTTATTATATATATTTTGATTTAATGAATCGACCATAAAATTTAGTTTTCCTTGTGTACTCACTACATTAAAGTCAAATATATTAAAATTTTTCATCCAATTACAATTTCTCATGTCCAAGTCCTATTGTGATAATATATCTTTCATATTTTTTTTATCTGTGGACATGCTTATTTTTTCACCAAAGTGACGCTTGATACATTTTTAATTAGTGGACCACTATGGATACATCTAGATCATGGCATGGATAATTATTCTCATTAATTCTAAAAAAATTATCTATAATCGATGAAATGATCTATCTATATGAGAATTTAACCAAACCTTGAACCAAACTCATTACAAAAGACACTAAATCCATTAAATTTTTCAACAAAGATATGGATATATTTCAAAATTATATGTTCCTTGAGTTACTTGAAGTACATCTAAAAAATACTATTACACTAGAATACATTTCCCTTCATTTTTAACATAGTCTTCAATGAAAAAAAATATTAAAAATAATGAAAAAAAAAGATGACAATACCCTACTACTCATAACAATATTTGTTTTTGGAAGACATTATTTGGTTATTTCCATGAAATAATGTAGTCCACATTATTTGGGTCAAATGATATGCCTTTTTAGAGATTATATTTCAACGGAAGTGAACTTATAGTATCTTGAAGTCCCACATAAATAATTTTGAAGAGATATGGTGGTCTCTCAATATACCCATCATAGTATACAAGTTTAATTCACAGTCATATTTCATTAAATTGTAAATACATATTTAATCAGATAATACCACTATTAATGAATCCATGTATACTTGAAAGGTATGATTTATCAATTCTATAAATAATTATGGTGTATCTGTGAGCTCAAAGGGAAAGGGAAAGTATTCATAGTATTCATAAGTGCTTCAAAATGTTTTCTTCATAATACCTACTTTCATAATGTAGAGGTGGTACCCTGATAAGAGATTAATTTTGGATAAATACATGAATATATTCAATTAATTGAAATTATCATTAATTAGAGGTCTATGGTTTATATTATTAATTATAAATTGATTTATCTGATGATAATTCACACAAAGTTAATGATTACCATCCAAATTCTATAAAAATAAAATTAGAGTGGAAAAATGAAATGTAATTGGTCTTAAGAATAACATGATTTTCAAGACCTCCAAATGAACCTTTAACTATCAAAACTCTTCTAATTCCACTATAAAAATTGCAATATTAATGGTAATTATTCCTAGGATTACATTGAAAAAAATTACAATTCTTTTTCATGTGGTAACATCGAGATGTTATTCATAAATATTTCATGGTATCGACCTATGATGGAATGAAATATATATGTTAATATATGTTTATAAAACCCAAGTTAATCACTTAAATATATATGTGTGGTACTTCAAAACATAATAAATAGAGTTCTTTCTCTTCTAACATTAAAATCTTTTTCCCTTTCATTAACTGAAAAAATCCTTCATGATACATGAATCTCACTTTCCATATATAGAAGTTAATATGGTCCTTGAATGATACTAGACAATACATCCCCAAGATGAGATCTAAGAATTTCATGTCTATGAAAATAACATCCTTCCAAAATTAGATTGAATCATTAGTGATAGAACATGAAGAACATTTAAATCCTTTATCCTCTCAGTACTTGTGAGGTTTATTGATGCTCATAATGAGAGGAAAATTTTTCATAGACAATAAGTGTTTTTCACCAATAAATATGACATAAAATAATTTGAGGAACTAATTTCTATAAAACAAGCATCAATGTGGAATGAAGGATAATATTACCTCACAACGTCGATGAGACTACTTCCAAAGTTGTCATGATCTTATCAAATATTATAAACTTATGACCTTTTCTGAAGATGTATCAAACTTGTATATAGGTATTATTTTTGGTTCTGTTTCATTTTACGTTTTTTGGTAGTTACCTTGGGGTGTGTTTGAGTGAAAATTGGAAATTTTGGAAGGAAGATAACATGTGCCTGGTTGGTTCACAGTTTTCCCATTTTGTGCGGCCTAGTATAGAAAACTATGTAAAGCTGAATAGAGTGTATTCACACATCTAGAACATAGTTTTTTCAAAATATGTGTCCCATTTGGAGACCCGCCCAAAAGAAGATGTTTTTGGTTAAGGGGAATGGTTTGGAAAACCATCGCCCCTACCAAGTAAACTATGTACATGGTTTTAGTCAATCTGATAAATTAGATTTTAAAATAACTAAACACCCATATTAATGTAAAATTTATCCCCACCCATCCCCTAATGATTCCTCTATATTTTGGAACCTCATATATGAAATCATAGGGCTCTTTAACACTGTTCCTAGTGATTCAAAGTCTGGATCAATGATTTACACCTTCCTCAATAAGTAAATCACATCCCAATTTTCTTATCATCTCTTTAAAATTATTCTCCCATATTTAAAAGTATTTTTATCCTCAATTGATTCTATAATTAGATGTAGGTTTATTAAATCTCAATTCATTTGATCTTAGATCTAGGTTTTGGTTCTATATCGTGTTCTTTGATGATTTCTTGAACAATCTGCTACAAATTTGGGACTCTTATGTTTGTGAGTGTTTGTCAATTACTTTAGGTAGTTGGTAAATAATTAAAATATCATAGTATTAATTTCAATTACACGTATTCAATTTTTTAATTTCCATGGTTCAATTAGAAATTGAATTTCAAAAGATGAATAAACTAATTTGAAAAATTAATTAGTTAATCCCATGTAAAATTGAGAATAATTATTTGTTGAATTTATTATTAGAGTATTGATATTATGGAATTTGAATAATTAATTGTTTAATTATTTATGGGGATATTGGGATTGTGTATTCTTGATTACTTAATTATGAATTAATTTAACAATATTGGTTCCCTTATGAAATTTATTTAATTATATTAATTAATTAGTGAATTAATTGATGGAATTTATGGTATTAATTATTTTTCAAATTATTTAATTGGATTGATGTTAAAGAATAATTTTTGAATTAGTAATGAAGTTGATGTGACTAATTAATTATTGAATTAATTAATCAAATAATGTGAGTATGTAATTTTTTTATTTCATTAATTTGTTAGTGAATAATTTACTCATGTATTATAAAATATGAATTGGAATAATGGAATTCAGTTATCAAATAATGAATGGTAAAAATGTAATTCAGCCATGTATTATGAAATATTAATGGTAACAACAACAATTAATTATCAAATAATGAATTGTCAAAATGGCATTTAGTCATGTGTTATGAAAAATTATTGGTAAGAGTGGCATTCAATTATGAAATTATGAGTGGTAACAATGACATTCAATTATGAAATTTCAAATGGTGATATTGGTATTCAATCTAATATTATGAATTTTTAATGGAAATAATTAAATTAAATTATTAATTATGAATGGTAACACTGGAATTCAGATATATGATATGGGTTGGGGGTCCTCATGAACCCATGGATGTTATATAGTTCAATAAAGAGTAATTGAATTAATGTAAATTGTTTACATTGTTTCTTTTCTTTTATTATTTATTCAACTTCATATAGTATTTTTAATATATATTTTTTTAGGCACTATTTGTGGTGGCCTACGGAGTTGTATTCACATCCTACCTAGCTAACCTGATTGGTACATGGGTAGAATTCATGGTTGCCGGATGGGTTAATGGAAAATGTCCTATATTAGATGGCTGAGTCGGGATTGATCAAGGATGGGGGAACTGAACAAGGTTCCAGGACCTTCTTTCGAGTTATCTGTTTCTTTACATGGGATTTTTATATTGACACATGACACATATTGCATGAAATATATACTATTCAATTTTGGATATCTTAGTTCATGTTTTGATCATCATTTGATATTGTACTCTTCTAGTCATGGTTAAATGATTTGTCTATTTTTGTTTACTTTTGATATTGTTAAACATTAATAAATATGTTATAGTCACCTCATTATTAATATTATACCCTCTTCTCTAGTTCATAGCCTCTGGAATATGAGGAGACGTGCTTGGGATCATGAGGAAAACAATCTCATTGAACTAGTGTGTGTCTTCTAGGATGGGATGTTATGAAGTTGTATCAAAGGAGTTTTATTTTCTTTTCTTTTACCATAATATTTGTGAAATATAGATAGGATACTAGAAAGATTTTAGCCTTGGTTATGATCTGAGGAATGGGAGTATCTTACCTATGTATAGTGGAGAACCTAATTAACCAGGTTGGGATATTCTTATCAGTATTTTTTGTCATAGTTTAGTGATATTTAACCTTGGGTGACACACTTGTTTTTAATTGTGATTATTGTTTCAAATATTTTCTCATACTTCCACATGGCCTAGTATAAAAGAATATTTGAGTATACAAGCATCATTTTAGGAACTTTAGATTATTATTACATAAACCATTTATAGTTACACGTGGTAAAGAATGTTTTTGGGCTTGTTTTTTAACTAGAAATTCATTTCCTTGTTTATGGGAAATTTAATTTAAAATGGTGCCTAATGAAAAAAATGAAAACTATAAAATGATACAAAAGAGAAAATAAATGGATGTTTAATGTGAAACTTCAATAATGAGAATGGTTTTACCCTTTTTTAACTAAGACATATATGTAGTATGTTTAAGGGTAGAGATAGTGCTTCGGTGTTTACTATGTGGTGGGGTTTCAAGAATGAATGGAAATAGATTTATGTGAATTCAAATAGTTGTGAAAAAGTGGGGTTACGTATCTAAAGATGTGTGTTTGGAATTGTAGACATATGACTCCATGATGACACTTGTTGAGAGGATTCAGGTAACATATGACAAGAGATGTTCCACTAGGAGTGGAACCTGGGGCACTGATAGTGTTGGGTGAGGAATCAGGAGAGTCGTCCTATGAGAACATTCCTTACACCACGAAATTCTAGAAAAGTGACCCTTGGTGGGAAGTGAAAATCATGTTTGATATAATAAGGGAGTTCTAGAAGTCATACTCTTCAACATTTATTGGAGAAGTTGGGCCTAAGGGAGGTGAGTTTTATATCGAGTCCATCCGGACTATACATGACCATATGGTTACTCTTGTTGAGAAGAGATCCAAATTAGATGCATATGTTACGTGGTCAATAGAATCCTTGGGGGGACATCTGTAATTGGAATTAACAGCTGGATAATATGAAATGGGAGTGATTTTAAGATTTTTTTTAATGAACTTGTATCCTGAGATGCTCAGGCATGAGAGAGAAGGTGGGTTCATGAGACTAATTCCGGGTAACATGTCTATGATGGAGGATGTTGGACACTTTATAGATTTGTAGGGATTTTTCTAGCATTAGATAGGCATAAGACTATTGTGGCAAGGAGGTTTTAGAGTGGGAATTAATATGAAATTAAGTTTGATGTGATTATCTTTTCTAAAAAGATGTATTCAGAAGTGGTAAATAATTATCTCATATCTAAGGGGAACATGAATTATGATTCTACTATAGGATATATAGTTCCAACTAAAAGGATTGGATTTATGACTTTTAAGGGAAGTAATCATTATTACTAGAATCTTAGTCAGTGTGCTGGAATGCATTGTGTCCAAATAGAGGGTCCAATAAAATAAGACCTTGCTGGACTTATCTTTTACCATTTTGGTATGTTGGGCTGCTATTGTATACAATGTTCCCAACCACCAGTAGAGTACTGATATTGTGGTATGATGGGTAATCAAATGAGGATCTGTAATAACATGAAATAGACAGGTAGTGATGGAGGAGGTGGACAAAACCAGGATCTAAGGTGGATATTTTTCACCATATCAGTCTGGCAGCTACAATTATATTGGTTGTGGAGGTAGAGGTAGTTGATGAGGTGATTTGGGGAGATAGAATACATACCAGCAGAGTGGTTCATATTAGGGAGCTCAGACTACATTTCATTTAATAGGGGAATAAAAGTTACCTATATTTCGACTTACATAGGTGGATAATTATGTTGTATAGTTGATAGTTATAGGTGTTATTCTTGTATATTCTATAATTCCAAGTTTATTATTTGATATTAGTGCCACTCATTCCATTATTTCTGCAAAAATATTGAATGGTTTATTCCTAGAGGATGAGTTATTGAGTGTGCTATTTGTGATATATACACTATTTGGAGTACAGTCAATAGACATCTGTTTATGGAAGGGGTGTTCTCCTGTGCTTGGGGAGTATCATTTTTGTGGGATCTTTACATCCTTGATTTTTTATGATTTGATCTAATTTTGGGTATGCAATATTTAGTATCACACCAATCCCACATCGATTACTACCACAGTAGAGTGACTTTTATGTCTCCTAAAGATGAAAAATACATTCACCATGGAAAATGGGATATCTAGGCAGGCCAAGTAGGTACAATTACTCAGAAATTGGGAGAGGTCACATCCATGATTTCTAGACTGATACTAGATGATATAGGTGTAATTATTGAAGTCTTTCCCCCCATAGTGGATTGGTTTTTGGATTTGTTTCATGAAGTCTTATTAGGGCTACCACCTAACATATACGTGGTGTTTACAATTGAGATCATATAAGGGACTCATCTAGTTTCAATTCCAACATACAGAATGGTACTAATAGAGCTTCCAAAAATAAAGACATAGCTATAGGTTTTGGAGGATAAGTGTTTCATCTCTCTGGGTACATCACCTTGTGGTTATCAAGTATATTTCCGAGAAGGATGATGGGACTCTTTTATTATGTGTTGATTACCAAATGGTGAACCAAATGAATGTAAATAACTAGTATCCTCATTCGAGTATCAATGAACACTTCGACTAGTTGAGGGGAACATGCGTCCTCTCAAATTTTGAATTAGGATTTGGGTATCATTAATTGACATTTCCAATTTATGATATAAATAGAACTAAATTCACAAGATGTTATGTCCTATATGATTTCATCATAATGCCATTTGTGTTGAAGAAGGCACCAGTGGTTTTGGTAGACATGATGAATATAATGTTCCATTCGAACCTAGATCAATTTGTGGTGGTGTTTGTGGATGACATCATGGTGTGCTCCAGGACTCAAGACAATCTATTCCAACATCTTAACATTACTATGAGTACACTAAGATAGAATTGTCTATATGAAAAGCTATATAAGTGTCAATTTTGGATTGGATAGGTACACTTATTGGGTTACATTATCTCAGTGGAAGTTGTGTTAGTGTTCCCAGAGATGGTTTAGTTAGTTTTGCCTTGGGAGTATCTAATGAACATTTTTTATATCTATATCATTCTGGGAATAACTATATATTATCAGATAATCGTCAAGGAATTTTCCTAAATTGTATCACCACTTTTGATCTCGGCCAAAAATGGGAAAAAATTTGAATGGTTGAAAGCATGCGAGAATGAATTCTAGGAGTTGAATAAGCACTTGAAAATAGAGTCAATCATGATCATAACCAAGCTGGGTGATGTGTATACGGTGTTTTTTATTCTTATAGAAAAGGGAATGCAGTAGTGTTGATACAGGGAGACCAATTTGTGGCATACGAGTCTCAGCAATTTGGGCAACATGAACAAAATTACCATATACATGACCTTGAGTTAGTTGTACAGGTTTATTTTTTAATGTTTCAGTGGAACCTATATTGAAAAAAATTTATGATGTATTCTAATCACAAGGAAATTAATTATAAATTTTCATACAAACATTTGAATTTCCGGCAATGTAGGTTTGTTGAATATATACAGTTATTTAATTTTTAGCTATAATATACTCCCAGAAAGGTAAACACTATTTTTGAAACCAAGAGGGAGAAAGTGTAGGCTCAAGAAATTCAAGAGTCTGGTGAATGGTGTAAAATGACATCTTTACTATCATAGATTCATGTTGTCGTTCATGATATTTAAGAGAAGATGACTCACATATCTGTTTTAGTATACGGTACACTTTTGACCTGGATTAGGGATAAAAAGTATACGGATATACAGTGTTTGAACATGATGGACATCCTTGAAGGTGGGGAGACACCTTCCTGATTTAGAATATATTACGATGAGATAATCTATGTCAAAAATTTGGTTGTTGTTCCTATGCACATGTGGGAAATGCTAATGTATGAATTTCATACCTCAAGGTGAGAATTGTATAAAACTGTGACCAAAATGTACATTGACCTATGTCAATAGTTTTTCTGGATGGTAATGAATAAGTAGATACCAAGGTTTCTGATAGGAAGTTTCACCTTCCAACAGCTGAAGAGAGAACATCAATTCCCAATTGGTTTACAACATTCATTTCCCATTCCAGAATAGAAGTGGGAAAATGTTACTATGGATTTTTGGGGGGTATCCAAAGGTTACCTTAGAATAATGATGTTATTTGGATGATTTTAGACCATTTGAAAAAGGTAGATAATTTCTTTCAAATACGGGAAACTTTCATGGTATAGAAGTAGGGAGACATCTAGGTTTCAAATGTTTTTCAACTTCATGGGGTTACATGGACTATTTTTTCAGACTGTGAATCAAGTTTTACTTCTTACTTTTAGTAGGGCTTGTAAAAGTTTCTTGGTACATAGATTTTATTACGTACGGATTTCCACCCAAAGACAGATGGGTATTCAAAACATAAGATAAATATGATAGAGGATAAACAATGGGTGTGTTTCCAAAACATCATGGGATCTACGGAGAAACAACTGTAATTTTTGGATTTTTCCTATGAAAAAAGTTATCAGGAAACAATTCATATGGAACCCTATGAGGCCATTCATGGTAGTCCATGAAGATAACCTCTATGTTGGATGTCGGTAGGTGAGTCATAACTGTTGGGCCCGAGTCTAGTGTAAGATACATGAGAGTGGGAACAACTAATTCAGAAGCATATGGCTATATATCATATTTGATAAAATTCATTTGACAATTGATGTAGACAAACCCTTTATTCAATAGAGGGTGATAATATATTCCTTCAAGTTTTTATTAGGTTGGTCAATGTAGGATATGAAGAAAGGGAAAGTTGGAACCCATGTTTAGTGGACCATTTTTGTTAGTGGATAGAATTGGCCTAGTGGGATACCGATTGGATCTTCCATAGTGATATATTGAAATAAAATACATTTTCCAGGTTTCACAACATTGGAGGTATCACCCTAACCCTCCTTATTTAATTGATGTGGATTACATTTAGCATTAGATAGATGCGCATTTTCAGGAGCATCAGATATGTGTGTTGGATCACAGTGAGAAATTGTTGTGGGAAAGGAATGTGTTGATAGTTCATATATTTTTGGAAGCATGGGATTGTTGAGGAGGAAACCTGGTAGAGAGATGAAGATATGTGGGATAAGTGGACCGATCTTTTTTACTCAGAATCTTAGAGATACTTGGGAATACAACTCAAGAATGGCCTTTTATATGGTGGGGAGATTCTAAGATCTTGATCATTTTCAGAGATTTCATGGACTTCATTATATTAATTTCTTTATTTTTTTATAATACTTTGGTTGGATTTTACCTTGGGATGCATTTGGGTGAAAATTGGAAATTTCGAAAGGAATAGGTCATTTGCACAGTTGGTGGATAGTTTTCTAAAACCATTCTCCCTAACCTAGAAAAATTTGGAAACCCAAACAAAACTAATTCGTAGGGATGGAACATGGTTTTTCAAACTGTGTTCCTGTATTGGAAAATCCCCCCTAGCCTAGAATAGGCCCACGGTTAAGTTGAGTAGTTTTGAAAACAGTGCACTCCTACCCTGAAAACAATGTTCCTAATTTTAATTAAAATAAAAATCAGATTTTTAAAATAACCAAAACCCCATATTAAGCCCAAATTGACCCCCACTCATCCCCAAATGTTTCTTCTCGATTTTGGAGACCCCCAAACGAATTATTAAGGATCCCAACATCTATTCTTAGTGATTCAATGTCTGGATTGAAGATCTACACCTTCCCTGGTAAGTCGATCTCATCTGGATTAGTTTCCCATCTCTTCCATATTATTCTCACAGACATTAAAGGATTATTATCAACTATTCATTATAGATATAAATCATGTTTTATTATATTTTTTATGCATTTTATTATGGATCTAGGTTTCGTATCCAGATCATGTTCTTCAATTCATTCTTTATAAATCCACTTCAAATTGGTTATTCTTTTATTGGTGACCATTTCTCAACAAATTGAGGTGGGTGATATATAATTCAAACCCCATAGTCTTAATTTCACTCACGTGCATATAATTGTGGAATTTAAAGGGTCTTTTTAGAAATTTAATTTGATAAATTGAATTATTTAATATGGTGAATTAATTTATTAAGGGAATGTGAAATTGTGAATATTTAATTATTGAAATAATTATCAGAGTATTCATATTTTAAAATTTTAATAATTAGTTATTGAATTAATTATGGGGATTTTGGGATTGGAGATTCTTGATTACATAATTGTTGAATTAATTAAAGTATATTATTATATTTATGAAATTGAAAAAATTGGATTAACTAATTAGTGAATTAATTAATGGAATTGATTAAATAATTAAATTTTTTAATCAATTAATGGGATTGATGTGATAAAATATTTTTTGAATTATTATTGAAATTGATGTGGTTAATTGATTGCTTTATTAATTAATGGAATGATTTGAATATGTAATTATTTTAATTAATTAATTAATTGGTGAAATAATTTACTCATGTATTATGAAATATGAATTGCAACTATGGAATTCAATTATGAAATGAGGAATGGTAACAATATCTTTGAGTTATTTATTATGAAATATAAATGGAAAAAATAGAATTCAATTAATAAAAGGTGAATGGTACCAATGGAATTCAGTCATGATATTATGAAATATGAATTTTAATAATGGAATTCAGTTTTGAAATAATAAGTGGTAAAAATGGAATTCAGTCATTTATGATGAAATATTAATGGTAAAAATGGCATTAAATTATGAAATAACTAATGGTAACAATTTCATTCAATCATATATTAGAAAATATGAATGGTAAAAATGGAATTTAATTGAGAATCATAAATGGTAACAATGGAATTTAGATATATGATATGGTTTGGGTGTCCTTGGGAATACAGTGGTGTTATGTTGTTAAATAAAGAGTAATTGAATAAATTTTAATTGTTTTATTTTATTTTGTTTTATTTTTTACCAAACTACATACAATATTTTGACTGGATATTGTTTTAAACGCTGTTGGTGGTGGCTTACTGACTTGTACCCAAACCCTACATTGGCTGCCTAATTGGTACCCAAATAGACATCATGGTTGCATTACAGTTTAATGGAAAAGGAGACATATTTGATGGTTGAGTCAGGATGGGTCATGGATGAGGGAACCGAACAATGTGTTCACACCTTCTTGGGAGTTTTTATCATCTTTAATTATTTTTAGTTTTTCCTATTGAAAATTAACATGTATTGGCATAATATATGTACATTTCAGTTTTGGATATTGTAGTTGCAGGTTTTTTCATCATTTGATATTAGTACTCCTCTAGTCATGGTTATATGATTTCGTTATTATTGTTTACTTTTGCTGTTGTGCTACTTTATTAAAGATGGTATATTCTCCCCATGATCAATATTATACCCTCGCTGATATCCAATAGCCTCTCGTGTAATGGGAGAAAAGCCTGAGGATATGTAGCCAACCAGCTTAGAGAACCAGTATGTGTCACCTAGTCTAGGATGTTAAAACTATAAAAAGGGGTCTCCGAACTCCCACATATTGTATTATATTAACTTAAAGAGGAGATTCCAATTAAGGGTTCAGGTTATTCTCGTAATCACCATAACTACCTTCACTTTGTTAGAGGAAACATCTCTGTTGAGATCATTCAGGTTGTGCAATACATTCCTCTGACATAGTAGGATTATCCCCAACAATTAGATCTGGGGGTTTTGTATAATATGAATTGTGTTTTTTATGAAGAAACTGTTATAGCACTCTCAAAATGGTGTTTTGCATTCCTATTTAATTATTTCTAATAAAAAACATTATTATCAACCTATTGTAGTACTGTGACGTGCGGGAAAGGAAACTACCGTATTGGGTAGTTCTTTAGTGCATGGTTTCCCTAGTAGTAGTCATCCCTTCTATGCTTGATACATGTACTAGAGTTCCCATTAGAGTCATGGAGGAAAATTTTGGTCTCTATACAGAGGTTCATAGTAATTTATTTAACTACCATAAGATCCTTTTTCATCATGTCCATGAATTGTTTAATGCAGAACATCTCTACTCTAGAGATAATTCTTAGTCATAAATCTTCTTTGAAAATAAATTCCATTAGGGACATACTACATATATATTCAAGGGAAAATAAGTACATTTTTATGAAATTGGACCCAAAATTCATGATTGAATCCTTCTCTTTCCCCATATAGAAGAAATAATTGGCTCAAATTAATTGAAGGTATGCATGTTGACATTTTCTATTGAATAAATCCTCAAGATCATCCCAGGTAACACCATGGTTATCCTTACTTTTGAAGAAATGTTTCCATGATTACCATTCAAGATCCTCGATCTTGTATACAACAACCCCAATAGTAACTTTCACTCAAATAACCTGGAAATTAAGGATTTCATTCATTCTAGAAATACATACATCTTCATTCTTAGGTCCTAAGTCACACTGATAGATAGATGGGTTATACCTTCAGAATTAAAGTTATAATTCTATATAAAATGGATCCTCATGTAGATTTCATTTCTACACAACTTATAATACCTCCATTTTTTTAAATTCATTTATTCACATATGGTTCCTCATGTGGAACCATGTTCTTAGCAGCAATACGTCAATAATATCTATAGTCCTTGATTGGTCATATATTCTAATTATTTTATAAAAATAATTAATTATTTATCAACAAACATTATAATCACATAACACATACCATTGTAATGAAATATCATAAAATATCATACAAATGGTGTATTCATTGAATAAATTCTATTACAGGTGCTGGATATTGGACTAGAATTTTCTAATCCCATTATAATGGGGTGACAACATTCCTATATGTGGTTGGAAAATATTATATAACCAAACTACTATTGTAACATAATATTAAATATATATAGGATTGTTATGTATTTTTATACAAATATGTCATGTACTAACACAACCTATCTCGATACCTTCAATTCCCAATAGATTGATCGACCAAACTAATTCCAAATAATTTACCAAAAAATAACACACAATCTATAAATTAAAAATTTAACATAATATGATGAACATGATTCATGATATAAATAAAACCACTAAATTTAAATCAACATATATAAACAAGAATCATCAATATAGTCATAATATATAAATCGATAGTACAGGTATACATAAAAATTTCAAAGACTCAAATGGCATTATGGAACTAATTTATCACCTTGACTGCCTCCACTCCAAGACCATAGATAATATTTAGATCACAAAGGACATGACCACATCATAAAAGACCTATAATATAAAATTACTTTGAAATCCATCTTCCATTAATCATGGTAAATAGTATTTAAAACACTCCAAGGTTCATATATAATGGTTGAGCATAAAAACTCTGTAAGAAACCCGGAACACTTCCCACACATGCCCCTAATATAGGAACAAGTTATCTAACTTAAGATATCTAATTTGTGAGGAAAATATAAAATATTTCTGTCATATATCTACATATGAATGATTTGAAAATAACTCACTCCCTATAGTCCACATATTCCACACACACACACAAATGAAAGTTCCCAACCAATATAATTTCCTCAATCATGTATAATGAATAGTTTATAATCATGATTGGATCCCATCCCTTCATACCTAATATGTAATTTTGAGGTGTAATCTTCTGTTCTCTAGCATTATCCTGGTAAATCATGTCTTGACCAATAAAGACCCTATGATTTCCGACATGATCTCAAATAATCATTTCATGCAGAACTTCTCACACCCAAACCATTATTTGATAATATTTTTTCATTTTATAAATTTATAAAAAATATTGCATGCGGAGTACACAACCCATAGTTTCAAATCTAGTAAAACAGTAATAATGATCCTAGGTTTACATAAATAAATAAATACATGATATTTTTTTAAACAAAACTCCAAATTCTAGAAAATGTTTAAAGGGATAGAATCCACCTACCTTATCATGTTTTTTCTATATAAACATGCTACAAAAATATGACCTTTTTTCATTTTTACATTCCTTCAACAATACCAACAAAGACTCCTAAAAACATTCAATAACCCATAGATATAGGCACGAAATCCACAGTCTAGTGTTTCTACCTAAAATTAAATTATAATATTACCAGGAATAAGATGAACTTCAATAATTACCATTGATTCCCTTGGACTGATGCCCAAAGATTCATCTCAATAAGTCTCCCTAAAGAATATGAATATTAAAATCACTTAGTGTAAGCATGAGGTTTCAAGGAAAATAGGGGAAGAATAATTTGAATTGAATGTCTTTGGAAATAATTAATCAGCTATACAATATATCATTCATTATTTAAAAGAGTAATTTATGCTATAAAATCTATTAATCCTATATACATATAAATTTATCTCCAATCAATCTTTTAAGACTAAAAACCCTTTAATTCCTATAATAGAAATAATTGAAGCTGCCCAAAATCCATTAAAATTGTTAGTATCTATTCACATCAGGCATCGTCTCCTACACTAGATTCTTTCTACAAATCTATATCTTCTCTAGAAACCTTCATGTAATAAAACCCATGTATTAAATAACTTAAAAAATAGAATAAATCATGTTTGTACCTCAAACTGGTGGTGTAACACAATAGGTTATGAAGATGAGTATATCATAGGTTATATCTAGAATAGAATCTAATATTTTATATTTATTAATAATTTTTTATAATTATGTGAAATAATAATTTTATATAGTTAATCTCCAAGGACACAAGACATTACGGTTATGAGATTATGTTATTTTTGGGAAATGTAATGTTATAAATATTGGAATATTTTTAAATTTGACTCAAATTATCTCACATTTTGTTAAAACCATTAGCTAGAGAATTTTTTTATCATTGGATCCATGAGTGTCTGTATATGGTGCTTCAATAGGTTTTAGAATTGGGTATAGTTATTTTTTGGGACTATTTTAGTTATTTTTTGGGACTATTATTAGGAAATATTATTGAGACACTAATGATAAGACCCAAAATATATGATAAAAAACCCAAAAAATTGTAAAATGCAAAGTGTGTATTTTCCTAGAACGAAAATCTTTCTCTACATACAAATAAGTTGGTACAGGCTCTAGCGTAGATTCTCTAAGGTGTAATAATCCTTAAAAAGAGTAGTTGATTATTAACATTATTTTAACTCAACGAAAGTTATTTGGGTCTTGGGGGTAATTCCAGTTTTATTAAAATAATTTTTATATATCATTATGAGATATATTAATATTATTAGGTCTCGGTCCATAAAGGGAATATGGCCTTGGATTACCATGGTTAAACTGAAGGAGAAGTAGATTAATCAAATAATTTCATAGTTTAAGTGAATGTATCCAAGTTTGAAATGAATGTGTCCTATGAGAATACAACATAGGATTCATTTTACATATTCGTATGAGCAATTAAAATTATTAAATTGGATTATATCATTAGAATTTTTTTAGACTGTGGTATGAAAAAGGATCAAGAAAATGATGTTTTTATTGGTATGCATATTAAAACACTATATACTTATATATATATATGGGAAAATATTCTTAAAAACAATAGAATCTTCGTATATCCCTATTATAAAGGAAAATATGAGTTTTCTAGGCTTTAAAATGATAGTGAGATAGATATCATATGGGAAATTATATTTTGAGTTTATTATCATATAGAAACCCATATATATATTTACATTAGCTATCGATTATTAATATTAGAAGGCTGAATTTTATTTTAATAATGGTGGATAATTTAACCCACATATATTTTATTATATATTACTTCTTATGTAAATATGGGTAAAAAATCATGTTTCTCTCGCAACATTGAACCAAAATAAACAACAATAGATTTTATTAGGATAAATATAACCATTGTTAAGTATACATTGAGTCAGAGAGGGAAAATATAGGTAACTATATAATTAAATATATATATATATATGTATATAATTATAGGTATCATTTTATAATAATTCATTTCTAAAATTCAATTATTGTGGAAAAATAAATAATGATATATTTTTACATATAAATATATATTATTATAAGTTATATTTTTATGTGTTTTGAATTATCTTATATTATGTATGGATATTTATTTTAAGGATGTGTAATCATAATATATAAAATAAAACAATATATCATAAATATAGTAGTTAATAATAGGTATGTACCAAATTCATTTTTTAGTAGATACAATGTTTAACAAATATAAATTTTTATGCAATATATGTTCTCAGATTAAAACTAATTTGGTCTCATTTAGAAATTAAATTGGAAAAATGAATTGAATATTAATAATCATGAATTTAAAATTAATAAATTATATTAATTACATTTATATTGACAAATATAAGTCATTATGATTGATGTTAATTACCACAATAATCATAAAAGGATTATTTTAATTAAATTATTTTCACAGATGTTATCGAATTTTTCTATAAATAAATTTAATTACTCTAATTTAAATAATGAATCTAATGTGATTTTTAAACATATAAAAAATATACCAACACTATTTTATTTATTAATTAATAGGAAATAAGAACAAGAATAATGTTCATTTAAATAAATTTCATTTTTTGATGAAAACAATCTTCATTATATTTTTGGAATCTATTTAAAAGTTTAACACACAATATCATGAAATTGAATTAGAAAAAAATATTTATTTTTTAATTTATGTATAAGAATATTATATTATTATATCTTTTCAATATTTTTTAAAAAATATTTATTTTTTATTAAATAACATAAAATATAGTTTTTACAAATACCATGAGTTTTATTAAATCATTATGATATAGTCATGAAAAAAAAATGAAAACATTTTCCAAATCAATTATGTATTTAAAAAGAAAATATATCAACATAAATATTTTTTCTAATTAGGAAAACTATAATTCAAATTTTGGAACATAAGTAATATTTTTCCAAATAAAATATGTATAATATATTTATTATTTAAAAATTAATTTTATCTATTTTATAAAAAATGATTTTAATATTCGTAATCGATATATCGGAATTATTTAATAAGTGTGATATTATTTATTGTTATAAAAATAAGTTACAATTATAAAGTCTATTATTTTAAATAGTTCAATTAATGAAAAATACTTAAATATATCAAAATATTATCTCTTATTTTTCTATATGAGATGTGTATATAGAAATAAAATCCATATTTAATTTATAATTCACATTAGTAGAGAATTTCCTTTTAAAATTGCATTCCTATAACATTAAGCTATGATTTTTATTAAAAATTTCATTCTCTTCACTTGTAAAAGGGTCATCCCACTAACCACTCAAATATACACAAAAAATGAAAATTTCTAATATATTATTCCTCATTTCCTTAAAAATATTCAAATTCTCTATTTCTTAGTTTATGGACCCTCTATATTTCCCAAATCCCCTTTAAATCATAAATGATTCCAAGAAGACATTAAATTCTTAAATGTATGTATTTTTTCTAATATATTAATTTTTTAAATTTCTTATTTTTCAAAATATTCATATATGTGTTTTAACAATTATATTATGATTACAAAAGTATTATTGGTATTATTAAATTTTTTTATTTTATTTGAATATCAATTATCTATCTTTCCCCATTCTATAGAAAAATTAAAACATCATTCAAGTTACATGTGGACTACCACCTCCATTAATGACATGCTTTATTTATTAATCATTTAAAAACATTGATTATTAAAAAGAGGTAATTAATGAATAAGAATTTATTATAAATTTATTATCATTCATAAAAGAATAATTAATTTCCACCTTTTTTTATTCTATGGAAATGAAAATGATGTACATGTGTTTGTGTTTACTACCACCTCCATTAAATGAAACATTTAATTTCACATAACCATTTTAAAATGGTTATTATAAGAATTTATTTAATTATTTAGAATTATTTTTATGAATTAATTAGAGTTCTGTAATTTTATATTAATAATTAACAATATATTATTATAAAAACATTTTTTCTCTAATAAATTCATATAAATAACATCACAAATTCTGTCTTCGGGAATAATGAATAAAATTATCTTGGAATGAAATTATAAAATTATAAATCATTATAAACATATGTTTTACTAACTTTAATAATATAATATAGATGATCTTGGTTTCAAAAAATGGTAGTTGATATGAAAATTTTCATGCATACACGAATTAATCAAAATAGCTAAGACTTGATGATGGACAAAAACTATACTAACCTAATAAATATATAAATAATGAATATAATTGAAGAATATATAAGCTGAAATATATTAATACAATTCTTAAATATTTTATAAAAAATTTATTGTTATCATTTATTAAGATAAATTGCTTTCGCTGAAGTCAAAACTTTAGGTACGGGTTTCTCTTCTCACTTTTCTTTCATGGATATGATATATTCATCACATGTGTTGTATTGTGTGACTTATATACCTCCATATTAATTTTTTATTATACATTATTGAAAATAAAGGTAAATTTAAATCTATATAATGTTCTATCTCACATTGTATTTTGATTTAAGAGATACCAATTTTGTAGGGGATTTTGTCGACTCAATGCATCATTCCCTAAATTACAATTATTCTTCTTAAAGTTATTTGTTATATATAAGTTTTATTATGACCAATGATTTTATTATAAGATAATTTCTATTTATCTCTTTGTAAAATAAAAACTTTAATTCAAATCTTCGATAAAGTTGAATTTAATTCTGAATAATTTATTACATTATTATGAATAAATTTTATATTATATGATTTGTTTTCTCTTTTATATGTCAATGTTATTTTATACTGTTAATGTTATCTTGTATTAGTTTGAAATAAAAATATATATCATTTTTTGTGATATTTTAATTTATCTTTATATATATTCTAAAAGAAGCTTTATTACACCTTTATACCATAAAATTTTCAATAAAGGTGTTTTAAAATACTAAATTGATTTTCATTTCATGATCAAACATTTTATCTTCCACTCCCCATTTCTATGTGAAACATCTTATTCATTTTTTAAGGATTTTATATTGGAATATATTTTATGGTGGATTAAGAAAATAAACTCTTTTTTCTTTCTTGAAATGTATTTTTTATGGTGATTCGTAAGATCATTTTTTATGAAAAATGATATTCTTTTATGAAACCTCTTTTCAATATTTCTCTTAAATTTTATTCGGTATCTAAACAATATCTATCAATTTTGGAATAATATTTTATGATTCTATCTATAAATGAACTTCTGAAATACTCATTTTTTTAATGAATTTTGGGTATTAAATTATAATACTCTTTCCACCCTTTAATGTGATATTATTCGGAAATTTTATGAGGACAATTTTTTCAATAAGTTGTTCACGTTGTAATATATGATTTATTTGATATGGAAAACATGTGAATGGATAATTATTTTATGGTGGGTGGGGTTATATGTTTTCCTCAAATTCGTTAGGTAATATTTGATATCTCATGAGATAATTATGAGAGAAAGGTAAGTGAATTCCTGACCACTATGTTATGGGAAATGGATATGTGAATTCTTAACCCACATTGTTATAGGAAATAGAGATGTAAATTCATACCCCGCATTATTATGGGAGAGAGTTTTAAAAATGATAATTATTTTCCCACTATGTTATGTGAGGTAGATATGTAAATTCTTGACCCATAAGATTGTGCATTGGTGTAATTGTCGTTAATTTATTCTCAAAATATTCATCATGGACTTGGTGTGGTCAGCTTACTTCACATGATTGACTGTGGAGACATAATTTAGTTATCTATGTTCAATGACAAAATGTAGACATTATGTGGTTATCTATATTAATATGGTTGATCGTGGATATAATTTAATTAGTTTTGTTTACAGGATGGATCATTGAAATAATGAATTTTTCTATGTTTATATTATTGAATATGGACACAATATAGTTATCTTATTAACATTACTAAAAATATACATCTGATAGTTAACTATGTTCCAAATAATGATCATGGACATGATTTGGTTATCTATGTTCCAAATGTTATGATTTACTATACATATTCTTATATATATTTTATATATTATATTTTTATTTTATAATCATTGGATCATGATTGTTTTTTCATGATTATTTATTATTAGGCCACGGTATCTGATTGATCATTTGAAACTACTTTTCCTTCAATTGTTACATAATTAAAACTCTAATTGTTCCTTGTTTATTTAATTAGATATTCTAACATTCTCATATATGTCATTTTTTCATAATCTAACACATGATGGATCTTTTAAAAAATTTCCCCTTTAAAACGAATTTTAACACACATTTTTATGATGTTTTGTATTCCCTATATTATAAGGATGATTATAAACAATAGTATTTATAGAAGGGGATGTAATATGTTGTGATTGTGGAGAAATATTCACAGTTAAGTATAATAATATTTTTATGTATCTAATATCTAAAGATAATAAATATTTATGTTATGAAATTGTGTGATTACTGATATATATAATATAAGAATTGTTGAAATATAAGTCCTTTTTACATGAGTCGTCTCACTTTCTATCAAAAAAAATGTTTAAAAGATTTTTTATCCATATATTAGAGATCTATTATGGGGTTGTTCATAAAGAACCCAAGGTTAGTATTGTATCCAATATATAAAATCATCTAGACTCTAATAACATGTTTTTGACTCAATGTTGTAAGTCATAGTTTACATGTAACAATCTAATGATATTA
Source organism: Viscum album (assembly GCA_963277665.1). Taxonomy (NCBI): domain Eukaryota; kingdom Viridiplantae; phylum Streptophyta; class Magnoliopsida; order Santalales; family Viscaceae; genus Viscum; species Viscum album. Next base: position 1,844,107,179 of record OY728145.1, read on the forward strand.
TAATCATTTATAAGTTGGTCACATATTTTCGTATCCTTCAAGAGTCATCCAACAGGACATTTTATTATGACCATTGTTCAACATGATAATTTTTGGATAATACCAAAATTAAAATGACCTATTGTTTATATGATAGGGTTGTAACATTTGGATGTTAGGGATAAAGCCACATGTGATATAGTAGTTGAGTGAATATTCTTCAATTCAAGGACAATATCTATAGATGTTATAATTAGGTGAAAAGGGATATAATACTTTTCCTTCAATATAATGTGGTGACCTTCCACATATAGTGTATTAATGAATTTCTATAGCTACTGTGAAACAATGTTTCTAGTGGTAGAGGATAAGAATTCATGATAGATACCTTACATGAATTTCGGATAAGGACTAGATCGGAACAGAGATTATCCATACTTTCAATGGAGATCTAGCTTGAGTGGGTGATTTTTTGTTCTATAAGGTCTGTATAAATACAAAATGATTTTGGTTTAATCTACAAATCTTCTCAAAGGAATAGTGAGATTCTAGTGGACGTTAATCATCCCTAGATAATAAAATATGACTCTCCTATGGTTAGAGATTGACAAAATATTCTATGAGGATTTTTATCTTATTATAGTGATATATATACACATTATAGAGTTGTTCAATATTCTATTGGGTTTTATATACTTATTAGAGTACACATCTTGATTCAGAAACTATATTAAGTACCCTCTTGTAAATATTCATGATGGATTCCTTTGAGAATGATATTTAGAGTGTGTGTTCTATTACGGTGTTTGATTTATAGTTGTTCACCTTTTCATTATTAACAATACTTGAGTCTTGGAGATTGATCTAGGGATATTGAGATTCTTTGGAGAGATAAAGCAAGTAGTACGAGCTGATAGAAGTTAGCAAGGAGTAGAGTCATCTATTACATCTAGATGATGGTCAAAATATGGGCTATGGATTCCAAATAATACACTTTCACAGTACGATTCCTTAGGATGAATAGATCTGGACTCATAAGGATGATCCAACTAGATATGAGATATGATTTAAAATAAATTTGGGGGAGAACATCATATTTATTAGGAATGAATGATATGATATACAACATAGTATAGTTTGGGTGGTATGGTAGATGAACCTATATATCAAATATAGCAATTTGAAGACGTACCAACTCATGGAGAATAGAGTGGAAAAGAGTAAGGATGCTACTATAGTGGAGTTTTTAGGGCAACCAAAAGTTGGTATATCATGGGGATTCACTATAATGTAATTCTACATCCATCATCTTTAGGTGTTCTATTCTAGGTTAAAGTATTTGTAAGACTGATACATATTTATACATAGGTTATACAGGGATTCAAAATGGTTATTCTATATATATATTGACATATGATTTTTATCTTTTCTACACCAGTACCCATACTCGTAGATAATTTAATTCACTATTCCATTAATACTACATTCCTAGTTCAAGATCTAACAATCCCAAAGGAGGCCTTTTCCTACCCTGTGATTATAAAAACATCTATAGGTATTGATCACATGGTCACTAACATCTTCCAATGATGTAAGATTATAAATAGTGGAGGTAGGTTTTTATGCGACTTCAGAGTGGCTTGGATTGATCCCTGTATCATTGTTTATATTATGAAATTTCATTGAAAAATTGATTCACATATAAATTTCTACCGTCAGAGTTTCGTTTACTCTCAAATGGATACATTAGGGTTTTAATTGATATATGTTTAAGACCTTTAGTAAAGGAATGTGGGGAATAACTAGATCAAGTTGCACCCAATCATCCACTAGTTAATGAGATTGGAATTGTTCTTTAATGATATTTAAGGTTAATAAATTTCAATAGTTGTGGACAAGTATATGGATATATTTCTAAAGGATCTTCCAGTACTTTACCCTAATCGAGTGATTAAATTTTACATTGATCTGAACCACGATACCACTATGATATCTTCTAGAGCTTATCTGATGGCCTCGACTGAACACATAATATTTAAGTAGTTGTTGGAGAAGAATATAAAGAAGAGTTTCATTAGATTCAATGTTTCCCCTTGATCATATAAGTTATTATTATCTCGTAAGGAATATTAAATAATGAGTTAATGTATTCACTATTGTTACCAAAATTATGCGAAATGAAGAAAAAATATCATTTTACACAAATATATGACCCCTCTGACCAGCTGCAGAAATTATATGTTATTACTGAATATTGATCTTAGTTCAAGATATTACTGATTTCAATATCTTTTTAGGAGTATATTTTGAGTATAACATTTTTACACTTGTATAGAAATTTTTATTTTTTGGTGAATCCCTCAAACAAAATGAATTCTCAAACTATATTTATTCTCCCCATGAACATTAATTTATACATATATTAGACTAGATCATAGAGGTATTTAATATCGAAATACTTTCTTTTTTTTATCATTTTCAGATGAGTATGCTAATAATATCATGAATTTTTTATACTTACTATATGATAACAAAGTGTTTTTAAATTTTTCATATTGTTAATTATAGACTCAAACATTCCATTTCTTATTAATTTTCACCTAAAATGGTGGAGTAGATATATACCCCACAAAGATCTGTATAACGAATGTTTGAGAGACATCAAAGAGTGGGTTTGGGAAGTATTTCTTATGTAACATCCCAATATCTATAATCTCTTTTAGATATTAATTATTAAGTATATAGTATTAGAAAGTATATTTTTGTAATTAAATTTTAACCATTATAAAGAACATATAGGGATCCCACTTATTTTACATAATAATTTCATCTTTCTAGATAATTATTCAATCCATTAAAAAAACACATGTAACGACCCAAAGCTTTATTAATGGAATTCCCTTTCTTATAATTATTCCTTATAGTGTAATATCATTAGGAAGAACACTGATATATTATGATACTATATACTATTTGATCATTAAACAAAATTTTTCCACTTTTATGTTTTGAATCTCGAAAATCTGACATACACAGTTGTGATCAGTGAGATGTTTGGAGTCCGATAAGAAAAAACATAATTTTTTGTGAATAGTAACCTACCATTATGAATAGTAACCAACCCTTATGAATATTATATTACCCTTATGAATAGTAAATCTTAAAAAATAATAGTAACCTCACCCAAAAATTATTAAATAAAATTTAGGCAACTTATAAGTGACAATTTAACCACAGTAAAAGTTTTGGTATTTTCTTTAATCAAAAATAAATAATTATTATTAATTAATTAATTTAAAAGAAAGTGTATTTTATTAAAATGTGTTCATAAATTAAAAAATCTATGTCTTATATTTTACAGATAATTTTACAAGACCATACAGATTTTTTGAAAGCATTATAAAACATGTTTTAATTTTAAACACTGTATTTTTCATGTAAATTATGGTTTTAATAAAAAATTAAATTGATTATATTCAAAAAATTATTTTTCAAAAAATGGAATTCATTTTTGGATTATACATGTCGAGAAATGGTTGGGGTGAATTTTTTGTATCTTTTTAAAATACATGAATTTTTATGAATAGTTAAATACCCAAATTTACAAAATAAGCTAAATAAGCTAAATAAGCTAATTATATAGTCATGCATGATTCTCAACTGATGTAAGCATGATATTTTGGGTTCACAGAAAAATTACTTCTTGTTCATGGAAGACTCACTATTCCTTTCCTTGTGGTGAAATAATAAATTAATGAATTTCATATTGAGGAAACCCCTCTCCCCTCTACTATAAATACCACCCTTCACACCCTCATTTCCTCACATCTCTACAGCTTCAAGCCATGTCTAAAATCTTCCCAAAAAAATTAACTATCCCATACCCCACTTTCAATATCTCATGGTCTCATCAAAAAACCAAGCCTAGTTCTCTTAAGGATGTTCTCAGTAGGAGGATTCAAGAGGAAATTTCTGTCCCTCTTTTCCTTTAATTTCCTTTCAATTTCTAGTTCTTTTCTTATTATCTCCGCACCTATCAACATCAAAATTGAATGGTAACTCTAGTATCATACATATACTGTAATTTTATTATACTATTGTGATATTATACCATCCAACCCCCATCTCCTCTTTCTTTTATTTTATAAAATAAAACATTGTTCATTGGGTGTTAATCTATCACCTTTTAGAACAACATGTTTTCTTTTTCCATGTCAACCTTAAGATATGTTCATGAAAGAATTATTATATTTGAAACATAATATTTTATATTTATTATGTCCTATATAATGTTCTGGAACTAAATTATGTATATATTACAAAATAATTCAACAAAACAAGTACATTGTGGTGAAAAAACTGCCCAAATTAACCCAAACAATCATAAATTAATTCTTATCTAATGATTCATCCACATGGTATATAATATAATTCATTATATAATAATTGAAAACACTTAAATATCGTTAATAACATTAAATATTAGTTCTTTATGTTTACTAATGTTCTACATGAACTTCTATTTATGAATACATGTGAATCACTTAAGAAAACCATAAAAATGAACATTCCCGAACAATGTTTATAAACTCTATAACTCATCCAAAGGCCCATTAAATAACTTAATACAACCATAATGAACCATATTCATGTACACAAGGTTCTTTATTTTTCAATTAATGAATCTAATGTGGTTATACAAGACATTAAATTGGATAAAGTGTTTAGATACAAGGTAAGGGGAAAATCTTGAACCCAACTTTATTTTTTCGGGTTTTCCCTCTTTCACTAAATTTATGGTATGGTCGCTCCTTAAAAATAATTTTTTCATCGTTATCTTACCATTTATGGAATATAAATTTTTTCTAATGATGTTTATGTCCAAAAAAATATTTCTAAAGGAACTTTTCATTAAAAACACACCTTTTACTTCTCACTCAAGGTTAATGGTTAACGTATCAAGTATGCTATTCCCATGGAATTTTGGGACCCCAATGTTTATGAATGAGTTATTGTGAGATGAAACACATCCCATTACATGGGTTAGTTATGTTCATTTTTTGTATATGTTCATTGTGTCATTCATGATAAATGATAATGTAAGGATATGACAGGTACACCTAGAATTATATAGCGCAGTATGAATGTTTCAATTTCACGGGTGCACCTAGAATTATACACCGATCCAGTGAATTGTTTAAGGTGATTAATCTCGTGAGTTAATATGAAATGATGTATGAATAGGATTCTAGATTTTTTCACAAGTATGTGTGGTAGTTAACAACTAATACATGATTATTTAATTTTATGCATTGCCACATTTCAAGTCTCTTATTAATGGTTTCTCTCATGGACATGATCCCTTTCCTTTGTTATGGTTATGCTCACCCATTGTTATATTTTTCTTATCTATCCTCTTACTATGCTTTTATCTCAACCCTTTTTATGTATATCTTCAGGTTACTACATGTACAAAGGAGAGGCCATGTGCCAATAAAAATCTAGAGTAGAAGTAATTAAATAAATGTTTATGTTTGATGTTGTAATTGTTAAGTATGGTCCTAGTTTTCCCAAGACACTAAACCTATGGATCCTCTTTGAGTAATACTATTGTATTTTTCATCTTTAAAATTATTTAATAGTAATATAATAAAATTCCAGGTCGCTATAGTTGGTATAAGAGGGAAGGATTAGTTAATCTCGGATTTAAGATTGATGAACCCTAGAGAAAATCACTAGCATGAGACTAAGTACAAATATGCACACACGAATCTTTACGTAGGGATCCCATATGTTATTATTTTAGTATAAATTGTATAAATTAATAAGTTATTCATGACTTTTTGACTTATTTATTTTTCTAACCTTTTCCATTTTAGAAAATGGTGGTAACATGGAGAAACCAAGCCAACAACTCAAGCAAGGGCCAATGCAACAATTGACTGAACTACATCCCCAATGATTTGGGAGGTGGAGTTCAAACCATTATGGAGATGCTTACCCAACTATCTTAGGTTATGAACAATAGCCATACTAATGGAGAAATTCCTCCTTCAGCAAAGTGGGGGAAACTATATATCAAATGTATTATGCGACAATGACCATTTATGTTTATTGGATCTTCTAATTCACTATTTGTGGAAAAGTGGGTCACCTCCATAGAGAAGATCTTTTTTGGGATTCATTGTTCTGAGATGGAGAAGGTGACACTAGCCATATATCATTTATATGGAGAGGTCAATCAGTGGTGTGCTTTGATTAATATCACCAAGCCAAGGGAGGAAATTGAAGATATGGAATGGGAAGACTTTAAGATAATGATTCTTAAAAAGTATTTCCCAATAACTCTTTACACAAAGATGGAGAGAGAATTTATAGAGCTCAAGAAAAAAATAATGAGAATCTTTCAAAACCTACGAATATAATTTTACAATTCATTCAAGGTACACTTTGGATTTTTTTATCAACAATGATTGCAAAATTGATAGATTCTTTAGTGGATTAAAGCCACACCTACTAAAGGGTCTTGCAATTTGAGACATTGGGAGTTATGAAGAAGTTGTTCAATGTGATCTAAAAGTGGGGATAGTGTTTTTAGAATGTTACCCTGGATATAGTGATAAGAAAAAAATATGTAGTTTCATGCTGGTGGATCTAATGATAAAGGTGTGAAGAAAATTCAATGACCCACGTGCCAAAAATGTGGGATATTGCGCCATGGTAACTACATCTAAGAGGAGGGGAAGTGATTTTATTGGGGGAAAGATGGACACCATTCTCAAGAGTGTCGAAAATAAATTAAAAGGAAGGAGAATGTGGTGAAAGAAAGGAGAGAATCACCCATGGTTCAATGCTAAAACGGTAGTGAGCTAGGGCACTATGTAAGCCAGTTCACTAAACCTCAAGTTCTCAAGGGTAATCAGCATTAATAGACACCAAATCCAAAGGAACAAGGAAAGGCTTATGCCATCACTAATATTGAAACAGAGAAAGATAATGAAGTCATAAAAGGTATATTTCTTATTCACTCATGAATGGATAAAGTCTTATTTAATTCTGCTTTTATACATTCCTTTATATCATGAATATTTGATGGAACTATAGAATTGAAGCCCTGAAACCTTGAAGTATATATATATCTATTAAAACACCGTGTGATGAAATCATTTCAACCCAAGTGTTTGAATCTTTTCATGTTGGAGTATGTGGGAAGATTCTTCCAGATAATCTAGTAATAATTCCCTTGGTGTAATTTAATGCTATAATGGGAATGGATTAGCTCTCGTTATATTGAGCACATATCAACTGTCGGGAAAAGGAAACACCTTTTCATATTCCGAACCATCTCATGATCCTCTAAAAATTCATGGAAGATCAGGAATCCCCTTTCAAAAATCCTTCAATGGTGGGGGTGTCGATTCCCTATGAAGATGCATACCTTGAACAAATGGATGAGCCAAAAGATCATACCAACCTTGCAGGATTTTCCATTGTGAGTGAATACAGTGAGGTATTTCCCGATGATTTACCCAGAATTCCCCCAGATCGTGAGGTACGTTTCTCAATGGAACTCATACCTGGAGCTACTCTTATCTTAATGTGTCCCTATAGGATGGTTCCTCTTGAACTGGATGAGTTAAAGAAGCATCTAGAAGAGCATCTAGAAAAAGGGTTCATACACCCGAGTGCATCACCTTGGGGTGCGCTGGTGCTCTTTGTGAAGAAGAAGGATTGAACAATGTGGATTTGTATAGATTATCAGGAACTCAACAAGATCTCTATAAATAAAAAGTATCCTCTTTCAATGATTGATGATTTTTTTGATGAGTTAATAGGATCTCAATACTTTTCAATGGTGGATCATCATTCAAGATATCATCAGCTAAAGGTGAAGAAGGACGATATTAAAAAGACTGCCTTCCATACATGGTATGGGAACTATGAGTTCCTGGTGATGCCCTTTGGAATTTCTAATCCCCCTGCAATCTTCATGTATTTGATGAATATATTTTTTATACATTACCTTGAAAAATTTGTGGTAGTGTTTGTGGATGATATTCTCTTCTTCCCCAAGATCATGGACGAACATGAAGAACATCTAATACTTTTGTAAGCAACATGGAGAGAGGAGAAGTTGTACGCCAAGTATAGCAATTTTGACTTTTGGATGAAGCAAGTCACGTTCCTAGGACATGTGATCACAAGTGATGGATTTTCTATGGACCCTTCAAAAACAAAGGTAATTGAGGAATGGCCCAGGACCTCCAGTGTCATAGAAATCCATATTTTTCTCGGATTAGTTGGGTACTACTGATGTTTTGTGATAAATTTCAAATAATTTTCAAGCCTGCTAACTAAGTTAACCATGAAAGGGGTAATGTATGTAGGGACTGAAGAATGTGAGGAAAGAATAAAAGATCTAAAGAGAAGGTTGATCACTACACCGGTACTCATTTTAGGTCCCAGGACGGGTAGTGGAAGCCGATGTTCTAGGAAGTTAAAATTTTTGCATCACCAGAGAAACATTGGGATGTCTACTCTGGTGTGCTATCCTGGTACGGTCTGAGGACTACGCATGGATTTGAGATAGATCAAAATATAAAATGAACAAGTACCTTGTTCAAATATGATGTGTGCATGTGTGTCGCATGTTTCCGGTGACCGTCCCCTGAATTCATTGATTTTGAAGTCCTATAGATCTCCCACACACACATTTATAATCTTTATGTGCATTGTTCATTGGAATCTTGGTGCTATCGTGGCACCCCAACGATCTCCTCGACACTTTAGTGATCACCGCAAGGCAAGGAACTTCGATCAAAGAAGGAACATCCTGATGTTCTTCCTTGGTTGACAGGATCTCTCTCTATAATCTAGGAAGAGAGATGATCTCAAATTTGACACATGAATAGTCTTAAGGAGAGAGCCCCTCTCTTACATATATACGGGATATAAAAAAACCTGGTATGGGTTCCCGACCCCTTGTGTAATAGATATCCTCTATATAAGTATTATAAATATTTTATTTATGTAAAATGAAATTATTCCATAAATAATATTTATAATTTTATCACTAACTACAATATATTAAATATATATTTCATGATAAACTTCAGTCTATAACTCGAGTCACTTCTCATGAAAATATAAAATGATCCCTGGATATTTAAATATTGTATTTACTTAATAACTTATAAATACATATTATAAATAAATTCAACATATTTTATGAGGCATGGATAATTAAAGAATTTATTTATTACATGGTGATACATAGAACGTGGATAGTACTCGGACCCTTTGGTAGGGCCCACCAAGTTATATATTCCAATTCCAAAAAAAGGGAAGATTCTAAAATATCTATTGTGTGTGACCCTCTTGGCCATTATCTCAATATCATGGAATAATATCCACCAATGAAGAGTGGGGTCTAGAAACCCTTAAAGGCCCCTATAGAGATAAGGTGAAGTTAGAGTAATGAATACCTTCCTATGAACATAGTCTATGTAATATAATCACTTTTTCATTGATATCACAATAAATCAGAGTGAACAATAGTGTCATCATCCTTTATCTTTATTTATTTTATTTGTTGATTTGTACGGACGGTCTTACCTTCCACAACCATGGCCATGGATTTATGTAATGTGCAACCATCCTAATCAAGTAGGCTTAAGATTTCTCTTCATAATCGTGGAAGCAAAAAAAATCCTATCTTGACCATTCAATGAATACCGTGTCACCAAATACGTACCCAACAAATACTACCTCACCACGAATTTATCACCATGGTTTTCACCTTGCATCAAAGTACATGATTAAATGACATTCATTGATAATTACCTCAAGTATGGAGAACACCAAACATGTCCACATATTAGAATGACCAATGACACATGAAACAAGTGGTGTTCTTATTATGTGGGTCTATCCTCATGATCTCAACTACAAGAGATATTCAAGTGAGAACTCCAGGAGATGGAGTCTCAATGCATATGATCCTCAAAACCTGATTATCACACATCATCTGTGTCCTTTCAGAATGATGTAAATAGACCATAGGAAATTACTTTTAGATTACTGTCATGGAATCTCAGTGTTCTTATTATAGCATGGGATCTGCTAGAACCCTTTTATACGACATGTAATATAAGGACATTTCAATAAACAAAGTGGATGTAGAAGTATCTACACTATTATGGAAAGATAAAAACATGTATAATAAAAAAATGCATACATGTAGTGGTAATAAAATTACAATACAAGTTTGGTATAGGGAACACACTTTCAACACTCCCAATTGATCTTGAGCCAACTGCTAACAAGTTTCAACCCATTATCTCTCACATTAAAATATTTCTTCTGTTGAGAAATGGCTTTATTCCAGAGATCTACCATGTTCTCCTCTGTGGCTACTCTACTAACTATTACATCACCTCTTTGAGTAAAATCCCTCAAGAGATGAAACTTACAAAGAATATGATTTTTCCTCTGGTCAGACATGGGATCCTTGGAAAGCACCACTGTATTAGTATTATCACAATATACGGGAACAAGGTCTGCTCTACTAGGCACAACACCAATGTCTAAGATAAAGCTTTGTATCTAAACATCTACTTTTTTTGCATTGAAATCTGTAATATATTCAGACTCTATAGAAGAATCAGTGAACACAACTTTCATCATGATTATCCAGCACACTACACCACCATTCAGACAAAAGATGTAGTGGAACTGTGATTTTAGATCATCATGATATGTCTGAAAACTAGCATCAGTGTATCCCCTCACTACTAGTTCCTCATATTCTATATACATCAGGAACATATCCTTAGTGCACCTAAAGTATATTAGGGTAGTACTAACAGCTTCCCAATTCATCTCTCCTAGAATGGATTTATATCTACCCATCATGCCTAAAGAAATGGTGACATCAAACCTAGTGCATAGCATAGAATATAGGATAGAACCCAATGCTAATGCATAAGGTATTCTACTCATTTTGTCAATATCCTCATGTGTTTGTGGACACATTTTATTGTATATATTTATACCATGTAACATAGTTAATAGTCATCTCTTGGATTGTTCCATATTGTACCTTTTAAGTTCCTTTTCAATATATGTACTTTGACTTATCCAAATCAGCCTTTGAGATCTATCTCAATAAATCTTGATCCCTATAATGTAGGATACTTCACCAATGTCGTTCATGGAGAAGCATTCATTTATCCATGTCTTAACTGACTGTAAGACTTGCACCTCATTTCCCATAATTAATATGTCATCAACATATAACACTGGGAAAATGATGGCATCCCCTTAAACCATTTTATAGACACAAGGATCTCATTCATTTTTTACAAATCCAAAATCTCTTATGGCCTCATCAAAACAAACATTCCATGATTGTGATAACTACTTAAACCCATTAATGGATCTCTATAGCTTGGATGCGTTATTGGAATTATTTGACTTGAAAACCCCTTCGTATTGAGTCATATAGAAGTCTTCAACCAACATCACATTTAGAAAAGAAGTTTTGACATCTATTTTTCAAATTTTATAATCGTGATATGATTTTATTTCAATCTATTTTATGATGGATTTATTCATTTCTACTGGTGAGAAGTTTTCATCATAGTCAATGCCTTGACCTTTCCTAAAACCCATTGAAACCAGTCTTGCTTTAAAGGTATTAACATCACTATCCATGTTCATCTTCTTCTAGAATACCCATTTGCATCCAATAGGATTTACATCATCTGAAGGATCTACCAAAATCCAAACATGATTCTGTTACATGGAATCTATCTCAGAATTCATTGCTTCTTGCCATTTAGCAGCTTCATTTTCTTCAACTTCTTCCTTTTTGGTTAGAGGATCATCATCCTCATGTTCTAATGTGTCACCTGACTCAGTGACAGGTTAACCATAATGCTCTGGTTCCTTAACCTCTCGTGTAGACTTATTCAATATTTTTGTGTCGTGAACAACTTCTTATTCCACTTGTTCTTGTTGAAATTGTTCCTCTACCAACTCTTGTGCATCTGGAGCATGAACTTCATTGTAGTCAATATTTCTTCCACTATTTACAATTAAACTTTGTTCCCTTTTTAGAAATATGGAGTATCTTTCCACAATAACATTTCTATATAAAGGGTTATATAGGTAATATCTTCTTGATTATTTAGGATAACCTAAAAAATATGCACTTAATGCTTCAGGATGATAATTTGTCACCTGGTAATGTCTTGAAAAATTCCTCGCACCCCATTCACATATGTGTTTTATGCTGGGTTTCTTTACTTTTCATAACTCATATGGAATCCCATCTATAGATTTATTTGGTATTTAGTTAAGGGTATATGCCTCTTCCTACAAAGCACATCCCCAAAAAGATAATGGAAGAGTTTCATGACTCATCATTGATCTAACCATATCAATCAAGGTCATATTCCTCCTTTCACTAATACCATTCCATTGTGGTGTTTAGGGAGAACTAATTTGGGATACTATCCCACACTCCTTCAAGTGATCAATGAATGCTTGGCTAAGATATTCTCCACCTTAGTCTAAAAATATTACTTTTATCTTTTAACCAAGATGGTTTTCTACTTTATTTTGGTATTCCTTAAAAATATGAAAGGAATCAAAATTATACCGCATTAAGTAAATATAGACATACCTATTATTGTCATCAAAAAAAGTAATGAAGTATGAAAAACCACCCCTTTCCTCTACTAGAAAAGGACCACCTACATTAGTATGTATTAATTCCATTATTATATTGGCTCTTTCTCCCTTTTGTGAGAAAGGTGATTTGGCCATATTTCATTTTAAACATTCTTGACATACGTATAAGGGTTCTAACTATACTGATTCTAGATACCCTTCTTGATGTAATCTACACAATCACTTCTTGTTTACCTGACCAGGCCTGAATTCCCATATGTGGGTGATATATGAGTCATGTTGGTTGTTTTTGTCATTTATTTCCATTACGTGGTTCTCTAGTTCTAGCATGTATAAACCATTGTTAAGATATTCCAAACCATAACATATGATATCCCTATAAAAGATAATACATTTATTTAGAAACATGAAATAAAAATAGATAGTTACTAAACTCGACATAGAGATAATGTTTCTGGTAAAAGAAGGTTCATAAAAGAAATTGTTTAAAACTAGAACCAAACAAGTTGGAAAGGTTAAGTGATAGTCTCCCAGTAAAAAGGAAACCAGACTGGCACTATTTGTAGCTCTGATATCCAATTAACCTTTTTAAATATTCTTGAACCTACATTGTTCCTGTATAAGAATACAAATGCGTGAGCCAGATGTTGTGTCCAATACCCAACTTGAAGATAAAATAGATTCCATTCAATGAAACAAATACCTGAAGTAGAAGAATTAGTTTGTTTCTTCTTCCTAGCTCTACAATTCATCTTCTAGTGTCATTTCTTGCCACATCCAAATCAGGAAGCTTCATGCTCATTAAATTTCCTCTAAATCTTTGGAATCTTCACAGGATGATGCATTGGTGTCTTTGGCCTTGACTTGGCCTTATAACCCTTTTCCATTCCCTTGTTTTTCTTGTTCACCATAAAGATAGATGAATTGGTATTCTTCGTATCCTTATCATCCTGTAGAACTAAATACAAAAGGTCTAGGAGTGACTTTGTTATATCATTCATGTAATAATTTACAATAAAAGTGGATAATCTTGATAGTAAATAGGAAATAATGAGATCCACTGCTAGTTCTTGGATCAATTTGAACCCAAGGGCTTCAAGCCACTCAATATACCCAATCATTTTGAGTACGTGAGGACTGAATTGATGTCATTCTGCTAGCCTGAACTTATAAAGAGCACTTGAGATCTCATACCTTTCTTACTAGGCCCTCTCTTGATATAATTCTTAGAGATGTGAAATCTTCTTGTAGGAATCCTCATCCTCATTCATTTTTTGGAATTTTCTGGACAAATATGAAAACATGATGCATTGTACATCAAGTGCATCATCTAAATTCCTTTTCCATTTATCTTTTTCCGCTTTTCATTCTCCTTGAGGAAGATCAGCATAAATTGGGGACTCCATCACATATAACTCCCTTTCTTGGTGTATTACTATGTGCAAGGTCCTCTACCACTCATGGAAGTTATTGTCGGTCATGATATTTTCTTAATCCAAAATTGATCGCAGTAATAAAGTAATTTTGGTGTTGGTGATTTCCATCTAAAATCTACATCAGATAAAAATTTATCATTTAGTACATTGTCTTAATTAACCTCTGACATTTATGATTAATAAAATATTATATCATTTTAATGACTCCCACTATTTCTGAAAACCATAATATCCCTCACTATTATATTTATAATACTCTATCACATGAGTATTCTAGTGGAAAGGATCCTCAAAACCTCCCTCATAGTCTACAGGCTATAGATATGCCTCTACTGATAGGGTTTCAAGGTAGGCACTAGGATGGTGAACCACATGACTTTAGGTTCCTTTTTTTGTTGAGTAAAGTCCCACCTTTTGAAATCTGAACATGATTCCATCGACATATTGCCTCTAAAGTGATTGGAATTTAGCTATGGCTAAACCCTGACAACTCACTTTAGTTAAGTCGACCAGGTTCTCTCATCAAAATTCCCTTGTAGTAAGAGTCACTCCCAACTATGGCTGACAAGCAGCCCAAACAGCTTCTTCAATTTAGATCGGAGAAATAGAAGGTGTTTGGTCTTAATATCTCTTTAAAAAAAATTTAATATTTATTAGAGAATATAATCATTTTCTATTTATATGTTCAAACTACATTGTTGCACTCAAAACTGAAAATGCTTAATAGAAATATATTTGACACTTCTTTTTTCATTTATTACCTTGATTACTATTCTATGTGATCAAGAAATAATCATTCATTCACATAAAATAATAAACAATAAAAAAAGATAAATCATGCAATCTGACTGGTCTTTGGAATTTTATAAAGATCAATCTATAACGAATCAATCTTGACCTAGGGGAATCTATTACTGAGTCAGCACCTGACTCACATCGCATCCATCCCTAGTGAAATGTGATCGGCTCCTGTCTGGTTTACCACCTCAACTTAGCGAGGTCTGTATCTCGGATCATCGTCATTTGATTACGAATATACTCGCATGTAGGCGAGGGGGTCTAGGGGTACAAAATACACCTCGTGCACTGGACACACAGTCCCTTATACAAATTTTAATTAAAAGACAATTTGTATACCAATATTTATCTAATTAATTATTAAAATCATTATACCCATTGAATAAATAATTAAATAAATAAATAAAAACTCTAGACATGCACAATTCGATCGCTTGCTTTAGACCAGTTGGTATTAATAAAGCATGATTAAAATTAAACTGCAATGAAATTTATAACGTACGAGGAATTTTATTAAATTAAATTAATTTAAATAAATTTAATTTATTTATTATTATCAATTCCAACAATTTAATTTAATTTAATTTCAAAAATTAAATTAAAAAATAAATTAAATTTAACTATAAGATTAAATAAAACTGTTAATTTAATTTCAATTCTAATTAAATTAATTTTTTGGATTAAATTAAATTTAAACCCCAATTTATTTTCAATTAACTTAATTTAAAATACTAAATTGATTAAAATTATATAAAAGAGGTTACCTCTAGCTGGGTTGGTACTCCAGCTTGACCGTAAACCACCGAAAGAGACAGTTACTGAAGCTGATTCATGGTGTAACTGCACCGCGACCGCGGAATGACTGCGACCTAACCAATCGATCCAATAACTCTTGTGGTGGCAGTGACTTATGGTCAGGTTTGAAGTTGGTGGGAGGTGGTGGGGCACTTCTTCGGCTAGCCGTAAGGGTGGCAGCCTGCTGCTCCGGCCAGCCGCAGGTGCGGAAGCCCGGTCTAGCATGGCCTGGACCAGCGGCATCCTGGTTCAGTGGTGGCCAGGTCTATTTGGCCAGGTTCGGTGTGGCCTGGTCCGGTGCTACATGGTATGGTGTTTCCTGGATCGGTGGTGGACTGGTCCGTCGCGACCTTCCTGGATGGCGTGAGGTAGGAGGGGCAGTGTGGTCTGGTGGTAGGGAGGTGTCTGACGTGGTGAGCTGGAGGCGGGGCAAGTGGGACGGCATGAGTGTGGTAGTAGGGGAGGTCACAGCTAGGGATTCAAGGTGCGGTAGCCTCCCATCTTGCACAAGGGAGAAGACAGAGGTCTTCTTCCACCCCTCTTTCTTATTTTATATTTGTCGTTAGAAATATTATACCTCCCTCCCTTTTTTATTAATTTAAAAATAAAAAGAACAAGACCCTCTTTGGGGTCTTAGTCCAAACATTTTCTAAAAAAATTAATAAACTAAAGTCTAAATACATTACCCATTAATTAATATTTTATTTATTTTCATTTAAGAAAAATAAAATAATATTATAAAATAATATATTGTATTTATCTATTAGAAATAAACTTACCAAATTAATTCCGGTGACCGAATTCTGGCCAAAGTATGGCTGGGATTTTGGTACATTGAAGAACAAAAAAATTTAAAAAAATGTTCTTCATAAAATTTTAATCCAAATATTTAAAAACACAATGACGTCGACCCCATTAAATGTTTTGAATGAACATAACATGGCCATTCAGAAACAGATCGATGTATGGTAGGATCTGTTGGAACTGATTTATTTCCCCTTACTTAAATTTAATAATATTTAATTTTTCCTTTGACTCTGAAAAATCATGTGTCTCTCTAATACCAATGTTAAGTACTGGGACGTATAGTGGAAGTCGATGTACTGATAAATTAAAATTTTTGCATCACCAATGCAATGTTGGGACGTCAGGTTTGGTGAGTTATCCTAGTACGGTCCGAGGACCATGCATGGATTTGACAGAGCAGAAAATATAAAACAAAAAATACATTATTCTAATCTGACATGTGCAAGTGTGTCGCAGGTTACTAGGGACCGTCACTCAAAGACTCTGACATTGAATTCCTCTAGATCGTCCACACACACCTTTTGAATATGTGTGTGCAACATTCATTAGAATCCAGGTGCTATCACAACCCACCAATGATCTCCTCGACATAGCAGTGATCACTGTAAGGAAAGGAACTTTGATCCAAGAAGGAAGATCTTGAAGTTGTTCCTTGCATGATAGGATCTCCCTATAGAATCTAGGAGGAAAGAGAGGCTCTAAAATTGGACACATGAATATTATTCAGTGGAGAACCTCTCTCTTACTTATATTGGTGATATCTAAAATACCCAGTATGGGTTCCTGGCCCCCCGTGTAATAGATATCCTCTATATAAGAATTAAAAATATTTTATTTATGTCAAATAAAATTATTCCATAAATAATATTTATAATTTTATCACTAACTGGAATATATTAAATATATATTACATGATAATATTTGAGTCTATAACTCGACTCACTTCTCCTGAAAAATATTAAATGAACCCAGGATATTTAAATCTGTTCGAATGATTTTTTTTCTTTTTATTTACTTAATTACTTGTAAATACATCTTATAAATAAATTCAAAATTTTATTCCAATCTTAAATAATTAATGAGTTTATTTATTAATTTGGGATCTATAAATCATGGATAGTACTCAGACCCTTTTTCAGGGCTCACCAAGTTCTATATTCATATTCCCAGAGTAGGGAAGATTCTCAAAGCACTATTTTTTATGACCCTCTAGGCCCTTTTCTCAATAGTTGTGAATAATATCCATCGACCAAGAGCAGGGTCTATCAACCCATTGAGGACCCTATAGAGACATGGTAAATTCAGAGCAATGAATACCTTCCTACGAACATGGTCTGTGTAATATAATCTATTCGTCATCGATATCTCAACAAAGTAGAATGCACACCAGTGTCATCATACATTGTCTTTAGTTTTTTATTTGTTGATTTGTCCGGACGGTCTTACCATCCACTACAATGGCCATGGATTTAATGAATTTGCAACCATACTAATTACCCGGGCCCAAGAAACCTTTTCCTAAATATAGAAGTGACAAATCTTCTCTTGATGATTCAATGAATTCTATGTCACCAAAGATGTACCCAACAGAAACTACCTCGTCATTACTTTATCACTAGGATTTTTCCTTGCATCAATGTACGTGATTGATGACTTTCATTGACAATGATCTAAATTCTAGAGACCACCACAGATGTCCATAAGTAGGAATGACCAATGACACCTGAAACATGTGGTGTTTCTATTATCCGGGTCTGTCTTCATAGTATCAACTTCTAGAGATCATCAAGTGTAAACTTCATGAGATGATGTCTTAATCCTTATGAGCCCCCAAAACCTGATGGTCACAAATCATATGTGTCCTTTTAGAATGATGTAACTGGAAAATAGGACATTGCTTTAAGACTATAGTCATGGCATCTCAGGGATATAATTATATACTAGGATCTGGTATAACCCTTTGATATGAAATTTAATCTAATGAAATTGCTATTAACAAAGTTGGTGTATAAGTATATACACTATTATGGAAATATAAAGACATTTATTATACCAAACTGCATTCATTTAGTGGTAGTCAAAGTACAATACAAGTTGGGTCTAGGGAACCAACTTTCAAAAACTCACACTACTGAAAAATGGAGAAAGTTTTTGTTGGATCTGAATCTACAGATTATACACAAGAGCGGGGGTGAATTATGCATTTTGCAATTTTTCGGTAACACTTTGATTGAATGAGTATTGTCCTCTATACTTTATCAGATTCTATCATGTAGCAAAAATTATTAAAAACAAGAACACAAAGATGTATAGTGGTTCGGGGAACAGAAGGACCCTAGTCCACTCCACCAACACTCAACTCCATGAGCATGGTGATTTTCTCTATCTGGTCCTCTTTTCCACAGACTGGTTCAAAACATAGAAGAGTCAGTTGACACCTTTATAATCCAAGGAAAAACAAAGCCTTCTGGTTCAAACATG
The DNA here is from genome assembly GCA_963277665.1 of Viscum album. NCBI lineage: Eukaryota > Viridiplantae > Streptophyta > Magnoliopsida > Santalales > Viscaceae > Viscum > Viscum album. The sequence continues at coordinate 1,844,126,171 of OY728145.1, forward strand.
AACCTACACAGCTTAGAATGAGAATCTTGTTACCCAAGAAAGAAAGAATTTTAGAAAGAAGTTTTCCAGTTGATCTTCACAATTGCAACAGATTGCAATTTACAGCAGATGGATCATCGTCTCTAGAAATTTTGATTTTAAAAACCAAGAAATTCTGAGTTAATCCAGTTTCAGTAGATATAAAGATACAGTTCACCACTTCAGCAGTAGTAGATCCATAGTATATATTCGATGTTCAATAGGTGAATCTTCTATTGAGTTCATTCTTCTTAAAAAAAGAGCTTTGACGCTCCTTTTTGAATCAGCAGATCAATGTGAATTTCTGTAGTCTCTATTTTCCACCTTTTTAATAATAGATTGATCACCACTCTCTCGTATATGGTGTTTGTTTAGAGAGAACATATATAACAAAGATGAGCATATCTCCTGCATATTTAGATCCATAAAAGTCGACTTTTTTATTCGCAATATTCAAAAATTTGAATTTACAAAGAAGTCGTAACTTCCCTTAAGACTCGGCATAAAAAGCTCTATTTAATTCGATCATAAATCCATTGATAAAACAGATTTTAATAAGTCAAAGCCTTATTTTAAAAACGACTTTAAATATGGCTTGAAATCCGCCGAATAATCAGCTTGCTGATCACTGCATAAAAATATCATCTGTAAAAATTTCTGACGCCAAACGTAAGGTTGATGACATGGCCTCTAAATGTAGAGTTGACAACATAAGGTTAAACATAAACATAAGGTTGATCATCCATACTTTTTCTTTAACTCTCAAACGTATGGTAAAAGATCTATACTATTACTTGATCCATACTTTTCCAAGAACATATGGTGGTTTACAAAAGTAAGGTTGATAAACCATACTTTTGAGAAACAAACGTAACATTTAGTACTGACATACTGTTCTCCTTCCATACTTTGTTGATAACCAAAACGTAAGGTTCTTTCCTAACATAAGGTTCTTCTTCCATACTTTGCTGAAAACGTATGGTTGTTTAACCATACTTTTCTCTTATCTCAAAAATTATACACGCTTTTCATCCTAACTCTACGTTTATCCATGTATGGTATGAATATTGATTCTAGAACACGGTAAAGCAGATTTTTCACTACATTTATCCATGTAAGGTATGAATAGTGATTCCAGAACGTGCTTAAAAAAGATTCCGAATAATTAATAAATTCCCTTTATTTCCAGAGTAAAATAAATTAATAAATTCCGAAAAAATACTAAATAAAATCATTAGAAAATAACTAAGCGTATTTGTGAGCATCAAAATTATCATAAATAGAAAGAGTATTATTTTCAATAATCTCCCCCTTTAAATAACATTAATATTTATTTTTAAAAACAATACTTTTCTCAATAATCACCCCCTTTTTGATGATCAAAAAACACATAAGATAATAAGATTATTTAAACGAAATTAACATTCATAATTAGTTACATAAAGTTTTATAATTTTTAGAGGATGAAACAATATTTAATCTTAGAAAAACTATTTCAATAAATAAAAAATTTATCCCCCTTCATAAAATAAAAATTTCTTTAGAAATAAAAGTGTTTAGTTTTATCAAAATTTCTCATGTAATTCTCTCCCTAAATAAAAATATGATGTTTTATGTATCCAAATTCTCCCCCTTTTGTGATATCAAAAAGAATAAAAAATCATGGATTTTAATACTTTTAATATTGCACTGAACCGTTAGTAAATTCTATAATGAACTATTTAATAGTAAATTTTTCTAATATACTGGCATATTTAAACTTAAAATAGTAATAAACAAATAGAGAAAGAAACAAATAATCAATGAAGGAAATTTTCATTAAAAACAGCAGTATAAAAATAACAATGATATACACATGAATCAAGGTTTGGGTAAGATAGGAAACATGTTCTATCTCCTCTAGATTGCAGACCTGATTTCTGTAAACTGTTCCTGGAGTCTCTTCATCATCCCATCTCCAAGTTTGATAATGAGATCTCTGTTCTCTTGAGTCATATGAATATCCTCGATTAAATTGACTCTGAAAAACTCATGCATCCTTTCCTCTTTTTCAATAAAAACTGACAGGTTCTCTGATAACCGATTTAATAGGATTCTGATTGATGGCTCACTAGATGTTAGTTGATCCACTAAAAACTTTTGATTTTCTATCAACACTGATAAAGTATCACTATTACATTGAATATCTTGTAACTTGTCATTCATGTTGCTCATCGCAACTGTGATAGCTTGAAACCTTCTGATTAAATCAGGTGAATTACTTGATCCACTAACAGCATTATTTTCCACTGATGCAAATTGATTCTCCATAAACAACTTCAGATCTGATAAATCTGACTTCATAACCATTTTAGATTTCAATCTAGTAGGTGCAGTCATCATATCCTTTTTAAACATTTCAACATCTTTCCTTGAGACTGTACTCTCTTTTAGCTTTTGAAATCTCATTTCTTCAATCGTTAAGTAATTTCTCAGAGTGACATTATCAGATTCAAACTGAGACACCATTTTGTAAAGTTCTTCAACTTATTTCTTCCTTGAATCAAAGACACATTGTGCTTGATTCACATTCTCAGGCTCTCGATGATGCAGTAGTACCAAAGGTAATGATTCGGCATTATATTACTCTTTTTCATTGTCCTAAGTAGGTTGTTCCATAGATTTTTCCTTAGAGTCCGCAGACTCCTCCAGAGAAAAATCCTCTTGATGTACTTCGGTGTGAACTTCAGAAGCATGCTCACCACAAACATCAGTATCTTGGTCTTCCACTGGATTTTCGAGAATAACATTTTCAGGAGTTTCTTGTGGTATGGCCACTTCCCCACCAGGCACTGCCTCCTTATCTTGGTTCTATTGAAGTGAAACTTCAACATCAGCTACAATCTATTCTTGATTTTCCCTTTGAGCTTCTTCTTGAGCTCTTGATCCCTCTACTAGTGTTGTTCTTTCACTAACAACTTCCATGGTCATAAAAATAACAGCTTCTCTTCTAAAAGAATAAGTAAATAAATATTCTGTTGTTGTTGCCAATAAAGGGGAAGTAATTTCCTCATTAATAGGTATCTTTATTTTTTGATTGAAGTACCTCCTGAATTCTATCTTCTTCAACATCTTCCACTTCAAATCAGATCCTTCTTGCTACATTGATGACTCTTTATTCAGCTTGCCTCTCCTTGGACTTAGCAGGTTGATCTTGAGCACTCTATGAGTCTTCCTCAGCTCCTACTGGCAAAAGTTTTCCTTTAATAGTGCTCCAGAATATCCAATCATCCATAAAGATATATGATTAAACATATTACTGTGATGATAGTGTACTCGGGCATCCACCAATCTCACCATGTCCTTCTTAAGCAGCTGTTTTGAAATAAATCGACCGAAAGGATAGAAGTTCATCCGGGTGTCACTTTGGAAATAGTAATTGAGGTACCTAACCATGTACCTTGGGAAGTTTAACTTGATATCACATAACAAAAGATACATTATGTATATATTAGGGTACAAAATCTTTTCCATTTCTGCCATTCTTAGAGCTATTCCAGGCTGAACAAATTTAACTAGGATCTTCTGATCTGGTTCTAAATCTTTCACCATCATTTTCATAATAGTAGATGTTCCAAACAAAAAGGACATAATATCCTCGGATTTATGCACAGAATCTCCTATATTCTTCAAATAAAAAAACTCCCTCATGAGGGCAGTTGAGAATCTGACCAATTTTGATCGATGAGATTGAGAAATCCCTATCCTCTAGTTTAGCCATCATACTATCCTCAACACCCCCCAGGCTAAACTGTACAGATTTGAAGAAGTATATAAGTTCTACTTCATACAGAAATTCCATATTTTCACTATTGAATGTCTGTTCAAGGTTCTGAAATGAGAGTGCTTGTTTCAACAGAAGATTTGTCTGAAATAACCAGTCGAGATCGATTACCATGCCCTGTAAGGTTTTTCTTCCTTCTGAGCATTGTCTCTTGGCATTTCTTGGCTCGTCTTCACTGGCTCTTTTATTTCTAACCATCTCTGTTAGAATATCTAAAGGTTTTATGGTTAGGGTTTCATAGATTCGAAGATAAGGGTTTAGGAGCAGAAGTGCGATTTTCAAATTTCGAAAGGGTTTCAATAGAAGTGAAATGGTTTAGAAGTCGAAAAGGCTCTGACAGCCTTGATTCTCGTATAATCACTAATCATTTCAAATATTTAAATAAAATTTGCATATGGAGAAAGAGAGAAAAAATATTAAACAGTATTCAAAGAAACCAAATAAAATTTACAAAAATAAATAAAAGTAAATAAAAATAAAAAATATTTAAAATTAAATAAACCTATCTCCCCCTTAATAAAATCAAACCTTATAGTGGGAAGTGGTTTAGTAACAATATCAGCTAATTGAATTTCAGTGTTTATAAATTCTAAAAATATACCCTTTTTAATAACATGATCTCTTTAAAAGTGATTCCTTATATCAATGTTCTTAGTTCTAGAATAACTAATAGGATTTTTTTTTGAAATATTAATTGCACTTGTATTATCACATAAAATAGGTGTATTATTAAAATTCAATCCAAAGTCCATAAGGGTGTTTTTCATCCAAAACACTTGTGAACAACAACTTCCAGCAGAAACATATTCTGCCTTAGCTGTTGATAGGGTAACTAAATGTTGTTTCTTACTAGACCATGATACTGAAGCATTTCCTAAAAACTGACATGTTCCTGTTGTGCTTTTTCTATCTAATCTACAACTTCCAAAGTCAGCATCTGAATATGAAATAAAATTAAAATCAAAAGTTTTAGGATAAAGAAGAAATTGAAAAACAGTTCCTTTTAAATATCTAAAAATTCTTTTAACAGTAGTTAGATGAGATTCTTTAGGAATTGATTGAAATCTAGCACAAAAACATACTGAATACATTATATCTGGCATGCTAGCAGTAAGATATAACAAACTACCAATCATACCTCTATATAACTTGTTGTCAACTAATTTCCCAGTTTCATCCAAATCATGTTTTATATTAGTACACATAGGAGTTGTAAATGGCTTGTTGTTTTCAATTTCAAATTTATTAAGTAAATCAGTAATGTATTTTCTTTGATTTAAAACATTTCCAAAATCTTTTTCATAAATTTGAGTTCCTAAGATGAAATTTAGTTCTCTCATCATAATCATTTCAAATTCTTTTTGCATTAACATTAAAAATCATGAAAAAGGGTTTTATTAGTTGATCCAAAAATTACATCATCAACAAAAATTTGAACCAACAAAACATTATTTTTAACAGTTTTCTTAAAGAGTGTTGGGTCTGCCATTCCAAAAGTAAAATCATTTTTCAAAAGAAAATAACTTAATCTTTCATACCAAGCTCTAGGTGATTGTTTAATGCCATATAGAGATTTATTAAGTTTTAAAATAGAATGTTTTTTTGAGAATTTTCAAAACCAGGAGGTTGCTCAACATAAACTTCCTCTATTAAATAACCATTTAAAAAGGCAGATTTAACATCCATCTGAAATAATATAAAATTTATATAAGATGCATAGGCTAAAAGGATTCTAATGGATTCTATCCTAGCTATAGGTGCACAAGTCTCATCATAATTTATTCCTTCTTCTTGATTGTATCCTTTAGCTACTAATCTTGCTTTATTTCTAGTTATTGTGCCTTGGTCATCCTGTTTATTTATAAAGACCCATTTTATTCCTATTACTAGATAATTCTTAGGTCTTTCAACTAATTCCCAAACATCATTTCTTTTGAATTGGTTTAATTTATCTTGAATATCTATTACCCAGCTTTCATCATCTAAAGATTCTTCTATAGTCTTGGGTTCTTATTGAGATAAGAAGGTAGAGAATTCCACTATGTTTCCTAATTTTCTTCAAGTTTGAATTCTTGTATCTAAGTCACCTATCATAGTTTCTAAAGGGTGATTCTTTAGGGATCTAGACTGTCTAGGAAAAACACATAAAGGTTCTTCAGTGTCATCTTCCTCTAAACTGGAGTGAATTTCTTTTATATTTTTTTCAAAATCATTCTTTATGTTCTAAAGTCTCATGTTATCATTAGAGTCAAGTTCATCCATTTGATCTATCCTTTTCTCAAAGGGATCAGATTCATCAAATTTCACATGCACTAATTCCTCAACAATCTGTGACATCTTATTATAAACTCTATAATCATTGGAGAAAGCAGAATATCCTAAGAAAATAACTTCATCAGATTTTGGATTGAACTTACCAAGATTATCTTTGGTGTTCAAGATGTAAACCTTGCATGAAAAAACATTAAAGTAATTTACTTTAGGTTTTCTATTATTCCATAGTTCATAGAGTGTCTTTTTCAAAATAAGTCTAATTAAAACTCTATTAATTATATAGAAAGCTATATTCATAGCTTCGGCCCAGAAATATATAGGTAGGCTATATTCATTTAACATAGTTCTAGCCATTTCTTGAATTGTTCTATTTCTTCTTTCTACAATCCCATTCTGTTGAGGTGTTCGTGGTGCAGAGAAGGTGTCTTTAATACCCATATTTGAGTAGAAGGAATTAAATTTCTGATTCTCCAATTCTCCACCATGATCACTTCTAAATGTGATTATATTAAAACCTTTTTCATTTTGAAAATACTTACAGAAACTTTCAAATAATGTAAAAGATTCATTTTTAAATTTCAAAAAGCAAAATCCATGTAAATCTAGAATGGTTATCAACTAAAACATATACATATAATTTACCAGCTAAGCTTGCTACTCTTGAGGGTCCTAACAAATCCATATGAATATGTTCTAGAGGTTTAGATGTAGAAGCTTTATTAGCATATTTGAAGGATGATTTGTGTTTCTTTCCAGGTTGACATGCATCACAAAATCTGTCACTTTCAAATTTGAGACTAGGTAAATCAGAAACTAAATGTTTCTTAGATAACTTATTTAAAACAAATATATTGCAATGTACAAGTCTTCTATTCCAGATCCAAGATTCACTTACTTTAGAATTCAAGGAGTTTGCTTTTTGTTTACACAAGGAATTTAAATCCAAAGTATAGACATTTTCAGTTCTTGGTGATTTAAATTTAAACAGTTTATCTTTAGAAACAGTACAACAATTGTCAGTAAAATCAACAGTATATCCATCATCACAGAGTTGAGAGATACTTATTAGGTTGTGTTTTAATCCTTTTACATAAAGTACTTTTTTGATTGAGGATGTTTTTTGGATCTCCAACAGTTCCAATGCCACTTATTTTTCCTTTGGCATTGTCACCAAATGTGAGGAGTCCCCCTTCCTTTTGATTGAGTGAATAAAAATTCATAGAGTGTCCACTCATATGTCTTGAGCAGCCCCTATCAATGTACCATATATATTTTCTTCTCTTGTGGCCTGCTACCTGCAATGAAATTCATACAAATTGCTTTGGTACCCATATTTTATTGGGTCTAGGGGTGTTATCTAGAAATGATCTGGGTATCCAGATTTTCTTTTTTCTTTTAAAATAAGCTGAATCATATATGTATTTTGAAAAATAGGCTTTCTTAATACCACAAATTTGAGTCTGTCATAAGAAACAGTTTTTAGCTATATGTCCCTTTGTCCCACAAAAGTTACAATTAACCTTTTTAGAGTTAGGAACAAAATAATTTTTATATAGCTTAGGTTTTTATCCTTTACTGCCAATTCCTAATCTCTCTTTTTTAATGACAGTTTTTTCAAGAATTTCATTTAATGAATTCTCTCCTTTTGTAAAAACCAATGCAGCCTGTTTGTAAGATTCTACTTCATTCTATAGTGTTTTTATTCTTGATTCAAAATTAATATAGTTAGTGTCAATTGAATTGTATTTATCTGTTAATTCCCTATGTTGTTTTAGCATTGTATGTCTTTCATCTAAAACGGATTTATGTTTATTTTTTAGTAACTTATGTTTCATAAATAGTGAGTCATATCTTTCTTCAAGGATATTGTAGTAGACTGCAAGTTTTTCATTTATATAGCTTGATTCTGAATTTGATTCATTGTTTGAGTCAAAGAAGTAATATGAGTGTACCTCATCAGTTTCTGCCATGAAACACATTTTTTCAATTATATTGACTTATTCTTTTTCTAAGCTTGATTCAGGAGAGCTACTGTAGTCTTCAGATACACTCCAAGTGGCTTTAATTTCTTTCTTATCATTCTACTCAAAGTTATTTCATTTGAAGAATTTCGTCATCTTTGCATCATTCAATTGAGGGAAATCTGGTCTAATATGCACTATCTTCTTGCAGTCATAGCATATTACTTCTTTATCATATCTCTTAAAAGATTTTTTGAACCACTTTTCTTGCTGTAGAACTTTCTAAATTTCCTGGATAGCTGAGCCAGCTCTTCATCTGAGTTTGACGAGTCAGAGCTCTTTGATTTATCTTTTAATTCTTTGTTCTTCAGATTTCTATTCTTTTTTTGTGAAGTTACTTTCAATGAATTATATTCTCTTTTGATAAGAACTTTATGTTCATTAGAATAATATTGCATTTCAGCTTCATACATCATCAGTGTACCAATCATCTCTCTCATGGTTAGATTTTTGACAAGTGTTGATTGTCTGATTACAGCAGAGATACCATTCTATTGAGTAGGGAGTACCCTCAATACTTTTAATGCTTGATCAGCCTGTTTGATAGGTTCTCATAGATCTGTTATATTATTGACAATTTCTTTCAATCTCCCATTCATTTGGGTAATTCTATCTCCTTCAAACATTCTGAATGTATCAAATTTCAGTTTTTCAGTTGCATATCTCATTTGTCTCACGTTGTGTGTTCCTTCATATTCCACAACTATTGTTTTCCACATCTCATATGTTGTTGGGCACTAAGATACTCTGTTAAATTCATCTGGTCCTAGAAAGTAGAGAATTGCATTAATGGCCTTTGAATTCACATCGTACTCTACCTCTGTAGCAGCACTCCAAGTCTCAGGATTTTCAAGAATTTTATAAGGAGTAAGAATCTTTGAATAGACTTTATAACTGTGGTTTTTCAGATATATTAACATGAGCAATTTCCAGCAGCCATAGTTTTCTCCATTGAAATATAGTTCTCTGACCATTGACATCCCTTCTCTTGTATCAGTCATGATACTCTTCTGTATAACCTTTAAATGATTCTAGCTTGAAAAGGCTCTATCAGAAGCTCCACCTCTGATACCTATTGTTGGATCTGAATCTACATATTATACACAAGAGGGGGGTGAATTGTGTCTTTTTCAATTTTTCGATAACTCTTTGATTGAATGAGTTCTGTCCTCTATACTTTATCAGATTTAATTGTTCAGCGAAAATAAGTAAAAACAAGGACACAAAGATGTATAGTTGTTCGGGGAACATAATGCCCCTAGTCCACTCCACCAACGCTCAACTCCACGAGCATGGTGATTTTAACTACATAGTCCACTTTTCAACATACTGGTTCACAACTGAGTACAGGCAGTTGACACCTTTACAATCCAAGGCAAAACAAAGCCTTCTGGTTCAAACACAATCCAACACAGCTTATAACGAGAAGCTAGTTAGTCAAGAATAAAAAGAATTTCAGAAATAAGGTTTCCAGTTTATCTATAAAATTGCTTAGAATGCAATTGATAGTGGATGGATCGTCGTCTCAAGAAAATATTGATTTTCAAAACAAAGCAATTCTGAGTTGATCCGGTTGTAGTAGACATAGAGATATAGTTCAAAACATCAGTAGTAGTAGATCCACAGTAGATATTCGATATATAACAGGTGAATCTTCTATCGAGTTCTTTCTTCTTAAACAAACAGAGCTTTGATGCTACTTTTTGAATCAGCATATCAACATGAATTTCTACAGTCTATATTTTCCACCGTTTTAATAATAGATTGATCACCACTCTCTCATATATGGTGTTTGTTTAGAGAGAACATATATAATAAAGCATAGCATATCTCCTGCACATTTAGAGCAATAAAAGTCTCATTTTTATTCTCGATATTCAAAAATTTGAATTTATAGAGAAGTTGTAACTTCCCTTAAGACTCAGCATAAAAAGATTCTTTTAATTTGATCTTAAATCCATTGATAAAATGGCTTTGAATAAGTCAAAGTTGTATTTTAAAAATGACTTTAAATCCGGCTTGAAATTTGCCCAATAATCAGCATGCTGATAACTGCATAAAAATATCATCTATCAAAATTTCTGATGCCAAACGTAAGGTTGATGACGTTGCCTCCAAACGTAGAGTTGACAATGTAAGTTTTAACATAAACATAAGGTTGATCATCCATACTGTTTCTTCAACTCTCAAATGTATGGTAAAAGATCCATACTTTTACTTGATCCATACTTTTCCAAGAAGGTATGGATATTTACAAAAGTAAGGTTGATGAACCATAATTTTGAGAAACAAACGTAACATTTAGTACTTATATACAGTTCTCCTTCCATACTTTGTTGATAACCAAAACGTAAGGTTCTTTACTAACGTAAGTTTCTTCTTCCATACTTTGATGAAAAAGTATGGTTGTTTAAAAATACTTTTCTCTTATCTCAAAAAGTATACACGCTTTTCATCCTTACGCTATGTTTATCCACGTAGGGTATGAACAATGATTCCAGAACGTCTTAAAGAAAATTCTGCGCTACATTTAACCACGTAAGGTATGAACAGTGATTCCCGAATGCGCTTAAAGCAGATTCTGAATAAGTAATAAATTCTCATTATTTCAAGAGTAAAATAAATTTATAAATTCCTACAAAATACTAAATAAAATCATTATAAAATAACTAAGGGTATTTGTGAGCATCAAAATTATTATAAAAAGATAGAGTATTATTTTTAGTAATCTCCCCATTTAAATAAAATTAATATGTTTTGTTGAAAACAATATTTTGCTCAACAGTTTTGTAATATATAGTGATGCTTAATATAAAGGTTCTTATTGCATACTCATGCAAAATGTCAACGTCAAAGCCTACACCTAATGGCAGTTGATGATTCATGAGCAGAACTATATGGCGCATGACCTGGAGCTGGAAGCCATGATTTTTTCATTGAAAATCTCGTGGCACTACCTTTAAAGAGAGAAGTGTGAAATATACACCAACCACGAGAGCCTAAAGTATATATTCACACATAAATAGATCAACATATTTCAAAGGATATGGTTATATCTAATCAAGGATTATGATTTCTCTATTCACTGTCATCCTAGAATGGTGAAGAAGGTAGCTGATGTTCTAAGTTGAAAAGAACCTTCTACTCAATCCATGTTACGGATTGTGAAAGCCCCTATGTTCTTAGATATGGAAAGGACGGATTTATAAATCATAAGGGCAAGGAATAAATATTACCTTTCCCAAATGATTGCACAACCATCCATTCAATAAAATATTAAGGAAGCACAAATGGATGATGTGGAGATACAAAAAATGAAGAATGTAGAAAAGGAAGGGAAGTTGCAATAGTTCCATATCGATAATGATGGTGTGATTTGGTTTAGAACACAACTTTGTGTGCCTTCATCACTCAGGATAAGGAAGGAGCTATTGGAAAATGCACATAGTTGAACATTCTCTATCCATCCTAGGAGTACTAAGATGCTTTGTGATCTCCAAGAACACCTTTGTTGGTATAAAATGAAGAAGAAGATTGCAGAATATATATTAAGGTACTTGGTAAGTTATCCAGTTAATGTAGAGTAGAAAAGTCCAAAGGGATTATGCATCCATTTCCCATACCCATGTGGAAATGGGATAATGTCACTATGGACTTTTTCACGGGTCTCCCAAATACATCTAAGAGAATTAATGAGATATGGGTTGTGGTTTCCCGACTCACCACAAAAACAAATTTTATTTCTATTCAAGAAGACCTCTCACTAGAACAACTCACAAAAATATATGTGAATGAAATGGTGAGACTTCATGGAGTTCCACTCTATATTGTCTCTAATCATGATCCAAGGTTCACATATAAATTCTAGAGGACTCTTCAACATTCTTTGAGTTTTTAATTAAATTTGAGCATGGCATATCACCCCCAAACTAATAGCTAATATGAAAGGACTGTTCAGATGATTAAAGATATGAAAAAATCTTGGTCTATAGAATTCAATGGTTGATGGGATCATCATTTTTCATTGGTTGAGTTCTCATACAACAATATCTTCAACTCGAGTACTCAGATGGCTCCGTATGCAGCTCATTATGGAAAGAGATGTATAACTCCAACCTATTAGGATGAAGTTGGAGAAAGAGATATACATGGATCCGATATTGTGCAAGAGATCACATAAAAGGTTCAAGTCATCCAGAAACACAACAAAACTGGTCAGATTCGGCAAAAGTGAAACACTAAAAACCATAGAAGGGAATTGGAGTTCAACGTTAGAGATAAATTCTTCCTACGAAAATCACCATGGAAGAGAGTCACGTGGTTTGGAAGGAAAGGGAAGATAATCCCAAGGTACATTGACGCCTTTGAGATCCTTGAATTCATAGGAGTCATGGCCTATCAGCTTTCAGTTCGACCGAATATGGCTTCAGTTCTTGATGTGTTTCACGTATCGCCCATGAGGAAGTAAATACCTGATCTCTCATATGTACTAAAATCAAAGGTGGTGCAGCTGGAAGATGATATTTCTTATGAGGATCAGCCAATGAAGATTCTGGACTGATGAGATAAGGTTCTACATAACAAGACAACCCACCTTGTCAATGTGTTTTGGATGAACCATATGTTTGAAGAAGCTACTTGGGAACCGGAGGTGGTGATGAAGGATAAGTAACCTCCCCAGTTTGTGTAAAGTGATATTTTGAGGGTGAAATTTCCTAAGGGGGAATAAATGTAACGACACAATGTTTTATCAATGGAATTATATATCTTATAACTATGCCTTATAGTACAATCCCATTAGGAAGAACAATGAAATATTATGATACTAAATATTATCTGATCATTATAGATAATTTTACCACTTATATGTTTTGAATCTTGAAAATTTGACATACACGGTTGTGATCAGTAAGATGTTTGGAGGCCGATAGGGAAAACATAATTTTTTGTGAATAGTAACCTACCCTGATGAATAGTAACCTACCCTTATGCATCGAAAAACTACCCTTATAAATACTAAATTGTCCAATATAATAATAACCATACCCACGAATAATTAAATAAAATTAAGGCATCTTATAACTGACAATTTGACTGTAGTAAAAGTATTGGTATTTTTGTAAGTCGTAAATAAATAATTATAATTAATTAATTAATGTAAAAGAAAATTTATTTTATTAAAATTTGTTTATAAATTAATAAATATATGTCTTATTGTTTACGAATAATTTTATAAGACCAAGCATAATTTTTGAAAGCATTATAAAATCTGTTTTAATTTTAAAAATTGTATTTTTCATGTAAATTATTATTTTAATTCAAAATTAAATTGATCATATTTAGAAAAATATTTTTCAAAAAACTGAATTCATTTTTGGATTCTGCACGTCAAAAAATGGTTGTGGTGAATTTTTTGGATTTTCTTGAAATACATGAATTTTTTATGAATAGTGAAATACAATAATTTACAAAATAAGCTAAATAAGCTAATTATCGAGTCATTTATGATTTTCTGATGATGTACGTCCAATTGTTCGGGTTAACTTGATAAAATTACTAATCTTCGTCATGGAAGACTCACTCTTTCTTTTCTTATGGGTAAATAATAAATTAATGAATTTCATATTGAGAAAACTCCTCTCCCATCCACCATAAATACGACCCTTCACACCCTCATTTCCTCACACCTCTCAAGCTTCAAGAAATGTCTGAACTCTACCAAAGAATCTTTCCTAGCCCCTCCACCCCATGTTCAAGAGCTTCTAGTCTCATCAAAATACCATGCCTAGTTCCCTTAAAGAGGATCTCAATAGGAGGATTCAAGAGGTAATGTCCCTCCCTCTTTTCCTTTAATTTCCTTTCAATTTCACGTTCTTTTATTATTCTCTACCCAATTATATTCATCCAAATGGTATTTTTACTCTATAATTATACATATAATGTAATTTTATGATAATAATGGTATATCATACCATCCAACCCCCCTTCTTCTCTTCCATTTATTTTATAAAAGAAAATGTCGTTTGTGAGGTGTTAATCTATCACCTTCAAGAACGACATGATTTATTTTTCCATTTTTACCTTTAGATCAGGTCATGAAACCATTTTTGTGGTCGAACAAGAATAGTTTATTTGTACTATTTCTTATTGTAACTTTCGAAACTAACTTAGATACATTTTACTAAATTATTAAACAAAAAAAGTTCATTGTGGTCAAAAAACCACCAAATTAACCAAAAAAATCATAATTTAATTCTTATGTAATGATTAATCCACATGGTATATAATATAATTCATTAAAATATAAATTCTTTATGTTTACCCATGTTCTACATGAACATCCATTTATGAATACATGTTAACAACTTATCAAAACCATAAAAACGAACATTCTTGAACAATATTTTTATACTCTATTACTCATCCAAAAGAACCATAAAATAACTAAATGAAACAATAATGAACCATATTCATGTACATAAGGTTATTTAATTTTCAATTAATTAATATAATTTGCTTATAAAAAACATTAATGTGAAGAAACCGTTCGGATACAAGATAAGGGGAAAATCTCGAACCCAACTTTCTTTCTTCGGGTTCTCCCTCTTCCACTCCATGTTTGGTATGTTCACTCCATAAAAATAATTTTTTAATCATTATATTACCTTTTATAGGATATAGATGTTTTCTAATGAAGTTTATGTCAAAAAAATGTTTTAAAAAAGAACTCTTCTTTCAAAAACACACCTTTTACCTCCCACTCAAGGTTGATGAATATCGTATCAAGTATGTTATTCCCACTAAATTTTGGGGACCCAATGTTTATTAATGTGTTCTTTTGAGAAGAAAAAAATTCCTTTCCATGGGATAGTTATGTTCATTTTTTATATATGTTCATTATGGAATGCCTAATAAATGATAATGTTATTATGTGACGGGTGGAACTGGAATTATATATCGCAATATGAATATTTTAATGTGATGGGTGAGCCTCGAATTATACATCATTCCAATGCATTGGCTAAAGTGATGAATCTGATGAGTTAGTTTGAAATGATTTTTGAACAAGATTCCAGCTGTTTTCACAAGTATGTGTGGAAGTTAACCACTAAGGCATGATGTTTCGTTTTTATGCATTGCCACATTTCAAGTCTCTTATTAATGCTTCCCCTCATGTTCATGATCTTTTTTCGTAGGATATGGTTATACACACCCATCATTATAGTGTTCTAATCTATCCTCTTACTATGATTTTAGCTCATCGCTTTTGAGGAATATCCTCAAGAAGACTATATGTTCTTAAGAGAGGTCATGTGCCAATAAAAATCTAGAGAAGGAAATAAATAAATTTTTATTATTGTTGTTGTAATTGTTATGTATGGTCCTATTTTTTCCAAGAAACTAAACCTTTGGATCCTCTATGTGTAATACTATTAGGTGGTTTATCTTTAAAATGATGTAATTGTAATATATGAAAAGGTCAGGTCGCTATAACACACGCCTATGGAACATAATAGTTTAGTGTCATTGGAGACTACATACACATTTTAATACTTTCGTGAAATATCTTAAATATCTCCCATAATGATACGCTCCTATGGTACTCTTCCCAATCATACCCTACTTAAAACCATTCTTCATAACCTGGGGAGAGAAAACATATAAACAAGTGATCCCAAATTCTCTATAAATGTATGTAAGAGAGATATGTATGCATAACATGAACATAATATGATGTGAATAAGAGAATAAAATTTGAAAACTATTCCCTACATTTCAAAGATCATAATATTGATTCACATAATAAATATAGGAATTTTATAAGACAGAAATCATAATGAATTCAAATAGAATGAACCATGATATAATAGAATTAGTATAATACATATAATTTTGGAACATAGATAAGCACAGAAAATCATTTCCATAGTTGTTAATTATCACTGCCAAGGCTATCATTGGGAAATCGGTTCACAGCAAAAACCATTATTGTGATCAGGGTTCACTCCCAAGACTATCATATCAGACATATTCACATATTGAACCAGGACTACTTCCCACTCCAGTCGTATATATCTCATGTGATAAAAACATTTCCCAAATTCATTTGAGGGAGATATAGGTCCCACACATAACATGATTAAAATTATACATACTTATTTCACAACATCATAAATAATTTATCATATCATATCCACTAAAATGGTATGGGTTTTATTAGAATTTCACAATAACATTTCCTGTGGAACATTAAAAGGTTTCCTAATCATTTCATCAATTCATCAAAGTGTAACCCATAGAAAAAGAAGCAATATTCATATGCATTTCATCACAGCATCACCCAAGAAATAGAAATTGGTCTCATAAAAATTCTATCATGGTATATCAAAAACAATAGAATAATTTTTCATTATCATCTTTTCATCATAAAACATTCACAGTAAGAATTAGAATGGCATCATTGGTTCACATACCTATTAAATCATAAATTATATCAAAGGATTTCATCTTATATGGAGAATTATTTTGAAAGATAAATCACTTGGAACATTTCTAGAGGAAATTTTCATTCCATTGAATTAAATTAAAGCATAAAACATTTTAGATGTCCATTTCATTGAAAACCCCCTAGAACATATTTAATAAGATTTAAAATTAATTTAAAACATTTATTGAGTAATATATTCTTTTTACATTGAAAAAAAAGTATTTAAAACATTTTTTAAATCTGTTTTCTACTTCCCATTAATTTATTTCAAATCAAAAAAAATCATAAATATTAAAGAAAATATTTTTCATCAAAAATAACATTGAAAACTTATAAAGTAATATTAAAATAATTAATATGTAATGACAGTAATAATTATTATTCACGTCATCCATTCTACAAACAAATATTATTTTCACATTTTTTGTTAGAAGGAAAAGTGGAATTATTTTTTAAAAAGAGACAAATATTTGCCTTTTAATAAAATTAAAAATTAAAACATCATTTCAATTTCTTTAAAATTATAACGCTATATTAAAACATGATTGAAAATAATTTTAGAAAAAAGGTGTTTAGAAGAAAAATATTTTTCGACCAAATAGAGAAATAATGTCAATTTATCAAAATTTTATTTTCTAACTATTGAATACAAAATAAGAGTAAAATAAAATGAAAACATGTATTCTACTTACATAAACAGAGGATAAGAAAATTCATGAGTTTCATGGAGAAATGGATAATAATATTTCATCATCATATGAATAATTATAAAAAATCTAGATAAATAATGATACTGTAAAATAAAATAATTAACACATTGATAACATTTAATTTTATGAAAAATTAAAGAATAGAATTAAATGAAACTTAAAATATAATGATAATAAATAAATAAATGATATTAAAATTCAAGGGGTCTGTATATATATATCATCTTGAGATTTTAGAAAATGTTTTATTTCATATAATTTTAATTTTATAAGGGATTGTGTTATATTTTATAATTAGTTTATCTTTCATCACATGGAATACCAAGTT
Organism: Viscum album; assembly: GCA_963277665.1. Lineage (NCBI taxonomy): Eukaryota > Viridiplantae > Streptophyta > Magnoliopsida > Santalales > Viscaceae > Viscum > Viscum album. Next base: position 1,844,143,833 of record OY728145.1, read on the forward strand.
TATCTTGGTTGTACGCAAGACTGAGTTATACTGAAAACTGATATTTTTCTAATATTATTATTTATTTGGCCTTTATCAGCTAGTTGTTGTTTCAAAATGAATGAATATTAACAACTATATTATGATTATACATATTTACTAAAATGATTTTACATTCATCCAATATGTTTTATTGGCTTAAAATAATAATATATTAAATTTTAAATATAAAAAACCTTTATATTATTAAATGGTAGTTTTATAGAATTTTAATGGATAACCAATTTTAAAACTAATTTATGAAACTATGATAATTTATTTTTCAAAATAAACTTGATATTTGAAATTGGAACCTAAAATTTAGCTGAAAGTGAATTTTTGTGTTTTTCTATGAAGTTTTACTTCATAATAAATTGTACAAAATACTAAATTTTAATTCAAAACTATTTTTTATATAATTTATTTATACGGATATTTTATTTTCATGATTCGTTTTAAAGTTAAATTTTATCAATTATACATTTATTAATCCATTTTATGTTATTGGAATCATTTTTCATTCAATTTAGATATAAAAGATTAATAAAAATTTGACCATTCTCAGTTTAAGAACCTTCTTTCTAACCATGTTTGTGGGATTAGCATTAAATAGAAATTATAAACTTCTATGATTTTATTTTAAAAAACGTACATAAATTGTTTTTATCAATATAATACTAATTTTATAATAAATGAAACTTAATTTTCCCCCTAAATTATTATTGAAAGGGATTAAAATTAATTATAGAGATTAAGCTAAAATTAAAATTCCCAAGGGACTAAACCTTAAACTAAAGAAATTTCACCCTTGAAATTTTATTTTCCCACAATAAAATAGATGTGGGTAACTCTACATCATCACTTCCTTTGATTCCCACGTCGCTTCTTCAAACTTGTTGTTTCTCCACAATCCCTTGATGAGGGGCATTGTCTTATTTCATAGAACTTTTTCCCTATGATATAAAATCTTCACTGTTTTCTCCTTGTAAGAAAGATCATCATCTTATTGTACTACCTCTGAAGATATTACATGTGAATTGTCTGGTATGTACTTCTTTAAGAGGGATACATGAAAGACATCATGTACTTTAGCCATGGTAGGTGGAAGTGCTAGTCAATAGGCCACAACCCCAACACGATCAAAAATCTAGAAGGGGATGATGTACCTAGGACTAAACTTCCCTTTATATCCAAAAATTGTGACCTTATTCCACATAGATATGTGTAAAAATACAATGTCTCCCACTTTAAACTTATATTATCATCGATGGTTATCTTAATAAATCTTATGTTGACTCTGGGCTACTTTGATATTTTGGTGAATAGTTTTCACCTTATCCACAATTTCATCGACGATTTCTGGTCCTAGCAGGTTACGCTCACCAACTTCGTCCAAATATGCCAGTGTTCTGCACCTCTTCCCATATAGGCCTTCATAAGTTTCCATTCATATGCTCAATTGGAAATTGTTATTGTAGGATAATTCAAATAGTGGAAGTTGTTGGTCTCACCCTCCTTCGATGTCCATAGAACATGATCTTAACATATCCTCCAGTGTATGAATAGTTCGCTCATTTTGGCCATTAGATTGAGGATGATAGTCAATACTAATGTTTAGTTCAGTATCTAGAGCATGTTGAAGACTCTTCCAAAACATAGAGGTGAATCTTGGATCTCGATCGGATACAATAGATAGTGGTACTCCATGCAGCCTTACCACTTCCATGATATATATCCATGCCATTTGATCTAATGATAAATATTCTTGAATTGCAATGAAGAGAGAAGACATTGTAAGATGGTCTACAATAACCCATATTTCATTGTTGCCTTTGGATGTATTCGGAAGTCCATTGATAAAGTCCATGGTGATCTTCTCTGATTTCTATGATGGTATGGGAAATGGTTGCATCATCCCCTTAGATTTCCGCCTCTCTACCTTCATTTACTGACACACTAGGCACATAGATGTATACTCAGAGATATCCTTCTTCATATTATCCCACCAATAATTCTCTTAGTGATCTCGATACATCTTTTTGTTTCCTGGGTGAATAGAGAAATTTAAACTATGTGCATCATCCAAAAGTCCCTTCATCAACTCTGGACTTACATAGTCTTTTCCCAAATCTGACAATTCCATCTTCATTAACATTAAACTCTGTGGATTTACCTTTTCAGATAGCTTCCACTTTCTTATGAATTCCCACATCATCCTTTTGAGTGTCCTTTACCCTTTCCCAAAGAGATGGTTGTGCAATCATTTGTGAAAGGAATGATGATGTTCCCTGCTTTATGTTTCCCATGTCCATCTTCATCAAATCTAATAAGATTGGATCCTTCCCAATTCTCATTAGTGATAGAATCAATGGGTCCTTTTTACTTAGATAATCCGCCACCTTCTTCGTTTTCCCAGGGTGGTAATGGATTGAGTAGTCATAGTCATTGATCATCTCTGATCATCTTTGTTTGTGCATGTTCAACTCTTTCTGTGTGAATATTTACTTGAGGATTTTTTTTGGTCCATATATATTCCACACTTCTCCCAAAAGAGATAATGCCACCAAATTCTTAAGACAAAGATCACCATAGCCAACTTCAAATCATGTGTTGGATAATTCTGCTCATGAACTTTCAGCTGCCTTGAAGCATATGCAATAAATTTGTCATTTTTCATCAACACACATCCCATTCCCTTCTTCTATGCACCACAAAATACCAAAAAATAACCCCACTTATGGTTATAGTTTTCATGGGTTCAGTGACAAGCCTATTTTTTAACTCCTTGTAGCTCTCTTCACATTCACTACTCTAATAAAAAGTTACGCCCTTCAGAGTTAGCTTGGTAAGAGGGTTGGACAATAATGAAAAATATCTCATAAATCGTTGATAATATCAATCTAACCCCAAGAATCTACAGATATCAATTACTGATGATGGCCATGGACATCCCTCAATTACATCTATTTTGGAGGGATCCACATATATACCACTACTTGTGATGATATGGCCCTGGAATGAGACCTCATTCAAGTAGAACTCACACTTGTTATACCTTTCATAGAGCTTCTCCTTTAGGAATGTCTCTAGTATAGTTCTTAGATTCTCCTCATGATTCTACTTGGTTTTGGGGTATATCATAATATCATCACTAAAGACTACCAAAAATTTGTCGAGGTAATCCCTAAAGACTCCATTCATCATGTCCATGAATATTTCTGGAGCATTAGTGAGTCTGAAGTCATTACTTTGAATTCATAGTGCCCGTATATTGTACAAAAATATTTCTTGGGGATATCTTTATTCTTCACCCGTACTTGATAATATCCCGACTGGAAATACACCTTGGAAAAGTATTGTGATCCATGCCACTGATCGAACAAGTCATCGATTCGTGGGAGAGGATACTTGTTCTTTATCGTGATTTTTTAAGGTCGCGATAATCAATGAAAAGGATCATTCACCAATCTTTCTTCTTGATGAAGAGGACTAGTGCACCCCAAGGTGAATCACTTGGGAATATAAACCCTTTATATATATTCTCATGTAGTTGTTTCTTCAGATCCCGAAGCTTCACAATAGTCATTATATATAGATTCATGGATATTGGCAACGCCCCATGTAAAAGATCAATTGAGAATTCAACATCTCTTCTTGGAGGAAGACCAGACAATTCCTCAGGAAACACTTCAGCAAATTCCCCCACCATAATCATGTCTTCAAAGATGGTTTCCTCCTTAGACTCAATCATGTGATCTTGATATGCGTACTCATAGGGTAGTAATATCCACACTTGAGACGATGAAGCTAAATAAGATTCATCTTCCTCCTTGCACTTGTATAGAATCGGGGGTCGATTCTCCACATGGAGATTGATTTCCCTCTCACGGAAATTTATGTTGGCTCTATATAAGGAAACCCAATCCATGCCATTAATTTCATCATATTCTACCAAAGGGAGTATGACAAGGTTCACTGGGAAATTCAATCCATAGATTATGATTAGTGAGGAGTAATATTCATGGGATATAATGATTGTCCCATTTATCATACACCCAGACCTCTTTACTTCCATGATTTGTGGTGGTGATGGTATTGTTCTACTAAACTTTTGGGATATAAAAGAATTCATAGAACCTGAATCATAATGTATGTTCATTATTCTTGAATTAATAACTAGTGTACCTATCACCACTTCATTGTTGGGGTGAACTTCAGGTGTAGTAATGGAAAAAGTTTTCTCTTGTTTCCTTGGAGGTTGTTGGTTACCTCTGAAAACCCTTGCCTTAGGGCACTTATTTTCATGATGTCCTGCTTCTTTGTAGTTGTAATAATGAACAATGCATTGAGTTTCAAACGGAGTATTCCTCACCCCTGTTATAGCCGCGGGTTTTTCTTGTCGGCAGTTAGCAGTTAGGTTCCCTTCTCTTCCACACCTAAAGCATTTCCTCGTCCCCTTTAGGCAATTTCTAGGGTTCTTATTTTCTTAACTTTGGAAAGTGGGGTGCTGGATCATCATAGCACCATTGGATTTATCCATCAGACCACCAGCGTTGAAGTCCAACTTATAATTCTTATCCCCATGATACCCCTGAGATTCCCCAATCTCCATTTCAACATTGAGGGCACATCTGACAATGTATTCATAGTTGTTGAAGTCATGGATCAACAACGCTTTCCATAGGCTATGATTCATCCCACCAAAGAAGCTATAAAACATGAATTCAGGGGTAATGACAAAGCCGGAGGCATATTGTGCAAGCCTTGTGAAGTTTTTCTTGTACACTCTGACAGATTCGTAGTCTTTTTGGTTGAGAGAAAGGAAGTCCCTTTCCGTATAAAGTCGGAGGGTGCGTAGAAAATATTTATCGAAAAACATCTTCCAGAAATCCTTCCAATCCAATGCCTTGATATCCTCCTTAGGCTTTATATTTATTATCAATGTCCACCATTGATCAACTTCACCCTCCATACAATAAGCATCTAGGAGAACTATCTCTTTTTCAGAACATTGAATGATGTAGAATGTTTTTTCAATGTAGTTTATCCATTGTTTGGAGATTGAGGGATTGGATGATCCATTAAATGGAATAGGCCTTTGTCTCATGAAGCTCATGATAGTGACTTGTTCTATCTTGGGGGGGGGGGGGGTTCGAACATTTCTCTTGACCAATTTTCTATTCAAATCATGATTTAACTGAGAGAGAATCATAAAAAAGTTTGTGATTCCCGCTCCCATCGGATTGGGCATCTCATTAGCACATTCATCACATTGATCTTCACATCAGTTGTTAGCCCGAGTCCTCATATTACTTCCAATTGGCTGGAATAAAATTAATGTTAGGGGTAACACATAAAGGGTAATCCAAGGAACAAATTGATGACCTATAAATAACTTTGATTTCCTTAACCTATGAATCCATAGGCTTTAATCTATGCTATTCATGATATACATTTTAACATATATTCTTTGGGGCATTTCTTTTAATTCCCATAAAAAAATTTCATACTAAGATTGTGAATTTACTAAATCATATCCCTTGGGAGTGTCGTAATCAAGAGTGCAGCAAGGCTCATTGTCGTGCACCTATTCCCTTTCAATTCTAGCTCAAAGTGGTGTATTCGGGATTTACCCCTAGGATGCATCTATGTTAGATCCACCTCTACCTGATCATATCTAGACAAGGATGTATTTTCTTGATAAACCACTTACTCAATACTCACCAAAACATAGGAATGTTTTTATTATACTTAGACTTGACTATAAGTCTTCTCTAGTATTTTCTGATCCTAATCCCATACATAACTAAACCAATCCTCTGATACCAACTATAACAAGCCTACTCATTATTACACATTTAAACCTGATTTATTACATAAACTTCACTTGATATAACATAGAATATTAAGATTTATAGTGTATTTGGGGTTTAGGATCATTACATAACAACTTAAAACATGAAATACAACATCTTTATGGAAAACTTCATTCACATGACCACTACATTCCCTCTTAATTAGCATTGCATGGGATAACCTAAGGACATTCATAAGAAAAGGGTGAGCTATAAAGCCTAGTAAGGGAATAAACATGGAATAAAATGAAAAATACAATAAATGTTTGTAAATGGTCTTATAAATGGAGCACAAAAGAAACATGAACATAAATTCTTGATAAAGCATGATAATCATACACATGTAAATGTGGAAATAACACTTATCATGGAATTAGCATGAGCCAAGGCTCATTGCACATGGAGCATGAGTAAACCCTCATTGCCCATAAAGCATGATTAAAACCTAGTTTCACTTGAATTAATATGATTCAACACCCATTTCACTTGATGTATCATTATACAATACTTTACCCAATGCATTGGAGCGCTATCAGGGCACACCCTCCTTAAACATTTCATTTCATGCATAAGTCTGCCACATGGATAATATAACATGGAATCAATATACATAATAAGTTATTACAAGATTAAGTAATGTGGAGTAAATAAATTAATGAATCATTTAATATGTATATGTGCATAAAGTTGAATACCCTTGATAGAGACATGGGTATGGTATTCACTGAACAATGATCTTGGCTTGGAAAAACTCTGTGCAATTTCGGCAGCATAACAGCGTGACATAAGAAATCATGAAAATGGTTGATGAGAGATAAAAGGGTTCCTCATTATATATACATGAAATATAATGTAAGGGGTTCATATGGATACATGTCCCAATAAACGTAATGGAATTTAGATGCACAATACAAAAGAATTAGTTGGATGTAAAAGCGGAGAGAGAAATCCTTCAAGGTATTTCAGCATGGTAACAGGTATACATGGGAGGAATTAATGAGAGATGATGGAGTCTCCCATCATCCAAACATAAATAGGGATGTATGGGGGATGAGTAAAATCATACCCCAAAATTTGTAATTGAAAACAAAAGGGTATAAAAACCTAATGAAAATTGGACAAAAATGAGATAGGAAGAAATCCCTTACTTGAAAGTGTGATCCCAAAAGAATGGGAGAGGCTTGAGAGATTCTTCTTGGGAGATTGGGGAACCTTGGGAGGATTATAGAAAGGGGATGGCAGGGTTTTAAAGAACTCAAAAGGCTTTGAGTGAAGAGGAAGTGGGCGATTGGGAGGGTTTATATAGGAAAGGAGAGGGAATTCTTTATTATCTGGGTTTGGGACGACACACAATAAACTAATCAAAACCACAAACCAGCCCATGTTTTTTTCCCATGGTTTTTTTCCAAATGGAATTGGAAAACAATATTGTTTTGTGTCAAATGGCCAAACTTCATAATATAATAGGGTTTCTTATGGGGAGGTGAGTCACACTATCAAGTAAAACAATTTAAAAAGAAAAAATGTTTTATAAGCTTTGAAGGGTCCACTAAAACTTTGTAAAATAAATCAAAAAATATAAAATCACATTATTTTAATGGTAAAACTTATATTGGCCAAACATAATGTTTATAGTATTTTATTACTTCACTATTGGGTCATTATTATTTCCTAAAACACATTTTATATTTAAACGGTATATAATTTTTACCCAAAAATTCGACTATATCGGAAAATTATGAAAATTTCACCATTGGATAATTTTGAAGTCTTGATTCCAAAAATAATATTCATTTCATATAAATAATTTTCTAAATATTTTATTTTTTACTTTGAAAATTAAAATAGCTATTTATCGAAAATTTATGGGTTTTGGAAAAAACATCTTTCAAACCTAAATAAATATTACAATTGATTTCATAAAATTATAGGATAATTTATATTTAATAAAAATTATTTTAATAATAATAATAATAATATTTTATTAAAAAATTATTTAATTCAAAAATCCATTAATTCATCAAAATATCTTTCTTGGTTGAATATTAACTAAAAATACTATTTTCTCTTTAAAAACTACTTACAAAGTAACAATTATAAAATGAATGCAAAATTTTTATATAAAAATAATGTACACAGTCATAGTGATATGGTATTGTTACATAACCCCTTATAACACCCGCATAGGACTGAATTGAAAGGTGTGTGATGGTGAAAGACACTTGGGGTGGCTCGAATAACATCGCTCAGGTGGTAACCTCTATTAACTTCCACTACTCTCGTAGTCGGTTCTGTTCAAGCTTAATGTGTTCAATATCGGCTTGGGATTGGTCAAGAGAAAATCCCAATTATGCCACCTCTTTTCTGTGCTCTGAAAAATGGGCTTCATATTAGGCAAGTCTACTAGGTGAGTTCATCACTTCCTTTGTATGACTAAATCGGATTTGTTAAAGACCTATATTTATACTAATCATGTGATCACTATTCAAAATCTATATTAGAAATGGTCACAATTCATAACGATATTTTAAAATCAAGAAACCTTATACCAATTATGTTAACATTTTATATAACTATAATAATAAATTTATTTAGATCAAGAGGAATTTCCATTAATGAATGTTTGGCTCGTTACACCCCCCACCCCTAGACACCCCCACCCCCTGGACAGCCCCCACCCCACTTGACAGCACCCCCCCCTTGGTCAGCACCCCCTGGCTGACCCTTTCCCTCTTGGATACCCCCATAGACACCCCTAGGCATCCCTCCACCCCACCCCACCCCCTAGACCCCACCTCCCCACCTCCATGGACAACCCCCCCTCCTTTGGATCAAATTTTCTAGTGTTGTGCTTATGGAGATGATTGTTTTTGGGATGTTCTGGTATCCGATGGTGCATTTTGTTGGGTGTATTAGTGTTATTCTAAATTCTCTATAGTGTACTACAATTTCATTGGTCTTATTACGATGGAATACAATTTGGATCATATTTGTCTTCATTGGTGTTATTTTGAATTATTTATAGAGTATTCTAATTGAAGGTAATTTCACAAGTAATTGGAGTTAATTAATTCTATATTCTGTATAGGTTTGTTATTATTGTAGGTAAGTGAAGAATGTGAGGCTAGTACTTCCTACTGTTGGAGTTGTAGAAACTCTATGCTATTGGTTTCAAAACCATTGGTACAGATATAAAAATTGAATCTATACTAATAGTTTCATCAAAATATTGGTAAATGTCTATACCAGTGGTTTACAAACCGTTGGTATAGACCTGTTTACTAAATTGTTACCAGTTTTTTATATAAATTGTTGGTAAATGAATTTACAAATGGTTCATAAAACTCTTGGTATATGAATAAACTGAGTTATATTGAAATAGTGTAAAACCATTGGTAAAAAGTTATACTGACAGTTATAGAAATTTTTTTGTATAATGTGTTGTAAGATGACATACCCCAACAGTTTGTGTATAACCGTTGGGATATGTCAATCCTCATTTCTTGGTTTCTAATGTTTTGGAAAACCTATGGTATATATTATACCAATAGTTATACAACCTATACCGACGGTTTAAAACCGTTGGTATATCATAGATTTCCATAAGTGAGGCCAAAATGACCTTGAAACATTTCTAAAACCCATTGGATGGAAATATTTTGGCCAAAAACCATATATTATCGAGTTGTTTTGGTTTTTTATGACATTTCTGAGGTAAAAACATGGGTACACCAAATTTTTTTTCAAAAATTTCAACTATGTCCTCTCCCTCACTTATAAAAGGCCACCAACTCTCCCCCTTCATAACACCTCTCAAACCAATTATGTTTTGAAGATATATTCCCAATTCACTTTCCTAAATTCATACCTTCCTCTGTGATTCCTCCCTTTGTGTATAAATCCAACCAATGAAGCTGTTTAGTGCAATGAAAAACGATTTACCCAAATAAGAGGTAACATCCTTACTCAAACTCCTATCAATTAATTTCTTTCTCAAACAACTAAACTATTCCTATTATATACTAAAATAATAACAATAGTAACCTAAATATACTTATATGTTTTTATTCAATTCTTTTTACCTACACATGCATACACATCCATCAAATGGGTAACAAACATATCGTTCTTCTGTATGGTGAATTACCGCCTCACTATACAATGTTGTTCATTTTCATTAACCAGCAATTATGGTTGGGAATTATGATGGAAAATATATTTTTATATTTCATATATGATTTTTTTTATATCGTTAAACTTATATAATTATTATATGACATATAATTTAATGCTTTCCATTTTATTTAAGTACGATAATATCGTTTGGGGAATTGTGGACTTTCTCCCTCTCAGAGTGATGTGATACGTTCACACACTACATGGAATGTATTAGATATGGTATTAAATTTAAAATGTTTACATAAATAGTATAAATATGATATTTATGACATAATTAACTTACTATAAATATAATATATCATTTTCATTAACACCTTTTCACACACTAAAAAATTGATAACATTATTCGTAGACATTTGGACTACCACCACCTCGATGTGATGTGATTATTTTAATGTCACAATAAATATATATATATAAGTATATAAGAATAAATAATATGTTATATATGATATAATGATCATTATGGAAAGGTATATTTTTCTTACCTTCTTTCCATATTGATAATTGAAAAATTGGAATGTTACTCATGTGTACGTACAACCTAATGTCTCCATGTTTTTATCATTGGACCATTTTTCATAACCATGATTAATGATTGGTTTAAAAAAATATATTTATGTAAAAATATGATAATTATTTTATTGTTATTATTCTGGATATGTGTGTATAATGACCTCTTTGACCATAGTTGACCTACCAAAGTAGTTTTGACACATAAACCTAATGTTGTCAAAACACCCGACATTAACATTATTTTTTAAGTTGTTTTTAAAAAAATTATAATTGGTGAAACAAAAGTATTGAAAAACATGAAAAAGGTTATCCAGTAAGTAAATAATTATCATTTGTTCTTTATTTAATAAGATAAAGGTACACTTGACAATTCAGACACAATGTAAAATATTTTTTCTTAATCTCCTTTCATTGAAACATTTCTTAATGATATTCACCTTTATTGTTTTAAAAGGTGTATATATAGCCCATTTTGAAATTATATATATATAATTTATCTATTACCATGTTATTTAATTTTCTTAAATGTTATTATTTCATATTTATTATGATTTAAATAGTAAAATTGGTATCATACAGTTTGAATGTTTAAATATTTAATCCCTTAAATATTCCCGATATTATTATTCATATTTAAATATTTGTATATAAAAGGGTTATAAAGAAATTTTTTTCTCAATTTTAATTTTTTCAAAAAGGAATATTATTACGTGTTTTATATGGAATGTTTTGATAAATGACAAGAGAAATTTTTTGTTATAAATTCACACAACAACAATGACTTTTCCACTATCGTGGAAGTTTTTATTTTTATACATTCTAGTATTTAACATTTATGAAATGAAAATCATTCTCTCATTTCTGGGAATTTTCTAATTGAATATGGTTTTTCAAATGAAATTTATATTTTTCATTTAAATTTTTTTAAATGAAAATGGTATCTAAATATTGAAAGTGTTTTCTTATGAGTTTAAAATATTTTTTCAAATGACGTAATGTTTTATTTCATGTCGGTTTTATTAAAAATTATAAATGATGGGTTCATCTACATAGCATAGGGTGAGATAGATATAGGTTATTTGAATGTTTGAGTCCCATTATATCTCATAGAAAATGGGTGATCCCGATATAGATTATACAGAAGGTGATCCTCATAATAGATCTCTAATGCATTGGGTAATGATTATATTCTCTATAGAATTATATTGGAGGTTTTACATATGATTATTTCAATTAGTAATGGTTATCTAAGGGTCCAATGTGATGATTTTCCAAGGTACCTACATGAATTTTCTATGTTGTTGTAGGGTATTCACGGAATTCATTTTTTTAGGATAAACTAAATGATTTTTGAAAAAATTATATTTACCACTTTGTGTAAAATGTTATGTTCCCATGAAAGAGTTTTCTTGTGTTTTAATTTTTTTCAATAGACTAACGGTTTTATTGTTTTTTATCTCTCATTGAGCTATTTATGATCATAACATATTTTTTAATCCAATTCATAGGGCTTAAGGATGATTATGGTATTGGAAGAATTCATGATTAAATTCATGATTTGTTTTCATAAAATAGATCATGCACTAATTTTAGATGTTTTATATGGTGTAAAAAATAGATACTAAATTGTATGAGTTGTATGAGTTTTATCCTAATTTTCTAAAACATTAAACTTAAAAATACCCCCAATGTGATAGAAAGTAAAATTATTAACTTAAATCAAGATTATGTAGTTTTAAACGCTTGGTAATTTTATATGGAATCAACGGTCGGTTTAGATAACACTAGAGGTCAGGGTAATATGAATCACATACCCTTATAATATTTTACCTTATAGTCAAGTTAAATTTTAAATGCATTTAACGAATACCATGTTGATTTTGATAAACAATTTCTATTCAAAATGGATTTCCACATAGGAAATCAAGAAGCGGTAGTGGGATGGAATCGAGAGAAAGAAATACTTCTAATTCAGTATCCTAAGATGGTCAGAATCAGAATAAAATAGTTTTTATATTTTTGGATAAATTTACTCATGTGATAAAAGGTGGTTGTAACACCCCAAGATTTCATAGTACGTTATTTCTTCAAAGTAATTCAATAACTTGCACTACACGCAACAACGAGTTCTAGCGCACCATGACTTACCAAACAAGCAGTTCAAAAGAAGTTATGAATAGTATTAACTGAATTTTTAACTTTATATAATATTTATAATTTTAGAATCCATATTATGAGTTTCTTAGACATAATTTAAGAACAAATACATTTTTTAAGATAATAGAAGTATTTTTCAAAAAATGCAATTTTACCGCCTTTTAATGGCGAAGCCTTTTTAAATACAATATTTGAAACTTTTATGTATTCAATTTGACTAAATAGACTTCTTATTTAGAATTGGGAAATAATAATTTAGTTTCAATAAAGTTTTGGTGTTTTTCTGATAAGTTTCATATTTGGGTGAATAGTGAAAATTACTATATTTTAACTGAAAACAACTTTTTTAATCCAAATAATTTATATTGGTAAAATATAAATTTTAATTTTTTGGAAGTATAAATAGATTATATTTTTACCATTTAATCCAATTATAGTGATTTTAAGTAATTTCACTTGGAAATTGAACATAAACAATTGTCAAACTTTTGATAGTTATTATTTCTTAAAAATACGCCATTTGGTTTTGACAACAGGAATTAATTTTAAATTAATAAATGAAACTTTTATGTTTTAAATTTGTTAAAATAGACTTAATTTATGGATTAGTAATATCAAAATTAGCTTAGGGTAAAATTTTGGTACTTTTCTGATAACTTTCATATTTTGATGAATAGTGAAAATTACTAAATTTTAATTAAAAACAAATTTTAATCGAAATAGTTAATCAAGATAAATTATAAATTTGAGTGTTTTTAAAATCTAATTAGATTATAATATTACCATTGAATCCTTTTTTGTTCATTGTACATAATTTCATATTTAAAATGGACATAAGAAAGTGTCAATCTTTCGATAGTTATTATATTTAAAAAACACGCTTTTTGTTTCGACAACGGAAATTAATTTTAAATTACTTTCTGCCACTTCAGTGTTTTGAATTTAGAAAAATATATTCCATATTTAGAATCATGAGGTCCAAATTTTTTAAATAGGTAACTTTTATTTTATGACATTTTGATTAATTACTTCGGTAAATATTTTATTAACCATGTTTAAAGGGTAAATCCGCTATATAATGGTAAAACAATAATATTATAATAATACTAAATTACCCTAAAAAGTGTTCTAACCCTATTGGTTGATACATTTCCGACCATGGGAATATTTGGGTAGATTTTGGGACCCAGTGGAGCCTCTTGTAAGTGATAAAGACACTTTATATTAATTAACATAAAGTAAATACAAAAATGACAAAAGCTTATATCTTTTAGAAAAATAATTTTTACATATGGTTATATATGTTATTTTTTCGACTATAAATATTCATTGTAAATATAAAAAGATTTCCTACATCATGGTAATTTGTTATAATTTTTAGACATATAATAAACTAAATTATATATGACACAAGAATGATGCAGTATTTTCTTTATTAAAGAAAGAATCAAATAATTAGTATTATAAATATGAAAATAAATATAATTTGAAAGTTTTTATTCCATACACGAATTTTATTGATTAATATGAAATATTAGGATATCTTAAATTATTTTTTTATGAATTAATAACGTTTTTATGTATTTACCAAAATAAATTATTAAATAGTGTCAAAATTGACAAAAAAATCTTTTTTTAAAAAATATTATATTATTAATTCATATTATATTCTTAAAAAACTATGGATCAGCAAAAGGGATTATATAATGATATTTGTATCATTAATGGACCACTTGGGTGTCGCTTTTAAGTATATAGTAAGTTTATTTAACATATAATATAAAAATACAAAGTGATATGGTAAATGTAAAACTATTTAACTAAGAGTTAAATATAAATGATAAGGATAATATAGTGACCCAAACCTGTCTAAAATCTATTGGATGAATGGATTTAGACCCATACCCACCTTATACTTTGAGTGATCTACTTCTAAGCCATTAGAAACCGAATATGAATTTATTATAAATTAATAATTTATGTTTTTCCTAAAGACACCCCCTTTCCCTTATAAAAGGACACCATTTATAACCAATTATGCATACCTTCAAAGCCTTTTCGTTCGGCCAACCTCTGCCCAAATACCCTCTCAACTATCCTCCATTAATTGGACAGGCCTTTATTTTGTAATAAATCCAATCTAAGGAGCCCTTTTGATCAAATCAAAAGGAATAACCCAAAGAAGATGTAATGTTTTCACCACCCTCTTTCAAGTTTCTTTCTTCTTCAACTTCTTCTTTATTTGTTATTTCCATTCTAAAATAAAAATTCCAGTATATTATATATACAGTGATGTTATTATAAATATGGTACAACCATATTCAGTATTCTATCCATCCTGTGATGACATGTCACCATACGGTTGTACGTACGGTCTACCGTCTCCACGTCATGGTGTAATTGTTATTCAATACATTATTATTTGGATGGTTATAATTATGATGTATAATTCATGTAAATAATAAATATAACATGATAATTATTCTTCATATATGATATACCATCCAATTATTTATTATTTTAACATCAAAAGAATGATATTTTCGCTCGTGCGTACGTACGGATTACCGTCTCCACGAACGCGATGAGATTCATTCCCCATTGTATCCCTTCATGAATAAATTTTATTTGATGATTAAAAACAATTTTTAGAGACATGATATAATTATGGATATGAATAATATACATCCCATTCATAACAAATATGTCTCACATAACAAATAATATAAAGAAAAACGAATCTGTTAACACCCGAAACGATGATAATAGTTAGATATTATTAACAAATCAATGTTAAAAGATAATATATGATATCATATAAATTTATATGATTATTTTATAATTTAATAACAATTATTTAACCATTATATATGAGGTTAACCTACCCTCAAACAAGCAAGAGTTAAAGTTAATGGATTATTTCACAATCTCTTCATTATCCGAGGTTGTTTATACGTAATTATCTACTAAGACCTCTTTATCATCTACATCCATGTTTCATAAAATTTTATTTCAAAACATTATTACTATTTTAAAGAATATGGGTTATATTAATTTATAACCTTGTTTGACTTTTTATAAGATGTTTATAAAGGAATATTTTCGTCATTTTCCAAACAAGGTCCTTTTTAACCTTTTCGACAAAATTACGTTAAGAATGCCTTTTAACTTATATGGCGGGTGCGGCTATGTTTCACCGTTATAAAATCATTGAAACTTCCCTTACAATATTATAATAATATTTTCAAAGAAAATTTTTTCTTTTATAATTATGTGACTTTTAATTGATTTCAAAAAAAAGATATATTTCTCTCAAATATTTTTGATTTCATCTATGTCAATATCCTTTGATGGATTTTAAGATTATTTGAAGATGATTTTTTATGATACAAAACTTCTATATTGTATTTAAGGTTTTGTGATATGTTTGACTTTGGATTTGTTATTTTTATACCATTCATAGTTTATAGATAATTTATTTCCATTTTTTATGCTAGTTTTAATACGAATGTTTATGTTATGTTTAAACCTGTTCATATGAGGAATGCATTGGACATAATAAGTGACGAGTGGAGACCACTATATCTCCTTGATGCATCGGTAGATCTCATGAGACAAACTAGTGTCTTGGCACAAGGCCTTGACAAAATCTTATTTTTATTCTTGGCACAAGGCCTTGACTATGTGGTTTTGATAGTTTGTCATTATGAATTCCATCATTATGAAAGTGGTTATTGATATTGAATGTGATTATTCGACTAGTAGAATATCAATGTGAATAATTAAATGGAATTATTTCATTTTATTTTTTCCATATTATGATGAAGATCATGTTTATAATTCTTTTGTTTTAGTTATACATTACCTTAAATGTTTATTCTTATTTATGAACAATTCTGCTATATTGTTATCCTTACTGAGCATCTGAGCTCACCCCTTTCTATATTTTATTTTTCCCAGGATGTGAAGAAGTATTTTATGAATGACCTGCAGGGGTATTATGAAGGGATATGAGTGTGCTCTATGGAGACAAGATATTGTTTTAGTTTTTCACTTTATAATGTAATGTGATCCTTATGAATGTATCTAGTGATTCCAAGGCTACTAAACTAATCGGTCTTTCGAAACATGATCTTTTTTTATCATGCCAATGTTATATAATAATGCACCTACTCTAGGTAACTGGGGTTGGGTCATTACAATTGGTATCAGAGGAAGTTTAGTATAAACCATTGAATCTAGATTTAGATAAAATTTGATTAGAGAACATGGACCTAAGATGGACATTGAGGATTAGTATACAAGAACTTCCAAGAATTTTGGTATTGTAGAGATTTTGTGACTTTTCCAAGGAATACATCCCTGTCTGGATACAAGCAAGTAGAGTCGGCTCTAGCACAGATGTACCTATGGGTAAAACCCAAAAACACTGCTTTGAGTTAGACTCTAACGGGAACTAGTGCACGACAATAGGTCATGCTGTACTCTTGGTTACGACACTCCCGGGGGATATTCTTATGATAATTCCCATTTTATTTAAAAACTATTAGGAAGGGTTTATGAGTATAAACATCCTCAATGAAAACATCTTTATTATTATGGATTATATCCATAAACCGTTAAATTTATATTAGGTATTTTACAAGTTTGAAATAATCAATTCAATTCATAAACTAACCTAGTTTATTCTATTGTATAGAAATGTCACCCAGTAGAAGGAATGTGAACTCCAGCAATACATATGATCCAAAGGGTAAGAAGGGTCATATTTTTCACGATATTAATCCAACATTTAGAAGGGAAATATAATCCCATATATTCTCAACAAATGAAGAAATAGTATCATGTGTTAATAAGATAAGTAAATAATTCTCCATGTCCTATGGCTTTGAAGGGAAGAAAGAGAAGAAAATGATGGAAGAGAGAAATATGGATAAAGGGATGGGGGAAAAAAAGAATCTTCCCATATGTGATAACTGTGAGAAGAAACACCCTAGAACATTCCTGAAGGTAATGGGAGTTTGTTATAAGTGTGGAGAAAAAAGGAAACCATGTACGTGACTAAAAGGGTAAGAAAAAGGTTTCAAATGTACAATTCTTCATCTGAAAAGAGTTGGGACACTATGCGAACCAATGTCCAAATCATCAGAGTATGCCCCAAATGATGCTATTGGATAAAAATCAAGTTATGATACTACCACAGATGAGGATGAATGATTAGAGTTATTATGTTTTTATGAGATAATTATGTCATTTGAGTGTTGTATCAATAATGTACTGGTTATAATAATTATGGAGTATTTAAGGATTTTACTACAGTACTATTTCATTAAGAAATTGAGATTTTGTAGAACCAAGAAACGTTACTCAATAGCAGGTTAAATTTTTGAAAAATGGATGTATTAGAGAAAGATAAACCATAATATGGTTCTGATACTGATGTAGTGATTTTTGAATATTAAATTATTTATTTGTAATAATTATATTGGATATTCTTGAATACCTTGAAACTGATTAATGATTTGTATATTCCATCATTTTTGGATTTTACAACATTTATGGATAGAAAGAGTATATCCAGTATTCTATATGTAATAAGGGATCAAGAATGTAATCAATAAGGTTTTATGGTAATTTAGGATGTTGTGATGTTTAAAAGAATACATGATGAAGGTGTTCATATGTTATTATGTGGAAAAAAGGATCTTCATTATGTTTACCTTATAAATTTTGGATTGTGATTTTGGATTGAAGTATTTTGGATAACTCTAGTTTGAGATTATTTTTGGATTTCCATAAAAGGACCACCCGGAGGATGGGTGGCAACCCGTTCCTTCAGGCAAGGCCACAAGACTTAAACCTACAACCGAAGGGCGACAAGGGTGTATCACCTACCACTGGTCCATGTGATGTCCTGGATTGAATAATGTAATCTTTTTTTAAAAAATCTGGTTGATGAATTATAAATTAATTTTTTTGAAACGTATACGAATAGGATAAATAGAATATTATTTTTATGTTCTATTATCTTTTAGAGTGAATGATGAGTTTGTGGTAGAAATTAGTTAAAGGATGGGACTCTAATTTTCAAGTATATATTTTTCTTCTTATCTAATTCTATGAAGAAATTAATTCATATACTTTAGTGAAGAGATCTTAAAACAAAAAATGTGTTATCCTAATACCATATGTTTTTTTGAATCGATGGTATTTTAAATCATCATAGATTGATGAATTTAAGCCCTCAATTATACAATTGTTTGTGAATGATGACATCAATAACTACCTATAAATATTTATGTTTTCCCTCCAATTATATATCCCTAATTTCTACCAATGTTATCTTAATCGAGATCATAATTTTGTGGTGACCCTTTCATTTCCCTTTTCCTCTTATTAAGACTAAATTTTATTAACCTAATTTTTGATGTGGGTTTTCAAAATGGTATTTTCTATTTTCAACCTTTTATTTTTGAAAAATAATTTCAAATTGCGAAGACGCAATTTATTGAAGGAGGGAAGAATGTAACACCCCGATATATCTTAGTACGTTATTTTTTCAAAGTAATTCAATAACTTGCACTACACGCAACATCGAGTTCTAGCGCACCATGACTTACCAAAAAAGTCTTTCAAAAGAGGTTATGAAGAGTATTAACTGAATTTTAAACTTTATATAATCATTATAATTTTAGAATCCATATTATGTGTTTCGTAGACAAAATTTAAGAACAAATACATTTTTAAGATAAAAAAGTATTTTTCTAAAAATGAAATTTTACCACTTTTTAATGGAGATTCCTTTTTAAATCCATTATTTGAAACTTTTATATATTCTATTTGAAAAAATAAAATTCTTATTTAGAATCGGGACATAAGAATTTAGTTTCAATAAAGTTTTGGTGTTTTTCTGAAAACTTTCATATTTAGGTGAATAGTGAAAATAATATATTTTAACTGAAAAAAACATTTTTAATCAAAATAATTTATATTGTTAAATTATAAATTTTAATGGTTTGTAAGTATAAATAGATTATATTTTTACCATAGAATCCAATGATGGTCATTTTAAGTAATTTCACTTTGAAATTGGACATAAACAAGTGTCACACTTTTGATAGTTATTATTTCTTAAAAATACGTCTTTTGGTTTTGACAGCATGAATTAATTTTAAATTAATAATTGAAACTTTTATGTTTCTAATTTGTTAAAATATATATCAATTTTGGATTCGGAATATCAAAATTAGCTTCGGGTGAAATTTTGGCACTTTTCTGATAACTTTCATATTTTGATGAATAATGAAAATTACTGAATTTTAATTAAAAACAATTTTTTAAATCGAAATAATTAATAGTGATAAATTATGAATTTGATTTATTTTAATTTATAATTAGATTATAATTTTACCATTTAATCCAATTTTGTTTATTGGACATAATTCCATATTTAAACTGTACATATGAAAGTGTCAATCTTTTGATAGTTATTTTTGTAAAAAAACACATTTTTGGTTTCGACAATGGGAATTAATTTTAAATTAATTTCTACCACTTTTGTGTTTTGAATTTAGAAAAATGGATTCCATATTTATAATCAGGATTTCCAAATTTTTTAAATAGGTAACTATTATTTTCAGAAATTTTGAATAATTACTTCGATCAATATTTTATTTACCATGGTTAAAGGGTAAATCCAGTAAATAATGGTAGAAAATAATTTTATAATAACTCTAAATTACCCTAAAACGTGTCTTAACCCTATTGGTTGAAATATGTCCGTCCATGGGAATATTTTGGGCGATTTAGGGACCCCATGGAGCCACATGTAAGTGATAAAGACACTTTATATTAATTAAGTTAAAGTAAATACAAAAATGACATAATCATATATCTTTTAGAAAAAAAATTACATAGGGTTATATATGTTATTGTTTTGACTATAAATATTCATTATAAATATAAAAATATTTCTTACATTATGGTATTTGTTTTATAATTTTTTACGTCTAATAAACTAAATTATTTATGAAACAATAATGATGGAGTATTTTCCTTATTGATAAAGGAATCAAATAATTGGTATTATAAATATTAAAATCAATATAATTTTAAAGTTATTATGCCATACAAGAATTTTATTGATAAATAAGACATGTTAGGATTTTTAAAATGAATTTTTTTTGAATTAATAATGTTGTTTACACATTAACAAAAATCAATTATTAAATAGTGTCAAAATTTACATAAAAGAGTTTTTAAAACAAATATTATATTATTAATTAATATTATATTCCTAAATATATAAGGTTAGGCCAAAGGACTTATATAATGATAGTTTTATAATTACTGGACCACTAGTGGGTCTCTTGGAAGTATATAGTAAGTTTATTAACCATATAATATAAAAATAAAAAGTGACATGGTAAATGTCAAACTGTTTAACTAAGAGTTAAATATAAATTATAAGGTTAATATAGTGACCCAAAACTTTCTAAAATCTATTTTATGAAATGATTTAAACCCATCCCTACATTATACATTGAATAATCCGCTTTGGAGCCATTAAAAACCTAATATTAATTTATTATAAATTATTACTTTATGTTTTTTATAAAGAGCCCCTCCTCCCCGTTATATTAGGACACCACTTTTAACCAATTATTCATACCATCAAAACCTTTTGGATTGGAAAAACTCTGCCCATATACCATCTCAAATATCCTCCCTAAGTTCTAGAGGCATTACTTTACTCATAAATCCAACCTAAGGATCCCTTTTGATCAAATCAAAGGAAGAACCTGAAGAAGAGGTAATGTTTTCACCACCCTCTTTCAAGATCATTTCTTCTTCAACTTCTTCTTTATTTGTTATTTCTATTCTAAAATAATAACTCCAGTATCTTATATATATTTTTATGTTATTATAAATATGGTAAAACCAATTTCATTATTCTATCCATCATTTGGAAGACATGTCACCATACGTGCACATGTATGGCATACTGTCTCCACGTCGTGGTGTAATTGTTATTCAATACATTATTATTTGGATGGGTATAATAGTGATGTCTAATTCATGTAAATAATAAATATAACATTATAATAATTCTTTATATATGATATACTATCCAATTATATATTATTTTAATATCAAAATAATGATACTTTCTCTCGTGCGTACGTACGGATTACCGTCTCCACAAACGCGATGAGATTCATTCCCCATCGTATCCATTCCGGACTAAATTTTATATGATGATAAAAATAATTTATAGAGACATTATATAATTCTGGATATGAATAATATACATCCCATCCATAAAATATATGGCTCACATAACAAAGAATATAATGAAAAATGAATCTGTTAACACCCAAAACGATGATAATACTAAGATATTATTAACAAATAAATGTTAAAAGATCATATATGATATCATATTAAGGTATATGATTCTTGTATAATTTAATAAAAATTATTTCAGCATTATACAAGAGGTTAACCTAGCCTCAAGAAAGTAAAAGTCTAAGGTAAGGTTTTATTTCACAATCTCCTCATTATCCAAGGTTGTTTATATGTAATTATCAACCGGGACCTCTTTATCATCCACATCCATGTTTCTTACAAATGTATTTCAAAACATTATTTCTTTTTTACAGAATATGGGTTAAATTCATTTATACCATTGTTTTAATTTTTATAAGAAGTTTATGAATGAATCATTCCATCATTTTTCAAGCAAGGTCCTTTTTAACCTTTTCGACAAAATTAAGGAAAGAATGTCTTTTTAACTTATACGGAGGGTGCGGCTATTTTCTGCCATTATAAAATCATTGAAGATTCCCTTAAAATCTTATAATAATTTTTAAAATAAAATTTTTTCTTTTATAATTATGTTACTTTTAAATGAATACAAAAAAATTATATATTTCTCTCAAATAGTTTTTATTTCATCTATGTCAACATCCTTTGATAGATTTTAAGCTTATTTGAAGATGATTTATTATGATACAAAACTTATATATTGTATTGAATGTTTTGTGATATGTTTGACTTTGGATGTGTTTTTTTTATACCATTCATGGTTTATGGAAAAATTATCCACACTTCCTATACTAGTTTTAAAACAAATGTTTATTTTATGTTTAAACATGTTCATATGAAGAATGAATTGGACTTAATAAGTGATGGGTGGAGCCCGATATAGCTCCTCGATGCATCGGTAGGTCTCATGAGACAAACTAGTGTCTTGGAACAAGGCCTTGAAAAAATCTTGTTTGTATTCTTGGCACGAGGCCTTGACTATGTGGTTATGATAGTCTGGCATTATTCATTCCATCATTATGAAAGTTGTTATTGATATTGCATTTGATTATTAGACTAGTAGAATATCCATGTGAATAAGTAAATGGAATTATTTCATTTTATTTTTTCCATATTATGCTGAAGTTCATGTTTAAAAGGATTTTGTTTTAGTTATACATTTCCCTAAATGTTTACCCTTATTTATGAAAGTTTCTGCTATATTGTTATCTTTACTCAGCATCTCAGCTCACCCCTTTCTATGTTTATTTTTCCCTGGATATGAAGAAGTATTTTATGAATGACCTATAGGGAGAGTATGAGGGGATATGAGTGTGGTATTTAGAGACAATATGTTGTTGTAGTTTTTCACTTTTTGATGAAATGTAAACCTTATCAATGTATCTAGTGATTCCAAGGCTACTAAACTAATTGGTCTTTCGAGACGTGATCTTTTGTGATCAGGCCAATGTTATGTAATAATGCACTGACTCTGGGTAACTGGGGTTGGGGTGATATAGTGGTGGTATCCATGCTATAGATGAACATGATCTTCCCCAAAGGAACATGTCTTTTGTAGATACTTTCATGAGGAAACATTCCCTGTAATGTAGTGGATCATATAAAGAAGTGGAAGATGAAGGATAGATAAATTCTCAAAAAAAGATATTTGATATCATGGGATGTTCAAAACATCAAAAGGAAACCCTTTCTATTTATCATTCTGAAGTATAAGATGATTGATAGTGGTTTTAGTTAAGAATAATAGAGAGAAAAATGATCTTGAATCCTTGTAATGGGAATTAATTAATAATCTATTCCTTCAGAAATATTTACCTAAGGCTGATCGGCCTAGTATAGAGAAAGATTTCATGGAATAAAAGAAAAAGGGTGATGATTCAGTGGCATTGTATAAAGAATACGTCACATGATTATCCATTTATGTTCTAGGAATTACTCAAGACATTGATTGTAAAATTAATATATTTTTCATTGGATTGAAACAAAATTAATGAAGAACTCCGGATTTTGGATAATTTAATGTTTTGAGAAATTTGTTCATTGTTCTAAGAAATATGCAATGGATTTTCCAAACACTTATATTTCAGGGGATGAAAATAGTAAAAAACATTTATGGTGGTAGGAAATTGGGAAGAAACCGAATAATAATTATGGTGGCAAGCCAAGGTAAAATTAATTTGGGGGAATTTCTGTTGGGATCCAGAAAGTGTTACTAGTGTGGTATATTTTTTCACATGGTTCATGACTGTAAGAAAAAGAGTCCTAAAAAATCCTAAAAATAAATAATAGATAATCGGTCACTAGGAAGATTCTTTATCTATAATCAGTTAGTACATTATACTAAAATGTATCAGAAAAACATACTTATGGTGGAAATCATCTTGATTAGAGGAAAAAAAGGATGAATAAATCATTTTCTACTTTTATATTTTTTGTGGGTCCATCTGTTATGTGATGTAAGATCTATGAAGTTAAATATTTTTTAAGGTTTTATTATAATAAAAATCTATTACGAACCCCTATTATTATAACTAAAATACATTAAGAGATATTTATTGAGTGTTTATAGAATACTAAGGTATATGTTTAAAAGTTATTCAAGGAAGAATAACACTATTTTTTTGTATTTATGTTTAATGGTATTGGTGACCGTTAAGGTTATATATATATGAAGTTATCTAGTATAATATCTAGGTATAAGAATTAAACATTAGATACTAATGAATTATCACATCACATGAATGCTTGAATTGTCATAATATGTAATAATGATGTTGGTTTTGGTTAATATATGATGTTAGAAGCAATATCGTGTTATCATTTTGAGGATTATCTGATCCATTAAAATTTGATTCTAGTTCTTCAATAATGAATATTAACATTGGAAACTCATTTTTAAAGAAAAGGATGATTTTATTGTGGAAGTTGATTAAAGGATGATTGTATTCTCATCATGTAAGTATATTTACTTGTGTTCTGAGATAGTAAAAAAATTCCTCAAATATATTGAAATGATATTTAAAAATACTTATCGTAATAACTTTAATTTTTTTATAAGAAGTTATTGTAAATCATCATAGATTTATGGTTTTTATTCCCTTAACATTCAATTTATAATTAACTTGTTAGAGATCAATGATCTTAATCAATATCTATAACTATTTACACTTTTCTTCCATGTTAAATCTTCAATCCCAAACTATGTTCACATATGAAGAAACATAGTAGTGATTTACTATGGGAAATAATTTTGGTTTTAACATTCACTTTTTGATGAATGTTTTAGTGTTAATTTTATAATGTGGGTTTCTATGAAAAGAACATTCAATTATTTGGATAACCCAGATATTTTTTTATGGGGAAATTCATTTTAAGGGGGGTAAGTTGTAACATCCCAAGATTTTATGAAATAAATTATTTCAATTTAATTTAAATTATTTAATGTCTTCTGTTTCTAATTTAATATTCATTTTTTTTATTTTTCAAATAAAGTTTTTTGTTTCAGTGAGAATAATTCAAGAAAACATCATAAAAATGATAAAAGTGGGTTGTCTATGATCCCAATCATTGAGCAGACACACTCCAAAAGAAGGAAAAAATAGGTTGGAAAATAAATTCTAACAAAGTTCAGACCTGCTCAAAAAAATGGGGCATGTCGGTATCATATAACTCAAACCCGCATGTTCCCACATCACCCTCGAATCGTTCCCCTATCACACCAACATCACTATTGAGGCTGCACGGATCCCAAGCCTCCTATCGCTGATCGTTGTAGCCATCTAGAACCCTAGATCAATCTGAAGGGGCCACTAACACAAACCCAGAATCTAGGGAAGATTCGAAATGACAATCTGAACACCAACAAACCACAACTAGAAAATGTCTGAGAATTATGAAAAATATGCAAGTGACCGCTGCATTCGTCGAGCATTCTAAAGATTTCCCTCTACGAACCCGTAGTGACTCAGGAGGAAGGTGATGAAACTAGGGGCCAAATAAGAAGAAAGACCAACAACAAAACATAGAATGGGTGGGATGGACTGTGAAAGAAATTGGATAATGGATTCGGCCATCATTGATCATTCCTAAGATCACATTCTCTTCCCACATAATGGACTAGGAAGAAGTAATTGTCCAGTAGAGTTCCCACTCTAGTGAAACCAACCATCTAAAATCCCAATGGAAACCATCGAGCAAACCTAGGACCAGATATTTAGAATGATTATCAAGAAATCACAAGATCTTCATGGCTTCCTAGAGGAGGATATATAGTTGGAAAATAAATCTGAGGTGGGCACTAGAATCCGTTGTCATTAAGATGGAAGAGGGAGGGAGAGGAAGCAGTAGGGAAACCCAAATCTCTTGAGGGGAACACTCGCTGCATATCGCCCCTTATATGATAATCCCATAAATAGATTTTGTTACATGCTATATATATTTTTCTTTCATCGTAGGCAATAAAATTTTTATCTTTTGTTCCACACAAGATTGATTTATACTGAAAAGAAATATATTTTTTAATATTAGAGTTTTATGTTTTCAATATCTCCTAGTCGTTGATCCGGTATGAATGAATAGAAATAACAATATTATGTCTATAAATGTTTATTAAAATGTTTTTACATTCATCCAATAAGTTTTATAGGCTTAAAATATGGATATATCTCATTCTAAAAGCAAAAAACTCAATATTTATAAATGGTAGTTTTACTGGATTTTAAAGGGGAACCAATTTTAAAACCAAATTTTGATAATTTTATAATTTATATATTTAAAAATAAAATTTAGCTTTGTAATAGGAACATAAAAGTTACATTAAGGTTATTTTTTCTATTTGTTGGTGATGTTTCATTTTTTTTAAAAAATACTGATAAATAATGAAATTTAATTAAAAATTATTTTTTCATATAAGATATTTACAAGGATAAATTAGGTATTATATTTCATTTAAAGATCAATTATATCAATATTATATTTATTAAACTAAATTTTTTCCTTTACAATATTTTTTATATTTAATTTAGCTATAAAATATTAATGAACTTTTGAACATTCTCACTTTAATAAACCTCTTTCTCTCTAGGATGGCGAGATAAGAATTAAACTTAATTTTTCATCTTTTATGAGTTGAATTTATAAAAATTTATATAGAAAGTTTTCATAAGTATAATATTAATAAATTAATTTATTCAAATTAAATTTTGATAAAAATATTAGTGAATGTGATTAAAATTTATTATAGCAATAATGGTAAAATTATGGTCAAAAAGGGACTAAACCAGATCCTTAAGGGCCCAAATGACCAATCCACTAGTCCAAAACACATTTTAGGGAACTATTTATCCCATTAACCATATATTATTGAGTTTTTTTGTTTTTATGTAGTTTTTAGGTAAACAATTTGGTAAACCAAACTAGTTTTAAAAATTCCATGTGTACCCCCACCGTCCCTTATAAAAGTCCACCAACTCTCCCATTCCACACACCTCTTAACCCACCTTAGTTCGGCCAAAAACTATCTAATTAACATTAAAAATCCCTCCATTCTTCCATGAATCCTCCCTTTGGTATGAAATCCAACCAATTAATCCCTTTTATGAAAATAAAAAGGAGTTACCCAAAGAATAGGTCACATCCTTCCTCAAGATCCTTTATTTAATTTTCATACTCCACCAACTCAATTATTATTATTAAGTGAATAAATAATTACAATAGTATCCTAAATATACCCATATTTTTTTATTCTAATGTTTCAACATTAACTTATGCATTCTTCCATCTAATGGGTAACAAACTTACTCTTCTTCTGTACAGAGATCTATAGCCTCACAAAAAGATGTTGTTCATTTTTCCTTAACTATATCACATGGTTGGGAATTATGATGGAAACAATATTTTTATATGTTATATTTGATTTTTATAATTTATTTATGCTAATTGAATTTTTATATAACACATACTTTTATTCTTTCCATTTTCTGTAAGTATTATAATATTTATTGGGAAAGTGTGGACTACCACCTCTTTTAAACGATTGGATACGTTCAAAAAAACATTGAATTTATTAAGGAAGAGGCTAACTAAAAACACATAACATACATAAAATCCATATTATATTTATGAAATAATTATCATAATTGAAACTCAATATATTATTTTTATTAAAACTTTTTCACACACTGAGAAATGTGATAACATCATTCGTGGACGTGTGGCCTACCGCCTACTCGATGGGATGTGATTCCTTTTATATCACAAGAATTAATAATATATTTATATATGAATTAATAATATGTCATATATGATATAATTATTATTATATAAAGATAAATGTTTGTTACCTTCTTTCCATAATGATAATTGAAAAATGGAAATGTTACTCCTGCGTTTGTACGGCTGACCATCTCCATGATTGTAATGTTGGTTCAAATTTCATAACCATGTTTCAAGATTGGATTTACAAATATTATTGGTGAATAAATATGGTAATTATATCAGGATTTTTATTCTGGAGATTTTTTAAAATTATTCATTTCACCAGAGTGGACCTACCACATTCGTTTTTGACACATTAACTGAATATGGTCAAAACACAGAATGTAAACTTAATTGTTTAAGTAGTTGATTACAAAATTATAATAAATGATATTAAAGTAATTATTATAATAAAAATAGTTATTAATAACATAAATAAATAACTTTTTTTCATTATTCTAGATGATAATGGCACACATGGCATGTCAGACTCAAGGTAAGGTATTTTGTCACAATCTTCTTTCTTTGAGACATTTCTTAGTGATATGCACATTTATTCTTTTTAAGGAGTATATAAAGATCCTTTTGACATTATATATATATAATATCTCTTATAATGTTATTTAATGTTTTTTAAATTTTATTATTTCATGGTGCTTATTATTTGAATGTTCAAAGTCATATTGAATCTTTGAATATTTAAAGATTTAATAATTTCCTTTCAAAATTCATGATATTATTTTGTATATTTATTTATATAATTATAAAAGGGTTATAAATGAATTTTTTTTATTTTCTTATGAATGTAATATTTTTATGTGATTTATTCAGAATGTTTTGATAAATCAAAAAAATGAATTTTTTGTTCTTAGGAGACACTAAAATAATGACTTTTCTACTATTGTATCCATTATTTTATTTTTGTCTTCCTTTATAAAATTAAAATTTTATTCAATGAAAATAATTCTATACTTTTTTTGGTATTTTGGTATGGAAAAAGTTTTTCCTAAAGTATGGTGTATTTTGTATTAAAAATGTGCTCTTTGAAAAAAAATGATATTTTAATACTCAGCGCCTTTTTTATTAAGAGTTATAATTTTTTTTCAAATGTTTTAATGTTTTATTTCAAGTTTTGGTTCGTGGAAATAATAAATAATTGGTGCATATATATAATTTAGGGTGAGAATGGTATACTGTATATGAAGGGTTGAGCCCCTTTATAGATTATGGAAAACATATGAGCCTGATATAGCATATAAGAAGGGTGATCTACATTATAAATCTCTAATTCTTTGGGTAATGATTATATTATCCAAAGAATTATATTTGAAGTTATCCATTTTTTTATTCCAATCTATAATTATTTAGTAAGGTTTTAATCCGATGATGTCCCAAGGTACCTACATGCATTTTCTATGGAGATAATAATTATTTGTGGAATTAATTAGTTTTCAAAAGGCATAATAAATGATATTTTTTAATCATTTATATATTCCATATTTATGTAAAAATATGTTTTTTAATGTATTTTTTTCTTTATTTAATGTTTATCAATAGACTAATAATTTTTTTCTTTTTCTATCCCTTACTCAGCATTTTATGCTCATCAAATTTTTTTAATGTGTTCCATAAGACTTATGCCTGGTTAAGGGATTGTGAGGATTACTATTGGAATTCATGATGTGTTTTCATATAATAGATCATTAATTATTTTTATTAGTTTTATATGTTTGAAAAATGTATATTTATCCGAAGTTTCTACGTTGTATTTTGTGTTCTTTTATGTATGATTTGTAGCCTAATTCCTTAAAACTCTTAAATTGAACAGATCCTTAGTGTGATAGAAAGTAAAAATCTCGACATAACACAAGATTTTTAATCTTTAAGGATATTCCATTATAATATAAACCACATAAATAACATAGTTTCATAATATAATACATGTCTCAAGAAAAGGAAATTGAGATAAAAAAACCTTATCGCTTAGGTAATTTTTGATTTGTAAAACCCATGAAAGAGAGATCATCGAATGGATATATAAATAATAATAATTTTTATTTAAATAATAATTAAATACATTCATTTAAAATATATAATCAACATAAAATAAATAGGTGGTGAATTCGGTATGTGGCTCACCGATGTAAGAATGTGATACAGAAATTCCATACTTCTTTTTTAATCTTTTAAATTATAAGACCTAAAAATGAATATCGTCAAATTAATCATTAAATATCATTAAAAATTTAGATTAATTATAAAAAAATTTAAAACTTTTAAGTATATACACCACAAAAAATAAATAAGTGGTGGATTTTCATATATTACCCCAAAATAAAAGAGACATTAGAAACCCCTTACTACTTGAATCTTGAATTCTATTGTACATGTTCTAACCTAATATATAATAAATATTTCAATAATATATATATATATTACATTATATAATAACAAAAATAATTATAATATCATATATAATCCCCTTATAATGTTTCAATACCCATTTATTAATAATTACATTATAAAATCATTACTATTGGGTGTTAACTGTTTCATTTTTTCATGGGTGTTTTGGTTCAGTAGTTCTCTTCCTTATACATTGATAATCATTCCATCATCTCAATAATTTTAAATGTAACATTAATATAATTTTATTTTATTTAATACATATTTATATCCATTTAAAAAAGTTATATATATAAAGATGAAATTAAATGTTCATGTAAATGATAGGTTGTACTTACGCATGAGCGATATATCCATCTTTCAACAAATGGAAGAAAAGAAGAGAAACAAATTATTAACCTTTAAAGAACCATTACTATTTTATATACATCCTAAATTTTCATTAAAATAATCATTATTAAATTATATGTAAGTCATTAGTGAGAAAATATCACATCACTTTGTGGGGCGATAGTCTATCGTACGGAAGTGTAATGTTATCATATCCCCAATAGAATATAATTTAAAAAACGGTAAATTACATATTATATTTTTAAAAGATAATTTATGTAAAAAATATAATTTAAATATAATAAATTGATTGATAAATATAAAAGTGATATGTGGTGATGGAAAATAAAATATATTGGTTCGTGAGGTAGTAGTCTACCATACACGATCAACAGTTTTGTTTCTCATTTGATAGAAGTGGAGATCAATATTGATTATTACTTTAACATAATAAAAAAACAATATATATGATATATTTCTATTATTATAAGGTAAATTTAATATAAAATATTTGGTGGAAAAATAAGAAATATAATAAAGAGCTTAGTGAAGACAATTACCTTCAAAGAGAGGCACCTACTTTGGATATCTTATGAAGGACCCTAGTTTTTGTATTTTGTGTGGAAACACTTATGTAGAACATGAATAATGATTTTTGGGAGCCTTTTTTTTGTTTTTTGAACTATATGTCTTTAGAGGTATGATGAAGTAGAGGGTGGTGGTGGCATTTTGTATGTTGGGGGAACGGAACCCTATTGATAATAACTTGAAAATTTTGAAAATAAATACAAAATAAAAAAGTTCATTCCAAATAATGATTTTAGAAAAATCACTATATTTTATATCTTGTTAATTATAACATTAAACTATGTCTATAAAATAGTAATTTTACAAGTATTATATTCTATTTAACCCTAATATTCTCAGTATATCCCCAGGTAAACCCATATTTACTTTAACTGTGGTTATTAATTTTTATTGTTTTTACAATTAATTTTGGTCAAAATTATATTCAAAATATTAGATAGTATAAATTATTATTAATAAAAATATTTAATCTATTTTAAAAATATTCAATTAACATATGTGGAAATTTTTTATTTTATATTAATCTCGTAGATGAAATGAGAAAGGCGGTTTTCAAAAAGAAACTGTTGAAAATTTTACAATTCTTTTAATATCCAATTTCAATATTAAATCGATTTAAACAAACAAAATTGCATTAATAGATATATTTTTTTAATTATATTAATTTAAACATACATTAAAATATAATTTAACCTTATAAATAATTTATCCAAAAATGCATTTTTTTAATTAAAATTCGATATTTTTCACTATTCTCAACAAATTAATTTTATAGAAAATTATCAAAAATTCACACTAATATAATTTTTTAAATTTTTATTTCCAATATAAAACATATAATTTAATATAATATTTCCAAAATTTTCAAAATTATCTTTTAAAACAAGAGTGCACAATGAGGACAAATCCGTTTTTTAGAAAAATATATTTTTTCACCATAAATTTTTTTTATCGTATCCTATCTATAAAAAAAATAAGATGGATGTTAAAATGTTTAATGAATATATAATATAAAAAATAAATTATGATCAGTCAATAATTTTTTTAATGAGGTAAAATGTGTTGGTTTTTATAAAACTAGGTTTTTAGAATAATATTTCCTTCATTTTAATTTTTAATTAAAAGGTCACTATATATTTAATTATATATACCTATGTAAAACAAATATTTTCATAATATATTTAACAATATTAATATATTCCAGTAAAATAACAATGTTATATCTATCATATAATTATATTTTAATAATATATCATGTTTTTAAATGTAGTGTTTCCTACAACCCACGAATAAATATGTGTTATCTACAATGTAAAATACCCAAAAGATTAAATATCTTTGAAATTGAAATTTTTTTAATCTCATTTCATTATATTATATTTCCTTTAAAATTAATTTTTCTATGAATATTCTTCTCTTTCCCAAATGTTTTAAAATTTTAAAATTACTTTATTAAAACCCACTTCATAAAACATGTTTATAAAAAATCTTCTTGAAAAAGTGAAAGGGTTGTGCGAAATTCATATGGACTACCACATAATGTTTTTTGAAAATAGTAGAACACATGTAATAAGTGAAAAAATTGACATATAATAGAAAACTAATACCCAAATACTTTTAGAGAGTGATAGAGAACTTAGTCAAGAAAAAGATAATGACCACAAATCCATAATCCAATTAGGTGTGGAAAATTCAATGATATCATCAAAATCATTATAATAGGACAAAATTATATTTCAATATCCTTTAACTAATTTTGTAGAAATGATATTTGTATCTGGGATAAGAATATATGAAAATATACTTTCATTTTTTATTTTTATTTAATAGGCACAATTTCATCTTTCTGTTTTTCCCCATTCAATTTCAACATCATCTTTTACTCTATGAGAAGAATTTTTTCATCAATAATTTACAATAAAATCAAAAAAATGATAATGTGTTCCTTTTATATCTATTTTTATAAAGTTTAATATTGGTTATTCAATATGGATAAATCCTCATATGGATATTTAAAATATTAATATCAAAAACAACATCTAATGTTTAACTTATACCAACCCATAATTGGTTAACCTTATGACCCTTCATTAAATAAAAATTTATAGAAAAGTTCACTAAATTTCATTAAATAACTCTTAATCCTCCTAATATCCTTAAGTATACCTTAATAGTAACATTTCATATATGTGAATACCTTGTTCATATATTTTTTTAGAATTTGGTAATAACCAGAATCATAAAAAAAACCTCAGTGAAAACACGTATGATTCCTTAGTCCTTTAATAAAAAAGAGATTGTTTAAAATATTCCATAGATCTAATATTATTGTAAACTATATTAATGAAAATATAAACCATGTTTTCTGAAGAAAAAAAACACTATCAGTTATTACATCATCAATACTATCCAATTTAAATTATCCATATCAATTAATTCTTTATCAAATTAAACACCATTTTATCAACCTTTTGAACATATGGTATTCAAATTCCCTTAATAATGCATTTTCTATAAAATTTTACCTTTATATTAAATAATTTTTCATGGTCATTAATGTTATTAAATATATTATTTCATATCCATAAGGAAAAAATTATACTGAACAATCCATATATATTTCATTATTCATATATCATAATTCATGAATTCTAATACACAATCACTTCATTCATCCCATTTCCTTATGAAGCTATTAACTGGGATTCTTTATCTTATTCATTAACACTTATTTCATTTCATATGTCATTTGTAGTAACTTAATCCATAAAAATATAACCATTAATCATTCAAAATTTGTAATTCTATTCATGTGCTTTCTAATTAGCACATCAATTTTCATAGTGCTTATAATTTCTACATTTAGAATGTTCAAAAGTGTATTATACCATATGTTTATGCTAGGAAATTTATATTCATCATCTATTTAAATACTTCATGATGTTTCATAATATTTTTTTGAATTTCAAAATCATATCCACCAGGAGTGTCAAACTAGGTGTGCAATAAGGATTTTTGTTATTCAATAGGTGAAGATCAAGTCCTTATAAATGTTCCATGTCTAGTTTTATTACCACTAGGTACCTTTGTTTCAGTTCCGTATCCTCTTTTCGTATACTAATTGGCATTTGATTTCTTAGAAACCACTTTGCTCTATCCTTTACCAAAACTCCAAGACACTATCTTATGCTTTCAATCATCCTTATATTTATCATCAGATACATATACCAAGAAATATAATGAGGGAAATCACATAATATTTCTCATCTTAGTTTCCAATCATTAACTAAAACATCCATATGATTCCAACTATAGAGACCCTAGAATCTCTTTAATTTGTATTTCATTCATTCATATGAATATTTAATACATTAAACAAACACATGACTGATGACCATAATAGTTTAGTGTATTTTGAGACAATATGCATAATATCCTAATATTGTGATGGAACTGTAACATATCCCATAAATATATTCCACTTTGGTAATTTTCACAAATATACCCTACATAAAACTATTATGCATAACCTATTGAAAGGAAATTAATAAATGGTGACCCCAACTACGCATTAATTGTAAAAAAATAGAGATACTTAATCATAACATGGACATAAGGGTATTAGAACATGAGTATAATAGTCGAAAACAATACCCTACATTTCAAAGATCAAATTATTTAGTCTTGTAATAAGGATTAGCAATTCAAAAAAGATGAATCATAAGGAAGTCAAGGAACATGTTCTATGAGATCATAACATTTTCATAAGACAAAACATGTTTTCATACACATAAGAATAGAAAATAATTTACACGGTAGTCAAGGATAACTACCAAGGATATCATAGTGGAATATGTTCACTCCCCCAACCATTATAGTAGTCATGGATCACTCCCAGAACCATAATACTAGATAAATTCCCTTACAAAACTGGGTTTACTCCATATTATATTCCATTTTATCTCATGAGAAATAAATCATTACTCAATTCATTAGAGGGATATATTTTTCTCACCCATAAAATAATTAAAATCATAAATATGTGTGACACAAGATCATAAATCTTTCCATATATTATAACCGATGAAATGAAATATTTTTCATTATTCTCTAATCATAGTATAACATAAGTAAAATAGATAAGTTTCTTAATTATATTATCATTTCAACAAAGAATTACCCATGAAATAATAGGTAGGTTTCCTAATAATTTTACCTTGGCAAAACCAATATAAGAGAAATGGGTTTCAAAAAAAATTATCATAGCATAACCCAAGGAAGAAGAATAGGATTCAAATACATAGTTTCATCTTAAACCTTTTATAAGAAGAATATAAAATTTTATCCTTCGTTCATATCCCAATTAAAGCATAAATTATATCAAAGGATGACATATTAGTTGTATAATGATTTTTTAAGATAGACCAAAAGGAACATTTCTTGAGGAAAATAATTTTCCTTTAATTTTTTTAAAATAAAACATTTTTTAAATAATTTTCATTTAAAATAACATTTAAAACTTATATTTTATTAATTTAAATAATTTAAATCATTTCATGAGGAAAAAAACTTTTCCCGTTTGAAAACAAATTTATAAAAAATTGGGAAAATATTTTTTTTTACTTTAAAACAATGTATTGAAATTATAAAAATTTACAAAATATTAAGGGATGTATTTTATTTGAAAATAAATTTTCAAATGAGTATGTTAATATTGGAATATATTTGTGTTCATGATAGTGAGAAATATTGTTTGTCTCATGCATGTTAAAAAAATAATCTTCTCGTATTTTTTATGAAATCCAAATGGGATTATTTTCTAAAATGGCCTGAAGATTCCTTTCTAATAAAAGTTTTAAAAATTCAAAAATTGTTAAAAAGGTATTTCAAAAATGATAGGATAATATTAAAACATTTTTAGTACATTTTTATAAAACATTTGTTTATAAGAAAAAGCGTTTTTGATCAAATAGAGAAATAAAAAATGCGTAAAAGTGTTATTTTGAATTATTGAGTACATTAATAGAGGAAAATGAAGGTAAAACATGTATTTTCATGACTAAAATATAAAATATTATAATTCATGAGTTTCTAGAGAAATGTATCATTAGATTTCATTATTGGAATTATAATCATTAGTAGTCCTAATAAACTATGAGATTGTGCCATGAAATCATTTCCACTATAGTAAAATTTCATTGTATTCGACATAAAGATTTAAAATTAAATAAAACAAAAAATATCATTAGGAAAAATAAATTCATTATATTAAAAGTAATATAGTGTGGATATAGCCCTCATAAAACAAGATAGGTGGATAACACAAAATAACTCTCAAGGAATGAAATTTGAGACAAAAATCCCTTACCGCTTTGGTAACGTTTAAGATATAAACCCATTATAGAGATGTCATCAAATGGATATAAAAACCACAATAATATTTAAATTAAATGTCATAAAATTCATTCATGGTAATTATATAAATCATATAAAATAAATAGTTAGTGAATATAGAATGTCTCTCATATAAGTAAAAATAAGTTATATGGAAATCCCATTATGCTTTAATAATCCACTGCAACGTAAAAAATCAAATAAAACATTTAATGGCATAAAAATAATTTTATTCATGATATGTGATTGATGGTTCCAAATTGTCTTCAAAAAATACCAAGGAGGGTCCATTAATTTTGAATAAAAAAGAAAAAAATAAGAATAAGAGTTTGAAGAAGAATATTCATAAGGGAAATATCAAAGTGAAAATAGCTTAGTAGACCACTGATCCACATGGAATTACCCTTATCTATAAAAAACCAAAAAATATAAATATATTTGGAAAATGGATGGAGATGGTAGCACCCACAAATATTGTAAATTTATTTGTAAGGAGAGGTAGTTATTTCTGCCCCCACAAACCAACCTCGCGAACTAAATATTTCATAGGACAGGGAGATATCATCATCTCACACAAATGAAATGAATTCATTCAAAGGGATAGCGGAATATTTCTTCACCCACAATGGCACCCCTATTAGAAAATACTTTCCTGGGAACCTAAAAATTTAGGTATGTGATCCAACATGAACAACTAGTAACGCCAGTGTCTAGTCCCGACATCTTTCAATAAATAATCCCCAGGGGGGTACATAGAAAGAGCCCCACACCTAGTTATTTGGATTTAACAGAACCTATTAAATGAACAATTAAAAATGGATCTGTTGGTAAATACCTACAGAAGTAACCC
The DNA here is from genome assembly GCA_963277665.1 of Viscum album. Taxonomy (NCBI): domain Eukaryota; kingdom Viridiplantae; phylum Streptophyta; class Magnoliopsida; order Santalales; family Viscaceae; genus Viscum; species Viscum album. The sequence continues at coordinate 1,844,181,708 of OY728145.1, forward strand.
ATATATATCATTAAGGAAGAAATAATAAATCATTGGGTGTTCTGCGAATCCAAAGTCCCCTTGTGAACAAAATCCTGTGAGGCTCAAACAGATGGAAACTTTTAAGAATAGGAATATTGAATTATAATAGTCTATGGTTGTGTAACCCTGACCCATATAGAAAAATACTATGTTGGAAAAACTCAGTCCTGTGTGAAAAAACACAACGCTGGAAGAACCTGTCCCCATGAAGTGAAATGCTACACTGGCCGAACCTAGTTCCGTGTAGCACAATGCTACGTCGATAGTCCCCTCATCCAGGACGAAACCTATTACATAGAGGTAACCCCATCATGTATAATAACTTTATACATTGAATGAGACATCCTAGGGTGTTCTACTCTCCAACTCCCATCACTCTCCTTCATCGCACCATTAGACCATGTGATAGGATCTATATGAACCAAAATGATGGTATTAGGGAAAGAAAAGTTATAAAGCCACCTAACATATATGATAAGATCATCAGGTGCATCATTTTTACCTCTCATTTTTACATTCCCATGGAATGTGGAGTCGCATGGATAATCCCCACAACAACACAGATTCTCAGAGTACATTAGGTTTTACAATCACATGGAAACAATGGTTTTAACCTTGGGTTTCTCCCATGATCCCCTATGTTATAAGGATTGAGGGGAACAACTAGAATTTACATTCAATGATGGCTAGTGATAATCATACCTTCCTTTCATGGAACCAATTTTATGTCATTCCTCTTCATGTAAGCCCATATACAATCTTGTAAGAGGTAGTTCTTTTGCTTCTCTTCACCTCCACCTAGGGTATATTTGGATGTATAACTGAACATGACTATCTTGGATATCTAAACAGGAGAGAAAATGGTTAGAATCATAGACCTTTCTCTCTTCCTTTGGGATCTAATTCTATCCATTAGTGAATGTGGAATGATCATGTGATCAGCAGATATATTGCTTCCTATTATTACTCATGCTGACAATGGCTCACATGGGCTTATAGGATAGTAGTGATTATGATGTCTACATGATCCCAAACAACAAATGAGCCTCCTACATGGTGTAATCCCCAAAATCATTCTTCATCCTTCTGAGGCTCATATCCCCACTGTAGAAGCACTAAATGCCACTTCTCTATAGATGTAATCTGTAAATTTAATACAAATAGACATCTTTCACGCATATTCCCCAACCACATGGGAAACTTCTATGCATAAGCCCCACCCAACAGGACTATGTGGGCCTTGATTCCTGACTAACATGGGTATGTAGTAAGCCTCCTTATGTTCTAAAACAAGTATCCAAATCCACCCTAATTTTCCTTAGGATGTATCCCTGGTAGGCTCATATCTACCCATGAGACTATATCTCTCTAGGTTCCCTCTGGTGGACACGTCATAAGAGCAGTAACCTCCTTAATAAGAAAACTACTGCATGGAAATCCTTGTCGCATGATGTTAAACTACCTGGTTGGGTCCTTTTAAAGAAACCTTAAAATGTGATGTACCTCATTAAGTGGAACCAACCTACATTGGTTCTGATTCCTCTCATGAGGATACATAAGAAGACAATATTATGGGTTTAATCTTAACATCAATAAAACTTTTATCCCATTAGAAAATGTTAAACCCCATATCACCTCATTACGTGTATTAGAAATAGTATCACCCCAAAAAACAACCAATGTATCCCTAAAATTTCCATAAATGGTTAACATTTATGCATAAATTTGGATAAATATAGGTGACTCCATTGATGGAGAACCTCTGATACATACATACTATTCAATACCCATGTGTAATTATGATGGATCATTACTTTATGGGTGATCCCTGGATATATACTTGGGAATAGACCAAGGATTCATAGAAATATCATAAATCTATAAGAGAGTCTCTGAATAAGAAATAGTTCCCCCAAAAGGGTGTGATGAGCTTGTATTCCCATCCTCTTGACTAACTTGAGTTCTTAAGTCTCATTGTCCAAGTTCCCCAATGGGTTACTTCCTTTGGAAAGTAGATCCATGAATCATGGATATGGGTGTCACTAAAAGCTTTTGACTCAATGAATAAAACTCATTTGAGACCACTTGTAGATAATGTCTGTGACATGGATGATTGCAAAAAACTCATCCCCATACAATTAATTATTCAGGAAAACTCATTTATAATAGAAAAAAATAATGAACTTGATGTGAATCCTTAACCAAGGAGGTGGTGTTCACTTCTTCAAAACCCTTTCGTATCCAAAATTAAAGAGGGTAACGTGAGATCACCAATTATGTTTGTTGTCATGAGATGATATTTTGACGAGGTTTTGTTGTCTGTATCTATGACATATATTTATTGAACTATTCATATATTATGTTAATCCAATTAAATCTCATCATTTTTCTCATACACATTTGTTGGAATCTGTACTGGCTGTCACACCCTCAATGAAGTATAGGAATCCATCACCCACCCATCATCTCCAACACTGGATTTCATATGTACTAATTAGGGAGTACCACCAAAATAGTACCCTCCCCACCCTAGAGGCAGCTCTACCGGACCTCCTGTTCATGCAGCTCTACCAGCTATCAACCTAGCGATGGTTGGAAGCCTAAAACAAGGTGAATCCACTAGTTGTGTCCAACTGTTTCCGGAGCCTGTCCCCATAACATAAAAATGAGTTCATCCTGTACCTTTGAGAGGCTAATTATGTACTCTCCAATAATTTTATCACCAAAGCCTAGAGGTCCCACCCAATTTCACATACAATAAATTGTCATCACCAACTTTTTATGGCATGGTGTCCTCACCCTAAAGAGGATATCACCCCAAGGGATTTAGCTAAAGTCAAAGGGCCCATGATCCTTTGAGCGTCCCACGAAGGGTAATGATTGGATAATAAGAAATTTCTCATTAACCTAATTTTTAATGAAGAAACCTGTTATGGAAATATAGAGGAACACTATAGGTAGATGCATATTCTTTCTCCCTCTTATTAAGCCCATCGCGAAAATATGTGAAAAATTATGACCAAGTGAAAAATCCTATTAATAATCAACAACCCTATTTTTAAGTAGGGAAAAAATTGAAGGCATAAGAAAATCCATACCAATTCACATAAATCCCATCATCCAAATTGGGACGAAACTGATTATTGGAAAATAAATATTCCTTCTGGTAAACACAAAACCCATCATCCAAATAGAGAATAAAACTACAAGAAAGAACATATCCAAATCAATGTATTTGAATCCCATCATTAAAATATGATGGCACCCTATCAGTAGACACAAATCCCTATTCTCAAATAAGAATACCACCAATCAAATATGGTGGAAACCAAATACAATCATATTAAAATTCTATTGGATGCACCCCAATCATGTCATCCAAATTTTCTGGAAATGTATAGGCAGGCGCATATCCATGCCCACACATATGAATCCCATCTGTCAAGTATGATGCCACCCAACTAGAAGGCACAAATACCTTCTCTAAAATTTCAAATCCAACCAGTCAAATATGATAGAAACCAAATACAATTAGAGTCAAATTTCTGCAGATACAGATTAATATCATCATCTAAATAGAATATAAAACCACAGGCAGGTTCAAATATCGTCCAAAATATACCAAGACCATCAGGGAAATATGATGGAAACTAGAGAAAGTAACTGGAATTTCTTATTTATAAATCATGGTAAGACCCATATCTATACCCCAAAATGGGTGAAAATTATGTTCCCATTGACATAAAATGAAGGATTAGAGTAGACTCATATTCATGATCCAGCATCAAAATGTACAAATATTCTTGTTCCAGAAAATTGCATATCTCAACTAATACAATAAATTACGGAGGATTAGGTATCAATTTTTTACCATATCCTTCATATTTCTTAAGATGTAATCACATCCATGAAAATAGAAATGTGTTGATCCCACAACCCTACCACCCTAAGTGCGGTTACTCATCCACATAATAGAGAGGTCACTCTAGAGAAGGAATGCATCCTTTCAACCATATATGAGGATTTTTTATAATATTCTATGATTAATGGGCAACTGGATCATCCAGAAATACATGTTTAAACTAGGGTACACTCGTCCACCATGGTGGCAACTCTAGGGTGGAAATATATTTTTTCCAAAACAATATATTCTTGTCAACGTATCCCAACAACACCATTGGATCCACTAGAACATGAATCCCTATATGAAGGTTTTCACCTATAGAAATTTGACCCAGTCACCCATAAGAGGTCATTTTGAAATAAATCGCACCGATGGAAACTAGAAAATGAATAGAAAAATCATGACCCTACTCTTCTGGATGCTGAAGTTCTTGATGCTATCAACCACCTATCAATTGTGGATTAGGATCTTGATAATATCTTACCAAATTAAGGATGTGGTAGTATCAGTTTCTAAGAACCTCCGCATAATATTGTTACCAGCTACTCTATAAGTCTTTCCTATAGAACATACCATGAAGTCTTACTTCATGGAAAAGTAAAAAAGGATCATTATATCCTATCACCAGATCATCATCATGGTAGACCTCCTCATGGCATGAATATCGAAGATTAATAAGTTTCTCCCCATACTGTTGTCTACCCAGATGGTTCTTAATTGGGTATATAATACATAAATTCTCCATGTAGTTTAACATCAAGATATGATAGTAGTACTTGTCATTTTGGCATGCATAGTCATGGTCCGCCCCATGGTGATATTAAATTTCAACAAAAAGGACCTCCCCTTGATAATGTCACCCATGATGGTCCTCCTAAGGGTATATGATGAATAAATTATCCTTGTATCCTTACATATGTCTATAATGGTATTCTTATCCATTTTTTCATGATCTATGAAGCTCCTCCCTATAGTAAAATCACATTTCTATAAGAATGTACTCCTCTTGCCGAGTCAAATACAAGAAATCCATCATATTCCAAGATATTGGGAAGGATGGATTAAGATATGTTAAAGACCCTATCAATGGTAAGAAATATCTTTTCTCAACTAGGAAATGGCATGGAACAATTCACTTCCTCGGATCCACCCATGGACCATTTCCATACTTGTGATACTTATATCCTACCCATTGTTTGAGATGAAATTATCAAGAATCATTCATGTTGGGATGATCAAGTTGAGGATTCCCTCATAGGATAACTAATGTATATGTTTCTTATGAGAAGAAAATTGGCCAAGGATGATATACCAATTTTATTTTGTCCCCCATCCACTTCCCATTCTGACATACTAAGGGAATTCTTATAATATTTCATACATAAACTTAGTCTCAATCACTGGAAAACTCCCCTCCACTTAAAAAAATCATTTCCTACAAAGGTTAATTCGACCATATCAAAATATTGGAGAAATTCAACATAAAATTGAATTATAATACCTTATTCACTCATGGAGACAACTATTATAAATCTTAAGAAAAGATCTCTAACTAACACGGAACAATGAACTATATAAGTTGTGTCGACTAATTGGTGACAACCTTATTCGTGTTCATATCCGGGGGTGGGGGATATTGGATCATTGTATTTCACACCATGACTCATCTAGTAGAACCCAATGGAAAATATGTCACCTAATTTCATTATTCTAAAGGAACTATCAAGAAAAACCAATGCTCAAGAAATGTGACATGATCAACAAGAACCATCTTTAAATAAGTTTCAGATGTTTCAAGATCGATGGGAGAAATACATCTAATAACTTTTATTCCATGAAACTAAGAACATTCAGTAGGATTATTTCATAAGGTAAACCAATCATCAATCACTTTTAATGTTATCATATGAAAATAGTTCACATGCATACCCAGTATCATATCTAACTCATATTAGAAAAAGTAAGTGCGAGATCAAGAGACCACTGATAGCCACAACAGTTTCCATAGTACGAAATTAGCCCCATCTTATAGGTTTAGGGTAATTTTATACCTTATACTCTCCTATAAGGGAGATAAAGCTGGTTTGTGGAACAAAATCAAGATAATGTGAGCGACCCCATTCTATAGGGCTGGTGGAATTTCAACCCCAACCACCCACTCAATGGAAATTAATATTTTCCTATTTATGAAGAATGGAAAGAGGTAAGGTCTCCTGGTTCACCCTATCTTATGATCCATTCCCCTAAAATAAGAGGTGTATGACCAAACTGCATAAATGTTCCCTCTGATATACCCTCCACTAAGAAGCCCAAAGAGGATCCCATAAGGGAAGGGAGAGGTCATGGATAGGGATGAAAGAAACCTCCTATCATTCAGATGTCATTAAGGTCCCTAGAATAAATTATGTACCTGTTAATTTTTTTGGTAATTAATCCTACATATGGAATTGAATATGATAAAACTTTTGTAGAACAAGAGGATGATGGTTCCACCTATAATCTTATCCACATTAACAATGAAGGTTTTCTTAACTGGAACTAGTAGTCACCCTATATATGGATTACCCCTCGACCAATCCCATACTATCTCCTATGAGAACCTCTAACATATAATTTAAAAGATCAAGGTCTCATATAACCCACATCCACATCCCAATGAAAATAATCTCCCGACACTTGAAGAGTGGTATTCTCAATAAGGGGATGAAATGAAAGAGTTGAGGTGAATCAATATCAAGATACTCTGAGGTATCATTCTTATCAAGTATTCTCCCTATGGAGAGCTTCAATGTATACTTTTAGAAGGTTTTCCATAGCTACAAGGGTGAATCACATCAATTAAAGTAAGGTGATTACATCCACCTGATACGGTTCTAGGGCCATTGGTCAACCTAGACCTTATCATAGATAGATACCATTACCCTATACTAAAGAGATAGTTGGAACAGTTCAGCAGAATCCTCAAAATATTTCCCTAGTTGGATACGCGACCCAAATAATGGTGGATCTGGCACATGAAACCAACCCACTAGTTAACCTTTCTAAGAAAAGGTTTTTTAGAACAATTGTTAAGGACTTATCAACACCATCAAGGCATTAGCAGCATGATTGGAAACTATATAAGAATGGTGTGATCTAGAGTATCCAAAATAGAAACTCTACCCCGACTGGGTAGGTGAAACTCCACCACCGCTAAATTTTTATAGTCCTTTGTTTCCAATGTTCAACAATTCTGGAAACCTGAAATTACATTAGATGCATTATGAATCCCATTATTATCAGACGATGGGAAAATTAGAGAAACTAGAAGCAGTGAAAGATGGATTCTTCATGATAACCCTGTAATGTATATCCTTTGTATGGTACACTATATTTCCTACTCGGTATATCACATTATGTGAATACCTATGTTGTTAGTTCCAATTCCATTTCTGCTCTACACTATAGAAGAAAAAATATAGTGATAGCACTAACTAGAACAAGCAAGAGAATAGGAGTCTCTGACTTCATTCCCTGATGGAAAGGGTTGACATACTCTCTAAACTGACGATATCCCTAGGAATATAAACTTAATGAGTTTATTGAAAACCAACGCGATGTGATGCAAACACCATTCATCCCAATAAAATATACAAGTTGGTTTTGGGATTTCTCCACCATTTCCCAAAGAATTGAAGACACTATATGGTATACTAAGATAAAATCCTACATAACCCCACTAGTTTCATGGAAGATAGAGGTAATGGTAAAGGAGAAATCTGTGACACTTAATCAAGCACCCACCCTTTCTCCACCTCCTAATCCTACACAATATCATAAAGCAACCTCAGGTCATCCACAATGTCAACCGCTTCGATAGGATTAAAGGGGACCGAGATGGCATCAATTTGATGAATGACTAAATAAATTTTTTTCATTCCTAGATGATCAGTTTCATGGATATTTTATATCCTCTATGGATCATGATTTACTCCATCTCTATGACATGAACTAGTCCATTGAGGTCATTATTCATGAACGGAGAGATTATTTCCCCTTTCATCAGATACTAGGACATAACATTTAGTAATGTTTCATCCTCAAAGATCTTCCTCAGACAATGAAAAATTCCAAACAAGTAAAATAGGAAACACTTCCACGACAAGTGGGGTGTGTTTCAATAACATACCCAGAGGAATGAAGTGATTAGTAGTAATTTATTATCAGAAGGGCTCAAAATTTTGATTTTTAGATGACTCATAAAATAGTAAACCAAACTCATGGAATAATTTAAGAAAATTTAAGGACACCAACTATAACCCCATCTACTTCCACTATAACATGGTCGATGTCCTTAATCACACAAACCCCCAAAGGCCAGCCCCTTAAAAAGCAGCATGGACTAAAAGACAGATAGCAAGCACATGAGGATGAAAATACACCAAGTCCAATGTTGTCTTTGATACTCTTAGATTTTATACCCATGGATATGAAACAATATGAACTACCTCTCCAAATATCACCATTAAAATTGATCAACCTGTAAGAGTCATAATCGAAAGAAGATTGGATTTTTATTTTATTAATGTCATTCACTTAATGGATCCACTCTCTGGTGATAAGTGTGTATATGAGGATGAGTTCCCAAAACCGTATTATGGAACTGAAGTAAGAGGTGGTAGGAGACAAGGATAACTAGTAAGGCACAATCATGAAAGGAGCTAGACGTCTAGTACCTCCCCTACTCAGACCATCAACGTTTCATAAACCCACGGAAGAGGCCTTTAGTTGGTCCAATAGGAACCGAAAAAAACCCCATACACTAGTAAGAAGTCACTTTAACACAACAAATATTGAATACCAAAAAAGAGATGAAAATATTTAATATCTCCCTTGATGAAGAGGAAGACTTTCCTGACCCGACCCACCAAGGACGAAGCACCTCTATCTCTATTCCTGATGGTCGATCCATATTCTTCAAATGCCCAGTCCGTTAAATCGCCTGTGAAATAGATTTCACATACTAGGATGTGCCAGCCATTAGATTAGAATTGTGATATAATGAACTTTTTACCCACGTTAATGACTACAAATTCACTCATGGATGCCCTAAGAATATCAAAATACAACAAGAAAGCACCCATAAAATCCTTTCTATGCCCCTATGAGTTTGAAGCCGATGTTGGTGTATCTGAAGTCTATCTGATAGAGACTGGTTTCAAGGAATTCCACATAGTAATATCCTTCACAATCAAACATGAATAATCCATTATTTATGGACACATCAGAACCATGTTCATGTCTGGAAAGAAAATTTTTGTTTATTTTCAAAAAGTTTTCATTGGTAATGGCTCAAGAGTTAACTTTCTTATAGTACGAACACTTCACTGGATGGGTTGTGATGAGAATATCCTAACATATTCTTCAATGACATTGCAGGGATATAACAAAATTCATCATAATATGTTGGGACAAATCTAGATCAAGAATTAATTTGGATACCTCACAGTCGAATCAGAATTTTTATTGGTTCATTAGAACATGGACTTCCACATATTTCTAGGAAGGCCCTAGTTGCACCAACAAAGATAAGTACCCTCCTCATACTATCAATGCCTCAAAAACTTCATCAATATACAAATATGAATGTTTTATACCAATAAGAACCCATTTCATTCATATGATTCAGATTATATTGATGTAATATTATATTATGGGGGAGGTAAAAATCCATGGTTGATGGTGTTGAATGGGTCACTGACCCAAATGGTTTGAAATGATATTGGCTAACCCTTTAGATAGATCAATAAATAATATGTTACACCTATCAACCATGTTGATAATTTGATCTTAAGGGTATACACAAACTTAGAATTATTCATGATATTAGATATAACAACTAAGTCTAGCAGTGTTCCAAGATCTAATGATTCTCTAGACAATGGTGAATGGTCAAAGGGATATGACTTCAATACACCCCCTAAAGATCCATGAAATTCATTCCCCACTCAATGATGTCGTAGGGGATGTCTTGTAACCCAAAAAGGGTGAATGCGCTCCCCAATACCTAACCTCATCCTCTCCATAATTTCAAGGAGATCTGCCACTAGTAACTGTATCACAGGAGTTTTCTACATCTATCAAATATCAAGATATCAACTCCTATATCAACTCTAGATAAATCACCCTAATAATTTCCTCCAAATTTGAAAAAATAATATTTCTATATGGAAGAGTAATAGTAAGAGGAGAAATAATACCTTAGGTACACCCCTCCATCATTTTAGGAGGGAATCTCTACAACCATTGTCATACTCAGAGACATAAACCTAATTATAGAGGAAGATTCACATACCCTCTTGATTAGTGTGGTCATTTATTCAGAGGAGAAGTTGATTTATATATTTTTTTATTGGAATAATTGATATTTATTCCTCTATAAAATACAAAAAAATCATGTCTCAATCTTGAGGTGGGTACTCACCACTTGGGCTTTCCAGAGGACCAATGATGCTATAAACAAGTAGCCAAAATGAAACACCCACCACATGCTTCAAAAATAGAGGCCAATTTTGAAAATATCGTCATATAAAACATTATTAGGAATGTAAAATATCCCATCTAGATGGCCAATATCATCCCCATAAAGAGTAAAAATGGTCAACTCATAGTTTTCATTGATTTCAAGGTTCTCAATAGGCACTGCCTGAAAAATGATTTCCCTGTCCCTATCACGCAATTGTTAATCGATGTGATAGCTAGAAACCAATATCTATCATTCAAGTATGGATATTATGAATACAATAAAATGAATATATCTATAGAAGTTTAAGAAGCTACCACCTTCAGGTCCCCTAGGGAGTATTTTGTTATTGGTTATGCCATTTGTCTTGAATAATGTGGGAACTACATATCAAAATGTTTTCAATTTAATATTCAAACCCCTCTAAGGAATGTTCATTGAATACTATGTTGATGAATTTTTAGTTAAATCTCAATAATTATTAGACCAACTACTAGATCATGAAACCATCTGCATCAAACTATGACAACATAGCCTAAAAATAAGTCCCCTGAAATGTGCGTTTAGAATTACCCCTTTGAAATTACACAGATTTTTCATATTCCATCACAGCATTGATATAAACAATGATAAGAAAAAGGTTGTCTTTAGAATATCCCATTATCTCAACCTCACATAGTTGATAGGACTTCAAGGACACTTGGATTACATTAGGAACATTATAGAAAACCTCACAGGAAATTTTTTTCCCTTTACCGGGTTGAAACAAATGGGTTTTGTATCAGTTGATAGATGATTGTACAAAGTAATTTGACAACCTCCTGAAATATATATTAATCCCAAAATTGATAATTTTACCGGTCTAAGTAAGACTGACTATGTTGTATGTAATATCCCTTTATAAATCACTAAAAGCCTTCATTTCACAAAAAAAATCACATTGGAAGTGAAAACATCTTTTACTATATAAGTCAAACCATGATTGATGATGAGACTCATTACTCAATTATTGAGAAAGGTTTTCTAGTTCTAATATTTGTGGTCTAGAATCTGAAGTACAATCTATTGCATCAATATATCCATTGGGTTATGTACAACAACCCACTCAAATACATCCTTAGTCTTCTGATGTTGACCGAGCATCTATCATGATGGATAGTAATTCTGTAGCTGTTTGAAATTCAGTTTGTTCCTAAAAATCGATCAAAGGAAACGAATTGGATGAACATTGGAAGATAACCCCTCATTAGAAATAACATTATTAGATACTGATTTATTCAATGAAGTGGTCTTCTATATTCAAGATGACCCCCTAAAATGGGAGATTTATTTTGATATGGCATCTAAAATCCAAATAAAAAATAGGATGGAGAATTCCAAGATCTAAAAATTAGTTTTAGGAATCACTCACATATCCCAAGCAAAGGTAGTCCTTCCTTACTCCTACATGTTATCATATGGGTGCACGAATAAAGAATCTGAATATTAGGCTATCATTTCAAAGCAAGTGTTTCGACTTAAAGTGTAAATAATAACCTTGAATATAAAAGGAGACTCAGAAATATTTGTCAAATAGGTAAATAGAGACGATTATATCAGAAAGGATGAGATAATCCCCCTATAAACCATGTCTAGGGAAAAATAGTGGAATTCCACTTGGAACGGAAATAGACTCATGTCCAATGGTTGCAAAATTTATAGGCTGATACATTGGAAAATGAAACTATAACTCTAGTTGAACCAGAGCTGGATAAAATGATCATCATCATTGCACAGTACTATATTGGTTAACCCTTTTTTCAACATAACATGAAGAAAATGGATGATGATATCCCCCTCTGTGAACAATATATTCCTACCACTAGCTGGATGAAATCAATTTTGGGCTACTTTCAAAATGGATAACTCCCACTGAAGAATCCATGAGAGAGAAAATATTAAGACAAGAAACTAACCATGTTCTCAATGATGGAAATAACCACAAAAAATTACTCTATTAATTGAGCCTCAATGGGGTACTTCTCAGGTGTATTGATGGAGAATATACTAATTCTTTCATGAAGGTGATGCATGTCAGAGCTTATAGAGCTTGTTTACATAGAATAATGCTTTCTGACCAATTAGGAAGGCTTGTATGTTGTTGGCCCACTCTAACACAGGACTCCACTAACATCACCAAAAAGTTCAATTCTTGCCATGATCATTCCAATTTCATTCACCAATGCGCGGAGTTACTTCACACAACCATACACTCATAGTCATTCGCTATATGGGGAATGGATGTCATCCAACTTTGGATAAATAGATCAAGTATAGTATTAATAAACTAACTTATTATCCATGTTATTTGAATCCATACCCCTCAAAGAAGTAGAGGCAAGGAAAATTCTCATCTTTGTAAAAGACACCATCATTATTAGATTTGTTGTCCCTCATTCAATACTTTCAGACAGTGTCACTAATTTCTTCTCTACTGAATGAGAAGTTATATTAGCATTATGATATCATGTTTAACCAGTCTTCCCTCTACCATATAATTGAAAAAAAGAAAAATGAAAAAATTAAATAATACCTAATAAAATATTCTCCTAAAGATGGTATATATGGAAAAACATTCTTGGCTGGATAATCTACTACATGCCTAGTGGGAATACCAGACCATAACTTTCACTGCCGCACTAGAAACCCTGTACTCATTATTGTATGAGAAAGATATTATATTTCCCATAAAAGTTCATTTTCCCTCACTTTAGGTGGGCATCTAAAATCAATTATCCATATATTTGTAATCACATAATTTGTTGGATGAATTAGAGAGACTGGACGAGAAAAGTTTGTGTACCTTACATCAGTTCGAATCCCCTAAAAAATAGATCATGAGATATTTAAAAAAAGGTATACATATGATCATTCCATAAAGGCAACATGGTGGTGGTCCTCAGGGATCTGATGATACCCAAAATGAAGCCTCTAAAATTGGAGCCAAAATGGGGGGGATCTAATTCTATAAATAAGGTATACATTAATAGATCCTATTCCATGATTTTAATTGATGGAAATCTCACCACATCACCCATAAATATAAGGATCCTAAAAAAATAATTCATGTAGCCATATGAAGTTTATGTGTTAACCACACTATGATAAACTACATGACCCTCAAATCCTAGCCACAGGATGGTAAACTAAATGAAACTCATGTCTTGGCCTCATGAAGATAAACTATATGACACTCACATCCTGACCACATGATAATAAACTACACATCACTCATGTCCTAACTATATGATGATAAACCGCATGACACTAATTTCCTGACCACACTATGATAAACTGCATGGCACACACATACAAACCCAATGAAGATAAATAGCACGTAACTCGTGTCATTACTTCATGCTGATAAACTGCATGAAACTCATGTCCTGATTGCATGATGATAAACTTCATGAAACTCTCATTTTTACCATAAATGATAAAATGTACGGAAGATTGTCCTAGTTTCAAGACATTAAACTACATAAAAATTATTTCTTTACAATACAACAAAAAAAATATTTGTTATTTAGGAATAATCTATGGAATGATTATTATTTCTATATGATATGTAATGACACTATAACTTCTCAAATATATCCCTACCATAAATTTTCTTTCATCTAGGGGTTGATTTTCTTTTCATACTATGGCCTTAGGATCACATTTCACCTTGGGGTTTCTTTAATCTGGTTTAAAAAATCATTTATTACATAGCTATCACCTGTTTTCCTAATCATGTGACATTAAAATGTGTGAAACTTTCCACGTACTATAATAATATACTACACAACAACAAATTTTCTCACCCATGAGGACATTTCCCATGGAATCATTCATCCTCCCTACCATATTCATGAACTACTTTCATCTTGATTCCTGACATCATAAGATATGATGTGATGCTCAAAATTTCATCATGGTCTAGATTCCAAAAGATGAAAAAAATGCATCATCCATGCATATGGGACAGACCCGTATAGGGAACATCAATGAACTATGTGTGTCTTGATTCTAGCCCTGGGAGGATATATAGTGACTCCCAGATCTCCAATCCCGATTCCATCTAAAAAAATCAAACATTTATAGTGGAAAATGCCTCCCTCAATGTATAGAATAGACCCATGTAGATAGTTCTCATTTAGAACTAAATATAGCTTGATTCATTCCAATGAATGATATGTACGAATTCTCAATCCTACATACTAGGCCCAGCTATGGAAAAAAGACTTATATCCATTCATATGCCAACTTAGTGTGGTGGAATAAACCTTTCCCACCCCTTTTTCTCACACTGACAATAGATCATGTGGTATTAAGAGTTTTGGTTTGGAATTCCTCACATGATCAAGACATATCAATCTACAATAGGTTTTTTATGTTCATCGTATCAAGAACTAAAAATAATAACTAGATATTTCCCCTTCACAATAGGGAACCAATTTCCTTACCATAAGACGATAAGTTGAATGGTACATCATGAACAATGTGTGGCTTGATTATGGGATCAATGTGATACATAGTGAGCCTAGGCCTTGAGTAATAGTACCAGCCACTGTGTAACGAAAATGAGAAACATCCCCATCTTTTGTATGTAAATACAAATTTATGCATAAGATCTCATTTTTTTGATTCCACAATCATGGATCTATCATGGAAAAAAATATACATATACATAATGGGAAATTGTGGACTGAATATTTCTTATATCTCTGGATACATCCATTCCATTCATCCAGCATTGTGCCCCAGGTAATTTTGAATCTTCAAAATCCTACAATGGCCATTGGAAATGGAGGGTAAGTGTCATGAGGACACCTTTTAATGACTGTGCATAATATTCTGTATTTGTCTCTACAAAAGTTTCCCACAAAAATGACTATCAACCAATGTTAAATTTGTCTTTGGTAAAGGATTTTACAATATTTTTACACCATAGTGGATTTGATACCCCATATCATTTCTCATGATCCATGAATCCATAGGATAATGGTTTACACTCTCTTTACCCCGAAAATCTAGGCCCTGTCAGAACATCATGGCCCGATTATCCTCTAGTTGTTCATATTTTCTATGAAAAATGTTCCTCCACACATGAAATTAAAATGGAAAAGTCTTATGTCCTAGTTTCATGATACTAATCTTTAGGATCATAAGAACTACATGTGGATATATTCCTATTATCAAGGGATAGGCAGTGGTACATCAGCCTCATATCTCGAGTCCAACCATGGTACAAATTAAAAATTCCCCTTTCTTGTGTATGGTTCATACCTGCAGATGTAACCTCATAAGAACTACATTATGATTGATTATATCCATGAAAGTATATGTAGCGACACCCATATCATACATTCGAGTTAAACCACAACAACAAAAACTCACACTCATAAGTGTGATCTAGATCTATATATGAGGGTACAAAGTGAGTCTCACCCCCCTTAATGTGTGATCGTATTTAGAGGAAATTTTCCCTTTCTCCATGTAGAAGTTCAATCAATGCTTGGGGAAAATATCCATGAACTATGTGTTTCTTCATCCTTATCATTGTAGGGTACATAGTGACACCCATATATCAAATCTTAGGTCCAACTACAATAAAAGATGAAGATGCACATTCCATGGGTGTGGGTCAAATATATCTAGGAAACCTTCTCATGTTTGTATAAAGAAAAACTTTTATAACAAGTCCCAAAAATACATGAAGTAAAATACTTCATTCATACTTAAAAACTCCACTTTCTCAAACCAAACTCTATTTCTATAAGGTTATGAATCCACATAAACTTCCTTAGCCATGAAATATAGAGGGATAGTGTCATGTGGACATTATTTTTTGACTATGCACAATATTCCAAAGTTTTCTCTATAAAAGTTTCCCAGAAAATGATCTTCCATTCAATAAACAATTCATCACATAAGGAGTGTTTTTTACCTCCATACACCTTAATGGATTCCATGTCCCATATCATTCTTCAGATTTACAAACCCCCCATATTATATCTTACAACCCTCCCCCTTTATTCTTGAATATTATAGAACATTCTTGGAAGTATTTCCATGAAAGGGGAAAATTGTTTATCCCTCAATCAAATGATATGTGACCATAAACCATATCTCCCATATGTCCTTACCATAAGATTTTAAACTACACAATCTATGTCCTTGTTTAACAATGTTAAACTATACCAAGATCTAAAACTTCTTTACACTACCCAAATTTATGTAGTATTGGTTCTCATTTTTCATTAGGTTTGATCCATAAGACCCCATATTTTTCGAACACCATTCCCTTGATAGACCTCCCACTGTGGTCCTAAGAGATCCAAATTTCCATAAATTATATGGCCATCAAAAATGGAAGGCCATTTTCTTAAGGGCACCTTTTATTGTCTATGCATAATATACCCCAGTTGTCTCTTAATAAGGTTACCACAAAAAGGCATGTCAACCAAAGGAAAATTTTTCCTCCTGAGAGGATTTTCGTTCCTTCGTATTCCCTAGAAACATCATGTTGGAAACCATTCTTATTGTTAATCATCCCATACATTCCCCATATCATGTTTCATATTCAAAAATCATAAAACCATGGTCAATAAAAACCCCTCATCCAATTCTGAATAATATTTAGACATTCTCGTCAAATAATCCCCATTGAGGCCCTTACCTCATAGTTTATGGTAAAAGATGTTTGACCTAAAACATCAGTGACATTAGTCTTGTTTTTAAGACTCTAAAATGACCATGAAAAGACTCACAAAACAAACCAAGATGAAAACCCATGAAAGGAAACCCTAGAAAAAAGTTTAGTAATAGCTTTCTAAACCTATAATTTTCACAGTGTAGGAAATTATCATGAAATCAAACGAAAATAGAGGCAAAAATCTTATTAGGTCAAAAACCAAGTCAGGGAGACCTAAGAAAAGGTTATCCTATGACCGCTAGGCCCACACCATAATGGATTTATGAAAAAAAATAAGGTGATAATATAAAATACACAAATTTCATAGCGTTTGTTATATAATCCTAGAAATAGTAAAACTGCACTCACATTGTCCCTCAGATTAGTAAAAAATTATAGCATTTTCTAATTTCTAATTCAAATCAGGACAACTTCTACATAAGAATAACCTCATATTTATCCTAATCAAAACCCATTCCAAATGGGGTGAATTTGTTTCATTCTGAATTTTTTACAAACAAGATTATAGTGAGTCTATTAATTTAGAAAAGGATAAAAACAAATCAAAAGAATATTCAAGGAAGAATGTGAAGAATGTAAACCCATTAAGTGAAAATCAATTTGTGGATCGCCTCTCTGTATGGTTTTTTTCCACTCTAGGTATCACTCACAAAAAAATGAAGTAGATTTTTTTTCAGGGAGACATGGTGATTTCCATCCCAAAAAACCATCCTTGAAAACTAAATCGTTCATGGGGCGATGTGGTATCATTGGATCCCTCAAATGAAATGAAGTTTTTCTTCAAGGATTAGAATGGATTTATGCACCCGCAAAGGTACCCCCTGATGAGTATGTCCTTTGTGGGATCCTGAAAATGTATCTTTATGACCCTTCATGAATAACCATCCTCATTAGTATCCGGTCCCTCTATTCTTTTACAAATAGATCTCATGGGGAACTAAAAAATTTATCCACACCTGAACATATGGACTGAAGGCTTGTAAAAACAATCCCGGGAGGTGAAAACCAATTGCCCCTTTTCAGAATAGGAATCCTTCATTGAAAAACGATATTCACGTGGAACCCTACCCAATGTATCACAATGCCACATTGGAAGAACTCAGTCCCACATAAGAAAACACAACATGGGTGGAACTATGCCGAGTGAAGAAAAATGATATGCAAGAAAAACCCAGGTACACATAAAATAATGTTGTGTTTATGGTACCCTCACCTACACGGAAGCCTCCTACATGAAGGGAACCCCATTATGCTTAAGAACATGCTACGTGATATGGGGAATCTTAGGGTGTCCTACTCTACAACTCCCATTATTCATTTTTGTCACATCGTTGGCCCACATGATGGCCCCTATGTGAACTAGTATGACGGTATCATTCTTATGCCCCTACCAAATTCACTTGACATATATGATCAGATAATCGAGTGCATCGATCATCCCTCTTGGGATTACATACCAATGGTCAGCGGATTTGTGTAGATAATATCCACAACAAAAAGGATCCCTAGAGTACTTTTGGGTTTACATTCACTTGGTACAATGGTTTTCATCTTTAGGGTGCTCACATCGATCTCCCTATTTAAGGGATTGAGGTTAACCAATGAAATTTCACTTCAATGAGGGATAGTGTTTACCAATCCTCTCATTATTAGAACCAATTTTAGGTAACTACTTTTGATTAAGACCCAATCCTTTTATGATGGAGGTAGTTATTTTTTTCCACTTCACCTCCATATAGGAAATATCTTGATATATCATCAAATATGACAATCCTATATATAAAACAAGATAGGAAGCAAGCACATGAAAATACCCCTCCCTCTCATTTTGGGTTTTAGTAGCTTCTATTAGTGGATATGGTAAGATCATGTGATCAGCAGATCAATTGTCTCAATCTGATCATGGATCACATGGTATTACATGTTAGTGTGGATTATAATATCCACATGATTATAAACATTAAATGGGACTCCTATATATCGTAATCCATGGAAAGAAGCCACAACCTTCAAAGTGACACATCTATAATGAAGCAGCACCAAATGTTCCTTTTCCATAAACTTAAGACCCAACTTCTATCAAAATGGGAAGCTTCCATGCGTACAACCCAACCATAAGGACATCTTCCACATGTAATCACCAACCAAAAAAACTATGTGGGTATTGATTCATGACTAACTGGGGTACGTAGGAAGCATCCCTAGTGTTCAAACCCAGCTTCCAAATCCACCATAAAGTTATCCCGGCCACATCCCTGGTAGGTTCATATCTATCCAAGAGACAATATCTCTCTCAGGTCTCTTAGTCCACCATAGCATAAGTCTCACACCATACTTTACCAGGAACCTTACTCCTCAACATCCTTTCTTCATGATTTTAAACTGCATGTTTGGGTCCTTATCACAAAATCTTGGAAGGTGATCTTCCTTATTTAGTAGCACTGAACTATGTGGATGTTGATTCCTATCGCATGAATACATAGAAATACCATATTATGGGTTCAATCTTGATATCAAGAAAACTTATTCAACTGAGATGATAGTAAACTCCAATGCACCCCACTACAAGGTTCAAAACCATCTTCATCCCAAAAAATGACCAAAAAATCCCTAACATGTCCATCAAAGGGTAGCATTGATGTAGTACCTTGGATACATATAGGTCCCTCCATTAATGGAGAATCTCAGATACATACATATTAATCTGAAACCTTTTGAACTTTGGATTAATCATTACCTCATGGGGTAATTCATGAATACATACTTGGGGATGATCCAAGGATTCGTTAACATGTCTTAAATCTACAAGTGAGTCCAAGAATAGGAAATAGTCCCCCTAAGGGTCTGACGTGCTCAAATTCAGATCATATCAACCAACGTGAGTTCAGATGTGTCAATTGACATGTTCCTTAATTAAATACTACCTTTGCAATGTAGTTCCATGAATTATGGATATTATAGTCATTAGGTGTTTCTGAGTCATGAATAAAACCCAGTGGAGAACATTCATAAATAGTGGACCTGACATGGATGATTGCACAAAACTCAACCCCATGTAATAAATCATTGGGGAAAACATGTTTCTAATTGAAATAAACATTTCAAAGGGGAGTCATATACACCATAAAAATAAACAAGTGGTGAATTATAATATCACTCATAGTAATAAAAGAGAGACTATAAATCTCTTACAAATTAAATCTCATCTTTTTATGTAAACATTTGAACCTCCACTATAATAAAAATACGTTTTTTATGATCTATTCCATAATCATACACATCCTTATAATATCATATATATTTCAACACCCATTTAGAAATAATTTCCTTATAAATTTTCATATTTATGGGTTCTAATAGTTCCGTTTTTTGTGTGAGTGTTTTGGTTTAGTAGTTCTAGTTCATTTACATTGATCATCATTCAATCATCTCAATAATGATAAATGTGAAATTAATATAATATATTTTAATTATATTCATATTAATATTCATTCAAAAAAATAGCTATAGAAATATGATAAGCATTATTCCTAGATACATTAGTCCATACGTACGCAAGAACGTTGTTTCAATCTTTAAATTAATGGAATGAAATAAGGGTAATGAATTATTAAAATTTAAATAACCATTATGATCTGATATATTTCTGATATTTTAATTAACATAATATTTATTACATTCCATTAAAATCAGTACTGTCAATGAATCTCAATGCTTCATTGGGTGGTTGACTTCCATGCACTTGAGCGATGTTAGAATATCCCCCGTAGAATGGAATATAAAAAATAGTATGTGTTATATTAAACACAAAAAAGTAAAATTATGTTAAAAATAATATAAATATACTAAATCAGTAATTTAACCTAACATTGAGAGTTGGTGATGTAAAAAAACTATGTTGTTCGTTAGGCAGTAGTCCATTGTACACAAGATCAATAGTTAAGTTTCCCATTTGATTGAAGTGGATATAGATATAGGTCATTACATTGAAATAATAACATATAATTATAACGTTTATACTTGTTTTATTATATTATAAGTGTAAATACATAAGTAATTATAACAACCCAAACTTTTATCAATGAAAATCCCTAATTCAATTTCTTATTTTGCAAAATTTTATGAAAAACATATGCACTTCCTTGATTTTATGTTTTCAGATTTTAAAATACTATTAAGAATTGTGACCATTTCTAATATTTTTGTTGAACATTGATCACCTAATTAGTAAAAATATATGGCTTTAGCAAATAATTTTTACTCTGAAAAAGGTAGTGTTGGCCTCATTCGGTATAATTGCTTCTTACGAAGCCCATTTGTTAGAGCTCAGAAAGGAGGTGGAATCATTAGGCTTCACTATTGATAAAGACCAAGCAAAGCTTTAAAATGTTAAGCTCGAATGGAACAACCTACAGGATAAGTGGAAGTTAATAAATATTACCCCTAGAGCGATGTTATCTGAGCCACCCCAATAGTCTGTCACCATTTCACACCTTACCCTTAAGTCATATGCAAGTGTGGTAAGGGGTTATATAACAATACCTTATCACTATGATTATGTGCATCAGTTTTGTAAAAACTATACATTAATTTTATTATTGTAACTTTATAACTAGTTTTTAAAGAATAAATATTATT
Source organism: Viscum album (assembly GCA_963277665.1). Classification (NCBI taxonomy): domain Eukaryota; kingdom Viridiplantae; phylum Streptophyta; class Magnoliopsida; order Santalales; family Viscaceae; genus Viscum; species Viscum album. The sequence goes on from OY728145.1 coordinate 1,844,203,512, forward strand.
TTTAGATAATATTTATTTAAGAATTATGTTTTGAGGAATTAAGGGATTTTTTAATTAATTAAAATTTTCATAAAATATTATTAATAAATTATTTTTTATTAAATATAAATTATCATATAATTTTTAGGAATATAATTTTATTTTTTATTATGGTTTGAAAGTAATTTCTATTAAAACCCATGAATTTTTGGTAAATGTGGATTTTTATTTTAAATGTAAAAAAATAAAATATTTATAAAATTCTTTTGAAAAAATAAATATTATTTTTGGAATCAAGGTGACAAAAACATTCAACGGTGAATTTTTAATAATAATATAAGACAGTCAAATGTTTTGGTAAATATTAAATACTGTTTAATTATATAATGTGTTTATGACATCAAAATAACCAAATAGTGATATAATAAAATACAGTAAATGAGATTTTCAGCGAGTAAATGTTTTACCATTAAAATAATGTACTAATAGGTTTGTTTTATTTAATTTACAATGCTTTAGTGGACCCTCCAGGACTTTTAAAACATTTTAACATTTTAAATTGATTTCATTAAGAGTGTGACTCTCCTCCACATAAGAAAGCCTAATATTTTAAGAAGATCATACATTGGCCTTATTAAATAATTTTTCTAAACCCCTTTTACATAAACCATGGGTTGCATTGTGGTTTTCATTAGTTTAATGTGTGGTTTCTTAAACCAAAATAATAAAGAATTCCCTCTCTTTTCCTATATAAACCCACCCAATATTCCAATTCCTCTTCACTCAAAGAATTTGGAGATCGACCGACCCCTAAACTCATCTCTCTATAATCCTATAAAGGTTCCCAAATATCCCAAGAATCCTCTCTCAAGCTTCTACCAAGCCTTTGGGATCACACTTCCATGTAAGGGATTTCGTTCTTCCTCATTTTTGTACCAATTTAATTATGTTATTATACACTTTTTATTTCAATTACAAATATTGGGGTACGATTTTGCACCTCCCCTATACATCCCTTTTTATGTTTTGATGATTTGATACAGCTTTATCTCTCATTAATTCCTCCAATGTACACCTGTTACCATGCCGAAATTCTGTATGGAATTTCTCTCTCCTCATTAACATTTAACTGATTCTTTTGTATTTTGAATCTAAATTCCATTACATTTGTTGGTACATGTACCTATATGAACCCCTTAGTATCTATTTCATTTACATATGATGAGACACCCCTTTCTCTTTCATCAACCATTTTTATTAATTCTTATGTCATGTCGTTATTCTCTTGAAATTGCACCGTGATTTTCCAAGACAAAGTCATTGTGTCGTGAATACCATGCTCATTTCCCTATAAAGGGTATTCACATTTAAGCACATTTACTTATTTATTATTGAGTTTCATTTATGAATTCCACATTTCATTATCATGGAATAAATGATTTTATTAATGAATCCATGTTATATGATCCATGTGGAACACTTATGCATGAAATGAAATGATTAAGAATGGTGCACCCAAATAGCGCTCCAATGCATTGGATACATATTACTGTCATTATAAATCAAGTGGAATGAGGGTTTAATCATTATAATTCAAGTTCAATGATGTTTTACTCATTCTCCATGTGCAATGATCCTTAGATCATGCTAAAATCATGTTAATTGTTGATGCCACATTTCTATGTTATGATAATCACGCTATGTCATGACATTATGTTCATGTTCTTATTATGATCCATTGGTATGCCTATTTTATAAAAATTATTTTATTATTCATGTTATTTTTTTCTACTCTTTTACTGGTCTTTATAGCTCACCCTTTTTTTATGCATGTCCTTGGTTCATCCCATGTAATGATACAAAAGAAGGAATGATGTGGTCATGTAAAAGAAGTTGTAAATAAGATGTTGTGTTTTATGTTTTATGTTATTTTATAATGTTCCTAATCCCCAAACACACTAGACCTCTTGATATTCTATTTTTTATCAAGTTAAGAGTTTTATGTTATAAATCATGTTCAAGTGTGCAATAAAGATAAGGGTTTTTATAGTTGGTATCAAATTATAGGTTTAATTATTTTTTGAATTTGGATTAGAAAACCCCGGTGAAAGCCATGAGGATAATAATAAGTATAATAAAAACATCCCAAAATTTTGGTGAGTATTGAGTAAGTGGTTTACCAAGAAAATACATCCATGTGTAGATACGAGCAGGTAGAGGCAGCTGTAACTTCCCAAGGTTTTCTAAAAATAAATTGAAAATGCTGGAAATTTTGTTTAAGGTATATATTTATAAGTATCCTTTAAACATAATTTTATTTCTTCTATGTTTTGAATTTCAAGAAACTTTCATCTACAATTGTGTTCAGTATGTTATTTAGAGTATGATGAAACAAACTTGTTTTTTGGTGAATAGTAACATGCCCTTATGAATAGTAATATGAATAGTAATATGACCTAATGAATAGTAAATAATATTATTATTTTATTTTCCCAAGGTAATAGGATAATGGGATCTTAATTAATTTTCCAATTTCACATAAAACTAATTGCACTTCAATATTGTTATTTTTCGAATTAACTGTGACCTTATTTAAAAATTAAATTAATAATATTTAAAAATTTATTTTTTAAAAATGGAGTTCATTTTTGAATTGTACACGTCAAAAAATGGTTGGGGTAAATTTTCGGTATTTTTCTGAAACTCTTGAATTTTCGGTGAATAGTGAAATACGATAAAATATAGTATAATCAATTTATCAGTAAAAATGCACTATTTATGACATCATAAGTGATGCAAGGCCACTTACGTAGAACTCACATAATATTTTCACTATTTAGGGCCACTTGATCTGATATTATTCACAGTCTTGATAAAAATATTATAATAATAATTAAAATAATCTAAAATACCTCCCCTCCTCCACTATAAATATCACCCTCACTCACATCTTCCTCCCACACCTCTCAAGCCTTGAGAATTGTCTAATTTCTGCCAAATTCCCTCCCTAATCTTTTTCCCCACGTCCTAGAGCTGCTGGTCTCACCAAAATACCAAAATCAAAGCCCTTAAGAAGGATCTCAAGGAGAAGAGATCAAGAGGTAAACAACCTCTTTTATTTTCTTTCTTTTCTTTCATTTTTTGTTATTCTCTTCCATTCCCTTTGTCTAGTGTTGGGATATTTCATTAAATATTCCCCCCTTACTGTCCATATCTTGTATTAATGATTATATATTCCATTCCTCTCATCAATCTTGTTTTTATGAAATTCTAAGAGACGTCGTTAGGCTGCCGAATTTTCATGAGAAATTTCTCTAGATTTTCTTTTATTTCATGATTCGTTTTTCTTATTTCCTCACTCCCTCTTATCCAATAGGAATTAAATCTCCAGAATCATGTATATTCATTATGTTATCATGATTATGAAAAATTACTCATCAATATTCTTCTCCTCTTCCACTTATTTAAAGAATCAAAAAACATTGTCCATTTGTGTCGAATTACCGATATCGTGGACGATGTATTTTCAATTTCCATTAATTCTTTAAAGTGTGGTCATGAAACAATTTATATGGTTGAACCAGGTTATAATATATGTTTTATGACTCATATAAGGTTCTGGAATTTTTTTGAACTCATGGTTCTAATTTAAAAGACAAAATGACATTGTTATTATCAAAGAACCACTTAAATGATCTAAATGAACATCATTAATGTTTTATCTAATGAATCATCATCATATAAAGAAATCAAAGTTATTAATGGTGTAATTTATGGTACTGTAAATATGTAAATACTATTCCATTCCAATTCTATAGTTTCACTTCCAATCAACAAGAACGATTCATCATGAATCGATCGTGAAAATCACAAAAGAACTCACCCAAAATAATGCAAGGAACAAAATACTAACAATTAAGGGGTGAAATGAGGTTATGAAATGACCATATAAGATGTTATAATCATGAACCTGTTTCTTTAAAATACTAATAACACTCCTTTAACCATTATACATGAGTTTTAAACAATTTTGAAGTAAGACAATCCAAAGGTAAGGGAATTCTTAACCCGATTTCCATTCTTTGGGTTAACCTTCTAATTTAATATTTATGGTCCATTTAAATTGTTTGTGTGATGGGTTATGTTTATATTATGTTTAATTATGTGTATATATAGAGTATATACATATTCCTTCCACTTTATTAAGTCTCACTTCAAGTATATGATGTTTATAAGGGACTTTTCTTCTAAAATCCTCTTTTAAAATTCTGTTTTTCAAGATTCGAAAGAAATGTTTTTATGCTATTATTTATGTTGTATGATTTTGTTTTTTTATTGGGAATTTTTTATGATGAAGGGTGGGACCTATATTTCCCTCCAATGCATTGGGTATGAGTAAGTTTGAGGTCGGCCATATGGTTACTCTACGTGTAACTACGATGGTTACACAAAGTATGGTAGCTGTGAGGGTTACAAATTTTAAGGTAACCAAGATGGTTACAACATTATGTAAGTAATGCCCTAAGATACCTCTATGATTATATTTATGTTTGTGTGGATCTTTTTTAAATATCATGTTACACAAATTAATTATTTATGGGTGGAAATCATGTCTTTTGAAAATGTTTTCATATGTCATGAGTATTCATGGACTAATGTGATTTTTACTTCTTTTTCATACCTTACTGAGCTTTTGTGATCATCCCAAGTTTTTAAATGATTTTTCAAAGGTTAATGGATGAGTAATACAAGGAAGGAAGACGTGTTAAATGTTGAAGAATTTTCAAGGAGTCTTGTTTTATGTTTTAATGTTTTATATTTTGAGGAAAATGGAAACTGATTTTTTGGTATCCACTATATAACAATGTGTAATGTTATGAATGTTTTATCTTAATTCTCTAAAGCTCTAAACTTGAAAATATCCTCATTTTAAAAGGTAGTTTTTTTTGAATAAATTCAAGATGATGTATGAAATAAGTGTGGGTGTTTATAGCAGCTCTGGCACAGATATATCAAGAGGTAAAACCCAAAAACACTACTTTGTGATAGACTTGAATGGGAGCTGGTGCACGATAAGGAGAATTGATACACTCTTGGTTATGAAACTCCTAGGGGATATGCTTTGGTAAATTTACAACCTTATTATGAACCATTGTTAAGAGAATAAAAAAATTCCCCTAAGAATATTGGTTCTGAAGTCGATCATGGATAACATTGATTGAATCTTATAAGTTAATAAGTTAATGAAATAAAAGTAATTTATAAGTAATTCATTTTTGTATTTGGATTACCCTTTATGTGTGACCCCTAACTTTACTTTCATTCCAGCCAATGGCCGGTAATAGGATTGCTCAGTCTAATACCTGATGTGAAAATCAATGTAATGATTGCTCAGATGATATGCTCAATCTTATGAGAGTGGGAATCACAAACTTTTTTAGGATACTGTCTCAGTTAACTCAAGTTTTGAATATAAACATGGGTTAAGAGGATCATTCAACCCCCCCCCAAGAGAGAACAAGTCATAATCGAGATCTTCATGACACAAAGGTATCATAGTTTTAATGGATCATCTGATCCCTCAATCGCTGGACAATGGATCAACTCCATTGAGAAAATATTTTCCATCTTTCAATGATATCAATAAGTGAAGGTACTTATGGTTTCTTATTGTATGGAGGGTGAATCTAATCAATGGTAAAAATTGATCAGAAATATAAATCTTTGGGAGGAGATCGGGGCATTGTAATATAAGTATTTATAGAAAATGTTTTTTAAAAAATATTTTCCTCGCACCCTCCGACTTAAGATAGAAAGGGAATTCCTTTCCCTCAATAAAAAAGACAATGAATCCATTAGAGAATATGAGGAAAACATCAAAAATATTGCACAATATGCCTCTGGATTTATTGTTATCCCTGAATGGATGTTTGACGGTATCTTTGGTGGGCCAAAACCTAGCCTACATAAATCCCTAGTGATCCATGACATTAACAGCTATGAAGAAATTGTCTGATGTACCCTCAAAGTTGAAATGGACATTAGAGAATCTCAGGGGTATCATGGGGATAAGAATCATAAGGTGGAATTTGTTTCTGGTGGTCTAATGGATAAATCCAACAGGGCTTATGAAATCTAGCACCCCACTTTCCAAAGGTATTTAAATAAGAACCCTAGAAATTTCCTGATGGGGGAGAGGAAATTCTTTAGGTGTGGAAGAGAAAGGCACCTGGCCATTAACTGCCGACAATAAAAACCTGCAGCTATGAGAGAATAAGTGAACTCTCTGTTCGACCTTAAACAGGTTGTTCATTGCTTGAAATACAAATAACAAGGGAACTTTTCAAACTAGTGCCCTTATCCAAGGTTTTTCAGAGGGAACAAACAACCTCCATAGAAGAAAGGGTGAAATATTTCCATCACTATGGTCAAAGTGAACCCCATCAATGAAGTGGTGATATGTATTCCTATTATTATTTCTTGAATAGAGAATATAATTTTTTATTCTAGTCATATCCATTATTTTATGTCCATAAAGTTTAGTAGAACATTCCGAACACCACCACAAATTATGGAAGTAAAGATGTCAATGAGTAGGGAAAATGGGGAAATCATTTCATCCCATGAATATAACTCTTCCCCTATCATAATTTGTGGGTTGAAAATACCATAGAACCACATCATACTTTCTCTGGTGGAATTTCAGGAAATTCATGGCATGGATTGGCCTTATTTATATAAGGCCAACATAAATTTCTGTGAGAGGGAAATCACTCTCCATACAGAGAATCGACCCTCGATTCTGTACAAGTGCAAGGAAGAAGATGAATCTTCTTTAGCACCATCATCTCAAGCATGGATATTACTACCCTATGAGAATGTGTATCTAGATTAGATAATTGAGTCTAAGGAATAAAATAACCCTGAAGACATACCTATTGTGAGGGAATTCACATAAGTGTTTCCCAAGGAATTTCCAAGTCTTCTTCCTAGAAGAGATGTCGATTAATCAATCGATTTTAAGCCTAGGGAATTTCCAATATCCAAGAATCCATATAAAAGGGTTGTTGTGAAGCTTGACGAGCTATTGAAAAAACTATATGAGAATCTGGAAAAAGGGTTTATATGCCCAAGTTCTTCACCATGGGGTGCACTAGTCCTCTTTGTCAAGAAAAATAATGGGTCAATGCCCATTTTCATTCATTATCGTGATCTCAAAAAATCACTATAAAGAACAAGTATCCTTTCCAACAAATTGACGAATTATTTGATCTAAAAGGTGGATTTATGGTTGGGATATTAAAAATTAAGGATGCAGAAGAAGGATATCCCCAAGACTTCTTTTTGTACAAGATATTGGCATTATGAATTCATGGTAATGCCTTTCAGACTAACTAATGCTCTAGAAATCTTAAAGGTCATAATGAATAGAGTCTTTAGAGATTACCTCAAAAAATTTGTGGTAGTCTTTATTAATGATATTATAATATACTCCAAAACCATAGAGGAGACTGAGGGGCAACTAAGCCCTGTAATAGAGACCTTACAAAACGAGAAGCTCTATAGAAAGTAAAGAAATTGTGAGTTATGGTTAAAGGGGGTCGCATTCATGGGTCATATAATCTCAACCAATGGGATATCTATGGATTCCTCCAAGACAGCTACAATTGAGGGATTTCTATGGCCAACATCGGTAATGGATATTCATAGCTTCTTGGGGTTAGTTTGATATTATCACCAATTTTTGAGAAATTTATCGCGATTGTCAAACCCTTTTACCAAGTTAAATTGGAAGGGAGTAAAGTATTATTGGAGTGATGAATATAAAGAATGAATCAAGGAGTTGAGAATGAGGCTTATCACCTCGCTCGTTCTCACATTACCCACAAGTGGACAACTTTTTGTGGTATTTATTGATGCTTCAAAGAAGGGAATGGGTTGTGTGTTGATAAAAAATGAAAATTTAATTGCCTATGATTCAAGGAAATTGAAATTTGATGAGAAAACCTATCCAACAGGTAATATAGATTTGGATGCAGTAATCTTCACATTAAAAATTTGGCATCATTACCTCTTCTGGGAGAAGTTTGAAATATATACAGGCCAAAAAATCCTCAAGTATATATTCACACAGAAAAAGTTGAATATGCACCAATGAAGATGGTTAGAGATGATCAAATATTATTACTACATAATCCATTACCACCCTGGGAAAGCGAACAAGGTGGTGTATGACCTAAGTATAAAGGACCCATAAATTCTATCATTGATGAGAATTGAAAAGGATCCAATCTTCTTATATTTGATGATGATGGACAAGGGAATCATAAATAAAGGAACACCATAAATTCTTTCACAAATGATTACTCAACCATATCTTTTGGAAAGCATAAAGGATTCTCAAAAGGGTATGTGGGAATTCATAAGAATGTAGAAACTATCAAAAAATGGAAGTCCTTAGAGTTAAATCTTAATGAAGAAGTAATTATGAGATATCAGACTAGACTGTGGGTTCCATTGAGTCCAATGTTAATGAAATAACTTTTGGATGATGAACATACTTAGAATTTCTCTATTCACCCAGGAAACACAAAGATGTATCGAGATCTTCGAGAGAATTATTGGGGGAATAACAAGAATAAGGATATTGCTGAGTATACATCAAAGTGACTGGTATGTCAGCAAGTGAAGGCTGAGAGGTAGAATTATAAGGTGATTATGAAACCATTACCCATAAAAGCATGGAAATGGGAGAACATCACCATGGACTTTGTCATCAGACTTATGAAGACATCTAAAGGAAACAATGATAGCTAGGTTGTTGTGGATCATCTTAAAAAAACTACACACTTCATTGAAATTCAGGAGAATCTCTTATTGGATAAAATTTCAAAGATATACATCATAAAAGTGGTAATTATGCATGGAGTAAAATAATCTATTGTATCTAATTGAGATATAGTATTCACCTCTATGTTTTGGAAGAGTCTGAAACATGCTCTGGATAGTAAGCTGAACATCAGTATGGATTATCATCCTCAAAATGATGTCCAATCTAAGCAGACTATCCAAACAGTTGAGGGCATGTTGAAATAATATTCAATAGACTTCAAAAGAGGTTGGGATCACCATATTACTCTTGTTGAGTTCTCTCACAACAACAGTTTCCACTCAATCATCCAAATGCATCCTTACGAAGCCCTGTATGGAAAGAGGTGTATAAAACTGGCATGTTGGGATGAATTTGGGGAGAGAAAAACTACTAGGTTCAAAAATGGTCAAAGAAATAGTACAGAATGTTAAGGCCATCCATCAATACATGAAATCAGGTTAGAGTCAAAAAACGATTTATGCTGATAATAATTGACGAAACCTAGAGTTTAATTTTGGAGACTTATACTTAACATATCATCGTGGAAGAGATTTACGAGATTTTAGAATAAGGGAAAGCTTCTTCCTTGGTACATCAACACTTTGGAGATCCTTGATCACATTGGAGCAATGACCTATCGACCAGTACTCCCACCGAACCAATCTCAAATAAATGAAGTATTCCACGTATCACTCTTGAAGAAGTACATACCTGACCCATCGCATGTACTCAATATAGAGGTGGTACCATTAGATAATGACCTATCTTATTAATAGAAGCCGATGAATATCATAGATCATTGGGAAAAACTTCTATAAAATAAGATAATTCCCCTAATCAAGGTGTTGTGGAAAAACCGCAAGTTTGAAGAGGGAATGTGGGAATTAGAGGAAGTGATGAATTAGAGTAAAATGCATCTATTTTCATATGGGAAAAAGAATGTATGAGGGTGAAATTTCTTAAGCAGGAAGATTGTAACAACCCAATGTTTTTTCAATGAAAATCCCACTTGATCTAATTAAATATTTTAATATGTAAAATGGTTATCTAAAACATATTCAATTCCTTAGTTTTATGTTTTTTCATTTTAAAAAACCATTAAGAATTGCAACCGTTGCTAATATAGCCATTGAATAGTGATCACATTATTAGTATAAATATAGGGATATAACAAATCCAATTTACTCAGATAAAATAAGCAATGGAATCATCTAGTAGAATTTCTCCATACGTAGCCCATTTTTCTAAGTTCTTAAAGGAGGTTTCATCATTGGGATTCTATCTTATCCAACCCTAAACTGAGCTTCAAAACGTTAAGCTCAAATAGAACCACCTACGAGAGAAGTGAATGTTGATAGATATTACCACTCGAGCGATGATATCTGAGCCACCACAAGAGTTTGTCACCATTGCACACCTTACCCTTAGGTCATATGAAGATGTTATAAGGGGTTATGTAAAAATACCTTGTCACTATGATTATGTGCATTATTTTTGTAAATACTATACATTCATTTTATTATTGTTAATTTGTAAATGGTTTATAAAGAAAAAATATTATTTTTAGTTAATATTAAATTAATAAATCTATTTTGATGAATTAAGGGATTTTTGAATTAAGTAATATTTTCATGAAATATTATTAGTAAATTACTTTTTATTAAATATAAATGATCGTGTAATTTTTAGGAATAAAATTGTAATTTTTATTAATGTTTTAAAGCCGTTTATCAAAATCCATGAATTTTTGATAAATGACTCTTTTAATTTTAAAAGTAAAAAATCACATATTGATAAAATTATTTAGATAAAATGAATTTTATTTTTGGAATTAGGAAAAAAATTATCCCATGATGAATTTGTCATAATTTTCTGAGAGAGCCGAATTTTTGGGTAAAAATTAAATATTATTTAATTATATAATGTGTTTTATGACATCATAATGACCCAATAGTGATTTAATAAAATAATATAAATGATATTTTAGGCCAATATATTTTTTAACTATAGAATAATTTTATTTTAGGTTTGTTTTATTTATTAGACATAGCTTTAGTAGACCCCCCAAGACTTATAAAACATTTTATATTTTTTAATTGATTTCATTGAGAGTGTGATTCACCTCCACTTAAGTAAGCCTAATATTTTAAGATGTTCATTTATTGGCCACATAAAATAATTTTTTCCACTCCCCGGTTAAAAAACCATGGGAAAACCCATGGTCTGTTTTTTGGTTTTGGATAGTTTAATATGTGGTGTCCAAAACCTAAATAATAAATAATTCACTTCCTTTTCCTATATAAACACACCCAAGATCCCACTTAATCTTCAATAAAAGCATTAGGAGAGAGACCAACCCCTAACCTACTGTATTTATAATCCTCCCAATGTGCCCCAATCCCCCAAGAATCCTCTCTCAAGCCTCTCCCAAGCCTTTGGGATCACACATCCAAGTAAGGGATTTCATCCTTTCTCATTTTTGTCGCAATTTCATTATTTTTTTATACCCTTTTACTTTAAGTTACAAATTTTTTGGTATGATTTATCTCATCCCCTACAATTCCCACTTTATGTTTGAATGATTATATATACCTTTTTCTCTCATTAATTCCTCCCATGTACACCAATCACCGTGATAAAATTTCATAAGAAATTCCCCTCTTCTCATTTACATTCAAGCAATTATTTTGTATTATGAATCAAAATTACATTAGATATATTGGGACATCTATATATATGAACCCCAAACTTTCAATTTCATGTACATGTTAGGAGACACCCCTTTCTCTCTCATCATCCATTTTTATTAATTCTTAGGTCACCTTGTTATACCACTGAAATAACATCACGATTTTCTAAGCCAAAGTCATTGTGTAGTGAATACCATGCTCATTTCTCAATAAAGGGTATTAACCTTTATGAAAATTTAATTATTGATTATATAGTTTTATGTATGAATTCAACATTTTTTTACCATATAATAAATGGTTTTTTAATGAATCCATGTTATATGATTCATGTCGCACACTTATGCATGAAATGAATGATTAAGAAGGGTGTTCCCTAATAGCACTCCAATGCATTGGGTAAAGATTATTTTCATGATAAGTCATGTTCAAAGAGGGTTTACTCATAATAATTAATTTTAAATGAGGGTTTACTAATGCTCAATGTTTAATTATCCTTTTCTCATTAAAAAATCAGGTTAAATGTTGATGCCACATTTCCAGGTTATGATAATCATGTTATATCATGCCGTTATGTTCATGATTCTCTTATGCTACATTGATATGCCTATTTCCTAACGTGTATTGAATTATTCATGTTATGGTTTTTTAATCACATAATATTATTTATAGCTCACCCTTTTATTATTCCTAACCTCTGGTTATCCCATTAAATTCCATATACGATGTAATGATGGGGTCATATAAAATATGTTCTCAATAAGATGTTGTGTTTTATGTTTTAAGTTGTTATGTAATGTTCCTAATCACTAAAGACACTAGACATCTCTATATTCTATGTTGTTTAGAGTGAATATTTTTACGTTATAAATCCTGTTTAATTGTGTAATAAATATTAGGTTTGTTATAGTAATGGTGTAAAAATAAGAAATAAAAATATGATACTCAGTGAAGACAATTACCTCCACCTAAAAGAACCTCCTTTGAATCTCTTGTTAAGGAGACTAGTATTGGTCTTTTATGAAAACTAGTTTCTCTATAATATTAACAAGGATGTTGGAGATTGTAATTTGAGGTGGTTTTTAAACTATATGTCTTTATATGTGTGAACAAGTGGAGGATGGTGGCGTCCATTCATAAGTGGGGGAAAGAAAGCAACTTGGAAACTACTTGAAAATTTTGCAAAAGAATCCAAAATAAAAATGACCTTCCTAAAGAAAAAAATATTGAAAATGACCATATATTAAAAATTGTAAATTATACGATTTTTTAATGTTTAGAAAATAGAAATTTATGGGTTTTATATTAATTTCAACCCTTATTTTCTTATTCGATCCCTTGGATAACCCATTTTTACATTAACAGTAGTATTTAGATTTTACTGTTTTCACCATTTATTTTATTGAAAAAAATTAAGTTAAAATTATTAGATAATATAAATAATTTTGATTATAACGAATTACTCACTTTCTAATTATTTAATTCAATCAAATAGAAAATTTTGATTTAAAATTTAACACAGAGACGAAAAGAGAATAATAGTTTTCAAGGAGAAAATTCTCAAATGTTAAAAATGTTTTTATATCAAAATATAATATTTAATTGAATATAATTACCTAAATAAAATTAATATATATATATATAATTTAACAAATTTTATTTTCAAAACAATTTAAAATATAATTTACCTTTATAAATAATTTAAATGAAAAGACTCTTTTCAATTAAAATTCATTATTTCTAACTATTCATGAAAAAATTGATATTTTCAAAAAAAAATCTAAAAAATTCACAATAAAATATTTTTAACAAATAGATTTAAAAAAATATTTTTACATTTAAATTTTTTAAATTATTCCAAAATTAGTTTTAAAATAAATCCAAAAAAGGTTAAAACCTGATTTTAGAACAATATAGTTTTATGTGTAAAATGGGATTTATTCTTATTTATTTTTTAGAAAACACATAATATGAATATTAAATAGTTTATTTAACATATAATATATAAATTTATTTAAAAAAAATTTAAAAAATGTTTTTTAAATTTATTGATTAAAAATTCATTACTTTGTATACACACATTTTTCAAAGAAATATTTCCTTTATTTTCATTTTTAATTAAATTTTCATTAAAAAAATAATTTGATATACAAGTTTAAACCATGTATATTCATATGTTTTTTGATACTATTCAAAAATTACATTATTGTTTTGATGTCTATATGATATCTATCATATAATAATATTTTAATAACATGTCATATTTTTTGAGATCATTGTTGCATTTAACGCAAGATAAAATCATTATTGCGTTCAATGGAAAATATTGAAATGATTAATTTAATTTAAAAAATTCACAAAATCTAATGGTTATATAGAACCTATTCTATATATAAGGGTAACTTGTGATTTAAAATTTATTCAAAAAGTTAAAAGGATTTTTCCCTTGGTTTCATAAAGGTAACCCGGTTTTTATAATGGTTGTGTAAGAGTAAGCCCTCAATGCATAAATGTTGGACCATATCGGTATAGAGGTAACTATTTAGTTTCAAAGTATGCATAAGTGTATACGAGAGTTATGAAATTGTATTGTACACTCTTTTTTTAGTTAACTCCTAGTTTTATAAGTACATGTATGGATAACATGCAACTATGTACTGGTATGTATGGATTCTTAACCAAGGTAAGGGTAAAAACAAGCCACCCTTATGCAGTTACCTTTAATATGTAATGGTAGGTTTTTTTCTATGTTTTTGTTTCCTTTTTCGATGTTCAAACATAAAAAATTATATTTTTTAAAATCCTAAAATCTTGGTAAATGAACTGTTTGACTCATTTATGGCTTGTAGCACATTATTTTGGTAGGATTTAAATTCTCTAAAATTAATAATTTATTATAATAAATATTAAATTATGAATGAAATATATGATATTTATTATTGAAAACTATTTCTTTCTTGACTTCTGAAATATATCTGAACATTTCATCTCTTCAATTTTTTGATATTCTCTTAAGTTTGTGTAGTGCATAATTCATCTATCTAAGATGTGGGAACATTCCCTTAAAAACTTGATTCTTATTATTCTAGTTTCCTAGAGTGAGAAATTCATCCCCCTTTAATCATTATATGGACCAATGTTTACCAAGGGATAAATTCAATGTATTTTTTTATTTTTCATTTTTAAAATAATATTTCATGATATTTCTTAAAAATAATTAAAAAAAACACATAAATGATACTAACTATGAATTATGAATAAATAATAAATAATTATCATCACATGAAGAATTATATTTACTCTTTAAGGAATAGATATTTAATCAATTATATTACTCAAATATAATTTTTTAAAAATTATCTAAGAGAGAGGAATTTGGTATCTCATGTGTCTTTTTTATTTCGTTTTGAGATAAATATTGGTAATCAGATCTAGAAATCATAAGATAATTGTTTAAACTTAATAATAAATATATTTATTTGGTATTCAATTCCATAATAGATTTTAGAGTTCTTCATGCACAACCTTGAGGTAAGAATCCCTTGAATTTAGTGAATGTTTTGTATAGGTTTTTTAAATGATTGTTTGCATAAATTTATAGCCTATATTCCCTATATTTATTCATATTCACATTATTTGGTAATTATTATCTTATTCCATATATATGGGATGCAGTGATTAATATAAGTTCATGAATTTAGGAGATTCTTGATCAATTATATGTATCTTGTATAGTATATATGTGTTGTTCTTTTGTATTTTATAGTAGAACATATATATGGATCCTATTGTATTGTCCCTAAGGATGGATGTATCTGATGATTTCTCATCTAGAATTAGAAAATACCATAAAATGGGTTTCTTCATCCATGATTTTGAACTATTCTATCAAAGAGTATGTGCCAGACTATTGATTGATAGTCCTTCTAATATGCTGTTGAAGTTAGCTGAGATGGTCATGGAAAACTCACTATATATATTATTATTATCTAATATATTACTATTTATAAAAATTGGTTATAATTTTAGGTAATGTACTTATATATATATTCTTCACTTATATTAAGGGTTTTTGGTGGTGTCCTACTAAGTCATGTACATTGAACCTACTTTGGAAATTCAATGTAGTAATAGATTTCTTGACTAGGGACCCAACAAATGGAAAGGTCCTTGTGGTTGATAGTTGATAATGTTAGGAATAAATGTATGTATCTCAATGGAGTTATGTTTGATTTCTATTACATATTTTATTTACTATATTTAATTTATACTTGGATCCTTTTATAGTTTTGGTTTATGAATCTGGAATTCCAAATTGTTACAACATTGGATAATTTTATTTATTTCAACATCTAAATTAATGGTTATTAATTTATTCTTTATTCATTGATTATTACTATCACTTCATTATTATACACTGATTTTTACCTTGTACTGGGTTTATAGTCTCCCATGGATGTTTTATTGGCACTTATTTCAATTCAGAATACACTTGCATATTGGAAGGTGCACATGAGGTCTATGTCACTCCTACTTGGACCCAGTTGTTCGGGTCAGTGTGTTACAAAATGGTATCAGGGAACAAAATTCACTAACTCATTCTCCCCATTTCCTTGATTTTAGATAGGGTATATGTGAGTAATGATGGTAGGGACATAATCATGTTGCTTTGATAGTGTCTGCCAACACTGTATAATGTACCTCTGAGTTTCCATAAACTGGTATTTTTTATCATATTGTTTGATGTTACCATTGATTTAAATTCACCTTGGGTGATGCACATTATTTTAGTGTTCTAATTTATGGTATTTGGTGTGTGTTTTTCCCCATTCAAGGTACATGGGATGACACCACATATATGAATTTATTATATTATATAGATCCTAAATAACTAGATTTCCGTTGAAATTTTGATATGTGATATGGTGCATAGATTATTTAATTATTTATATGAGATTTTTATATTTTATTTGGAATGTATATATGATTTTGTGAACAATATTAATGTAAGAGAGGATTCGATTAAGTTATGGGTAGTGCTTATGGAGTTATGTCATGTTCATGTGGGTAGTCCCCTATATTGAACCTTTTTATGAGTACTTATGTGTTCTTGTGTGGTTATTATTTTCCATACATACATTAGATAGTGTTTAAGAGTAGCTAAGGGATATATGAGTATCTTTTTTATTCCTTTTGAATGATGAATTATACATTAATGTTCATGGATCTCAAAAAAATATCATTCACCCATATCTTAACTCTTTCATTATTTCATTGATTAATTTCATCCTTATATATTCCATGAAATTGGGATCACATTATATATGTCTATATATCGTTTTCATTATGCTTCGAGCACATGGGATTTATCCCACTTACTCAAATTTTCACTTTAGGATACCATAGTTTTGTTTTCCTGGTCATATTTTTTCCTACTAGTGGATATTAGATGATCCAGAGAAATTTGATGTTATCATGTCTTGGTCATGGCCGATGAATACGTTTGAGATGTGAAAATGTTCTAGGTTTGTTAGAACTATATGAGGTCCATTATGTAATTTTATGACATTGAATCACCCATCACTACATTGACTAATAATTGATTCAATTTTGAATTTATAGATATCTATAAATAAGTTTTCATAGAATTGATGAAAATATTTATGTCGACTGAAATGTGGATTTTTTCCAAGCCTGGGGTATGTAATGGATTTTTATGCATTTGGAATTGGGTTAGAAGATATTTTAATGTTGGGTGATATGTTTTCTAATTATTGGTCTCAATAATTGATACCCCACAAGCAGAGCTACCCTACTCATTACCTAGAGTATTTAGTTGCAGTTCATGCATCTAAATGTTTGTGAGACTGACTCTTTGGTGAGATAATTTTCATGTATACATACAAAAATAGTTTGTGGTTTATTTTACCACACCATTCCCTAAATGTTTTTTCTATGGAATTTTGTTGGATACTTTTAGATGTTCAACTACAAGATATAATATTGTCCTAGGAAAGACAATGTGGAGTGGGTGCACTGAGACAAAAGTTAAAATAAGAGATGGAATAGATATTAAGTATAGGATGGATGATAATTAATTTTTTAGAGGACTATCTGGTGGGAATGGGTGAGGATTGAGGGGTACTGTTTTTTACACCATTGGTGTTTCTTCCTCTTTTTTCTAATTAGTAAAGGTTATTCATGATTTAGATTTGGGGTGTGGGGATATACACAAGAGTTTGGAAATAAGTGGTTTTATTTTTGGATATTATTTGAATAGTTGAGGATTTATTATATTTATTTTAAGTGGTGGTTGAATATTATATAATGGGGGATTTGATGATTGTATCCCATGAATTTTTAGGGGCAATACATCAACGATTGACCCAGATGTTTCATGATGGAAAGAAATAGTTTTTATTACCAAACCAGAAGAGAGATAGTGTAAGATTTGTTTCCCAATGTCTGAAATTTAGTTCGATCATTTATGAGAATAATAGACCAAGAGGGTCACTTCATCTACTTCTAATGCGGGTTTAGAAGTGGGATGTGGTGAAAAAATAATTATTAATCTAGTGTACCTGGACCCTTAGAGGTTGAGACACTAATTGGGTAGTAGTGGATTGTTTGAAAGAGGTTGCAAATATAATACCAATAAAAAATTAAATTGGTGGATGAGTTAGGTATGATCTACATCTGAGAGATCATACAACATCATAGAGTTCCTTTAAGAATATTATTTTATAGATATACCATGTCTACCTTGTAGTTTTTGAAAGGATAGTAAAAGGTGATGGGTAATTTGGTATTATCAAAGAATTAATTTTCAACCATATACTAGTGGAAATTCATTATAAATGATATATACTTTAGATGATATTAATAAATCATGTATTTATATAACATATGAACTTAGAATGATCCCTCTTATTGGGTAGAGTTATCTTATAATAACATCTTCCAATCCATGATTCTTAAGGCTATGTTTTAGGCTCAGTATGTAATACCACATTATTCACCCTTTTTATAGAATTATGTTGGTTTGCCTACAGTTATTTGGTTAATAATGGATAAGGATGAAACAAAGTGGTTACAATTGATTCAAAAATTGATGACTGTGGATCTGAATAGAAAGTGTTCTTATGTAAATCAATGGATAAAACACTTAGAGTTCATTGGAGTTGAAAAGGTTTTCTTAGAGGTGTCCCCTTTGTTAGAATTTGGGTATTTTATGGTGAAAATAATGTAGGTATTGTGGTATGTTTATCCATTTGATATCAGTTAAAATGTTATAATTGTGTTCTATTGATTGGACCTTCACCCATGGTTTCATGTTATGCACAATTTTTTCTATGTTTCCAAGCTTCAAAAGAACATGGTCGATCATAGACATGTTATCAACTATAACGATATTGATATAGTACCTAACGTATCATATTTGGAACAATTAGTATGGATTTAAGAAGATAATTATAAAGTACTATGATGGAATATAAAAAAACGTTTCTTGGTCTTATGGTAGTATGAAGGGAGCAGGGATGAAACACAAGTAGGGCAGTCTAATTTGGGATCTCAGTGGATTGAGTTGTTCAATAAAAACAAGTAAAATTACTTCTCAAGGAAGAGAAGTCATTAGAGGGGGGAATTATAACATCCTCATTTTTATAATCCCTTTTTGGAGTCACAACATAAGTCTCTTGTTTAAAATGTAAAAAAATTTCAATTAATATTATATGATTTTAAAATACCTACTCTCTAAATAGGGGTAAATCGTTAATTAAAAAGGTTTCATAAAGGTAATAGGAGTTCTCCATTATTCTTGTAATGGTGAACCTATTTTTTAAAAGGTTACATATGGGTAAATCCCTCTCTAAAAAAATTTAAGACTTTACCAACATAAAGGTAACTTTTGAGTTTTAAAGGGATTGTAAGGTTATGCTTGAGTTATGTAAGGGTAGTCTCCTCATTATGTGAAGGTAAATCATAGTTCTCCTAGGTTACATAAGGTCATCCTACAACTATTTAAGTTTATATAATTATTCTTTAATATAATAAGGTATAAACCATATTACACCTACACAACACCATTTTATGCATAAGTGTAAATTTTTACCCATATTTTCATTTCCTTCTTCCTTATTCTAACTTTTAACATGTTTTTTATGCTTTTAAAACACTAATATCAAGGGAAATTAATTATTTAAATATTTGTGTTAGGAAAATCCCTATATCTAACATTGAATCAATTTTGGGTTGATTATGTTTGTTGAAAATGTAGGTTTCCAAAGAATGTTTTGTAGGTATAGAGAGATTTTTTACACAGTATGTTGAAAAAAATATGAGAAAAATGGAATGGATGCCCTAGAAGTGCATTATGAAATTATGTACACAAGGTCATGTTGTTCCGTATTGTTCGTCAAATTTTTGGGGACAAAAATTATATTTCAGATTGTATCACAATTATGTATTTTCTTGATGGACATATAAAAATATTTAAAAGGCATGAGTTTTAAGAAGTTCCAGTTTGTGAAAGGTAATTCTCAAAGGTGCAAAAATTATTATAGTGATCTCAATGTGTACAATTCCAATCACAAATGGAAAAGGTGAGGAGCATTGTCCGTGGAGAATCCCAACTGCGTGAATAATTTTAATGTGATCTCCAGGACAATGATTTGAATCTGTAATGGATAATTCTATTAGAGCATTATAAAAAAGGAGCATTGTAGCAGAAATGAGGAAGCATCGTGAAATAGTGGTAACATGGATGGAAGCTTTTGGAATTGATGGAAACACCTATAAATAGGCCTCTATCCTCTTTAAAAAACTTTCAAGGATTAAATAATATCATAAGGCTCTGTATTCATGAATTTGGTTTATGCAAAAAAAAAATTGAAGGCTATAATAGTCAACTAAATGTTTTGATCATCATGAAAGTAAGGGTGTTCATTAAGTATGAAAAAATATGATAGAAATTTGTGTTCTTAATGAAGGATATTTGATCTTAATGAAAGGAAGGTGATTTGTGAAGACTATATGAGCTTCATAAAAGAAATAGCTTCACGAAGAAGTGAGAATCATTAAAAAAAATTAAAAAGGGATTTCCCTGTGAATTTTGGTAATGTGGTATTAATTAATTGGATGAATGTGATACATCAATATAGAATCATTCTAAAACTAATGATATATTCATTAGTTATAATGAAGGTACTTACAAGTCCATAAGTTTTGAGTGGATTCATTCCAAGACTAGTGATCAATGTAAGGAAGACATTGATCTTTTCCACATGTAGTTAGTTAATGAAAGAGACATAGGGAGTGACCCTTGGAAAACTAGTGAGTTGGACCTAATCCTTTTAAAGGTAGTGGGCCTGAGAATAGAAGTTATATATCCCCAACATTGTATTTTTATGATGACCATAAGTGGACTTCCTACATCAGAACATCATCGTTGAATTCTCCTTAAACATAGCCTTGTGAGAGTGGACTGGGAAAATTATTGTGTCCCATTCATGATTTCATTTCTGTTCATTTGTTACTACCAGAGAAGGAGAAAATAATGTTTTTAACAAAAACAAAAGATCCCAAGAGGTTTTAGTATTAATATTTCATACCCTGATTCACCTCCCCCCCCCCTCATAGTATTTAACCTATTGGGACTATCAATTTGTATCATGGGGAAATAATGAAAGCTAGTGGTTCTCCCTCTGTAGAGGAAATGGAAGTTTTCAATCACAAAGGAATTATTTTCTTCAATGGGAACAATTTTTAATTATAGAATAATCATATTCCACACTACATCTAATCATTATGAATGGATGTGTTTATAGTATTCATGCCTGTAATATTAGCTAATATCGACATTTTTACTTTATCAGAAGTTGGCGGAATAGAATTAAATGATGATGTTAAGGGGATCAATTCATTGGGGGGATCCCTATCAAATGAAATTTATATGAATGTGATTTCATGTAAGTCATCACATTCTATATGTGAGATGGTGTTTAATATTTATGTATTTGACTCTAAAGTCAGAGTGCTAATGACATAGGTTCTATGGAACAATTATGAGGATCATATAATTTGTCCTAATGATTCTATTGATACATTATTTGATCGGGTAAATATTTTTTTTGTAAGAAATGAATGGTCTCATAGATATTAATGGATATATAAATATTTTCAACTACATTTTACGAAAACATCCACCTTGGTATAATCCTAATGTTTCTATTCTAGAAGACAAAGATCTGAAGTATTTGACATTGGATATATTTCATAGTACTCCTTTTGCATATGAAATGAGAAATGATGATAACGAGTCTATGAAAAAATTTAATTCCAATAAAGTGGTATTCAAGTCCATGAATATGGTAACAATTGAAAATTTTCAAGATGATGAAGAGATGTATGAGATGATTTCATTCATTTACTCAAATATCTAAAGATGAAAAATTAAAGTTCAAAGGTAAATTTCATCTTAAATGATTTCGATGTGGAATGGTTGGAAATCTTACAGAGAGGTTCCCCATGAAGTTTCAAAAAGATGAAAAGGTTGATGTTTAAATTCCCACAAATAATTATTCATCCTACATGAAAGTGAAGAAGAATTTTATGAAAACATTATTCAGAAAGAATGGTCTGCTTTCAAAAAATTGATAGTTAAAAAGAATCTGATGTAAAAGAGATTGAAGACTCTAAAGATCATAAGGAATATGATATATAGGAAGTGGTGACAAATTCCAAAACAAGGGAATAAATATACAATGAAAAAAGAAAAGTAGGAGGAAGAGTTGACATTTAGTTTGAATTAAAATATTCTCTTCAACAAATAGATGTTTAGAGAGCCAAAATGAAGAAATCCAATAAAGTAGTGCAAGATTAAAAGCTCTATATGCAACTCCATGAAGAAGAGAAGTCTAATATGAATGATAAATTGAAAAACTAATTCCTTTAATTCCATAAATCTCAAAGAAATTCTTCTGACTAAAATCTTGTGATTGAAAAATAGAAAAGAGAAAACTATAGTTTCACTAACACTGTAAAATATCAAATCAAGAATATTGAAAAATGTTAATAGGAAGTTTCCATCCTGAATTTTAGTGTTAAGGATCAGTAAAAAACCTTAAATCTAGATATAAAATTAGGGAATTGGGTTATTTAGGAACTACAGACGATGATGGTGAAGAAAATAGGTCATGTAGAATAGAAGAAACCATAAAAACTAAATGATACTGCTAGTATGAGGGTTAAAAAAGAAACAAAAATATGCAATGATTTATATTAGGAAGAAATTACCCACTTCTAAATTGAATATTTATTTGGGTATTAATTCGAGTTAGAATATTTAAAGTGGCCATGGGTCAACCAATGGTGCAGAAGTGACACATAAAAATTTATCTCACATTAGCTATTATTGTAACAGAAATATGGGACACTCACAAAATGTGTGTTCTATAGACAAGATATATTTAAGGGAATAAGAATAAAAATGGGTTCAAAATAGAGCACAGTTCCTTAAAATAACATTTGAGGGAAATTGTTTTTGCTCTCGAGGATTTGGACACAAGTCCAGATACTCTACATCAACCATGTAGAGGAATATTCCAAAGCAGAACCTAATTGGTCGCAAATAGAAAATCTGTGAACCTTAAAATGAGATGAAAATTCAAAAAAATTTGATGTATTTAAAGATGAATAAAATCCTTCATACACCAAGGAAGATAAATATCATCAATTCATACCTATTGTAATGTCAAAAAAATGATTGGATCAGGAAGAAAATAGTTGGGATGACATTCATTGTAGATGTTACTTTCAAAGTAACAGATCACACTAGAATATGGGTCATTTCCAATGGATTCACCTGAAATATGATAGTGAATAATTATTTGTTGAAAATAATCAAGTATAATAATGGAGGTATCATAATATTCGATGATGATAAAGGATTGAAAATTATTGGCTCTGGAAGAGAAATGTTTGGGGGGAACACATTAGACATGCAAATGTATTAGTTGTTGAAGGTCTCGGCCAAAAATTACATTGTGTTATTAAAATATGTAACTAAAGAAATTCAATATGATTCACTAAGAAATTGTGTTTCATCAAGGAAAAATTAGGTGTTGTTTTTTTCTAGGGAAAACATACAAAAGGGAATCGCTACCTTGTAAGTGGATAAGAAGATATATGTTTTTTGTGTAGGGAAGAAGAAAAAATCTATGGAATAAAAATCATGGACATTTTATCCAAACATCCATGTCATATAAATTTAAATATGATTTTTCTTAAGACCCCCATAGATTATCTTTTTATTATAGTCATACATGCTGTGTTTTTCAATAAGGGAAGATCATTTAGAATATATATAAGGGAAAGGATAAAAGGTCAAAAAAATTGTAGGAGTCGGTTCATATTGATTTGTTAAGAAACATTTCAACTATATATATTGATCGGAGGATACACTATTTGATCTTTTTTAATGATTTTAGAAAAAATTCACTTTATGGTTTGAAGAAAGCACCAAGATCGTGGTACTCAAGACTATATCAGTTGTTTAAGAAGCTCATTTTTCAACATGGCAGAGTATATTACAATATATATGTCATTAATGATAGTAATAAATTGATTATGGTACTGGTGTATGTCGATGAAATATTATTTTGTGGATCATATGAAGTACAGTGCATATATTTTTCTGAATTCCTGAAAAGTGAGGTAAAAATTTCAATGATGGGTGAACTGATGTTTTCCCTTACATTGTAGGTAACACAAAGAATGAATGGAATATTTATTTCCCAATATAATTTTTACAAGGATATTTTATGAAGATTTGGAATGATAATTCCAAGCATATGATGATTCTAGTAGCTACTCTGATGAAAATGATTTGGGATGATGAAGGTTCTTCAATTAATTTTATAAAATATAGGAAAATTATTGGTAGTTGGTTGTACTTGAAAACGATAAGACATGATATTTTTTATGACCCGTTCTAAGAAGCACAGTATTAAATCATTCCCCAAGAAATCTGTATTCTTCTAGTGAAAATAATACATTTTTATATCAAGGGAACAGTGGATTTTGGTTTCATGTATAATGAAAAATCATAGCCAAAGTTATTGGGATATACTGATGCAGATTTTGCCAAATCAATAGATGATAGGAAATCAACGTTCAGAGGTGAATTATATATTTGTAGATTTTGTATTTCCAGGATAAAAAATAAATAGTATTTAAATTCATTGAACACCATAAAAGCTTAATATATTGTAGCTAACTAATCTAGCTCATAGAAATTGTCAATGAAGCAACAACTTGATGATATGGGAGTATAAGTGAAGTCTCTGATTAGAATCCACCATGATAATTCATGTTCTTTAAATATTAGAAAAAATCTAGTACATCACTCAAGGATAAAGCACATTTAAATAAATTATCATTTTATCACGGGTAAGGTAGAGCACGGGCTTGTGAAGTTGGAGTATATACCTATAGACCTATAGGTGGTTAACCTTCTGACAAAAGAATTACCCAAAGAAGAATTTGAATGGGATCGATTGGCTCTGGGAGTTCAGTAAACTCTCTTCACATGAAAAATTTTGGATGTGGGACCCCATCTCCTTGAGTTATGATCTATTTTCCCTGAATGTGCTAATCTATGTTCATTACCCTGTTATAGAACACAATTTAGTGACCTTTGAGTTTGTTGAAAAAGGGGGAGGAGTTGTGGACAAAAAAGGGTAGAAAATTTCTTAGTCAAGATATGGGAGAAGCTAATGGATATGGGAAGAAGTGAAGTAGGAGGATTTTTAAAATATAATGAGGCTAACAGTAGTTGATCAAATATTATATATCACGATAGGAGGATCATGATGAATGGAGTTGAGTGGTTTTGGAATGAATTAATTCACTGGTGAACATTTCATTATACTCTTAATTCTATTGTCAAGCAAGGATCATGGGGTTTTATAGTATGTGTTGACTAAATCATAGATTTTATCATAATTTCATGAAGAGAATATTGGTATATGA
This sequence comes from Viscum album, assembly GCA_963277665.1. NCBI lineage: Eukaryota > Viridiplantae > Streptophyta > Magnoliopsida > Santalales > Viscaceae > Viscum > Viscum album. The sequence continues at coordinate 1,844,229,081 of OY728145.1, forward strand.
TCAATGAATCTTTATAAATGGACCAAATTGTGACGAATTGTCAAAAAACTAAAGGGGGAGATAATTAGGAAACAATCCATCAAGGTTACATTGAATAATTTTTTTTTATATTGTGTTTTTTGAAAAAGCATTTTTCAAATGTATGTTTTTGAGATATAGAGGTATTATTAACATTGTATATTGAGAAAGATAAACAAAAAAGGAATGGATTCTCTGGAAGCGGCATAGTAAATTTGTACAAAAGGAGACACCATTTCCTAGTGCTCACCATATTTTTGTGTTCCAAAATTTGGATTTTGGAAAGCATCAAGAAAGATAATTTTCATTGAAGGCCTTTTGAAAATAGTGAAAAGTCACGAGTTTAAAAAATATTGGGTTTGGGAAGGTTAATTCACAAAGGTGTGAAGATTATAACAATAAGCTCCGTGAGTACAACGATCATCACGAATGGTGAATGTGAGTAGCATTGTGAGTGGATAATTGTAGTGTAATTAAGAGTTTGATGGTGATCTTCCTGAAAATGATGGGCATCACAAATAGAGAATTTTCTTGAAGCTTTACGAAAAAGGGAGAAACATGGTTGAAATGAGGGAACATCGCAAAATGGTGATGATGTTTCTAAAATCTTATGGAATTGGTGTAAATGCCAATAAATATTCATATAACTCCTTCAAAAAATATGTAAGTCTTAACATAGATCATAAGACTCTGGATTCGTGAAGGTGGTTCACAAAGGTGGTCCATGTGAAAAAGGTCACAAAGTTTATAACATCTAATAGAATGTTTTGATCATCGTAAAAGTATGGTAGTTAGCAAACTATATAAAAAGATGACACAAAGTTGTGTGATTCACAACGGCTATTTGAGCTTCATTAAAGGAAAGCACATTGAAAATAATTCTTGATATTTGGAAAATTAATAGCTTCACAAAGGGAGTGAGCATCGTGAAATTGTTTTAAAAGGGATTACCCAGTGAAATATAGTAAAGTGGTATTCTTTAATTGGGTGAAAGTTGAACTTCAATAGTGAATCCATCTAAAATATAGGATGTATTCATTAGTGATAATGAAGGAACCTGCGTATCTATAACATGTGACTGGATCCATTCTAATTGCAGTGATTAATGAAAGGAAGATGGTGATGCTTTCTATCGGTAGTGAGCTAAAAAAGGAGTTAGAGGGATTGACCCTTGGGAATATAGTGATCTGACCCTAAACCTTGTAATGAAATTGATCCTAGTCATAGATTTTATCTAGCCCAAGAATTTTATTTTTTAAGTGAGCCATAGTGGATTTGGTACATTAGATCATCATTTTTGTATGCTCCTTGGATGTATCGTAGTGAGGGTGAACCAATTAAAATCACTATGTATCGTTAATGATTATATTTTTTTATACATTATAATGGAAGAAGGAGAGAAGAGTATTTTTTTTTAATGTCAAAACAAGATCTATAGAGGTAGTAGTATTAATATATCAAACCCTAATTTAGCCCTGGTGGTATTTAACCTAGTGGAACTATCAATTGTAGTGTTTTTACCTCATTTTTATATGTTTTTAAATTCTCCTCAATTAAAAATTTCTTAAGAGAAAAATTAAATGAAGAATTTTGTTTTTTTAATACTAAAAAGATCAATAATTCTTTCCTTCTCAAAAATATATTAACCGTATATTTTTTATATTCTATTACGTTTTGGAAGTACATAATTACTCTATCTGAGATCTATGAAGTTTTCCTCAAACAAACCATCCCTCTCTTATATTCTTGTTTATATGTGTGGAAAAACCCTCCCTCTCTACTCTATTAATGAGAGTTGTGTTTTAGAACATATAATATTTTTGTATTTTATTTAATTTACAAATTGAAAAAATAATGTTTCCATACATTTCTATAAAAAATAATTTAAAATCCTTAAATTGTAATGACCAAGAATTATTAAAGAATGATAATTCATTACGATCACTGAATAGAATATAATAATTATTTAACAAAGAAATGGATAATTAATATTATGATTTAAATCTATAATATGAAAAGTTTTTCAAGAGAGGGAAAGTATTTATCATATGTGGTGTTGTTATTTCTAGTATAAATAAATATATGGAATCTATTCTAGGAATCCTTGGAGAGTTTTCTGAATTGATTAGTAAGTGGACCTTTTGGCCATTGATTTCTAGATGAACCTTGTATTTATTTAACCAAAACCATGAGGTAGGAATCCATTATCATTAGAATATATTTTTACGAGTTTTTATCATGGATCATGGAATTTCTTTATAGACTATATGACCAATTTTATGACAGATCATATGATTGTTGACCTATGCTTGTATTTGTTTCATATGGATTATGATAATTTGTATAATCTCTTACTTTATCATGATTCTTGATCTTTAATTTGTATATTTTATCATATATATGTATTTTTCTTTAATTTTTTATAGTGGATAATTTATGTGGATACTATTAGAGTATCCACTCATAGGGATGTTTCTGATGATTGGTTTTCATAAATTTGTTTTTCTCTTCAATAGGGGATGTTTTAGGTTTGTTTTTCTAATCTATCCTATTGAGAGGGAGGTGTTAGGCTATGGGTCAATGCTCCTTTCATTATAGTACTAATATATGTAGATTCAATCCATAAGGAACTTGCATATATTTTTTTAGTAATGTGATATATTATTGTTTATATCTATTCAATTTACTTTCATGGAATGCACCAGTATATTTCTTACACACTAATGTTAAGGGTCTTCGGTGGTGTTCTATAAGTATTGTACTCACACCCTATTTGGGAATTTCAGTACATTTTTTTATTTCAGTACTAGGGACCAGGTAAAGGAAAAAACTCCCTATAGAGGATGGTTTATAAGTCTATCATGGGGAAACATATGTTTTTGGATAGAGTCAAGTTAGATGTATACTTCTACTTTAATTTATTGTATTTACCGCGTACTTATATCCATGCCATGTTTTTGATTTTGTATCCACATTGCATATTTTTACTATATGGGATAGTTTTATTTTTATCTATTTCTATAATAATTGTTAGTTATTCATTCAATATTATTTTATTATTTTTTCACATTTTTATTATATTTTGAAGTTTACTTCGTACTGAAGTAATAGTCTCCCTAAGATGTTCCACAGGCCCTCACCACCAGTTGTAAACCTATTATTTATAATGATGCATGCGTGAGGTTGTGTGGAACTCTAGCTTGGATTGGATGGTCAGGGTCGAGGTTTTATATCCTTTTTTGAGATGTGGAGAGACTACTATAGATTCAATGTATAATTCTCTATGAATTTATCTCACATGACTATTCTTATCCAAAAGAGGAAGATAATCATTTGATCTGAGTGATGCCAAAGGTATTTAGAGGAGCTGAAGTAGAGGTAGAAAAGTGATACACTTATATTATTACATGAGGAATATGTTGATTATGTGATTTTCTTCAATACCTCAAAAGATAAACATGGTTTTTTTATTGGGGAGGCAAGTGCATGTTTCTTATGTGTCATGATAGTTGAGATCTTATGAGTAGAACTATATGTCCCATGATTTAGATACTATAGTGAAAATTTTCTCCAGGAATAATTCATGATATATCATTCTTAGTGATAATTTATTAGTCAATACATACCCTTATATTTGAAGGGATATCTTTACATAGAGGGGCCATAACATAATGCATATGTGTTAGTTGGAATTCATACAGGACTATGAAATTGAGATTTTCTATATCCAGAGAAACAGAAATATGGTGATCGATGCCCTTAAAGTATCATGGTCAATTGATATATTATCCATATTAATAAAGAGTATTAAATAAACTATATATCATGGAAAAATATTTTTGTCTTATCTTAATTTGATGGAAATTTATTCTTTGTATCATAAATGCATAAGAGATTCTTAGTTGAGAAACATTGATTGGGTGGTATTTTTTAGACATATATCCTTAGTAGAAATGCATGATTGATTTATTGAAGTTACATATCATTACATAATATTTTTATGTTTTATAGTTTTTATTATATTGAGGGAGTTCAACACTTCCCCATTAGTTTTATATGCAGGTGTTTCAAATATTTAATAATCACACAAAAACAAATTCTATGTAGATAGGAATAAATCCAAGTGTGTTTGAGTTTATTCAATGGTGTCTCACAAGTCTATATATGAATAAGGAACACTATTTCCATGCTTGTTTTTTCTAAGCGCTTTAGGATTATAGTTAGAGGTGGGATGTAAAATCAATGAATTCTTTTATAGGGATTCTACAATTAGTGAACATACACGATTCTATTTATGTGGTAATTGACATACTGATCCTATCAGACCACATTCATTCTATTTATGAAATTTTTTTTGAGATTATTGAGACATTAGTATATTGAGGTGATTGACTTGTATCATTGGATTCATTCAACAATTCTTTTTTATTATTATACTTTTTTTAAGTCCCAATTATAGAGTTACTTATAGGAGGTTTCAATAATTTGGTTATGGATGCGTATATCATTACATCCAAAAAATAATGGCCTAACTAAGTACATGATTTAGGTTATTAACGATATGTTAATATATTTCCTACCAGATTTCATCCAAAATGTGGAGGGTCACTTACATTTAATTGATTACATGTATAATTATAGATACAACTCTGGTGTTGGAATGGAACTATTAGAGGACATATACAGGATTCCCAATAGTTCACTCCTATGATGGATGGATATTGGAGAGGTGTTGCTTATGGTCCAGAGTTAGTGAGATTGATTAAAAAAAGGTGAATGATACCAAGTGGAATATGGGGATAGCTTATAATCATTAAATATTCTAAATTTATTAACAATGGATAACTTTGGAGTCTGGGGATGGAGACTAGGTTTTCCGGATGTTCACCAAATGATGTGGTTTGTAATGGTATGGTGAATGGAGTAAGTTATTATTGGGCTTCATTAGGTATATCTATAATATATGGATGGTGGTAAGGGTTTCTTGTGGTCTATTTTTTCATCCATAGTTGGAATATGTGAACAATATTATTAATGGATCAAAGATGAGGTGATACACACATAAACCTGCACAGATCATCGACTAGGGAGAAGATGATGTCAATAATGAATAAACCTTCTTGGATTACTCAGTGGAGATTGGATATTGGTAAGATAACACCCTTATAGGTAGACATATTTTATACTTTCATGAGAAGTTAAGACTTGGAAACATTTAGGATACACTATAGTATTATGAAATTGAGATGTGGGGCTTAGTACCCTCACTATTTTTAGTTGGTTTTTATTTTTGTGTTTGTATTCCTTGAATTTTTTAAGGATATAGATACTCAAATTTTTATTTTTGGAACCACTAAAATATATAATGTAATACTTTATGAATGGGATACTTTTCTATTATCATATAAATGGTATCTTAGATATATGTATATATTATATATTATATATTTTCATTGTGAATTATTATTGTTAAATGTTATTCCTTCCTAAAAAATACATCAAAAAGAAAAGGGACACCATGGTTGGATCCAGAATTGTAAAATTATGCTAAGGGTGGTAAATGATTTTTTCTAATCTAATTCCCCACACTGAGTCTTCCATAAGTGTAATTATTTAATTTATATATATATATATATATCCATAGTAATTAGCCATATTTAAGTATATATTTCATACTCAATTTTGTTTAGCCATCATTGATGTAAATGTAAATTCTGAGATCTTAATGGATGGCCAAGATACAGGGAAGTATACAAGAAAAGTTTTTATGGGGATTACCCAAAAAATAAAATGTGATCTTTTTCTTTAGAATGAATCAGTCTAATTAAGAGGTATTTCTTATTAATTTTAATTCATCGCTATATTATTTATGGCTTTTAAGCATAATGATTTCATTCTTATTTTATCATAAATAATTTTATGTCCCTATGATATTAATTATTTTTAAATTTTATGATATATGATTCTTCACTTATTTATTTTCATTTGTGAAATAATATTGGATGACTGGTGGCTAGACCATCATGTTAAATATATGGTTACATGGGTTCATAGAATGCAATGACATATAAGGACATTAAAATTCCATCTAAAAAGATTCCATGTCCTTTGTCTTATGAAGGGTAATTGGTAAAGTCCATTGAAATTGTGAAGACAGGTATAGAGGTTTTAAATGAAATTTTAGGAATGATCAGAGGTTAAATTAGTGTACTGATGTGTTCTCTAAGAGTTGAAAATATATATTTCAACTATAACCATACCTTGTTTAATTTTAATCTATACATTTTGTATCATGATTCTAGTTGTGTCTATGGTTATATTTTGAGTTAAGTACTATAGGGGGTGTAAATTATCAGCACATGACATGTAGTATCAGTTATCATGACGTGGTGTATATAGTAGTACAATCCCAAAAACCCATATAGACCCCCACAATGTTTCGTCTTAGGGTATAGGTAATGTTTTGTGTCCCTTATATAATTTATTATAAGGATGGTAACCACAAATTTATTTGTTTGGCCATAATTTTTTTTCTCTATTAGGGATATTACAAGTATTTTTTCATATACATGAAATGAGGTGTGGTGCAAAAATATTATTATTCCTACAGGTCCCATAATCCACATACATTCACTTACACATAACATTTTTAAACCCCTAGATGATATGTGGACTGATATACATGACCATACATCTTATGATGGGATACATGTCATGTACCCAAACAGCAAATGTTGTGTTCTTTCTCGAGACATAGATAATTTCCTATATTAATTCATGCTAATCACATTTTGGAATTAAAGGTTTATCCATTGTGAACTTTTCTATATAGAATGCATCGATACATCTCTCTTCTATATCAAAGGTGATACAAGTGGGCATTTGGTATGATTAGTTTCTTTAGATCTATATGAATGATTACCAAGGTATGGAATTTTATTAATGGAGGAATATACTCTATTACACAATGTGATCTACTTGATGAGGTTCAAGACCTCTAATGGGTTCTGTTATTAACTAGATCAAAACTAACCCCTAAAATGGAAAATGGTCCCCTACTACGGCTTCTCATAAGTGATATACGTTACAAATCATGGAAGTTTGTATTACTTGGTTTCTTTTTGGGTTTTTTATCAAATACATGGTCTATATAGGGTATAAAATTATTATATGACTCTAGTTCTCTAAAATTGAATCATATCTAGGTATTTCACCTTTTCTATGGTTTCAAGAAGACGGTTATTCTTAATTATCATTTACTATTTTGGGGAATCATTTTGTGTATGTTTTTACTCACTATTTCAAGGGTGTTTTATGCACACATGTTGTGTCTTATGCAGATGACATAAAATTTCATGTTGTTATTAGTGGATATATTATCGAAGGAGAAGGTAATAGTGATAAATAGATGAGATAAATTCATGTAATGGTTTTGCAGATTTTTATCATGATCTCCTCATTTCCCCTTATGTTTTGTTAGATTAGATTACATTGGGATATTGGTCCTTATCCCCCCCCCATAAATTTCATATCATTTCACATTTTCATACTTGGTGGATAGTTAGGGTACATTGATAGAATTTTCTATGTTATGTTTAATATTATTCCTAAAATAAATTATTTATACAATTTGTATCCTTATGGTTGTATACAGTTGAATTAAGAAAATGTATGACACATATTGTGAAATGCCCACTCTATTCCAGTCACCTAACCTTGGATAATTATAAGTGTCCTTTTTTGGAACACTAAACTTATTACATTACGTATTGGGTGCCTATCATTTTGATCATTCCAGTTCCATTTAAATATTTCTTCATAACATTTTTCAACTAATCTAATTAAATTTGGTTGGAGGATTATCATTCTCAAATTATGACAAGTTGGTTTTATTTACTATGATTGATTCATAATATATAAATATTTAATACATATTTTTAGTTTAGTATTATATTTTATGGATATTTAATCATGGATTGAGATTTTACTTCCTTTATAGGTATATTGAACATTTATGGAATTTCACATCCACATGTTAGTATCATGGAAGGAAGTTAATGTTTATACTAGGGGTAAATAAATCCCTATAATCCTACTTCATTCCCAGAATTAAATCCTAGAGGGCCCTGAATATCAAGGTTATTCTCAGTGGGATGATGTCCATAGAATTTCAATAGAAGTGGGTCCTTGGGGGAATTGGGGGTCGGCATCGATGGAATTACCATAGGAGGACGACATATGTCAAACATTTAAGGGTCAATGTTTAAGGATTCAATAAAGGATCAAACCTTGGTAGTGGTTGTTTGTAGTGGTTGATAAATGCATAAGAGGAGGTGGATTTTAGTAGTCTCCAGATGTTTAATGTGGTAAATCAGGGTTTATAAGTGGTAGAGTTAGGTGGTGATACCACTAGTGAAAAAACATGATTTAACGTCAGTTTTTTATTCAATTTAAAAGTTATTTTTTGACCGAATATTATAAATATGATGTTAAAAATAATGTTTTTGGCATCAGCTTATAAATAACCGAAACAAAAAAATGTGATCTGGCTTTGTTTTTTACATCCTTTTCTTAAAGAAACTGATGCCAAAAAATTTTCAGGTTTTTTTTAATTATTTGACGCTGGTTTTTATAAAAATCAACAGTGAAAGTTAAAAAAAATTATAAAATTAAAATATTACACCACCAAAAAATCACATTCTCTATAATATAAAAATATTATACAACCATCAAACAACATGTATCATTGACTAAAAATATATTCATACATACATACATTTAATTAGTTAATCAAAAAATTATATATGCATGTGTTTTTTAAAGTAGAATTAAAAAACACATTCCTAAAATTTAAAATAGGATATTTGTAGGTTATTGTTGAAAAATTAATTTGATATCATTATATTAAAACTCCAACTAAAGTTAAAAAATTCATTTTTGAACACTTTTTCTTCAGGAAATGTAATACTAATATGAGACATAAGAATATACATACCTTAAATCATAATCATACATAACAAATAGTTCACAAAAAAAGATCCAAGATGGCTAAGTTCATCTTTAATGTTCGAATTGACATCATTGAACGTCTATAATAACATTGAATGATATTAGATTAGAAAATAGTAGATTATAATATAAAATATAAAATAATTAATATGACTAACCTAATCATAATTATTCATCACCCCAGTTTTGATTATATTATCCGTGAATCATATAACATAATAACCACATTCAACATAACATTATTGATGATGGCACTTCTATTAAAAAAACATTAACTTGTTAATAGATAAATATTTATATATATATATATATCAAAAAATTTAGAAAATATATAATTTAAAAAATAATTACATTTACTTTCACATTTTTTATTGAATGTAGCTTCATTATTGATAAGTTATCTTTGTTAAATTTTTTATATGACATGAATTTCCATATATATCAAATAATAATACATGTATAAACAACAAGAATTAAACATAATGATATTATAAAAAGAAAAAAACTTATTTTTCTAACAAGATGAAAAATTTTCTATGAACACCACCTAAAAAAGAGAAAAACCAATAAAATGTGTTTCACTTAGGAAGAATACACCTAACATCCAATGCCCCAATAATAAAAGAAGATAATAATTAATGACAATATAATGAACATTAGTTCCACATTTTGTTGCTACTTCTATCCATCAAGAAATGATAAAAACAAATACCTAATATGTTTCATTGATAACCTCTCACATATATGTATGATACTCTATTTTTTTCCAACACATATTATACATTTATTGAAATGAATTGTATATATAAAAAACCATAAATTCTTGTGTTTTCATTTTGAAAAATAAACATCGTTAGATACCTAAATAAGAAATTAATATAGTTAGTCAATATATACTATCATTAATTAAAAAAAATAAAACATCAATTCACTTACATGGGAAACAACTGAAACACAAGAACTCTGTGCTCTATAAAATCAATTAGATCCATGATATCATTGCTGAATATTCACAATGGACAGTCTCTTCCACATATATTGGATGACGTCTGAAACTAATAGATATTAAACAAGGAAGAAGAAACCTGAGATAGTCTTTCTATCCCATTAGACATATCGGAAGTATCTAAAGCTGTTAGTTTCTGAACCATCTGTTTCCTTTGTTCCATTTCTTAGAATTTTAGATACTCTTATATAAGTTAACGATCAGAAAACATTATAAGTAATTCCCAATCATATGTAATTAATATTTAAAAAACACATATCTCAAATGAAATATGATGAAGGAGGCTAGATGGAAAAAATAAAAAATGACCCATAGAATCCCAAACTCTAGTAACCTACATAGTATAGAATGGTAGTAGATAAGTTCGATCAAAAATATCGTGAACTGATACTCTAACCTGGCCCATCTAAAATGGATGGTTATGTACAGAATCAACCAAAATATTCACAACTTTAAATGCTACTATATGTACATATGGATCTACTCTATATAACTCACAGTATATTGTTGGGTCCGAGTGAGGAGGTGTAGGATTTGAGTAGGAATGTTGGGAAGGCTGGGCAGGTTGGGAAGGTTATGTATATTGTGGTTGTCTAGTCATTTGTTCTAATATAGCCTGCTACACAACTGCTTGAATTTGATCACCAATGGACACCATCATATCTTTGAACACAAAATTTAAGGATTCGATTTTAAGGTCTCTTCATTGTTCACTTTGATGATGAAAAACATTATGAATACTAACACTCACCCCATATCCTCTTATGAGGATAGGGTGTTCTAACTTTCCTAAATAATTGGCTATGATTTATATCCTAACCTTAGGGATAAAGGTTCTATGTGTCAATTAGTGCTGAAGTTCATCCTAAAATAAAAAATTAAAATGGGATATTAGTGTTGTTAATTTATAAATTAAAAAAAATCATGAAAAATAATAAGTATTTACTTAAAATTATTTCAGATCCTTCTTTAGCTCTCTCTCTCCCTAAGATACATTTCTTTTCTTCTTCTTCTTAATATTTTCCATTTCTCATGGAAGGTGGATGGTGATGGTGGACTGAATTTGACCTCATCATAACCACTAATGGAGTGAGCTATTAGTGCTTCAAACTTTTCCTCAATCATTTTTTCCTCCAATAAATGATACCTTCCATGTGAAAAAGTATGAGGATATACATTCTACCACTGGATGTCTTAATCGTATTTTTTGAAGGCATGTACTAAAAAAATTAAACTAATAAGTAATTTGGTACATATATAAGAAATTTTACAATATAATATGATATAATTATCATTCCTAAAAATTTTCATCATGTCCTCTAGAAACAAATTTCATTCATGTATCTTCATATTAAAATAGATATATGAGGCATGGGATTTCATTTTTTCTCATTATAAACACATAATGTTTTCCAATATTGTTTTGAAATCCCTCCATTGAACCACCAAAAAAATAATACATCTTTTCCTAAATGATTTTGTTTATTCAAAATTGAATGTCATCTGTAATTTCATAACATAAATATTAGTCATTTAAAATATTTCATATTCGAAAAATGAGATATCATAAATCAATAGAGATATTTTACCTTCCCAGCCTCCCAAAGATGATTTTAACAACATCTTGTCAACAGACTTCCAATTAGGTTATTAAATTTTAGTCTTAAAGTAGCTCTTCATAAAAATATAGCTGGTATACTATGTTGAATTTGGGCTAGTTCCATTTTTATTATCATCAAAATGTAATATGTAATCACTCATCTCCTCCATAAAGTGAAAATTTTTGTAGATGTGTAATTCCACATTTACTAACTTGAGAATTCAATTTCTAAATACTAAAAGTATAATACTCTCTTACTGATGAATCATCAGTAGTCCTACAATTATTTTTTAAAAAATTAAAAGTATTATTTTAATAAATAATTAAATTACTTGATATTTATTAATATGAAAAAATACCTCAGTAATTGTTCCTCTGTGTCTATAACTATATCTATCATTAAAATGGGTAAATGTAATGAAATTATTATGTACCTGAATATAATTAGACAATTTAGTAATTAGAAATTGGAAAAAAGAAATATCTAAGTAAAAAAGTGGCACGTGTGTGTGTGTTTAAGAAAATGATGCTATGATTCTTAACAAAATCAAATATGCTAGGTGAAATATTAAATGTAAACATAATTCAAACATAATATAAACATTTAAAATGTTTAATATCAAAAACTAAAAAGGTATTCACATATACATAAATTAAACCAATATATAATAATATATTTTAGTAATTTCAATAAAAAAAGTGTTTACCAAAACCCTGGAATATAAAAATTTAACACAAATTAGGAAATAAATAATAAAATATATATAATTAAATATCAAATAATTCTAAAACAACACACTTTTTACACATCTAAATTTCAAAAGATAAATATAATGTAAATAATTACCAGATTTACTACGAGAATAATTTATTGATTTCTTATATCCATTCAGCATGATCATTTCGTATTACATGCACTTTTTCTGTGTTATAGTCATTGTTATTTGAGAATCGTGTAATAGATGAAGAAGCCTCATTTAAATCAATAACATCAATGTCATCCACATTGGTCAAATTTAAACTTATCCATTTAAAAACGATGGACCACTAGTCATTCGATGGATCAATGACATAAAATCATTCTTTTTCATGAGTGGATATTATAAATGGTTCCTCATTGAAACTAAATATTTTCAAATCAACCAGTTTAAAACCATATTCATCATGTTTCAGACCACTATTACATGCAACCAAATTACACTTAAACACAGTGACTCGAAATTTAATATAATTAATTTCCCATATGTCTTCAAGAACTCTAAAATATTATGTTGATGCCGAAATAGGTTTTTAATCTTTTTCACTTGAAAAATGAATCACTTCAATGATGTCAAATACACCAATATTTTTGAATGGTACTCTTTTCATCCAGATTGTTTTTGTAAAATGTGTACCCTTTTATATCAAAATGAGACCATGTGATCATGTTAATATATGGTCCCCTTGCCAACCAGTTGAAAGTTTATAATGCGGATATACCTATGATGAATTTCTCTTTAAACCATGAAACAAATATCTTTTTATACTCAATCATCATCGACATTTCATTTATTTTTAAATTTTTTAACTTTATTTCTGTATTATGTGATGATATATATGGTTGAACATCATTTATCTTGTTCAAAATGTATAAAGTTTCCTCCATTACTTCATCATGTGAAATTACATTTACCTTTAAGCCACTAATCCATATTCCTTCACAATGAACTGTCATATATCGAGATATAATAAGACTAATATGCTCTACTTCATACAAATAATCAGTACAGAACTCAATCTCCTCTTTCGATACATATTTTTGAAAAGTAAATTCATTTGATTCATAATAATTTTTAACATATCCCTTCAAAATTTTCAAGTATATTTCAAAAGGTTACATCCTTCATAAATAAATAGGCCCACGTATTCATATCTCACAAAATAAATGAATCACCATATGAACCATTATATCATGAACCGTAGGTGGTAAATACATTTATAATTGACAATGAATAAAGAAAACTTCATTATCCATTGCATCTAACAAATATGGATTAATGAATTTGCTAAAAATGTATTTTAAGAAAATAAAAAACCTGAAGATATTCTTTTTGATATCTATCGACAATAGACCAAGAACTATGACTGGTAGGAGTTGTTGCATCAATACATGAAAATCATGATATTTTATACTCATTAATTTACAATCCTTCAATGAAACAAAATTTTCCACATCTGAAGAATATCCCCTGTGTACTTAAATACCTTGATGACACTGTAAAAAATCATCATCTCAATCTTTCTTAATGTCTAACAATCCATAGATAAATATTTTTTGTTTCCTTTCATAGTGGGAGCTAACTCCAAACATATTCCCATTTATATGAGGTCCAATATATCATGAAATCCCTATTTTTTATTTCTTTTTATGTTTAATAGAGTTTCAATCAAACTGTCACATATGTTTCTCCTAACATGTAGAACATTCATTTTATGTTTTATCCCTAAAAATATCCAATAAGGTGGTGTGAAAAAGATAGATTGTTTCTTCCAGATATTTTTTTGAATAACAGAACATCTTTTCTTTCCAAATGTCAAATAAATACTTTTCACCCTATCATAATATAATTTAATTAGAAATGGTCATGGGAGAAAATTTTATTCCTGTAAATAGTTAAATTCTTTTTTCAAGCTATGATAAGGATGATAATTTTGAGAGAAAAAATTGATTTCCCATGTACACATTCCATATTCCATTCTGTAATTTATAATATGATGTCTCTTCTTCACAAATAAGACATGCTTTATAACCCGTAACACTATATCCATAGAATTTTCCATATGTAGGAAAGTCGTTTATAGTGAACAATAACATATCATGAAAAATAGAATACTATTTATTGTACGTATTGAAACCTTTAATACATGTCTCCCATCGTATTTTCAAATAATCAATCAATAGTGAATGATACACATCAATATCATTTCTTGACTATTTTAGTCAAAAAAGCATCAAGATTGCTGTAAAATATCTGTTATTCATACGTAGATGTGGATAAAGTTATAAACTACCAATAAAATAGTCCATCAACTATGTTATCTACTTATCCTCTGATATGGATTCATTCCATCAACACATAATCCCATTCAGATATTTCTAACTTCAACTCTAAAATCACGAATTTGTTAATCAAGTCTCTTTCACTCTGGTGAATCAGAAGGGTGACGTAAGTTTCCATCTGAGATTAACTCATCATAATTCCATGTTAATGTTTTTAAATTAATTTAGCTTGTAAATAGACACTTCAAATGAGGAATTATTAGAAGTTACCATATTTATTTGGCAAGAACATTGATTATGGTACCTGAAAATGAATCACATTTTAGTTATTAGAATTGTATGAAGGAATTATTAGATGATATAATTAGAAAGTAAAAAATTGTATTTTAATTAGGTTATATGTCACTAATTGAGAATGAATCTAAGTTGAATTTTTTATCCATATTGTAGTGCATTGTTCTACATGTAGAAAAGATTAATAAATACTGAAATTCTTTCCTATACAACACACAATCATTGGGGTAAGCATGTCTCTTTTTATACCCTAATCTCATTGGGCATAATATTTTATTCAACTCATAATTGGAATTTGGAGGAATTTTTCCTTCTGGAAGTAACTCTTTTAAAATCTCAAGTAGGTTGGAGAAACCTTTTTCACTCCATCAAATTCTTACTTCCAAGTTAACTAATCTCAAAACTGATGATAACAACGTATATTTTATACAACCTAGGAATAATGGTTTCTAATAATCTCAATACAATAACTAAATAAATGCTATTTTTTATGGTTTCAACACCAAAATCATGAATTAATTATTCAATGTGTTCTTCTACCTCATTATGAATATTTTCATCAACTTTAGATGTTTAATTTTTAGTTATTTCACTATGAAAGATATAATGTGTATAATTAAGGCTAAAACAATATCAAATGAGATGATCCTAGATTTTTTTTGACTTTAACTTTCTCATATTCTAATACATTACTAATGCACATAAAATAAATTTTATGTTTTTGATTATTTAATTTATAAAATTCCAAGAATGATTGAACTCCTTTTTCATATTCTCTTGTGGTTCTTCCTAAATTTATCCAGTTACAATCCATTCAATACCTGATATCACAATATAATCAGTGAATATATTATCACATTTAAACATTTAAATATATATTTTTTTTAAAAACATTCAATAAAATTGATTGGTAATCAAAAAGAAAACATCAAAATAATATGAAAATTAATTAATGTTAATATATTATTTCAAAAGAATATCAACATTTAAACATTTATTGTACTATAATATTATTTCCAAATGAATAGAAAAATTAATTCATACTAATATATTAGTTAATTTATGAAAATATTGTTTCAATCATCTACAAGTGATTAATTTAATTTATTAAGCTCAATTACACAAAATGCTCTAATATTTTATTTGGGAAAAAATTCATATTGTAACATAAATTATATATCTTATGAATTTTAAAAATGGAATTTTTTTGTATTATATACATTTGGTTTGTTGATATTATAATTTAATTATTTTTTATCACCTAACATGTATTAGTTCATATTAAATTGTTGTTACATTTTTTCAGTGTGACATGTGTCAAAAGGTATTGAAGATTTTTTTTAATTTAATGGGTGAACAATATAGATTCATTACATGTGACATAAATTATATTAATAAACAATTACATAGTATACCATTGATCATTTCAAAATATCATCATGACCTTTTGATTATTTCATCAATGAAAAAAATTATCAAAACAAAAAAAACATTAGGAATGAAATTTATAAATAAGAATCAACAACATTAAAATAATTGAAATCACAACTCAACAATATAACTAACTGATAAATAATTTTACTTCAAAATTTAAAAAAAAACTTACGAAATTTATAGTTCACCAAATAAAATGGATATTTAATTTGAAATTTATTCCTTAAATTTATTTGAAGAACAAACATTTTAAAATCTTATAAAAATTATTTTTAGAAAATAAAAAATAAATAAGAACAAAGAAATAAAATCAAACTATGGATGATGATTACCTAGAAAATGGTTTCTTATGAGAAATACTTTTGTGGATGATGAAAAAATAGAGGACGATGAAGAATTGAGGTCACAGATCATGAAATTTTGATAAAAATAAAATAAAATAAATAGTAATGGTAATTGGGATAAATGGGTCATCATTGGTCTCGAAAAAAATTGAGAGAGAGGGTTTTTCATATCTAAATAAATTAGGGTTTTGCAATTTCATGTTTTTTTTAAATATATTTAGTGTTAGTTTTCGAAAAAATGGATGCTGAATTTTTTAAAAACATTCCCTACATCAGCTTTCACAAAAATAGACGCCAAATTTTATTTTCACTTTTTTTGTCAGTTTTAACCTAAAATAATTCAAAAAATGTTTTTTTATTTATAAAATTTGTTTCTTACAAAAACCGACACCATAAATAAATTCTAAGTTGTTTTGGGTGTTAGTTTTATTAAAAACAAATGCCAATAGTTATTAAATAAATTTGGGTCGGTTCATGTTAAAACTGACGACAACAAGTTCTTATAGATACATTTTTCATTGTTTTATAAAAAAAGAATCCATATCTTTGATGTTGAACCCACTATTTCTACTAGTGTACAAACATTGGTTTAAGATATTTAGGAGGCCAAATCCTCATGTCCATCCCTAGGTGAAGATAAAAATTATATCATTATTGAACCACCAGTAGGTAATCAGTTGAAAAATGATGAGAGGGTATATCTTTCTCTTTCAGTACCAGGAACCAAGAAGTTCTATATAGAGTAATTTTAGTCAACCATCCTTACAAGGTTAAGGAGCACTAGAACATCAAAAATTAATATCTAGGATAGGGTTATTTTTTGAGTATGGTCTTTAGGGCTTCATGTCATGTATTAGGCCTTATTTAAATGGTAACATGGTCCATGCAAGGTTTCCCCATAATCCAGTTAAAAAAGGGATTATTCAAAAAAAATAAACTAAGGCCTTCAAGCTTCAGAGTGTATCATGTAAGAATTAAATAAATATAATAAGTGATATGATTTAGGGAAACATTTTGTGATTTTTTAACCATAGTTCATAGTTATAACTATTCAAAATATATGTATGTTCCTAATAAAATTTTCATTTTAAAATTTATATCTCATTTTATAATTATATGGTTCATTATAAAATTATATTATAGAATTTTTTAGTATATTATTTAAATGTAAGGGTCTTTAATTGAGAATTTTTAACCCATGATTATTATTTGGCTCGTGATTCAGTGTAGATAATTTCATTATCACTCATTTAAAGTTAAACTTTGTAATATTGTGTATTTATTGGTTTTTATATGTGATTTTCAATATGAATAGTTATTTTTTAATAAACATGAATATATTTTAAATTATCCATGATCGAGATGTCATGTTGGAGAATGGACTAAATTGGTGTCCCATGAATAGAGTGTGTATAGTAGAATAGGTTCTTGTGTAATTTTTAAGTGTTTCCAAATTAATTGCTTGTAGTAGTCAACCATTTATTAAATAATAATTTAAATAATAAATCAATAATTATTTATTATTCACCTAGTCCTCAATCTAATAAATTCCTAATTCATAGGGGACCGAGATTTCACGGAGTGATCCACTATGGATTAACTACCAGAAGCGATTTATATAGATAAGAGGAGCTTTTCAAGAGGGTTACTAGATCACAACACTCGGTTATGGTACTTTGATATGACTCCTTATTTTGAGCTTAAAATTCAACCCCAATTTTTTATTATCATATAATTTAATATAAATATAAAAATTATTGTATGTTATTT
This sequence comes from Viscum album, assembly GCA_963277665.1. NCBI lineage: Eukaryota > Viridiplantae > Streptophyta > Magnoliopsida > Santalales > Viscaceae > Viscum > Viscum album. The sequence continues at coordinate 1,844,247,596 of OY728145.1, forward strand.
ATTATTTCGTATTTAATTTAGTTCTTTTGGATTGTTTATGAATAATGCATGGATTTGACTAAAAACTATAGAAAATTTCAATAAGTATTTTTGAAAAAAATTTGAGAATATTTTCATTTTACTATATCTAAAATCTATTTTTTTAATAATATGTTAAAATGTTAAATTTTATACATTTGAAATCACTCAAATTAGAGTTATATATTTTTAAATATTCTAGAGAGAACTTTTAAAAATCATAGAAATATTTCTATGATTAGTGGTACTTAGATTATGAGTATGGAAAAACTTAATTAAAATAGTGTATTAGAGGTTTAATTTTTGTATAGAATGAGTTTTTGATGTATTTAGTGATGTTTGAGTTGATAAAACTATTATTCAAGGCTTCACAACTACAACGATGGTGATGGATGCTGTAAGGAAGGACCAAGGAGTTGAGATCATTTGATTTGATGATGGGATGATAAGGTGACTTCCAAAATTCAACGATAAGGATCATCCATTCAATAAAAAAAATAATCCATAGAATTATGATTTGAATATTTTCTACATGATGTGTCTTGATTCTGATCCATCTAGTTGGATGGTTGAACAATATTTTCGGATGGAGGGTAAAAGTGGGATGGGTGACATGATGATGCATTTGTTTATCAATCCACTAAAAAAGTGGCCTAGATTTACCAATTAAAGTCATCAATAAGGAGGTTTGTAGAGATAATGTAGAGGTGAAATATGGAACCCTCATATTTATTGATATGTTTATCATTCATGTACACATGAGTGAGTTTTGAATTTGATTTAGAAACTTTTATGAGGCTAATTATTATATGCCATATGAATTTTAACCTAGTTCTGGTAGTTTTGAGATCATTTAATGGGTAAATAATCTACCAGTGGTTAAATAATTATGATAATTCATATAAAAATTTAATAATAAATGAAATATTAATTCAATAAAAAATTTGTGTGAATTATCACTAGTGGTCCCTATGGGTAGACTGAATAATTAATAGGATCGCTAAGGAAGATAAATTTCATATCAAGATTTCAATTTTCCTTTTGTTTACCATATAAAGATTATTATATACTAAAAATGATAATATATTTATAAAAAAATGTTACACTAGAATAATGCGTTTATTTGAGAAAATAAGAATTTTACCAAGCCATAAATACTTACATTGGTCAAAAAAGATAACTGAAGCATTGTGGGGATCTTTATAATAAAAGTAATGGTTAGGAAAGAAAAATAATTTCAAAATATAGTGACCTATTGAAAGAATGTTAATAATTCTATATAATAATGTATAAGTTCATATCAGTAAAATTAATTTAATTAGTTAATAATATGTGAATATAATGAATGAGAATAACACATTTACACTAAAAAATATTTTAGTTGGTAAATGGAATGTAATATAATTTTCAGGATGTAAATAATGTATGAATGATGAAATTTATTTACCTGAATAGAAAAATTTTCTAAAAATGAATCAATGAAAGTTTTAAAGGTTTAGATGTGTTAATGTATAATAAGTCATGGGGTTTTTTCTATTGGAATATTAAATTTGGGAAATAAATTTAATTTCACTATATTAATTATGGAAGCCAAAATGATTATTCATTTTCATGTATAAACTGATGATATAACATTGTGGAGGATAGTTTCATGAAATTTCATAAAAAAATCACAAAGGAAAATAGAAGTGGCCAAAAAATATCCATTAATTGTTGGGAATAAATAATTATTAGAATATTAAACTATAGTGGCTGATGTAGTAGAATCATTCTAAAATTATTTGACTAATCAATGAGTATGGTTTGAATATCTAAAAGAATAATCTTCATCACTTGAGATTACATAGATTAAAATCTAAGTGATAAATGTAGTACCAAATCATTTTTTGTACCCAATTTGTTAAATAAATAATAATATAATAGTTACTAAATTATTATCCCTAGAATGTTACATAATGTGATTTTGTAAACTAATTAGGGATGCAGATGAATATAGTGATAAGCCAGTGGAATGTATAAGTGATTATTCTATAACATGAATAATAAAATAATTCAATAAATTTAATTGATATGTTATTGAATTAACATTATCTCTATATGATTTGGGATAGTAGGAGTATGGTGGGTAATATTCCACAAATCGAGATTATTTTTTGGGATTTTTTAGGAGAAAAAAAACGGAGATCATTTTTTTTAGGTGACGATTGACACATACGTGTCCTTCTAATATGATATTATATAAGATTGATATATATATATATATATACATTGGATATATTTGTATATTTAATCTATGATCCCTCTATATCTTAGGTTTGAGTGGGATGATAGTGACCACAATCCCTCACCCGCATTGATCTAATGTATGTAAGTATTACCTCTACCCACCCACTAATTTGGGATGATATGGATCATACCTTTCTTGAATATAGTTTGATTCATGTAATTCCTCCAATATATTTAGCATATGAAAGTTAATGATCTTATTTTTCTCTAGTATCTCCATGTTGGGAATAATATAAACCATATAGTTGGTGGTGTGTAATATTTTAAATATCCCTAATACAATAATAAAATCCATGGTAATTTTCATGGTTGTTGACATCCCTTATATCCCATTGTTGGGATCATGGAATTCCATGATGAAATACATATATTCTATCCTCATATAATAGAGACTAAATATCCATATGTGGTCCTGAATATATATATTTATGATTATATTATAACATAATTTTCATTTAGGAGATGTGTATTTCCTTCAGTGTCCAGGAATGTATACACTACCTATAATTAGTATATCTATTTCCATTATCTACTCATAGATAGTTAGAGATGTGTATTTCTTGTAGTTAATTACAAATAATAAATGACATGTATTCCCTCATTATCAAGCAATAAAATGTGAATTACCAATAGGTAATTATATGTAGAATTAGGAGATCAATTTTCTATTCCTCACCCATAAACTAGTTGTAAGAGAGAATCTGAATGTGATTCCATGGTATATTTACAAGGACTAGTTGTGATTGATGATTTTTTATGTCAGAGTTAGGTGATTCAAGATTTTTTTCACATTACATATATTGATTCAGTAGAATATATATGTTTTTTGGGGGATTAATAATAGTAATTACTATATTGGGTGTTTTTATACTCACCCTACTTGATTGTTTTTTTATTTTTAACATTTTTTCAAGAAGATAACCTAATAGGGAGATAGATGATCACTGAACCTCATGATTAAAAATGGATTTCGATAACTACTGGAGCATATATCTCATTTTTTAATCTACTCTTCTATCATAGATATTTCGGGTTGAAATTATTTGGTATGAAATGGTTTTATATTGAAGTTTATTTTTATTATTTCATATATTTTCTTTGAATTTTTTTATTTATGTATTTTGTATATTATTCATATTTAATTTTTATGAATATTTTATTTCATGAGGTTATACAATTATATGAAATGGGCATATCAGAGGTAATGCCTCATATGATTGTGTGCTTACCTTATCTCAATTCACAAACAGCTAGCCTTTTAAGGATGGGTTGGGTAGTTCTTTATCAGTGAGTTAGGATGATACAAATTCATATCAAAGTAATATAACGATGTATAGAGTTATAGAAACTTCTGGATTAGTTGGAATAGTTATACTGAATCATAATATGAATATATTTTACATGTAGTCATAGTATAGGTCTTTATAAAGGATATTATTTCCAACATTAACACCCTATGATTTTAGTATGTATTTTCCATAAAAGAAATAATATGTCTGATAGCATATAAAACACACAACATAGAAATATAATGATCCACAAAATATTGAAAATCATTAGTAAAGATACTATAAAATATAAAACATCTAGTAATTAATTAAATTATAATTAAATAAAACTGGTTTCATTTAGATGATAAATAATTAAAATGATTTAATCTTAAAATATATTTTTTTTAATAAACAAATTTTTAAACTATTTTGTATTTTTCTATCAAATATTATAGTGATGATTATGATAAAATTTCATATCTCAATGCACAAAATAATATTATAACATTCACTTAATAATAAATTAATATGAAATAATACTATGGCCACTTAAATATTAAAAGAACAATTATTCTATAAAAGGATTTTTTTCTTTACGTTTTTAAATTTAATTTAAATAATAATTTTTTCAATTTTAAATTTTAATTTTTTATAATAAAATTTATTTTTAAATTTGTCAAGTCAAAATTATCATAGAATTAATTTTTTCGATCTTTCAAAAAATATTGATTTTTAGGTAGATAATAAAAAATATTGATTTTGAAAATAATATAAATTTTACAACATAATTACTGAATAAGAATTATTTGAAAATATATAAACTCTTTTTTATATTACCAAAATATATTTAAGTAGTAAAATAAATCATATAAAAACATTGTGTTGATTTTTTAAATCTTATGTTTAGCATTTGGGAATATATGTAATATTTTATTCCATCGAAAAAAAATCTTCTAATAAAATATTCACATGGTAGATTCAGGTTTTGAATTTCATTGAAATATTTTTTTTAATAAACCAATGAATATTTTGAAAATCAAAAAAATTAATATTTTTATTCTAACCATAATTATTTTTACTAAAAAATACATTTTTTCAAAAAATGTTCTTTTATGTATTATGTGAAAAAATACTAAAAGTATTTTTTCTCAACCCTGAAATTTTTATTTGAAAAATAAATATTATATTTTTAATAAACATGTTTAAATTAGGTAACATGTACATTTTTAATTTATTTCATTAAAATGAGTTATTGTTGTTAGAAATATTGTTTCCATAGTAATATTAAATAATGGTAAACTATAAAAGTAAAGATTCAAGGCCTATAAATCATAAAACATTATATAAAAATGTATTTTGAAGGGTTTTATCACCTATGGACTCATAAAACCTCCATTATTATCAAATTCTTGATTCAATATCATTTAATAGTGACTTTTCCTTTTATATTGTTTGATATATGGAACTTACGACTGTTATAAAAGTATACATGCACCAATAAATTTTATATAACCTAAAATTTTAATACCTCTTAAAAATATTCCTATTTGTATTCCCATATTTTATTTTTTAATGTTTTTCTTCTCATTCATCCATTTAAAAACCCAAAATCTATTATTTTTAATAGGTCCTCCAAGAGAAGGTTCAACTTCTCGACATGAGTAGTAATCACATCTTAACTTATTTCTACTCTATATTTTTCTTCAAAATATATTTTAAATATTATAATATAATTAAATAACTATTATTTGTTTACTTAAATGTTATTATGTTAGTGATTTGATCATTATATTCCCCTCCCACTTAGAAAAATGTAAATTACATTCATGCATAAATAGAGATTATTGCCTTGATGAAGATACATATTTCATTTTTCATATATTCCATACATATCTAGATATAAAAAGGTAAATTATAAATAAATATAATATTTTTAATATTTTTATTATTATGAAAAGTTAACCAATTTAATACATTCTTCATATTATATGAAAAATAAAGACAATGTATGTGGGTATGTGCACACGACCTCTTCTACAAAGAAATTTGATTTTTTTCTCATATCCATACATTTCTAGTTATGAAAATATATTTTATGAATATATATCTTTATATGATACTAAAGTTTAATATATTTTCTTTAATAAAATTCTAAAATGTTAAAAAAATAATTAATTATAGTTATAAATTTACCCATCGATATCGGTAAATTACCTAAAATGAGCTCATTATGGATTCCATTTTTGTAAAAAAATAACCATGAATTCCATGGAATGAAAATGGGACTTTATTAAATATTAAAACAATAATATTATATTAGTATCAATAATTTGGGAATTCATTACATTTTTTTAATTAATGAGGTCCAACAACAATGTTATGAAACACATATCAAATAGTCGAAATTACTAACATAAGATTAAGAAAATAATAATTAAGTATGTAATATATGTGCAGTGAATTTGTATAATTAATAAAATTATAAGTCAAAATATTAGAATAAGATTCTGAAATTATTTATTATGTTTTATATGTTCATTTTACATGATTATAAATATATTCCATGAATATAAATAGTAAAAGATATGGGGTTTCTAATCCCTATTTTATTTCATTAAGATATGTTCATATTCACCAATTACTTTATGGGGAAAATATACTACCCCAAAACTATATTTTTCCATATACTCTATGAAATTAGTGTTATTGAAAATTATATGTCATGTTCTTCCCATCATTGGTTTCTAATTTTAATGTGACCAAATTCATAAGGGTTTTATTTTAAATTGTGTTTCTTTTTAGTCTAGAATCATTCTCCTCCATATCAATATTATCTTTCAACCAATATTCCCTTTTTTTATTTAAAAATAATAATATTTTTTATCTATTATGACCTTAATATTTTTTTTAAACTCTTTTCAAAAATATGTCATGTTACTCTTTTAGAAATTTTACTTTCAATAATATTATTTTGAAATATTATTTTTGTTCATATCATTTATCTTTAAATCTACATTTGAGGAATTTACAATTACATATTTTCAAAAATCAATATTTTTATAGTTATCTTCTGAAATAATGGATTAAAATTTCTTCTGTTCATCTTTTTGAAAATTATATTTAAAATTTTGTTGTGGATTTATTTTTTATTAAGTTTTACCTTCATTCTAAAATGTAAATGGAATCTTATTTTTAAAATTTTTCATACTAATCCATTTCCAAAAATGAATTAACCATTTCTTATTTAGGAAACACCCAATCAAAATGTTAATTATTTTTTAAAGATATTTCTATACACTTTTCTTTATAATGTACTTTTAAAATATGTATAAAATGTATAGGGTATTTATTCTACTTTCACCATGTAAATTTCAAAATCACTTATGGTGATGTTTTTATCAATGTTAATATCCTTTAAATTTTTCCATGATTAACCGATGATATTCATAATGATACTATCTAACTTGATCCTCTGAATGAGAGATGATCTCGTTATTCTATTTATTAACTATGCAATGTATTTATATCTCATTTATTGTTTATTCCAATAGGGACGTTTATTGATTACTATAGAAAGTCGAATCTATTATTAATTTTTATTCATTTCATTTATATAATTCATACAATTGACTTATTATGTTATTGTTGCGGCCGGAAATAGGCCATAAATGTAATATTAGGTCATGTGAGGCAATATAACTTGGGAATTTTGAATATTCCTTAAATATTTATATATGGTGTCTTGGAATGATGCACTAATGGTAAGATTTTGATGTCCAATTATATGAATTTTATCTATATGAGACCATATCTTTCTATCGATGGGATTATTTATGTTATTATTTCAAAACATGGATGTATTTATCATTCTTGATATTACTTTTATGGTATATTTTATTGTTTTTTATCTCATATATTTTATTCGTGCCTTAGTTATTCTAATATATGTTCTCTTTTTTATAATCCCTTAATGAGAAACATAAATCTCCCTTCTATTTTTTCTAATCCCTATGGTACCCATAAATGAATTTCTATTTATTTCCTAGATATTACCAAATAATTAATAAAGTTACCATAATAATTTTATTATCAATTTCATGCTTCCAAATTTTTTATGAGAATCCAGTACGTATGGAGTATCATAATACTAATAATCTCTGGGATCTTATGTAATTTAATCCCTTATATATTAAATCAATGTAGAAAAGTAACAAACAGATTCAGGTCACTGGATCATAGGTTCTTATCATTCTTATCACATTTAGGTTAGTTTAACCCTTGGGAACCAAACTAAAGAAAAATAACTATTAGAGAATGTAACCGTATGAAATAATCTAGGTATATTTTTAAGTATAAAACACATCCCAATATTTGGTAACATATAGAGTTTGAGGTTTTCTAGAAATGAAATTTCTATCTAAACATAAAAAAGTGGATATATGTTCTAGAAGAAATAAACATATGGGTAATATTGCTAAAATGGATGGTTTAGTATTAACTCATGATTTACATGGTGCCTGAAAAAAATTCCATAATGCACACATAGTTTGAAACTAAATGGGTATATGATTTGGTGGATTCACATGCTATTCTAAAACCATTATGAAGGATCTGATATTTCTTTATGATTCTGAAGATATTATCCTATATGCTAAGCTTATGATTTTGGGATTAGTTATTTTATACATTTATATTTTATAATAATTTTTTAAAAACATTTATAATTATATACTATGATTTAAAATTCATGGTTTTATTCACAATCTATATAAGTTTATTCAATCATTTAGAAATAAAACATAGTATAAGGAACGAAAATTGTATCAATATCTATAACCTATATTTAAATTTTCCTCTAGAAAAAATAAACATGACTTGGGTTGGAGGTTAACATATTATCATTATATTAAGAATGTTCAGTCAAGTTATAACAAATAAAGATGCCCTTATAGAAAAACCTACTTCATCACAACATGATGTAATAATTTTTACCCAATTATTATAATATAAACCAATATTATTTAATAAAACTAGTAATATATTAATACAAAAATATTGGATCAAGTCACTTGAAAATATATTTCTAAACATGAGAAGTAATGGAAAATATAAAGTTATTCATGAGGTATGTTATTTAATTGGATATGTTAAAAAAAATCTTGTCATTTAGTAAAAAAATTAAGGTGGAAAAAGTGATGTGATAATGGAATTATTATTCTCTATCGTTAAATTTATTGATAAACAATTTACTCGATAACAATGGGCTAATATGGAAGGGAAGTTTCATAATTTAACGTATAATAATGAGGAAAGTGTTGTTATGTATGAGTCAAACATTAAGAGATTTGTAAGGAATTCTATGGAATGTCTATAAAATTAGGGAAGTAAGATTTCCCATTTAATTTATGTGCCTAATAGAAGCCTCTAAAGGGCACTGGTCTATCATGAATTTTCACCTTATGATGATACAATGTAACTCCTAAACCTAAACCACTTAGTTAAATAAGTGGTGAAAAATAACTCATGTGTGCCTCACTATGTGAAAGAGATTTCTGAATATCTATGAGGGATTATGTAAAACTTAGGGGAGAATATTCCCTGTATACAAATTATCAAAATATTATGATAAGTATGTGATAATAAATAAATTAATAAAAAATAATGAAATGAATAAACATTAGAGTAGTAGAAAATACAAATAAATCCTAGCCCATGTAGCAGCAATATGGATTGTTATGTAAATAACCCCAATCCAGAAAAAAGTGTCTAATATACATGTAAAATATTTATAAAAGCAATAGCATCCATCCTGAGGTCCATCTAGAATATTCTTCATTATATTTCTAATTGTATTAATAATCCATCATAGGGATCTTTCCCTTCATTAGATCCCTAAGAGTGAAATCTTCATGCACATTGAAATTCATGAGTATGGTTTGAGTACAAGACTCAGTAGAAAACCACCAACATACATTAACATAATTTCATAAGAGATAATAGTTTATTCCCTAAATGTAAATGTATTAAAAATATAAATAACAATATATCGCACAAATTAAAACATATTTTATGTCTTTTGATCCCATATCTTCCTTATTTGGTACCGTGATGGAAGGAAAAATGATAATTCATCTAACACATCCCCCATTATAAGATCATTTAATAATATCATTGACTATTCCCACATGAAGGGTTATCTCAAACTACACTGAACATGAATCAAAAACAACCCTCTTGGGGGAATTTTCCATGGGGTGAAACTTACACACTGAAATTCAATATTGAATAACTACACAATATAATACAAGATAAAAACCGTAGATAGAAAATCACATTAAATAAACAAGCAATGTTACTAGAATAATCCACATGAAGAAAAAAATATAATTGGTCACTTATGGCTACACATGAAAACCACATGTGATCAGGCATCGAACATAGGTTCCTAGGGACACACATTCCCATGAATAATCAGGCCAATATCCCATATAGAACATGGTCTAAAATCGAGGAATTATTATCATGGAGAAAACAATTACATGTAAGGTAATGGTAACCATCCAAACCAATAAGAATTATGGTTTCCCAAAAAAATACCTTACTAACATGTTTTAAACTCTAGGATTGAGGGAAATAGGGAAGATACTAAAAAAGTTTAGAATGTGTTCAACTCAACAAGGTCGATCCACTTCCAACAATTGTCTTTATCCAATATTTCCAAAGAATCCAAATTCTCTAATCCAGATGTCTATTATATTAATGATCATAAGAAATCTAATTAAATAAGTCAATAACCCTTACATATAACCAAGAAAAAAATATATAATTTATTTTTATTGAGGATAAGGGGAGGTAATTGATCATAATCATAGTTGTAATTATCATATTGGATGCATAGTATTGAATCTATGTTTGAACATCAATGAGATGGTTTTGAAGGGATAAGGAATATCCAAAATCTCATGGATTGGTCTTAAGTCTTTAAGTAGTACCAAATGAGTTTAATGAGAAGGGAATTGGGTGATTTAGGAACTAAATTAGTTTGTATCGACTTTATTCATGGAATGAATTATTGTTTCATGTTCAAACTTTAATATTGGATGATAAACCAAAAGACAGATCTCTGAAAATTAAAATCCCAAAAACCCAACTGATGTCAGAAGTTTCAATTTAACATCAATAATTGTTTTTAGAAATTTAATATAGATTCATGGATTCTTCCTATAATCCATTCACGATATAAACCTCTCATGTAGAAAAATTTCTAGTCGTCAATACATTTCTCTCCCAAATCATCCCTAACATGCCTCCACTAATTTAATTACACCATTAATATGTGAAAAAAATATAAAAATATTTATACATTGGGTCTGAGGATGTTTAAAATCTCCCCAACAATGAATTCTTATCCTCATGAACTATCCACATAGGTATGTTCAAACAATTTTGGATACGCCGCCAAAATGACTATATCCTTCTCTCGTACCTCTTCCATAATTCATTCATGCTACTATAGATCCCAAAAAATAGTAATTGTCTTTTAATATAACACCCACTCACATTAGAATACATTTTCATTATGTCTCTCCTCAAAATATAATTTTAGTTATGGCTTAATATCCTAACAATTGAGCACATGTGTGGGTCTAGTCTTGTTCTATTGAAGCTCAGACACATATAACACATCTAGCATGCATTGATACCATGGAGGACTCTATAAATGATAGGATACTATCCCTTTTTATTAAATTATATTTAACTACCTAGTATACCATAGTGTTACATGACTGTTCATCCTTATAAGTCTATTCCCCAACTAAGTGGACAACCATAATAAAGCATTATTGTATATAGTAAACTCTAAGGGCCATATCCATTGGTCAGCATAAGAAAATAGTTTTCTATAAATTGTAACCAAAAATTTATAAATTATATTAATCCAAATTGAATTATGGTATACCATAATCGACCCAATAACTGACGAATCACTTGCCTCATTCCATCAAAAAGATGAATGATAAGTCCAACCATACAAAGCCTCAAAGGGATACATCTAAATTAAAAATAGAAATAACTTATTATAGGTTAAATATAACAAATCTAATTCATCATACAATGAACCTATAAAATCAATAATAATTTTTTCAAGCATATAATTTAAGTTCACGAACATCCTCTCTGACTACCCTTTGGTCTAAGGATGAATGGTCTTACTCAGCTTCAACTAGGTACCCATCGGCTTTTGTGATCCTTGTTAAATATGTGAGGTAAACAAGGCTTCTCTATTAAAGGACACATTTGAATCCACTCTAAGAATCCACCTAATATCTCAAATATAGATATAACTTATCGCATTCACTAATTTCAGGTCCATTGTTGGTATGAAGTGATCTACCTTTGTTAAAGATCCACAACCACCCAAATAGTGTCTCAACCTCTCAGGGTCATGGGAACCCCTATCATAAAGTCTTTCATCTCATCATTCCAGTTTATCATAGAAATTGTATGTGTATGGAGTAACCCTATAGGTATTGGATACTCGAACAAATTTTTTTTGACAATTCATACAATGGTAAAAAATCCAGTAATGCATCTTTATATTTTGGGCCAACCAAACTATCTCAGGATATAGTTTTACATCATGGAAATCCTCATGTGAACTACTCGCTATAAGTCATGAGAGGCTCTCATCAGATTCTATTTCATATAACATGGAACCACCAACCTTCCATAAACCAAAATAACTCTATGTATATACAAATCCCAACTTTAAATAGATCCACTTTCGTCCAACCACTAATCTATCACGATACACTCCAGATTATATTCCAAACTAGTATTCACTCATTCTAACAATTAAAAATTGATCACTAAGGTTCAAAAACTATTATTTATCGATCCTCATATATTCCCAACATCTTGATAACTAAAGTATCCATGATCTCACATCTATATTACGAAGTTTATTATCCCATATTCTATAATTTTCTTCTCTATGAATCTGTATCCACATTTCCTTTTTTCAGGAGTACACTCCATCTAAAACTCAAATATCTTCAAGTACTCCACCCATTCCCCTAATAAATATCCATGTCACATTGGGAGAAAACATAATTCAGACTCTTGAGGTGTGTGTACATAATAAATATCTTGACAATAAGGTAGTGTCACTATAATTTTATTCATGGACCATAATTTCTATCTCCAAGTCATGAGTGGGGAATTTATTCTTATAGGTTCATAGATGACAAGGCCTATAAGGGATAAAATTATCACCCTCCCACAAAAAATCTCTTATTCCAATACCAAATTCTATATTATACACTACATAGCTAACTCCAATATTTGTAATAGTAATTATTTGAGTCGACATCAACCTTTTTATCATCACTAAGAAACATTTCCAACTCAATTTTTCCTATTCAAACTTGAACCCCTTATTGGTAAGAGAGATCATGGGAACTTTTGTGTTAGAGATGTCTTGAATTAATCTCATGTAGTAACTAGCTTATCCAAAAAACAATACATATAAAATAATTTTTTTACTCAAACATATGAAATAAATTTATCAACATTCTTTGGATCAACTAATATCCATTCTTGAGAAACTTCTTGCCCAATAATGAATGGATTTTTATCTAAAGTTTAAACTTTGAGTACATAGCATATATTTGACATTTTTAAATCCTACTCAACTTGATATCCAGGTTTCTAGAATTTGATTCAAATATCATGGAATATATAATGATGTCATAAATGAATATAATTTCAATGGAATCCATGTACTGGTAAAGATCTAGTTCATGAGTTCCATTAACACGATCATAGAATTAATTAGTCCAAAGAGAATAATGATATACTCAGACAATGAAAACATTCTCTTAAAATTTTTTCTTTGAGACTACATGACCTTTAACATGAAGTTGGTGGTTGAAAAAATGTAGATCATTCTTATAAAACCACTTTTATCCCCAAAACTGATCAAATAATTCATATATTCTTGGAAATATGTACCTATACATCATAATGAACTGATTCAACTTATGGTATTCCACACAAATATTAATACTACCATCATCGTTTTTTCTAAGAAACATTATAGAACTCCATGGGGAAGTTCTTAATATAATTAATCCTTTAGCTTCTAGATCATATATCAACACATTAACCTCTTTCATCTTGGATTCATCCATAATATGAGGTTAAATTGATGTTTAGTGTTCACTGAGAAAAAATCTTGATATCGACTTCAACTCTTGTGTTTGTTAACAACCCAAAAAAATATTCTAGAAATATATCTTTATATAGGTCCAATGATTGTAGAACAATTTAGGGAGTCACCATTTGATTCACTACTGAGATCTTATTAAATAAATGTTGTAAAAAGATTTATTTTTAATGATTTTACGGTCTCACTCTTCCTAAATCAACATATCATTCACCAGTTAGCACAAACATATGACCTTTATGGGATGAAAATCTTACTCATCTCTGATAAAAATAGATGTGTACATAAAATATGGTCAACCAGTACATGATAAGGATCACATTGAAACCTATCATCTCTATAATTTTTAAGATATAAATATTCTCAGAGATATAAACAAAAAAAATTATTCATGATAGATATTAAGATGATCCACTTAATTTCCCTTGGGTTTATTGATAGAAATAATATAAAAAGATAATTTAACTAGACAATCTTACTCAGTAACTACTTAAACAGATATAGATGAATAGGATTATCATGTGTCAAACAACGAAATTGAAGGGGTAGAAGATTTCAGGATGATAAATAAGAAAATGGGTGGTCCCTCTCCACCATCAATTAAAGCCTGTTTAACCACATATGCCGACCAAAAACTACTCCATGATTCCTAAGGTTATCATTAATCTTATATTTCACCAATAGTTGTGGGGTTTGCACCAGCTAATGAGGCCTTATATCCACACCACGACCTGATTTAGTGGTGTGGAACCATGAATCAAAGTAACAAAAACATGAAATATAAACAATATTTCCACATGAGTGATAAGTATAGAGAAAAAGATGTATCTTATTGAGAATTTTCTCTTTTCTCCCATTATTATATATCCTAGTAGATTCACTCCCCATAGAAGGAGTCAAATAACTCATATATTCTCTCGTTTTTTAACATATCTATAGAATTAATCCAACAAATTCGTCATATTTTTCCTACAATGAGACACTATGATAGTGCTAGATATGTCCTCTATTTGTCCTCTACTATTAGGAAAAAGACCAATGGATCTTTCCTCGTCAATACCCATGTCTATAAAAACGGAATTACAAAGAACTATCACATATCTCATCAAATAAAGTTCATGAACAATGGTCTCAACTCTAGGTGAAGGCCAATATTGAACTTTGAATATTTTTATTCTTTATTTCCCACCAGAAGTGGTGAAAAGGTATGAATTATGCAAAGCATGATGAATAGGTAGACACCATCATTAAACCATGTTGGATCTTTATGAACTCTTAAAAACAGTCCATATTCAATAAATCGGGGATAAAACCTCGAAAATGAGGTCTATGAAGGTTTCCCATGTCATCCCTTCCCATATACTATCCTTCAGCATGAAATATACTCACCTTCTTTATGTGCCATGAAGTATAAATCTCACAACCTTAACCTTATGATCGTTTGGGATCCCTAATAAGTCCAAATACATTCTCTGAATCATATCCAACTTTCTATATCATAGGGGAATCTGGATCCCTGGAAGGATGAGGGGGTAAAAGATCAAAAAGTCCCATGTATATTTGACTATATTACGCATTATTATATAAAATATTCCACCCTAAATAACTACCAACCAAAATATTAATTATTGTATTAATTCTATTTTTAGAAATTCTAGATCAATTAAAAGATAATTATTGATTTCATCCTTTATATTAGTAGGTGGTGCAACTATTTACAAGATAATTATATGGGCGTTATGTTATGAAATTCCAGAAAAAACCATAAATAAATCAAAAAAAATTTAATTAAAGGACTAAATTAAGAATATTGTTCATAGTTTATTGACCCATGAAAGGGTTTAAAAAATTCAACCTAATAGGCTACCCACAAGAATACTCTATCACCCCCTAAGTACTAACCAAAATTCAAGGCAAGTCTCTATTACCAAAACTTTATTCATAACCACATATATACACTCAAACATAGAATATAAAATTCTCAAATAAAGGAATCCAATAAATAATTCACCAAATAATATACTACAATTTTAATATGTTTTTAATTATTTAGGCATTATTTAATACAAGAAACATGTGTAGGCAGAATGTGAACCAGTATTCCTACTATGAGGCACGAATACACAAAAAATAAAATTAATCAATATATCAACATTATGTTCATTACCCAAGCTCAATTTTAATAATTTTAACATTAAAAAGATAAAAACACATGTTCTTGGAAACTCAGTGGTTCGCAACACAGTGATAGATAGGCACTAACAAGGTTTTGTTTTTTACATCTTAACTCTCATATCTCCTATCTACACTATCCAAAATCAAAGAAAATAGGAGAAACAATTTAAAGAACCACATCCTATTATTTCATTTTGTAACACATAGTACCAAACCACTCGTATTGATCTAGGGGTTTGATACGACCTCATGTGTGCCACCCCAAATTAAAGAGGTTGTTCACTAGCATGGACGATCAATAAAATACCATCAGGGGACTATGTCTTCAATACTAGGAAACATAAGAGTATGATAAATGAATTTATAAAAAAATAAATTAACAAATAATAAATAAAGGAATAACCATAAGTGTAGCATAAAATTCAAATACAACCTAGTCCATGTAGCAGTAGTATGGTTTGTCAGGTACATTAACCAAAACCAAACAAAATGATCTCGTAAATGGATAGGAATATAATAAATGAAGAAACATATAGTACAAAGTCTATATAGTATCTTCTGAATCCTATTATTAACATTCTTAACCATCTAGAATAGGTCCCTTTACCTTCATAATATCCCCATGAATGAAATTTGTAGGTTCATTGAAATGTCCAGGTATAGTATGAGTACACATCTCAGTATAAAACCACCAATAAACCATAACATAAGTTCATAATATTTACAACTGCATTCCTTAAGTAAACATGGTAGAGATATAAACAATAATATACCACAAAAATTAAAGCATTTGATGGGTCCATAGAGACAATCTCTAACTGCTTTAGAACCATTCCAGAATGAAAAATAATCAACCACTTAACACATCCCCATCAATGGGATACTCCAAAAACATGATTTATATATACTTCTGGAATGGATATACCAAATAATAACGATCATCCATCTGATACATCCCCTTAAAGGGAATATTATATGATTCTCAACTTGTATTCTCAACTACACGACAGAATAAAAACACAGTTTTATATACGATACGAATGATATAACAATCATCACATCAAATAAAAAACAATCATAATAAGAACAATACAAATAAAATAAACACAAGTATATGTCTCCCAGAGCTATTCATGAACACTATATGTGATAAATCATCAAACATAGCTCAAAAAGGTGTATACAGGCTTGCCAAAACTTATGCCAATAACCCATATAAAACATGAACTAATTTCAAGGGAATCTTACATCTATGCAACAACCACAGTTAAAGAAAAGGTTTTCATCCACATCCAGAAGTACCACTAGAAACTAGAACCAATCTAATTTGATATGGTTAGAAATCTAGGATTAAGTTAGAACTATATCAACAACAAAAAAAGGTTAATACATCAAAAACTCACCATGAAAGCTCCACAATCGACAATGGTCTTGATGAGAGCCCAAATGGCCTGAAGGCCTTCATTTTTATTGATTTTTTTATAAACGTCCATTTCAAGGGATGAGGCGAAACCCTTAAAAAGCCCATAGGCTCAGATATTACAAGGCCCGTAGGTTTAAGAGATTACATGACCCAAAGGACTTAGGGAATTAAACCAGACTATCTACAAAGAAACTGCCCCTCCCCAGCATTTGCGTCATGATAGTAGCTCTCCACCTTTGCATGGTCGTCTATCTAGGCTTCTCGTGCAAGCAAAGGCTGGTACCAATGGCATAGCCATACCCTCTAAATCTGACAATCCATTTGGTTCTGCTCTAGTGAGTGCACCTACTCTAAATCCCCTTCTGGGTGGATCCTTTTTTGTAGTGTGTCTGGGGAAACTGCATGTGGACCGATGGCCTTGAGGTGGCCCAAGGGCCTTAAAGGTGGCCCGAAAGCCCTACTGACCCGAAGGCCTGGGTGGCCCGAAAGCCTTTAGGACTCCCAGCCCAAACCAGTGGTCCAATGTGAATAGTTCCAGCTACTACAATACTGAACATTTCCTGCTTTAGTAACTTCTACAGTGCCTGGTCCAGCACCCGCACAATGTACAGTCTGCTACAGTACCTTTACAGTGTACTCGTCCCGCTGGGCCAATTTCAGGTCCGGCCAACTAGTGGGGAGGCCCACAATGGTGGCCCAGACTAAATAGGGCAGCCCACACGTGGCGGCCTGACCAGCGTGTGGTGGAAACCTGCTAGGGCGGTGACCCGGTAAGGCGGTGGCTCGGTCCAAGGCCGGCAGCCCGCTAGGGCGCCAGCCCGGTTCGAGGTTGGAAGCTTGGTCTGAGGGCAGCGGTTCGACTCCAACGGTGGCGGCCCAACTCAGAGGGAGGTGGCCCGACTCCGAGGGTGGCAGCCTACTCCGAGGGCGGCAGCCTGGCCCCAAGGGCGGCAGAATGCTTTGAGGGCGGTGGCCTGCTCCGAGGGCGGAATCCCGGTGTGATCTGATGTGGGGGGTGTAACCCCCCATGGTCTCCCGTATTCTTGAACGGCCCGAAGGCCGTTCAGTTGGTGAGGTGGCAGTGCCATGAGGGCATTGCGGAACCCGCCTAAGGTTGGTTCATCCTTCACTATGGCTTTGGTCGTGGCATTCATTCACCAGCGGCGAGGCGGTCGCACCGCCTCCCTTCCCGTGGTCGGCTGTCATGTCAGCCACCTCTTCTGTTTTCCACGGTGATGAGCCACAACCCTCCTCTTGCGGCATGCATTGACATGCTCACTATCTTCCATGGAGGAACAGGATTATCAAGATAGCAGAGGGTTTGGTATGAGTTCTTTAGGCCCACACCCTCCATGATATCTCATAAACATGAGAGGGTTTAGGGTTTAATAACAAATGAAACAATCATCAAGATAAACCCCACATGGTTCCCCTAAATAACTTCTACCAAAAGATGAAAGAATCGTAGGTCAACCCCTTAGTTGGTTGACCCGCGTTCTTCATTTAATTTTAGGAATGGGTAAAAAATGAATCAAAAATGGATAAAAAGTAACCCCCTACCTTGAAACTTCAGAGAATCATCCTCAATTTTCAGTAGACTGTGTTATTAGTTCCCGCGATCAGCTCTCAAAGACGCCACTCGTACGTCGGCCATTGGTGATTCTGTGTTGTCTGTCACCTCCTGCTGGGTCAGCTTCTTCTTCTAAGGGTCTGACTTTGCGGAGTTACTTCATCAATTTGCTGCATGGCGTAGCTCTCTGATACCCCTTCCATAACTCCATATTTATAGGAGAGGGGGGGTATGTAACACCGTGGGGAGTTAATGGGGCTCATTAATTAATAAGTATCATAATTTCCCCCAACTTTGCTGTTACTCAGATTAAAGGGTCAGGCCATTTATTGTCTTGACACCTCATCGATCCCATCTTACCTCTTGTCCATTGGAGGAATAGAAAAAAAATAATGTTATTTTATTTATTCTATTAAAAAGTTCCAAAAACTAACTTTTTCTCCGAACCTACTGTTGTCAATGTGAAGTCTCCCTTAATCGAATCTTGGTCCTGCAGATTCAATGGTGCTCTCATATTATTAATCCGAGAAATGGTTCAAAAGTTAGAAAATTCCGCTCATGCCTTTACTGAACATACCCGAAAATAATTTTGGAAAATTAATAACAGTCACCCTCGACCCGTGCCAGTCAAGGTTAAACTCGTCCTAAGTGAAACACACCCCAATGAACCCAATGATATTCTCGTATTTTTAATATGAGTTACTGTTTAGAAGTTATGAATTTTTATAGTAAAATATTTTTCACTTAATTATTTTATTTATTGAAAAAAACTAACATTCATTGGTGGCATGTTCCAGCCAAGGTTAGTATCGCCCTAAAGGAAACATACCCTCATGAGTTCAGTGGTGGTCTCAGATTTTTAATCCAAGTTACCGTATATGATTTATAAGCATTTGAAAAATAAAATAACTTTATTTAATTATTTTATTTATGGTTATACCATTTTTTAGTTTTCTAACTAGAGGCCAACGTTGACAAAACTTAAATTGCACCTAGGGTAAAATCGCCATCCTGAATTCAATAGTGCCCTCAGATTTCTGATCCAAGAAACACTTTAAGAGTAATTCTACTTTTTTAGGAAAACAGGTTACTCGCACTAACTAAAGCTTAAAAAAACTCTGATAGATCATTCCAGGCATTTCGAGCCTCTGAATCACGCGCTGTCTGATTTTTCGGTCTCTAAATAATTCCATATAATTGAAAAAATATGGAATTTCTGGGACATTAAATTCTCCCCACCATAGGTATTTACATCACCAAACCTCACAACATAGACTACAAAAACAAATAGCGAGAATTGAGCATAGATTTGATCCTCCTGCTCCCATGTGCTCTCTTAGAGGTTCTCGTGCTGCCAGCATACCTGCAACAAAGGTATCGACTGCCCACGAAGGACCAACTCTTTTCGATCCTCAATCTCCACTGAAACCTCCGTAAACTTCACCCCATCATATAAGTCTAGCTCTCCATGGTGGATGATGTGAGATGCGTCATGCACGTATCTCCTTAGTTGGGATATGTAGATGACGTCATGCACCCTCTCCAACTATGGTGAATGTGCCAAGCAGTATTCTACCTTGCCAATCCTTCGAAGTATGATAAAAGGACAGATAAACCTCAGTGATAACTTGCTGCCTCAGACAAATCTCTATAGTCCCCATCATGGAGAGACTCACAAGAATATGTGGTCCCTATCCTGGATCTACAAGGGTCTTTGTATCCTATCGGCAAAAGACTTATGCCAACTCTATGTAGTCTTAACTTGCTGACAAGTGAGACATCATGATACAAATTCTGATACTACATTCTTCATCCCTGGCCACTAGTACTGACGCTGGAGGTCCTGGTACATCTTTACCACAACAGGATGTACGTCCAGAGGTAACATATGGAACTCCCTCAACAACTCCTCCTAAAGAGCCACGGGTACCATGGTATGTCCTATGAAGAGGATGACATGGTCCCCACCTTCAAAAAATCCATCAAGTGTATGCACTAAGTATATTTGAGCACCTCGAGCCACGCAGCCAATGCCCCCCAGCTATGCCTCCCTGACTTGCTGAAGGAGTGGGGAGTGACAATCATAGACTAGAGGTAATCTGCTTCATTTCTATCTACGAAGGATATCTGTAGCGTGACTAGCTACTCTGACGCCTCACTCAGCAGTTGTAGACTAGAACTCCTACTGAGTGTGCATGCTACCACATTCCCCTTCCCAAAAGGGTTGCCGACTCATGAGTGATCGGATTCACCCTCCTATGAAGGAGTTTATCATGTGCTTCCTGGGTTTTCTTTTTGGCCGACAAAGTAAAACCTCATCCCAATGTTGTAGATAAACCACAACCTTTATTATGAATACATTCAATCTATGTATGAACTGTGGATGTCTAGTCTATACACAAACTAACGTCATAAGGCTTCGAAGCTGCCACCAAGAGGTTCTAACTGAAACTCTTGTCTCAAGGGTCAGATCACACCATCGGTTAAGTGTGATTATCGAGTCTCCTCCCAATGATATCTCCAGATGTGAGGGTCAAGTCAATGGATTAACCAGATACTCTAGTTCTTGGACAAGATTAATGGAATGAAGGAATGATTGATACATATGTCTACTGATATGACATCTAGTAGTTGATGTAGACCATTCATTGAATCATTCCTAGACCCCTTGGGTCGAACTCTTTTACCATATGTAGCTACTCCCTTCCCTTGTCCTCCAGATCCCTGAGCCTAGTGGGGACCACAAGGGGTGGGTTGAAACATGTCAAAATCTACACCACCTCATGCAACTCTCCCAACTCTGCTTCCATGTCTGCAGCCCTACATATTCATCTATCCCTAAATATTATTCTTCCCAAAACATTTTTACACACCCAAGTCTCTGAGATTGGCGCCAGTTTCCTGATTTCCCACTACTCACATTAATTGGTTGTATCTTCTCATCCAATGAACATACAACTCCAAAGGTTACCTCTAGAACCCTATCATAGGTAATAATGCATAGAGGAATAGTGATGTCTCAGACGTCCTTAAACACACCACACTTGGAAGTCTGAGCCTCTAAGCACTGACTGTATCATATTCATCGAGTAACAGGAGTGGTTGGTATGCCTCGATGAATACTCAGCTACTGACATGTCGTCCTTCCGATGTTGTAGAATCTCTAGTGAACTCTCAGCCACCACCTCAAGCCAGTCCTCAACTACCGAAGAACTTTACTTTCCTCGAAACCTCGGAGGCCTCTATCAGTAGAACACGTGCAATGTGCTCAGTCAGTATGCATCCTCTACTGGCGGGGCTGATGGCAATAGTCTTCCAATGTGTAGTGGTGTTGTTGGTACCCCACCCAAAGGTTCTTACGTCGTTAGAGGGCCATGCACCAAGGCCACATCACTCGGTGGGACATCATCGTATACTCTCTCGGGAATCCTAGTTGGCTGTATACGGGGAGACATCCTGATAAGTAATAGGAACTCAATGGTAATTAAGTTATACATAGTGAGCCTACTCCAAATAAATCAAAATAAAAACTTTTCAAAAAAACACGCGTAATCAGTGTTTTCGTACACTGAGTTGGAAATCACAATTCTGGGTCATGGTGTATGGATATGACAGCTTCTGCACAAACACTGGACTCCCCAAACTGAAAACCACACTCATAACACTTAACACTATAGCCTCACAGGAAATATCAGAGTCTTAGTTATTTGGTATAACTGAACTCCTCTGATACAACTTTGTCATGACCCATCCCTTGGGGAACCATGTCGGGACTACCCCAAGCCCACCTTTCATAGGCCAGGGTTTTGCGACTAGCACTAAAAGGTGTATTCCCAAAGATGGGAAGGAATTTATTTTAAACATATACAAACACACGGTCTGAGAACACAACAAGAAGCAACTATGAAGTAAAAAGCTATAGTAAAAGTGTACTAAAAGTAGAGTGGGCTAGAATAAAAGATCAACTTTTAAAGTACATGTACAACTGAAATGAAGAATATAACTAAAAATGGGAAAACAGCTATTGGGTCATCCTATGGGGATCCTACCTGAAGGGTAGGTACATATTGCCTTCTTAGCACTCCATGTCCGCTTGTCTCCTCCACGTACAGCCTAGTCCTGGCTCCCTCAAACCTCCGCCAGCTGCTCGTTGTCTGCACAAGACACAAAAAGGTGTTTGCGAAGCCCGTACAGGAGTGAGTATAATAATACCCAGCAGGGACCCCAAGACCCCTAGAGGCTTCTCAAAACTCCAGAAAGGAAAAACCCAAAAGCATGATCTAAATCACAAAGCACAAACCAACAGACATAGCTCAAAAAGAGTCTCAACTCAAACTAGGTTTTTAGTAATGTATAGAAGTGGAGATGATTAGTCACGAAGCTATATTATCTTATTCTGTCAAGAAACACATCTTCTGCCCATATGGATTTTGACCCACACAGGATCGATAGGTACTAACCCCCGCAATGATCCACACAAGATCTGACCCACCTAGAGTTGATATGTAACTGACCCCCACTGACCCACATAGGATCTTACCCACAGAAGAGTGGTATGCACTGACCCAAATAGGATTGTCGAGCACTGACCCACACAGGATCGGTATAAGTTGACCCACACAGGATCGCTAAGTGCTGACCCACACAGAATCAGACCCACAAAAGATCGGTATGCACTGACCCACACAGGATCACTGAGCAATGACCCACACAGGATCTGACCCATATAGGATTGGTATGCACTGACTCACACTGTTTCAATGAGATTTGAACTCCATATGATCTATCTCCAACCTCTGCCTCACTCCCTTCCATTGAATTCCTCACACCAGGTGTTCTCGAGTTCCTTAGAATCGGCCCTTGAGATATCAATCGTACCTCTACCGTCACTAAGCTCTTAAAAGATGCAACCCAAATAACCGCCATGCCGTCAGGGTTCTAATGCTCTTGACAGTGTGTCAATCGGATGCTCGATCTGTGAGTTATAAGCGTTTTAGCTTTGGGGGCTCGATTGGATTCCAGTGCGATCCAACCTCGCTGAACTCCAAGTTTATCTGACCTCTAATGGAGTAATTCAAAAGGATCGTCTCACTCTATGGGTCCCAATTTCATAGACAGTTTGTCAAACGGGCATCAGGTCCTCACGATAAGGTCCATTGATTTTTTCTGGCCCAGTGGGGCATGGGTCTAGTCCGACCCGGTCAGACTGACCTGGACCGACCCAGTCTAGGTGGGGCTGAGGGGAAATCAGCCCTCTAGGCCGATGTCTCGTCTAGGCAAATAGTGGGGTGGCCTGGAAGGGCGGCCCGACTCAAATAGGGTGGCCTGCAAAGGGGCATCCAGGCCCATGTGGGGAGACGACCTACTAGGTCGGCCCGACCCGCGTGGGGAGGTGATCAACTAGGGCGGCGATCCGGTCTGAGGGAAGCATCCTGGTCTGAGGGAAACAACCTGTTCTGAGGT
This sequence comes from Viscum album, assembly GCA_963277665.1. NCBI lineage: Eukaryota > Viridiplantae > Streptophyta > Magnoliopsida > Santalales > Viscaceae > Viscum > Viscum album. Next base: position 1,844,272,030 of record OY728145.1, read on the forward strand.
CAGTGGCCCAACTTCGAGGGCAGTAGCCTGCACCAAGGACACGGGCCCGACGTGAGGGGGATGACCCGACTCCGAGGGCAGCAACCTGTTTCGACGGCGGCGGCGGCCCAGTGTGATCCAACATAGGGGGTGTAATCCCCTGGTTCTTAGATTCACAAACAGCTCAAAGGCCATTCGGTTGGTGAGGCGATAGCACCGTGAGGGTGCCAGGGAACCCGCCAGAGGTGGGTTCGGCCTCCGCCGTGGAATCGGTCATGGATTTTCTTCACCGATGGCGCGGTGTTCATGCCGCCTCCCTTCCCATGGCCAGCTGTCGTACCGGCCTCTTCCTCTATTTTCCACGGCTAACGAGTCGCGAGCCCCCTCTTGTGGCGTACGTCGACGCACTCGGAGTCTTCCATGGAGGTGAAAAATAGCAAGATAGTAGAGGGCCCGGTCCGTGTTCTTTAGACCTGCGCCCTCCGCTCTTTCTCATAAACACTAGGGGGTTAAGGGTTTAATAACAAATAAAACAATCATCAAGATAAACCCCAAATGGCACCCCGCAATAACCTCCTGCAAAGACGAAGGAATCATGTGTCAAACCGTTTGTCATTTGACCCACATTCTCCATGTAATTTCTAGAATAGGGAAAAAGGAATCAAAAAAACGCAAAGAAAATAACCCCTACCTTGAAACGTCGAAGAATCATTTGTGCTTGTCGATGGACTATGTTCTTAGTTCCTACGACTGACTCCCAAAGACACCACTCGCATGTCGCCCATTGGTGGTTCGATGTTGTCTATCACCTCCTGCGGGGTCGGCTTTATCTTCTAATGGTCTGGCATCATGGCATTCCTTCGGCAATTTGCTGCTTTGTAAATCTCTACAATACCCCTTCCCTAGCTCTATATTTATAGGAGAGGGGGGGTAAGTAATGACATGGGGAGTTAATGGGGATCATTAATTAGGAAGCTTCCTAATTTCCCCCAACATTGTTGTTACTAAGATTAGAGGGTCAATCCATTTATTGGCTTGACACATCGATGGTCCCCCCCTACCGCTTGTCCATTGGAGGAATAGAATAAAAATAAAATAATAATGTTATTGTATTGATTCTATTAAAAAGTTCCAAAAACTAACTTTTTCTCCAAACATATTACGGTTGATGTGAAGTATCCCTTAAGAAAATCTTGGTGTTGTGGATTCAACTGTGCCCTCATATTTTTAATCTGATCAATGGTTCAAAAGTTAGAAAACGTCGCTCATACATTTACTAAACGTTCCAGAAAAAAAGTTTGTAAAATTAATAATAGTCACCCGCGACCCACGTCAGTCAAGGTTAGGCTCTACCTAAGTGAAAAATACCCCAATGAACCCAACGGTTCTCTCGTATTTTTAAGCTAAGTAACTGTTTAGAAGTTAAGAATTTCTAGAATAAAATAATTGTCACTTAATTATTTTATTTACAGCCAAAAACTAACTTTCACTGGTGGCCCACTCCAGCCAAAGTTAGTATCTGTCTAAAGGAAAAATACCCTCATGAGTTTAGTGGTGGTCTCAAATTTTTAATCTAAGTTACCATTTGTGAGTTAGAAGCATTTGAATAGTAAAATAACTTTATTTAATTATTTTATTTAAAGTTATTATATTTTTGGGTTTTCTTATTGGAGGCCTATGCCAACCAAAATTAAGTGGTGCCTAGGGTAAACCCTCCATAATAAATGCAACGGTGCCCGCAGATTTCTAATCTAAAATACCATTTAAGAGTTATTCTACTTTTTCAAAAAAACTACTTAAGCGCACTAACTAAAGCGTAACAAAACTTTGACAGATCATTCTGAGCACTCCGGGCCTAAGAATCATGCACCGTCAGATTTCTATGTCTTGAAATAATTCCATATAATTAAAAAAAATACATAATTTCTAGTACATTACATCTTCACTCAACATATTTGGACTGGACCTATATTTATTTATCAAAATTAAATATTTTGGTATTTTTATTATAAAATATTAATCAAAATATCTTTCAAGTAAAATTATAATAAATTATATTTTTATGTTACTTGGAACATCATTTTAAATTAAATTTTACTTTCTTTATATTATTTTAAAGGAATATTCTTTTAAATATTTTTCATACTAGTGCATTTTCCTTCCACATTCATCGGTTTTCAATATGAAACTTCCTCTAAAAAATAATTTTTTTCCAAAAAAAAATTTATCACCTTTTCTTTATGAAATATTTTCCTAAAAAGGAATGAAAATATGTAATGTTTTTCCTTCATATGGTAAATTAATTTTATTTATTATCTGATTAGTGGGTCCAAAAATATCCACTCTATGTATCATTAGGTCTCATGAGATAAACATTATATTTATTTTTGTGCATTCCATAGAAATTTATATATGATGTCTTATCATAAGTCCTTAATTATAAGATTATGATGTAAAGAAAAAATAATTTTATCACTATAAACTAATTATTTATATACATATGATTATTAATGTTATTATATCATCCGGGAATATATTAATTTTTTATAATATTATTCAGAAGTCATGTTTTTTTGTTTATCTCTTCTATATTATTCTGTTAATAGTTAATTTATGATTTATTTTATCAAATGTTATCCCAAACTTAGTTTCAAATCTCACCCATTTATTAACTTTTGGTATCCTATGGAACTTGAAAGTGAACATTCAATGATTTTGGAGACATACTAGAAGAAATAATAAATATTTGACTATAATTTAATGATATATTTCATTTTTACAAATATAATGTGAGAATCATGTATGTATTTATTATCCCAAGATTACTAAAATGTCTGATCATGTGTGATTTGATCCCTTGTATCACGTACTAATGTAATAATGTAACTACCAATTATGGATTACAAGGGTCAGGGTTGTTACACCAATAAATTATTGATCATGATTGTTACTAATGAGACATGATTAAGACCTTAATATGTTTAATGGGACAATAATGTGGGGATAATTAGTAATATTAATATGTGGAATTATTTTGTGATTTCATGTTTTATTTTATTTCAACTGTGGATATTTTTTATGTGAAAAAATAGAGATGGAGTTTGTTTAAATAGCCCAACCTGAGTAGGTTAGATCCAATGTATTCGTTTATTACATTGATACAATAAACAAAAATGTTTCATCTTGTAAGAACAAATAGTTTAGTAGATTTGGGAAACTAGATACAAAAATAAGTTTTCAATTACAACTTGAAATTAAATAAAACAAAAAAACTATTTTGGAAATATCTATAAACATCTCTATTATCCCATAAATTTATTTAAAATATAAATAATTGAATCCAGGGGAAAAATAAAACATAATGAATGGGTTATCTCATATGATTAGTAAGGTTATGTAATATAGAAAAAACTAATATAAACATAAAAAATAAAGCAAGGTGAATAAATAAAATCACAATCAATTAAAAACATAATCTTGGGAATATTATGGAAGGAAAAAACAAAATAATTCCAAATAAATCATCCAATGGGAATAGAACTTAACCATGGATATTATACTAGTATAATAGTCACATAGACTATCAATAAATAATATCATAATGAGTGAATTAATAATTTCATAAATAATAAAAATATCATCATATCCTTGGGAAAAAATTCAACATAAATGGGTAAGGCCTTTCCCAAAACCCAGTCTAGCTTGTCTCAAGGGACTTAACAATGAATTGATGGGATAAAGTGGGATCTTCCCATCACTCACTAAGTGAAATGCCTTTCTAATGTCCAATAATCAATTTATAAATTTAACATTAAAAAAAACTTGTCTCATACCACATTGAAATATTTTAATCATATTCCTAGATTATAATACTCTAATAAAATCATTGATAAATTCTTGAGAAAAATATCATTTTAATATAGAAAGAAGAGTTCTTTTTGAAGAATCATTCTTACTTGTCATGTTTTTTATATAAAACAATAAATTAAAAAAATATAGTTTTTAAAAAATAATTAAAAATAATTAAAAATAATGGTTTCCCAAAAAAGATTTTGGATGGTACTTCAAAATTTGTAATAAATCAGGAAGTTCCCTTTAATCAGGTTTTCTTAATGGGAAGAATTGTGAAGGGAATCTTGTAAAACGTGTACTTCCCCTAAAATGAAAGATGAACTAATTTGGATACATGATATTGGAACATATATATATAATGTAGAGGAATTATATAAAAATATTTAATATTTAAATTGGGTTAAATATGGAGTAAGCATAACTTGAATAGAAAATGGATGTTTTGGAAGATACCCTTAGCACATTTTAAAAAGTCAAACCATATGACCCATAAAATTATTGATCCTCAAATAGGAAATTTAATACCATGAAAATAAAGATATTCATGATATAATACATCAATAGAAAGTATAAACACACCACACCCATGAAATAGTGGGGAATAATGTATATCTCCTGGAAATAAAAGTGACATGAGAAAACTCTTACCACTTATCTAAAAGTATCACGAACTAGTAATTAACATCACAGATAATAAAATTAAATAAATTATTAAATTAATTCATAACCTTTTATATATTTGTTTTATTTTTTATAATTTTATTATGTTATTTTATGGCATTTTATAAAAGTTATAAGATAAAATTTTATCATTCGAGACCATTCATTTCCTTTATTCTCATAGTCAATTTACTTGTATAAATGTATGGCAAGTCATGTGAAATGTAAATAGTAATCTAGAATTGAAATTATATGTTATTAATGAACTTATATAATATTTAATGGTCTTATATATAATTTTCTTATATTTTAGGATGACTCATTAGATAAAACATTAGTAATATCAATTTAGACTTTTTGGCATATTTTTTTTCTTCACAAACTAGTTTTATTTTATTAATTAATATCATTTATATATAATGGTTCCATAACATTAAATATTATATAATACATATATTATGACTAATATTATCATAAAAAATTTTGACCATCTTTGATGGTGGAATTGTAAAACGAAAACTCATCATCCACGAAGGCGATAAATCATCACCTCACAAACAGTATTTTCATTCTAGAATAAAAGGAGTAAGAGAAGATAAATAATGGTTGATAATTAATTAACATGAAAAAAATCATTTATATATAAGAATATAGAGTAATAATTATTGTTTTTATAGAAGAGGTAAGGAAAGGGTAAGAATAAAAAATAAATTGAAAAGAAAATAAATAAAAACAAAAGTGGATTTTTCCTCTTGAATTTCTTCTCATTGAGGACTTCCTTGAGGGGATTGGGTTCTGTATTTGGAAATGGGGAAGAGAATTGGGAATATTATTGGAAAAAATTGTTCAATTCTCAAATCTTGGAAGGTGTTTGGAGAAGTGTCGGTGAAGGGTGGTATTTATAGTGGAGGGGAGGGGTGTTTTTTAAATATTTTTATCATTGTTTTATTATTTTTTCTCTAGAAAAAAAATAGTGACGATTACCTAGATAAATACAGTAAATATATGAGTATTTTTATATATTATGGTTCTTACGTCATTTATGATTCATGTAATAGTTTAGTCAACTTATAATGTATATATAACAAAACTTATTGTATTTCACAATTCACCAAAAATTCAACTCTCTTAAAAAATCAAAATATTCACCCTTGAAATTTTTTGAATTTTATAATTCAAAAATTAACTCTATTTTATGAAAAAAAATTCTTAGTATGATAAATTAATCTTTTAAATAAAATCATCATTTATTCAAAAAAAATATGGATTTTAAAATTATAACTGATTTTATGACACTTTGAAAAAATAATTCAAGCCTATTAAAGTTATATTATAATCCTAAGAAAAATAAATAAATTTTTGAACACATTTTGTGAAATTAAATTTTCTTTGATATCATTATATTCATAAAAATTGGAAAAAAAATGTTTTATAAAAATATTAACATTTAATTAATAATTTATAAAAAAATTTATTTACTTATATAATGATATAATTATATCATATTACTATTTCTAATTTGCCAAAATTTTGTTTATAATTTCACAGTAGAGTTACTATTCCAATAATAAATAGTCTATTAATATAGTTAAAATGATAGTTTTATAGAAATCTCGACTTTTTACTTATTCAACAGAAAATAAATATTTCAATAAAAATAAAAAAAATTCACCCTAATCTAATTTTGAAATTATTATTTAAAAAATGATGTTCATTTTGTTAAAAATAATTCCTAATAGTTTCAAACTTTTTCAAAAACAATTTCTCCATTAAAATGTGGTAAAACTAACTTTAGAAAAATATATTATTTTAATGAATAAATTTGGATTCATTCTTATCTTATTCAAAAAAACAATTAGATTAATGTAGAAAAATTGATCAAATATATAATATATAAATTTCATAAATACAGTTAATTCCTTCCAATTTAACTGTTGGGTTATAATGTTCATTTCAAGATAATAATATTTAATTTTATATCATTAATTGTTTAAACTTCATGTTGTGAGAAACCTATTTTTTTGAATAAATTTACATCAAAATGTAACATATCATAAAATCATTGAATTTTAGATTCTCCCCTCCTTCAAAAAATTGTGTCCTCACAATTTCAAATTTTACATTGAAAAATCGAAGGTTGATACTCCAAATGTTATTTATGGTAAATGTACCTTAGAAGAATGGTTAATGAAATATCCACTTCATAGGAGGGACAGAGAAATGTATAAGTTTCAACATAACTAGGTATTTGAATAGGATAACATTAGTTTGAGGTGAAAATATAGACATTGAAGAATAATCTAACCATTAAGTTCTGATGGGGTGTGATGGAGAAAATGGTTATTAGAAAGTTAACTAGCACAAAGCCATTAGTCTTTGATCAGTTAAAAGTCCATTGATTTCTGAGAAAGAAAATTTCAAAGATAATGTTATTATTCTAAAATCTTTATCCTAGTGTAACACCCTGAGCTTCTACGATACACTTCTCTTTCAATAATGCAATAGCTTGCATTGTCGCAAGTTCGAGATTCTAACACACAGCGACCAATCAAAATAGCCATTATGAATAGTAATACCCACTTTTTGAAATTATATATATTTTATATTTCAAAATGGACTTAATTTTTGGAATCTGAATATCGAAATTAGCCTATGTTGAATTTTTGGTATTTTTCTGAGAACCTCCAATTTTTTGTGAATAGTGAAAAATACTTAAAAACAACATTCTTAATAAAAATAATTTATAGTGATCAATTATACTATTTATTGGTTTTAAAGTATAATTAGAATATATTTTTACCATTTTATCCAATGGTGTTCATTAGAATTAATTTCACTTTAAAATTGGACATAAACAATTGTCAATCTATGGATATATATTGTTTTTTTAAAAACACGCTATTGGTTGTGACTGCGGGAATTAATTATAAAATTAATTAATTCAACTTATATGTTTGGAATTTTTTAAAATAGATATCATTTTCGAATTCGGAATATCAATTATAGCTTAGGGTGATATTTTGGCATTGTTCTAAAAAACGTCAATTTTTTATAAATAGTGAAACCATTAAGTGGTAGTTAAAAACTAATTTTTCATTTAAATGAAACACTATCACTTCTGTGACTTTATTTGAAAAATTCAAACATACATGGCTGTAATTAGGAATTAAAATGTGGTTCAATGAGATTAAAATAATTTTTTGGTGAATAGTAACTTTTAAGTTTAATTAATCATGATTAAAGGTAATTAGTGAAATTTAAGGTAAAAATGATATTATAAAAATATAAAAATACCTTGACACAATTCCTACCATTATTGTATGAGTCATGGACAACCAATAAAATCCATGGGTCAACTTGGGGACCCCATGGAGCCACTTTGGTAGGAAAATGACATTAAAAACTTTTTATTTAATGTAAAAATAAAAATGTCACAAACATGAGTTCTTTTACTTAAACAATTTTTAAATGTGGTTATACAAGTCATATTTTTTCCTATAAATATTAATTAAAAATATAAAAAGATTTTTTACAACATGATGTTTTTTTTATAATTTTTAGACCTTAAATAAATTAAACGTTTTATGACACAATGATGATATAGTGATTACCTCATTAATTAACGATTGAAATAAAATGAAAACATAATGTAAACTCTATGGATTACACTTGTCAAAAACCTATTGTATGAGGATATTCCTAACCATTATCACCTTAGCATCTAAATATATCATTTTGGGACCTTTAGAATCCGAAAAGCATTTCATAATAAAGTAACATTACAAACTTTCCAAGAGTTCCCCTTCCCTCCTCTTATAAAAGGCCCCCACCTCTACCACCTTATTCACACCTTAAAGCCATTTGGAACGGCCAACCTATGCCCAAATACTCTCCCAACTTCCCTATATTACTCCTAGAATCCTCCCTTTGTGCATAACTCTTCCCAAGGAAGCCTTTGTCTCAAATCCAAAAGAGTTACCCGAATTTAAGGTAATGTCTTCTGTTATGTTATTTTGTTTTATTTTGCTTATCCAACCCCATAAACTCTTTTTATTAATTTATTTTGTAACAACACCAGTATACTAAATATACAATAATATTTTTATAAGAATTATTCGAGCTAAACATACACACACATACATATATTGGTTAAAGAACATACTGTTTATGTGGATGGCGAATTTCTGCCTCACGAAACGATGATTGTTGAACACTCATATAACACCTTCAAAGGTGGCCATTAAGATGTAACTATATTTATATATGATATATAATATGTTTATTTTTTACTTAATATTCTGTATTTTTCATTTATTTCATACCTTTATGGTTTCCATTATGGGTAAATGCGCTATTTTCATTTTTGAAAGTGCGGACTACCGCCCCCTCAAAGTGATTTGAATCGTTAATGCCATATGTGGGATGTGTAAAAGATGGAGTAAATGGTATTATACATTATATAATACTGGAATTATAATATAACTTTATATAATTATTATTTCATTCCATTAAATATGAAATAGAAATGAAAGTAGCGTTTATGCGTACGTACGGTTTACCGTCTCCATGAACGGTGCATTTCATTTCTTACCTCTAAATGTTACGTAATATTATTAATGAATGTATATACTGGATATATATAATATATATGATATCTAAAACATGAATATAATTATGGAGATAATGTATATTCTACCACATAAACAACTTGTAATTATAAGAAGTTTATTGTTGACTCAAGTACCAACTTTCGACAAAACGACCGTTATTAACTTAAATAATTACATAGTGTTCATAACATAGTAATAAGTGATATAAAAGGAATAATGAACATGAAAAAGGATCTTAAGAAAGTAGAGATTAACTATAGTTTATTATTCAGGAGGTTAAATAACGGTCGAGTCAAGTCAGACACACGGTAAGGGAATTTCTTAACCCAATTTCTATTCTTTGGGTTAATCTCCTACTTTCAAATTATGTCATTGTGTTATTATGTCCAATCTTGTATTTTTACATTCTTTATGTGTACTTATATTGAATGCAAAAAATAGTTCTATTTTATTTAAAAAATGATGTTTGTAAGGACTTCGCCTCAATCTCCTTTCATCGAGGCATATTTTATTTTATACACAACTTTCTTTTATACAGTGTATAAACCCCTTTGACTGTTACGCTTATTCAAAAGAAATATTTTTTTTATGAAGAGTTTTACTAAATGACAAAAGGGAATGATTTTTTTCGTACGTATGCGGCGACAACAACTTCTCCGCCACCATGACCATTATTTGAGTTTCAGCTTCCTCTACAAGCTATAACTTTTTTTAAATGAAAAAAATACCATGTTTCACTTTTCTTTTATCTTGGTGTTGAAAATGGTATGTATCAAATGTTGTTTATGAGTTTTAATATATGAAAACCCAGTGCAAATGTATATGTATTTAACGCAAGCTTAAAAATGTTTTCAGAAAACCCGACTCTCGAGTGTGGTAGATAGGAAGGGATTGGGTGTGGAACCATCATGGCCTGTAATTAGTCGAGCAGTCTCAGATTTAGTTATTTTGTTTTCAGAAGCTTTCATAATGTTTTCAGAAAAAACTGGAGTATATTTGAGCAATTTTAAATGTAAGTATCTTCTCAAAATTGAACTGGTATTTTGATGCCGCAATTAATTTCAAACGGTATTTTAAAAAATGGTATTCATAAGTGTTTATAAACCATTTTTAATATTAGAAATGAATTGGACTTAATAAGTGACGGGTGGAGCCTGCTATAGCTCCTTGATGCATCGGCAGGTCTCATGAGACAAACTAGTGTCTTGGCAAGAGGCCTTGACAAAATCTTATTTGTAGTCTTGGAACGAGGCCTTGGCTACGTGGTTATGATAGTCTGGCATTATGTATTCCATAATTATCAAAGTGGTTATTGATATTTCATGTGATTATTCGACCAGTAGAATATCCATGTGAATAAGTAAATGACATTATCTCATTTTACTTTTTCCATATTATGTTGAAGTTCAAGTTTAAAAGGCTTTTGTTTTAGTCATACATTGCCTCAAATGTTTATGTTTATTTATGAAAGCTTCTGCTATATTGTTATCCTTACTGAGAATCTGAGCTCATCCCTTTCAATGTTTTATTTTTCCCAGGATGTGAAGAAATATTTTATGACTGACCTACAGGGATAGTCTGAAGGGGGATAGAAGTGTGGACTATGGAGACTATGTTATTGTGATTTTTCACTTTATGATGTAATGTAACATTTATGAATGTATCTAGTGTTTACATTGCTACTAATCTAATCAGTCTTTCGAGACTTGATCTTTGTGATCATGCCAATGTTATGCAATAATGCACCGACTCTAGGTAACTGGGGTCGGGGTGTTACATTTTGTATCAGAGGCAGTTTAGTACTAACCTTGGAAGCTAGATTTAGACAAACTCTGATTAGAGCACATAGCCCTAAGATAGACATTGAGGATTAGTATAGAAAAACATCCTAGAATTTTGGTATTATAGAGATTTTGTGAGTTTTCGGAGCAATACATCCCTGTCTAGATATGAGTAGGTAGAGGCAGCTCTAGAATAGATATACCTAGGGGTAAAACCCGAAAACATCGCTTTGAGCAAGACTCGAACGGGAACTGGTGCACGACAACGGGCCTTTCTGCACTCTTGGTTACGAAACTCCTAGGGGATATGCTTAGGATAATTCTCATTTTTTTACAAACCATTATGAAGGGTTTATGAGTATACACTTCCTCAAAGAAAACATTTTTTATGATTGTGGATTATATCCATAAACCGTTCAATTTACATTAAGTATTTTACTTGTTTGGAATTATTCATTGCAATTCCTAAACTAACCTTGTTTATGACATTGTATAGAAATGGTGCCTAGTAGAAGGAATGTGAACTCCATCAATACGTATGATACAAAGATTAAGAAGGATCATATCTTTAATGGTATTAAGCAAATATTTAGAAGGGAAATAGTCTCCCATGTGTTCTCAACATATGAAGAAATAGTCTCATGTGTTAATAAGATAAGTAAAGAATTCTTTGGGTCTTATGGATTTGAAGGGATGAAAGAGAAGAAATGTATGGAAGAGAAAATGATGAATAAAGGGACGAGGGAAAAGAAGATTTTTCCAATATGTAATAAACGTGGAAAGAAACACCTTGGAACTTTCCTGAAGGGAATAGGATTTTGTTATAAGTGTGGAGAAAAATGACACAAGTGTGTGACTGCAAGGGTAAGAAAAAGGTTTCAAATGTACAGTGATTCATCTGCAAGGAGTGGGGACACTACGCAAACCAATGTCCAAATCATCAGAGTATGCCCCAAATGATGTTATTGTATAATAATAAAGTTATGATACTACCACAGATGAGGAGGAATGATTAGAGTTCTTCTGTTGTCATTAAAGAATTTTGTCATTTGAGTGTTGTATCAATGATGTACTGGTTATAATAATTATGGAGTATATAAGGATTGTACTGCAGTACTATTTCATAAAGGACTTGAGATTGTGTGGAACCAAGAAAAGTGACTCCACAACAGGATAAAATTTTGGAAAATATATTGTTGAGAGAAAGATAAACCATAATATGGTTCTGATACCGTGATAGTAATTTTGGAATAATACATGATTGATTTGGATAAATTATATTGGATATTATTAAAACAGATTAATGATTTGTATAAATTTTTGGATAGAAGGAGTATATCTAGTATTATATAAGGAATAAGGGATCATGAATGTAATCAATAAGTATTTATGGTAATTCTGAATGTTGCAGTGTTTTAAAAGAATACATGATGATGGTGTTCACATGTTGTTACGCGGAAAAAAGGATCATCATTATGTTTACCTTCCTTATAAAATTTCCACTGTGAGTTGGACAAAAGTATTTTGGATAAATATAAAGGTTTGAATGGATTAATTTGAACCTTGGATAGTATTGTTTAAGGTTAAAACATTTCTGAATATTATTTTTGGAATATTATACTACTATAGTTTCAAGAAAAGGACAACCTGTAGGTCGGGGGATAACCTGTTGTGTCAGACAAAGCTGTAGTAATCGAACCCACAACCATAGTGTGACAGGCCTTTAATACCTACCACTAGCCTACAGGAAGTCCCTGGTTATTACAAAATAGTTTTCCTAATCTAAATGGTATGAGTTAATATTTTTAACCTTGTACAATTAGGATAAATATAATATTTTTTAGTTATATTATTTTTTTGAGTGAAAGATGAGTTTGTGGTCGAAATTATATGAAGGTTAAAACTATACTTGTCAAGAATAAATATATATACCTATCTCTTATTCTATGAATAAATTAATTCTTAAACTTTAGTAAAGGGATATTAAAACAAAAAAAATGTCTTATCCTAATACCTTATGTCTTGTTGAACTTATAATATTTTAAATCAACATAGATTGAAGGCTTTGAGGCACTCAATTTTACACTTGTTTGTGATTGATGACCTCAATCACTCCCTACAATTATTTACATTTTTCCTCCAATTATATGTCTCTAATTTCCACCAATGTTCTCTTTATCGAGATCATAATTTGGTGGTGACTTTTTCATTTCACTTTCCCTCTTATTAAGGATAAATTTTATTAACCTTATTTCTGATGTGGGTTTTCCACAAAGGTATTTTCTATTTTCAACCTTTTATTTTCAAAGAATAATTTCAAATTGCGAGGACGCAGTTTATTGAAGGAGGGGAGAATGTAACACCCCGAGCTTCCACGATACGCTTCTCTTTCAAAAATGCAATAGCTTGCATTGTACGCAAGTTCGAGATTCTAACACACCGCGACCAATCAAAATAGCCATTATGAATAGTAATATGCACTTTTTGAAATTATATATATTATAAATTTAAAAATGGACTTCATTTTTGGATTCAGAATATTGAAATTAGACTATGTTGAATTTTTGGTATTTTTCTGAGAACTTCCAATTTTGTGAACAGTGAAAAATACTTAAAAACAAATTTTTTAATCAAAAAAATATGTAGTGATCAATTATAATATTTATTGGTTTGAAAGTATAATTAGAATATATTTTTACCATTTTATCCAATGGTTGTCATTAAAATTAATTTCACTTTGAAATTGGACATAAACAATTGTCAAACTTTTGATATATATTGTTTCTTAAAAACATGGTGTTGGTTGTGACAGTGAAAATTAATTATAAAATTAATTAATTAAACTTATATGTTTGGAATTTTTTAAAATAGTCATCATTTTTGAATTTGGAATATCAATTATAGCTTAGGGTGAAATTTTGGAATTATTCTGAAATACTTCAATTTTTTATGAATAGTGAAACCACTAAGTGGTAGTTAAAAACTAATTTTTCATTAAGATGAAACATTACCAATTATGTGACTTGATTTTAATAAATCCAAAATACATGGTTATCATTAGGATGTAAAATGTGGTTCAATGATATTAAAATAAATTTTTGTTAAATAGTAACTTTTATGTTTAATTAATCGCGATTAAAGGTAATTAGTGAAATTTAAGGTAAAAATGATATTATAAAAATATAACAATACCTTGACACATGTCCTACCCTTATTGGATGAGTCATGGCCGACCAATAAAATCCATGGGTCAACTTGGGGACCCCATGGAGCCACTTTGGTAGGAAAATTACATTAAAAACCTTTTATTTAATGTTAAAATAAAAATGTCACAAACCTGAGTTCTTTTACTTAAACAATTTTTAAATGGGGTTATACAAGTCATAGTTTTGCCTATAAATATTCATTAGAAAGATAAAATTATTTCATACAACATGATAGTTGTTTTATAATTTTTAGACCATAAATAAATTAAAATGTTTATGACACAATGATGATGTAGTGATTACCTCATTAATTAATGATTTAAATAAAATGAAATGATAACGTAAACTATAAGGATTTCACTTGTCAAAAACCTATTGGATGAGTATATTTAGAACCCCTATCACCTTAGCCTAGAAATATATCATTGTGGTATCTTTATAATCCAAAAATCATTTCATAATAAAGTAACATTTCAATCCTTCCAAGAGTGCCCCTTCTCTCCTCTTATAAAAGGCACCCAACTCTACCACCTTATTCACACCTTCAATCCATTTGGATCGGCCAACCTCTGCCAAAATACTCTCCCAAATTCCCTCTATTAATCCTATAATCCTCACTTTGGGCAGAACTCTTCCCATGTCATCCTTTGTCTCAAATCAAAAAGAGTTACCCGATTTTAAGGTAATGTCTTCTCTTATGTTATTTTGTTTTATTTTGATCTTCCAGCCCCCTAAACTCTTTTTATTAATTTCTTTTGTAAAATACAAGTATCCTCAATATACTAGTATGTTGTTATAATAATTATTGGATCTAAACTTACACAAACCAACATCTATTGGTTAAATAACATACTGTTTCTGTGGATGGAGAATTTCTGCCTCACGAAAGGATGATTGTTGAACACTCATATAACACATTCCATGGTGGCCATTAAGATGTAACTATATATATATATGATATATAATATGTTTATGTTTTACTTAAGCTTCTTTATTTTTCATTTATTTCATACCTTTATGGTTTCCATTATGGGTAAACGTGATATTTTCATTTTAGGAAGTGCGGACTACCGCCCCCTCAAAGTGATTTGAATCGTTAATGCCATATGTGGGATGTAAAATGATAGAGTAAATGGTATTATACATTATATTATACTGGAATTATAATATAACTTTATATAATTATGATTTCATTCCATTAAATATGAAATAGAAATGAAATTAGCGTTCATGAGTACATACGGTTTACCGTCTCCATGAACGGTGCATTTCATTTCTTACCTCTAAATGTTACGTAATATTATTAATGAATGTATATACTGGATATATATGATATATATGATATCTACATCATGAATATAATTCTGGATATAATGGATATTCTACCACATAAACAACTTGTAATTATAAGAAGTTTATTGTTGACTCAAGTACCAAATATCGACAAAACGACCATTATTAACTTAAATAATTACATAGTGTTCATAACATGGTAATAAGTGATATAAAAGGAATAATGAACTTGAAAAAGGATCTTTAGCAAGTAGATATTAACTCAAATTTATTATTCATGAGGTTAAATAATGGTCAAGTCAAGTTGGACACAAGGTAAGGGAATTTCTTAACCCAATTTCTGTTCTTTGGGTTAATCTCCTACTTTCAAATTATGTCATTATGTTATTATGTCTAATCTTGTATTTGTACTTTCTTTATGTGTACTTATATTGAATGCACATAATAGATCTATTTTATTTAAAAAATGATCTTTGTAAGGACTTCGCCTCAATCTCCTTTCATCGAGGCATATTTTATTTTATAGACAACTTTCTTTTATACGGTGTATAAACCCCTTTGACTGTTACGTTTATTCAAAAGGAATATTTTTATATGAAGAATTTCACTAAATGACAAAAGGGAATGTTTTTTCTCGAACGTATGCAGTGACAAAAACTTCTCCGCCGTCATGACCATTATTTTAGTTTCGGCTTCCTCTACAAGCTATAACTTTTTTTAAATGAACAAAATACCATGTTTTACTTTTCTTTTATTTTGGTATTGAAAATGGTATGTATCAAATGTTTTTTATGAGTTTTAATATATGAAAACCAAGTGAAAATGTATATGTATTTAATGAAAGCATAAAAATGTCTTCAGAAAACCCGACTCTTGAGTGTGTTAGATAGGAAGGGATTGGGCGCGGACCCATCATGGCCTGTAATTAGTCGAGCAGTCTCAGAATTAGTTATTTTGTTTTCAGAAGCTTGCATAATGTTTTTAAAAAAACACTGGAGTATATTTGAGCAATTTTAAATGTTAGTATCTTCTAAAAATTGAACTTTTATTTTGATGCCGCAATTAATTTCAAATGGTATTTTAAAAAATGGTATTCCTAAGTGTTTATATAATATTTTTCATTTGAGAAATGCATTGGACTTAACAAGTGACGGGTGGAGCCCGCTATAGCTCCTCGATGCATCGGCAGGTCTCATGAGACAAACAAGTGTCTTGGCATGAGGCCTTGACAAAATCTTATTTGTAGTCTTGGCCCGAGGCCTTGGCTACGTGGTTATGATAGTCTAGCATTATGCATTCCATCATTACGAATGTGGTTATTGATATTTCATTTGATTATTAGACCAGTAGAATATCCATATGAATAAGTAAATGACATTATCTCATTTTACTTTTTCCATATTATATTGAATTTCAAGTTTAAAAGGATTTTTTTAGTCATACATTGCCTTAAATGTTTATGTTTATTAATTAACGCTTCTTCTATATTGTTATCCTTACTGAGCATCTGAGCTCACCCCTTTCAATGTTTTATTTTTCCCAGGATGTGAATAAATATTTTATGACTGACCTACAGGGATAGTCTGGGGATAGAAGCGTGGACTATGGAGACTATGTTATTTTGATTTTTCACTTTATGATGTAATGTAACATTTATGAATGTATCTAGTGTTTCCAAGGCTACTAAACTAATCGGTCTTTCGAGACTTGATCTTTGTGATCATGCCAATGTTACGCAATAATGCACCGACTCTGGGTAACTAGGGTTGGGGTGTTACACCTAGAGTTGATGGGTTCTTTTAATATTAATCTAAGTACCTGATAAAAAACATACTTGATTACTTTCCATGTTATATGCATAATCTCATCCTTTGGTTGTTCTTATATATATCTTCACTACATCCCTTACACCAGGAAATGAATGTCCACGATGAATTTTTCATGCCTAAAGCACTTTTAATGAATCATATATTCCTTAAGTCATTAATTCAAACATTAAATTTTTACTAAAACCTAGAATGTTGGAATATGTTATTAATTAGAAATAATTTTTAAAGTATAAATTTATCCATTCCATAAGTAGTTAATCTTAAGACTTGTCTAAAACTTGTCTCGCTACATTCAACAACAAAAAATTAGATCACTAAATTTCTAAAATCAACTTATCATAATATTCCCAAAATATTTTTACTTTTATTATCACATAAAAATATATAAATACCTTAATATCCTTTAAACATTCATGAAACATTCATGATTCCAAGTGTAAAATCTTAGGATGTTTTTAAATCCGAACATATAATAATTCTAACATAACATAGACCATCAGATCACTAACTACCTTCATGGTCACCAATATTATCCCATAAACATCTATTTAATATTATCTTAACCTAAATCACAAATTTAGGGTTATCGTTCCCTAGTCATGTGTTTTCAAGAAGATCAATATACAATAGATTTTCATCTTTTGATTACTAGTGTTATTCGCCACATGCTCCAAATTCCTTAATGAATAAGTACTGCATTACAACACTTATATATCTCAGGATTATTATAGCTGAATCATTATCGATAAAATACTAAAATAACATTATTCGTGAATCAAAACAATAGTTTATTAATCATTAATTTTATTCTATGGTAGTATCATAAGTTTGGCCACAATTCATAATCCTCTTTTTTTCATATTCCTTTGATACTTGAGACATTGATTTGTTTAGTTTTTCATATACCTATTGTTGAAGCACTGAACATCAGAAAATTATTTCCTTTATTTACAATCCTGATCATGGTGGCCTTTTCTATACATATGAAGAAAAATCATTTTCCTCTTAATCATATACTAAGGTGTTTCCTTCCACATTTATCACATGTGGAAAAATACTTCTTTCCCCTATTCCCTTTATCTATCATTTTCTCTACCATCCTATTCTACTATTTCTTCTTTTAGAAATTATAAAACACGGATAATTATTTATCTATATTTATAACACATTATACAATATCCTTGTGTGATGATAATGTTTAGGTGACTTGTTCCCTTCAAAATATTAGCATAAGATCAAAAAATATATGGTCGTTCTTAAACATTCGATCTTGTGCATTGGTGTGGTTTATGTTCCTTCTGCTATACACCATTTCTAAACTACATAATACACAATATTAGTTCATAACATTATAAAACATTATTTATAATCCCAAAACATCTGAAATTCTTAACTTAAATTGAAAAATTTATGCATATCTAATCTCATAATCCTAAGAATGGTTTCTTTGGGGACCTATTTACATTAAAATCCTTCATAGTGGTTTGTAACAAAAATGTAAATTATCCTAAGCATATCCCTCAGGAGTGTCAAAACAAGTGTGTAGTAAGGCTTATTATTGTGTACCATTTTACGCTGAGCAAGCCTGATGAACATTGTCATAGTTGTTACCCCTATGTAAATATGTTCTATGACCACGTCTACTTGTAGTATCCAGAAAGGGATGTACTACTAGAAACACCAACATTATCTCTACTTTATACAAATTCTAGGATGTTATGTTATGATTATTCTAAAAGTCAATCTTAGGTTTATATTCATTAATATATTTTTTTCAAAATATAATTTCTATTGTTTCTACTAAACATACTTGGATACCTTTTGAATAGACTTTAACCCTACTAACCTATAGTGAGTTCTATTCTTTATTACATTGGATTAATAAACAATGAAGTCACATCCTCAAGGACCGAATAGCTTAGAAGATTTGGAAAAATAGATATAAAAATAAGTTTTATATTACCACTTCAATTGAAATAAAACATATAAAAGCCTTTGGAAACATCCATAAACACTTATATTATTACTTCAAGTCATTCGTAATATACATCTTCACATCTTGGGGAAAATTAAAACATAAGAAAGGGGTGATCTTAGATTCTTAGTATGAGTGGGTAATAATGAAAAAAATAATATAAGCATAAATACTAAGTTATGGTGAATAAATAAAATCAAATTACTTTTTAAAAAATATTGATCTTATTATGGTAGGAATAAAAAAAATCCCATATAAATAATCTCATTATACTAATACTTAACCATGAACATTCTACTAGTCTACTAGTCCCATTGCTTATTAATTACTAATATCATAATGAGGGAATGAATAATGTTGGAAATCATAAACATACCATAAAGACTTATTCAAAGAATTTTATATAAATATGTAAGTCCTTGACTAAAACATAGTCTAGCTTATCTCGTGAGACCTATCGATGCCTTGAGGGGCTATAGCAGGCCTCGACCATCACTTACAAAGTCCAGTGCATTATTCATATGTCAAATAATATATTTAAAAATAAAAATTTAAATCAAAGGTTCCATTAACACATTGAAATATTTGAATAATAATAATATATGATGATACTATAATAAAATTATTGATAAATTCATGAGATAAATAACCTTTTACATTCTAAAGAAGAGTAATTTTGGAGAAATAATTTTTCATCTTTAGTATTTTTTTTATAAAACCATAAATGAAAAAATTATATTTTTTATGAATTTTTTTTTATTTTGAAAAAAATAATCATGTCTTAAAATATATAAGGTATGGTACTTGAAAATATGCAATAAATCAGGAAGTTCCCTTTAACCGTGTTTGCTTATTGGGAAGAATTGAAAAGGACAAATTGTAAAACTTGTATTTCCCTTGAATTAATGTTGAAATGATATAGATAAATGATCTTGTAAAATATAAAAATAAATTATAATACATAAATTAAAATAATGAAGAATTAAATTTTGGTAAATAGAGTGTAAGAGTAACTCGAATACAAAATGGATGTTCAGAATGAAACCCTTAGCACTTTGCAAACAGTCAAACCATATGCCCCATAAAATTAATGATCATCAAATAAGACATTAAAAACCAGGAAATTAAATTAATTAATGATATTATACATCAATGGTTAGTATACATACACCAAACACAAGAAATAGTGGTGAATAAGGAATGTATTATAGAAATGAAACTATGACGATAAAACCCAACCACTTGTCCAAAATTATTCTATACTTATACTCAACTTCATGGATTATCAAATTAAATTAATTAATTGAAAACCTCTTTATACAATTATTTTATTTGGTACAATTTTATTATGTTCTTTTATGGCCTCTTTGATAAGTTATAAGATACAATTTTATCATTCAAGAGCGTTCGTTCCCATGGTTTTCATGATCGATTTACATGAATACAAGTATAGGAAATCATTTAAAATTAGAATAGTTATCTAGAATTGAAATAATATGTTATTAATGAACTTAAATAATATTAAATGGTATTATATATCATTTTTTCTGTATTTTTGGATGATTAATTATATAAAATTTTAACAATATCTATTTAGAATCTTTGGGGTTTTTTTATCATCACGAATTTGTTTTTTATTAATTAATAACGTGTATATATAATGGTTCCATAACATTAAATATGATTTAATACATAAATTATAACCTGGTGTAACTATAAAAATAGTTTTATAACTAGACTTGAAGTTTTAATTGAAAAATGAAAACACGTCGTTTGTATAGGCAGTAAATCGGCACTTCACATATGGTGTTTTCACTTTTAAATAAATGGTGAAAGAAAAGAGAAATTATAGTTGATATTAAATTAATATGAGAAAATTCAAGTATATATAATATTTTGGATTCATAATTAATTTTTTGGATAGAGGATTTATGGAAATTATAAAAAATAAAATAAATTGGAAAGAAAATAAATGAAAACAAAAGATGAATTTACCTCTTGAATTTATTCTCCTTGAGAACCTCCTTAAAGGAATTGGGTTTGGTATTTTGGTCAGACTAAAAGATCTTTGAAGTGGGAAATATAATTTAGAAGAGGATTGGTTATAAATTCGATAAGGCTCAAACCTTGGAAGTTGTGAGGATAAGAGGAGCTGAGGGGTGGTATTTATAGTTGTGGGAGGGGTGTTTTTAGAATATTTTAATCATTAGTTTATTATTTTGGATAGAAAAAGAAACAGTGATGATTAAATGAATAAATATAGTAAATAGATGAGTATATTTTGAGATTTTTTTGTATAAATTTTTGATTACTCAAGGAATAATGTATTTAATTTATATTGTATATATACCGTAAATTACCGTATTTCATTGTTCAGCAAATATTCAACTATTTCGGAAAAATCCCAAAAATTAACCCTAACCATTTTTAAAAATTTATAATTAAAAAAATGAACTCTATGTTATGATAAAATTATAAATATGATAAATTTTACTTTTAAATAAAAATCATCGTTAAATCAAAAAATAAAAATTTTAAAATTAAAACTGATTTTAGGACACATTAAAAAAATAATGAAAGTCACATAAAATTTTCTTATAATAAAAAGACAAAAAAATATTAATTTTTGAATAAATTTTATGAAAATAAGTTTTCTTTTAAATCATTTTATTAATTATAAAATTTGGAATAAACAATTATTTTTTATAAAAAAAATCAACACATAATTAATAAATTCTAAAAATATCATTTAATTTACTATGATATAATTATATTTTATTACCATTTATAATATTCCTAAATTTTATTTATAATTAATTTTTGATTTTGATATTCAAATCATCAATAGACTATTAATATCATAAAAATGACAATTTTACAAAAATTGGGATTTTCACTTTTTCACTAGAAAATAATTATTTTTATAAAAACACCAAAATTTCACCCTAAGCTACTTTTGAAATTAAATTTCTAAAATTAATGTTTATTTTGTTCAAAATAATTTGGAAAAAGTTTCTAATTTAGTTTTAAAACAAGTTCACCATTAAAAGGTAGTAATGGTGCCTTTAGAAAAAATATATTCATTTAATGCGTAAAATTTGATTCATTCTCATATTATTCCCATAAAATAATTTGGTTGACTGTAAAAATATTTTATTAAATATATAATATATTTAAATTTAATTAATAATATTCATTCCCGCAAATTTAACTACCATGTTAAAATTGTCATTTTAAAATAATGATATTTAATTTTATTTCATAATTCATTTAAACTTGGTGTTGTTTGAAACCTATGTTTTAGAAGAAATTAAATTCAAAGAGATACATAATATATAATCATGGGTTGTTATAGTTTGAATAATACTCGTCCTGTTTAACGAGTTTTTTAGATGTTTCCTACGATATAGTGGATAATGATTTCCAAGATTGAGATACTGAATTTTTCATTGGAGGACATAATGATTTGTTGAGATATAGATAGTACTTGATACACTATAGTGCAGATATTGATAAAGTATATTAGTGGACCCAAACTAACATAGAGGGTATTTTTATAACATGATGATACTGAATCACTTTACAATAAAAAATATATGTAGTAATTTTTTTTCTTTACCAACTTTTTTATTATGATTTTTTAGATTTATAATTCTATCTTATATTATATATAAGGGTTAATGGACTTTTTCTGAAGTGGAGATCCAATATATAAAAAGTTCATCAATTAATGTTCTACTTGAGGTTGAAATCATATTATAGGATCCCTATGATAAGTGATGTGTAAAAAAATAATAGATAGAGTGGATAGATTTAGTTGGGATGAGGTCTCTTGTAATAAAATCTTCCAATAATATTAATTCTCATGGATAAAGAACATGTAGAAATAATATAAGGGAATAAAGCAGTGCATTCTTCCCTAGTTACGATTGAGGGATTATATTTTAGAATGTCATGTGATTATTTTTATTTAGGATAAAAAATTATTTTATTTTAGAGTTATATAATTATTATTACTTCACTATAGGTTTTACTAATAACATTTTCAGAATTATATGTTTATTCTTTGATAGGGTAATTAACATCTATATTATTTATACAACTAGTACTTTAGAGTCGATAATTGACCATTTAGGGTAATTTTTTTATAGATAGATCCAATCAATTCATATTTATTTCCCTGATTCCAAGTGAACTATCATCAGTTGTGCTCGACAATAATAAATGGAGGGTGCATATGTCACACTACCTTTAGCAGAAGATTTAGTTATAGAGAAATGATGTGAGAATCATGCACTCCGCTTTGTATTGAGTATGTTTGGATTATCCTAAGTCTCATGGTGAATAAATTCTATAATGTTTTGGAGTATATTATGTGGTTTTCAAATCATAATAATCGATCATAGTGTCATGATGGTGGGAATAATTGGTATCTTCTTTTCCTCCTCAATAAAAATCTAGAGATATCGGTTATCACCTTTCATGTTGGACATATAAATATCATTAGATAATTATGGTTATTATTCTATGTTGAGTTTTTTGTGTTTATTATAACCTTTATATGTTTTTAGTGGATAAAATTTATTTCTAGGGAGATGAATGAATCTTGATTAGATGGGATTATATGGTCATTTTGTATTGTACAATGAATTTAATCTTGACATTGGTAGATATGTTCTATAGATGGAGTGATTGGTCGTGGAATGAAATGATATTTATTGAATCATGAAACATTATTAAAACAAATTTTTTGATATCCCACAGTTATATTTCAATATATCATGGACACAATTATTTTTTTTAGATTATACATTGTCCCCTAATTAGTGTTTCATTACAATTTTTAAAGTACCCTAGTTTCCTACTATGGTCAACCCTTAGAAGAACCTTGGAGGCACCCCTACAAAGCCTTGGTGAATGGATTTTAAAGAGTATAAAAATTTTAATTACACATCTAATATTAACTATCTCTATATACTATTGTGTAATCATAATAATTGGTTAATAATGAATTTTATTACAATAAGATTTATTTTCCTGGAAATTGAGATACTTTCTTAAAAGGTGGGTAGTATAACACTCTTTTAAGGATATATATTGTTTTTATTATATGTGAAGGAATCTTTTGAGAAGGACTCACACATTCTAATGGTGATATATAAAATATAATCATTATGGAGGTTGAGTATTATAGTTTGTGTCATATTTTAGACACATTTTTAGGGTACCAACATAGTTAAACCTTGATGAAATTTGTTTTGGTTGATGGAATGAGTTTTGAGGATGTGATGACCATCCCGAATTGTGTTAGGAATTGAAATAACTTATTCTAAATAGATAAGTTATGATAGTTGAATTATATTTTGTTATATCGAGATAGTGTAACTTTTTTAGTAGTTATTTTTGATGACCTTTCTACTAATTGTTATAATGGTTGGTTGGTGATTTATTAAAGGGATATTTCTTCTTGTATGAATGAATAATGATAGTTTGTAATAAGGTGTTGATGGTTTGTTCTATTTTTTAGGAAAAAATCTATATGGTGGAAAGGATGTAATAGTACTGGTATTCACCCAAGAATTAATTTCTTATGATTAGTTATGAAACAAAATTCAATAAAGAGGGGTTTATTAGAACTCATATGAATTTAAATTAATTTCTCTTATGGATTAATGAATTTCTTGTACAATTCTCAATAGAAATAAAAACAAAATTATTAAAAGGAGGGAGTAATAAATTCTAATTGATTAGGATATTATATTGGAAAAAACCACCCATATTATTCCAAAATAGGTAATTTACCCTAGGGTATGTGGTTGTTTAATTTTCAAGTTTGATCTCATTACAGAACAATGGAGTAGACTAATTTTTAATGTATATATCAAAAACATTCAACAATTTTTTACACATTCCTTAGATATCCTTCTTAAAAAATCATCATTTAAAAGGGACCTATGGTTTATGGTAGGTTTCATCATTGATTAGTCATTGGATTGATCATTGGAGATCAGAGGAGTATGGTTAGAGGATCACCTGAGCATAGAAATTGGGTATGGTTCATTAATCTAACTCTTTATTTTTAGCCTAAACATATATACTGTAATATTATAATTAAATGATTGAATATAATCATAATACATCAGTTTTTAATTCCATGATTATTAATTAATCCGATTACTTTTTATTATTAAAAATTCAATAATTCTATTTTGATTTGAAAAAATAAAAATTCTTATGCAATTTCTGTAAAATTATAAATAACATTTTTATATGATTGTTTCACAGTCCTAATGAATAATTTCATGAATGGTATCAATGGTGATAATACACCTCCTTTTGAATTTGTAAATCCCATTAAATTACTACAAACACAATTGAGAAGAGTTTGAACCAGGTGTTTTCATTTTTTATCAAATTTTGAAATATTATTTTAAACCTTTACGCATTTGGTATTTAGACATTAATTTTTTATTATAAAAATGAAAATATATTGTTTAATTTATAACACAAATCTATATTCAATGATTAATAAATGTAGTGAAGTATATCATATATTTTTTTAAAAGTTTTATACCCACTTAGTAATATTACTCCATGTTACACTCATGATTATCAATTCCTAGAATATAAAGTATAATTTTATCAAGAATATCATTGGATTTGGATAGGGATCATATAATACCCTCTCATTATAATATATAGGTGAGTTTTTATTTACATTGCATAGGTGAACTCTTTCCAATACTATTGTTTCTATATAATATCATTGAACCAATCTTCAAATTTACTCTAAATTATTTAATGAGATCAAAAATAAGTATATTGTTGTCACTACATCTAGAAACCTAGTTTTCTTACTCAAAAAAATGTCTCTTTTAATTCAATTAAATAGTAAAGAAAACTTATTGCATATCGACCCTTATTTTCAACATAACTTACATACATTCTTTAGAATATTTTTTTATTTCCACCCTCAACTCATACTTTTATAATATAGAATAATGAAATATTACATGGTGAATATAAAATTACTAATAAAAGTTCTAATAATACTTTATAATAGTGAATATATAGAAAATAAATGTTCTACTCTATACTACAACAAGTCACACTCTATAAGACATCTTTTTCATCTTCCTCTTCTCTTTTTACTTCCCACAACTAATTCTAGTTATTTTCCTATTACAATTTTATTTGAAACCTAAAAGGATTTTTCAGAAAGGGGACAGTTGTGCTTCTTCTACTCTAAGAGTTGTTATTCTTATTTAAGGTTGCTTATTCTTCTCTTGGATAACACAAAAAACACACATATCTTCATTTCCTTTTTATTTTTCTTTTTTTCCATGCACAACTATATAGGTGGATCGTGCAATTTTTTAGATAATTTTTCATATTTCTATAAATATAAATATTTTATAAATTTCAAGCATGAAAACAAAATTAAATGTTTCTAATTTTAATTTCCTTGGATCTTTATATTTTTTACTTTTAATAGATATATATAGGGGTCCCTAAAAGTATTATAAAAACACCTTTATTTATTTTTCTTCTCGTTTTTTCTTCAATGTATTTTTTGAATGTCTATTAATAAAATAACTTTACTTGAATTATATTTTTATAAAAAATATTTCCCATTAAATCCATATATAAATATTTATTCATAATGGTAAAAAAAAATTAAGTTATTGAATTTATAGCATGTAATATATTAGCTCATTTCTTAATAGATTCTAAGAAACTAGTGTGTATTCTAGTATTAATCCCCACACATTATCTATAATCATAGAAAATCCTTATTCTTACCATTTAGCTTCAATCACAACCAATTTATTATATTAATAACCACTTAATTTCATAACCTACATCAATAAATTTCTATTTAAATATATCGACATTCTGGATTTTTCTCTTTTTGGGATAGATAAATTCTTGAACTTCTATATCAATAATGTTTTTCCTTCTTCGAATCAGTTATGAATATAAACATATAAATATATTATTCATTATAAAACACATTACTTTTGTATTTTTTTTAATCATTAAGGAATAACCAAATAATCAAGTTAACATTGTATTAATTATTAAAAATTTATTTAATATTTCTTTACATTATCACGAATAATATCTACTTGATCACAAATTTTTATCAGACAACATTATTATATCTGTTATTTATTAATCACTAATAAATAGATTTTGAAAAATATTATTTAAATTTATTTAAAATATCTTAATCTAAAAATTTATAGATTTTTCAATAAGTGCATTATGTTATAAGAATATGATATCTTTTTCACTGGCCATATCATATGCAATTTAATTTATATGTTCTCACATTATCTTATGTGGTCTATATATTTTTCCTTTCAATTATATGCATTGGATGTATTATAAAAGATATCTTCCATATGTGTTGATAGTCTCTTACATGTTTCACTTTCATACATGAGAAATACTATCTTTCCAAGTTGTTGTATCATGTGAGAAACTATCCAACATTCCTGAATGGTCTTACACATATAAGTTATAATATGAAGTATCCCATATCATATTAAAATTTCCTATTTTATAAAATAAACATTCATACATGATATTCCTTTTATATAAAATAATTATTTCATATAAAATCAAATATCTATAGATAATTTCCTTATATAAGATATATTATTACACTAGGTCATATCAACCCCTTCAGATAACCATTGAATGTATCTAATTAAATGTTGGAATTATTAAAATAATTTCAAACTCATAAATAACATTTCTAATCACTTTATTACCCTATAAATACTAAATTTACTGTATTTCATGAACTTCTCAATATTTATATTATTAGTATTCACTTCAACCATAATAAACTTTATCAAATATAAATCATTTAATCTAGTTACCTTCATTATAGATACACCATGGGTGGTTTCTCTAAAACCTATACCAGAGACCTCCAATCATTGAACAAGTTTAAACATTTTTAAATATACCTTAAACAAGATGTTTAACATGAACATAATTCAACATCCAATATCCATTATCGTTTCTTCCACTAAAAATATATTTAAAAATACTTCTCACACTAAAATAGTTTCCCTTAACTTTATGATTATCTCAACACTCTTCAAATCCACGGGATACTATCTAAATTTATTTATCCAAGTTTTTAATAAGAATTATCTTCTTTCCATTACACAATAATTATTCATAATAGAATTATTTTTGTGGGTTGATTATATCTCTATAATCAAAGTTCATAAAGACATATATTGACATGATTATTAATAAAAAATATAATCACATTTAAAACGACACTTCAATATCCCCCTTTGGATTTATTGTAAATAATATAAACATTAAATTACCTTATATGCATTTCCATATTTCTTTGGGAGATCACATTTTTACTCCCCTTTAAGGAAAATGAATACTATCAAAGTAAATTTCATCACACTTAATGGAAAAAACATATTCTCCCTTGTTATTCCTTCACATACATTATTCTCATTTCATTCCATGAGAGAAGGTTTATGTCAAATGTTTCATAGAAATGTGTCATAAACTATCCAAATCTATGCCAATATAGCAAAATCCTTTGTTTAATGTAATAGTAATTAATATAGACAAAAATTTTGTCCAAAATCTCTCATTATTTAATACCCACTTTAAAACTAATTATCTAGAGGATGAGAAAACATATTTTAAATTGATATTTTTAACCTCAACTCACAAAAAACTAACACATCCAAAACATTCAAGTGAAATTATGTGTTACCCCATTTTTTAAGATAATCACTCTGCATGATTTTCATATTTGATGTAAAAAATATTAAGGGAAAGTGAAAATTCATACATCATCATTCACCATTATTCAATGTAGTTCATATTTCCATATTTAGAATAAAATGGTGAATCTCTATTTGATTGAAAATATCTGATAGAACCCCTCAAGGGAGTATTTCCATAGATCACCAGAGTTGTTTATTTATATATAAATAGTCTCAAAATGTTGTTATAATAGTTTCTTTGTTTGATACTAGTTGATAATTATCAAGTAATGTGTTTCAAGGAGATTGAAGGATACCAATTTTGAATAACCATAATGAATTTATTTATTTAATTATTTACCTTTAATTCTCTACCATTATGCATAAACTAACTAATATGGGATTATGATGGGTCATCATGAGTACTTCAATGTGAGCAACAGTGATAAGACTTATCTTTCATTCTATAGACTCCTTTTTTGGAGGCTCTAAATTCTCAAGATCTCTTCATTAGTTCTTCACTATTTAATTTTAAAATTCATACATATTTTGGTATCATGTATTCCTTTTGATTTTAACATTCTTCTTTGTTTAAATATGCTTCTCAATATTTAAAATTAGTAGTCATTCTTTTCATTCATATTTCTCTAACATCTTGGTGTCCTTTAACTTGGAAATACATATTGTCTGACATTAAATTTTCACAAGATCATCCATATTTGGCAGCGTGGGATACTTCTTTATTATATATATATATATATATATATTTTCATGAAGTAATTGTTTCTTTACATTTTTCTTTCGAAAAATTTCTTTATTTAGGAAATCATGATGGAAATTTAATAACCATGTGTCATGCCTACCATCACCTTCCACAGACACCTTTATCAACATTTTAGAAACACTTTTTTGGGTAACCATCCTACTTATACCTCATGAAGGTCAATAAATAAACATATTATTTGATAAATTTCTTCACTCACCTCTTATTTTAATTTCTTATTTCTCTCCTTTTTCATAAAATTCATGAAAAAAAATTCAATAGTCCATGGTGTGTCCTTTCATACCACCATATAATCATTTTTTATTTATTGATAAAATCTATTTATCTTTAACCATCCAATTATTATGAGTATTTAATTCATTATAATTCTTTACAACGTTACTCAATAAGATATACTTAATAAGATTTCATTGTTTAATGACCTACTATTGTGGTCTTCTCTTTAGTGGTTCATATAATTGATACAATTTTCTATTTTCTTAGTACTTTTATAGTTTAATATTATGAATTATTATTTGATAATACAACCTCTTAATATTTAATCACTCCCTTATTTTAATTATTTTAAATTGATTCTATTTTCAAGAGTTTACTCCTCATGGAAAATGTGCTAACATTTCATTGATTTTTGACAAATGTGGTTGCCTTCTCTACCTAGTTGTATATGATTGACTCACATCTAGTATATTATAGAACTCATAGTAATAGTGACCTTACTTATTTCAAAAAAAGAATCTATGATGGCTACAATCCCATTTAAAAAAATCTATATTTATCCTCTTCTATTAATTTTACTTCTATCAAGCATGTATTCTTTGAATTTCTACTTTTATTACCTAGATTTTAGGCATTTCGTAGTATTCATAGGTCAATATATAATTCCCTCTCTAGGGGATCTCATGTTCTAGTTAAACTTGTAGGAGAATTATTTAATAAATATTTATATTATATTATACTTTGGAAGCACTACTTCTTATAGTAGATTATAGAGATAAAACATTGGGTGTTTTCTTCCTTTATTATCTGAATATCTAACACTAGACACTTTATATTGATAAATTACATTAGATTTTCAACTGATCTAAAGCTCTCTTCATGTACACTATTAAAATCTACAGTTTTATCCTCATTACTTTTATATGTCTCCTATATAAAAAAATCATGTTTTTTTAATTTTTCTAGTGATTATATCTAATTATAATTGAGATTAATGTAGTGTTTATATTACTTCTCCAACACATGGATTGCCTCTTTAAAAATATTTTCAAAAACCTATTCCACACAGTAAGATCTTTGAAATTATTCATCATCTATAAAGAAATAATTCATTATAATGTTTGGATGTTAATTCCTTGGAATTAATATGCTTTTTGAGGTTGTTATTACATTATTAGTTTTTGACTAATGCTTCCTCTATAAAATCGGTTTCATTTTCTAGCTTTGTTTTTTCATCATAAATTCACATGATTTAAGAACATATGTAAGATAAAACCATTATGAGAACCATGTTTAATTAATCCTTAAATAAAAAATAAAAATCACTATTAAATCATTAAGATAATTTTCTTTAGATGTTTAGCTACTTTATTCATCACAGGATCAATCATCAACTGGTCTTATAAAACACTTAATATTCCGACTACTATCATAAAATTGTGATTACTCTTTCATATTTTAGAATTTTATAAACTTATTTTCCAATTTAATCTATATTTTTTGTAATGTATGAGATAAAACCAATAAATTATAACTATTAGATATGAAATCTATTTCGTTTATATTAGGATCTTCTGCTTAAAATATTTCGATAGTATGTTTAATATAAAAATACTTAGAATGAAAATTTTGGATCCAATAAGAAGGAACCTTTGCAATGATACTAATTATATATCTAGATAAACATGAGAGGGGTTAAATCTAGTGTTGACAAAGTTTTAAAAAATTATAAAAATTCTTTTAACATTTAACCCCTTTGGTCTTTGAACATTTATTTTTTGTTAATAAATATAGATAATTGTTATTTAACCTAGAGCACATATATATTTGAAATGAATATAATGAAATAATGTATATAGAATTAATTTTTAAAAGCGTTATCAACTCCTAAGAATCCTACTCTTTATTGTGATCAGGATGTCTGAGTTATAGATTCTCTAACATAATTTCATCATTAATATAAGTGGATTTGGTAAGGGATCGTCTTGAAACCTATAACAAAATTATATAGGTGATATGTTCATTATATTACATAAGTATCCTCTTGATGGTTTTATAAATTATTTACGATCACATGAGTCTTTAAACATCCTATAAAAATAAATATTGTATCATTAATCTATCAAAATATGTCACCACATAAAGAAAAGTGATATACTTACTCAACTATAGAGTCTTTTAATTCTATTAAAATTTTATGAACGAATATTACATTGTATTCTCTATTTTCATAATAAATTCTAGTCCTTCAATAGAATCTATTCTCTACCCAATTTGAAATCATACATACATCACCAAAAAATATTTCTTAGTGAGTATCAAATTAATATAATCTCTTCCGAGAATCATTTCAAGTGATGAAAACATTGTACACTTGGATTTGATCTTACTTGAAATACGAATTGCCTCATAAGAATACTGATAATTGTTTTTATTCTATTTCTACTTTGACCAACTATGTCTAGTTAGATTATTCTTCTTCTATTCCATATAAAAATAATTTTTTTCCTTTCTACATAGTATCAATTATTATTATTCATCTTCTAGTGGTGTAATTATTCCTCTTGGCTTACTCTTACTGTACTCTATTTATTTTCTTTTATTTTATTTTTATATTTGTGATTAATAACTCATTAGGAAAATAAAAATATTTCTTAGGTTCATTTTAATACTCCCATATTGTGAAATATTTTAGAGTTGTCATGTAATAAACCAAGATTTTAGGTACTCCTTTATCTATTCTAGTGACCTCCATATCATTCTTTTTTATTGTTTGTATATGGATATCTCAATGAATATTAAGAAAATTACTTTTATTTTTCTTCTCATTTTTTCTATTTGTATTGGATGAATATATTATCAGATATTTTATTCTGCAATATTAAGTATTGTTCATCTCAAAATATTCCCAATAATAGTTATATTTAAAAAAATATCCACGACTGTAAAAAATATCTTCTAGATGCATTTACATATTCTCATATCTCAACTTGTAGCTTTAGATCATTAAAGACGTGAGTTCCAAACACGATTATAATATTTAAAACCACTAATTTTTATTACATGCATTGATAAATTTTTATTTCCATATTTATAAAGTAAAAATTTTCATTAGTTTAGGATAACCTTTTATCTTGGATAGTATTGATCTCCTTCAATTCATTCATGAATATCATCTATTATCTCACTCATTAACCTTATATCAGAATGCTTTTGAAGTGTCTTAATCAGTAAGGAATAGTTGAACCATTTACTCGACAATGTCCTCATTATTCTTGGAAATATATTGAATCACTATTTACTTTATAAATAATAACTTCCACATGATCAACTACTTGAATAAAATATCCTTAATGTTTTTTTGATATTTTATTTATTGAATAATGGATCAAGCATCATCAAGAACAAACTACCATAAAATACTCTAATTTTTAAATTTCATGTTATTCAAAAAGTTATATATCTTAGAGAATTTAAATATCAAATGCATTGGTCTTATCATATATAATTTCTCTCATGTATTTCAAATCTCTCCTATGAGGTTTTTATCTTAAATTATTTCTATCATATGCATTGGTTATATCATATGAGTTTATTTTATATATATTGGATTCATATTACATGTTTCCCTTACACATATGAGATAAGATATCATAGGTGGATATTATATCATATGAGAACCTATCGTATGCTCACTGACCATATTTTATTGTTCTCCTATCATATGAATGCACCCATATCATATTTAAATTGTCTATCTTATGAAAATGAGACTCCTTATGTCAGAATCATATCATACAAGATCATCCTTTCATATGATAACCATATGTATTATGAGAATTTAACAGGAAATAATAATTAGATTTTATTTTATAGAATCCAAAGATATATACTTATTCAAATTAAATTTAGGAATCTTAAAATTATATCTATACCTTATCAATCTTTTCAAAACCCCCATTGATTTGATCCAAATAATTCCATGAATTATTAAAAAAATATAAACTCATATTTCACATTTATATGGTCCTTATATGCATGGTAAAACTTGAGTTAGAATGTTTTAGTAAATTATTTTTTAATATATATTCAAAGTTCACATTAGTAATCATAATCCTTTATCTAATATATAATAATCACTTAATCCAATTTTATTAATGATAAATATTCCATGAGTATTTTCTCCATGACATAAGGAAGCTTCGTCCAACCATTAACCCTATTTAAATATTATTAAATAAAGCTCAGACAATATTTCTAGTAAACACATAGGTAAGTTATCAGTTCCTATAGTGACCCAGTATTAACATACATGGATATTGCATCATTGTAGATGAATATTAAACACATTAAAAAAGTAAATTCTTATGTACTGTAATAGTTTAGTGCCTTTGGAATCTTAGAACCCAATATTATAACTTGGTTAAAGGTCTTCAATGTTTCCCATAAATATCATACCATTTATTACTCCTATATAAAACCTTCCTTCATACCCTGGGAAAATAATCATTTCAAAGTGTGATATTAGATTCATAGTAAGAATAAATAAATGGGATACAAAAACATAACATGACTATAAGGGTAAGAGAACATGATAATAACATTTGTAGATCATTCCCTACAAATCAGAGATCATATATATGATTCACGACATAAAGATTATCATTTTAAAAGACATGATTCTTAAGGGTGATAAATAATCATAATCCATAAGGTCATGTAAAATAATTATGTCACATTTATAAATCTAGAAAACTATTTATATCTCAAGTTTTACTACCAAGACTATTAACACAATGGATTCGGACACACCACTTTTTCATAGTGGATCATGACACACCTATTTACCATTGTGGATCAGGATGCACCTATATGCCATTCTGGATCTGGACGCACTTATCTCCCATTATGGATCAGGGAAAAACTATTTCCAATTGAGGATAAATCTCATCTACATGTTTCTCATCATTATATCATTAGATATAAATCTTTACCCAATGCATTGGAGGGAGATATAGTTTCCACCCATCACATAATTGAATCATATATATGTGTGCAACAGTATCATAAACAGTCATCATATCATAAACGAAGAAATGAATTGTGTATCAAAAATATTTAATAGTATGGTTACCTATGTAAAAGAGATAGGTTGCATAATAATTTCATCATAGAATAACCCATGAAAGGAAGTGGGTTACAACAGTGTTTTTTGTTGGTATAACAAGTGGAAACGATACAAGTTTCTTAGGAAAACATGAAATCCTAAACATAAAGCATTCAAAGAAATACTGATAATTTTCTTTATTAGATCATATCGCTAGTAAATAATAAAATATATCAAAGGATGTCATCTTATCTAGAGAAGTATTTTGAATTAAAACATGGAGCATTTCATAAGGAAAATAACATTTCCTTGAAAATCACTTTTTTAAGGCATAAAAAACATAAAAGCCCATTTCACGGAAAACCAATTTGAAAACATATAAAATAATATTTAAAAATAATTTAATTTATTTCTTGTGGAAAATATCTTTTCTGATTTAAAAACACTTTTAAATTCATAAAACTTTTTAAAATGTTTTTCTTTAAAAATGACCTTGAAAACTAATAAAGGATATTTTATAACTATTTTATATTTATTTTAAAACATAATAACTCTTTCCGATACATGCGCTTTAAAATGAGCTTAAAATATCATTTAAAAATATTTTTTTAATATTTTTAGAAAACATATTTTTTGAATAAATCAAATTTCCAACTGTAGAAAGTAATAATGTTATATTTTCCTAAAAAAAATTCTTAATTATCCAAAGTACCAAAGAGTAGAAAAAATGTTAAAAATACATGAAAATATAATTAAAAACCATTAGAGAATAAAAATAATGATAATTATTGACATATTAATCAAAAGTTTTTATCAATGAAAGGATAATCAAAACAATCCTAGAAATGATGAGATTGTAACAATAAACTCTAACCATTTGGATAACATTGAATCCAAATAACCATGAATATATAAAAATAAATAAATCATAAAATTTAATTAAATAAGTATATACAAGATATAACATGTAAAATGGAATTATATATACCTCATAAAAGAATATATGTGCATACCAAAACATGTGTCTTGATGAAGGAATATTGAGACAAAATTACATTACTGATTTAGTATCTTTTGAACCATAAAACACAATGAAATTTAGATGACCACATGGTTATGTAAATACCCATTAATATAATGATAATGATCATATAATTGAATCATGGTAACTATATACTCCACACAAATGAAAAAAGTGATGAATATAACATAAGTCTCACAATAATAAAAGTGTAACCAAAAGTCCACATACTATATAAGTAACCCTTGAATCATTATCCCCATGAAAGAATAACATAAATTAAAAAATCAATATCATGAAATAAATTAAATTCTTCATATTACATTCCATAGTTCAGTATATACATCACACAAAAATAATAACTAGTGAATATAGCATATATCTCATAGAAATAAAAGTGAGACAAGAATATGCTTACCTTCTGTTTTGACTTTCTTTATAGACATTAAAAACTCTTGTATAATAAATATAAGTTTATCATAAATATACCAAAAACAGATTATTAAATCTCATACCATATATGATTTTATTATGACTTTCTATCACCTTTTTATCAAAAATTACATGTCAAAGTTATGTTTAGGGTAATATCCACTTTTTTTCATATATGTTTTGACTTCTTATTATTGATCCTATTACTTAGATCATGATTTACATATTTCTATTAATTAAATAATTATATAAATATCATATATATTCATTATATAATTATGTATAATAATATATAAAATATAGGAATATGAAATGAAATACACCATTCATGGAGACAATTGGTCGTACGTACCTATGAAAGGTGTTTCCATATTTTGTTGTATTTTAAAGGAAATAAAATTAAATGATATATATAAATATATATTATTATTATTATAGTATCATTACTATTTCATATATATATATATATATATTATTTAACCCCTCTTTGATATATTCCATGTAATGTTTTAATGAGCCACATCACTTTGTAGAGGTTACAGTTCACACATCCACAAACGAAGTTATCATATTCAAAAAAATGTAAATCATGATGTTATGTCTTATGTAATTATAAAAATCCATAATTAAATAATATTTATCATATAAAAATCAAAATTTTTTAAAGACCTCAAAATTCCAAGTAATTGTTTTTAATTATTTGAGATTATTAAGAGTCTGTGAAAATTGACGTCGCGTGATTCTGAGGCCTGGTGTGCCCAAAAATAATTTTTGAACCTTTTTTAAGGTACATTCAGTAAATACATGGGAGTCATTTTATATCTTTTGAACCGATGCTTGAATTAAAAATTTGGCATCACTGTGCAATCCATAACACTGGGATTCGCCTAGAAATGACTTAAATTCTGTAGACAAGGGTTGAGCGGAAAAATTATTTTTTTGGACATTAGAGAAAAATAATAAAATAATTTAAAAATATTATTTTATTATTTTCACTCCATTGTGTGGTAGATGGAGACGTTGCGAGGCAACGACAATGCGGTGATGAGGTACTTTAATGAAATAAATGGATTACTCATATTCCATATCGTAACTATGAATTTAATGGTTAAAAATAGAAAAAAAAATTATAAATTAAATAGTGTAATGATGCAACGTCACATCATTATAGAAATGTGGTACTGTGGTTCTGTAAATAGTTCGATATGTTGGGAGAAATAAGGAGGTAGGATTTGGGGGATTCTCGGGCGAAGCTCTGATGCACTTCCACCCCAGCGAAGAATGACGAACGATGAAGAACGCCTTTCGAAGGTCATAACTAGGAAGCGTTATTGATTTCGTAAACCATCAATGATGAACATGTGGTAATTAAATTCATAAAAGTTAGAGGGATATGTTATTTTATGTTCCCTCTCTTCATGTTCTTTAAAATATAACGAATGCAGACCAACCGACTAATGGATTGATCCACGTCTTGTCAAATCATGTGGATTGTTGTTGAAGGATATTAGACTCAGGTATTATTCTCCCTTTTGTAATTATTAATTTTTCATCATGTTTAAAATGCTAACGCGGAGCACGTGGGCCGAAATCAATAATGTTGGTACCCGCCACTAAAAGTTTCCTTGGTGAGTTCTTCGTGGCGGAGTAATGAACACGATGCCAAGGCATTTGAGATATGTGAAATGATGGTGGCATTCTGGTGGCCAGAGGAGACCCATAGCAACCGGTCGCGGGCGGTGGAAGGTGGCACACCATCATTCACCACGGTGGCCAGAGGCCTCCAGCCTGAGCCAAACACGTGGGAGATGGGCAACACCCACAGGTGCTCCCGGCGACAGCAGCCGCGTCCAGCGGACCCCGGTAAGAGGGGACGACACGGAACCCACAGCACGTCGCGGCATTCCATATGAAGCGGCCCCGCATTTGTGGGGCCAGCTAAGTGAATCGCTCTACCTTCAGGCATATCGGTCCTGACCCGTAGCCCAGTGGGCCAGTGTGGGTGGGTTGTGCCCCACTCGGCGGGTCAGGCCACCCGTAGCCCAGCCCTGCGAACTAGACAGGCCAACCCTAATGGATCGAACCCCATGCAACCAGGACAACCCTTAACGGGCCAAACTCGGGTGGGGTCATGCAAACCTCGGGACCCATTCCATCAGGTAGACCTGACCAAGTCAGACCGGGCCCTGACCCATCCAGCACCTGAATAAAGAAATGCTCGTAAATGATGAACCAGGTTTCCATTTGACACACTGTCAGTTGCGTTGGGACCCCTTTTGGGAAGTGTTCCGTTTGTCATATTCTAGTGGGCCTGGTCGAGTTGGGATGGGATGAGGTGTGTTCACCCCCGTTACACGGAAAGGTTTGTAACTAACAGATCAGGCATCTAATCAATGCGCCATCTATGGCATAAGGACCCTTGTGAAAAGGAGGTCCCTTGGGGGTACACAAAGTTATTTTTTACGGAGTTTCATGTGTTACCTGGTTTGGATCAAACTTGAATCCAACCGGGTCCTTTTTATAAAAGTTCTTATATCTCATAGACTAGGCGTCCGATCAATTCGTCATTTGTCATGTTGGGACCTCTATGACGGGGTTGTACCTTGGGTATATGAAAGGATTTTTCTTGGGCACTTTCAAATGATGTTTGGTTTCGGGTTACTTATGTGAAGTATAGTGGCTGACCAAGGTCATCTCTCAGAGGAGGAAGAAAATTAAAACAACTTCTTCAAGGTATTCTAAAAATAAAATACAAGATAATAAAAACACTACATGAATGGATGGGGTTTTTTTTTATCATATATAAAAATAGATAAAGTTTTCTATAAGAAGATTTCATTTTTTTGTTTTTATTTTTTAAATGATGTTTGATTAAATAGACACAACAAGAAGATATTTTTTAGACAATATTTAAAATGTGTA
Organism: Viscum album; assembly: GCA_963277665.1. NCBI lineage: Eukaryota > Viridiplantae > Streptophyta > Magnoliopsida > Santalales > Viscaceae > Viscum > Viscum album. The sequence goes on from OY728145.1 coordinate 1,844,311,455, forward strand.
ATCAATATAACTCTACCACTTCATTCAATTATTGTTCATTATCATTTATATTAATATCCACTTAATTATAATTCTATAATTTGTTAACCCTAAAACCCTATGTGATTTAACTTAACCAAAAAGATGAAATTGCTTAAACCATAGGCTAGCTTCGGAACATGAAATTGCAGCACCCTACTTTGATTGATGTTCTTAGGTTAGCATATAGTCAGTGGTTAATTAGAGAATATATCCACTCTGGAAATGAGGATTAATTGTGTTTTTGGAATATATTTGAACTCTAGAAATTTATCATTTGTGGTCTTTTATTACTGATTAGGATCGCACTATCACAATTTACACAACTTCTGACCTCACGTGTTTTTGTGTCAATTGGTCAATTGCTTGCTTAGTTTATTTTTTCTAAAAATGAAATTAATAGATCATATTAAGTGAATTAAAGTATCTCATTGATTCAAAATAAATTAATGAATAAGGTTAGTGGTAGATCAATTACTAAAAAGAACTACGCTTCCATGAGCGGTGTAGTCATCGTAGAAACGTTTTACATGTGCAAAGGTTTAGAAAGGGTATAACGCAATCATGTTTCTACTATTGATTCCATACCAATTAGGAAGATTAATAGAAGATTATATTTGAACAAAAATGAAGATAATAGAATAAATAAATGAAGAACAAATATTTTTATTAAATATAAAAACGTATTACAACATGAAGAAGAAGAAGAAGAAGTCTTCGTCGAAGGGATCCTTGCTTCAAGAGCTACCTTTATTGAAATGGTGGGATAAATGCAGTTGATCCACTCCTCTTCTGCCCTCAAATTCTCAATGAACGTCCCAACCCATCCAATGATAAAAACACTAATTTATAGAGTGGATTGGAGGTGAGGTTTAAAGAGGTTTCAACTGTGAATGTGGAATCTCAACCAAATATTTTAAGCCAACCTGCACCACCCATTTGACCTCCAAAACGCACGCACCAGCTATTCATCAAGAAGAAGTATTTTTGAAAAATTGGGTTTGGGAGCTCCCCTAAAAATATGGGCCAAATCCAATCTTGGATGAAGGAGTTATGGCCCAAATACATAACCAATTTCCAATCAGGTGGGTCCATCCCACCTTTGTCCTCATGGTACATTTATTCCAACCAAATGAAGAATTTAGCTCCAATGTCAAGAACAAAAGATAAAGAAACTTAATTGAGGAACACTGTTACAAAATTTTATTTTAAAATATGTCATATTAAAATATTTATGTGTGAAATACTATTGAGCATTTGAAAAGGGTAAAACTAAAATTTTCATCAAATTTTCAAATGAATGGTTTAATCCCAAATATTTCATAAATGAACATATTTGACACAATGTAAGGAAATTATTTCATTTGTTATAAATAAAATATTCAACAAAATAGTTTTTTATCAACACCCCCATCCTTACCCTTTTACACTCCTAAGAAAAACCTTATATCAAGTAAACATCAATAAAAAACCAAAAAAAAATTTAAAACACATATCCTTGAGATCCAACAATTCTACACCAAGGAAAAAAATATCATGCCTCATAAAAAACCATTATTTCAAGTTCTCCATTTATATCATTCAATATATTTCCACTTCATTTATCCTCCCATGCACAAAACACCTAACTCAATTGAATTTTCTCTTATCCCACAAATGTCAATTTTTAGCAATGTCTTTCTCATCCTAGCTTATACCAAGGTCACTATAGTCTTGATAAATTTTTACATCGCCACCCGATTTGAGTCAAGGAAATATGTTTATCATGAGGAATTTTCAGGGTTGCGCTGTTGATTTTGGTTGGTAGGATTAAGATGTGAAAATTTTTTAGGAAGAATGAGGAGGGAATGACTCTTTTTGAAGCAAAATTGCATTAATATAATTTTCACTTTAATATGGTCTCCTCCTCAATCCCCATAGCATTGATTCATGTTCATCATCATGAAAAATAAAATAATGTGCTCACCATTCAACATATTAGTACTTAAAATGTCAATCTTCTCAAACATGATTTTCTTGAAAGCTCCAGATAGACATAACTTTCTCTCTCTATTAGAAGCTCTAGAAAGGCACATCGTCACTTATCATGAAATCTCTGGAAAATGCACAGCTTTCAATATGATGATTTTCTTCAGCAGCATACACATCTCTTTAGAATTTAATTTTCCACCCAAATTATCACATAATGGGGTATCACAACAAAATACAACTTCCCCCACACTTAAGTTCAACTTGATTATGAAATTTCACTTCAAGAGTTGGTTGGATAGGGAAAATTGGCTTGTAATGCGGCTAACCTAATAGGATATTCAGGGATTCTAAGGGATACAAGGATTAAATGTTCAAGGTAGGCCATTATAAAAAAAATTCTTGAAATATGGTCTTCAATACCAAACAAAATCCTCAATCATTTAAACATAAGTACCTCAAACCCTTAATTTTTGACAAGAATAAATCAAACTCTGGGTAAATCAATCATGTTTTAGTTCTCTCAAGAAGTGAGGTAAATGTAAAGAATATGAAAATAATTGTTCAGAATCCTCATCGGAAAGAGATTTCAAAAATAAGGATAGTGAGATGTGTTTTGGGATTCAAAATTCAGTGTACTTTTCTTGAAATTACTAAATATTTGAACTTGAAACAAAGAAATTTTCAATAATTATTTCAGCTCAATTTCAAGGGATAAATTTTTTCTCTTATTGATATGGATTTAAAAATGGTGATGAGAATCATTTCAGTTCAAAAGTTTCAAGAACACAAAACAAAATTAAAAATAAACACACAAAATTTGAAAAACACACATATTTTTTTGTTTTGTTTTTGAAAAATCATTGAAAAACAGGAAACAATTGAAATTACTAAACTAAAAGGTTCCCTCCCCCACACATAAAATATTTAATTGTCCTAAATTTGAACCCATGAAATGATATATTCACATGAAATGAATAATTTTAAATAGGAAGAATAATATAAAAGTGAAATAGTTAGGAATAGCCTGTTATGCTCATGTGATGATGGGGTTACGAATTGTGATAAAATCCACTGCATCAGTAAGAAGTCCCTTAATGTATATCTTCAAATGTTTCCCATTGACTGTAAATCTCCTTCCAGTGTCCTCTTTCATGATCTCCACTGCACCATAAGGAAAAAAATTGGTCACAACATAAATACCTAACCACCTGGAACGCAAATTACTAGGAATCAGCTTCAGTCGCGAACTATAGAGAAGGACTTTCTCTCCAACATGAAACTCTCATTTTTAGATAATTTTTTCATGAGATACTTTTTACTTTTTCCTTGTAGATCATTTAGTTCTCATATGAATACAATTGAATCTCCTAAACCTCTTGTATTTGAAGCATTTTTTGGATTCCATCTTGGGCCAAATCCATATTGAATTTATTTATAGCCTAATAAGATCGATGATCAACTTCCATAAAGATATGGAATTCTTTCCCAAAAAAATCCAAAATGTGGACGTACCTATGTGAGTTTTGTATGTTTTCCTATATTCCCATAGCACATCATCCAATTTCTTGCTCCAATCCATATTATTTGTCTGCACAATTTTCTCCGAAATCTGTTTCAACTCACAATTTGAAACCTCAGCTTGGCCATTTGTTTGGAGGAGGTATGGTGTTGATGTTTTGTGTGTCACCCTGTACTTCCAAAAGAGGGAATCCAAAATCCAATTCTAGAAGTGTGTCCCTTTTTCACTGATGATGGCCTTCAGTACTCCAAACCTGCAAAAATATTTTCTTTGAAAAAGTCCACAACAACATGAGAATCATCATTCCTGGTGGCCTTATCCTCCACCCATTTTCTCACAGAATCAAAAGAAACTGAAATATACAAAAATCAATGTATCTAGAAAAAGGACCCTTAAAATCAATTCCCCATACATAAAAAATCTCACAAAATAGGATGGGTTGTTGGGGAATCTCATGTCTCGTAGAAATGTTCCCAGTGTGTTGGAAACGAGAGCATGACTTGAAAAACACATGGGCATCATGGAATAATCTAGGAAGATAGAATCTAGAGTCCAAAACTTTTATAGATATCTATTGGGGTCTAAATGTTCCACCACAATCATTTGTATAATAGTATTGTAGAATATACTCAAACTCTTGATCTGGAACACACCTCCTAATAACTTAGTCACTACACATGTGCCAGAGGTATAGATCATCCCACACATAACACCAAGACTCACTTTTTAATTTTGGGACTTGATTTTTCATTAAATTTGTATGGATTTCATAGACAAAAAGGTATTTAACTAAATCTGCATACCACGGATGTGTACCTGAGATGGAATAAAGAAGCTCATCAGGGAAAGTGTCCCGAAGTGGTACCTGGTCCAATGTGTCATCCTCTAGTGTGTCTGTGTAAGCCTACTCATGTGGTCTGCCAATAGGTTTTCCAACCCATTCTTGTCCTTTATCTCAATGTCAAATTCTTGAAGAAGGATCATCCATCGGATTAGCCTGGGCTTTTCATCCAGCTTCTTCAAGAAGTACCTCAGAGTTGCATAGTCAGTAAAAACAACTACTTTAGAGCACAATAAATTTGAACTAAATTTATCTAAATAAAATATGACAGAAAAAACTCCTTTTTCATGGTTGTGTAGTCTTATTGGGCTGAATCTAGTGTCCTGGATTCATAGGAAATCACATTTGAACATCCCTCTACCCTCTGAGATAAGACAGCTCCAACTGCAAAGTTGGAGGAATCACACATAAACTAAAAAAGAATCTCCCACCATGGGGGTTATATGATCAGTGGAGTGGTAAAAACCTTCTTTATCTCATCAAAGGAAATATATCAAGAATCTTAAAACATAAAATCAAAATCATTTTGATGTAATCACGACATAGGAAGAGCAGTCTTTCTAAAATATTTGATGAAGCGCCGATAAAATTCAGCATGCCCTAAGAAAGATATAATATCATGCACACATGACGGATATGGTAAGGATGGAATAATGTCTATCTTATATCTATTAACCTTTATCTCATGTTTGGACACTACATTACCTAAGACAATTCCATGTTATACCATGAAATGATACTTTTCAAAGTTCAAGACCGGATTCTTCTCAATACAACGATTCATCACCTTTCCCAAACTAGAGATAAAATTATAAAATAAAGACCCATACACTTTAAAATATTCCATAAATACCTCCATGAAGGTTTCAATAAAATCAAAAAAAATAGTCACCATGCATCTCTGGAAGGTACCTGGGGCATTGCAAAGTCCAAATGGCGTCCTTCGGTAGGAAAACGTACCGAATAGACAAGTGAATGTTGTATTATCTTGATCATCCAGAGCTATAGGATCCTAAAAATATCCATAAAATCTAACCATGAAATAGTAATGTGTATTCCAACCTAGTCTCTCAATAATTTTATCAATAAATGGGAGGGGTAAATGGTCCTTACGAGTGGAATGATTTCATTTCCTATAATCAATACACACACTCTAACTATTTTGCACCCTCATTGGAACTAACTCATCTTTCTCATTTTTTGACAACAGTAACACCACTTTTCTTAGGCACAACTTGAATAGGACTTACGCATTGTGAATCTAAAATGGGATAAATTATACCTACCTCGAGAAAATTTTCAACCACTTTTTTAACAACTTCCAGAAGGGTTGGATTGAGTCTCATTTGTGGTTGCCTCGCTGGTTTAGCCCCATCCTCTAATAGAATCTTATGAATGAAAATGAATGGGGAAATACCTAATATGTCAGCCAAGGTCCACCCGATTTCCCTGATGTTCTCCCCCAAAATATTCAAAATCTTTTCTTCATGTTTAAAAGGAATATTATTAGCAATGATGACAGGTGATTCCTCACCACTTAACAAGTATGAGTATTTTAGATTCGATGGTAATGGCTTGAGTTCCAATATAGGGGGTGATGTATGTATGGAGAAATTGAAGGAACTAAAATATGTGCACAATGAGCCTCAGTATCTGAATAGAAATCATCAAAATTGGGGAATAAATCATCAAATCCATCAGCATACTCAATAGACATGTCATAATCAAATTTCAAATGATCAAAATATGATTCCATTTCAAAATAGAATCTAAGAGTGTATTGTGCATTAGAAATTGGTATGGAAATACTCTTAGGAATAAAATTAGAACCAATATTCATAATCACTCGAAGTATTGGACAATTGAATTCTATTATGTTGTATTTGGTGGCTCTAAATGGGGGATAAAAAATGTATAATGGTCCTCTGAGGGGTACTTCATGGAGTCCAAAACATTAAATATCACAACTTCATCCCCAAACTCCATGGAAAGTGTACCCTTATTGACATTTATGATAGTTTTTTTTAGTTTTGATGAAGGGACTACCTAAGATAATGGGATCATGAGAACTTACCTAATCATCCTCCATGTTAATCACGTAGAAATTTACTGGAAAGATCTTGTCTTTTACCCGAACAAGTATATCCTCAAGGACTCCAGTTGGATATGTTGTAGCTTTATTCGGTAATTTTACCACTACTCTCATCGTCTTCAACTCACCAACCTGCAAAGAAGAGAATACGAGTGAGGAATCACATTTATAGAATCTCCCAAATCAAAAATAACAGTATAAAAGTGAATCTCTACTATGGTGCATGGGATAGTCAATTTCCCTAGATCCCTACATTTTGTTGACATTGCCAGAGTTGGTGTAATGAGTGCTAAAACATTATTTCCAAGATTTATCCTCTCATTTTTCTTGAGCCCTCTTAGATTGGTACAAAGTTATTTTAAGAATTTGGCATACCCTGGTATTTGCTTAATGGCTTCAAGTAAAGGGATGTTGATCTCCACACGCCTGAATGTATTCAAAACTTATTTTTGCATCGCTTCTTCAGCCATATTTTGGGTTTTTACAACTCTTTTTGGAAATGGAAGGGGTTTAGGAGGAACATCATCAATCTTTTTCTTACCTTTATATTTGTCCTTGGGTTGCTCAACAGTTGTTGTGAAATGAGGCTTCTCTGAATTTGAGGTGAATCCTAGTGGAATGGTTGGTGCATAAGTATCATTCGTTTACTTACCATGTCTCAATGTGATAGTACTAACATTCCCCCTTAGGATTTGGAGTAGGTTGGGAAGGTATATTTCCAGAATTTGTTCTTACCAGTTCATATAGGGAAGTGGCAATCTGGCTCATTTGAGTCTTCAACACCCTCATCTCTGAACCTTGACTCTTCAACTCATTCTGTTGATTAAGAACAATTTGTTTCAAAAAATCATCAGTCATAGAATCTACAATGGGTGGGGGATTCCCTTTTTGTTGGCTTATTGATGCTTGATATTCAAATCTCCTTTGGGGTTGTTGGAAACCCTGCTAGTAAGGGGGAGGCTGCTGGAAGTTTTGTTGAAAATGGGGCCTTTGTTGTTGTCCAGAGCCATACCTCATGTCCAATTGATCCTTTCACCCTTGGTTGTATGTTAGAGAAAATGAATCAAACTTTTTTTGGGGGGTTATGTCTATTTTTTCTGCTGATATGGTCTCCCTGGGAATACTTTTGCTCAATCCTCTGTCTCTTGTAATTATGGGCAACAGTCAGTTGGGTGGATGTCACAGTGAAAATTTCACAAGAACTTGAAGGAGGGGGTTGAGATGTCTTTTGAGCCAAAGAAATCTATCTCACCGTAGTTGTCAATTATTCCAAGTTGGTATCAATCAAATGAATTTTAAGAGAATAAGGACTTACATGATGCACTCCCCTAACGTGCGGTGTACCTTGTTCACCAAATTGTTGAGAGTTTTGGGCCATCTTGTCAATCAACGCACATGTAGCTACTAGTTTCTTGACCACCAATGCATCTCTAGCCGCAGCATACACCATGATTCTCTCCATAAGTGTGATTCAATCATAGAAGTACTAGATGAGGAGTTTCTCATTGATTTGGTGGTGTGGGGAGCTTGCACACAACTTCTTGAATTGCTCCCAGTACTCATACATTGACTCTACTTGGGACTGATTAATCCCCGATATATCTTTATGAATGGAAGTGTTCCACGATGCTGGAAAAATATCTGTAATAAACCACATTTCAAATCATTCCAACAAGTTATATTTCCAAGTTGTAAATAATACATCCAATCTTTTTTGGCTCCATCAAGTGAAAATGGGAATTCCCTTAGTTTGATTTGATATTCAGAAACATTTCATGGTTTAAGGGTTGACAAAACCAAATTAAATTCTTTGAAATGTTTGTTTGGATCCTCACAAGATAATCCATGAATCATTGGAAGAAGATATATTAACCCAGATTTCAGTTCAAAGTCCAATTTGATATTCGGTTATGCAATACCATACGGTTGATAGTTGATATCAGGTGCAGGAAATTTCTCAAATAGTTATATTAAGTTAATTTCTATTATTTTCATCCTTTAGTTCTTGTTTTATGGTTTAATTTTAATTTCTTCCAATTTCAATGTTTTGAGAGTAGAGTAATTCTCTAACTGGTTGAATGTTGAAACATCCCGTAGACTAAAAATGTTTGATTTGAGCTCGAAGGCTACATTCAATCTCAGGGTCAAGATCTAAGCAATCTTTGGGATTAGTTTGTGTCATAAATCAAATAAAAATGAAAAGTAGGAAAGTGAACCATAGTAAAATAAAAATGGTAAGTTTTAATTGATGGTCCAAAAAAAAGTAGAAGGAAATAAAAAAAAACAAGAAATTAGGATTGGGTAAAGAAAGAATAAAGAACAGAGGAAGAGAATAAAATGTAAAATAAAATAATTACCTCTAATTTGTTTCAATAATTATTTTCATGCTCTTCAATATTGCCAATTTGAATGGATCTATCATGGGCACTTTCAAATGATGTTCTGTTTCAGGTTACATAGGTGCAGTAGAGTGGCTGACTAAGGTCGTCTCTCAAAGGAGGAAGCAAATTAAAACAACTTCATAAAGTTATTCTAAAAATAAAATAGAAGTGAATAAAAACACTACTTTAAAGGATGTGGGTTTTTTATCGTTTATAAAACTGGAAAAAGTTTTCTAGAAGAAGATTGCATTTTTTTTACTTTTCAAATGGAGTTCGATTACAAATACACAACAAGAAGAGGTTTTTTACAAAATATTTAAAATACGTAATCGATTTAACTCTACCTCTTCACTCAATTATTTGTCATTATAAATTAAATTAACATCGACTTAATTATAATACTCTAATTTTTTAACCATAGAACTCTATGGGAGTTAACTTAACCAAAAAGATGAAATTACTTGAACCCTAGGCTAGCTTCGGAACAAGCAATCGCAGCTCCCTGCTTTGATTGATGATTTTAGGTTATATTATGGTCATTGGTTAATTAGAGAACATATCCACTATGTAAATTAGTATTAATTGAGTTTAGGGATTATATTTGAACTCCACAAATTTATCCCATGTGGCCTTTTATTGCTGATTAAGATCGTGCTCTCACAATTTACACAACTTCTAACCTCACGTGTTTTTGTGTCAATTGTTCAATTGATTTCATAGATTCATTTAAATTAAAAACTCAATTAATAGATCATATTATGGGAATTACATTATCTCATTGATTCAAAATAAATTAATTAAGAAGGTTAGAGGTATATCTAATACTAAAAAGAACTACTCTCCCATGAGCGGTGTAGTCATCGTAGAAACGTTTTTCATGTGTAGAAGTTTAGAAAGGGTAGAACCCAATCATGTTTCTTCTCCTGATTCAAAGCCAATTAGGAAGATTAAGATAAAAATAAATTTGAAAAAAATTGAAGAGAATAGAAGAAATAAAAGAAGAATGAAGAAGTTTATTAAACAAACAAATGTATTACAACATGAAGAAGAAGAAGAAGGTTTCGTCGAAGGGATCCTTGTTTCCAGATCTACCCTTATTGAAATGGTTGGAGAATAGGATTGGATCCACTTATCCTCTTCCCTAAACTGTAGAATTCATGTCCCAACCTCTTCAAATGAAAAAAAACACTAATTTATAGAGTGTAGTGGAGGCTAGGTTTAAAGAGATTTCATGTGTGAATGGGGAATCTCAGCCAAATATTTCAATCAAACTTTCACCACCCATTTGGCCGCTAAAACTAGTGTACCATGTGTTCTTATAGAAGCAGTATTTGTTTAAAATTTTGTGGTGAGATCCCCTCAAAATATGGTCCCTATCCAAGCTTGGATGAAGGAGTTATGTCCTAAATATAGAACCAACGTCCAATTCGGCGGGTACATCCCACCTTTGCCTTCATGGTCCAGTTAGTCCATCCAAATGAAGAATTTAGCAAAAATGTCCTGAACAAAAATTGTATAAAATTAACTGAGGAACATTGTTACAAAAATTTAAGTAAAAAAATTCATATTAAAATATTTATGTGAGAAATACTACAGTTCATTTTAAAAGGATAAAACTAGAATTTTCATCAAATTTTCAAATGAATGATCTAATCCCAAATATATCAAAAATGAATGTATTTATCAGAATGTGAGGAAATTATGTCATTTATTATCAATAAAATATTCAAAAAATAGTGTTTTATCAGTATACTTTTTGTAGAACTTAGTACTGGTTGAAATATGACTGATGTCTTGAGGAACAAGTATTCTGGAGATCAGGCGTGCTTCGTGTGGGTATCTAGTGGCAGGCTGTAACATGAAGAAGAAGAGTGACCAATATGGGTCAGCATCAGAAACTTTATAGTGGGATGATCTAGCTATATGACTAATCATCCATACCTGTGTATTAGCAACCAAGGAGGGTCATCACCAGCGACCGATATGGGTCAGCACCAGTGACCCATAGGGGTCAGCACCAGCGAGAAATACGGGTCAGCATCTAGCAACCAATATGGGTCAGCATACAGTGACCAATATGGGTCATCAGTAGAGTTACTATAGATATAATGATATGGATGTAAGACTAGTCCTCCCTATCCCAGTAACTTTGAAGTTATACTGTGAGGGTGAGCTGTCTCATTTTCTTTATGCTTCATGATTTAGATCATGCTGGTGATATTATCTTTCTATTATTTCTTGTGATGTTTTCCTTTGTGGATTACTGAGATTCCTTCGATGGTCTCGGGGTCCCCTACTGAGTTGTTATACTCAACCCCTTCACGGCCTCTACCCACACGTGTGTGTCCGGTGCAGACTACTGATGATCAGAGGCAGACTTTAGAGTTTCGGGACTTGGTGGAGCTTGGTGTGATGGGAGAAGTCGAGATCCTATTATTCTAATTCAGACTTACAGCTACTACCCTCCAGGTAGTGCTCCAGGATATATGTGATAGTAATTTACTTTCCTTCAGTTTCTAGGTTTTGTATTCCTTCCCACTATTTTCAGTATATAGTTTTACTTATGGTTGTACTTTACTTTTGTAGTTGTACATTGCTCTCATGGTTGTACCTTACTTTTTTGGGTAGTTTACTTCAGTTCCCCTTTTTAGTGTGTATATTTATCTAAGGAAATTCCTTCCCTATTCAGGAAAATCCTTTAGGTTCTAGTCACCAACCCCTGGCCTATGGAAGGTAGAATATGGTTGTCATGTCCGGGCCCTATGGGATGGGTCGTGACAAAGTGGTATCAAAAGGCAGTTGGTTCTACCACAAGAACAATGATTCTACTTTTAACGAGGAAATGGTGTAAAGTTTCTTGAGTTTGGTTTTCAGTTTGGGGAGTCTAGTGTTGATGCAGAAGCCCATGTATCCTTACACCAGGACCCTGAATTCCTTTTTCTAACTCAATACATGAAAACACTGGTTTCTACTATTTTGAAAAAATTTCTTGATCTTTCTTGAGTCAGCTCACCAGGTATAACTTATTGACCATGGAACATATGTTTCTTACAGGATGCCTCCATGAAGACATCCAACCAGGATTCTAGTTAAAGATTGTGATAGTGGCCCACCGAGCGGCGAGGCGTCAGTACAAGGACCACTCACAGTGATGGAACCTTCGAATGGTGTACTAGCTACACCACCACTCATTGAGAATCAGATTATACCAGTGGATCATTCACACCAGTTAAGTGCATTTCCTATGTTCAAGAGACATAGACCTTCATGGTTTTTAGGTGAGATGGACCCCCAGGCAGCACTGGACTGGATTGAGGTGGTTTCACTGGTTCTTCACTTAGTAGAGACACCCGTTGAGAAGATGAAGATCTTAGCAGCTAGACTTCTTCAAGGATCGACAGGATGATGGTGTAACTTGATGATCTAGGTTTATGAGGAGACAACCCTCACCTAACTGGACTTTGAGAGACTTTTCATGGCGGAGTTCATGCCAGCGACACTATGCTCTGTGTGTATTCAAGAGCTACTGCATGTACAGCAGGGTAGCCAGACTATGGCTCAGTATTTGGCAAGATTTATTGACCTCTCCTGATACTCCACCAACACGTTACAAAGACCCTTACTTCATGGACTATAACTTAGAGCAGGGGGTCCGACGATAGATCAGAGATGCGACAGTTTCTATCAGCATCCTGAAACGAGTTATGGTCCTTGAGTGATCTTTTCTGGTGGAGAGATTCCTTACCGAGTAGGCACGGATAGTGAGATCCCCTACTAGACGATAGGTAGTAGAGTCATCTGCAGTTGGCAGTAGACAGACGAAGCAGAACCCTAAGTGGGCTATACCTTCCGAAGGGCGACGCCGGGACGCAGGATCAGAGGAGTGAGGCTTGAGAGTTCGTGGGATCCACAAGCGAGGCATGATTTGTTTTTACTATGGGTTACAAGGTCACAGAGCATGTGACTATCTAACTCCATTCATGGATGATTGGAAAAAGGTGGTGGGGCCACCGAGGCAACGGCATGAGCATGAGCGTCAGCCAGGTGGCAGACGAGGTGGGGGAGAAGGATGTGTAGCAAGAGGTTGTCGGGGTCACCAACCACTACCACCACCACCCCAGGTGGTCATCCACAAGTTCAGGGAGGAGGTGGATAGGGATAGGCCCAACTATAGGAAATTGAGGCTCACGATCCTAACATCCCTGAGATGATTCGAGGAAAGATCTGTATCTTCTCTCATTTTGCAGTAGTGCTTATCGACATAGGTGCTATCAATTCCTTCCTTGTCAGAGACTTAGTTTGGGACACTATTATTTCAACCGAGCTTTTAGCTCGGCCTTTGCACTTGGATACTCTTATAGGAAGATATTTAGCGATCACCCACTGGTGCTAATAGTGTGATCATACTCTCAGAGGAGAGAGTTTCAGATGGGATCTTCTAGTAGTAGTGTTGAATCCCTATGACATAATCCTAGGCATGAACTGGATATCAACCATTCATTCATAGATTGACTGCTTGAGATAAACAGTGTGATGTACGCATAGAGATAGAGGCTGATTTTCCTTTGTTAATGAGAAAAAAAACCAATATGAGATGGAATTACGCTCTAGAGGGTGCAGCCGATTACATATGATCTGGATTGAATGACCTTCAACACAGTGGAAGAGGCAGGTCTATAGTTCCTAGTGGTGGTGGAAGAGTATGAGATGTATTTCTAGAAGATTTCTCGGGACTACCCTATCATAAAGAGGTAGACTTCCGTATTTACTTATACCCATACACATCACTGATAACTACACCCGCATATCGGATGGCCCCTGTAGAGCTCTGGGAGTTGAGGGTATAGTTGTAGGACTTACATAAGAAGGGATTCGTAAGGCCCAGTGTTTCTCCATGGGCATCCCCAGTGTCTTTTGCAATGAATGAATACACAATTGTGAGGCTATGCATGAACATTCGATGCCTAAACCAGGTGACCATGAAGAACAGGTATCATTTGTCGAGGATTGATGATCTCTTTTCCAAGATGAAGGGAGTTCATTGGTTTTCCATGATAGACAATAGATCAGGCTATCATCATCTCAGGGAACACGATGAGGATGTACTGAAGACAGCCTTCAGATGTCGGTATGGACATTACGATTTCTTGGTGATACCTTTCGACAAGATCAACGTTGAAGAAATATTCATGCGTCTCATGAAAAGGATCTCCCAGCCATACCTCGATCACTTTGTGGTGGTCTTCATCGACGAAATCTTGGTGTACTCATCATCCAAGGAAGAGTAAGTTGTATAATTGAGGATAGTTCTGGACCCACTAAGGGAGCACCAGTTATATAGTAAACTCTTGTAGTGCGAGTTCTGGATATGGAAGGTCCACATCTTGGGACACATTATCTCAGAGGCTGGAGTTGTAGTGGATCCAATGAAAATTGAGGCAGTACATGCTTGGGAGCCACCCAGGAGTGTTATTGAGGTACGAAGCTTCCTTGGATTACCAGGCTATTGTTAGAGCTTCATACCCTATTTCTCTAATGTAGCATCACTTATGAATACCTTGAAAAAGAAGGGGAAACCCTTTCCATGGTCAGAGACATTCCAGTAGAGATTTCAAAAGCTGAGGTAGATCATGAAAAGTGCTCTCATCCTAAGGTTTCCAGTGGAGGGTACTAACTATGTGGTTTACTGTGATGCATTAGGGACTGAACTCGTTTGCATCCTGATGTATGGTGATGAAGTGATTGTATATGCCGCAAGACAGCTCAGGCTTCATGAGAAGAATTATCAGACTCAAGACTTAGAATTGGAAGTATTAGTCTTCGCACTATAGATGTGGCGACACTACTTGATGGGCAAGCCATTCATTTCTTACTCAGACCACAAGAATCACGGATATATATTCACATATAAATATTGGAATCTAAGGCATTGATGTTGGTTGAGTTCCTCCAGGACTATGACTATGAGATAATCTATACTCTTGGGAAGGGTAAGGTAGTGGTAGATGCACTTAGCCAGAGATCGAGTTCACAACAACTGAATGAGGCTTCAGAGCAGTTATCCTTGCTTCAGATATCCTACATGGATAGAGATGATACAGTCTACCTCCAGTCCATGGTAGTTTTCCCTCCACTCCTTCAATGAGTTAGAGAGGTGAAACTTGGAGATAGAAGCTGTGAGACTACACGTGCTCTGATATCCTCAGGCCATGCACCTAATGGATATTCTGAAGTTGGAGAGCACAATATCCTTTTCAGAGGATGTACAGGTGTACTACTGGTGCTACAAGAGGAGGTGATGCGAGAGTTACATACATACCCCTTGGAAAGTATATCCAAGTTTGATGAAGATGTATCAAGACATATGACATTAGTACTGGTGGCTAGGTATGAAGAAAGTTGTAGTGGAGTTTGTTTCTAGATGCCTCACTTTCCAGCAAGTGAAGGCCGAGCACCACGTACCAACAGGCTGGACCCAACCCCTTGAGATACAAGAGTTGAAATGTGAATGGATATCAATAAACTTCATGATGGGGTTACCTCATACATCCAAAGGGAATGATACCATCTGGGTGATCGTTGAACAACTCACCAAGTCAGCCCACATCCTTTCTATTTGAGAGAATGGTTTGGTAGATATCATGGTATATCTCTAAGTTTAGGAAATCATGCGACTTCACGAGGTGAATTCGATGACAGTCTCATATCGTGATGCATGCTTCACATCCCAGTTATGGAAATGATTGGAGGAGGATTTTGGTACTCAACTTCACTTGAGCACATCTTTTCACATGCAGATGGCTGGTCAGACTGAGCGGACCATCCAGACCATTGAGGACATGCTTCATGCAAGTGTCTTAGATTATGGTCGCATTTGGGAGGACCACCTATCATTCGTGGAGTTTGATTACAACAACAGCTATCACTCCTCCATAGGTGTGACCCTTTTTGAGGTGTTGTACGGACGAACATGTGAATCTCCCTTATGCTGGATGGATCTAGGAGAGTCGTCACTTGTGGTCCTAGAGATGGTACAGGCTTCCACTGAAAAGGTGCAGGTCATCCGAGAGCAGGTGAAGACTGCACAAAGTCAACAGAAGTCCTATGTTGATAGGTGACGGAGCCCACTAGAGTTCCAGGAGGGGGACCACGTATTCTTGTGAGTCTCCCCTCGATAGGGACTATGGAGATTTGTCCGACGCAGCAATCTCTCATCAGGGTTTGTTGGACCATTATTGGTACATCGGAGGATTGGCGAGGTGGATTACCGCATGGTACTGCCACCGCAGTTAGAGAGGGTGCACAAATTCTTCCACATATCCTATTTGAGGAGATACAAGCATGACCCATCTCACGTCATAGACCATGGCGAGCTGTAGATTAATGACAGGGTTAATTTTGTAGAGTACCCAGTGGAGATATTGGATCAACATGAGCAGATCCTTTTTGGGTGGTCGATAACTTTGGTGTGCATTCTGTAGCAGCACAGGAATTACCCGGAGGTCACATGGGAGCAAGAGACTAATATGTGTGCCCAATACCCCTATTTGTTTTTGTAGCCTTGTTTGGCATTCGGAGACGTAAATCCCTAAGGAGGGGAGAATGTAAAGACCCTAAAATTCCATGTAATATTTTTTTAAATTAATGGGATTATTATGAATCTGTGAAAATTAACGGAGTGCCATTATGAGGATTGGTGTGCCCTGAATGAATTTTTGAACATATTTTAAGGTACGTTCAAAAAACGCATAGGCATATTTTTCTATCATTTGAACCGGTGCTTGGATTAAATATACTAGGGAACCATTAAATCCAAAATGTTGAGATTCACATAGAAACGAAATAAATTTGGATGGCGAGGGCTGAGTAGAAAAGTTATTTTTTTGGACTTTTCAAGAAAAATAATAAAATAATTTAAAAGTATTATTTTATTCTTTTCTCTTAGTTGCATGGAAAATGATGATGTTGTGAGTCATCGATGATACGGTGACAAGGTGAATTAATTAAACACACAGATGACTTATATTCTGCAACGTAATGTGAATTTAATGTTGGAAAATGGAGATGTTGTTTCATAAATGCAATAACTTAACTACGCGACGTCATGTCATTATGGAAACACTACAGTGTGATTTTATAAAAATTTTGATGTGTCTAGAGAAATAAAGAGGACATATTTGGGGGATTCTCAGGAAAATATCTAACACACTTCCACCCTAGTGAAGAATGATGAACGATGAAGAACGTCTTTCGAAGGTCGGAACAGGGAAGCATCATCGACGCCGTAAACCCTCTAGGTCTAACATACGACAAAAAATGTCATAAAAGGTAGGGGTTTATGTGCTTTGATGTTCCCTCTCTTCCTATTCTAGAAAAATATAACAAACGCAGACCAACCAACTAACGGTTTGATCTGCGTCTCATCAAATCATGTGGATGGTTGTGGCGGGATCTTAAACTCTGAGATTTTTCTTCCATTTGTTATTATTAATATTTCCTTATGTTTAAAATGCTAATGTGGATTGTGCGAGCTGAAACTATCAAGTCTCAGGCCCTCTGCTAAACTTCTCCTTGGTGTGTTCTTTGTGGCGGAGAAACGAACGCGGCAGCAAGGAGTTTGGGGGCTGTGAAATGACGGCAGCATTTATGTGTCCAGAGGAGACCTGCAGGAACCGACAATGGATGGTGGAAGGTGGCACGCCATGGTGTCCTGAGGAAGCCGGACCAAGATGGTCGTGTAGGTGATGGCCAGCACTTACAGGCACTACCGACGGCAGTAGGCGCAGTAGGAGGGGGCAGTGCGGACCCTGTGCCGCGCCACGTCACACCGGATGAAATGGCCCTGCATATACGGGACCAGATGGGTGAAGAGGTCTGCCGTCAGGTGCACCAAGATGGATGTAGGCTTGCCGAATGGGCTGGACCCAAAGTCCAACATGGGTGGGTCAATCCCCACCTAGAAGGTCAGGCCAACCACAGCCCGGGCTTGGGAACCAGTCAAGCCAACCGCGGCCCTGGCCAGGGAACCAGTTAGGCCGACATCAACAGGCCGAACCCAGTAGAACTAGGTCGATCCTTAATAGGCCAGACACAGGTCGGGTCAGGAAGACCTCGGGTCACGTTGCGTCAGGTCGGACTGATCATGTCTGACCTGGCCCAGACCCAACTAGCTCCCGAATAAAGAAATGCACATAACTGATGCACCAGGTTTCTGTTTAACATGACCTTAGTGGTGTAGGTACCTCTTTTTGGGAAACGGTCCCTTTGGCATATTCTGGTGATCCCAACTAAGATGGGACGGTCCGAGGTGCGATCACCCCATTTCATGGAAAGGGGTGTCACTAACAGATCAGGCGTCCGATCGACGCCCCGTCTTTGGAATAAGGACCCTTGTGAAAAGGTTGTTATTTGGATATACACTATGTGAGTTTTTAAAGACATTGACATGCATCTTGGGTTGGATTATACTTGAATCAAACCAGGTCTCTTTTTACAAAAGTTCACATTTCTCATAGATCGGGCGTCTGATTGACACGTCTTCTATCACATTGGGACCCCGTAGATATGTTTTTTGGGACTTTGTACTGGTTTAAATATGCTTTATGGCTTGAAGAGAAGAGTATTCGAGAGATCAGGCATGCTTTATAAGGGAATCCATTCGATGGTTGTGACATGAAGAAGAAGAGTGACCAATACGAGTCAGCATTAGAAACTATAGTATGGGATTATCTAGTTGTATGAATTATCATCCCTACCATTGTGTCAGCGAGCAAGGCAGGTCAGCACCAGCAATCGATACGGGTCAGCACCAACAACCATTATGGGCCAGCACCAGTGACCTATACGGGTCAGCATCTAGCGACCAATATGGGCCAGCACCAGTGACAAATATGGGTCAGCATCTAACGACCAATATGGTTCAGCATACAATGACCTATACGGGTCAGTAGTAGAGTTACTACAGATAGGATGATATGGTTGTACGACTAGTCATCCATATCCGAGTAACCTTGAAGTTATATCGTTATAGTGAGTTGTCTCTTTTTCTTTGTGCTTCATCATTTTGATCATGCTTTTGATATTTCCTTTGTGGTATTTCTTGTGATGTTTTCCTTTTTGAATTTCTGAGAGACCTTCTGGGGTCTCGGGGTCCCCTACTGAGTTTTTATACTCACTCCCTGCATGGGCTCCACCCGCACGTGTGTGTCTGGTGCAAACTATTGATGCTCCAATGTAGACATTGGAGGTTCTGGACTTGGTGGAGCTTGGTGTGATGGGATTAGTCGAGATCCTCTTCTTTGACTTCAAACTTACAGCTACTACCCTCCAGGTAGAGCTCCAGGGTAGATGCGACGACTGTTCTCTTTCCTTCAGTTTCTAGGGCTTGTATTCCAGGCCACCATTTTCAGTTTATAGTTGTACTTGGGTTTGTACTTTACTCTTGTGTTTTTACTTTACTCTCATGGATGTACCTTACTTTTTTTGGTTATTTAATTCAGTTTCCCTTTTTGGTTGTCTACATCTCACAAAGGAAATGGATTCCACATTCCAGAGAAGCCTTCAAGTTCTAGTCACCAACCCATGGCCTATAGAAGGTAGTATTAGGTTAGTCATGTTTGGAACCATGGGGTGGGACGTGAAAAATTGAATCATTATTATCGACCTTGATATGTGGTAATGTGAGAATGAATGGCATTGGTCCGCTAGGTGGTATTCCACCGTACACATGAGTGATGATTGTGAATCCAATTTCATGGAAGAGTGTGTGAGTGTAGGTTATTAATGTGACTAAAAAATATCAATACATTCAGTATACTTATTTTATGACATTATAATTTAATAATAGTAATTTATGGGGTGAAAAAAACAAAAGTGTTTGTTGAAGGGTGTTACCTCTTCTTTGGGTAACTCCATTTTCTTCACCAAATGGATTCCTTGGTTGGATTTATGCCCAAAGTGGGGAATATAGTTTGATATTACAGAATTCTACATATTTTTTTATGTATTGGATAATTGAAATGGATTTATAGGTGTGAATAAGTGATTTGAATAAGTTTCGTTTTATAGAGGAGGAGGAGTGGCATTTGTGTAAATACAAAAAGGAAACCACTATTGAGAGGTATCCCTTGCATCATTCGCCTCCAATTGCGGTCCATTTTTTATACAAGGGATTATATATTCTTATTATTTCCATAAAATTATTTTTTTTTATAGGTTATTTGGTCCCTTAAGTTATTGTTTGATCATTAATTAAAATCATTTTTACCATAAACATGTTTTTTAATGTTAACTAATTTCATTAATTTATTTGGTCAAAAACTAATATGGCCTTTCTTGAAAATTTAAAATATTATTCTTCCAAATACTTAATACATTTTTTCCAATTATAAAAACATAAGTGGAAGAAATAAATCTAAAATTAATCTTTTAGATGGGACGAGACAATGGTTTTTTAAAGTGAAAATGCTCAAAAGACTGAAATATTTTTATATTAAATTTCAATGTAAACTTGATTAATTACTTAAATTGTATTAATAAATGTATAATAAGTCAAAATTTAATTTAAATCCAATTTAAAAAATAATTTAGCTATATAATTAAATTATGAAAAAAAATCATTTTTTTAAATTAATATTAAGTGTTTTCCACTATTCATCAAGTAATGAAACTTCTCAGAAAAAATACAAAAAATTCAACTAAAGTAGATTTTTAAATTATTATTTAAAAATTTTAATTTAATTTTTCAAATATAATTTATATAAGTTTAAAAACTATATTTAAAATAGGTTCACCAATCAAAGTTGGCAAAATAACCTTCTAGAAAAATATATATCTTTATGCATACAGTTGGTTTTATTGTTATCCCTTCTCTAAAAAATAAATAAGATAAATGTTTAATAGTTGGTTTAATATATAATATATATATATTTAATTAAAATAATTCATCAAATTTTTTAATTAATTTTATGATTTGAGATTTTATTGATTACATAAGTTTAGTTTTGTATTAAAATATTTCCTATATTTTCAATTCGGTTTTATTTTCATTTTTATTTAATTGGTCACAAAATAATTATTCATATGTACATGTGGGAACCATATGTTAATAATATAATTAATATTATTTATAATCACCATTCCAATGGCTAGGTGAAAACAATTATAATATTTTAATAATATTATTAATAGTACAATGTAGTTTTGTAAAACTAGGTATTGCATGTCATGCAAATTATCGAAGGATATCTGAATTGTGTGTAACATAATGAAAACATATATTTTCTAGTACCAAAAGCTAATATAAGTGTTGTTTGTAGTACAATCATGAATTTTTTTGTGTAAAAATAAGAATAACTTGGTTATTTCATATAACGCAAGCAATATTCAATGTTGTGAGAAATGAAAAATATAACAAATATTAATTTAAATTATAAAAAAAATTGTAAAAACTTGAGATGTTATATTATACCCCCTTATAATGAATTTTTCCCTCCAAATTCATCTGGTTTATCAAATGTTTAAATAATTGAAATTTCCTTTAATATAAAACTGCATTGTAAAAATGAATACTAAAACATCCCTTAAAAAGGGAAAGTTAGAAACAAAACAGTTACCTAAAGTAATATATAACTAGGTTTACATATAGAAGAACATTAGTGGATATTGAAAACATGTACATGTAAGAGAAATCTTTCTACCATATTCTAATGGATAGTAATAATGAAACAGGTTAGTATAAAGTTAATGATCACAAATCCACAACCAAAAGAGGCTTGAAAATGGTCATTGATATCATAAACAATGATGATAACATGAGATAATTTTACTTCAAGACGATTTTCATAAAGTTGAAAATTTTATATGAGAGGATATACTTACATTATTTTAGTACAATCTCACCCTTTATTTTTCTAGTATAAATTTCAAATCCATTTCTAATTCAAATAAATATTGGTGAATTTTAAATTCCTAAAGCATTTGAAGATCAAGAGATTCATAACTAGAATGACCGGTAATTCCATACGTATGTATCACAAAAAATGGTTATCACATGATATAAAATATGCATAAATCCTCTATATGGATTTATAATACTTTAATTTCCAAAACATCTTCTAGTGTTTAACATAAACCATTCCATAAATCATTAACCTTATAACCCTTTTGAAATATAAAAGTAGAAAACTTTAGAAATAAGTTCAATAAATTTAAAAAAATAATCTTACCATTTATACCTCTATATATAATAAAGTTTATATTATTTTTCACCTACCAAACATGTGAAAATATTCCTAATTTATTCTCTTGAAACATGATAATAAATTTAATAACCATTAATCCTTATTGATAACATGTATGTTTATATATTACAATGTTTATTGGATATATTACTTAAATCAAAAAAATGTTGTAAACTTCATCAATGATAGCATAAAAAAAATTAAATGATTCTTTATTAGCTACGAGGTCATAAACACTATCAAATTTACTTTATCCATATCAATCATCCCTTTATCCATATTAAACATCAATTTCTCATCATTAAAAATATATTTATGGGTCCCTTCCAAAGATAATTTTTTTCCAAAAAATATAACCATTCCATTAAATAACTTTTTATGGTCATTAATAACATTCAACATATTCAATCAAATCCTTAATAAAAACTTATACTGAATAATCCTTGTATATTTAATGAATACTTAATCCAAATAAATAAACACATCGATTATTATATTTCATCCTTATGGCATGAAAAAGGATACCTCTTCTTATTACTTAATACATATTTCCTTTCACATATCACATGTAGCCTTAACATCATTAATAATATATCCCTTAATTTTACCACTGTGATAATTATCTTCATGATCTATCCACCAGGGAATTTGATTTTAATAATTTACATTCCTTCCACATATAAATCATTCATTATTAATAGTTCTTTAGAGAGGTCGATATTCCCATCTGTTTCATTAATTGTACTTATCATTTTCACTTTGTAATTACCTACGGTGTGTCCTTATTTTACACAATCAAAACATCTTCAGGTTGCTCTAACTCATTCATTGGGGGTGTTTCTTATAGTATTCTTGACGTAAAGGGAATAGAATCTTCTTTCCTCCATGGTATCCATTACCGAATTCTCAAAAAACGTTTTCCTTCAATCCCTTGGTGAGTGTGAGAGTTTATTAGGTTAAACATTGTTAATCATGTGTCTTGAAAACTATTTTGGAATTATCATAGCTTACTTCACTACAATGATAATAAAATTTGAATTCTCATCAGTAAATTCTTCATCAAATTCAATGTTAACTCAGTTCCTTCCATTGACTAAAACCAAAAAGGGTAGTGTAAGAAACACTAATCATAGTGGAAAACTACATAATCATGGAAAGTCACTTAGAGGAAGTCTAAATTATAAAACCTTGTTTAATCTATGATTACTTATTATTATACTTATATGTGTCTATAGGAATATCCTTAGAAATCAACCTAGGTATCTCACTAAAATTTTATCAACCTAGTTTCTAAAGGTTGACTAAACCATTCATTTTATTTCATCTATAGAGAACCAGGATTAAGATAAATGGATATTGCATAATTTTAGATAAATATTCATCACATTAGAAAGTTAAATTCTCAAGGAACATAATATTTTAGTGTATTTGGAATAATGGAACAAAATCATCTATCCTAGAGAAATATGTTCAATTTTTCTCACAAATAACTTCCCATTTAGTACTCATTATTAAAACCATTCTTTATAACTGAAGGAAATGAAACAAAATAACGGGTGAGATCATATGATTAGTATGGTTAAATAAATAAGATCATAAAAATAATATGAGTATAATAGTAAGAGAGAAAAAACATATCATTTGAATATCATACCCTACATATCAAATATCATATACATTAGTCATGGAATAAATATTAGATGTTGATAAGATAAGAATAATAAGAGTGATAAATCTTCATAAATCAATCATGTACCATAATCTCATTCAATATATGTGTTTCACTATCATAACTATAGAAAACCATTTTATTTTTATAGTTATATACTAAAACCATCAACATAGTAGATCAAGAGACACCTGTTTCCCACAGTGGATCAGGAGGTACATGATTCCCATTTTGGATCAGGATACACTTGTTTCCCATTATGGATCATGATGCACCTATTTCTCATTGTGGATTAAGACACACCTATTTCCCATTATGGATTAATCCCATAAACCTGTTTCCCATAATTATATCTTGAGATATAAATCTTTAGTCAATGCATTGGAGGGAGATATAGGTCCCACCCATCATATAATAAAATCATACATATATGTTCTATAAGATCATAAACAATCATCAAATTGTTAGCTATGAAATGAAATGGGTATCATAAACATTTCATCATATACTAACATATGGAAAAAATATAGGTTTCATTATCATTTCATGCTAGAATAACCCATAAAAGAAAGTAGGTTTCATAAGAATTTTATCATGGTATAACCTGTGAAAAAGAAAAGGGTTTCATAAACAACACGACATCACAAACACAAACCATTTCAATAATGAATGATAATGGTGTACATAGATCATATCCCTAGTAAATCATAAACTATATCAAATGATGTCATCTTAGCTAGAGAAGGATTTTTAACGATAATTTTGAACATTTATTAAGAAAAATAACTTTCTTTGATAATCAATTTTTTTGGAATAAAGAATATTCAAAATATTTTTCTTTGAAAACTAAATTTATAACATATAAAATAATATTTACAAATAATTTAATTTTTTTTAGATAAATATCCTTTCTGATTTGATAAACATTTTTTAATTCATAAATCATTTTGAAAACCTTTTTCATTGAAAATAACCTTGAAAACATATAAAGGCTATTTTGAAAAAAATACAATTTTTTAAATCATAAATATTTTTCAAAATTATTTTTCTTGAATGTGAGATTAAAATACCACTTATAACATTTTTTGAGACAATTTCAAAAAACATGGTTTTTGAATAATACCAATTTTTAACTGGAGAAATAAGGTCACGTTTTAATAAAAACATGTTATAAATTATTTAAAGTACCAAAGTGTGTAAAAAATGTTAAAAATACAATCATGTTACATGAAAACACTAATATAAAAATCTTTACAAAAAAATTTGTATATGGATCATAATAGTTCATAAATGGTAGAATAATAAAAAACAATCCATATAAATGAGAAGATTATAGTAATAAATTTGTACCATTTTAGTAACATTAAATCAAAATACCCATAAAAGAATAAAATTACATGAAAATTAAAATGTAATTTAGGAATTATATTCATGATATAACATTTAAATGGTCAGAAAATACACCTTATAAAATAATATAGGTTCATAATAATACATGAGTCATAAAGAAGGAAAATTGAGAAAAATTTGCATTACTCATTTGGTAACATTTGGACCATAAAACACCATGAAATAGAAATCAGAAAATGGATTTGTAAATAAGGATATATATTTAATGATAATGGTTATATAATTCATTCTTTTGCAGCATATACATCACAACAAGAAACTAGTTTAAAATAAGGCATAATTCTCACAAGAATTAAAAGTGAGACAAGAACACCCCTTACTACATTAGTAACTCATGAATCGTGATCACCATGATAGAATACAATAAATTAAAACGTTTCATATCATGAAATAATTTAAATTAATTTTATAACATGTTATAGTTCTGTATATACACCACATAATAAGAATAAGTTGTGGATATAGCATTTATATCACCAAAAATGGAGATGATAAAACTCTTACCTTAAGTATATACTTCCTTAAAACACATTAAAACCTCATGTATAATAAATATAAGTTTATTATAAGTAGTACCCTTGGTTTCAGGTACATAACCCATTTTCTCATGTTTTGTTAATTGGCGTGTCTTTAATAGAGAGTTTCCATAAAATTGAGAGTTTCCATAAAATAGATTGTCTCCATAATACTTGTTGTTTCTATAAAGTGGGTTGTTTCCATAAAGTGGGGTGTTTCCATAAAGTGATTTGTTTCCCTAAAGTGGGGTGTTACCATAAAGTGGGTTGTTTCCAAAAAGTGGGGTGTTTCCATAGTGTGGGATGTTTCCATAAAAAACGTAAAGATGAAGTATGGTAAATTTTGGGGGGTTTATAAGGAGTGTTTGGACCAAAAGGAAGGTCTCATGATCTATACATGGTTGGCCCAAACCATGTGGTCAAACCTTGTGGAGAGATCAAATCTAGATCTTTTTTTCTAAGAGCATACTCATTTTTTATCTATATATTTAGTTTTGGATTCAAAACGCACCTATTTAGAGATTACTCTTGCTATAAGGTAGGATAACCCTCACCACATTAGTTAGAGCCAACCCAAAGCCTTCCCTTGGTGATTTCGAGTAAGATTTTTGCGATATGTCACCATTCATTCCGGATTTGTCTTACTTTCTTAGATCTGCTTAGATCTAATTCTCTGATCTCCATTATTTCAGAAATATGAACCTATAGTTGGTATATCTATATTTTTGGATGCCAATTAATTCAATGTTGAGTTATTATCTCGCTAGGATAAGATAACTATGGTCATTCTTGGAGAATTAACCCGCTTTCTTGTGTGTTCTTCATCTATTGTCAGATTTTCGTCAAAACCATTGAGGTAGGTGGCTTTACTCTCATCTCTTGTTGCTATAATTGATATTATTATATTCAAATTGGTTTATTTACTGTGAATTGCATGGAAAAATATTCATTTGTGATGATTTATGGTTTTTGTGCAATTGGGTGATCTTGGTTAATAGTGGTACAAAAGGGGGTTTGGATTCATTAATTTAAAATGATGATTTTAAATTATGGATTTTCTGGAAATGCTAAATTGTTGATGAAAAAGATAATCTCAGTAAAAATGGTTTTCAATAAAAATGGGGTTTTATTGAAATGTTTTGTAATTGAAATGTTTTGCATCAAAATGGTTTTGACGAAAATAGGTTTCAATAAAATGTTGATTTTATTGAAATGAATATTTAGGCATGATCTTTGGGAATATGTGGAGTGTCTTCATGTTTTACATATGGGTCTTGGTTTATATATGACCTTGTGCTTAGTTCCAAATGTGTAATGGCACATGTGAATTTCATGCATGGGGTTTGGTTGAAATATAACTATGTTCTTGGTGCCCAAGGGTTAATGGCACATGGAAAACAATTACCTTTGGACAACTTGGTAGATTTATGAGAAACCACTCATTAGTATGGAACTTTCATAATGTAGCATGCATGTTTGGTTTCATGGGTTTAAGGAATGGTTGGGTATGCTGATAAAGGGATATTGTTAAATGGTTATGAATATTGTTTAGTTATTTTTCTGGAAAAATATCTTGCTGGGAAAACTAGTTTCAATTACACTTGTATGCTTTTGGTAATGAATGCTTTTGGAAACTTTTTTATATTTAGTTATAAACACTTTTTAAGAAATTTTTGTGTATAAAGTGTTTTATATAATTGGTTCTAACACTTCTATGTTAGTGGTGTGAGTAGCGAAGTCATTGGGAAAACATGCTAAGTTTTATACTCACCCCTACTTTGGCACTTTGATGCTTTTTTAGATGTCATCTTCCAGGACAAGGGAAAAGGTTATGTTTCACACGTGTTTAGAACTACCTCATGATGTTTGGCTTGTTCATAGATTTTGGATCTTGGAGTTTGTGAAACATAGAGTCTTGAGGACTTTAGATAATCTTGTGTAGTCTATACACTGTGTACTTCGATACTTAGTTATTCTTCTATTATTTCTTACTTTGATGTGATTTTGAGATACATGAAGTTGTTGAGTTTTCTTACATTGGTTCATGCATCATATAGTGAATGTTTGGTTATGTTTTGTAGGTTTATTTTTTTATTTCTTAAAGGGTAAATCATCCCCCACATTTATTTTAAACCCTTCGGCATTTATTTCTAGCCTTTGGCTTCTTGGGGATGTTGCTTAAGGCCTAGTAATGACTCATTATACTCTCAATACTATGAGAATTGGTGGGTCATTACAAATGGTATCATCTTCTTTGGTCCTTTCCTAACAAGTAGTCATCGATGTTCGTAGTTTTGGAGATTAAATCCCTTCTTATCTATTCCTTGGGTGGGAATCTTATAAAGGGGTAGGATTATCAGAACATCAAATGTATAGCATAAAAGGACGTAACTAACCCTTTTATTTATAAATTCAAGTTACCAGTGAGTTTAGTAAATAAGTGTTTGAAGACACTTATATAATGTTAAAATCTCATTGTCTTGGGTTTAGCCAATGAGATGATCATGAAAATAATTATATAGTAATAACTTACCACTAGGATTGAATACATCATTTTGAGGAATGATTCATGTTGTGAAAAAAATGAAGTGTTAATTTTTGAAAAATAATGAAATTGGTTTTCAAATGAATGATTTTGAAAAGGAGAATGCTTATCATATACTGAAAATGGTTTAGTTTTCAAAAGCGTGTGAAGTGTTTCAAAAATGGTTGAACATGGAAAAAAGGATGTTTTGGAAAACAATTTTGTGATAGTTAATGTGATATAATTTGAAATTATAATCCAATAATTATTAGAGAGTGAGATTAACGGAGTTTGTTTTTAGATTAGAAAATGGAACCTTGTAGGCGTCGTCAAAACTAACCTGAAAAAGATGTGGAGAATGTGGTTTCACCTGAACCATGTGTGAACCAAGAGGTTATTCAGAGTATTGTCCAATATTT
Organism: Viscum album; assembly: GCA_963277665.1. NCBI lineage: Eukaryota > Viridiplantae > Streptophyta > Magnoliopsida > Santalales > Viscaceae > Viscum > Viscum album. The sequence continues at coordinate 1,844,340,055 of OY728145.1, forward strand.
TCAATTTGTGGACACATGGAACCATAGAAATGAGCCATGACATGTGGATTATACCATCCAGTTCATGAAGTAGAATCCACCTAATTTTCGGGGTGATTTTGAACACGAGAAGGAGGAGGTGTGGATAGGTAGGATTAATCATATCTTTGACTTTATCAGCGCACCAGTAGATCTAAAGGCCAAACTGGCGACATATATGCTCGAGGATATTACACGTCAGTGGGGGGTTTAGCGGTGAAGGATAAATTGGACAAATGACATAGATGGGTGGATTTTGAAGAATTTTTCAACAAACAATTCTATCCTCACACGTTCAAGATCCAGAAAACAACAGACTTCTTCAGTCAGAAACAAGAGAGTCTCTTTATCATAGAGTATGTTGCTAATTTCATGAAATTAGTACGATTTGCAGAAGAATTTGCGTCAAGTACCTCTTTGAATGCATGCATCTTTGAATCAGGGCTATAATAGAAGATTCGATCAAAAACTATAGTACTTTGTATTACATATTATACAGAGATGGTAAGTAGAGTGATTGTGGTTGAACGTCATATCTCAGGATCTATGGGAGGAGGCCTGAAGATAACTACAGGAAATAGTGGGAACTGAACCATTGGGAACAAGTGGAAAAGGGACGCATATTTCCAAGGTGCAAGTGGAAATGAGAACTATAAGGCTGGAATAGTAAACCTTTTTTCACAACCCCAGAGCAAAGCATGTTTTTGTTCAATGTGATTCACTTAACCACATAAAGAGAGATTCTATGTCACAACCTATAGTATGTCAGAATTGCAACAAGATGGGGAATCTTCAATGCTATTATTGCAGTGCTCCATGGTCATGTGCTCGAGACACTTCTTAAGTGTCGCAAGTATCGTATACTTCGACTATATGAGGATAGTAGAATTAGTCTCATCAGCAAAACAGAGCTAGCCATGGTGATTCTATAAATACCATGACTCCTCAACTAGGGAAACCTCAGCAAGGAAATAAGGAGAACAGTGTAGGGAAGAAATTATTGTATGGGGCAAAGAAGATGATTATTGATCATCAGGCTGGACCATATATAGTAAGAGGTACTATTATTTTGAATACTACCTTTTTTCAAGTGTTGTTTGATACTGGTTCTTCAAATTCCTTCATTTCTTCTCGTGATGTTGACATTCTATGTTTAAAACTGGAAATGATGCCTTTTGTTTTGAAACTCAAAACTTCTCTCGGTGAAAGGGAATGTCAAGCCTTTCTTTGTAATGCATGTGTTATGACTATTGATGGAGTTGAGATAAAATGGGACTTCCTAATGTTGGATATGAATTTAAATGATGTAATCTTGGGCTGGTATTGGCTAACAATGTTCAAGGCTCATATCGATTGTTATAGGATAATAGTTAGTTTCATGACTGAGGACGGCATCGAGCATCAGTTTAGAGGAGAGAGGATTGTATAGAAGGGTGCAAAGAGCTTGTTGACACCAATGGTGGGAAATATCTATGACAAATTGGCAGTGTTGACTTTGGAATCAATTGAAGAGATCGATAAAAATAGTTTTCTAGCTATTGTGTATCAATTTCTAGATGTATTTCCCGAGAACTTCTTAGGGTTACCACCTCTTAGGGAAGTGGAGTTTACGATTGATATCCTTCCGGGGACTAGTTTTATTTTGCTTCTGTCTTATATGATGGCACCCACTGAGTTACGAGAATTGAAAGTGTAGTTAGAGGAGCTGGAAAGAAAGGGTTTCATTCAACCAAGTACGTATCCATGGGTAGCACCAGTTTTGTTCGTGAAGAAGGCAGATGGAACTCTTCCGTTGTGTGATGATTATTATAATCTTATCCAAGTTACAATAAATAACGAGTATCCACTTCCATGCATTGATGTTCTGTTCAATCAATTAAGGGGCGCTCATTGGTTCTCCAAGATTGACTTGTGATCAAGATATCACCAATTCAGAGTTTGGAAAGAGGATATTTTAAAAATATATTTCAGAAGTAGATATGGCCACTATGAATATATAGTCATGCCTTTAGGTCTAACTAATTCACCAATGGTCTTAATGGAATTTATGAATTAGATATTTCAATAATATCTGGATTCTTTTTTGTGGTTTTTTTGGATGACATTTTTGTATATTCAAAGAAAATGGATGATCATGAGGTGCACCTAGAAATAGTGTTATTAATCTTGAGAGATCATCGTTTGTATTCCAAATTATCAAAGTGTGATTTTTGAATACAAGAAGTACATTTTCTTGGCCATGTAATTTCTTAGAAAGGCGTTTATATTGATCCTGAAATGATATAAGCCATTATCTCTTTAAAACCATTAAAGAATTTTTTTAACATAAGAAGTTTTCTTTGTCTTTCTGGTTACTACCGATGCTTTGTGCATGATTTATCATGACTAGCATCACCAATGACATCTCTAACACAGAAGAATGCTCTATTCTATTGGATAGAGGAATGTCAAAAGTCTTTCTAGGAATCGAAATTTAGGCTTACATTGGAACCTATCTTGATGTTTCCAGAGTTAGGATAGGGGAATGTGGTGTATTGTGATGCTTCAGAATTAGGGTTGCGATGTGTTCTTATGAAAAGATATCATGTGGTTGATTATGGTTCAAGTTAGTTGAGGGTTCAAGAAAAGAATTACCCAACACATGATTTAGAGTTATTTTTAGTCGTCTGTGCTTTGAAAACATGGAGACAGTACCTCTTTCGTGATAAATTTACTATGTTTATAAATCAAAAAATATTGAAACACGTTTTCTCACAGTGATATTTGAAATAGAGGAAAAGGAGATTAATAGAGTATCTCTAAATGTTTGATATTGACTTGATGTACACACCAAGTAAATGAGATTCAGTGGAAAAGGCATTGAGTAGAAAGTCGTATTCTCAGTTGGTGAAAGAAGCTTCAAGTGAATGGCAGTTGATGTCGGTCTTAGCCGACATGCATGTGGAATGTGAAGACCAAGGTGATGTTGTGGTTTTCTTTTCATTTAAACTTGTACCTGATTTAGTAAAAATGATCAAAGAGGTATAAACATATGATGAATAATGTCTAGTTGTAAGTTCAAAACACAATGGTGAGGAGACCATTGAGGGATGGAAACTTGATAGGGGTCCAGTTTTCTGTTTTAGGTAACGGATGGTTGTACCTATGGGTTTTTTAGGAAAAAATCCTTCATTATTACCAATTTTCAAGATGATATTTACATCTAGGTATACAGAAGATGTATAAGGTGTTGATGGAACAGTTTTGGTGGAGCGACATAAAAAGGAATGTGGTTGAGTTAATCTCGCGTGCTTAATTTGTCTGAAGGTTAAAGTAGAGCATCAGAGACTAGCTAGTCTATTACAATAATTTCCCATACTATTATGGAAATTGGATCAGATAGCAATGGATTTTGTTACAGGTCTTCCATGAACTGTCCAGAAACACAATGACATTTGGGTGATAGTGGATCGTCTAACCAAGTTGGCCCATTTCATTCCAATTCATGAAACTCATATGGTGGAGGATATTTCAAAAATCTATATCTGAGAAGTGGTAAAGAGGCATGGTGTACCAATTCTAATAGTCTCTCATAGAGATCTAAGGTTTGCGTCTCATTTCTAGTAATCCCTACAGCAAGCCCTAGGGACTCAGTCGACTATGAGCATGACATATCATCCTCAGATGGATGGGCAATCTAAGCGGGTGATACAAATGTTGGGAAACATGTTGTGGGCTTGTGTAATGGATTTTGGTGGATCATGGGAGGGTATATACCCTTACTGGAGTTCACATACAATAATTTATTTCAAACCTCAATATACATGGATCTGTTTGAAGCATTGGATGGGCATCCATGTCATTCTCCACTATGCTGGGTGGAAACGGGTGAAACATCACTAGACGGTCCAAGCCTTTTCCAAGAAACAATGAAGAGGATCCAGTTGATTATAAAGTAGCTGGAGACGGCTTTGAGTTGTTATAAATCTTATGAAAATCACCATTACAGAGCATTGTAATTCATTGTGGGTGATCATGTCTTCTTGAGGATCTCTCCAAGGCTTGGACATCATTGCTTCTGGGAGCAGGGCATGTTATCTTCTAGATAGATTGGCCCTTTTGAGATACTAGAATTGGTTGGAGAGGTGTCATATCTGTTGGCATTACCACCATGGTTTAGTTCAGTGAATAATGTGTTCCATGTATCCCAGTTGAAAAAGTATCACCCTGATCCTGACCATGTGATTATATGGGATCATGTTGAGCTAGAACCGGATGCATTTCTGACACATATCCCAATGCGGATCATGGATAGATAAGAGAAAGTCTTGCGTGGGAAAAGCATCAGCCTAGTACAGGTTTTATGGAAACATGGTCAGATTCAAGAAGAGACTTGGGAACATGAGAAGGAAATGAAAGATCAGTGTTCGGAACTCTTTTTGGCCAGTGAGGGTTTTCTTTTTTCTGAGGATGGAAAGACAAATGGTTGGGAGAATGTAGTACCCCCGGTTTCGGGTATATAACACCTTTCCTTGAATTTTTTTAATTATTGTTTCCTTAATTGAGAGTTTTCATAAAATAGAGAGTTACCATAAAATATAGAGTTTCCATAATGTTGGGTGTTTCCATAATGTATGTTGTTTCTATAAAGTGGGTTGTTTCCATAAAGTGGGGTTCTTCCATAAAGTGTGGTGCTCCATAAAGTGGGGTGCTTCCATAAAGTGGGATGTTTCCATAAAATATGTGTTTCCATAAAAAGGGTAAATGTGAAGGATGGTAGATTTTCGGGGTTTTATAAGGATTTTTGGGACTAAAAGGATAGTCTCACAATACATACATGGTTGGCCAAAACCTTGTGCAGAGGTCAAATCTAGATCCTAATTTCTAAGAGCTTACTCGTTTTTGATCTTTATCTTTCTTTTGGTTCAAAACACCCCTATTTTTATATTTCTCTCCCTAGAAGGCTGGAGGACCCTCCCCATACGAGTCTGATCCAACCAAGATCCTTCCCTTGGTGATTTCGAGTCTGATTCTTGAGGTATGTCACCATTCTTTCAAGATTTGTCATATTTTTTTGGATCTTCTTAGATCTATTTCTCCAATCTCTATTTTTCCTTAGATATAAATCTATAGTGGGTAGATCTACGTTTTTGGATGCCAATTAATTTAATCTTGAGTTATTATCTTTCTAGGATAATAGAACTAAGGTGGTTCTTAGATAATCAACCATCTTTCTTGTATGTTCTTCACCTATTGACAAAGTTTCTTAAAATAAATTGAGGTAGGTGGATTCACTCTCATCTCCTCTTTCTATAATTTATTGGCTTTGATTCAAATTGGTTTATTTATTTTGAAATTCAGGTAAAAATATTCATTTGTGATGATTTTTGGTTTTTTGTGAAATTACATGATCTTTGTGAATAGTTGTGCAAAAGGGGGTTTAGATTCATGAATTTAAAATGATGATTTTTAATTATAAATTTTTTGGAATTGATAAATGGTTGATGAAAAAATATATTTTCAATAGAAATGGTTTTCTATAAAAATGGAGTTTTATTGAAATGGTTTGTAAGTGAAATGGTTCGGCATTGAAATGGTTTTGACGGAAATGGTTTTCAATAAAGAGGTGTTTTTATTGAAAGGGTCGTTTTGGAATGATCATTAAGAATATATGGTGTGTGTTCATATTGCATATGTGGGGCTTGGTTGAAATATGACCTTGTGCTCAATGCCAAAGGTTTAATGGACCATTGGTATTTCATACATGGGGCAAGGTTGAAATATTACCTTGTGCTTGGTGCCAAAGGGTTAATGGCACATGGGAAACAATTACCTTGTGATGACTTGGTAGATTGATGAGAAATCACTCATGAGTATGGAACTGTCATAACATATCATGAATGGTTTGTTGCATGGGTTTGGGAAATGTTGGGTATGATTATAAGGGGATATTGTCAAATGGTTGTAAATATTGTTTAGTTATTTTTCTAGAAAAATATCTTGTCGGTAAAATTTGTTTCAATTTCACTTCTATGCTTTTGGTAATTAATGGTTTTGGAAACTTGTTTTTATTAAGTTATAAACTATTTAAGAAAAAAATTATATAAACTTTTTTATATAAGTTTTTCTAACTCTTCTATCATAGTGGAATGAGTAGGGAAATCATTGGGGAAAAACTACTGAGTTTTATACTCACCCCCGCTTTGGCACTTTGGTGCTTCTGCAGATGTTATCTTCTGGGACAAGCGAAAGGGTAATGTTTCATGCATGTTTAGCACTACCTATTTATTTTTGGGATATTTGGAGATTTTTGAGCTTGGATATTGTGGATCATTGAGTCTTGAGGTCTTTGGAGATTCTTGTGTAGTCTATCTGTTGTGTACTTTGATACTTGGTTATTCTTCTGTTGTTGCTTACTTTGATGTGATTTTGAGATACATGAAGTTGTTGACTTGTCTTCAATTTTTTCATGCATCATATAGTGATTTTTTTGTTATTTCTGGTAGGTTCATTAGTCAATTTCTTAAATGGTAAATCGTCCCCCATGTGTATTTGAAACCCTTCGGCATTTATTGCTTGCCCTTAGCATCTTGGGGATGTCGCTTAAGGCCTAGTAATGACTCATTGTACTCTCATGAAAATGAGAATTGGTGGGTCATTACATTATACATATACCAATGAAATTTATTCTTATATATCTTAACAAATATGATTTTATTGTGATTTTATATCACTCATTTATTAACAATTCCATTTTTAAGTTACATTCCGGGTAATAACAGCTTTGTTTTTCGTATATTTTTTGACTTGTTATTCATGATCCCTTTACTTAGATCATGATTTACTTAGTTAAAAATTTAAGAACATGATATAAATATAATATATATTCATGATATATTTATTTATAATGATCTATTAAAGATAAATATATGAAATAAATACACCATTGATGGAGATGGTAAGTCGTACGTACACAAGAACATTGTTTTCATTTTCATCTCGTATTTTGAGAGAATGAAAAGTAAAATATATATATATATATATATATATATATATTATTGAAAATATAGTTATAATGTAATATATGTCACATATTTTTATTAATCCCATCTTTAATACATTCATTATTAATTGTGAACAAATCACATCGCTTTTAAGAGGCGGTAGTCCACACCTCCGCAAACTAAGTTCTCGTATTCCAGAAAAATGTAAATAATGAAGTTATGTGTTATATAATAATATAAATGTATATGGTTTTTATAAATATCATATATATCATATAAAAATATAAATTACCATATAATTTCTAACCTTGATATGTGGTAATGGAAGAACGGACATCATCGGTTCATGAGGTGGTAGTTCTCCATACACACGAATGATGATTGTGTATCCAATTTAATGAAAGTGTGTGTGAATATAGGTCATAAACATAACATAAAAAAAATATCAATATATTAAGTATACTTAGTTTTCTATAAAATAATGGAAAAATAAAAAATTTGGGATGGATAAGGAGAAAAACAAAAATGCTTGTTGAAGTACGTTACATCTTGTTTGGGTAACTCATTTTAGTTGCTCAAAAGGGATTTATTGGTCAGATTTATTACCAAATAGAAGTCATTGGGATTATAAAATGAAATTGTAAATCTTATTTAGGAAGTTTTTTTATGCAAAAAATTTCTTATAGGTGTCAATAAGTGAGGGGGTTGAGTGCACTTTTAGAGTGGAGGAGTGGAATTCTTGTAAATACAAAAAGGAAAACACTATTGAGAGGTAACCCTTACTTCATGTGCCACTAATAATGGTTAATGTTTTGTAAAATGGATTATATGTTCTAAATATAGCCATAAAATATCTTTTTTATTTTTGTATAGGTTATTTGGAACCATATTTTAAAGGATAACCACTACATAAACTTGTTTTTACCTAAACCTTAAAATTAATTTTAATTAGTTTCCCTGATATTTTTGGTAAAAACCCAAGTTGAACTGAAAATAAATTATATATTATTCTAATTCAAAGTATTTAAAACAATTCTCTAAATTATAAACACTTAATTTTAAGAGATTAATTTCAAATTAATCTCATAGATGGGATGAGACAATGGGTTTTCAATGTGAAAATGTTCAAAAGTTTTAAAGGTTTTATATTAAATATCAATGATAAATTATTATAATAACCTAAATTATATAAATATATTTATAATTTATATAAATATAATTTAACATATTTATAAAATATAATTAAACTATATAAATAAATAAGATGAAAATTCAATTTTCAATTAAAATTTAGTGTCTTTAACTATTTATAAAAAAATGAAACTTCTCCAAAAAATACAAACAAGTTACCCAATGTAACTTCTGATATTCTGATTTAAAAATGAAATTTATATTTTAGAATAAAATTTATTAATGATTAGAAATTGTATTCAAAATCGTTTCACCAATAAAAGTTGGTAAAATTACCTATTAGATGAATATATATCTTTATGTGTACAATTGGTTTTATTCTTATCTCTTATACAAAAAACACATTGGGTGAATGTTTAATATTTGTACAAATAAGTAATATATTTATTACAATGAAATAATTATTAGAACATTTTTTAATTAATATATTATTGTTATAAATCTTTTATTTCATAAATATAATGGTTAAGAAAAATATTTTTATATTTTCTAATGGGTTTTATTTTCATTTACGGCTAATTGATCACTAAATAATTAGTCTTATATATATGTTTAAACCTTATTTTCTTAATTTAATTAATCTTATTCATTACCATAATTCAAATGTATATGTAAATAAATATAATAATATTTTAATAATATTATTAAGAATACGTTTTAGTTTCTTAAAACTAGGTCTTTCATGTCATACAAGTTATAAATGTAACTTGAAATTATGTTTAACAAAATCTAAATGTAGTGTTGTCTATACCAAAAGCTAATTTAATTGTTGTTTGTAGAGAAAAATGACTTGGTTCTTCATAAAAAGGAAGAATAACTTTTTTCTTCCATGTAACAAAATCTATATTCAGTGTTGCGTGAAATAAAAAATATCAAAAAGATTTAATGAAATAAAAAAATGAGGAAAACTTTCATTGTTATAGATCCATAATCAAATATTCCATTAATACTATTTTAGATAGTACTTATCAATCTTCAAAACTTCTCGTTATCTCAAGTATCATCTCTATAATCATATCATGTAAGTTTTTCTACATAAATATATTTAGTTGAGTATTTAAGAAGAAAAAACTTCATTCATTTACCTAACAAGTATAGGAAACACATTTCATTTCACGGATTGACTCTCACTCTATCACCCAAATTCCCAATACTATATATTTCAATTCTAATTAACAATAAATAAAATAAACTAAAGGTAACTTTAGAATCAATACAATTAGAGATATATAATTAGAAACATTTTATAGATAAGTTTCTTCCTTTATAGAGTTATCTTAATGAATTTAGGTTCTTAGGGTTTGAGTCGTGCAAAACCAGGAAGGTAGGTCAAGGATAAAAAGAATTATTTTCTGAGGGTGAATATTTGGTGAATCATGGTAAAGGTCTATATAGTTAACCCACTTCAATCATTTTTTTGATGGTGTTGGAGGTCGGCGGGATGCCTTTATGATCTAGGATAGTTCGATTCAAAGATATGATGTTGGGGGAGCGACCTTAAAGATTTTTAATTGTTATTAGAAAAGTATCCTAATAACTATTTAATCCACTTAATCAAATATATTATATTTCATGGTGTTAATCCTGACCCATGTAAACATTACTGATGTAATGTGTGACGATCGACCATTCCATTCAAAATATTATAAGAATATTGTGAAATATTGATTAGTGTATCATGGGAACGACACGGATTAGAACATAGCTATATGATAATTCTATGAAATGTCTATTGTTTGATGATGTTTGATATAGGATGGGGAGATATGGTACTACTCCTACTACTAGATCTAAATATGGAATGTTAAAGATAAATTGAATAATTACAAGGATCATAATAAAATGTAAATTTGAGGTTGGGAATTTAGTTTTACTATGTTTGATCATGTGAATATTATTATCAATGAAAAATAGTGATATCATATTTATGAAATTAATTATAAGGATAAAAAATGGGGATAAATTAATAAATTTAGTGAATTACATTTCCATGAGAGGTTGTGGTTATTAAATAATGATCATTGTTGTTTTTGAAAGAGATAGATAATCATAATAATTATATATGAAAGAGGAATAATTAATCCCTAAAATATTTCTTCTAATATAATGTTGAAAACACTATATAATTTTAAATAGAAACATTCTATTAAATTGAATTTAAAGAGTTAATAAAATGTGAATATTTGATTTTGTGATAATTCATTGATGTAATAAATATAATGTTAATTCAAAAAATATATGGAAAATAATTATCAAAAGGTAGATAATTATAAATAATTAAAGTTAAATACTAAATAAAAAATGCTCAAAACTAAATTGAGGAATAATTTAACGATATAATTGTGATTATTTTCAACAGGTATTTAAATTTAATATATTTGAATTATAAAATTTGAAAATTATTTGAAATTACAAAGAGTGGTGATTGAAGCTACCATTGTAAGTAAATAATAGAAATAAAAGGATGATACAACACTGGGTATTGGTTTTCCATTGAATTATGTGAGATGATCACAGATAAAAATTTAATTGGATAATAAATTTCATAAAATCGATGGGAATAAAAAATTTAAGGGTATCGTGAACCTTAGTGAATAAATTGGTATAATAATTCATTTATTGATTTAGGTAATCAGTGAGTAGGGATTGGTAATTTAATAAAATAAATTTTTTTCTTGAAATGGTGCTGGTGAAAATAAATATGAAGAATGTGGTAGAAATTGATTTACGACATCCTTATATAAATAATTTAATAACCAAATATATCATTATTAAATAATAACTTCTAACATGTTACATGTGTTGATTGTGAAATACTATAGTGGATGTGGTGCAATACATTATTAAATTGGTAGGAAGTTGTATCAACTATATGTGGAATGATTATAAGTTTATCTCAAAATAAGTAACTAAAGTGTTAATTAATTTTCATTATCTCTCTCTGAGATCATATAGTTTTACTTGAATGGTGAAGGTTTTATAGATACATATTATTATTTTTTATTCCTTTCAAAACTAATATGTTGATGCATGATTATAGGAACAAAGGCATAACATACATGGATATTACATCATTTTTTTACTAATATTCATCACATAACAAAAGTACATGCCTTAGGACCATAATTGTTTAGTGTCTTCAAAAAATTGGCACACAATATTCTAAATTAGTAAAGGATATTCAATGTTTCAAACAAATATCTTCCCCTTTAGTACTTCTACATAACACCTTTCTTTATAACCTAGAGAATGGGAACAAGATAAAGGCTGACATCAGATGATATATAAGTGTAAATAAAAGATATATATAAGTATAACATGAGAATAATTGTATTAGAACATGATAATAACATTTGAATATAATACCCAATACATTAGAGATCATATACATGAGCCATGGAATAAATATTGGCAGCTTGTAAGACATGAATCATAAAGGAATCAATATAATAATCGATGAAATAAAAACATAGGAATAAAAATTCATATTTTTTGAATATTCATAAACATTTAAAATCATTACCTATAAGTCAAGGCTCATTTTCAAAACATATGAGGTCAATTCATGGGGGCTACAGCTACAGGCCGGGACACACTACCATCCTCAGTCACGTCCCTTTCCCTATATGGAATGGGTTTACTCCCCAAGCAATATTAGTAGTCAATATTTACTCCCAATACCATATTATTTGTCATGGTTTACTCCTAATACCATCATAGTAATCAAGGTACACTCCCAAGACCATCTTAGCAGACAAAGTCCCTTACTGAACTAGGTTCACTCCATTTTCCAACCATGTCTATCTTATGAGAAATATAACCTTATCAAATTAATTTTATGTATATATATGTACCACCCATCATCTGATCTGTAACTTTATCACCAAATACTATCTAGGCCACCCCATCATATAAGCTGTAAAAGGCTTACCCAGTCCTAACTGGTCCACCCCATCTTATAAGAAATGTCCATGAATCACAACATAAATAAGGTAAAAAGATCTTGCATAAAAACATTAAAAACAATTATTATTTAATATAATAATTAAGCTAGGGAAAATAAATTAGTTTTAATTTAATTATCTTGAAATTTGATTATCCATTGGAAAAGAAACAAGTTTCGTGATAAGATCTTTGAAACATGATTTACTGATGGAAAATAAATTTGTTCTAAAAACATTATGCCTTAAAAATATAAAAAATTAATAGAAATAATATGAATGGTATACTTGGATAATATCTATATTAAAACATAAACTATATAAATGAATGGAATCTTATCTAGATAATGATCTTTAAAGATCACTTGAAGAATTTATTAAGGTAAATAACATTTCTTTAAAAATAATTTTTTTAAGACATAACACATTTTGAAAATAATTTTCTTTTAAAAACACATTGAAAACATATGAAGTAATATTTAAAGATTATTTATAAAATTACTTGATAAAAATATCATTTTTCCTTTAAAAATTAATTTTTAAAATATAAAATATTGCAGAAATTATTTTCTTGGAAAATAACCTTGAATTATTATAAATGAAGGTTGAAAACATTTTTAAAAACTTATCTTTGAAAATAACATTAAAATCATATAAAATATTCTTTGAAAACCATTTTAATCACTTTTTAAAAGATAACAAAAATTAAAAAAAACCTTCTTCTTGAAAATGATCATACAGTCTCATTTAAAAACATTTTTGAAAATAGTTTTAGAAAACACGGTTTTTTCATAAATTATAATTATGGATGAATAGAGGGATGAGGATGGATTTTCATAAAAAAAAAATCTTAATTATCTTAAGTAAAAATGAGTGGAGAAATAATAACAATAAATAAAGATATAACTAATAACTATATTAGAAAAAATTTCATGAGAATTTTTGAGATATGGATCATAATATTTCATCAATGGAAGCATAATCATAAACAATCTCTATAAACAATGATATTATATCAATAAACGGTTGCCACTTCGTTAAAATTGAATCATAATACCTTAGATATAAAAACATTAGATGAATATTAAAATATCATTAAAATAAGAAGATTCACAATACATCATGTCAAAGGTCAGTATATACACCACATAAAAAATATAGGAGTATAAAATAAGATGTTCATTAAATATTGAAAATTAAGAAAAAAAAATTACATTACTAATTTGGTAACTTTTTAACAATAAACCCTATTATAGAGATATAATTCAATGGATATCTAAATACCCATAAATTTAATTATATTAGTGATATAATAGATTCATTGGTGTTATATACACTACAAAAAATAAACTAGTGTATACTATTAGAATAAGTCTCGTAAAAATAAAAGCGAGATTATAAATCCCCTTACTAATTGAGTAATTTTTTGAATCATGATCCCCATGAAAGAATAACATAAATTAAAATTTTAATATCATTAAATAATAAAAATTCGGGATATAAAATCTCATTTTGAGTAATATACACCACATAAATGAATCAAGTGGTGAATATTTCATGTATCTCATGAATATTAGAAAGCGGGATGTAATTCACTTACCTTATGTCTTGACTTGCATATTACACATTCAAAAAACCTTTATAATAAATATATTTTTATTATACATCTTTCACATAATAATATTCAATTATATAATACCTTATATGATTTACTTATGACATTATATTATCCTTTGATTAACAAATTCCATGTTAAAGTTGTGATTCATGTAATAACTGCTTTGTTTTTCATTAAGGTTTTGACTTTTCATTCTTGCTCCTCATACATTGATCATGGTTTATTTATTTATATAATGAAATAAATAGTATAAATATCATGTATATTATTTATTTTTATATTTATAATAATTTATAAAATATATAAATAGAAGATGAATTACGCCATCCATGGAGACAGTATGTCATATGTACGCATGAAAACTGTTTTCATTTTCTTATCAGATATTCGAATGAAAGAAATGTTAATTTTATATATACATATAAATAGATATTATAATTCATGTATAATTATTATTTAGTTTATATCAAATATTTATATTAAAACCATCCTTTATTTATTCCATGTAAAGTGTGAACGAATCACATTTCTTTATGGAGGTGGTAGTCCACATATTCACAAATGATGTTATCATATTCCCATAAAATAGAGAGCATAAAGATATATCTTTAATAATAATTAAAGAAGAATAAATACATAATATATATCTTATATATCAAATAAAAATATTTATTCCATCGTTATTCCCAACTTTGAAGTTGGTAATGGAAGAATGAATGACATTGGTTCGCAAGTCTATAGTTTTCCGTACACATGAACGATTATTGTGTATCCCATTTGAAAGAATATTGTGTTATTTTAGGTATTAAACTAAAAATAAAAACATCTAAATATATTTATGATACTTATTTTATTATAAAATCATGTAATAATAATAATTTAGGGCGTGGAGAATGAAATAAAACAAAAATTCTCATTGAGAAACTTTACCTCTTCTTCGGGTAACTCCTTTTGGTTTTCACCAAAGGGCTTCCTTGGTTGTATTTGTTCCCAAAGTGAGGAATATAATATGATAGGAAGTAATTTTTGGGCTTATTTTAGGATTTTTTGGATGATCCAATGTGCTTGAGAGAAGTGAAAAAGTGTGGGGTGAGTTCCCTTTTATACTGGAGAAGGAGTGTCATTCTGGTAAATATAAAAAGTTAAACAATATTGAGAGGTATCTCTTACATAATGTGCTGACCATAATGATCCAGTTTTTTATCCAAGTGATTTTATGGTATAAATATGGCTATAAAATGTCTTTTGGACATTTTTATAAGTTATTCCTTCCCTTATGTTAAATTTTAACCACTAAGTAAACTCATTTTACCTTAATCATTGTAATTAATTTTAACTACTTTATCTAATATTTTTTGTAAAAATCTAATTTTATATTACTAGAATTTATAAATTATGATTATTAAAAATATTTATTTTATTTTTCCAAATTATAAACACATAATTTTCTGAATTTAATTTAAAATTAATCTTAGAGACGGAACAAGGCAACGGGTTTTAAAAGCTTAAATGTTAAAAAGATTAAAATATATTTATATCTAATTTCATTGTTAAATTGATTAAATTATCTTAAATTAGATTAATATATTTATAATTTATATAAATATAATTTAAAACTATATAAAAAATATAATATAATTACATAAATTAATTAGACGAAAAGATAGTTTTGAATTAAAATTTAGTATTTTTCATTATTCATCCAAAAAAGGAACTTCTTAGAAAAATACAAGAAAATCACCCTAAAATAATTATAATGTTACTATTTCAAAAATTAATTTCATTTTTTCAAAAATAATTTATCTTAGTGTAAAAATTTGGTTTAAAATAGTCACACTATTAATAGGTGGTATAATTACATTTTAGAAAATTATATAACATTATGCATAAATTTGGATTTATTCTTATCTATTCTCTAGAAAACACATAATATTGAGGTTAAATAGTTTATTTAATAAATATATATATATATAATTCATTAAAATAATTTATCAAAGTTGGTTTAATTTTTTATTGAGGTAAAACATGTTTGACATCATAATTATAGTTTTCAAGAAAAAGGTTTTCTATATTTTCAAAAGGGTTTTATTTTCATTTCTTGTTAATTAGTAAACAAATAATTATTATTATACAATTTGTAAACCATATTCTCATAATTTATTTAATTATATTCATAACCTTTATTCCAATGGCAAGGTGACAACTATTATAATATTTTAATATTATTATTAACAGTACATTGTAGTTTAGTAAATCTGGGATTCATGGGTCACAAAAGTTATCTAATGTACCTAACATTCAATATAACTCAATCCAACCATATTTTGGAATGTACCTAATGCTAATATAAGTTTTTTTAGTGAAATAATGACTCAGTTTTCTTTACAAATCAATAATAGCATGGTTCTTTCATATAAAATAAGTTATATTCAGTGTTTTGTTAAATAAAAAATATCAATAAGATTAAATTAAATAAAAATAATAATTCATAAAAACAATGGGAGTCATAGTATACCCTACAAAAAATAATTTTTTACTTTGAGATTCATCTAGATATCAATGGTTTAATAATTGAAATATTTTTTCATAGAAACCCACATCATAAAAATAAATACTAAAACATCATTTAAAAAGTGAAAGTTAGAATCATAATGATTACCCAAAGTAACTCATAACTATTTTTCCACATATGATAACATATGAGATAAGGAAAAACATGGACATAGAAGAAAAATCTAAATATTAAGTTGTGATGGGGAGTGATATACCATATATTTAGGATAAATTTAATGATCATGAAGCAATAACCCAAATAGACTTGAAAAGCTTCATCGATATCATCAAAAATAATTATAACAGGACAAAATTTTATTTAAATTCCCTTTTCCTAAAGTATTTGATTTTTCATGAGAATATATACTTTATTTTACCACAATATCACAGTTTTTTTCCTTTTTCAATTTCAACTTCATCTCTTATTCCAACAAATATAATTAAATTCTATATTTCTAAAGCATTAGTAGATAGTGAGATCTATAAATAGAATTATCGGTTATTCCATCAATATTTATCAAAAAACATGGTCATCACCTTTTATCCAATATGAATAAATCCTTATATGGAGAGATAATACTTTAATCTCTAAAACCTTATCTAAAGATTAACATACGGCATTCCATATATGGTTAACCATATAAACCTTCTGAAAGATGAAAGTCTAAATATTTAGAAAGAGGGTCAATAAATGTTTCAAAAACAACCTAAAATTGATCCACCTTATATCATAAATTATATATCATATGTCACACAGCAAACATGTTAATAATTTTATTATGTATTCTATTAAAACATTTTAATATCCCAAATTACTAAATAAATTATTAAAAACGTGCATTATTTCTTATTCTAATGATTACTGGATATATTCATTAAATAAAAAAAATGATAGTTGTAAACTTCATCCATGATAACATAGAAAACGTTTTCAATAAATAAATAATCAGTTTCATGGTAATAAGTACAATCTAATTTACCTTATCCATAAAAATCATCTCTTTATTAAAGGTAAACCCAGTTATCTCCACATTAAGAACACATTAAGGGCCACCTTCCATTTATCAAAATATCCATTTTCAATTAAATATGCATACTATGTTATTAGAATCATTCAACATATCCTTTTAAATCAATAATGAAAAACATATACTGAAAATAACTATATATTTCAAGATTTATATAACATAATTATTGAATTCAAAAACATATAGACTTCAATCATCTAACATTATTCTTAAACCATTTCCCATGCTTCATAAAATTATTCCTTAATACCCCTTTCTAAGAATATGAAATATGAATCATATCTTAAGGTTACTCAACCTCAATCTAATCATATTTATTACTTTTAATGTAAATATTATTGTTATAAAATCTTATTTCTTTCATATATCATATGTGGTCTCATTATATTCATTAGTATAACTAATATGCTTACCACCTTCCTACTTATTTTCTAGATATTTCCAATTAGGATATAAATTTTTATAATTCTCATACTTTCCACAAATGAAATATCCAATGTTAACATAGCTTCTTCTAGTTTCTGTTATTAAAGAAGACAATAAAGTATATTGTGAGCAATATTTATCATATATAAAACCACATAATCTTGAAAAATTACTTATTTTAATAATACATAATGACACCTACTTTAAATTATATTACACCTTAAGATTATCCTTAGAGACATCTCTATACGTATCCTTTGAAATATCCCTAGTGATATCACTAAAAGTTTCTCATTCTAGTTTCCAAAGTTTGACTAAATTGTTCAATTGAGACCAACTATAACACCCCAAGATTAAAATACATTGATATTAAATAATCTTATATTAATATTTAGGAAATTAACAAAGTAAATTCTTGAGTATCATAGTAGTTTTGTGCATTTAGAATCTTGGAACACAATCTTCTATCTTGGTGAATGATATTCAATGTTTCCCATAAACAAATTCCCCTTAAGAAAATTTACTTAAAACCATTCTTAGAAACTTTGGGAAATAATACATAAGAAAGGGTGTGATCATATGCTAAATAAGGGTAATTAAATGATATGTGTAAGTCTAACATGAGAATAATCGAATTAGAACATGATAATAACATTTAAATATCATACCCTTTATATCATAGATCATATACCTAAGTCATTGAATAATGATTGGTATTTCATAAGACATGAATCATAAGGGAATCAATAGAATAGTCCATGAGATCATAATATAAGAAAATGACATAAATATTTTGGCATACACATAAGCATATACAATCATTCCTAATAAGACAAGGCACATTTCCAAACATGTCAAGGACATTCAGGGGATAAACCTATTGGACGGGACACACCACCATCCCTAGTCACATCCCTTTCCTTATAATGGAATGGTTTCACTCCCCAAACTATATTTCTTTTCATGAATCACTCCCAAGACCATCTTAGTTTTCAAGGATTACTCCCAAGACCATATTAATATTCAAGGTTCTCTCCCAAGACTGTCTTAGTGTACAAATCCCTTTACTGAACTAGGTTCACTCCCTATTCCAACCATGTCTATATCATCAGATATAAATATTTACCCTATGAATTAGAGATAAAAATAAGTCATACCCATCATGTAAGCTATAACAAGATCAGTGGACCCTATTTGGGCCACCCCATCATATAAGTTGTAATAGGCTTACCCATCATTATCTGGGGCACACCATCATATAATATGTAATGGTATTATGTAGTTATACTTATTCCACCCCATAATATAAGAAATATATATGAACCAAAACATGAATAAATAAAAAATAGATTTCATAAAAACATATAAATCAATTTTTCTTTCATATCATGATTAACCCATAGAAAGGAAATGGTTTTTATGTAATTCTCTTTGAAACATAATTATATCATGGAAAATAACTATGTTTCATAACAATCGTCATGAAAAAATGATTTACTCGTGGAGAATAAATATATAACCTAAACATGATGACATCAAAACATAAACCAATCAATGAAATATTATGAACTGTATCCTTAGAGAATATCCCTAGTAAATAAAAACCTATATCGAAGTATGTCAACTTAGATGGGGAAGGATTTTGAAAAAACCACATGGATAATTTCTTAAGGTAAATTATCTTTCTCTAAAATCATTTTTTAATACATAAAACATTTTAAAAATCCATTTATTTTGAAAAATATTTAAAAACTTATGAATTAAGCTTTAAAAATCATTTATAAAATTTCTTGAGAAAATTATTATTTCTTCATTTAAATTTTATTTATGAAAAATAAACCATTTTGAAAAACTTTCTTATTTCAAATATAATTTAAATATTATAAAGAAATCTTAAAAACATTTTGAATTCCATTTCATTGGAAATAACCATAAAAATCTATAAAGAATCATTAGAAATCCATTTTAAACGCTTCTTAAAAATAGAAAATATAAAAATGGAATTTCCTTGAAAATGAGTGAAGCATATAATTTAAAAACTTTTTTGAATACATTTTTATAAAACATTTTTTTTGAATTAAAAAGAATTTTGACCGAAGAGAGAGATAATGTTGGATATCCTTTAAAAAATCATAATTATCTTAATTACCAAAGATTAGAACTATAGTACCAAAACATGAAGATATAATTAATAACCATTGGATAATAAACATCAGGATAATTATTGGGATATGTATCAAAATATTTCATCAATGGAAGCATAATAATAAAAAACCGGATAAAAGTTGAGATTATTAAAATAATATATTACCACTTTGGTAATAATGAATCATAATCCCTATTTAAGAAAAACATTAAATTAATCTAAAAATATCATTAAATGTAGTATATTTATGATACAACATGTAAAATAGAAGTATATACACCTCATAATAGAATATAGGTTTATAAATTAACATTTATCTCAAAGAATGAAAATTTAGGAAAAATTACTTTAACAATTTGGTAAATTATGATCGGTAAACCCCATGAAAGAGATATAAACAAATAGAAATGTAAATAACCATATATGTATGTACAATAATGATATAATACATTCATGGGAAGTATATACACTATAAAAAATAAACAAGGGTTAAATATGGCCTAAGTCTCACAAAAATAAAAGCGAGACTAGAAATCACCTTAATACATGAGTTAATTTTAAATCATGATCCCCATGAAATAATAGCATCAATTAAGACTATTAATACCCTGAACTAAATTAAATTCATAATATAAATATAATTACATTTCCATAAACATTACATATTCTTGTGTTTTTTAACTAGAATTTATATTTGAGTATCTTTTCAGTCTTGATTTTTAGAGAATTTAGATAAGGTCTTATATGGTAAACTCATACATTACATGTGGAAATTTATACTATGTATCCACTTTTTCCATGACATAAAACTGTTTAAATTAAAACATTATTTATATTTATAAAAATGATTCACAATTATCCCCTTGATTTCATCCTAGTTCTTACTCATCCATTAACCCTATGAAAAAAAATTAAAACATGGGATGAGCACAAAAATATAAGTAATAGAATAAATAAAGTATATAGTGAGTCCAGTGAAATTATGAAAACCCATTAAAACCCATTTCATAAAAACTCTTTATAAAGAATATAAAAATCTCATAGGTTCCTTGGGAAATAATTAACATATCACTCTTACAATCACCCTTATAAATGGAATAACCATACAGTAGACATTAAACTTCAGAGTATCCAATGAATTAGAGAGATATAATGGGTATCACTCATCAAATATTGAGATATAATTGGTTAAAACTATAATAAATAATTTCAATGGAACATATCATTAATAAAACCCCTGAAAAATATTTTATACCCACAAGAAAAAACACTTTCAAATATCAAAATACCATTTTTTTGTAAAATTCACTTTCAAAATCTAAAAAATATGCATATAAAAATGAAATTTTTCTCTTCAAAAATAACTATAAAAATGTATAATAAATATATTATATTAATAAATTTTTAGGAAAGTGTAAAATCAACTCATTCTGCATAAGTTAAAAATATTCATTTTGGTTTTTTAAATAAGCATTACATGTGGTTTTTTAAAATTAAAGTATAATACCTAAAACCTTAAAAAGATTACATTTTGAAATAATTTGATAGAAATTAAGAAATAACAATTTTAAAAAATTAATTTACATATAAATATATTCATAAAAATCACTTTCGAAAAAATTTACATAAAATAAAAATATTTGGAAAATAATTCTTTAAACATTTAAAACATCGTTTTTTAATTAAAGAGTCTCTTACCATGAGTTAGGCACATCATGTAAATTATTTATATTCCTAAATAATAAACTTATTTTCATTATTAAATTTATTCAAAACCTTATTAATGTTTATTATTCCATTTATAACCCTTATTACAATTTCATTACAATTATTTAATTTCATGTTGGACGTTTTGATGATACTCGGCACCTAAGTCCAAAATGATTTTGGCATGATGTCTAGGGTCAATGTGGTCAATATTCCATCATCTACAAAATAATAATCGTGAAATAAATATCATTTATATATAAAAATTATCTTTTAAATATATGCATTAAATATGGATATTAAAAATAAACTATGTTACATTCATGGCGAATGTTAGTTGTACATACGCGTGAGTAACGTTTTCATTTTTCAATGATCCTTATGGAAAGAAGGTAAATATTAATTTAACATTACATAATTATCATAATATCATTAATATAACGTTAATAATTTAAATATACTTATATATATCATAAATATGACGTGTTGATGAAAACAAAATTTCATTGCTTCATGGAGGTGATAGTTCACATGTACGCACGAACAAAATTATCTTTTTTCTTTACATATAAAGTTAAGAATATAGATGATGTATTATTCTTTAATAATTATAAATATGTACTTAATATTATATATAAACATTAACTCCATTATTATAACAATTCATGGGAGGAGGTGATGGAAATTGAATTATATCGATTCGTAAGGAGGTAGTTTGTCGTACACACAAATGATTAATTATAATCCCATTTTATAGCAGTGGAGATGTATTTAGGTGAGTATATAAAAATAATAAAATCTATGTATATTTACGTTAATAAATTTACTATTTCATAATTTTTTTACTAAAATTTTAGGAATATGTAAGAATAAATAAAACAAAAATACTTGATTAAAAATGATACCTTTTCTTTGGACAATCTCTTTTACATAACACTTTAAGACCAATGAAGGTGATGTTATGAATAAAATAAGAGCTCTTGAATTTCCTTAGGGGTTCAAGGAAGACATTTTTGTAGATACTTACTAATTTAAATATTTTTTTAAGTGTGAATAAATGATAATAATAGGTTCCCATTTATAAGAGAGTGGAAGGGCACTCCTTGAATTCTTCAAAATATTAAATTGATAAAAACTATTTTTCTACTTCAGATGAATAAAAACATATTTATTTAAAATATAGTATGATTATGGTTCTAAATCCAATCATCCAGTAAAACTTATATATATTTTGACTATTTCTTAATCCTTATCTTTTTGTTTTAAACCTTATTTATCCTCTTAAACTCTTACCATGACAACTCGTAGTTTTTACTCATTGAAGGACAATATAGAGACTATACAATGTCAAACGAACCATAAATAATTCCTTGATGACTTATTAAATATTATTCATAAAAATTGGATGAAATTTAGAATTTTTTTAAATTTTATATCCTTTAATAAAATAATATTTATTTTAAAATATCCTTACTTTCAATTTTGACACTCTTCATTACTTGACTTCTTAAAAATATCATAAAAATAATAAAAATTAGAACCAATTATTCTAACACATCACTAATATATAAAATTAATCAATAAAATTCGTGTATGGAATTAATTATTTAAAATAATATTTATTTTAATATTTTTATAATCATTTATTTGATATTTCCATTAATTAAACAATTATTACATCATCATTGTGTTGACATTTAAGGTAATTATTTTATCATGTAAAGATTATAAATAAATTAACATGATGCAGATAAATGTTTTATATTTTATATTAATATTTTTAGTTAAATGTATATTCGAAATAACCCAATATTAAAAGTGTTATACTTATTAAGACATAAGTATTCCATATTTGACTTTTCTTTAAAATAAAATACTATAATGGGCTTAAAGTCTTCCTTATGGATCCAAAAGGTCATAAAATCATCCCAATGAGTATTTTGGTCTAAAATACTATTCTAATAAAATTATTACATGATTTAGGGTAATTCTATAATATTTGTAATATTATTCTTACTTTTAATTATCTGATTTTCCCTTAACTGTGGTAATTAAAAAAATCACTAAAGTTACTATTCATATAGTCAAAAAAAATATGGACCTATATAATAAATTTTTAATATTATGATTATAAATATGGAATCCTTTTTTCAAAATTCAAAACATATAAATGAATAAAATTAATTTAAATTGTATCTCATTGATGGGGTGACAAAACAGGTTATTAATGTGAGACAATTTATTAGATTAAAATATTTTTATTTACAAGTTCAATGTAAAACTGGTTCTAATGAACAAAATTTTATTAAATTATATAAAATTTATCTAATTATACTTCAAAACAAATAAAAAATATAATTTAAAAACTTAAATTATTTAGACAAAAAATCTATTTTGAACTAAAATCCAGTATTTTTCATTATTCATCAGAACAAGAAAGTTATCAGAAAAATACCACAAATTCTTAAAATGTAAATTTTGATATTAATATTCAATATATAAAGTTTATTTTATCAATTTAAATTAATAAAAGTGTCAAATTTTAGTTTTAAATCAAGTCTTTCATTAAAAGGTGGTAAAACTATCTTTTAAAAATATACTACTTTTTAAGATTAAAATTGGATTTATTCATATCATTAAAACTATAAAACTTAATTGATTAATTTAAAAACTTTTATTAAATTCATAAAATATAAATTTCATTAATATATTTTTTTAATATTGATTAATTTAATTTATTATGATAAAACATCATTATGGTCATAAAAATTGTTTTCCATAAAAAATGCATCCTTTATATTCAATTTATTCATTTGTAATTAATTGGTAATCAATGAATTCATTCTATAGACATGTTTAAATAATATTTTTCATATTTTATTTAATAGGGTTCATACCCTCTATTCAAACATCCAGTTTATAATGAACGCATTAAAATAATAATATTTAGTAGTTTGATTAAGCTTGATCTGGCTCATCATCTACAATATTGAACATAGTTTTTCCTTTTAAAAATTCTGGATGTTATATTATCCCCCCCCCCTCCTAAAAAAGTCTCATAATTTTAACTTGGGATCTAAAACTAGGGTTTTGACTTTTCAAAATACATTTATTGATGTCCCATGTTGGAAAAAGGATTAATGACACTTCCACTTTAAAAATAAAGAATGGGAAGTATGAAGGTCTCCTGAGATAACACATACTAGATATCCATTTAGTAAAACAAGGAAATGGAAGGGAAAACACTATAATGTTTTGATGTAGAGTGATAGATAACAAGGTCATTATAAAGTTAACCACAGTAAAATTATAAATTTGTGATGAGTTAAAAGTTTATTGATTTCTTAGAAAGAAATGTAAAAGGTTATCATTTTTGTTTTTATATAGTTTTCATATATTTGAGAAATTATATTATAAGTTTGTGTAATAACATAATAAAATATACAAACTTGACAAGTAGAGTTTAATCCTTTAATCAATTTCAAATACAAACTTATATTTCTCTCCAAAAAATGGGTATTTAAGATGAATTTTTCACACCTAAAGCACTAGAATAAACTTATAGAGGTTTCCATAATCCATAAAACATAATATTTCTATATCTCTATTCTTTTAATATGAATAAAATCCAAAAAAGGTTAGTAAACTATAAGACAATTCTCTAACAATAATATACCTTTATATAACTAAAAACTTTTTTAATCTCAAAAATTCAATAGTAACACCCAAAGTTCAACATAGACCCTTCAACCAATAATTATCCTAAAATTTTCTCAAAAATATTATAGACTAATATGGAAACTTAAAATCAGAAAAATTTCATCATATATACTTCCAAGATGGTATTTTATCTTCCAAAAACGTCAATGGATCTTAAAGACCCATAGATATTATTTATTTTCCTAAATCACATAATCACCAAGATATGCTAATAATTTCCGTAAATAAATTGAATCATAATAAGACTACAAAAAAATCATCGATTATTTAAAAATATAAATTATCATTTACTTATAAAATAAAATCCCATAGTATTCCATTTACCTTGATCGTATATGGTTCCCAAAATGTTAAATATATTCTAAAATAACATTAATCACTTAATCAACATATAATTTTCCAATACTATAGACATAACCTTTAACCTTCATATATCTTAAATAAAAAATTCATAATTACCAGGATATCATGTAGGATAGTGGTAGGTGTTGCACCCTCATCACCCTTCAGTCAGGGGTTAAATTCCTATAGCCTTTTCAGATGCGACAAATTGTCACACATTCATAGGTTATCCTCTTTATAAAACTATACTATTATAATCCTTTTAAAATTTCAATTAATGTGATAAATGTCTTCAAAAATAACCTTCAAAGGTTTTATCCTCGATTTTTATCTCAAACAATTCATTTTACATCCCAAAATTTTATAATTCATAATTTACTCAAAAATCAATGTCTCCAAAAATATCATTATTCACATTAAAATTTTATAACTTAAATCCTTAGGTGGGGTTCCAAAGACATTGGTTTAATGATCAACGTTGTATTTATAAAACCATGATGGTATCTCAAACTCTGAAGATTAACTCACTTGAATACACCCTAATCACTAATGTTTTATACACTATCCTTTGATAATACCTACAATGACACATCTTTAAACATTACATATTATAGAGCTTTTGAAATAGAATTTTTATTCTAGGATATTTTTAGTTTAATGTTTTAAAGAATTAGGACAAACTCTAACATGGTAAACTAATACATTACAATTCTACAATTATACTCAGTATCCATTTTTTCCACAAAACAAAAAAATTAAAAATTAAAAATTATTTCTCTTTAGGAATAATATTGAAAATTATCCCCTAGATATCACCCTTATCCCATCTGATCCTTTAACCATAAGAAAAAAAATTAAAACATGGGATGATCACAAAAAGATCTATAAAGGAAAATAAGAATTTAAATAATTAGTTGAGTAAAAGCATGAAACCCCATTAAAATATATTCATAAAAAATAATTTTCAAAATATTAAAAGAAAATAGGTGACTTGGGACATTATTACCATATCAGTCGTACATTCACCCTTACAAATGGAATAACCATACAGTTTACGTCCATCTCTAGAGTACCCAATGCATTAGACAACTATAATGGGGATAACCTATCATATATTTAGCTATATTGGGGATCAACGCATCATATATTGATTAAAATGTTATTAACCCATAATAAACAATTTACAAGGAATATAACATGAATAAAACCCTTGAAAACTATTTTAAACCCATGGTAAAAACACTTTTTGATATTGAAATTTTATTTTCTTCTAAAAATAAATTTTAACATATAAAAAATGTTCATATAAAAATGAAATAATTTTATTCAAAATTAAATATGAAAAATTATAAATTAATAATTAAATTAATAAATATTTATAAAATCACAAAATCTACTCATGCATAATAAGTTAGAAAGTAGTCCTTTTGCATTATTTAAAAATAAGCATTGCAAGAGGTTTTTAAAAAAGAAAATTACATACATACAACATTGAAAAGATTCCATTTTGAAAAAAAAATAGATAAATTTAAAAAAATAAAAAGATTAATGTACATATAAATAAATTCATGAAAATAACTTTCAAAAAAACATGGATGTTAAAGAGAAATATTTATAAAATAAATAATTAAAAATTTAAAACATGGTTTTTTAGTTAAAGAGACCCCTACCTTGAGTGTGAAACATAGAACACATTCTTTATCTTCCATAAAAATAAACTTATGTTAATTATTTAATTTCATGTGAATCATTTTAAATTTTATTATTCCTTTTATATCTTTTATTACCATTTTTAAAAAATTCTATAATTATTTAATTTCATATCGGATGTTTTGATGATACTCAACACCTAAGTCCAAAATGACTTTGGAATGATGTTTATAGTCAAAGTGATCATTAGTCCATCATATACATAATAATAATCATGAAATAATTATAATTTTTATACATCAATTCTTTTTTAAATGTATCTATTAAATATAGATATGAAAATTTTACAATGTAACATTCATAGAGACAGTGAGCCATACTTACGCATGAGTAGCATTTTCATTTTTCAATGATAATTATGGAAAGAAGGTAAGTAATAATTTATCTTCATATATTTATAGTAATATAATTAACATCATATTAATAAATTAAATATACTTATATATATCATCTATATAATTTGGTGATGAAAAATGAATCGCATCACTTCATGGAGGTGATATATTTCACACGTATTTAGAAATGACATTATCATTTTTCAGTGAATAGAAAGGTAAAAATGTATATGATATATTATTATTTAATAATGGTAAATATTTATTTAAAATGATATGTAGATTTTAATTCCATTATTATAACCAGTCTTTAGAGATGATGATGGAAAACTAATTTTATCAGTTCGTGATGTGGTAGTCTACCGTTCACATGAAGGATCTATTATTTTTACATTTGATTAAAGTGGAGATGGATTTAAGTAATAATATAAAAATAATAACATATCATTATATAGAGGATAGTAGAGTTATTATTTCATCATGGTTGATTAATATTTTTAGGGTGTGGATGAAGAATTAAAACATAAATACTTGATTAAAAATGATACATTTTCTTCGTAAAATCTCATTTTCATGACACCATAAGGCCACTAAGGGTAGTACTATGCCTAACATAGAATCCCTATAATTTAATTATAGATTCTAGGGCATGGGTTTTGCAGATATTGGCTTATCCAAATAGGTTTTGAAGTGTTAAAAAATAATACAATAAATGTTCATTATTAAGAGAGGGGATAGGCACTCTAGTAATACTTCACAATATTAAATTAGTATAAATTAATTTATTATTTAAAATGAATCCAAGATAATTTACTTAGAATATAATGTGATTATTTTTCTAAATTCATTAATCTAATAATAATTAGATATATTTTAACATTTTTTAATGCTTAACATTTTTTAACCCTTATTTGACCTTTTTAACTCTTACTGTGACAATAAGTGTTTTTACTCTTTGATGGTTAATATAGTTACTATATAATTCCAAAATAATAATAACTGAATAATTGATTAAATTTTAAGCATTATCCCAATAAGTTTTTATTATTTTATTTTTATATAAATTTTATTTCATTTAAGAAAATATTACTTATTTTAAAATATTTTTTATGCTATTTTGAAACTATTCATTACTTGACTTTTTAAATATATCATACCAACAAGATAAATTCGAATTAATTATTATAAAACATCACTAACATGTCCAAGTATTCAATAAAATTCCTTAATGATATTAATTATTTTTAATTATAACTATTTTAATATTTTTACTATCATTTATTTGATATTTCGATTAATTAAACAATTAATGCATAATTATTATGTCAGCATTTAAGGTAAATATTTTATCACATAAAAATTATAAATAAATTTAAATGATGTATATAAATCCTTTAGAAATAAAATTACTATTTATAGTCAAATATATATTCTAAATAACCCAATATAAGAAGTGTTACTATTATTAAAACATCATTATGACATCCTTAATGTTTCATTAAAATAAAATACTATAAAGAAATTAAAGTCATACAAGTTGATAAAATATGTCATAAAATAATATAAATGATGATCATAATCTAATATAACATATCCAATAAAATTAGGATAAGTTTTAGGGTAATTTTTAATTATTTATAATATTATGTTTACCCTTAATATTTTGATTTAACTTTAACTGTGGTAACTAAAAAAATTACTAATGTTACTAATCATATTTTCCAAAACTAAAAGGGACCTACATAATAAATTTTTAACTTTTGATTCCAAATATAGAATCAATTTTTTAAAATTAAAATCACATAATTGAATAAAATTAATTTTAAATTAATCTCATTAAATGGGTGAGGAAATGGGTTATTAACTGAAATTGTTCAAAAGACTGCAATGTTTTATATCAAAATTCAGATTGAAATTAATTTCAATAAACTAAATTGGATTAAATTGTAAATCCATGAAACCGCTCTTCCATATTTAGTACTAAAAAATAATGTGTATTTATTTTTATAAAGTATTGAAAAAAAAATACACTGTATATTATATATTCTAAGACCTTTTCTGTTCTAGGTTTTGGAAGATTAGACAACCCATACTTTAAAATTTACAACAAAAAACATTTACATTTATTTAATTATTTCTTCTCTAGGTTCTTATTGTCCCTTGAAAACTATTTAGTACAAATAATCACCTAAGTATATACATAAAAAAGGTGTGATCTAAAAACCCAGTAAAGGGATAGATTAGAACAATATAGAATGGGGTGGTCATAGTCATAACATAGGAAAAGAATCATGAACATGAGAGGAATCAATAATAAAAAGCATGAAATGTGGCAATGCATAAAAAATGAAACATAATTTCTTAGTGTTTAAATACCATAGATACTTGTGAAAAAATCTAGCATCATGTTCACACTTAATTTCACTTTAACTCATGAGATTCATCACTACCCAATTCATTGGAGTAGTGTATAATTTCGAGTGCACTCATCACATTCAAACATTTATATTGCGCAATATAATTTTGTGCACACCCGTCAAATCATAACATTATCATTATCATGAATGCCACATAGATTATATATCAAAAACGAAAATAACTAACCTATGGAAAAGAATGGGGTTCTTATCATATGAACACATTCATACTTGATACCAAAAAAATGTGGGAATAACATACTTGATACAATAACCTTCAATCCTTGAGTTAGAAGTAAAAGGTGTGTTTTTTGAAAGAAGATATTTTTTGAAACATTTTTTTGACCTAAACTCCACGGAAAAACATCTATATCCTATATAAGGTAATATAATAATGAAAAAATTATTTTTAAGGAGTGACCGTACCAAAAATGGAGTGAAAGAGGGAGAACCCAAAAAACGAGAGTTGGGTTTGAGAATATACCCTTACCTTTTATCTGAACGCTTTCTTCACTTTAATGTCTTGTATAACCACATTAGATTCATTAATTAACAATATAATATCCTTTTTACATTAATATGATTCATTATGGTTTCATTAAGATATTTTATGGTCATTTGTAAGAGTTATATATTTTAAAAACATTGTTCGGGAATGTTAGTTTTTTGGTGTTCTTGAGCGGCTCACATGTATTTATAAATGGAAGTTCGTGTAGAACATGGCTAAACATACAAAATTGATATTTCATGTAATTAATGATATTCAAAAATTATAAATGATATTATAATGAATTATATTATATACCATGTGTATTAATCATTAGATAAGAATTAAATGGTGATTTTTGGGTTAATTTGGGCGATTTTTCAACCACAACAAACTTGTTTTGTTTAATCATTTAGTAATATGAAGATATATTAGTTCCAGAACATGGAATATGATATAATACATATAATATATCCGGTTTTAACCATTAAAATGGTTTCATGGACACATCTGAAAGAGGTTAAGGAAAAATAATATATTTCTTTCTTGAAGGTGATAAATTAACACTTCACGAACAACGTTTTCTTTTCTAAAATAAAAAGAAGTAGAAAAGGGGTTGGATGATATATTGTCCCATTGGTATCATAAGATTTCAATAAATTTGAGATATTTTAGTTAACATACCACTTGTATGTGGATAGGTGGGTAGAGATTAAGAAATGAACATGAAATTGAAAGGAATATAAAGGAAAATGAGAGAGAGAGAGAGAGAGAGGAATTCCTTCTTGAATCCTCCACTTAAGATCCTCTTAAAGGAATCTAGGCTTGATCTTTTGATGAGACCAGAAGCTCTTGGACGTGGGGGGTCTATAGAAGATTCTTGTGCAGAGTTTAGACAAGGCTTGAAGCATGAGAGGTGTGAGGAAATGACGGTGTGAAGGGTGGTATTTACAGTGGAGGGAGAGGAGTTTACATAACATTTTAATCATTAGTTTATTAATTTTCACCAAGATAATCAATAGTGATGATTCCAAGACCAATAATATTAAATAGGGCACGTGAGTTTGAGATTTTTTTGCTTACATCACTTTGGATGTCTGGAATAGTGGGTTAAAATTATAATATATTTATACGGTAAATTAATGTATTTTACTAATCACCAATAATTAAAGTACTTTAGAAAAATCTCAAAAATTCATCGTAACCATTTTTTGATGTGTAGAATCATAAACTGAAGTCCATTTTTCAAAAAAAATTCTAAATATGATTAATATTATTTTTCATAAAAATCATAATTTACTTAAAAAATACAGATTTTAAAATTAAAACTGATTTAATAATGCTTTAAAAAATTAAATAAGTTATTATAATAGTATCACAAAACCAGAAGACAAAGAATAGATAATTTATTAAAAAATTAGGAAAATACATTTTCTTTTGAATTAATTAATTAATTATAATTATTTATTTATGATTTATAAAAATACCAATACTTTTACTATGGTCATATTATCACTTGTAAGATGCCCAAATTTTATTCAATCATTCATGGGTGAGGTATATTACTATTCATAAGAGTAGGGACTATTCATATGGTATGTTACTATTCATTAGGGTAGGTTACTGTTCATAAGGGTAGGTTACTATTCACCCAAAATTATGTTGGTCATATTAGACTCAAAATAACTTTCTGATTGCAACAATGTATTTCAGATTTTTGAAATTCCAAAAACAGAAGTGAAAAAATTAAGTTTAACACCTAGGTTATAAATGTCACATAGTACTCATTAGTTCATTTAAACACATAGTGTTTCCTTTTTTAATCTTGGGATGTTACATTCTTCCCCCCTTAAATAAATTGCACCCTCACAATTAGTTCATTGTACTAATAATTCTAAAAATATATATTGATAATTAAGGAAAAATATTTTCTTCTTGTAGCTAATTTACCCTAAGTTTAAAGTAAATTTTAAAATTACAACTTCTAATATCCAAAGTTGTCGAGATTGTTCCTTGGATACCAATTGTAAAGCCCTGAACCTGAACTTTCGGATTCAGAACAAAAACATGTTGTATATTTATTTTTTATAAATAATAGAAGAAAAATACGTAGTATATTATAAATTTGTGGACCTTTTACGTTCTAGTTTTTGGACGATTAGACAAACCTTACATTAACATTTACAACACAATACATTTAAATTTATTTAATTCGGTCCTCTTTAGATTCTTATTGACCCTAGAAAACTCTTTAGTAAAAATAATCACCAAAGGATATACATAAAAAAAAGTGAGATAAAATTCCAATAATTGAACGGATAAGAAAAATATAGTATGGGTGAGCATAATCATAACATAGGCAATGGATCATGAACATTAGAGGAATCATTAAAAATGACTTCAAATATGGAAATGCATAAAAAATGAAACATCATGTCTTAGTGGTTAACTACCACACATACTTGTGAAAAAATATAGTATCTTGTTCACACATCATTTCACTTTTACTAATGAGATTTATTACTTTATCCAATGCATTGGAGCACTGTATAATTACTGAAGCACCCATCACATTAAAACATTCATATTGCGTTGTATAATTCAAGGTGCACCCATGAAATCATAACATTATCATTGTCATGCATGTCACATAGATCATATATAAAAAATAAACATAACTAACCCATGGAAAGTAATCGTTTTCATATCATAAGAACACATTCATAAACATTTTTCCACAAAATAAAGTGGGAATAACATACTTGATATAATAACCATTAATCATTGAGTGAGAAGTAAAAGGTGTGATTTTGAAAAAGAGTTCTTTTAGAAAACATTTGTTTGACATGAAATCCATTTGAAAATATTTATATCCCAGAAAATTTAATATAATGATGAAAAATTATTTTTAAGGAGTGACCATAACAAAAATGGAGTGAAAGAGTGAGAACTCAAAGAATGAAAGTTGGGTTTGAGAATTTTCACTTACCATGTATCTGAATGCTTTCTTCACTTTGATGTCATGTATAACCACATTAGATTCATTAATTAAAAATTAAAGAACATTATTTACATTAATATTGTTAATTGTGGTTTCATTAAGTTATTTTATGGTTCTTTGGAAGATTTATAGAGTTTAAAAACATTGTTTGGGAATGATTGATTTTATGGTTTTCCTCAGTAGTTCACTTGTATTCATAAATGGAAGTTCATGTAAAACATGGATAAACTTAAAGAAATGATTGTTCATGTTATTAATGATATTATGTATTTTTAAATGATCTTATAATGAATTATATTATACACCATGTGGATGAATTGTTAGAAAATAATTAAATGATGATTGTTTGGGTTAATTTGGGCAATTTTTCGACCACAACAAACAGGTTTTGTTTAATAATTTAGTAATCTATACATAAGTTAGTTCACAAACATAAAATAGGATATAAAACATATAATATAGTAAGATTAAACCATAAAAAGTGTTTCATTAAAATATATGAAGGCGGTTTAGAAAAAATAAAACATGTCGTTCTTAAAGGTGATAAATTAACACCTCACGGACAACGTTTACTTTTCTAAAATTAAAAAAAAGGGTTTGGATGATATATTGTCCCATTGGTATGATAAAATTATATTATATGTGAGATAATGGATTAAACATTCTATTTGGATGGTAATAGGTGGGGAGATATTAAGAAATGAACTTGAAATTAAAAGGATTTTGAATGAAAGGAAGATAGAGGAATTACCTCTTGAATCTTCCTCTTCAGATCCTTTTTAAGGAAGCTAGGCATGGTACTTTGATGAGACCAAAAGCTCTTGGACATGGTTTAGGGGATAGGGAATATTATTGGGGAGATTTTATACAAGGATTGAATCTTGAGAGGTGTGAGGAATGAGGACGTGGAGGGTGGTATTTGTAGTGGAGGGGAGAGGGGTTTTCTCAATATTTTAATCATTAGTTTATTAATTTCCAAAAAGATAAGAAATAGTGATGATTCCAAGAACAAGAATAGTAAATAGGGAATTTTAGTTGAAGATTTGGGTGCTTACATCACTTGTTATATCAAGAATAGTGGATTTAAATTATGATGAATTTATACGGTAAATTAATGTATTTTACTATTCACCAAAAAATTCAAATATTTTAAAAAAAATCCCAAAAATTCACTCTAACCATTTTCAACATGTAAAATCCAAAAATGAACTCCATTTTTCAAAAATAATTTTTGAAATACGATTAATTTAATTTTTAATTAAATTTATAATTTACTTGAAAAATAACAATTGTAAAATTAAAAATGATTTCATAATGTTTTCAAAAATTATATAACTTCTTATAATATTATCTTAAAACCAGAAGACATAGAAATGATAATTTATGAAGAATTTTAAAAATAAATATATTTTATTTTGAAATAATTAAATAATTATACTTATTTATTTATGACTTTCAAAAATACCAATGCTTTTACTATGGTCATATTATCACTTATAAGATGCCCAAATTTTATTTAATCATTCATGGATGCGTTTTATTACTATTTATAAGTGTAGAATACTATTCATATGGGTAGTTAACTATTCATAAGGGTAGGTTACTATTTACCAACAATTTAGTTGTTCATATTAGACTCCAAATAACTTACTGATGACAACCGTGTATGTCAAATTATTGAAATTCAAAACGTAGAAGTGACAAGATTAAGTTTAATAGCTTCGTTATAAATGTCACAAAGTACTCATTAATTAATTTAATCACATAGTGTTTCCTTTTAAAATCTTTGGATATTACATAAATGATATATATTTATCTCATTATAATTTAAATCCAATCAAAAATATAATTTAATAATATAAATTATTTTGTTAAAAACAATTTTCTAATAAAATCAAGTATTTTTCACTATTTATCCAAACATGAAACTTATTAGAAAAATAAAAAAATCAACCGAAGTAAATTTTTATTTTCATATTTCAAATAAGAAGTTTATTTCATCAAATATAATTAATAAAAGTGTACAAATTTATATTTAAAACAAATATGACATTGACAGGTGGTAAAAATCCCTGTTAAAAATATACATATTTTTATGCATAAAATTTTGTTTTTTATTATCTTAATCGTATAAAACTTATTAGATGAATTTAAAAACATTTATGAAATTCATAAGATATAAATTTCATTAGTTTCTTTCACTAAAAGTGGAAAATTTAATTTATTATGATAAAATTCCATTCTTGTCATAAAAATAGTTTTTTATAAAAAACACATCATTTATATTCAATTATTATTTTTATTTTCATTTATAATTAATTGGAAATCTACTGATTGATTATATATACATTTATAATCCATATTTTTGAAATTTAGTTAATCTTGTTCATACCCTCCATTCTAACGGCTAATTTATAACAGTAACATTAAAATGATAATATTTAGTTTTTCATTTAAGCCTCATGTGGTGTATCATATACGCTATCTAACATAGTGTTTCCTTTTAAATAAATAGTATTTTACAATAAAATTTCCTAGATAATTATATACACAACATAAAATAATCAAGTGGTGAATATTTCATGTATCTCATGAATAAGAGAAAGTGGGATGAAATTTTGTTACCCTTTGTCTTAACTCACATCGTACTCATTCAAACCTCTTGTATAATAATAATATATATATTATAAATCTATTAAAGAACTGTATTCTATTAAATAATGTCATATATTATTTACATATGACTTTTAATACCTTTTTAATAGTAATTTTATGTTAAAGTTATGTTTCAGGTAATAATTGCTTTGTTTTTCGTACAAGTTTTGACTTTTCATTCTTAGTCCTCTTACTTTGATCATGATTTCATTATCTACAGAAAATGTACCTTGCTATAAATTTGATATATATAAAGTATTTTTTTATTTATAATAATATATAAAATATATAAATAGGAAATTAATTACACCATTAATGTAGACGGTAGGTCGCACGCACGTATAAACAATGTTTTCATTTTCTTATCATATTTTTGAAAGAAAGAAAATTAAATGATATAGTTTTATATATATTATCATTATAGTGGAATTAAAATATAATATATATCAAATATTTACATTAAAACCATCCTTTATACATTCTCTATGAATTATAACAAATCACCTCACTTGGAGGAGACAATAGTCTGCATGCCCACCAACGATGTTATCATATTCCCACCAAATGGAAAACATAAAGGTTTATATTGAATAAAAATTACTGAAGAATAAATACATAATAAATATCAAATATATAAAATTAAATTATAAACCCATCGTTATTCCTAACCTTAAAAGGTGGTAATGGAAGAACAAAAAACATCAGTCTCCATACACATGAACAATGATTGTGTATTACTATTTATGGAAGTGTATGTGAGGGTAGGTTGTAATATTTACATAAAAACAAATAATTATATTTAGGATATTTATATTTTATATAATTTTGGAATAATAATGATTTATTTTTTGTATTAATAAATAAACCAAGAGCGTTATTTGAATAATGTTACCTCTTCTTTGAGTAACTCTTTTTGGTTTGCAACAAAAGGCTTCAGTGATTGGATTCCTGCCAAAATTGAGGATTATAGGATTATAGGAGGAACTTTTTGAGATTAATTTCTTAGTTATTTAAGATACAAAGTTATTTAGAGGTGTGAAAAATTTAGGGGGTTAGTGCCCTTTTATAGTGGAGGAGGAGTGGCATTCTTGTAAATATTGAAAGGTAAAAACTATTAGGTGGTCTCCCTTACATCATATGCCTCCAATAATGGTAACTATTTTAGACAATATGTGATATGGTCAAAATATTTCCATGAAATATATTTTGGTCATGTTTCTATGTTATTTTTACCCTTAGGAAAATGTTTAACCACTAAGTAAATTCATTTTTCCCTTAGTCACTATAATTAATTTTAATTACTTTCACTAATATTTTTAGTCAATATCTAAGTTTAAATTTCTTGAAAATATATATTATTCTGATTCAAAATATGATATTAATTTTTCCAAATTATAAACACCTAAGTTCTAAAAAATTAATTTAAAATTAATCATGTAAAAAGGATGAGCCAATAGTTTTTTTAAGTGAAAATATTCAAAAGATTGAAATTTTTTATATCTAATTTTAACATAAAATTGATTCCAATGACCTAAATATATTTATATTATATATAAATATTATTTAAAACCAATTAAAAATATAATTTATCTATATTAATAAATTATAAAAAATATATGTTTTCAATTAAAATTCATTATTTTTCACTACTCATCAAAATATGAATCTTCTGAAAAAAAAATACCAAATATTCACCATAAGATAATTTTAATATTTTAATTTATAAAATAAATCTTATTTTATCAAATATAATTTTTAAAATCATAAAATATATATATATATTTAAAATGGGTGCACCATTAAAATCTGGTAAAATTACCTTTTTGAAAAATATATATCTTTATGTAGAAAATTGGTTTTATTCTTATCTCTTTTCAAGAAAAAAACATAAGATGAATGTTAAATAGTTGATTGAAAATAATATATATATATATATATTTCATTAAAACCATTTATAATTTTTTTTAATTAATTTATTTTTGTAAAACATTTCATATTTCATAAATATAGTTTTATAAAAAAAGATTTCGTGTATTTTAAAAAGGGTTTTATTTTAATTTCTAGTTAATTGATTAGAAAATATTTATTATTATATATATGTGTAAACCAAATATTCATAATATAATTAATATTACTAATAAATTCTATTCTAATATCTCATCAAAAACTATAATAATATTTTGATATTACTATTAATAGTACATTGTAGCTTGGAAAAACTATGTCATGCATGTCATGCAAGTTTTCGAAGGAACATAGAATTGTGTGTAACAATTTACAAACATATAATTTCATGTATCATAACATAATATATGTGTGTTTAATAGAGAAATATAAACTTTGTGTTGTGTAAAAAGAAACAAAAACTTAGTTTTTTCATATAACACAAGCTATATTCAGTTTTGAGTAAAATGAAAAATATCAAAACGATTAAATTAAATAAATAATAATAAATCATAAAAACCTAGGTTTCTATAATGATTGTGTTTTCGGTAATTTTTTATATTTACTCATATATATTGATATGTGATGTTATATTGAATGAATGGATATAAATGATGATTATGATATATGGTTCAGGATCTCTTCTATAGACACCCTCTTTCTAGGGTTGGTATGAAATGATAGTAACTATACTCTATCTCACCCTTTTATTTGCAGAGGGACCCCTGATAAAAAATTCATGTATTTTCCTCTATTCACCCAATAATTTGGGATGATATCAATCAAGAATTTATACAGGATAGATTGAAAATAGTAATACCACTAGAATCCCCAAATTTAGAGATATGGAGATAGGTATTTCCTCCAGAAAGCTAGTAGTGAGATAACATTGGATGGGATAGGTGGATATAGGTAATTCATATAGTATCCATGAAATGGGAATGTGTTAGATGTAATTCAACTAATTAGAGATAATCCTTAAATCCCATGACTTGGATCCAAGTGTATGATGATCTACCAAATATAATCTATCCTCCACCTCATGATCTATAATCTAGGGAAATTAGATATTTAACTATAACCCTGGATATGTGTATTTCCTCAAAAATTATATTTAGGGCATGTAGTGTCTCAACAATTCTCTATAAATATTATTAATTTTAATGTTCAAAAATACCCATGTTTTTTTACTGATGATATTATTTTAAGTGGGTTTCAATTAATTAATATTCTAAATAATATTTTTGAATTATATTGAAGTTTTTAACCCATAAAAAATGTTCATCAAAGTGTTTGGAAATTGTTTTAGGGTTTCTAGAAACAATTTTCATACCCTGAGTTGATAATCATAACATAAGGAATGAATCCTATAATTTTAACAGTTTGTATGGATCATGAAACCTTCTTTTAGATAAATACGTACGGTTTTTCATCCCAACGATGAACAATTTTTGTATAGATCGGCAACACTACATTTGGATAAATGTATAAAATATCAACCCTACGTTTGTACTCAAAAATAGACTAGATGGATGAATGTATGCTTTCTCATCACAATGTTAGTTTGTTTCCCTACGTTCCACGTAGTTGAATGTATATTTCAAGGACCATATGTTTGTAACAACCCTATGCTACACAAAGGAACCCAATGATTCGCAAAGGGACCCAACACTACGCAGTTCAACCCTACATTTGTTTATTTAAAAATAGAGATTTAAATTCTCAATTTTATCTTAGATTTTTGAAATATTCTTGATAGAAATAAATATTGAATCAAATATTATTTATTATTTATTAAAATAACCTTTTCATCAGATAAAATCACTCATATTAATAATGGAAGCTATGAATGTAACACCCCAAGCTTCTACGGTACGCTTCTCTTTGAATAATGTGATAGCGTGTGTTGTACGCAACACTGAGTTCTAACAACCAATCAAACTAGCCGTTATGAATAGTAATACCTACTTTTTGAAATTATATATATATATATATATTATATTTTAAAATGGACTTCATTTTTGGATTCGGAATATCTAATTTAGCCTAAGGTTAAATTTTGGTACTTTTCGGATAACTTTCATATTTTGATGAATAGTGAAAACTACTAAATTTTAATTAAAAAAAACTTTTTTAATCAAAATAATTAATAGTGATAAATTATGAATTTGAGTGGTTTTAAAGTATATTTAGAATATATTTTTACCATTTAATATAATTTTTGTCATTGGACATAATTTTACAATTAAACCGAACATAAACAAGTGTCAATCTTTTGATAGTTATTATCTCTTAAAAACACGCTTTTTGTTTTGACAGCGGGAATTAATTTTAAATTAATTTCTGCCACTTCTGTGTTTTGAATTTAGAAAAATGGATTCTATATTTGGAATCAGGATGTTCAAATTTTTTAAATAGGTAACTTTTATTTTGAGACATTTTGAATAATTACTGCGGTAAATATTTTATTTACCATGGTTAAGGGTAAATCCGGTAAATAAGGGTTAAAAAATAATATTATAATAATAATAAATTACCCTAAAACGTGTCCTAGCCTTATTGGTTGATATATTTTAGACCATAGGCATCTTTGGGTCGATTTTGGGACCCCATGGTGCCACTTGTAGGTGATAGAGACACTTTATTTTAATTAAGTTAATATGAATACAAAAATGACACAAGCATATATCTTTTAGAAAAACAATTATTACATAGGGTTATATATGTTGGATTCTAGATTATAAATATTCATTATAAATATAAAAATATTTCCTACATAATTATATTTTATTTATAATTTTTAGACATTAAATAATTTATTTTATTTATGACACAATGATGATGCAATAATTACTAAAATAGTGAAAAATTAAATTAATTGATATTATAAATACCCAAATAAATATAATATGAAACTTTTAATGAATTAAAATAATTTTATAGGATAATATGATATATTAGGATTGATATAATGTACTTTTTTCTAAGTAATAAATCTGTTATGAGTTTCAAAAAAATCATCTTTTGAATAGTGACAAAATTGACATAAAAGAGTTCTTAAAACAAATATTATATTATTAATTGATATTAAATTCCTAAAAATCTAATGTTCGGCCAAGAGACTTATATCATGATAGGTGCATCATTAATGTATCACTTGGGGGTCTCTTTTATGTATCTAGTAATCTTATTAACCATATTATATAAAAATACAAAGAGACATTGTAAAAGTGAAACTAATTAACTTAGAGTTAATACTTAAATATAAGGTTACTATAAGTACCCAAACCTGTCTAAATTCTATTGGTTGAGTTTTTTTCGATCCCTCCCCACCTTAAAATTTAAATAATCAACTTTGGAACCATTAGAAACCGAATATGAATTTATTATAAAT
This sequence comes from Viscum album, assembly GCA_963277665.1. Taxonomy (NCBI): domain Eukaryota; kingdom Viridiplantae; phylum Streptophyta; class Magnoliopsida; order Santalales; family Viscaceae; genus Viscum; species Viscum album. The sequence continues at coordinate 1,844,381,671 of OY728145.1, forward strand.
TAATATTTCTAGCTTTTCCAAAGGTGCCCCTCACCCCTCTTATAAAAGGGCACTCCTCCTTCTCATTTCTTCACACCTTCAAAGCCTTTTGGTTCGGCCAAACTCTGCCCAAATACTCTCCCAACTTCCCTCACTACATCCTAGAGGCCTTAGTTTGATCACAAATCCAACCTAAGGAGCCCTTTCGATCAAATCAAAAGGAAGAACCCGAAGAAGAGGTAATGATTTCACCACCCTTTTTCCAAGTTCATTTCTTCTTCCACTTCTTCTTCCTTTGTTGTTACCATTCTAAAATAATAACTCCAGTATCATATATATACTTTGATGTTATAATAAATATGGTACAACCATATTCAGTATTCTATCCACCCTTTAAATAACATGTCACCATACGTGCGTACGTACGGCTTACCTTCTCCACGTCGTGGTGTAATTGTTATTCAATATAATATTATTTGGATGGGTATAATAATGATATGTAACTCATGTAAATAATAAATATAACATGTTAATGATTCTGTATATATGATATACCATCCATTTATATATTATTTTAATATCAAAACAATGATATTGTCGCTCGTGCGTACGTACGGACTATCGTCTCCACGAACGTGATGAGATTCATTATCCATCGTATCCATTCAAGTATAATTATCATTTGATGATTTAAAAATGATGTTTAAGGACTTGATATCATTCTGGATATGAATAATATACAACCTATCCTTTACAAACATGTCTTACATAAGAAAACATATAAAAGAATACAAGTAAGTTAACACCCGAAACAACGATAATACTAAGATATTATTATCAAATCGATATTAAAAGATCATATATGATATCATATTAATGTATATGATTCTTGTATAATTTAATAACAATTATTTCACCATTATACAGGAGTTTAACCTACCCCAACCAAGGAAAAGTACAAGGTAAGGGTTATTTCACAATCTCTTCATTATCCGAGGTTGTTTATATGTAATAATCTACTGGGATCTCTTTATCATCCACATCCATGTTTTCTTAAAAATGTATTTCAAAACATTTTTATTAATTACAAGAATATGGGTTAAAGTCATTTATACCCTTTTTTAAATTTTTATAAGCGGAATCTTTCCGTCATTTTCAAAACAAGTCCTTTTTAACCTTTTCGACAGAATTAAGGTAAGAATGTTTTTTTAACTTATACGGCGAGTGCGGTTATTTTCTGCCGTTATAAAATCTTCAAAGTTTTCCTTACAAGATTATAAGAATATTTTCAAGAAAATGTTTTATTTTATATGGCTCTTAAATGATTTCAAAAATATAAAGAGATATTTCTCCAAAAAAGTGTTTTGATTTCATCTATGTCAACATCCTTTGATGGATTTTACGCTTATTTGAAGTTGATTAATTATGATACAAAACTTCTATATTGTATTGAAGGTTTTGTGATATGTTTGACTGTGGATGTGCTATTTTTATACCATTCATATTTTATGATGAAAGTAATGACATTTCGTATGCTAGTTTTAATATGAATGTTTATGTTATGTTTAAACCTTTTCATATGGGAATGCATTGGACTTAATATGTGATGGGTGGAGCCCGTTATAACTCCCTGATGCATCGGTAGGTCTCATGAGACAAACTAGTGTCTTGGAACAAGGCCTTGGAAAAATCTTATTTGTAGTCTTGGCACGAGGCCTTGGCTATGTGGTTATGATAGTCTGGCATTATGCATTCCAACATTATGAAAGTGGTTATTGATATTGCATGTGATTATTCGATTATTAGAATATCCATGTGAAAAAGTAAATGGCATTATTTCATTTTACTTTCGCCATACTATGTTGAAGTTCAAGTTTAAAAGGCTTTTGTTTTAGTTATACATATCCTTAAATGTTTATTCTTATTTATGAAAGTTTCCACTATATTGTTATCCTTACTGGGAATTTGAGCTCACCCCTTTTCTATTTTTATTTTTCCCAGGAAGTGAAGAAGTAAATTATGAATGACCTGCAGGGATATTATGTGGGGATATGAGTGTGGATTATGGAGACATTAAGTTGTTGTAGTAGTTTTTCATTTTATGATGTAATGTAAAACTTAGGAATATATATAGTGTTTTCAAGGCTACTAAACCAATCGGTCTTTCGAGATTTGATCTTTCTTGTGATCATTCCAATGTTATGTAATAATGCACCGACTCTGGGTAACTAGGGTTGGGGCGTTACAGTTGGTATCAGAGGAAGTTTAGTACAAACCTTGGAATCTAGATTTAGATAAACTCTGATTAGAGCACGTAGACCTAAGATGAACATTGAGGATTAGTATAGAAGAACTTCCTAGAATTTTGGTATTGTAGAGATTTTGTGAGTTTTACGAGCAATACATCCCTGTCTGGATACGAGCAGGTAGAGGCGGCTCTAGAACAGATGTACCTAGGGGTAAAACCCGAAAGCACCGCTTTGAGCTAGACTCGAACAGGAACTGGTGCACGACAACGGGCCTTGCTGCACTCTTGGTTACGACACTCCCGGGGGATATTCTTAGGATAACTCTCATTTTCTTTACAAATCATTATGAAGGGTTTATGAGTATATAATTCCTCAAAGAAAACATTTTTATGATTATGGATTATATCCATAAATAGTTCAATTTATGTTAAGTGTTTTATAAGTATGGGATTATGTATTTTGATTCATAAAGTGATCTAGTTTATGCCATTGTTTATAAATGGCGACTAGTGGAAGAAATGGAAACCGTATCAATGCACACACTCCATATAGGGATTTCCCTCCTGCTCAAGATAATTATAGTGGGGCTGGTGATGCAACTGCTGCCGATCAGCTATTCACCATACTGGGACAACTTACTCAGGTTATGAATAATAACCTTACCCGTATGGAGCACCCTGATCCACAGCATGGAGGATCAATGTTAGATCGATTCATGAGGCAACAACCACCAACGTTCAATGGGAGTACAAATCCCTTAGTAGCCGAGCAATGGATAAATTCCCTAGAGAAAATATTTCAGGCTTTGGGGTGCAGTGAAAGGGAAAAAGTTATCATGGGATTTTACCGCCTCACTGGAGATGCTGATCAATGGTGGTCATTGATTCAAAACATTAAGGAAGATGATGAAGTATCAAATATGTAATGGAGCGAGTTCAAAGATCTGTTTTTAGAAAAATACTTTCCTCGCGACCATCGATCAGATATGGAAAGGCAATTTCTAAGTCTGAGAAAGAAGGAGGATGAGAATTTCACAAAGTATGAGGCTAACTTTACAAGGTTAGCGAGGTATGCTGGAGATTATATTCGCAACCCAAGAATTAAGATTGATCGTTTCTTTGATGGGTTAAAACCATTTCTCTGTCGAGCATTAGTCTCACAATCCTTTTCATCGTACGAAGACATTGTCTCATGTGCTATCATGACCGAAAAGGAATTCTCTAAGTCTTATGACTTTAAAGCAAAGCAAGAGAAGAAGAGACCTGCTGATCAATCTGGGAATGGAAATAAGGGGAAGAAGGGAAAGGTTGAATATCCATATTGTGGTAAATACGGGAAGAAACATCCTGTTACTTGCTTGAAGGGAATGGGAGTCTGTTACAAGTGTGGTGAAAAAGGCCACCAAGCTCGTGATTGCAAGGGGAAGAAGGAAGCTACCAACGTTCAGTGCTACAATTGCAGGGAGATGGGGCATTATGCAAATGCATGTCCTAAGCGTCAGGAGAACTTACCTCAGAAAAGGCCAAGGGATCAAGGCCAGGCTTATGCTATCACTACTGCTGAGGTAGAAGCTCTGAAAGACGTGGTGGTAGGTAATTTAATGGTTTCCTCAAGTTTAGTAAATGCATTATTTTATTCTGGATCATCGCATTGCTTCATATCTGCCCAGTTTTCTAAGAAAATTAGATATTTCAAATTTGATTTAATAAGGGAGTTGTCAGTTAAAACTCCTAAGGTAAGTATCATTGCAACAAAGTTTTTTGAATCAGTCCCCATTAGAGCACATAATGTTTGTTATCTGCTGATCTCATCATCATACCTATGATTGAGTTTGATATAATCCTCGGTATGGATTGGCTTTCAGACTATGATTTGAAGATTTATTGTACGAATAAAGAGGTTACGATTCTTGATGATAATGATAAGGAACACCTTATCTTTATAGCAGAATCGTCACCACCTAATTCTTATTTAGATCCACCCCCAGTAGCTCAACTTAATTCAATTATTGTGGAGGAAGAGAATGAAATAACTGTCGGTGAGGAAAGGAATGTTCAAATAGAGGATGTACCTGTTGTGAAAGAATTTGTAGATGTATTTCCGGAAGATTTACTTGGACATCCTTCAGAACGAGAAGTTGAGTTTTCCATTGATTTGATTCCTGGATCAAGGCCTATATCGAAGACCCCTTATAGAATGGCCACTATAGAATTAGTTGAACTAAAGAAACAACTAGAGGAATTGAGTAATAAGGGATTTATTTTCCCTAGTGTTTCTCCATGGGGAGCCCCGGTTCTTTTTGTTAAAAAGAAAGATGGATCTACGAGGTTATGTATCGACTACAGGGAGATCAATGCTATAACGATAAAGAACAAGTATCCCCTACCTCGTATTGATGATTTATTTGACCAACTGCATGGAGCTCAATACTTTTCAAAGATTGACCTTCGATCTGGATACCATTAGTTGTGTGTGAAGAAGGAAGACATTCCGAAAACAGCATTTCAAACCAGGTACGGGCATTAGGAGTTTACTGTAATGCCGTTTGGATTGACTAATGCACCATCTGTATTCATGGATCTTATGAATAGAGTTTTCAAGGAGTATCTCGATGAATTTGTGGTGGTATTTATTGATGATATCTTGGTATACTCCAAAACCTACGAAGATCATGGAAATCACTTGCGCATTATCTTGAAGACTCTGAAGAGGAATGAATTATATGGGAAGTTTAGCATGTGTGAATTCTGGCTTCAGGAGATTTCTTTTCTTGGCCATATTGTCTCTAAAGATGGAATCTCTGTTGATCCTTCTAAGACCAAGGCAATCCAAGAATAGCTAGCACCTACGAATATAATTGAGGTACGTAGTTTTATTGGTTTGGCAGGTTATTATCGACGTTTCGTCCAGAATTTTGCCCGATTGGCTAACCCATTAACGAAGCTCACACGTAAAGGGGTTAAATTTGTTTGGACAAAAGAGTGTGAAGAATGTTTCGAAGAACTGAAGAGAAGATTAGTCAATGATCCTATATTGACTCTACCATCGGGGAATGATGGGTTCGTTATTTATAGTGATGCATCAAAGAAAGGACTTGGTTGTGTCCTTATGCAGAATGATAGAGTTATTGCCTATGCATCACGACAGTTGAAAATTCATGAACAAAACTATCCTACTCATGATCTTGAGTTAGCAGCTGTGATCTTTGCTTTGAAGATATGGAGGCACTACCTCTATGGTGAAAAATGAGAGATTTATACTGATCACAAGAGTTTGAAGTATATTTTCTCACAAAAAGAACTCAACATGAGGCAAAGGAGATGGCTTGAATTACTCATGGATTATGATTGTACGATACACTGCCACCCGGGGAAAGCAAACAAGGTGGCAGATGCTTTGAGTAGAAAAGACCATGGAGTTTTGAACAATATGAGAATTGAAAGGGATCCAATTTTCATGTATCTAGTGAAGATGGACATGGGAATAACCAGGGAAGGTGAAACATCAATGCTTTTTCAAATGGTTTCCAAACCATCTTTACAAGAAAGGAATAAGTGTTCTCAGACCGATGATGAAGAATTCCAAAAGAAGATTAAAGCTGTGAATGATGGGAGATTGAGAGACTTTGTGTATGAAGATGGAATTTTGAAATTCGGGAAAAGACTTTGTGTTCCCAATGTACCTGATCTAAAAAGGAAATTACTGGATGATGCTCATAGTTCCAATTTCTCTATACACCCTGGGAGCACCAAAATGTATAAAGATTTGAAGGAACATTTTTGGTGGGACAACATGAAGAGGGAGATTGCTGATTTTGTGTCAAGATGTATGGTTTCTCAACAAGTGAAAGCTGGAAGGCAACATCCTGGAGGAGTCATGCAACCTCTTCCCATACCGGAGTGGAAATGGGACAATATTACGATGGACTTTTTCATGGGGCTACCAAAGACTCCTAGAAGGAACGATGCAATATGGGTTATTGTTGATCGTCTTACCAAGTCAGCACATTTTCTTGCTATAAGAGAAGATCTACCCCTGGAACGTCTAGCAAGACTATATATTAATGAAGTTGAGAGACTTCATGGAGTACCCTTATCGATTGTTTCTGATCGTGATCCCCGTTTTACTTCAAGATTTTGGAAAAGTCTTCAGAAATCCCTGGATACTGAACTTCATTTGAGAACTGCTTACCACCCTCAGACAGACGGACAATCAGAACGGACTATTCAGACCTTAGAAGACATGTTGAGATCTTGCTCACTTGATTTTCAGGGTATGTGGGATCAATATTTACCACTGGTAGAATTTTTCTATAACAATAGTTTCCATTCGACTATTCAGATGGCACCATATGAAGCGTTATATGGAAAGAGATGTCGTACACCAACCTGTTGGGATGACGTTGGTGAAAGAAAACTTGTAGGCCCAAAACTGGTGGAGGAAACGGTGGAAAAGGTGAAAGTAATCCAAAATCAAATCAAAGCAGCTCAAAGTAGGCAGAAGAGCTATGCCGATAATCGAAGGAAGGATTTGGAATTTCAAGTCGGTGATCATGTTTTCCTGAAGGTATCTCCATGGAAGGGAGTCATATGTTTTGGTAAGAAAGGTAAATTGAGTCCCAGGTACATCGGACCCTTCGAAGTTCTAGAACGAATTGGGGTTGTAGCTTACCGATTGGCAATGCCGCCAAGTCTCTCCAATGTTCACGATGTGTTCCACGTATCTCTGTTGAGGAAATACATGCCTAACCCAACGCATGTACTCACCTATGAGGAATTAGAACTGGAACCCGATCTTTCCTATTGTGAAGAGCCCGTCAGGATTCTTGATACGAGAGAACAAGTACTGAGAAATCGGACGACGCGTCTGGTAAAAGTTTTGTGGAGAAACCATAAGATGGAAGAGGCAACGTGGGAACCCGAGGAACTTATGATGAAGAACCACCTGAGTCTTTTCATGCGGTAGTATTCTAGAAAATTTTAGGACGAATTTATTTGAAGTAGGGGAGAATGTAACACCCCAAGCTTCTACGGTACGCTTCTCTTTGAATAATGTGATAGCGTGTGTTGTACGCAACACCGAGTTCTAACGACCAATCAAACTAGCCGTTATGAATAGTAATACCTACTTTTTGAAATTATATATATATCTTATATTTTAAAATGGACTTCATTTTTGGATTCGGAATATCGAATTTAGCCTAAGGTGAAATTTTGGTACTTTTCGGATAACTTTCATATTTTGATGAATAGTGAAAATTACTAAATTTTAATTAAAAACAACTTTTTTAATCAAAATAATTAATAGGGATAAATTATGAAATTGAGTGGTTTTAAAGTATATTTAGAATATATTTTTACCATTTAATATAATTTTGGTCATTGGACATAATTTTACAATTAAACCGAACATAAACAAGTGTCAATCTTTTGATAGTTATTATCTCTTAAAAACACGCTTTTTGTTTTGACAGCGGGCATTAATTTTAAATTAATTTCTGCCACTTCTGTGTTTTGAATTTAGAAAAATGGATTCCATATTTGGAATCAGGATGTTCAAATTTTGTAAATAGGTAACTTTTATTTTTAGACATTTTGAATAATTATTGCGGTAAATATTTTATTTACCATGGTTAAGGGTAAATCCGGTAAATAAGGGTTAAAAAATAATATTATAATAATACTAAATTACCCTAAAACGTGTCCGAGCCTTATTGGTTGATACATGTTCGACCATAGGCATCTTTGGGTCGATTTTGGGACCCCATGGTGCCACTTGTAGGTGATAGGGACACTTTATTTTAATTAAGTTAAAATGAATACAAAAATGACACAAGCATATATCTTTTAGAAAAACAATTATCACATAGGGTTATATATGTTGGATTCTAGATTATAAATATTCATTAGAAAGATAAAACGATTTCCTACATAATTATAGTTTATTTATAATTTTTAGACATTAAATAATTTATTTTATTTATGACACAATGATGATGCAATAATTACTAAAATAGTGAAAAATTAAATTAATTGATATTATAAATACCCAAATAAATATAATATGAAACTTTTAATGAATTACACTAATTTTCTAGGATAATATGATATATTAGGATTGATTTAATGTACTTTTTTAGAAGTAATAAATCTGTTATGAGTTTCAAAAAAATCAACTTTTGAATAGTGATAAAATTGACATAAAAGAGTTCTTAAAACAAATATTGTATTATTAATTGATATTAAATTCCTAAAAATCTAAGGTTCAGCCAAGAGACTTATATCATGATAGGTTCATCATTAATGGACCACTTGGGGGTCTCTTGGATGTATGTAGTATTTTATTAACCATATTATATAAAAATACAAAGACACATTGTAAAAGTGAAACTAATTAACTTAGAGTTAATACTTAAAGATAAGGTTAATATAAGTACCCAAACCTATATAAATTCTATTGGTTGAGTTTTTTTCGACCCATCCCCACCTTAAAATTTAAATAATAAACTTTGTAACCATTAGAAACCGAATATGAATTTATTATAAATTAATATTTCTAGCTTTTCCAAAGGTGCCCCTCACCCCTCTTATAAAAGGGCACTCCTCTTTCTCATTTCTTCACACCTTCAAAGCCTTTTGGTTCGGCCAAACTCTACCCATATACTCTCCCAACTTCCCTCACTACAACATAGAGGCATTAGTTTGATCATAAAGCCAACCAAAGTATCCCTTTTAATAAATCAAAAGGAAGAACCCAAAGAAGAGGTAATGATTTCACCACCCTTTTTCCTAGTTCATTTCTTCTTCCACTTCTTCTTCCTTTGTTGTTACCATTCTAAAATAATAACTCCAGTATCATATATATACTGTGATGTTATTATAAATATGGTACAACCATATTCAGTATTCTATCTACCCTTTAAATAACATGTCGCCATACGTGCGTACGTACGGCTTACCGTCTCCACGTCGTGGTGTAATTGTTATTCAATATAATATTATTTGGATGGGTATAATAATGATATGTAACTCATGTAAATAATAAATATAACATGTTAATGATTCTGTATATATGATATACCATCCATTTATATATTATTTTAATATCAAAATAATGATATTGTTGCTCGTGCGTACGTACGGACTACCGTCTCCACGAACGCGATGAGATTCATTCTCCATCGTATCCATTCAAGTATAATTATCATTTGATGATTTAAAAATGATGTTTAAGGACTTGATATCATTCTAGATATGAATAATATACAGCCTATCCTTTACAAACATGTCTTACATAACAAAACATATAAAAGAATACAAGTAAGTTAACACCTGAAACAACGATAATACTAAGATATTATTATCATATCGATATTAAAAGATCATATATGATATCATATTAATGTATATGATTATTTTATAATTTAATAACAATTATTTCACCATTATACAGGAGGTTAACCTACCCCAACCAAGGAAAAGTACAAGGTAAGGGTTATTTCACAATCTCTTCATTATCCGAGGTTGTTTATATGTAATAATCTACTGGGATCTCTTTATCATCCACATCCATGTTTTCTTAAAAATGTATTTCAAAACATTTTTATTAATTACAAGAATATGGGTTAAAGTATTCTATACCCTTTTTTAACTTTTTATAAGAGGAATATTTCCGTCGTTTTCAAAACAAGTCCTTTTTAACCTTTTCGACAGAATTAAGGTAAGAATGTTTTTTTAACTTATACGGCGAGTGCGGTTATTTTCTACCGTTATAAAATCTTCAAAGTTTTCCTTACAATCTTATAAGAATATTTTCAAGAAAATGTTTTATTTTATATGTCTCTTAAATGATTTCAAAAATATAAAGAGATATTTCTCCAAAAAAGTGTTTTGATTTCATCTATGTCAACATCCTTTGATAGATTTTACGCTTATTTGAGGTTGATTTATTATGATAGAAAACTTCAATATTGTATTGAAGGTTTTGTGATATGTTTGACTGTGGATGTGCTATTTTTATACCATTCATAGTTTATGATGAAAGTATTGGCATTTCGTATGCTAGTTTTAATACGAATGTTTATGTTATGTTTAAACCTTTTCATATGGGAATGCATTGGACTTAATATGTGACAGGTGGAGCCCGTTATAGCTCCTCGATGCATCGGTAGGTCTCATGAGACAAACTAGTGTCTTGGCACAAGGCCTTGGAAAAATCTTATTTGTTGTCCTGGCACGAGGCCTTGGCTATGTGGTTATGATAGTCTGGCATTATGCATTCCAACATTATGAAAGTGGTTATTGATATTGCATGTGATTATTCGATTAGTAGAATATCCATGTGAAAAAGTAAATGGAATTATTTCATTTTACTTTTGCCATACTATGTTGAAGTTCAAGTTTAAAAGGCTTTTGTTTTAGTTATACATAGCCTTAAATGTTTATTCTTATTTATGAATGTTTCCGCTATATTGTTATCCTTACTGGGCATTTGAGCTCACCCCTTTTCTATTTTTATTTTTCCCAGGAAGTGAAGAAGTAAATTATGAATGACCTGCAGGGATATTATGTGGGGATATGAGTGTGGATTATGGAGACATTAAGTTGTTGTAGTAGTTTCTCATTTTATGATGTAATGTAAAACTTATGAATATATCTAGTGTTTCCAAGGCTACTAAACCAATCGGTCTTTCGAGATTTGATCTTTCTTTTGATCATGCCAATGTTATGTAATAATGCACCGACTCTGGGTAACTAGGGTCGGGGCGTTACAATGAATCCCTTGGACAATTTGAATTTGAATTTATGCATTCTATCAGGTGATTTTATTTGATATGGAATACAGAAACAATTCATATTCTCTAAATATTTTATCATAATTTCTTTTGAAATATAGACTTATGACTCCGTACCTATAAATATCTTTCAACTGTTTTGCTATAATGAATTATTGAATCCTTTTCTGAATGAGGCTACACTTCAAAGATATACATATTCTACCTAAAATTGATGATAGTTTTTTCCTATATTTATTGATGAAAATTTGAAACTAAGATCATTTTATAGTTATTATTTCTTAAATACTTCCATTTATAAATAATAAGATCTATATACTTTCAATTTCTACTGGTGAAACTATTATGTTCAACCCAAACTGTCAATAAATAAAACACTTTTTATTTAGTACATTTTTGACTAATAAGATTATATCTTGGATGAAGTGTTAGCTTCTTTTTCTAATATATAGATAACTTTTTCCTATAAAATAACTATAAGACTATGTTTTATTCTTGTTGTAAGGGTTTAAACTACCTATACTCATTTGTGTATTTGAAGGTATTGTGATAAGAGTACCTTTAAATGGAAATTCACCAAGCTCATAGAGATAGTGTTGGTGGAGTGTACTAATTGATATTTTTTCCCCAAACCACTATAAATTAGTTATTTTCATTCATTATGTTTATCCTCAACTCATACATATCATAGAAGATAATGTTTCATGTATTCATCAATAACAAATAGTTTTAAAATCCAGAATCTATAGTGATTTTTGAAAATACACAACCCCCCTCTATGTATATTTTTATTATTCCGACCTAAAAATTGGCATCATAGGAGATATTATTAATAAATATATATTAATATTAAAGTAATAAGGTCTATACAAAATAGATTTAAATGGATGATCCAAGAGAAGGTGTGTTTTTGGTTCATTCTCTATATATTAATGGTGATAGCTATGGATACTGGAAATCACATAGGATCATTTATCTGAAAAATTTGGACATCAAAGTTGATTAAAAAATAATAAATCCTTATGTAATTCTTAAAAAACCCAAAACATGGGATTCTCCAACAGAAGGAGAATATAACAACAATTAAAAATATATGAATGATATAATCTATGGACTTTCACCTAATGAATTCAATTGAGTCTCCCAATGTCCTACTACTTATGAGATGTGGAAAAATATTAAAATTCCTTATGAAAGAATAGATAACATTAGAAAAATGAGGTATGCTACTTCCAAACTAAAATTTGACACCTTTAGAATGTTTAATGGTGAAAGTATCACACAAATTAATAGGAGGTTAAAAAAGTCTATCAAAAATATTATTTCTTTGGGATATCCCATCAATCAATATGATCAAGTGCTGGAAGTACATAGAGTACTACCCTCTAAACGTAATAGAATATCTACAATAATTTGACAATCATCAACTATCAACAAATTGACTATGAAGGAATTGATTGCAACATTGATGATGTATGAAGTATAAATTCAATATAAAGATAAAGATCATAATATTTCAGTAAATAGGTTAAACACTTCCCTTGAGGCGACATCTCATAAGAATTAAACAAAATAAAAACAAGAAGTGAAAAATAGAAATTTAGACTCCTCATATTCTGAAATGGAACTGGAACAAATTGATAGAAAATTCAGAAAATTCAATATGAAGTGGAGAAGCTTTATAAAATCCTTTATGAAGGATAAAATAGAACCTAGAGAAGTAATATGCAATTAATTCAAGGATATGGGTCACATCAGACCTGACTACCCCAAATTAAAAGGGAAAAAAAGAAGAATGATAGAAAAAAATTACTAGAAGAATACAGATTATGATTATAAAGGATAAAGAGCCATGAAATCTACATGGAGTGTATTGGAAGACTCCCAAATCACTTCAAAATCTATCTTAGAAAAAGTGTCAAAAAAATATTAAATCAAATATTTGATTTTTGTCTATGGAAGAAGAAGAGGTATAAACTTATTATTCTTCTTCCTATGTCTCTGATAGTTGTCCAAATAATAAAATTGAGGCTTATTGTTCTATACATTATTAAAATATTTTACTTTAATATATAAATATAATTCATTAAAAAATATACATAATATTGTTTTAGGTGAAAGAGCCACTTTGCTAAAACAAAATCAAGATCTAATTGAAATATTCCATTAATCTACATCAAACTGTATTGATATTAAAAAAAATAATTAATGAATTATAAGATAAACTAGAATTTTATAGAAGTTTTTCATGTATTTGAATTAAAGTATAAAATTATCTGAATGATATTCATGGAATTAATGTTATTAAAAGAGAAAATTATTGAATAGTAAGCAATAGTGAAAACTCAAAATTATTTTTTTCATAATTGAAAAAAAAATCAACATGATATTATTATGGAATAAAAGATCATTTCACTAAATACTATTATTTAAGACATTCTAAAATTTGTGTTATTAAAAAATATTTTATTTCTAAAAATATTTATCTGAATCAAGTGATAGGAATTATGGAAAAATTAGGCATATCTACATTCCCAGATCTTTTCAAACTAACACTATTGGACATAAGAAAATATGGTTACCAAAACAAATAGATGTTTAATTTCTTTTGTAGGAAAAAGGCCAGAGGAATAAAAAAGCTATATGGTATATGGATAGTGGCTACTCCAGACACATGAGTGGAGTTACATCAAATTTTCATACACTGACTCAAATTTATTGTGGTCTAGTCACTTTTGGTGGCAATGAAAAAGGAATGATTATTGGAGTTGAAACTATTGGAGATCCAAAGATTATATTAATAAATAATGTATTGTTTGTATAAGGTTTGAAACACAACCTGATAAGTATTTATAAACTTTGTGATTATGGATATTCTATTTATTTCTCTAAAATTTCTTTTTTTTTAAAATAGATTTTTCTTAAATTTAGAGCACCTATAAATGATAATTCTTATACTTTGGAGCTTAATTACTTATGTAAACTAAAAGTGAACAATTTAACCAATAATACAAATGGGTCATGGATATCATATACAATACATGAATATTTCAATATATATTCTTTTCATAAATTATCTAAGAAACATTTAGTTTTGGATTTTCCGAGTCCTATGGTTTAAAATGATAGGTATTGAGATGATTGTCAAATCAACAAATAGCTAAAAACATCTTTCAAATCAAATAACAAAATTGATACTTCTAAAACACTAGAAATTATACATGTTGATTTTTTTAGACCATCTAGAGTAGAAAGTTTGGATAGTAAAATATATGTTTGGTTTTTAGTTGATTTTTTCTCTAGATTTAATTGGGTTTATTTTCTGAAAATAAAAAAGTTAAGTATTCACTATTTTTGAAATAATTTTCAAATTTGTTCAAAATGAAAAAGATTTTAAAATAACTTCATTAAGAAGTGATCATGATAGAGAATTTGAGAATCAATAAATTAATTTTTTTGTCATATCTAAGTATTAAATGCACAATCTCTAAACCGATATCACCTTAACAAAATGGAATTGTTAAATGGAGAAATATAACTATTAAAAAAATGGCATGGAATATGATGAATAAATATAATCTCCCTACCTATTCCTGGGTAGAAGATATAAGTAAAGCTTTCTATATCATAAATATAGTTTTAATAAGAGAAATTATTAAAAAGAAACCCTGTAAACTTTGGAATAACAGATTTCCTAAATTAGAAAACTTTAAAACAATTGAATGTAAGGTGTATATCTTGAATACTAAGGACAAATATGGTAAATTTGATCCTAAATCTTATGAATAAATATTTCTAGGATGTTTTTCTACTTCTAAATCCTGTAAAGTTTTTAATAAAAATTCATGGGTTATTAAAGAATTAGATCCTATAATGTTTCCTAAATATGACACATTTATTAACAAGAAAGTTCCAATAGATGAAATTACTAACTCATTTGACAACATGAGACTTGAATCTACTAAATCTAATTTTTAAAATGATTTAAATAAAATTCATCCTAGTTTATAGAAACATGAAACATAAGAAACGGAAAGTGTCTTACCTAGATAATCTATAACTATAAAGAATCATTATTTAGATATTATTATAGGAGAAATAGATAGAGAAATTATAACTATAATAAATGTTGGAAACCTTGTTGAATTCTCTTCCATTATATCTTAGTTAGAACCTAAATCTTTAGAAGAATATTTTGAAGATGATATTTGGATGTTAGCCATGCAAGTAGAACTAAACCAATTTAGATGAAATGAAGTATGTGAATTAGTATAAATACCATCCAATTATCCAGTAATATAAACTAAGTGGATCTTTATAAATAAACATGATGATAAAGGGATCATAACAAGAAACAAAGCTATATTAGTAGCTATAGGATATAATCAAGAATAAGGTATATATTATGAGAAAAAATTTTAACTTGTATCTAGATTAGAATCAATTAGAATACTTTTATCTTATGAATATCATATAAATTTCAAAAAATATCAGATGGATGTTAAATTATATTTTTAAATTTTTATTTAACAGAATAAGTTTATGTTGAATATCCCTTAGGTTTTGAAAACCCTCATAAAGAAAATTCTATTTTTAAACATACTAAAGCACTTTATGGACTTAAATAGGAACCTATAGATTGGTATGAATGAGTAAGTTCCATTTTATTGGAAAATAAATTTTTTATATCCTACTCTTTTTAAGATAACTGTTTGTTCTAATATTTTATTAGTACAAATTTATATTGATGATGTAATTTTTCTGTTCAACAAATGAAAATATTTGAAATAAATTTTCAAATCCAATGAAAAACGAATTTGATATGTGTATGATATGAGAACTGAATTTCTTTTTATAATTTCATATTTATCAAAAAGATTATGGAAATGATTTAAATTAAAGTAAATATATTATAGATCAATCAAAAAAAATTGGACTTGAAAACAGCAAGACCTGTACAACTCCCATGTGTACAGATATAAAACTAGATTTGGATGATGATAGAAAACCAATTGAATATAAGTTATATATAGATGTGATTTGTAGTTTTTTATATATTACTGTTAAAAGACCAGACATAATGTTTTTTTATGTTTATGTACTAGAGTTCAGTCAAACCCAAAAGAATCCTATCTTACTACTATTAAACGGGTTTTTATATATTCAAAAGGAACTATTTTTCAATCCCTTATTTACCCTAAAACATCGTATTTTAATTTATTTTAATATTTAGATGACAATTTTGGAGGATGTAGATTATATATAAAAATAACCTACGGGACCTATCACATTTTAGGATATTTTTTACTATCATGGTCGAGAAAGAAACAACACTCAGTTACTATGTTAACATTCGAGTCAGAATATGTGTCAATTGATAACTCTTATACACAAGTGTTGTAAGTAAAACACACTCTACTAGATATTGGACTAAATTTTAGTAATATACCTATTTTAGGTGATAATACTTGTGTAATAAGTATTTCAAAAAATTCTATAAGTCATTATGGGGCCAATAATATTGATAAAAGGTATCATTTTCTAAGGTATCATGTTCTTAAAAATGATATATTAATAGAATTTGTATACACTATATATCAATTAGCAGATATTTTAACTACACCACTTCTCACTTCATGATTTGATTTTATTAAGGGGTAGTTAGGTTTATTTAATTTAAAAAAAACGTTTATCAATTCTTTTCAATTAATGTGTATATAGTTTTAATTTGTTTTAATTTATTTTAAATGTTAATTTCACTATAAAATTTTTTCCATTTATTTGTTTAAATAAATTTTTCTTCATATTTTATTTTTATAATACATATTTTCCAAAATTAAAATATTAATGATTACATCACATCTTCAACATGTAAAACAAATAACTAAATCATCAAACTTATCTCACTCTTCTTCATAATCCTTCACACCCTTTTGAATTATATAGCATCTCTTCTTCTATTATACCAAAACCCTAACATTTGAACCTTAAAATCTCAAACTTTTATAAATGGAAACTTTAGGAAGAGTTGAAGAAGTTGGACCAAGCAAGCCTGTTTAACTATAGAAATATTAGGAAGTTATTTAAGGGATGGTAAAGGATTTTTGTTGGATGAACCGAAAAAATTTATCATGAATATGTGCAATAATATTTCAAGGCTAGGAATTTCTATTTAGTAATTTAAATATTCCTTTTGTTTTTGATATATAAGTAAATCAGTTCTTTTATAATTCCTCTTTTAAATTTAGAAATGTTGAATATTCAATTATGAATCTGATTTATAAAGACTAGTTTTCTATCTCATCTGTGAAAATTGCAAATATCTTGGTTTGTACCCATGAGGGGGAATTTCATTTCAATTTGAGAAATATAGGAGATGAAAAATTCTGATCATAGAAGTTAATTTTTTCACTTTCCATAACTAGAATAGTCAAAAAATTGATGACAAGAGATCTTAATGATGATAAATGTGTCTTGATAAAGTTCATATAGTGTGGAATTGTTCCAAGGATGGTTGAGTTAGAGAATGTTATTTATCAAGATATGTATGTCCTTTTTTTATTTTTAAACAATATTATGTTGAAGTCGGTAGATATATGTTAAGGTATTTTAATAGCAACAGTCAGAATAAAGAAAAGATAGGTCTTTACCCTTAGAGAATAATTCTATCTATTTTATTTATAAGGTTGGGAAAGGTAAGAGACATATATTTTGGTCAGATATGTTATCATATAAATACTCCAAATTCTAGAGTTTTCAAGAATCTAGGATTTTCTTGGAGTGAATCATGCAATCATATTCTACCAGTTAGTATAGAAAAATAAGAAAGGGGAATGGATGTTGTTCGTGGGGAGAAGAATTTAATACCTTCTATTAGTTTTTTAAGACCAAGGCCTAAAGAAGATGTTGAATATGGAATTGGTTAGGATGGTCCTCATCAAAGAAGAAGAATTTTGGTAAATATATTTGAGCCTGTGGATGTTTCCCAAAAAAGGGAAAAAGAAGTTAGTGAGAAGGTGGCTCTTGTAACTATGAATGTAGACCAATTTTTTCATGGGACTGATCAAACTAGGAATTTTGTTCCTAATTATATTCAATTTATCTCTACAAATATATCTTTAGTTGTTGTTGATTCAGTTGATGCAAGAGTATATAAATTAAGAGAGGTGGAATATCCATGTTTGGTTGTGGTGGAATTTAGTCAAACAATATCATAATCTACTGAGTCTTCTAAATCATTGGAAAGAAATAATTAAGATTCTGTTTGTAGTTACGATAAAGTGAATAAATATATATTCACTCTAAGACAATAATTATATACTGAGATGAGTAAATTTTAAGAGATAAGAAGTTCAACAGTGCCTAGGGTGGAGTTTGAGGAACATAAAAATAGTTAAAATAAGTTCAAAAAACTATTTTGTTTCTAAGTGACCTTAAATATTTCATTAGAATATTTTTTGCTGAGTTTCTATTTTTAATGGAATAATTGGTAAAGAAATCAGATTTTGATGAGTTGAATAAGTTGTTAGGAATATAATTTTAATCTATTAGAACAAGTCATCAGGCTTAAACCTCTTCTCAACAAAATCATCTAGACTTTATAAGAATATTTGAGGTCATAACATCTATGTTAGATAATTTTAGTGACATGCTTCACACTCTTCAGTGTGACAATACATCTTTAAATTTTCTTTTGGATAACTAGAGAAATTTTGTAATTCAAATATCCCTTAACGATTCCTTGTTGGGACTAGTTATTCATCAAGTGAGAGATAACTTGACTACCTTCATTAAATCTGAAGAAAGAGTTAAAGTGTTTGTTAAGGTGAATTTGTTTGAAATCTTAAATACTGGTCAAGATTCAAGGAAGTTGATTAAACGGTGGACAGATGTGTTTAGCAATAATTTTCAAAACTTTTTGGTGAAACTCCTTGATATTTATGTTGTTTTTTAATTCATTACTCATCTTAATTAACCTTCAACCACTGGATATTCTGATCAGGAAAAATTATCTGAACCAATCCTATAATTTTGAAGATTTTTTTAATTGATTGTAGGATATACACATTATTTTTAAAAATATTTTTGAACATCTCAATTTATTTTACTTCACTTTTGTTTTTTTGGTTTAAAATAATTTTATATTTTTGTGTTAAAATTTAAATTTCCATATATCATGTTCTATTTTACTACTCAGTAGACTATAACACTAATTTATTATTCTATAAAAAATTAAATGTGTTTTAATCCTTTTTTCATATGTTGTCTTTTTGATATCACAAGATGAGGGATAAATTTTGTTAAACACAATATTCTCATTGGTTCAAGTATCTATTTTCTTTTAAAACGATTTTGTACTATGAAAATGAAACACTCTATAAAAAATTATTTGAAAAACAGAAGGTGTTTCCTTAAATAAATTTATTAGTGTTTACAAATCCTACAATTTTCAAGATTCTGTTATGGGTTTTGTGATCCTCAAAAAGGGGGAGATTGTTGGGAATGTATTGTATCAACAATAATCTATAAATATTACTTGTTTTGACAGTCGCAAATAGATTTGTTTATTTTAGTGATGATATTACTTTAATTGAGTTTCATGAAATTATTATTCATTGTAATATTTTGTAATTATATTCACATTTTTAATCCATAAGGAATATTATTCAAAGTGTTACAAAATCATTTTTATGTTCCTAGAAACACTTTTTATACCCTACATTGATAAAAATAATGTAAGGAATGATCCCTGTGCTTTGAACAGTGTGTATTGATCATGAACCCAACATTTAGAGAAACATTTATGGTTTATCATCCTTCTACTTAATTGTTTTCTTATGGATTGGAAACAGTACATTTGGGAAAACGTATGGAATATCAAAACTATCTTTATAGTCAGCCTTATGATGGAAGGATGAACGTATGGTTTCTCAACCAAATGTAACATTTTTCCCTATGTTCCTTGTGGAACAAAGTATATATTAGGAACCATACATTGGTAGGAACCCTACCCTATGCAAAGAGACCCCACGCTACGTAGTTCAACCCTACATTTGTTTATTCAACACCAGATATTTAAATTTGTGATTTTATCTGATATTTATTAAATGGACGAGATAGAAATAAAGGTAAACTCAAAGATCATTCATGATTGATTCAAATATCCTTTTTCTCAAAGAAAATCACTCTTTTTACTAAGGAAAGTTATGAATCCCCTAGACAATTTGAATTTGAATTTTCGCATTATATCAGAAGATTTTCAAGGATCTGGAATACCAAAACAATCCCTCTGTTCTATATATTTATTCATAATTTATTTTGAAATATAAAAATATGACTATATACCTATGAATTTATTTTTATAGTGATACTATAATGAATGATGGACTCTTTTTCTGAAATATTCTTTACATTAGAGATATACATTTTCTACCTTGAACTGCTACTTGATTGTTACTACTTTTATTTTAAATATTTTCAACTACGATCACTTCACAGTTATTATTTCTTGAATAAATTCATTTCTAATAAATAAGATCATTCTACTATTATTTTTTACTCCTCAAACTATGAAGTTCAACGCAAAGCATTAACAAATCAAACTCTTTTGATTTAGTGGATTTTAGACTGCTAGGATTCAACTATAGATGATATGTCAAGTTCTTGTTCAATGCTATTGATAAGTGGTTCCAGATAAACGAAATAGAAGGCTAATTTTTAGCCTTGTTGTAATGGTGTCAACTATCTGCACTCAATTTTCGATTTAAAGGACTTGTGATGAGATGAACTTTGTTGTGAAATTCACCACGCTCGTAGATAGAACATTAGTGGATTGGACTATGGGATATTTGTTCTCTTAACCACTATAAAATTGTTGTGTTCATTCTTTCGATTTTTATAATGATCATACATATCACAAAAGAGAATGCTGCATATATTCATAAATCACAAAGAGTTTTAAAATCCATAATCTGTAGATATTTTCGAAAAGACAAAATCCCCCCTCCCACTTGTGTGTATTTGTATTATTCTGACCTAACATTATAGTATACAGATTTATCCTTTAAAATATATGTTTTTTAGTGTGTTGTAATATATGTGTTTCTGATTGTAAATATATTTATTTCATATAATAATTTAGAGACAGGTGGACACATATACATCTTATAATTCTTTTGAGATAGAAAGAGTCATGTATTTCCTCCAATATCGCATGATCAGGGAATCTACTGGGAATTTCCAATCAAGAGGTCTATGGTGGGTTTGAGGAAATTTTGTTATTCTTATCTCTAAAACTTGTTATTTGTTGGATTTATTAAATGTGACCCAATTGTGTATTGGCTAGAACTAATAATTCGTGGTGATTAAGGATGTTTATGTTGGGTAACATTATATTTTTAAAATTTTACTTTTGTTGATGCATATAAACACAATATTTGTTTGAGATTGGATTACTGATTGGGATGATTATAATATGTATTATTATACTAACCCCTATATGTGAACTTTTTTATTATTTCACTTTTTTATATTCATATAAAATAATATATAGGATGGATGATATTGAATCTTAGGGATGGATATGGAATTTTAATAGTTGGTGGATCTGAGATCTCAAAATGATTACCATTGTCATGTCATCAGTATTTGGTATAGAAAATATTTGAGATGTAATGATTGTATATGGTTGTTTCATTCATCCTATCTCACATTATTTGTTATTTTATTCTATTATACATTCATATTAGTTATGAATTTATTATATTATGGTTGACATAGATGTATAATACATTTTTATTGGTTGATTAAAGGTAATACCTAACAAGATTTTCTGGATACCATAGCACTAGTCTGTATTCATTAGGGTAGGGGTCGAAAGGATTGTGTGTTCAATTACCAGTGATTAAATACTTGGTAATTTTAGTTAATGTTATTAGTGGTTATTGGTTTGTTAGAACGTTAGGAGTAAACTAAACAAGGTCTAAAAATTTTATTTTAGGATGATGAAAGTATCTGGAGTAATTTGGGAATGTTGTGATATTTTTTAACACTAGGTGGCTCATTTTTGTTTTATAATTACATGAAAAGTGTTTTTGAAAAAAATTGTAACGAAGTGCTTCATTTCTACTATCATATATTATGAATTCCTTAATTTTCCATTATTTAATAAAGTGATATAATTTATTTATTTAAATATTATATTATAAAATTGAAATTCCCTTACATATTATGTTACAATTCTATAATATAATGATACTATTTTTAAATATACATATAAGATAGTTTAAAATTACATTTTTATATAATTTATTTTATAGTTAAATCATTAGAAGTTAATATAATCAATTATATGAGTTTAAACTATCAAAATTTTGTAACAAACACCATGCCATAACTCTATTTTGGATACATTATATGATCCACTTTGTATTTAATTAGTGACTGATAATATGATATCAGTATTTTTATATAAACATCAATATAAAATCCCAATTTGATTTAATGAAAGAAATAGTGTGAAAGAGTAGGGATGGAATCCCTTTTAAGAGTTAAATATAATATAGTGTTTTTAATAACCCTTATGTAAATTAATATTATGGTAGTTCATGTTAGGATAATCTATTTCCCAATGTAGTGTAATGATATTATTAATTATCAAAAATAATTGATATTGTTATGAAGGGAATATTTTAATATTTGATGGTTTATTTGTGTTAGATGATGATACAAGACTATAAAGAATTCATAAGTGAGATTCATATTAGTGTTTTTTTTGGGATCACATGATTTCATGTCACTTTCTCTTGTATCATGAATATTTATTAATATTATTTCTAATTGAAATGATATTCTACCATTGGTAGTTTTAATTTACTATTACTACTTCATGAACATTTATAAATTCCATATAAAGGAGTTTCCATTCCATTTGTTTACATTTATCCTTGATTTAATGATACATGAAAAGTGCTGATAAAGTGAAAAAACCACTTCCTTTGACATATTTATAAAATTAAATATATTTGTATATGATAGAATATGAATAATGAATCTATGGGGAATTACATATCTAGTTATAAGAGCAAGAATTTATCAATGGTATATTCCGCATGATGGTTTTTGTGTTAAATTAATAATATTTTTGAGATGATGGTTTTTGATTTCTATATGTAAAGCTGTAAATTAAGAGGAAATAAATTTTTATGGAAGTATGAAAATAAAATTATTTATATAATTCAATATTTTGGGGAAGAGTTTAAAATTATTTAGAAATAATAATAAAATATATTCAAATCCATTTAGGTTATTTTGGGATATTTTGAGGTGATTAAAGATGTTATGAGAAGATTTGAAGTTTTTACATTACTTAAAGAATTATATATGTCTATGTTGAATGTGAAAATTTGGTAAATTCATGGAATTTTTAAATTTTCCCATAGAAAATAAAATTGTATATATCATGAATTCATTGTATACAGAAGATATATTTTAGAATTTAGAAAAAAGTAATAGAGTTTCCATGATTTGAATGTTTTAATATTTCTTTCAATGGATCAATAGTGTAATTTATTTTTTAATCTCATTACTTATAGTTTTTGTTTGTTTAGTTTCCATTTTAATCATTAAAATATATTTCATGGAAATTAAAAAATATATATCTAGATGGAATTCATACTGGAATAAGGAAATGGAAGGGGTGTAAGGATAAGATGTAAGTTATTATACATATAAAAGATAAATAATATTGAAATATTAGAAAGTAATAGGCTCATTAGGGATAAGTTATATATTTGGTTCATACATAATATCCTCCAGATTATTGAAATTTGGAAAAGTGAAGTAGTGACAATGATACATAATATATTTGAATTGATGCATATGAAATTTAAAGACTAGAATAAGATACTTTTCTCAGGCTCATGTATATTTATAGAAAAGATCATATCTTTTTCTAATACATATAGAATTATTATACATGCATAACATTTTTGAAACTATTAGAAGTGATACAATAGAAATTTTTTTCTTATGTAGTATTTAACATTTAGTAAAATTGTAATTTGTTGTAATTTTAAAATAGAGTTTTGTATGTTAACCCAAACTGTATCATTATTGTTCTTCCATGAGTTAAAAATCAAGATTGATCAATGGAATGGTAATTAAAGATGAGAAGATGGTATTTATCTCATTAAGATAATGACTACACCATGATGAAGACTATGGATGAGATAATAGTAAATGATGGTTTAAATAATTAAGATATAATCACAACATGGAAATGAACACCATCTCATGAAAAAACATGTGGATGATATTCTAGATTAACTTAGTTCTATGAATTCATTCACAACCACATAGTGTGGATATTCCATTAAATAGTGATACATTTATTAAAAATCATGGTTTATTTTCTTTCCAAGGTGTGATATTGCAAACCATGTCTATCTTGGTTAAGAGAAAAGTGAAAATACACTCACACTATAAAGGATGTGTTATAATGTGAAAATTCACTATATTTTTTCAAGTAGATTAGATATTACATGCACTTTTTGGATATATTAAATAAGGAAAAATGATTATTTTTAAATATTAAATTGATATATATTTTATTATTATAGATTGAGAGTAAAATACTAAAAATAATACTAATAGAATTTCTAGGATTATGAATGGGTAATTAATTTAAAGAGGAATTTAAATATTTCAATTAGTGGTCAGGGAAATTTTTAAACTGGGGTTCAAAATGAATTTTGATGTTTTTGACCCCTCAACATACATACTCTGGAAGGATAATGGGGATTATTGGTGATGGGGATGCTCAAACATGAATCAGAAACTATATGGGGTGGTCAGGCTTCTATCGTAAAAAACTGATGCAGCCACCAACAAGCTTGTGGCTGGATAGTGGCACCGAGTTTATGAGGGGTAGATCTTTCCTTCATCATATATTTTTTCATGTGAGCTAACTATCCCCCACCCCTCACTCCTTCTTCCCGATTGGTTATGGGTTGTGTTCTTTAGAATTTTTTGTGGTGAACCATGTTATGAGCTTCTTTATTCCTTTTTTTTCTCTCCTCCTTCTTCTATAATGATTCAAAATTATTTAGGTTTAGGTCAAAAAGTGAAATTTTATCAAATAATGCTTAAAATACCTAATTTCAATAGTTATTTCATGTAACCTAGGAATAAAATGTCCCGAGATTATCTCCACCTGTCCCTACTCATCATTTTGTTAAAGGTACATCATGCCATATATTTTTCTTTGGTATTCATTAAATATTTTAAAAATAATGATGGAAATTGTTCTAAAACATATGCCTTAGGCCCAGTTTTGTATTGGGGGTCTATTGTAGTCCCCTCATGGATATTTTTCTTTGGTTTCATTTTGATTTGGTGGTATGGTGATTTTTTATTGATTTTTCTATATTATATGGTATTGTTTTAAATTGGTTAATTACTTAAAATTCGATTGTAATTAATTATTTTTAGTGCATACAGTGTGAGTTAGAATATTGGTTGTGTGATGTGATCAAGGATCAGGCATGGAAGAACCTTGGTAGGCCTTATTAAAGATTCCAACCCTTGGAACTAAATGGAAAAGTTTCAAATATTTGGTAATAGGTTCACATACATTCCATAGAGATATTTTTATTTTTATATATAGAATGTGATGTGTAGCCCCTTTATTATAATAGTTCCCCTGAAATTTAAATTGGATTATTATATTTGATATAAATTTTTTATTTTATTGCGGGGGAAAAATTGAATTCTTTGGACTTATTGAGTGAGAGCCTAGGTCGTATTGTCCCAAGGGAGTTGGCTTTATGCCTCAGCCACCAATTGGTAATGCCTTGACAAAATACATTTGGACCCCCATTAGGGGTTTCCATTAAATTATTTGAATATTAATGGAAGAGTGTCCCATTTTTTGTAACATTATACACCCATTTTGGGGAGGGTGAATACTGAGATACCCATGGACTTAATAGTCCATTTGAGGACCATATGACCTTCTTAGATTCTTGGGGCTCATTGAGTAGACTGAGGGGTTAGTGATCATCCCCCTCAAGAGAAAAGCATGAATAGTTTAGTAGAACTATTGTAGATTGGGGTTATGTTGGATAATCAGGATGACCCATAGTGACTTTGAGGACCAATATAGGTTGTCTCCAATCCCTTTGAATTTTTACTATATGGAAAATCCCCATCTAGTTGATAATGGTATTCTACCACTTTGTTGATTTTGAAGGATATGACATCCTTAAAACATCGCATGTTTACCTATGACCATTTTGAGACTCAGTAATATAAGTGGAGTGCCTCTATTCATATTGACTAAGTGGACCCCAACAGGAACACTGATTATAGGTTGACCTTGAGTGGGTTGGTTGCGATACAAATAGTGATAGTGGGGTTAGTAATTTTTTCACCCCCTATATTTATTTATTATTATTTTACCTTTCATATACCCTTGTGGAAAATGTGATACTGTAATAGATTCCATGGATTCTGAAATTTACATATAGTTGTGATTTGAAGAATCAAGATCTGGTATACCATTGGATGTCCTTTGTATTTAGATGTTGTATATTGTAAAATTATTGTATTTGCTGGGTGTATGGATTTGTTTTAATATTTACAAGAATTTTTAATTCTTAAACTATTGAGAAAGTAATTTCAATAACTAGATTTTGATTGAGCATACTAGAGGTTTATACCCCTTCAAATGTATTTTTTAGATTATTTTTTGAGGTTAGGAGATGAAATATGGAAGAAAAATTCTTGAAAGATGGGTCTTGTGGATTGTTATATAGCCTATAGCCACTGGCTAGCTGGTGTCCAAGCCATATATCCTTATAGAAAGTGGGTGTACACCAACTAGATGGTTGAATTATACTAGTAATCTTATGGGAAAAGGTAGTTCCATAATCCACTACCTAAATACACTAACTAGTCAATGGCCTCCACCAGATTTTGGGTGGAGTTTTTAAGGGGAAAACATATCATTATTCGCCCTTTTGTTTTTAGAGTGTAACCCCATATTTTCTCCTTATTATTGTCTCGCATAGACCAGTGTCCTCCCCTCCCTCTCTTCGTTGGTTCCCCCTTCAATTAGGGTGATCTTGGCCTCAGATTCTTTGATATTTTTGGTAAGATTCCACTCTTAATGACCTTACATCCTCTCCTCCTCATATACCTATAATTCTTGAATCTCGTAATTATTAATTTGAGATAAGATTCCACTAAATGATGGAAGAATCATACTAAGATTATGGGAATTCTATGATACCTTTTTAGTGGACATTTTGAGTCATATTATGTATATTTTTTCAATTGATCCATTGATTGTATTTCACTGGATGAGTATTTCAAATGTTTTATTCGAAAATAATTGACTGGAGTTAGATTTCTTGAACTGATTGTTAAAAATATATAATGTTTGAGTCCTCGGCCCTTGGTATGGACTCTGAATAACCGTAGGCCTTAGTTTATTTGTGGTGAGTTCATTTAGTGAGTGAATTTCCACTTACAAATAATTGGTTTATTTTGTTTAATTAGTATTAGTTTTTAATTAATTATAATTCATTTCTAATTATTTGATTTTTAGTTTTTTATATGTGAGTTATGATGGATGTTTTTAGAGTTTTGGTCATTGTTCTTGGACGATCCAGGGTGAGGGGTTATTGGGATAGAGTTAAATGGGAAGAGACTGGACACGAGGTAGGTGGTCTCTCTAATTAACCAATAGTCTCATATTTTTTTTATACTGGTTTATGTTTACATTCATGTTAGCTTGGTTGTGCCTAAACAT
Source organism: Viscum album (assembly GCA_963277665.1). Lineage (NCBI taxonomy): Eukaryota > Viridiplantae > Streptophyta > Magnoliopsida > Santalales > Viscaceae > Viscum > Viscum album. Next base: position 1,844,409,506 of record OY728145.1, read on the forward strand.
AGTTAAATAAAAAAATAATAATAGCATCACCTTGAATAGATACACCGTTGAATATTTCCTTAGCCTAGATGAAAAGAAACCCCATGTGATATGCCTTGGTAATAAATAAAAAATGGCCTTTAAAAGATATTTTTGAAATGATATATTTTTTTATTTTTGAAAATAGAAATTATAATGATATTTCATATGTGGTAACTCCAATGAATGGGTTTTTAAATGGTATGGTTGGTAAGTTTTTATGGAAAATTTAATATTATTAAATGATTTAATTTATGTGCAATGGATAAATTTCTTTTGGGTTGGTTTCATTTGATAAAAATGAATTTGTTATTTTCATGGTATTTAACTTGAGGTGATCATAGCCCCTGAGAGGGGGTAGGTTTTTATGGATAATCTGGGGTGAACACCTCCCATGGGGGGTCTGGGATTTTATGGTTAGCCTAGCTGAACATAGCCCCCAAGGGACGTAGGGACATATCCATAAAACTAGGGTGAATTCATCCCCTAAGTAAATGTTGGGGCTTTAAGGATGGTTATATTATCCTTGGATTCTATTTTGGACCATGTAAGAGTATATTACCCTTCGTCGGAAGGATGGGTTGTCATGGTGATCATGACATGATCATAGATACATGGACATTAGCCTAAGTAGGTATGTATCACTACAAGGACAAACATGACCCTCAGTTTCAATGTTAGTTTATGTTTTTTATATAAAATGTTTTTAAATGGTAATAATTGTAATTATTATCTTCAGCACATCTACATAAATTGTTATGTATTTTTTATCTTAGGTATTCCATCGGTGGTGGCCTACAGAGTTGTAATCACGGCCTACTCAAGCTTTTATAGCACATGGGTACCTGAACATATGCGACTTAGTTTCAGTTATGTGTTTATATTAGGATCCCCGTGCTTGGTTGTTTCTTGGGAAATTAGGATGGGGAATGGATATTTTAATCAGGCTATTACTTGGGACTATTTCATAGTTTTTTTCTATATATTATTTTATTTATGGGATATTGTGTATGTCTATTTTTTATTAATTTATGATATTCATTGGATAGTCCCATCTATTATAGAATTTTTATTTTGGTTGTTTATTAGTGAGTTTATTTTTAGCATTACTTTTCTAATATATTTGTTTTTTGTATTAGTTTGGTATAATTTTTGATATTTTTTACTCTAATAAGAATGTATAGTCTCCCCACTATTCCAATATATACATGTGGTACTGGTCAATAGTATATGGTGAATGGAGAGGCACACTTGTGGTTTTTTAGTGTTTCGCTAGACCAAGAACCAATTAGAGAACCAAGGTAGTAGGATTTTATAATTTGGTATTAGATGAGTGTTTTATATGTTTTTTTAATATTTGGTATGGTTGATAGGGTGATAAATTATGTCAAACCTAGTATGGAACTTGTGTGAGAGACTAAAAATCTCACATGTGAGGGAATTTCATGTTTATGGGGTTGGTATTTTTTATTCATGTTTTCTAATTTTATCGTTGATCATATTTTACATTGAGTAATTAACTTGATTTTTGATATTACTAATTTATGAGCTTTTATCTCTTATCCTAGTATGGAATGAGAGGGTGTGTTCAAATGTCATATAAAAAATATAGGGTATATGTATGTGATTTCCTATGATTTTTTACATGTACAATGGTCTTTTAGTTAATTAATGTTTCTACATACATGTATACTATGTTTCTATAATAGTGTCTGGTTGAATCATACTTATGTGATTCACTAAAAAGATAGAAGAGATGTTGCATGATTATTTATTCTTAATTATAATTAGTTATTCACTAAATTAAATACAATAAAAATTAAATAATGATTTCCTATATAAAATTTAATTTCTATCATATCTGTCTAAGTCTCATCTATAAAAATATATACTTTAAGTAAATGGGTAAAGTAATTATGGGATGACCTATTTAGGTTTTTACAAGGTGTCAGAGATATAAACATCCAAGTAAAAATTATAATGTGTTTACCTCTATAAATTTTTTTTAAAATTTCATTTAAATAAAAATTATCTTTTGGAAATCCTAGTTTAATAAAAAACCAAAATTCTAATATTTGTAAAATATATATTTATATGATATAGACCTAGTTTATAACTGGTTTTGAACGTGTGTGTGGGTAGTTACGGCTATAAGAGAACCTAATTTATGTGTCGATCTCTATAACCTTAAGACCAAAGTTTTATTGGGATTTGTTATTGAACATGTGGTTTTTTCATGACTTAGAAATATGTAGGATGGGTTTTATCTCAACTTGTGTGTGAGGCCATGTAATGGGAGCTGGGTGGTTTTGTGTCATCCAACCTTGATATTGGGGGACTATAATCATGAGGGTTGTGACCTTGACCAATGGTGTAGTGATAGTTGTGTGAATCTTGAAAATTAGTCTAGGTGGGGAGCCTATTGAACTTCTTTTCCATTACTCCAAATTGGGGGTTTGGTGTGTAATGGCCTTTAGGGTAACCTTTGAGAGCATTCATCCTAGACTATGAGTTCCCCTTAGTATTTGATGCAATGGAATATGTTTCAACATATTATTATAGTTCAGGAAGGGTAATACTAGTTGTGTGTTTATTAGTTTTATATAACGTGGGAGTTTCGGTAAAAATAACTTGTAGGATAATGCTTTTTATCTTGAGGAATGTTTTGGAATGGGTTGGATCATTCAAACAACTAAATCGATCAATTATCTAGTGTGTATTTTTATAGGTTGAATGGTGAAGGTGGTGGATGGATGGTATAAATCTAATTAGGTGTGGAAAAATTATCTATTAGAGAATAAATCATGAGAGGTACTTATGGTGTGTGTTGGGAAAGAATGGTTCCACGTAGATGGCAGTATAAGAGTAGTAGACCTGGTGAATGTGAGGTGGTTTAGATGTGTGGTTCATGTACATAGTAATACCATTGAAAATGGACATTCATGTGAGTAATGTGGATGTTAATAGTGGTCTTATAAGGCAATGCACATAGAGAGTTAGTGATTCAGTATTACTTACAGTCTTCAAGGGAAATAAGGATAGGTGTCTGGCCCTTTCCATTCCAACATTACGATTTTTATTCCAGAAAAACCCAACTAAAAACAACCAATGAGAGCCCCACCAAGGTGGATGAAAATAATTCAACCCAAAGTCATCTCCCCTAATCAAATCGACTCCCTCAAGTCTAATAGGCAACACATTATCCACCCAGACCATAGTATCCCCAGGGACTGCAAGAGATGCAAGATAATCTGCTACTTTATTCCCATCCCGCCAAATGTGAGTTACCGTGACGTTGTTCCCCATAATGGCCTTTCATTGCTTAATAGTGTAGGAAATCATCCACAGAGTCATACCTCACTCATGCAATGCATTGCGAACAATCTTCGAGTCTGTTTCAACCTGCTCCACAATAATCCCTCTATCAATACATAGCGACACCCCTGAGAGAATATCCAAGGCCTCTGCCTGCACCGAGCTCCCCCTCCCGTAATGGGTAGTGAAGGCTATCATCACACGACCAATTCCATCACGAAGCACCCCCCCCATCCTCGCATGATGTCCCCAGTACATGCTCCATCAACGTTCATCTTATTACCCTCCACTGGAGGGATCCAGCAGACCCAACTCCCCCGCTCCCTAGAGCTCCTCTGCCTAGCCACCAACCCAGGGGACTTCAATACCCGTATGGACAGAACATCCTCCCCAAATCCCACAATGCCCAATAGCTCAATCAACATACACCTTATTCTTGCCACCACCTCCCTCCCAAATAGACGCAGTTCCCTCGAACCTAGCGCGATTCCTCACTTCCCATAGTACCCAGAATCCTGCATTGTAAAATAAAGCCCAGGCCTCTGTCTCCTTCTCGTTTCCATTACACACCTGAAACCATTGAACCAAAAACCGGTCGCAGGTGTCGGTGTCTGAAGAGTACCCCGTTTTTCTTCCCATAAACCTCCACACCACACGATCCCAGTCCCCCTCAAATAAAATATGCTCCATACTCTCCTCCCTCCTCCGTTTACAACACTAACAACTAGACGCCAGGCTAATACCCATAGTTTTGATGTTCTCGTCCGAAGGGATAGCCTTATACTTGATCCACCACGTCAGAAATTTCATTTTGTTAGGAAAATAGTGAAAGTTTAAATGAACTCTTATAAAAATTTATAACAACACCCATGTTTATTTTTTCATGTAAATGTTTTTGTATTAGTGAGATTATTTTGTTTTGGAAAGGATTTAAGGGTTTTTTTTGGGTGAGACTGGCCTGTGGGGGAGGCATGGTGAGTGACATGGAAATGTGTGTCTAGTTTTGATGAAACATGACTCATTGGGGTGGAGGAAGGTCCATTTTTTTATTTATGTAGTTTCATGAAACCATTGATCATTGATGGAATATTAATATTTTTGTTGGGTATTCATTTTTTCATTTTTATTTTGGATTAGATATTACAGGAGGATATGCCTATAGTGCTTAATAAATAGGAAGTCTTTTTTATTGGATAATGGTAGTTTTTGGGTGTGATGAGAGGCTTTGAGAAGAATTTGTAGAGGCTATCTGAGAAGTTTTTTCACATTATAGTGGTTAAAACGAGATTGTGGACTGGGTTAGGTGTGGTGACATAGCCAATTTTAGTTTAACCATGATGGGGGTGTCAGAGGTTGAAATTTTAGATATGGAAGCATGGATTTGAGGAGTATCATGCTTAGAGTTTTAATGAGACCAATTTTGTTTAGTGATATGGTATTATTAAAGGATGGTTTGAATGGTGTGGGGTGTTCCATCATATATAAAAATTTTATGCCCCTCATGGTTGGTAGTTTCTTTGATAGTTATCGTGAATGGAATTTTTGTGATCTTGGAATAGGCAATGAATTGTCTATCAATGTGATGATCAGGTGTGAGAAATATCATTCCCATCTAGACAAAATGTTCGGTGGTGCACTAAGAATGAGTTGCAAATATTGTAAAATGGTTTGGGAAGGTGATTTCATGGATTCTATTATGATTGGGAGTTAGATGTTGGCCTTTGTGATATGACCCTCATCTGAGAATGATTGGTGTTTTATATGATTGATTAGAGGATGACTGTTGCGGCACTTTAATGTTAGTGTTTAAATGAAGAAAATTTCAATGGGTTTTTCATATGATTCTAGTTTTGAACATATATGGGCTACTGGATGGAGTCAAAGAGTCTGTTATGGTCTTAATGTTATTTGAAAAGGTTTGATCAAGAGTAATTTTTATTTGTGTTTGTTCTCCTGTAAATTAATGATGGTTTTAATGGATGGTTAATGGTCCAAAATTAGTTTTCCTCTCAATGTTTCATGTGAATATTTGTGCTAATGGTCGAGTAATCACATAGTTCCTTCATAGGTTGTGGAATTATGATCGGGATGTTAACGATAGTTCTACAACTGAAACCAAGTGTTTTTGGGTGATATTGTTTGGAGGGAAGTTTGGAATGTGTTTTCACAGGTAATGGGATTTAGTCATTTAGAATCAAAATTGGGTGATTTATATGGTAAAAATTTATTTTTTGGTAATTGACTATAGCATTTGAGGAAAATATCTTCCCTTTTAAATGATTCTTAGGCTTTGGTGGCTTATCTATCTATCTTGTAATTTTCAAGATAATGAGTCATACCAATGTTTGAATATTTTTTGGGTTAATTCCTTGTTTGGGAAGATATGGAACCATATCATGGGTAATCATTAGAACCCTAGTATCATGTTCTAGTAGGAAATTCTAATAGTGAAGGTATCACATATCATAATTAGCCTCTTATACCTCTATCTTATAGTGAATAGAACCATATATTGATTGATGATCTAGAAGATATACCTCAGGAGTATAAGAAAAGATGATATTAGGCGAGTAAATCTCATTGTTTCATTGATGTGTTCTATGGTTGTTTTATGCATGGAGGCTTAATCACTTCATGTCAATGTTTCACTTTCATGTGCAATGGGTTTTTTGTGTTAAAAGGCAGATGTTATGTGGGATATAATGACCAAAGAAGGTCAGAAAATCCCAGTGGGGGACCAAAAATACTTCATGGGGATGATAAGTGTTTTTTTTGGGGAGTTTATTATACCTTAGTGTTTGGATACATTAGAATGTTCAAAATAAGTTTTAATACTGAAACAAATGAGTAGTTTTTTCAAGAACAAGTGTTCATTTGAGAATATCAGAGGTTGGAACCCCTATAAAATCTTTTTTCTTGATGGTTCACCAGATACGAACACATACCCTGGGTAGAAAAAAGATTTTATAGTAAAACAAGGGTGAGTATTACCTCAAAGGTGTGTAGGATATTATGGTTAACTTGATGTTAACATGACCTCTAGTGTACATTGAGACCAATAGTTAAACCCAGGGTGAATGCAATCCTCAAGTAGACATTGGGGATTTGAGGATGGGTATAATAAACCTTGGATTATATTTTAGACCAGGGATGTTATTATTAACCCTATTCAGAAATATAATATGTCACAGTCTTCATGATGTTCCTAGAGACACTCTAGACTTGCAGAATTATATACGCATCATTCCTGATTTGAACCCAACCTTAGTATTCAGTTTTTGTTTATTCATTTCATTTAAAATAACTTCAGACGGTTATAAATGAAATTGTTATCTTGATAAAATATACATGTGGTATTATGGACTGGTTATTATAGTGACATTATTGGTGGTGGCCTACTAGGTTGTACTAACACCATTTTTGGGCCTCCATGGACCTTGGGTACCTGATATGATGCCACTTTGATTCAGTTATTTCCTTCGGGAAGGAGTATAGTACTTGTTTTTTATATTAGGCTGGTAAAATGGAACATGAAAGGTTGATATTGGCCTAGGACTTGAGGCCATTTTATATTTTCTTTCATTGTTTTCTTTTATATTTTGATGAAGTTGTGTATTTATATTGTTGTATGAATACTTAGGATTTATTGGATTGTCTCATGTATTATAGAATGTTTATTTTTGTTATTATTACTTCATTCCATTATTTCATTCTTCTATTACCTTATCTAGAAATTGTACCAATTTGGTATCATTTCTATTGTTTTTTTACTATGATAAGTATGTATAGTCACCCCATTTTGGCACCATACACCAGTTCCACATGTCAGTAGCCTCTAGAATATATGGAGGAGTGCTTGAGGTATTGAATCATTCCAACAATTTAGACATCAATAATAATATCAGGAAAATGGGGTGTTATATTCATGGTATAGGTCCCTAGATTCATGAGGTTTAATATATGGATACCATTGATTTGTATTCGGATATACAGCTAGGAGACCATGGATATGGAGATGATATATTGTTAGTGAAACCATGGGTTTTGAGATCATATTTTAGACTATCTTGGTATGTCTCCCAATAATCATGAGGATATTCTTTTAGCTTCTATGAATTCTAATCTAAACATATGATTGTTCTCTCCTAGATTTGGAGTTGGAATACCATTGGAGCATCAATGTATTTTTTGGCTCAGATGTTATATTTCAATTTGATGGGTACTTAGAGTCATGAGATTATGGATAGGGATATCATGGATTTATATAATTCATTTTAATTATTTGTTATGATCTTTGTGATGTTATCAGAGACACCCCATCACTGGATAAAGATAGTATATTGGATCGAGGTCGCAAACTTGAGGATCAACTATGGTAGTTTATTTCTTTATTTTTATTGGTACTTTTCACATGCTCAAATCATAGAATATGTAGCTTATTATGAGATTGAATTTTTGGTTCCCTACTGAGTTATGTATGAACACCCTACTCAGGATACTATTGAACATTGGTACTAGAGAATCTCTCACATGGTTATTATAGGAATAAGTTCTTTCTAAGGACCTAGATATAATGGTCGAGTAAGATGGCTCAGATGAGGTCGGTGATCATAATGTTCTATGACTTAGAGTCATTGTGAAATCAAAATCTTTATTTTCTATTTATTTTAGTATTTAAATGTAACATGTTCAGTGAGTTTTTATTTTTATATATGGCATAGTTTTTTGTGTCTTTATTTCATTTCATTTATTATTGGATTGTTTATTTTTTTTCCTCCACATTATATTTATTTGGGATCAATGATAATTAGTTATTTTAAAAAAAATATTTCTCTAAAACATGTTGTATATCCTCCTCTTGGGATCCCCTTAAAACCCCACATCTATTCATAATCCTTTGATATTTAGGGAGGTTTACTCTGATAAAAATTTGGACACTTCTAATGGAACCTAGATTACAAGGAATAAGCGAGTGCCTCTTTAAAATTTTGTTTTCTTAATGGAAAAATCTTGAAAGTGGTAATACAACTTTGGATGGTTTATGTTGATCTAAATGTGTTGGGTCATGAATTGTTTGGTATGCATGGCAAGAAATATGTGGATTCAGTTGGTGGATGATCCAATCAAAGAGAATATACTGGGTGTCAGGTATGGATTATGGTATGGGTACTTGTATAATCATGGTATACCTCTGAGTTTAAAGACATCAAGATCATGTAATTTGGGAAAAAATAGTGAGGGTAGCCGATCATTATGAGGATGGTTGGATATAGGATATATAGAAAATAATTTTACATTCAACTAAAGTTGGTAGGCTAGAAACCACACTAGGATCATCATTATGGATACAATGTAATGTTTTTATAATTGGAAAGATATTTTTTTGGAAAATATCAATATAATCATGTTTTGAATCAATGAAGGAGGATCATTCATTTTTTTCAGAGTTGATAATGAATAGAGGCACCAAAGTTTGACAAGTGGTTTCAAATATTTTTGGGTGCGGTAAGCTAAAAAATGTATATAGATATTTTTTATAACAATGGTGTATAGTTTCAATGGGAAATTCCAATGGTGGAAGTGACCATGTTTTATAATTGAATGTTATGAGATGAAGCTTAAGATAGGGAGAACCATAGAACAAATGAATTATTGAAATATGATTTTTTCCATTTCTTAATATGTATGGACATAAGAGAATTTAGTCCTGGAGTTTTAGTAATTGTTATGAACATTTTCTCATGGTTAAGAATCTTGGTCACCTTAGTTTTAAGGTTGTTTTTTACAAGTTTGTTTGGTGATTCCTGTTGGTAAATGGTAATTTTATGTGTTTTAATAACCATATTTTTTCTAGATGAATATTCTGATAACCATAAAGATTTATTGGGGATAATAATTGTTAAAGTGGGGATTTTTTGATGCTCGATTGTACAGATATGGCCTTAATGTAATGATGAATTTGAATCTTTCAATTTGTGGTCAGTATTATTTTTGAACTAAAATTATGAAGTAAATTATGAAGGTTAATACCTTTGAAAGGATTTATTGAGGAAAGGTAATGAGGCACAATTAGTGATTCAGATGCTCAATCATGCATCAAAAACAACTCTACATATCTAGGTAGTAGCAGTAAAAACTACAGTAGCCCAAGGCAATCATCTAGTGAGAAATAGGTTATCCAGTGGTTGGATAGTATCACCACCTTATATATGTATTCAAATTGATTTCTAGTGGGGTTATTTTAGAAAATTTTAACAACCCTCCCCCCATCCTAATTCTAAGAGTGTTATCTCCTACCTTCACCTTCTATTTTTTCATGTGAGTTGGCTTTCCCCCACCCTTTAACTATTTCATCCCACTTGATTTGGGGCATTATTAATGGGAAATATTAGTGGTGACCTATGTTATAGTATATTATAATTTCTTTCTATATCTAATTCTAATTTCACATTTATTCCTCGTTATTTTAGTTTAGGTTGAAAGTTTTGATTTCACTAAAGAATGGTGAAATCACCTAATTTTAATGGGGAATTCATGCAACCAAGGAATATGACATCCCATGATGATTTCCACCCATTTTATCTAGTAGTTTCTTAAATGGTATTCCATTATATGAATTTTTCAGAAGCTTTCATTAAAATTAAATTTTTCTAGGATATAAATGTTTCCAACACTTTGTGTGTGGGCCATGATATGTATTGAGGGTATGTTGTTGGCCTCCCATGGATGGTTGGATTTTTTTTCAATGAGTCACAATGATGTGGTGATGTTTTAGTGATTATTAAATATTATACATAATTTTTTAAAATCGTTAGTTAATTATAATTTTATAATAATTAATTTTTTTTGGATCATATGGTGTGAGTTTGGATCTTGGTTTGTGATGTAATTGGGGATTGGCCATTGATAGACCTTGGTAGGGCATGGTAGAGCAGTTATCCCATTGTAATGAATAGAAAATTTCCTCAAATTAGTTAGGTGTTCTATTTAATTACTCTATGGATTTTATGATTTTTATATATGGCATGTCATGTGTGGGGATTCTATTATAGTTCATTCCATCTAGTTTAAATTAGAATTTGTAATTCGAGTTAAATGATAAATTTTATGATGAGAAATTAATTGAAAACATTGAAACAAATGAGGGATAACATAGGCCACATTATTCCTAAGTCACTGACATGATCCCTTGGTTTCCAAAGGTTGAGTCCTTTATATGAGACAGTTTACTCCCATAAGGGATTTCCTTCTAACAAATTGAAAAGGCATGGCATAGTTTCCCATGTTTGGATACTTGTACACCCATGTTAGGATAAGTAATGACAAAGACACCCGTGACCAGAATAATCCATGTGAGGACCATATAACACCATTTTATTCTTATGGATCATTGAGATAATCTAGGGGAAGTGACCCAACCCCCACATGACATGACCATGCCTAACTATAAAAACCATAATCTAGATGGGTTTGGGTTGGGTGAGAAAACATACCATAAGTAAATTTGATAACCAAGATAGGTTGTATCACATCTCCTCAATTATTTCATATGTGGTTAATCCCTATGTATCCAACAACATAGTGTTACCATGTTGTTAATGTTAAGAGACGTAGGACACTTAGTTCTTCATGTGATGACATGAGATCAATTTGAGACAGAGGAATCCAAGTAGTGTAGATTCATTTTTATCGATTGAGGGGACAATAGAAGGTACCTTGATGATAGTTTATTCCTTGGTGTTTGTTCCAGGACACAAATAGTGATGGAAGGTTTGGTTGTTTGGAAAACATTTTCCTATTTAATATTTTCTGACTTAGCATATCCTCTTAGAGAATAAATGAAGCATTTATAACTTCCATGTATTTAGATCCAGACATTCAGTTCGGTTTCCCTGGATCTTGATAATTTATTTCATTTTAGATTCTTTATATTTGGATTATGGATGCGTTGAAGCTCCTTTCGTCACAGAATCTAAAGATCGGAAAAGGGAAATATCTGAGCTCAAAGTGATTCAACCTTTGAAGAAAATATCAAAAATCGACAAAGGCATGAACAATAGATCAAAAGCAACTGCACCACACAAGTTATATCACTGTCGCGCAAGTCCACGTGCGTGACGCCCTTATGGTCGCGTAGGTGACTTGCGCGACCTAAGTGATAACCGCCCGGTAACCGCTCGGGGTCTTCTCCTGCCTATAAATAGACCCTGTGGGCCCCCCATTCGAGAGGATCTTTTTCCAGAAATTCGGATTGAAGCTCCCGACGCCCAAGTCTCTTCTCAAAGCTTCTGGAACACTTCTAAGGTAATTTCTTACCTAGAACGAAAGATCTAAAGAGAGGGAGTAAGGCCTAAGTGTTGAAATGCATCAACACTTGCGCGCCTGAGTGGCCAGCCCTTAGGGGAAGTGGACACACTTGCGTGCCGCCTTTATTCCTTCGATAGAACTTGTGCTTTCCTTTTCTGGAAGAACCTCAAGAGGATTCTAAAGGCTTTAATAAAGAGTCGCTCAAGCATTTCAATGATGGTTTAAAATCGCGCAAGTACCCCACATGTCGCGCAGGTATACCTGCGTGACCAATACTTGCGCACCCATGTAAGACTTGTGCGCCTTTCAAGACTTGCGCGCCCCTACCTTTTTGGGTGCCCATCTTTCCCATTTTACCCCTCTTAATCCATTTCACCTTTCCTATTCAAGATTTAGCCTTCAAGATACTCTTCAAATCCATTTACGGCATGATTTCTTAATTTGACTTCCTTATTTGAAAGGAATTCTGTGGAATATCTCTCAAAACAAAGTGATTTATACATCTTTATGTCACCAATGATTGAGAGTTCATTCATTCAACCTCATCCTTTAAGATGAGAGAATCCTTAACCTGGGTCTCCTTTTCAGGAATAATCCCCAGTTATAAGTCCTTTAATCTGGGCATCTTCCTCAGGAGTAAGCCCCAAATTCTTAAAGTTCCCAAACTTGGGCATCCTCCTCAGGAGTAAACCCCAAACCTTAATTCCTTAACTTGGGCCTCCTTTTCAGGAGTAAGTCCCAATCATAATCCTTAATTTGGGAATCCTTCTTAGGAGTAAGCCCCAATCTCAAATATGGGCATCCTTCTCAGGAGTAAGCCCCAAACCTTAATCCCTAACCTGGGTCTCCTTTTCAGGAATAAGACCCAGTCATAATCATGGGCTTCTTTTTAGGAGTAATCCCCAAGTCCCCTAACCTGGGCTTCCTTTTCAGGAATAAGTCCCAGTTATAATCTTGGGCTTCCTTTCCAGGAGTAAGCCCCAAGTCCCCTAACCTGGGCTTCCTTTTCAGGAATATGTCCCAGTTATAATCTGGGGCTTCCTTTTCAAGGGTAAGCCCCAAGTCCCCTAACCTGGGCCTCCTTTTCAGGAATGAGTCTCAGTCATAATTATGGGCATCCTCTTCAGGAGTAAGCCCCAAGTCCCTTAATTTATCTTAAACAGTCCTAAATTACGTTTGATATGGGATTCCATCTCAAAAGTAAAACCCAATTATCAATCCTCTCCTAATTTGGGTTTCCTTTTTAGGAATAAGTCCCAAGTTAGAGTATTCAAAATCTCCATGAAGCACATATACCTTTATGGACCCTGTTCCTGGATTTTCTCCATAAAGTAAATCCTAACTTTCATTTATCTGAGCTGTCATACATACATAAGCCCCAAATCAATTCTTATGATTACATCTTTCATGGCCCAATTGTCTATCTTATTACCGATACCTCTTGTTTCTCACACCGAGCATGACTCACGTGAGCTTAGAGGGTAAAAGTAATTATGACATCCTTCTTTGATCCATTAATCATAAATATCATACTCTATTATTCGAACTACGTGGGTTCTGATTCCTTTTCCAAAACAAAGGATACGTAGGTAGCCCATTTATGGGTTCGATCCCAACTCTGAAATAATTTATGTCCTTCTGAATGACAATAAACTTCAAGTGCCCCACTGAGTGGCTTCAAAACCATCCTAGTCATCATAATGACCAAGAGACTTTTATATAAATGTTTTGAAGGATACCATTGACCAAGAATCTCTAAATAAATATAGATGATTTTCTATTGATGAAGAACCTCGAATACATATAAAAGATTCTCTAAATTTCTTACATATTTAATCATTGATTATTAAACTGAAGGAAAGCTCATTTTATACTTGGTAATGTAATAAGGATTCACGAACATAAAATAAATCTATAAAGAGAGTCCCGGAATAGACAATAATTCCCCTCAAAAAGGTGTGATGAGTCCGACCTCCCATCCTCTCGACCAATGCAAATTCCTAAGCCTCGTCAGTCCACAAGCTAATGAGCGCCTACCTTTGGAATGTAGGTCCAAATGGATGTGGAATCATTGGATGTTTCCGGTTCTACGAACAAACCCGCTAGAAACCGATCGGAACATTTGAATCTCCCATCCAGGAGGTCATCCCCGAATTCCGAGGGAAACAAAAATGGTGAACCCGAAGTGAATCCTTAACCAATTTAAAATGATGTTTTACCTATTTGTTAAAGCCCCTATTTAAAACTCAAAAAGAGGGCTAACAAAAACAATCATTGACATGTGTGCTCATCCAAAGGATGAAGTGGCTGAATTTCATCTTGATTACGTCTGTTATATCAAACAGGAACTCTTTTCCAAGATATTCTGTATTTTCCATAATGGCTGCTCTTAAATTCCCATCTCTGAGTACTGCTGCTGCAAATACCACTGCTGCTATTCCTACTAGATCGTCATCCCCTTTGAGGATGACATCACCTACTCAGCGTCTTCAACACTGTGTAACAAATGTGCTGGTTAAGGAGTACCGTCAACACGATACCATCCCAACTTTGGAGGCTGCCCAACAGGCCCTCCAAGTAAACAACTCACACAGGTCGTCTGGACAACGACGACCAGTGATCAAGAGGCAGGCGGTGCTGACTACCGTCTCCAACCATTTCGGGTCGTTATCCCCGGAACGCAATTTCCATTCACTCCCTTACTCTGAGGAAGTGAATGAGCAGGTCCCTCAGGGCCTTAATTCAAAAAGACATGAGTCCTTCCCGAGGGCTCCCATCAACAATCGCCGCCAGACTCGTGCGGTAGTGCGCCCTCAACATGATGAGGGTGCCGACTCCAAGCATTCAGCTCAGGTTCCTCGAACCCGAGCAGGCAAGACGAACCGCCAGAGATGGAATCCGGTTAACAATAGGTAGGTTTTCATCCCTGCCATCTCCGGAGAAGTCCACCAACCTAACTTGGTGGCGAACAATGAGCAGGCACACACACCTGTCCGTTTTAATTCCGCTGTCCAGGAGACTCGTCTGGCAGCATCAAGCCAATCCCACTAGGCAATTCCGGCGGAGTACTATAGGCAGGAACATACACCTGCTTATACGTCATCAGTTAGTCAGCAGGCTCGTCTGACTACATATGATGGATCTCGTCAACCGTGTTTGGCGAAGTGTAATCAGCAGGAATATACACCTTCTAATACTAATCAATCCTACCAATAGTCTCACTTGGTAGCGCACAGAGAAGTCAGTCGGAAAGCCCCGATGAAAAACAGGAGGCAGACTCAACTCTCTGCCTCCACACTTGAGTACCGTCAGGATTCACTGACAGGAAAAGGAGGACAGGGGCAGGCACATACACCTACTCCAAGCCCGGAATGGACGTATATCCCCGTTCCGGTGGCTGAAGTCACCAAACATATTTTGTCAATGGTGAAAGAGCAGAAGCAAATTCCTGCTCATATTCTGGATGCTTGCCAGGATATCATAACAGCTTCGGCATCATCTCAGGGACAGACACATAAATCTATCCCTAGCAGTGGAGTGACACATCAACGATTCACTCTAGAATAGACACACACATCTGTTCCAGTCCAAGAGGGTTAGGGGGCATACTCCCCCATATCATACGGCCAACCAAGTCAGGCACATACACCTGATTTGAGTGGAGATCGTCAGCCTAACCTGACCATCTTTCCTGATCAGGCACATACACCTTCTCAGAGTAACCACTTTTGTCAACAAGTGGTTTCCAAAGCGAGTAAGAAGGTATCTAAGAAAAAGATCCACCTAGCACAGTCAGGAGATCAAAGTTCAATCTGCAACAAGGCTTTTCTTGATTCTGGAGTTCTTGAAGCCCTCAGACATTTATCTGTTGGAATTCAAGTTTCTACTCCCTTAGTTCCCAATAATAGGAACATTAATTCCGAAAGTCTTCAACAGACACTTCCTCGTGAAGGCTTGCTTCATGAAAATTCGGTCAATCTTGAAGTTTCTTCTTCAGATGAGATCCACAGGAACCCTCTGTGTGGTCAAAAGACCAAGGAGCAAGAGATCTCATCTTTTGCTGTAACCCATTATGGTGGTCCTCCCCATGATGATGAATTTCGCTGCGAAAGTCCTCTCTGCAGTAGTGATTCACATTTCCTGGAAAATACTCCAGTGGCCAATGTAGTGCCGAGAAAGCCCTCTTATCTTGAGGCACTTGCAAATGTGAAACCAGTCATGTCTGATGCTTTATCACTAGCAAGTGAAATACTTTCTCAATCAGAAGATAGCCCAGGGTGTAGGTCATTCTCCGAACCACCCCTAAGTCATGCATCTTCTAGTTTGATCAATTATTTCTCTACCAATCTTGTTGAATCCGATGAAGCAACAAGGAAACACCAACTCTGGTCAAAACAGTTAGAAGAATCTTCATTTAATGATAAAGAGGAAATGCTGAACATGAGAAAAAAACTGGTAAAAGGTGAGGTACCAGTCATGTTTTGGCCTTTGGCTGACTCATAGTATGACATTCCAAAGATGTTGACAGAAGATTGAGTCCATGATATTCGTCTCAACATATGGAAAACTCTTTGTCAATTGAAGAAGAAGGTATTATCTTATGATGAATATGAAAATCATCTTAAGATAATAGATGGGCTACAAAGTCAGATTGATTTGGAATCTCTATCAGTCTCTCGGTATCCGAAGGCTGAAAAGCAATAGAGAACCCTTCAACGTTCATGCCTTGGCGCACTAAGAAAATTGCGTCAGTTAATTGCCAATGCTCCATCTGATGTTCATATCAGAGGATGGGGTATTCACG
This sequence comes from Viscum album, assembly GCA_963277665.1. Lineage (NCBI taxonomy): Eukaryota > Viridiplantae > Streptophyta > Magnoliopsida > Santalales > Viscaceae > Viscum > Viscum album. The sequence goes on from OY728145.1 coordinate 1,844,425,950, forward strand.
GAGCACTACATTTCACAGTGCTTTCCTGTCAGCAAAGCCCTCCGAAAATGGTCTCATGCAATGTTATTGCCCATGGCCGGCCACAGTCAATGGGCTTTGTTCATAATCAAAAGCTTGCTCAAGAATAGGCTTCAACTAGTTCCTCTCAAAATCAAGCATATAGAGAACAAGTTGTTGAATTTCTCCTACATCAAGCAGGCGAGAATATTGCACAAGCCTCACATATGGAGCAAACACATCATCAAATGACAGAAGTTTCGGAAATCATCCAACGGTCTGTTGAACTAGGTGATAAAAGTGGATACAGGATAATGCATCCAGCTAATTTCCGAACTAAGATTCGCAACAACAAGAGATCTTTTAAGAAGATCTCAGACGTACCATGTCAAGAGCCACCCCAGCTTGTCAGACTGGGGACTTCTTTAACCCAACCCTCAGAGTCAACAAATGGGATTCAAGGAGTTGAGCAGAAGCAGCAGGAACATCCCCAGTTCTCGAGACTGGGGACTCTTTCAAATCATCAATCCCCTCCTCAGAGAATGTCAGTCTTTTCTCGATTGGGGAAGAAGCCCCAAGAGGAACAAAGATCCAAATTATGAGGAGATTCCTTCCAAGTTATAGCTCGTCAAGAAGTTCCTAAAAGATTGAATCAACAAAAGGCAATGTCTCATCAAAGACATGAAAGAAGACAATATCACAGAAATGTTGATAGAAGAGATGCGATGAATTATGCATCAATCAGTGTCATCAATGCCGTTGTTGCTAATCCACCAGAGGATGTTCACTCAGGGGACTCAGATGAAGAGTGTCCTGCTCAAGAAAATGTACATACCGATACAAATGAAGAAGGTGTGCGTACACAAAGTCAAAGGATTACTCAGAACCTAGGTAATCCACTTCCCTCTCTCCAAAAGGTATCCAACAAAGGGAAGGGAAAGAATCAGGTAACATATCCTTCCATTGGATAAGGTAAATCGCTCTCGTTAGAGCAAAGGTTTGAACAACAAGAGGAAGAAATGAATGAATTAAGAAGGTTGAATGCAGAACTACTTCAGAGTAGTCTTCTTCTTAAGAATGCTGAAGTCCGACAGCCGAAGGAATTTGTTGTAACTACTGAGATGGATCAGGAATATCCTACTTTATCAGTACACCCTCAGAGGTCTAATCCTACGTGTCAAGTGCAACAACGGTTGGCAGCACTACCATCAGTTGCAGCACCAACCACCACGTCTGTCCAAGATCCATTCATTGCACCTACCCGAAACCAAGTTCAACCGGATATTTCTCAAAATTTGATAACTACTATTGAGTCATTAACAGCTCGGTTAGAAACTATGGAAGGGAAACGGGCGCAAGTTCAACCTGAAAAGAAAGTTTACCCTGAAAGGGTAGATTCAATTTCTCCTCCATCCAGTTTTGGAAACCCTGTTTTTCCTACTTTCAATGGATCAGGTGACCCTGAACAACATTTGACGCATTACGTGTCTTGTTGTGATCCTATGATGGGAACTCTAGAACAGCAAAAAGCAGTGAAACTTAGATGCTTCGTGCGAACCTTTCAAGGACCATCTTTTGTCTGGTATACAAGCTTGCAATCCCGGTCAATCATCGGATGGGAGGATCTTCGTCAAAAATTCCTTCTTCAGTTCAGCTCAACTTTTCCAAAAACGACAGTTTTCGATCTTACAAACTGTAAGCAAAGGGAGAATGAAAGAGTCTCTGATTTCATTGCTCGCTGGAAGAGATTAACATATTCCCTGAGTTTAGAACTCCCTCAGGAAGAGCTGTTGCCAATCTGCGTGGCAAATTTGCGTGACGAATTATGCACGCCATTGATCCCAGTGAAATACACAGGAGGGTTTCGAGACCTTACTTCAATCGCTCAGCAGATTGAAGATTCCCTTATACAGGCTAAGGTAAAATCTCGTGTAATTCCATCAGCTCCAGGAAGGAGAATGGGTAAAGCAGAAACTGCTACAGTTATGCTTAAACAAGCACCTGTACCTATTTTTACTTCAAAACCTTCATCTTCTCGAAGGGCTCCACCTCCTGAACGCCAACAACAAAGGTCGTTTCGTCCAAATGATCAACGAGATCAACGAAGAAAAAAATTTGAGGATTTGAAGAGTAAAACATACTCTTTCTGAAGTGAGAAAGTTCCTGGTTACTTCATTTCAGCTCTGGAAAATAATTTGGTTCAATTACCAGTGCCCAAGAGGCCAAACAAGGAAGGAGATGAAGACCGTCCCAATTCTTGTCCCTTTCATCAAATGTTGGGGCATCCCATCCAGGAGTGTTTTGTCTTTAAATACCTCCTACAAAAGGTGGTCGACTTGGGACAAGTCAAATTGAAGGGTTCTTCAGCTCATGTAGTGTGTGTTACCGCTACAGATCCAGAGGAAGGAGGCGAGTGGCAGGAAGTCAAAAGCAAAACTGCGCAAAAATATGATGATTGGATGGTCAGAAAGACAATCAATCGGACCCATGCCATTTTGAGAACACAATTGAAGAAACCAATTTTGTCTCCTATAAAATCTGTAGTGAAGCCTCCATCAAAAGACAAATCCTCAAAAGGGCAGCGTAATTCAAAGAAGAAAGAAGAATCAGAAGAAGATGAGTATGTATCGAGGCCTAAGTTCTCTTTGACTCTGGCAGACTTTATGCCATCTACTTCAAAGCTACGAGCACCGCCCCACCAAACGGCATAGCCTAAACAAGCTAATCAGGAAGAGTATTTATCAAATGTAGAGTTAATCTTCGGTTTTGTTAATATGATTCAATTAATAGATCCATATTCCAGTCTGGATGAGCCTGAATTCCCTGTATCAAATAAGGGAATCCGAGGAAGTTCTAGAGGTTCAAGATACAGGGGAAGACGTGGATCTTTCCGAAGCCACTACTCCAATTTTACCCCTGTTAGCACTGTGTATGCAGCAGAAAATCGCGGTAGATCCCTTCAGCGAGCTCAAAAAGAAAAAGCAACTTCTTCTGCCAATGGCCAACTCAGTTTTGGAACAGTTATATTGGAAGACCGATTAAAGGTTCCATATTCTTTATCTCAGCAAGTAAATGGATCTAATTAGTCTAATCTTCCAAAACCAAGGCTGTTTCCAACTTCTATCCCAAGAAAAGATGCATCAGCTTCCAAAGCATATGCTTCCAAGGTACCTGCTAAACCACATATTCCTGTTGGGAAACGCAGACCTTTAGATCAGAAGTATTATATATTGAAACACTTGGCCCAAGTTCTAGCCAAGTTATCAATTTTGGATGATTTGAATCTGTCAAAAGATCTTCGGGAAGCACTCATCGAAGATTTGTCAAGTCCTCAGGAGTTTGAAGCTGAAATTGTTGCAGCTGAAGTCTATCACATAGAGAAAAATCCTGCAGAATTCCATGCAATGATATCTTTTACTGATAAAGATGAAGATGATGTTGTGCATGAGCACATAAAACCTTTGTACTTATCTGGAAAAGTCAATGGTGTAGATATCCAAAGAGATTTCATTGACAATGGTTCAGGAGTCAACCTCATGCCCATTCGTACACTTCGTCGATTGGGCCTCACGGAATCTGATTTATCTCTTTATACCATGATGTTACAAGGATATTATAAAAATGAACAAGAACCACTGGGCGAAGATACACTCAGAACTCAGTTTGGAGATCTTGTATCCAATTCGGATTTCATGATTGTTGATCAAGACTCAGCTTTCAACGTCTTGTTTGGAAGACCCTGGCTACATCAGCATGCAGTTATTCCTTCATCAAACCATCAATGTCTCAAATACTATTTCAATGGTCAAGTTGGAACATTTTATGGTGATAAGACCCCGTTTAAGACATGTGAGTCTCAATACATTGAGGCAGAATTTTATCACATGAAGGGAAGAGAAAAATCTACAATGAATGAAATTACCAAAGTTAATGCTCCATATGGTTTGGAGAAAATTCCAATAAATCCATTTACACATGTGAGTACAGATTATGTGTTACCTATCAGTCAAATTGACAAAATAGGCCCAAATCAAAATACTCTTATGGAAAGATCCATAATGTCAATTACGGCAATCGAGCCAGACAACATAGGAGAAATTGGTAACCTACCAAACAGTGATGAAAGCATAAGTGGGGACATTTTCATTTCATATGATGAAGTACAACAAGTCTATACTTCACCAATCAGGCCAGAATAAGTTATAGCAACACCAGAGGTGAATAATGATGTCGATTCTCAATCCATCATCTCCTATTTATTTCCCAAAGAAGGCCCTTTATCATCAATAGGGTCAGAAATGGAAGCTTCTTCTTCAAAATGTGCAAATTTTGACATCTCTTATGATCATGAGAATTTTGTTTTTTCATCTACTATGCAAGTAGAAACGGAAGAAATAGCACATGATGAAGAGGAAGAGGAAGATCTTAGAGATGCTCTTCCAGCATTTTAAGAGGGTATCTCTACCACTGTGGATGAACTCAGAGAAATAAATCTGGGTACCGGGAAAAATCCACGCCCCACTTTAATTAGTGCGGCCATGACCCTTGAAGAGCAAGAGATGTATATTTTTTTTCTAAAGCAAAATAAAGATGTTTTTTCTTGGAACTATACATAAATTCATGGGCTTGATCCTGATGTTGCTACTCATCATTTTGGTTTACCAAAAGAACATCGAGGATTTAAGAAAGCCGTGAGAAGAACACACCCAACTTATGCTTCCAAAATTGAAGCTGACGTGGATAAGCTGATCAAAGATAATTTCGTCAGAGAAGTTCAGTATCCCAATTGGTTGGCTAATATTGTCCCTGTAAAGAAGAAGAACGGACAAATGAGGGTTTTCATCGATTTCAGAGATCTTAATCGGTATTGTCCTAAAGATGATTTCCCAGTTCCTATTACAGAACTCTTAATTGATGCGATGGATGGATATGAAGTACTTTCTTTCATGGATGGATATTCCGGATATAATCAGATCCGAATGGCCCCAGAAGATGAGGAATCTACAGCCTTCAGAGCCCCTCAAGGTGTGTTTTGTTACCGGGTGATGCCCTTTGGTTTAAAGAATGCAGGTGCAACATATCAACGCGCCATGCATCGTATCTTCAAACCTTTCTTAGGGAAGTTTGTTGAATGCTAGGTAGATGATTTGGTGGTTAAATCCAAACAAATTTATAATCACTTGGCTGATTTGGAAGTCATATTCCACAAGGTTCGACAACATAATTTGAAGATGAACCCCTTAAAATGTGCTTTTGGGGTAACCTCAGGAAAATTCCTCGGCTTTGTTGTACGCCATCGTGGTATTGAAGTCGATCCTGAGAAGACCAAATCAATCCTTGGTATGTCACCTCCTCAGAATTTGAAAGAATTAAGAGGACTTCAAGGACACTTAGCCTATATTAGGCATTTCATCGCCAATTTGGCGGGCAAAAGTTTACCCTTTACCAAATTATTGAAGAAAGGAGTCACTTACCAGTGGACTGAAGAATGTCAAGAATCATTTGATGTTCTCAAGAAATACCTCTTGAGTCCACCAGTACTCATGCCACCTGTTGAAGGTAGACCACTTATCCTCTATGTGACAGCTCTATAGCGATCATTGGGTGCCTTTCTCGCTCAAAATAATGATGCTGGGAAGGAAAATAGCCTCTACTATCTCAGTAGAACTATGCTTGAAGCAGAAACCCGGTATTCAAGTATTGAGAAGTGCTGCCTGGAATTAATATTTTCAGTTCAGAAACTGAGACACTACCTGCAACATCACGAGGTCCAATTGGTATCTCGCAATAATCCGCTCAAATTCATCCTTAGTCGTCCAATGCTTACAGGACGTCTAGCAAGGTGGGCAGTTATTTTGCAGCAGTTCGACATTCAGTATGTGTCTCAAAAGGCAATAAAGGGCCAAGATCTGGCTGATTACCTGGCTGAACATCCTTCAATGGAAGACACGTCTTCAGATATTGAACTCCCTGATGAGGAAGTTTTCTATATTCAAGAGAATCCTCAAAAATGGGAAATGTATTTTGATGGTGCTTCCAGAAGTCCAACAGGGAAGAAAATGGAAAATCCTAAATTCAACAAAGTTGGTTTAGGAATTGTGCTCATTTCTCCAGATAAGGCAGTGTTACCTTATTCCTTTTTATTATGGGAAGGTGGTACCAATAATGAAGCTGAATACCAAGATCTCATTACAGGCTTGGAGTTAGCGCTCCAAGCACAAGTGAATCACTTAAAGGTGAAAGGTGATTCAGACCTGGTAATCAAACAAGTCAATGGGGATTATGCCATCAGAAAAGAAGAATTAATCCCTTTGTATGATTACGTCAGAGAGTTAATGGTGGAATTCCCTTCAGAACCGACATTTTATTATGTCCCAAGATCACAAAATGCTCAAGCTGATGCACTGGCCAATATAGCCACAGCTCTAGCAGATCTAAATTGGGACGAGACAACCATCAGTATTTCCCTCCATCGTGCAATTTCACCTTATGTTCAAGCCAGAACATAGGAAATTAATGAAATTAGTCATTCTTGAACCGTATGGTCATACTACAGGATGGATGTCACCTATCAGGGAATACCTTCAAAATGGAACACTTCCACCTGATAGAGCCGAGAATGAACAAATCCGGCGACGTGTCGTCAATTTTACTCTTTATGATGGCCCAAACCACCTAGAGAAAATTCTCTACAAACGTGGTTTTGATGGAGTTCTCTTCAGATGCATTGATGGTGAAGAGACAACGGATTTCATGAAAGAAGTGCATGCAGGAGTCTGTGGTGCCCACCAGTCTGGACATAGATTGTCTGATCAAATTCGAAGGCTTGGATACTTTTGGCCTTCAATGATACAAGATTGTGTTGATTTCACAAAGAAGTGTCATTCATGTCAAGTACATGCCAAATTCATTCATCAACCTCCAGATTTGCTTCATACAGCTAAATAACCGTGGCCATTTGCCACATGGGGAATGGATGTGGTGGGACCTTACCCTTCAGCTACGGCCAAGCAGTTTAAGTACATTCTTACTGCTACTAATTTTTTTTCCAAATGGGCAGAGGTAGTACCTCTCAAAGAAGTCAGTTCTAAATGAATTGTTAGCTTCATCAAGTCTAACATAATTTCTAGATTTGGTGTCCCTCATACCATATTGACGGACAACGGCACCAACTTCTGTTCTTATGAGGTGAAGAAATTGTATCAAGAATACAACATTAAACCCAACCATTCATCTCGGTATCATGTGGCGGCCAATGGCCAAATAGAAGCCTTTAAAAATACTCTTTCAAATATACTGAAAAAGATGGTGGATAAAGATAAGAGGTCATGGCCTGATAAACTCTTTCATGCTTTATGGGCTTATCAGACTACCACCCGCAATGCAACGCGGTCAACTCCATATTCGTTGGTATATGGAACAGAAGCAGTCTTTCCAATTGAAGTTCAATTTCCCCCACTCAGAGTAGCCATTTGTGTTCAGTTATCTACAGATGAGCAATCCCAAAAGCGATTGAATGAATTGGAATAGTTAGATGAGAAAAGATTGTGCACTTTGCACCACTTAGAAATCTATCAGAATCGAATAGCATGAGCTCTTAACAAAAAAGTTCTTCTTCGTTCATTCATTCAGGGAGAATTGGTATTGGTTCTCAGAACACCAATGATACCAGGAAAGAAGCCTCCCAAGCTTGAACCAAAATGGGAAGGACCTTATTAAATACATAAGGTCAACTCCAATGGAGCTTATTCATTAATCTCAATGGATGGAGAACTCATCACGACTCCAACCAATGCCATATTTCTGAAGAAATATTTTGTATAAACACAAAATATGGTCCCCAGAACCAAGATTCTTACAATTGGTTCATACAGCAATGGTCCAGTATGACCTTAAACTGCAACTACGTCCAACATGACGTTAAACTGTAGGAAAGTCCCTTACGTCCGGAAAGACGTTAAACTACATAAGCGCTTAAAAGTCTAGTATGACATTAAACTGCATCAACCATGGTCCAGTATGACCTTAAACTGCAACTTTCATCCAACATGACGTTATACTGTAGAAAAGAAGATGTCCCTGCAACATGACACTAAACTGAGCAGCACCATTTCGTCCTTGCTATATGACGTTAAACTATACAAAAATGGTCCAATATGACCTTAAACTACAACTTCGTCCCACACGATGTCAAACTGTGAAAAAGTTCCCTAAACCGTCCAGCATGACCTTAAACTGCATCATCCCTGGTCCATGAATATGACCATAAACTATTTGCAAGTCCCTTATGTCCAGCAAGACGTTAAACTGTGACGTACTAACTATATGAAGCTAAACTGTATAAAAGTCCCTTACGTCCAGAAAGACGTTAAACTACATAAACTGTGAAAAAAAATCCCCGATGCGTCCAACATGATGTTAAAATGTTGCATTCTTTTGTCCTCAATGCATTACATTAAACTGCACAGTCCCCTTTCATCCAATATGACGTTAAACTGTATTGCCCCCATCGTCCTAACTACATGACACTAAACTGTACAGAAAATCCTTGATATGTCCAACATGACATTAAACTGTATTTTGTCCCTGCTACATGACACTAAACTGTGCAGCACCAATAGTCCTAACTATAAGACTTTAAACTGCATAGTCCCTTTATATGTCTTACATGACATTAAACTATGCATCGTTAAGATTTTTGTTACCTCTTGTTTCTCACACCGAGTATGACTCACGTGAGATTAGAGAAAAACTCAACTGTAACACTCTCTTTGGGCCGCTAACCATGTATAAGTCCCAATAACTTTTTTTTATTAGATCGTTGTCCCCAAGAACAACTTGATCATTAATTCATTCTTTAATTGAACTACACTGACTTTGATCCTTGCCCTCCAGGCTGGGTATGTAGGCAACCTCCCAGGGTTCAAGCCCAAAAACAATCTCTTCACATCAGTTCACCACCATCTCATATGATGTTGATTCGTGAAACCGCCCCTAGAATCAATATCTTTACATTGATTCACTTTCATCCTTGTTATATGACGTTAAACTATGCAACACTTTTGTCCAGTACGACAATAAACTAAAATAATCTTTGATTTCTTCATTTGAGAGAGAACTATTATTGACATTGATTTTTCAATCATGTTTCATTTCAAAAGACTACGTGCATGCATGGTAATACCTAAACTTTTTATCTCAGGTTAAACCATCATTGCACTAAAGTTCCCTTTCACCCTTCACATGTACGAACCAAATTTGTACAAAGGGTAGTTCTAGAACTACGTGGGCTTGATTCCCATCCTTATGGGATACGTAGGAACGTTCGATTATCCCCCGAATCCAGCCCCAAGTCTTTTGGGCCTAACCCCAAATTTCACTTTCAGTCCCTTAGCTGAAAAGTCCTCATGAAAACACACACTGTGTATTCATTATTATGGTCCGAACTCTATGACCCTAAACTAAGATCTCTCATATTTTCGTCCTGCACGACGTTAAACTGCATTTCAAGAACTACGTATGGCTTGATTCTCATTCTTATGAGATACGTAGTGAAGTCCAAAATTTCAATTCAGGACCCAGCCACAACATGATTATGGTTATCATTGACCTTTGTATCTCTATATACATTGGAAAATACCCATATTTATGTGTTATAATCCTAACCTTAAATATTTTCAGATCTTCATAACCCTTTTCATGACTTTTAGTCACAAAAATGTCAAACTTCTGAGAATTCTTTTGCCTGACTATGCAGCACGTGCCCATAGGTGGCCTTGCATAAACAGTCCACATAACAGACTTGTTAGCCAAAAGATACTATTTATTTGACTATGCAGCCAATGCCCTTAGGTGGCCCTGCATAATTCAACCCCCTAACGGGTTTGTTAAATGATGTTAACTTCATTCTTGGGAAGAATGCCTCTTTTGTCCTTATTTGTCTTAAATAACGGTATGTAGGGATCTGAAAAAAAATAGCCATCCTTAACATATTTTTCCCATATCCTTTTTCATGATATGAAAGTATTCAAGTCAATGGTTTATTCTTCTTCCCTACGTTTGGGTCATATCTTCGTAGGAGTGATATTCATCCAGTTCTTCAATAATCTTGTCTGAAAATATCTTCTCCATATTCAAGTACCTCTTTCCATACAAAAAACTCTATACTTTAGAAAATTTTAATCTCCATAAACTTTCACTGGATTTTAGCACTAGGAAAGTAAATTTCTGAGAGTTCTTTTGCCTGACTATGCAGCACGTGCCCATAGGTGACCTTGCATAAACAGTCCATATAACAGACTTTTCAGCCGAAAGATGCTATTTATTTGACCATGCAGCCAATGCCCTTAGGTGGCCCTGCATAATTCAACCCCCTAACGGGTTTTGTTAAATGATAGTAACATCATTCTTGGAAACAACTTCTTTTAATTCCTTTTAGCCCTTTTTCATATCATTCCTCATATTCAAATATTCTTAAGCCATAGTTTACATTTTCTTTTCTCATACTTGAGTATGGTAATATGTTTTCAGATAAATTGTCAAAGAATTGAATCAATTTTAACCCATTTTGGTCAAAGCTATTTCGACCTTAAACATTATCCCCTTTATGTCCGGCATGCATGACTTTAAACTGCCCACAAAAGACAAAGGAACTCTGAATAAAAGTCAAGTTCCAGCTCACTAAATATACATTTTTTGTATGATTTAGGTAATATTGAGAAATTAAAAGGTTCAAAGTTTTTAGGATTATTTGTAATAATCCTAGTAAAAATAAAACTATGCTTACTAAGCCCATTGGCTTAAGTAAATTTGAATCAGGTAGTAAAAGAATGCAGGTAAAAATGATTAAAGATGAAAGTGTTTTTCATTGATACACAAGAGTTAGAAGGACATCCACAGACTGGAGTCTCTTCTCTTTTTCAAGAATTACAAGAGGCTTTCAACATAACACTTCATTTGATTTACGGAATCCCGAGCTTCATCAGCAACCACCTAGAATTCATTCGTTCAAACTGGATACAATAAGAGATGTTGTGATACCAGCTCTTCTTGGAACAATTGTAAAAGGAAGTTGTAACAACCCGAAATTTTTTAAATAAATTTTGTTTCCTAATTTTATGTGTTATTGTTATACTCAACAAAAATGTTTTATTGGATATACATGATTATAATTAAAATGATATCAGTGGGTTTTTACTATTATATAACCATCGGTCAACATGACCGCTGTGAAAAAAAATGTTTTTATTATTGTCTCTAAATATAAGTAATCTTGGTTAATTATTATAGAAAGAAGATTCAATGGCCTCACCTAGTAGTCTTGGACCGATCGAAGCCCATCTAACAGAGCTTGGGAAGGAGGTAGCACCACTGGGCTTTTCTCTGGATCAAATCCAAGCCGAACTTCATCATGTGAAGCTGGAACGAAATCGCCTTCGTGAGAAGTTCAAACTGATAGAAATTACTACTCGGGCAATGTTGACTGAGCCGCCCCAAGCTTCTATCACCCTAGCACACCTTACTCTTAGTTCCTATGCTGGTATTATAAGGGGTTATGTAACGAGACCGTAACTACCTTGTGTAATCCTTGTTTTAAATAAAAATTGGGATTTCTTCTTATGATGAAGTTTATGAATTTTGAAATGACCGGATAAATATAGTATGCATATTTTGATGAATTTTAGAAAAAGGATATTTTAAATATGTTTATGTAAACCCTAAATAATTAAAAATGTGTAATGATTTTCAAAAAATGGTCTTCTGCAATTATGTTCAGTACTAAATTTAGAGTCTAATAAGATCAACTTGATTTTTGATGAATAGTAAATTATGAATAGTGATTTTATGATTAAGATTAGTAATATGACCAAATGGATTATTAATCTCACTTAAAGAAAGTTTTAAAATAATCTAGGCACCTTGATTAAGTAATGTGATTCAATAAAATAGTTAAATAACGGTTTCATTAATTATTATTCAAGTATTAGTTTTTTCGGGTGAATAGTGTTTTTTAATTAAAAATTTAATTAAAAATAATTAGAAAATTATTTTTATAAAAATGACTTTATTTTTGAACTCAGAGCATCGATATTATGTTATGGTAATTTTTGGGGTTTTTTCTGAAAAAAATGAATTTTCGATGAATAGTGTTTTTATTTAAAAATTAAATTAAAAATATTTAGAAAATTATTTTTATAAAATGGATTTCATTTTTGAAATCAGAGCATTGATATTTGGTTAATGTGAAATTTTGGGATTTTTCTGAGAAAGTTGAATTTTCAGTGAATAGTAAAAATACAGTTTTAGGGTTTCGGTATGTTTAATGACATCATAACGGTGTCATGATGATGTCATGAGATCTTTTGAGGGTTGGCCGTCCAAGGGTGATGAATTATTGTTTTGGGGGCAACATGTGGCCTAACTCCATGATAAATGACAAGGGAGAGCACATGGGTTTGAGAAAAGCACATGTGAGGTGTCCCTTGGCCATTAATGCCTTGTCCCCTCACTTTCCCTATAAATACCAAGCCCTCCTCTCATCCATTCGACTCCCCACTCATTCTCAACGAATTTCTGGTCTCAGTACCTCCCAAGGAGTCCTCCCAAGGTTCCCCCATGCCCTCAAGGTCCCAACCTTTGAGGTTTAAGAGTTACATTTTAAGGTAAGGGATCCGACCTCTCTCTTTCTTTTCAAGTAATCTCTTTTATGTCATTTCTTTTATACTCCATGTTCTTATGTGGGAGGATGTTCTTTTATATTCATCCTACTGCCTATTTCATGTTCATATGATTAGAGACCCCCCTTGCTCTCATCAATTCGTTTTATGAATGTTTAAGTGGCGCCGTTAGGCTGCCGAATTTTTAAGGGATTCTTTCACCTTCCTCGTTTTCAAGTTCTATTTTCATTCAAGTCTTTCATGTTCCTTTTTATTATGTTGGGGTATGATCTCTAAATTTATCATACTGATCTTTTATGATCATATGATGAGAGAACCCATTTGATCTCTTCAATTCAGTATTTTGAAGTTTTACGTGGCGCCGTTAGGCTGCCGAATTTTTAAGTGGTTCTTCACCCTTCTCGTTTTGAAGTTCTACTTTCATGACAATTATTTCAAGTTCCTTTTTGTTATATTGGAGTATGATCTCTATATATATCATACTGGACTCTTATGTTCATATGATGAGAGACCCCATTTTATCTCTTCAATTCCGTATTTTTAAGTTTTAAGCGGCACCGTTAGGCTGCCGAATTTTTAAGTGGTTCTTCACCCTTCTCGTTTTGAAGTTCTACTTTCATGTCAATTCCTTCAAGTTCCTTTTTGTTATGTTGGGGTATGATCTCTATACCTATCATACTGGACTCTTATGTTCATATGATGAGATACCCCGTTTGATCTCTTCAATTCCGTATTTTGAAGTTTTAAGCGGTGCCGTTAGGCTGCCGAATTTTTAAGTGGTTCTTCACCCTTCTCGTTTTGAAGTTCTACTTTCATGTCAATTCCTTAATGTTCCTTTTTGTTATGTTGGGGTATGATCTCTATACCTATCATACTGGACTCTTATGTTCATATGATGAGAGACCCCATTTGATCTCTTCAATTCAGTATTTTGAAGTTTAAGTAACGTCGTTAGGCTGCCGAACTTTCATAAGAGAAATCAAACTTTTGTCTTCCTTCCATGTTTTTCATTTCAAATGGTATGTCCTTGAAATTGCACCACCATGTCCATATATACTTCTTATTCTTTCCCTCTACTATTTTATGGGTCAATTATGATTGCTCGACCCATGTTCCCTCTCTTTTCAAAGTTTTCTAAAACCTTGTAACATAGCCGTTATGCTGCAGAATTTTCATCTCAAAATGCCTCTCTTTTCTCAAAATTATTTAATGTTATAAAGTGAATACTCAAAACTCCTATTTCTACAGGGTTATTCACATATATATAAAAATTTTCTATTTTAAATTCTGGGATTTACATACATGATACCCGCTTTCCCTTTCCGTGGGTTTAAAGTAACGTAAAGATCATGTCTTTAAAGCAGTTTTTAAAACGTTATGATTATGAAATGAAACCCATTTATTTTATGCTATATGGGTTATTTATGAAATGTTTATGATATATGTGGCTCACATGATAATAAAGGAAAATTTAAGGGTGCGCCCTGATAGCGCTCCAATGCATTGGGTAATGATGTAACCACTAGAGATTACAATTTTCACGATACCTTGGTGAATAACCTTGGTAATTTTAAAATGACACCTTGGGGATGGACCTTGGTGATATGTTCATGATTGTCTATGTTAAATGATGTAGCCACATCTTCAAGTTATGAAAAAGTTTTATTTTTATTATGATATGCCTCATGATTTCATTTTCATGCATTAAAGTTCTTTTCATAACTTTATTGATGTATCTCAAGTTCATATGTAAAATGTTTCACTTGTTTCCCTTGCTGGGCCTTCTGGTCACCCTTCCTTTTGATGTATGTCCCCAGGTTATGAGATGCAGTAATGAGCCTAGGGTGAACATGAGGAGAAGCCTTTCAAGTTTTTAAGAAGAATTTTTTTTTCATGTTTTATGTTCCTTGTTTCCAAGACACTAAACCTTAAAGGTCCTCAGTTCTGTGTAATGGAATGAAAAGTTATGTTATAAAAAGACGGGATGCTATAGTTGGTATCAAAGGATGGTTTAGTTATTTTTGGAAATTAGGATATGAAAACTCTAGGAGGAACCCTATAGAAAAGTTTAATATAGGAAATCTTCCTGGTATTTTGGTGAGTATTGAGTAAGGGGTTGCCAAGAAAATACATCCCTGTCTGGATACGAGCAGGTAGAGGTGGATCTGGCACAGATGTACATAGGGGTAAAACCCGAAAACACCGCTTTGAGCAAGACTCGAACGGGAACTGGTACACGACAACAGGCCTTGCTGCACTCTTGGTTACGACACTCCCGGGGGATATGCTTTGGTAAATTCATAAGCTTGGTATGAACCATTGTTAAAGGAACAAAGATAAAATAAAATAAAGGTTCACATAAGAATATATTATCATTCATAACCTAGATGGGAACCTAGGAGATCACAAGTTACGGTATACCTTTCATATACAAGTTATCCTTATATGCTTTCAGTTCCTTTTCATGATTATTAGCTAAGTACTTAAGCCCCTAATTATGCTTTCTCTTCTTAGTTAATGGTGGGAAATGGAAGAACATGTTCCGACAACCAATGTGATAGGAAATGCGACGATTTTCGTATTAATATGACAGGGATGATTAGGGGATTAAAATATGATTATTATTTTGGAAGACGTTCATTATTTTGGGAACCATATTTGATCGAGGTAAATAGATTACTACGGTATTTTCATTGAGGAGTAAGGTTGACTTATATTTTGAAGAATCGATGAATTTAAGGTGAACTTATAGTAATTTAGGTTACTTATGGGAATGACTAACCTATCTTGGGTAAAATATGTTTAGGTTAGCTACTTTTTTATAAGATGTTAGGAGTGGTTGATGTTGTCTGGAGATGAACAATGAAGTTGTTTTGGAAGACTATGTTATCAAATCCTTATTGTATTTGGGTTTCAATCTTAGTTTGGTTTGTTTTGAGGAATTTTAAGGACCGTTAATTATGGAATGGTCTATGATGAACTTTCGGTAGTACCATGGAACTTTGATGGTTTAAAAGTAGTTTCCATTCCTATGGGATTCTTTCTTTTTGAAGAGTTGTTTTACCTTAACCTTTCTATTTTTGGGATAATGTTTAAAGATAGAAGAAATAGATAGTTAATCTTTTGTAGATTATGTGATTCTATAGAAGATGATTCTTGTGGTTTTATGAGACCAAGGGTTTTTGAATTCTCATCATTTGGAGAAAAGATTAGTGTTGGTAGGGACTTGTTAAAGGATGAAACTCTACTTGAAGGTAGGTATATTTTCTTATGTTTTTGTTCTATGTAGTAAATGAAATCCTCAAAATTATGAAAAGAAACGTAAAACAAAAATGTTGTTGGTTTACGTTTCCTACTAGGTAATCAAAGACCGTTTACACACATCATAAGTTTGTGATTTTCTCATGGTTAACTTTCTCCTAATTATGTTCTCTATCACTCTCCCTCAGAACTTGACCCTTTGTTTTTTCCTCCATGTCCATGTTTTCCTACATGGAACCCTAGTGTGGGTTAACTCGGGTGACCATTGTACTTCCCTTTCTTTATTTTAAAGTAATAGTTTTACTGACTCCTTTTCCGATGTGGGACTTTCAATGAAATTTCAAAACCCAATTTTAAAATTGCGAGGACGCAATTTCTTAAGGGGGGAAGATTGTAACGACCCGAAATTTTTTAAATAAATTTTGTTTCCTAATTTTATGTGTTATTGTTATACTCAACAAAAATGTTTTATTGGATAAACATGATTATAATTAAAATGATATCAGTGGGTTTTTACTATTATATAACCATCGGTCAACATGACCGCTGTGAACAAAATGTTTTTATTATTGTCTCTAAATATAAGTAATCTTGGTTAATTATTATAGAAAGAAGATTCGATGGCCTCACCTAGTAGTCTTGGACCGATCGAAGCCCATCTAACAGAGCTTGGGAAGGAGGTAGCACCACTGGGCTTTTCTCTGGATCAAATCCAAGCCGAACTTCATCATGTGAAGCTGGAACGAAATCGCCTTCGTGAGAAGTTCAAACTGATAGAAATTACTACTCGGGCAATGTTGACTGAGCCGCCCCAAGCTTCTATCACCCTAGCACACCTTACTCTTAGGTCTTATGCTGGTATTATAAGGGGTTATGTAACGAGACCGTAACTACCTTGTGTAATCCTTGTTTTAAATAAAAATTGGGATTTCTTCTTATGATGAAGTTTATGAATTTTGAAATGACCGGATAAATATAGTATGCATATTTTGATGAATTTTAGAAAAATGATATTTTAAATATGTTTATGTAAACCCTAAATAATTAAAAATGTGTAATGATTTTCAAAAAATGGTCTTCTGCAATTATGTTCAGTACTAAATTTAGAGTCTAATAAGATCAACTTGATTTTTGATGAATAGTAAATTATGAATAGTGATTTTATGATTAGGATTAGTAATATGACCAAATGGATTAGTAATCTCACTTAAAGAAAGTTTTAAAATAATCTAGGCACCTTGATTAAGTAATGTGATTCAATAAAATAGTTAAATAACGGTTTCATTAATTATTATTCAAGTATTAGTTTTTTCGGGTGAATAGTGTTTTTTAATTAAAAATTTAATTAAAAATAATTAGAAAATTATTTTTATAAAAATGACTTTATTTTTGAACTCAGAGCATCGATATTATGTTATGGTAATTTTTGGGGTTTTTTCTGAAAAAAATGAATTTTCGATGAATAGTGTTTTATTTAAAAATTAAATTAAAAATATTTAGAAAATTATTTTTATAAAATGGATTTCATTTTTGAAATCAGAGCATTGATATTTGGTTAATGTGAAATTTTGTGATTTTTCTGAGAAAGTTGAATTTTCAGTGAATAGTAAAAATACAGTTTTAGGGTTTCGGTATGTTTAATGACATCATAACGGTGTCATGATGATGTCATGAGATCTTTTGAGGGTTGGCCGTCCAAGGGTGATGAATTATTGTTTTGGGGGCCCCATGTGGCCTAACTCCATGATAAATGACAAGGGAGAGCACATGGGTTTGAGAAAAGCACATGTGAGGTGTCCCTTGGCCATTAATGCCTTGTCCCCTCACTTTCCCTATAAATACCAAGCCCTCCTCTCATCCATTCGACTCCCCACTCATTCCCAACGAATTTCAGGTCTCATTACCTCCCAAGGAGTCCTCCCAAGGTTCCCCCAAGCCCTCAAGGTCCCAACCTTTGAGGTTTAAGAGTTACATTTTAAGGTAAGGGATCCGACCTCTCTCTTTCTTTTCAAGTAATCTCTTTTATGTCATTTCTTTTATACTCCATGTTCTTATGTGGGAGGATGTTCTTTTATATTCATCCTACTTCCTATTTCATGTTCATATGATTAGAGACCCCCCTTGCTCTCATCAATTCGTTTTATGAATGTTTAAGTGGCGCCGTTAGGCTGCCGAATTTTTAAGGGATTCTTTCACCTTCCTCGTTTTCAAGTTCTATTTTCATTCAAGTCTTTCATGTTCCTTTTTATTATGTTGGGGTATGATATCTAAATTTATCATACTGATCTTTTATGATCATATGATGAGAGAACCCATTTGATCGCTTCAATTCAGTATTTTGAAGTTTTACGTGGCGCCGTTAGGCTGCCGAATTTTTAAGTGGTTCTTCACCCTTCTCGTTTTGAAGTTCTACTTTCATGACAATTATTTCAAGTTCCTTTTTGTTATATTGGAGTATGATATCTATATATATCATACTGGACTCTTATGTTCATATGATGAGAGACCCCATTTTATCTCTTCAATTCCGTATTTTTAAGTTTTAAGCGGCACCGTTAGGCTGCCGAATTTTTAAGTGGTTCTTCACCCTTCTCGTTTTGAAGTTCTACTTTCATGTCAATTCCTTCAAGTTCCTTTTTGTTATTTTGGGGTATGATCTCTATACCTATCATACTGGACTCTTATGTTCATATGATGAGATACCCCGTTTTATCTCTTCAATTCCGTATTTTGAAGTTTTAAGCGGTGCCGTTAGGCTGCCGAATTTTTAAGTGGTTCTTCACCCTTCTCGTTTTGAAGTTCTACTTTCATGTCAATTCCTTAATGTTCCTTTTTGTTATGTTGGGGTATGATCTCTATACCTATCATACTGGACTCTTATGTTCATATGATTAGAGACCCCATTTGATCTCTTCAATTCAGTATTTTGAAGTTTAAGTAACGCCGTTAGGCTGCCGAACTTTCATAAGAGAAATCAAACTTTTGTCTTCCTTCCATGTTTTTCATTTCAAATGGTATGTCCTTGAAATTGCACCACCATGTCCATATATACTTCTTATTCTTTCCCTCTACTATTTTATGGGTCAATTATGATTGCTCGACCCATGTTCCCTCTCTTTTCAAAGTTTTCTAAAACCTTGTAACATAGCCGTTATGCTGCAGAATTTTCGTCTCAAAATGACTCTCTTTTCTAAAAATTATTTAATGTTATAAAGTGAATACTCAAAACTCCTATTTCTACAGGGGTATTCACATATATATAAAAATTTTCTATTTTAAATTCTGGGATTTACATACATGATACCCGCTTTCCCTTTCCGTGGGTTTAAAGTAACGTAAAGATCATGTCTTTAAAGCAGTTTTTAAAACGTTATGATTATGAAATGAAACCCATTTATTTTATGCTATATGGGTTATTTATGAAATGTTTATGATATATGTGGCTCACATGATAATAAAGGAAAATTTAAGGGTGCGCCCTGATAGCGCTCCAACACATTGGGTAATGATGTAACCACTAGAGATTACAATTTTCACGATACCTTGGTGAATAACCTTGGTAATTTTAAAATGACACCTTGGGGATGGACCTTGGTGATATGTTCATGATTGTCTATGTTAAATGATGTAGCCACATCTTCAAGTTATGAAAAAGTTTTATTTTTATTATGATATGCCTCATGATTTCATTTTCATGCATTAAAGTTCTTTTCATAACTTTATTGATGTATCTCAAGTTCATATGTAAAATGTTTCACTTGTTTCCCTTGCTGGGCCTTCTGGTCACCCTTCCTTTTGATGTATGTCCCTAGGTTATGAGATGCAGTAATGAGCCTAGGGTGAACATGAGGAGAAGCCTTTCAAGTGTTTAAGAAGAATTTTTTTTTTGTTTCATGTTTTATGTTCCTTGTTTCCAAGACACTAAACCTTAAAGGTCCTCAGTTCCGTTTAATGGAATGAAATGTTATGTTATAAAAAGACGGGATGCTATAGAAGTTCTTGAGTGCGGTTTGAGAAAATTTTCTGCCGATCAAACAGTGACTCTGTTTCTGTCCAAGAGACTTGGAAGATGGATACATGGATTTGAGGATGGAGCATTGGAAGTAAAGATCCATTTGGAGAGAGTACTCTTTTCAGATATTGCTCTAATACCATGTTTGTCTTCTCTCCACCAACCGGTAGTGGAAAACATTTCAGCCCATGGGTTTTCCATTTTCATATCTGCAAGGAAATAACATGGAGGAAGAATTTGAAAGTTCACACCATTGTTGTTGCTCTTAATGCACAGCATAACCGAAATAAAGGAGTAGCAGCGCAGCTGCATTTCAGGTGTATATTTCTTTGCATCTGGAACATTGACTCCTTGCAGATGACCATGACCACATAGAGACAGGTAGATGCTCTGTGGGAAATTAAGATGATATTTCTTCAAGTACTTAGCCAAATCTGGGAGAGTGTTGTCGCAAATATCATAGTAATCATGGCCAATGATGTTCATCATGTCATCAATCCACTTTCTAGCCAGTTCATCAGCTGTTCCAATTCCCTTGGGAACCACTGAATCTGCACAAAAGATGAATAAACTAACTCTTAAATGGGTTTATTTTTTTCATAAAATTTGTGAAGAAATTTCAAAAAAATGGCTAAGGAATTAAGGCGCGCAAGTCTAAAAAATGGCGCGCAAGTATTCGTGTGCCGCGCTAGTTTTTGACGCGAAAGTGTAAACCGCGCAAGTACAAATACCTTTACAATAGCGCGACAACAAGAAAAACATTGGAAAACAGAGCAACTTGCGTGACTAAGATAACTTGTGCGGCGAGAGCTCGAAGGTATGAAGTCCAGAAATCTGGATGCTTGTACGGAGGTGAGGCCATGTATTTATAGGCCAGGAGGCCTATCTGCGTGCCGTATACAGCGCGCTCAATGCCTGCGCGACGCAAACTTACGCGCCGCCCTCGGTGCCTTGAAGACTTGCGCGCTCCCTTTTCCTTTGGATGTATTCAATTTCCTCAGAGTCAAATCCTAATTTTTTTCTGGATCCAACTCTGAGGGGGGACTTTTGTTGACGCTCCTTTCGTCACAGAATCTAAAGATCAGAAAAGGGAAATATCTAAGCTCAAAGTGATTCAACCTTTGAAAAAAATATCAAAAATTAACAAAGGCATGAACAATGGATCAAAAGAAACTGCACCGCACAAGTTATATCACTGTCGCGCAAGTCCACTTGCGCAACGCCCTTATGGTCGCGCAGGTGACTTGCGCAACCTAAGTGATAACCGCCCGGGGTCTTCTCTTGCCTATAAATAGACCCAGTGGGCCCCCCATTCGAGAGGATCTTTTTCCAGAAATTCGGATTGAAGCTCCCGACACCCAAGTCTCTTCTCAAAGCTTCCGGAACACTTCTAAGGTAATTTCTTACCTAGAACGGAAGATCTAAAGAGAGGGAGTAAGGCCTAAGTGTTGAAATGCATCAACACTTGCGTGCCTGAGTGGCCAGCCCTTAGGGGAATTGGACACACTTGCGCGCCGCCTTTATTCCTTCGATAGAACTTGCGCGTCCCTTTTCTGGAAGAACCTCAAGAGGATTCTAAAGGCTTTAATAAAGAGTCGCTCAAGCATTTCAATGCTTGTTTAAAATTGCGCAAGTACCCCATATGTCGCGTAGGTATACCTGCGCGACCAATACATGCACGCCCATGTAAGACTTGCGCACCTTTCAAGACTGGTGCGCCCCTACCTTTTTGGGTGCCCATCTTGCCCATTTTACACCACTTAATCCATTTCACCTTTCCTATTCAAGATTTATTCTTCAAGATACTCTTCAAAGACATTTATGGCATGATTTCTTGATTTGACTTCCTTATTTGAAAGGAATTCTGTGGAATATCTCTCAAAACATAGTGATTTATACATATTTATGTCACCAAAGATTGAGATTTCATTCATTCAACCTCATCCTTTAAGATGAGAGAATCCTTAACCTGGGTCTCCTTTTCAGGAATAATCCGTAGTTATAAGTCCTTTAATCTGGGCATCTTCCTCAGGAGTAAGCCCCAAATTCTTAAAGTTCCCAAACTTGGGCATCCTCCTTAGGAGTAAGCCCCAAACCTTAATTCCTTAACTTGGGCCTCCTTTTCAGGAGTAAGTCCCAATCATAATCCTTAATTTGGGAATCCTTCTTAGGAGTAAGCCCCAATATCAAATATGGGAATCCTTCTCAGGAGTAAGCCCCAAACCTTAATCCTTAACCTGGGTCTCCTTTTCAGGAATAAGACCCAGTCATAATCATGGGCTTCTTTTCAGGAGTAAGCCCCAAGTCCCCTAACCTGGGATTCCTTTTCATGAATAAGTCCTAGTTATAATCTTGGGCTTCCTTTCCAAGAGTAAGCCCCAAGTCCCCTAACCTGGGCTTCCTTTTCAGGAATAAGTCCCAGTTATATTCTTGGGCTTCCTTTCCAAGAGTAAGCCCCAAGTCCCCTAACCTGGGCCTCCTTTTCAGGAATAAGTCCCAGTCATTATTATGGGAATCCTCTTCAGGAGTAAGCCCCAAGTCCCTTAATTTCTCTTAACCAGTCCTAAATTACGTTTGATATGGGATTCCTTCTCAGGAGTAAAACCCAATTATCAATCCTCTCCTAATTTGGGTTTCATTTTTCAGAATAAGTCCCAAGTTAGAGTATTCAAAATCTCCATGAAGCACATATACCTTTATGGACCATGTTCCTGGATTTTCTCCCTAAAGTAAATCCTAACCTTCATTTATCTAGGCAGTCATACATACATAAGCCCCAAATCATTTCTTATGATTACATATTTCATGGCCCAATTGTCTATCTTATTACCAATACCTCTTGTTTCTCACACCGAGCATGACTCACGTGAGCTTAGAGGGTAGAAGTAAGTATGACATCCTTCTTTGAGCCATTAATCATAAATATCATACTCTATTATTCGAACTACGTGGGTTCTGATTCCTTTTCCAAAACAAAGGATACGTAGGTAGCCCATTTATGGGTTCGATCCCAACTCTGAAATAATTCATGTCCTTCTGAATGACAATAAACTTCAAGTGCCCCACTAAGTGGCTTCAAAACCAGCCTAGTCATCATAATAACCAAGAGAATTTTATATAAATGTTTTGAAGGATACCATTGACCAAGAATCTCTAAATAAATATAGATGATTCTCTATTGATGAAGAACCTCGAATACATATAAAAGATTCTCTAAATTTATTACATATTTAATCATTTATTGTTAAACTGAAGGAAAGCTCATTTTATGCTTGGTAATGTAATAAGGATTCACGAACATAACTTAAATCTATAAAGAGAGTCCCGGAATAGACAATAATTCCCCTAAAAAAGGTGTGTTGAGTCCGACCTCCCATCCTCTCAACCAATGCAAATTTCTAAGCCTCATCAGTCCACGAGCTAATGAGTGCCTACCTTTGGAAAGTAGGTCCAAACGGATGTGGAATCATTGGATGTTTCCAGTTCTACGAAAAAACCTGCTAGAAACTGATCCGAACGTTTGAATCTCCCTTCCAGGAGGTTATCCCCAAATTCCGAGGGAAACAGGATGTTATAATATCATGGGTTGGGTCCCCAAATATGTGAATATATAGTTATGGATGAAATGCATTTGGAGAATGAAATGTGGTTGGGATACAACTTATTTGTATTCAGTATACCATTATAGCTACTATGGATCTGGAACATGGATGTTAGATTGGTGTGGAATTAGTCCTAAGGTTCATGATGATAGAGTTATGGATACCATGGATTAAAATCTGGACATATGATTGAGATACCACATATTTGGTGTTATTATACCATTTGAGCTATAATGGGTTTTGAGATTAGATGTTGGAGAGTCATGGTATGGTTCTTGAGTCATGAGAATATAGATGGGGTTACCCTAGAATTTGATCCCACAATTTTATTAGTTTTAGTTCTTACTGTGAAAAACTTAGATACATCACATCACTATTAAAAGAAGGTATTCTTAATCATGGTCACAAGGCTAAGGATTGATAGTGGTTGTTTATTTATTAATTTTTGGTAGTTATTTATTTATCTGATAGCCTCACATGAATACATAATAGCATATAATGGTTATTAAAAAATCATGTTGGTGGTTCCCTACTGAGTTCGGTATTCACACCTTTATTGGGCCTCTACAATACCTAGGTACTTAAGCAACTCTCATATTAGTATTGCGAGCATAGGTTTGGGTTGGGTCCAGAGGTAGTATAGTCGAGTAGGATGGCATGGAAGAGGACATAAATCATGATTTTTTATTTATCAGAGTAATTATAAAGATTTATCTATATGTTCCTTTTATTCATGTCTATATATGTCACTGACCTAGTGAGTCGTCAACTATACATATGATATGGTTGTTTGTGGATTTACATCATTTCATTTTTTATCACCCAATTTATATTTTTCTCTTCTGTTTTCATTTTATTTGTGATAAATGATATTTAGATTTTTTACATTCCATTTTTTCATTCTAATATATGGGATATAGCCTCCCTACGATACCTCTTTATACCCTGGTGGTTATTTGGTGGTCCCTAGAATTCAAGGAGGTTCACTTAAAGTCACATAGAGAACTGGTCTAGTTATTTCTAATATAGTGAATCATGATGGTATTTTACAACTGACTAGATTAAATGTGATGATTAAACTACCAAAAATCATCAAAAGTTTCAATGTTTTAATATGGAAAATAGATTTATGTGGTTCTAAATATAAATTAATAGTGAATGATAAGATATGTATAGTTATTATAGAATCTTATATTCCCTTCCAAAATAACAATCTATATATCAAAGGGAGATAAAATATTTATGTTCCACAAATATGATTCTATGAATTGATGAATAAAAAGAATATAGCAAGAAAAGTAGTTAAAATGACCATACCCATGATATTCTCATATGATTGAAAAATATTTATAAGTGGAAGAGGTTTAGAATGTTAATTACAATCCCTATGAAATTATTATATAATTGATGTTGATTAATGAAGAAGAGAGTATAGGGTATTATATTATTTTAATTCATTTTTTCTTCAAGGATTGAGTGAATAAAAAAATATGGATGATATGCATATACTTTTTATATTTATTTATTGGATTTATAAAATTTTGTTACTCAGAAAGTAGTTATCATCAGTTGTTACAGGTATATCTAGAATAGATTCAAGATAATTTTTATGAGTTATTAAGGAGAGATATGAATGATTATAGTGATACATTATAATAATATCCATACAAAATCGGAGTATAAAGGGATTTTAAAATTTTCTACTAGCATGAGATAGAATTAAGAAAGAGTAATACATACTCAGTGTTTAAGGATAATTCCAACCACCCATTGTGATAATTGAGTGTAAGATGATAACATGGTGATGATTTTTCTATAAACTAAATTGATTAGTGATAATATATGTATCGATCATAACCTTAAATGAGTGTATATTTCTATATTCGGGTTAAACCATGTAAAAATACTTCATACAGTTATCTATTGTTTACATAATGCATTGAATATGGTTTTTGGTGTTGAGAGAACAAAGGTATATTTTTATATATTAATTGAGAAAAATATTCAAATATTAAGATATGATAATTATAATAGAAAATATTTCACTAAAATGGTCACCTAATTCACCCACCCCACCCACTATGGTGATTGCATGGTCATCTAAGAATATCAACTATTATTAAATCTATTTCAGGTTTCCTATAATTAAATACAATATTTCAAATTTTCATATATATTCTATGTGAATATTTTAAAAGGTTTTAAAATTTTCATAGATGTAAAATCTAGAACCCATCATTGACAGTACAAACATAGAATATTTAGATAAAATAAGACAAAGAGAATAAATAGACATAGAATCTAAGAAATATCTCAATTAAGAAATAGGATTCAATAGAACTTAAAAGGAATTAATTTTATACTTTATAGATTAAATATTTTTACAAAAATACATTGGAAGAATCAACATCAATCTATGAAGAGTGTGATAATGATTGTGTCTATTGAATTAGTTGATGATCTCATCACCGATGATAAAGATTAAATGAAGAAAGATACCCATTAGGTTATCACTAATATATTTTGTTTTCCCCAAGGAATACATAGTATGAAATCACATGTAATTATATAATCTAATGATCTTTAAAATGAATTTGTAAAGAATTAAAAATGTGAAAAAAAATATGATTTTTTTAAGCTAAGAAACAATCTATATTATGATGTATAGAAAACTATTCCCTAGATAAAAAAGAATTTTAGAAATCAAGTGGTCTGAAATTTGGTATTATTAAAATCATAGAATATAAAATACATGTGATTAATAAATTACACAAATCCTATACAAATGTATATGATTCTAATTTTTAAACTAAAGAAATAAAAATAAAGGAGTATGAAATTTTTCTAAAACATGAATCAATGATTCATGAGGATAAGTTTTAGAAGATAAAAATTGATTTGGAAGAATTATATAAAATAGTTCATCATGATAATAATATCCTATATATAAACATTTTTAATATTTAATTAAAAAAATAACATATTTGAAATGTGTTAATTATAAATAAAACCCTACACCCACAAAAAAATATTCTATGATGTTTTTCTCTAAAATAACACATATTTTTGTCTAGAATGGATTGGGATTAGGAAGTGGTCTATCTGTTATATTATTATATAAAAAGGTAACTCATTTCTTAGAAAACAAAATTGTCACTAATGCTCTTCCATTGGTTAATACAAACCATGAATCAAAATCACCATAAAAATAGTAAACCATATTCCATTAATTCCACGAATACATCAAGTTTGGATGTAATAAAGTTCAAAGAAAATATCTCCATATAAATATTTCAAACGCATGGGGTTTCTACCAAAAAATTGTAATCTCTAAAATCTGAATATATTGAATCCAAAGGGAAGAGAACCTGATTTATTTTCCATTGCTGGTGATTTTAGAGGTTTGAAAAATGATTATGCAATTTTTTACAAATTTTTCATTTCATAAAATTTATAGAGGTCATGGATTAAGGGGATTATATCTTATGCTATGATAAATCCTATTGAGAATAATAAGTGTTCCTAAAAAGGGTAAATATATTAACAAAGAATAATTATGAATATCTTAAATAGTTTTGTGAAAATTAAAACATGGGTGTATATTGTGATGATGAGTAGCTTGTAAGAATATATCAAGAGTAATTAATATACATGTGAGAAAAAAGGTCTAAAAATTTATAAAATAACATAGTGAAAAGCATGTGATTCTAAATTATTGTGTAAGAAAAATAAATGTGTTAAGAAAAGAAAACCCAGTAGTAATGGTGGGAAGGAAAACATTACATGGAAGTGAATATGCTTCTTTTAAGATAGAATATGTCACACCACATACCAATGAAAATAGGGAACAAAAATCAATGAAAAATTGATAAATAAGACATAATAACACTGATTTCAATCAACATGAGATAGGGAAACATAACATGATGACAAATATAGGTTCACCGATATTTACTATTAATGTAGCCATCAATAATTTATTTATATATTTTAAAGGAATCTTTCTATGAAGGTATCATTAATTTTTTCCTATGTGTGGTTAATAAATTTATTGGTCGAAACAATAATGAAAAATATAATAAAAATTTGAGACAAATCTATAACTTATGTGAACTAAATACTCAACAAATATCTTTAAATATATAAATTATTCATATGAATAATGGTAAAATTAAAATAGTCTATATTAGATTATTACAAATTTATTAAATCCAAAAATATATTCAATAATTAATGTATAAAAATAAAAATCATGTTTCATATTTTAATTAAGAAAAAAAATAGAAAATTATATGCTCACTATAGATTATATAGTTCTACATATAATTTCTGTCTCAAAAATTTAAATTCTTATACAAGTGATTATATATCCAAATTTGGGTATTTATAGGAGTATATAAAAGGGTAGATATAATTTTTTAACAATCATTACAACGCATATTATAGAAAAATCCAAAACCTTCCTCGATAGAATATATTACAATAAGGAAACCTACATATCTAGGTTTTTCAAGTCAGTCTGTATTTCTATTTTAAATTAAAAACGTACATATAACATTTAATTATAATGTTAATTTTGAAGGTTTTTCCAATAAATTATTACTAAAAAGGACTCTAAAATTTCTATCACTCATAATCTAGAACATCTGTATGGTCATATGGATAAAAATATGACTTAAATGAATTTTGGGAAACTACATTGTAGTGCTGACATCAACTCAGGTGGTAATTTCTAAGTTGTGACCACCTGAATATTCTTGACAAATAATGATAAAGTTTGAGACTATATCATAGAATTAAAAATTGAAATATCAGAATAATATTTAAATAAAGTAATGAAAATAATGAGACTAATATTATAGAAAATACATATTAAATTTTATATATTTCTATAACTAAACTTCAAACCTAAAATATAATATGAAGTTGAAAATGATGAAATAAAAAATACAGAGGTGGGGAAGAGTTTGAAGTAACGATTAAAATTTCAAAATGATACACCATACAAACCTTATTTGATAAATAAATAAATAAAATATTTTTAGAATTAAATATCTCATGTTTCTTATTTAGTTTAACAATACTCAGGTAAACATTCTGTTCATTAATTATTCAGATAAAATTCCATTTTTTAAAATTCTTGATAAAATTTTATTCTAATAAAAATAATTTGGTAGAGGATTACATAATATATTTGGAAAAAGATTGAAGTACACTCTTTTGACTAAAATTACTTATAAACATGATTTTTTGGGTAGTTTTATATACTTTACACATTAGAAAACAATGGTAAGATAAAATTATAATGTTTTCATGGTGCGAGAAAAAGAATCATTCTATTCTTATTGTTCTTAAAATTTAGAATTATGTAATTAAAACCAATACTTTTTGTATTTTGATTAGATAACTAGCCTATTAGATATCTCATTGTGACATTGAATGACCTAATGATCAATATAAGTAAACTATTTTTACACAGAGGGTTTCTAATACATGATATAGAGTGTGATAATATTGTTCTTATAATTCTTTTCAGACCATTTATATCTATTGGAATCATTGCCTTAGATGTGTTTAAAGGGAAGGTAATTATTAAATTAAGAACCCAAAGGGATAGTTTAATGTGTTATAAATTCAATAGAACCCATATAAGAATAGAACTATTCAAAATTTGAATTATTTGTGTTAGAAGTTTCTTTTTGATTAACTTCAAAAAAAATCTTATAGGTCATATATTAATTTCTAAGTAAAACTGTAGTTGTTGAAATGTGTTTTTAAATTGATTTTTGTGAGTAGGAACAACATTTTGATGAATATGATTACTAATTTCATGGATATATTAAAAATTGTATATATAAATAGCTCTTGAAATTTATTTTAACTTTTTTTAGGGGTTTTCTAGTGGGTACCGCTATAAGGAATAGACTTTATCATTCTAACAATTATTATTTAACAAATATGTTGATGAATTTGGGTTGATTCAAACTAAAATTCTCCCATTTAATAAATACCTAATTATAAGATGATGTAACATACTGATCAGAGTCATAGGGTCTGATTCAAAATGAAATTTGACCTTAGGCGCACCTCCCCATATGCTAGAGGCTTCCGAATAGTAGCAAGGGTATCATGTGGAATCATCGGGAGATTGTATCCTCCATCAAATTGAAAATTAATAATAAATAACAAAACATGTTATAATAAAAAAAATAGATTAATTGGAAACCATAAACATACCAAAAGTATGAATTAATGTAGAAACAATAATATAAAGGTTAAATAGCAAAAAATAACAACAGTTGGTCACCCATTGAGCCAACCATATAGATGATAGAAAAGAAAAAATAGTAAAAGAGGTTATGATCCCACTAAAAGACACATATCATCAAAGTATTTGAACTCATAGCAAGATATACTATTAGATGATCAAACCTGATCCTCATGTATACTTATATATACAAGATATGAGCATTTCTCAGGTACCCAAATTCTATAGCATCCCAAGTCGGTGTTAGTAAAACTAAGTAGGATACAACACACTTGGTCATATAATTAACCTATAAAATGCATCATAGGTTCATCTATAAAGCTAAATAGAAATTTAACACGTAATATATAAACTATACAATAATAACATATAATCAAAAATGCAATAATAATAAATAAAAAAACCTGTATTTAGTTTTCGTGCACTCATTAAGCCTCAATGAACCCTAATCATATATAATTTATCTCCATTATAGAAAGAACAATGATAAACACCCTAATAAATCTCTATAAAAGGGATAATACAAAAACATGACTAGTATATCTCTCTTTAAAGATTCTCCAAAAGAATATCAGCCATGGGTCTGACACATCTCCCTCATGGGAATAGTTTATGAGGATAAAGATACATGATCAATTTCAAGACACAAGAACAACATTATACCATAAAATATACAAATTATAGACCACATATCACATAAAATAAGCAAGAATCATAACCATAACTATCTGTATGTAATAAATATAAGATTAGGTCGCCCAGGTCTACACATGCACACTACAAGCATTAAACATAGGTCTCTAGGGAAATACATTCCTGAAAAAAAACATTCATATGGATATATAAAACATGTTCTAAAGTCAAGGACTTCTTATAAAAACCTCATGTGATCAAACATCAAACATAATTCAGCACAATATGTGATCAAACCTCAACATGGCCTTAGCAGTAAAAGTAGATATGAATTACACAACCAATCAAACCTCATCCATCAGTGTCCATGAAACATGCCAACACATTCCATTGTGGAGCTTGGAACCTGGTCAATTTATTATACATATTTAAATTAACTATTTGATATAAGGAATTTATTATCTAATTAAGCATGGAAATATGTCCCTTTATTTAATTTTTTTAGTCAATAAATTAATGTATATTCCATTTTCTTCATCTCACAATCATGAATTTAGTTTTTTTCAAGGTGGATAACCTAATATCACATTCCAATAAATAGTACATAATAAAATAAGTTAGATAAAAATGGACACCCTACCACAAATGAAGAAAACTCCCAACCAACAAGGCTCAGTAATGTGGTTTGATTTTTCGATGTCCATTAGGCTCCCATCAATATTCTCTAGTTTATATCTCATTTCTAAGACATATAAATAATTAATGATAGGCCAATTATAATTAATTAAATGATTGTAAGGAAACTCACATTAAAATGTGAAATGTGTACATTCCAAATGACTTATCAGATATCATCACACTATGGGAACCTAAATCAACCATCTAGAGAAGGTCCAAAAAAATTCTTTTGAATTTATTCTCGAAAAAATCCTTATCCCATAGAAATAAAAAATATAATCAATTTGAAAAAAATTAAATTTTAAATTCTATAATTATTCAACAAGGTGGCATACTTTCACCAAAACGACATACAATGCTGTGTGGGAATCCTCTCAAGTTCTCATTTATCTAATCTGAGTAAAATACCCTTAAAAATATTTATATTCCATGATACCTTGTAGAATTGATGAAAATTCCTAATATCAAAATTCCCAAAAAGAATAACCATAGAGGAATGTCAGTGTACAATGGAGGAGGAGGAAAATTCTCACCTCCAACACTATTGAACCACACCCAAAATTGCACAAATTGATGGGGAAATAAGTTAGGGAATTTTGGTAAATCCCTCTTATATGTGACAAGATGATATGATTCATTGGGAGGAAAATCCATTATTTTTACCTAAAAAACTATCATATCATATTTCAGAGTGTGACACATGGTTTCACGCCCTAACTTTTTGGGCTCTATTCCCCAACCTCGTTTTCCCATCCAAAAAATCCTTGGATCACTACATGAGTCCATTTTACTTCATGAATACCCTATTAATGATATTAATTGTCTTATTTATCACTTTTAGTATTTTTAGGAACTTAGTATCTCATTAGAGGGCCTCTCAGAACCATGGTTCATCACCTAATCCTTGAGCCCTATCAAAAAACACTGTTTAGGGAGTCTAAAACTCTTAAAATCTGGTTCCAATTTCTATTTATTAAAAAACAAATAAAAAATAATTGTTCAAATTTCAAAGGGAATTTCCTACCCATAATGGTGTTGGATATTGCAGATGAAACCTTTAAATTCTAATATAAAATATTCCTTTTTAGGTAATGGTTCCACATTCTGAGTGATCATCACGTTATATTAAGAATGTATTCAGTAATATATGTTGTTATGTGTCATTGGAGTGTTTAAAACTAAAATTTTTCAGCATTTCATGATCTAAGAGGATTATAACTTCTTATTTTAATCATAGTATTTTTATGATTCCAAAACATAAAACATTTGTATAGGTTGAATGGAAACTAAATCTAAACAGGAAAAATAATTCTAAATATGTATTTATAAATTTGACATATTATGTAATTAAATTCTCAATCTCTTACATCTCTTTATTTTATCTAGTTCTGGTTATTCCTAAAAATGGAGCTATAATATTCATTATTATTGAGAAATAGGATAAGATTACAAATTGTATGATGATAAAATGTTAGGTCTCTATAATTTATAGAAAGTTAAATTATTTCACTAATAATGACAACATTATCATGTGGTTCTTGGACCAAATACTATCCATTATAGCTAGAGATGAGTTTTACTTTTTCCTTATTTTTTATTTTATTTATAACTAGGTCCCAATAGTTCCCTAGGATAAAAAAGTACATTCTCGTTTATTTTTATAATTATAATATATCAAAAAAATTCATTTACTATGTGAATATCTTGCAAATTTCTAACAAAATACTAATGTAAATAAATTCAGATATGATTGAGATGATCATTAAGATGTTCAAAGATGATTTTCCCAATATGGATAACATTTTTTGGAACCTTTTATAGAACTTAATATTATTTATTAGAAAAATAACTCATTTAATGAATTGTAAGATATTTAACTTTTTAGTAACCTATGGTATTTTTCTTGGTCACAAGGTCTCTAGATTATGTATTGATGTTAAAATTAATATGGTAGAGGTAATTAAGACATTCTCTTTATCTGAAAATGCTGAGGGTGATATTAATTCACTTGGTAATGATATATTTTCTTGTTTATTATTTAATATTTTCTAAAATGAAATAACATATGTGTTAAATAATGTTAAAAATTTCACCTATTGTTTTTTATGAGATATAAAATGTATATTACATTCTTCTCAAAAAATAATTCATCACTTATTATAAAAGATACTAATTGTAAAAAAGTCAATTAAAATAATTTGTGATGGTAGTGATTTGGTTGTAGGGGTTATTTTAGGTAAAATAAAAGATAAAATGATCCAATAGAAGTATTATGCTAGTAATATTCTAAATAATCATCAAAGGAACTATAACATGAAGGGAGAATAATTTTTTCTTATTGTTTTCTCTATAAAGTTTTATGTAGTATTTTATATATTATTAAATTATGGAATACTTATATATTATTATTTTGATGTATCATATATTTAAATAATATTTCATACCAAGGATTTATATGTGTATATTCTTATTTTAGGATTTTGAAAAAAATAAGGAAATAATGGGGGTAATATATTTAGTTATTGATAAAGTTTTTAGGTTATCCAAAGATTAAAATAGTAACTATATAGATGGAAATTGAGAAATTTTTTATGAAAGACTCCTCCCGATTTCCCATAAAAATTCTTCTTGGTTTGTAGAATTTGTAACTTTTTTTCTTCAGTGGTCAAGTCTAGTGGTTTCACTAGTAATGATCCACATCATTATGAGTAGGAAATTCATAAATAAATTTCAATTTTTCATTTAGTTAAGAGTTTGTTTTTAGAACTACAAATTCGGATAGGTTTATAATAATTTGAACATATTTAACATTTGTTTTGGGAAATGGTTTGAGTCTTAGGAGGTTTTTAGAGGGTTTGGTAAGATTTTTAGGAAGGGATTAGTGTCTAGGATACTGAAATACAGTGTTTGTAGAAAATTCAAGGCGTGAAAATATGGTCCAAATAATGAAGTATCGAGGTTAGTATTCAGGGGTCTCTTATTTACATCCTTCACGATGTGAACCATATGTTCACACCATGAACCGGGCTGAGAAGGACCTTTTGGGGGGCTTATTAATATTTTTTTAGTATTTTTATTATGGGATTCCCTTATAGTTCCACTATTTTTTGGAATCCAACAAAGACGGAGATCCCACTTTATATTCCCTCTCCCCTTCCATTGGTGAATTTGATCTTGAGGATTAGAGGATACGTCATCACTCTAATTCCTATAAAGATCTCTTTATCTATACTCATTTATATTCTTCTACACTCACCATAAAATTCCGTACAGATTGTCTAGGGTTCCAATGAATGATTTCCCTAGTGAATGGTGGAAGTGTTATGCCTGGTGGAGCTTTTGTATGCAACTGAAATATGATATCCCGATAGGGATTAGAAAATTTTATATTCACTATTTAATATAATGTAATTTTGTAGTTGAATTTATTTATGTTTTTTTGTTAAAATTGGAAAAAGTATCCATTGAATTGAGTTTATAATTTAGGGATTTCTCTTGGTATATGTTTGGGTGTTCATCAGGAGTGAACTACAAATTGTTACTTAAAATTATTTCTATGTTGTATTTCTTAATTACTGTGGAATCTATTATACCAATTTTAGAATTTTTTTTGTTTTCAATGCCTTATATTTTTTGAGGTTATTAATGAGAAAGGATATCATTAATTAAATAGAGGTCAGTACAAGGCATGGGATGGATTTTGATAACATCAAATATCGTAGAGTGTTTAGATTTATTTGAATATCTTAGTTAATTGATAATATTATGTTTATTTTAATTAATTAGAGTTGGAACTAATTTAATTATCAAGGGGTGAATTTTCATTCAAAATAAAAAAAATTGTTTTGAAATTTAAAAATTTAAAATTCTCTCAATTTTAATACTACCCGGTTAATAAATAAAATTGGTATATATGAGTTGGTTTTTTGAAATACATTTCCAAAGTTATAATCAAAACATATTTAAAACAAATGATATTATTTTAACATAAAAAGTGGTGAAATATAAAATATATATTTTATATGTGAAATATAAATGCTAATAATCATAGTTTCTCTTTAAAAAAATTACTTTAAAAACACTCAATGAAAACATAGTAAAAACAAATGATTAAAAACACACCATTGATTTAAATAATAGGTTAGCTCCAAGATTGACCTCAACACTCTCCACTTGATATTGAGACACTTATAATAACGTTTATTAAACTAAATAAATAGATCCATATCCTAGATTGGGTTTTATAAAGACCATGCATACAAGGATGTCTAGATAATACAAGCCTCTTGCATAGCTATACAAGGTATATAATAAGTATTAGAGTACATCTATGTACAATAAAGGATATGTGTTTGTAGATATAAATGATAAACAAGTACAAGTAAAAATTTATAATAAAAATAAATATCAATAAAAATTTTGGAAATATAATGTAGCTCAATCCCGAAACTATTTTGGTTGGTCAGTGAGGAATCTATCCATTAATTTTTTTTTAGTGAGCTTGAGAGTGATAGTTATAGATACTATAGATTTCCTATTTGTTTCATAAATATCACCCAAAAAACATAGTTTTACAGTATAGGATAATGTAAGTAAAAATATCACACAAACATCACTATATAATTAATGTTCAAGGATTACTTTATTTGGTATATTTTTCTTCTTAATAAAGATATTAAAGCATTATAATACTCAAAGTGATAGATATAAACCCCTCTAAGAGGCCTCATTATATTATACAACTATATATTTTTTGTCATTAATATATACTATATCTTAAATAAACTTGGTCAGTACATACTCATTTATGTAGTAGCTATAAACTTATGTGGGTAAGCTTGCAGTCAACTAGATTTACCAAACGGTCAATTGGATAAGCATGATAGATTTAATTCATTCATATGTCCAATATAATAATAAGTGAAGTTATATTTTTATACAAAAATTAGTTTTAATTCATATTATAGTTTATCTTATTTAGTGTATCAATAACTTCTTAATGTGGTGTCTAAGATTTAATGTGTGGTAGCTCAAGATGAACATGTGTTCACCAATTTTCTTCATATCATTTTATCAACACTTAAAATATTTTCCCATGAATTCCATAGTTTTGATATCATGTTATACAGTCACATATATTCAAAATGAAGTTGATCAATAAAATAGAGAATTTACTTTATGGTTTCTTCATTTCTTAACACAGTCACTCTAGTTGTTCATACGTTTAATTGGTAGAACATACTGTAAATCTTGTGAATCGCACACTCGATCCGTTATATAGTGCATTTTTATGAAAATAAGTTCACTATAATAAAACAAAAAATATATTATAATCATAAGAAACATGATTTAAGATTATTAAAATAAATAATTTTTTGAATAATCCAAGAATCTCCCCCTTTTTTATGATCAGAAATTAGGGAAGAAAAAAAATTTAAATGAATGTAAAATTTCATAAAACATAATAATTGTTTCCCTTTAAATTCAAAAAGTTTTGAAATATAGAAAATATTTTTTTCCAAATATATTTTTAGTAATTTTCTTAATACATTTATTATTATAAAAAATTAATAATAGTACATTGGATATGATTAGTGATAACATTAGATATTAATAAATATATCCAAAAATATGAATAGTGATAATCAAAAATTTCATGAAGAATAACATTTATTGTAGATAAGAATAAATAAAAATCATTGAAGATAATTTAATCAATATAATAACAAGTATCATTTTTATAGAATTTTTTAATACAGAATTATTAAAACTAGGTGCTTTATTAGAAACCCTAATCAGAATCAAAATCATAAAAATTCTCTCAATGGTTTTTGGATTCCATATCTTGTTTTCCATTTTCTATATAAGGTTTGGGTATAGGATTAGTAGTATGATCATAAGATTATAGAATCATAATTATCTTAGAATTTGGTCATAGTTTGTTAATTTATGAAATAGGTATGAATCTAAATAGCGCATATGTAGGGGTTGAAGAGGTAGTGTAACAACCCAAATATTTATAAATAAAATTCCATTTTTGATTGAATTAAATTTTCTATTATTTATTATGCTTATAGAAAACATATTAAATTCATGTAATATTATATCTTATAAAATTTAAAAGACCAATAAGCATCATAACCATTGGTAAAATAGTCATTGAATAGTGATTATATGACTATTATAAATATAAGGTTATAATAAATTCAATTGAACCGAACAAAAGAAGTAATGGCCTCAACCAGTAGGATTGTACCCTATGAATCTCATTTATAAAAGCTTAAAAGTGTGATAAAATCACTCGGATTTGATTTTTACCACTACCAATAAGATATCTAAAAACTAAATCACAAGTGAAACCATTTTCGGGAGAGGTTCAATCTCATAGAGATCACAGCCCACAACATGTACGCCGAACCACCCCATGAAAACATCACCACCAAGCACCTCACTTTTAGGGCGTTTTCTAGTGTAATAAAGCTCTATGTATCAAGACGCTGAAAATATGAATATTTATATTGTATTTTTAATATAATAATGATTATATTTACTTCTAATTTTATTTACTTTATAAATGATTTTTTTTTATATTTAAATACACAAATTGAATTTTTTTTAAATAAAATTTAAATGAAGACATTTATTTTTGGTGAATTAATGAATTTTAAAAAAATTATATTTTAAAATAATAATACAATTAAATATTTTTTATTAAATATAAATGATAACATAATTTTTATGAAGTTATATTTAATTTTTAAAAGGCTTCAAAATCTATTACTTTAAAAAACCTATCATTTCTCAATAAATGTTGATTATTGTATTAAAAGTAAAATTAAAAATTTTATGGAATTATTTGGATAAAATAAATATTATTTTTTGAAATTATCACATAATAAATTGACCGAGAGGTAATTTCTCTTAATTTTATAGATATTTAAATTTCTGGGTAAAAATAACATACGGTATAAATATATGTTTTGTATTATGACATAATAATGATTAAAAAGTGATATAATAGATAAAATAAATGGTATAAATGACTAAATATATGTTACCCCTTTAAAATAATGGGTTTTTAAGGTTATTTTATTAATTTTATAAAGCCTTTATGAGTCTACCAAAACCTATATTATATTTTAACGTTTTAAAATAAATTATTTACAAATAGCAGTCACTTATACATCACTGAGTGTAATATTTTATTGCATTTGAAAATTATTAATAAAAATTAAATAACAAAATTATATTTTTCAGAAATCATGGGAAGAAACTATGGAAAGGTTTGTGGTTTTTATTACTTTATTGTATATAATTCAAAAACAATTTTTGGGAAATAATAAAGAACTCCCCTCTATTTTCCTTTATAAACCCACCCAATATCCCCTTAATATTAAATAAAAAAACATGGATAATATTTTACTCTTCCCCACCTTCTCTGAAATCCTCCCATGCTGACCCCAATCTCTCAATAAGCTCCTCCCAAGATTTTGGAATCACCCTCTCAATGTCAGAAACATCTCTCTCTTATTTTCAATTCAAGAACATCATTTGTATTTTGACTTTTGAAACTCAATTGGTTATGTTTTCATGTATTTATAAATATTAAAATATTATCAAATTGATTTCAAAATGATGTGGTGTCATTTATCCACTCTCAATATTGAATTTTCTTAAGTTGTTACTATAGAAAAAAATTTAAGGGATCCTCTCTTTCTCTTCTATATTCAAGAACCTTATTTATTTAATGAACTTTCTATTCCAATTAATATATTTGGGATATGATCTTAATCATCCATTTTACTAACCTTATGATTTTAAAGCTATTATAAACCCATTTCTCTCTCATTAATTCCTCGCATGATTCATTATGTACCCCCAAATTAATGTAGAAATTATCTTATGTGTTTTTTAGACCATGTTTTTATTCAAACACCCTCAATGTCTTATTCCAATTAATTTCAAAATTTTAATTTTTTTTATGTTCTTACATATACCTCATATTTTTTTTACATACAAGTGATTAGATTCCCATTTCTCCCCCATTTAACTATTTTATGAATATTTATGTACTGTCATTATGCTGTCGAAATTTCAATGTGACTTTTGATGTCAAGTGATGTGTCATGAATATCTAATCCCATTTATACTCATGTTTATTCAAATAGATGTAACTTTACTTCATTTTTCCGGGAGTTCCATGTATATATCCCATAATACTTAATCTTGGGATTAAATTGTACAAAATATGTTATTATTTTATATGATCTATGTGGCACACTTATTCAAGTACATTATATGATTAAAATGTGTGTGCCGAGATAGCGCTAAATTTCATTGGGTAGTATTTTAGACTCATGAGATTGAATGTATAGTTTAAATGAGGTTATATTAAGAACATTATGTTTTCATTTCTTGGTGGTTAACCTTTACTTATTCTTATGATGTCATGTTTAATATTTTTGTCACATGTAGTGACCCAATATTTGGAATAATATTTGTTTCCTAATTTTGTGTGTTATTTTATTTTGTACTCAACAAAACTATATCCTTTAATTAATGAAGTGAGTATAATTAAAATTATACTGGTGGGTTTCGACTATTATATGACTGTTGGTAAATATGACCATTGGAAACTATACTCTTAACATTATTATTATTGTTTATAAAAATCAATGATCATGGTTACTTAATAAATAAAGAATAGTAAATGGCTTTATCCAGTAGAGTCAGGCCATAAGAAGCCCATCTATCAGAGCTTGGGTATGAGGTTGCATCACTAGGAATTTCTCTGGACCAAGCCCAAGTTGAGCTTCAATATGTGAATCTTGAACAGAATCCCCAAAGGTAGAATTTCAAGATGATAGTAATCACCACTTGGGAAATTTTTTCTAAGTCGCCCCAAGATTCTATCACCATAACACACCTTACACTTAGGTTATATGCATGTATTTTAAGGGTCCATGCAACGAGACTTTAGTTGCATTTTGTAATACTTTTGTATAAATAAAATTATTATTTTTTATTAGGTTAAATTTTTGGATTTCAGATATTAAAATAAATATAGAATGAATTTATAGATGTTCAATATTAATGGAGAATTTTTTAAAAAGGGTATTTTAAAATATTTTTTATACATTAAATAATTAATGATGTGAAATTATTTTCAAAAAATGGTCTTCTACAGTTGTGATCAGTATGAAATTTATATTCTAATAAGATCAACTTAATTTATAGTGAATATTAATTTATAAATATTAATATTTTCATTATGAATAGTAATGTGACCAGTGGAATGGTAACCTCACTTAAGAAAGTATAAATATATTTGAGATATCATGAATGGTGAATGATATAATAGAAAAAGTAAATAACTGTTTCAGAAATTATTAGTTAAGTATTAGTATTTTTTCAGGTAAATAGTGATTTTACTTAAAATTTTAAATACCTCATAATTAGAAAAATATTTTCATAAAATGGAGTTTATTTTTAGAATTCAGAGCATCGATATTAGTTTAGGGTAAATTTATGAGATTTTTATAAAATGTTTTGTTTTCTGGTGAATAGTAAAAATACAATTTTGAGTTTTAGTGTTATTGATGACATCATTAATGATGTAATAATGATGTAATAATTCTGGTATACTTATTAATAGTAAGATATTTTATGAGTTTTCCCAAGTTTCCAGTACCATGGGAAAATACCATGGGCAAGCCCATGGTTTTTCATATACTACTGATGAGGTGTCCCTTGGAAATTAATAAAATATTCCCTCCCTTTTGCTATAAATACTAACACATTAATTCATTACTTTGATTCCAAAATCCTCCTCAATAAAGATATAGTCTTTTTACCTCCAAATTATTCCTTCCATGGTTCTCTCAATCCCCCAAAGGTCCCAACCATCGAGCTTTTGATGTTACTTTTTAATGTTAGGAAACCTTTCACCCACCTCTTTTAAGTCATGACTTCCTCTATGTTGTGTCTTCTAGTTTCCATATTATTATGTTGGGTTATGTTCTTATATGCCTTTTTTTCATTTTATTTCAAAATTATTAAATAC
Source organism: Viscum album (assembly GCA_963277665.1). Lineage (NCBI taxonomy): Eukaryota > Viridiplantae > Streptophyta > Magnoliopsida > Santalales > Viscaceae > Viscum > Viscum album. The sequence continues at coordinate 1,844,467,141 of OY728145.1, forward strand.
CCTTTCCACTCTCTTCAAATTATTTTTCTTAATTTTAAGCAACACCGTTATGCTGTAGAATTTTTTGTAAAAGAAATCGCATCTTCTCTTTTCTTTCAAGTTTTATTTTAATGTGATATGTCATTAAAATATCGATACCATAATCTTATTTTATTTTTATTCTGTACTCATACTGTATTATGAGTTATTTATGTGTGGGTGAATCTTTTCCCATCTCTTTTTAATGTTTTCTAAAACCATGTTATATAGTTGTTATGCTGTAAAAAATTCGTCTCAAAACCCCTCTTTTTTTTCTCAATAAATTCTCTTTTTTTTTATGTGAATACCCAAAACTATTTTAGTTATGAGGGTATTCATAGAGACAAAAAAAATTTATATTTGTTTTTTGGATTTGACATACATAGAACCCTCATTCCTTTTTTATGGGTTATAAATGACATAATGATCCTGTTTTTAAGCACTTTTAAAACGTCACGATTTTGAAATGAAACCCATTTCTTTCATTCTATATGTGTTATTTATGAAATGTTTGATTATTATATATGTGTATCATATGAAATAATTGACATATTAAGGGTTCTTCTTAATAGATCTCCAATGCATTGGATAAATAATTTAATCTCTAGAGATGACAAGTTTCATGATACCTTGGTGAATAACCCTGGTAATTTTTATGACACCTAGGGGATGAACCTTGGTGATATGTTCGTGAATGTATAAATTAAATTTTTTATTCAAATATTCAATTTATGATTCATGTTTATTTTATTATGATATACCACTTCCTCTATTGCTAATTTCTTTATGTTTTTCACCATGTTCTTAATGATATCACAAGTAAACTGATTCTCTTGCTTTCATTATTACGCCTTCTGCTCACCCTTTCCTTTGATGTATGTCTCCAGGTTATGATATCTAGTAATTGTACATAAGATGAACTTATTATTAAGACGAAAATTTGTATTGGAATAATTTTTTGTATTGTTTTCATGTTTTATGTTCCATACATCCAAGACATTAGACTTTAAAGATCCTTTATTTGTAAAATGTACTGAAAAGTTATGTATTAAAAAGGAGGGATTCTATATCAGTTCTCCATGTTATAGTTATGTTATCATTCTCCATCATGCCTCATTGTTCTTATTTTTTATTATATCCCCTTTTATGTCACATTGAAATTACTATTCTATAAAATGTAATAATTTTTTAATGTCATTCATAATTTATTCCCTTAAATGGATTTATAGCTCACCCCTTTGGTATGTATATCTTGAGGTTATCCCAAGTAGTTTTAATAATGATGGATTGTTATGAGAATGTGAAGGATGATTTCAATAATACCTATATACCACCTATTTTTTATTTATTATAGAATGTACCTAAATATCCAAAGACATTATACTTATCAATCTACTAGGTTGTATAATTTGTATTATTATGTAATAAATCATGAATTGATGTGAAATAAATAGTTGGTTTTTAATAGTTGGAATCAAAATAAAGTTTAGTTATTATAAGGATTAGGAAAAGGAAACTCTAGAGAAATACATGGGGATAAGAGTACTGATAAGAAAAAATCCATAAATTTTGTTATAGTATATAGATAAAAGTTTCCAATAAAATGCACCCTTATCGAGATACTAAAATTGAATGTGGCTCTGGTATAGAGGAAACTAGGGTTAATAATCTTGCAAAGGGAATATTGAGTTGGACTCGATCATCAACTAGTGCAAGCAAATAGGCCTTGATGAAAACCTAGTTTGAAAATCCTATGGGATATTATTTAGTAAATTCCCAATCTTATTACAACCCATTATTAAGGTAAAAAATCATATAAGAGTCTATGTTAGGAAATATATCATGGATAACTTAGATTGATTCCTGGTAACTCATAAGAAAAAAATATTATCTATAAATTATCCCTTTAATGATATTGGATTATCGTTTGTGAGTTTATTAATTTAAAATTACACATCCCTAATTTTCCCTTTATTAAATCCAATGACCAGAAATAAAATAATCTGGGTAAACAACCAATGTCATGGTAAATGTGACAACTGTTTAAATGATATTACAAACACGATGGGAGCTCCAGTAAGACATCTCGTGATTATTCAAAATGAGCTATTAAAAATATTGATTAACAACTGGAAAATAGTTAAATTTAAAAATATGTAAAAGAAGAGAAGGATTAAATTTCAATTACTTTCATATGATAAATGTTATAAGGGAAAGAAGATCCAATTTCCATAGTGAAAAAAAAAATCAATGAGGAACCAAGGGAAATGTCACAGAGGAACTCTAAGATGTTTTAAGGGTGAAATGATTTGGAAAAAGAATACAATTGTAATTGAAAAATTAATAATTTTATGGGTGGAAATAAAGATCAATATAAGGTACCATATATAAATATTTGTCCTAAATATAGATAATTTGGTAATTATCCAAGGAGATGCTCTATTACAAGAGCTAACAAGCTTGATGAGTACAAAAAATTCCAAAGAATAATGGAATAACAAAATTCTTATGCTGAGATGGATTAAGATAAATAAAGTATATGTAGCCTCTACATCATAATAGTGAATGTTATGTTGTATTTAAATTCATAATGATTTAACATATCTTGTATTTTTTTAAAGAAAATCATGTCAACACCTAAATGAGTTGATATAATCAGAGAAAACTTCTATGATTATTATATCATGTTTTGAAGTTTCTGGTAATGTTGTTCTTGAAAATCTTGGAAATATCAATTTTTTGGAATTTTATTTTATCCTAATTATGTTATGGTTTTCCATTTATTAATCCAATATAATTTACTGAGAGAAGGAATTCACCCTCCATACCATGAGTCACCCTTAAATTATATAAAAGTGTAAGGAGGAGGAAGAATATTCTTTGATATCATCATCTCAATCATGGATATCATTACCCTATAAGCAAGTGTATCATTCCAAAATTATGGATACTTTGTAAAATATCATCCTTTAAGAAATTCCCATTGTGAGGGAATACACTGATGTGTTTCTTGAATAATTTCTTAGTATCCCTTCTAAATTATTTGTTTAGTTCATAATCTAACTTATACATATACCAAGTAGCATTCATAAAGAATTCCATAACTAGAAAAGGGATATTTTTATACCCTTAAAAATAGAGGCAATTGAATGGTGGATAATACCAACCATTGTGACATAAATCCATAATTTCCTGAGATTAGCTAGATACTATCGTCAATTTGTGAGAAATTTATCACAATTGTCAACCCTCTAAAAAATCTATGTTAGAATGGAGTCGTGTTTTCTTAGAATAATTAAGGTCGAGAGAGATTCGAGGAGTTGAAAAAGAGTCTTATCATTCCACATGTACAAACCCTAACCACTGGTGGTGAAATTTTCAGGGTATATAAAAATGCTACAAAGAGAGGCTTTAGATTAGTATTAATATAGAATGAAAAATTGATACCATATACCTCAAAGAAATTGAAAGTTAATTAATAGTACTACATAAAACATTATTGGGTTGTGGTTGTAACAATATTTATGTTGAAAAATATTCTATCATTATCTCTTTGGGGAGAAGTGTTAAACACATATAAATCGTAATATCATCAAGTATATATTCACATATAAAGTTATTAATATGGGATAGAGAATATGGTTAGATGTAACACCACATTATTTTATGTTATGTCTCTTTTTAAATTTAATTACATCAACAACATAGGTTTCTCACAACAGCAAACATAAATGAATAATGATATACAATTAAATGTCTTTATTTTAAAAGGGCCATTATAAGGAAGTCATTAAATTAGTGGGAAGTAATAGTATTAAACAAATTATGAAATTTATATATAATACATTTAATTAAATGTTTTGACATTCATGCAATTGATTTTATTGGAATAAGAAAATAATGAATCTATTTTTACGCATTAAAAAATCAGTATTTTTCTAAAGCAGGTTTTACCACATTTTAAAGGATCACGTGTTTTAAATAAAAATTGAAACCTTTATAAACTCTATTAATGAAAATTATCTTTATTATTAGAATAATAATGTCAAAATTATCTTAGGGTGAAATTTTGTTATTTTTATGAAAATATATATTTTCCAACTAATAGTGAAAAATGTCAATTTTTATAAAAATTTCAATTTCATTATAATTTAAATTTATTTATAATTCAAATATTTATCTCACATATGAACGAATAAATAAAATTTTGGTATCTCATAAATGAAAATATGATATATTTATATCATGGAATAAGTAAATAAATGTCTTTAAAATGATATATTATGTATTGGTATTTTAGTGAAATGAAAATGTTTATTTACAATTTTATAATTAATTTAATGACTAAAAACATTATTTTATTAAAATGGATTAAATAATTAATATTTTTATTCTAATTATAATATAATTTTATGATACCTTATTTTATTTTTCAAAGTTTCATAAAATCATTTATAACATTAAAATCTATATTTTTCACGTAAATGATGACTTTATTTGAAAAATAAATATTACATATTTAGAAAATTATTTTAATAAGATGGAATTAATTTTTGAATTATACACGTTGAACAATGGTTAGGGTGAATTTTTGGGATTTTTCTAAAATAGTTTAATTTTAGGTGAACAGTGAAATGTGTTAATTTAAAGTATTAGTTAAATACATGATGTATTGGGTCATGGATGATGTATGGATTATATATGAACCATTATTATGAACTCACATGAACTATTTACTGTTTTTAGCCACAATTATCAACACTATTTTTTTTATTGATCCAAAATAATAAGCAAATCAATAAAATAATCAAAAAACACCACTCTTCTCCTATATAAATACCTCCCCTCACCACCTCTTATCCTCATACCACTTAAGAAAATAATTTCATCCAATTTATCTCTAATAATCTTACCAAGTTTCTCCCCCAAAACCAGGATCATTTGTTCTCACTAAAAGACTAATCTTGTTTCCCTAAGGAGGTTCACAAGGAGAAGAAGTTCAAGAGGTAAAACCCACTTCCATTTTCTTTTAATTTCTTTTCAAGTTATTTTATTTTCTTATTTTCTCTTAAACAACCCTTATCCAAGTTACATGATAACTCTATTATCTTTTATATAATTTATTGTTATTTTGTTAGTGTAATAACCCATCATCTTATATATTTCCCTCTTCCTTTTATTCTAAAGATGAAAACATTATCTGTTAGGTGTCAACTTACCGCCTTCGTGGATGAAGAGTTTTCATTTTTCAATTATACCTTCAAGTATAATCATAAAACCATTTTAATGGTTAAAACATATTAAAATATATGTATTAAATCCTATTTTAATTTTCTGGAGCCATCATATATACAAGATATTAATTAATGAAACAAAACTACATTGTGTTGATCAAAAATCACCAAAATAATCTAAAAGAATATCACTAACATCTTGTCTAATGATTCATAATCAAAAAAAATAACCAAATAAAATATATTTCATGACCCACCTTCTTCAAGATGAGGTAAGGGATTGAAAATTTCCACGCCCTTATTCAAGATAAAAGAGAGATAATGACCCTTGAGTCCCACCTTCAACAGGCCTCAGAGTGGTGACTAGCCCCAAGGGTACAGAATCTCACAAAAATGGAAGGCATTAACCTTTTTAATGAAAACAGGATTCAGAGATTAGAAAATAAAAATCCCAAGCACCAAGAATTTATATAAATGAATCCAAAACCCAACACCTTCATGATTTAAACAAAAACTATGATAAAAATACAACCAAGGCACTAAAGCAAGTTCCAAAAGAAAGACACTAAGCAGCAGAATAGAAATTATATTGATTCCCAATCTAGTAAAGTACATCATAATCCTCAAATTTCTCCTAGAAATTTTAAAAAAGTTTTATAACTCATGTTAATTATACATGTATACTCATTTGGGAGTCCAAAGTCCCCCATGCACAAGTGGGAGAATCATACTAATTCCCCTGTGAAAACAACAGAACCCAACTGTACATACAAAGGAAAAATACTAACCAGACCAACCTCAATGTGGCATGCTCACCAAATAATGTAAGTCAAGTAAGGTAATAATATAATCACATCAATGATTTGGGTACCCTGCACTACTTTTCTCTCCAGTTAACTACTCATTCCTAACGTCTAACATCTTGATGCTACCGCCCTTCCCCAAAAGCAGTCTCATAGCCACAACTGCCCACAGACACTAGGGAAAAACCACACATATCCTGCCCACAAACACCTAGGTCACAACAACCACACCTCTTGATCTAAAACACTTGGGTCTCATTCCCAAGACACCTGGGAAACAACTCCAGCCCACATACACCTAGTTCCCTCTATCACAACACAACCTACCTGAAGGATCTTGGGCTATAGTAAACCTCAATCCATTACCGCCTGCTCGGATATTCTTGAGTGGTAAAAAACTGGAAGGTGGTGGGAGAAAGAAATTCCTTAACCATCCATCCATCCTTCCACTAGGATTTTGGGAAGCAAACACTCTCTATGAAGTGGGGTTCTCCAGCACGTAGTGCTCAATAAGGTTGGGGTGCGTATTGAAAATCACAAGGAACTACAATTTATACATATAGGTAAAGAAGAACTCAGCCCAACCAATTGGTTTCAGACAAACAACCAGCCCACACATAACCACCATTGATGCTACCCCTATATGCACAACCATAAAACATCCCCATCCAAAACATAAACCCAGTCCCTTTTTTCATTTAATCACAGGTCATTCTTTATTAACTAGTTCACTGTAATTAATTCCAGCACTACCCAAAGAAACCACTATTTACAACCATTATCAACACAACAAGAAAGCCACACTGTAGTCCCACTGCACAAACAACAAATAACCACATTGAAATCCCACTGCACAATGTCACTATATGGACACAACTCAAGAAAATGTAGTCCCACTGCTTAAATGTTCGTCCATTCCAAAATCAAACAATATCTCAACTTGAGATTCAATCACTACTCATGTACCACCCCATACACAAATTCATTCTCTATGTCAACCACTATACCTGTAACAATGCTACCAACAGCAACTCCACACAACCCCGAAAAGTAAAAAATCCAAACAAACACAGCACACAACCAGACCATTAATCCAAGCATATTCATATTTAGAAGGAGGGGTTATTTAATTCCACATTAAATTTCTAGGTTGATCACAGAACATGTTTGATCATGGGGAATCCATTTATTTAACCCAGTGTACATGATTAAATGGATTGAAATTTCCAATTATCCACAGAGTATTAACAGCACAAAAAAGAACATCACCAGTGCTCAAGCAATGGCCACCAACATCCATGATTTTCAGAAGTCCATACATCCATAACAATTTATAACAGGAAAACAAGGATAAAAAAATAAACAACACTAAACATTCATCCCTCTCCAATTCCCTACCTGTTATCATAAAAAGTCCTGATATCTTTTTATCATCATATTCCACATTTATTTGTTACTCTTTTTAAAGAAATAATTTAGTCATTTTAACCTAAGAATCATTACTACACCCACCACACATGATACATAATTAAATAGAGACAAATGAAAAATCCCTACTTTGAATAAAAGATGATAAATGTTCTTCCATGTGCCAAGAATAGAGGATTGAGTGAGTATTTGAGGATTCCAAGAAAACCAAATAGGGAGGGCACTACAGCACAGTATCATGACTCTTTGAGGAAGAGGGACCCCAAGTGCACCAATAGATAATAGAAGAGTATAATGAAATAGGATATCTCGGCTAAAAAAAGTGTGAGATCCTAATAACCAAGGATATGGCTTCAATGTGCAAGAAAATCAGATTCTTGTTTGACCACATAGCTAGGATATAACATGATTTGTGAGACATTACAGATAATGAAAAATTAATTATCCTCCTTAGAGATAGTGGAAATTTAATTAAAATGGATAAGAGTTAATAGGTTCTCATTTAATGATGAAAAAAATGTAATAGGGGTGAAAATGAAAAAAACCATGAGAAAACTGGAAATAACACCGATGTTGATACTAACATCGACGTTGACACTGATGTTGATGCCAACGTCGACACCAATATTGACGCTTTTGTTGATGTTGATGCCGAAACCAACTTTGAGGCTGATGTTGACACCGACATCAATGCTAACGCTGACACCAATAGTAAAAAATGGCTCACCGACACCGGTAATACAAACAATGACTCGCCAATACTGACAGTACAAAATGACTCGCTGACACTGAGAGTACAAAAATGATTCACCAACACCAACAATATAAAAATGAATCACTGACATTGAAAGATAGAAAATGACTCACTGACATTTATAGCACAAAATGGCATGCCAACACTAACAATACAGAATGACTCGCTGATACTGACAGTTCAAAAATGACTCACTGACACCGACAGTACAAAAAAGACTCCCCGACAGCGATAGTAAAAAATGACTTGTTGACACTTAAAGTACAAAATGACTCACTAACACCGATAGTACACAAATGAATTTCTGACACTGGTAGTACAAAAATGACTCGCAGACACTGATAGTACAAAAATGACTCGCCGACACCAAAATTACAAAATGACTCACCGACACTGGCAATAAAAAATGACACACCGACACTAACAGTAAAAAATGACTCATCGACACTAATAGTAAAAAACATGACTTGCTGATACCGACAATAAAAAAATGAATCACTGACACTAACAATGAAAAATGACTTCCTGATAGAAGAACTGGATTTTTTTCTTAAACTCTAGAAATGAGTCATTGGCACCTCCCAGAACACACCAAACACTGGATTTTCACAAAAGAATGGCTTAGATGGATCTGGGTCATTACATTATATAACCATTTAATATTATGGGTGTCCATAAAAAACATATAACTTAAATTATAGATATCTATTCCCATTTCACATGATATTTTATACATTTATACAAGTGAACCAATCATAAAAAACAAGGAAATGAACACTTTCAAATGATGAAATTGAATCTTATCACTCATCAAAAAAATCCATAAAATAACTTAATAAAATTGTAAAAAAATAAAATAAATGTCTAATTGGTTCTGAATTTAATTATTAATGAATATATTTTCATTATATAGGACGTTAAGTACAAGTAAGTAATGCTTTTAGACTTAATATAAGGGTTTTTCCATCCCACCTTTATTTCTTTTAGATACACCTTATTCACCACCATTTATTCTGTTTGGTATATGTATAATTACCTTTGATGTATAATATCATGATTATATTTAAATTCATGGTATTAAATTTTCATATTATGATTATTAATTTTATGGGACATTTGGTTTCACTATTTGTAAAGTGTTAAGGGATTCTCCCCGAACCTCCATTTTCATTCAGGTTATGTTTCCTCTTTTTTTCCATACTACAATACTTAATTACTTTTATATACATATTATAAATTCTAATTATATGTTTTAAACCTACTAATATTGATTATTTCATTTTTCTTTAATGGATAATTCATGTTTTATAATTTACCATTTTTAATTAACCCCAATAAGAAATCCTGATTAAAGGGAACATCTCAATTTCTTACCTATTATTAAGTACCATCCATAATATATTTTAAGCTACTGATATTTTTATAAAATCTTTCATTTTATCATGAAAATCTATCTTTTTTTCTTGGTTTTATGCAAAAAAATTATGACTTTTTCATTTTAAAGACTATTTTATATTTTCCATTAAACTTCACTAAAGTGAATCATTTCTAAAGATTTTTAAAAACTATTTTTACATGTTTTAACTTAAGTTGAAAATAATTGAGGCCTAAAAAATAATCTCATTTTACTTCCCTTTTCTTTTCTAGGATATTCATGTTTAATATATGATATTATAAAAATACAAATGATTTTCCAAAATATGTCTTCTTTCCAAATTAAAATGTTATTTCTCTGAAGAATATATCAATGATTTTATTCGATTACTTTCATATATGATTATGATTCAAATATATAAAATTGGTATGGGACACTTTTATGTAAAAATATCTTTTAAAATCAATTATTATAAAAATGAGGACTGTATTGGACTTAGTAAGTGATAGGTTGGGACTACTATATCCCCTCAATGCATTGGTGGGTCTCATGAGACAAACTAGACCGAGTTTTTACCATGGCATTACCCATTTATATAGAATTATTGGAAAATGCCTTGATGATATGTTTCTTATATTTGTTATTACGCATTCCCTCATTATAATATTAGTAATTGATAACCCATGTGAATATTCGTCTAGTAGAATATACATGGATATGTTTTATTCTCATGTGATTATTTATATGGAATTATGTATTCATCTTTTAATCCTACCATGTTAGGATTAATATTATATTTTAATATCATGTGTTTTTAGTTATCCACCATAATTTATTTTTTATGTTTTTTTATATTGTTCGCAATATTATTTACCCTTACTAAGCATCTGAGATCACCCATTTCTTATGTTTTATTTTTTCCCAATATGTGAAGATGTATGTTATGAATGACTTGTATGGATAATATATGAGTTTTTTGGTGTTCCCAAAGGAGTTTACATGTTTTTTTTCTATCGTGTTATATTGTAAAACTTTTTATTGTATCTAGTTATCCAAATAAAATAAATTATTCAGTCAGTTAGGATGTGATTTCTCTATTTATTATGCCAATTTAATAAAGTAATGCACTTGATCTAGGCTATTAGGGTTTTGGTATTTAGATTTGGTATGAGATTAAGTTTAGTATAAGCCTTGGAATGGAAATTTAAAAAACAAATATTAGGGAACATAACCATAATATAAAAAAATTTAGAAAAGGAATATGAGAACATCCTAGAATTTTAGTAAGGTAGAGATTATGTGGGTCTTCCTAGAAATACATCTTTGTTTGGATATTACAAGTTTACATGGTTCTGGAATAGATATTCATAGGGGTAAAAACCCCAAAAAGGTGTGTTGTTCCTAACTTGGAAAAACTTGGTTCATGACAATGAACCATACTGTTCAACTGGTTTGACACTCCCAAGGGATATTCTTAGGATAATTAATATTTTCTTTACAAATCATTGTGTAGGATTAAAAATTAAATATGTCCCCAATGTAACCATTTTTATGATTATGAGATTAGATAAACATAAATGTTTAAATTTATGTTAATTATTTAAATAGTTTTTGGATTATAAATTCTGATTTTTATTGTTATAATCTAATTTAGTGTAAACCATTATTTATAAATGGTTCCTAAAAAAAAGAATTTGAACCTAAACAATGAATGGGATCTGAAGGTTAAGAATGATAACATATTCTATGATCTTAATCCAATATTTATAAGGTAAGTAGTCACCCAAATATTTTAATCATATAAAAATATAATATCATGTTCTATCAAGACAATGAATGAATTATTCTAGTCTTATTTCTTCAAAGGTAAAAAATATAGGAAGAGGGAATCTAATAAAAAGATAGATAAAGGGAATAAGGGAAAGAAGTTTTTTCCCACATGTGATAATTTTAGAAGTAAACACCTTGGTATATGCTCATGAGGAAAATAAGTTTTTTTAAGTGAGTAGAAAAAGGCCATGATGCTAATAATTTCAAGAAAAGGAAATCATTTTCCAATGTTCGATGATTCAACTACAAGGAGATGGGACATCACACACAAAAAAATGTCTCAAGAATCAAATGAATATACACAAAAATAGGATAATGGATCATGGTCAAGATTATGCTACTACCATAGAAGAAGAGGGATGATTAGTATGATTGTGTTTGGATTGAAGAATTATGTTATTTGAATATTTTATCAATAATTATTTGGTTATAATAATCATGAGATATGTAATGATTGTATTGTAGTACTTCTTCTTATAGTAATTTGAAGCATGTGATGAATAGCACTTGTAATCTAGAGAACTGATTCGATTATAACTTGATCTTATTGAAAACACATGACATGAGAAAGATAACCCTAAATATACACATTATATTTTGATAATATTAAATAGATGTTTTTGGGATATCACTGGTGACCATGAAGGTTGTTATTGATTTAATGGGTTATGTTATGCTGGAATTATTAGATGTTTGGATTTAATGACAACCTGGGATTTTACTCTTGGAAGCATGAATGTTTCACAATTGTTTAAAGAATATTAAGGTATTGATTTATTTTTAATGTGGGATTAGAAGATTCATAATTTGGATAATCTTATGTTATGTTTATTTAGTTACCTAACTTAAAAATTTCTGGTCATTGAATATTGACAAATACGTTTTAGAAGAGTCTTAAGATAAACTACTTATTGAATGGATCAAGTTAAACTTTGTAAATTATTGTCCAGTAAAAACATATTTTGATGTTATTGGTTTTAATAAACATTTAATGTTTTAAGGAATGACTAAAGGACCATATGATTCATTAAAAGTGATTCAGGCATGAAAAACTCATCATGAGCATTCATTTCTAGGTGTGAATGATGAAACGAAAATTGATCGATGAACAACTAAAGGAGGAGATTATTCTTATGACATGGAAAGTAATTAAGTATGTTTATCTAAATATTAAAATATTCCATCAAATATAGAAAAATATTTTGGTATAATAAACTTAACTATTTAATTTTCTTTCTGATAAATTAATTATCTTTTAGCTGATCACAAGATTTACGATTTTTTGGTGGTTAACTTTCTAATGACTATGTTCTCTATCCCTCTCCCTCAAAACTTTTTTCGCATATTTTTAATTATTTTCAAGTATATTTGTCTTATATTATTGTCCTATATTTCTCCCCTAGGTTACCTCTTGGTTCCACTTGAATTTTGAAGAAAATGGACAAGTTTTGGGTGGATATAACAAGTCGCATGGTTTAGCCGCATGGTTTACAAAACCGTGTGAACAAACCGCTCACAGTGTCAATGTAAAAAGAAGATTTTATTATTCAATGTTTCCCTTCTAGGATTAACTCTATTGTGCCCATTTTTCCCCAATTTTACCCTTGTATCCATGGAAGTATTCCAATCTCCCTCAACCTCTCTTGGAATTCATTTTTTAAGGGAATTTTGGTTCGGAAACTTTAATATTATTCAAGTAAGGGATTCCTCCTTTGTTTTTCTTCCATTTACATAAGTTGTATTCCATACTTCAGGAAGTTACAAATGTTTATCAACAATAGTTCCATCCCTAAGGTTTAATTTTTTGTTTCTTTGTCAAATCTTGTGGATTAGTATTTGTTTTCATCCCCTTGTGGTGTGGTGGTGGTGTGGTTAATGTTTCGCACAAATATTTGGGTTTTTGACATTTAACATTGGTAATTCCATGTTTAAACATTATTTGATGATTGATATTTTTTTATTGAACTTCCTTGAATGTTTCTTACCTATTATGTGTGGTGTGAAAATTATTTTTGAAGGAATTGGTTAATTGTTGGATTATAAAGTGTCATTTTTTCTTGAATTTGTGTGTTTTTCATGTGTAATTCATCTGGTATCATTTGAAGGAATTTTATAAAACATGATTTTGGTTTATTAAATGATTATAGGGAATAAAATTCAATTTGGGTATGGTATTGGGGTGCATTTTTCATTAGAAGAGTCATTTTGAATGGAATTTGTGTGCACAACTTTGTTTTACATCTTGGATTTGTTTTATGAAACTTTTAAATGGTTTATTGAGTTACAAAAAAGATAAAAGGACATGTTGGGTACTGTTTAGTGTGTGTATGATTTAGAAATGGTATATTTATATGAAATAGTTATTTTATAACATTCGAAACTTGATTGAGAAAAAAGAGGGAAACCCAGGTATCTAGGTGGGCGGACTAGGACTAGTATACTTGTGATCTAGTAGTGGTATCATCCCAGTTTCACTTAGAATGTTTGAAGATGAAAAAACATAATAAAATTTGATGATGTTTGGGAACCACTATTATATTAGTTTTTCCCTTCCTAGTGGATTTTTCATGATATTTTCATTAAAATATGGTTACTTTTACACTAAGATATGATGTGCCTAGGGCCCCAAGAATGCTAGAATCTATGGGTGTTCCTGTGACTAGTACACAAGGACTATATTGTACCCAACATCAGTATATGATGTGTTTTTTTGGTAAATTAAGTTGCGTGAGTTTTTTCTTTAAAATTTTCTATTCTTTAAAGTTACCCTCTTGAAAACTATTCTAAATTTAAATTTTCATCTTTTAGAAATTGTTCTAGTATTTCTTGTTTATAAAAACTTGCATTATTTTTTACTTCAAATTTTTATCACATGGAATATTTTTGGGTGGAATACTATTGGGATAAGGATAACATAAAACTTACACCCTTTGGTGTAATTATTCTTGGTAATGTTTGACATAGGTAATGGAAAGGCCCTTGGAGATAGAGGTTCAGGTTGTTCACTTATTTTTTCAATGCGGCATTGCGGATATGGATCGTGAGAGAATCCCCTTGTCTTATTGTGGTTTTTATGTTAGACTTGTTTATTATTTTTATTTGGGAACCTCTTATGGTTTTTTTAAACAATGAAACTCAATTCTGAATTTTTCATTAAGACTTATTTGGTGTGAATTTTCAGATTCAATTTATTTATTATTGTTGGTTTTTTATGTTTCTAAACATGGGTAAAGAGTTCCCAAAACCTTATTTATGATAACCAGACACTTGTGTCAGTCCGTGGGGATAAGGAATTCCCTTAGTTTATGTCATGGACTAAGTAGGGTTCCGGTTTAGATGGTGACCAGATCTGGTTCATGACAACATGATAGTTAGATTTCTCTTCCATGCCTTTGATATCACATACCAAAAATTATTTCCTACCTGAAATCCTAGTTTTTTTTTACCTTCACTTTTCCCTTTCCATTTAATTAAGGGATATTTTATTAACCATATTTTTGAAGTGGCTTTCCCATAAAATAATTTTCAAGTATTAGCATCTTCTTTTTAAGTATAATTTCAAATTTTGAGTTTGAAATTTATTAAAGGATGGGAGAATGTAACACCCTAAGATTTTAGGGTATGCCTATTTTATAATTTAATTTCTTCGACGGTATAGTTTTCATATAACCCCATGCTTAAACAAACAATGATATACAATTAAACATCATTATTTTAAAATGACCATCATAACCTAGCAATTAAATTTTCGATAATGAATAGTATTAACCAAATTATGAAATTTATATATTATAAAATTACTGAAAAAATTAAATTCATCCAAATGATTTTATAGGCATAAGATAAGAATGGATCCAATTTTACGCATTAAAAACATTATTTTTCTAAAGATAATTTTACCTCATTTTAATGATGAACTTGTTTTAAAGATAAACATTAACACCATTTTAAACTCTATTGATGAAAAAAAACATTCTTTCTCAAATTAAAATGTAAAAATTATCTTCGGGTGAAATTTTTGTATTTTTCTAAAAATATTTATTTTCTAATTAATAGTTAAAAATAACAATTTTTATAAAACATCAAATTTCATTATATTATAATTATATTTATGATTTGAATATTTATCTCACATATTAAAGAATAAATAAATTTTAGGTATCTCATAAATGAAAATATGATATATTTATATCTTGGAATAAATAAATAAATTTCTTAAATCATAAATTAAGTATTGGTATTTTTGTGAAATGTAAATGTCTATTTATAATTTTATAATTTATATAATGATTTAAAATAAAATTTATTTTGAAAAATGGATTCAATAATTAATATTTGTTTTTATTATGATTATAATATTATTTTATGAGACCATAATTAATTTTTATAGTGTCAAAAAATTATTTATAACTTTAAAATCTGTATTATTCAAGTAAATAATGACTTTATATAAAAATTAAAATTCTCATATACATAAAATTGTTTTCATAAAATGGAGTTAATTTTTTGATTATACATATTGAAAAATTGTGGGGATAATTTATGGGATTATTCTCAAATAGTTGAATTTTGTGAAAAGTAAAATACTATAAATTAGGGTATTAGCTAAATAGGTGAATTATTGAGTCATGGGTTTTGTATGGATGATGTAATAACCATTAGTTAATACTCACATGAACTAGTTTCTATATTTAGTTACAATAACCTAAACTATTTCTTATCATGATCCAAAATAATAAACAAATGAATATAATAATCTAAAAACTCCCCTCTCCTCTACTATAATTACCACCCATCACCACCTCTTTTCATCACACCTCTTATGCCTTGAATATTTTCCAATTTCTAAAAAATACTCTTACAAAGTTTCTCCCCCATGACCTTGTACCTTTGGTATCATGAAAATACCAATCCCTTTTCCCCAATGAGGCTCTCAAGGAGAAAATGTTCAAGTGGTAAACCCCTCTTCTGTTTTTTTTAATTAATTTTCAAGTTATTTTATTATAGTATTATCTACTCAGATATCCTTTTCCAATTTACATGATAACTCCAATATATTTTATAAACTGGGATTTTATTATGTTAGTTTAATATCCTATCATCTATTCTCTTCTCCTCTTCCTTTTCTTCTAAATATGGAAACATCTTCCTTGAGGTGTCGACTTTCCACCTTAATGGACGATGAGTTTTCATTTTTCCATTCTACCATCAAGGATGGTCATGAAACCATTTTTATGGTTAAAAATATTATATTATATTTATTATATCCTATTTAATTTTCTATAGCTATTATATATACTTAATATTAATTAATGAAACAGAACTAGTTTTTGATGATCAAAAACTGCCAAAATAATATGAACGATTATCACTAACATCTTGTCTAATGATTCATCCTCACACTAAATAACCCAATGTATTATGTATAAATTTAACATTATAAATGTTCATAAATAACATATAACTTCAATTATATATATTTATTCTCATTTCACATGATCTTTCGTACATTTATACAAGTGAACCGGTCATGAAAACCAAGGAAACAATCACTTTCAAATGATGAAATTGAACCTTCAAACACATAAAAATGGATATAAATGAACATAATAAAAATATTATAAATCAAATAAATGTTCAAATGGTTAAAAATTTAATTATTAACGAATATAATTTTATTACCTAGGATTTTTATTATAAGTTCATAATGCTTTCAGACTTAAGGTAAGGGTTTTCTCATCTTATATTTATTTCTAAGAGATACAACTTATTCACCACTATTTATTATGTGTGGCGTATTTATACTTAACTTTTATGTATGATATAATGATTCCATTTATCTTCATGGTATTAAATTTTCATTTTATGATTATTAATTTTATGGGGCACATAGTTCGACTATTTTCAAAGTGGTAAGGGATTCTCTCTGAACCTCTATTTTTCATTATGTTTACATTTTCTCTATATTTACCCTACTATAATCCTTAATTATTTTTATTTAACTATTATAGATTATGTTTCTATTTTTTAAAACTATGTATCTAGATTTGTTTATTTTTCTTTATTGGTAATACAAGTTGTATAATGTCTCATTTCCAATTTCTCCCAATATGTAAGCCCGATTAAAGGAAACATCCCAATTTTTTGCTCATTTTCAAGTATCATTCATAATATGTTTTAAAATAAAATTATTTTTTGAAGATAAATCATTTTATAATAAAAACTATTTATTTACACTAAAACATAAATAGCCTTTAGTGGAGGTCTTTTAGTGGTGGATTTGTAAACTGCCGTAGAACATTTTTTTTAAAGGGTTTAGCGGCGGTTTATTAAAAACTGATGCTAAATCCATCATTTTTTACAGCGGTGATGCTTCCCCCCCCACCCAACCCAGACCCCACTTCTCCCCCCGACCGCCACAATTCCATCTTCTCCCCAATCATGAACCCTAGATTGGACATCAGTGACCTCGCCGCCCATAAGCACGCCTCGTCGCCCATCAGTGTGCCTCACCACCCATCGTCAACGACCCACCGAAGCCCTAGCTCGCATGCCAGGTATGGTTTCCACCATATAATATTTGTTTTAACTCTTAATAAATTACACTTATAATTTTATCCCATTCCAAAAGAGATGACCTAGTACATACAAGTATTATACTGCAATGAATAGAGGGAGTGTTTATTCCACCACTACAAATAATACATGTATTATATAAGGAAATGATAAAACACATTCTCTATTATATTTAAAATAATTTTAAGTGAAATTATAATGGTAATTATTAAACTTAAAACATTCATGTATCATAGGAGATATGATAAAGAAAAAGTATATAATCATACACATATTAGTGTTTTATGGTAATAAATGGTTATTATAAACACAATAGTGAACTTGAAAATTGTTTATAACATGATATAAAAATGAGAACATAAAAATCATATAATATTCTAAATCTTGGGATGTGAAAATAATCATGGATGACTAATATAGTAGTTGATGACCTTAAAATAGTGTTTGAAAAGTAGTTTGGACTAGTCGGTTTTGACAAGAGTGTTGTGGAACCCTATGTGATTGTTTGTAAGGTGGGGTGGGGAATCAAGGTTCCTTCCAAATTTCTTTTTCATTACTTTAAATATTTAAACCTCACCAGTCATAAAATATTATTCTTGTGTGAGCCAAATATTGATTAACATATTACTTTTTTTTCATTGACATTGAATTTCAAAAACAAATATGGACCTTAACGCACATAACTAAATAAGGTTTTATTTACTTGTTTCACATGCACTAGGTTTAATCTAAATGGAATACACAAGATGAAGTTTCAATATAAAAAAATTACCGATCATATAATTTTTCTATTAGATATAAATATTTTAGTTTTGGCCACTACATTCCAAGGAACACTTCCTTTATAATTATTTAGTTTTTGATGAATGGTCACCCAACTGAAACTCCCTTTGCTTCATTCTACACACACTACTTCCAAGAAAAAATTGGTTTATATAATTGTATTTATCTTCCAGATTAGTATATAAAGATAAATTTTTGTACTTATTTAATCCCAGGTTTTATGTGGTGTCGATCTTGATGTTTTTGTGCACTTCTTCTTCAAGGCTAGATGATATCATATTTTTGATGAGAAAGTTTATTAATTTAAATACACATAATGAAAACAAAAACAATATAATACTCCATATAAAGAATAATTCTATCAATATAATTATCTTATTATGCTCTGTTTTAATTACAATCAACTAGATTAATCATTGTAACTCCATAAAAAATAAAACTTTATCCTCAAACACCTCATTATGAAACATTAAACATGGTTTAATCTTACTTATTTATTTTCAATATTGATTTTTCTGGTATGTTCTTCCATTTATAGGTTCCCATTATGGTGCGGACTCATGTGGTTTCAATAGTTTTCATCTATGATCAAGATCATAATTTACCTCTAAATTGTAGAAGGTTTTGTAACATGATTTTATTAATTATTTTTTCTAAACAGTACTTTTCATCCTCAGATGGTAGCTCAGATAGAGAGAATGATCCAAATTATAATAGATGTATTGAAGATGATTATTCTTGATTTTATAGGTTCTTGGGTGAATCATTTCCCTTTGATTGAGTTTTACTATGATAGTAGTTATTGATTAACCATTGGTAAAACTATATTTAAAGAATCGTATGAGTGTTCTTACATATATCTATTATGTTGGAAAGAGGTTAGAGAGTTAATTAATATTAGACCAATTTTGGTGAATAGAATAATAGAGAAGGTGTAGTTGTTCTATGAGAGAATAAAATATGCTCAAAACCATTATGTAATGGACCAAGGTATAGAGTTGTTTACATGGGATGGGTTTGATCTAGTGAACAATAATTCATTTCTCTTTTTAGGATTTCTTGCAAAATAAACCTAATTTTTTTATTAGAGTGAGAAAACTCGCTGCTTAAGTCACACACACTATGGAAACAAAATAGAAAAATACATGTGATATATAAGTTTCACCACCCAAATTGATAATTTAACCATTGGAATGATCCAGAATCACCTAAGCCTATATGATCCACTAGAATCACCATGGTGGATGCAATGAGAACGGGATATCTTTAACTTGTGTTATAAAATTAATTATAATTTCATCATCTAAAATATCTCATTATTATCTTCACTACCATGCTAAGACATTCCATACTAGGACTAAGAGAAACAAAGAAGAAAACTCAACCTCTATATTTCAAAGAAGGCATTCATATCCTTGTTATTCCACTTATACCTACCCACCAATGGGTCAGATATACATTGTATACTTACCTATCTACTTAAATAAAGTTCTACTTTAAGGTAAGAGTTTATTTCCCTTTCATATTCCTAACTTCTATTCAATTATTATATGATTTATCAATCCCTTACATTAGTGATAACAATGTTATGGCATCGTTAGTTTTTCCATCTATTTTAGTGGAGCACAACATACAAAAAACTATGAGGAAGTGATCCTTGTTCTCATCTTCTTTTATGGATATTTTTAATTTGCATGCTTTGGTTTTCTAGTGGGTGATTTACCATATGTATTTATATAGGAAAACCTTATGTAACATATTTATATATTTTTTCAACTAGTATATATGAATCTCTTTCCCTATTTAGTAGTAACGTTGTGTTTTAATTTTTTTTAATATTGTTTAGTCACATTGTGATATACATGGGTAAAAGTTGGATCAAATTACCAAGGAACACACCTCAGTATGTTAAGGGTTTGAAGGAGTTTTTAGATTTTTCAATTTCCAATCAATCTGTTGAAGGGGGAATAAGATGTCTAGGTTCTAAATGTAAATTAAGAATATGTTTGAAGAGAGATTAAGTTTATGAACATTTAATACTGAATAAATTCCATGATCAATACTTGTGTTGGATTTGTCATGGAGAATTGAACGTTACAGAAAGGTTGATCACTGATTTTAATCCACATAATGAGCTCCCAAAATTTTCGACAATGGAAAATGTAATAAAAAACCTCACAAATGATGCATTTGGAACTGCAAGACACCACTATCAACATCAAAACATAAGAGAACAACCAGATGAGGGTACTAAAAATTGCAATGTGATAGGTGATGTTTTTTAGACTGTAACACAACCAGATCAAGAGTGTAACATATCATTGGATTCTCCTCTTGAATTTGTGGAGATAAATGTAAGAGAAAACTTCACTGAGGAAAATATGATTCATGATTTAGTTGACGATTGAAATCTAGAGTTGTATAGTGGATGTTTGAAATATTCAAATATTTTTTTTCTATTGATGTTGTACCATATCAAATTTCTATGTGGAATTACAAATAGGCCAATGTCCATGATATTGGAATTATTGCGTGATGCATTTCCTGAAGTAAAAATTCCTGAGTATTTTTATGATATGAAAAAGGCTGTTAACAGGATTTGTCTGAATTATTCAAAATTAAATGCATGTCTCAATGATTGTATGCTTAATTGGCGACAAGATTCAAGTAGACGGAATTGAAAAAAATATTCTTCTTCTAGATGGAAGTCAATGGGTGACATTGGAAGTCTGAATAAACATACTTTAATGAAGAAGAAGAAGAAGAAAGATAACACACCTGCAAAGGTTTTGTGTTACCAGTTATAGCATTTGGCCAGCAGTTTTCCAATGGATAATAATAATGATGGGTTAATGAGACATCAATGAGACTCAAAATCATGGAATATATTTGATTCATTACATCCAGATTTCTTAGATGATCCTAGGAATGTTCTATTGGGATTTAATGACGATGGAATCAACCCATTTGGGACTTTGAGTACCAATTATTGCATTTGGCCAGTTGTTTTGATCACTTAAAATCTACCTCCATGGATGTGTATGAAACAAACATATTTTATCATTTCGATGATTATCCCTATAAAACAAATGCCTATAAATGATATTGATTAATACTTGCAACCTTTTATTGAAGAATTATAGGAGTTATGGAGCAACAGTGTTGAGACATTTCATGCTTCTTCTAAAACAATGTTCAAAATGCATACTGCTTTAATGTGGACCATTAGTGACTTCCCTGGGCTTGGGAATTTATCTGGTTGTAAAATTTACATGGGTTTGTCTTATCCTATTTGTAAATTTATTTTGATCACAAATGGCTACCTCACAAAATAAAATGGTTCTTCTTGTGCCATCCAAGATTTCTCGATGCATCTCATAGATTTCAGCTGAACAGAATATAATTTAACAGTTTCATTGATTGTAGACCACCTCCAATGTTGTTAACAAGTTCTAAAGTATTGACATAACTTGAAAATGTTGAAACAAAATTTGGGGAGGTTCATCTGTTGAATGATAGCAGGAAATGGGTTCGAAGTTCATCGTCAAGTGAATTCAGAATGCAACAATGGAAGAAAAATGTATATTTTTCAAACTTTCGTATTAGGAATTTAATTTTTTACTACATAATCTTGATGTGTTTCATATTGAGAATAATGTCAATGAAATTTTGATTTTTACATTTGTTAATGATCATGGAAAGTAGAAGGATAATCTCAATGCTCACAAATACTTACAAGTAATGAACATAAATCGTGATCTCTGGCCAGATGAGGATGAAAAGTATGCTCTGAAAATTTGTGCAATTAAAAATAGGGATAAAGATAAATTCCTTCACTTTTTAAAGAATGTGAATGTATCTGATGGGTATTAAAGTAACATCTCAAGTTGTGTGTCTTGAAAAATCATAAGTTATATGGATTTAAAAGTCACGATTCACATATTTTGTTACAACAGTTACTAACATTGGCATTGAGTACATTATTACCTGAAAAACATACTGTTGTTGTACTCTAATTCTTCACATTTTCAGACAACTATGTGAGAAAAATCTATATCTATTTCATCTTGACAACCTCCAAGATTGGTTTTTATTGACCCTTTGTGCAATGGAGATGATCTTTCCTCTATTGTTTTCTACTGTCATGATTCATTAATGACGCATTTGTTTGAGGAAGCTAAATTAGGAGGCCCCGTTCATTATCGATGGATATATCCAATTGAGAGGTACTTTATTAATATTTTTTCCAGTTAATTAAAAAAATGGCACTTAATTAAATGCATAATTATGTTTATTTTATTTCACATATAACTTGGTAATTTGAAATCATACGTGAGAAATAAAGCTCAACCAGAAGGAACTATTTCTGAATTCTATTTTGCTGAGGAGTGTCTTACCTATTGTTTTAGATACTTGAATGATATTTAGACAAGATTTAATTGATTTGGATGTGTTGATGACACATCGACTCAATCTCAAATACTTTATAAATCAAAAATATTTTCTACTATTGGTCGATCAGTTGGGAGGACCTCAAATGTAACACTGACAGAATTGCAATTATTATAGGCACATAGATATCTTCTTCTGAATAGTAAAATTAAAAATCCATTTATTAAATATTTGAGGATAAAAAAAATATATGAATGAGAGTTTTAACAAGAAATGAGAAAGATATAACAAAATTTGTTAATAAAGAGCTTTTAGCATGGTTTTCACGATGTGTAAGTTCGTAAATATAGAAATTAATAAGACTATTAGTTTGACACATATATTTCATACATCTAAAAAATTATATTTCATTTTTTAGATCATGAATACTGATACTTGAGCATAGTTTTCAGAATATTTGATGTTTTTTACTCGAGGTCCTATACAAAAAGTTAGAAAGTTCGATGCTTACAACGTGAATGGCTTTAGATTTCGTACAGTCGATTGAGAAAGGGGTTTGAAAACATAGAATAGTGGTATATTTACATTTTCTAAAGTGGGATACTATGGAAAGATGACTGATATTATAGAATTAAACTACCATGGTCATTTTTCAGTTGTTGTATTCAAATGAAATTTGGTCGATATTATCAAAGGTGATAAAAGAGATTACTTGCAATTAACTTCTGTGAACTTCTCTTGCTTGATGGATGTTGGTGATCGTGAACTATATGATCCATATATCCTATCATTGCAAGTAAAAAATGGTATATTTTGTGAATGATGTTGTGGATGGAGGGTGGAGTGTAGTTTCTCACTTAATACAAAGAGATTTATTATATATGGGTGATGAAGTGGATGAATTGACCTCTGAAATTGAATCTCATCAACAACAAGAACTAGAATTATTTGTCCATCATGATATTGAAAATATTAGTCTAGAAAGGATTAATGAAGTGGATGAAGTAATGGAGCAGAAAACTGACATGATTGAAGGGGAAAATGATTGTATGTACAATTATTTATTCAATCAGCAACCACTTATTTCATTTGTGTAGTCATTAATTATCATTGTTATGTATATTTTTTTGTTAGTACTAGGAATATATTATCATTTTAAAAAAAATAGGCATATTTTTTTTAAAATATATGTTCTGAACATAATTTTATTTGATTAAATGACAGGAATTCCATGGAGGAAGTGATACAGTGTTTCATCCATTTTTGTGACAGATGACGATCCATCTGTCTCCCTCCCTACATCATCTAAGCCATCAGCTGCCTGCCCCCTGCACCATCTCCCCCTATACCATCTCTCACACACTTTGTGATCATCTCTTTAGAAGATGATTTGTTTACTCCCCCTTCAGTAGCCTCAGCATTTGGGCGGCGGCACGACACTTCTAGTTCATCATGGGCATATTGGAGGATCACTATTATAGGTACAAATTTTAATATAAATAAATTTATTGCACTTTTTTGTACTGATTTTTTGTTCATTAATGATGGAAAAAATAAAAAATTGCAGAAAATATAAAAATTTCAGATGTGTGGAATATGAATGGAGGGAAGAAAGTTTTCCCATTTGATTCATATGGTGTCCCTATGGATCACGCCGCGGGATTACTTGGCCAAATTCCAGGCCAGCTGGTTGCGGAGCCCATTTCCCTTCCTATTTTTTATGATGATTGGAGAAATATTCCTCCAAGTAAGAAAAATTAAATTTTTTATTCTCAAATAAAATTAATTTTAATACATTATGGTGTAATTGAATTTCATGTTATAAATATGTTCAAAATGAATTTATGTATATAGATGTTTTTCAACTTAACTGTTGCTGATTTGATAGCATGAAAGTGGACGTTGAAAAATCTTGGTAAGAAATGGAAAGGCTTCAAATAGAGATTGTGGATCTATGTCAATGATACTTTGTTGAACTTCCAACAAATGTATGAGAAGCTACCCAATGGGGTACCCAAAGAATAGTGAAAAGTTTTTGTTGACAGATGTTGTGATGAGAAGAAGATGGTATTTAAATATAAATTATTATATTAACCTCATTTTACATATATAAATGTACATAAAAATGAGATGATATTGAATAAATTACTATTAAATTGAATTTTATTTATTTCAGTATCTCTCAAGAAATAGTGCATCAAGTCAGGATTAGCAAGTCATCCCTCGCACTGCGGGGTCAAAAATCTTTTCTAGAAGCTGATCGACTCTGGTATTTTTTTCATTAGTTTAAATATTTATAAGATGATATTATCTGTTTAATATATTAAACTTTAGATTTATCATTGTTTAATGCATTCACAGAGTTAAGGGAACAAAGCATCCAGAACTGAAGTTTGGTTGAATGTTCACAAAAAATATGATGGATGTTTTATTAATGACCCTTCCAAAGAAGTTGGGGTATGAATTCATTTTTTCATTATAATAACTTATTATTAGTTTTAAATAGGTTAATATATATTGATATTTTATTTATAGGTAAAAATTAAAGAAATATGGGATGCCAAACCTGGGTAGTCTTACTTAGTCTCCCAGGATGACATTGTTGCTAAAGTCCTTGGGAAGAAGCAACCTGGTAGAGTGTGCGGGATGGTTTTGAGACTCGTACCATCTGAGGTCTTTGGCAGGCCATCGGGGATTGTAGTTACATCTACTCCTATTTGTAGTCAGTCCATACCCAGAGATTCTCAGAGAGATATTATTTCCCTATGAAACACAATACAAGACTAGGGGGCTTAGATATCCCCTTTACAGAAAGTGTTGACTGATATACGTCAGAAGATGAGCAGATATCCTCCCGGTGGAACTACAATGATTGGTTGTGAGTAGGTAAATCACAAAAATTCAAAATAATTTAGTTTGAATTCTTTTATTGGTTTTAAGTTTAAATATAAATATGCAACACTATTTAATTTTCAATATAATTTTCTTACAGGTGGTTGTAGGAAGTGGAGATGGAGGGGGAGAGGGTGACGATATCTGTTCATCATTAGATAGTGATTAGTAGTATTGTTGATATGTGGAAAAATATTGACATTCGGTTTGTATATGTATCATGTGTGGCACATAGTTTCCTCCAAACTTTTTTAGGACCTAACATTTTCATGATTTCAAATGTTTCCTTTTATGTATTTTATTGATTTTGGATGTTTCCTTTTATGTCATGATTTCTAGAGTGTGGTATGCACCATATATATCGACTCTTTATTGTGATGATTCATTTTTTATGATTCATTTTTCCTAAATTCATTTTTTCATTATAATAATGTATACTAAATTTTCTTGCCCAATGCATTTACCATAACATTTCTATTTCTAAGAAGTACTTCTTAGTAATTCTCTTGTATCAATCCCTAGGGATGACAATGTGTATCTCACTAACATGTTTAAGATAGATCACCCTTTAGTGTGGAATGATCCTAGTATCCAAAATTTCAAAACAATGGTTGGAATCCATATATACTGATACAATATTAGGATAAATTTTGCTACATTGTCTAAAATGGGGTTTTCCCAACATTTCTAAAGTGGCCTCCAAGAATAGTCAGGTAGTGTAAATGACAGTGTCTATTATCTCAGTGGGCATGAAATGCTGATGGGAAACTCCTAGTAGATTCTGTAGAACCCCCTACCCTCGAAAATGTTAAATAGACTTCATCATCAGTTACTTACTATTTATAACGTCAACTACCCTATCAAAAATAATTTATTATAAGAATCCATATTCCTTGATAGAATATATCAACCCCCTTCACGAGATACTCTTCCCTTTGAAGGAATGTTCCTGATCACTTCTATTATATTTTGCACATCAAAATAACTAGGATGCATAATGGGAGTTACAATATATTAAGATTCAGATTCCATTCCTTCTAAGGAATCCACACTAAAGACTCCTTTTCCAAAGAAATCACATTAGTGAAACAAATATGACACTTGAACTTGATCCATCACTCATAAAAAATCTGGATCCCTTATCCATGGGAGAGATGAATTTACCTTTTTTCTATCTTTAGTGTAATGTATAATAATTCCACATGGAATAACACAAGCAAGAGATGATTTTACCTAATTCTCATGTTATGTTTCATTTATAATAATTCCACACGAAACACCAACATAAATTAATCCCAAGAAAATATTACCACATCATTATTCTCATGATAAAGGGTCTACCACCAACAAACTACACCCCACATATTTTGAGTAACTAAGGAATAAATAAATAACCAACCAATCATGTTCCTAAAGGACTGTAGGACATTTAAATTTATCAACACATTGATGGAATAGAAATATAAATAGTTACTATATATATACTAGTAATATATATAGTTTATATATATTTCATCCACCTATATTATCAAGGTATGTGAAGATTTATGTAGCCATATACTTATAGTAAAACTGATGAATAGACCATGGCATAACTCAGACATCCCAAACTAGTCAAACGAGCCTATGTGCTCATGTAATTGGGTACATTTCATATATCTCAATAGAGTGAGAGCTGCCATGAAATAACACATGGGATGTTGAGTGCACCATCCAGTCAAAATTCTAGTCATGGAATATGGTGAGTAAATCACAATACTTATATAGTAAAAGTTTTTCGATACACAATGCTCAACACCTGATGTAAGGAATTATGATATCTTCTTGCTCAAAAATCTCATACCATCATACCACAACCTCTATAAAGGTGTATATTATATATAACTAGTAAAGATAATTACCTAAAATCCATCTCTTCTATCTACACCGTATAGATAATAAAGGCATAATAATTTGTGTCATAATAGATAAGGAATAAACTCTTATTCTTGTCTTTATCAATGTTCAATTCCCATTTAAAATATTACAGTTCGTATGAAGAATTTTATAAAGAATAAATAAAGAGCATGACAATACAATTAATTGGGGTCATTCCATTTAAAACTAATTGATTTGTTTTATGAAAGGAAACCCATCTTTAATTATACATTTCACACTATCAGTTGCATTTAACTCATTCAATTCATTAAAACAAAGGAAACCCATATATAATCTCAATGGAGTCACTTAGATGGTGACATATTAATCTAGGAAATTTCCCACTTTATAAATTCCAACTATAAGTGGTCCAAACACCTACGGGATGCCTTGGGTTCTATCAAATAATCATACATAAACAGATATTACATTCTTGAACAATTCCAAAAGATATGTTGGAGTAAAAACTTTTGAAAAAAAATCATATTTTCCCATTTCACCTAGATCACCCAATGCGTGACCATATAAGTTTCACACGACATGTGAACATCCAATCAAGGATCAACTAGTACATATGAGTATGTAATGGTCAATTTTAAATACATAAATTCACCACTACATTTTATTGGATACTAGGATTATGCCATTTGATATGTTTATTTTCATTTCTTTAATCACTGAATGATGTATTTGGTTGTTCTTAGTTAAGCATTTCTTTTTATATTGACTGTAGTATGAATTTTGTTGGTGTTTTCATATTCATGGAATTGTTTTTTTCAGGGAACTAGTATAGGGGATCCAAAAACTGGTTCTTTTTTCCTAAATATTCTCTTTAGTGGTGGTTTTAACCACCGCTAAAAAAAGTAATCCCCTGCCTAGAGCAACCGCCATGAAAAACAATATAACCACTGAAAAAATGTTCCAACTATGTCAGTTCCCATAAACTACCGCTAAACCTCTTTAACCACCACAAATTGTTTCCTGACACGCAATTTAGTGGTGGTTTTCAGAAACCACTACAGAAGCATATGACGGTGGTTTAAACCTCCTCCATAGCCAAAAAAACTGCCATGAAATTGCAATTTTCATATAGTGTTAATTCCTATTTTTATACAAAAAATTATGACTTTTTTAAATAATATTTTATATTTTCCCTTAAACCACACTGAAGTGACCCATTTCTAAAGTATCTTAAGGACCATTTTAAAATGTTTTAACTTAATTGGGACATAATTTATTCCTCAAACATAGTTTCATTGTTCGTCCCATTTCTTTTCTAGGATATACATGTTTACAAACTGATCTTTTGAAAAATAAGAATGATTTTCGAAAAGAACCCTTTTTTCAAATATAAAAGGGTATTTCTATGAAGAAATTATCAATGATTCTATTAGGCTATTTTCATCTATGATTATAATTAAAATGTTTCAAAGTGGTATGGGACACTATTATTTAAATATATGTTTTTAAATTGATTATTTTACATATGAGGAATGCATTGGACTTAGTAAGTGTTGGGTGGGGCCCGTTATAGCTCGTCGATGCATCAATATGTCTCATAAGACAAACTAGATCAGGTTTTGGCAAAGTACTTGCCCATTAATGTAGAATTCTTAGAGAGTCCTTGATGGTATATTTATGATGTATAATATTATACATTCCCTCATTATGATATTATTAATTGATATCCCATGTGATTATTTGACAAGTAGAATATCCATGGTTAAGTTTCTTTCTCATGTGATTATTTATATGAAGTTATTTATTCAACTTTTATTCCTTTCATATTATGATAACAATTATGTTTTAATGGCATGTTTTTTTAGTTTTTTATCATGCAATGTTGTTTGTGTTTATTTTTTATAGCTTCTTCTATATTTTTTACTCTTACAAACATTTGAGATCACCCCTTTCTTATGTTTAATTTTTCCCTAGGATGTGAAGATATATATTATGAATGACTTGAAGGATTAATCTATGAGTTTTTAGGTGTTCCCAATGAAGTTTCTATGATATTTTTCCTTTCAAGTTATAATGTAAAACTTATGTTGTTTATCTAGTTATCCAAAGATACTAAACTATTCATTCCATTAGGATGTGGTTTTCTTGTTTATTATATTAATGTAATAAAGTTAGGAACCAGGTCTAGGCTACTAGGTTCATGGACTTAACAATAAAGATGATTAAGGACTTTGACTACTCAATCCACTACCATTCTAAAAAAGTAAATAAAGTGGCATATTCTGTAAGTATAAATGATATATAAATTTTATTATTTGTGATAATTAAGAAGTATATAATCTTCTTAAACATGGAAACGGTGGAGATTAGAATCATGAAGGAATAAACATTATCAATACCTTCAAAAATGATTACTCAGCCATACCTTTTATAGAAGATTAAGGACTCTCAAAGAGATGATGTGGAAATTTAGAATAAGGTGTAAAATCATAGATTTTGATCAGATAAAATCAATAGTGGTGTTCTATATAACCTCACCACTTATTTAATTCATATCATTTAAAGTTAATCGAGTGAGAATTCATCTCAAATTTAAATGAAGTGATTAGTCTTTATATGATTATCTAATAGAAACCATATAGAATTATTTCCTCTTAATGTCATCGGATGACCAGTGACAATTTCCATTATTATGTTTACCATTTCCATGTAGGTATGGTTAATGGTTTCTTCATCCCCTTATATTTTTTCCTTTCATCATCCACTTGCTACATACAAGAAACCTTGATATATAATCTATGATCTCATTATTTATATTGTCCCACCAATAGTTCTCTTGGGACACATCTATATATATTATAAAATCTTGGGTTTAAAAATGAGTCATTTGATGATGCACATAGGTGGACCTTCTCCATCCATCTAGGGAGCAAAAAGATGTATCATGACCTCGAAGATCACTATTGGTGGGACAATATAAATAATGAGATTGTAGAATATATATCAAGGTTTCTTGTATGTCAGCAAGTGGAGGATGAAAGAAAAAAATCTAAGGGGATGAAGAAACCATTACCTATACCAACATGGAAATGGGAAACATAACCATGGAAATTGTCACCGGTAATCTGATGACATCAAGAGGAAATAATTATATATGGTTTGTATTGGATAATCATATAATGACTACTCACTTCATTTAAATTTGAGATTAATTCTCACTCAATTAACTGTCAAAGAAATGAATTAGATAAGTGGTGAGGTTATATAGAACACCACTATTGATTTTATCTGATCGAAATCTATGATTTTCCAATAGAGCTAAAAAAACTTTTTACATCGGTTTTTTTAGGTTTTTCATATAATTTTCATGGCGAGGTTATTGTAGGTGGTGTAGAAAATCATATTTTTTAACGTCAAATAATATAACCGATTTAAAAAATATTATTTTGGAGATTTTTTACCTCGGTTATTTAATAACTGATGTTAAAGATACTTCATGGTGAAGGTTTTTCACATCATTTATTAAATAATCAATGTCAAAAACACTCCACCACGTTAGTTTTTATATAACCAACATGGAAAACCCCGATCCTGATGAATTTTTTATGTCATTTATTTAAAAAAAGATCTAGAAAATGCTTCGGGATGAATATTCTTCATGTTATTTATTACATAACCGATCTAGAAAATGCTTCGGGATGAATGTTCTTCACGTCGGTTATTAAATAACCGACCTAAAAACCATATACCATATTGGTTAGATAAAACGATGTGGAAACCATGATCCCAAGAATTTATTGTGTCGGTTATAAAATAACAGATATAAAAACTAATTTTTTACATAACTTATAAAACAATTCCTCTCCACTCTAGAACCAGACCTAAAAAAACCAAAACCATATAAGAAACCAGACCATAAACAAGCAGAAATAGAGAAAAAACAAGAAAAATCAATAGAAAAATTACACATTCACATTTACAACATTAAAACATTACAATTTTAACTAAAAACAAACCGAAATCCAACCAAAACAACTACCGAATACACATTTATAATTAAAATATTCACTAAAAACAAACTAAAATCCAACTAAACCTGTTAAATAATTTGACCATTCCACTTATAAATGTTTGACCACTTTTGCAGCATAAGGTTGAGGGTCATCAAATAGATACAATTTAAAAAGAAAGTAGTCAACATGTATAATGAATAAAAAATGAAATATTAAGGAATACTTTAGATGGAAATATAACCTGGTTAAACTTCGTAACTCTTCCAATTGAAATTATTTCATAAATAAATCTTAACATATAATATCCATATTTGATGATTCCTTGTTGTTTATGACATTTTTTATTAAATCTGTTTGTCAATTCAAAATATTATTTTTTTGTAATATATCCAAAATGTACAGATTATAAATGGATATTCACCTTTAATTTTACATATTTGATCTTGGAACTCTTTTTATTTATGGTTTTTTAAAAGATAGAACATCCCATGTTATAAAATAATATGAATTAAATAAATTTAAAATTAATTAAAATATAACAAAAAACTATTAAGAAATCAAAACTTACATTTCCAATATGATCTTAAAATTTCGTCACACATCTCCATTGATATATCATATCTGATAAAGTGTTTTATCTCTTAGAAAGAAATACCTAACATCCAATGTTCATTAATATAAATTAAAATTTAATGTTAGTGGTTATTATGTAAAAATATAAATAAAAAATTGTGACATATGTGTTTCATACATCCCAATATAAGGAAACATCCAACATTGTGTAATTAGATTCAGTTGAAATCTTTCAGCAATATAAACTGATTTTTGTTCCACATCGAATTCATTTCCTTTATGTGAAATAAAATATGGGTCAATAAACCCATATAAATTTTTCTATGCATTCGTCTCACAAATTTTATAAACATACCAAATACAAGACAAACATTAGTTTAAATTTTCAATAAATTTAATGTAGGGAAAAATATATGTTAAGAATTGTATGATAAATAATTGCACCACATTGATTTCCTCTAGATATTATCTAATCTGGAGGCTGTTATCAAATAAAATCTTAGTGGACATCAACCTACAGAAAGGTGGTATATTTATATGCTCTAAATTTGTGCTTTTTCACCAACATAGGGAAGATAATAATCACTTATTTCTCAGTTGTAAAATAATTTTCTCTTTATGGCAGAAGGTGAAACAAATCTTTTACATGTATGTCACCTGAATGGACTTCATCTGCTCTTTCTTTGAGGAAATTCATTTAATTCCTCACTCAAATCAGATCACTGTCTTAATCAGAGCGGCTAGTGCTAAACTTTTTCATGAAAATCTGGACATGTTGGAATGATATTCAGCATAACTCTTCACGCTTAAATGAGGGTATGACCATGTGGAAGGTCCTTGTTGCAATACAACATGCTAACTCGCTACATGATGAACAGTGTAGTAACACGATTGTTGATTTTCTGGTGATCTGACACCTTGATGTTCTAAATAATTTTCCCACCCCACACGGGACCCTGTAAATTTTCTGTACACCCCCATTTAGAGATTGGATTAAATTCAATACTGATGGTACCTCAATAGGAAACCTAGGACCGTTAGGATATGGTTCTATCTTCAAATATTGCAATGGAGGCATGATTTAATGTGCTTATAGTTTGTGTGGCATATCTACTGCTATGGACTCGGAAATTATGGGCATTATTATGTCCATTGACATTTCTGGAAAAAGTGGATGGAACCATCATTGGATACAAAGTGATTCCACCATGATTATGCAGGCAATAAGACGAGGGCAGGTTCACTTATCTTGGAAGATGACGACTAGGTGGATAAACTGCTTGGAAATTCTATCGTATCTAAACTACTTCATCACTCATACGTGCAAGTAATCCAACTACATTGCAGATGGTCTAGCAAACAAAGGGATCAATGCTAAAGAAAGTGTTCACTCAATTATACTGCCTGCTGACATGATGACTCTTCTAATAAATTATAACTGAAAAATCCCCTCTTTCAAACTCGTGTAACGTTGTCTGTTTTTTCATTATACAAGGGCCTCAATTCTCACCTTTATAAAAAAATTCTTTAAACATGAGGTTCCATTAGAAACATATAATGACCTGCAAATAAATTTTAATTTCTTGACAATATGTCAAGACTACTAGAATATGAACCAAATCTCATAGCCCTTTGTCTTTTTTATTGGCTATACAATATTTATTTACCTTTAAATTATTCCTTTAAATAAGTAGATAAATATATTAACCTTAAAATGTTAAAAAAAATTAATAAAATATAAAATAAAAGATATAACATACACATACCTCTATGTCAATGGGTCACAGAAGTCTTGATAGCCAGACTAAAAAGTGGTTGATACTTTGTCCAACTATCATCACCTCATATGTAGGTAATGTTACTCCAACTGATATATCTATAATATCCTATATAGTGACCCTATGCTTATCTACCTCTAATTGTTGATGATGAATTGTATCTCCAATTTAATATATCAGTCCATATGAAACTGTATTATAGTAAGGATCATAAACAAACAACTCAAAAAATCTAGGAAATTGTGAAGGAGGGGTGTAGTAATTGAATAAGAAAATGGGGTGTGTAGGAAGAGGTGGAGGATAAATAATGGGGTCTGTATTCATATGTGGAGGTTAAATTATGTGTTATACATGTAGAGGTGGGGAAGTGGGAGTTGCTAACGGAGGTAGAGCAAGAGTTGCAGTCTGAAATTTTCATTACATGTCTTCAAACATAGATTGTACCAATGATCTAATGTTTTCCTATATCTTCACATTAATAGTGTGATCTTCAGCCACCAAAGATTCTATTTTTTATATAAACCCTCTATGGAAGAAGCTAAAGAACCTGAGAACTCTTTTCTTTTCGATACACCTGTCGGGTAACCTCTTACATGACCCAGGTGTTTGGGTTTTCTTGATGAATTGGATAAAATATTGTGCCTCCCATCATCCTTAAATACCCCATCTGTGCTCTTCTCCTCAAGATAATCCTCTATGAATTATTTGAAAAATTATGTACTTATTAAAAGTATATAAAGAATTGAATTAACTTAAATAAATAAAATAAACCACTAAAAATCTTCTCGGCTACGACCCCCAACTATCATGTAAGATATTACACATTTTTTCTCATCTAATCCCTCTTCTATTTTTTATGTCTAGATAGAGGGGGTGGAGGGGAAACCTCTCCAGAGTAGGAAGACTCAACTCTAAGTTTTTGTAAATTTTCAACTATCATTTGTTCTTCCAATAAATTATACCCTCCCTGAGATAAACTATGAGGGTAAATGCTTCTGGATTCGATATCCTAATGATATCTCTTTTATTCCTATAAATTAAAAATAATAAATCATTTATATTTCATTAAAAAGATCATTAATATACTAAAATTTATAAAAGTTTACATTGTACTTACCAAAAATTCTACATATCTTCTACTTTTGACAAATAGTTTCCATGTGTCTTCATCTATAAAAGAATATATATGACATGGATTGTCACGTTGTCAATCCCCAAAAATGAAATTAGATTTGTGGGTTGATTTGAAATCCATCCATCTCCTAGCATCCATCGATAAACATTTCTTCATGACTCCTCCAGTTTCAGGTATATCAAATTTCATCAAATAAAGAATATGGAAAATATATTATATTATAAAATTTTTAACATTAGTCAAATAATAGAAAAATAGCTTACAAAAATGGTCTCTCACAACTGAGCTCGTGTTTTTTTCAACACTTCTCCAATTATTAAACAAAATACTGACTTTTCTTTTACCCAGATTTGATACAAAATTCATGACATATTTTTCATTAGGACCTCTTTCAATATCATTCTCATCAAATTCTACAACTATCCTCTGGTAATATCTATTAGCAAGTAATAATTTTTCTAAACATGTACTTCCATGTTTAGAAACCCTCTAACTCTTCTTTGTCGTTGTGGGAGCACATGAAGAAGATTAGGGAACATCAAGAGAATCATGTGGATGTTCCTCCTCAGAGGTAGGATTATGATGCTCATCTTTAGAAGCTTATCGTTGATCAACCGATTGATCTGTTATTATCCTTCAAATCAAAGAGACGAACATTTAGTACACAAAATATACAAATTCACAAATTACAATACTAAATTAAAGGAATGAATGTTGCATGTGAATGAATGAAAACAAATCCAAAATTGGTGTAGGAATATTAAAAAATTTCCAACCTAATAAATCAATATTTTACAAAAGAAATTAACATTTAGATTTAAAATAATTTCCATTCAACAAAATCAATAAATATATAAGTTACATAATGGTATACATGACAAACTAAACAAAAAAAACAAAAATTTCCACTTATTAGTTTTAATACGTGTTTTAATCAAGAAAAAAATTAAAATATCTAACATTTTATGAAATTATTAAAAGTAAACAAGAAATAAATATGTGTTACCTGTAATATTAGTAATTTACTAATAGATTGTTTTCCCAAATTCCTTTTCCATGATCGTTCCTTGTGCCACAAACCATGTATGCCACATGATCATCATTAATATTTGCTAATATTTTTATGAAAGTAGGAATCTCACATAAATCTGAATCTTCATCAATTTGATCATCACATAAATATTGTTTTTTTCCTTTTAAAACAATATACAACAACATATCTGATTGATCATGAATGCAGAAAAAAATATTCATGTGTTTCTATTATAAAATAATCAGATGTGTCTTCTGGTCTATTCATATTAACCAGTGTCATACCAAATTCATTGTTTCTGACACTATTGTTACCGAAAAACCATTTGCAGTTAAACACATGAAATTTAATTTTAATTCAATCAACCACCCATATTTCTTCAACGACCAGATAATATCCACTTAATGCATAAATTTGGTTTTTGTCTTTAGAAATCGAAAAAATCATTTCTTTTGAAAACACCAATACACCACTATTCTGAACTTCACTTTTGTTGTCCTGAGCTTTCATATAAAATTTATATCCATAAATATCATACTCGTACCATGTTATCATATTTAAATTTGGACCACCCACTAACCATCTTAATGTCTCTTATGCATCTCATCTACCAAGCATGGCCTTTTTCAACAATGGAAAAAAAATTATGTTCATTCAAAATCCACATTTCTTTCTTCATTGGATGACATTATTTCAACTCATTAATATACAATGTTATATATGGTTGAACATCATTCATGTTATTCAAGATTTATAAATGTAACTTCATCATCTGTTCACTTGACTAAGATTTGACTTTCAATCCATGAATTCTCTTTCCTTAATTATTAACTCATTCATGGGGAGATGGAGGAAAACCACGGTGTTATGTCGTAGACAAGTAGCTCATACAAAACTCTGAAACCTCCTCATAAATATACTTTTCAAAAATTGAGTCTTCATATCGATATGGATTAAAACATACACCTTCAACATCTTCACATACCTATCAAAAGGATACATCCAATGTGGATATATAGGTCCAAAAATATTTATTTCTCAAACTAGATGAACCACTAAATGCATCATTATATCAAAAAAATATGGGGGGAAATAAATTTCTAATTGAAAAATTATACAAATTACATTATTTTCCCAAATTTTCAAAGTATCTAGATCAATCACCTTATTATAAATTTAATTGAAAAAATAACCCACATTCATGATATTATTTCTGACACAAATGCGAAACATTCCACGCAATGCAACTTGTAGAAGTTGTTGCATCATGATGTGATAATCATGATATTTCAAACGTATAAACATAAAATCCCTTAAAGAGACAAAAAATTTTACATTTTAATAATAACCCTATGGAAACATGATATCATGAAGACACTGATAGAATCTGATTTTCTCCCTTTCGAAAAATGTATGACAAGTCAGTGGAATAAATGTCCATCTTTAATCGGTATTGAGATATAACTCCAAACGTATTCCTATTGATAGTAATTCTAATATTGAATTCAACCCATCTTTATTCTTTCCTTTATTATCTAACAATTTCCCAATTAATCATTCACAAATATTCTTCTCCACATGCATGACATCAATGTTATGTTTCACTTTATGATATCTCCAACATGGTAGCTCAAAAAATATTGATAGTTTCTTCCAAATATGTCTATAATTACCAAAATTATGTGATTTTTCCAATGTCACTTCAAGGTTTTGAATCCTATCAAAATACTCATTAGTGGATTGTGGTTTTGAAGTAATATCAAATTCTTGTGAGATATTTAATTCCTTCTATAATCTTCAATAAGAGTTCTCCATATGAAAAAACATCTGATGACCCATGTATAATATTTTCCTCCTGTGCTAAAATTGACAATATGAAGGCTATTGTTCAAAAATTAAACAAGATTTATGCCCCTTAACATTGTATCCTCACAAATTTCCTTACATTGGGAAGTTATTTATAGTGAACATAATCACTACATGTAGTTGAAAATATTCCATTTTATTATAATTATATTCCCTAATACCATCCTCCAATAAGAGATTCAAAACATCAATTAATTGTGATAAGAAAACATAAATATCATTTGCAGGTAGCTTTGGTCCAGAGATCATTAAACTTAGCATGGCATATTTATGATTTATAAAAAAATTGGGAGATAGGTTTTAAATTCTCAATAAAACAGGCCATGAACTGTGTGTGCTACTAAGGCTTTGATATGGATTCATTCCATCCATGCATAACCCAAGTCTATGATTTCTAACTTTATTTCTGAGTGTAGGATACTACTAATTAATTTATTTCTACTAAGGAAAATCTGATGGATGAATTATTTTTCCATCACAAATATGTTCATCAACATGCCATCTTAACCTTTTCACATCATGAGAATTATCAAATAAATGTTTCAAATAAGGAATTATAGGAAGATACTAAAATACCTTGGCAGGGATCTCTATAATATCTATATCATCCTATGATTTTTCTTTCAGCTTATACCATGATGTCCCACATTTAGGAAACTCTAAAAGAAATTCATATTCCTTCCTAAATATAACACAGTCATTTAGACAGGCATGTATTTTCTTGTATCCTAATCCCATCAGGAATAATATTTTCTTGGCCTTATAATGGGAATATGTAAGATCATTTTCTTTAATAAAAATGTCTTTCAACAATGGTATTAGCTCTAAAAAATATTTTCCCTCCATACATGCTTCACTTTTAGGTTAATCAATCTTAAAATCGATGATAAAGCCATAAAATTTATACAACAAGGATACAATAGTTTTTCATCATCACTATATAGAATCTTAATTTTCAGTTCTTTATCAATTTGTTCTGCCTCAATACCATGAATCATTTAGTCAATTTCATTAGAGTTACCATCTTGAAAATCATCATCATTAGAAGATTTGAAATTTTTCCCAGTTTCACCATGCCAAATAGAAGGTTTGTAACTCAGATTAAAACCATGAAAAAATAAATTTTGTTTGGTCACTCTACTTTTCAACATCTTCATATTTAATCATTTCAGGCATGGATAGAAAAAATTGTCGTTGTTTAGAACATTTCATTTAGTAAATACTAAAAAATCATCATCACCTTCCTCATATTCATCACTCATTCGATGTGCCGTAATTTAACTTCGAATCATTATTACCTATAAAAAATATCAAAATTATACATCTTGTTAAGATAATACAATTTTACATTTATATGAAATATGTCATAAATTGAATGTAACGCAATTTTGAAATATAAAACAAATATATGTGTATTTGAAAAATATAATTACAAATTCTACATAATAATGGAAGAAAAGTGTAAATATAAATTACAAATCATAAAAAATATATTCATGGAAATAATTTAAAAACAAAATATAGGTAGATAATCCAGTTTTATATTTATATGAAATATTCCATAATTTGAAAGTAACGCAATTTTGAAGTATAAACAGATATATGCTTATTTAAAAATTATAATTATATTATTTTTTAAAATTAACATAGAAAACCAATAAATTAAAAAATCCTCATCCACTACTGTGATGTATTATTAACCAATCACAACATGAGTTTTTATACTTAATTTTTTATCCTAATTATCAATAATATTAACCTAATGGGTATTAGGATTATATTTTATTGAAATATTTTCTTTATTTCTTGTAATTTTTATAGTCACATTTATGGGTTTTAACATTCTTAATGAGTTTGTTGTGGAAAATGATAATGTATAAAAATTTCTTATGTACAATCCTTGAGGATAACCTATATTATCTTGGGAAGGTGGTGTAAATATATCTTAAGCATAAGAAGTTATAATGAATTCATTATTAATATGTAAAAGAGTTTTCTAGTATCCAAATAATGGTATCATACATTTATAACACATTAAGATAAATCAAAAATGTATATTGGGTGACTTAGTATACATATCTAAAAGAAAATCGATATGTAATTTTATCTCTCTAAAATACTCATTAGAAATAAGGTAAGTGACAAAAGGGAAAACATCATTGAATAATAATTACAGGATACCAATGATAAAACAATATCAAGATACTAAACTAGATTTAATAATTAATAGAGAAAGACACAATGAACAAAATCGCAAAACATATATTTAGGGCATCTGTGAAAGACCAATGATTTATAACATAATGAATGGGTTTAATTTTGGACATGGGACCAAAATTAGGTTAAACACTATGGAATTTGGAGTCTTTAATTGATTCTTCTTGTCTTTTACCTATATTAATTTTAGTACATCATTTAGTTACATTCATGTTTTCATACCATTATATGATTTTTATTTGGATTTATTCTCCCTTTCCAATGTCATCATTGGATTATTATTAAATTATTCTTATTATTTTTCTTATTCACTAAACTCTCCTATTATATTTCTTCTCTCATTGTAACAATTTACACTACTTTATTTCCACAAAAATATATTCTTTCAACCCTCCATATTATTCAACAACATTTTATTTATGTGGAGGCATACCTGAGGTCAAATAGTTAACTGAGCATGTCACATGATAGAGCACTGGGTTGGGGAAAATACATGAATTATATTCATATATTTAAAAAATAAAATATTCTCAACTACACAAACCTCTTAGATATGGATATAAACAATACTAAAAACCAAAATTAATCTCTACTTGTAAATATTATAAGAAATCCCAACAACATCACTTATTAAATGAACTAAAAATGACTATTTTCATCCAAATGAGGTAGCACTTGTAACACTCCGAGCTTCC
This sequence comes from Viscum album, assembly GCA_963277665.1. NCBI lineage: Eukaryota > Viridiplantae > Streptophyta > Magnoliopsida > Santalales > Viscaceae > Viscum > Viscum album. Next base: position 1,844,508,414 of record OY728145.1, read on the forward strand.
ACGATACACTTCTCTTTCAATAATACAATAGCTTGCATTGTCCGCAAGTTCGAAATTTTAACACACCACGACCAATCAAAATAGCCATTATTAATAGTAATACCCACTTTTTTAAATTATATATATTTTATATTTCAAAATGGACTTCATTTTTGGATTCAAAATATCAAAATTAGCCTATGTTGAATTTTTGGTATTTTTCTGAGAACTTCCAATTTTTTTGTAAATAGTGAAAAATACTTAAAAAAAACTTTTTTAATCAAAATAATTTATAGTGATCAATTATACTATTTAGTGGTTTTAAAGTATAATTAGAATATATTTTTACAATTTTATCCAATGGTGGTCATTAGAATTAATTTCTCTTTGAAATTGGACATAAACAATTGTTAATCGTTTGATATATATTGTTTCTTAAAAACACGCTATTGGTTGTGACAGCGAGAATTAATTATAAAATTAATTAATTCAACTTATATTTTTGGAAGTTTTTAAAATATACCTAATTTTTGAATTTGGAATATCAATTATAGATTAGGGTGGAATTTTTGTATTGTTCTGAAAAACTTCAATTTTTATGAATAGTGAAACCACTAAGTGGTAGTTAAAAACTAATTTTTCTTTTAAATGAAACATTACCACTTCTGTGACTTGATTTTCAAAAATCTGACATACATGGTTTTCATTAAGAAGTAAAATGTGGTTCAATGAGATTAAAATAATTTTTTGGTGAATAGTAACTTTTAATATTAATTAATCGCGATTAAAGGTAATTAGTGAAATTTAAGGTAAAAATGATATTATAAAAATATACAAATACCTTGACACATGTCCTACCCTTATTTTATGAGTCATGTCCGACCATGAAAATCCATAGGTCAACTTGGGGACCCCATGGATCCACATTGGTAGGAAAATGACATTAAAAACTTTTTATTTAATGTTAAAATAAAAATGTCACAAACATGAGTTCTTTTACTTAAATAATTTTTAAATGTGGTTATACAAGTCATAGTTTTGCCTATAAATATTCATTAGAAATCTAAAACGATTTCCTACAACATGATATTTTTTTATAATTTTTAGACCTTAAATAAATTAAAATTTTATGACACAATGATGATGTAGTGATTACCTCATTAATTAACGATTTAAATAAAATGAAATGATAATGTAAAATCTAAGGATTAAACTTGTCAAAAACCTATTTGATGAGAATATTTCGAACCCCTATCACCTTATCCTCTAAATATATCATTTTTTGACCTTTAAAATCTGAAAAGCATTTCATAATAAAGTAACATTTCAATATTTCCAAGAGTGCCCCTTCTCTGCTCTTATAAAAGGCCGCCACCTCTACCACCTTATTCACACCATCAAGCCATTTGGCTCGGCCAAACTCTACTAAAATACTCTCCCAAAATCCCTATCTTACTCGTAGAATCCTCACTTTGGGTATAACTCTTCCCAAGGAAGCCTTTGTCTCAAATCAAAAAGAGTTACCCGATTTTAAGGTAATGTCTTCTCTTATGTTATTTTGTTTTATTTTGCTTCTCCAACCCCCTAAAATCTTTTTGTTAATTTATTTTGTAACAAAACAAGTATCCTCAATATACTAGGATTTTTTTATAAGAAGTATTCGAGCTAAACTTACACACACCTACATTTATTGGTTAAAGAACATACTGTTTCTGTGGATGGCGAATTTCTGCCTCACGAAACGATGATTGTTGAACACTCATATAACACCTTAAAATGTGGCCATTAAGATGTCACTATATTTATATATGATATATAATTTGTTTATGTTTTACTTAATCTTCTGTATTTTTCATTTATTGCATACCTTTATGGTTTCCATTATGGGTAAACGCGATATTTTCATTTTAAGAAGTGCGGACTACCGCCCCCTCAAAGTGATTTGAATCGTTAATGCCATATGTGGGATGTATAAATGATGGAGTAAATGGTATTATACATTATATTATACTGAAATTATAATATACCTATATATAATTATGATTTCATTACATTAAATATGAAATAGAAATGAAAGTAGCGTTCATGTGTACGTACGGCTTACCGTCTCCATGAACGGTGCATTTCATTTCTTACCTCTAAATGTTACGTAATATTATTAATGAATGTATATACTGGATATATATGATATGTATGATATCTACATCATGAATATAATTCTGTAGATAATGGATATTCTACCACATAAACAACTTGTAATTATAAGAAGTTTATTGTTGACTCAAGTACTAAATATCGACAAAACGACCGTTATTAACTTAAATAATTCCATAGTGTTCATAACATGGTAATAAATGATATAAAAGGAATAATGAACTTGAAAAGTGATCTTAAGCAAGTATATATTAACTCTAGTTTATTATTCAGGAGGTTAAAGAATAGTCGAGTCAAGTCGGACACAAGGTAATGGAATTTCTTAACCAAATTTTTGTTCTTTGGGTTAATCTCCTACTTTCAAATTATGTCATTACGTTATTATGTCCAATCTTGTATTTGTAATTTCTTTATGTGTACTTATATTGAATGCAAATAATAGATCTATTTTATTTAAAAAATGATATTTGTAAGGACTTCATCTCAATCTCCTTTCATCGAGGCATATTTTATTTTATACACAACTTTCTTTTATATGGTGTATAAACCCCTTTGACAGTTACGTTTATTCAAAAGGAATCTTTTTTATACGAAGAAGTTTACTAAACGACAAAAGGGAATGTTTTTTTTCATACGTATACGGCGACAACAACTTCTCCGCTGCCGTGACCATTATTTGAGTTTCGGCCTCCTCTACAAGCTATAACTTTTTTAAATGAAAAAAATGCCTTGTTTTACTTCTATTTTATTTTGGTATTGAAAATGGTATGTATCAAATGTTTTTTATGAGTTTTAATATATTAAAACCAATTTCAAATGTATATGTATTTAATGCAAGCTTAAAAATGTTTTCAGAAAACCCGACTCTCGAGTGTGGTAGACAGGAAGGGATTGGGCGTGGACCCATCATGGCATGTAATTATTAGAGCAGTCTCAGAATTAGTAATTTTGTTTTTAGAAGCTTGAATAATGTTTTCAGAAAAAAACTGGAGTATATTTGAGCAATTTTAAATGTATGTATCTTCTAAAAATTGAACTGGTATTTTGATGCTGCAATTAATTTCAAACTGTATTTTAAAAAATGGTATTCCTAAGTGTTTATATACCATTTTTCATATGAGAAAAGCATTTGACTTAATAAGTGACGGGTGGAGCCCGCTATAGCTACTCGATGCATCGGCAGGTCTCATGAGACAAACTAGTGTCTTGGGATGAGGCCTTGACAAAATATTATTTGTAGTCTTGGCAGGAGGCCTTGGATATGTGGTTATGATAGTCTGGCATTATGAATTCCATCATTATGAAAGTGGTTATTGATATTGCATGTGATTATTCGACTAGTAGAATATCCATGTGAATAATTAAATGACATTATCTCATTTTACTTTTGCCATATTATGTTGAAGTTCAAGTTTAAAAGTCTTTTGTTTTAGTTATACATTTCTTCAAATGTTTATGTTTATTTATGAAATCTTCCGCTATATTGTTATCCTTACTGAGCATCTGAGCTCACCCCGTTCAATGTTTTATTTTTCCCAGGATGTGAAGAAATATTTTATGACTGACCTATAGGGATTGTCTGAAGGGGGATAGAAGTGTGGACTATGGAGACTATGTTATTGTGATATTTCACTTTATGATGTAATGTAACATTTATGAATATATCTAGTGTTTCCAAGTCTACTAAACTAATCGGTCTTTCGAGACTTGATCTTTGTGATCATGCCAATGTTACGTAATAATGCACCGACTCTGGGTAACTGGGGTCGGGGTGTTACAGCACTAACCCCCCCCCCCCCCCATTAACCTCAAATAACTCCCTAAACATCCAAACAAAGAGACGCCAACATAATGATTGGAAATAGTGCATCTTCCATAATCTATTATCTAGTGTATTACAATGAGAAAAATGTAATAAACTAAAATTCACTTCTATCTATATATTAATCTAATCAGAAAAATATTGAAAATGAAATTGTAAAATGAAATTTAGGGAATTTGTAGATTTAGGGCATCTGTGAATGACGAATGATAAAACAATATCTGGATACAAACCCACTTCCAACAATAAATAGTAAAATACACGATTTAATTGAAAAACGAGATTTAGGGGATCTATGAATGACAAAAATCGAAGTGTGTGAAGGTTACTTGAGATTTTTTAGTCGATAAGATAGATTTTCCAATAAAAAAAATGATGAAAGAAGCTCTCAAAATGATTTCTGAGGCCACGGGATCAAAGAATCGATTGTAGGTTTTCCACACAAGAGAGACTGATTCACTGTCACCTGAAACAAAAACAGCAGAATAACACAAAATAGGACTCCAAAAAAATTAAAAGATTTATCACATTGGTTATTTAATAAAAAATATGATAAAGTGTTTTTTATTACATTCATCATTTCAATTATTTTGTAACAGACATGATAAAGCAATGACATTTTCTTTATCACATTAGTTATTTTTTAACCGACGTAATAAATTGGTTTTATCACATCGGTTATTTTATAATAAACATGATAAAGACAGATACTTGATATATTACATCTGTTATAAAATAACATATGTGATAAATCACGCTAATTCATTTTTTAGGTCGGTTATAATATAACTGATGTGATAAATCAATTTTTTAAATTTGCACATCGGTTATTTATAATCGATGTAAGAAATACCGACATGGTAAATACTTTTTTTACTATTGTACCTCTATGTTCTATTAGAGTCTTCAACATTATCTAAATACAAATTTGAACTTCAGAAAGTCATATCACCCACAAATTTATGGCCAATATGAGCGAACTATTTGGACGCTCAAGGACATGTTCATAGGTTTCTTGATGAATTTTAAAGGAGGATGGGATCCACATATATCTTTATTCAAGTTCTGAAGAAATAATAGTTTCCACTCAAGAATACCAATGAATCCCTATGGATCCCTATATGGGAGGTGGTGAAGAACATTCTCATGCTATGATGAAGGTGGTGAACACAAACTGCTGGGTCTTAAAATAGTCAGGGAAATTGTGGAAAAGGTCAAGACCATTAAATAGCACATTAGGGATACATAGAGTCAATAGGAAGGGTATAATAACAATCATATATTATAACTAGATTTAGAGGTTGGAGATAATGTATTCCTCCATATTTCTCAGTGGAATAATTTTATTATATTTTTGAATAAGGGAAATCCAATTCCAAGATACATCTATACCTCTGAGATCTGTGATCTCATAAAAGTGGTGGACTATCAAATATTACTCCCACCCAACCTATTTCAAGTATATGAATTGTTACATGTATCACTCTTGAGGAAGTAAAAAATATAACCCTTAAATTTTCTAAATATAGAGGAGGTAATATCGTAGAATGATATGTCATTGGAAGAGAAGTTGGTGAAGATATTAAATTGTAGAGACAAAGGACTATGAAATAAGACAATGAACCTGGTCAATGTTTTATGAAGAAACCAAAAATTTAAATAAGCAGTGTGGAAGATAAATGAGATAATGAAATAGAATTACCCTCATCTATTTTATTTTGCGAAATGAAAATATTTAAGGAGAAATTTCTAAAGGGGGAAAGATTGTAATGACCCTAAATTTTAGAAATAAAATTCTATTTGGTATTGAATCAAATGCCCTATTATGTATTATGGTTATAGAAATCATATTCACTTATTTATAATCTTATATCCTATAAATCATAAAATTCTATTATGAATCATAAACATTGATAAAATAGTTATTGAACAGTTATTATATGATTACTATAAATATAGTATTATGATAAATCTAATTGACACAAAAAATCAATGGACTAAACTAGTAGGATTGTACCCTATGAAGCCCAATTATTAAGGCTTTCAATGGAGATATAAACACTAGGTTTTCACCTGAAAAATCCAAATATTAGATCCACCAACTAAATCATGACTAAAACCATTTATAGTTGATGTTTAAGCTCATCGAGATCATGGCCAAAACCATGTATGTCGAACAACCCCATCAAAATATCACCATCGGGCACATTACTCTTAGGGAATTTTCAGGTGTAATAAAGGGGTATGTATCAAGACTATAATAATATTAATATTTATACTATACTTTAAATATAATACTTTATATATTTAATTATTTTATTTTATTTCTAAATGATTTTTATTTTGATACAATAAAACAAAAAAATTTATTTTGGTGTAATGTGAAATTTCTATTAAGACATTCATTTTTGATGAATTAATGAATATTAAAAGAAAATAACATTTTAATAAAAAAAATAAAATTATGTAATATTTACTAATTAAAAATTATAACAGTATTTTCAGGAAGTAAAATGTAATTTTCAAAAGGGATTGAAAAATGTTATTGTCAAAATCAGTATTTCTTAATAAATGTCAATTCTTGGTTTAAAAGTGCAAATTAAAAACCTTAGAGAATTATTTGGATAAAATATATATTTTTTGGAATTTTTATTTCTATATTATCCAATAGTGAATTTTCAAAAAAAAATGAGATTTCCAAATTTTTAGGAAAAAATTAAATACAGTATAAATATATGATGTGCTTTCTGGCGTCATAACGATCCAAAAGAAATATAATTGATGATATACATGGTATACATTGTATAAATGACCAAATATATTTTTTCCCTTTAAAATAATGTCGTTTTGAGGTTATTTTAATAATTTTATAAATCCATTATGCAACCTCTAAATCCTATATTATATTTTATATGGTTTCAATATAATTTCATTATAAAAATGACTCACTTCAATATCACCAAATGTAATATTTTAATGAGTTCAGACCCTGACATTATAAAATAAATAAAACCACTTATATTTGTAAGAAACCATAGAAAAACTTTGGGAGGTTTTTTTTTATTATTTTATTGTATAGAGTCCAAAACCATTGTTTGGTAAATAATAAAGAACTCCCCTCTCTTTTCCTATATTATCCCACCCAAGATCCCCTTACTATTCACTAAAAAACCTTGGATAATATAACTAATATTTCCTCTACTTTCCAAATTCGTCCTAAAGTTCCCTCAACCTCTCAAGAATCATTTCCTAGGATTTTGGAATCACTTACTCAATGTAAGGGACATAACTCTCTCTCTTTTTCAGTACAAGATCCTTATTTGTATTAACCTTTTGAATATCAATTTTTTGTTGTAATGTATTTATAAATATACCTATATTATTTAATTTATTTTCTATAAATGATATATCATTTATACACTCTCATTATTTCACTTACATAAGCCGTTACTATGCCAAAAATTTGTAAGGACTCTTCTCTTTCTCCTCTATATTCAAGAACCTTGTTTATATAATCCATTTATTATTCTAATTTCTATTGATGTTATATGATATTACACATCCATATTACTACCCTTATTATTTAAATGATTTATTTACCTATTTCCCTCTCATTATTCACTCCCATGATTAATTATCTACCTCTATTATGCTGCCAAAATTATCCTGCAATTTTTCTATTCCATGTTTTTATTCAAACACACTATTTTTATTATGCTTATTAATTCCCAAATTTTAAAGTGGTATTATATTATTAAATATCCCAAGTAATGTCATTTTTACTTCTAATTTATAAAATAACCCTTTCTCTCTCATTGATCCATTTTAAGAATCATTATGCTATTGAAATTTGACTACGATTTTTTATGCCAAATGATTATGTTGTGATTTCCACCCCCATTTCCACTCAAGGGTATTCACCTAGTTGTACCTAAAATTCATTTATTAGTTAATTAAACATATGTAACCCATGAAACATAATATTTGGATTAAATAATATGAAATTTATTCTTTTTTTATACATTTTATGTGGCACACTTTTGCATGGACATGATATGATTATGATGGGTATGCCCCGATAGCGCTCCAATGCATTTGGTAATGTTTTAGTCTCATTATATGCCATGTGTGGTGCATGGGACGTTATCATAATTATTTTATTCTATGATTTATTAGTGTTCAAACATTACTTATGCTTAAGATGACATGTTTCAAGTTACTGCCACATTCCCATGCTACCTTTATGTTATCATGATACATCATGGTTCATTGTTCATGTTTATGATTCAAACCCATTTTATATCCCATTGATATGCCTATTTTATAACATGTAATACATTATTCATGTTAATATTTTTTTATTCCCTTACTAATATTTATATCTCACTCCTTTCTTATTTATGTCCCAAGGCTATCCTATGCAATTTTACGAATAATAGAATATTATGAGCATGTTAAGGAAATTTTCAAAAATGTCATTGTACCGCCTATTTTTGTGTTGTTATGTAATGTACCTAGATACCAAATGAAAGTATACTTCTCAATAATTTGGTTTGTATTATGTGTATTTGTAAGTAATAAATCGTGAATTAATGTGTAATAAAGACTATGGCTATCATAGGTGGTCATTGGAGCAGCTAATAAAATGTCCATTTGGGTGGTATAATGGGAACTGAAGAAGGGGTGACCAAAATTGTATTTTCAATGTACATATAGGTTTATATTAGAATAGTTAAATCCCTAATAACCATGGATACATTACATATATTCGAATATAATTTCATATCTTCTTCAATAATTTTGACCAAGGTATAATGATTTTATGTTGATCCACTTATTCTTTATAGGATCATGTCATGGGAGGAATGAACAAACCAATATTCAGTAGTCGATAGATTTATTAATTATCAACATGTCCATGTCAGATTTAAATTTGTCTCATCTTACTAAATCAAGAGTCTTAGCATCTTTAATTTGGAACTCAGGGAGAATAATTTCCCCAGTGTGTGAAAAACCATCCAACATAACATTGATTTCTTTATGAACAGTCTATATTATCAATGTATCATCAATGGAAGCATAAGAAGTAGAAATATGAGGAGGTGGAGGTTCAAAATATGTACATGTTATAACAGTTGGTTCAGAAGGTCTAATAACCATGGAAAACAAACTAATGTAATCATGTGTGTTAGCAGTCATGGTATCTTAAAAATATGCCAATGGAATGACCATCTTCTCATATATCCTCATAATATCCTTTTCAATGGAATCAATATTAGAAAAAAAACTAGGGTGCATATTACATAAAATATAATTAACAAACATAGATATCCTTTATTATGTATAAGATTAAAAAATTATTCCAAACTCTTGAAAAAGAATCTTTAACAAATTTATAATATAAACCTTAATCTCATTTAATTCATCCCTTATAATAAAGTAATAACAAGTGGGAGGAGGAGGAGGATATTAGGTAATAACCTATTCAAAAGGGAATTCTCTACAAAATTCTTATACCTATTAAAAAAATCTTCTATTTCTCTTTGAATATAAAAATAAAAAAATACCTTGTACTAAAATCAATAGTATTTATCTAGTCAATAAGTTGAACCGATTCAGGTTATTCACCTTCATCATACTTCATAAGGGTTGGTCCAAACATGTCATCCAATACTTGGTTCATTTTTTAGTTTAGCCACTTTTTTAATCTATAAACCAGCTTATAGATAAGGTTTATCAATACTGTATTATATATATTTTCTTTCTACCAATGATCATTCAATAGGTTTTGGGGAAATATGAATAGAAGGAGTAACAAGAAAAGAATTTCCACCATGATTAGGTGGACTACATCCATCATGAGGATCATCACCATAATTAGTCTCATTGTACTCAATGAAAATGTGATATGTTAGGGACTACATCCTCTAAGACAATAGATAATCAAAATAATTTATTCTTCCTCTTTCTCTTCCACAAGAGAAGTTCATTTCTCAATGCACTCATTCACTTCTTCATTATCAACATTTCATTCAATTAAGGGAACAAACTCATCCCAAAATCCATTATCATCATCTAAAGACTTAGAAATATTTTCTCATAATCGATATGTCTGATATTCATAAGTATCATCAAACCATCATTTTATAATTTTTCATCATTAGTGGTTAAATATTAAAGGGGTTTTGGAGGTACATATGAAACCTTTTGAGCTCTAGTTATTCAAAAAAATCTTTTAGGGAAAAATTACACAACCTCATGAGATCCAGGACTTATTCAAATGAAATAAAAAGGATATTTAATGCATTAATATTTTTAATATTTAAAATCATCAACATTTAAATTAACTATTTTTTCTTCAGAATCATGCTCAAATTTTTCATTTTCAATAGCCACTTTTTTATTAAAAACATTTATAGCCTCTTACATTCCCACTGATAATAAATCCTCACTAGAATATTCCATGACCTCATTAGGTTCCAAACATAGATCAATATTACATAATATCTTCAATGTATGTGAAACATGATTGAACTTTCCAAACAACTTATCAAGGTTATCTACCAAATATTTCTTAAAAATATTTAGATTAATCTTTATTATTTTCCAATAATGTTTCTTCAATAATATCCCAGTAAGAAGTCATAAGCATGTCCTAAACCTAAAGAACCATACCTATAAACTCCAATAGAGATGAAATAAATTTAGGCTAAGGAAAATAGTTAAACCAAGAGAAGGACTGAAAAGGTTCTTCGATATTCCTCATAAGATACCCAGTTAAATTGATATTTACACCATTCATCATTAAATATAAAAATAATAGATCATGGTTCCTCGATATGCTAAAGTATCCATTCCTAGTAAAAAAATATGTGTTTAATTATTGTTACCAGTAGTCTATACTCCCAATCTAACTTTATAGTGATGGTTATTTATAGTTTTTTATCTATAGTTAGCTCTATCAATGGTTTATTATATTTAATATTCGTATGACCAGATAAATAGTATAATGCCCCAGCCTTAAAACTTACTTAATATTGAATTAAATTAATAATTCACATTGAGGATCTTTTCAGGTTTAGAGTTTTATAGAATTAGATCATAAAACATGTATTACATTCCACATTTAAGCAAAGTGGTTACATAAAAGATAGTATTCATTTTTCCCATAAACGGAAACATATTTAAAATAAAACATAGATTCTTTCTTGACACTTCCCTAACACTATCATCATATCATGTACCTTTCCCTTGACCTGTGAAAAACATTTCAAAAACTTGGGATGAGCATAAAAAGCTCAGTAAGGGGTATAAAAATATGGAGAGGAAACATGAGCTCATATATACATAACAATGAAATCATACATTACCCATAAAACATAGGCACTTTTACATACCTCATAAAATCATGAATAAATCATAGAAATCATAAGACATAAAGGTAACTTGAGGCATTCATAACATTCTTACGTAGGGAGTAACCCTCTTGGTCACGTTTGGAATACCCATAACAGTATATTCCCTAAATCTCTTCGGATAAACCTTAACGTTTCACTTCTTCACATTACCCAATGCATTGGAGAGCTATATCGGGCTCACCCGCCCTTAGTTTATCACGGAACCACCCATCTTCATAATAATGCCCAAGAACCACAACATAATCGTATCACATAAAACATGCATAAAGGAAACATAAAATTTCCACCTTTCAATCACAAGATATCAATACAACACATTGATATAAAAACATTATGAAAACCATTTTCAATACCAAAATAAAATAAAATTAAAACATGGTATTTATTTTTCTTAAAAAAAAGTATGGCTTGTAGAGGATGCTGAAACTCAAATAATGGTCACGGTGGCGGAGAAGTCGTTGTCGCCGCATAAGTACGACAAAAACATTCCCTTTTGTCATTTTGTAAAACGCTTCGTATAAAAAATATTCATTTTGGATAAACGTAAAAGTGAAAGGGGTTTATACACCGTATAAAAGAATGATGTGTATAAAACAAAATATGCCTCAATGAAAGGAGATTGAGACGAAGTCCCATACATCGTATCCGACTTGACTTGATCGTTCTTTAATATCCTGAATAATAAAGTTGAGTTAATTTATACTTGCTTAAGAACCGCTTTCAAGTTCATTATTCCTTTTATATCACTTACTACCATGTCAAGAACACTATGTAATTATTTTAGTTAATAACGGTTGTTTTAACGATCATTGGTACTTGAGTCAAAATATTCTCTTTATAAATACAAGTTGTTCATGTATCCATTATATCCAGAGTTATACTCATGATGTATATATCATATATATCATATATATCTAGTATATACATGCATTTATAATATTACCAACGTTTATAGGTAAGAAATGAAATTCACCATTCATGGAGACGGTAAGCCGTACGTACGCATGAACGCTACTTTCATTTCTATTTCTTATTTTATGGAATTAGAAAATAATGATACATAATAGTCTATTAATTCCAGTATGGTATCATATATAATATAATTAAATATATCCTTTATGCTTACCACATATGGTATTAACGAATCAAATCACTTTGAGGGGGCGGTAGTCCGCACTTCCTAAAATGAAGATATCGCATTTACTCATAATGGTAACCATAAAGATATGCCATAAATGAAAAATACAGAATCTTAAGTAAAACATAAACATATTATATATAATATATAAATATACTTACATCTTAATGGCCACCTTTGAAGGTGATATATGAGTTTTGAACAATCATCGTTTCGTGAGGCAGAAATTCACCATCCACGGAAACAGTATGTTCTTTAACCATTAGATGCAGGTGTGTGTAAGTGTAGCTCGAATCCTTCTTATAAAAACATCCTAGTATATAGAAGATACTTTTTTTGTTACAAAAGAAATTAATAAAAAGATTTTAGGGGGTTGGAGAAGCAAAATAAAACATAAGAACACAAGAGAAGACACTACCTTTAAATCGGGTAACTCTTTTTGATTTGAGCTCAAAGGCTTCCTTGGGAAGACTTCTACCCAATGTGAGGCTTCTAGGAGTTATAGAGGGATGTGTAGAGACAAAATGGGAAGGTTTTGGCTGAGACAAAGGCTTTGGAAGTGTGGGTAAGGAGGTAGAGATGGGGGCCTTTTATAAGAGGAGAGGAGGGGCACTCTTGGAAAGTAAAGAAATGTTACTTTATTTTAAAATTCGTTTCGTATTTAAAAGGTCCCACATTGATATAATTCTAGGATATGGTGATAAGGGTTCGAAATCCACCCATCCAATAGGTTTTGGACATGTGTAGGTCATAGATTTTACATTATATTTTCATTTTATTTAAATCGTTAAATAATGAGGTAATCGCTGCATCATCATGGTGTCATAAATAATTTAATTTATCTAATGTATAAAAATTAAAAAAAATACTATGATGTAAGAAATATTTTTATCTTTCCAATGACTATTTATAGTCAAATATATGACTTGTATAACCCCATGTAAAAATTGTTTTAGTAAAACGACTCATGTTTGTGTCATTTTTATTTTAACATTAAATAAAAAGATATTAATGTCACTTTCCTACCAAAGTGGCTCCATGGGGTCCCCAAGTTTACCAATGGATTGTATTGGTCGGACATGACACATACAATAAGGTTAGGACATGTTTCAAGCTCATCTCATATTACTAAAGCATTATTCTTACCTTAAATTACACGAATTACCTCTAATCGCGATTAAAAACTTAAAAGTTACTATTTACCAAAAAATTATTTTAATCCCATTGAACAAAATTTTACTTCTTAATGAAAACCATGTATGTTGGATTTTTGAAATTCAAACCACAGAGGTGGTAAAATTTCATTTTAAAGAAAAATCAGTTTTTTAAGTACCACTTAGTGGTTTCACTATTCATCAAAAATTGAAGTTTTTCAGAAAAATACCAAAACTTCACCCGAAGCTATATTTGATATTCTGAATTAAAAAATTATGTCTATTTTAAAAAATTCAAAACATATGAGTTACATTAATTAATTTAATAATTAATTCCCGCTGTCAGAGCAAATAGCGTGTTTTTATGAAACATTAAGTATCAAAAGATTGACACTAGTTTAAGTCCAATTTCAAAGTGAAATTAATTCCAATGACCACCATTAGATTAAATGGTAAAAATATATTCTAATTTCACTTTAAAACCAGTTCTAAAGATAATATAATCATATAAAAAATTATATTAAAAAGAGGTTTTGAATTAAAATACAACATTTTTCACTATTCATTAAAAAAGAACATTATCAGAAAAATACCAGAAATTTATCTAAAGTAAATTTCAATGTACCAATCATAAAGAATAAGATTATTTTGACAAATATAGCTTATAAAAGTTTCCAAAGATAAATTTAAAAATGTTTTTCCATCAAAAGGCTGTAAAAATATCTTTTAAAAATATTAGTGTATTTCATGCTAAAGATTTGATTTATTCTCATTTTAAGCCTCTAAAACACTATCTAATTCATTAATAGACATAGATAAAAATATCTATTATTCATTACTTACTTGGGATGTTACATCATTCCCCCTTTAGAAAATTGTGTCCCCGCAATTTATTTACATATCAAATAAGTGGGGGTATTTAGCCCTCATTGCATTTTTAGATTCCCATGTTGCCTCTTCAACCATGTGGTTTTTTCACTAAACCTTTACCTGATGAATCACCTTATTCCATAACACTTGCTCCATGTGGTCAAGAATCTGGACCGGTTGTTCCTCATGATATAGGTTCTCTTCCCGTTGTACTACCTCTGGAATCAAAACATGAGATGGATCTGGCATATACTTTGTCACGAACCAGCCCGGGTCGACCCTGAACCGGTCACCCGAGCCGGTCCGTGGAAAGTCCCGAGGGGCGTTCCTGATCCCCCCGGGATGGAAACTAGTGTGGGGCCTCAAAATTAAACAGTTGGGAACAATTTGGCCCAAAAGAAAACCAGAAACAGTAAAAGAATAGAAACTAAACAAAACATAGAAGAAAAACTACACAACCAACGTACCTCCACGTGACCCCACGGGTCACCACCCAACTGAAAACCAACCTCGCTCCAACACTGAGCGACTAAACCAGGGAAAACCTGTACACAAAGGAACCTGCAACTGAGAAGATAAAATATAGGCGTGAGTACAAAAAGTACTCAGTAGGTGAGCCCAACAACAAAACCCAAAACACAGCCAGTAAATAAAGAATCTACAAATTCCAGGTTTGAACTACAATGTATAAAAATAAGCTTTCATAATGTTTCACTTGAACATAAAAACACAAGACATTACCCTTATTCTTTTTCAAAACTTGAATTCCTTTCATTGGTGCCAAATTCATTCTAAAAGAGAAAGACGTGTTACATTTTCAAATTTTACACAAAGAGAATAACGCATTTTCATTTGAAAACCATTTTTTGCAAATTATAACAGTATAAGCTGTAAAGAACAACTGGAAGTAAACTAGCAAGGAAATACCAGTAACCGTGGGTGATCCTAAACATCCCTAGAAAACCCCTGGACGTACTCGGGTTCAGACTACCTGCCGGCATGGTACTCCATAGTCAATAACCAACTGGCCGCCCTAACAGCCAACCAGTGGCACGCCCCGCAAGGCCTTACCTACCAAGGGGGGACTAACCCATCTAATCGGGGTTAGCCAGCAACCGTCACTCGATTCTCTAAAAGATGCCCAGGAACCCACGGTGGTTTTAATAATACTGTGTAAGTGGGAGGCCCTCGCACGCGAGACTCACCTCACCGCACTTGCCAACCCCTTACACGGACACCGCTACACGACAATCCTTGAAGGTAAGTCGCTTTATAGAGATTCCCCATAAGTACGTATATATATATATATATATATATATATATATATATATATATGTATATGTAGTCTGTTCACAATCAATAAAGTGTCAACTGGGCCACCACATCATTTAAATTTAATCCATTTAATATTAAAGTGTTTCCAAAAGATATGACACATGCCATTACATTGAAAACCAGAAACACATACTTAGAAACTCGTTTAAGGAAAACCAAACCACCACTGAAAAATTCCATAATCTAGTTTAAAGGACAACAGCTTTTCATCTATCCATGATTTCAATAGATCACCACCTTTATAAACGATACACCTGCTATTTCACACACACCAAAATCATTTCAAAACACAGTTCAGTATGACTTTCACATTTCATAAAGCACTCATTCAGCAACTGTTTCGGTGCGGATGTGCGTCGGGTTACGCTGTTCCGCCAGGACGCGTTCGCGCGTGCACCCGTCAACCCGAGGGGATGGGCGCGCGGCTTGTGGCCCCGCAGTCCCGCTTTCCAAAGGCGGGCGGCATCCGTCCCTTATTCAGGGGTGTCTTCTCCTTGATCGAAACCAGGATGATGGGATGTCGGCTCCTCCTTCCGTGGACGTCTCCTCGGAACTCGTCGCCTAATCTGGGTCTCCCTCATAGATTTAAGAATGTTCGTGAATCTCGTTCCCGGCGCCATGTCTCCATGGACACCGGTTAATTACGCTGCTTTCGCCCGGACGCTCCAAGGAGTCTGGTCGGGGCAGCAACCTGCAGTGAGGAGACCTGGTGGCTCTGGGTGTCGGGGGCGTGCCTTAACACGGCGCCTCTGCATGTCTGCCTTCCGTCCCTAATAGGGATTCTCGAAGGCGTGATGGCCTGAGGCATCCTGCACTGGGTACGGGGAACTGCGTTGCCTGAGGTTTTCCTCAGCTTCCCATGTTTAACACGGGGTATGCCGCGATTTTAACGTCCAGCGGGGACGGCATCGGACTGATCACCACGAGGAGTGGACCAGATGACAGAACCCCTTGCGGGGAACCTCCGACGCTGGGGCCAGCACATGGGCGGCTTCCCGAGTGAAGTGGAGTGGAATGGAATGGCATGACCCCACCGGGATGTGGCGGCCCGGGTAAGGATCAGGATGTATGATGGAGTGAAGAGCTTGGACCCCATAGGGGCTTCCTACGTACCGCGCGTTAGCGCGGATCAAAGTCAGCGTAGTTCGGATATACAGTTTAACGTCATGCTGGACGTCGGCAAGCCGACTCACGAAGTGATCGAGGCCGCCGGGTGGAGGATTGAACCGAACCACCTCGCACAGAGGGGGATGGAACGGCCGGGTGGATCACAGTTTCACGTCATGCTGGACGTTGGCAAGCTGACTCACAAGGAGGTCGAGGCGGTGGGGAAGCACAATGGAGATACACACGTGCAGTCCCCCACAGAGGCGGATTCATAGGTGAATCAACGCAAGTGTGAACCCGGGAGGGGTCCACTGATGGACGAACCGACGTAAATATGACCGGGACGACCAGGTGGCGGGCTTGAACCTCGGAGAGGCTTCCTACGTACCCTGTTTAGAAGTCAGGGATCAAAGTCCACGTAGTTCATTCTGTTTGCAACACTCTACCCCCGTGGGCGAAGGCCACTCCAATCCCGACATCCCTGCAAAAACGAGCGGGTGGGGGCCACATCCATACCGGGGGGACCCTGCGTGCGAGACACGGGATCAGGTGATGCGGACGGTTTAACGTCTTTCCGGACGAAGTACAGTTTAACGTCGTTTCTTGAGGACGAAGCGGACGGTTTAGCGTCTTGCCGGATGAAGTACAGTTTAACGTCGTGTGTTGAGGACGAAGATGCTTGGCAGTTTAATGTCTTGCAGCGCGGACGATGGTGCAGTTTAACGTCATGCGGGACGTAAACGCCTGGGAGTTTAACGTCTTTCAGCGCGGACGTGGCACAGTTTAACGTCATGTTGGACGTAAACGCCTGGCAGTTTAACGTCTTGCAGCGCGGACGTGGCACAGTTTAACGTCATGTTGGACGTAAGCTGCCGCCTAATGGGTATGTGTCACTTCGCGCAGGCCTGGAGGGCCGCACGGGAAGACAACGCACGTTGCGGGCACCCGGGATGAAGGTCATCGGGCGCCACGCAGGCGGGTACCCTCAGGGGGTCAAAAGGGGGCGACCCTGGCGGCTTGCGCGCAAAATAGGAGCTTTGCGCGCAATACCGCGGGTCGGCGCGCAAAAGAAGAGATTAGGCCAGAACTTTGCGCGCGGATGATAGAGATTGCGCGCACCGGGCTTCGGATAGCGCGCGGGGGCAACGGCTCATTCTTTAATCGAATGGCCACTTTGAAAATGGGGGGTGCGCGCAATCGGGGTGGATTACGCGCACCCGGGGGCAATTGCGCGCAAGAGGCTTCTTTTGCGCGCAAATGCCTTTGAGTGAAGGGTTATTCAAAAGGAAAGGAGCCAAAGGGATTGCGCGCGAAGGCGAACCCCAAGGCTTTCTTGCGCGAAAGAAAAGAGGTTACCTGAAGATCGGCATTGCGCGCGGAAGGGGTTGGATTGCGCGCACGAGTGACCTTTCGAATTCTGGCAACCTTCAAAACGTCGGGGGTCACCTTATATTTATAGGCAACCCCGGGCGCGGAATCCGGTTCGCGGGCGCGGAATTCCCTTCGCGGGCGCGGAATCGGGCCCGGCGCGCAAGGGAGTCGCGCGGGCCCCGGGCGCGCAAAATTGCGCTCAGGCTCAGCGCATTGCGCGCATCCCGGGATGTTTGCGCGCGGCTCATCAACTTTGCGTGTAGGTCTCCAAAATTCCGCGCAAGGCCTCCGGGCCCTCCGAAACATGCTTCCGACTCCAAATATGACCTCACTTCCCGCATCCGGAGTTTCGTTTGGGAACAACGGACTTTTCCGGCGTCTACAAAAGCCCCCCCTCGGAATCTGATCGGCGAGAGGTCGCAACGATCGGGTTCCGAGGGAGATGCCAGAATGCCGAAGTCCTGGGTGGCACGGGACTGTGGCGCGCAAAAAGGGGCGTCGGGCGCGAAATTCGCCGGTGCGGTCGCGCAAAGCGCTTTCCGCGCGGCGCGGACTCCCGGCCTTGCCTATAAATAGGGGCCCTGGGTTTCTAGAGAAAAGAGGGAGATCATTCCTAGGAAAGGAGACCTCAGACCTAATCAATGTATCATCCCCCCAACTCGTTCCAACACACGAGCGGGACAACGCTAGGGGAGTTGATATTTTATCCGAACATAGGGAAATGAGAAAGGGTGAATCGCGCGTCCCGAATTCAGAAATCCACAACGGTTGGCCTTCCAGGACATGCCCAAGACGGCAAGCGGACAATGGATCGATCGACCATACTACTGCGATAGACGGACCGAAGGTCATCATCCATATGGCATGAGTCGGATCACATGTCATCATCAATGCCGCTTTGGGGGTTCCTTCAGGCACAAGGGTGGAAATCCAGATCAACAGGGCATGCGAAGCGTGGGGCGAAGTGACGATTTGTTCGGATAGAATCCAACGCTCTCAAAATTGCACCACCGTGGGGAAAGCGTATTTGGCGGATGCATTAATCTAGCCGTGAATCACCCCAATTCTCAGACAAAACCTCTTTGACGAGGAAACCGTCGCCTCCCATCATTGCGATGGGGCATCCCGAGCTGAATCGGGGAGAATATCACAACTGCACCACTCTACCCGAAGTCAGGCCAGATGGCCGGCGACGAGGAGGGGCGGGACTTAGCGATCCCTGAGGCTGGACCCGAGTCGAAATGCCCGGGCGTTCCTACGTACTCCATCAGGCTGGAGATCAAGCCATACGTAGTTCTGCGAGTGCAGTTTAACGTCATGCAGGATGCAGAACCCCGTTTGGGGAGATCTTAGTTTAGGGTCGTAGAGCTCGGACCATAGGGGCGTATCTTAGTTTAAGGTCTTAGAGCTCGGACCATAAGGGGAGATCTTAGTTTAAGGTCTTAGAGCTCGGACCATAAGAACCTCAAAGTACGCCGCATCGTGGTCCTATCCCCTGGATATGCGAAGATGCACTGGGGAATAGTGTCAAGAGTGTCGAGATTTTGCCTGGTCAAAATGGGAGGTGGAAAATGTGATGTGAATCATGCGGCCATTCACTCAAGGACCGGGGGCACCGGCGTAACGATATGGGAGTACTGCCAACCGTGGCGGAAGAGCAGCATCAATATCGCACTAACCGTTGATGGAATGAGGCAGCAATCGAGCATCGACCGCTCAATCGCAGGATTCATATCGATTTGCTGCCCGAGGCCATTGGGGGCACCAGCCCGAGTCGGTGGGAGAGCACTGAGGCATTGTGTCCAAACCGTTCAGGGGGGCTCCACCCAGGGCGTAGGCGATGGGTCCGAATGAAAGGGAGCACGAAGCCTGAAAATGGAAGGAACCTGACCAAGCTAAACCTGACCCTCCTGGCAATAAACCAGAGTACTCTTGACACCAGTGGACCACTGCAAGGGGTCGAGGGACACACCTTGAGGGTGGCCTGAAGGCGGCGGACTCCCCAGAGAAGGGGGGAATCTTTAAGAGGTGGGGGCTGGACCCGAAGTTTCAAACATCCGGGCGTTCCTACGTATCCCATGAGGATGGGAATCAAGCCACACGTAGTTCTTGAAGCGCGCCGCAACACAATCGGGCACCAGCACGGGGAAGGGTGCGGGTCTGACCCTCGCACACAGAAGAAGCGGTATTTGATATTTCTTGTTTGTCCTTAAAGATGGATGGTTTTTCGTGCAGCGACATGCCTGTGATTAAGGAATCCCTGGCGTTGCCACAATAATCAAGCCATGAAAGGCATTGATGAATGGCGTGGTTATTAACCAGCACCCAACGTGAGTGTCCCCTGAGGAGAACATCACGATGCAGTGCCGTTTCTCGTCGGGCGGCCAAGACGATCACAGTTTACGGTCGTGTGGTAGGACCAGACAACACAGTTTAAGGTCGTGTGGTTCGGACCATGGAGGAATCCGCTTATCGCGATACGGCGGACTCAGCGGAGGTGGGAACATACCCAGCCCTGCGGTCACGCACGATTCCAGGAGAACGATCCTGGGATAGGGGCCTGCGTATGTCCATCACCCGAGGGGCAGAGATGCTAGCCTCCAGATATACTGGGCCCAAAACGCGATTGTTCGGGCGACTCCTTCCTCCTTATGGGGACGAGGGTCCAGCTATACACGGCCCTTAGGGAGGACATCAGCATATACCCTTAGTGCTCAGATCGTGGGAGCCTTGACAGACACCATTATCCTGGTTGGCCTGCCTAACGTGTAAAGGTGTACTGAAGGTCAGTATGAAGAGAGTGTCGAGATTCCACTACAACGCACAAAGGCGGAGTGTGATGAGGACCGTGCGACCAATGTTCGGAGCCTAAAAGAGCCGACATGGCGATCAAGGATGTCGCTGACCATATTCGCAACACAACATCCGATCGCGTCAGCCCAGAACTGGGCAAGCAAACGAGCATCAACCGCTCAATCGCAGGATTCATATCGATTTGCGGCCCAGGACCCGCCGGTAAATCGACCCGGAGCGGTAGGAGAGCACTGAGGCATTGTGTCCAAACCGCTAACGAGGATCCCTTTGAGTGAAGTCTCGAACAAGAGGAAGCGCGCGGCCCGACAAGCAACACGGGACTTGTCGGGATTGCATCTGACACTACGGGTCATAGACCAAAGTACCCAAAACATGTTAACAGATCACCGGAAAGGGTCGGAGGAATCACCCTGAGAGAAACCAAAAGACGGTAGATCCCCGTGATCAACCAAGAGACGGGGCTGGACCTGAGACACAAGCGTCCAGGCGGTCCTACGTATCCCATAAGGATGGGAATCAAGCCATACGTAGTTCTTGAGAGGCAGTTTAACGTCATGCAGGACGATGAGGGGTGTGAGGTAGTCGCACACACGGGGGAGGCGTACGGCGCGGCCAGTAGACCAACGTAAATGAGGACATAATCCCCGCTCACGCCACACGCCTCGCATAAAAAGGAGGGGAACTGGGGCCAGAGGCCCAACGCGGGATAGAGATTTCCGAGAAATGGGGCTGGGCCTGAAACATGAATGTTCAGGCGGTCCTACGTATCCCATAAGGATGGGAATCAAGCCGCACGTAGTTTTTGAAGTGCAGTTTAACGTCGTGCAGGACGATGAGAGAGAAAAAGGGGGGAGCAGAAGGCATCCCCAAACGTGGGGGGCGTACAGCGTGGCGAGCAAACCGACGTGAATGAGGGCATAGCCCCACGTTCACACCATACGCCACATACCCAGAGACAACTGGGCCAAGGGCCCGAGATGGGATGGAAATTCACGAAGGATGGGGTTGGGCCTGAAACATGAATGTTCAGGCGGTCCTACGTATCCCATAAGGATGGGAATCAAGCCGCACGTAGTTCTCGAGAGGCAGTTTAACGTCATGCAGGACGAATGCTGAACAGTTTAACGTCTTGTAGCTCGGACGTAGTACAGTTTAACGTCGTGTTGGACGAATGCTAAACAGTTTAACGTCTTGTAGCTTGGACGAGGTACAGTTTAACGTCATGTTGGACGAAACACTTGGCAGTTTAACGTCTTGCAGCGCGGACGATATGCTAGGCAGTTTAACATCGTGCAGCTTGGACGTATGCAATTTAACGTCATGCAGGACGTCGGCACACTCAGACAAAGTACTGCTTGAGGAACCTAGCGTTGGTGGGAGGAGTGACACGCTCACCATCCATAGTCTCTAGGGAGTACGCGCCATTGGGATAAACTTTGTGGACGACAAGAGGTCCCTCCCACTTGGGCTCCAACTTGGGTGGCTTCCTGCCGGGGATCATTGGCGCTCTTAGGGCTAGCACTAGGTCACCCTGCAGGAAGGAGCGGAGGCGAACCTTCTTATTGAAAGCTCGATCCATTCTGCTTTGATGCCTCTCCAAGTTGTGCAAAGCGCAAAGTCTATTCTCATCCAGTGCTTCCAACTCGACTAGACGGGCTTCAGCAGCTCTGTCCGGTGCTTGCTGGTCGTAGACCGCAGTGCGCAAGGACGGTAACTAGATCTCGATGGGCAGGACGGCCTCAGCTCCATACACCAGGGAATAAGGGGTCATCTGGGTGGAAATGCGAGTCGTCGTCCGATAAGCCCAGAGGGCGTTGGGGAGCTTGTCCGGCCAACTCTTCTTGTTTTGACCAACCATTTTTTGCAGAATGTTAGAGAGGTTTTTGCTAAACGCCTCGATCTGTCCATTCGCCTGCGCATGATAGCGAGATGTATGGTTCGAGCGAATGTTGTACTTGGCGTACAACTTCTTCAACTCGGCTGCTCGGAAATTGGCTCCGTTATCCGTGAGGATAGCGCGAGGCACTCCAAATCGATGAATGATGTTGGAGGTCACGAAGTCAGCGATCGAACAGGATTTGACCTCTCTGAGCGGAATCGCCTCTGCCCATTTGAAGAAGAAGTCCGTGGCGGTCAGAATGAACCGGCACTGGCGAGCCGTCGCCGGCGGGTAAGGTCCCACAACGTCCATCCCCCAGACTGCAAAGGGCCAAGAATACCTGGTGGTATGGAGAGGCTCCGGCGGCTGATGCACAAAGTTCGCATGAACCTGGCACGCATGGCACCTCCTGGCATACTCGATGCAGTCATGAATCATGGAGGGCCAGAAGTATCCCAACCTCCGAATCTGGTGGGACAGCTTCGGCCCAGTTTGATGGGCGCCGCATGAACCAGCATGAACCTCTTGCATGACTCGTGGGATCTCAACTCCCTGAAGGCAACGGAGGAGAACACCATCAAATCCGCGTCTGTAGAGGATCTGCTCCAGGCCGGGACTGCTCTGGAGGACAAACTGCGATGCGCGGCGTCGAACTCGCTCACGCTCGGCCCGATCTGACGGGAGAATGCCATGTTGGAGGTACTCAACCAAGGGCGTCCTCCAATCAGGGACTGGTTCGACTGCCATATCTGGGGTACTCGGGGCTCCGGGCACAGGGGCAACCGTGGTGAGATTACTTACCGACGGGTCGCGATCTCCCTCCGGGACAACGGGAGCGATGAGCCTTCGGCAAGTCACACGGACGATCAGGTTGTCCTGTTCAGGCTCTGCAAGTGACGCAGCAAGGCTGGCCAAGGCATCTGCTCGACCGTTCTGCGACCGGGGAATATGGACAATTTCTGGCCGAGAAGGGAACCGGGCCATCAGAAGGAGGGTGCACTCCAGCAATGGCACAAGTTCCGGCTTCCTGACAACATATTCGCCATTGATCTGCTTAACAACCAGCTCGGAGTCCCCTTTCACACACAGATGGGGCACATCGATCTCGAGAGCTAACTCGAGGCCGGTGATGAGGGCATGGTATTCTACCTCATTGTTGGTACAGCCCTCTGACAACAGGAAAGAGTATGGCAGTACGGCTTGCTCCGGGGTAATGAAGACGATACCCAAGCCCACTCTGTTGAGCTTAGGATTATCGAGTCTTCTACCGGTGGGGCTCCGGGAGGCACCGTCAAAGTGCATCTGCCAGCATGGACCGGCTCGATCGACCGAGAGGATGGCCTCATCAGGAAAGCCTAGATCCAGCGGCTGATCCGCGGAGGTTGGGTGAGCAGCCAGAAAGTCTGCCAATGCTTGCCCTTTGATGGCCTTCTGAGACACATACCTGATGTCGAACTGCTGGAGAATCACAGCCCACCGCGCTAGACGGCCAGTCAACATAGGCCGGCTCAGGATATATTTCAACGGGTCTACCCGAGAAACCAACTGTACCTCATGGTGCTGCAAGTAGTGCCGTAATTTCTGTACGGAAAATACGAGCGCCAGGCAGCTCTTCTCGATGGGGGAATACCTAACTTCCGCATCGAGGAGCATGCGACTGAGGTAATAGAGGCTATTCTCTGTTCCCTCGTTGTTCTTCTGGGCGAGAAGGGCGCCAAGGGACCGTTCCAGGGCGGTCACATAAAGGACCAGCGGCTTCCCGGATACAGGCAGCATCAGAACCGGAGGTTGTAGCAGGTACTGCTTGATTTCCTCGAAAGCGGTCTGACACTCTTTATCCCATACATAGGTGGAACCTTTCTTCATGAGCCGAGAAAAGGGCTTACACTTTCCGGCCAGATTCGCGATGAATCGGCGTATATAGGCTAAGTGGCCTTGGAACCCTTGCAGTTCCCGGATGTTACCTGGGGGAGGCATCTGGCTAATCGCCCTGATCTTCTCTGGGTCGACCTCAATACCCCGGTATCTTACCACAAATCCAAGGAACTTTCCGGAGGTGACCCCGAAGGCGCACTTCAATGGGTTCATCTTCAGGCAGCGAGACCGGAGGAAGCCGAACACTTTCTCAAGATCTTTGAGATGGTCCTGACGCTGGCGCGATTTGACTACCAAGTCGTCGACGTAGCATTCCACCAGTGTGCCGAGGATTGGCTTGAATATGCGGTGCATCGCCCGTTGATAGGTGGCACCTGCATTCTTCAGGCCGAAAGGCATGACCCGGTAACAGAAGGTACCTTGGGGGGCCCTGAAGGCAGTGAACTCCTCATCCTCAGGGGCCATCCGAATTTGGTTATATTCGGAGTATCCATCCATGAAGGAGAGGGCTTGGAACCCTGTCGTGGCATCAATCAACAGCTCTGTCACTGGAAGGGGAAAATCATCCTTCGGACAGTGGCGGTTGAGATCGCGGAAGTCGATGCAGACTCTGATCTGCCCGTTCTTCTTCCGGACCGGCACAATGTTGGCCAGCCATTTGGGGTACTGGACTTCCCTCACGAAGTGGGCTTTGATAAGCTTGTCAACTTCGGCCTCAACCATGGCACCGTGGAATGGGTGCATCTTCCTGGGAGGATGCTTGAACCCGCGATGGTTCGTCGGGAGACCAAGGCGGTGGACGGCTACCTGAGGATCTAGCCCCGGCATCTCGTCATAGCCCCAAGCGAACACATCGCGGTGCTGCCTGAGAAAGTCCATGTACTACTGCCGCTCCTCAGAGGGCATGGCGGCACTGACCAATGTGGGTCTCAGATCTGCTTCGGTTCCAAGGTTCACTTGTACTAACTCATCGACCGTGGCGGAGACGCCCTCCTCAAAGGCTGGGGGTGCATCTTCCACGTCCTCTCCACTCGGGGAGGGATCGTCCACGGGAGAGGCTGCGTTGGCAGCTGCATTGGGGCTACCAGATCCTGCTGGGCCGCTGGTGCTGGCATGGGCGGTCGCGGTCATCTCATCAGGAGACTCACAAGCCGTCGAGACCATGGCTACGCCCAACCGTTGAATCGGGAGGACATAAGCGTCATCCAAACTTGCCCAGGGATCACTTGCAACAGCGACAGGCTCGACCTCACCTGCCAGGATCTGCTTATCCTTGCTCTTGTAATAGTCCGCGTCCAGATAGCGGGCTTCACATGAGGCAAAAGGAGAGGCATCTCCCTGAAGCACGCCCACTCGACCATTAAGGGAGTATTTGAGGCATTGGTGGTATGATGAGGGAACCGCCGCATGAAGGTGGAGCCAGGGCATGCCCATCAATGCGTTGTACGCAGTGTCTTGAGAGACTACCATGAATTCGGTGTTGGCAACCAAGTCACTGAACTGGGTCTTCAAACGTATCTTGCCGACCGGGGTTTGCTCGGTGCGGTCGTACCCCTGGATCCTGAGGTCGGAGGGAATCAAGTCATCCTCAGACAACCCCAATCTCCGGAGCGTCCGAGTTGGAATCAGGTTAATCCCGGACCCCGTGTCGACAAGACAGCGCCGGAATTCAAGGCCATTGAACTGGCCAGTAACATACAGCGGACGAATGTGCCCTTGTATAGGAGGGTCTTCATCCTTACCAGAGAACGAGATAACTGCCTGGCATTCGGTGTCCTCAATCGTTTCGGCGTGAAAGGCCTCTGCGGCTGCAACCTCTATCTCAAACTGGAGGGGGATCTTCAGGGCTTCAGCGAGTGCCTCGCGCATCTCAGATGACATGCGCAGAGCCTCAAGGATGGAGAGTCTCGTTGGGATGTCGGCCAAGTGCTTCAGGACATCATACTTTTTGGCCAAGCGCGAGCCCCTGGTTGCAGGAGGTTGCTCTGCGGTTGGAAACGTGACGGGCCTTGCCGGTTGGGCCGGCGGCCGACTGGTGCTTGGCGCATCTCGTTGTTCATTGGTTGAAGCCCGGGAAATGGTCACCGTACTGGGGTCAGGAGGCCGGGATGGACTCGTGGCAGGGCGGAGCTGATCGCGACGCGGCTGAGGCGGTTCTGCCTGATCCCATACCACAAACAGTGGCGGAGGCGAATCCGTCATCCCCGGATGGGGGGGCTGCGCACGCTGAGCTCGGTTTTGAGCCTACTGCCTGGTCTCAGTGGCGTGCACGGCCTGGCTGGAGGTACCAACTGCTGTGCCCCGGCGACTCCTGTTGTTGCGGCTCCTCCGACGGTGGCGACGACCGGGGACACTAGGGAGGTCCACCTGGTGTTCTTCAATGTCAGGAACCGAAAAGGGATTTACCAGCTCGACGGTATTAACCGAAGCGTACCCATCACTGTCATCGGACGAATCATTCGCCACTGGGCGGATCCGAGGAGGGATCCCCATCTCCGGGGGCATGAAATCGTCGAGAGTGCGGGATAGTGGCGGAACTGGCGGGGCGCGCTCTTCCTTCTTGCACCGCCGCCGTTTGCTCTTCTTGGAAGAGGCAGGTTGGGACGACGATGCCGAAGCAGCACCCGCAGATTCTGGGGGCTCAGGCTGATTCAAGCGCGCACGGATGATTCCATGGGCGCGAATGATCGTCTTGCGGGCCATCCAGTTTTTATACTTCTGGGACCCGCGGTCGGAGACCAGCTGCCATTCGTCCTCGTTGCCGCTATCGTCATCTGATCCCACGAACACGCCCGCCACTTGTGCTGGAGCTGGGCCCAACCTGATCACATTGTTGTTAATATGGTCTTGGAGCCAATCCTTAAACACATAGCACCGCTGGATGGTGTGCCCCAGGGCCCGATGGTAAGGGCAGTAGCAGGGGTTATCCGTGAGATGTGCCTCCTCTGGCCTCCAACACTCAGGCAGTCGCACAATCCTCTGCTCCAGGGCGCTCCGGAAATAACAGGGGACCTGATCCTCGTGAAATGAGTAGGTCAGGTATCGCGGGCCCCTGGGAGCGTGGTCTTGACGAGGGGTTGGAGGGGCCTGCTGAGGAGGTGGACCCTGATTATCTCGCCTGGGTTGCGGCGGTACATTACGCGGAGGGGCCGGCCGGTTCTGAGGCTGCCGCTGCTGGGCCGGGAACTGAGCTCGTGGAGGCGGATTCCTGTGAGGCTGTGGAGCTGGTCTCACCGGCAGCAGCTCCAACGGCCTGGGAGCCTCTATCTGGGAGACAGCAGCGGGCTCAGCCCTGCTGGCTCTCCTTGCAGGAATCATAGGAGGCAGCGGGTGTGCCTGGCTGGCCTGTTGCAAGGCTTCCTCAAGACGTTGAGCTTTGTCTGAGAAGTCCCTGAACCCTCCGAGGTAATTCTGAGTGATCAGGGAAGGGACCAGCTCGGTCTTGACGTTCCCGACGCACATTGTCAGCAACTGCTCCTGAGTCAATGGCATGTCAAGGGAATACGTGAGACCCTTCCATCGGGCGACGAAGTCCGCGACTCGCTCGTCAGGCCTCTGCTTGCACTTGAAGAGGTCTGCGATACTCGTCTTCCGGGTCATGGAACTGAACTGGTAGAGGAATTGTCTACGAAGGTCCTCCCAGCTAGTTATCGACCCGACGGGGAGCTGGTTGTACCAGACAAATGATGGCCCTTCCAGTGTCTGGACAAAGCAGCGAAGCTTAGCGGCCTCTTGCTGCGCCGGAGTCCCCAACATAGGCCCGCACCTCGAGTTGAAATGGTCCAAATGCTGCGGCGGATCTCCAGTCCCGTTGAAGGGGGCAAAAGTGGGATTCCCGAATCCCGGAGGCGCCGGCATGTCATCCACCCATGCTGGGTATGGCTTGCCGTCCGGTGGGATTGCCACTTGTCGAGTCTCCAAGGCTTCCAAGCGGGCGATGAGTGCCGCCATCGGATCGTCCGGACATGGGTTCCAGTCCTGGCGAGGGTCTCTAACCACGAGCGCATTGCATGGCCCTTCAATCGGGTCGTCGACCGGGTCATCGAACTCGGCAGCTCGTGGGATGGCGGGCGGAGCGGCCCTTGGGGAAGCGGGAGGAATCCGAGCGGGGTCTCTCAGGTAGTCACGCCGCTCGGGAGGGTGCGGTGAAACATACCGCGCCCTCTTGCCATAGGCGATGGCCTCTCTCCTGTCGGCGAACACGGCATAATCACGGTTGCCCGGGAGAGCCTCATCGAGGGGTGGTTGTTCCTGTCCCTGCTGTCCTGGCCTAGGATCACCGTAGTCAGGCCGCTGCTCTGCAGCGCGCTCGGCGAGGAGCTGGTCAACTAGCTTCTTCTGCTCGACGAGCTGTTGGCATAGCATAGCCTTCTCGGGATCCTCATCCGCCCTCTGCGTGGAGGCAGATGGGTCGGAGGGCTTTGTAGCCTCGCCGTGCTCTTTACCTTTACTGACGTTTCGGCTCAACGTCAGTGCTTCAGTGGGTGCGGGGAGACCCAGGAGGCTCCTCTGGTGACGATTAACTCTCACCGATGGATCCAACAACGGCTTGTCTTCGGGGGGAGAGCCCCCGTCGAGAAGTTCCAAACCGTTCCCCTCTCCCGACAGGTCAGCCATATTGACTGTTTCCGTCCCTGGGGATGTACCATCAGGGCCACCCAGTGAATCGGGCTGTCGGCGAATCGCACTGAAGCGTAGGGAAGCGTACTGCCCCCATCCACGGATATACACGTGGGGAGTGGCTTCCTCGATAACCTTGCGGAGTACTTGAAAACACTCAACGCATCGTTGTTGGAGGGCCTCGTGGTGCCCAAATGACCCGGGGTGCCGAACCGCGGGGAGCGTGGCCAGGTCAATTTGACGGCACTGCTCACCAATATCCTCTAGGTGTACTTGACTCCCGGGGTATGGCATTTGTAGGCGGTGAAGACGGGAGTGAGTCTCCCGGAGAGTTCGGCGGAAGCATTCGAACTCATCCGGGGTGAGCGATTCGGGTGCATCAAAGTCTGGTCCTGCGACTGGCCAAAACTTCTCAGGGAAGTGGCCCTCTGCAAGGACGGTCCAGAAGCTCCACGACTCAAACTCGGGACCCAGGTCTCCTTGGTCCTCTTCAATGACTGGTAATGGACGGGGAACCGGCAGTGGTGCCGAGGCGGGCCGCCGGGCCGACGGGCTGGCCGGCGGTGAATACGGCGAGCAGGCCGATTGGCCTCCATATCCCGGGCTGCCCTCTGAGGGTGGCGGTGCCCTGGCTACCACATCACGATAGGATGGGCCGGCGAGTGAACATCCTGCCGTAGCATCGGTGCTCTCCGAGGGTGCACTAGATCGTGGTTCAACCGTCGGTCCCCAGAAAAGGTCTCCGGCTTCTCCGATCGAGGCAGAAGGCGCTTCCAGAGGGGCCGGTACCAACCGCAAACTTGATCCTTGGGGGTCTACCAGGCCCTCGCTACTCCGGATATACCTTCGGAGAGAAGCGGGGATCATATCGATCTCGATCTCGGGGAGTACGAGGCTGACGTGCCGCATTCCTACCCCTGCCCCTGACTGGCGGGATTGGGGGAAGGGCTCTGTCGCCGAATCATACTCCGCCTCTGAATCAGAGAAGCGAACCGGTCGGATCTCTGTCTGTAATTCCGCAACATTCTTCCCTCTGCGTCGACGCCTTGCCTTCCTGCCCCTGGGTGGTTCTTCGGGGCATGGCTGATCTCTGTCCTGGCGTCCTCCGGCCGCACTGGTGCTGGGGCCAAGAGGACTGGAAACCAAGGTGCGAGGGGCACCGGGACAGATATCAAAGGGGACGCGGGGAGAGATGATTCCGGGCAGGCCTCCGGGCCGAGATCAGAAGGCGGGGTGACCCATGCCTCTTGGATCGGCCACACGGAGTAGACCCTATTGGTGAATAGCGCTACCGCGAGGTGGTCCGCGGTGGCTATTGTCTGTACCAGCAACCGGGAGAGTCAACCCAACCTGCCTTTGGGGCGGTCGGGGCCTCGATCCGGGTCGGGCATAGAAGTGCCCCTGCTCAGGATGCGCAGGGGCCTGGTGACTGGAGCCAGCAGTGGCTTGAGCCAACGCGGCCGCTGTTGCTAGGGCCCCAAGGTGGGCATCCTCTTCCGCTCGAGCCCGACGTTGGCGTCGAGACAGACGAGTCGGGATGAGCGGCGCGGGCAGGTGGAGAGCCCGTTCTTCGACTTGAGAGGCCTGGCGGCGATGTCGCCGTGGCCTGACAGGAGCCCTCATCGCGGATCCCTGGGGCGAATCCCGGATAGGGTGGTCCCGGGCATCTTCCACCTCATCCGCATAGGGGAAGGAGTTGTCGGAGCGCTCCGAGGATAAACTCCCGAAGCGGTTGGACGTCGAGGTAGGTAGCGGTGCCTCCCTGCGCGGCCCTCGGGGGAGGCGTTGGTGGCGAGGTGCAGCTCCCTCGAGGTCTAGGCGAGCCATGTCCCTGGTGGGGATGACTCCCTCTTCATCATATCTCCGCACCAAGTTGTTGATCACCCTTCTTTGGATGACCTCCGAGGGGGAGAGAGGGCGTGGTTGCCCCGCAGCTGCGGCTGCTGGCACGGCTGTGGAATGGGCGGGACCGCGCAGAGTAGCCGCGTCGGTGTTTCCTCTACCCCTGCGCCAGTGGGTGGGTGGCGATCGGGCACTGGATTGGGCGACCTGATTTCTGAAAGCAGGGAGAAGAACCCATTAACACTGACAGGAAAAGGAATCGACAACCAACCATTAGTGCCACGACGCCTTCCGTGGGGGGGGACCCAGGCCCTCGACGTCGCGAGACGGAGTGCCCGAGTTCCCTTCCTCAGCCCCTGGCGGGTAAAACTGAATGCTCGGTCGAGCAGTATGCTGGTCTTCCAACACCTCTGAAAGTCATCGATCTTCGTATTGAGGAGAGGAGATTCACGTCGGGTTCACCATTTTTCTGTTTCGGTGCGGATGTGCGTCGGGTTACGCTGTTCCGCCAGGACGCGTTCGCGCGTGCACCTGTCAACCCGAGGGGATGGGCGCGCGGCTTGTGGCCCCGCAGTCCCGCTTTCCAAAGTCGGGCGGCATCCGTCCCTTGTTCAGG
The DNA here is from genome assembly GCA_963277665.1 of Viscum album. Taxonomy (NCBI): domain Eukaryota; kingdom Viridiplantae; phylum Streptophyta; class Magnoliopsida; order Santalales; family Viscaceae; genus Viscum; species Viscum album. Next base: position 1,844,540,408 of record OY728145.1, read on the forward strand.
GGCGTCTGCTCCTTGATCGAAACCGGGATGATGGGATGTCGGCTCCTCCTTCCGTGGACATCTCCTCGGAACTCGTCGCCTAATCCGGGTCTCCCTCATAGATTTAAGAATGTTCGTGAATCTCGTTCCCGGCGCCATGTCTCCATGGACACCGGTTAATTACGCTGCTTCCGCCCGGACGCTCCAAGGAGTCTGGTCGGGGCAGCAACCTGCGGTGAGGAGACCTGGTGGCTCTGGGTGTCGGGGGCGTGCCTTAACACGGCGCCTCTGCATGTCTGCCTTCCGTCCCTAATAGGGCTTCTCGAAGGCGTGATGGCCTGAGGAATCCCGCACTGGGTACGGGGAACTGCGTTGCCTGAGGTTTTCCTCAGCTTCCCATGTTTAACACGGGGTATGCCGCGAGTTTAACGTCCAGCGGGGACGGCATCAGACTGATCAACACGAGGAGTGGACCAGATGACAGAACCCCTTGCGGGGAACCTCCGACGCTGGGGCCAGCACATGGGCGGCTTCCCGAGTGAAGTGGAGTGGAATGGAATGGCATGACCCCACCAGGATGTGGCGGCCCGGGTAAGGATCAGGATGGATGATGGAGTGAAGAGCTTGGACCCCATAGGGGCTTCCTACGTACCGCGCGTTAGCACGGATCAAAGTCAGCGTAGTTCGGATATACAGTTTAACGTCATGCTGGACGTCGGCAAGCCGACTCACGAAGAGATCGAGGCCGCCGGGTGGAGGATTGAACCGAACCACCTCGCACAGAGGGGGATGGAACGGCCGGGTGGATCACAGTTTCACGTCATGCTGGACGTTGGCAAGCCGACTCACAAGGAGGTCGAGGCGGTGGGGAAGCACAATGGAGATACACACGTGCAGTCCCCCACAGAGGCGGATTCATAGGTGAATCAACGCAAGTGTGAACCCAGGAGGGGTCCACTGATGGACGAACCGACGTAAATACGACTGGGATGACCAGGTGGCGGGCTTGAACCTCGGAGAGGCTTCCTACGTACCCTGTTTAGAAGACAGGGATCAATGTCCACGTAGTTCATTCTGTTTGCAACACTCTACCCCCGTGGGCGAAGGTCACTCCAATCCCGACATCCCTGCAGAAACGAGCGGGTGGGGGCCACATCCAAACCGGGGGGACCCTGCGTGCGAGACACGGGATCAGGTGATGCGGACGGTTTAACGTCTTGCTGGACGAAGTACAGTTTAACGTCGTGTGTTGAGGACGAAGCGGACGGTTTAGCGTCTTGCCGGACGAAGTACAGTTTAACGTCGTGTGTTGAGGACGAAGATGCTTGGCAGTTTAACGTCTTGCAGCGCGGACGATGGTGCAGTTTAACGTCGTGCGGGACGTAAACGCCTGGCAGTTTAACGTCTTGCAGCGCGGACGTGGCCCAGTTTAACGTCATGTTGGACATAAACGCCTGGCAGTTTAACGTCTTGCAGCGCGGACGTGGCACAGTTTAACGTCATGTTGGACGTAAGCTGTCGCCTAATGGGTCCGTGTCACTTCGCGCAGGCCTGGAGGGCCGCACGGGAAGACAACGCACGTTGCGGGCACCCGGGATGAAGGTCATCGGGCGCCACGCAGGCGGGTACCCTCAGGGGGTCAAAAGGGGGCGACCCTGGCGGCTTGCGCGCAAAAGAGGAGCTTTGCGCGCAATACCGCGGGTCGGCGCGCAAAAGAGGAGCTTGGGCCAGAACTTTGCGCGCGGATGATAGAGATTGTGCGCACCGGGCTTCGGATAGCGCGCGGGGGCAACGGCTCATTCTTTAATCGAATGGCCACTTTGAAAATGGGGGGTGCGCGCAATCGGGTTGGATTGCGCGCACCCGGGGGCAATTGCGCGTAAGAGGCTTCTTTTGCGCGCAAATGCCTTTGAGTGAAGGGTTATTCAAAAGGAAAGGAGCCAAAGGGATTGCGCGTGAAGGCGAACCCCAAGGCTTTCTTGCGCGAAAGAAAAGAGATTACCTGAAGATTGGCATTGCGCGCGGAAGGGGTTGGATTGCGCGCACGAGAGACCTTTCGAATTCTGGCAACCTTTAAAACGTCGGGGGTCACCTTATATTTATAGGCAACCCCGGGCGTGGAATCCGGTTCGCGGGCGCGGAATTCCCTTCGCGGGCGCGGAATCGGGCCCGGCGTGCAAGGGAGTCGCGCGGGCCCCGGGCGCGCAAAATTGCGCGCCGGCTCAGCGCATTGCGCGCATCCCGGGAGGTTTGCGCGCGGCTCATCAACTTTGCGCGCAGGTCTCCAAAATTCCGCGCATGGCCTCCGGGCCCTCCGAAACATGCTTCCGACTCCAAATATGACCTCGCTTCCCGCATCCGGAGTTTCGTTTGGGAACAACGGACTTTTCCGGCGTCTACAGCAACAACATAAGAAAACCACACAATTAAATCCAAGAAAGATATTTTCAGTGCGATGCAGGAATAAACAGTTTCCAATTTCAGCAAGTTGTCATTCTAGTAATAATTAACTACTACTACTTTAAATTTACTGAAAAACAATGAAATGATAAGGAATAAATAAATTACTAAATTTAAAGGCGAGTGCAGTGGGAGACCTACCTTGACTTGCAGCTATTTTTTGATGACACGACACGCCTCACACTTGCACACTAGAAAACGCAAGCGGAAAAATTCAAAAACGCGAAAATACATCGTGACATGCTGCAACAAAAGTAGAATGACTAAAACACATAAACACCAATTTAGAGTAGTTCAAAAGAATGAGAACGCAAAAAGACAACGCATATATATATATATATATATATATATATATATGTAAATGTTGATATTAAATAATTTAAGTAAGAACAAAACAAACCTCACCTCGACTCGCAAACTGAACCCGATAATGCAACACACCTCGCGGAGGCGTGTATGCACACGCAAGCCAAACACCGCTGCATTGCGGAATTATTCCGCCAACGCGCTGTAACAAACCAAAAAATTAAACCAACCACAAAGTATTAATATATATATATATATGTATATATATATATATATATATATATTCACACGACACAAAACTTACCTTGGTGCAGACGTGCTCGATCGCCGCACACCGATTTCCGGGTGCGCCGTTGGCCGGCGCAAGGCGGTGATGGTTGGATGGACCGCAGAAAAAAAGGACGGGACGCCCGAACGGGCGGCTGGAGGGGTGTAGGCTGAAGGAGGCTCTCCGAAGCTGGGCCGGAGTTTGCCGGAGGGAGTCGGAAGCCGCTAGCCGGCAGCAGGGCTCGCCGAAAAATAGCTGGAGGCCACCGGAATAGGGCAGGGGCACCGGAGGTGGAGGCCGGGGGGTGCGGCAGAGGTCGGGAGGACGGAAATGGATTCGCTGGAGGTCGGGAGGCCAGCGGAAAGGCGGGGTCGGCACGGCGGGTCTTACGGTGCAAGATGAGTCGGAATAGGGGTCACGCGCCCAGGGGGGTCGTCGGAGCGAGGTCGGCGAAGTCTCCAGCACGGCTGATGAAGGTCGAGAACGGGGTAAATCGGCACGTCGAGAGGCCGGGTGTGCGGGAGGTGGTGCGGCGGCCATAACGGGAGTAGGACGGGGGTGTGGCGAGGCGATGGGAAGCCGAAAGGTCGGGAAAAAGCGGAGGACAGGGTGCAAGATCGCCGGACGAGTCGCCGGACAAGAGTTCGCCGCCGGGATAGGGGGTCGGATGTGGCGGAGCAAAGTAGGAGGGAGGCCGCCGTACGCCAGAGCAGGAGGGGGGCAGTGGCGGCGTGCTTGGGCGGAGGCTGGGGGCGGGGTCGGCACTGGTGGTCGCACAAAGCTGGGGTGCCGGAGGTCCGGGAGTGCAGCGAGTTGAAGGGAAGCCGGGGCCGGGATGGCGGGTCGGACAAGAGGAGGGAGCCGCCGGGATGCTGGTGCGCAGAGGAAGGGGGAAGAAGAGAGAGGACAGAGGGGGGGAGGGGGCGTCGCACAGTAGAGGGACGGGATTAGGGTTAGGGGGTAAGATTATGGTTATAATATATATATATATATATATGATAATAATAATAATAATAATAATAATAATAATAGTGAAAGACTAAATAAAAGAATAAAAACAAATCTTAATAATAATAAAACTTTATAAAAATAGTAAAACCTTATAATAATGATAATAATAATAATGCTTTAATGACATTAATAATAAAAATAATAATAATAAAATTTATAATAATAATAATAAAACTTTATAATAATAATAATAATAATGAAACTTTATAAAAATAATAATAAAACTTTATAATAATAATAATAACAATATAAATAATAAAAAGACAACATAAAATTCTAAAATTTGAACGTCGGGCGAACACATAGTCACCCCGGGCCAAACGCACAGTCAACGCTAACGATGCGATGACCGCGCACTGGCGCAAAACCCTTCAACACAAATAAACATTGAAAATTTCAGACCGAGACCAAGAAAAGAGTAAAATAAGGGCATCTGCGGTCGGGGTGTGACAATTCTCCCCACCACAGATACTTTCTTCCCCCAGAAAGTCACCATGCCAAAAGTCGGTCAAGATTCAATTCCATGCCCCAGCGGAACTAAAGGAACCAAAGATAACTGATAATCTCGGAATAACCTTACTTTACACAGGTCACACCCGACCGATTCAAGAGAAAACTGAAGTCCGAAGTTGAGGGGAGAACACGATGGGGTTCTCCCCACCATAAGAACTTAACTGGTTCGAAAATTTAACACCCAAAACATACTACCACAAGGAGGTGGGTCCAATGCGGAAACTCACAATCGATCCAAACCAACTCCTATAGCACGATCAAAACAACACCTCCGTCGAAACACTGAACCCTCGACTAGAGTCAACAACTTCAACAGCAGGGAAAACCCACAGAAAAGACTTAACCAGACATCGAGTCGGAAACATGACCCATTGAAATCCACAAAACATAACCACATACGACAAGCATAACTAAACCGAGGTCAACCCACACAAGGGTCAAACACACTTGTAAGAAAGACACATGATTCAGAAGCTCACATCCACACAACAAGTCTGCTTGGATTATCATAGAACAAGTCCATCATAACTTTATGGAAAAACAACGCATTTACAATGCTGTTGAAACTTTAAAAGAAGGAAAAAAAATATGAAAAGATTTCTAATTGTTCCACCGCCAACACGGAACAAAACCGGGACCAAAGCTTCATAGCCTTGGGAACTCCTGACTATGAGTGAGCTTCACCCCGAGACCTATGGATGGGGCTCTGATGGCTGAAGCTTCTCTTGCCTCACAGTCAGGTACTGACACTCTCCAATCACAGTGTCCCCTTCAAGCGACGCTTCCTGCAAAACTTATCCAGATGACCCAGACAGCCGCAGCGATGGCACGTCTTTGGAGGGTTGCGACAAGACGGCTTTAAATACCTGAAATGACCACACTGATAGCATACCATTGAATGATCTGATGAACTGGAAGCTGGGACCAAAGGGGATAATTTCTTAGGAACAGGTATCTCTGGCGTATTTTCCACACCATAGGGGAAACTCTTACGAACAACCGGGGATGTTAGAGTACTAACCAACTGTGTTCCGGAAACCAACTAAGCCAAAAATGCTTCCTCCACCAGCTTCTCAAAATGATGGTCTTTAGAAGGGAGGACTCACTCCTTGATCTTTGGATAAAGACCCCCGGTGAAAAGAGAGGCCTTCATGAGCTCATGCGACGCTACCTCTGTAGAAAAGGAAATCAGTTCCTTGAAATGGTCAACATATGCCTTCACCGTCCGTTGGCCTTGTTGAATATGTACAAGCTCTCTCTTTTTCTCCAACTTCACTTATTCAGGTACAAACCATTGGATAAAAACGGTTTTAAAGGCATCCCACGTCATTCCAACTTGCGTTGATGGTGGGGTAACCATCTTCCACTGGTCCAGAGCTGGACCTTTAAACAATTCCATAATTGCACGAACCTTAACATTGTCGGGAGTTCCCAACGTTATAAACACACACTCTACTTCCTCGAGCCATTCCACTGCTTCTAATGGACCCTGATCACCATGGAGAATAGGCAAAGTCTGAGGAGGACCAGAAACTGGGCATTACTTATCAAAATCCTTAGAGACCTTCCTGGGCGGAATTTCCTGAACGACATATAAAACACAAAGCCAATACCAACATCAAATCAAATCATGATTAAAAGTAACATCCTGATCCAAAACAACCAGCTCAAAACCAAACAATTTCAAACACTACCCAAATTTCCCTTTTCAAAAAAACCCCTTTTCATTTTAGATTTCAAAACCACCCTTTTTCAAGACCACTTTCCAAAACCATTTCTCCTTAAAAAACCAATTTAGAAAATAAGGTCAAGCCTTCAATTTCAATTACACACTCAGGTAATCCCATGAACCATTTCACATGTCTTCGTCCACTTTCCATTCATACCCACACCAACACGCATTCTCCATGTATTCTCACACATGTGCAAACATTCATAAAGAATACCTGAGGTTTCATCCCAAACCATTCTTGACCAACTCCAAGCCATAAAGAATTTGAAATTCAAGAGATTTTAGTTTTAAATCCCATTTCATACATTCAAAATCTTTTAAAAGGAACCAGTCCAACTTTTCAAAAACCCTTTTTCATTTTCAACAACACACTTACACCGACCAAAACGAAAGCGGCACCGAAATTTGCATCAACCACTAGAGTGAGGGACTAGTAGTCATGCTCAACCTGGCGACATGGTAGTGGGCCATGTACCAAGCGAGCATCGACCATTGGGAGGAATTCAAACTGTGTACTCAGACTCCACATGGGTCACTACTCCATGTGGAATCACGATGTAACATCTGCTTGCCTCCGTTGTCATCTCTCAATACATGACAAACCAGAAAGAGACAAGGGCACAATTCCTGAACTACCCCTGGCGACTCGAGGTGCGGAACGGGAGAGGGTTCATGACGTCCTTCTCGTACCTACCTCTCGAGTCCCGACGGTCCTAATCTCCACCTACCAGACAACCCAAATAAAAAGAACCTCCTCTGATACCATTTTGTCACGAACCAGATCGGGACTTGCTGCGGACCTGCTCGGTTGACCGGTTCAGGCTCGACCCAGGCTAGTTCATGACATACTTTCTCAACATCGAAACATTAAAAAAATTGTGTACCTGAGATAAACTCGGAGGTAAAGCGACTCGGTAAGCAACTAATCCAACTCTCTCCAGAATTTCATATGGTCCAATGAACCTTGGACTTAGCTTTTCATTCTTACCAAATTGCATCACACTTTTCCATGGTGATACTTTGTGAAAAACATGATCACCTACCTCAAAAGAGAGATCTTTCCTCCTATTGTCTGCATAACTCTTCTGCCTGGTCTAAGCTGTTCTCATGTGTTTCTGTATCAGCTGAACATTTTCTGCCAACTCTTCTACCAATTCTAGTCCCATCAACTTTCTTTCACCGCCTTCATCCCAGAAAGCTGGAGTTCGACAGCACTTCCCATATAATGCCTGAAATTGTGCCATCTGTATTCTAGAATGAAAACTGTTATTATAATAAAATTAAACCAAAGAAAGATGTTGGTCCCAACTTCCCTGATAATCCATCGAACAATCACATAGCATATCCTCCAAAGTCTGGATCGTTCTTTCTAACTGCCCATCTGATTGAGGATGAAAAGCTGTACTAAAATTTAATTCAGTATCCAAAGACTTCTGAAGGCCTTTCCAAAAGTTATAAGTGAACCTAGGATCACGGTCAGATACAATGGAGAGAGGAACTCCATGTAACATGACTATATATTTAAGATACAAACGAAAAAGTTGATCTAGGGAAAACGTATCTCGTATAGAAAGGAAATGAGCAGATTTGTTCAAGCAATCAACAATAACCCGGATTTCATTATTACCTCAAGATGTCTTTGGTAATCCCACAACAAATTCCATGGATATATTCTCCCATTTCCACTCTCGCACTGGTAAAAGCTGAAGCATCCCTTTCGGTAACTGTCGCTCTGCTTTAACCTGTTGACAAGTCAAACACTTCACAGTAAAATCAGCAATATCTCTTTTCATTCTGTCCCACCATTAATACTATCGAATATCTCTATACATCTTAGTACTGCTAGGATGAAATGAAAATGAAGAACTATGAGCTTCACATAACAACTCTCTCTTCAACTGTGAATCACAAGGCACACACAATCTCTTCCCAAATCTCAAAACACAATCATTATCAATGTTGAATTCAGGCAACTTACCCTTCTGAACCAGCTCTACCTTTTTCTGCAACTCACTGTCTTGCTTCTGTGCTTGCTTGATTATGTCTGATAGAGATGATCTCACTAATACCTGAAATAAAATAGAAGAACTTCCTGCACCAACAACTTCTATTCCAAAGTTCATCAAATGAAAAACCAAAGGATCTCATTCCAAATGTAGCATGGTTAATGAAGCATTACTTTTTCGACTCAAAGCATCAGCCACTTTATTTGATTTTCCCAGATGGTAATGAACTGTACAATCATAATCCTTGATTAATTCCAGCCATCTCCTCTGTCTCATGTTCAACTCTTTCTGAGTGAATATATACTTTAAACTTTTGTGATCAGTATATATTTCACACTTTACTCCATACAAATGATGCCTCCAAATTTTTAAAGCGAAAACAACAGCAGCTAATTCCAAATCATGTGTAGGGTAATTTACCTCATGAGTTTTCAACTGTCGTGAAGCATAAGCAATTACCTGATCATTCTGCATTAGGACGCAACCAAGTCCTTTCAATGAAGCATCAATTTATATAACAAACTCACCATTCTTGGAAGGTAGTGCCAAAACTAGAGCATTCACCAATCTTCTTTTCAGTTCCTGAAAACAATCATCACATACTTTTTTCCAGATAAACTTAACACCCTTCCGATTTAGCTTCGTCATTGGACTAGATAACCGTGAAAATTTTCTAACAAACCTTCGGTAATATCATGCCAAACCAAGGAAGCTAAGAATCTCAGTTACATTTTTGGGTCTTGTCCATTCTTCAACAACCTTTGTTTTTGCAGGATCAACAGTTATCCCATCTTTAGAAACAATATGACCAAGGAAAGAAGTTTGTTGCAACCAAATCTCACACTTGCTGAATTTTTCATACAATTTCTTGTCTTTCACAGTTTGTAAAATAACCTTTAAATGTCTTTCATTCTCTTCTTTACTTTTAGAAAACACCAAAATATCATCAATGAAAACAACCACAAACTTATCCAAGAACTCATGGAAAATTATATTCATTAAGTCCATGAATACAGCAGTTGCATTGGTTATCCCAAAAGGCATTACTACAAATTCATAATGGCCATATCTTGTACGGAACGCGATCTTCGGAATATCTGCTTCCTTTACCTTCAACTGATGGTACCCCGATCTCAGGTTAATCTTTGAAAAATACTGATCTCCTTGGAGGTGATCAAACAAATCATCGATATGAGGCAAAGGATATTTTTTCTTAACAGTGATGTTATTCAAGGCTCTATAATCAATGAAAAGTCTCATAGAACCATCTTTCTTTTTAAAAAATAAAACAGGAGCACCCCATGGTGATGTTCTAGGTCGAATGAAACCTTTCTCTAATAAATCTTGCAATTTCTCCTTCAACTTTAAATGTTCAATTTGAGCCATTCGATAAGGGGGTTTTGAAATTGGCTTAGCATCAGGAACTAAGTCAACAGTAAATTCTACTTCCCGATCTGGTAGTATTCTAGGAAACTCATCAGGAAACACATCAGGATACTCATTTACCACTGGCACATCATTAATCTGAACAGTTCCCTTGTTTTCAACAATGTGTGCAAGGTAACATTCATTTCCATCTTTTACAAGTTTCTCGTCCTCTTGATAAGTTATCAACAGTAAGGGTTCATTCTTGTACACAAATTGAAAGTTTTTCTGAAAAGAAACTTCTTTAGCTCTACAGTCAATCTTAGCATGGTAAATAGAGAGTCAATCCATACCCAGGATAACATCAAACTCTACTAGAGGTAAAACAATAAGGTTTTCAAGTAGGTTCTTTCCACGGATAAGGATAGGAAGATTCTTATGAATTCTTTTTGCCTCAACATTTCTCCCAGGTGTTTTTACCACAAGTTCAGGAGTCATTTCTTGAGATGGTATTCCCATTTTACTAGAAAAGGTTTTAGAGATGAAAGAATGTGTAGAACTCGAATCAAAAAACACACTGGAATAATCTGAAAAAACAAACAAAGTACCTGATACAAATTCATTTGATGGCCCGCCATCTGCTGAAGTAGTTGCAAAGGATTTCACCACCCCTTTCTGCTTGTAGTCTAACTGCTTCCCATCACTCAAGATCTTTGTCGGACACTCGTTTTCATAGTGACCCGTCTCATTGCACTTAAAACATTTCACTAACTGTAAATCAAATTTGGTCTTACCATCACCCTGATCTTTTTCAGTGCAATCACGAGCCTTATGTCCCATCTTACCGCATCGGTAACACTTTATAGAATTCAGAAGACATTCCCCAGCATGCCCTTTCCCACATTTATCACAAATTGGAAACTTAGTTTTCTTACCATCAGACATTTTTGAAGAATTCTTCCCTTTCTCCTGCCACCTCGGTCTCTTCTTCTGCTGGTTGTTATAGAACACTTGATCATCGGCAAACTCCATTTCCACATTCTCAGCACATATAACAAGATTTTCATAATGTTTGAACTCACGAGAAGCTAAAGCCCTTCGATATTTTGGCTTTAATCCTGAGTAAAAATGATTGATTTTACTATCAAGGTCTCAGATAACATTTGCTGCATACCTTGCCAATCGAGTGAACCTTTCTTCATAGGCAGCCACTGAGTCTTCCTCTTGCCTCAATTCCAATAATTTCTTTTCCATCCTAAGTCGAACATCCTTAGGAAAATACTTCTCAAGAAACATACCTTTAAATTCATCCCAGTCAAGAGTATCAATCTCATCAGTGTCCCTGATATTTCTAACTATCGACCACCACTGATCTGCTTCACCCTCTAAAAGGTATATAGCAAGACTAACCTTTTGATTGTCTGAACACCCAATGAAATCGAAAATCTTCTCTAGTGATTTAATCCAAACTTCAGCTAGCACAAGGTCAGATGATCCTCTGAATGATGGGTGATGTTGCCTCATGAAATGTTCCACCACTAACATGTTCCTCTGCAGTTGATCTGGCTGATCTCATGCATGGATACCACCACCATTTATCGCTTGAGTCAACTATGCCATTACTGCAACAAACTATTCAGTTTCAATTCCGACCATCTCAGGATGCTGATTCGGAAGCTTATTTCCTTCTGTTTGCCTTCCTAGCACTGGTTCCCTATTTCCTCTGCAGAAAACCATTCTAAACAAACATGTCTTAGATAAAGCAACCTGGTAATCTTCAAATGCTATATTATTTCAATTTGACCATAAAAAATACTTTTGGATAATCATTTAATAGAATTCTAACTCCTAAAGTTATCTAAACCGACCTCTGATAGCAACTATAAGGCCCCGGCCTTAAACCATACTTAATATTGAATTTAATGAATAATTCACATTGAGGATCTTTTCAGGATTAGATTTTTAGATAATTAGATCATAAAACATGTATTACATTCCACATTTAAGAAAAGTGGTTACATAAAAGATAGTATTCATTTTTTCCATCAACGGAAACATATTTAAAATAAAACATGGATTCTTTCTTGACACTTCTTTGACACTATCATCATATCATGTACCTTTCCCTTGACCTGTGAAAAACATTTCAAAAACATGGTATGAGCATAAAAAGCTCAGTAAGGGGTATAAAAATATGCAAAGGATACATGAGTTCATATATACATAAGAATGAAATCATAATTTACCCATAAAACATAGTCACTTTAACATACCTCATCAAATCATGAATAAATCATATAAATCATAATACATAAAGGTAACTTGAGGCATTCATAACATTTTTATGTAGGGAGTAACCCTCTTGGTCACGTTTGGAATACCCATCAAAGTATATTCCCTAAATATCTTAGGAGAAACCTTAACGTTTCACTCCTTCGCGTTACCCAATGCATTGGAGAGCTATATCGGGCTCACCCCCCCTTAGTTTATCACGGAACCATCTGTCTTTCTAATAATGCCCAAGAACCACAACATAATTGTATCACATAAAACATGCATAAAGGAAACATAAAATTTCCACCTTTAAATCACAAGATATCAATACAACACATTGATATAAAAACATTATGAAAACCATTTTCAATAACAAAATAAAATAAAAGTAAAACATGGTATTTATTTTTCTTAAAAAAAGTATGGCTTGTAGAGGAAGACGAAACTCAAATAATGGTCACGGTGGCATAGAAGTCGTTGTCACCGCATACGTACGACAAAAACATTCCCTTTTTTCGTTTTGTAAAACGCTTCGTATAAAAAATATTCATTTTGGATAAACGTAAAAGTAAAAGGGGTTTATACACCATATAAAAGAAGGTTGTGTATAAAACAAAATATGCCTCAATGAAAGGAGATTGAGACGAAGTCCAATACCTCGTATCCGAATTGACTTAATCGTTCTTTAATCTCCTGAATAATAATCTTGAGTTAATTTATACTTTCTTAAGAACCTTTTTCAGGTTCATTATTCCTTTTATATCACTTATTACCATGTCATGAACACTATGTAATTATTTTAGTTAATAACGGTCGTTTTAACGATCATTGGTACTTGAGTCAAAATATGCTCTTTCTAATTACAAGTTGTTCATGTATCCATTATATCCAGAGTTGTACTCATGATTTATATATCATATATATCCAGTATATACATGAATTTATAATGTCACACAACGTTTAGAGGTAAGAAATGAAATGCACCGTTCATGTAGACGGTAAGCTGTACGTACGCATGTACGCTACTTTCATTTCTATTTCGTATTTTATGGAATTAAAACATAATGATACATAATAGTATTTTAATTCCAGTATGTTATCATATATAATATCATTAAATATATCCTTTATCCATATCACATATGGTATTAACGAATCAAATCACTTTGAGTGGGCGGTAGTCCGCACTTCCTAAAATGAAGATATCGCGTTTACTCATAATGGTAACCATAAAGATATGCCATAAATGAAAAATAAAGATGCTTAAGTAAAACATAAACATATTATATATAATATATAAATATATTGAAATCTTAATGGTCACCTTTTAAGGTGATATATGAGTGTTGAAGAATCATCGTTTCGTGAGGCAGAAATTCACCATCCACGGAAACAGTGTGTTCTTTAACCATTAGATGTAGGTGTGTGTAAGTGTAGCTCGAATACTTCTTATAACAACATCCTACTATATGTAAGATACTGGTTTTGTTACAAAAGAAATTAATAAAAAGAGTTTAGGGGGTTGGAGAATCAAAATAAAACATAAAAACACAAGAGAAGACACTACCTTTAAATCGGGCAACTCTTTTTCATTTGAGCTCAAAGGCTTCCTGGGGAAGACTTATGCCCAAAGTGAAACTTCTAGGAGTTATAGAGGGCTGTGGAGAGACAAAATGGGCAGGGTTGGCCGAGAAAAAGGCTTTGGAAGTGTGGGTAAGGAGGTAGAGGTGGGGGCCTTTTATAAGAGGAGAGGAGGGGAACTCTTGGAAAGTAAAGAAATGTTACTTTATTTTAAAATGAGTTTCGGATTTAAAAGGTCCCACATTTATATTATTAAAGGATAAGGTGATAAGGGTTCGAAATCCACCCATACAATAGGTTTTGGATATGTGTAGGTCATAGATTTTACATTATCTTTTCATTTTATTTAAATCATTAAATAATGAGGTAATCGTTGCATCATCATGGTGTCATAAATAATTTAATTTATTTAATTTATAAAAATTATAAATAAAAATAATATGATGTAGGAAATTGTTTTATCTTTCCAATGACTATTTATAGTAAAAAATATGACTTTTATAACCCCATGTAAAAAAATTGTAGTAAAACAACTCATGTTTGTGTCATTTTTATTTTAACATTAAATAAAAAGATATTAATGTCACTTTCCTACCAAAGTGGCTCCATGGGGTCCCCAAGTTGACTCATGGATTGTCTTGGTCGGCCATGACACATCCAATAAGGTTAGTACATGTGTCAAGCTCATCTCATATTATTAAAACATTATTCTTACCTTAAATTACAATAATTACCTCTAATCGCGATTAAAAACTTAAAAGTTACTATTCACCAAAAAATATTTTAAGCCCATTGAACCACATTTTACTTCTTAATGACAACCATGTATGTCGGATTTTTGAAATTCAAACCACAGAGGTGGTAAATTTTCATTTAAACAAAAAATCAGTTTTTTAAGTACCACTTAGTGGTTTCACTATTCATCAAAAATTTAGGTTTTTCAGAAAATTACCAAAACCTCGCCCTAAGCTATATTTGATTTTCCAAATTCAAAAATCATGTCTATTTTACAAAATTAAAAACATATAAGTTACATTAATTAATTTAATAATTAATTTCCGCTGTCAGAGCAAATAGCGTGTTTTTATGAAACAATAAGTATCAAAATATTGACACTAGTTTAAGTCCAATTTCAAAGTGAAATAAATTCCAATGACCACCATTAGATTAAATTGTAAAAATATATTATAATTTCACTTTAAAACCAATTAAAAATATAATATAATCATATAAAAAATTAGATTAAAAAGAGGTTTTGAATTAAAATACATCATTTTTCACTATTCATTAAAAAAAGAACATTATCAGAAAAATACTAGAAATTTATCCAAAGTAAATTTCAATGTCCCAATCATAAAGAATAAGATTATTTTGACAAATATAGCTTATAAAATTTTCAAAAGATATATTTAAAAATGGTTTGCCATCAAAAGGCAGTAAAACAATCTTTTAAAAATATTAGTGTATTCCATGTTTAAGATTGGATTTATTCTCATTTTAAGCCTCTAAAACACTATCTAATTCATTAATAGACATAGATAAAAATATCTATTATTAATTACTTACTTGGGATGTTACAGATAGTTTCTATATCAATTCTAAAAATTAAGTTTTTATTGATCATTTAATCACTTATACCATTATTTTGATGAAAAAACAAGTTATTTTATTTATTTGGGTTTTTATATAATTCTTCCATTCAACAGCTTCAAATTCCAAATTCATAAAGAAATAATTTTCCAATCATAGATATAATGGCCTACCAAACTCACTAAAACACATAGTTGAGCCTTGATTTTTTATATATTAAAACACTAAATAATTTCTCTATTTCAACCACTAGGTATCGATATTTATTTTTAGAATCTCAAACTAATTTGATAGACGTGGGTTGTAAGGATCACTAGATGTACTAAAGCTTTTTTTACTTTTATTCAAAAGAGGATGGTCTTCATATTTTGTGTAAACCAAATATGGATTCATGAAAATTATCTTATAAATGAAATTTAGAATGGCTCAAAAGGATATAGTGTAAATAAGGATTTGTTTTTGAGATGAATAAATTATTTGAGAATATTCATAACTTTAGATAAATTGATTAAATTTCTTATTTTGGAGTATTTATGTCAATTAGAGAACAATAAATGGAAAATAAAAATAATTAAGGAGAAAACAATAAAACATTGTCCCAATTTTAAAAAATAACAATTTCATTCATTTTTACTCAAATACCAATGTGACATGCTACATGGTTAATCTAGAATGGTCTGGAAGGTGACATATCACACATCACACCTTCACTATAGCTTAGACATTCATGGTGGGTTGACCTACTACATGACTTGTCTTCAGGGTAACTTTTTTCTTATAGTCACCTAAGACCTTTAAAACTAAAATATCATAGTTTTAAGATTAAAAACATAGAATAAAAAATTAATAATAGTTATTCATTGCTAATTAATGGTTGATATAATTTAATCTCTATATATTCAAATCCTTTGTGAAACTTTATTTTAGGTATTTCTCAGTACCTAGGAACTCAAGAGTTATATTCACTTTTGAAAAATGGTCTCTTGAAAAGTGATTTCATATATCAATGTCCTTATTACTAAAATGTGTTGCAATATTTATATAAACTTTTATAGTCATTTTATGGTTATAGTTTGTGGGAAAATGTCATAAATTGTAATAAAATTCTAGTAATGTGTGTTTCATGCATAGAATCTATGCACAAAAACTACATCAAGTTGTATACACTTCTTTATCAATATAGAATAAAAAAAATGTTTATTACTACACTATGATGCTATATACTTTCCCAAAAAGTGACATTTACCAAAGGTAGTTTTTTATCTAACATAAATCCACTAAAATCTTCCTCAAAATAAATTAAAAGTTGGAAATCATGCCCTCTCGAGTAAAATTGTTGAAATTTGACTTTACATTTTAGGTATTTGAAAATTATATTAATAGAATTTAAATTTTATTCTTTTTTGTTTTCCAGAAAATTTGTACACATAAAAATGATAAACATAATATCAGGTCAACTAATGGTCATGTATAGTAAACTCTTAATCATACCTCTATAAAAAATTTGTTCAACTAGTTTCCTATTTTCATATAAATTCAATTTAAATGTAGTACTCATTATAGTATCACTAATTTTATTATTACCGGAGAAAAAATAGTTTACAATATTTTCTGTATTTGTTTTGATTTAAAATAACACAATTTTTTAATAAATTTTAAAATGAAGAACTAATTTTAACTCACCTATAAAATCATTTCATATTTATTTTGTATAAGTTTATAAAATTTGATCCATAAAGATATTTTAAAAAAACCAAAAAAAAATATCATCAATATAAATTTAAAAAACTAAAACATATTTTGAAATTATTTTAATAAATATTTTAATATTAGTGATACCTTTTAAAAATCCATTTGAAATTAAGAAATTTTTTATCCTTGTATATTAAGCTCTAGGAACCTATTTCAAACAATAAAGTTATTTGGAAAGATTAAAATCATGATTTGGTAAATAAAAGTTTCAAAAAAGGGTTTTCATGATAAAATAATACTCAATAATATAAAATTTATGTAATTCCATCTTAACCTATATTTTACATATATTGAAATTAATATGTGTTGTATAATTAATAATTATTCAGATGTATTTAAGTCTAGATATTGGTGCAAATATCTCTTTATAATCAATATTTTCTTCTTGACTATAACCTAGTGTAACCAACCTAGATTTATTTCTAACTGTTATTTCATATTAAACACCCTTATTTATATATACCAATTTAGTTCCAATAGTCAATAAGTTTTTGGGTCTTTCAACTGGTTTCCAGAGTTTATTTCTTTCAAATAGATTCAATTATTCTTGTATATCAGTTACCCATTTTTTATCATTAATTTGTTTTGTAATGTTCTTTTGTTCAAGATGAGGAAAAAATTAATAATGTTCCACCTAGTCTCTAATAGATGCTCAAGTTTGATTTTTTTTATAATGATCTCCTTCTACACAATCTAACAGATGGTATTCAGTAACTATGGAACTTGGTTCTTATATTCTATCGTTGTGGTTAGGTTTGTATTGATGGTCTCTAATGAGAGATTTATAAGGAAAATTACTATCATATTCAGTGTTATTAGAGGTATTATTTTCATTCACATTTTACATATCATCCATAAGGTTTTCTATTGTAGGTTCATGTTCATTTCGATGATTCTCATCATATTAAATATATGTATATTCCTCCACAGTATTTTATTATCTGTAAAATATTCTATGTTCTTAACTAGTAGTTTAATAATATTGTTAAAAACCTTTTTAATTATTATTTTTAACATATTTCCTTGAATAAATATTACATAAATAATGCTAAAGTAACTTTTGAGATTAAGTGTCTCAAAGAATGTTACGTAGAAAAATCCATGCATGTTACAAAAAATAAAACAAAAACTAGTTCTTAACTCTCTTGAAAGGATTTTTCATTACCCATCATATTTCATCGCACTACTTAGGATTTACTATAAAAATGATCAAATGAAAAGGTTGAGTATAAATCCTAGTAAGGGATAAACAATGTAAAATGATCAATAATGAATATCATGGGTGAAATGTGAGGTATATCATAAGAACATGAACATCAGATCATGAGGAATAATATTATTATATTGATATAAGAACATGAGGCATAACATTTAAATGTAGATTCAATATAAAAATGATACATTCATATCACCAAGGAGTCATAAAACATAATAACAAGGTTATTCCCCGAGGTATCAAAAAACATTACCATGTAATGATGACAAGGTGTCATAATCATATCATATATATTTATTAATTCTTTGTCTAATGCATTGGATAACTATTAGGGGACACTCTTCATATGTCTAACTTTATGTGTGCCATATATGTTGCCTATCATAAAACCATATTTCATCATTTTAACCCATCATTATGGGATTTAAATTTAATATATACAATTTACCAATAAAATATTTATATTCATTTCTATGTAAATACCCTTGAATAAAAGTAGGGGTTGGTATTCACAAAATAACTATATGGAATGGGAATTTAATGAATAACTTCAATGACATAATAGGTTTTCTTAATAATTTATAGAATGGGATTAATGATATAGATAGATAGTATCTCACTAAAAAGGAATAATTTTGGTAGTAAATGAATGATTATATACTCATAAATACATAATCATTAGAAAATCAAAAGGTTTAATATTAAGAAAATACTTGAATAAAATGATAGGGGAAGATAATACCTTACTTTACAAAGTATATTATTAAAGATATATAGATTTATTAGAACCTTATAACCACCTTGGAGAGACTCTTAAGAGAGATAATGAGAGGGTATTTGTTTCTAAAGTATTTTTAGTGTGGAGTGATGGAATATTGGGCGCGTATTTATACTTTGAGAGGGTGGTTTGAAGTGTTAAGATAGGGGTTATTTTATTATTTAAGATAACCAATTGTGGGTGAAATAAATTACAATGAATGTTTTAGATAATTAAAGATAGAAAGAGGTTGGTATGAACTTTAAATAAATAAAAAAACTGGGGAAGTTTTCCAACATTCCCACATAACGCATAGACTATAAGTATAGTTTTTATATAGGAAAAAAATAAAATTTACTTTTCAAAACAATAATTAAAATTTTCAAGATAAAAATAATATGTTTTTTAAATTAATTATTATACACCAAAAATAAAATTTTGATTGAAATTTTTTTTTGATAAATTTTTTGTATCATTATCTACAGATAATGATGTCATAAATATAATGGTTCTTGTAAAATAAAAATTTCTAATTTCTCACCAAAAAATTAACTTTGTCAAAAAAATTCTCCAAACTGCACCCCAAACTAATTTAGATGTAATGAGTTCAAAATTAATATTCATTTTATCAAAATAATTATATAAATATTAGAATTTTATAATTTAAATAAAAATATAATTATTGAAAATTAATATTTTTTATAACATAAACAAATTTATGAATATTATAAAAATTACATTGGGGTTCATTAAATTACATTACCATTTATATTTAAATAAAAACTGGTTTATAACACTATTTAATGAAAATTAATTTTTTTTAAAAATCTTAATTTCATAGAAAATGGAATTTAAATATATTTCTAAAAATACGGTTTTGATTTCATTATACTAAAATTCTATTTTATCATATTCATTTGATATTAAAGTGTAATTTTTCTTTCATATAATGAAAATTAAAATATGGAACAAATTAATTTGAATACATTGGCCACTATTTCATTTATTAATAATTACACCTTAATAATACATAAATTTTAGTTATATAACCCCTTATTTCATTAGAATATTCCCTCTAGGTAATATGTGTTATGGTGGTAGTATGTAAGGGTGGTTCAACTAAACTCACTCGAGTAATGATATCTACTATTTAGAAATTCTCTCAAAAATGATCCTGATCATGTATCATTTTTTAATGTACATCTTGGGTTTGGTTAAATGTAAATCTCACTAACTTCACCTCTCTCATGGGCTTTGATAAGTGAACCTCATAGAGGATGTTTCTACTAGTATAGGCATTGGTTTCTTCCTTCTTCGTAACAAAAAATACTAATAGAAACTTTATAATTGATACATAATCAATGGTCATATTAATCAATGTCCATAATTCACAATGACCATTTTGAAAAAAAATTATAATTCCCAAATGCCATAATATTCATAATTCCCAGCTATCAAATTACCAAATATATATACACCACTTACCAGACACATCATCATTCACTACTTCACTCAAAAAATTTCTTACACGTCCCCTGATAATTTTTATCATATTCCTAAGGATTTACTCTCTTTTTTTGAATTCATCGTGGAATGAATGATCTTCATGGTATAATTCAAGCTTATAGAGCTCCCATTTGTGATTTCACTATTCAGTGGTGTTTATATCCTTGTACTATTTTTAATTGTAATAGTAAATATTATTAAAATATTTGAAAATAAGTGTAATATCATTACTATATGATTTTATTATAAAAATTAATAAAATACATATTAACATATAAGAGTTATATTGTTAAAAGAAGGCAATTTTGGGTTGATACACCCCATTGAGGAATGTACACAATTTATGGCCATGATACTTGGACTATATCCTCTCTAATGGGAACCAATTTGATACTCTAAGGGTGAAGTAAGCTTGAAAAAGGAGAAACCAATAATGAATAATGGGTGGATGTGAATAAAGACTTTTGGTTAGACCTTAGATAAGATATCTAAGTATCACTATATATCTCAAATAATGGGAATCAAGCCACACATATATCTAATAATAAAAATGATCTTGTTCATAGTTGAATCATGTACATAATAGGTGCAAAAAAATAATGGGTTCTCTAGTAAAAAATACGATCCAAAATCAGAAAAGGATAGGTAAATGCATCATCAACAAGGAAAATATGGGGAATGGATGAAGAAATTGTATCTGGATCCATAATAAGAGGTCTAGATATCACTATAAATTCATCATATCATGAATAAATCTACACATAATTATAGATCATAATGTTTTAGGAAACTAACATTAATGTAGAATCCTATCTAGTAAGGCTACAATTTATCACACAGTTTAAAGTCTTATGATAGAAACTATACAATTCCATTTAACATTGTGAGTCAAGGAAGATTGGAATTCAGTTTAACTTTATATAATGATGTCAAAATGGGGTTTTGTAATGTTTATGATAATAAATATTTAACTATAGGAAAGAGGTAACTTGAATAGAAAATTGGAAGATAGAGAATTATAAAATTGGTTCCAAACACCAGTGATAATGTGGGAAACCTTAAGGGGAGTGGTTAGTAATTTAAGATAATGCAACTTAGACTAGAGATGATATGGTCAATCCAGCATCGAGCAATTGAAAAACATGACATGAATTGGAGAATCTAATTCTACTATAGATAGTCTTAGAGTTAGAGACACATATTTTGGGGTTATGGTTTATGGAAGAAGGGTAACAGTTGAATATCTGCAGCATGCATATGGGAAAAGAAAACTTGAAAAGTAAGTAAAACAACTTATATAAAGAAGAGGTGATGATAAAGCTATGTTTTATCCTAATATGGGAGATCCATGTGATGCTACATATCCAGTGGAATTGGAATAAATCCAAATTTAGTTTTATATGGTGGTGTGGTATGTGACCAACACCCAATGTGGTTTCTCTCTTACTATCGGATCCAAAACATCATGAAATTTTAATACATGTTATGGGGACTATGTCTTTTAGTTTAAAATCACCCAACAAGGACATTGGACTCGTATTTATACATCATATGGTGAATTTGATGAGGATATTTATGGTTTTTAATCTTGAATTGGTATAACCAAATGATGTTGGAAGGTTTTTACAACACAAACAGAAAAAGGAAACCCAATTTGAACTGAAAATTTGGTTATATATAGACAACCCCAAAGGGTGTGAATTTAATTTAAGGTTGTGTTGTTCTGACAATGGGAAATTCAAAGTTTTATTTTCATTCTAGTAGGATAGCTATATGGGGATTAGATTATTTTCTCAATAGAGTTTTGTGATATACCAACAACAATTTAAGGGATAAAATTTTTTCAAAAATTTATAGACTTTTTGCTAAGACTATAAGGGAAAAAATCAATTTAAATTCATGTAATAAATAATATTACAGAAAATTATAAAAATTATGGTGTTCCTTGATGATATTGGGAGTGGTATACTATATCTATTAATCCTATATAATTCATGCTCATTATAAGAAATAATAATGATATGAGAATCCCCTATATCGCATGAGAGTGCACAACTAGGGTAAAGGGGTCATTGTTTGAATGGAACATCGACCATTAGGTGTAACCCAGAAAAGAAAGGGATGTTGTTCAGAGAAGGACCCAATGATATTGAATTTTTATACATATCTAGGTTTAATGATGGTGTGACACCGATGTAATTGAAATTTCACTAAAAAAATAGGGTTAATAAATTAAATTATGATTTCCAAGATTTAGAACACAATTAATGATGAAAGGTGGGTCGAGGAAAACTATAATCCATGACTTCAGATTATAGGTTTCTACTCCCAAACTATCATGAATAGGGAAATAAAATATAATATTTATATAATTACTATGTCCTAGAAACATGATACATATCATGTTTCTATTGAATTTCATTCCAGACTTGTACCCATGATGGAACAAGGACCTTTAGAGTGTCTTTTCATCACCATAGTGGAAGCCATTTAGACATGGAAGATGATAGAGATAAAACCTGAGGAAGACATGAAGTGTTAATATTAACATAATATGATGGTTAGGTGAAGTTTAACACTCTTTTTGTTACTCAAACCTCCATTAGTAACATTGTTATGTGTATAAGTATAAATGATGGTAAGGGCCATCTCTTTAGAGGAGAATCATCTTGATTTCTAGTGAGAACAATAAACCTAGTGGAAGGTTTTTGATCATTAATACAAGTTGATGATGATAGAATTAAAATGGGGAATTGGATTTCAGGACTAATATAGGATATCCATATATCCCTATATTTCCCATAATGTAGGAATAAATCAACACATAGAAATATAGGTTGTCATGGTAAGTGAAAAACATTAAGGGAGGGGTCTATCCCCATAAGTAGGGTTAATGAGAATGTTTTTTAGTTTAACCATCATTCTAAAAGATATAAGATTTATATTGTATGTTCATGTAGGTAGGATTAAATTTGGTGTAGTTTAATGAAATGAGCTCAATATGTTTATCACATCATTATATATTATATGATAAGGAAATCATGACATGTTATTGAAGTCATTACTTATAGGAAATTTTTTATAAATTTTAGCATTAAGTGATGGGGAAAAATTCAAAGAAATTCAATGTCATGAAAAATGGTATTTTGTAATGTATTTTAATATCTTTCTACTTGAACTTGTGATCCCAATGTTAAAATATGAAATTTAATTCTTAAGAAACACTAAATTTTTGGTAGGTGTGATACACTCCTCATCTATAGTGATTAATGAGTACCAATAATTATAGTAAAAAAATTAATGGTGAAGGATCCTTCCCATTTATGTTAAATATTTTGTTGATTCTTTCTCAGTATCATTTTACTTCTTAAATACATCACCAAGTAAACATTGAGTAAGGATCATAGGTGAAACTTCTTATTGAATGAGTGTACAACACAACTCTGATAGACCTTGAGGATGCATAATTCTAGGATTCTATTCTCATCCAGGGCATACAATTCATCTAGATGGACTTGAGATCACTATTCTAGCATCATCTAATCATAGACAACTATCTTGAGTGAAATAATATAGACTTATATGGTTAGTATTTTTTTCCATATACCATAGATTAATTAGTATCTTTGGTTGTGGTTTCAGTTATCATATATTATACCCACATGGCATAAGAGGGATTTTCTGTAAAACTGTTATTATCATTTTCTGCTTTCATCTGTAGAATGTTAGAGAGAGTTTTTTTCAAATTTCTCAGTCTATCCATCCATTGATGTGTCATTGTATGATGTTTGGTTAAACTAAATGATGTTCTTAGAATATAGATTCTTTATATCATCAGCACGAAAGTTAGTACTTTTTTCATAATAATTTTGTGTGAGACCCTATACCATTGAATGATATGCTAATTCCCAAAATCAATCATATATTTTGTCTTGACTCCCTTAATTTGAATTAATTCAACCTATATTAAAATTAAATTAGTGTAAGTATGGATAAAATTATATTTTTATGATTTCCTTGGTGGGTAGGGATACATGACATCAATTAATCATACAAAAAGGGATAATAATAGTTAATAGTTTGGAGAATATATTGTATATAATAAAAAAATTGGAATGTATTTGGAATATATGAAACTTCTTGGGGAATACCACATAGTCATGAATCATGGAGGGATAAAATTATCCCAACCATCAGATCTAATGGGAGAACTTTATTCCAAGTTAGTGAAACCTACATGACCTGACATGGATCTTCTAAAAAACACATAGAATGTCCTTTCCTTTAATGAAATGGGGGATGATTCCATTAAATTTTTATCAATATAATACCTATTATTATTTGAGGCCATAATAGAGGAAAAAATTACACACGCCAATAGATTTTCCCTCACTCAACTTAGTCGTATGGCAGAGTCCCATGTTATAGGAACTCAATCAAAGGATACATTCACTCTGATTATTCTTTTTTGAGTTTTGAATCAAATGACCCTACCTGAGTAGAGATTATGGAGACTTTATTTACCTCAAAAAATTCTTTATTAGGGATAACATGGGAAATCACTTTTAGATGCACCACTAGGAATAGGAATTATTCTGGATCTGACTCAATAAAGTTTACAAAAAACTTTCATAGAGTTTATTCTTACTCATTTTGGGATCGTGGGATATGATTCACCTTTGTAACATTGGGAAACTAGGACACTACCTAATAGTTATTATTGAGAAAGGGAACAATCACTTTTTCTCTGATAGTTTAGTAACCATTAATTTTTTGGATTACCTACTTACAATAACATTTCATGCACAACCATGGAACCTCAATATTGAGGGATAATTCAAAAATAATGATGAAGGGTTAATATTTGAAATTGTTTTAAGTGAATTCTTCAAATATGATGAATAATTTTAGAGTGAGGGCCTTAGAGGGATTCATAATGAAACGTCTAAGGATAACCCTATTAGACTTAGGGTCATTGATCTTTATTCCAAACAATATTCAATAGGAGCCATTAATGATAATAAACTAGGATGGTGTTTTTTATTCAATGGAGAGAATTGTCTCATTAGATATTTATCATCTAAAAATAACTCCACATAGGTTGGGTGTATGGCCATAAAATCCACTATCACATGTCCATTTATTACCTTATAAGGGATGAAATTTATTTTGAAAAACTATTGGGTCACTACCCATCATTCCAATTTTCAGTTCAATATAGGATAATTGATGACATGTTACGATGGTTCAAATAAGAAGATCAATTGGACCTCATGATGTAGTCAATAATGAATCAGCTTCTGGACCTTAATGTCTAAGGAAATATAATTCTTCTTAATGGGAGATCACCTAGTATCAATGTTGAGAAACAAGTGACTTAGATAGTATATAATTTTCTATCTTATTTTATTATTAATTTTTTAAGAGGTAATTGATTGTTCATTAAATGGTGGTCAGATATAGGATCAAATATTTCCCTGGGATGTGTGGAATTAGAACCAGAGGACATAGAAGATACTTATTAATGTCATCATACACTATATATAATTATTCATCTCATTGATAGGTGATACCTTTCTTTATTAGATTTAAAAATGTTATACATTTTCTTTCTAGATTGGTAACTTAACATTATATACATGCTAGATGGACTTAGATGTCCTATAAATATTAGATATTATTTATATGATGCATTTCAATGATGTCCTTGATATTCTAAATTTTGATCTTGAATCCTCTATATCTAATATCAAAGTATTTAAATTTAAAGGAGGAAACATTTAATTAACACTTCAAGGGGTTCATCTTTAAGTTGTGGGCATGTAGAATGCCAAACACATTCTCAAGAACATTGAGATTATCCTATAATTGACATTATTTGACCAAACAATCATCTAAAAAACCCTAAAATATTGTTCCTAGGGGTCGTTTAAAGATATGATGCATGGGACATTTATAGGTATATTCATTTTTCTTTGATCCAAATGGAATCACATGGTACTTGTAGGTTCATTAAGGATCCCTAAATGTGGTTGCCTCTTCATATTTTGGTGACATATAGATTATATTGTACCTATAATTATAATTTATGGAATGGGGATAAAAACTTCAAATTATTTCAATTAGAAATATTAATACTGGGAACAATAGTTTTTCCTTCATCCATTGGTGGTTGAGGTCTAAGACATCGATAGAAACTCTATTTTTTCAATTGTTCTATTGGATGGGGATGATTTTATCCAAACACTTGTGTTACAAGGATTATCAAATAATGAAGGATTTGATTAGATTTCCCACCTTAACCTTATCCCTGGAACCATGGGGGGATGTAACTTTGTGTATACTTTCCTAAATTTATAGTGGAAAATGGG
Organism: Viscum album; assembly: GCA_963277665.1. Taxonomy (NCBI): domain Eukaryota; kingdom Viridiplantae; phylum Streptophyta; class Magnoliopsida; order Santalales; family Viscaceae; genus Viscum; species Viscum album. The sequence continues at coordinate 1,844,567,095 of OY728145.1, forward strand.
ATGGACAATATAGTGTATTATGACATAAGTATCAAGATCTAGAATCTCTTTTTAGTTCCATTCAAATACATCTAGATTAATTTTCATGAATGAAACACACTATTGTTTCTCGTTAAAATACATGATGGAACTAATCCATATGTTCATGGGATATTTTTTAGTTTCAAGTTTCACTTGATTCATCTCATCAATGTTGGTAAAGAATCCAACTTTAAAATATTGGGTAGCTTTATCCATGTCCTCTTCATCAAAACCATGGGGAATAGAAGAATGATATGACTCCTCAACAAAAATAGTGTGTCATGCATAATTATCTTTCTGTGTAGGTGTGGAATGTTTAAAAGTGTATTTTGTTCCTTGTTATTCTATAGAGACCATAGAAAACAAAATTTTAGTTTCTTATCTGATGAGTTATTTCCTAGTATAGACTATTTTGATGTCAAAATAATGTGTCTTGATTGATATCCAATGGTATAACCCTACTATAAAGTAAAAAATTGTGGATATTTCAATCATTGTCCATGGGTAAAAACTTTTGGTATGAAACAAGAGTCTTATTTATGAGCTTTAGAGACTCCAATACTTCCTAAGAGAATTAAGTAATTTTAGGGTACTTCTTCTTATAGGGTATAATGAAATGTTGTATGGGGTATAGGTTTGTGACTTGTAGATAGTGAATGTATAGTGTGAAATGATCTTTAAGTCATCACATGGATCTACTAGGGTATGTGTCAAGTCATTGTGATCATTTTTATTCAATAACTCAACTGTTTAGGGTTGATTTCTATTCATTTTATAATACTCATCATCAATATAGTGGGTTTCACATCATTAAATGGGATGTGAATCACCATGTATAATCCCCGCTTGAGTATAGAGGGAAGGAATAGGACACTTTTGATGTGATTATGGGATAATTTCATGAAACTGTGTCTATAAACTTCCTAATAATAATTTAATAGTAGTTTTTTATTAGAACAACTTTAATTTAGTAGTTGATTCCAAATCACTAAACTAGTTATTTTCTTAAATATTTTTTATATTATTTTACTCATTATAATCATATATCTAAATCAATATTTTGATAAAGGAAAGATATTTCTCTATGTATCCTATCTTGTATAGAATTTGAGTCATGATAAGATTGATCCCATATCCATTATCCACCAAGCACTGATAAACTTCAACAACATTGAGCTTTCTTAGACATAGAGAGGGATAATGTTCCCTTAAATTATTTTCCCCTAATATTACCTAGTGAAGAATATGTTGTTAGATCAAGAGAAATTCTTAGATTCCTCCCCATCATAGACCTCAATTGTAGATACTTCAGCCTATAACTTCAAGGGGATATTTATATCCTAGATGAGGGCTTCGTAATAACCCTATGAGAGGATGATATCAAAAAATAGTTGAAAATAATTCTAGGATATTGGTGAGGTTCTTAAGAGTATTATACTTCAAATTTATGGGAATTATCTTACAGCCTAAAGGATTCACCTTAATATAAAGTATAAATGAAAAATATCGATAAGGTGGAGATTCCTAGTTGTCCTCTCCGTGACTCTTTTAGTGTTTTTCTAGCAATGGTTGAGCTTTGGATTCCTAGGGTTGATCAAAATAGTAAACTAGTTGGATGGGCTATGGAGATAATATAAATGATGTTTCCATAGGATTCTATGCCTATTGAGCTTTTACCAATTCTATTCTTTACGTCTCGGTAGTGTATAAAAAAAATTCAAGGATATCCCCAAAGAACTATTCTTTCTTGAGGGAAATTTTCCATTCCTTGAGCGTACTACAGATATTTTGGGTAGACAGGTTTGTCCTATTTATCCCTAATTACTTCACAATAGTCCACAAACCTAATGGGATTGATGGAGGTATAATCCTTCTCTTCATCATAGGATTCCTAGAATATCAAATGGGTTTTTGAGATTCTTCACAATTTGGGGTTATTAATTATATAATGTCCCATAATGATTTGGTATTGGAAAGGATTCTTGACTACAACTCTAAGGTTAGTGTATATTCCTTAAAACCATAGGGGTGTGAAGATAAAACTATTACTAGAGAGGGAAATATTACCATGGGGGTGATTGTTAATTCATTTTGTATTAAATGATACCAAAGGATTGAGTGATCAACTTTCATGTTATACAAACATCAATATTCAAATATCCCTTCTCAAAGACATTGTTTCATTCCCTAATATCTTCATCATCACTAGGGGTGTTGGAAATGCTTGAGAAATGTGTTGAAGGGACATCCAATTCCACAATCTACCATGTCCTAAAACAATATTTTAAGATAAAAAATTTCTTTTTTCTATTTCCTTGGAATATGTGGTAGGGTAAATAGTAGGGACAATTCTTAAAATCAACCTTTTAATATTATTGATCTCTCGATGCTTAATCAAGTTATTCTCTAGGGCATAGATGAGGACACCTAAGGCTCAGTATTTGTTGAAGTAATAGACCCTATTTTTCAATCCTATAATGAGTATTTTGGGTTCCTTCCCTTGATGGATTCCCTAAGAAACATTCCCAATGTGAACATATTCCTGAAATAGTTTATTTTATATGGTCGCTTGAATCTAGATAGGTATAGGGTTAGAGTCTGTGTGAAAATAGATATTTATTCTCAAATTTTATTTTTTATATGAGTGATAGGTGGTTATGGGTGTTTTCATTTTATGGAATACTACAAGGATTCTTTGAGGTGATGGGATATACTGGTTAATTCTTAAAATATTTGAGGATACTTTAGGGAAATAGAGTTTGGGACCATCTCATCACAAATATTCTCCATTCACATCCCCAACAATTATTCTTGGGAAATATATATATTTTTGTAATATGTATTCCCTTCCACCAAGTGATGAATTTGATTATATGTTTATTATCTTGATTATTACGCTTGGATAGGTTGGTGACACTTTCTTACGTTGGGTGGATATAAACTGGTATAGGAACTGGCAGAAGAAATTCTCCCAACCATAAATGGGAACTAGTTCTATATGGTTGTACAAATAAATGAAAAGGACTTCAAGTGTCTAAAAAAATAACTAGAGTACAAGCTCTTACTATTGTGTAGTTCTCGGTATAAGGCCACACTAAGAGGTAAGGTGGGCATGGTGTTAATCTGTGTCACATGTACCATTAGAGGATATAAATCTAAAGTTTATATAATTTAGTGGTGTAGTATTATAATCCAAAAATATTGGATAAAAGTTACTTTTGGGTTATACCAAAACTCAACATGTATCTACATCTTTTGAGGTGGTTGGTGAGAGAACTGATAACAACATCATGGGTGGTATCGGAATATATTTACCACCTGACTGGTCGGATGTCTCGTGAAGTGTAGTTAACATGATTCAATAGTGGATATCATATTGATCCACTAGAGATAGAATTGTTAGGAATTTATGGTTATGTGTCTAGTGGGTGGATCTCTGAGATTTAGTCCTATTTGGACAGATAGAACCACCCTATTTGGTTTTAGTTAACCATATGAGGAGTATTGGTTGTTAAAATTTCATATAGCGTAATATAAATTCATAATAATCATCCCCAAAATCAAGGAGGTGTCCTAAAAAAATCTCAACATTTATTTTCTTGGTTATTTATAACACATAGAGTAAAGTTGAAATTGGAGCATTTATCTCATTCAACTCAACTACTTCAAAATAAATAAAAGGATTGGATATCTACTTTCCATTATCTAAGTGCCAATGGGATTTCTAAATGGTTGGTTATCCTACCCCCATACATGTTGGTGGTGGTTGGGTCAGTTCATTAAGCATGATGGGTGGTTTTCATTCTACAAGAAACATTTATAGCTAACCATAAGTACATGTATGATGTTAGTGATTCCCAACATGCCCAACATCTGTTATGTCTATTCATGGAGAAGCCCCACTATTTATCATCATCTCAAAATGAAAGAGAAGATATTCACATCACATTAACCATTATAAATTATGATATAATCTATTGTTGTCTCCATTATCTAATTATGACTTAGATATACACAATCCCTCTATCACTCATTCCTTCTTTCCAAATGGGGGTGTCCTATAACAATTGTGGATAATGGTTTTAAATCCTTCATCAAAATATAATGATGGGATATTGGAACCAACTTAAATGGATTTATTTTATGGATATCATTTCTTAATCTTTGTCACCCTCATAGATTTAATAAATTCTAATAAATCCTATCCCTAACACCATGTTAAAGTGGACACTAGTTAGTTACATCACTGGCCACCTTAGTAGGTTGAACATATTATATTCTAAAGGGTGAGTATTCAATAACTATTAGAAATAATTGTGTATATTGGGTATTTATAAATATCTTCTTTAGGATGTTCTATGAGGGCATCCAATGTTTTTCTCTTAGGGAATCTCAAGTTTGGGATCCAAGTCATTATATGCACATTATACAGAGAAATTTAGTTCTGTAACATAAGGAATCCTTGGCTCATTTTATAAGTAAACTAATGCTTATTACCAAAGGAACTCGTGATTTTCATGTGATTCATCATTCTCTTTTCACATAAATAAAATTAGGCTCGTCACATAAGGAATATGTAACTCTGCACTATAGACATCTTGTACTTGCCAAAAAATTCACTCTATGCTCGTTACATAGGGAAGGGTAGAATATTAGTTTCATTACCTAAAGGGGGTAAAGATATCAAATTCTAAAAACATATTACTCTTCTTCTCATCGCATTTGGAATCCCAAGATTATCACATGAGGAATTCATTTCTTGTCATACCAAAAATGAATTTAGGCTCATCACCTATGGAATGGGTAGAGAGATCCCATGATGGTCATATATGTTTCTTATTCTCATCACAAAAGGCATCCAAGGATCATCACCTAGGGTTATAATTTTGATTTATAGTGTGTTTTTTCCTTAGGTTTGTCACATGGGACCTTTTAGGCTCATCACACAAGGGAGGGTCATAGTTTAAAGACTAGTGGGGATGCTTCCACGCACACTATTCATGTATATGTCAATCAGAGGTTAACTTCCAATGGGGATGAATTGATATAAATTCATCATGTATTTTGGGTCACATATTTTATATCCTATGAAAGATTCCCAATAGTTTAAATTAATGTGATGTCTTTGGGGGTGTTTGGTGAGAGGTGAGGTATTCTCTAATAAGATATCCAGTCATCAAAGATACCACCTCACAAAGGGTAATGGAGTAATGGTGACATTAATATTTAATCGTATATATTCATATTACATCCACTAATTGAGGACATGTATTGAAACCAATGTTGTTTTAAGTGCACAGTTTAAGTTCACGTGACAGGATCGTACCATGAAATTTAAAGTAATGTTGTAAGGACACTTTTTTCTTGAAAATGGATACAATAAGGTATGGTGTGGGTGTTATGATTTTGGTTTCTTATAAGATGGGGATTATACCAAGATTTTCAAATGAGCTATACCATGCTTATCATAAGAGGCATCCTGGTCTCATTAGATAGTTCATCATATGGTCATCTCAGGGGGTATGATGTGTTTAACGTCTTTCATAGAGTATGATAATGTTTGAAATCGGAAACAATGAGGGTTAGAGTGGGTGTTACGCAATAAAATACCTAATGGGATCATGGATAACTATGGGGATTAGGGAGTTTTATATTTATTACAACATAATTATGGATTTCACCTAGTATAAATACTATAGCATTTCTTAGATGCTGGGAGATAATGATTGGGGATTACACATATGTCTTCTTACACAAACATTCCTTTTGAGCAATTAGAGTGGGTTATTCCCTAATCAGTATTGCTGTAAAAATTCTGAGGACTATTGGTCCTATTATTAGTATAAACAATAAATTATATTGATCATACCATTCTTGGTGTAAGGGTATTAGTCATAAGGATACACGGTAACATTTTCGTGTATATATTTCTCATAGGTAAGCCCGACTAGAGTGGATTTGGGTTTCATCGCCACTAAAATTTCACAAAACTATGTTTCAGGAAGAATTCATCAGGTTAATCCACCAGGTATGAGGTTCACACAACTTGTTAGTATTGAAAAATTGATAGTTTCTAAAGACATGGGTCTCTACCATAATAGTGTTCCTCACATGATCATGTAATGGTTTCATGGATGATAGGCGTAATAAAAACCATGTAGTTACATGAAAAATATTCCTCTAGAATGAAAAATGTTCTTCATGGAAAAAAAATTCTCAAAACAATAACAAATTTTATTCAGTTTATTTAAGGATATATGGGAAGAAATTCATTCCAATTTATTATCTTTGGGAATCCATGAGGGTCTCTGGTTGAACAAATTCACAAAAGTAAGAGTTATGTGATATGGGATAAAGACCCTATAACTTCTAAATGTCAATCCAATAAACTTTGGCAGTGATGGGGTATTTACAATACACATGAATTTAGGGAATTTATATTCTTTTCATCACTTTTATTATTGTAAAACCAAGTAATAGTGTACTTATTCAACTTCAGTTCATAAAACTTCGAGTTGTTCTTGCTTCTGGCCATTTCAATTCAGATAAGAGATCAAGAATGCACGGAATCATGGCCATATTCAGCTCCTCGAGTTATAGATTTCTACAATATTTATTTCTATAAAATTTAAAAAATAATAATGGGGGATAGGTGTTTATATAACTCTATCATTATGTAGATCCTCTAATTATGATTTCATGCAACTCAAAATTTTGTGAAAATATACCCTTTAATCCAGATTGGAATTTGAAGGCCATCATCTTCGCATATCCTTCTCTACCTTTTTGTACTCTAATTACCTTCCTTCCTTACCCTAGATCTCCCCTAGATCTAAGGTTCTAGATTTGTTCAATGGCTCCTTGTAACTATTAATTTTGACCTTGAAATTCATTGATGCCTCCAAATTGTTGCATCTAATGTTGATCATGTGGTTCAAAAAATGATGTTCATTGGTAGGTTCTTTCGACCATCTCATCTTTAGATCCTAGCGTTTACATGAGTGAGATTCTATATGCATCCTTGATTACAAGAATATAATGATATGTTTTTATTCAAAATATTATCTGGTCATGGCTTGGTTGAGTGTGCCTTGTACCTGTAATGGATCACAATTTCTTCTATTTAAGTGGATGTATGACTTTCACAAGAAGTATGACTCACTAACCATGCTGATATGGGTAATATTTATAGAAATCCCGATTACTTTACATAACCCTTTGATTATCCATATGATAGTAAATCTTGTAGGTTGTTGCCTCTGTTTGGATAGTAGGACTAGATCTGTGTGTCATCTGATTTCACAGAGAATTTTTATTTGAAGTGGATATGTCAAAATATCATATTGGGTATTTCTGGATTGTTTTTTGTGAAGATTTCAGCAATAAACAATCATTTTTTTTAATTATGGTGTGATTACTACCCTTTGTGCAATAAATTGGGGCATAAATCGGTGATATGTAGGCGTGGTAAACCGAGGCAGGAGGCATCTGGCTCAAGATAAAATCAGATGAATTAGGTTCTTGGAGGGGTGTTTATTGGTTGAGGTGGTTTCATGGTTGTGGGTTGTAATGGATCACATAAGGGTTGAGATTTGACAATTTTTTATCAACTTGATAGTCAGGTTGTTGGTCTTGTGATCTCATGTGAAGCATTCTTGGAGAATCATGAACAAACAAAGGTTCTACCTCTTGATCCAAAAGTCACTGATTTCTTTGGTAGGTTGAAATGGGATCTGAAGGGGGTGTGTTCTCTAGAGGAAGTGGTGAATTAGGTTCATCTAATGAAAATCAGTTATAGTCTTTAAGGAGTAGCTGATCCCTATTTAGTTTCAGTTCATTCAGCCTATAATGAGGATACATGGGAGGATTATACTAGTGTTATGGGCATGGGGGCATCTCGGGATTATTGTTTCTGAATTTAGGTGAGGGAGGCCTTTATGTATGTTGATATTTACATGAAATGGGGTTTATTTAATCAATATAAGGAAGTATAGGTTAATGAATAAACTCATGATGATCAAACTTCTTGTGATGATACCCAGTTTTTGTTTTTTAGGGACACTAATAAGAAGCCTCTGTTTATGGGGAAAGGATTCATACATCCAAGAGAGTTTGATATGTCAGGATAGGATCCAAATGATGGTTATTTCATCACTGGTGCAAAAAAATAGTAATTATTAGGAGGATATTAAGAAACTTAATAACTCTTTGATAATCTTTTAAAAATGGTAGAATGTTTCGTATCATGAAAGAGGGAAAGCAATCACTACCCCCTAAGTATTTGGATCAAGGAAATCCTCATTCAATGATATTATCATGCATGAAAAGAAAAATATAATTGAAAGTTAGGGATTCATCTCTACCCCCTAATGAGAAGGTTGAAGAAGGACTACTTCAACATTCCAAGGACCGTTTCTACCAAATCATACTCTAAGGTGCCAAGAAGGGTCAATGATGATATCCTCAAGAACATCAATCGAGGTAATTCTCAATATGAATTGGAAGCTTGTGATGAGTATGGTTATGGAAATGATTTTTCATACTATGATTTTTAGTTTTGCTTCTACTGGATTAGGGCAATTTTTGTCTTACATGTCTGCTATCCTTATCAACTGTTTACTTATATTGAATAAATGGTCAGCAGGTTTTTCTTCTTACTGGACTTTCCTAATATTTTTATAGTGGAAATAATTTAAAATTTAGATTAAATTAAATATACTAAATTAAATTATAATTTTATGTTTTACTTAAATGGTTTAATCTTATTTATCTGAATTTTATTTTTATAGGTAATTTTTTGAGAAAAACTAATTTTTAAGAAAAATGTTCTGCATGTCAACCATATAGTTCATTCTGATGCTTTCATGAAAATTGAAAACCATGAACTATATTTTCAACAATGAGTTTAAAGAGAGGTGGAACTGATATTGTCTATAGATTCAACCATTAGTATGGAATTTCAATTGTTGTGTTACTCATGTAAAATTATAAAGTGAACCAAAACGTTTTTATAGTCTACTATGATGAATAAATTAATCATCCATATTCAATTGTAAATAAATCAATTTTGGATATTAGAAAAGATGAATCTCATAGTTTGTGAAGTAACCACAATCAAAATAATGATGGGAGAAGAATAAGTCAATGAAAATGGCAAGGGATGTCACTATAAATGATTCAATTTACAAATTCAAAATTGATATATCTTCAAATAGAAATGATTCTTTTTTGTTTATTAATGAAATAAATGTGTCTTTTTGACTACCAATAAAACAATTTGTAATATGAAATCATTCTTTTAATTGCTAAGAAAGAAGAAAATATTTATTTAACCATCAATAAAAGTTAATATTTACAAAGAATATGCAATTATAGATGACACTAAGTCTATTCTTCTACTTATAAAACCAAATAAAACCATTTTAATTCTTAAAACATAGAGATATATCCTATTGTGACTCATATAATGAACTAGAGTGGAGTATTGCAGCATATATAATACACCATATTGAAAATAATAGAAATCTATCATAAAGATGGGTAAACATAGGTTACACTATCTTTATATATGATTATTCAAAATAGGAAACATTCAAATAAAAATAAAAAAACATATTAATTATTTGAAAATTCAACAAAAATTAAAAAACACATTATCATTACTTATTTGAATACAAAAATATTTATTTTTTATGGGATAATTTTAAAGAGAACATTCCTAAAGAAATTTATAATTGTCCATTGATGGGATTGATTGTAAAGACTAATTGAAAATTGAGAAATTTTAATAAGGGTGTAAATTTTAAACAAAGTTAATGGGGTCTTAAATAATAAAGAACAATATAATATATTAGTGCCACATTCATATATTCAAGGGGAAGGGAACTAGAACTATAAAAAAAATTAACATGTTTATTGGACCACCTCTGGAAGTAAGACTATCTGCTAACATATTCCCCTCAATCCAAGTGTGTAAAATCTTCAAATTATGCACGATTGGGTTTAGACAGGGCCTGATGTAGTATATAATAGACCAGTGAGATGTTTTATATCTAACCAAGGATTTTTAAAAAACTGTTTCATCAATTTCAACCATATTCAGAGTTATATTATTGAGTTTCCAAAGATGATCCCTATGTGAATGGATTAAGACTCCCTAATATGGGAATGTACATGACTATAGTAGGTGTTGAAATATAGTACAACATAACCATACATATCTCAAATGATTCCACCCCCTTGAATGGAACAATGTTTACATGTGTTATCATTTTTCAATTTCAATCTTAAACTGGGAGGTCCCCAAAAACCCAATGATCCTACTGACTCCCCGTAAGGTTTTCCCCCATCTGAATGTGACATTTAAAAAGATTTCTGGAAATCTAGGTGCAATCATTCCAATTAAAATACTTAATTAAATCCCTATTAACATACATAACCATGTAATTCATTCAAGCTTATAGTAAAATGGTTTCATTAATTAATGTTTAGTAGTATGACTCCAAGATGAACTAACAACCCATATAAATGAGAATAGTCTAAAAATGTTATTTTCTCATCCATCGTTAAACATCTTAAAATTATCTTGATATAAAATAATTCATGGGATTGAAACTGCACAACATAGCTAAAGATATTTAAAAGAAATCCCAAGAAAAAAGGATCCCAAGACTCCTCAATAAAGAGATGAAAAATAGTTAACTATTATATTTGGGACTAAATCTTCACTTCTATTTCAGATTAATAACTTGACACTTTATGAAACATTCAATGGGAATTTTTTTTTGTGAATATGCAAGATTAAAAAAATTATAATTATATATAATAACTTTTTACCATAGAATATTGGCCCAATTGTTAGTAGTTTTCATAGATGGTTATTAAATAATGAAATCATGTTATTGGTTTTATCAAGTAGTAGAGTGTCCAAAGAGAAATCAATTGATTTTATCCAGTATTAACTTTATTTTTAGTTTCATTATTTGACATGATTTTGTGTTCCAACCTCTTCTTATGTATCTCTACTATAGATTACTAATCCTAGTGATTTTATCTGAGTGGAATAAAAATATGTTTTATTTCTCAGAAAAAATGTTTCAATATTTACATATTTATTGTACTATATATAACTTAGAGTTCATATGGTGATTATTTTAAATAATTATTTAATGATAACTTCTATGAATTAGTATTGAAATAAAATTTTTTATTCATTCACTATATACATTTTATGTTTCATTTTTATTTATACAATTTTCATATAGGGGAGTAGGATAGATCAAGGAGGGAATGGTTCACGGCCATGTTCATGTGGATGGTGGATAATAAACATGTATTAATGCTTGATCTAAACATTACCTAATTAGGATTTATTTCATGTTGTAAAATATAGGATATGATTGGATCAGAAAAATATATTTGAGTGACTAACTCCAATTTGTACAAGTTTATATAAGGGTCAGTGCACTTGTAATTTTAATTTCATGGTATTTATAACATATATAATGAGACATGGCTACTAGTGAGGCTGTTTCCAATAATAAATAATAAAACTAAAGAATATATAGGGACAATATTGAAAAAAAAACTAATGATCCTCTCTAAAAAACATTTCATGAATTTTACTAATGTCTCATTCTCTATCATATTTTTAATTTATTTAAATTAAAAAATAAATTCACATTTTTATGGTTTTAAAATAAAAAACGACCAAAAATAAAGTATGAAACATAAAATGCATATTTTTGTTTGTTGGAATCCTTCATAAACAACTTACGGTATTATATAATTTTTCATTACATTAAAAATTAAGTATTACTTTATACAGATTATTATTATCCAATCATAGTATTATAATCATTTTAGAGGAGTCCAAGTACTTGTACTCATTTTTCTTTGTTTTATTTATTTTATTTTTTGATTAATTTTTTATTCTTATTTTATAAATATATATATGTACGCATGTTTTATAAAATATATGATCACTTAGAAATTTTAAAATAAAGAGTACAGAATCATTACCATTGTTATAAATCTTGAATTTATTCAAAACATTTAATTTTTAGGTTTTATTTAGATACAGAATAACGAAAGAAATAATGGACGATGTCAACATAAACTATACCTTCAAATAAATACATAATCATAGATGGAGAGATAGTTCCCATTTCACAAATGAATTCAGTGAAAACCCACAACAGTGGACACATTAACAACAATATCAACTTCCCATGTTATAATAAGAGATAAAATTTTAAGAATAAATCAACCCCTTGAAATTTAATATTTTTTATTTGGAAGAAAATATAATAGTTTCAACCATAACCTAGTCGCGTGAAATTAATAAGATAGTCTTTGAGTATTCTTCCACAAAGATATCACATAGCCAAAAATAATTTTATATGGTCATGAAGGAAGTTACATAGTCATTATGTGCCCTATGTATGGATTCTTGAATGATTCTAATTCCACAAAGGAGCCACCCACTAATGATCATATTTCCATTGCATTAAATTTTCTTTGTAATTTTTTATTCATATGAAAATGTATCCCTCATAAAATAGTAATAAATTTTTATTTTTTAATATTTTTATCTTCACAACTATCCAAAGTGAATCCTATAAAAGAAACTATCCTGGTGATTATGGGGTTCCCCCATATAAATGTTTTTAGGGCCAAAAAGGTTTTATAAGACCTTCAAATATGGATTTTATGGTTTTGAAAACCATTTCATTTTAAATGGATGAAATATTTTTCCTTATGATAGTGATAGGTTTTGACAACCACAACACTGAAATGGGAAATGTTTTTTAGGAATATTTGTCTCTTAGTGAGTGATAAATAAGGTGACACATGGATATCCCATTGATATATTCTTGTTATATAGGGATAATTTTCTACCTTCACTTTAATAGAGTTATCTGAATGTGGTATGTATCCTTCATTCTATAATGAAGTTCATGGAACACATTTTATGGTGCATTCCCTACCCTAGAATAGTATTTTTTTTCATAATGAAATGAATTTTATTCAAAGGTAGTGTATGGATATCTACTATATTACATGAACATCTATCCAGATTCTAAATAATAGTCATAGATGAGGGGATGTTTATAATTATGAGAATATCAACTCATGTATTGTTCACACTATGAAGAGAACCTTGAATAAATCTGTTTCATTCACTAAGAAAAATAATCGACTCCACTCTTTTTATATCCTATAAAATGTTTAATGGGATAAAAAATAACTTTAATTTATTATTCCAAAAAAATATATGGTTATGAGAAAAAAATTAAAGTAGAATTTATATCTTGATCCACCATAAGAGATCTATAAATCACTGCATATATTGAAAAAATAAGAATTGATAAACACATCATTATTATTAAGGGATTTTTATTATTGTATGGTATTTCAACCAAAAGAAGCATCATGGTTTTTCCTATGATATGAGATCTAGGTTTTAGTTTTTAGTGTCCTAGTTTTTAGATAATATTGAAAACCAAACATGAATTGGAAAAAATATATAAATGTCGGGAGAAGGTTAAAATGTGTTATTTGAACTATGAAAGGTGTTTTTTACATCATTGTGTATCCTATAATAATTTTAATCAAGACACATGAAGTTTTTTCAATAGAGTCTCTATTAAGATCATGATCATGCACATTAAAAAATAAAATGGTTTTATCATAATGCATGTTAGTTAGAGGATACCTAAAATGAACTTATAAACCCTTAAACTATGAACTCAAAAATAGATATGTATTATAAATAAGTTAATTTTCTAATATAGAATAAACCATTCTAATATTTTAAAGTTATTATAAGATAAAAAATTATTTCATAAAGCTTAGGGTCATGAAACTAGGACCATTTATCCAATAGGTGTTTTCTAAGAGGAAAATATAAACCAAAGACTTTGGGATTTACAAGGGGATTATCATGAAAAAATAAAATTTGTTCTTTATCAAACATGCATAGCTAGATATTAAGGGGTTAAGAATGGTATTTAATAATCATTAGTTGAAACTGGTATGATACATGAATTTATAATATCATGGGTATTTGAGTCCACTTAGTAATGTGGGTAAAGAATGAATATATCATAACACAATAATATCTAAGTTAAGGATAATTGGAGATATGTATGAATAAGTTTACCATTTGTAATAGAGAGACTACCACCTAACCATCAAGAAATAGCACATGGGGTTAGGGGGCTTTACTATGAGACCAAAATAACCCCTATTGGGTACACAGAAGACAAATGTAAATGTTATTTTTTACTATCTATTCATAGTGTGGTCTATTTAGATAATTCAATCAACCTATTACCAATTTATCTAAAGGGGTAAACTAATAGGATTCATTAAAGGTCATTGGGTTTGACGAGAAAATTCTCAATTTAAGGCATTGGGTTGGTGATGATTCAAATTTAAATGTTATGCATTAGGTTCATGGATAATTGGATATACAATATGTGTTCAGGAAACCTAAAGTTAACTTCATAGTGTATTGAACACACTCTTGGGGAAAGGGATATAAACTAAAATCTCCTGAGTACAAAATCACTTGAATAGATGGTCTACTCAATATGAGGAGGTGGCCATTTAATGAATGAAAATATAACCATGAAAAATTTTAATCTCATATTATTGGTGAAAATAATAAGTTTTTTGACTATTTAAAAGATGAGAGAGTCTAGAGAGGAAAATTTGTATTTTTCAATGGCCATGATTTTATCTCTAAAAGCTTTGTGACTTTTCTATTTTTTCTACAACTTTTTTCTATGTCATGAAAATGAGTGGAATTATGAGAAGATATATTAATTTATATTAGGAATCCTTTGGTGATTTTTTAAACTAACTAGCATTTGTAATTCTTTTTATGTTTCTTTTTCTCTAAATTTTTCTTAATCGATGAAAGAAGAAGGCATAAAGAGTAGTTAAATGAATTTTTTTAGGTTATCCTTTATGGGTTCAAAACATGAAAAAACTATTCTTACTATTTCATTTAAATTTTAAGGTCTTTCAATATGAACCTTTTAGGGTTGAATTTTATGGCCATAGATCATTCACCTACAATGGTTGATGTTTAGGATTATTATACTTTGACCAAATTAATTTCCTTATAAGGACATATTTTTTGACTAATGATGTGCCATTTAAGATCATATTTCAATGGAAATATTACCTTTTAGTTTAAGTTCATATGAGTAGGACTTATTCCAATAATTCTAAATTCATATGAAATGAATGATATTAAATTCAGTTTAGATTCATACAACTTTAAAAACTACCCTATGGGAATTCTCCAATAAGAGAATCTCTTCCTAAGGATTTAGAACTTTTAATAAGTCTATAAAAACTTATGAAATTAAGGTAGTTATAAGAAATAAATAGTTACAAAGGGTATAATTATATAATTTCATAATCTATATTTCAAAATGACTATGTTTCTTAATTGTGAAACATGGGTGGTATTTGAACCCGCATATTTAATTGAGTTATGAAATACATAAATCATATACTAACATTATCTAAGTTTAAGGGAAATAGATAAAGGTGGTAATAAGTTGACCATTATTAATAAAAATATTATCACTACACTATCATGAAATAGTACATGGGGATTATGGGGCTTTTATCATTGACTAAAATATCCCCTAGGGGTTACCTTCCAACTTAAGATAATATATGTTATTCACCATCATTTCCTAGTAGGATCCATTAATATTAGTCAATCCCCATGTTACTAATTACAATAAAAGGGGAAACAAGAGTATTTTCCCATGGTATTAGGTATTTGGAGGTGAATACTAAATCAATGCTTTGGGTCTTTTATGATTAAGATAACAAAGTAATTAAATACATTCACCGTGAAGTATATTTAAGAATTGTTAGAGGACACAAAAAATTTGTGACATCA
This sequence comes from Viscum album, assembly GCA_963277665.1. Taxonomy (NCBI): domain Eukaryota; kingdom Viridiplantae; phylum Streptophyta; class Magnoliopsida; order Santalales; family Viscaceae; genus Viscum; species Viscum album. Next base: position 1,844,583,047 of record OY728145.1, read on the forward strand.
TGTGTTGAATTAACTCATAGGATGATGGGGTATTATATGAAATTACTTTGGTAATTGATCACTTAAATGGTTGGATCGCTCAATATGAAAAGGTGTCCATATCAAAAAATAATATTAATGAATGAACTATTTTGAGCTCACTAGTAGGGGAAAAGAAGATTTTTTATATATTTTTTCTATACTAGTAAGTATAGAAAGCATAGAATGAATTTTTCTAGATCCAAATGAGGTACCCACGTGCTTCGGTTTTTTTTCAGCCTTAATTTTCTCCTATGTCTTGTATGAGGATAGACTCAGAGGGTCGTAAATTTACTTTTTCTCCAGACACCCTTTTACTATTTTCAATGGATAATTTTTTACACATTTTCTTCTGATTAAATTTTAATAATTTTTCCTAATAAAATTTATGTACATTACGAGTGAGTATATACATGAATTTTTTTCTAGGATTTTCTTTTCAATTTCTAAAACTTATGAGTTCTCTGTCTCTTCCCTTTGAAAATTAAATTTCTTTCAAGTTGGACCATTGAAACTGATATTTAAGGTAAAATAGATTTGATCATGTATTTTAGAGGTTTAAGGTCACATAGTTTTGAATAATTATTAAGGAAATAATCCAACTACCAAGTGATAGATAAACTCGACATGAACGATTTTCCAATGCTATTGAGATTGATAGACTTAGAGACATGTGCATCTGATTTTGGGAAATGATTGTCACGAACCCCTCCCACCAAAGATGCCCCTCCTGAGCTGGCAATGGTGAAAGGGAGATAATGACCCCCGAGTCCCGCCTCCAGTAGGACTCAGAGTGGCGACTTTCACCAAGGGTATGATTTTTCACAATTATGGGAGGCATTACCCTTTTTATTAATTAAGATTGGGAAATAGAGAGTCAAACACTAAAGGGAAAAAGTAAAAAGTAAATGAAAATAAACCTAAAACCAAGCCCATATGCATGTTTTATACAATACTGAAACAAAAGTACAAGTACAAGAAAAGATCCACAGCACGATACCAAGAAAGGAATGAAAAAATTACAACCAGAAAAACTCCAACGCCCAACTAGCAAGGTCTCGCACGGTCCCTAAAGCCCTCCTGAAAACCTTAAAGTAAACGTAGGGTGAGAATAAAATTATACTCAATAGGTAAACCTAAATCTCTCGTGCACAGGTGGGGAGAAATCCTAATTCCCCGTGAGAAAATAGAGGGAACCAAAGCCTACCAAGGAATCGGTCCACCCAACCTTATAAGCCAAACTCATCAAATATCACAAGTCAATAGAGTAGTATAATAATATTATCAAATTATGGGTACCCCACACCACCTTCCCAATGAATACTGCTCAACCCCTCATGCCTAACTCTCTAATGCTTCCCCCTCTTCCTGAGCTAGTGCTGCAACCTGGCTATACGAAGCTCGAGTAAGTGTTGCAACCTGGCCATACAAAGCTCATAGTATCCCATCGGCACACAATCCTTGGCTATAACCACATCTCATCCCACATTCTACTAGCACTAAATCCTCGGCCATAACCACATCTCATCCCAAAGACACCTGGGAACATACCACATCCTCATCCCGAAGACTCTTGGGAAACATCTATCGTAACATGCTTGAAGGATCTTGGGATATAGAACCTGGAAGATGGAGCACAGGGAAGAACAATAACTAGCCATCCTTTGGATGTTTGGGAATCTCACCCCCCATCCCATGGGTGTTTGGCACGTGGTGCTCAACATGGGTGGGGTGTGTAAAGAAACATAAAACGTATAGATTGATATAATTATATCAACCACTCAACCCATCCTAAGGCTTCTACACAAAAGATCTGAGCACATGACTCGACACTACAACCATGAAAGTATGCACACAATGAACAGCCCCAAACCCCATTAAGATTTTCATGTTTCAATAGTTTTAGTTTATTAGTTCCTTAACTACCGAGAAACTAACAAAAACCAAACCAAATCAAACATTCATAAAACATATCCCTGCCAACCAAAAATAAGGTTAGGGAAAACACAAGCAACACAAAACCATTTTCTTTTATCATCCAATCAATTCCATTAATTATACATATTTAACCAACTAACATGCCTAGTAGTTCATTAGTTAACTCTTACACTTTTATTCATATACACAACCCATCCATGCAGCCCTGCTTCTAACCACCATATCCACAAACACCTCAGAAACAATACTCATACCACATCATTATCCCTTCGATACCATTCACCGTAGCTCTGCTGCCCATCACAACCATATGATACACTCCAACCCACAACCAAGACACCTACAGCCCCGTTGGTCACCTATTCCACAAAAACCCATGAAACACCCCTTCGCATAATTAAACCCCAACTAGCACCCACAAAATTCATTCTTTCATTTAGTTTAATCGGGTGATCATACAAGGGTTCCAAGTATTCATTTAATCATCCAACTTTACATGATTAACCAATTTCTACATTCAATGAATTCCATCCACGAAAAAATAAAAAAAAACAAGGAAACATCTAATGGTGCAAGAAAAGGCACCCAATGACCATGATTTTTAGTAGGCATAAGCCCATTCAATTCTCAACATAATCAAAGGAGAATAATTGATGGAAATAAAACAACAACACCAACAAAAATCTCCCCAAACCCGTTCTTTAACCATTTATTATATTTATTTACCAGTTCAACCATATCTCATTAAACAAAACGATACCCACCCCTCATGATGAACAAATGTGAGAGAGAGATGAAGGTAAGATCCCTACCTCAAAGTTTTTTGACAAAACCATGATGGTCGAATAACTCTCAAGAAACCAGGTTGATTCTCCACGAATCCTCATTAGATATCCTATCCTAACACAACCAAGACCAAAGCTCATCATATTTGACATCCACAATCTTAGATATACCCATAAAGGGTGTATATATATTAGACCAAGAGAAGAGGAAGTGTAGATCTAATTAGATCTAGGAAATCAAGAAATAACGATCACATACCTCAAGAAACCAGCTTTGATTCTCCAAGAAAATCCTCCGGATCGCCTCCAAAATGCTTGGGAGAGGTTCTTCTACCTCCAAGGAAGGGTAATCCCGAGTTATGGCCACTTAGGGGCTTAAACGAACCATTTAGAGGCAAAAGTGTTCAGATCCACAATTTTATGATCTAACTTTAAGTGCCCGCACAGTTATTCCGCATGGTTGAACAAACCGTGCTCTAACCGTGCGTTAGCTTCTACCTCGACAAACACTCCTCGCATGGTTAGTTTACACGGTTATCCAAACCGTGCACTAACCGTGCGTTAGCCACTGCCTCCAACACCAAACTTACATGGTTTGGCCGCATGGTTTAGCCAAAATGTGCGCCAACCGTACGAAAGCTATTTCCCTTTAGCTTTCCTTAAAAGTCCACCCAAACGCACCCCCAAGTCACCTTGACCTCCCGGCACACCTCCAGCATCACATTTCATAAAGTAATGGATCAGAGAGGTCCGGGCCATTACATCATAAACCTCTCAAAATATTCTCGCCCTTGAGAATCCCAAAACCCACCTAAGGAATGGAGAGGGGTCCGAACAACTCCCCCTCGAAAGATACCTCTCAGGGGAAAACCTCCTTGTTACCAAGGAGTGCCCCCTTCTCTAACTATCTCTTGAATAGTCACAATTATACCACTCCTCTCTCCCATGAAAGCAAGAAAAACAAAAGACTAAACTATCCGGTCATGTGGGTGAGGGGTTTCTCTTCCTCCATGTTAATATACTATCCGCTTTGGGCGGCACTGACTCGCCCGCACAGGTTTAGGTGCATCCAATTTAATGCGTCTTAACTAGGGATCAGGTCCTCCCCTCCCCACATCTCAGGACACTTCTCACACATCCAGAGAAAAGGAAAACCGCACATTCCATAATTAGCAAAGTAAAGCATTCCATCAACCAAGTACAAACAAAAAAGAACAAAACTTAAACAACTCTGGGTACTGGGTGCACATCTGCGTCTCTCATTCCCAGGTACTTTCATCAAGCCCACCATGTCTCCACAACACACGAACCAAAGGAATGGTTCATCCATGAAGCACCTTCTCTTCACGACCTTCGATCATCACGGGTTGTTCCACGAACATTGCATCGTTCTCGATATCTAGCTCTCCCCAGTCAAGGTCATGTGATTCGTTGTGCAGATACCGACGGATCTGGGACACATGGAAGACATTGTGCACCCTTTGTAGCTGTGGTGTCAACGCTAGCTGATAAGCTACCACACTGACCCACTGCATCACTTCGAGCGGTCTGAAAAACCTGGGGGAAAGCTTACTCCCTCTACCAAACCTCTGCTGCCCACGCTGGGGGTAGACCTTCAGGAATACGTATTCCCGGACCTCGAACTCCAAGGGTCTCATCCTATTATCGGCGTATGACTTTTTCCAGTCCTGATCTGCCTTCATCCTCTCTTGTATAAGCTAAACCTTCTCTGTCGTGCTCTGCACCACCTCTGGGCCAAGAACACCTACTTCTTCGACCTCTGTCCAGCATACAGGTGAGTGGCATGGCTTCCCGTACAAAGCTTCGAAAGGATCCATGCCAATTTTAGAGTGATAGTTGTTGTTGTAAGATAACTCTATTAGAAACAAGTGTTGTACCCATGATCCTCCAAGGTCCAAAACACATGCCCATATCATATCTTCCAAATTCTGGATGGTGTGCTATGTCTGCCCATCCGTATAGGGGTGGAAAGTAGTGCTAAGGCATACCTAGGTGCCAAAAGCATGCTGCAATCCTCTCCAGACTCATGAGGTAAACCGTGCATCCCTATTCGAGACTATGGACCTCGGAACTCCATGAAACCACACCACCTCATCCACATACCTCCATGCTAAGGCATCCCCTACACCCAACTCCTTGATCGCCAGGAAGTGAGCCGATTTCGTCAATCGGTCCACCACCACCCAGATGGCGTTACAGACTCCTTGAACATTGGGTATCTCTATGAAGAAATCCATCAAGATTTCATCCCACTTCCACTCGGGGACATATAAAGGTTACAAAAAACCACCTGGAACACGGTGTTCAGCCTTCACCTGCTGACACACTAGGCACTTGGCCATGAACTCTGCCACCACCCGCTTTACCCCGGGTCACCAAAAATATCTCCTCAGACCCTGGTATATCTTGGAAACTCCGGGGTGTACTTATAGGGGTGAGTTCTGGAACTCACCAAGAACCCTCTCACACATCATCTCGGGAACAAACATCTTCCCTTGAAAAAGCATCTGATTCTGACCATCCTCTGACCACCCTTCTGAGGCATTGCCTTGGGCAACCCAGTCACACATCACTTCACTTTCTGAGTCTCCCCACTGGGACTCCTCCACCTACCATAGTAGAGAATACTACATTGTCATCTGATACAGGAAACCTCTACCACTATCCATCCTTGCATCCAGGTGCAGGGCAGCCAACTCCTCCATTTCCTTCTAAGCATCTGCCGACTCTCAAACCGCCTCCTTCTGCAACTTCCTACTTAAGGAATCGGCCACCACATTCCCTTTTCCTGAGGTGTAGGAAATTTCAATGTTTTAGTCCTAAAGGAACTCCATCCACCTTCGCTGCCATAAGTTCAGGTCCCGCTGGGAGAAGATATACTTCAAGATTTTGTGATCTGTGAAGACCACAAAGTGCTCCCTGATGAGGTAATGTTCCCACAACTTTAGTGCGAAAGCGACCACCGCAAGATCCAGATCGTGGGTGGCATGATTACACTCATGAGGATATAAATTCCTAGACCCATAAGAGATCACCCCTTTGTCGTTGTATCAACACACATCTGAGTCATTTCCCTGAAGCATCACAGAACACCTCATATGCATCCCCTTCTTCTGGAAATCTCAGCACTGGGGAACTAACGAAATTCTCTTTCAGATAATTGAAGGATCCCTCACACTGCTCATCCCAGACGAAAGCTTGATCCTTCTTTTCAAGGTTGTCAAAGGTGCTACAACTCTGGAGAAGTTGGGTATGAACCTCATGTAGTAACATGCCAGTCCAAGGAAACTACAAACCTCTTCCATGTTCTTGGGTTCTGCCTCGACCTTTCATGGGTCCACTGCTATTCCCTATTCGGACACCACGTTTCCAAGGAAGTGCATGTATCGCGTCCAGAACTTTCACTTGGACAATTTCCCATAGAGTTGGTACTGTCGGAGGACCTATAAAACTATTTTCATGTGCTCAGCATGATCCTACTCTGATCTTGAGTAGATCATAATTTCATCAATAAACAGGACTAAGAACTGATCTAGGTATTCCCAGAAGACAGATTTCATGAGTCTCATGAACACAACTGGTGAATTTTTAACACCGAACGACATGACTACAAACTCAAAGTTCCCATACCTACATCTGAAGGTAGTCTTCAAGATGTTTCCCTCCTTCACCCTCAACCGGTGATATCCAGACCGCAGATCGATCTTAGAGAACCAACCTGATCCCTTCAGCTGGTCAAAGAGATCGTCTATCCTCGGGAGGGGGTAACGGTTCTTGACTGTTACCTGATACAGTCTCCATAAGTTTATGCACAGCCTGAGACCACCATCTGACTTCTTTGCAAACATGACAGGAGCACCCCAAGGTGACGCACTTGGTTGAACAAAATCCTTCTTCATCAGATCATCAATCTGAATCTGCAACTCTCGTAACTCAGAAGGTGTCATATGGTAGGGAGCCATCGAAATCTGATGGGTACCAGGTAGAAAGTATATCCCGAACACAACATCACGTCAAGGGGGTAGGGTCTCCACCACTTTAGGGAAGAAATCCATAAACTCAACGATGATCCCTGAGACTTCCACCATTTTTGTATTTGCTGACTCCAATGACAGTTCATCTCACAAGGAAAGGAGGGGCTCCACTTGCCTGTTACCTTCCTGGTAACCCCGCTCGCCGATGAAAGTCACACGTCGGCCGCCCAAGTCTAAAAACATAACCCTTCATCGGAAAAAATCAATGACAACACACATAGAGAACAACCAGTCGATTACTAGAATGATGTTGTATGGATGTATTTGTAGTAAAAATAGATCTCCACAGGATTGTTGTGGCCCCAACGTCAACCTACATCCCCGGAAAACACGAGACAAGCTGGTCTAACCTCCGACAGGCGTACTCAAAACCAGGTGTATGGAAAGCATCTCTATGTATAGGACCAAGACACATGCTAGACTGGGTGCAAGAAAGGAGCGTGAATCTCCTGAATCAAACAAGGTATAAACAAGGGTACTAAACAAGCTGATTGTACCTCGAACGACTTCTGGCCCTGCTAGAATTGCTGCCTCTGCGGCGTGCATCTTCCCACACCCAGTTCCTCTGCCTCTCGGCTGTCATCCACCCCCCCCCCCCCCCACCGACCACGCCATGGTCGAGGTCCCTGAGGAGTGACCTGAGTTCGGACTCCTCCTGCAACGCCTGCCCTCAGAGGAGTGGGAGCTCGCTTCCCTTACTGCTGCTGCTAGAATGGACTAGCTGGAAACTACTGTGGCTGAGGTTGGTGTTGTACTGGTCCACCTCCACTGTATTGTACTCAGTCTGGGCACTGGTTCTGATGTTTCCCACGGCTTCCACAGATGAAACACCTCGGTCCCAGGCTCAAAGGAAAAGGGCAAGGGCCGGGAGATCGGAACTGAAACTGCTGAGGCCTGCTCCCTACTGTTCGGAACCTAGAGGTCCCTGATGCTGGAGGCATGCTGCTGACAGCTTTCCCCTTTGACGAGCACAACTAGATTCCTTCTCTTGACACACCTCCTAGAGTGTGCATCCTTTCCACCACTTTATCCTTCTTATGTACCTCCAAGTATGTCGGTAGGGTGAAGGGAGTAACAACATACTGGAGAGAAGGCCGAAGTGCCTCCTCCAAACGTCTCGCTCGAGACTCCTCATCTGGGAAGAGGTCGGTAGCAAAGCGAAGGAGATCCTTGAACTTGATCCCCAACAACCTCACTAACATACTCCCCTGGTGGAGGGAGAGTAGTTCCTACCTCTTCTTAGCCTTCATCGTGGAAGAGAGTAATTTCTCCCGGAACTCCTTCTTGAAGTCAATCCACGTGACATCATCCTCCCTCTTCTCCCCAAGATAAAGCGTCCACCACTGACGCACTGCTCCACGCATCTGGCTCACAACCATAAGAACCCAGTACTCCATCGAAGCCCGGATCAAGCTGAAAGTTATCACCAGCTCCTCTAGCCATCTCTCTGTCTCCATGTTTGAGATGTTTCCCTTGTACTTCCTGAGAGTCTGTCGCTAAAAGGATCGAAGCATCTTCTACCACTGATCGTACTACTCCCCTAGTTCATCCCTTTGTTGATCATCCAAGTCAACCTCCTAGGCCTCGATCGCCCGCACAATTCATGGTCATCTCCCAGGTGCCATAACTGCAAGGAAAATAAGGAATGCCTAAGCCCGAGCAGTGTAGAATATTTTTATTAAATTTTATTAGACTACTTATTCATTTTAAATCCCCAAAATTCCCTATAAACACAAGAACACAAGTCATTATGATTCATGTACCTTTCCTAGGGTCTCTACCCTAAAATCAGTGTGGCCTCACTTGGTCGTTCGGTAGGTCTAGAGTCCTTGCATTGGATCCTGAGGGGCCCTAAAATCATGTGTCCTAGTCGGTCTTCCCTGGCCTATTTCACGCTCCAAGATCACCCGACACTATTGCCCTACCATCCCATGCAATCCTCACTGTTACTAACTCCAGAATCCATCCTATCTCTCAACCCCCATGCCCCTGATACCATTCTGTCATGACCCCCTCCCACCAAAGATGCCCCTCCTGAGATGGAAAAGGTGAAAGGGAGATAATGACCCCCGAGTCCCGCCTCCAGTAGGCCCCGGAGTGGAGACTATCACCAAGGTTATGAGTTTTTACAATTATGGGAGGCATTACCCTTTTTATTAATTAATATCGGGAAATAGGATAAGTCAAACACCAAAAGAAAAAGGAACAAGTAAATGAAAATAAACCCAATACCAAGCCCATATGCATGTTTTATACAATACTGAAACAAAAGTACAAGTACAAGAAAAGCTCCAAAGCATGATACCAAGAAAGGAATGCAAAAACATTAACCAGCAAAACTCCAACGCCCAACTACCAAGGTCTCACACGGTCCCTGAAGCCCTCTTGAAAACCTGAAAGTAAAAGTAGGGTGAGCATACAAGTAAACTCAATAGGGAAACCTAAAGCTCTCGTGCATAGGTGGGGATACATCCTAATTCCCCGTGAGAAAACAAAAGGAACCAAAGCCTATAAAGGAATATATCCACCCAACCTTACAAGCCACACTCACCAAATATCGCAAGTCAAAAGAGTAGTGTAGTAATATTTTCCAAGTATGGGTACCCCACACCATCTACATACTGAATACTACTCATGCCCCCGCACCTAACGCTCTGATGCTTCCCCCTCTTACTGAGCTGGTGCTGAAACCTATCCATACGAAGCTCGAGCTAGTGCCGCACCCTGGCAATACGAAGCTCATAGTATCCCGCTGGCACACAATCTTTGCCTATAACCACATCTCATCCCACATTCCGCCAGCACTCAATCCTAGGCCATAACCACATATCATCCCAAAGACACCTGGGAAAATATCACATCCTAATCCCGAAGACTTTTGGAAAACATCTATCGTAACATTTCCAAAGGATCTTGGGCTATATAACCTAAAAGAGGGAGCACAAGGAAGAACAGTAACCAGCCATCCTTTGGATGTTTGGGAATCTCACCCCTCGTCCCATGGGTTATCGGCACGTGGTGCTCAACATGGGTGGGTGCGTAAAGAAACATAAAACGTAAAGATTTATATAATTATATCAACCACTCAGCCCATCCTAAGGCTTCTACATAAAAGATCTAAGAACATGCCTCAAAACTGCTACCATGAAAGTATGCACACAATGAATATCCCCAAACCCCATTAAGCTTTTCATGTTTCAATAGTTTTAGTTTATCAGTTCATTAACTACCGAGCAACTAACAACAACCAAACCAGATCAAACGTTCGTAAAACATATCCCTGCCAACCACAAATAAGGTTAGGGAAAACACAAGCAACACAAAACCATTTTCTTTTATCAACCAATAAATTCCATTGATTTTCCGTATTTAATCAACTACCATGCCCCATGGTTCATTAGTTAACTCTTCCACTTTTATTCATATGCACAACCCATCCCTGAAGACCTGATACTAACCACCACAACCACAAACATCTCATAAACAATACCTATACCGCATAATTATCCATCTGATACCATTCACCGCAGCTATGCTGCCCATCACAACCATATGATACACGCCAATCCACAACCAAGCCAACCACAGCCCCGCTGCTCACCCGTTCCACAACAACCCATGAAACACCCCTTCATATAATTAAACCCCAACCATCACCCAAAAAATTCATTCTTTCATTTAATTTAATCGGGTGATCATACAAGGGTTCCAGGTATTCATTTAATCTTCCAAATTTACATGATTAACCAATTTCCACATTCTATTAATTCCATCCATGAAACAATCCAGAAAAATAAGGAAACATCTAATAGCACAAGCAAAGGCCCCCAATGACCGTGATTTTCAGTAGGCATAATCTCATTCAATTCACAACATAATCAAGGGAGAAGCATTGATGGAAATAAAACAACAATACCAACAAAAATCTCCCCAAACTTGTTCTTTAACCAGTTATTTTCTTTATTTACCGGTTCAACCATATCTCATAAAACAAGAGGATACCCACCCCACATGATGAAAAAAAGTGATAGAGAGATGAAGGTAAGATCCCTACCTCAAAGGTTTTTGACGAAACCACGACGGTCTAAGAACGCTCAAGAAACCGGGTCAATTCTCCACGAATCCTCCTTAGATATCCTCTCTTAACACAACCAAGACCAAAGCTCATCATATTAAACATCCACACGCTTAGATATACCCATAATGGGCTTAGATATAAGAAACCGAGAGAAAAGGAGGAGTAGATCTAGGTAGATCTTGGAAATCAAGAAAGAATGATCACATACCTCAAGAAATAGGCTTCGATTCCCTAAGAAAAGCCTCCAGATCGCCTCAAAAACACTTGGGAAAGGTTCTTCTACCTCCAAGGAATGATAATCCTGAGTTATGGATGCTTAGGGGATTAAACAAACCATTTAGAGGAAAAAGATTTCAGATCAACAATTTTAGGATCTAACTTTAAGTGCCTGCACGGTTAGTCTGCACGGTTTAACAAACTGTGCTCTAACTGTGTGTTAGCTTCTGCCTCGAGAAACACTCTTCACTTGGTTAGTCCGCACAGTTATCCAAACCATGCGCTAACCATGTGTTAGCCACTGCCTCCAACACCAACCTTCCATGGTTTGGCCGTATGGTTTAGCCAAACCGTGCGCCAACCGTGCAAAATCTACTGCCCTTTATCTTTCCTTAAATGTCTACCCAAACGCACCCGCAAGTCACCTTGACCTCCTGGCACACCTCCTGCACCACATTTCACAAAGGAATGTACCGGAGAGGTTCGGGCCATTACAATGATTCCCAAAATGAATTTATATATGGCCGTATTATAAGAGATCTACGCATCACTACATATCCTGATATGACATGAATCAATTCTCATGTAATTATAGTAAAACATGTGTCTTCTAAGAATAGATATTAAATCAGGACTACCCAACGTGAATGATAATATCATACATTAGTGAGGGATTTCACCATTATAAAATTTTTGGTTGGGATTAAAATAAGGAATATCATAATATTATAAGAAAAAATCAGTATTTTTTGTT